>OY829537.1:7500-2912500 GCA_963691705.1 Viola odorata
AAACCCTAAACCCTAAACCCTAAACCCTAAACCCTAAACCCTAAACCCTAAACCCTAAACCCTAAACCCTAAACCCTAAACCCTAAACCCTAAACCCTAAACCCTAAACCCTAAACCCTAAACCCTAAACCCTAAACCCTAAACCCTAAACCCTAAACCCTAAACCCTAAACCCTAAACCCTAAACCCTAAACCCTAAACCCTAAACCCTAAACCCTAAACCCTAAACCCTAAACCCTAAACCCTAAACCCTAAACCCTAAACCCTAAACCCTAAACCCTAAACCCTAAACCCTAAACCCTAAACCCTAAACCCTAAACCCTAAACCCTAAACCCTAAACCCTAAACCCTAAACCCTAAACCCTAAACCCTAAACCCTAAACCCTAAACCCTAAACCCTAAACCCTAAACCCTAAACCCTAAACCCTAAACCCTAAACCCTAAACCCTAAACCCTAAACCCTAAACCCTAAACCCTAAACCCTAAACCCTAAACCCTAAACCCTAAACCCTAAACCCTAAACCCTAAACCCTAAACCCTAAACCCTAAACCCTAAACCCTAAACCCTAAACCCTAAACCCTAAACCCTAAACCCTAAACCCTAAACCCTAAACCCTAAACCCTAAACCCTAAACCCTAAACCCTAAACCCTAAACCCTAAACCCTAAACCCTAAACCCTAAACCCTAAACCCTAAACCCTAAACCCTAAACCCTAAACCCTAAACCCTAAACCCTAAACCCTAAACCCTAAACCCTAAACCCTAAACCCTAAACCCTAAACCCTAAACCCTAAACCCTAAACCCTAAACCCTAAACCCTAAACCCTAAACCCTAAACCCTAAACCCTAAACCCTAAACCCTAAACCCTAAACCCTAAACCCTAAACCCTAAACCCTAAACCCTAAACCCTAAACCCTAAACCCTAAACCCTAAACCCTAAACCCTAAACCCTAAACCCTAAACCCTAAACCCTAAACCCTAAACCCTAAACCCTAAACCCTAAACCCTAAACCCTAAACCCTAAACCCTAAACCCTAAACCCTAAACCCTAAACCCTAAACCCTAAACCCTAAACCCTAAACCCTAAACCCTAAACCCTAAACCCTAAACCCTAAACCCTAAACCCTAAACCCTAAACCCTAAACCCTAAACCCTAAACCCTAAACCCTAAACCCTAAACCCTAAACCCTAAACCCTAAACCCTAAACCCTAAACCCTAAACCCTAAACCCTAAACCCTAAACCCTAAACCCTAAACCCTAAACCCTAAACCCTAAACCCTAAACCCTAAACCCTAAACCCTAAACCCTAAACCCTAAACCCTAAACCCTAAACCCTAAACCCTAAACCCTAAACCCTAAACCCTAAACCCTAAACCCTAAACCCTAAACCCTAAACCCTAAACCCTAAACCCTAAACCCTAAACCCTAAACCCTAAACCCTAAACCCTAAACCCTAAACCCTAAACCCTAAACCCTAAACCCTAAACCCTAAACCCTAAACCCTAAACCCTAAACCCTAAACCCTAAACCCTAAACCCTAAACCCTAAACCCTAAACCCTAAACCCTAAACCCTAAACCCTAAACCCTAAACCCTAAACCCTAAACCCTAAACCCTAAAACCCTAAACCCTAAACCCTAAACCCTAAACCCTAAACCCTAAACCCTAAACCCTAAAACCCTAAACCCTAAACCCTAAACCCTAAACCCTAAACCCTAAACCCTAAACCCTAAACCCTAAACCCTAAAACCCTAAACCCTAAACCCTAAACCCTAAACCCTAAACCCTAAACCCTAAACCCTAAACCCTAAAAACCCTAAAAACCCTAAAAACCCTAAAACCCTAAAACCCTAAAACCTTAAAACCCTAAAACCCTAAACCCTAAACCCTAAACCCTAAACCCTAAACCCCTACTGGCCACTTGCATTCCATAGTCTATTCCTCCCTTGAGCCTTCTCTCTTATCTGATATACAAGCCTCTTGGACGGCAGATTCTAACATTCAGAAGCTTCTTTCTGAGTTACAATCCACACCACATTCCCATTCAGATTGTTCCTTTCACAAGGGATTGTTACGAAGGAAAGGGAAACTGGTGGTTGGTCATGATGTGAAACTTCAGCTTCACATCTTAGATTTGTTCCACAAAACACCTACTGGAGGTCACTCAGGCATGCATGTCACTACACAACGGGTTTCTTCTCTTTTCTTTTGGAAGGGCCTGCGGAAAATGGTCAGACACTACATCAGGAGCTGTGAAGTTTGTCAAAGGTGCAAACCTGAGCACGTCAGTTCCCCTGGCTTGTTGCAGCCTCTTCCGCTCCCTGAGGGCATTTTTACTGATCTCACTATGGACTTTATAGAGGGATTGCCTAAATCCAGTGCTTTTTCTGTAATCTTAGTTGTAGTTGACAGACTCACCAAATTTAGCCACTTTTTGAGCCTCAAACACCCCTATTCTGCATCGTCTGTGGCAAAGCTCTTCATGGATAAAGTTGTGAGCATTCATGGCTTCCCACACTCCTTGGTGACTGATAGAGATCCAGTTTTCTTAAGTAAGTTTTGGCAGGACTTGTTTACGTTGCAAGGAATTGAGCTCAAGCATAGCAGCTCCTACCACCCGCAGACTGATGGCCAAACTGAGAGAGTAAATCAGTGCTTGGAGCAATACCTCCGATGTTTTTTCTCTTCTCATCCCCACAGGTGGCTTGAGTTCTTACCATTAGCTCAGTACTGGTATAATACCTCTTATCATGAAGCAGTCAAGACTTCTCCCTTCCATGCCTTGTTTGGTATAGATCCTCCACTCCATCTTCCTTACATACCTCATGATTCTAATGATCCTGGGGTCAATCACATGCTCATGGAAAGAGACAGTGTCATTCAGAAACTCAAGGCTAATCTGCAGGTTGCAAGGTCACGGATGAAAACATTTGCAGATAAGAAGAGGACTGATAGACATTTTCAGATTGGGGATCTGGTTCTTTTGAAGTTGCAGCCTTATCGTCAGCTTTCTATTGCTCAGAGGAGTAACCAGAAGCTTTCTCCCAAATATTTTGGTCCCTTTAAAGTTTTGGACAAAATTGGGACCGTGGCTTACAAGCTTGATCTTCCTTCTTCTAGCCTGATCCATGATGTAATCCATGTGAGCCAATTGAAGCCTTTCCACCCCTCTTCCTTACCGGATACCTCTCCTGTCCTCATTACTCCTGTTGCTATTCTCCGCTCGAGGATAAGGAAACGGCATGGTGTAGCTGCAGTTCAGTTGGAAGTTGCTTGGAATCCTAAGGTACAATTATCTCCTTCTTGGGAATGGTCTGATTTTCTTCAGACCACCTACCCTCATTCTTCCTTGTGGACCAGGAATCTCATCGGGGGGCATTGTCACAGCACAATGTGACTGAAGAGGTTGGGTAAATGAGCGGGAAGAGTCCAAACAACTGGAGCCAGCTGGCCAAGTTGTTAGGAGCGGTTACCAAGTTGTTTGTTACCCATTTGATTGTTTAGTTAGCTCGATTGTCAGCCGTTGATTGTTTAGCTAGAATAAGTAGGTCCTTCATATAGTCAGTAGTATAAAAGGAACAAATATATGCATTGTAATTCATTCAAGAAATCAATGAAAATAGTTTACAAGTGTTCAATGAACCTTTTACTAGAATTCAATGAATTCAGTAATTCTTGTATTACTGTTACAGTGATCTGTGGATCATCACTTCCCAACTACTCTTCCCTCCATTAATCTTCGTTTGCAACCATCAATCACGCTTCCGCCATTCTTCGAGCAACCTTCAAGATCGAGGCACCAGTCCAGCTCAACTTCCAGCCATTCTGCAGACAATCTGCAGAAAACTGTGAGTTCTGCTTCTTTTCTCCTCTTTGATCTTGATCTTCTGTCACGGTGCAAGGTGTGCACGTGACATTCTCCTTTCGAGAAGCTTGGTTCCATTTATCTGACGAGTATCCAATCAAGTACGAAGCCGACCGTCTCCCTCCACCTATTGTCTCTGATCTCAACGGAGACGGGAAAAAAGAAATCCTCGTCGCCACTCACAACGCCAAAATCCAGGTCTCTCTCCCTCCTCCTCCTCGTGACAGATTATTTTTTCACACCGCATTGCTTTCACTCTTCTTGTTCTCAAACATCTTCTGTGTATTAGGTATTGGAGCCGCATTCTAGGCGTGTAGATTAGGGCTTTAGTGAAGCAAAAGTACTCACTGAGCTCTCTTTATTGCCGGATAAAATTCATCTCGAGTCAGGTAGACGAACTATAGCTATGGCTACGGGTGTGATTGATACGACTTATAAGGACGGCCAGCCGTTGAAGCAGGTGTTAGTTGCTGTAACTACAGGTTGGGCCATCATGTGTTTCGATCATAACCTTAAAAAGCTCTGGGAAACAAATCTACAGGTTCATAGCTGTAGCTGTTGCTTTATGTTTCTGGTTAGTTTTTAAGTTAATGTGTTTTATTCACTTGTTTGGTGTGGTGTGCAGGAGGATTTTCCTCATAATGCCCATAGGGAGATTGCAATCTCAATAAGTAATTACACAGTGAAGCATGGGGATACAGGACTGATTATTGTTAGTGGACGGATGGAAGTGCAGCCACATGTATGCTTTCTGTGATATTCCATGGTTTTGTTTAAATTGTGTCTATTTTCATATAAATGTGTGGGTTGCTAATATTATTCCTCTGCAATACACTTATACGTGGGTTTTATTCAGTCTCAGATTTACGTTGATCCTTTTGAGGAGATGTGGCTGAGAGAAATGCTGAGAAGCATAGAAGAAGTGCTGCTGAGGAGGTATGATAATTTTTTGGCATGCTCATTATTGTGACCATCAGATCTACTAGTTCTAATACTTGTGCAACTAGATTTCTAAGACGCTCTTGCATATCAATAAGTCTAAGGCAGTAGTTATTAGTAGCAATTAGCAGCATTCTGCTGAGTTGATGGTGTATTAGATGTGTATTTTTTTTTCCTGAAACATCTAAGTCTGTACTTCTCTCTACATTTTCTTTACATTAAACTCTTATCAATTAATCAACAATGTACTGAGTTGATGATGATATTACACTGGCTTTTTATTTAAAATCATGAGGTGTTTTATTCTTCTAAAGTTTGTCTCTCTCCTGCATTTCTATTCATATTAAACTCTTAGCAATTAATCAAACTAGATAATATTTTGTGGCGTCTAAAGAAATGCTGTCAATTGGATTTGAAAGGAGATCCTTAAGTTGATGAGAAGCATTAACTTCACAGTCATGCCTCTTTGACTATACGGGGGAATCTCTTTTTGTTCTTGTTCTTACTGTTAAATTTGTGCGTTGCATTTGACCCTATACTTTTTGACAGTGATAACAGCCACAAGTGAGTATTTTAATAAATTCTTTTTTTTGCATCCTTTGTAGGATTCAGAGAACTCTAGAACCGTGGATTTACGCAGTTTTGCCTTTTATGCATTTGCTGGTCGAAGTGGTATACTGCGATGGAGCAGAAAGAATGAGGTGAGAGACACTTCTCACAGTCCTGAGCAAAACCATCCTCGTGACGTCAAAAAAAATTCCAAACATCATTGGAATAGTTTCAGCTTTTGAAGAAAATATAGGTAGGCTGCAAACTTGATTGGAATGTTTCCTGACTCTATTTACCGAGCATGATACGGTAAGTAGAGTCAGGAAATATTCCAATCAAGTTTGCAGCCTACCTTCGTCAGCAATCTACCTCCTTAATATTTTCTTCAAAAGCTGAAACTATTCCAATGATGTTTGGAAGTTTTTTTTGACGTCCTACGAGGATGGTTTTGCTGCTCTGGACTGTGAGAAGTGTCTCTCACCTCATTCTTTCTGCTCCATCGCAGTATACCACTTCAACCAGCAAATGCATAAAAGGCAAAACTGCGTAAATCCACAGTTCCAGAGTTCTCTGAATCCTACAAGGATGCAAAAAAAAGAATTTATTAAAATACTCACCGGTAAAAGAAATAATAAAATGCCATTAAATTCCCTCACCCCTAGCTCTTATCACTGTCAAAAAGTATAGGGTCAAATGCAACCGGAACCACAAATTTAACAGTAAGAACAAAGAACAAAAAGAGGATTTTCCCCCTGTATAGTCAAAGAGGCATGACTGTGAAGTTAATACTAAGGCATCAACATGTGTTAAGGGATCTCCTTTCAAATCCAATTGGCAGCATTTCTTTAGAGGTAAATAGTCGCCACAAAATATTATCTAGTTTGATTAATTGGTAAGAGTTTAATATGAATAGAAATGCAGGAGAGAGACAAAAATAAAACACATGCAGAGAAGAAGTACAGACTTAGATGTTTCAGAATGTTTCCTGACTCATGTTTTATATAAAGAGAAGTAATGTTAGGCAAGCACGCACTTCTTATTAATCTTATCAAACTCTGCCATAAGGAGACCCATTCATTTCTTGTCATTTCTCATAAGAGGTCTCGAGTTCTTTTTCAACTTTCTCCAGTGCATCCATCATCATAGCCTCTACACCAAGATCATCATTGAGATTGCACCTGCATGGGTTAATAATGTTAATTACATTAATAAACTACAAAGGTAATATTCAAGATGTAGTAATTTACACCAAATGAAAATCCACACTGCTTATTATGCATGAAGGGAAAAATAACTGCAGCTATGTTGAGTAAGAGAAAAATATATCATGTTCTATACTAAGTCCTACTAAAAGGGCCATCAATGAGATGATCATGAAAACAATTCAACAGCCATTGGGCTTCCATAGTATCATTAACCATATATAGAACATGATGAACAATAACTTGAAAAAGAAAAGCACTTACTTAACTCGGATCTCCTTCAAGGTCAACATATATGTTCGAGCATCTGGAATGTCCTTTGTTTCCATGTCAATAGTATTCTTGATCCTTTGAGATTCCGTGAATAAACCTGCCCTGTAATGCACCATACACGCCATCCAAGTCATGAAATGTTGATAAAACATGCAGTAAATGTACTATAACTCCACCCAATTAAGTGCCAAACGTTAGGACTTGATTAAGCATTCAGCAACAAAAAACTCAAATAATTTGTTCCATGTGGGAACATAGTACCATCGAGGGAAGTAACCTAAAGTCATCTTGTAGTAGCATGCAAATATGAGAAACTATATATACATACACATAGTACAGGAACAAGCACATCACAAACTTTAGAGGTTGTCATTCTTGAAAAAAATGGACAAAAGAGGAAACACAAGATAATATTCAAGTGGCTTACTTCTCTCTAACTTTCTTCATAACATTGGCATACTGGGAAACAGCAGCTGGGTCATCAGGATCTATGGTGATCTTCTCTTGCCTAAGTACTGATATTGGAGCCTCAAACTTTTTCTTCATATCCAGAAAGATGTTCTTCAATATCTCTTTTAAGAATGAAGAACAATATTTTTTCAGTACAGTATCAAACCATTACGACATGCATTACTGGAGTCCAATGAAAAGTGGATCAGAGACGTATAAAAGTGGCCACATATGGTCCGTATTAAGGCTTTCACCGAGATAGAAAGATACAATGCAATACTTGAATACAGGCTACCATCAATCATCATTGAGATAATCACCCAAAGTAAGATTGCATATTTCAAAACAACTGAAGACATCAACTCAACTTCACCTATGATGCCTATCATTCTGATATTCTAGCTCTAGATGTGAAGATAAATCTTGAACATTCATGCAAAGCAGTTTATTTTGATTTTACATGAGGTGTGGAGCCCCACAATATGTGCAAACAGCATGTATGCATGCCGGACGTAGTAAGGCAATGGTGAAAATTACTTGAAAGACAATCAGATGGCGTGTGTCATTGTGAAGAGTGGTGTAACTAAAGTGATGCAGGAAGGTGTAACTGAACCCGAGTATAAAACATAGAGCAAAAATACAGACCTAGAAGAAAGAATGTTTTCAGGCAGTAAGTACAAATCTTTTCAAGAGAAAAATGAAAAGAGCACCAGATGAAGTATAAACTCAACTAAGCCAGTGTCTCAACGAGGGCTCACCTAAGAAAGGCATACATTGCACTTGAAGCATGTCTAGTCATGCTAGCGACAACAACCATTTCACACAATGCCCAAACTAATTCACAGCGCAAAACAATGAAGTTGATCAATGAAATGAACTGTTAACATTATTTACTAACCATCTCCCTTAAGAGTAGGGGGGCTGCTTCTTTGGCAAAGGAACGGATTGGAATTGCACGCTCCTGATGCAAAAGCACTTGACTCCCGTACAGCTGCATAATCAACAAAAATATTCATAATCATAATCTTGCAAAAACCCGAAATTCTCCTAAAAGACCACCAATCAAACATTAATCACACTATCAGAAACTCCCCAAAAAAGTCCACGAATACAACGTTAATCACATCATAACCATCTTTTTTACTCGAAAAAACAACTAAAGTTCCAAAATTCCTTTAACACAGCGAGTAAACCTCAGATTCATCACTTTCCGTACCTCGTCCCAATTTTCCTCTTTTTCTCTCCAGACCCAAACAATGAATGCATGAAATGCAGGCGATGATTGAGAAACTATGGAAATGAAAGAATGAGCTCTGTCCAAAAAATGGGATACGGATATCCGAATCGGGAACAGTGAATAGTGGAGGAGAATACCTGTCTGAATCTGGATATCAGACGATAAGTGAACGCCATGATCCGAGAGGGTTGTTTTCGTCGTCGTCTGAGCCAGTGCTTGTTTAGGGTTTGTTTGCGTTTTCGATTTGTTTGGAGGCACTGATCATCTATCGACTGAAAACAGTCTGTGCGTTGCCGTGTGATATTCAGTTGCTGGTCTATGTTATTTGTACACCGTTGGATCACGAAAGCGTGGGCCCGCAAAGATTTCTGGATCAACGGCTGTAATTTCTTCTAAGAAAGAATTACCGATTTCTTTTAAGAAAAAATATATAGAAATTGCAATAAAATTATATACTCCTTGTGCTACAAAATAAATATCGTTTTAGATTTTATGCTGACGATAAAATATCATTTCTCTTTTTTTAAGATAAAATTACAATTAATAACACATTATATCTATAAATTCCGATCAATTGTAGTGTTTGTTTCTTCAAATATGCATTTTAATCGGCTGATTTCAGTAGTGACTAATCAATATAAAAGGCACATTTTTTAAATTATTTTCTTAATCTGTGTGAAATCATCCTCTTTGACATTTTATTTGGGTCAAAAGGAGTAGAAATTATATATTGTAATTTCTTCACGTATCACCCAATTTGTCAACTTGTTTTTAAATAATACAAAAAAAGATATCTATTTTCAGAACAAAAAAACTTTTCACAATAGAAAAACTCACCTCCTCCGATGAATTGTATAATAATTAGAATTTTAATAATAAATAAAAAAGGAAAAACCTAAGTAACGAGTTTAGAAATAAAGTAGAAGCTGACTTTCTAGCTCTTAATATACTAGAAAAAAAGAAGATTGTGTAATGATAAAACTAAATAAGAATATTTAAAGAAAGAATTAACGGTTTTTTTTAAGTTTTTTACTTTTAGATAATTTATCTTTTTTCGAAAAATCATTTCGAATTATTTTTATTTTTATTTTTTATAGCGTAGAGATAAAAAATGTCATTAAATCTTGGTTGTTTTCGAACCTGTCACAGAAGACCCTAAATTACTAGTTTCTAATCTTACAAATCAAGCAAATAGAGGTGATCTTGTAGATGTCCTTCCAATTTGAAATATAATATATATATTAACCATAGAAAAGCTCTTAGAAAATAAAATAAAGTTTGATAGAATAATAATAATGTGTAATTAAAATAATAATAGAAAGTTATGGTTGTTTGAAATTTAGACTTTTAATGTTGTTTTCCTACCGAGACGGAACTCCTACTCCTAGAATGTATATATATATTCCACATTCGGGGACGGATCCAGCCCAGACCAGGGTGGGCTACCTGCCGCCCCCTAGCCCAATCAAAAATAATAATTTAATTGAATAAAAATATTAATTTATTAATCAATGTTAAACATCAAAATCAAGATGGCTGAGTGGTCTTAAGGCCAGGCTCATGTTCTAGTTTTCCCAAGAGGGCATGGGTTTAAATCCCAATTTTGGCATTACTTTTCTTTTCTTTCTTTTTCTTTTTCTTTTTCGGCCATGGGCTCTTTCTTTTATTTCTGTTATTTTCGTTCAACTTTTTAAACTGAGAATTGGGACCGTGGCTTACAAGCTTGATCTTCCTTCTTCTAGCCTGATCCATGATGTAATCCATGTGAGCCAATTGAAGCCTTTCCACCCCTCTTCCTTACCGGATACCTCTCCCGTCCTCATTACTCCTGTTGCTATTCTCCGCTCGAGGATAAGGAAACGGCATGGTGTAGTTGCAGTTCAGTTGGAAGTTGCTTGGAATCCTGAGGTACAATTATCTCCTTCTTGGGAATGGGCTGATTTTCTTCAGACCACCTACCCTCATTCTTCCTTGTGGACCAGGAATCTCATCGGGGGGCATTGTCACAGCACAATGTGACTGAAGAGGTTGGGTAAATGAGCGGGAAGAGTCCAAACAACTGGAGCCAGCTGGCCAAGTTGTTAGGAGCGGTTACCAAGTTGTTTGTTACCCATTTGATTGTTTAGTTAGCTCGATTGTCAGCCGTTGATTGTTTAGCTAGAATAAGTAGGTCCTTCATGTAGTCAGTAGTATAAAAGGAACAAATATATGCATTGTAATTCATTCAAGAAATCAATGAAAATAGTTTACAAGTGTTCAATGAACCTTTTACTAGAATTCAATGAATTCAGTAATTCTTGTATTAATTAACTAGAATTAATTTCAGATTTTATTCATCACAAAAGGGCTGCAGTTTTACATCACATTTTAAACCATTTTATTTAGTCCATGCATAATTATATAAGTAGTTTTGAATTTAATGAGTTGATAATCCGATCAGGGTGCAGTGCAACAATCCTCTCCAGCACTGCTGCCACAACAAGCTCTTCCACATTGTAAGTTTGGTACCCTCCCTACGAAGAAACAGCAGCGACAACCTGCACCGAAATTTTCACCATTAATTAATGAATAATACTCCCTCCGTTTTTATTTATTTGACGCTGGGAGGGAGATCACGCAGTTTAAGGGTGTGTCAGTGGCTGTCTGTGGGCCACGCCACGCGTCCTCTGCTCCTCAATTCTTCTTCCTCTTTCGTTTCTGTGCCTCTTCTCTCTCTCATTTCTCACCCAAACCTAAATAGCAATCCCGCGCAAAATTTCCCCAAAATTTGCATCAAAAATTTTGCTTAAATCTTAAATTCAAAATGTTTCCCTCCTTATCCCGTTGCTTGACAATTTTTGCTTTCCCGATTGGGTTTAAAATTTCAGCCACCTCCTCTTTCTTCAAAATCAAACGCCTCTGGAATAGTCGTAAAAAACCCTTTCCACTAACTCTGCCATGGCTTCTCTAGTATCTGACCTCAATGAGCTCCCAACCACTAATCTATCTCATATGTCAATCGAACCTGCATCTCCCGAAGTATATTGGCCTGGGCTTGATGAGTTATCGGCAGATGAAGAAGGGATTGTAGGAACCAAAAATCGAGCATTTAACCACGTCGAGGAAGTTGAGGAAGACATTGTCGTTCCCGGGTTAAATCATGTGCCTGGACCAGGTTTGTTTGTTTCCTCAAATTTCTTTTATTTTGCCCAAAAAGCATTACCTCTTGCTCCCTCGATTTCACTGACCATGTTGACCATTTGTATGGTTAGCGCGCAGGATATAACTTACGTCAGATGAACGGCTCCGAGTATTACAATCGTTGCTTCAAAGAAGTGTCAATGGGGTGTTGAAGAAAAAAGCAACCATGGATGTTGCAGTTCAGTTTGGAGTGAGGGTGCGAACAATCCAGAGGATCTGGAAACGTGCACGGGATTCAGGTACAAATGTTCATGAGAATTATAGAGTCAAGAATTGCGGTAGAAAAAAAGTTGAAATTGATTTAGAATTGATGCGAAGTCTTCCATTGAGTAAGAGGACAACAATGAGAGATCTTGCTTCACACCTTGGTGTATCGATTTCATTTGTGTATGGAAAATTGAAACAAGGAATCATCAAACGTCACTCGAATGCCATTAAACCTTCTTTGACAGCAGAGAATCACACAGCCAGGATGAGGCACTGTCTCTCCTCTCTCAATCCATCATCACCCCCCACGATCCAACATTCAAAAGGATAGAGAACACAGTGCATATTGATGAGAAGTGGTTCTACTTAACCAAGAAGAATCAAACATATTACCTCTTACACAACGAAGCTGATCCAGTAAGGTTTATTAAAAGCTCTCATTTCATACCTAAAGTAATGTTTTTAGCTGCTGTTGCGAGGCCAAAGTATAACTCTGACGGTGTATGCATATTTGATGGAAAGATTAGGATTTTCCCATTAGTCCAATCTATTGCTGCTTTAAGATCGAGTCAGAACCGACCTCGTGGTACAGTTGAGATCAAACCTTTGGCTAATATAACAAGAGATGTTATTAGAGATTTTATGGTTAGTAAGGTCTTGCCTGCCATAGCCAATAAGTGGCCTATGGAGTGTAGTAGAGAAGCCATTTACATTCAGCAAGACAACGCAAAGACTCATATTCCCACTGACGATGTTTCATTCTTGTGTGCAGTTCAAGAATGTGGAATGAATATTTCTCTTATTTGTCAACCTCCTAACTCTCCTGACTTAAACGTCTTGGACCTTGGTTTTTTTAGAGCAATACAGTCACTGCAGATTAAGGACTGTGCAAAATCCCTAATGTAATTGATTGGGGCTGTCGAGCAAGCATTCCAAGATTTTGATGACAAAAAGAGCAACAATATTTTCCTAACATTGCAGTCGTGTATGGTGGAGATATTAAAATGTGATGGGTCCAACAATTACAAGATTCCTCACCTAAAAAAGGATCAACTTGCTAGACAGGGGGCCTTACCATCTGCAATTCATTGCTCTCCAGATATTGTTGCTAATGCAGTAGCCTACCTGTCTTGATTGCAAATCAGGTGACTGTCTTACATTGGGTATTGTTTGATTTTTTTATTACCCTAATGATCTAGATCAAATGTCACTCTTTTGTTACAGGAAATCCAATTTAGATGGTTTTGGTGAAGATTTGATGGAAATTGATATCATCTTTTGTAGCTGGTTTTGGTGTTCATATATTGACGTAGATGATTTTCGTGAAGATGGCTTGGGAATTGATATCATCTTTTGGCACCGATGCATGTAATTAGGGTGGTAAATTGTGGAATGTTGGATTTTTTGTATAGGAAATGGTTTTCATTGTGGTATGTTCAACTGTGAACATAGTGGATTGTTCAATTGTGAACATATTGGAATCAATGAAGTATGTTTATTCAATGCTGTTTGGAAATACTTATGTCTCTGTTTCTACTCCATTTATATGGTCTTGAATGTTGGCAAATTATGCTTCCTCTGTTGACATTTTGTGTTTCTGGAATTGGTGGATTGAAATAGGTTTGCAAGCTTCAATTCTTGTTGTCTCCTGTGTTGGGATTAAATGTTGATGTATTGAAATGATAATATGATTCAAAAAAGTATTGTTGTATCCTGTTTTCGATTGAAATGTTTTAAATGAATTTCAGAATTTATATGTGTTTCCTGTTTGGATTTAAATGGTTTGGCAATTTGTGTTCCCTGTTTTTGATTGAGCAGGATTTTGGCAATTTGTGATCCCTTTTTTGGATTGATCCGCATTTGCTATCTCTCTGTTTCTTGTTTTTGATTGCTCTGTTTTAGCAATTTAAGCACAAAATCTTTAACAGAAATTTTGATTGTTCTGTTTTGGCAATTTCTGCACAAATTCTTTACCAATTTTGATTCTTCTAGTTTGGCTTTTTCAGCACAAATTACTTACCAATTTTGTTTGATCTGTTTTGCCTATTTCAACACAAATTATTGACCAATTTTGAGTGATCTGTTCTGCCCTATTTTGCGTGATCTGTTTTGCCAAATTTAGGTCATTATGTTTACCAATTTCATTTCTCTATTTTGGAAAATTCTGCACAGATTGTTTACCAAATTTTATTGATATGTTTTGCCAAAATTCAGGTCACTCTGTTTACCAATTTCACTCCATATCTGTTTTGGCAATTTCTATTTGCTCTGATTACTGAATATCGACTTCTCTATTTATGCAAATTCTGATACAACTCCATACAGAAGCAATGCATTCAATCCATGAAAAAAATAGATAGAAATCTATATTGAATCAACACCAAATTGAAAGGTAAATGCACTCAATCCAGTTTCAATGAAAAAGAAACTCCATTTTATTGATAGGAAATAGAAAGCATTGCAAAGAAAGTGCAAAAGCACTGAAATACAGGAAAGATGCAAAGGCTACATATCCATATCCTTAGGGATGGCTGGGAGGTTGTTTCCATATTTGTCAAGAGCTGCTTGACACAACCTTGCAATGGCCACATTGGCCTCAGTGACCTCGTTCTTAGCCTCCATGAGAGCAATTGTGCTCTCAAGCTGAACGAGGCAATCCCCAACAGCCTGGACAAGCATGAGTGCATCTGGTGCTTGGTGTCTTTCTTCTGCTTGCCGTTTGATGCTTCTGAGTCTTGTTGCCTGCATCTGTAGCCTGTGGATATCATGGGTTGTCTGCTCAACCTTCAAATCTCCACGCTCTATCTCCTGGTCCAGATGACCACCAACAACCCCTGAACCTGCAAGAAAGGATTGTGCTTCTCTAGCATCCATGGAATGAAACAACTTATTGATGAGGAAATACAAAGAAATAGGTTATTGATAAAGAAACAGAAAGACACAGGTGGAGGAAGCAAATGAGAGATAACAGAGGTGTAGAGAAGGAATGGAATGGATGCAAAAATAAAGAATGGAAGGCTGGTTAAATAGGGAAGGTTGTAGAAGAGTCATTGGTATTGTCAACCGCTGCTTTGGAAGTTCAACTGTGACTGTAATTGAAACGGTGCAAGTATTCATAGAAACGTTGCAACTCTTAACCGTTGCAGATGGTAAGTCAGATCATATGCAATACGTGGAAGATTATGTGCCTAATTAAACCGTTGATTATGCACATAAGCTCAGTTTTTTAGGCATTGGAACCATTTGCCTATTAAGTAGGTAAGGAATCCAGCAACCTTAAAAGTTTTCCGTATAGAGAAACACGATGGCTGCCAAATTTCCACCAACTGAAACAAACAAACCCATTGGGAAGCAAAATAAAACTGGCAATGTTCAACAGACCTGGATTACTACATTAAAAGAGGAAAACATGTACACAAATTCAGAAAATAACTACAATCCGGCAACATAAATCCGGATTTGCAACCAACAAAATCAAAACCAGAAATCCCGGCAACATAAATCCGGAATTTCCACCCACAAAAGCAAATCCAGAAATTCCATCCACAAAACCATAACCCATAAACCCCAACCCACAAAATCACAACCCAGAAAACCAAAATCATCTCACTAAATTGATCATCCAAAGTAAGCAGAACAACAACAGGCAATTGCAAAAAATCACACGGTTTTCAACAATCACATCGCCCAACTGTTGGGCGTCCGATTCCCTGTCAACATTAGGGGAAATGACTTCATCATCGTCCGATTGCCTGGCCAAATTGGGGGAAATAACTTCGGG
The DNA here is from genome assembly GCA_963691705.1 of Viola odorata. Taxonomy (NCBI): domain Eukaryota; kingdom Viridiplantae; phylum Streptophyta; class Magnoliopsida; order Malpighiales; family Violaceae; genus Viola; species Viola odorata. Next base: position 23,184 of record OY829537.1, read on the forward strand.
GGCGTCATTCGCTGCCACAACAGTTGCGTCATCCTCTATGGAATCATCGGAGATTTCGATGCTAACCCTCTAGGAATCGTCCCAATAATCGACACCCTCCATAGTTGAAACAAAAATTGACGAGATTCGATTTGGACGAAAAAAAATGAATGAGAGGAGATGAAGGCAGAGAATCGATTTGGTTGAGAGAAAGAGCTGGATCCAGTTGATGTTTTTGGTGAGAGAAAGAGGACGAGAGGTTTTGAGGAGAGAATGAGAGGATAGAAAAGACTGTCAGGGACGAATGAATCCATCTTGTCCATGTTCTCATATGACCCAGCTGTTTTTCAGTTTCATTCATTTGCCCTTGTGTGACGCGTTGTACCAGCGAAAAACGACTCGTCGTCTGAGGGCATTTTTGTCAAAGAACGAAGTAAGTGAGCACAATTGCCAAAGGGTGTCAATTAAAAAAAAACATACTTTGGGCTAAAACGTCAAGTATAAAAAAACAGAGGGAGGGAGTAGTAATAAAGAAAAAGTAGCAGGGTCCAGGTCATAAAATTAACTGCAGGTTATTTCGCTAATGAGAAATATAAATAGCCGACGGATCGTTGATTTATGAGGAGCACCTAAGATTAAAAATTGAGTCGTGGCAAAGAAGATTATCGCGGTTAGAAACCTAGGGTTCTGCCATAAAATGAGCCATCGTAAGACGAACTATGCAGACTACCAACATATCACGCAAATAGAAATATGAAAATAAGAACCAAATGACGTCCAAAGTACTCCCTCTGGTCCGAAATATATGACTTCCTCGCATCCCAATATTCAGTAGGGAACACATATCGAGGAGGCCGGATGAGGCACTATTTGACCCCAAAAAATTTCATACTTTTTTTCGAACGTACGTTAATCCTTAACGTACTTCCGAGAAAAAATTCAAGGCAAAATTGTCTCAAATAGTGACTGTTCCGGCCGTCTTAAGATACGTTCCGGACAGTAAAAGCAAATGTTAAAACGCCATACATTTCGGACCGGAGGGAGTACTAACCCTCAATATAAAGTTATGAGTTCTAAAATAACATAAATAACACAGGAATAGAATAAAACTAAGTAGAAGATGATCCACCCTTTCCATTCCAGTACTACCCCTCAATAAAAAGTTCTGAACTTTAAAATAACATGAATAACAGAAACAGAATAAAACTGAGTAGAAGATGATCCACCCTTTCCATTCCAAGCAAAATGTTTTACTTCCTTTCACTGTGAGACGCCAAGCCATTTAGTGAAATTATCAAACTCGGTGTAGTCAGAATCAGATATCATAGTCCTGTACCATGACTTTCCTGCCGCCTTGATTGCATTTGCCTCCTCCTGCGACAAGAAATACAGTTGAGAAAATAGTTAGTCACACCATAACGAGGAAGATATAATGGGCTTCATTCAATATCACAGCTTTTCAGCGGACCAAAAACGAAGCTTCAAGATGAACCATAAACAATGAACAAAACTTAATTATCAAGAATGAAACAACATTCTGATATGTATTGCACAGATTATAAAACCACATCCAAATAAAGTTCAGTAAAAAATAAATCGAAGGCATGTTCACTACTCAGCATAAATCTTCAGGGGAACTTTCTGCCACTAGGCAAACTTATCACAGATTTTCAGTACACTAAAAACAAACCCTCAAGACGAACCATAAGCAATTAACAAAGCCTAGTTTGTCATGAATGAAACAACATTCTGATATCTATTGCAGGGATGATAAAACCACAACCAATAACATATCATCCAACATACTATGGTGGCATCAACTCATCAAACCAGAAAACACAGCTAATCATTGAGTAGTACATCATCCAAGTCATAATTAGCCATGCATACAATCATAACATCACAACTAAACAATAAATATAACCAACAAACAAACATAAAGAGCATATTATGCAGGAAAGGCACAATGGGAAAACAAGACCAATAAGATTAACAGACAAGTTAAGCTAATAATACTTGAAGTTAAAGAACAAATATACCTTGGAAATGGGTTTCCTCTTCTGATCAAGCTTCTCCTTCTTAGACTTGACACGTTGAGCCTCAGCCAAAAGAGACATTCTGCGAGCAGTCTTTGCATAAGGATTCAACTTGAGCATCACATTGAGATTCTTCAGAGGATTTTTCTTGAGTGGAGCCCTCTTCACTTCCTTCTTGATTGGCTTCACAACAGACTGCACCTCATCACTGTTGATAATCCTAGCAAGATCAGCATTCACCATCTTCGACCGTGGGAGAACATACCCGTTCTTCGTCTCTGAAGGCTTCTCAAATGATCCATAGATGGAGTCCAGCTTCTCAAAAGCTGACTTGGTCCAGATCACAAAGCGACCAAGATGGCCACCAGGAGCAAGCTTAAGCAAATTGAGGCGATCAACATTAGCAACTTCAACACCGGGGATGTTGCGGAGAGCCTTCACAAGCTTAGCACCCTCAGAGCCATACACAACAAGAGGACCCTTCCTTGAAATGTAACGACGGTTACGCAACTTACCCTTTCCTGGACGGATCGCATGACTGTCCTTAGCTTTCTCCGCATCAGGATAAGCACCAATATCCTTCAGAACCTTGATCGCCACAGAGGTCTTCTCAATGCTTTCAGCAGCATCGCTGATCACCAGAGGCAGTTCCGGAACAGATTCAACTCTGTGTCCACGAGCCATGACCAGCGAAGGAATAGCTGACGCAGCGATTGCTGAGACGACCGCATACCTCTTCTCGTTAACATTTATCTTCCTGTGCCAGCGGCGCCAGATCTTGGTCGGAGCAAACATGCGACCACCTCGGCACATGTTCCCAAAAGCACCTTGGCCTGCGCGGTGGGTACCTCCACCAGGAACTCGGGGAATCCGAGAAACAGCTCGCCCAGTACCCCACGATTCGGCAGAGGTCTGGTGACCGGCCCTCTTCGATACGGCATAAGGCTGCCGGCTGTTCTTTGACATGTTACTATGAACCGAGTTGACGATGTCGGGGCGGATAGGCGCCTTCATGACATGTGGAAGGGGTACGGTGGCAGGGGAGTCTGTCGCCATATCATTGAGTGTCGGCAAGGTTTGCACGGACACAAGAGGGCGAGCGGCGGCGGCGGCGGCGGCCATGAGGAATGAAGGGTTGTTTAGGGTTTAGGGAGCGGAGGAGATGGGAGGGAGATTAATATCTTATGGTGGCACAGGTCTTATGATTTTACCAAACTAGGGTAGCAGTGGGTCTGTTTACGTTTTGGGCTTAATGGCCTTTTGGGATGAGTTTTAATGTTTTAGTATGTGGGTTGTATAGGTTAGTTCCTTTTGGGCTTAGTTTAGTTTTAATGGAAGACAATAACAAAAGTTAATTTTAATTCATTGAGCAAATAACAGAAGATAATAAACAAAAGTTAATTTTAATTCATTTGAAATGAAAAATAAGTGTTTTTTTTATGCACTAAAAAAAAAAAAAAAAATAATACTAGTATACATCAAGCCTAAGTATTAATTCTTTAATTAGTAGTTTACGGATAGTCACCTTTATTATTGGATCTAATAACTAGAATTATACATTCACGGTAAGTATTATGGATAATGATATTTTTAGTACCTCTATTCGATTTTTCGTATTGATTTGACACATTATTTTATTTTTGGCTGGATTTAACTCTTCCACACACATTTTCATATTAATTTAGTCCATTTAGATAACGTCATCCACAGTCAGACGTTAAGTCTAGTAACGTGGTATTGTTTAATATTATTTAACTGAGTGACAATCCATATAAGACGTAACTTTAGTTTTTTTTTTAAATTTAGATTTTAAACCTATTTAAAAAATTTTTATTGTTAAAAACTACTACTTTCTGATACGTGGGGTTTAGAAGACCGTGATTGTTACCCTGTTTTTTTTTACACGGAGTGGTGTGAAATTATCAAACGAAACCAACGTTAGGCACCTAAATAAATAAAATAAAACGTTGAGACTTCCCGATGCGTTGAACCGAAATAAAATACTAGTACAAAGGAAATAAATAGATATAAATTAACAAAGCCTTAAAAAATGATATACAAGTATAAAAGAGATGAAAATTATAGGTATAAATTAAAAGGGGCACGTTTATCATTTCATTAATCTATCATTTCTTTTACTTTTGAAAAAATCAATTTCCGATAAAAAAAATTAAAAAAAAGAAAAGAAGAAGCTCCAAGCTCTTTCTTTATGCAGGCGTATAATGCTTGCTGCAATTGATGACCCTTGTTTGGCCACATCACCATGCCACCAATGTGATGGACTCTCGACTTCCATTTGGGATTTGAGCTCATGCTCTGCCAATTCCAACCTTTTGTGCAAACCAAATACCACCGCATAAAAGGAAAAGAAGAAGGTTATAGAAAGTTGACGCTTATGTTCCTAAAAAATTCAGCAACGCAGCACCTTTCAGTCTCAGAGAAAACGGACTCAGCACCTAGGCCACTTACCTGGTCATGAAAATCACAAACCACCTCATTTGCTTGGCGTCAAGGCAACAGGAACTTTTGTTTCCGCTTAATAAAAGAATCTCATCTTAAGCATTGCTCTTTCACAAGATTTGTATCCCATAACAAATACTGATTTCATGCTCATAATTTAGGTTACCTTTACTTCTTTTTCAGTGTGTAAAAGGGCATTTCAGGCTCACAATTAAACATAAGGAGGAGAGAAGGAAGGTTTACCAGCATCGCCCAAATCATAAACATATGGAGGAGAGAAGAAAGGTTACCAGCATCGCCCAAATCCATGAAGAAGCGGAACACAGGGCCATTCCTCTCACTCTTGGTTTCCAAAATACAGAATTCTCAGAGCCACCGGCAAAGACAATGAACCTTCTTCAGTTGGGGACGGAATAAGATTTCACTCATCAAAATGCTATTATGTACGAATACATCTCAATACTTTAAACAGAAAACAAATAACTACGATTATAATAAATTACAGGCCACAGAAGCACCAGCTCCTTCAAAAAGATGAACATCAACTAGATAACCTACTTCCTAGAGAAAAACTGTAACACATGAGCAGAACTGAGAAAAACTGGCATTCTGACCGAGTGCATGTATAACATGTTAAGCAATCACTAACCCAGAAAAGGAGTTTAGCAGCACAAGATTTTCACATTTGTTGGATGAACGTAACTTTTGACACAGATTTAGTTGTTTACTCCACGAACCCATCGGGGTGAACTTGTCTTTGACATACCAGGATAGTAATCGCCCACATTCCCAACAAACAGTGGATCCCTCTCTTCAGTTTTGTACTCATTACTCACGCTACTACCAGTTGCATTTCCCTGATCTCCCTGCTCCAGTTGCTTCGTTAAATCTTCCATCGTCTTTTTTAAACTAGCTTTATTCATTTGCCCCCCCTCTCCAGTTGAGATACCAACCATTGTTATCTTCGGAAGAAAAGGATTAGGCTCTAATTTCGGCTTGGCATATTCCGTTGATGATGAGCCTTCACTTCTGAAAAGCAGACATTGATTGTAAGAGCAAAACCAACTTATAAATTATGGTATCAAATCAACCATAGAGGGCATACCTTATGCCAGATGCCTTTCCACAATTTAACCGCCGTTGCAACCACGGATGATTGAACAAATTTTGAAATGTGAACCACGGATCAATTTTCTGTTCGTGGTTGGCATCAACATTGCCGACTAGGTCTGACATTCTACTATCCACTTTAGAACTGGTTCTCTCAGAAGCACCCTGAGAAGACAATGCACTCCTGAAACAAAGTGATGACATTTACGATAGCAGTAATCAGATACAGAATAAAACAAGGCTCAACAACCCAAACATGGTAAAAAAAATTCCACACCAATGTGCAAAGGAGAAAATCTACCTAATCACAGATTTTGCAGGGTGTGTTCATAAGGCAATTATGTTAGTAGGTAACTATAATTTGAACTGTAGTCGGTAACTTCAGAGCCTTTTCTTTTATCAAGTACCACGCTGCATTTCATATCCCAGACTCCTCCACTCACTCTACCATTACATGAACCTTTTCTGGGTAAAAGAACAAAGTTGCACGAATACTACGCTTTATTTTCATTTGGTCCCTATATAGACCAACCAAAAAAATCACAGCTGTAAAATGATCACACCGTCTCCAAAAAGCCTGTTATCCTTCTTCAACACAACTCTCACACGTTCGCGTCAAGATGGGAGAAGAGTTGAGAAGCATCTTTCATAAAATAGTTGTTTTGTAGAGCACTGCTCACTGTTCCTTATGTCAAAGGATGTGCTCTTAGCTATGGTGATGGATCATATGAGTACTACGAGCAAGAAAACAGAGTCTACTGCAGAAGAAAACAGTTGCACGCTTGGTGCTTATCAGCATGCCAGTAGGTCACAAATTCATTGTTCCAATTCCAAACATAAAAGTCACTGTTTCTTTGTGCGCAACGATGAGTGAACAAGGATGGAATTGAAGATCAAGAAGATTTTTGCTGGACGGACTTGAAGGCAAAGAGGAGGAAGCATTAGCATCTATTTATGATGTTTAATTGTTTATCATGAAGGAGATGAGCATGTCAGTGTTTAACATAGCAAGAGTAGCCACTTGTAGTTCATAGGGTGATTGACTATACTGGCTAAAGATAAAGGGGTATAATATGCTTCTAATAATTTGGATCTTTCTATATCATATCATAATTCTGTGCCGAAACATTTGAAAGATGAGTTAACTGCTGTTAATATGGACTTGTACTGGTCCTCTGGACTGATGCTTGTCCCCATGGTATCAATGATGTTATTAAGCAACCAGATGCTGAGTGCAAGGAAAGCATTGGAGTAACAGAAGGAAGTATCAAATGAAGATCTTTATTACTTCAAGTATGGTGTGACCTCAAAAGCTGGAATTTGCGGAGACTGCATATTACACGCGACCTTGATGGAAATCTAAGAACATAATGCATTCAGTAAAGTTTATTATTAGTTGATATCTTCAAGTAATCTTTCTTTCTTTTTTGAACAACTGGAAGAAAGTGATGTGGAACAACAGTTCAAGTTTTAGGAGACTTTAAGTAAATAGTCTACAGGTTTATCATTTAGTTCATCTCTAATTTATTTATGATTCAGGGGTTATTTCTGTAATTTAATTGCAACTCTTAGAATTAGGTTTAATTCTATATATTAACTTTAATGTCTTATTAGAATTATCTTATAGGAATAAAATTGCTATATTTTATATTAGCTTATTCCAGCAGGTGTGCTTCCAGACTTGTGTCTCTATAAATATATATAATCATGCTTCTAATGTCTTCTTTCAGAGCTGATTTAATAAAACTATCATAGACTTTTAGATTTCTTTGGAACTGTGTGATGCAATTCTTCCCTTAGTGCGACTTCTAAGAACCCTAAGAATAATGCCTAGACTTTTTCCTTACTCTTTGTCTGGTGCAGTTCCTGCATTACTGTTTCCAACAGTCCAACTGGTCATCAGCCACCAAGACAGCCTCTAAATTAATAGACTTAAACTGTAGAATAACCCCCTGATCTCATTTACATCAACCATAACCCTAAATTTCCCAATAAAACTTGTCCGATACAATTACATTGATGTCCTGCGAAGAAAGGTTTGAAAATTTTGGTTGGGGTTCGAAGAAACCAAGAAATTAGTTCAAGGATGAGTTTTTTCTAGCATGAAGAGGCTAAAGAACATTTTTCTTCTATTCTATTATAGAAATTCATATTCTATGAGGATTTCCTAGGGTTAGTAACTATTAATAAAAATTAGAATTAGCACTACTAACAACTGTACAAGGATTGAAATATTGTAGATTAAAAGTTAAGACTGGTTATTCAGGAATTAGTTTTCTTTTTTCTAAAAGCAGTAGACTTTTGATTAGACCATAACAGAAAGAGTGCTGACCTAATATTATTAGTGTGTCCCTTACTACTTTCATCTTCTCTCTTTGTTCCATCTTCATGAAAATCGCTGATTCTTTTTACCAGCCACCACGGTGTCACATTCAAACTTGGTATAGGCTTATTTGACTGTTCATAGTGGTTTCACAACCAACCAATGTTTTTTTTACTAGAGACAAAGTACAGTACATGTTGCTCACTCATCTAGTGCCACCATCTTTGGCTATAAATAGCCCTCACATCAGAACTCTTAGTCAAGGACTACTGATCTAGTTTTGATGTCATACCCACCTCTCTGGTGTGCATCTTGAGGTGCAGGAAACAACATAAACCCTAAGGTTCATAGAATCATAATCAGACACGAACACTAAATTCCTTTAGGTGGCACACATTAGCAGGTTAGTTCACGACATTCCAATGAGGCATTGGTCATCCAAATTTACAGTTTTCAAAAACTAGGAAAGATATCAACTATAAATCTAATATAAAAAACCCATAAAAGGCAAAGGATATACCTACTCTCAAAGGAATCAACCACATATGGAAATTTTGGCTGAATACCAGTTGCTTTTCTGAACCACCTATTACCCAGTAGAACCCTGTCAACAGCATAAAAGAGCTGTATTTCAGCAGCCTTTGAAATAACACTCAATGGTATTGTAGGATGACCGACTTCATCCAGTACTTCCTGAACCTGCCGCCGAAATACCATTAGTGACAACAAAACAGCCAAGGCAAATGTTTACCTAAAAAATTCATTTTCTACTTAGTATGCACTCAAGATCTTTCCATCTTTATTAAGCAAATAATCTTAAAGCATACAATCAGACATACAACCTCACAACTTACATCTCAGTTACAAATCTAGTAATGCTTAGGCATCTCGTAGTTAGACAACCGAAATTTTGAAATCCAGAACCTACTCAGAAATATGGAATCCTAACATATCAGTCGAAGCATTACTCAAATCCCTAAAACTCTGCCGTTGTCATCAGCTGCAAAACTTCATATGCCAAAATCATATCAACATAAGAAAAAAAGGATTTGTACCTCTGGAGGTTCCAATAGGTTATCACCCATTTCTTCAATCACCTCTGCTGCCAAGCTGTCATCAATCACATCGCGTCGGCGTTGCATGTGCCTGGTTTGTATTAATGTATGGAAGTGCTGATCAACAGACTCTTCAAGAATGTTGTCGAGCATATTTTTGTCAAAGAAATATGGAGTATACCTAATAGAAGGAGAAACTATCAATCATACTCATTATCTACTTAATCATTCTCATGAACTATGCACCAATGTTGTACAAAGAAGTAACTACTGTAGTGCACTGACATATCCAACTTAATGATTGAGAACAATAAACAAACTTCAAACTCACATCCAAGTGAACCAAACAAAAGCACAAAATGCAGTCATTTTAATGCGAGAAACAGAACATTGTTTGGTTACACACGGGCACTAAAACACACCACTTAATCCCTTCGGTTGTAGCAATTGCAATATCTAAGTTTTGAGAAGTGAAAACTGGAACACCATCAACCTTCCTCTTCCCCTCATTTTGTGCCATTCTCTTGAGCAGTTGGTTTGCTGCCCTGACCTGTGATGGTAAATTAATTATCCATTAAGAAAAGCTAGTGATTAAAGAAACACCCGTGAATTTTCTAACTTAAGCACATATTCATTAACAAAAATGCTCACACAGAACCTGTTTCTCATTCGGAACAAACTGGAATAGATGAGGTTTTTCCTGCATCACAGAACGCACGGGGATCATATCATCAGTTCAAGGACTAAAAGAATCAGATTGGCCTCAAACTTACTGCTTTCTTTGACTTCCTTACTAAGCTCATCAAAATTAGCCACACCACCCTCCATTCACTTTTGTTTTTCCATTTTTTCCTTCTATTTTATTTTTATTTATAGAAGAGCACAACATTCAATAGGAAAATGATCACATCACAATCCCAAGTTCATTTTCAAAAGAAAAGGAGAATAAAAGATTCAAAATTTCAGTTGCACTTAATTTTCAGATGAAGTTTGATAAACAGATCCACTTCAGGACCCATGAACGAGAGCATCGAACATTACCTTGAAATGTTCATATGCTACATCAAGGCGACAAGCTCCCACCACACCACTTGGAATATTCAGCCGCTTAACATATGAAACTAAAGCAAGGAAATTTAGTAAGAGTGCAAGTACATAGAGCAGGAACAGAAAATCCACCACATTAACTGAAAAATCAAGAAGAAAGATAAGAGAAGAGCAGAAGGGGAAACATGCGACTCAGTAAAATAAAGATGAGACATGACAGAAGCAAACACTAAGATAGACAAGGAAAATACATATAGAACTAATTTCGGAGAAATGCAACAACCTAAATTTTAACCATTATTTGGTAATTATCCAATAAATCAATAGCAGCAGCATCTGAAAATGAAAAAATTCACCCAGACCAATGAGAATGTCTTTCCTCAGGTTTCTTCCAAGGTTAAAGAGGGAGTCATTCTACATAAATATAGGTGAACAAAAACGAAAAACGAAATAAAGAAAGCAACAGTTAGGTGTTCCAGTGGATAGAATTTAGAGTTGAAATTAGGGACTCCATGGAGGACTTAGGGTCAGTTCAAGGTCGTGTGGAGGCTGTCAAAAGAAATATCGGGTAATTTAGCAGAGGGGTGCTTGTGATTAAAATGAAGATCAAATGAGGACAAAGAAAGTCACAATTGGAACTCTTAGATAACAAACCCGAAGAGGACACAAGGGAAACCTTTTTCTATATGAAACTGATAGCACATAATTGACACAAAAAAACTAAATCAGGAAGAGGAAAACCCTAAGGCAAGAATTTTGGAATTATTATCAGAGTGTATATAGTGTGATTTAGTGATTATTTAGGATATCATTCAGAACAAAGGTGAACCTTCCATCAACACTTCATGTTGTTGACAATTTTATAATCTGATTACTTGTCCAATTGTCAGCATCAAATGATTAATATGTGGCAAGAACTTCTACAAGTAGGTGTTAACTAACTTTAGTAGAATGGCCTCAAATGAGGTTGAAAGGACTCTTACCAGTGGAAGGTTATCAAATTAGTACAACAACTTCATAGAGTATCACAAAAGTAACCATAAAATTTAGTACCTCCATCAAACAAAATAAAGGAAGGTAAACGTAACAATTTAATGTACTTGGCATATGAGGCATTAGTTGCCTCATCATAAGGTACAATTGTGTCACCTTAGAAAATCTACAGGAAACTCTCCAACAGTTTTTAGCCAACTGAAGAGCCAACAAAAAAATCTATTCTCATGCTTAAAAGGCGTGTAAAATAGTATTACTAAAGAATAAGAGTTGGTTCATGCAAACTAGCGAGTGGTTGGTCTTGGGTTCAAGTACCTAGCTTTGCACCTCATGGGCCGAAAATATTAAACAAGTCTAGCATGAAAGAATTCTAGGAACACGCCTCTTGAAAGATAGCCAGTGACGCATATCAAATAGTGTTATCCTTCAAAAAATGATGACAAGTCCATCAGCACGCAATTCCAGAGGAAAGTATGAGGAAAAGAATAACTGAGTGACACAAAAAGCCTAAATGCTAACCTAACTGAAACAAAACAGGCATCTATTATTCTTTCATTTATTTATTTTTTGTGGGGGTGGGGTGGGGTGGGGGTGGGGGGGGTTGAAGTTATAAACTTACACATGAGTCTGAGGTAAAAATGGCAACAAATGGTCACGATTAACAGCATCCAAGCTTCAATTGGTCTCACTCCAGATATACAGTACAAAATCAATTTTAGCACAAATGAGAGGGGAGTTACGGATAAATTTACTTTTCTAATCCCAAGCACAAATTTCTCTGCTGCCAAATGAACTCTCCATCTGATTTTCTTTTTTTTTTCTCTTGATTTCCATTTGGAATTTTAGCTCATGCTCTGCCAATTCCAACCTTTTGTATAGGCCGAGGCAAACCAAATACCACCGCATAAAAGGAAAAGAAGAAGGTTATAGAAAGTTGACGCTTATGTTTCTAAAAAATTCAGCAACGCAGCACCTTTCAGTCTCAGAGAAAACGGACTCAGCACCTAGGCCACGTACCTGGTCATGATAATCACAACCACCTCATTTGCTTGGCGTCAAGGCAACAGGAATTTTTGTTTCCGCTTAATAAAAGAATCTCATCTTAAGCATTGCTCTTTCACAAGATTTGGACCCCATAACAAAAACTGATTTATGCTCATGATTTAGGTTACCTTTACTTCTTTTTCAGTGTGTAAAAGAGCATTTCAGGCCCACAATTAAACATAAGGAGGAGAGAAGAAAGGTTACCAGCATCGCCCAAATCCATGAAGAAGCGGAACACAGGGCCATTCCTCTCACTCTTGGTAACTGTTGAGAATATCTTCTTAATCCACTCTGGTGTTCTAATTATTGGATGAGGAGTGAGATAGTGAGCATGAACATGAATAAATAAATTGAGGAGGTAATAAGCTTACCTTTTAGAAATGAAGGGAATATCAAAATGAGTGGACACAGCCATAAGACCGGTCCCTGAGAGGTCACACATGCTAAAGACCTGGCCGACGAAAGCAGGGCCTCCAATCTTGGCTTTGGAATTGAGGCCAGCAATTCTGACAGTTGAGGGGAAAGCAGAGGCGGAGTCGGGGAGGGTCTTGGCGTTGGAGCCGGAGGGATTAGAAGAGGAGTCGGCGAATTGCAAGGGTATGCAAACTTTTGGGAGAGATAAGAGGGAGGCAGCGGCGGCGGAGGAGGGTTGCTTCCGGTACTGCGCCGGTCCAGTTGGTTTGGCGGGCACCATGGCTGGGCTGGACTCGACTCCGCTGCCCCTGGGACTAATTTATGTCTCTCTCACAAGTTGCAAGCTGCAACGCTTGGGAATTTGGATGAGGTTCCAAGACAAAGATGACAAGACTGACTGGAGATTACATTCTGCTATCCACACAAGCAAAAACCTATAAATACGGGGAAAATATTTTAATGTCCACACCTTAGTTCTTGAGTTGTAGAGCTTTTAAAAATTAATCCTTAATATATTGAAACATAAATTTTAATTTTTGCTATTAAATTTTAAAACAATTTCATTACATTAAAATATCAAAAAATTATGATTTTTTTTTAAACAGAGATCGATTTTCGTTCCTCATAAAATTAGATTAAGAAAAATGGAGTTTCAATAATTTCTATATTTTTTTAAGTTTTTATTTCTCCTATTTTTTTATAATTTTTTACATTTTCCTATTTTTTAATTTTAAAATTATTAAAAATTATATATCATAAAAAAATTAATCTCCATTTTTTTTTACAAAATATAAAAAATCATTTTCTAACACTTGGAAGAAAATTTTAATGGTAAGTATTAAACTTAGAGACTAAAATTTAAAAGCCCAAACGTCAGAGACAAATTGTGGAAGTGTTTATACTTTATATACCTTAGAAACCTTAAAATATTTTTCTCAGTTAATAAAATAAAAGAGTTATTTTGCCACTCAACTTTTTTTTCTGGCTCTTAACTTGGCACTAAACTCATTTGAAATTTGTATCTAATTTTTCATTCGTTACTCAAATTGGCACTAAGTTGTTCCTCCGTTAATTACTATAGCACCGAAGCCTCCAACTTTTTAGTTAATTTTGATTAAAATAGTTAATCAACATCATTTTTAATTCTGATATTTTTAAAAATAACTATTATAGTTCTTCAATTTATTATTTTTTTCAAAATATGCCCTAGGCTAGGGCTGTACAAATCACCTGCAAAACTCGCGAAACCAAATCGACCCGCACCGTTAAAAAGAAAAAACGCCGACCCGTCACCGATCTGTTATGTGGTGGGTCGGTGTGTAGGTTGAATTTTGAAACACCCTAAATAACCGATCCACTACCCACTATGCAAATCTTTTAATAATTCTCTTAATTTTTCTAACAAATTATTCCATTAATATAAATAAATTAATATAAATAAATGACTTATTTTGAAGATTAAGTTTCAACTTGATGATTTAAGCTCAAATTATGATAATTTAAGCTCAAATTTGTTGACCCTCAACTAGAAATTTTAAATCACAATTCAACCCTCTCAACCCACCAACATCGTGGATAACGGACCCGAACCGCCTAACATGCTTAGTTTGCGGTGTGGTCTCACACTGACTTGTAGGGGTGCTCATCGGTATTATCAAATTTTCGAAGTACCGAACTTTCGAAGTTTGATAATACCGAACCTTTTAAAACGCATACCGAACCGAATTACAAATAACTCATACCGAACTCGAATTACCGAATTGAAATTTCGGTAAATTGCGATTTACCGAAATTTACCGAAATTTCCGAAATTATTTCAATTAACCAATTCTCTAATGAAAAACAATTAACCAATTAACCAAATAATGGTCAAATAGTGAGTCATCCGGGTTTCTCAATATGCGTGTCCAAAGTCAAAGCGACAGTTAAAAAGGGACGGAGGGAGTAGTTCATAACATATCGAAATTTATTAAATTTTAACTTTAATCCATGCCATTAGAATTTCCGCATGAAACTTTAACATTAAAAAATTATTTTTTTATATATTAAAATATTATTAAAAAATAATAACTTCAAAAAACTACATTATACCAAAATTGGAGATTGAAATTGTTTTCATAATAATTTTTAATAATTAAAAAAATAGAAGAATATAAAAAAAAATCCAAAAATAGGGGAAAAAAGAATCTCAACACTTTCATCTCCTTGAACTAAAATCAATTATTTTTTATGATTTTAATTTCATTAATTTTTTTTCAAAACAATAAGAGGTTGTTTGGTATCAAATCGTAGACGAGTTTATTTTATTGTAAATAAATTTCATACGAATTTGAAATCACTGTTTTACAATTTTTTCCCAATTATAACACGGTATTTAAAAATACGTTTAATCATTTCAAGTATATAAATTATTCTTTTTTTCACTCTTTGTAAAATATTATTGTGGTTTTTCTATTTTGAAATATTTTTTATTCTATTTTTATTGTAAGTAAAGTAAGTTTTATGATTTTAAAACTTACAATTTAAACTTATAGTTTTTCAAAAATTGCAATTTCGAACTTTGTTTAAAAAATCAGAGAAACGGTAAGAGATAAAAAAAATATAAAACTTTGATGGAAAAATATAACAAATATGTTATGGCTCATGTCACTCTAGGGAAAAGAAGAGAATTAAATGAGTAAAATGAAGAAAAAATCCAAAGAAGTTTAAGAGATTATAGATTTCAGGAAAAAAGAGATTATAAACCGATTTGATAGGAGTCGATGTATTGGTGCTGGTTGATCACGAAAAATGCATTAGTGTTGGTATATGGTTTAATAAACAAAAGAACATAAAAGGATGCAAGTTTTGAATCTAAGGAGAAATTTTGGTGCAAGATGAAAGACAAAATTAATCAAGGAATTTGCTGACGAACTTCTGAAGGTAGTGAGAAGTTTAATACTAGTCTACTGCAGAGGAAGATTGCAAAAAGACTTCTCAGAAGTATTGTTGGCTCAGACCTGTAGAGCATGTAAGAAGTTCGAACATGTGGAGAAAAAATATAGGATCAGATCGTCCAGCCAAGCTCCCATCCCTAAACAAGAAATTCAAAACAATAAAAAGTTTGCAAATAACAGAAACCAACGAGTCATAACATCTTCTGTTAAAGGGAAATACTTTCTTTTATTACTACACAAAGTGAAGAGAAACTAGTCCATAACATAAATTGAAACCTATATGCAAAGACACTATTTTTGTATAACAACAGGAGAAAAAAGAATGCTCTATCAGTTTCTAAATAGTGTTCCCTAAAACCTACGTCGATCTCCAAGTCCATTTTAGTGCACGAGAGGACAATAGCACATCCACCTGAGCTGCTGTTGATCATGAAATCCCTGACATGGTGAACTATATAGCTCCGGAATAGTATCGCTTTCAGGTTTACATGTTCACTACCAAAAAAGTAACCCCATCAACTTATCTCTGACTGTAGAAATGGGAAGAAAGACCAATTGCCGGCATGCCTAGCTTCCTTCGAAGTAATTGTTTCATTGGCCCACCACTCAGACCTTACAGATTGCTTTTCAGGGACTTCTCCTTTTGAGTTATCAAAGTTGAATTCGTTCACTGATGATCCAAGTGTGATAGGACAATGCTTTCCATGGTGAGCCTCCTCTTCCATTTCTACAAAAGGTTTTTCAAGTATTTCATCACAAACTTCATCAATTTGCAAACAACATTTGCCATTCACTGGTGTACTTTCATTCTCTGCTTCAGTGTCCTGAGAAGTTCCTGAGATAGTTCTAACTGTTACCGTCGACTTATTCTGAAGACAACGTGCAAACTCTTCACCACTCAACTCAAATGAGACTCTATGATTAACAACAATTTCATCAGTTGTATACCCATTTCCTGAATTGACAAGGCATGCAACATCAGAGATCTGGTTTTCCAAAAGGACACCATCTTCAGAGGAAGTCCCCACACAGTCGGGTGTCAAAGATCCTGAGTCAAGCCTTGAACGGAGACCAGCAGCATCTGGAGTCACAGCTCCAGACCCAAGCCTTGAACCGAGCCCCAACACGTCAGGAGTCACAGCTCCAGAACCAACCAACCAAACACCATCAGGGGTGGCAGAACCAGAGCCAAGTCTTGAACCTAGTCCCAAGCCGTCAGGTGTGACAGATCCAGAAGGCAGCCGTGAACCCCATTTTCGAGAAGCAAAATGTTCAATTCCCAAGAGCTTCCGAGCTTCCCCCATACGGAGCTCAAAAATGGGGTGTCTATCAGGAAAAGGTGATGATGTTCCTGAATTCAAAATTGCAGATCCCGGTGAGATGAGTTGCCCACCTGGACTTCCTGGGTAGAGGTGATAGGAGTGGAATTCATAATGTGATAAAGCGAACTTGTGATTGATGCCACTGTTTCTTCGAGCACGCTCCAAAGATGAAGTCAAGAGTTGAGCAAATGGAACTTCAGGGGAAGATGGTGTAGTCAGTTGCACTGATTCGGGTGGTGGAGTAAAAGGAGCAGTGGATGGTTGTGTGGTAAAAGCAGAAAACACAGGAGGTGTAACTAGTTGGGTTTCATGTGCATAAGGTCCTACAGCAAAAATATTTGCAGGTCCACCTGGACAGTAGGAATTCACAGTAAGAGAGGTGAGGGAGAGAAATCCTGCTGGTGAATGGGTGGCGGAAGGGGGATCAGATTGGAGGAATGAAGCGGGAGAAGAAGGAGGAGCAATAAAGGGAAATACAAGGGCAGTTGAAGGAGTTTGATGGTCCGCGGAATGTGCTATAGCTCCTGCCACCTCTCGTTGTTCAGGAACAAGGACAGCATGACCAATTCGTTTGTTACTTTTTTGGGAGCCAAAGCACCAGTATAGACTCCAGCAGCTACCCCATCTTCTTTTCTGGTTTCAAATGGGAAAGGATGAAGGAGTTAAACCAATTTGAAGGATATATATGTGTATGTGTATATATGTAAATAATTGAGATGAAATGGATCGGATCCACTCAAAAAGATGGATCTCTTCTCTTGAGTAGAATATACTGTAGTAGTCCTGGATTATATGATGAGAAATAAAGTGATATCATGGCGTGGTCCTTACTTGGTAATAGGAATATCATAGTAATTGGAAAGGGTTGCCTAATGGATTGGCTGCCCATACATCTAAAGTGACCCATTTCCCATAGATATAAGAACTAATGTGGATACCTGTACTGTACTGTATCAGTATGTGTGTATGTACAATGTACATGAATCAAAAAAGAAAGAAGAATAATAAAAAAAAAAACTTAGATTTGATCTCCAAAAGCTATAACTAGGCATTCTACTTCTACTTGGATAGCATTAACTCAGCTTTTTGGACAAGGAAGGTAGCGTCCACAATTAATTAATAATGCAATCTATCTAATTGAAAGAAAGAGCGCAGAATGCAGAGAAAAATGAGAGAAAGATCCAAGCTTCCATCTCCAACAAACAAAATAAATAGTGAATCTATGATATATTATTCAATTAAAGGAAACTTAACACTCGAAAGTGAAGTCAAATAAAATCAAAATAGAAAGTAGAAACTCATTTGGTGGGTCGGTGTGATTGTTACCTGAACAGCAGACTGCTGGACTCGAGACTCGGCGGAGACTATGGCAGTTGCAGCAGCGTTCACGGTGGACTCCGCGCTGTTCATACCGAGATTGGAATTGGATGGTGTTTTTGAATTTGATGAAACAACATAATCATCAGATTTCAGATTTGTACCAGACCAGACCAGACCAGATTAGACTATTGATTTGGTGCTAATAGTTAAACAAACAAATCAAACAATAAATAAATCCTACAATAAACAGAGGTGAAAGAAAGAAAGAAAACTAATAAGAACTGAGGTCAACCCTTTTTGCTCCTTTAATTTTATTTTCTATTAAGAAAGTTACAGATTGCATAATATGCAGAAAGAGAAAGAGAAAGAGAAAGAGAAAGAGGAAGAGGAGGAGAAGGAGAGAAGAGAACAGGATGGTGGGAGAGATGAAGATTAGGAATTTCGACTATGTTGAGCTGTTGAGCTGTGTTTTCCGTTACTCTCTCTCTCTTCAATCCTTCGGTAGGAGCAGCACTAGGATCTTATCCTCCAGGCAGTTCCTTATTTCCCATTTTATTTACTTATTTATTACTCCCTCGAATTGCAAATACATGTCGTTTTGACCCATTTTTCGCTTGTTAGAATTACTTATCGTCCTGGATAATTGTGTTCACTTACTTTGTACTTTTACACTTTTGTCCCTCAAACAACTTATCGTTCGGCGTGGAACGACGTGGAACGAATGGGCTAAGAAGGAAACGAAAGTAAAAGTAGGAGTGATTCAGGCAGGAGTTGAAAATTCGAGTGTTGCATCGGATAATACGAGGTCAGAGCATCTGACACACCCAAAACTCTCTCACTTCTCCTTCTTTTACCCAAAATATTTCTAGATCCATCTCCTTCTCTCAACCAAATCGATTTTTTCTCCTTCATCTCCTCTCGTCGATTTTTTTTCCTTCATCTCTTCTCGTCAATTGACTCAAAAAAAAATTCCACATATGGAGGGTGTCGATTATTGGGACGATTCTCAGAGGGATAGCATCGTTGTTTCCGATGATTCCATAAAGAATGACGCAACGGTTGTGGCAGCGAACGACAACCCCAAAGTTATTTCCCCCAAATTGGCCATGGAGGTTGATGAAGTCATTTCCCCCAATGTTGACAGGCAATCAGACGCACAAGAGTTGGACGATGAGATTGTTGATAACCGTTTGATTTTTGTCAATTGCCTGTTGTTGTTCTGCTTACTTTGGATGATTGATTTAGTGAAATGATTTTGTTTTTCTGGGTTGTGATTCCGGATTTATGTTGCCGGATTTTAGGTTTTTGTTAATAAGTATACATATTTTCGGATGTTTTATGTTCAAATACAGCGCTGGATTTATGTTGCAAAATAATGTGTTTGTTTGTTTCAGTTTCTGGAAATTGCCCAGGCAACATGTTCTCTATAAACAGAACAATTAAGGCTGCCGGAGGTCTTGCCTACTTAATAGGCTGCGGCTTCCAATGCCTACTTAACAGGGATTCTCTGCATAATTAACGGTTTGATCATGCAGAGAATTTTCCACGTATTGCAAGTTCTCTGAGTTTTCTTTTGCAACGGTTCAGAGTTGCAACGTTCCTAGGAGTACTTGGACCCTTTCAAATTCAGTCAAAGTGAAACTTCCAAAGCAGTGGTTGAGGCATCCAATGACACTTATACAACTTTCACACCCATAACCCATTTCATTCAAATTGAAATGATTGGGGAAGGAGGGAAACAAAATCAATTTGAGTTTTTTTGGCTAGGATTTGGTGAAATTTGAATGAAATTTGTTTGAAATTTGAAAGTGTAATTTGGGAGTTGTGTTGCAACCGAGGAGAGAAAGAGTGAAGGAGAAGGAGAAGGCAATTTTTAGGCCCGTTGGTGCTGTGCTGTCACGGACTAATCCTTTGGGAGCCCAAGGGATTGAGTTCGTGCGGCGTTCACGCACTCTCTCTACGGAACCAGCCTTTCTCACACACCTTAGACCTGCATCACCAGGGAACATAGGGTTAGGGCCGTAATAGGGCCATTATAGGTTATCATAGGAATAACATAAGGCAAGCACATAGACCATAGGGCATACAATCATGAAAGACATCACTTCATAGAATAAGCATACGATTACAGACAAGGGCCAAAAGGTCGCAGACAAGGGGGCCGCCCGCACAAAGGCCGACTCAAACGCCTTCCAATGAATAACCGAGCCCAAAGCATAAAGGGACTGATTACTCACTCCCCCAACCCGATTACAAAGATTATCTGTAAGCTCTCGTTAAGGTTAAGCGGCCATGGGCGTGAACATGCCCTGGACGAGCTTAGACCTTAACACTCTCCCCCACTCAGTTCGTCGACGCCCTCGTCGACCTATCTTCGAGAAATTCCATAATCAATTCTTGTGCATCTACCAAGTCCTCTGCGCTTTCCCAACTGATTTCTTCATTGCCCAAGTCTTTCCACTTGACGAGGAATTGTCGTTGGTGGATCTGTTTCTTCACATTTTGAATTTGCCGCCTGATTGCCACCTTGCGTTCAGCCAGGATAGCTTCAACTACCTTTACTGGTTGAGGCTGCACCTTGAACCGGACTTCAGCTCTGACTGGCTGATTTCTACTAGCATCTTCCTCATCCGCGTGAAACGGTTTTAAATGGCTCACATGAAACACTGGGTGGCACTTCTTCATCCAATCTGGTGGGTCAACCCGATATGAGACTCTGCCTATTTTCTCAATAACCGTCACGGGGCCCTCATATCGTCGTAGGAGGCGGCGATCCTGTCGTTGGAGCGCTCGAATCTGTCCTGGCATCAGTCTCACCATTACTTTATCGCCCGCTTGAAATTCGAGGGCCCTCCTCCCTTTATCCGCCCATTGTTTCATTCGGCAGGAAGCTCTCTCCAACAAGGCTTTGGCTATTTCAGCGTTCTGCTTCCATTCCTTAGCAAAGTTAAAGGCACTGGGACTCTTCCCCCGATACTCATTCACCGTGTGTGGAAACAACGGTTGTTGGCCTGTAACTAGTTCAAAAGGGCTCTTGTTAGTCGCAGAACTTTTCAAGGAATTAAAGCAGAATTGTGCCACGTCGAGGAGTTCGATCCAGTTCTTCTGATTAGCATGAACAAAATGCCTTAGATACTCTTCTAGAATCGCATTCATTCTCTCAGTTTGCCCATCAGTCTGAGGATGGAATCCTGAAGACATATTCAGCCTAGAGCCCAGCAAGTTGAATAATTCCTTCCAAAAGGTGCCAGTGAATCGAGGGTCTCTATCGCTAATAATGCTTTCCGGGATACCCCAATACTTCACAATGTTTTTAAAGAACAATCGCGCCGTTTCCTCTGCAGTGCAAGTCTTAGATACCGGAGCAAAAGTCGCATACTTCGAGAATCGATCTACTACCACAAAGATTCCACAAAGATTCCCCACTTTTGGGAGGCAAGTAATGAAGTCCATAGATACACTCTCCCACGGCCGGTTGGGAACTGGCAATGGATCAAGTAGACCTGCAGACTTCTGTCTATCTACCTTATCCTGTTGACAAATCAAACAAGTCTTCGTAAACATGCGAACATCATCTCTCATTGCCGGCCAAAAGTAGGCCTGCCTAATAAGCGCCAAGGTTCTACGCCACCCGCAGTGTCCTGCCCATAAGGTATCATGACATTCGCGAAGCAATTTCTTCCTTAAATCCCCTCCTTTTGGCACATAGACTAACTGTCCCTTCGTCATTAACAGGTCGTCCTCCACCCAAAACCTTCGAGTTTTACCTTCTTTCACGAGTGTCAATAGCGCCTGTGCAATTGAATCTGACTTCATCTGTTCTCTAATTTCTCCTCTCAGTGGGGTACTGATTTTGCTTACACTAGCCTGAGTCATTATACGCATTGAAGCCAAGTCACTTCTCCGGCTTAAGGCATCCGCAACTTGGTTAGACTTCCCAGCCTTATGTTCGAAGTTCACATCGAACTCTGCTAAAATCTCCTGCCATCTAGCCTGCTTGGCAGTAAGCTTCGGTTGGGTGAGAAAATGACTAGTTGCCATATTATCTGTCTTCGCTATGAAGTCAGAACCCAATAGGTAGTGACGCCATTTGGTGACACAATAAATAATAGCTAGAAGCTCTTTTTCCTGCACCGTGTATCTCCTTTCCGCATCATTCAGCTTCCTACTCTCAAAAGCTACCGGGTGTTGGTTTTGGAGGAGCACCCCACCTAGCGCAAAGTCAGACGCGTCAGTTTGAACTTCATAAGGTTGTGTCGGGTCTGGGAGTGCCAAAACGGGATCTTCCATCATAGCTCGCTTGATATCTCTGAATGCCTCTTCGCACTCCATAGACCACACCCATCTCACTCCCTTTTTCAGTAAGTTCGTAAGAGGGCTAACCCTCCTAGCATATCCCTCAATGAACCGACGATAGTAGTTGGCTAAACCCAAGAATGAACGCAGTTCTGTCAGCCCGCTCGGGGGTTGCCATTCTTGAATCGCTTGTACTTTACTCATATCCATGCGAATCCTACCCCGTTCAATGACATGACCCAAGAAGTTAATCTTGGTTTGGGCAAAGGCGCATTTCTCCCTTTTCACGTAAAGTTGGTTCGCTTTGAGTTTGTCGAACACAAGTCTCAGGTGTTCTAAGTGGTCCTCCAAAGTGGTTGAATAAATCACAATGTCATCGATATACACGACCACAAACTTGTCCAGGTACTCTCGAAAAACCTGATTCATTAGTGTGCAGAAGGTGGCAGGGGCGTTGGTCAACCCGAAGGGCATTACTAAAAATTCAAAGGAACCATATCTCGTAACGCACGTTGTCTTAGCTTCATCACCTTCAGCTATTCTAACTTGATAATACCCTGATCTCAAGTCTAACTTCGTGAAGAACTTCGCCCCGCTTAATTGATCAAATAGATCGGCTATCAAAGGAAGCGGATACCGATTCTTCACCGTCACCTTATTCAACGCTCGATAATCCACACACATGCGAAGGCTACCATCGTGTTTCTTCTGGAAAAGCACCGGAGCTCCATACGGGGCCCTTGCTGGTCTAATGAACCCACCGTCCAACAATTCAGCCAATTGTTTTCGTAACTCGGCCAACTCAGGAGGGGCCATCCGGTAGGCTGCCTTCGCTGGGGCTTTGGCACCGGGGATTAATTCAATCTCATGATCAATATTCCTACGCGGAGGCAAGTGTTTGGGCAACTGGTCAGGCATCACCTCTGCGTATTCCTCCAACAGCTGACTAACTATGGGTGGGCATTCTGCCAATACACTATCATCACTCCAAGAGGCTATAGCCAAGAAGGTTGCCTCTTTTTTCTTCAAGCCGCGTTTAAGCTGCATAGCAGAGAGTAGTCTTTTCTCTCTCGTAGGACTTATCGTCACTGGGATTACCACCGGTTCTTCGCCCATCAGTAAGAGGCAACGAGCTGATGGGACAGGAACGGCTTTAGCCAAAAGAAGGAAGTCCAAGCCAAGGACTACATCAAAATCGTCGATAACGGCCACTACAAAATCTGATTTGCCCTTCCAAGAGCTCATCTGTATGTCAACATTTTTCGCACTTCCCTCCGTCTCCCTTGCTTCCGAATTCACCGCCTTCAGTTTTCCCCCATCTGGGACAACCGTCACTCCAAGTTTTCTTGCAAAGGAGTCCGACGGGAAGCTATCGGTGGCACCCGTGTCGATAAGTGCCTCCATAGAATAGCGTCCCATTTGGACAGTCGCATACATTAAGCCCTTCGCCATCTCCTGTGTGGCCAACTGCTTTTTCAAGGCCGATAAGAAACTCCTCTCTGAAGGGTGGTCCCCCTGGGTTAACGCCAACACCTTCTCAGGTTCAGGGCTCATAGATCCTCGAACTGTCTGCAGCGCGCTTAAGGCAACCTTTGTAGGGCATTCAGCCGCTTTGTGAGGACCTTCACAGATGAAACACGCAATAGGTCGCGGGACTCTATTGCCGAACTTGTTAGGGCCTTGGAAGTTTGTTGAGTTCCTAGCTGGGAACCGATTCTCACTAGTTCCAGTACTAGGCCTAGTAAACTTGTTCGACTTAGCATCAGGACCATTAGATCCTCCAAACTTCCGTTTTGTCCCCACATCCGATCTATCCTCTACTCTCTCCGCTATTGTGATTGCATCATTCAGGGTCTTAGGATTCTGCCGGCGGACTTCGTTCCTGGGGTAAGGCTTTAACCCCTGAGTAAAATTGAACATTCTATCGGCCTCCGCCATTTCCTTAATATCGAGCATAAGCGTGGAGTATCTATTCACATATTCTCTCATAGAGGTCGTTTGCACTAGTTCGCGCAAGCTTATACGAGCGGCATATTCCACATCCTCTGGACAGAACGACTTCCTTAACTCCACTTTAAACTCCTCCCACGTGACGATGCTATTGGCGCGAGTCCTCCACCATACTTTAGCATCGTCGGATAGTAACATTACTTACTACCACCGTCAGTTTCAACTCGTCTGACAGAACCTGGCACATATTGAAGTAGTTTTCTATGTCAAACAAGAAATTATCTATCTCTTTCGCACTCCTCATTCCATTATAAGGCTTTGGTTGAAAACTTTTGCACTTGTTTAGTTCGGTCATCCCCATCGCCAAAGGGCCAGGAGAATTCCTTTGCCCAATTTCCGTAAGCTTGCCCTGTATCTCAATCAGGGAGGCGTCCAGCAGTTCCACCTTCTTGTCAGTCTCACGAAACATATCCCACGCTTCTTTAAGATTATCTTGCAATTCATCCACCCTAGTACCAGTGGTGGTGAGTGCCACATTCAGTTCTCTAATGTCTGCCCTCTCTAGCAGCTCATCAAGAGTTTCATGAGGGCCACCCTCTCTCTCTGGGGTTCGACCTTCGAAGCTTAAGAGTCTCCTTGTTAATTGTGCTTCTAGCGCCTCTACGCGTCGCACCCGTTCCGCAAAAAGGCGAAACGTTTCCACATTCTCTTCCACCGAGAAATCATTATCGGCGCTCTCGCCTTTAAACAACTCATCGTATTGGGTCAGACGGGATTCTAGCATCTCAATGCGTTTATCCCTCTCAAGTATCTGTTCCAGTGTTACTTGTGTCTGTGAGGAGCCAATACCTAGAGTCCTCTGACTCTGTATCCACGCGTCGATCGCATCCACGCGATTCTCTAGTTCTGTGCACCTAACTTTCGAAGTCTTTGCCATTACAAAGAAATCAAAATCGCTCCGCTACCAACTGTCACGGACTAATCCTTTGGGAGCCCAAGGGATTGAGTTCGTGCGGCGTTCACGCACTCTCTCTACGGAACCAGCCTTTCTCACACACCTTAGACCTGCATCACCAGGGAACATAGGGTTAGGGCCGTAATAGGGCCATTATAGGTTATCATAGGAATAACATAAGGCAAGCACATAGACCATAGGGCATACAATCATGAAAGACATCACTTCATAGAATAAGCATACGATTACAGACAAGGGCCAAAAGGTCGCAGACAAGGGGGCCGCCCGCACAAAGGCCGACTCAAACGCCTTCCAATGAATAACCGAGCCCAAAGCATAAAGGGACTGATTACTCACTCCCCCAACCCGATTACAAAGATTATCTGTAAGCTCTCGTTAAGGTTAAGCGGCCATGGGCGTGAACATGCCCTGGACGAGCTTAGACCTTAACATGTGCGGTCCACAAACGAAGAGACAAAAAGTCTGGGTTGTCAGTCGTCACTATAGCGGCCTTAATTCGTGTGATTCCTGTCCAAACGACAAGTAATTCGGGGCGGAGGGAGTATTTATTATGTTTAATTGTTTATACCGATTCTTCAACCTAATGTATTTTATTGTCGTCTTTTTTAAGTAAATTTTGGTTTCAATTTTTAGTACGGTATAATATATATTAATATTTATTATTTATTATCAATATTTAAATTATTAATCTAAAATCTATTAAAATCTATATAAATATTATAGAAATTTAATTTAAAATTTAAAATAAATATATACAGTGACAAATAATACAATTAATTTCTCTTTTTTTAAATTGAAAAGATGAGGAAATAAATTCAATTTTTTCTTCTATTTACTATGACAATGAAGATAAAATTATCATTATATCTATTTGTTTTTCTACTTCTTCCAACTACATGGTAACCCCAAAAAATTATAATAAACATAGAATATGATTCATTGTTGAGATAAAAAGAATTTTTAAGAATTTAGAAAATCTGCAATAAATACATTCGCCGATATCAAAATTGCTAAAAAAAGTTGCATGATACTTAGTAGATAAATCATGTGCACAGGCTCATAATAGATTGCTTGCAGGTTTGACGGGTTTGCCATTTTTTTCCCGTAAATTTTAAGTTCGATTTTTAGATAGTATTAATAATTAATAATATAAATATTTTTTTATAAAAAAAAACTGAATTATTTCATTCCCACCACCTCATCATTCATAACTCATCACCCCCTTCCTGTCCCTCCCTCGCACGAGTCCCCACCTCCCATGTTGTTCATTATTTTAGTATTATCCTTCTTTGTTCTTTTGTTTTTTTTATAGAAAATTCTTTGTTGTTTTGTCATCTTTGAAATAGAAAGATCAATAGCGCTGTAGTTCAGTTTTGTTTTGATTTACCTCTTTAGTGGCAGAAAGCATGTTGCTGGTGAATCACAGACACCAGTCTTTGCATTTTGCACAATTACTTAGTTGACCTGGTGGCTGTGCCGCAGGCCGACCTTCTTTGCTTACCTATTTCATTAGTTTACTTGGAGAATAATCCTTTAGGCTTCATCAATTGGACTAGTTTCCTCTCATGGATATGCCTTTATATATATAACACTTGAAAACTCATCTTGTTGAAATGGAGCTTTTTCTAGAGATAGAGATGGGTGCTGAGGAAAAATTCTTGAGTCTGCTCTTAGTGGAATGAAAACACTATTCTATCTGAAACTGGCGTCAACTCTTTATTCCTGAATGGCTATTTATTGACATGCAAAATGTGGTTTTGTACTTAAAGATAATCTAATCTGCCACTTATTGGTTGATCGTTAATCAGGTGCTTGATAAACATTTTGTTGTCCTCTTGTATGATAAATATCATCATGTGGTGAGACTTGGATTGTATCATTTGACATATGATATGAAAATAGAATTCTTTGGTTGATGGTAGCTAACTTGCTTTTGAAAATTACAGCTAATCTACCTCGTATGTCCAGCTTTGAATCCTTCCACTCTGCTACCAGGTTGGTCCTTTATCACTGGTTCCATGGGGATAGAATGACAAGAAAAGGAAATATTTGGTGCAGTCTTTTCTATTTACCTTTTCTTTTACATTTTATCACAAACACATGCTTTATTTTGTACCGGTAGATCCTTTCATCAGTCAACTTGCTAATTTTGTCATACTGCGGTTTCTCCCAGTTTTGATTTTTACATATTTTCTCTGCAGAGCCAACCTTTCTACAGACTTTGTGAGGTTGGATCAAGATATTTTATCACCTCTTGCTGGAAAGAAGCAATTGTATACATATGAGACCATGGATTTTTGGGAGCAAATCAAGACTCCAGGGTGAAGTATTTTCACACCGAACACATTTTGTTCCTCTGTTTTATTCTGCTTGTATATATATGAGCTATTTGTCTGTCTAACTTTTTTGTTCAATGGTGTAGGATGTCTTTGAGATGTTCTGCTTTGTATCTTTCCCAATTCTGACTTACCTCTCCACATCTCTTGGCGGTTGGAGATGGTACCCACAGTGCTAACATTATTGGTGATGTTTACATTCATCCGTCAGCAAAAGTGCATCCAACTGTGAAGGTTGTCTCCTTTTTAGCATTAGTATTCCCTGTCATTTGTCATTTTATGAATTGTTCTTTTCTTGATCCATCTACATGTATTATTCTGTTGACTTTTGTCATGGTACTTTGTAACTTCCTCAAGATTCATGAGTTGTTTGTTTGTGCGGATTGGTCCTAATGTCTCTGTTTCAGCAAATGTTCGTTTCGGGGCAGGAGTGAGGCTGATGGGTTGCATCATCTTGGATGATGTTCAGATCATGGTATGAAAGTGAATCCACGCAAAGCAATCCCGATAATCGATTGTTATTCGGACGTGACTCACTTGATGTGTTCTGTTGCCAGGAAAATGCAGTTGGTATGAATTCTATCGTTGGTTGGAAATCATCTATTGGAAGATGGTCAAGAGTCCAGGCAAGTCTCCGTAATTAGGATCTTTGTTGAACATGGAAAAATTAAATTAAACTAAACTAAACTAATAACATATTAGATTATCAGGCTGAGGGAGACTACAATGCAAAGCTTGGAATAACCATCCTCGGTACTTCGCCCCGACTTTTCATTTTCCTTGCCTTCTATGTTTTATACTCTTTATAGATCTGAAACAAATGTTGAAGAATCTCCTCTCGTGCAGGAGAAGCCGTGATCGTGGAAGATGAAGTTGTAGTGAAGCATTGTTCTCCCAAACAATATTTTTGTATTTTTCCAAGAGCAAAGCATTTTGCTCTGTTGAGGACAACATGATGCTTATAGAGTTAGTTTATGGTTTAAGCCTTTCCTCTCCAAAGATCCAGCTCTCCACGAAAGAAAAGGGAAAAAATTTAGTGTTAAATTTGTAGGTTTCTGCCGTGTTAGACTATTGACAATTCTGGGAATGTTTCCAGCTTATCCAAGGATTATTTTTTCACTAAAATTTTGTATCTTTTGTTATCACAAAATGCTTTAATTTCCCATACTCTGAGCATCATTGTTTGGCATGCTTGCAGGAGGCCTAAGGAGGTGTAACCCACCATGGTATTTGGAACAAATTCCTTCAACTCCATATAATCCCCTAATTTTGCGAGAGGCCTTTGAGAAGGCAAGTTCAATGCTCTCCTTGTAGCTTGTTTAAAATGTATATTTGTCTCAATATCTGTGCATTTTCTATACTACTAAATTACTAATAGTGACTGTGTGAGAGCATCACTCATTTTATTCATGTTTCCATGTCTTCATCTTTTATTCCTAGTTGTTAATAACTATTGCAAGAACACTTGGAACCTTTCCTTTTTATTAAGCGATGGACTATGGTTTTTGGATTCTTATGTGTAGAATGGTTATGATAATAATTATTTGGTGAAACGATAAGAATGGAGTTTTCGTTGGTACCAAAAGCTGTTACCTTTTCTATTGACTCTCCCCTTTTCTATTGACTTAGTGTGAGCCATAGGCTGTACATAATGGAGAAAGAGGATCCATGCAGTCGTCTCCCTCCTTTAAGCATTGAATTTTCTTGTTTTGACACTGTTGACAATAATGTGTTTTATAGCTTTAAGAACAATGTGTTCTGTGTTATTTCTTTTGTTGTTTTCTCAAATTGAAAGGAGAGGAAAAAAGTGTGGCATATAGAGAGATTGCAAAAGACGTTGTTGTTCATTGATTTGGCAACATGATGTTTTTGTTGAGCAGATCTTAATCTTTTGGATCTATGCAATTGAAAGTGATTAATATTGTTTTCTTATATAAGGGTTCTAACTTATACGTTCTCTTCTTCCTGCCAATTTGATTCAGGCTGTGATCAAGAGACTTATGACAGATGTGCCATTTGGTGTTCTTCTGTCTGGAGGATTGGACTCATCACTTGTTGCTTCTGTAGCTTCTCGCCACTTGGCAGAATCAGAAACTGCTTGCCAGTGGGGAACACAATTGCATACCTTTTGTGTTGGTTTAAAGTTCTTAACATTTTATTTTGTTCCCTTCCTTTTTTTATTAATCATTTATCAGGCCCCTGAAGGTGCTGTAATGATTCTCAAATGGTTTTTAGATGGTCTTTCTCAAAGCATGTGCGATGGTCAGAGCTATTCATTTTTTAAATAAATATAACTCTGTTATTCCATGCTACAATCTACTCCATTAGCTTTGCATTCACCCAGTGACAAGATATTGGCACACTCTCAGGTATCTGACCACTATAAAAATTGCAGAAGTTTGTAACATGAAAGACATTGAATTGCCGTAACCATTGGTTCGAATGGTGTTATAACCATTATTTTATTTTATCATGATGGATGGCCATTGAAGATGGTTCATGGAAAGAAAGCTTTAATATCATGCTACTGTTCTTTTCCCTAATGTTTTCCCTAATCCTGTTGCTAGTGTTCTCTGTTTTTGGAGCATAGATCTTGTTTATTGTTCATTCACTCTCTCCTCTCTCTTTTCAAGGTTCCCCTGACCCGAAAGCTGCTAGAGAGGTAGCAGATTATCTCCATACACGTCACCATGAGTTTCACTTCACTGTTCAGGTAATGGAAGCTGGGGAATGGACAAACAAGAGCATTCTATTCTTTGAATGTCCAGTATCTAACTTTTAATCATTTTACTGTACTATCAGGAAGGAATTGATGCCCCTGAAGAAATCATTTAACATATCAAAACATATGATGTGACCACCATCAGAGCCAGCACTCCCATGGTTCTTATGTCTCGAAAAATCAAATCCCTAGGAGTGAAAATGGTTATTTCTGGAGAAGGTTCAGATGAAATCTTTGGAGGTTACTTGTATGTCCTCAAGGCACCTAACAAGGAGGAATTTCACCAAGAAGCCTGTCGAAAGGTTTTATGTTCTTTCATGTTGCAACCTTGTAGACATTACTTGGAATATGTTATACAATGTGTTGTATCCCTTCAAATTTCCCATTGCTTCTTACACAGATTAAAGCTCTTCATCTTTACGACTGCTAGAGGGCCAACAAGTCAACATCAGCGTGGGGTAGGGGTGGGTATAGGTATTATACCCATATAATTTTTTAATTGGGTAATCATACCCACTCAATAAATATATTTTTTATTAAGTAATATTAAAAATACTATGTTTGACCGTGTATGATGATTTTATCGTTTAAGCTCGGTTTGACTATTTAAGCTTGGGTTTGGCCATTTAAGCTTAGGTTTGATCATTTAGGTTGGGGTTTGATCGATTAAGTTTGGGTTTTACCTAATTAGTTCTTGTTTTTTGTAATTGTTGGATTATTAATTTAATTTTTAAAATTAGAGAGAAAAATAGGTTGTTTTGTGGTTGAGGGAAAATAGTAAAGTAATATTATTTGTCCCCAATGAACTCCAGTGATATTACACATTTGTCCCCTTCCCAGTTCAGCTTCTTTGATTTCCATGATAAATAGTCGGGGCACGCATGTCAAACCGAGGTTATAACATATGATGAGGTGACATTTGTATTAGACTATTTTTCAAACCAGGTAACTTATAGAGTATGTTCCATGCATCATTCTTATTCTTCCCAAAAAAAAATTCTTATAATAATAGAAAAGCAAAAAGAGAAAGAAAAGTGATTTAATGTAACCGAGCTGAAGCCCACCATTACAAAAGTATAAAAAAACCTATTGAGATAAAAATTACGTTGTTATAGTTTTTAATTTATTTTGTTCATTATATAAAGTAAGAAATTGAATTTGTTTAAAAAATAAAAAAAGATGAGAGAGAGGAGAACGAGAAGCATAGGGTTTAATTAGGTACTCATACCCAAACTCATATATTTTAATTTAAATGGACATATTACTCATTTAAATTTTTAACTAACCCATTTAATTAATTGGATATGAGTGTATTTTTTGACACCCCTACTTCTCATTCATTATTGTTCAAAAACAGATAACATTATTATTGATATTATTTCATCAATCTTAGCAATCATTAGGATCAAGTCTGAGAGTCATCTTGTCTGTATCATAACTGAGTCGGGTGCCTTGCAGTAGACGACTGCCAAGCGTTGTGGTAGTATGGGACCCCTTCGAATAGACTACGAATGCAAAACAATATCGGATAGTCTCGAGGCCTATCCACCATCACTTGGTTCCAACCCAATTTGAGTGGGCTATCTTTTTTTGTTATTGTATCGAATAAGTAGAGGGTAATATCAGGCAACTCATCAAATACATCCTGATTATCATTGTAAAATTCGTAACACGTGCCTAACATCGGTTCTGAGTTTTTCTTGACCAAGGAATCCTCATAATCCGAAAACTCGTATCGAAATGCATCCCGAAATATAACATACATATCTTGCGGCAACCTAGTTAGAACAGCTCCTGTGTCTATCATCACACCATAATTACCATTACTGTCAATACTCCATTTTTCAGAATCTATTTTAACAGTTCTCTTTCCTATTTCAATTCTGGAGAACTGCACGTAATGCATATGTGCGTTACGGGGATTGACGAGTAGTGGCACAGTGATGGCCTTGCCAGTAGGGGGTGGGCTATCATGGAGGTACAAGAAAGATTCGTTGGCTTCGGACCTAAGAAGACGAAGCTTTGATCTGGCTTGGAAATGAGAAATCCCCTAAGCTAAATCCCAAAATTCCAGCGTAGAGTGAGCCCCGCACAACCGAAAGTTATCCTCGCGACCAAAGACCCATCTACGGTAGACAAGTCATCCATCCCCAATCTACCAACGGTCTGATCTCCGTCGGCGTAAGTTAATTCATACCCACAATGCTGGTTAACACCATTCTTACATCCCCTACTAAAGAATTCTCCCATAGGGCAATCTTTTGACATCGCTGTACGATGCAGATCTGTAGGGCATAAATTTGGGATCATCTTGCTCAAATCAGCTCCTGCCAGGAAAGCACTACCACCATAGCAGAGTGGAACCAGTGTCTAACAGAAGATGAGCTGGTACTTTGAGAGAGCCCAACCTCATTTCTACTACGTACTGCAAGTTACGCAAAGTAAATGGTGTTCTCATGTAATCTCCCGCGTTGATGGCGGAGTAGGAAGTGGAGGTGTCATTTGCACCACGATCAAGACCCAAAAAGAATGCAGGGTTCTTGGATCTTAAACCCAGTAATCCGCTGACACGTCGGATGGAAAACCTAATAGGATTTTTCGCAACTGAAGTAGAAGGAGGCGAGATGAGAGCATTGGTGAAACAAAAGTCATTTGCTAGAGAGAAGATAATTATTGCACAAGTGATTGAAGCAGGCATGATGATTGATGCATGCATGGCTAACACAGATGGAGAAAAATGGTTTATGTGTAAATGTATATATAAGAGCTTGTGAAGGGATTGGAAATTATAAAATGGACAAACAGAAAGGATGTGATGAGGAAAAGGAGGGTGAAGGCAGTGGAAATTATAAAAATTGAAAAACATAAAGGATGTGATTAATTAATTTTGTGGCTGATTTAATTTAAGTGTGAGTTTGATTGGTTTAAAAATTGTGGTGGGATTAATTGATTGATTCGTGGCCGGATTGATTGCTTATGTGCGTTACTTAAATTAAATCAGTCGGCCACGAAATTAAAAATCAAGCAGCCACAAAATTAATTAATCACATCCTTTATGTTTTTCAATTTTTATAATTTCCACTGCCTTCACCCCCCTTTTCCTCATCACATCCTTTCTGTTTGTCCATTTTATAATTTTCAATCCCTTCACAAGCTCTTATATATACATTTACACATAAACCATTTTTCTCCATCTGTGTTAGCCATGCATGCATCAATCATCATGCCTGCTTCAATCACTTGTGCAATAATTATCTTCTCTCTAGCAAATGACTTTTGTTTCACCAATGCTCTCATCTCGCCTCCTTCTACTTCAGTTGCGAAAAATCCTATTAGGTTTTCCATCCGACGTGTCAGTGGATTACTGGGTTCAAGATCCAAGAACCCTGCATTCTTTTTGGGTCTTGATCGTGGTGCAAATGACACCTCCACTTCCTACTCCGCCATTAACGCGAGAGATTACATGAGAACACCATTTACTTTGCGTAACTTGCAGTACGTAGTAGAAATGAGGTTGGGTTCTCTCAAAGTACCAGCTCATTTTCTGTTAGACACTGGTTCCACTCTGCCATGGTGGCAGTGCTTTCCTTGCAGGAAGTTCCCAAATTTATGCCCTACAGATCTGCATCGTACAACGATGTCAATTGTTTGTCAAAAGATTACCCTATGGGGGAATTCTTTAGTAGGGGATGTAAGAATGGTGTTAACTAGCATTGTGAGTAGGGGATGTAAGAATGGTGTTAACCAGCATTGTGGGTATGAATTAACTTACGCCGACGGAGATCAGACCGTTGGTAGATTGGGGATGGATGACTTGTCTACCGTAGATGGATCTTTGGTCGCGAGGATAACTTTCGGTTGTGCGGGGCCCACTTCGATACTACCTTTGCTGGAATTTTGGGATTTAGCTTAGGGGATTTCTCATTTCCAAGCCAGATCAAAGCTTCGTCTTATTCTTTTTGCCTTCTTAGGTCCGAAGCCAACGAATCTTTCTTGTACCTCCATGATAGCCCACCCCCTACTGGCAAAGCCATCACTGTGCCACTACTCGTCAATCCCCATGCATTACGTGCAGTTCTCCAGAATTGAAATAGGAAAGAGAACTGTTAAAATAGATTCAGAAAAATGGAGTATTGACAGTAATGGTAATTATGGTGTGATGATAGACACAGGAGTTGTTCTAACTAGGTTGCCACAAGATATGTATGTTATATTTCGGGATGCATTTCGATACGAGTTTTCAGATTATGAGAATTCCTTGGTCAAGAAAAACCCAGAACCGATGTTAGACACAAGTTACGATTTTTACAACGATAAACAGGATGTATTTGATGAGTTGCCTGATATTACCCTCTACTTCTTCGATACAATAACAAAAAAAGATAGCCCACTCAAATTGAGTTAGAACCAAGTGATGGTGGATAGGCCTCGAGATTGGCCTTATGTCCGATATTGTTTTGCATT
Organism: Viola odorata; assembly: GCA_963691705.1. Classification (NCBI taxonomy): domain Eukaryota; kingdom Viridiplantae; phylum Streptophyta; class Magnoliopsida; order Malpighiales; family Violaceae; genus Viola; species Viola odorata. The sequence continues at coordinate 57,967 of OY829537.1, forward strand.
CGCAGTCTATTCAAGGGGGTCCCATACTACCACAACGCTTGGCAGTTGTCTACTGCAAAGCACCAGACTCAGTTATGATACAGACAAGATGACTCTCAGACTTGATCCTAATGATTGCTAAGATTGATGAAATAATATCAATAATAATGTTATCTGTTTTTGAACAATAATGAATGAGAAGTAGGGGTGGCAAATATACACTCATACCCAATTATACATCCATACCCAATTAATTAAATGGGTATGAGTATTAAATGGGTTAGTTAAAATTTTAAATGGATAACATATCCATTTAAACTAAAATATATGAGTTTAATTGAGTTTGGGTATAGGTACCTAATTAAACCCAAATCAACCCTATTCTTCTTCTTCTCCTCTCTCATCTTTTTTATTTTTCTTTTTTAAACAAATTCAATTTTCTTACTTTATATAATAGAACAAAATAAATTAAAAACTACAACAACGTAATTTCTATCTCAAGTTGAATAATTATATATCCACTTTTCTTATTTTATTTTATATTTTAAAAATGGGTTTTTTTTATACTTTTGTAATGGTGGGCTTCAGCTCGGTTACATTAAATCACTTTTCTTTCTTTTTTTTCCTTTTCTATTATTATATAAGAAAAAAAAATTGGGAAGAATAAGAATGATGCATGGAACATACTCTATAAGTTACCTGGTTTGAAAGGTGGTCTAATACAAATGTCACCTCATCATATGCGGTAACCTCTGTCTGACATGCCTGCCCCGACTATTTATCATGGAAATAAAGAAGGTGAACTGGGAAGAGGGGACAAATGGGTAATATCACTAGAGTTCATCCGTAACAATTGGGGACAAATAATATTACTTTCCTATTTTCCCTCAACCACAAAACAACCTATTTTTCTCTCTAATTTTAACAATTAAATTAATAATCCAACAATTACAAAAAAAGGATAAAAAAGAACTAATTAGGTAAAAAACTCAAACTTAATCGATAAAATCCGAGCCTAAACAGCCAAACCCGAGCTTAAATGGTCAAACCCGTACCTAAATGGTCAAACTCGAGCCTAAACGGTCAAACCTAAACTTAAATGGCCAAACTCGAATCTAAATGGTCAAACCCGAGATTAAACTATAAAATCCGAGCTTAAATAGTCAAACCGAGCTTAAACGATAAAATCATCATACACGGTCAAAATCGAGTGACATAGTCAAACTGTCAAAATCTATATTTTTTTGATCAAACATAGTATTTTTAATCTTACTTAATAAAAAATATATTTATTGAGTGGGTATGATTTAAATAGGTGGGTGTGATTTAAATGGGTGTAAATGGGTATGGGTACTCATTTAAAAAATTATATGGGTAATGAATGGGTATAATACCTATACCCACCCATACCCATTTAATCATTACTCATACCCACCCATTTGCCACCCCTAGAAAATACTTTGTTTTAAAAATAATAAAAATAAAAAACCAGATAATAAAAAAATTCTGTACCTCTCTGAGCAACCTTTGCTCTGAAATAATATTAAGGTTTGTCTGAGGATCACTAAACCACTTTATGGATTTAGCAGCTGCTGTGCACCCCATAGCATAAGCAGAGTATGAGTGTCCATGCAAAAGAGCCTTCAACTATATGGATTTAGCAGCTGCTGTGCACCCCATAGCATAAGCAGAGTATGAGTGTCCATGCAAAAGAGCCTTCAACTACAATAAGAATTAGATATACTTAAAATACCATGCTGACAATATGCTCAGAGTAGTCACTTAGCAAATGCACACGTGATTTCATGCTGGAAAGCTGAATCAGGTCAAAGTTTTAAGTTTAGAAGTTAATTTCTGGAATAAGAAAAAACTATCGCTTGGTCACAAATTTACTTCCGTAGTTGCACGTCAAAACTATATAACTAACAGAAATTTTCAGATGAATTTCATAGGAACCTAACTACAAGATTGACATTCAAACCCTTTGGAATATATTATGCCAAGTGGTTCAGTTTGTGCCTACACAGGCAACCAACAAACAGGTCAATCCATTTTTATTTGGAGATCAATTCCAAATCAACTTTGTTCAAAGATTGTGACTGCAATATCATGAATGTGATTCATAATGGGTGGAAAAGGGGATGGAAGTTGGAACCCTAAAATCCAACAAGTGAAACTTGTATTCTGCACAAACTCTTCAGAAGACTCAGATTATGCACTCTTTCCTGGATGGCTTTTCTTGGAAATCAGACTTTATGGTTGCCACCAGAAAAAAACCACAACACGGTATGCTAAAACCAACTTATTGTTATCTTTCGATTTCTGGCCACTGAAAATTAGCGATATGTGCTTAAGGTTTGGACTGATACTTAGGCTTATAAACAGGCTCTTTATAAGGAAGAAAACCATTAAGTACCAGCCTCTAAGTAAGATCAATTTAAAAGATAGAAAACTCTAACAGTTTTAGAACTTAATATTTACAACCAAGTATCATTAACATTTTATAGAATTTTAACATATACTGAGTACTAAAATTAAAAATTAAATGATGAAACGTGTCCATGAATATTATGATCAAATCAGCTTCCATAGTGAAAACAATAATCTTGTTAACCAGAGCAACCGTACCTTTGACTCTCCAAGAAACGAATCAAAAACGTCATTTGTGGCCAATGTGGCAGCCAAAGGTATAATGCCACAAGTCATCAGCTTCGCGTAGCAAGCAATATCTGGTACAGTACCAAGCAGTTCTGCTGCAGACTGTCAGAATAACAAAAACATTAGCAATAAGCAAAGTGCAGCTTTTTCAGGAACAGACTGTCAAAAGTCAAACGAACAATTATTTTCCATAGGGCTTGATCGGACTAATTTTATCCAACACAGTAAATTAATAGACTTCACCTTATATTTGATGTATTTCACTTTGTTTCTTTTATTAGGGGAAAGAAAAAGAACTAGTTCAATGAGACTGAGATCAAATTGCAGGGACATACCTCAACTCCAAGACGCCAGAATCCTGTAAAAACTTCATCAAATATAACTGGAATATTTCTAGTTCGGCACTCATTGACAAGTAACTGTATTCCTCCAGCACCTTGTATGACTATAGAAAAAAATCAATCTTCAGCAATTATGCCAAGCCAAAAAAATTCAAAGCAAAGGAAGGTAAAATGCAACCTACAGCAATGCATACTAAACATACACACTCATGTAAGGACTATAGTGTCAGATCAACCATTTATAAATTGTAGAGAAAAAGGAAAAACTTGTTATTTAATGAACATATTAAGAAGTTATTTTAAAATCTTCCTACTGTTTTGCAAGTTTGGGAGGGAAAAAATAACAAATTGTTAAAAAAACCAGAGTAGAATCCTTAGAAGACTACTGAACAACACAAAATTAGTTATTTTGATAATGGACAGACAAAGAAGTTCATAAAAACGAAACTCAATGTAGAATAACTTCCATACATTTTCTTATGATCAATATTTTTTTTTAACAATTAAAGATCAATATCAATGAATGATCATCATTAAGCAACATGTTTCATATTTGTAATTTACCAAACAACAATCCTACTCAGAAGGGACAAGAAGGCCCTTGAACCTGTGTGAAGAGAAATGCAATCATGTGCACCTCCTACCCGTAATAAATTGGAACACTATAATGCCCAAAAAAGGGCGAACTAGCTTCCAACTAGCTTCCAAGAACTAAACCTTTTTCACATTTCTGACTACTCTCAACCAAACAAAATTTAGTTCAGAAGGAGATGAGTCTCATATATTATGACAACAGTTGTGCTGAGATAGGTTGAAAGAAACAGCAGAATATTTTTAGCTAACCTTTCCCTACACCCTCAAGCAAAAGTTCCGCACATTCTAAGGCTGGCTCATAAACATTCTCAGGGAACATTACATGACCAAATCTTGCAGCAGCATAACCCATGTCTCTTGCAAGCTCAGTCTGAAAGCCCCTAAACAAATAACCATATCATTCAAGCATGCAAACTGTGAAGTGGATATAAATTGCACGTTACAAGAAGAGAGGGAAGGGGAAATGGAATAGAAAGATGCAGGCGACAGGGAATTTCAACATAGGAATGTTTACAAAAGAAAGAAAAATGAGCAAACAGAGACGATGATGACCTGTAAAGAAGCATCAGGTCCTTGAGTCCACCAGCTAGAGCATGCATCAAATTGTTGAACTATGAACTCAGCATTTTGAACCTAAATATGGTTGCAAAAAATTGCAACATAGAGAAACAACAATGCGATAATACTTAGCACAGCGAGCAAAGTACTAAGATCAAGTCTTTTCTGAGAGTCTGGGGACGAAAGGAACAGAATAAAAGAAAAATGAACACTACAGTGTGAAAAGCAGAGAGATGCCAGCAAACCATGCAACTGTTCCGAACACTAACCTTGTAGACTGCAAAGTTCTCACCACATCGTGAGTCAATAACAGTGACAGATCCTTCTGGTACAATCCCGTGCTGAGTAAATGGCCACCACAGTATCTTTCCTGCCTCTTTTGGCATGCTATCCAATCTCTTTATTCTCTCTGAATAAGCTGACAGCATTATTCCCTTTAGAGAATTGAATATTTCATTAGACTCATCAAACCATTCCACCAGATCATTTGACTTGTCTTGAGGAATAGGAGGCAGGACAATCACAGGCACCCTGGAAAAATGTATGAACATTAGAGGGGACTTAGCATACACAAACAAGTACTGCTCAGAGAGAAAGGGACGAGAAAGAACAATGCATAACAATGATAAGAATCAGCTCACGGCTGCTTCCATTATCCCAATCGGAAGAAGTATCAAGATTCAATACCTATTCTGCAAATATGAGAGTAATGGACCTTCATTTACAAGACCATGATCTTCAAAAACAACAGCAACAATGTCATAACCTCAGAGTTTTAAACTCTCATAAGCTGAAATGGTTGCTGAAATACCACCTAGCCGCCCATCTCCCACCAGAACACCAGGTAAGCGGAAAGGCCTGTTAAACATATTTGAGAAGGAAATGAGGCTAAAAAAAGAACAATATAGTGTCTTATATCAAGCATGGTAAAACTCTTCCATCATTCTCATTGTAAGGGTACAACAATGATATAATTGTATAGAAAAATCACTGGAACCCTAGAGGCCAACTTAGCATGTTTCTGATACCAACTACCAAGCATGTAACCACTCTTGACATGATTACCATTGCCAATTCACTACATATAGTACATAATGATACGATGTGTGTACAAAGTCACTAAGCCAGGCAAAATTTGGTAATATAACCCCAACCCAAGAATTCAAGACATAAATCCTCCTAGTAGGTTGAATCATGTTGGGCATACACTACGCACGAGCTATGCAATGGACATGTACAAGAAAGCATTCAGACAATCATACCTTAAGTTGTTATTGTTTCTGGAAAAGCAGTCTTCAAACTTAAATGCAATGAAATGATTCTAGCAAAAGAGGCATAGAACAATGAAAAACCTACCTATACAAATCGCACTGTAAAGTTCCAGAAGTAGCAGGACTTGCGACCCCTCCAGCAGTCTCAAGCAAACAGAAAACATCCATCCTCCCCATCATTTGACTATCTTCCAACCCATCCCTCAAACTCTTCCCTAAAGCCTGCAATAGTTGATAATCCTCCACGACTGCATTCTCCCTCAGGGCGGCCAAATGTGGGGAAACAGCCTCCTTCCACGCATACAAAGTCTCGCAAGCTAATTCCAGAACCCCATCCCCATCCCTGTCCCTTAAGACCTTGTTTTCCTGGTGGAAATTGAGGTCACACATCCCGAAACTGTGGTTATTGGGAGAATTGGCGGCAGGGGAAGAAGCGTGGAGGACGGAATTCGAGGAGCGGAAAGAGAGGGGAGGATTGCGGTGGGAGAGAAGAGAGGAGAGTCTGGAGAACAGAAAATGAGAGTCGGAATCGGAGGGGAAGCCGGTCTGGATGGGCTTGATGTAGAGGAACTTTTTACCGGAGCGAGAATGGGGGGAGAAAAGAGGAAGGAGGAGGCAAGGCCTATGGAGATGAGTGTTTTGCCCAGGGAAGTGTTGGACCCCCAAATCATGTAGGTTGGGTGGGAAAGTGGGAGGCGGGAAGGTTGCGGTGATGGTAAGGACGCAGAGCCAGTGGTGGAGAGAAGTTTGTAATGCGGGTGGCGGAGGATGTCACAGGCCAAATACTCAACAACCCTGTGACTCAAGAATATTTGAAGACTCTGCAAGGTTTAAGAGGGAAAGCTGGAGTAGTAACAGCAAAATCAGAAGAAACAGAGGAAACGTGTGCTTGAAGAAGCAAGATCTAAAGGAATAATTTCAATGGAATTTTATTGATTGTAAAGGAGAAAACAATGTAATGACTGGTTCATTGAACTCCTACACCAAATACAAATGAGAAATGCTAAATGGGTTGAAAAGGTAGGTTGAACTGGTGGGTTGAATGATGTGCCACATCATTCAATATTTAAAATAAAAAAAAACAAACATCTTCTCTCCTCAGTCTGACCTCGTTCACACTAAATAACATCTTCTCAATACCACCAGTTCATTTTCTCAATACATGACAGAATACCCCTATTTCCTCATTTTTTTTGTCCTTATATTACTCCTCTTCTCTCTCCTTTAACGGATCCTTAGTATTGGCCAATAACAAGTATTCCTACAGCTAATTTGCACGCCAATGATTAATTCTTCTGTAAGCTGTCCTTCTTATCCTCACCTTCTTCTTCTCCAGCCAACTGAATTAACGGCCCAGGAGTAGGGCTGTTCATCGGAATTTTCCGAAATTCCGAACTTCCGAACTTCGGAATTTCGGAATTCCGAAATTTTTAAAATTCATTCCGTTCCGTTCCGTAATTTACACATTCCGAAATTCCGATTCCGAAATTATTATGGAACGGAATTTCGGAATTTCGGAATTCCGAACTTCCAAACTATTTTTTTTTTAAAAAAAATTAAAAACTAAAAACTTCCAAATTACTCTCTAATTTCACAGTGGATATAACAAACTAAGAGCTGAGATTCATATAAACTAAGACCAGTATAAATTACTCTCCAATAACATTTACAAACTAAGACCAGTATAAGAGCTGAGATTCATATAAACTAACAGAAACCAACATTAAACCAGAGGAGAATTTCAAAATTAAAGAAACATAATACATTAAACTAACAGAAGCATGTTAGGGATTGATAAAAAAGGAATTTCAAAATTAGAGTTTGGACTTACCAGAGGAGACGAAATGGAACGGCGAAGATTGGAGAGGAGAGGAGAAAGGAATCGGCGATTGCAGAGGAGCGAGGGTCCTCGCCGTCGAGGAGCGAGGCTGCGAGGTTGACGTCGTCGAGGAGCGAGCCTGCGACTGCGAGAGAGGAGAAGAGCGAGCGTAGTGATGATTTAGGGCTGAGCCTGAGAGAGAGAGGAGAAGAACGATTGCGAGGAACGAGGGTCCTCCTCGCCGTCGAGGAGCGAAGCTGCGACTGCGAGAGAGGAGAAGGAGCGGCTGAGAGCGGGCGTGGTGCGATGATTTAGGGATTACTAGATTAGGGTTGTTTTTAGTGTTTAGGAAATTAGGAAGTTGGATCTTGAAGTCGGGACGGCGTCGTGGAACTTTGATGGAAGGAAGTTGGAACTTGAAGTCTTGAACGACGTCGTGGAACTTGCAACTGCAAGTTGCTTGTTGGATTAAAAACAAAAATTTAAAATACTTAATTAATATGTCATATATTAATATATATATATATAATTTCGGAATTTCGGAAAGTTCCAGGATTCATTCCGTTCCGTTCCGAATTCCGAAATTCCGAATTTTTTTTTCCCAACTTTATTTTGGAACGGAATGGAATTTCGGAATTCCATTCCGAAATTCCGATGAACACCCCTACCTAGGAGTGCTGTCTTCTGCTGACTTGGGCTTGGGCTTGGGCTAGAGTCTCTTCCAGAGTTGGGCTGTGACAATACCCCCTGGTTGAGATTCCTTGTCCACAAGGAAGAGCGTGGAAAGGTACTCTGAAGGTGCTCAACCCATTCCCAAAAAGGAGGGATGTTTGCAGAAGGAGACCATGCAACTAAGAGTTGAGTTGCAGCCATGCCATGCCTTTTTTGAATTCTGGAACCCAATATAGCAACTGGTTCGATGAGATCAGCAGAGGCATCAGCCGAAAGGGAGCTATGGAAGGGTTTGAGCTAACTGATATGGACTACATCATGGATAAGGCTTGAAGGGGTAAGGCTAGTTTGTAAGCCACAGAACCAATACAGTCTAGTATTTTAAAGGGTCCAAAATACTTGGGAGAGAGTTTGTGGTTGGTCCTGCGAGCCACTGATAACTGTCTATAAGGCTGAAGTTTCAAAAAAACCATTTCACCAATATTGAAGGTTCTGTCAACTCTTTTCCTATCTGCAAAATGTTTCATTCTGGCCCTTGTAGTCTCCAAGTGCCGCTTGAGTTGAGTCAAAGTTTGCTCTCTGTCCTATAGTAATCTGTTGACTTCTAATTCATTGGAATCATGAGGTGCATACGGTATGTGAAGAGGAGGATCAACACCAAAAAGAGCCTTGAAGGGAGAAGTGTGAATTGATTCATGATAGAACGTGTTATACCAGAATTGTGCTAAAGGTAAGAATTCATACCACTTGTGAGGAGTAGAGGAGCAAAACCACCCTAGGTATTGTTCCAAGCACTGATTTACCCTTTCTGTTTGGCCATCAAATTGAGGATGGTATGAACTGCTATGCTTGAGTTCCACTCCTTGCAGTTTGAATAAGTCCAACTAGAATTGGCTAAGGAAAATAGGGTCCCTATCAGATACTATGGAGTTTGAATTTCCATGAATGCTGATGACCTTTTCCAAGAATAATTTGGCCACAAAAGAGGTTGTGTAAGGGTGCTTCAGCCCCATAAAATGGCTGAATTTTGTAAATCTGTCCACCACCACCAAGATAACTGAAAATCCATGAGATTTAGGGAGCCCTTCAATGAAATCTAAGGTTAAATCAGTGAAAATGCCTTCAGGTAAAGGAAGAGGCTGCAAAAGACCTGAGCTGTAAATATGCTCAGGTTTGTGCTTTTGACAGATTTCACACTGTCTGACCAGATTCCTCACCAACTTCCTTAATCCATGCCAAAAGAAGATAGCAGAAATCTTCTTAGAAGTGACCTGCATTCCTGAGTGCCCTCCCATTGGTGTGGAGTGAAATAGATTAAAGATTTTCAGTTGGAGAGCCGAATCGTTCCCAACAACCAATTTTCCTTTCCTTCTTAAAAGGTCACCATGATAAGAATAATGTGGATGAGAGTGAGCTGAGTTGACAAGCTCGGTGATGAGCTTTTGAAGGGTGGGATCATTTTGCCAAGAACTTTTGATTTCCTCCAGAAGTGAAGGCTCAATACTGGAGTAAAAGATAGCATTCAATTGGCCTGATGGAAACCTGGAAAGTGCATCAACTGCCTCATTACTCTTCCCAGGTTTATATTGAACCTCATAGTCATACTGTTGTAGTTTCACTAGCCAAGAAAACTGAGCCACTTTTGATAAATTCTGGGTCAAAAGATACTTAAGGCTGTGGTGATCAGTATATATAATGAAGTGTCTATCTCCAAGATAATAATGTCAATGCTTGACTGCAAAGAGAACCACAAGTAACTCTCTTTCATACACAGATTTAACTTGATGTCTAGGAGCTAAAGACTTACTGATGTAAGCAATAGGGTATTTTTCTTGCATCAAGACAGCTCCAATCCCATCACCAGAGGCATCTGTTTCTACAATGAAGACCTTGGAGAAATCCGGTAAGGCCAGAACTGGAGAAGTCACCAAAGCATGCTTTAGCTTGTGGAAGGCTTGTTCAGCTGCTGTTGCACCCCCTTTTTTCGTTGAAAAATGAGTTTAAGGTTTGGGACGGATGCTAAGCATAAATGGATGCCTCGCATAATGCAATGAAGTCGCCACCCTATTTTCTAAGGTTTAGGGAACCTAAGCGTCATGGCATAAAATAAAAACTAAGGCACAATTGGTCTAAACCAAAGAACGAAGGTTCGAGGTCGTTTTATGGACTTGGGAAGGTGTTAGGCACCCAAGTCACATCCTTAAAAGGTTACCGGTTATAAAGTGAGAGGTGTTTGTCATGTTTAATATTTTTGACACGAAAATAAATAATCGAAGCATGTCAACCAATTCTTCCCACGAACTCAAGTCACTTTCCAATCATTTACATAGGCCAATGATTGGATCATGTCAACAGAGTCCGCTTACCGACTTGGGACACTTTCCGATCATTTAACATTTTTGGCACGATTTGGCCCTCAAAGGTGACGTTACATCTTAGCATATTTCGTGGGGACATGTTATTTCTGATCGGGACACGAAGGACGGGGTTACCGTTTGTTCGTTATGCTAGAGCGGACGTTCCCCCTTTTCATCGAGCCATGCATGATTAATTAATTAATTACTACGTGATCCTAACATGGACAATACTAACATCGTACGTTTTCGTGAATGCAAATAATTGTGTGGGATTTGAAGCCACCATGCCCAATTATCGAATATATCAATTAATTTCATGGCATAAAAAGCAAGTGATATAAACAAGTAAGCATATGGATTGATTTTAATCATGCATACAATTATGAGTTTCTTATCATTTTTGAATAACATATACATACATAATATTTACGAAAGAAACATTGAATAAATAAAAAGGACTAGAGAGCATACTTGCGTTGCGTGATCTTGATCTTCCTTGCAAAGTGAGAGTGTTAGCAACGTTTTCGAAAATAATAAATAAGAAAAGCACATGCAAACACTTATTTAATTTACAATAAGTAAGCAATTAATTAAATAAACAAGGACAATAATTAAATAACATCATTCATAGCATGTAAGCAATTGATTAAAATGGAGCATGACAAACAAATTCAACATCTCATTCAAAACATGCAAGCATTTAATTAAATAGAACATGGCATAAATACATCATTTAAATCATACAATCATTTAATTAAATCAAACATGGCATAAACAAAGTCTTTTAAATCATGTAATAGTTAAATTAACTTAAACATGGCATAACACACATCACTTAAATCATACAAGCATTTAATTAAACAAAATATGGCATAAACAAAGTCATTTAAATCATGTAATAATTAAATTAAATTAAACATGACATAAACACATCATTTAAATCATACAAGTATTTAATTAAACAAAACATGGCATAAACCTCATTTAATCATACGAATTTTAATTAAGCATGGCATAACACATCATTTAAATCATGCTTGCAATTTAACATGGCATAACACATCATTTAAATTATACAAGCATTTTAACATGGCATAGCACATCATTTAAATCATGCCAATTTTCATGTAATTAAAATACAAATAAAACATGTAAACATTTTTATTCCTTTTATCATAAAAAGCATATAATCATTTTTCATCATTTTAATCACAAAAATAAACATATGAACATTTTAACCTCATTTAAACACACAAGTAAGCATGCAAACATTTTAGCATCATTTCGACGAAAAACAAAGTGGGTCCCACGTTGGATTTTTGGACATTAAAAAATGGGCTTGGCTCACCTTTTAATTTAAAAGCATAGAATGAGTTAAACCTTTCTTCTTCTTCCTTACCTTTCCCACCATTACCTTACCTTCTTCTTTAAGCAATCGGCCCCCCATGGCCAAACTTCTAAACCTCCACCATTCTTACCCCCAAATGGTTATAACAATTATACTACTAAAGCACTAAAATCATGGCAAAAAAAAGCAAGCAAAACAAGCTCAAAACAACATCAATTTGGCATGGAAAAACAAGCCAATTAATATGCATATCTATCCATTAATTACTCAAGGCATCATGAAATTAAATTGGAGCAAGAGAAACATACATAGCATGAAAACTAAGCCTAGTAGACAAGTTATAACAATTTATTCATGCATTATAAGCAAAAACAAAAATTAAAGAAACTAAAGAGAGAGGGAGCTTACTTGTCCGGGAGAGCTATTTACCAAGAAGGTAGTGCAAGAAATGGTGATTAAGAGGAGGTTTTGGTGCCCTTGATTTGTTGGATGAAGCTCTCTATTTATAGAGAAAAGGAAAATTTGGGGTTTAGTTGGTTGTGTGGCTAGGGTTGGTCGAATTGTTTGTGTGGCTAGAGTTGATTGTGTGGTTGTGTGGCTAGGTGATGAGCAAGCTTAATTGTGTGGCCAAGGGTGTTTGGATGGGACTTTATGATGATCTAGGTGAGTAGGAGTGGTGTTGGAAGGGTAAGAATGCATTAAATGGCATTTATGTGGTACTTATCTCACTTTTAGGCACAAAATGAGATATTTTGGTACGAGTGAAATCGTTGAAACCAAAAATAAACCCGAAGCGAGATCCAACTATGTGTAGAAAAATAAGCTGAGAAAACTAATATACAGTGAAGAAATGCGAAAGTTGAGGTGACGGGTTTATTTTCTCTTTCGGAAGCGTCAAAACGTTCGCGCGCAAAATATTAGTCCTTACGATAAAAATTGAACGAAACTGAACGCGGTGGTGTGAAAGAGAAAATTAGCACGTAATTATCATTGAAGGAAATAGCGAATTCGAGCCTTGGTCCGAGAAAACCTACTTGAGACCGATAGAAGTTCGAGTGAAAAGACAGTTAAAAGTACGAAAATTTGAAAGACGCGAAATGACACGGAATATTAAACAAACTAGCCTAGGATCAAGAATTGATGTAATTTTGACCTAGACGAGCTATTAAATGTGGTAAACATAAAAATACGTAAATGTGTTGACGAAAACCGAAAAATACGGTTTAGTTGAAAATACGAGAAAAATACGACAAATTCGAAAGGCGTGAAATGACGTGAAATATTAAAACAAATAGTCCTTGATAAAAAATCTATTGAAATTTGGCGTAGATGGGCTATTAATGCGATATGTAATAAAACGAAAAAAGTTGCGACGTAAGTCAAAATTCGGGTAGCAACAACTGCTACATTCAATATAAATCCCTCCTTTTTCAGTAATTCCGTTAAAGGTTTAGCAATGGAAGCATAACCTTTAATGAATCTTCTATAGTACCCAGTTAGCCCTAGGAATCCTCTTACATGTTTCACTATTTTTAGGTCTGGCTAATCTTGAACTGCCTCGATTTTATCAGGGTCAGTTCTGACTCCACCCTTGGAGATGACGTGCCCTAGGTAAGCAATGCTATCAGTTGCAAAACAACACTTGGATTGTTTTAGAAATAGCTGATTGTTCCTCAAGAGTTCAAAGGCATGTTGTAGGTGCTCCAAGTGATCAGCTGCAGATGCACTGTAGACCAATATGTCATCAAAGAAGACCAGGATATATCTCCTCAATTGATTATGAAAAATGTGATTCATGAGAGCCTGAAATGTGGAAGGAGCATTGCAAAGGCCAAAAGGCATGACTTTGAACTGATAATGTCCATGGTGAGTTCTGAAGGTGGTCTTGTAAGCATCTTGAGGGTCCAATAGCACTTAGTGATAGCCTGCTATGAGATCCAATTTGGAGAAAATGACAGATCCTCCCAATTCATTTGGGAGTTCTTCTATGACAGGAATAAGGAATCTATTCTTCACTGTCTGCTGATTAAGTGCTCTAAAATCCATACATAACCTCCATCCTTCATCCTTCTTTTTGACAAGTAGAATAGGTGCAGCATAGGGGCTTTGGCTCTCTTCAATGAACCCTGTGCTTACAAGTTCTGCAATCTGCCTCTCTACCTCATCTTTCTGCTGTTTGGATTGCTTGTAAGGTTTGAGATTAATTGGTTGTGAACCAGGCTGCAAGGGAATGGTGTGATCATAGGGTCTAGAAGGTGGAAGCTCTGTTGGTTCTGTAAAGAGGTCCTTGAAGTTCCTTAATAGCAGCTCAAAACCTGCTGGGAGTGTAACAGGTTTAGGATGAATTTCTGTCAGAGCTTCTGCAGAATATGCTTGTGCCAAGGCTATCTGTTGAGGATCATCCAATAACCTTGTCATCTTTTTCTCACTAATCCATTTGACAGATAAGTTACTTCCTCATTTTAAACTATTTCTCTGTCATTCTTGTAGAATCTCATCTCAATTTTTTTGAAATCCCACAGAACAAGTCCTAGAGTTTCTAGCCAATCCATTCCAAGGATTGCATTATAATGGACCAAGGGCAAAATCAGCGCAGAGGTATGAAACCTCTCACCTTGCATATTCCAGCTGATATCAATGCAAGCTTCAGTGGTAATCAAGGCCTCTCCATTGGCTACCATGATTCTGACAGGAGGTAAGGAAGAAATGTGAAATCCTAGGGTTTCTGCAGTTTCTCTAGAGATTAAATTATGAGTACTCCCAGTATCAATCAAGGTATGCACAATCTTCCTCTGCATCTGTAATGCAATTATCATAGCTTTCATTTTTCCTTGCTTATCATCATATATGGCATACACAGAAGTTGTAGGTTCTTCTGTGATAGTGACTTCTGTTTCCTCTTCCTCAGGACAGTTATACTCTGAGGAATCTTGCTCTTCCTCAGGTACTAATAGGAAAAATTGCTTGGTTTGACACCTATGACCTCTAAAGTACTTCTCAGCACAGTACTTGCATAGGTCAGAGCTTATCCTTTCCTTCGTAGTTTTCTCATCAATGGTTTAGAAAGAGGAGTTATGATTTCTGGTATTGGGTGCTCTACTCTGTGGTTGGTTAGGTAAGGTGATTTGAGGGTTTAAAGGTGGAGAAGGCTTAGTTTTGGGGATCTGATTGTATAGAGGTTTAAATTGGTTAGGGTTTGATTGGTATGGCTTGGAAGGGTAAGTGTTTATAGGTTTAGTGTTTGGCTGGTTTGCTCTGCTACTGGTGTAAGGGCTGAGTGTAGGTTCTGGTGTTGTTAAGGATTTGAAGGCTGGCAGAGCTACCTCTGTGGATAGGGCCAATTCAACAGCATCATCAAACCTTTCTGGTTTGAACATTCTAACCAGGTGAGACAGGTCAGGTCTCAAACCAACAAGGAATAAACTCTTTCCATACTCATCAGAGATTACAAGTCTATCATATAAGGCATTAAAGTCATTAACATACCTCTCTACATCTCCCGTTTGCCTCAGCTTGGAGATCTCTGCCATGGGGTCATCAATGTGTTTTGGAGAGAATCGAGTCACTATGCTCCTGGTGAAATCAGTCCATGCCCAAACAGGATCATCCCCCCTTGTTTTCAACTTAACCTTGAACCATTTGAGAGCATCACCAAATAAATGATGGGAAGTTATCTCCACCTTGAGATGAGGTAAGGTCCTCATACTGTGGAAATAATTATCAGCTTGAAATATCCAATCATGGACTTCAGACCCATGAAACCAAGGGAACTCTAGGGTTGTAGGTCTGGGATTGGTTTGGAATGCAAGTGGGTTTGGGTTTTCATGTGGGTTTAAGATTCCATGGCTGGATCCTGAAGGTGAACCATTGGGTCTTTGAGAGGCTATGAACTCCGTCAGAGTCCTTTCTAGGTTGTCAAACCTAGCATCCATGTTAGCGAGCTTGTTGTTGATCATCTCAGAGTTTGTGATATTTCCTTCTTCTGCCATAGGGATTACACGGCGGGTGCTTGGATTTGTTAGTATTTGATGGTGGGTTCTGGGCATGCTCGATGGGGTAACTCAGACCAAGTACAAAGAGCAGGAAAGTGCTCCGCTACCACTTGTCACAGGCCAAATACTCAACAACCCTGTGACTTAAGAATATTTGAAGACTCTGCAAGGTTTAAGAGGGAAAGCTGGAGTAGTAACAGCAAAATCAGAAGAAACAGAGGAAATGTGTGCTTGAAGAAGCAAGATCAAAAGGAATAATTTCAATGGAATTTTATTGATTGTAAAGGAGAAAATAATGTAATGGCTGGTTTATTGAACTCCTACACCAAATACAAATTCATTTTCTCAATACATGACAGAATACCCCTATTTCCTCTCTTTTTTTTTGTCCTTATATTACTCCTCTTCTCTCTCCTTTAACGGATCCTTAGCACTGGCCAATAACAAGCATTCCTACAGCTAATTTGCACGCCAATGATTAATTCTTCTGCAAGTTGTCCTTTTCGAGTTGTCCACATGCTGAGCTTATCCTCACTTTCTTCTTCTCCAGCCAACTGAATTAACTGCCCAGGAGTGCTAACTGTCTTCTGCTGACTTCTGCTTGGGCTTGGGCTAGAGTCTCTTCCAGAGTTGGGTTGTGACAGAGGAGTAGTATGCGGCGGCGGATACCGAGGAGCAGCATCTCAGTGCTCTTTCTAGTTAAACCCCGGGAGAGTAAAACAAAGGAGCGGTGCGCCAACGATAGGGGTATACACGGGCCGGTTTGGGCCGAGTTTTGAGCTAAACCCGGACCGAGGAGCAGCATCTCAGTGCTCTTTCTAGTTAAACCCCGGGAGAGTAAAACAAAGGAGCGGTGCACCAACGATAGGGGTATACACGGGCCAGTTTGGGCCGAGTTTTGAACTAGACCCGGACCCGCCCCGAAATTTCAGGTTTTGCTTAAGACAGGCCCGGACATTAACGGGTCAGGCCGGGCCGGTTCCAGGCCTGACCCGGTTTCTTTTTTTTTTCTTTCAACAATAATAAAAGTAGGAGCCAAGAGGATTTGAACCTCTCCCCTTTAAAATGATAGATGAGTAGTTAACCATCAAACCAAATGGAAACTTTATTATTATAGTGCATATATATATATATTTATATATTTGGTAAAAATAATAATTGTTCACGATATACCTCAATAACTATATATTATAGTAATGATTAATGGTAATATTACCAGTATGTGCCATATTATTAATAATTAATGGTCTTACCTTATACATATTAACTATATAAATGGCTATTACAATTTACAATAATATACTACTTCCTCATATTAAAATTTTCAATTTCTTACTACGAAAAACAAATCCTAATAATTTTAAAATAATAAAAAGGAAAAAATAAGGTCTTTTACTTAAGTTAAAAAGAAAAAAAAAGATTAAAATTTTCTATTTCTTAGTTCTTACTACGGAGAAAATATTTTTTCCTCATAATAGTTCTTATATAACTTCTTTAATAATTTTTTCTATTTAAAATAACAAATAAAAGGGGAAAATGAGGACTTTTAATTAAGTTTAAAAGAAAAAAAGAAAAGAAATGAGGATTTTTAATTAAGTTTAGAAGACAAAAAGAAAGAGAAAAAAATATCATTGAACAATACTATAGTTAATTACTTATACTCATGTAATGCGTAATACATTAAAACAATTTAAATTAAAAGTATAAAACTCTAAACAATTAGTAATTACATTTTTTTAAATTTTATGGCAATTGACATGATTCTCTCTTACAACAATATAATTCTATTTTTATTAAATAAAATATCGAACAATAAACATATATTCACGATATACCTCAATAACTATATATTATAGTAATGATTAGTGGTAAGATTACTAGTATGTGCCATATTATTAATAATTAATAGTCTTACCTTATACATATTAACTATATAAATGGCTATTACAATTTACAATAATATACTACTTCCTCATATTAAACATTTCAATTTCTTACTACGAAAAACAAATCCTAATAATTTTAAAATAATAAAAAGAAAAAAAGAAGGTCTTTTACTTAAGTTAAAAAGAAAAAAAAGGATTAAAATTTTCTATTTCTTAGTTCTTACTATGGAGAAAATATTTTTTCCTCATAATAGTTCTTATATCACTTCTTTAATAATTTTTCTATTTAAAATAACAAATAAAAGGAGAAAAATGACGACTTTTAATTAAGTTTAAAAGAAAAAAAGAAAAGAAATGAGGATTTTTAATTAAGTTTAGAAGAAAAAAAAGAAAACGGAAAAAATAAGTTTAGAAAGAAAAAAGAAAGAAAATAAAAAGAAAAATAAAAAGTAGTTAACCATCAAATCAAATGAAACTTTGATATTATAGTGCATGTATATATTTTCGGTCCTCCGGGTCGGTTCCCGGGTTTGAACAGTTGGAGGCCCGGACCGGCCCCGAACTTTCCAGGCTAGGGCGGGCCAGGTCTAAAAAAAAAAACGGGCCGGTCTGGGTCTTGTTCACCCCTAACCAACGGTCGAGTGGGCTGGGAGTTTTCTTGTGAGTGTTTCGCCGGTTTTCTGCTGTTTTTCTTCTTTTATTTAATTTCTTCAACGAAAATGTCATTTTGACACCCCAATTTTTTTCTCACTCTTAATTTGGTACCTAACTTTTAGTTTGTGTTAAATTTGCAAACAATTTTCCCTCTTTTATTCAAGTTGGCACCCAATTTTTACTCCGTTACTCACTTCAGCACTTGAGTCCCAAATTTTTCCGTTAATTTTGACTAATGTTGTTAGTCAACATCATTTTTAGTTCTATTTTTACTAAAAAATAGTATTCTAATCCTTTTATTTATTTATTTATTAAAAAATCTATTAACATTTTTGATCTAAAGTTTGAAAATAATTTTAAAAATCTATAAAGATTAAAATAAATAGAAAAAAATAAAATTCAAAAATTATCAATTTGGTAATTATAGTTATAAAAATAAAATTTAACTTGATTTGTAAAATCACATTTGTAAATCAAAATACCATGAAATGAAAAATAAAAGTTGAAATGAAAAATAAAAGTTGTAATAATCTGCGCGAAACGTGAGGCAATACCTTGTTCATTTGAAACTTAAAACGGGAAAGGGTTGAGAACGACAATATTATGGAACCGCACCTACGATATCTGACCATTGTTTACACTTTACACGTTTAAAATAGGAAAAATTATTCTAAGGTCTCTAAGGTATAGATACTTCTACACTTTAGTCTTTGAGGTTTGAGACCCCAAACTTTAATTCTTGACATATAAAAACGCATCAAACTTTAGTATTTGCTGTTAGATTTTCTATCTGAAACTTTAACGGTGCATTAAAAAAAAAAAATTATATTAAAATTTTATTAAAAATTATAAAAAACTCAAAACAAAATAAAAAATTTAAAAAAAATAGAGATTGATTCTTTTCTGGTAATATTTTTACATAACTAAAAAATTAAGAACAAAAGACGTTTTGGCACCCAACATTTAGGGGTTAGGACATTTTGGCACCCAACTTTCACTCCTAGTTGAATAAGCCCCCAACATTTACAATCGTCAGACACTTTGACACCCAATATTTACGTCGTTAGACAATTTGGTACCCAAACACCTAAATTTTCAATTAAAACCGTTAAGTTGTACACTTTTTCAGTTAGCTGCATTAAAAAAATTATTTTATAATAAAGAAAAATAATTATAAGTGTGTAAAAATAATATAAACAAAATTTATCTAAGAAAAAATACGTGAAACAATTAAAATAAGTAAAAATAATTTTAAATTTGACATTTTTTAATAAATTCAAAAACAAAAATGAGGTTAGTTTTATTGATTAAAATAGAGAGAAAAAGTCGTTAGACTAAAAATATAAAAACAGAAGATATTTTGGTTTTTTAAGTAGAAAATGGAAACAACTGAAATGGTGAAAGAAGAGAAAAAAAATTGTATTTATTATAAAATAGGTTTTTAATGCATCTAACAAATTAATGGTGTTAGTTACAAAGTTAGGTGCTAAATTGTTTAACGGCGCAAATGCAGGTGCCAAACTGTCTAACAGTGCAAATGTTGAGTGCCTAATCAACCAGGAGTGAAAGTTGAGTGTCAAAGTGTCCTAACCCACAAATGTTTGGTGTCAAAACTTTTTTTGTCCAAAAATTAATAAAAATAGGAGAAAGTAAACAATTATAAAAATATTAATTTATTAAGTTTTTTGATTTTATTTTGATTTTATTTTAGATTTTTTATAGTTTTATTTAATTATTAATAAATATTCTAAAAAAATTCAATGTCTAGTTTTTTAATTTTCATAACTTTTTTAGTCCTTTGTATAATTTTATGAATTCTTTAATTTTTACATTTTTGTTTAATTTGTTTGAATTTTTATAATTTTCCTATTTGTATCTTTACTCTCCTATGTTTCATAAATTTTTAATTATTAAAAAATTTACTCTCAATTTTTTTGATTTTTTTGAGTTTTTATTAGTATTCTAAAATTAAAGAATCATTTCTTAATGTACCGTTAGGGTTTTGGGACGAAAATTCCAACCATAAAGATTAAAGTGTGATATGTCTCGATATGTCAATAATAAAATTTGGAGCCCCAAACGTCATGGATTAAAGTGCAGAAGTGTCTACACTTTAGAACGTTGGAATATTTTTCCCTTTCAAAATATTCCGTTGCCGTCCGAGAAAATTTTAAATTAAATATATTCAGGTTTCGGTGATGTGATCGTTATGGTTTTCAAGGAATAACAGGTTATTCCGGGATATAGTAGAGTCCTCCCAGGACGTGCTACTTAGAGGCGGAAGGCTCCTTGTAAATTACAGGGAGGTGCATGTACGGCAGGATGCTGGACGCTCTGGGCCTTCTATTGTACCGGAAAAAGCCCGATGGATGCCACCCCCAGGGGCAACCTAAGTTTAATACTGATGCAGCGGTGGGACCAACGACTGTTGGGTTGAGATTCGTGGCAAAGGATCATTTGGGAGACTATCGTCTGTCAGACATTGTCAACAGGCAAAGGCCATGGCTATCCGGGCAGCATTACGATATAGGTCTCAACAGGAGGTCCGGGATGTGAGAGTTTAATCGGATTGTTTAGAAGTGGCAAATGAGATTGCTTTCACTTTTCAAAAAAAATAAATGTATATGATATTGTTAAATTATTAAATGTTTCATTGTTTTTGTTGGTTGAGAGACTTTCTGTATTTAATAATTTCTTATTTCTATTAGTGGAGAAAGAATTGGTGCATTTAATAATTTCTCGTCCACGCCGGAAGTAAGGTAAAGTATCCTAGCTACTTTCATAAAGATACTCATATTTTATACTCAGTTGTAGGAGTGTCTATTGAAATACCGTACTGAAATTACATAAATTCGGACGGTATTTTTTTGATCGAATTTACTGTTCGGTATTTCGGTATGGTACCGAAATTTTACGTATCACTGTGGAACGGTTTTGATAAATTTACATACGTTTGGTTTACGTATTCAAATTGGGTAAGGTGGTTCTGTGGTTAAAATACACTCTAGTGGTAAGAGAATAAGGGTTCGAACCCCTAACTTTGTCCAAATGAGAATACACTTTTAGTTTTCATTATTTTGAGGCAGAGCTTTTCACCAGTACTGTTTGAGAATCAATCCCCATTCTTTTCTTTTTATCAATTTTTTTTAGCTCTATTTAACTGCTTAAGTTTTTAACAATTAATTATGTGAAAAAATGATGCTTCTTAGTTTTTTCATCTTTGTATTAAGAAATATCATCCTGAACTTACTAGTAATAAATATTAGTATTACATTTAAATTAATTAAAATATTTTTTAGTTCTTTGTATTAATAAAATTGAGAATTATATTGTTGTACGAAAAAAAGAATCACGTTAATTGTCATAAAAAAATTAATTTCTAATTAAATTACACTAATATGATAAAATTGTACAATAGAAGTTTATGGTTTAAATTTAAAATATCAAAATTTTATTTTAATAATATAACTAAAAATTATTGTATTGTTTTATTTCAATTCACTGACAATTTTGAAGTTCAAAATCTTGTATGTATTACATAATACATACACTACTCGATACGAACAAATATCTAGTACGCATAAAAAAAATCGAGTCTGAAATAGGTTAATGTTTTGTAGTATCGATTCGTAACATTAGATCACAATTCGTATAGTTATAAATTTATAAATAAATAAATAAAAGAAATGTTTAAATTAATAAAAAATTAATTTCGGTACGGTAATTTTTTTTGGGCATTCGGTATACCGAATACCGAAATATTTCGAACGGTATACCGAAATACCGTCCGATGGACACCCCTACTCAGTTGCATCAACAACCAGGATTGAAATTTTATACTCGTTCCCGCAAAGCCTATTCATACCTACCAAACAAACCGATAAGGTCTTTGAAAACCATTTGTGCAATCTGCTAGTGTAATCCAGTTTCCTTTGAAACGAGATGGTCCGAGCATCACCATAATAAACTCCAAAATATTCCAAGAATGCTAATACCAGTTTAGTACATATTTTCCTATTCACTCATAATAAAGTCTGCAAACAAGCCTCCTTTAACCTCCGCGACTGGAGTTCCATCAAAAAGCCTCAATCGTGATAAAACAGAGGATGTTTCTTGAATCCATCTTATAGGAGATGGAAAGATAACAGGTTTGCATAAACAATGTACCTTCAAAGAATGGCAGGGGACAAATAAATTACAGAAACATTCGTGATGACGTTCATTCCACAACAAACCGACGCCCTATGAGCAACTATCATTCTAACTCATCTGGTGGAAGCACATAAAGGTAACTTGATTATAGATCTCAATCAGTCAATCCAACCTTTTCAATAGTACTATATTATTAAAAAAGACCCTAATTTTCCAGGATCGAACAGTGAAAACACATAGCCAAGAGAAATAGATAACCAAAATAAACCCAAATCAGGCACTGTCAATCAAAACAGATAACTTTTGTTCTCAACAAAGCATCCCAAACTTGCTCCTATTATTTGCATATGAAATGTCAAAGCATAACTTAGCCAGACGCAGTCTTTTTCTGCTGGAAGATTACAGCATAGACAGGAACAATGACACCAATGCTGAAGGCAGTTAGGACAGCAAGAGGCATTTTGATTTTCTGATGTTTCATCCTGTCCAAGTTGTACATATGCTTTGCGTGAAGATAGAAAGGTTCATCATGGCCATGTCCACCCATCCTCTTTACCCCTGTCGAATGGAATCCTCTGTTTACTGCCAGAGAGTATACATTGTTTTTCTTCTGTTAGTACATCTGAGTAACTAAACATAATCTCATCTAGCAAAAAAATTCAGAAACTGGTTTCATATAAAAAACTCATTGGAACTGAACTTGCCAAATATCACTGTAGTAGTTTCACATGAATTTGGAAGCCAATCTAAGGAACTCTAGCTTATAATGCACAATGAGAAACTATAAAGATAGGTAAAGGTTTCGATTGTAATCAGAGTCTATCAAGGAGTAAGATAAAAAGAACGAAAAAAACACGATGGTTGCTAGAATGCAACATCTCGTATTGAAAAGTATTCAGCAGTAGAAGCAGGCCTTTCCGGTAGAATGGTAGGTAGCAAGTAAAATGCTTCGAGAAATTGTCAAACCTCCAAGGGCAAGTAGATACAAAGCTCTTAGGTCACACAAATTATTTGGCCACACTTGAAAGTCGACAACGGTATCTTGGTAGATAAAACTACTACAACAACATAAAAGGGAGAAATTGAGATTGAGTGAGTGAGAGTAATAAAGGGTTGAGACAAATTGATGCTATATTTCAAGGGGTATACAGTGGCAGTGGATTATCAAGGTTGGTCAAAACAAGGTAATAAGGATAACAAGCTGGGTACATAATAACAATGGTGTGCCTGCTATTTACTCCTACCAATACCATCCAATCAAAGCAATAATGGTAGCAAAAGGTGCACAGATAGAGATTAGGGGCAGGTGTGTGATTGGCAACCTACTTTCAATCATCAACCCACACGCAAACGCACACACTTACAGGAAACGCACATTCCACTACAATATTATCATATTACGAATGGATGGATTTAACAAAAATAATAATTAAATAAATAACGAAGCAAATTGCAATCATTTTATTTGATAAGAAATGGATTGAGGCAAAAACATAAACGAAAATGGAAAGGGGTTCGCTTATTCATGTAATCGAATACATATATAAGAAATGAAGAGTGGAGATTTTAATCTGAAACCAACAAAGAAAAGGAAACCCTAAATTGATTGAGAGGTGACAGATAGATCTAAAGACAAGTGATTTCGGACGGACCTGACTTGGAGAGAAGCGATTCGGAGGCGGCGAGCAGCTTGGAGGAGGCAGATCTCATGCCGTTGTTCAATGCCATCGCCATCGCCGGTCTTGTGTTTCTTTCTTTCTTTCTTTCTTTCTTTCTTCTTACTGGTTGTTACTCGAACGAAAATGCTAGACGATAAGTGGCTGGCTTGGCTTGCTGTGATGGTAATTGGCAGGACTGTGAGTTTGAATGGGCTGTGGTCAATGGCCCATTTCAATTTTTTGTTTTTTTTCCCGTAAAACCTAAGCCCAAGCCCAGCTACCAGATGAACAACGAGAAGCATAATTGCATTGTGTCGCACCCCCTTTTTCGTTGAAAACGAGTTTAGGTTCAGGACGGATACTAAGCATAAATGGATGTTTCGCATAATGCAATGAAGTCGTCACCCTATTTTCTAAGGTTTAGGGAACCTATATCTCATGACATAAAAATTAAAAAAAAAACTAAGGCACAATTGGTCTAAACCAAAAAATGAAGGTTCGAGGTCGTATTATGAACTCGGGAAAGTGTTAGGCACCCGAGTCACATCCTTAAAAAGGTTACCGGTAAAAGGGTGTTTGGAAAATAATTTTTAATATGAAAAATGAATAAACTATCACAGCATGTCAACCAATCCCGCGCACGGAAACGTGCCACTTTCCAATCATTTACAAGTAAACGATCGTAGAATCCTGTTACAAAAATTGGACCACTTTCCGATTATTCAAACATTTTTCACAAGTGATTTGGGCCCTCAGAGGTATTCATCGCTTTAATAATTTTGTTATTTCTTATCGGGACAGTCGAGACTGTTTACTAAAGCGAGAGCCCTCTTTATCATCATCGAGCCATGCATGATTAATTTATTTACTAAGTGATCCTATCATGGATAAATACTAGTACAATACCAATTTAATGAAATGCAAATAACCGTGTGGGATCGAAGCCACCATGCTCATATATCAATGCAAAATAATTAATTTCATGGTATAAAAGCGAGTGATTTAAACACGTATACATGTGCGTTGATTTTTCTAACAATTCTAAATATCATGCATACGATTATAATATGAGTTTTTAACATTTTTAAATAACATGCATATAAGTAATATTTGCGAAAAATATTGAATAAATAAAAAATACTAGAAGGGGCGTACTTGCGTTGCGTGAACTTGATCTACCTTACAAAGCGAGAGTGTTAGTAATAGTTCGGAAACAATAAATAATAAAATGTACTCAAATATTTATTTAATTTATAACAAGTAAGCAACTTAATTAAATAAAACATGGCATAGTTAATGATCAATTTATTTATAACATGCAAGCATACTAGAAATTTTACGATAATTTAAACATGGCATGAACAAGTCGTTATCATGTGAGCATATGAATATTTCATGTGAAAATACAAGTAAACAAATTTTCATGTGAACAATTGCATATAAAAATCAACGCATAAAATAATTAAACAATTTATAAACATGCAACAATTATACGAAAATTAAATATGAAAGTTTACGAAAATTTAACAACATGCGTACGAAACTTTTGTACGAAAATTAAATGGGTCGGGCTCGCTATTTGATCAAAATAGTGGCTGGGCTTGGGATGAAATCAAGCCCAGCCCTCATTTAAGGAGTCAAGATGGGCTTGTGACAAACTCAAGCCCATCACCTTTGCAATTTTCCTTTCCTGCCTAGCCCATTCCCTCTCTTCTTCCTCCTTGCGTCGCCAGCGCCATGGTCGGGCCGGCGACCAAGGTGTTCTTACCTTAATTAAAACCGCCCGATCCGAACCCAATGGGACCAGCAACATAACAGTAGCACAAAGCAGTAAAAACAACAAGAAAATTTGAAGCAAAACAGTGACAATTTAAGGAAAACGAAAATAAACAATTAATGCATCAATTGCTCAATCAATTAACCAACAAAGAATAATTAAATTGAAGCTAGCATGCTGATTTTAACTCACTAACAAAATACTAGAAATAAGTTTAAGCAATTTATTCATGCATTAAAGCTATAAGTGAAAATTAATAGAAAACTAGAGTGAGAAAGCTTACCTCTCCTGGAGAGTTTTAGACCAAGAAGGATGAGCAAGAAATGGAGTTTAAGAGGAGATTTTGGTGCCCCTGATTCATCGCTGGTTGCTCTCTATTTATAGAGGAGGGAAAAAAATTGGAGTCGGTTTGCATGTGTGGCTGCAAACCGACGGGAAGAAAAAGGGGGAGGTGATGATGAGGTCTAGGCCGGAAATAGTGAGCTAGCGAGGGTGTCTTGTGGCCAAGGCTGATCAAATGGGATAGGGTGATGATCTGGGTGAGCTGGTGCCGAGTTGGAGGGTGAGAAGGAATTAAATGGCATTTATGTAGAGTTTATCCTATTTTTGGATACGAACGGTGTTGCTACCCGATTTTTGATCACTTTTCTTGTCACATTTACATAATTTTACGCTTATCACGCTTAATAGCTCGTCTAGATCAAATTTCTGTCGATTCTTGGTCCTAGGCTAGTTTGTTTAATATTTCGTGTCATTTCGTGCCTTTTTATTTTTTCGTACTTTTAAATGTCTTTTCGCGAACTTCTATCGGTCCCGAGAAAACTTTCTCGGACCATGGATCGAACTCGTAATTTCCTACTATTTTTCTCTTTCACGCCGCCTCGTTCAGTTTCGTTCAATTTTGGTCGTAAGAACATTTATTTTGCGTTAGAACGTTTTGACATTTCCGAAAGAGAAAATAAATACGTTAAATCAAACTTCTCGCTTATTTACTGTATATTAGTTTTCTTGCCTTATTTTTCTACATGTCATGGTTTCCTTGGTTCGGGTTTATTTTCATTTTCGAGCGATTTCGCTCGTATTAAAAATATCTTGTTCGTATCCAAAAATAGGATAAATACCACATTAATGCACATTCAATTCGTTCTCACCTCCAAATCGTCACCGACTCACCTTTGATCATTACAAACACCCCATCCATGAATCCTTGACCACACAAACGAAACTTGCTCCCTACTCCCACGCGTTTTCATCATCACGGAGCCTTGTCATCGTGCCTCGTCACCCATGGCAAACCGACTCCAAACCGACTCAACTTCTTCTATAAATAGCAAGCTTCTAGCAAGGAATCAAGGGCACCAAAATCTCCTCTTAATCACCATTTCTTACTCATCCTTCTTGGTCCAAAGCTCTCCTGGAGAGGTAAGCTTTCTCACTCTAGCTTTTCTTTAATTTTCGTTTTCTTCCTTAATGCATGAATAAATTGCTCAAACTTGGTTCAAATGCTTAGTTTTTGTGCCAATTTCATTTCCCTTGCCTCAATTTAATGACATGTTGCCTTGAGTAATTAATAGCCATAATGCATGTTAATTAGCTTGATTTTCCATGTGAAATTGCCACTGTTTTGCTTCACATTTTCTTGCTGTTTTTGTTGCTCTATGCTACTGTTGTGCTATTGATTTTATTTGTGTTGGTTTGAACGTGTTTCGTAGAGTTGGCTCCACCTTGGTAGCCGGCCATGGTGGCCGGCGTTGTGGTGAAAGGAAGAAGAAGAAAAGGTTGGGCGGGAGAGGAAAATAGAAAGGTGATGGGCTTGAGTTTGTCACAAGCCCATCTTGGTTTTTAAATGAGGGTTGGGCTTGATTTCATCCCAAGCCCAGCCACTGTTTTGATCAAAAATAGTGAGCCCGGTCCATTTAATTTTCGTCCAAAAGTTTCGTATGCATGTTGTTAAATTTTCGTAAACTTGTGTATTTGATTTCTCGTAATTCTTGCATGCTTTAAATGCTTTGTTCATGACATGTTTTATTTAATTAAATGCTTACATGATTTAAATAATTTATTTATGCTATGCTTTATTTAATTAAATGCTTGCATGATTTAAATAATTTGTTTATGCCATGTTCCTTTTAATTAAATGCTTGCATGTTTTAAATGATTTGTTTATTTGCTATGCCATGTTTTACTAATTGCTTACTTGTCATAAATTAAATAAATGTTTTGCATGCGCTTTTCTTATGTATTATTTTCGAAACCATCGCTAATACTTTCAATTTGCGAGGTAGATCAAGATCACGCAACGCAAGTCTCTTTTATTTATTCAATGTTTTCCGCAAATATTACTTATACACATGATATTTAAAAATGTTAAAAAACTCATAAATTGTGTGCATGATAAAATCAACCCACATGCTTACGTGTTTAAATCACTCGCTTTTATACCATGAAATTAATTGCTTGCATTGATATATGAGCATGGTGGCTTCGATCCCACACGGTTATTTGCATTTCATTAAATTTGTATTGTGCTAGTATTTAGCCATGATAGGATCACGTAGTAATTAGGTTAATCATGCATGGCCCGATGATGAAAAAGGAGGAACGTCCGCTCTAGCATAACGAACGAACGGTAACCCCGTCCTTCGTGTCCCGATCGGAAATAACATGTCCCTACAAAAATGCTAAGATGTAACGTCACCTTTGAGGGCCAAATCACGTAAAAAATGTTTAAATAATCGGAAAGTGTCCCAATTCGGTAAGCGGATTCAGTTGACATGATCCAATCATTGGCCTATGTAAATGATTGGAACGTGACTTGAGTTCGTGGGAAGAATTGGTTGACATGCTTCGATCATTAAACAAATCTTTGTATATCAAAATTGTTTTCCAAACACCTTTCTACCGGTAACCTTTTTAAGGATGTGACTTGGGTGCCTAACACCTTCCCGAGTCCATAATACGACCTCGAACCTTCGTTCCTTGGTTTAGACCACATGTGCCTTAGTTTTTTTTTATGCCATGACATTAGGTTCCCTAAACCTTAGAAAATAGGGTGGCGACTTCATTGCATTATGCGAGGCATCCATTTATGCTTAGCATCCGTCTCAAACCTTAAACTCGTTTTCAACGAAAAAGGGGTGCGACAAACGAGATATTTTTTGTATGAGCGAAATCGCTCAAAAATGAAAATAAATCCAAACCGAGGAAACCACGACATGTATGAAAATAAGACTAGAAAACTTGATATAACGCATTTATTTTCTCTTTCGGAAATGTTAAAAGTTCAGACCCAAAATAAATGTCCTTACGACAAAAGTTGAACGAAACCGAACTCGATGGCGTGAAAGAGAAAAATAGTACGTAATTATCAATTAAATAAATTACGCTTTCGATCTAGGGTCCGAGACAGTTTACTCGGGACAGATAGAAGTTCGTGCGAAGATAGTTAAAAGTACGAAAAATAAAAAGGCACGAAATGACACGAAATTTTAAACAAACTAGCTTAGGACCAAAAATTGAGAGAAATTTGACCTAGACGAGCTATTTAAATGCGATAAGTGTAAAAATGCGTAAAATTGTAACGAAAAGTCAAAAATCAGGTAGCGACACATTGTATGTTTTTAATATGCCGTTTGATTCTCGGGATGGGGGAAGTAAATCTTAAATGTTATATTCTAAATTTACTACATTTGGTTAGTTTTGAAGAGTTATATTCCCTCAAATTTTACATCTCCTTGTTCTAGTATTGATCCAAAACTCAATTTTTTCCATATTGATAATATCATTATTAAAAAACCGATATTGGTGGGTTGGTAGAAAATACCTAGAAGTGCGAAACAATTCTCTTTAAGGAACTCCACAAAATAATCTGATAATTTCAGAAAAAATCTTTAGGTATGATAATAATAATTAAAAAATGATTACTGAAAAAGGCTTGAGAATCCAATTTTTTCAAACTTAAAAGAAAATTTTTATATTTTGAAAATTATGATATTATTATTTTTTATATATATTTATAATTTTAAAAATACATATTTATTATTCCTGGTTAAACATTCTTTAGATTATGTTATCATCAACCAAACAAAACAACGTAAGAAATCGGTCTCTTAGAATTGGATTTTATATTTCCCAAAACCAAACATCACCTATATTTATATGGACGCTCTTTTTGCCGCCAAAAACAAACCCTCTTTGCGAGCGCTAGCCGGTGGCCGATAGCATTCCTCCTCCTTCTCCTAGGGATTTCCCCTGTTCCTCATCCTCTCATCTTTTTTTGTTTTGTTTTGTGTTGGGTAGTGTTTTAGGGTTCCGTCCCATTTCCAGTGTAAAATAAGTTAAAAAATGGGGACCTCCCTTCAAATCATCGACATCGACGATGACGATGACGTAAGCCCCTCCCTCTCCCTCCCTCTCCCTGTTGCTACTACATTTATGTTTATGTATACGCTATGCATTCTCAGTTCTCAATTCGTCTTGTGTTTCTTTCTTTGAATTGAATTGGATTAGGGATTTGATTGGGAAGCAGCTGTAAGAGAAATCGACGTCGCCTGTCAAAAACCCAATACTTCTTCTGCTTCTTCCTTCTCTTCCCATTTTACCCCTCCTGTTCCAAAAAAGCTTGGTTCTTCTTCCTGTAAGCAATCAACGCTTGATAAATTTATTTCAAAACCTCAGCCTCAGCCGTACCAGAATGCTACTACGCTTGTTCAACCTGCACTTCTTGATGATGATAATCACAATATGGAGAGCTTCATTCAGATTGATGTTGACGCTGCACAAACTTGGATTTACCCAGGTCACCATTTCTTTATTTATTCTACTCCATTTCTCTTAAATAAATAAATAAATACTTAATTAGTTCATTAAATTGGTTGAATTGCAGTTAATATCCCTCTGCGTGACTATCAGTTTGCCATTACTAAAACCGCATTGTTCTCCAACACATTGGTGGCGTTGCCTACCGGCCTTGGCAAGACACTCATTGCCGCAGTTGTCATGTACAATTACTTTAGATGGTTTCCTGAGGGTATACACCCTTCCACTCTACTTACACTTATGTTGCATGCTTTCGCACTATAATAAGACATTTCTTTATTTTGTGTGTATATGTTGATTTTATCCCTCTTAAGAGGTTTTTCTTTTAGCTCGTTTCCTTCCCTTTAGTTACTTTTTCTTTTTCTTGGGGATGTGGAAAGGAATGCTTATCTTATCATTTCTTTGATAATTGTACAAGTAAGAGTTCCACTGCAAATTACAAATTGTATTCCAGGGGCAATAAAGACTAGCTCTTTTTTCTTTTTCTTTCTTTTTTTCCTGGCACTATGTGATACTATTGCTAGTAGCTTCGTATAGATGACTAATTGGATGTGGAACTCAAATTCAACGGTGTTCTATTACAGGTTTTATTTTTTGTATTCAATTTCTTCTGTTTACTTTGTCTTGAGCTGAAGATTTAGTTTTCCCTCAGTTTTCTGTGAGCCTGTTTCGTTTCTGCCAATATTGAGTCTGTTTTGCAAATTCCTTTCTGCCAATATTGAGTCTGTTTTGCAAATTCCATCTCCCATTATTGTATGGTCATGTGCGGCCTTTTCATGGCAGGTAAAATAGTATTTGCTGCTCCTTCTAGACCGCTTGTTATGCAGCAAATAGAAGCATGCCACAATATTGTGGGAATCCCACAAGTAAGTTGCTCGTTGTCCTTACCAATGGAGGATTTTGCTTTAGTTTTAATTTTATTGGGATGGGAACTTTTCTTTATCAGAATAACTTAATAAACTGACTGATTGCAGGAATGGACAATTGATTTGACAGGTCAAATAAGTCCTATGAAAAGGGCATCCTTTTGGCAAACAAAACGCGTGTTCTTCGTTACTCCACAAGTGTTGGAGAAGGATATTCAAGCAGGTAATATTTTAGGCTGTGCAATACCAAAAGATTAAATTTTATGTCTTAATGTGTGATGCATCTAAATTGAGTGAACATAAAGGAGCACTTCGTGATATATTTAGAGGTGTATATCCTCTGTTTCCCAGAAGTAATCCTCTCTTGTTGTTTACCACTTGAGTTTTCTCATAGAGACTTTTTGCAGGCACATGTTTGGTAAGACACCTGGTTTGTTTGGTGATTGATGAGGCTCATCGAGCAACGGGAATTATTCTTATTGCGTGGCAGTTCGTGAGGTCTGTTGGTCAATTTCCTTCTAGTTTGTGTTTTATTAGTTGGGAAAATCCACTAGATTGTTATGCTAATGATGCTCTTAACTTGTAGTTGATGAGTGTACCAGTGCAACTGAGAATTCTAGCTTTGACAGCAACGCCAGGGTGTAAGTTCACTCAATCTGCTCTGCCTTCAATGTAGTGTTTCGCTATTGCATCTTAAATCCTTGAGTTAAATGCTTTTGTTCAGCAAAGCAGCCAGCTGTCCAGCATATCATTGATAACTTGCATATATCAACGCTAGAATACCGGAATGAAAGTGATCCTGATGTAAGCCCATACGTTCACAACAGAAAGATTGAATTGATTGAGGTGTGAACTTACACGTTTCTTCTGAAATTTGTTGTTTCATTAACTGTCTTTTCTATGATGTTCTCACGCTCCAATGCATATTAATAGGTTGCACTGGGTAAAGATGCTACTAACATCAATCATCGGCTTATAGAAGTGATACACCCATACGTGGCCAGGTTTTCTGCGGTCGGACTTCTTCAGAATAGAGATTATCAGACTGTATGATTTCATCTATTATGAGTTCTGTTTCTTCGCAAAGAAAAGTCCAGTGAGCTAATAGAGTATTTTCTTGTTTCTTCAATTGGTGTTTTACTAGAACCTATATCTTCAAAGTCATTAGCTTACTCTGGGAAATATCTCCGATAGCTATTTACTTACTGATTTACCGGGATTATAGCTGATAAAAAGATTAGATGGTTTCATTGGGGTTGTTCATGCTTTAATAATGGAGAAGATTTACTGGAATTTTTTACTTTCACATCAACCTATGGCAGTTAAGTCCTCCAGATTTGCTCAATTCACGGGATAAATTTCGCCGAGCACCTCCACCAGAGCTTCACCAAAGCAGATATGGAGAAATTGAAGCCTATTTCGGAGGTCTTATTACACTTTACCACATCCGTAAGCTCCTTTCAAGTCATGGAATAAGGCCGGCATATGAGATGCTGGAAGAAAAGTTGAAACAAGGGTATCTTCTTATGCAATTTTCACTTCAGTACTTCAACTTATAAAGTATTAGACGTTAAGCATCATTGAACTAAACTATTCCTTTTAAGTATTAAAATCATTTACTGTTTTCTGTAAGTATGGGATCTGGGCTAAAAGATAACTTTTTTAAACATCGGGAGAGTATTTTATTAGTTTTTTAGTGAAGCATAGAAACTTGCTATTTTGGGGGCGGTTCAACTCTTTTCTTAATGGACTCAATAACTAGTGGAAGAGCAGGACTTAAAAAAAGATTTCCTGAACAGTAGGTTTATCTTAATAGTTTCATCTATAGTGGCAGTCCACACCCTCTGTCAACTTAGTGTAGTGTGCTAAGTTGACAATATCCATGGTGTTTGACCTGATCAACCGAATTCCTCTAATTGATGCTTAAGTTGAGAAGTAGTTTTTCTTTTCTTTTCTGGTCTGCACTATTAACTGTTAATGACAACTTGCAGACTTGCACTGTAGTTGTGTGCATGGTGTTAAAACTCTTCAAGTTTGTTCTTAATTGCTGCAGGCCATTTGCAAGATTGATGAGTAAAAATGAACAAATTAAGAAAGTAAAGCTTCTCATGCAGCAAAGCTTGTCCCACGGTGCGCCTAGTCCCAAATTATCAAAATTGTTGGATGTGCTGGTTGACCATTTCAGTAAGTGTCATGCCTTCTTTCCTGTGCATAAAAGAAAGTCAGTTCTGGTTTGCAGTTTTTATGTTTAATACTTCTACTTTACATGATTATTTCATAGGTTGCGCAGAAAAATAGATCTGTTATGAGAATGATTATGGCCAGTGTGCATGTTTGGGGTTGAAAATTTGTGGTTTTAACCATCATTGGTGGAAAATTGGGAACAGATCCATCAAAAAGTTGGGATTAGTGTAGGGGTTAAATAGAAATTTATAATTATTTTATGGCTGAAATTAATTCTGGAACATTGTTTTCAGTTGGAAAGGGTTTCAAAACCAAAATACAGAAGGGCTACGGACTAAAACCTAAGCATCACACCAAGGATTCACCTGAATCCTAAGGGTTTGATTGCATCTCATGACCTCAGAAATAAGTTGATTTGTTGAGTAAATGAAATCTCGTTTTATTGATGGTATAACGTGCTTGTAAGACTCAAACTGACATCAAGCAAATACTAAGAGGACTAAAATTAGCACTTCTAAGATAAAAGACTGTTATTAAAAGACCAAAATGTTAATAACCATAATCCAAGAAGTCCCACCAACTTAGGTGATGTCATGACCTGTATTAAATTTGAAATACCTCGAGGTAAACAATTTGATATTTTAACTTGTATGTTATTTATTTCTTGAGAGGTTTTCAGTTTGGAAAAAAACCATACAAAATATACCAGATTTGATCAGTCTTAAAAGTGTCATTATCTGATGATGAATATGAATATGTTGTTGCAGAAAGAAAGGACCCACAAAACTCGAGGGTTATAATTTTCTCCAACTTTAGAGGAAGCGTAAGGTGAAGACCTTCTTTCTTTTTCACATAACAGTAGTCCTTGAGTTGATACTTGTCATTATTTTACTGTTTGGTGTCCTTTGATTAAAGAATGTCCTTCAGTTAACTATGCTGATCTTCAGGGATATAATGAATGCATTAACAACTGTTGGTGATTTGGTTAAAGCTACAGAGTTTATTGGTCAAAGTTCAGGTTTGGACTTCTGTCTTTTACCTCTTTTTTTCTTGTGAAAAAGTTCATTTCTTCTCACAAGGAACCATTATTTATACTCTCTTTGTACGAAAGGTGTTGAAAGGCCAGTCACAAAAAGTTCAGCAGGCTGTTTTGCAGGTATTTGTGGCACTAAAAATTATTCTCTGTGCTTGTTGAATTGCTTACTTCATTTTATTACAGAAATTTCGAAATGGTGGATACAATGTTATTGTTGCCACATCAATTGGTGAAGAAGGCCTAGACATCATGGAAGTTGATCTTGTAATATGTTTTGATGCTAATGTCTCCCCGTTGAGAATGATTCAGCGCATGGGCAGAACTAGAAGGAAGCATGATGGAATTGTTGATGTCCTTTTGTAATCTATTTTATGTTGTTGATGAGGAATGGAGACTTTAATATTTTCTCAGAAATTCTCTAGTGTTTTGTGAAATAATTCCTTGATAAGTTTTACTAGTTTTAGCTTGTGAAGGGTCTGAATTGAAGGGTTATATGCGGAAGCAGGCAAACAGTAGCGCAATAGGGAAACACATGCACAATGGTGGGATTAATAGCTTCAACTTCCATTCTAGCCCCAGGATGGTGAGATCTGTTAAAAAGTTGCCTTATTGCAATTCTTGTTTCTAAAGTTGTCAGTCCTTAACATATAATTGTCGTATGTTTGTTCCAGATTCCTCATATTTTGAAACCAGAAGTCCAACTTGTTGAGCTGTCAATTGAAAAATATGTTCCTCATGGAAGGAGAGTTAAAGATGACAATGATATCCCAACACCTCTCTTCAAAGAAAAATTGACAATTTCTGAGACTGCGTTAATTGCCAAGTATTTCCAGCCTGAAAATACTTGGAAACCATCACTTATCGCATTTCCTCGCTTCCAGGCACTTCCCTCGAGAGTGCATAAAGTAATGCATTCATACAAGACAAATATGCTGATTGATTCGATGCAACTATTACAGACCTTATCCATTTTTAGTAGGGGTGTCAAAACGGGACTCGGTCCCGTAGACCCGTCCCGGACTCGGGGTCTCGGGCCGGGTCTGGGACCAATTTTTGGTCCCATTTTGGGTCGGGACCGGGACTGGTCCCGTCCCGAATAATCACGGGACTGCCGGGTTGGGACCGGGTCGGGATAGAGACTGGACCCGACTAAATTAAAAAAAAAAAAACCCTAGCCTTTGTTCTTCTTCCTCCTCCAGCAGCCACCTCAAATCCCAACCCATCATAATCCAAATTCCAAACCACCACACCACCACCTCCATCCCTCACTGTAAACCACACAAACGCAACCCAAATCAACAAAATCGCAACTCAAACCAACACAACCAGACCAAACCACACAAACCCATCGTCATCTCTCCCGATCTGCTCGCATCATCACACAAAAAACAAAAATCATCACAGACCAGACCCCAATCTCGGATCTCTCTCTCGTTTTATTGGAACAAAAAATAAGGAAGAAAACAGGAAAGAAAAATAAAAAAGAGCAAAGAAAGGAAAGAAAAAAAGATGAGAGGAAGAAGACAGAGAGTGAGAATGAAAGAATGAAAGAAAGAAAGAAAGGAAGGAAAAAACGTTCTGGAAAGAAAAGAAAGGAAAGAAGAAAGAGGAGAGAGGGGTTGGGCTTCGGCCCAACCCAAGAAAAAAAAGAAAAAAAGGTATTTTTTCCCGGGACCATTTTTCCCGGGTCTGGTCCCGTGGTCCCGGATTCTTATACGGGCCGGGACCGGGACCAGATTTTGGTCCCGTTTTTTTCGGGACCGGGACTGGTCCCGACTGTATTTCTTCGGGATTGTCGGGTCCGGGACGGGACCGGTCCCGCAGTCCCGTTTTGACACCCCTAATTTTTAGGAATAGAAAAGCTTCCATTGTCGAGGTGTGCCATTGATATCTGGACCTCTCTTTTGTCCTTTAGGCTACCCACAGCAGGGTAGCAAAAGGAGAGCAAATGGGGAGCAATACCCACAGCAGGAGAGCAAGTGGGTGTTAAAAGCCAGCTCCCCACGTCCGGGTATCAAATTTTGATACCCGGATTAAACTGACAGCTCCCCACATCGGCCAATGGCAGCGCGCCACGCGCGCGCTGCAGGGCTGTCACTTTTTTTTTTTTCTTTTTCCCTCATTTTATTATAAATGGATTTTTTTATAATAAATACTGAAAATACTTTTATAAAAAATATACCATTATTTTTAATTTTTTGAGATCTATAAATTGAGACTAGGTTTGTATTATTTGGACACTAAAAAAAATCAAAATTTTTTATACTTTTTTTCATTTTCTTCTTTTTTAAATGCTTTTTTTCATAATAATTTATATTAAAAATATATTATTTATTATATTATAAAAAGTAATTATTATAGTAATTATAAATTTAATAAGAAAAAGAAATGAAAAATATGGTAGGGTATATGATTAAATGATGTGGAAGGGAGAGAAAGTTTTTAACACCCTGAATAATCCCCTGCTGTGAGCGCGTGGGTGTTAAATGCTTTTTGGTTGGGTGTTAAGCTGATGTGGCAGTGAGAGAAAGTGAATAACACCCTAAAATTTGATCTCCTGCTGTGGATGGTCTTATGATCTTCTACTGTATTTCCTTATGTTTGATTGGTTGGTGCAGGATGAAGTTTCTTCAAGTAAGTGCTTGGGAATTGAGCCCATTGCTGTGAAGGACGATTATAAGGAAGGTGGTGTAGTTTTTTCAAAGAAGAATAATGCTTATAGGGAAACTTCGATATTCAGACATCTGTCCTTGGTTTGTTAAATAATATAAGACCAAAGTAGTACATTAGTAAATTATACCAAGTTCTCCAAAAAAAAATTTAAATAGGCTGCTTTATGCATCATACTCAATTTTAAGCATTGTATTCTAATGGAGTAGTAATTTCGCAGTTTTTGCTATTCCTCAGTAGATGCACAACTAGTTCGGCATTATTAGAATGGTTTCAACTATTGATTGGCAATAACTATATTCCTTGGTTTTGTTTGTTTATTCCCTTTCCTACCTTGTATAAATTTTAGAGTTCAAATCCAAGGTTACTTGAAGGAAACTTCAAGCGTCATTTTGGGTAGGGGAAAGCATCCATCTTGGATTCCTTGGTCACTCCTTTGGTTAATGCATAATTCTTTTACCATTTGCCTAATCAGTCTTCTTTTGATTATCTATAGGGATGATTCTGGTCCCTGCGTTACTCGATCATTGTTTTATCTGTTTCTCTGATTGCAAAACATTTTGCACAGGAAAAAAAATACAAAGTAGCAAAAACAAAATTCACTCATCTAACCATCAATGCGAATGGGAATGTTTTTCATTGGTAACACTAAATGTGAAAAGGGACAACGCTGTGCTTCAATTTCTTTTTTAGTTTAGTAGATACTCATGTTATTAATATGGTTTCAGATCTGCTGATTCTTTATAATCCTCCAAGCACCGTGTCACCAAAGGAAGCAACAGATTCAGAACCGTCGCCTGTAAAGAACTTGAGAACAAATGAAAAGCAAAATTTGGTGAATCAGCGCGACCAGATTCTCACAGCTCATTCATTTCTTTTTGGTTCAGATTATGTATCTGTGGATGCTTTTGGGAAGGTCCTTATTTTATCTGTTCCTTTACTTTAATAGAAGTATCTCATTCCAAGTCTATAGTTGCTAGTGGTGCTGCTAATCTGAAGACATCAGGTGCAGACCACAAAGAAATAACTATGCAACGCAAAGTTGCTCCGCACCCAGCAATTTTCTCAGAGGATGTAAAAAAGTCAAATGTTGCGCTGGCAAAATCTAGAATCTTTGATTCCACCTCCCATCTAGAGAAAAAAATCAGCTGGTCTTCAGCGGTTGAGATCCCACCTTTGGATAGAAATGAATCAAATGAAGGTGGTTGTGTATTGAGGCGATTGATATTGCAGGAACCAAGGCATCATCTCCGCAGGCTGGTGAACACAGTCACAATCCCATAGATACTGAACTTAGTCCCCGGTTAACCAATATGATTAAAACTGGGTTTGTTCCAGAGAGTCCAATCAACTACAGTGGTCAGCTTTCACTCCATGAAAAACTAATTCTTCATATCTTAAATTCATAGCTGAAAACTGTGCTCATAGTTAATTATTGTGGGTTGACTAATTTGTGTATCCAAATCTTCGATTTTTCAGGATTGTTAGATGTTGAAATTAGGAACGAGTTTCTTCAACTCATTTCACCCATCAAGTTTTGTTATGCACTGGATTTGAAGTCTCCAAGTCCAAGGAATTTTGAGACTGCAGTGGATATTAGAGCTTGTCAAAGAAGTATGTCTGGATCTGTTACATTCCATGATGAAGTTCAGTTTCATACTCCACTACGTAAGGTGAACAGTATTTTGAGAACAGGTGGATGCGCCTCAATTTCTTCAGGTGACAAAGTAATCAATTCTCCTCTGGAAAATGTTAACAAAAGTAGCAGTAGCAAAGATTGGTTTTTAAGTTCTAGAGAGAAGTCAGAAAATGAAGAACCAATACGCAAGTTTAAAAGGCTGCGGAAAATTGGAGATATCAGAGAGAAGAGGGATGAAAAATGCACAAAAAAGAGCTCTTTGGACCCTACTACCAGTCTGAAGTCTTTTAATCATATTCAAGGTAAATTGCGTTCATCTGTTGTGTCTAGTGGAAACATTTTCTCTGGATAAGCAGTGCAGCCATGTTTCTGCTTTATTGCAACCCTAAGTATGCTATGGCTCCATTGCGTGTTAGATGCTTGGGATTTAAACTTTAACCATCAGCAATACTATTAGTATAACTTAGTACTTGTTGCGTTCAGGTAAAACAACGCGAGTTGACAATGTCAGGACATACATTGAGGAGGAAGCCGAGTAAGTTCAAGTTTGAATCATTTATTAGATACTCCGAAATTTTTGTCACTTAATTATTATTTCCTCATATTTCACTTTGGAGCACAAGGAAAACAGAGTTTTGTGAGCAAGTGTTTCATTCTTTCAGTTAAAACTATAAAATATTCCACCTTTCTAGATACAGGATAGACAACTATTCCATTGAACTTTCTAAGAAAAGTGTTTTAAATTTCTTGTGTTCTGGCTACTCTTTGTTCAGGGTGTCTTCAGAAGCTGAGGTATCTCATGATGAGGAAGATGAACCAGGCAACAGTTCATATGAAGATAGTTTCATTGATGACAGAATAAACCCAACAGCAGCAAGTACTCAAACTGAAACTAGTAGAGTGAACATGATGGCAGTTTACAGGTTCTTGCACTATCCTATAAAATATAAATTATTACCCTCGAGGAAGGAAGCCATGGTGTATTAATAATGTTATGGATAAGAGGGTAAAAACAGGAACCACCATGCCTTTTTTCTTGTTGTTTCCATCTTAAATTTTTGGATATTACTTGAATCACTGAAATGCTGTCCATAGAAGCACAACTTAGTCACTAACTTGTAGCTTCCTTTTAAACGCATCATGAATATGCTTCCCAAAGATGCATCTTCTCGAACTCTTTTTTTCTTTTTCTTTTTCTTTTTTCTTTTTAATTAAGAAATAGCCAGAATGCTGTGGTGAACCTTTCCTATTTCACATTACAATGTTGGTTTCTATTTGCATTATCCTAAAATGTCATCAGTTTTTCCATTTTCAATGATCATCAGTTTTGTAGCTTTTGAAATTTATTTTTTTCTAGCAATTCGAGAAGTTGAATCGTGTATGTTTGCTGCAGGTGATTGATGAATACTCCACTCAGGAAAAAATTTGCTCTTAAAAAACACTTTTATACTCTTTTTTGCTGTTCTTCTAGCAAAGTAGGTCGTATAGTGGAGATAGCTACATCAAATGACTTTTTTTCTTGCCCAAAATCATGGTTTGGTTTGGTCGAACTGTAACTCGTGCATGTTCATATTATTTGCTTGAATTGTGTTACATGTGAGTCGGCAGACTGTAGAAACTTACTATCATTGTGTTACACGCAACAGACGTTCTTTGCTCAGTCAATCGCCGATGGAGAGAGACTCAAGTTCAAACTCCACCTTTACACCTGGTTGCGTGGCTTCGACTGGGGAAATCAACAGAAGTGGAAGTTCCTCCGTCAAGGCATTGTGTTCTGTCCATACACCTCAAACTAATTCTGGAAATCAGTCTGATGGGAGGGCTTCAGATACCTTTGAAACCAACACTGAGAGGTGTGCTGCAATTCCTTCTATAACTACTGACTTTACCAAAGAGCAAGTAACAAAGTTGGAAACTCGGAAGAGAAAACTGGTGTTCTGTCAATCAGGATCTATTCCGGCTATTAACTTGGAACAGGAGTTCTCTTTGCAGTCAGAGGCGGAGGCTCCAGAAAAGCAATCATGCCAGCAGGATCCAGCACCGGCAGACAGATGTGATGGCAATGGAGATAGTATGTGTTATGACGATCAATTTTTTGCAGCTCTTGATCTAGATGCTGTGGAAGCACAAGCTACTTTGCTTCTGAAACAAAAATCAGAGATGATGCACGTACAAAAGCAGGATATAGTTCCAGAATCAAAACCGCAAAATGTTGACGACCTCCAAGGTGTTCCATCATTCGATCTTGGGATACGGTGACTTTTTCGCAGAGACCTTAACAGTGCTGGTCATTTTAGCCACAAAAGAAAAG
Source organism: Viola odorata (assembly GCA_963691705.1). NCBI lineage: Eukaryota > Viridiplantae > Streptophyta > Magnoliopsida > Malpighiales > Violaceae > Viola > Viola odorata. The sequence continues at coordinate 99,207 of OY829537.1, forward strand.
AGCAGGTAATGATGTTTGGTTTGATCAGAGGTGATGAGGTGCAAATGGTGAGGATTGAAGTCTGTCTGTAAAGGTAAAGAAACTGATAAATTGTGCATATAGTCATGTAAAGAAGGGGAACAAGAACAACTATTTATAATTTTTCATCCTTGTGAAGGCATTTTGAACATGATAAACTAATCAATCAGGTGTTGAAGAATCTCATTTACTGAGGCTGGTCGTTGTAATTTAATCAAGAGTTGGCTGCTTCCTGCTGAGATTCGTAGCTCAGATTATCGTTTTGGAAAATACTTCACATGCTAACAAATTCTACAAACTTTTTTATTCTAATTGACATCCCGTTTTGTTCTTCTTTTCCGGCACAAAAGCAACAAATCATATCCAGTGGGTTGAACTTGGACTTGAAGCGGCCTTTCTTATCATCTTAAGTTTCAACTGTAGGCTCCCCCCTTAACAAACTAGACAGCAATCATCAAAAGTTGTGGAATTTCTTTTAGTTGATTTGGCCACTCATGAGTCATGAATCATGATAGTCAACCACTAACTATTTTGTACACTTTTTTTTTAAGGTTAAAATTTATTTATAATCCAACATGAATGATTAAGATTAAACGTGAATCAACCGAGTTTGTTGATGGGTTAATGGTACTTGGAGAAGAATACCAAGATTGTCGAATATTGAAAGAGCAAATCAAAGGTTTCGTTCCTAGGTTTGATTTGGGATTTTATGCTTCTTCGTGTCAAAGAAAGGTTTTTTTTTGTAAGTTTAGTGAACCGTAGAAAAAAGAAAATCAACTGTCCTAAATTACTCTTTTTTACTATTATCATCTCAACTTAAATAACATTTTTGAATTTTTACTTTTCAAATTAAATGACATTTTACTATTTTGTAGGTGACTTTTTTGTACTATAATTTTACTAAAAGGATCAGTGAGAAATGTAAACTTAAAAGCATGAAAAATGATTAGGTTTGTATAAAATTCTAAAGAAATTATTTAATATTTTTTCTAGTAATTATGTATGTTCATAAGATGTCATAGCCTAAACCTAACTTTAAAAAGTAGTTCACTTGATAAAACTTTAAAATAATTAATACGAATCACTTTATAGCATACCAAACAATGTGGTCCATTATATAAACTTTATATCGAACAGAACCCTTGGATCATTTGAATTGAAAGAGTCAAAATACCCAGCAATAGATATCTACCTCACCTAGTTGTGCCAAGGAAAATGAGATTAATGGACCGTGAAGTTTGTGACGAAAGCAATAACTAGGTCAAAGATGGCACGAATTCAAATCCTTATAATAAAAAATAAATAAAAAGATGTGGATTTAATGTTCCCACCAAGGGGATAACTGAGCACCAGCATGGAGAATGTAAGAACATGTCAAAGGACTATTTCATATCGTTCCTGTTATTTTTTATCAGAGTCAGAAAGCTGACCACTTAAATTCACTTGTCCTAACACGCAGAATGAATAGGACCTATTCACTGCGTAAAACACCCTTGGACCAACAACAACCATTGATATGATATGATATGATAGACCATCAACGCAACCATCCTAACCGTTAAAAGAACTAAAAAGAAGCTTTACAGAAATACCTTTCCGGTCACCACCATGTTATTGTTAGCACAATTTAAAACTAATATTACATCATTAAAAAAAAGATTCAACCACAAGCATCTCCCTACATATATCTAAAGCCTAGGGGTTAAAACCATTCCTACATGCGCAGAGGAACTAGACACATCACCTGAGATAGTGCCAAACAAGACATGCCTCTTTACATGACCTTAGTATGGTAAGGATGAAAAAAAAGAAAGAGAAGAAACTTACTGGCTAGACATAAATGACATAGCTCCACTAAAATCCAAAGAATTTAGAGGAGCCTCCGAGAAGTGCTGTCCATTAGGTAAAAGCAACCCTCCTTCATTAGGCAGCAAAACCAGTCTCTTACCTGCAACATCGCTGCTGCTGCTGCTGCTTTTTGCCGTTGATATTTCTTGCTTTTTCTTCACATATTTAAAGAATTCTGAAACTTGGCGTGCGTAGCTTCACAGGAAAACAAATGCCAAACAAATTAGTTCACCAGCAAACACTCATATCTACCAGTTCATTTCATAAGACAGTAGCTACCAACACAAATGTTGCTCATGATGACAACCAAATGCCAACAATGACATTAAGTTTGCTTTATTGAAGCATTACAAAGCCTAGAAGACATGGAATATCATTTAAGGACAAGCAAAGTGCAATACTTAGTTCAGATCACTCTGCTAACAATACAAAGAAGCATGAAACCCTTGATTAATGATGAATGAGCAACAAACACTTCTAACATAAAACTCCAACATCTTTTATTAAGTTGCACAAATGATTTTAGTAAAGTATGTATAAAATAATAATTAACAAACAACAAATAAACGATGCAAGTAAGCATGACACTGCTCACACACATGTTATGTAATTTCCATTAATTTATTATATTGGTAAAGCCTATATTTGGATTTTGAGAAGCAACCGTATCTGACACGTTTTATCCTATATTAGAACCTAGCCCAATAACAGTGTCAACACACTAAAAGGTTAGTAACTTGAATAATCTGTCTTCAAAATGCAGGCTAGTGCTAACAAAAATAACCGCGTAGATACTATACTGATAATTCCAGCTTCAGTCAGAAACACCAAGAAACTGAAGGAGAATACTCCAGCTATATGCCTAATTTAGACACATGACATATAGGAACTAATTTGAGAAGCATCAATGAAAAATGGTCCAAATGCAACTTAGAGCTGGAGTACTGACCCATACAGTAGCTTAAAGTCAAACATGAATATAGAATAATAATAAGTTAGATAAATGAATTGCCAATATTCATGTCTCTGCAGCAAATCAAAAAAGTTTGTTTCAGCTTATAAAGATATTTAAGGTAAAAGATTGATATCTTACTGCTCCTTAGCTTCGATATCTCTGCTGAAATCAATGTTGGTTTCACAGTCAAGGACCAAAGCAGGAACCTGTTCATAACAAATAGACCAGTATGACATGTCTTTTCTTTTTCTTTTTGAAAAAAAAATATGTAAAATCTCCAGAGAGAAAAAGAACCCGTTATACCTTTTGAATACTTGAATGCATATGGTCACCTTCCAAATAAAATACCCGATCTCTTATTTCGGGATGTAAAGTGTTATCAATATCGGAGGGTAGTGTACTGACAGATAACACCCCATGATCACCACTTTCAAAGGGGAAAAGCCAGCTTTCATGTTTTTCATGCAAACCACGGAGATAATCTAAGCTGACTCCACCTTCTTCTTCTCTCTTCCGCAGCTTCATTCTCTTGTGGCAAGTATCAGGGCTTGCTCTAAGATAGATAAAACCATCAGGAATAAGCCCAGGCAAAGCTGAGACAACTGGGTCAAACCATGAGTCATAAATGCTGATCTCCATCCCATTCATCCACTTCGCTTCATGCACAGCTCGCACAAAGACCTTCATCAAGTAACATAATGATCAGATCACCAGCTTTGAAAATTAAACACAGTTTTTTTTTCCTTTTCAAAAAGAACTTGACGAACAAATGTAAGGGTTTTACTGCATATTGCATCGAAATTAAATGAGATGTTTACAGAAAATTCAAAATTCTTTGTATAGAATTTCATCCTTCATATAGTTCATATGCTGCACACTAAGCAAATATAAGGAGGGAAATGTCTTTTGGAGAAGACAAAACTTTATGACAATCTGATACAACAACAGAAACTAGAACTACTTACCATCCTGTCACTGAAAACACTTCTTTCCATCAACCTGAGTGGCTTCAGTCCGCCAGATGATTCTCTTTCCTGCATAACCCTTGTGACAAAAACATAATTCTGGAAGGTATAGGCATATCTCTGAGGCTCTTCATAGAAAGCATTAAGTATATTAAATTGACCAGGACCAACATTCTGCCACTTATCAATGGGTTCTGGCACCACTTCAACCAGATCTCGCAGCTCAATTGTATCACTGACTATTCTCTTAAGGAATGTTGTCTTTCCAACACTGATATTTCCCTCAACACAAAACGTGATTCGCTTCTTAGGTTTGGAGATCATGTCAGAGCTTGAATCCTTTAATTCTTCGTCAACGCTCTCTTTGATGAAAGTAGTGATGCTCTCAGCATGATTTCTGTGAATAATTCCAACAGAACTCTGTAAATACTCAACCATTGTATCATTGGCCTTCCCAAGAAACTGCAAAGATGGCCAGAATTAGATTTTACTGTATAACCAGAAAACAACCAATTGAAACTTGGTAAAAGCATTCGCATCAACAGCAAGACTGCATTTCTTTTTTTCAGAGATGGATCCAAGATAATAATATTGGAAGGATAAACAGTGACCCAAGGAAAGCAGGCAGTGCTATGAGTTTATTAATATATGCCAGGTACCACATGCATATACGTCTTAACAAGATTATTTATGCAAACCAACAATCCGCAGCAGAAGCAAAAACATGAGAAAACCCATGTCAGTTCCCTCATCTTTGACTTAAAGATGCACTCATCAACATAGTAATCCTTTCTCGCAACAGAATTAACTAGCTCTCCAGGCAGGAGAGAAAGGAAAGAAAATTGCACGCCTACACTTTTGCACATTTAAAAAAAACTGTAGATAACAATAACAAGGATAAAAGTACCTTGTCTCTGTACAGCTGCTTCAGCTCAGCCATTCCCCTAAACCCCTTCTCCACCAATTTCCTCAAATTCTTGGGGCCAACTCCCGGAATAGTCAACAAATCTGCATTTCCCTCCATCTCACAGCCGCTTGCCGTCCCCTTCTGCCTCCTACCCATCCTGGGTTCCTTTTCCTCTGTACCCTTTTCGCCTTTCTCGACCTTATCCGCAGGCTCCTCTCCATCAGCGACGATGGCTGAGACAGCGGCAGCGACAGGTCCCTCTTCCTGACCTGATAGTGTGCAGAACCAGGCTGGGCGGGCGGCAGCCCAGCGAACACGGAAAGGAGCTATATTTGGTGGTCCTGTGGGATTAATTGAGCAACGGCATGTGGTGTGGGTGATGGAAGGGAGGCGAGGATGGAGGAGGGTAGTAGAGGGTGAAGTGAGTTTGGGTAGAGTAGTAGTGGGTGTTATTGCCATGGAAGTAATGGGTTTGATTGTAAAAGACATGAAGAAGTTGGCGTTAAGCGAAGTGCAGAGGAGGGGGCTTGAAGAGTTTTTCTGAAACACCTTCTGCATCCCTAACAAGCATTTCACTCTTCTCTTCTTCTTACTACTTCTCCTTCTCCTTCTCCTTCTTCTTCTTCTTCTTCCCCTTATCAGGAAAAAAAAAAGTGGAGGTTTTAGTGGGTTTTGTAAGTATGAGCAAGGGGGGAGGGAGAGACCACTAAGTGGGGGAATTTTGTTATAGGGTTTTGGAAAATCCGTTTTTTATTTCCAAGAGTGGTGAAGTGGTTTTATTTTCGAAAAAAGAAAAGAAAATTCATATAAAAAAATAAAGATAACAAAATAAAATAAAAGGATTTTCGTCAGATTTTGTTTTGTTGTAATCAATAAATTTAGAGGATTTTTTTTGTTTGGGTCAGTTAGTATATTCGTAGATTTTTCTTGTTTAATATTTTTCTTTTTTAATGAACAAATACTATAAAAATAATCTCGGTATAAAAATTGTAAATATGAAGGAAAAAAAAAGTTACAGTAATTATATGAAAAATGGGAAAACGCCACCAAAGGTACCTGTACCTTGACTTTGAACTTTATTTGGTACCTCAACCTTTTTTCGTCTTTAAATGGTACTCGTACGTTAGTGTTTGATCACATTTGGTACCTGCGACCGTTTCCGTCCACACTTTGCCGTTATGTAGCCTACGTGGCAAGCCACGTCAGCGGTGACCTCTGACAAGGCTGACGTGGCATGCCACGTAAGCGGATCCGACCCGTACTGTTCGTCCGTGGGTCAGGTCCGGCTGCTTGGTTCAAACGACGAACGACGTGTCGTTTGGCACGACGAACGACGTGTCGTTTGACACGACGAACGACGTGTCTCTCAACTGGACATGATTGAACGACTGTCGCCCATGTTGGACGACACGGTGCACCTCCCCTTAAGTGAACGACGAGTCGTGCACTATACACCTCTCCTTCATCCGCAGACAGTCGCGAGCATCTCCCCTCAGTCTCCATTTTCCCTTTTTCCCTCTTCTCAAACCAGCCCTAACCCTAGATTTCCTAAATTCCCAAATTAAACCTCTTGCAATTTTCCCTAATGCTGACCATATGATTGCCCAAGGTTGACGTCGTCTGCTGTCTGCTGTGAAGAGGTTTGGATTTATTTCGAATGCATTTTCTTTTTCCCATTTTCTACCATTTATGGTCAGTTTTTGTTTTGTTTGTCGCATGTGGTTGTACTGTGGTTGTACCGACAGTAATGCTTCTGTAGATGTTGGTTTTATTCAATTTGTCGTGCTGTGTTGAAGTTGATGTAAAGGGAAAGGGAAAAATTCATTTAAAAAGTGGATGCAAAGGGAAAGTCTTTTTTTTATTTAATTAATTGTAATATTTTTTCAATTACACTTCTGGCCGAATAGTTCCTTTTGCTATATATATGGAGACAAAAGTGGTCCACCATGTTTTATTAATTCATTTTCGTGCTTATTGTTGTCGGTTAACATGAAGCCGAATAGTGGTCCATGGTAATGTATTATTTAATTGTTGTCCTGGTCCTGGTTTTCACCAAAATTAGTGGTCCATGCTGTATTTGTTCGATTCTTGCTGGTGTTATTTAATTATTGAATTGTTTGGTCCTTCTACGCTATGTTTTTTTAAATGGCACCTGTATTTGTTTATAGGTTTATTAAATGGTACCTGTACTCATTAGAAGGTTTTGAAATGACCATTGACTTGTGTTTTTTCTGTCTGTTGGTATGTGCAGGATAAAATGACAAACTCTTAAATTCCATATTGGTGGAAAATTTGTACGAACATTGCGTGAGTGGTTCTATATTGGGGGGACTATTATTGAAGATACGGTTGATGTGGATAAGGTATCTTTTTTTACTATATTAGAAAGATGTGCTGCATTTGGATATAAGGAAATAGGTAAGGTATGGTATGATGAATATTGTGATGGTCTAGGATTAAGAGAAACTTTGATTAGTTTATGTGGTGATAATACATTTGTTCGGTTCCTTAGATATGCTCTTGAGAATAACGTAGTGCATATATATGTTGAGCAAAGTGATGTAACACATCCCTATTTCGATGAACAAAATCCCAAGACCTTGTGTGATAATCTAGGGATATCAGACCATGGAGTTAGAGTTGGTGGGACTAGTGGGACAGGTTTGGGGTCTAATAAGGGTAAAGATGTGGTTGATGAATGTGATGAATATGATGGATATGAGTCCCAATTTCGGGATAGTGACTATGAGTGTGATGATGATGATGATGTCGGAAATGAATATTGGGAAGATTGTCCCTATTTGTCGGTTGATGAGGACGAAGAGTTTTTGTTGCATCGGGAGAAGAAAAAGAAACTGAAAAGTAGGAGAGAAAAGAAGAAAGTGGATCTAGGTGGTCCCCAGGTAGGGAGAGAGGAGGGAAATGTTCGCGGGAATGAAGAGTTTGTGGAAGAATTAAGGAGGGAAATGGGAAGAAGAGCATATGTCCATTCTACCACTACTGAAGCTGCCGAGGAGATCAATGATGCGTCTTTCGATAGCGGGTCAGACGACAGTTTCTTGACATCCAGTAGTGAGAGTGAAGCTGAACATGCCGTGAGAATTCCACATACCCGGCCTCGGTTCAAAAAAGGTGAGCAAATTCCACACTTTTCTGTTTGTATGGTGTTTCCAAATAAGACAGTGTTTATGAAAGCTGTGATTAGCCATGCAATACACTATAGGAGAGATGTGAGATTCATTCAGAATGATAAGAAAAGGTGTAGGGCTGTTTGTATACAGAGTGAATGTGAGTGGAGAATATTGTGTTCAATTGATGGTAGGAGTAGGCAATGGATGGTGAAAACATATGTAGGACCACACACTTGCCAAATACAGTTCCACATCTCTTCTCTGAATTACAAGTTTGTGGCTGATTGGTTTATTCAACACCTTAGGAGACTTACCTTGAAATTGACCATTGCTGAAATGAAAGATCATTTTAAGGATCAAACAAAGATCAAAGTGTCTAAAGGACTGTGTAGGCATGCGAGGTTGAAGGTGGTTGAGCATTATATCGGTGACCCTTTGAAGGAGTTTGGTCGGTTGGAGGATTACGTTGCAGAACTTAATAGGAGTAATCCTGGAAGTACGGTGGTTTTAGAGGCACCAAATGGGGTATTCAAAAGGATGTATGTGTGTTTCGATGGTGTCAGAAAGGGGTTTAATACCGCATGCAGGAAGATCATAGGACTAGATGGTTGTTTTCTTAAAGGACCATTTAAAGGTGAAATTCTTACTGCAGTAGGTAGGGATGCAAACGACCAGATCTACCCAATAGCATGGGCTGTTGTGGGTTATGAGGACAAAGAAACCTGGAAATGGTTCTTGGAACTGCTAATGGTAGACTTGGATGTTGCTGCCGGCAACTATGTTTACGCTTCAGATGGTGCCCCTACTATTGCGAGAGGAGAAGGATTCACATTTATGTCGGATCAACAAAAGGTATTTGATTTCTTGTTCATTTTGCGTTAACAATTAATTACATTCACATATCTATTTCTTTTTGACTTATTTTACTCACTCTTGTAGGGATTGATTTTATCCATTACTGAATTGATGCCATCAGCAGTCCATCGAAGATGTGCTAGGCACATATTTGCAAAGTGGAGGAAACAACATTGTAGTGATGATCTTCATCGTCAATTTTGGGTGATTTGCAAAGCATCCACCCAAGAGGAATTCCTTGATGAGCTTGAAGTTTTAGGAGGTATGTCCACTATTGCGATGCACGATTTCTTGGAGGTGGCTCCCATTTTCTGGTGTAAAGCATTCCAAAATACCACATGTTGTTCTGATACAGTTGATAACAACATGAGTGAGTCTTTCAATAGCTTAATCATGGAGTCTAGGTATAAAAGTATAGTTAAGCTATTTGAGACTATAAGAAAGATGGTATTCAAGAGATTCAAAGAGAGGAAGGCGTTTCTAAGTAGGTTTAAGGATGGTTTCGGGCCTAACATATGGAAAAAAATCAATGATAACATGGAAGAAAGTCTAAACTATTATGTGGATAATAATGGCGCTGATGGATTTGAAGTACATCTAAATGAGGATACAAGTTGGATTGTTAGTTTGGAGAAATGTACATGCACATGTAGGATGTGGGAATTAAATGGTATCCCTTGTGCGCATGCAATTTCTGTGATTGTGAATGAGAGAAATACCTTAGATGTTAGTGGTTTTGTTTCTAAGTGGTATACTAAGGAGATGTTTGAGATTGCTTATATGGACCCAATCAAGCCTGTGCATTGTATGAAATTTTGGCCAAGGTTAGGAGGTTCTCCAATTAAGCCACCTTCTTTTACCAAATTCCCTGGGAGACCAAAGAAATTAAGAAAAAGAGAAGCTTGGGAGCCGGCTGCTGGTGGGACGAAAATGAGCAAAAAAGGGAGGAAAATGTCATGCACAATCTGCCGCCAATATGGACACATATCCAATACTTGCCCAGCTAAGGTAAAAGAAATGTGGATGCTGCCATTTTGGGTACATACTCATGATGTAATTCTAACCTATGGATGGTACTATGCAGGCTGCTGGAGCAAATGTGGAGGCTGCTCAACCGGATCAGGACAATATAGTGCATAAAAAGGGGTATTCTTGCTCATTTTGCAAAATGAAAGGCCACCGGAAAAACACTTGCTCCCTTAATCCTGCCAGCAAGGTTGTTATTTGGCTTTTTTCTTTTCTCAATGAGTAGCTGTTATTTGTGTTGCTTTTGATTAGTGACCATAACTAATTTTCTGTGCAGCGGTTTATTACACCATCAAACTCACAAGTGTCAGGTTCACAACCAGCAGCTGTTCAGGTACCTGCTACACAACTGACTGATAGAACTCAAGTTCTGTTGCAAGAACTACGACAGACGTGTGACACTTCTACAAGGAGCAAGAAGAAGTCTGATAAAAGGAAGGGTAAGCTACCAAGCGGTTTGGGATGTTTTGTTGCAGAATCGGGATGGACCTGCTTTGATGTGAGCTGCTATGATGTTGCAAATTCTGATTTAGTATAACGTATATGTAGTCTGATTTATTTGCTTTGTGTTGATGTTTTGCAGCCTAATACCCCTCGACAACGGGTCATTAATGTCCCAAAAAGAAAGAGCAAACGTCAAGCGTCTGCTGGTGCAGCTGCAACTTCTACAAAATAGAATGTTTCAAAATTGTTGAAGTTTGTGTTGCTTAGTATTGTGTTAAAATACTTATCGGAATTATTTAGAATGTCTAAAAATTTGATTATCTTATTTAATTGAACTAAATAAACAAACTTAAACTAAATAATTTTAATTGACAAAATAAATTAAACTAACTTAAAAAATTAAATTATCTTATTTAATTGAACTAAATAAACAAACTTAAACTAAATAATTTTAATTGACAAAATGAATTAAACTAACTTAGCAAAATTAAATTATCTTATTTAATTAAACTAAATAAACAAACTTAAACTAAATAATTTTAATTGACAAAATGAATTAAACTAACTTAGCAAAATTAAATTATCTTACTTAATTGAACTAAATAAACAAACTTAAACTAAATAATTTTAATTGACAAAATGAATTAAACTAACTTAGCAAAATTAAATTATCTTATTTAATTAAACTAAATAAACAAACTTAAACTAAATAATTTTAATTGACAAAATGAATTAAACTAACTTAACAAAATTAAATTATCGAATTTAATTTTGTTAAGTTAGTTTAATTCATTTTGTCAATTAAAATTATTTAGTTTAAGTTTGTTTATTTAGTTTAATTAAATAAGATAATTTAATTTTGCTAAGTTAGTTTAATTCATTTTGTCAATTAAAATTATTTAGTTTAAGTTTGTTTATTTAGTTCAATTAAGTAAGATAATTTAATTTTGCTAAGTTAGTTTAATTCATTTTGTCAATTAAAATTATTTAGTTTAAGTTTGTTTATTTAGTTTAATTAAATAAGATAATTTAATTTTGCTAAGTTAGTTTAATTCATTTTGTCAATTAAAATTATTTAGTTTAAGTTTGTTTATTTAGTTCAATTAAATAAGATAATTTAATTTTGCTAAGTTAGTTTAATTCATTTTGTCAATTAAAATTATTTAGTTTAAGTTTGTTTATTTAGTTCAATTAAATAAGATAATTTAATTTTGCTAAGTTAGTTTAATTCATTTTGTCAATTAAAATTATTTAGTTTAAGTTTGTTTATTTAGTTCAATTAAATAAGATAATTTAATTTTGCTAAGTTAGTTTAATTCATTTTGTCAATTAAAATTATTTAGTTTAAGTTTGTTTATTTAGTTCAATTAAATAAGATAATTTAATTTTGCTAAGTTAGTTTAATTCATTTTGTCAATTAAAATTATTTAGTTTAAGTTTGTTTATTTAGTTCAATTAAGTAAGATAATTTAATTTTGCTAAGTTAGTTTAATTCATTTTGTCAATTAAAATTATTTAGTTTAAGTTTGTTTATTTAGTTCAATTAAGTAAGATAATTTAATTTTTCTAAGTTAGTTTAATTCATTTTGTCAATTAAAATTATTTAGTTTAAGTTTGTTTATTTAGTTGAATTAAATAAGATAATTTAATTTTGCTAAGTTAGTTTAATTCATTTTGTCAATTAAAATTATTTAGTTTAAGTTTGTTTATTTAGTTCAATTAAATAAGATAATTTAATTTTGCTAAGTTAGTTTAATTCATTTTGTCAATTAAAATTATTTAGTTTAAGTTTGTTTATTTAGTTCAATTAAATAAGATAATTTAATTTTGCTAAGTTAGTTTAATTCATTTTGTCAATTAAAATTATTTAGTTTAAGTTTGTTTATTTAGTTCAATTAAATAAGATAATTTAATTTTGCTAAGTTAGTTTAATTCATTTTGTCAATTAAAATTATTTAGTTTAAGTTTGTTTATTTAGTTCAATTAAATAAGATAATTTAATTTTGCTAAGTTAGTTTAATTCATTTTGTCAATTAAAATTATTTAGTTTAAGTTTGTTTATTTAGTTCAATTAAATAAGATAATTAAATTTTGTTAAGTTAGTTTAATTCATTTTGTCAATTAAAATTATTTAGTTTAAGTTTGTTTATTTAGTTCAATTAAATAAGATAATTAAATTTTGTTAACATAATTTAATTATGGTAATTTGAACTAATTTGTTGGAAAATGGAAGGAAAATTTAAAACATTTTCCTTTTATCTTTAATCTTTGATCTTCTCGGAACTAATCACATGATCAACTTTCGATTATAATTACTTTATGTATGCATATTAACGGCAAGTATGTCAAAAAGAAACCATACATTTAACAATGTCTTCAGATCCAACAAATACATTGAAAATCATACCCTGCTAAAAATAAACCACGCACAAACCATACATATCAATATTATTTTCAGTAGCCTAATTACTTGATTGACTTGTACTCTAACAGACCTAACCTCATCTAACACACACTTTATCTCAGTATCAACAACATTGCTTACATCAGACATAACTCTATCATTCTTTGCTTCAAATTCGGCCATTCTTTCAGCCATTTCTTTCTCACGATCTCTCAACTCCGTTATCACTTCACGAACCCAACCTGTTACTGGTTCATCATGCCATTTGTAGAATCCACAACCAGCATATCCATCTAACCCAGCGCATTTGTAAAATCGCATACCTGGATGTTTGTCAGTCCATGATATCCATCTTGCTGCCTTATACCCACACTTACAATATATTGGAGGCTCGTAATCTAGGGTTGGCCTTTGCTTCCCAAGCGACGTCAACACTCCACTTCGTCTATGTTCACGATGTTGACTACTACAGATCGATGGTGAAGAATTTGTCGACATCTGTGGCAAGCATATCGACAATTTTGACACCCACAAATGGCACAACAATTGTCAACTTGTCCGGCAACCGTTAGTTCTTAATAAACACAAAAGGTTTTTAATAATCACAATTGCCGCAAAGTGTAACTCAAAACTACTTAAACGGAGAGAAACTCCACAAATTATAAACAATACAAAGGCAGCAAATCAATTCAAAAGAACAATAATTGATGACCAAAACATAATTGCACAGGCATGCTTGCATACATAAAATGCATGCTTCTGATCTATTCCAGAAAAAACCTGCTGCTACCTTTCTTGTAAAGTCACACCATTACATACAAGAAAGTGGAATACATTATGCAAAATGACTTGTGTTATAGATTTCTACTAGATTTTTACCCACTTGAAAAAAGACAGTAGTTAATGATGGCAAAGCAAACAAGCAATTCTAGAACAAGCCAAATAAGAAAAGACAAGCGCATTGATTTCTAACCCAGTGCTTACTATGTCAGGATGAACAATGTATTCCTTCCTTTCCTTACTAACAAGCCGCAATTTAAACATAAAAATGAAACGCAATTCAAATTTCACAAAATCAAACACTCCATTTGGAAATGTAAACAAAACAAAAACTGACCATAAATGGTAGAAAACGGGAAAAAGAAAATGCATTCGAAATAAATCCAAACCTCTTCACAGCAGACAGCAGACGACGTCAACCTTGGGCAATCATATGGTCAGCATTAGGGAAAATTGCAAGAGGTTTAATTTGGGAATTTAGGAAATCTAGGGTTAGGGCTGGTTTGAGAAGAGGGAAAAAGGGAAAATGGAGACTGAGGGGAGATGCTCGCGACTGTCTGCGGATGAAGGAGAGGTGTATAGTGCACGACTCGTCGTTCACTTAAGGGGAGGTGCACCGTGTCGTCCAACATGGGCGACAGTCGTTCAATCATGTCCAGTTGAGAGACACGTCGTTCGTCGTGTCAAACGACACGTCGTTCGTCGTGCCAAACGACACGTCGTTCGTCGTTTGAACCAAGCAGCCGGACCTGACCCACGGACGAACAGTACGGGTCGGATCCGCTTACGTGGCATGCCACGTCAGCCTTGTCAGAGGTCACCGCTGACGTGGCTTGCCACGTAGGCTACATAACGGCAAAGTGTGGACGGAAACGGTCGCAGGTACCAAATGTGATCAAACACTAACGTACGAGTACCATTTAAAGACGAAAAAAGGTTAAGGTACCAAATAAAGTTCAAAGCCAAGGTACAGGTACCTTTGGTGGCGTTTTCCCTATGAAAAATCTTAAAGTTATCCAAAAGGTCGCGTATTTAACTATGACTTGAAATTGAACCTTAAGAATGCACATTTTTTAAAAACTATAAGGAAGAGTTCACCATCTCGAAAGGGTTTATATAACATGAAACTAATCCACTGGATTAGTGAGTTAGTAAATCGGCTAAATTACTTGGAGTTTTTTTTTAAAGACTTATAGTCTTAAAATTACGATATGTGTTAAAAAAAACTTACGATATAAATATTAGAGTTTTCTATTGCAATTTTGATATTTCAAATGGTTAATTTAAAAAAAAATAAGGTTAAGTATTTTTAAAAATATTATGAAAAGTTAGACAGAAATTTAAACAAAAAATGATTTGATTTTTTATTACAATTTTTTTTTATTCCTGCTAAATTTCATCAGTCTTTAGGTGACATGAATCCTATACACCTTTTGCATTACTATCCAATTTTCATAAATTTCAACTGTTTTTTTTCAAAATTGTAAACTATTACCAAAATTAAAATTGCAACCTTTATGAAACTTATAAAGTTTAAGTATTATTTAAAAAGAATACAAATTGTTGTTATAGTATGACTTTAGTAGTAAATTGTAGTAATATATATGTTTCTTTCATATTTATAAATATTTTATTATTTTATCATATGCTTTCTTTTTTTATATTTTTGTTTCCTTGATTAATATTTTTCTTTGTATTGTAGTTTTTTATTGAGTTCTTACATTCTAATTTAATATATTCCATACGTTAATATTATAAAATTTTAAATTCTAGTCATTTATATTCCAAAATATATTAATATTCAATTAATAATTATAACATTAATTACATTTTAATAATTATTATAAAAAAACAATATGGAAATTTATATGAGGTTACTTAAATGGTATAATAACATCACTATAACGATACATTCTTTCACCTTTAGCGCTCGTATATATTATAAATTAGGTAACCACTTTTCAGTGCTTAATTTACGCAATTTTCAATCCTTTCAAGCAGACAGGCAAGGCAACCCAAGACAAACCCACTTGTAAAGCAGGCAGCTTCAAAGTTGCTTCAAAGATTTCGATCTCTCCGAGTCTCCATGCTATTCAAGCACAAGATTTCGAGCAGCGTTCAAATTGAATTCAGGAGTCTATTTAAATATTATTTCTGAGTATCTTCCCCAGCAAAGTCTTATAACAATGCCTGCATCGAATGCTAATGTGAACCGTGTTCGACTTTTTGAACATGCCTTATTTCAGAAGCAAATTAAATCAAACAGAAAATATCAAGTCTCTTTATTTCAAAAACATGACAGTAGTCTTGGTAGAAGCTACTGTACACAAATACCAAACAGTCATTGATCAATCCTTCAAAGACAGACAGGCACCAAAGAATGGTTCTGAAATGAAAACCTGACGACCACAATCTCTCGCTCGCTCCCAACTGATGCTCCTTCAGCATGTCCAAGAAGAAGATCTTTTTAGCACTGGTTTCATTTGTTTGTCTTCTTCCAACGAAATCATTCCCAAATGTGAAGGATCTTCCAGCAACATCTTCGCCACCAAATATCCCGCAATTGACCATGTTTGATATTTCCTTGCCTGTTTACCAACGTATCTCCCAAGCTTCCCATCATAATATTCGGGCCAGCTATCCTTCAATAGACGAGCCTCGGCGAGATCAATTGCTCGTTTAGCAATTTGGGGTCGTCCCGTCTTGATGCATGCAGCAGTTAGCAACCACAGAAGCACTGCAGTCAATGTGGCAAAGGGGAAAATTTGCACAAAAAAGAGAGCCTGTGTTAACATGAAACTTTCAAAAGGCACAAGGATTCACTGCTTGATTACAACAATGACTTTACACCTATAAACTATTGATGCCAAGTAATGAAAATCAAAGCACAGACTTTCAGCTTATGGAAACTTGCAAAGATAATATTCTTTAAACGGAGGATTAAGTCTTTCTACTTAGTGAGTATGCATTTCTTCTGGTACCCGAAATTGTCTAAACAGGTCCTAATGTAACCATACCAAAAGAAAGTAACGCAGTAAGCTCTTGGAGTATTGGCATGGCTCTATAGGAGAAGATCATGATTTAACGTTTAGGATTGCAGACAAAGCCAAAAGTGATGGGAAAGGTGAAGTGAGTGATGTTTTCAAGTTCTCATTTTGATAAATAAACAACAAAATTGGACACATTGACTTGAAGAAGCTTGGAGATCAATTAGTATCAATTGCAGTTTTTGTTCGTGGTTTGTATTCAAGAAATTGCAATCCCGTGTGGAAAAAAAACCTATAGAATGATCTTCTGCTGAGACTGAGTAGGTTAGGCAGAGTTTGACTGAATCAGACTGAACTACAAAGTGATTGTATTTGAAATAACCATATTTCCACATTTCTTTAAAGAACAGAATGGAAACCAATAATCCTGTTACTAAGCAGCTCTTCAAATGCATCTCTTTGAAAACAAAGAGCTAGGTTCACCAAAAAACTAGTGATAACATGAGAAATCCATCATCATGGCAAGAATATCTTATCAAACTCCATTGATCACAATAAAAGAACACAATTGATAGAACAGAAGATGACAAACCTGGCCAAGATCCTCCATTATGGTAACTCCATCTGGTATTCTTGGGATCACAACCAGTCACAATTCGCCATTCATGGCTTTCTATTGCAGGATATGCTATTTTCAGAGGCATTTCTCCAACCAATTCCTCCCAACGAGATTCAATAAGATCCATGATAGCCATCGATTGCTCAGGAGTTGCAAGAGAAGATAGAATGGCTACACAATTACCTAAACAAAACCACCGAAAATCCATCTTTGCAGGACTTACATTCCCAATAAAATATCCACCACGTGTTGGCATGAAGTCAAACACCCAATCGGGGATTGAATCGGGGATAACATTAAACTTATTTACTGCAGTATGAGAGTATTCCTCAGTTTTATATCTGTATATGTCATTTAGTTGTTGAAAATCAAGCCAAAAGTAGCTTCGCATGTGATAACTCAGTGCATGCAGCCGTTTCACAATCCTCTCAATACATTCTTTTCCTTCTGTATCATGTTTCAACATTGACAAGGCAGATCTCAACGCCATGAAAAAAAGTGCTTGAATTTCGATAGGATAACCATAAACACCCTGTAACACAAACCCCACGCAGTTAATATATGCAAACATTTATATATTAAGAAATTTAAATATAAATTAGAAGACTCTAAATGACGAACTTCAACAGCGAAAACAAGAAGAAAAAATGGCAAAGTTCAATAGTACTTAAAACTACTACTTCTGGTGAGAAACAGAACAGCATGCAGGGAATACAATTTAGGCTACAGTCCTTTGTGTAAAACCACAAGTACGGTTAAGTAAAGGGAGTGAGGAATAGAGAGATAGAGAGAGAGAGAGAGAGAGAGAGAGAGAGAGGATAGAGTACGGCGATTTTCCTTCAAAAAGAATTGTTGTTGCTTGCAGGATCAACACAATGTTTCCTTATAATACCTGGAAACTAATTCACTCGGAAAACTAAGTTGCTAATCAGCTTAAATGAAAAGTAACACATAGGTGCCACCATTAGGTGTACTCCAATTTCTTGCATCCATCAGGTTTCATGTATCATGTAAAAGTTGCATCGAGGAGTTAAGTCTTAGGTGTTTCTTCAAACACAACTCCCTCCTAATTCAACATCAGCATGTGATGAGCATACTTCACAAGTTCAAGAAGAATGCAAGCAGCACTTCTCATGAACAAATCCACTTGTGATAGAAGTATTTTATCGTAAAACCACATTGAGATGCATCACATTCCCGGACAAAAATTAAGTTTCTGGTTTAAGATACACGCCTACAACAAAGGAGAGCCATTTCAATGTCATGTTCTTTCCAAAATAAAACAGTTTTTCTTTTGGTCTGTTATCCTAATGGTCGTTACTATGAAACCAAATAACAGTATTTGGCATTTTAGTTGTTCAAGAAAAAGTAACTATTCTGTTTCCTTGAACATATAAAAGGGAAAATTGTGTGGCACCCCTCCTGCTCAACAGAAAGTACTAAATTTCTTAACACAATTATGCTGAAACTCATCATACAATAAACAATCAGGCTAATATGAGAAGCACAACGTATTGATTCATCCAGATATAAAAAAGTAGTGAACCGAAACCTACAGAAGTATATGCAATTGAGAAGGACTTAACAATGTAACCAAGAATCCTTAATTCATGAAGAAAAGCATGGACTATCAGTAACATGTTCTGAAAAATATTTGGAAGATGTACATGCACAATAATCTAAACCACCCAGATGAAAATGGCAAGCATACCTAGCACAAGTATAAAAATCACTGCACAAGATCAATAAGGAAGTTGTGGGTAATGCTATGCCAAAGTACATTCCATTTTAGTTCAACCAAGTCAATACTCCTCCATTAAAGTATCATACAGGTCAATTAAGAAAAGACCATCAGACAACTCGCGCGATCTAAACTCATCACACAGTAACATCAAAGTGTCGGCCTAAACATCAAGATGACTTACCATTCTGCGATCAATCATAGAGCATCCATCAGCACAAAGAAGGGTTGGGAAAGTATCAAATCCCTCTGACAAACAGAGTGTTAATATGAGCCTCATTCCTTTCTGACATTCCGGTGTCTCGGAAAGAGACAAGTCTCCAGTAGATTTTGTATAAGCACGAAGCAGAATTATCCACCAAAAACCAGAATCAACAGGGGCAACTCTTCCAATTGCACTCTCACCAAAGTCCGCCATAAGAGTATCCGTCTTCCGATTAGGATCATGGAGAACCTTAAAGCTAGCTGGCATTACCCCCTCACCAAGCTTGAATCGATCTATTCTTTTCTCCCACCCTTGAAGATGAAGTGTCTTTAACAGGAAGTGCTTAACTATTTCAGGCTCGCCATTCATCAAGAAAGCCAAGGCACTGGGCACAAAATCTCGTACAAAAACCTATGAGAAGTCATAGAAGTAGAAAATAAAATACCACAATGTAATGGCTTTAATATAATGAATACCAAGACAACTAAATGATAATGCCACACAAAACAAAGCTTTCAAGGCTCACCCACCTGTCACAGAACATGAGGTAAGCAAAGCAGCAAATATTCTAACACCTACTGTCCTTTTCAAAACCACAGCAGAATTCACAGTTTAGGTTAAAAAGAAATACCTGATCATAGTTCAAAACCTCCTCTGCAGCATGGTCAACTGCTGCAATAGTGCCAACCGGTTGGCCCCTATAGTGCACAATAGATCGTCTCAATGCTTCCCAGGCATCAGCCACCATAGGGTGGGGTTCAAATGAGTTACGAGCTGATGAAGCTGGCGTGTCAAACCCAGACCTGCCTCCGGGCGAATAGGAGCTCTCAAAGTTATCAAGGCCTCTTGAAAGACCAATAGAGAGTTCGCTCAACGACCTCTCATCAAATGATCTCTGCCTTTCTATGTTTAGCTTTGGCTTGTCAAGGAGGCGAGAGAGATCAAAATCATCCATCTCAGAGATAGAACACGTAGAGCTCACATTCCTAAGCCCGATCTCTCTAGTTCCATCCATTTTGTTTTTCTTACGGAACTCAAACAATGTACAGAACCCTTGTTTCTATCAAAAAGCTATCAAAACAAGAAGAGAAACCCACGGATTTAGTATTCAAAAGATAAGATATTCAATGGTAAAACAAGTAAATATTTAACACACAAATAATAGTCACTACTAACCGGAAAAGGAAAACCATATAAGGAGAATGGCTAGCTGAAAATAGAAACTGTAACGTACTTTAAATGCCATTTATAAAAAAAAATCAAGTTTTTCTTATCCATTCAGCTACATTATCTGAAAAATTAATACTAATAGATAAAATAACGCGCACACAAACATTTAGGACATTACCGGGAATTATGCTCTATAACTCTATATATAAACAGGAAAAAAAACACTGATCATTTCTGTATTTGATCAAATTAATGAGAAAATGGACTTTTAGATGAGTAAACAAAGTTCAAGGACGAGAACAAAAAATACCCAGCATGCATTAGACTTGAAGTCAAATTACATTTTACCATTAAAATTAAAACACCGCCAGCAAGGAAACCGCAGATCAAGATCCGCAGAAAACACAAATAGCAAGAAAAACGAAAATGTGCCGCCACATAAGAGGATTAGCAACAAAATGATCAAAATTGTCAGCTCGAACGAGAAAAGAAACTAACTTGAGCTATCGCAAAAGGCCAACAAACAAAAACCAGATCTAAAAACTTCAACCTTAGAACATCAAGGGAACGTAACTTTTCAAAAGAGGGAGGAAGAAGGAGAAGAAGAAGTAGAGACCTCGGAGCACCGTAAACGGGAGGGAGCGAAGCGTCTATCCGGCGGGAAGGCGGCGGCGATTTCTTCGGTAAACTGTCTAAAAAAGACAAAAAGGAGAAGGAGAGAGAAAGAGGAGAAAAAAAGAGCATGGTTGCAATGGGTTTAATATTTATAGAAAGAAAGTCCATTCTGATTCTATGCAGTCCATTGTGTTTGTGTAAGAAAAGTTACCGGTTGTAGCCGGTAAGATGGGATGGATGGGTAACTGGAATTAAGATTGACTTGATTTTATTTTTCTGAAAAAAGACATTTGGTTTTAAAAAAACTACATGATAGGAATCTTCTAATTTTTCCTACAACATGACCAATCATGTTAGAAAAATCTTAACCACTCAATAAAATTGGACCGATAAGATTAAAAATTTAAATCATTAATGAGTTAACCAGTCAATAAAATTCAACAAGTGGTCAATTCATTAATTATTTGAATTTTTAATCTTATCCGTCCAATTTTATTGAATGGTTCAGATTCTTCTAGCATGACTGGTCATGTTATAGGAAAAATTAGCATCAACTCATCAATTACTTGAATTTTTAATCTCATCCGGCCAATTTTATTGAATGGTTCAAATTCTTCTAGCATGACTGGTCATATTATAGGAAAAATCTTAATCATTCAATAAAATTGGACGGATGAGATTAAAAATTTAAATCATTAATGAGTTGACCAGTTAATAAAATTCAACAAATTGTCAACTCATTAATTACTTGAATTTTTAATCTCTTTCGTCCAATTTTATTAAATGGTTCAAATTTTTCTAACATGACTGGTTATGTTATAGGAAAAATTAAAAAAGACAAATTCGTCAATATAAACTTATTTGTTAGGACGAGGGAATAAAATTAATCGCCTCTCCCACGTAATATAATGACCTAATCGTCTTATTTTACTCTTTTTTATGAAATAAAAAAAAGAGCTGAAATGAAAATTTAAATTATAAAGATTTAAGAGTTTAATTTAACTATTTACTTTTAAAAAAAATTCTTTTTATAATTGATGGCATGGAACAAGGCAAAAGGTTATTTTGTCTTGAGCCTAGATTTTTACTACTTTTTTAGAGGGGTTTCTTTTTAATGGCTACTTGTTTTATCGGTTAGTGTGTGGGGTTGGTTGGTGCAAAATTCATGGCATGGCGGTGGGTATTCTTTTATTATTGTTTCTTTTGATTGACAAAATTAAAAATTAAAAATCAAAATCAAAATCAAAATCGAAATGTAGCAGATGCAGTTAGGTTAGGTGGGGTGGGGTGGGGTTATCTTGGGTTAAGGGAGTGTAAGTGTTACGAAAGCTACCATAGCTCAAACCTTATATTCTGTCAGTGTTTGTTTTATACTGTTGCTGCTTGCTAGTCCCCGTTTACACCGTTACGATTTTTTTTTTTTTGAAAGGCACCGTTACGATTAACTTACAAATAGCCTTGTTGATGGCTTAATAAAAATAAGAGAGAACCAAAAAAATATCTTTATATCTCTTTTTTAAGCAAATTCGTTTCACCTTTACACTTTTAAAGTTTGCAATTTCAATCTTATAATTAAAGAAGAAGATTTTTTTGTACTCTACCTTATAACTTTTTCCCCCAAATATCATAATTTTCTTGCAAATTTTAATCGTTTTTATTTTTTAATAATAATAAATATTAAAATTGTGACTTTTTAGATAATTATAGGATTAGTATCTATTAAAAGAATAGGGGTTACATAAAAACTTTATATTAATATTTTTTTAACGGAGTAAATATCAGTGGATAAATTGTCAAAAGATACTAATGGTAATTTTAAACAAGATCAAATATTGGTGGTCAAATTGTCCACGGAGGAAAATGTTGATGGATCAATCGTCTTTATCCATATTATTTTTATTCAAATAAATAAGTATCATGTGGATACAAAACCGATATGCGTACATTTAAGTAACAAAAGTAATAATCACTTTCGTAACACTTTTGTTCAATTACCTCTCTATTTCATAAGAAATTGAAAGGAGTCAGGATCCCATTTTGATAACCTCATAAGAACGACCATATAATTTCGTCATCGAAGCATATTCTCGCCTTGCTTGATCCTAATATAGAGAAACGGCCAAGGGCAGTGTTATCAGAACCAGGCTAAATTAGCCGGTCCGATCGATGAACTGGTTACTCGGCTATCAATTCGGTTTGGTTCCACTATATGGACTAGAAATGTAGTTGAACCGATAAAAATCGATTGATCGGGTTGGTTATGTCAAAACCGGCAAACTTAGTGAACCGGTTGGTTCTTCATTATGTTTTTTTTTCAATTTCTTGTGTGCAAAACGACGTCATTTTACGCAAAGTGACGTAGTTTTATGGTTGTTTTACACAAAACGATGGTGTTTGTGGCTTTTTGGAGAATCAATACTTTTAATTCTTGATAATTTTGATATATCATTTGGAAATAAAGTTTTTATATTAAAGAAAAACCTGATAAAAATATGTATAATGTTTACTTAAAAAAAAACTATTTGGTTCAATCCTATTTAATCAGGTTCAATGACCAGCACTGTAATGGTTTGAAACGATCCAATGATTCAATCCAGTCAAACTAGTGAACCATTCATTTTCGGTTATGATAACTATGGCCAAGGGTGAACTAGCAAAACGTCATCGTAGAATGACATATTGTGTAGAATGACTCAATCGTTGCAATTCACATAAAAAAAATATCAGCTTATAATCTCGCAAGTCAAGTAAGTGATCCCTATCTTTCTTAGGGTAAATCTTCAACGAAATTATCCTCCTAACTGCACGAGAATATTATCTTTCCTAAAATGTATAATCTTGTAATCACTATAAATATAAAGTCAACTCATCAAGATACGTACGCATACAAACCCTAAATAATACTACACTCAAATTCTTACTAACTTGATCGTCAAATGTTAATATTGGGACTGCCCCGAACGCATTGCAGGCAAGGACGGATGCAGGGGGGGCCAGCGTGGGCTGATGCCCACCCTGGGCTTATGGGATTTTTTTTTTTGTATATAGCCCAGCCCAAACCAAATCCCTAATCTAACCCAACCCAAAGTTTTTAGTATACAGCCCTTGCCAATCACCCTCTCTTCATCTCTAATCTGTCCCGCTGTCCCTAAATCCCAAATCCCTAATTTGACTGTCCCTAAATCGCCTCTTCTCAATCTCTACTCCTCTCGCCGGTCGCCACAAATCAACAGCAGGTAGGCTTGCTTAACAGCAGCAGTGTTCTTGTTCCTTTATTCTTATTCCTTGTGCTATTGCTTGTTTTGCTGCTGCCGCTGGTTTGTGTAACATGGCAATTAATTATAATTATCAAAATCATGACTTTTTAACCTTTATAAAATGTTGAGCATTAAACTAAAAAACGTCAATTTTATTGGGGTATTTTCAACGGACTTTTGAAAGGTCAAACGGCATCCAAATTGAACGTATGACCTATGGATTTTGATGCCCCAGGTGTCTACTTTCTGTTGGTTCAAGTTTCAGGTCATTTGAAGGTGTATGGAAGAAGTTACGGCAGTTTTAGTACTGAAGGGTCAATAATTACTGCACTGTTATTAAAATTCAGTTTAATAATAATTATAGTATTTTATTGTTTCTTGATGAAATAGTTACGGTTGTATTAATTTTTTCAGCAGATATGGACAAATATGCTAATTGTATAATATATTTTTTCCCTAGATATGGACAAATATTTGATTAAACCATCTACTCAAGCACCATCGATATCATCAAATGTTGGTCTAAATGAAAGTGAAGAACGACTTGCGAAGAAGTCGAAGAGATTTTTAGAAGTCGATTTGAAAAATCTTCCTGCTGATCCAGGTATGCGACCTAAATTTTTAGCATACCATCCTAATGATCGAGATGAAATTCGTAGAGCTTTTTTGTTGAAAGGTCCTTGTCAACCACGAGACATAGAGTTTCCTAAAACATTAATTGGGAGTATTCAACGACGTTTTAGTCCTAAATGGTATGATGAATTTGGTACTTGGTTGGAGTATAGTTTGTCCAAAGATGCAGTTTTTTGTTTATGTTGTTATTTGATGGGTTCAGTGAATGGAGACCAAGGAGGGAGTGGTGTTTTTATTTCTACTGGTTTTGACAATTGGAAAGACGCGAAAGAACGATTACAGAAACATATTGGTGGTGTTAAAAGTGGTCATAATAATGCTTGGAGAAAATGTGAAGCATTGATGAATCAAGAGCAGCATATTGAAGTGGCTCTTTCTCAACAATCTAGTCAAATAAAACAAGATTATCGGATTCAGTTGACTGCTGTAGTTGATTGTATTCGGTTTCTACTTCGTCAAGGACTAGCTTTTCGTGGTGATGTTGAGTCTGAAGATTCAATTAATAAAGGAAATTTTCTTGAGCTTTTACAATTCCTTGCTAACCACAATGAGACCATTAGACATATTTTGAGTAAAGCTCGTGGAAATCTTAAGTTGATAGCACCGAGTATCCAAAAAGAAATTATTAGTGTTGCATCTAGTGAGACTACTAATATTATTCTTGAGGATATTGGAGATGATTTTTTTGCTATTTTAATTGATGAATGTCGTGACATATCAATTAAAGAGCAAATGGGTGTTGTTTTGCGGTATGTGAATAAGAAGGGGCAAATTATTGAACGTTTTCTTAGTCTTATTCATGTTACTGACACACGTGCTTGCTCTCTCAAGAAAGCCTTGGAGTTTTTATTTGCCAAACATAACTTGAGCTTGTCAAAGGTACGTGGGCAAGGTTATGATGGAGCGAGCAACATGCAAGGAGAATTCAATGGTCTTAAAAGTTTGATCTTGAAGGAGAATTCATGTGCATTTTATATTCATTGTTTTGCACACCAACTTCAACTTGCACTTGTTGTTGTTGCAAAAAAACAAGCTGCAATTAATTCTTTTTTTAGTATGGTTGCTAATGTGTGCAATGTGGTTGGAGCTTCATGCAAAAAGCAAGATGCCCTTCGAGAGAAGCAAAAAGATCATGTGGTCGAAGGATTACAAAATGGTGAAATATGTAGTGGAAAAGGTTTGAATCAAGAGAAGACCATTAAAAGAGCAGGAGATACTCGATGGGGTTCACATTATGGTACAATGCTCAGCTTAATCGATTTATTCTCTTCAGCAATTGATGTGCTTGAAATGATAGAGGAAGATGGCTTGAGCGCAGATCAAAGAGGAGAAGCATGTGCATTATTGAATACGGTACAATGTTTTGACTTTATATTTTGTTTGCATTTGATGAAGAATATATTAGGAATTACTAATGAATTCTCTCAAGCACTTCAAAGAAAAGATCAAGACATAGTAAATGCTTTAGATTTACTCAAAGTATCCAAGTTGAGACTACAGTCAATGAGGGATGAAGGTTGGATGTTATTAGTGAATGAAGTATCTTTATTTTGTGGCAAACATAATATAAATCTTCCAACTATGAGTGATATGTTTGTTGCCCAAGGTAGACCAAGGCGGAAAGGTGAGCAAATTTCCAATCTACATCATTATCAAGTTGATTTATTTTATCAAGTCATTGATATGCAACTTCATGAGCTCAATAATCGATTTGATGAGAGGAATAGTGAATTACTCCTTTGTGTGGCATGCTTAAATCCAAGAGACTCCTTTGTTGCTTTCAATAAGGAGAAATTGCTTCAATTGACTCAATTTTATCCTAATGAGTTTTCTACAGTTGATGTTCTTGCTCTTGATAATCAACTTGAGAATTATATTTTGGATATGCGGTCGGATGTTGGATTTTCCAATTTGAAAGGGATTTATGATCTTTCCGAAAAGTTAGTTGAAAGAAGAAAGCATATTGTCTATCCATTGGTGTATTTACTCTTGAAGCTAGCTTTGATTTTACCGGTTGCAACTGCGACAGTGGAAAGGACTTTTTCTTATATGAGCATTGTGAAGAATCGACTGCGGAACCGTATGGGAGATGATATGTTAAATGATTGTTTGATTACTTTTGTTGAAAAAGATGTTTTTGATAGTGTAGAGAATGAGAGAATCATACAAGGATTTCAAAAAATGAAAACTCGTAGAGAACAATTGTAAGAAGTACGTATATTGTATGAATTCTAATGTATAATTTTTTTTTTTTATATTGTCTTCTTATTTATCATTTTGTTAAATTATCTAAATATTTGTTATTTAGTGACGGATACAAATACTTTTAAGCATTTGTTCAATTTTTCATTTAGCTCGTTTGCTTTCCCTTTAAAATACTCCAAAAAAAAATTTTCGGGGCCGCTGCCCCCGAACCCCCGCCCCCCCTGGAAATAGATCCTAGATCCGTCCCTGATTGCAGGTACACCAGCTATTGAGTCGGAGCTCGTTCATCACCAGGGTGAGTAAGTTATTACATATTTATAAATGCTAGCTATAAGATCTTAAGTGAGACTTTTCATCACTCTAACACTAAAAGCTTAAACTAAGTCTAATAACAATTAATCTTGTTAATATATACTTACTTTATTAAAAAGAATATTTTTTTTCTCGTTAAATACCATTAAAAAGTCACTCTTTCTAATAAGGTAAGTGTATTTCCACAAATCTATCTCAATTGCGCATGTCACTAATTTAATATTTGTGTTTGAAAAAAAATAATTGATAAAAGTATTTTCAAGCTAATGAATAAAATTAGTTATTAAATTTTTCAAGGACACGTAAATTTTCTATAGATTTCTCTTTGTCGTCTACTTTGTTTCCGCACGCGTGGTAACACATATGTCCAAAAATACACATTTGGTTATTAGGGGCGCTGGCTGGTCCAGGCCCAGGCATGGTCTCGTGCTTCACACCGTAAATTTAAATTCTCTCGCTTTAAACATGGACGATGCACACGGTCCTACCATACCTAAAAATTAGCAAAGCAAATTGATTAACATGATTCATAAGTCTGGATTTATTTGATATTAAAAGGCCGAAAAGAAGTTGGCAAAATAAATAAATAATATATATAAGGCTATTTGTATTGAAATAACTAACAAGCATTAAACTTTACTAAAAAATCACCGTGATTTTTTAAAATAGTAACAAAGTTTATATGTCCAAACGGTTAAGAGTTCGAATCATATTATTCTTTACATTTAATTAAAATTAAATTAGCACAAAGAATGATGAGTTTGTGCAAGTTTTAAACTACAGGGTTTTCACTTAAAATGGTCCGTTAAGATAATTACTCCTAATAGTTAATTGATTGGACCAACACATCCAACAGTGCTCGAATATAATTATACTCAATCAAAAAATAGAAAACGTGTATTAATTGATAGAAAGTCAACAAATAGAAATGAGGTCGCTAGTGCTGGCTAGGTAGGGTGTCAACTTCATTCTGGCTGAAATGCAAGGGAAAGCAAACGAAATAATGCACATGTATATTTATTATATCTATGTGTAAATGACTCAGCAGATATGGATGATGATCACTGGCGGATTTAGAATTTTTTTTGCGCGGGGAATGTTATCTAAGGATACGTTTGGTTAGCGAAATTAGAAAGAAAAATGATTCGGAAATTTAAAATTTCGAGTTTTATTGTGTTTGGTTGCGATAAGGAATCACTCTACTCGGAATCCAACTTTTTTTGATCGCTTTGACTTTTCAAAAAATGGGAGAAAGTGATTCCTTGGCTAAGGGGTGAGGAGACTGATTCCCCCTTACAGGGAAAGTTAATTTTTTTTGTTAAATGACATATTTGTCCAAAACTAATTATAAAAAATAACCTAATAAAGCGTTTTCTTCCTTCTATGTTTTCTAAAACTTCGCCAAATTATATTAATTACACACAAAATTATAATTAATTACTTAAAAATTATAATAAATACATAAAAAATTATTTTAATTACATAAAAATTATTTTAATTACTTAAAAATTATATAAAAATTAAAATAATAACATCAAAATTACATAGTTGTCGCACCCCCTTTTTCGTTGAAAACGAGTTTAAGGTTCGCGGCGGATGCTAAGCATAAATGGATGCTTCGCATAATGCAATGAAGTCGCCACCCTATTTTTCTAAGGTTTAGGGAACCTAATGTTATGGCATAAAATAAATAAACTAAGGCACAATGGTCTAAACCAAAGAACGATGGTTCGAGGTCGTATTTATGGACTTGGGAAGGTGTTAGGCACCCAAGTCACATCCTTAAAAAAAGTTACCGGTATGTGAGGTGTTTTGAAAAATGTTTTGAACATGTAATTGGGCCCTCCAAGGTGACGTTACATCTTAGCATTGGGTCATGTTATTTCCGTTTGGGGGTTCGAGGGATGGGGTTACCATTTTGTCTCGATGCTAGAGCGGACGCTCCCCCTTTATCATTGGGTCATGCATGATTATCTAGTTACTAAGTGATCTATCATGGCAAAACTATCATTGTACATTTTTATGAATGCACGTATGGTTGGTATGGCCTTTGGAGCCATTATGCATATCACTTAACAAGAAAAGCATTTAATTTCATGGTAATTTAAACGCGAGTGACGTAAACATGTAAGCATGTGGGTTGATTTTACTAATTAGCAATTCTATATGTCATGCATACAATTTGGTGGTTTTAACGCTTCCTAAGTGGTCATGCATACGATAAGGTTAAGGCTTTGGACCTTCGTGTGAACATACAAGGAAACGTTTTAAGGTAATCTTACCTTTTGGATGAACCCCGATCGACGACAATTGACATAAATACTTTAGGTATACAACCATACACGATTTAACTACTTAACTAATTATTACAAACCACAATCCAAAACAATAACTGTTTATCTAATTATTACAAATTGGAGGTCGGAATAACTATCTAACTAATTATTACAACAAGTGAAATACTAATTATTACAACAAGTAAAAATGGGTAATTAATTATTACAACAAGTGAAAATGGGTAATTAATTATTACAACAAGTTTAGCAATTTATTACCTCATTTATGCAATTAAAAGTAATTGACGATTAATTATCATATACGAATGCATGAAAATAATGCCTATAATTCTAATGGGTCGGGCTTAGGCCCATTCTTGGATTCCTAACCTGGGATGATACGTATGTAAATAACTTTTACGGAAATCATTTAAATTAAATAAAAGAAAGGTAAAACGTACTTTTGCGCAAAGGTTTAGTGTTTAACCTACAAAGCGAGAGTGTTAGCGAAGGTTTGAAAATAAATAAATAATAAAGAGCCCATGCAATATTTATTTAATTTGATGAATAAATAATAAAACACGATAAACAAGTAGCAATTTATTTCATACGAGCACATAAATAATTAAACATGGCATAATCATTATTATCATACAAACATTTAATTAAACATGGCATAAACACATCATTTAGTCATACAAGTTTTCCATGCAATTTAAATATTAATTAAAAGCATATGAACATTTTTCCTCATTTTGAACACAAAAATAAACCTATGAACATTTTTATTCATTTTAAACACATTAGTAATGCATACAAGCATTTTAATTAATTTTAACATTTTATAAAATCATACGAACATTTTACACTTTTTATGGAAAAAATGAGTGGGTCCCACATTCGAATTTTCGACATTAGAAAATAGGCCAAGCCCAAGTTTTAATTTATATGATTGATGGGCCATGCATAAAAGGAAAGGAAGTAGGAACGGATGGGCTTGGCTTAAGCCAAGGCCCATCCATGTAATTAATTAAAAGGAAAAGGAAGGGACGGGCTTGGCCCGTCACCTTTCCTTGAAGAACAGCAGCCTTAGGCTGCACTGTTCTTCTTCTTCAGCTACGTCGCCGGCGACGTTGCCGGCGACAAGGGTGGCCACTCCGGCCACCAAACCACCCGAAAACAGACCCAAACGAACCCCCAACTCCCACACAATTAAACCTCACAAAAACAGCAAGAAATTTGTGCCGAAACAGTGGCCAATTTTAACATGGAATAATAAGCCATTTAATGTGCATATATGGCTATTAATTAGCCTAGACATCATACAATCAAATTGAGGCAAGGGAAATATCATTAGCATATAAACTAAGCATATGAGTCAAGTTTAAGCAATTAAATCATGCATTATATACAAAAACGAAAATTTAAAGAGAGTTCTAGAGAGAGAGAGCTCACTTTCCAGGAGAGCAATTTGGCCAAGAAGGATGAGCAAGAAATGGAGATTAAGAGGAGATTTTGGTGCCCCTTTCTTGTTGATAATTTCTTGATATTTCATGCATTAATTGTCATTAATGCATGAAATTGGACACGAACGGGATATTTTCGTACGAGCGAAATCGTACCAAAGTGAAAATAAATCCGAGCCGAGGAAACCACGACGTGTAGAAAAATAAGACAAGAAAACTAGCGTACAGAAAATAACCGAGAATTTTGAGTTAACGTATTTATTTTCTCTTTCGGAAACGTCAAAACGTTTGAACGCAAAATAAATGTTCTTACGACAAAAATTGAACGAAACTGAACGAGGTGGCGTGAAAGAGAAAAATAGCACGTAATTATCAATTAAATAAATTACGCGTTCGAGCCACGGTCCGAGAAAACTTACTCAGGACCGAGAAAAGTTCGCGTGAAGACAGTCGAAAATACGAAAAACTAAAAAGATACGAAATGACACGGAATATTAAACAAACTAGCCCAGGATAAAAAATCGACAGAAATTTGACCTAAACGAGCAATTAAATGTGGTAAACATAAAAATACGAGAATACGTTGACGAAAAACCGAAAAATACGGTTTAGTCGAAAATATGGGAAAAATACGAAAAATTCAAAAGATGTGAAATGGCGTGAAATATTAAAACAAATAGTCCATGATCAAAAATCGATTGAAATTTGACGTAAACGGGTTATTAATGCAACATGCAATAAAACAAAAAAATTGTAACGTAAGTCAAAATTCGGGTAGCAACAATAGTAATGATGTAAATAATAATAGGTAGAAGAAAATACGGTAAGGAATGAGAATCATCCAAGAAATCCCGATCCTAGACTTGTCTATTGTTATAGTTATGTTTTTTTGCATTGCTAGAACAATATGTGTCATACTTTGCTGTAATTTTTAAGGACTCTAATATGAAGGTTATGTCATTTGTCATGTTCTTTAACCTGCAAAAAATATAGGCATAAAGCAAACTCATTTGATATTTTGATTGTTGAAAGATAGATAATTAAATAGAGAGAAAGTCTAACGTGCTTAGAGGAATCTGTGTAGCACAGTATATATAGAAAATAATAATTAGACACCTAACAAAATAACAAAGACACAAATATATAAAAGGATAAAATAGTCATTTTTCTTACTTTCTTGAGGATTCCTAAGTATAAAACAAACACAATAATGTTACTTTCTCGAAAATTTTAAATCCCAACTAAACACAAAAAAACTAACATTCCCCTCAATCACTCTCCCAAGTATCACTTTCCCGGAAGAGTGATTCCAAAGGGGAAAGTAATATTCCGTGAACCAAACGCTACCTAACTTTTCTCAGCAAAATACTAATGAAAGATTTTTTAAATTATTTTAACTAAATAATATTAATTGTATGTTTTCTGTATTGTTATTTATATACATATTAAAAAAATATTTATTTCTTGATGGTTATTCTTTTTTCTATACATATAAAAAAAAAACTCTGCAAAGGGAACAATTTTTTTTCTTAAGATACAATTATAAAGTGATAAATGATATATATAAAATAGTATATACTAATGAGTTATAAATGTAATTAAATAAAAAAAAAACTAATTTAGAAACTTGTATTTCTAAATTTTTGTTTTCTATATATATTTAAATGTAGCAAATAAAAATTAAGTAATGATGAACATTGGTAAATTTGAGTATGGCGACAAGTTGGTGAAATAAAAAAATACAAGTTAAAATAATATAAGGATTTTATAATTTTTAAAATTAGAATTATAATTAAATTATTTTCACTATAAACTAATTTATAGGTTATTCACACTTATAGTTTATGTAATTAGTTGTTTGACACGCTCAACATTTAAGTAAGAAGTCGTAGATTCAACCATTTTATATGATTTTGTTTTCTATGAGCATTTTACTTTTTAGAGGTTGACCCAATACGCATACGATTAGTTATAATTTAGTGAGTTTAGTACCGATTCAAACTTTAAAATGTATAGATGTTTTTATAAAATTATTAGACTCATAAGTAAAAAATTAATTTTAGTGGGAGCAACTTGGTATAATTTTCCGGTAAAAAAAGTTAATATGACGAACTTAACATGAGTATATATTTTTTCAATGGGGGCAGCTAGTTTCACAATAGATACACAGAAGATGATGATGATGATGATGATGATGATGATGATGATGATGATGATGATGATGATGATGATGATGATGATGATGATGATGATGATGATGATGATGATGATGATGATGATGATGATGATGATGATGATGATGATGATGATGATGATGATGATGATGATGATGATGATGATGATGATGATGATGATGATGATGATGATGATGATGATGATGATGATGATGATGATGTTGATGATGATGAAATTCCTTAATCTGGGACTGTATACAGGCTAAAGTAGATGGTAATTTGGCAGGCATGGAGCGGAGCGGGTGAGCAGTGAACCCTCTATACTCGCACCCATGCATTTCAAGTATATCAATACCCGCACCCATACTGGGGTAATACTCCCTTCGTCTTTTAATAACTGACATTTTGATTTTTGACACGCATATTAAGGAAATCGAATGACTCACTATTTAAAACAATTTTGCCTCAAATTTTTCTCGAACTTAGCGCGTACCATTCATGTAATTCGAGAAAAAATTCAAGGTAAAATTGTTTCAAATAATGAGTCATCCGATTTTCTTAATATGCGTGCCAAAAGTCAAAGCGTCAGTTATTAAAAGAAGGAGTGATAACATTGTACACAATTCTCTACCCAGAAAGGACAAAAATGTCATTTACTCTAACTTTGGGATCAACGAAAATTACACCCTGGATAGGGGTGTCAAAATGGGCCCGGTCCCATATTCCCGGTCCCAGACCCAGGTGTTTTTTTGTGATTGGGACCATTTTTTTGGTCCCATATAAAATATGGGATGGGACCGGGACCATACTTATAGTCCCATATAAAATCCGGGTCTACTGATCCCGGTCCCAAACCCGGTCCCGTAGGTCCCAGTCCCGAATTCCCGGTCCCAGACCCGGGTTTTTTCGGGACCGGGACCCTAATTTTGGTCCCATATAAAATATGGGTCGGGACCGGGACCATACTTATAGTCCCATATAAAATCCGGGTCTACTGGTCCCAGTCCCAGACCCGGTCCCAAGTCCCATTTTGACACCCCTAGATACAACGGTGTGCACGAAATTCCGAACTTCCGGCCCATATTAATAATACTAATATTAAAAAAATTAGAATAAAAAATCAAACTTTATCTCCTCTCCAACTCGTCATTTCCATTCCCTCTCAATAACACATACAACAAACAACACAGTCGAACTCATCTTCATCATCTATTGGCCGCCCGTCTGTTAACACAATCTTAAATTTGAACTTGTGAAATTCTCTTTAAAAACTTGTGTTTTGTTTTCGGGAATTCTGAACTTCGTAATATGGTATGAAATGGATTGGAATGAATCGAAGTATGGAATGGAATGGAATCTGTCAAAGTTGGTTTGGAAATACCATATACCGAATAAAAAATCCGGAATGGATTCTAACTATTTCGTAATTGATTTCATTTCTTGTGTTTTTTTCTTCTTCATTTTCTTGGGTTTTTTTTTAATCAAATTGCAATGGATTTATTTTAAAATAAGTTTGGTTCAAATTAATTGGTTATTATCTACTTCCCATTTTGGATAGCCAATATCTAAAAAAAACTTCTGCTTGGTTACGAATCCAATAAATTTTTTTTTTATAGTTTTGGATAGCTAAATTTTCGGTTCATTTTAAGATTAGTTTAGTTCGATTTCTCGAAATTCGGTTTTTTTTGGCAGCCTTATAGCAAAGCAGTGCATAAGCAAGATAAGTTGGGCCGTAGGCTTGGGCTTAGGAGGACCTAGGAGCAAACGAAGAACACCACTGTAAGTCAAATTGAGCTAACCTTTGATAGTGGACTCCACGAGCCGAAGTATATTGATAGATGGAAGTTTTAGGTAATATTAAAAGTGAGTTGTTGATAGTATTTTGGATTGTTTTTTTCTCATTGTTTTTTTTTATATTAACAAGATGGACAGGAATAAAAAAAAATAGAAAAATAATTTTAGAAAAATTGGAAAATTCTATTTTGCGCGTTTTTAATTTTCAGTGTTAATTTAGAAAAATTTCGGAAAAATCTGAAAAGGATATTTTTTCTGAGATTTTTCCATTTTGGAAAAAGCAGTTACTGCAACACAATTTTAAAAATATCTCTAGTTTTCTGAAAATTAATTAATTTTTTAAAAAATTCTCCGCTCTTAAACAACTCCTTATTTTTTTAACAAATTGATGGATGGAAGTGGAACTGTAAATTTTCTTTTTCTTATAGATGTGATGTCAAATATTTAAAAAGTTCCTTCTCATTAACATAAAATGTAATTGATTATAAATATATACACACATATATATAACCACCGAATTATAATTTAATGATACTTTTTATTCTTATAAAGAGCTATATTAATTAATTATCTCAAGTATTCCAAATTTCCAATTAATTATAAAAAAAATGCCCGGAATACTAACTATTTTACAAATAAAATTATACAAATTGATGTGTGAAGATATGATTGAAGATTATCCTTTCCTAATTAGGTTATATTATTATTTTTATTTAAATAAATAACTACCAAGTGAGTGTAAAGATGAGACATGTACTTTTTGTATAAAAATTTGTAAAATGTCACCGAATTATAATTTAGTGATACTTTTTATTCTTATAAATAGAGTTATATTAATTAATTATCTCATGAATATCCCAGTATTTCAAATTTTCAATTAGTTATAAGAAAAATGTTCGAAATACTAACTATTTTACAAATAAAATTATACAATGTGTCAAGATATGATTGAGTTTATCTCTTACTAATTATGTTATATTATTATTTTTTATTTAATTAAATAACTAACAAGTAAATGTGAAGATGCTATATGTATTTTTTTATAGAAGTTTGTAAAAGTGTTTCTATTTTTAGCACTACTCATTAATTATAACATTGCAAAATACACGAGAGTATACGCAATACCATAAGCACAAAATCACAAACTAAAAGAAAAAAATAAACCAAAAACAAGAAGAAACGGCTTGTTCGTTTTTTTTCTCCTGATTTTTTGTTTTTGAAAAAAAAATATAAAAGTTGTTTGGTAATTTTTTTTAAATGAATAATTTATGAAAACAGAAACACAATGTTAAAAAAATAGAAAAAATGGTTTTTTATTTTATATTTTGTATTTTAAAAATCAGAAAAAAAAACAGAAACGATATGGAACAAAAAAAAAAAAGAAACCAAAAACAAGACGGACACAGACAATTGTTATAGGAGCTGGATAATAAGCAAGCGAGTAAGTAATTAGTTGGGTTTCCTGCAATTGGTCCTGATCGCTCCTCTGGAGCCAGTGAGGGGGGTGATGTCTCCCATCTTGATCATGGCGGTGGTGAAATCAGAGGAGAAGGTGTGGGGATTGTCGTTGTAGGTGCGAACCAGGGAATCAGTGGATACTCCTCCTCCGGCGCCGTTGAAGAGCTGCTGGTCGGAGTGGAGGAGTCCCTTCCGGTTGACCAAGTTCTTGAAGTAATTGTTGTCGAATTGGGTGGGGTCCGGAGATCAAGTGGGGCCAGCTTGTTGCTTAAATAGTCACTGCGCATATTCGCCTTCATTGATCTTTAGTCACGCGTCTTGATTGGTTTTGTACTTTGTTGATCTCGACAGTCAGGTTGATAAATAACTATCGATAATTCATTTAGTATGCTCTGTATATCAAGGATTATGCACGCGGTTGCCTGGTTGAGTAGTTCGGTTGATGAATTACATTTTGCTTGCATTTTAGGAACGACAAAAAAAAGTTAGAGGATTCTGGACTCTGACGTTTTATTTAATGGGATCCCTCAACTATTTTTTTTATTTAATCACCTCCCGATTTTTTTACATTTTGTTTAATCACAACCCTACCGTCACGTTTTGCTGATATGACATTGTTATGTGCCACATCATGTACTTACTGGATGCCACGTCAGCAACTTACCACATCGTCCCTGTCACGTCAACAAGTAAATTTTTCTTTTTTTTCATAGAACAAAATAAATGAAAGAAAAATAACAGATTGAATAAGAAGAGTAGATCAGAAAGTGAGAAACAGTAGGAAAACGAGAGCAAAACTTGTACAGCAACCAATTGGTTCAATTTGGCATAATCAATTTGTTTGATTAATTAAGCAAATTAGCAAACAAAATGAAGGCAGAAAAGTCAACATTCTTCTTTGTTTTCTTTTCCTTCGTTTTCTATCGAACCGAACATAAATTGGAATCTTTAAATGGAGGGGAAGAGAGAATACTAACCGTAGGGAACAACTGGACGGAGCGATCGATGAAGAAGAGGAGGAGGAGGAGGAGACAATGACAAGCGAGAGAGTAGATTTTGAGGTTATGTACAAGGGAGCACTTTTACAGTGGCGATTCGGCGATTTTGAAGTGGCGATTGGAAGAGAGCAGATCGTCAGCAAGCGATGGCAGCAGCGTAGGTGAGGTGAGTGTTTGTGTGGGTGAAAGAGTGAGAGATTTAATTATGAGAGTAATTGATTTTTGATTTGTGTGGGTGAAAGAGTAAGGGATTTAATTATGAGAGTAACTGGTTTTTGAATTGAAATTGAGAGTGTTGCTGTTTTGGGATGGGCAGAGAGTGAGAGTTGGAATTGAGGCAGAGAGTGGGATTTGAGAGTTGGAATTGAGGCGGCGGAGGGGAGGAGTAGGTGTAGGTGGAGGGCGGAGGAGGGGAGTAGTAGTAAGACCCTCCACCTCCGCCGGAGGGGGGAGATGGCGGCGGTGGGCAGTAGGAGGTGGTGGGTTGTGGTGGTGGAGGAGATGGTGGCGGGGGAGATGGAGTGGAAGGAGGCGGCGTTGGCGGTGCTGGTGCTGGGTTGCAATAGGTGGAGCACATTGTGCAGATGATGAAGAAAGAAGAAAAGAAAAAGGAAGAAAAAGAAAGAAAAGAAAAGAAAAGAAAAAAAGAAAAAGTGTCTTGTTGACGTGACAGGGACGATGTGGCAAGTTGCTGACGTGTCTTGACGACGTGACATCCGGTAAGTACATGACGAGGCACATAACGGTACCACATCAGCAAAACGTGACGGTAGGGTTGTGATTAAATAAAATGTAAAAAAGTCAGGGGGTGATTAAATAAAAAAATAGTTGAGGGATCCCATTAAATAAAACGTCAGTTTTTTAGGAACTTCTTTTTTCATATTTATGGACGTGACTACCCTGTTTTACTGGTTTTTTACTTGAAAGCTCTGAATCTTGCACATCTAGAGACTTACTGGGGATGAGGCTGACCCATAATTATCAGTGTGAACAAATGTCTCATAACATCTTACATATTGTAACAAAACTCACCTTGATTCATTTGATTGCTTGGTATTTATTGAAGGAAGGTTTTGAAATTGTAGCATTGGAGCTCAGATAGTTCACAGAATTTGTATCGCCTTCCGCAACTACTGTGAGTAGAAAAATACAGAAGGGTAAGTTCAGTTCATCTCTACAACCTGCCAAATTTTGCTTTAATTTCTTTGTTTTTTTACCATAAAGATTAAGCAAATATAAAAGTTCTTTTAAAAATTGTAGCGAAGTGAAGAATGAGTTATGATAGTCCTAGACCTAGAGTGAGGGTAATTTTATAATTTGGCGTACTGATGTGAACTGTCTCTTTGGTCCTACGCCACCTGTAAAACGCCGGAAAAATCTCCGGCGTAGAGGCTCTGACGATCAAATCAGTATACATGATGAAAATAGGCGGTAAGGGAAACTATCGGGTTTGGATAGGTAGTTGGGTAGTTGTGTGGGTAGAGCTTTAATACGCGTGCGCGTGTAAGTATTTGTCCATGTGAAAGGGTGATGGGGGTATTTATAGTCTCGCCCTATAGACCACTTTGGACACATGTCGTTTGGGCTTGGTCAACCATTACTGATACTTGTTCCTTTACCCGGTAGTTTCCCTAGTATGTCGTACAAGTAGTATATTTTCTGGTAGAGCCGGTATACATAATTTTAGCTACTGACAATAATATATACCGGGAGGTATATATCGGGACCCTCTCGTTGGTGATGAAAGGTCGAAAATATCTTTGAGATACTTTGTTTTGTTTGTATTATCAAGTTAAATGAATTTTTTGTTATGGTCTTGGTATTTGGGGCCAAAAATGTCTGCAACAAGTGAAGAATGAGTATGCACTGGTGAAAACTAAGCTTGAAACACTATTCAAGGTAAAGAAGTGAGGATATATATATATTTCATTATTTAATATCCACTTTATTTTAATTAATTTGTTTTGTTTTATGAATAATACAGCTGGAGAAACAGATTTTGCCTGCTGGGGGGTCAACTCTTCTTTCTGCCTATGTGATTGGAGTTTATTCTTCTCTCTAGGATTCTCAGTTACTAATAAAGTTAATTTTCATGCGTCTTAATATTTCTGCGTTTATTTTTTACTCTCAATCATTAGATTGCGTATTGTTGGTTATAAGTATTTTTTGAAAACTTAGACAAAATGTATCTTCTACACGATGGTTGTGTGCTATTCTACTGTTGTATAATCTTGTAATGAGAGAACTGAGCTCTGTATTTTTCTTTTTGAAGTACTTTTGTCTTGAGTGTTATTATGCTGACATTGATGTCAGGCGTTAAAGTTAGATATTGCTAGTAGTTTTGATTAGATAAATATGAATTCAATTTATAGTAATAAGTGATGATATAACCTACTACCATTGCTTGGTACTGCATCTCCGCATATATGCCATTGCGTATTACTTTATATATGTGCAGCAAAATCATTAAACAATCAAGAAGATTCTAAAAGAGATCCACTGGAGTCTTTTTCTCCCTTGGTTTCTCTTACTTTAATTATTTCTTCATTTTAATTTAGCTATGTGCAGATAAACTCTGCATATTTTTTTCATCCTTTTATTATTTTAGAATGTTAGAAACTTTAGTTGTTGAGTTTTTTAAATGGACTCTTGTTTTTAAATGACAATTTTTTTAGTATTTTTTCCATAATCATGTTGTTTTAGTATTTTTTTTCTTATGTTCTTATTAGCTTTCTTTAAATGTAGATGGAAAATACAAATATAATTTTGGAAACTAATACGAATGTGCAAAATATTGACTAAGGTTGGAGATAATAGTTTGGAATCAAAGTAAGTCAACAGTTCTAAAGTTAAGCTCCTTTTTTTAGGGGCAGGAATACCCTTACACAAACTTAGGTACCAACAACATGCGTAGACGCACTCCAAAATGTGAAATGATGGGTCAACCTAACAAAAGTCAGCAATAACAATTACTAGTAACACTAACTACTTTAAAACCTCCTTATAATTATGATTTATTTAGAGAGTTGACGAGTACAGTTGTTATAAAGCATAATCTTCCTTTTCAATTTTCTGAGTGGGAGGGTGTTAGGAACGTTATACGTTATGTGCGGGGTCAAGATATAAGTGTTGGTAGTAGAAACACTTGCAAAGCTGATTGTCTAAAAATGTATGAGGGAAAAGCTTAGGGTGAAAAATATGATAAACCTAGCACTGGGGAGGATTTGTTTTACTTCTAATTGTTGGATTTCAATAACCACTAAGGGTTATATTTGCTTAACTGCTTATTTCATTGATAGAGATTGACGCATTCATAAAAGAATCTTGAACTTTAGTTACATGTCACCTACTCATAGTTGTATTTGTTTGTCCAAAAAAATCCTTTCTTTCTTCATTGCTTGGCAGATAAAAGAATTATGACAATCACTATGGATAATGCTTTCGCTAATGACTCATGCGTTGGTTTGCTAACTGATAAATTAAAAAAATAGAGAGGGGCTATTTTGTAAAGGAAAGTATCTTCATATACGTTGTTGTGCTCATATAATTAACTTGTTTGTACAAGATGGATTGAAAGAAAAAGTGATGGATCCTGCTGTTAAGAAAATTTGAGAAATTGTCAAATATTTGAAAGGATCCCAAACTAGAAAGTAAAGATTCTTAGAGTGTGTTGGTCATAACTCCCTTGATGCTAAGAAGGGGTTTACCACAAGATGTTCCTACTCGTTGGAATTCAACTTATATAATATTGGATAGTGCTCTTTATTATCATGTTGCTTTAACATACTTTTCTTTAAGTGATTCAAATTACAAGCATTATTCATCTACAAGTGAATGGGATAATATAGAAAAAATGTGCAATTTTTTATTTATTTTCTATGACATAACTTGTGTGTTCTCGAAGGTAAATATTCTACTGTAAATTTGTACTTTCTTGGTGTATTTTCAGCTTACTTAACCTTATATGAGGCAACGAAAAGCAGTGATGAGAGTAATAAGAGCAATGAGAGTATCAATATATGGGAAGTTTAAGAAATACTAGGCAGATTGCGATGATTTTAGATCATCGTTACAAGTTGAATTTTGTTGAATAGTGCTACCAAAAAAATTATGGTGAA
Organism: Viola odorata; assembly: GCA_963691705.1. Taxonomy (NCBI): domain Eukaryota; kingdom Viridiplantae; phylum Streptophyta; class Magnoliopsida; order Malpighiales; family Violaceae; genus Viola; species Viola odorata. The sequence goes on from OY829537.1 coordinate 140,568, forward strand.
AGTGATGGGTGATAAGAATTATGCAATTGAAAGAGAAGTTGTTCTCACTTTTCAATGAATATGGAAATGGGAATTCGTCTTCTGTATCAACATCATCTTCAAGTGCATCTTCTCAAGTAGTTCATAGATTTGAACATCAAGGCACTTCTCAATCTTCTCATGCAATGAAGGTCTTTTTTTTAGGGAGACTCGTAACGTATTATTGGTATGTTATTTTACTTTTAAACGTTTGCATTTATTTAGATAGTTACATTTCAAATTTTAAATATAAATATTTGTGAGTAATTGTGTTTTTCTTTTTGTAGGAATTTAATTATAAAGTAGGAGGAGTCTTACAAAGATCAGAGGTTGAGTAGTATTTGGATGAATCAAATATGGATAGAAAAATAAACTTTGATATTTTAGCTTTTTGGAAAGGTAGTCAGTTTCGATATCCTCAAGTCGCTTCGATGACACGCGATATTCTTAGCATACTAATTTCAACTGTAGCTTCCGAGAGTGCCTTTAGCGCTTGTGGAAGAGTGCTCGACCAATATCGAAGCGTGTTTAAACTGAAAACTGTTAAAGCGTTGGTTTGTACTAGAGTTTGAGTATATGGGTCGGAAGGTAAATTATTTGGTTTAAACATTATATAGTTGTCTTTTTTGTTTTATATTTTTCTTTATTGTTTATATGCATAGATATGGAAAAACAAAGCAAACTATTTGAGCAGCTTACCCGTAATGTGTTGATTATGAAACATGAAGAAGAGAATGATGAGAGAAGTTCTAATTCCATCAACGATATGGCATAACACAAGATGAGAAAGAGATTTTAGGTTTACGTAAATCTATACGGTTTTCATATTTTTATGTAGACTTAAGTTTAAGATAATTTTCAGTTGTTAGATGAGGTTGTGTGTGTAACATGAAATAATATTTATTGGTATATTTTTGTGTGATGGACCATAATGGTAGAAAATGTTCGTTGTGGAATACATGATTTCTTTCATCACCTCATGACTCAACTCATGGATCTGTCGCTGATATATTTTTGTAATGGTAGAAAATATTCGTAGTGGTGTTCATGGTTTCATTCATAACCCCATGACTCTACCCATGAACCTCTCGCTGGTATATTTTTGTAATGGTAGAAAATATTCGTGGTGGTATTCATGGTTTCATTCATAACCTCATGACTAAACCCATGAACTTTTCGGTGGTATGTTTTTGTAATTGCTGAAAATGTTCATGGTGATGCTCATGGTTTTATTTATAATCTCATGATTCAACCAATGAATATTTCGCTGATATGTTTTTGTAATGGCAGAAAATGTTCGTGGTGGTGCTCATGATTTCATTCATAATCTGATGACTCAAACCATAAATTATTTATTTGAAAAAAATTATTTGGGCGGGACCCATCTAGACCCGACTCTTTTAGATGGACGGGTCTGGTCCGTCCATTTTTTAAACGGACTGGGTCTAGTTTGTCCTGTTTATTTTTGGGTCTAATTGGGTCTTATCCATGGACGTATGTTCATCCATTTTTCACCCCTAAGTCGACCCATTAGTGTCCCCCATGGTTATCAGGTGTACACAGAATAGTATTCACACCCGACATTGAGAGTTATGGGTAAGTGATGGTAGGCTCAAGGACCGTGCAATGGGGCTAAGCTAGTGCCTAGCGGAGTCTCGAAATTGTGAGGTATTCCGTAAGAGGGAAGCGGTACTTGATTTTGATGGTTTGGGGGCAAATTACTCATGTCTAAGTAGAGGTTGTGGGTATTTCGGTTGATTTCTCGGTAAGTGCATGTGAGGAGAGTCTCGAGCATAGAGGAAAATCACTCACAATTGGTCAATTCTCTCAATAAAAGCACCAATTGATAAAGTTTGATAACCATTTATGGGCAAAAAAGGAATGCAGACTTCGAAATCCTCTTCTTGCTCTTGATTGTGTCTTGAATTCCGCAACCTCAGCTGGGTATATTGAGTCAAACAAAATCCACATCTTCAAAACTCTAGGATTTGTTATAGAGATTGTACTCCCACGTTTCAGTCAATAAGGTATTTTCTTTAAGAATGGATTAACCTTTTAAATGTTGAATAAGTGAATAAGGGTAAAATAGGGAGTTTAGAAATTTGCAGCAATTGTACTCCGTGGCTTTCAAAAAAATTGTCATTTTTCCTCAAATGATTGGGGTATTTATAGCTGCTCGATGTGGCAAAAAAGATGAGGGATGATTTGGTATTTTCCGTTAAAATGCGATCCAATAAGATTGCGTCAGCATCTAGTTGACATAGAGAATATTCATCTTCGTCAGTGAATGGCATATACATGGCAACTCATCAAACTTTTTTCTTGTGTTGGCTTGCTCAAGAAGTCAGTTTTGTCAAAATTTATGGATCAAGATCTCGAGATCTCTAAAATAATTAATATTCATAATCTTGAGATTTCCAATTGGACAAACCACTGTTATCGCCCGTGTAGCTCCCTCGCGTGAGCCTCTCACGATAGCATGCAGGTTGTTTTCGTGTATAAATGTGTATTGGTCTCGTGATTCATGATCTCAAGACATAGGCTCAAGACGAATGACTTTGGCTTGCCCTATATGGGCATTCTCTTTCCTCTTTCTATCATTGGGCCTGACCTGGTTTTTTTGTCGGCCCAAGAGGAGTATTATCGGAAACCCAACAAACGATGAACCCAAATAATAACTGGCCCACTTTACTTAGTTATTATCATAAGCAGTCGTTGGATGCCGAGTTCATCATAGATAATCATCATTGTTATTTTCTTAGATTAAGTTTCATGATTCTTCTCTCCCCTATTCGATTGATGAGCTAGATAGATGTTTTATTTGGTTGCGCTCTAGGTTAATGTCTTTGATCCCATGGAATGATGTGATAATTCACTAAAAATTGTCTATTTAGAGCGATTTTAGTTAGTTTTAGGGTTTATGCTCCCTCTAGTCTCTCGCCATTTTACAGTTGGAACTAAATTATTTTGTCACATTTATCATATTACCTTTTAATACATTCGCCTTTTTTCAACAAAAAAAAAACATAAATGATACCGCTACAATATTTGATTTTCTAAACCAACCGCTTTTGGAGAACTAATTCTCAAACATGCATTAACTTTATGGTAGTCAAAAAATGAAGTAATTAAACAAAAGAAAATAGGAAACTAATTCAATTTGTAGACGTTCATATCCTTAAACATGTGTGAGACATTTAAAATAAGTGAAAGAAAGGGATGGAGCATCATAAAATAATAAATTACTATTTTCTCTAAAATAATTATTATTTTCATCATTTTTAATATATTGAGAAATAAAAATTAATGTTGATTGACTATATTTATTATAAATATTGAAAGTAATTAATTAAATAAATGTTGAAAATATAAATTAATAATTTTTTTAATTTCTATAAAAATGTATTATTTTATCACCACCTCTTTCTCCAAAACTTGAATGAAGGGTTTGCCTTATCTCTGGTCGGGATAGATAGACGATAGACGATAGACGATAGACGATAGTAGTGTACATTACTTTTCCTTTCCTTTCCTTTCCTTGGGGCGATAAATAGTTGCCTCTCCCCAGAAGTAAGTCGCACGTTTTTTCCCTTTCCACCACGCTTTTAAATGTCCCATTAAATGCCTACTACACCTCCTGCACTTTTTCACCATTTGGCAACCCATTCCTGCTAATAAATTTGATTGGAATAGTTTTTTTTCATTTTTTCATTTTTTTTAAAAATAATTTAAACTCTACAAACTTCATACCCCATTACACCATGAATTGAATCCATAACTTACCTCATAGAAAAACAATTTTAACGATTAATAAAATTAAAATTGTAACTTTAAAAAAAATAGGCATAGCAAGTTTTTAAAATATAGAAACTATAAGATTTTTTATATAACTCATCCGAAACAAATTTTATTTTTTATGTTTGAAGAAGTTAAAGTTTATTCTATTTATTACTGGACTAAGTTATTTAATTATGTGTATTTATTTTTTCAAAAGAAAAGGAACAAGACAATTATGCCGCAAAATAGTACGAGTAAAAGAGAGTCCCGAAAATGAGCATGTGGAAGAATCAAGAGTAGCCTGAATTGATCTTAAATACTAAATTGGCTAATCTTTCAGCAATTTAGCTCGTTTCTCTATAAACATGAAGTATATGAACCTCCTCCTATTGAAGCCGCGAGAGAATACAAATTAGCATCTATTATAGTTAAATAAACATTAATTATGTGTATTTAACTATAAACAATAGCGCAAACTATATATATATTTACATCATTTAAAAATAGTGTACATTTAAATATTTTTTTTTTGCCAATGATCATCTATAACACAATTTTTCGCAAGAGTTCAAAACTAACTCGTATATTATAATTCCTCGTGGGAGTGGCTTATTTGGTAGCCAGAGAGAGGTTACATAAGCTTCGTATATTCTACCTATGATATCAAGTGTCATATTTTGTGAAAAGTTAAGAATGACATATAGCATATAATGAATTTTAATTTTATATATTGATATGATATTTTCCATCAGTCTTAATTATTAAATTAGTTTAAAAAAATTATTTTATGCTATTAAATTAAATCAATTTGTAGAAACAAATAAATAATTTTAATAAAGTTTACGATATAATTTGTGAAATTTGAAATAATGAAGTTAATTAATATGAAAAGTTGCACAAATCTTGTGTAGGCGTTATTTGCAATTTTTAGAGTAGTGATAGAGATACAAACACTTTTATACAAAAATTACACGTGTCTATCTTCATATTCATTTGTTAATTATTTATTTAAATAAAAAAATATATAATCTAATTAGGAAGGGATAAATCCCAATTATATTTTGACACATAAATTAGTACAATTTTATTTATAAAATAGTTAATATTCCAAGCATTTTTCCTTTTTATTCGCAATTATGTCAATACTTATTTGAATAAATTAATATATTTGTAATTTTTAGGGTAGTGCTAGAAATACAAACACTTTTATAAACTTTTATACAAAAAAAGTACACGTGTCATATTCACATTCACTTGGTAGTTATTTATTTAAAATAAATAAATAATATAATCTAATTAGGAAGGGATAATAAATTAGTACAATTTTATTTATAAAATAGTTAATATTTCAAACTTTTTTTTATTCGCAATTATGTCAATACTTATTTGAATAAGTTAATATCAGTTCCACTTTTTATTTGATTAGAGTTTTCAATTATTACGATATATGCATTTGTTTGTGAATAGTTATGCTTAGTATAGTATTTTATTGGGTTTTTTAAAAATATTTAAACTATGTACGCAATTAATCCAATTAATTTAAATTTTGTATTCATTTTCATCTTTATTAGAACTCTATTCTCACAAAATTATGTCAATTTAGACCTCGATTATGCACTAAACTGCTTGCTCCGATAAATCAGCGTGCCACTTCAGATTGTGATGACATAGCATGACAAATGTCATGTGACACGACAACACAACTCATCCGGAAAAAAACCCGACCTGACCGTATCAAGTATTCTCTCCCTACCCTTCCCCCATCTCGTCCCCCTCTGTCCCTCCTATGAACCGCTCTCCGCCCCTTTTATTCCTCCGCCGTCTCTAGAAACTCAGCCGCTCACTCCTCCACCCGGCGGACATTATCTTCTCTAAATGACGATGTTCCCTGGTCCATTCTCTGTGACCAAGAAATTGGGTTTCCTGAAATCTAAGTTGAGGGTTTGGAACAAAGAAGTTTTTGGGAGCATTGGGAACAAGTTACAGGTCCTTAACTCTGAATTGCAGCAGTTGGACTCTGTTACTGACATCAGGGATCTCTCGCCGGAAGAAACCATTAGACTTCAGGAAGTCAAGGCGGAGCTGTGGGATGCTCAGGGTCTTGCTGGTAGTCTCTGGCAGCAAAAATCGAGACAGAAATGGGATTCTTTAGGTGATCGGAACACTTCCTTCTTCCATTTTTCCGCGAAGTTAGATATGTTGCGCTGCAATGTTACTGAGATTATTCAGGGAAATATTAGGCTCACAACCCCGGGTGAAATAAAAGGTGCAGTTGCCAGCTATTTTGAGACTTTCTTCAAGGAAGTAAAATGGGATAGACCCCAAATTTCAGACTGGGGTTTTAAAAAATTGAGTGGGTTGGAGTTGGAAGATCTTGTTCGGGAAGTCTCCAGAGTTGAGATCTGGGAGGTGGTGAAAATTTTTGGGGGGGATAGAGCCCCTGGTCCGGACGGCTGGTCTATGGGGTTTTTGAAACGGGCTTGGCAAACCATCGGTGAAGACTTTAGTGAGCTTATTTTGCAATTCTTTCGGACGGGGAGGTTTCCTGGGGGGACTAATACCTCATTTCTCACCTTGATTCCGAAAGTTAGCCAAGAAGTTCGCAGAATTCAGGCCTATCAGTCTGGTTAGTAGTTATTACAAAGTGATTTCAAAAATTTTGGCCAATCGTCTAGCGAGAGTCATATCTTCGATGGTTAGTGAGAACCAATATGGGTTTATGAAAGGAAGAAATACTCTGGATTGTGTGATGACGGCCAACGAAGTGGTTCACTCCTTGAAGAAGAACAGACAGTCGGGTATCCTTTTCAAATTGGACTTTGAGAAGGCGTATGACTCTGTTGAGTGGTCTTATTTGTTCGACGTCTTGAAGTTCATGGGTTTTAGCCAGACATGGATGGGTTGGGTTCGCCAGTGCTTAAGTGCAACTAGAGTGTCTGTGTTGATCAATGGGTCTCCTTCAGCGGAGTTTGGAGTGAGCAGAGGCCTGTGCCAAGGATGCTCTTTGTCTCCTTTTCTATTTAACATTGCGGTGGAAGGGCTTTACCTTCTACTTACTCGTGCGCACGACCGTGGAATTCTTCGGGGAATTAGAGGATCATCGGGGTGGATGGTTAATCACCTTCAGTTTGCAGACGACACATTGATTTTTGTGAATAATGATGAAGAAGAAGTGCAAAATGTCAAAGGGATCCTCCGATGGTTTGACGCTTTCTCTGGTTTGAAAGTAAACTACCATAAGAGCTCCTTGGTCGGGGTGAATCTCTATAGGCCATTGGGAGAAGTTATGGCGCGCCGAGCAGGTTGCAGGTATAAGACTTTGCCTTTTAGTTACCTTGGATCAACTGTTGGTATGAATCCGAGGAGGCTTTCAAATTGGTCGGGATTATTGAGGAAGATGCGTGAGAAATTAGCAACATGGAAAGGGCCTCTCCTGTCCTTGGGAGGTCGTATTACGCTGATTAAATCTGCGCTAGCTAGCATCCCGCTTTATCTAATGTCGATTTTCAAAATGCCGAGAGGGATCACTAAAAAATGTGAACAGATTATGCGGCAGTTCCTTTGGAGTGGGGGGGATAGTCGGTCAGGTTTATCCAAGGTTAAGTGGGATATGGTTACTCGGCCGACGGTGATGAGAGGGTTGGGATTAAGAGATTTGAGCATGAGAAATGACATTCTGCTCTTCAAGTGGATTTGGGGTGCATTAAAAGGGGGGAATAAGCATTGGGTGGAAATCATTCGCTCTCAATACGGATGTACTAGTGTGGGGAGTTTGTGGAAGCAAGATTTCGGAGAGTTATCACCTACTTGGAAGGACATCATGGCGATTTGGGGTAGAGGGGGTGATAGGTTTCACCTATGGACTGCGCACACTAAGTTGATCTTAGGGGATGGGAGTTCATTCTCGTTCTGGTGGGATACTTGGTCGTGTCAGGTTCCCCTAGCGCTTCGTTTCCCTCGGTTGTATCATCTTTCGGAAGCTAAAATGGGGAAGATAACGGATTTTGGGGAGTGGCGAGGAGACATGATAGCATGTTTTTATGCATGATTCTCTCTCAATTTTCTCCCCTTTTTAAGGCATGATTCTGCTAATTTACCCTTGTTTCCATTACTATTGCAGATTTAGGCCTAAAATGGGAGTTTATGTGAAAAGATGCATTTCTGGACCATTTTGTGCAGTTTTTGAGCTTCAAGACCCAGAGTCGAGGTCCCGAGTCCGAACCAGCGTTCAAGGTCCCGAATCGGATTCACCATTCGGGACCCCGAAGGGCGAAGAATGACATTTCCACGTGTCATCTCGCCAGAGCTTCCATGTGCCTCCTCTGACACTGTTCCTGCAGTCTGCACTGACCACCAAATACCTACCGCTCTGACCAGTTCACCCTTGAGCCCAGTCCAGACCTGCCAAAGCTGGAAAAATCAGACAGCTTTATGCTTTTTCAGCTTTGTGCTTTAAGGAGCATGGATCCACTTTTTTAGGCTTTCAATTAATGCATTTTGTCCCTAGTTTTAGGCTGAAGATATTTTGTGCTTAAGGCTCTACTATATAAAGGGCATCTAGGATTAGTTTAGATGGATCTTTTTTTTCTAGCTTTTAATCACTTAGCATAATTTAGAAGTAGCTTAGACTTCTCTCTAGTTTCTCTCTCTAGCCATTGTTAGCTTCTTCAACATTGCTGCCGAGCTATAAACGGAATTTTAGTAACAAGTTTTCTTCCCTTCATCTATTTATTTACTTGTTATGCTTTCTTTAATCGTTATTTGTTTATCCTTAAGTATGAGTAGCTAAATTCCTAGTTCTTGGCAAGGCTGATTCAAGGGTTGCAAGGGCAGATTCGAGGCCTTAATGTGCTTAAAATATTCTTGATGCTATATTCAACTATTCATCGGTTTAATTACATCTTTGCATGATTTAATTTGAGGCCTGATCAACTGAGAATTATCTTGCGTAAATGCTGCCATTTATGTGATGAATACGGAAGGAAAGTTGCATGAGCAAGTAGGCATCTGTTTAGTCTTGACTGTGTCAAAGTGGTCTTGAATAGATAGGTTGGGTAGTTGATTAGGGCTGGGTCACGAGCCTGACAAACTGAGGGACTTTAGCCCTAGATCTGTCTTTTCTTAGCTTCATGGGCAGTTTGAGTATGGCCCTCCCGCATTCGTGCCTGGAGGGATGGCAAACTGTCAAGACTACCTCATATGTGGAAACGGGGGGTAGTTTCTCTTAAGAGAAAAGTAGGGGATATCCGAGGAATCTGGTCCCCATGTCATTTCTATGACATCTCGAATGGAATACCCTTGAGCTGATGACGATCTGGTCCCGAATGCGACCCAGAATGCCTTTGCCGAGAACACTTCCTCCATATGATTATTCGTGCTTATTTCACTCTTGATCTATTTCACGCCTGCGTTGATACTTCTGCATCTGTTTCTGATTTGTTTTATTATTTCTGGACTTATTTGCTTACTTGCTTTATTTTATCATTCGGGACTCCCGAATTGACACCTCGGGACCCCGAATACTGCTTTCCTAGATAAAAACTGTTAGCTCCCAAAATCTGCCTTGGCCAACTCGTTTGGCCAAGTAAAACCCCCCCTAAGTGTTACCCTTTGTGCTCTTCTCCCGAATACATTCACGACCATAAATCAGTTTCTCACAATCCCTGTGTTCGACCCTGACTACCACTGTACACTTTATCTCTTGTGCACACACGTTTTCAGGCACTATAAATTTATGTATTTGATTGACGATCAAATTGGCGCCGTTGCCGGGGATTGTTTCAAGACTGATTTATTTTTCTTGATTGTATGACCAGGAGATCTGCACCCGAATTACTGCCCCTTGATCACGAGCTTGGACGAACCGAAAGAGGACTTCGACGACTAGCACGAGGAGACTCCAACCCTTGTGTTCGGGACCTCGAACGTCTTTTTAACCTGGAAGGTAGTCCAGACCCCGAAAACCTACCCCCGGTCTACCCAGAAAGACCTGATATGGATAATCCCGGTCCCGAAGGGAATGCTGTTAACCTGCACCCCCCACCAATCCAGACCATCGATGATTTCAATGCCGCTCCCGAAGCCCCAACCAGTTGCATTGTCTGGCCAGCAGTCCCGAATGACTGGGAACTCAAGTCTGCAACCATGCATCATCTGCCACTCTTTCGAGGGCTGGCCAAGGAGAATCCACACCGCCACCTACAGCAGCTACACTCCATTTGCGACGCCATGAAGCCTCACAACGTTTCGGTTGAGCATGCCAAGCTTCGTGCCTTTATGTGGTCCCTCAAGGACGACGCTCTTGACTGGTTTTATGATTTGCAGCCGCAATCTATCAATTCATGGGCCGAGATGTCTAAGGCTTTCACGGATAAATACTACCCCGTGTCCATAGCAATGGTGACCCGAAAGCAGCTTGTATCCATCCTCCAAAAGGATTCGGAAGACCTTGAGCAATACTATGAGCGGTTTAAGAAGATGCAAGCCCTATGCCCCTCGCATAATCTGTCCGAACATGCCCTCATGCAGTATTTCTGTGAAGGACTCAACGATCGGGACAAGGCCTTGTTGAACGCTGCCGCTAATGGATCCATCACTAGACTCACTCCAGCTGCTGCCAAGGCCACCATCGAACTCATGGCCAAGAACAACCTCCAGCTCAACAACTCCACTAGCGTTCAAGACACCCGTTCCGCCGCTATGGAGAATCAACTTGCAGCCATCACAGGCATGTTGCAAAACATGGCTTCGGGACAGCCAGTCCAGGTCAAGGCCTGCCAGATTTGTCAATTTTCAACCACCCAACGGATGCTTGCCCATTCATCCCCGATGAGATTCCAGTCAATGCAGCTGGCGGATTCAATGCCCCATATGGCCAACACCACAATCAAGGTTGGAAGCAACCTAACTATGGATGGAACAACAACCAGCAGGCCGGACCTAGCCATCAGTATGGACAAAACCCATACGGAAATCACCCCCCTCCTTTCAACATGCAGGCCTTCAAGCCCAGGCCCAATTTTCAGAATTACCAGTACCAGAGGCAGCCTCCCCCGGACCAGAATTTCACCATGCCACCACCCCCGAATGAGGACCCTTCCCCCGACAAAAAGAAAATCGCCGAGCTGGAAAAACAGATTCGGACCCTCATGGCCGAAATGAAGGAAGTGAAAAATGGAGGGAGATTTCCAGGGCAAACGGAACCTAACCCGAAGCATGAAGCGTGTGCCATGAACCTCCGCAGTGGCCTCGAGATCCCTTCTAGTGTCCACCCAGGCCCCGAAGCCGATACTGTTATTCCTGGTCCCGAAGTCAATAATACTGCACCACCACCTCCCGAACAACCTACTGACCAGCCCAAGAAGTCCCGATTTGGCGACGCAGCCCTAGATCACTTCTTCTCCAGCAAGAAGTCTCGCTGTAAGAAGAAGCAGCCCGTTGAGGAGGAAGAATTCTCCCAAGAATTCATAAACAAAGTCTTCGAACCCCCGTTCCCTCAACGGTTGGTCAAAAAGAAGAAAGAGGAAGAAGATCGGGACATCTTTGAGATGTTTAGCAAGGTTGTCATCAATATTCCGCTCCTCAAGGCCATCAAAAATATGCTATCAAGACACATAGGAGTGGAAATGGAGTTGGCGTAGGGCTTTGTTTGATTGGGAAGCGGATGAACATTCAGATATGGTGGCGTTGTTGCAGACTCCAAGGACGATTGGTGCGGTTGATGATGTTGAGTGGTCTCTCGAAAATACCAAGCAATTTTCGGTTAGCTCGCTGGCTAACGACATTGAAAGCTCTACTTATGTGGGCCAGACAAATGACATTCTCTCATCATGTTGGCAGAAGTTGGTCCCGTTCAGGGTTGAAGCATTCATTTGGCTAGCGTTGCAAGATAGGATTTCGACTAGGAATTTCTTGAGGCGTCGCAACATCATATCCGAAGAGGAAAGTAGCTGCCCTTATTGCTCTAATGTTATAGAATGTTCTAACCACTTGTTTCTTCGGTGCCCTCCAGCGGGTCAGGTTTGGGATTTCATATTAAGGTGGGCAGGGGTTTCGTGGTGCAGCCCAAGGACTCTGCAAGACCTATGGAGGAGTTGGGGCGGACTTGCTGACTGGGGCAATAAGCAATCTAATATGATGTGGCGGATGCTCATCTACGTAGTGGTGTGGCATCTTTGGATTCAAAGGAACAAGAAAGTGTTCAGTAATGTTAACTACTGCACCTTCCGTATGGGGCGGGAAATTTTTGGAGATTGGCATCGATGGATCAGGAACTTATTGCCGACGTTTCCTTACTCTCCCACGCAAATGATAATCTCGTCTGTGTGGCTAGACTCGTTGTTTCGCACGCGCGTGAGGATTTGACTGTATTGATCCATTTGTTGTTTTTTGTGGCGGTTCCTATTTTATTTTTTCTGTTTTTTGCTGCTTCTGTTTTTCTTTCTGGTCTTAGCTGCTGCTGCAGCCTCTTATGTTGCCTTGTCATGCACACCATGACTGCCTCATCTATAAAATTGTCTGCTTATTAAAAAAAGAAGTCCTAACATGTCGAACAGACCCCAAAGGAGATCATCTTGTTGGATGGCTGAGCACTAGGTTGTGGTTTTGGAAAAACCCAATGAAAACATGACTGACATCATTGATTCGTATATCAAAACTCTTGCCAAAGTCATTAGAAGGTAGAACAATCAAAAGAAAACTCACTTTACACTATTCCCTTCTCGATCCACTTTTGTTTTTTAATAGAAGTTTAATTTTTGTTTTTATGTTTTAAATTTCGTAGTGAGGAGGAGGCAAGGATGAAGATTTATTCTGCGTCAACGAAGCATTACTTTGCATTTGGGGTTTTGGTCTCCGGAGAGTTTGAGTTCCATGCATGGTTATCAGAACCAGATCAGACAGCGAACTGGAAATGAAAATTTTATGGTTCGATTAGGTTCAACCGGGTTCGATCGGATTGTAGATGTTAAACCATTTTGAACCGTTCAATCTTAGATGATTGAACCGGCTGGGTCAATGTTTGTAATGGGCCGTCCTATCAAAAAAAAATTATAAAAAAAATACAAAGACGACGTCATTTTAGAGAAGAAGCATTGAACCAGCTGATTCGCTGGTTGTATAAAAATCATTCGGTTGAACCCGGTTCGCATACATATCCGGTCAGGTAACTAAATCGAACTGAAAACCTAAAAAAATAATATTAATACAGTTACATAACTTCTACTTTTACTGAAAATAAGACCGAAAATTATATACAAGCAAATATATTGTCATGTTATTCATGAAGATTAGTCAGCACAGCTAAAAAAATAAATAATGATTCTATGCCCAGCTCACTCTTTCTTCACTCAATGATTCTATGCCACGACACTCCCTATTTCTACTCCCTCGCTGCCCAACTCCTCTCTTTGAAAACCCATCTTCTCTTTTGAATTCTCTTCATAACCCATCTTACCTTAAACCCTCGTGAAAATCCCATATAGGTATTAACCCAATGATTAAAGGAGACCACTTCCCAAACAAACAAACAAATTTGTTCAAAATAAACAAACACCCTCAAGTCATAGAGAGGAATTACAACAAAATGTCTACATGCATGGATGAGCGAAATATCTTACCAACTATAAATCTTGTGGTAGGAGATTGATGTGGCCAAGTGGGCAGTCGCCGTTGGGGTGACGGTCGCGCCAGGTATGGAGGAGGGAGGTCGCGAGAAGGGAGAGGATTCAGCTGCCAATGGAGGAGGAAGAGAGGAGGAAAACCTAAAAATTGAACGCGGTGGTAATTTCATAATTATAAAAGCAGTGGCAAACTTGTAAATAAGGAATGACGTGGTATCCACGTCATTTCTCTTGGCAATTCGGGCGGGCTATTTCGGAGGAATAACATTACTCAATACTGAATGGTAGTTAGGACCTGTATGTTTTCTTGATGTGAAGCATCGACATTTTGAAAGTGTTGGTGAATTTTGGTTTCCAAGGATAATGAAATAATCCGAACAGAACACCACAATGGCGGCCTCCTCTAATCTCACACCACCATCTGTCAGATCTTGCCACTATTGGTTTGAAAATAACAATGTCGTATCCGAACAGAACACCACAATGGCCACCTCCAAATGTGAAAATCATATTCGTTTCTGTTAGGAATCCTTTGGATTTCTGGGAGGAAGAAGAGCACAGTGGTTGTTAACCAATAAAGAGATTTAAGGAGAAGAAAAGAAAAGAAAAGAAATGGAAAAAAAGAAAGAAAGAAAGAAATTAAAGAATAAGAAAATAAAAAATGAAAATGCTGGAATTTTTGTTCTGATTTTTTTAAAATTTTTCTATTTTTAAGGAATAAGAAAAGAAAGAAATGAAAAATACTTTTCTATTTTTTATGAATTTTTTAAATTAATTACATTATTTAATTTTTTAAATTAATTATATTATTTTTTTAGATTTCTTACATTAAATTAATTACATTATTTTTTTAATTTTTAGTTTAATTATATATATTTTTAATTTTTTAAAATTAATTATATTAATTTTAATTTTTTTTAAAATTAATTATATTATTTAATAAGTACATAATTACCTAGAACAACAATTTCTTTTTTTAAAAAAAATCTAAACAGGTAATCAGTTAAATTTAATGAAAATGAACCGGCGTAATGGACCGAAGGATATGGTAGATTTTTGTTTTTTCACGATAGTAAAGTACAGTAAGATAAAAGTGATAGTCTTGGATAGCTGTGGTGGTGGTCCGTGGGTAAGGAGGTCAGGTCTCCTCGATTTATAGCACATTTGAAACTTTATTGTTGTGGTGTAGAGTTTTGTAGTGCTCTTGGTGGTGTGGGTCTTTGGCTGTGTTTTGTTTTGCGTCTTCTTTCTTCTTCTTGTCAATACAAAAAGAGGAGAACAAAACAAAACAACAAAGATGAGCTATTTAGGAGTTGGTGTGAGTCCAGGGAATGTGGCCGTGCACCATGGGAGCAATTTGAAGGTGATTGACAGGAAGGTGAAGCTAGCAGAGCTTGGTTTGAGGTGTGTCATCTGCGGTTTGGGTGTTCTTGCTGCTGTTCTTGTTGCTACTGACACCCAAGTCAGGGAAATCTTCTCCATTCAAAAGAAAGCCCAATTCACTGACATGAAAGCTCTCGTGTATGACCCTTTTCTTCTATTCCCCAATCTTTTTTATCCCTTGTTTCTTTTTTGTTGTTGGTAAAACCCATTGGTAAAACCCATTTCTTGTTTTTTAAAAGCTTCTTGTGTTGTGTTTGTTTCCAATGTATGCAGATTTTTGGTGACAGCAAATGCAATTGCTGCAGCTTACTCTTTTGCGCAAGGGGTTCGTTGTGTTGTGGGAATTGTTAGGGGTACCCTCCTCTTCAACAAGCCCTTAGCTTGGGCCATTTTCTCTGGAGATCAGGTCACAATTAATTAACCCTTAAATTTGCATGTTTATTTTTCGAACAGTTTTGCCTTGTTGGATGATGATTTGAGGGAAAATATGATAAAATAATAATTTATTTTATAGTAAGAAGTAGGCTGCTACTGAGAGTTCTTAATTGAATGTGCTAATTAATGTATCCATAGAGTAGTTGGTGTTGGATAGAGAAGAATTGGTAGAGTTGCTTTTTGGGGAAGTAAAATCACAAGCAAACAGAAATGATGATTACTAGAGTTGCAGTCCATGTGGAAAAGTGATGCCCAGCAGTAATGTCATAGACCCAAAATTATTCAATGTCACACAAATTCTTTATCAAAACATGAGTATTGAGCTCATTTGTGGTTAGAGCATGCTATACATTAGCTTATTGCAGGATATCATGTCTCGTACGCGACTTTATATGATGCTGCACGTTTGTTAGGTGCCACATCCTATGAAGTAAACAATTATTGTCTCGATTATGAATAGCCAACAATACTAGTTCAGTTAACTTACTAGGCCAAATCGTAACTAGGGAATGGACAGACCTTCCTTTTGGGCGGTGAGAGTGGAGGAATGATTATAATGGCACTTTATGCATTCAGTTACTAGCCTTCGTGAATATCTGTGGTCCCAGCGTGACATTCGTTTGGTTTTCTCCATAGATATATTAGGGTCATTACTTTGAAATTTCTGGGATGCAATATGTTTAGAGCAGCAACCCACTTAGAAAAACTCTAATTTAGATATGTTTAGAGTTTTTCTAAGTGGGTTGCACCTAGATATGCCATAAGCAGTTCATTCATGGATTACTTTTTCACTGATAGATGAGTGAGGCGCGTAGTCGGTATCATACTTTTTTCTTTCGGCATAGAATTCCTTGAGCTAGCTACAAGGTTATGGATTTTTGCAAGTATTTTGTATAGATGTTTGTTTTTACGCAGCATGCCTTGAAGCAATGGTGCATAGAGCAGAGAGTGACATTAATGTTCGCATCTGTCTGTTGGAGAAGATGCACTGGTTTGCACATGGATGATGCCATGATGGCATGCGGAAGTAGCTGAAGGTTCTGGATGACTAGTCTTGGCAGTTTATATCCTGTTTACTTGAGGACTAGGAAAGAGATTGATTTTGTTATAATATCATCATAATATCTCTAACATAGTTGAAATATCTGACATAATAAGAGTCAATATTTTTGTTATGAGCTCTCTACATAAGAAATTTCAAAAAACAACTTTTTATTTTATTCAGTGAATCCCGATAACAACTTTCATTATTGCTTGAATAACTTGAGGAATCCTTTTACTTATTGAAATTATCATCAAACTGCTTTGCCATAAGTCACATTTGCATGTGTGTGAATCTTTATTGTTGCGCATGTCTCAACTAATGCACTACCTACTCTTATGAACTCTTCTTTTTACCCACTTCTATTTCAGTAAAACTGATGAATTGAGTCTGGTGACCGCAGCTACATATTCCAGGCATCAAAGTCAATCTGTTATTGTTCTGTCACACTTTCTTTCTTTTTCCGTTTTTCTTTATCCTAATTCATGTTGGCTTCAAATCTCATCACTTGTTTAGTTTTTATCAATAAGTACTGCATGCTTTACCTTTTGTGTTCGCAAGAGTGGGGCGCTTCTTGTTCAACACTTTTTGCAAAAAAATGGGGATGGCAATTGATCCAATCTGTCTGAGCCTGGGCATTACTGCATTTGCCCAATTATCCATGTTTCTAACCCATAACATCTACACGTAATATTTCGTCATTATTCATTTATTTTGATTCCTATCTTAATTACCAATTGATTTTAGTTATCTTGTATGGATTTTTAGCTGGTTTTTTTATAGAGCTCGTTTTGATGCCCCCTGAATTGGGTTCATATAGTCCTTATAATTGAACCATTAACGAGTAATTGTTGGCAAATGTGTGGCATAAAATTGATTCTCCCGGTGCTTCTTTTGGTGGTGCAGTTGATGGCGTACTTGACGGTTGCCGCGACTGCTGCTGCTGCACAATCTGCAGTTTTTGCAAAGTTAGGACAGCCTGATCTGCAATGGATGAAGATTTGCAACCTGTACGGGAAATTTTGTAACCAAGTAGGGGAGGGAATAGCAGCTGGACTTTTAGTGAGTGTCAGCATGGTGGCTCTGTCTGGTCTCTCCGCGTTCAGCCTATTCCGTTCGTACGGTGGTGGGAAGAGCAAGGATGATGCAAGGTGGTAGGTAGGGTTGTTGGTCGCCCGTTGATTCCTCCACTCCTGCGAAGTGAGCCGCATTGCTTTGCTGTCATATTATCCGAAAAGTGGATGTAATTTAGGTAAAGATGGTGACGATTAGCCTGTTGTTCGAGTGGTGAAAGTTCTAAATAAATCAAAGCTTTTGGTGTTTATTCTGCTTTCGGCCGCGTGTATCTCCTCTGTCTAAATCAATTTCTTAATTATGATAATGACACTGATGATATGATGTAGGCAAAAGAAGATGCGTTATGATTTCACCATACGTGTTTTTCTTCAAGTTGTAATTGTAAATGGTCCTCCACTCACATTACCTTTCTGTGTGGTAGTTCAAGATGCATCACACGGTGCATTGTTAAGATTAGTATAAAATAAATGTTGAAAGAGATGCATGTGGTTTTTATATAATGAAATACAAATATAATTAATTAAAAATCAAATAAAAAATGAAACCAACATATTTTTGAGGTTATTATTAACTTTTTGTCCTTTTATTCCACAACTTACATCATAAATTGTATTAAATTATTGAATTATATGATATAATTAGAATGTAACCAACAATTAATATATCAATTTTTTGTCTTATTAAAGACTGTCTGTGTGGATGTGCTTTATACTTTAATTATAATAATTGAAGCTTTGAATCAAAAATACAAATAAAAAGTTGCAAGTTGGTATTGACGCAAAATCTACCATACACCAAGGAATTAATCTAAGCGCCTCCATAAAGATTAAGCCTGCAGACGACAAGAGAAAACGATGCCAATGAATTGGATCATCTCTCCTCAAGGAGCAATATTTTAATAAAATTTTGATGGATGAATCCACAAACAAGGAGAGTGGGTACTGTGTTAAAAATCATCGTGAAATTATTGTTATTGTCTATTCCTCAAGAAATATATTTTAGGTTGTACATTTCATTTCTAGCCTAAAACATGTCTAAATTGAGTTGCTTTATAAAAACAATTTGACTTCGAGATTTGTGCCATGCGAGGAGTCATTTGTATATATATAATCAATTCATTGCAATTTCATCTCAATTTGATCTATGTTAAGTTAAAATGATTTGATAAAAGCTTTTTCTTGTTTGAAAAAAAAAATAGTAAATAAATATATGATATTAAGCTTAGGAAAAAAATTGGATTACAATTACAAAAATGCAATACTATTAGGGGTGGCAATATGGACAATAATTTTAATCTCATTTAATAAATAAATCGAGCCAAACTTAAAATTTTCGTAAATTTATACGCAAATAAATTCCAAATGTTGTTCATTTGGAAAAGTATACCCTGAATACAAGAATGAAGCTAGGTCGTAATTGATTTCATATTTTAGTGTTGTTCTTTTCTTCATTTTTATGGGTTTATTTTAATCAAATTGAAACAATTTATCTTTGAATCAGTTTGGTTCAAATTAATCTATTATTCTGTATTTTTCAGTTCGGATATTTAATATTTAAAGAAAACTTATGTTCTGTTACCGATTGGATAAAATTTTATTTTTTTAATTTCAAATAGCTATTTTTCGGTTAATTTTAAAACTAATTTATTTCGATCTCCTAAACTTCGATTTTTTTTCACAGCCGTATATCACAACAATGCATGAGCAAGATAAGTTCGGCCTTAGGCCTCGGCTTGGGAGGACCAAGGAGCAAACGAACAGCACCAATGTAAGTCTAATTGAGCTAACCTTTGATAGTGGACTCCACGAGCCGAAGTATCGAGGGCCTTCAGTTAATTTCGGATTTGGATTTTGGCGATAATGCATGTGCAGTTAATTGATGGATGGAAGTTTTATTATTTTAACAAATTGATGGATGGAAGTGGAACTGTAATTTTTTTTTTTTTTTTATAGATGTGATGTTAAATATTTAAAAAGTTCCTTCTCATTAATTTTTTTTTTTTTTAATAAGCTGAGATAGATTTATTAACAGGTCATTAAAAATGACTTAAAAGGCAAGCGAACTAAGAAACAACAGAGGAAGCAGAAGGAGACCCGAATACGAGCCAAACAAGCTAGCTCTAAAACTAACTAACAGCGAACTGATGCCCCCCCCATGAATATAACCAAGAGGAAGAGTGTATCATCTGAACTGCATTATAGGGAAATAAAGGATCCCTACTTCTCAACCAATTCTGCCAAGAAGAGAAAATAAGATTTAAAGTCCGAAAAGCAGAGAAATTCTCGTCCTGAAATATCACCCTGTTACGCTGAAGCCAAATATTCCATGCTACTGCATATATCAACATCTTCCACATAACTTTCGCTTCATTTTGGTTACCCCGAAATAGCCCACTCCAGCTCTTCCAACAATCTGGCCAGGTTCCCGGAGGAACCCACACAATGCCCGCCCATCGAATGATGTAGTTCCATATAGGAATTACGAACTTACAGAGAAGAAGAATGTGAGAAGTGCTTTCAACCGTCTCAGAACAGAAAGGACAAAGGCTTGAATCCAAGGGAATCAAGTTTCGAATCCTAAGGAACTCTCTCGTCACAATGTGGTCCTGAAGGGATAACCAAATGAAGAATTCAACACGATAAGGAACCAATCTACTCCAGCTCGATGCCAGAAGATGGTTTTCCGAAGCACCGAATTGATGTTTATCGATCCCCCTACAGAAGGACCTAACAGAGAACTTACCAGCATTTTCAAGGTTCCAGGACAGAGTATCTCTGTTTGCTCCCGTACTTGGAGTAGTGATTAAATCTATAAGATTAGACACTTCCTCAGCCTCCCATTCAAATAAACCTCTTCTCCAATTCCAGTTCCAACTCCATAAATCTCCTGCCCATTCGCCGAAATCTCTGACCACACCTAACTGATTTTGGGAGAGTGTGTATAGGCGCGGGAACCGAAAAGCCAACGGAACTTCCAAAGCCCAAGGATCCCACCAAAACTTACAACTCTCCCCGTTGCCTAATTTCAGCTTAGAATTAGAAGACCAAAAACTGAATAAGGAGTTATTTCTACCACATACCCGCACAATGTCTCCCCAAATCTGAGAAAAATGAACCCTATCGGTTAGCCAAAAATCCCCCAACGATGAAAAATTATACTGCTTTTGAACTATCTCAACCCACAATTTCTTCTCATTAGTAAGGAGACCCCAAACCCACTTCAACAAAAAAGCTTCATTCCTTGTTTGGAGACGGCCAATACCCAACCCTCCTTGCTCCTTAGGCCTAACCGCTGTTGCCCAATCCACCTCCGCTAAAAATCTAGACTGCTCATCCCCACTCCAAAGAAACCTTCTCATGATACTCTCGCATTGGAGGGCGATACCTTTAGGCATACAGAAAATGGACATGTTGTAAATAGGAATGCTTGCTAACGCGGTTTTGATAAGGGTTACCCTCCCACCCACAGATAACAGGGCGCCTTTCCATGTCGACAATTTTTTCCTCATAGCCTGAAGCATGAAATCCCAACTGGATAGTCTCCTCGGATTCATCCCTACGTATGAACCTAAGTATTTGAAAGGAAGGGATTCATATTTACATCCAGCTCTGCGAGCCAACGTCTCCCCTGACTGTCGAAAAATGTTAATTCCCACTAAGGAGCTTTTATGGAAGTTGACCTTCAGGCCCGAAAAAGCATCAAACCAGCGCAGCAATCCTTTAACACATTGAATTTCTACCTCATCGTTGCCAACAAAAACCAATGTGTCGTCTGCAAATTGAAGGTGAGTGAGATTCCATCCCGCTGAAGAGTTGCCTAATCCCCTCAAATGCCCGCTCCTCTCCGCCCTACAAAATAGTTGGTGAAGACCCTCTGCCGCAATGTTGAACAGGAAGGGAGACATGGAGCAACCTTGTCTTAATCCACATCCCACCCCAAACTCGGCTGTAGGGGACCCATTAATCAAAACAGAAATTCTAGCTGAACTCAAGCACTGCTGAACCCAACTCCGCCATTTAGAACTGAAACCCATGTGGCTTAGAACTTCATCTAGGTAGCTCCATTCTACTGAATCATAAGCTTTCTCAAAATCAAGTTAATTAATGTAATTTGAGGCTTATTAACCACCTAATTTAGTGACACTTCTTATTCTTATAAGTAGAACTATTTTAATTAGTTATCTCATGATTATCCAAGTATTCCAAATTTCCAATTAATTATAATTATAATATTGCAAAACACACGAGAAAAAAACTTGGGTACATATCATGATGTATATACCTCTTCCATTGAAATATTGACACGTATTTATTAATTCCATTAAAATGTATACGTGTCAACATTTCAATGGGAAAAATACGGACATTATGAAGTTTTACTCCATGCGCTACCATACAAAGAGAAAAAAACCAAAAACAAGACTTGGACACACACAATTGTTTTAGGAGCTGGATAATAAGCAAGTGACTAAGTAATTAGTTGGGTTTCCTGCAATTGGTCCTGATCTCTCCTCTGGAGCCAGTGAGGGGGGTGATGTCTCCCATCTTGATCATGGCGGTGGCGAAATCAGAGGAGAAGGTGTGGGGATTGTCGCTGTAGGTGCGAACCAGGGAATCAGTGGATCCGCCGTTGAAGAGCTGCTGGTCGGAGTGGAGGAGTCCCTTCCGGTTGACCAAGTTCTTGAAATAATTGTTGTCGAATTGGGTGGGGGTTTGGAGATCAAGTGGGGCCAGGTTGTTGTCTGCTGACGACCCTGATGCGCTTGGGCAGTTCCCTCTCCTCTCCTTTGCAAGCGACCCATCTATATTGCTCTCGTTGTATATGCGTCCCCTGAAGTTTGTGCATCTTGCTTGTCCAATTGTGTGGGATCCTACATGCATGTATAATATATGTTATTGTACATACTGTACATCTATACAATACAGTACTGAAGTATAGGTACGTACCAGACAAGGCAACCATGTCAGTGGTGGTAAGGCCAACAGCATTGAAGCGAGAGATGAGCTGGTTCAAGTTGGAGGTAGGAGGTGGGATGCTGTTATTGGCAGCTGCTTGGCTTGCTGTTCTAGCATCTCTTCTCCCAAGTTTCACACCCCAATTCGGCCCACCAAGCTAATTTATTGAATTAATTATATTACTACTAGTCTACTAATATTGGTCAATTTAATTAAATCTTAATAATTACTAAACTTACAATGGCAGTGGAGTCTCTCGCAGCAATGGTCAAGATATCAGCGCAGGAGACCACACCTTTGCATTCCTTCTCAACCGCGGATTTGATGCTGTCGATCACCTCAAATCCTCGTGCTGAATTCCGGTTTGGGGCTGCGTTCTTTTCTCCTGTCAACGTTGACGTGTCATCCAGCAAAATGGACCCGTCGCATCCCTGCAATCATATGTTATTATTATTTCAATTAATTAAGATCATATATATATATATACTATCAAAGAATAATAAATAAACAAACGTACGTTAACAAAACAGTCATGAAAGAACAAGCGAACAATGGAGGCGCCAAGTCGTCTCTCCCTGTTGATGGCGGATTGCACAACAGGCTTCACCGTTGCGAAAAGGTTAGGGCAGGAAGTTGAGTAGAAGCTGGTTGATAGCTGAGCATATGCTCCACTGCCAGTATTGCCCCCCATCATCCCCACCACCGCAACCATAATTACTACTAATAATCCCACATTATTATTAATATTCATGATATTAATTACTACTAGTAATCAATCTTTTATGTCAACTGAATTTGTTGATTAGCTAGCTAGCTAGAGATCGATGAGTTGATTTGTGTTGTGTGGAAAAAATGTGAAACAAAACATGGGGTTATATAGAGGAATCAAAGGTTATATGTAGGCTGGGCAGGTGACCTAACTTTTGACTCTAATCTCCCAAATAACATGCATGGCATTTCCACGTTAACATACAACTAATTAATAATATTGGTATATAGCTAGAAGAAAAAGGATGGGTGGGTGGGTGACTCGTGATATAAATTAACGGATTGAGAAAAAATAGTCTACAAATTAGAAATGGTAATTAGTACATGTTCTACGACTTTGAGAATGCGAACGTATCTTTTTGTTGGGGGAAAGTTGGGATTTGAATTAGCATGCGGATTTGGTGAAGACCTCAAAAGTCAATTTCCAGAAAATCTAAAAAATAAATGAAAAGTGAGAGTAAGAAGAGTCAAGGATTGACTATATAGTATTATTTATGTGGTCACTTTCACAAGAAGAAAAACAAGCTTTTTGACCAGCGTTGTTGTTAACCAATATATTTGTACTGATTTCACCTTCATATACATTATATTGTTTATGGTTAAAAAACAGGGACGAAATGTAGCTCTTGGTGATTGGTCACAAGGATACTTTGTGACTGACGAGTAGTGTTGGAAAATTATAGTGCTGTTGGTGTTACGTCTGATTAAGCGCAGACTAGCGCCTACTCTGATTACCCAACACATTAAAAGGAAGTTATACACACGAGGTCACCATTGAAAGTAATTATGTATAGTAAGTAGTACAAGTTTTTCATGCTGGTATCAAGAATTAGATCGTAGAGGTTGTAGTTGCATTCGGCCACACAAATAACAAATTTGAAAGTACTAACAACTTAGTCATTTATCATTTTCGCGCCAATTTGAGGAGCCAAATATCTTCAAACTAAAGGATTATATTCGTCAGAAAATACATTAGTAATTTTATGTAAGGTTTTAGAAACTGGATCAGAAAGTTGAATTAAAGAGATAAAATATTCAAATTTTAGAGGTTCAACTGCGGTTAAAACTGATTCCATTAATTTTTTATCATAAATTATCATTTTTTACGGAAGGTCGGTTAACATAGGACTAACTCTTTGAAATTTTGTTTGAAATAAATATTGAAATTAATTTAAACAATTAAACCAACAAAGATACCAGCCGACCTGTCATGCAAGCACCCTCTTGTGTGACAGGTCGCGCCCGTTGGTAGAAATTGCCCGCAAATGCGCACTTATAGAAGGCAAAACTTAATTATCGGGGGATTTATGGTATATCATGTTATATTTTTTATTCACTTTTAAGTTTTAAGACATCCCATTTTAGAGCACAATAATACTAGAATGGAATGAAAATAATTTTCTACCTGTAACGAGCATTGAGAATATATTCGGATTAAAAAGTTTAGAAAAAAGATCGTCCTCATAAATTAATTAATACTTGTGGATTCATAAAAAGAAGAACTAATAAAAGCGGAAGATTTTAAATTAATGCAAATGAATTGGACATCCCTTGCCCAAACTAAAGACGTTTTTGGAAGGTTCATTAACAAGAGTGGTTAAGTTAGGCCAAGATGTCAAAAAAGGAAAAAAGTTAGGCCAAAATGTCATACTACATAGGACTTGTTTGGGAAGTATTTCCAAACAGATTGTATAAATCTGTTTTTTGTCACAACTGATCTAATAATCAAAATTATTTCGGATAGAATCTTTAAATTTGATATTTCTATCATATCAATCAAGTCTATTAAAGATAATGAGAAGCCTATCACCTAATTATTTGTATTTGAAATATACTGGATATACGTTTATTTGTAATTCAAATTATGTATATTTTTAGGATTAGTTATACACGGGATAATATCTTATCTCTTGATTCAAATGTATAAACTTGTGTATATATTGCTTTTCCTGTCCTTTAAGTAAATCTGCTCGTACCTCTTTAAAAATAACTGGACGACGTAGTACCGCTCCATTAGAATTGATTTTAGTGACATGCGAGGCCCGACCTCGGTTACCTCTAGTTGCTTTAAATATTTCGTTATCTTTGTGGATGATTATTCAAATTTTGTGCGGTTCTACCCATGTTCCTACAAATCCGATGTCTTTCACATCTTTCCAATCTTTCAGAAATTGGTTGAGCGTCAATTTGACAGCAAAGTTAAGTATGTGCAAACTGATTGGAGAGGAAAATTTTGTAAATTGAGTTCCTATTTTCAAGACTTAGGGATTCATCACCGTGTCATTTGTCCTCACACTCATGAACAAAATGGTCAACTGGAACGAAAAAATCATCACATCGTTGAAATTGGTTTATCACTTATGGCACAAGTTCACTTACCTCAATATTTTTGGTCCTATGCTTTTGAAACAACCATGTTTTTAATCAATCGCCAACCTTCCCATACTTTAAACAGATATTCTCCTTATCAGTTATTGTTTCGATCTCCTCCAAATTATAATTTTTTAAAGGTTTTTGGTTGCACCTATTTTCCATACCTTCATCCCTACAACCGCTACAAACTCGACTACCGGTCTGTCAAGTGTCTGTTCTTAGGCTACAGTTCAACTCGTCATGGGTATTGTTGTCTTGACTTACAAACTAATAAAATTTATTTAACATGACATGTTCAAATTTTTGAGTGTGATTTTCTGTTTGCCCAGAAACAATCCTCCTCTCTGTCCTCATCCATTTTAAATACAACACTCGTCCCACGTGTCTTTCTTGACATGTCCTTCCTCAATTCTCCAATCTTGTGTCCGGTTTGTAGCAACAGCTCGCCGAAACTTAGCCCGCGAGGAGTGCTCAACTTGGACCAAGTCCATCACAAGATCATAGTGCAAATTCTAGTCATCCAAGCCCACCATCACCACCTTTCCCCTCCGACCCACCTTCCTAAATACATGGTCCATCTATGCAAACCCACTCCCCTAGCCCACTACATACCTCATCTACCTCGTCCCTACCAATCCCTAATTCTCAATCTTCCACTTCACCCTTTGTTGTTCCAGTCATGCCTCCAGTTCCTCCTGTTGCCACTAAAACCCATGCCATGACTTTGTGTCCCGCTCGCAAGCCTAACCCGAAATATACCGCAAACTTTATATGCTCCACTGTCCAACTTTCCCCTTCCATTGAATCCGAGCCCAAATCTCATTTTGTTGTCCTCAAGTCCTCAAATTGGCATAGAGCTATGGAAGAAGAGTACCGTGCTCTTCCCCTCAACCACATTTGGCGCTTTATTCATTTTCGGCCGGGCATGAATTTAATTGGGTGTAAATGGATCTTTAAATTAAAGCGCAAGGCAAATGACAGTATTGAGCGCTACAAGGTGAGATTGGTTGCCAAAGGATTTCACCAACAGGAAGGTTTGGACTATGATGAGACTGTTAGTCCCGTAATTAAACCTCCTACGGTTTGCACCGTGTTGTAATTGGCAGTGCAACAAAGTTTGACCATTCGCTAGCTTGATGTTCAAAATGCATTCCTCAATGGAGTGCTTTCCGAGCAGGTTTACATGCAACAACCTTCAGGTTTCATTGATGCCTCTAAACCAAATCATGTTTGTTTATTGGTTCGGCCGCTGTATCGGTTGAAGCAATCTCCAAGCGCTTGGTACGCGGGCCTTGCTTTTTATCTCCTACGCATTGGCTTTGTTAATTCTCGTTACGACTCGTCGCTCTTTATTCTTCGCAACAGATTGCATACTATGTTTTGCTTGGTATATATGGATGATATTCTGTTGACAGGGGATAACCCTAGTTTCTTGCTGCACATTATTCACAAACTAGGAACTGAGTTTCGCTTACGCGACCTCGGTAACTTGTCCTTTTTCTGGGGATTGAGGCGCACCGAACTCCCTCTGGCTTATTCTTGACCCAGCACAGATATGTTACTGATTTGTTAAGAAAGGCTGGTATGGACTCAGCTCGGCCGACATCTACTCTTTCTTTTATTATGTCAAAGGTTTCACTTGATCTCAGTCCATTTTCTGACCCCAAATTATAATCGTAATACCGTGGGTTCTCTTATTTATCTTCAAATGATGAGGCCTGATATTTGTTTTTCAGTCAATTATGTGTGTCAATATATGCATAATCCATCTGTTGTTCATTGGGAGTTAGTGAAAAGAATTCTCAGATATCTTAAGGGGACAACTTCTATAGGATTACATCTTACATCCGCTGGTGGTACACACCCTTTCCATATTTATACGGACTCCAACTGGGCTGGTGATTCTCAGGATCGGAAATCCACAAGGGGTTACTTGGCTTTTATTAGGGATAAGATAACCTTGTTTCCTAGCAGGCCAAGAAACAAAAAATTGTTGCTCGTTCTTCTACTAAGGCTGAGTACAAAGCCTTGGCAGATGGGGCTTCCGAGGTTGTTTGGTTGTCTGGTCTGCTCTGTGAATTGTATGGTGGTACAAGCGTTGTTCCCACTTTTTGGTGTGATAATATTGGTGCCTCCTGCTTGGCTGCCAACCCAATTTTCCATGGTCGCACCAAGCATTTCAAGGTCGACTTTTACTTTGTGCGTGATCGGGTTGCCAAAGGTCATCTCCAAGTTCAATACGTTCCAACTGCGGATCAACTTGTCGATGTCCTAACTAAGCCACTCGTAGCACCTCGGTTTCGCTTCCTATGCTTCAAATTGAACGTCGCAGCACCCCCTTCAATTTGCAGGGGGTATCAACCAAGTCTATTCAGGATAATGGGAAGCCTATCACCTAACTGTTTATATTAGGGGTGTGTGTACACGAGTAGGGTCTAACCCGCCCAACCCGCATAACCGAACCGACCTGAACCGCCAAAAGAATTGACCCGCCTAACCAGCCCATATACAGATACATAATCGACCCATTAAATTCGGTGACGGGTCGGGTGACGGGTAGAATTTTTGAAACCCGTTTATAACCGACCCAACCCGCCAACTAAACCTAACCTTAACCCTAAGTATATAGGTATCTCTTTCTCCTTTCTTTCATTCTTTAACCGCTCCCTTTTTTCTTTCCTTTTCTTTTCTTCTCTCTTTTCTTCCTTCTTTCTTCTTCCTCGCTCTCCATCTCCAAACAAACAATCACAAACCCATATCTCCCTAAATCTCAATCACTGCCACTCAATCACCATATCCGATCTCTTTACCCTCTCGGTCTCCTCTATCATCATTGTCGAAACCACTATCACCAACTCAGACACCACACGCACTCCAACACCAACCACCGCCGCAGGCACCTAACTCCTCCCTCTTGGCAGGCGCATACAAAAATGCAATGTAATTTCTCCCTCACCCCTGCACATTCATCATCATCTCCTTTGTGTTCCTTTTTTCCCTTTCTTTGTTTGTTTCGCCATTATTTTTTTCTTTTTTTACATTTTCAGGTCGAATCTATGGCAGCGGTGACAAGAGCCGGGGGAAGGAGATGATGGTATGATTTGGTACGGGTTGTATGATTTCGGTTTCGATTTGTATGTATACGAGTATTTTGTACGAGTTTTGAATTGTATTGGTTATTTGATTTTGGCTTTGATTTATATTTATTTGGTACGATTTGTATTTGGTTTTAGTTTTGATTTTGATTTGGGTGGCCGAAGCAGACTTCGTGGCCGGCGGCGTTGACGGATAAGTGGAGAAGATGATATTTTTGTTTCTGTTTTAAGATTATTGGTTGCTGGGTTTGTTGGAGGAAGAAGAAGATGAGATGTTAGTTTGTGTTTTAGGTTTGTTAGGCTTGGTTGATGGGCTCAGCCCAGCTGGAGGAAAAAAAGGAAGGTTGAGGAGCTTTTATTTTATTTTTTAGTAATTTTTGTTGTGGAGATTTTGAATTTTTTTGTTCAGAGACTTGAATTATTGTATAAGCCCAACCCGCTCAACCTGCGGTTATAGTAGTGAAAACCGACCCGAATCGATCGCTTATTTTCTAGTGGGTTGGTGACGGTTTTGGGCAATAACCGACCCGACCCGTGTACACCCCTAGTTTGTATTTGAAATATACTAGATATATGATTATTTGTAATTCAAATTATGTATATCTTTAGGATTAGTTATACACGATATAATATCTTATCTCTTGATTCAAATGTATAAATTTGTGTATGTATTGCTTCTCAATATCTAATGAAGATCAAGACTTCCAACATATTTCTTCTACTTTATTCTTTGTATTTCTAGTTGTCATAAACTATTTTGACTCTTAGATCAGATTTTGAAGGAAATAGAATCTGTTAAAAAGTTATCCCAAAAAGGCTCATAATTACATTTGACAACTAAGGTAAGTTGTTATCAGTCATATAACTTATTTGGTTTTCTTGTGGGTAGGGGTGGTAAAATGAGTCAAACAGATTGATCTTACCCGTTTAAAATGTGACTCTTTCAATAAACGGGTCAATCTGACTCAATCAGTCAAATTGGAGAGTCGATTTGGACCAATCTATTTGACGTTTAATCAAAGCGACGTAGTTTTAATATATACTATCTAAAAAATATTTTTTTAACAAAGTTAGAAAATTATAAAATTAAAAAAATATATAAAAAACCAAAAAAAAGTATACTAAAAACTTAAAAAATCATTACAAAAATTAGATTTTTTTTTTAAAAACTAGATTTTTAAAAAAAAAATTATAATATTATGATTTTTTTATGTTTGAGATATTTGTCTGTACATTTAATATTTTTGTTATATTTTTATGGTTTTTATAATTTATTTGAATTAGTTAGATCTTTTAGATTTTTTTTAGATTTTTAGATTTTTTTAATATTTTTTCTATAGTTTCATTGTTTTTATTAAACTTTGCTGAATAATTTATAATTTTTTGAATTTTGAGTTTATAAAAAATATGTTAATTTTTTAATATTATAGGGATCAAACCGTCTAACTCTATGGGTCACCGATTGAATCGCCAATTCGGTCTAATTCGATTCGGTTATGATAATATTAAATTATATTATTAATTATTATTATAGAGTACTAGTAGAGTTTCGAACTCAATTTCGAATTTAAATCTTAAAAAAACTGTATGAGTTTAACCCGATAGTTAGACCCATATTCATATTTATTAGTGACAAAAGTATGGTAAATTTCCTTTTAGAAAAGAAGACAAAAAAATCAAGGCCAACTCAAACTTTTTTCCCCGAAGAGATCAAAAGTATCCAGCTGTTGGTTCTAGTTCCTAAAGAACAACTTGAGACCACTAAGTTATCAAGTGATACCAATAATAATTTTTACTACTAATATTTTTAGTAACGGATGTAATAAAAAATAATTGAGATTTAGAACTTTTTATATAGTCATATTTATTTTTATTTAAATAAATAATTATTGACATTGATAATAACTCTATAATTAGCAATTAATGATTATCTTGATTTGTTAATGGTATTTCTCTCCATCTTTTGTAGGTGTTGCTGATTTTTTTATGATATTTTTGTGTACATTACTATCGAATGAGTAGATTGATTTGTCAAATGTTGATATATGATCGCTATTTCACCCAAGAATATAAACTAAAATTATATTATTTTTCCAAAGCATAGAAAATAAAGAATTTCGGGAAATTAATTAAATGTGAGTTCTTATTGGTAGAGAAATTACAAAGGTTATATCCCTTTACTACCACACGTATATAACTTTTAGTCAAAAAATTTACACACCTCGTAGACATTATTTCTCTTCATCTTATAGGTGTTTTTAGGCTGTAAAGAAAAAATTACTTCTCTTTAATTATTAACAAGAATATTGAATTGTTTCACTATTGTACTTTTTTTTCTTTTGGGCAAGAATTCTAATGTTTGAATAGATTCAATTTATATAGAATTGAATCAAATGAGTTTATCTAAAAGAATGTTAACTAAAATGAATTATCCTATGAGAAAGTTTTCATAATTTGATAATAATTAAAATGGAAAAGGTCGTTGCCATCCTTATATGATTATATTATATCTAAGAAACAAATTCTCATTTTTCCAGTTGCGTTAGAAGTTAGTATGCCATGAAAATATAGCAGGCCTAGACTAGGGGAAATAGCTGGACCTCTTGGGCCCTAAGCCCATGTTGCCCAAGTTAACAGTAACAGCCTTCTCAACACGAGTCAATGCCATTGTCAAGTAACAAAACAGCAAGAACAACAAAAACTGCCTGTCGGCCGGTCTAAAAACTCCCATAAGTCTCTTCCTCCCGAGTCCCTCCTCAGGTAGAGAGGAACAGAGACTACAATCCCAGGAAAGGAATACCCACTTCTTCCTCTTTGACGAAATCATGCAATTAAGGTCATTTAACACCTACACCATGTCCCTCTTTTGTTTCTTCATCACTTTCTTGATCCTCTTCTTCTCCGGTTTCCTTCAGCTCCCTTCTATCTCCACTTCAATCGCCTCTCCTCTCAAGCACCCTTCTTCTTCATCTGTCCCCACCATCACCACTACCACTGCCACTACCTCACCAGATCCTTTCTCTGATTTGTTTGCTGCTTTCAAGAAATGGGATTCTCAACTGGGTTGTGACCAATTCAGGAAGAAACACGGCGGGTTCACCCATCCCAGCTCCAATAATGCTTCCCTTACTGCTTCTTTTCAAGCACTTGATGGTGAGTGCAGTGAGTTGAAGATGGGTCACGTTAGTGTTCTGGTAAAAGGGTGGACTTGGATCCCTGATAATTTGGATAATCTGTACTCTTGCCGCTGCGGCCTCAGCTGTTTGTGGACTAAATCCTTGTCTCTTGCTGACAAGCCAGATGCTTTGTTGTTTGAAACAGTGTCTCCTCCCCTCAAGGTATTTTTTTTTTTCATTTTGAATTGTATCAACATTATATATTTCTAGATTTTTAGTTGCACAAAACAATAGTGTTCATCGTTTAGTGGCACATATAATGATGGATTGCTTAAAATAAAGTCTTCAGGCCGTTCATTAAAAATTATGATAGGTGGGTACCTAACTTTCTGGAATGTAACGAATGCAATGAATTGTATCATGATAATGTACTTCTGTTGCTAGCTGATTTTTGGATCAGGGAACATAATTGATTCAATGGATTGCCCAGTTAGTACAATAGATAGACGTTGATTGTTGTGAATTGTTTAGAACGATGCTAATTTGTTAATTTCATGATTGATTGTAGAGGTGCTATGCCGAGTTGCTGGTTGTGGATACTGTTGTCATTTTTGTTGTTATGAGGTTTTTATTCTGATGCAAAGTAAGATTTGAGTCTTTGTTATAGTTTTGAAGGTTTCCTGGATTAATAGTTTTTCATTATCCAGTCTACCTTGTGGGTAGAGCTAAAGGTTGGTCTAATTTAGAGATAAGGTTACATTTGAAATGATGCATGGTTATAAGTCTTGGCTTTCTATGTTGGAACATTGTAATTATTTCAAGCTTATGAATAGTTCAAAATAGAATAACATTTATCATCTTTTAAATGCTTCGTAAAATCTTTTGAACTAGTTGTCTAGATAAGCAAGGATGTGGCCAATCTCTCCCTCTCCCAAAACATGAAAAATAAAAAGAGGGAGCAGAACCCAACCAATCTATGAATAGAAATTTTGATTTAAGAAAGTTGCTTTAGTTAAGCGAGCACTTGCTTCCTAAGAAAACCATAGGAAGACTGAAGCCCTCTTCTCTTTCCTCTCATGCCCCCCTCACTCCTTCTGCTCAACTATTTCCTCACCTACCCCCCCCACGTCCCAGCTTGCACCCTAACACACAAACTTTAAGGAACAGCACCAATCCCTGTTCTCCAGTATCTTTACAGAGACCAGGAAGTCTCTGGAAAGTTGATGCTGTTCTTGTAATCAAGTAATTGAATGTATCACTCAATTGTTTGTCCATTTTTATTGTGCTAGAACTGTATGAGAATTGCTATACGTACTCCTGGCCAGTACTTGGGTCTATTGAGCTTTGTAAACTCAAAGTTGAGTGGTTGGAGAGCTAGATTTTTCTTGAGAGGTTAGCTGGAAATCTAGGGTTATATTTTGTTTCATCTCTTCTCGTTTTCTGAAATGTTCAGTAATGATAGTTTCAGGGAAACAATCTATCTTTTATCATTTTTATTAGTGCAATGGTGAAATTATTTATTCCTTTACTTTCTTAGGTAACTTTGTCCAGCATGGTGCATTGGTCCTTTATTATGTTTTTTATGGACTAAATGAAGGAATCTGTACTGGCATATACTGATAAGGTCATGGAACAATGGGCGTAGGTGAACAATTGCTGCAAAGGGGACACACTTTGTGCATTAAGCCACAGTTATAGGTGTAACTTTAAAGTTAGAGCTTAAAGAATTTGTGTAGGGGACACGGAGAAACTATGCAGTCAATTGGGATTGCTGAAATGGGACGTTGGAAAGCCTTACGACTGACCCTACATGATTTAACACAAGTGTATTACTGTACCTGCTACGGTTCATCATCAGTTCGTTGTCTTGGAATTTTTTTCGTTTCCTTTTGATGATAAGTGGCTGTTCTAGATTGTTGTCATGCATCATTCTTGAGATCGGAAATAAGGAATGCTTAGAGCATTGTCACCGTCACTGCTCTGGAATTTTAATGAACGTTGCACATGCCCAACTCATCAGTGCTACTGATCTTTCTGCATCCCCTTTTCTTGCCACTAACCCGCATTGTATTTGACACACAAACTTATCCAGTTGTGCAAATTTATCCGTTGTGTTGTGTTATGATGTTTTCCAACTCATTTCAAAGTTACAAATTTGTTTTTGGTTGTTAGAGGCGCAATGGGGATCCACTCCGTGTTTATATGGATCTCGAGGCAGGGAGAAAAAGGTCAGGTCGTGAGGATATATTTATTAGTTATCATGCGGAAGATGATGTTCAAGCCACGTATGCTGGTGCACTCTTTCATAATGGTAGAAACTACCACGTGTCTAGCCAAAAGCACAATGTAAGTGCTTGACTTAAATTGATTGGTTCTTTTTCTCTCGTCAGTTTTCTTTTTTCCAATTATTCTTGATTTATTTATTTTCGTGCAACTAAAGTAACTAGTTGTTGGTTTTTTTATTTTTAAATGAAGGATACACTTGTTTATTGGTCATCGTCGCGTTGTCTTTCCCAAAGGAACCTTCTTGCCAAGAGTCTTCTCAGCTTGCTACCTCATCATTCTTTTGGCAAGTGCTTGAACAATGTTGGGGGGCTAGACATGGCCCTATCTTTCTATCCTGAGTGTGCCAATGATGCAAGCATCAAACCAAAATGGTGGGATCACCTACATTGTGCGATGTCGCATTATAAGTTTGTTCTCGCGATTGAGAACACGATGACAGAGAGTTATGTGACAGAGAAGCTGTTTTATGCCTTAGATTCTGGTGCAGTTCCCATCTATTTCGGTGCCCCTAATGTTTGGGACTTTGTTCCTCCGCATTCAATGATAGATGGGAGCAAATTTAGATCCATGGAGGAATTGGCTTCTTATGTGAAAGCCCTTGCCAATGACCCTGTAGCATATGCTGAATACCATGCATGGAGAAGATGTGGTGTATTAGGTAACTATGGAAAGAGCCGCGCGACGAGCCTTGACACCTTACCTTGTAGGTTGTGTGAGGTTGTTAGTCGAAAAGGAGGGAGAAATGCTAAAAGTTAGGGAAGTCTTATTTGTTGACAATTGACGTGGGTTGGGTTAGGTCTGCTCGTGCTCGCTGGAGGCGGGAACGGATGATGTTAGCTGCGAGCTTGAGGTGGAAGGACGTTGTATAAAGAGTGTATAGAACACAGAAATGAATACTTACAATTGCTAGTACCGTTAATCCTAACTAAATTCTAGTGTAATGGTTGATACCCATCTGATTAGTGCCATTTTAAGGTGAAAGACTCGTTAAGGATAGAAATGAGAATTCTGTGATAGAGGGATCTGTTTGTCAGAATTTGAGAAGTTGCAAGTGCCATTTTTGTGCTAAAAAAATCATGCTTTAAGTGAAGAAGGAAACAAACAGATGAGATGATTTTGTGTAAAAAGGTTTGCCTACGGTAAGCACATTTTGTATGTACAGATGAGGTTTTTAACATACCCCAAATTTACGAAAAGTTTGTATGCGAAGCATTTTCTTATAATAAAAGTTGATGTGATAATTTTTCAAGTGAAAGTGTTTAAGTGTGTGAGAATAATAATTTGAAGTGTGAGATAGAGACTAGTTTTTATCACTTCAAAAGTTATACTATACAAAATTTATGGAAGGATTAAAACACAACGATTCTTTGTAAAAAGGCCAAAACTAAAAGGGAACTGGAAGTTGCAAATACATGATACATTCATACATAACATTACAGTAATTAGGTATTGGAACAATCGAAGCATATCGAGGTTGTATATGATTGATCGATTATTCCTGATCATCATCTGGTTTGTGGAACTTCCACACCGAAGCCATTATCCCCAATCCCTTGGTTGAAGATTTGGGTTTCCTCACTCGTTGGACCTGGGTCGCAGCCTGCATTATCACTAGTTATCATTATCAGTAATCTTTTCTTTTCCTAGACATTTGCAAGCGAAAAAAGAAGGGAAAAAAAAGGTCGTTTACTTTTTGCCTGGGCTTGCTGTTCCTTTGGATCTTGATGCTCTTCAATTCATCAGGTCTGTTTTTCAGGTATTCCTTTACTTGTTCATCATTCATGGAGTCTATCATATCAGTCTGCAGCAAAAATAAATTCCAACTTTCTATTTATTTTTCAACATTTATGATTTCTTTATTGAATAACAATACTTATACTTAAATGAAATAAAAGAGTACGTAGGATACAGTTGGATGGGAACATTCATATTTAAGTAGAGCTTTTGTTTATTTAGTGGATGTTCTTTTTTGCGATTCCTGTCAAAATATTGATTTCATTTGAGCATAATCATATTCTGATGATCAAGAACTTTTTAATTTTTCAACTTCAAACTTGAGATTTAGATATATAAAAGTGACAAAAAAAACAGAAAAGAAAAGAGAGGATGTGAAGTAATTAGTAAAATACCCAAGCTTTAAGTTGTTGGATTTCATTTTGGAGGGTATGTTGTTCTTTGTCTGCGATATCTTTCTTCTCTTGCCATGAGAATGAGATTAATGCTGTTGTTTCCTCTTCTTGATCATCATCTACTGACACCGTCGCCTTCTTCTTCTTCTTCTTTCCATCATCTCTAGCCCCGCTTGACATTATTAATGCTTATGCAGATGCCAATTCAACGATTAATTCACTTAATTATAAACTATTAGTCAATTAATTAATGCATATATCTATATTTCGGATGGAATGGAATGGAATTGAATGAAAGGAAAAGTATCATTTTCATCCCTATAAGTAAAGACGTGAATACGTAACGGTTACCCTTATTATACGCCGCTGCTAGTATCTACTACTCACCATACGACTATACGTTACAAAATTACAAAAACAAAATGTAAAAAATACTTGTCTACGTACACTACTAACGCACTACATTCTACTTAAAATAAAAATACTAATACACTACGTACGCAATGTAATGTTTCGCGCATATTCATCACTAGTTTGACCGTACGTTTCTATATAATTTTCAACTACTCTATCTTTAATTTATATATATTATTTTAGCTACCATCTAGTCTCTATGTTCTTTTTTAAATTCGACTAATCTGATTCTTTAAACCTAATTGGGGCTGAAATGTAAATGATACTTTCTACTTTCTTTTTTTTAATCCTTCAAATTTACTTCTAATCCCTCTCACCATCTCTTATTCTTGATATATATATATATATGAAGAGGAATTATAGATATGAGATTTTGGTTTATTCTCATTCATTGTCCTCTGTCCTCATACCGAACAAGATAATGATTAATTTACCAATTTGTTCTCATTCCTCCACGGAAGATCAAGATATGTTGTTCTAATTCGAGCTTATGTAAAAAGAAAAATGAAAGATATAGTTGGTTAAAAGAGAGAAATAAATTAGGCTTATGGCTTAAGCCCATTTTTTGAATGCTTTATTTTAATATTTGTTTCTTCTTCACGGATCACATAGCGAACCGCCTCCATAACATAACGAAAGAGCCCACCCAACCCGCACTATAATAAAGAGAAGAAGAAACTAATGCGACCATATTTGCGAACATCCCTCCTTAACCTCCCATCTCTTCGTCTCCTTCTCCTCACCATCAGCACCAGAAGCATCCCGCCTCGAAACGTTCCGTTCCCAATTCTTACAGAGAAGCCATCGTTTCTGCGGTGCAGAGCAATGGGGACACCCTCGCCTCCACAACCAGTTGCTGTTCAAGTCAAGGAGAAGGTTGAACTTACGGAGATTGAGAAAAAGATCTTCCAACGCCTCCTCAACACTATCCGCCACTTCAATCTCAACACGGAGCTCCGTGTTGCCGGCGGATGGGTCCGTGACAAGGTCATTGAAACGTACCTTTCCTGTATTACTTCTGTACTGATTTGGGGTTACTTGATATATGCTCATTCTTTTTTTCCTTCGCAGCTCTTAGGAAAAGATTGCTATGATATAGATATCGCTATTGATAATATGGTCGGCAGTGAATTTGTTGACAAGGTGAGAGAGTACTTATTAACCACTGGGGAGGAGGCACAAGGAGTTGGCGTTATTCCACGGTCAGTAGTATTGCAGTTTTTTTTTTGAAAGTTATTAGAAGGTACCTCTCTATTCTAGCAGGAGTGTGTTGCTATCTCTGATGACTCTCCCATGCTGTATCTCTGTTCTGTTTTCTTATCAACGTATCATCTCAGTTCAGTTTTTTTTTTCCCTTTTAAGAAGAGT
The DNA here is from genome assembly GCA_963691705.1 of Viola odorata. Lineage (NCBI taxonomy): Eukaryota > Viridiplantae > Streptophyta > Magnoliopsida > Malpighiales > Violaceae > Viola > Viola odorata. The sequence continues at coordinate 178,424 of OY829537.1, forward strand.
ATTTTTTTAGTATATATATCAACATTAATTATGCCAGGAAAAGGGTTTTGATAAATGTGGAGCAAGTGGGGATGTCCATTCATTCTTATACATGTTTGGCTTCAATCCCTTTAGCAGTGTGCTATTATGTACTAGTATTTACGCTTTTGACTACTGTCTTATTTACTTAATTTTCCTTGCAGCAATCCTGATCAATCTAAACACTTGGAAACAGCAAGGATGCGCCTTTTTGATTTATGGATTGATTTTGTTAACTTAAGGTGTGAAGACTACTGTGAGAACAGTCGCATTCCCACTATGGTATACAATTAGTTTAGAACTAATGTTTCTGTTACATATGCTCATCCCTCCCAAAGGGTTTTCTAGTTGCTATGGCCTGTCTACTATTGCAGTGCTTCAATAGATAGTGGCTTCTTTTGTTCTCCTAGAGGATTTTTCAATCATTTGCATCTTTTGTGCGGTATTGCACTAAAAACTCATTGCCAAAATGCCAAGTTCTTCACTTGTCATTTGTTTGGGTTTTTGCTTCTGCTTCTAGTGTGTGTATAAATATATGTATATATCAGTTATTCAAGTCTGAAATTTGGTACGTCAGTATCTAAGTCAATCAGTTGGTACAGAAATTTGGCACTCCTGAGGAGGATGCTTATAGGAGGGATTTAACTATTAACAGGTATTTTTGAAACTTATCAAGTTAGAAGACATTCTGTTTTTGTTACTCATGATAATTTCATAAGGGTTTTTGGAGTTACCAACTGTAGAATATGATTTCTTTCTTCACCAGCTTGTTCTACAATATCAATACCAGTTCAGTTGAAGACCTTACTGGAAGAGGTTTGTGTAGTTTAACATGTTCTTTTTCCTCGCATATGTATCTGTGCCAGTTTTGCTCAACTTCGCCTTCGCTTTGATATCAGGCATTGCGGATCTAAAATCTGGGAAGATAGTGACACCATTACCTCCAAAAGAAACTTTTTTGGATGATCCGCTTCGAGTTCTTCGAGCTATCCGGTTTGGTAATACTCAATTTATACTTGTTTTCTTTTTTCTCTTAACAAGAAAATTTCTCCGTTTTCACATTTTGGTAAAAGTTGAAAGCAAATAAACATTTCTGAATTAGTTACTTTCTCCTCTTAAGTCAAATTGCTTAGCATCCAATCTGCCTGTATTGTTTTTTTAGTATTCTAATTTCTCATCTACTTTATATTTAGGATTATTTCTTGAGAAAGTATGAAAAATTAAACTATCAATTTTAAGTACAAATTTCCTCAGTTTTGGTGTCTCGAAGTCTATATCCTGAAAGCAGATGTGTGATGCATAACAGTTGTCCGCCAGTTGCATCAGTAAAAAATGAAGTAACATCCGACGGAGTAGCAATCAGTGCTGAAATTTCCATTTGCATGAGGGTGAATGCGCAGGAAAACATGTCTACAATTTTCTTTTGTTGACCCTTTCATTTTTGACAGTTATTTTTTCTCATGTCTCATTCCCATCATTTCAGGTGCAAGATTCAACTTCTTACTGGATGAAGAACTCAAAGAAGCTGCTGCTTGCGATGATGTGAAAAATGCTCTTGGAGCAAAAGTTAGCAAAGAGAGGATTGGGACTGAAGTAGGTTCACCCTTTTCGTTACTCACTTAGCAAATGCTGTGAATATCTTTTGATTCCTGGCACTATTTATCCTGTTTGATTGTTGTATGTTCCATATAACTAGGGAAATAGTTATTTAAGTTATTGCTGTGCATGTTCTTTGTAGATTGATCTCATGATATCTCGCAAGCATCCTGTTCAAGCCATGACCTATATTGCTGATTTGACATTGTTTTGGATTGTCTTCGGTCTTCCTTCTAATGCTCAGCCAGCTGCCATAGAAGCTTGCCACAGGTATTATTAGATCCATAAGTGCATACACTAAGTATATGTAGCTTGGAAAACCTAAATTTGAAAGCATTAGATTTGCGTTGCTGGATGCCATGCTCAAGGTCTTCAGAGCAACCATGCATTGCAACCGAATTCTGGACTCAAAGCTGTCCTTTTGGGTCCTTTACTGGAAAAAAAACCCGCAGCAATTGAGATAAAGGTGGGAGACCTATTTTGCCCATTCCTGAAAAGCTGTCAATTGCCATGGGTAGCAGTATTCCCAAATTCTTTGTTTTATTCTGACCATAGGAGCATGACTGCAAGCATGGCTTGCCTATCCTCCAAAGGGATCAGCGTCAAATTTCTAGCCTTTGGGAACCTAGTATTAAACAGAGGGAAGGACAACCTGTCTGACTTCCTCCAAGCACTCAAATGATGTCAAAAGAAATTGTTTCTTGGGTCTCTACTCATGAGATACATCACATAGGTGTTAGGACAGAGCTCAGTGAAGTCTCTTGTCTTGCAGAAGATAATATAATGACCCGCTTCAGTAATGCTCCTGCAAAGTCGGTCCCTTTTGGTTATAGGTAAATTCCATGGCAGGACTTTGTTATATTAATCAGGCTCAAAATCTTGCGTTGGATTGAGAGCAAAGAAAGAAAATTGCATTGTCCTCAAAGTGTAAGCAGGACAGAAACATGACAACTCTGCAGCCAATCCTTAGACGAACTCTGTTTCCTCATCAGTACTCAACACACTTCAAATGGAATCCAACAGGGATAAGGGGTTACGGACATTGCCAGGATAAAAGACCAGTTCTAGATATCCTTTTCCAGCTCCTTCATTTTGGACCTAAAACCCTTGTCTTAGACAGAACTTACTCAATTCTAGTCTTTGCATAACTTGCAATCTGAGCTGTGTTGAAGATCTGACAACCACAGAGAAAAAGCACTCTAGGATAGTATCCCAAAGGACCAAAATATATCAGGTGAGACCCCCATTCAGGGACCAAAATCTGTTAGATGCACTGTGTGTACATTCGTCCACTTCCTCTGATTGGCTGGAACAATTTTTTATGGGTTCAGCCTTGATCAATTCAGAATAAAATAATGTTTCAACCAATAATACAGAGGGTGAATGCGTAAGATGCACTGGGAGCATCCAATAATGTTTCCTCATTTAGAACTAATATAAAGAGGCATGATTAAGCTGCTAGGCCTAAAATATCATGCGTGCGAATATCCTTCTCTTTCTGGAATTAGTTTGATGTTGAAGCAATGCTTCTCCCCAAATGTTTGTATAATCTGACACTTCAGGTGAAAGGATGCTTTTGCACTTTTACTATTAAAGTATACGGCAACTCTATTTTCATGGAGGTCGCTGTTGTTGGGCTTGTGTATTTCCTGCATTTGAAGTCACTTTTTGTTTTCATTTGTATTTCATGCTCAAACGAATCCTTTTACTGTTTTCTAGGCATTGTGTTTCTTACTTGGACGCTGCTTGGAATCTTATTCAATTGATTGATGGTTCTCCCATCCCTGTGAGGGAGAGCCATGAACTGTTCTCCAACTTATGCGCCTATACTGTGAGTTACAGCCATGAACTTTTTCCAGTTAATGTCCTTTTATTCTCAGTTTGTTGTTTGTACATCGTAATGGTGGTTTCCAGTTTATTTTCTTTTAGTTTTCTTTAAGTAGAAAATGTCTCATGTTCCTCCATTATGGATTTTGTCACATGAATTTTAGGATGAACAGAAAAGGCTTGCTTTGTATGCTGCTCTGTTTCTTCCATTCAGAAACACCACATATGAGGATAAGAAGGGAAAAAAGGTACCACTTACATTAAAATAATATCCCAAGAATGTTGCTTCTTTAGTTGTGAATTACATTTATGCTGTGGAGGAGCATTGGGAATCAGAAATAACTCATCATCTAATGGTTTCTCTTTTGGGTACCCGGATTTTTTTCATAAAACTTCTACGCTTGTTGATGGTGAAGTTTCTGATTTAGCCAAAGTGGTTCCAATTGAAGAATTTTGGATGTGACATAAGTATTTTGGTATGTAGCAAGTTAAACCTATAAATATATATATGATAAGAAGTTAAACCTGTTGCAATGGGTAATAGGAGATCTAATACATGAAAGCTAGTAATAAATTGGTGGAATAGAAATGTACGGTAAAGTTTCATGTCTCCTATTTTCATGGTAACAGATGTGTTGCTTTTCATTTTCCTTAGTTGTTAATCTCTTTTAAAAGCAAGGTTCTATAGTTTGAAACATCTGATATACTTGTTGAAGTACAACACTTGTTTATATAGAGGTGACATTAAAAAATTTAACCCAAAGAAGATGGTTCTAATGCAACAGGAAAACTAAAGGACTCTCTAGTTCATCAAGATAAACATGAAATAAAAAATAAATAATGGTGATGATGATGATGGTGTCTTATATATCTACACTAACGTAGTGAAGCCGATGAAACCTGAAAATCATTGAAACTATAAACTGCTAAGCATCTCATTGTGTTATCCCTGAACTGTGATTGTGGTATGGGTTTTATAGATTGTTGTTCCAATCCTTTGTTCATTTAAGGACAATGGAAATACAGAGTTGTGATGTCATCAACTTAATTTTGCACAACAGTTGCAAATATTAGCCTTTTGTTCCATGTATATTGTTATGCATGCATCCAAGAATTTCGTCTCTGCTAAAGCTGGATTTGTTTTTCTGCATCGCAGGTTCCTGTTGTCAACTTTATCTTCAGAGACTCCCTTAAGCAAAAAGCCAGTGATCCTGAAACTGTCAGTTAAAAGTTACCTTTTCTTCTGATTTCAACATTTTAGGAGTTCTAAATAGAAGTAAACATAGTTCTCTTTTTTCTAGGTTATCAAGATATTCAGGTCAGTAGAGAAATTCTTAACCTTGATTCGTTTCCATACATCTAGTAAGGAAACCCAACTAGGAGATTTTGATTGGGGCATGGAATTTGTTGACGTCCCTGTTATATCCAAGCATCGAGTCTTTGCAGGTAACAAGTTCCTGCTGGTGTATGGTGTATTTTGGTTGATTTCTCCATGGTATGATTTTTCTTTTTTGGTGAATTATTGCTGATAAGAAAATAGCTAAGCAAGGTCTGTTCTTATTTACTTTTGTGAACTTTGGTACTTAATAGAATGAAATTATTGTGGCACGGTGCTTCATCTATTGTTCAAGAAGTGTGACATGGAAATGGTAAAGCTGGTAGCAAACTGCCTTTAGCTGAGAGGTAGTCAGGAGGCAAAATCTATCCTAGAATCATTATTTTTAGGTTTGAAAACCCCCTGTAAACTGATCAATCTGATTCTTAAGTTCTATGATATGTCAATTAAATACGTTTTAACTTCCCGAAACACCATGGGTTGTCCTTGAGGGGCTTAGTATTGGGCATGCATCTAAATAAATACCAATGTCTTATGAAAGTTAGACAATTTATTATTGACAACAATTGAACATAAGCAGCAGGTTGGATTGATTGTAATAAGAACACAGTGTTTGTTTATCTTTGTTCAAACTGTGGATACTTCAACTTGAAAGGAAGTGATTGTTATTTGTACATAGATCAATCCCCTTTCAGTCAGCCCTTTTAGCAATTTGTTTGAAATGCTCACAGTTTAAAGTCTTAAATTACTTGTGTTTGCAATTACTCATGTTTTACTTTTTTAGTTGTGTGTTTCCTCTTATCTGCTGCTTATTCTTACACTCCAGGATATGTACTACGCGAAATCAAAGATTTGTGGCGAGTTGCTTTGTTAATATCTACCATGCTTTATCCTGCTGATATGGACTTTACTCAACTTGACACAAGAAAGGACTTATTTAAGACCGTTGAGAAGGCTGTCACTGAACTAGGTATATCAACTCAGCCAGATTTTACTGCTCTTTTCAATACCCATCCTTCCAATCTAAGCATAGCTTTGAAGGCATTATAAATTGTAGTTTCCTTTTTCACGCTACATCTCAACTTGAAGTAAACATGCGGTTACTGTTACTTGGTTTATCATATAGTGTACTTCTATAGGCAATAGTAATCATATAATGTTTTGCTGTGTTCTTTTGTTAGCTGTCTTGAATTTGGTATGTGTGTTTCTAACGACTTCAAGGATTGAACTAATTGCACCTAATTTTTTCTTTTTCCTTGTATCTTTGCTTTGTTTTATTTTGATCGGCCTGTTTAGTCATTGCTTGCTAGTTTCATATCATTCACGTCAAAATAAAGTTTATAATAAAATTGATGGCAATATCATTTATGTCCACCCTTAACTTAGGACTGGAGTTTGAGCCTGTGGAATGGAGAAAAGCATGTTGGGACAACTAGGGAGACTGAAAAAAGATGAAATAGATCATAAATATTCAATATGATGGTGTTTTGTTGGCCACATGTCATAGTATGCACTAAAGAAATAAAACTAGACGTCAGTCCTAGAATTCTCGCCTTGCTTCTGATTACCTGACTGTTTTTGTGAATGTTAATGTTATTGAAACACAGGTCTGGGGAGAATTTGGGAAGTGCATTCATTGGTAAATGGAAAGGATATTATGGCTGTTTTGCAGCTCAAGTCTGGAGGACCCCTCGTGAGGGAATGGGTAAGGCAGTATTTCATGTGAATGTAATGCGATGCAAACTGATGTTAATGTCACATTTTAATTTATCCTTTCCCTTTTCAGCAAGAGAAACTGTTTGCATGGCAGCTTGTCCACCATCCCACAGGGAGTAAAGATGAATGTATAGATTGGATGAGAGAGTCAGACTTGAAGCGGGTGAGGATGGAGTACTAGTAGTTCATTGAAATACTTGGACACTACAGGCTCATTTGATCTGATTGTGTCATGAAGCCTATTAACATTCGATGTTGTAGATTTGGACAGTAACAACGGAGAAATTTAAACGGGTGGGAAGAGCCGTTAAACATGTTTACACCAATTTTTGTGTAGGTCCTAACAAATATCTACCGACGGGCATATAGCGGCGGGTAAAAAGACTTACTAGTTTGCATATTTGAAGCAAGTAGTAGGTACTGCAGAAAATTCTGATGTGAAATGGTTGGAAACTGTAAGATGTATTTTGTTTCATTTTCTACATCAAGCAAGACCAAATTTGTCTTTAGAACGGAAGCTTGTGTTGGCAAACGCTTTCCATGGCCTTTAGTCTACGCATTCATCTTAATTTATGGCAAAATTTTCGATTTCCCCGTGTTTATTCCAAAATTTACAGTCCTTTTTACTCACCAAATCATCCATTGTGTTTGTTATATACTCCCTCCGGTCCGAAATGTATAACGTTTTAGCGTTTGCTTTTACTGCTCCGGAACGTATCTTAAGACGGTCGGAACAGTCACTATTTGAGACAATTTTGCCCCGAATTTTTTCTCGAAAATACGTTAAGGATTAATATACGTTCGAAAAAAAGTACGGAATTTTTTGGGGTCAAATAGTGCCTCATCTGACCTCCTCGATATGCGTTCTCTACTAAATATTGGGATGCGAAGAAGTCATACATTTCAGACCAGAAGGAGTATAAACTAGTCACCAACAAGGCGATTGGATTTTAAAATTCAATGTACCATAACTATTTTGTTATAAATAGTTGCCTCTATTTTATTTTTGTAAGGTACTCTTATTAGTCTACTATTTATATAGATACTTGAACACCCTATTATTATCAGAAAAAAAAAATTGTCCAGCCTTAGATCCAACTAGATTTCTTTCTTTTTTGTTCCAAGAAAATGAAGCTCAGAGACCTAACCTTCATCTCCATTACTTCTACACCAAGCAAAGCAATGATCCCACTTAAATAGAGCATATTGCGTCGATCCAACTTTCTAGTTTCTGCAAATCTCCTATACCCACTCACAAGTCACAACAATCCATTATATGGTCCGGTTTAAGTGACGCGAAAGACCACCAGAAAAAGAAAGTACAAGAGCATCCCCAAGCAGAAAACCTAACTGTACACATTCTGCAGAGTGCAATGGTCAGTGCCTTTATGGACAACCACAGACAACTGACTCAAACTCGATTCAGTCGTAAAACCTCTCCGGAGCAACCAAATTATAAAATGCATAAAAAATAGTACAACCGTATGCTACGACAATGTACAAACGGGGTAGCTGCGTGTCACATCCCAGGCATGCCAAGAAGAGGAAAACCCATCATCAATGCATGCATGACCTGAAGCCATAAGAGATCCAAAGGATTGGCAAGCGTCTATTCTTGAACTAACATTCTGGTAGAGAATGAGCAGATGTAAACGGGGAGAAACTGGCAGCAGATTCACTAAAATGCAGTGGACGTGGCTGGTGACCGGAACTCATTAAACTTGGCGAGGCATTGCTGGGACTTGGAATGTATGTAGACATGTATCTTGAGGTGGTAAGGGGCGATATTGATGGGTAACCCAATGAATGGGGTGAGACCAAATGGGAAGCATGTGACCTTTGGGAGTTCATATTCCTAAGATCTACAGAGCTGCGACTTGCACCCAAGTAAGGTGAATGATGGTAGGACCTAAGAGACTGCTGGACATATGGAGTGCTAGAAAGAGAGGGAATATGTGAAACTGAAGCAGACCGTGATGATGCTGGATCAATTTGTATCGCCGATGTTGATCTGAAAGATGATAACATGGAAGAGGAAGCCAAAGACGAAGCACTGGACAGAAGCAGCGGTGTGGACTCTGATGGTGGTGGTTCACCAGTGCTAGTTCTTGCATCACGCTTGCATACCGGACAAAATGTTCTCCATGAGGTAAGCCAAGAATCCACGCAGGAAGCATGGAATTCTGTAATAGTGCAGCAGCACAGATCAAACTACAACTTTATGTTGATAAATACTTTCTTACTAAAACTATGAATAATAAAAATGTATTACCAGGAAAGAACAGGAACTCACTATGTTTACAGGGCAGAATCCTGAGCTTCTCTCCAACGCTATAATCTTCAAGGCAAATGGCACATGTTCTTGAAGTACAATTATCCTCTAAAGCAGCAGTGAATATTAGGCTTGGCATTGCTTTCACTAAGCGGCTGCTCATACCATGGGATTCTCTGACACGAGAAGAGCGAGGCCGCTCTCTTCTTATGCGATGCCTACGAACGAAGAAACAAGTAGCCAGCACTGCAGACATGGCAAGCAGAGAAATAAAAGAGATTGCCATTATAGACCATGCAGAATTTTCAAAGCTCGGGATTAACCAAAGCTCCACATCAGGCAGGCCAGCATACCACCTGAGTTTTTCACCCGAAGCTTTAGAAAGAAACACTGCATGTATTTTTATACCAGCTGAATTCCCTGCCACTGAAATAGTTGCAAGATTCTGGATTAGTAGACGTTCAAACAAAAGTGATGGTTTTCCCTTTCACAAAGGAGACATAGAGAAATATAACAAATTACAAAACCTGGAAAAGTGATCTAGACAGTCCTAAGAAACTTACAGGAACAATGCTTGTTGTTAAACAACCATGTGGATGAGCCTCTACTTAAGGATCTTTTGCTTACGTAAGAAACTTTCATAAATCAATGGAGATGCAATGAAACATATCCTTGTTGTGACAGCTAAAAATAATTTGGTCTCGTAGTTATTTGGTACTGGTGATGATTTCTTGACTATGGTGGTTCCTTTGATGCTAGTTTTGTTTAATTTGGACTCAACGGCCAAAGCTTCCTTTAGGAAAAAAGTAAAAAAACATTTATCACCACAGGACCATGTTAGTCAACAACCCAACACAAGGTGATATATTAAACAAAAGCTATCGGAACTACATTAGGCAAAATATTAACACATGTACCAAGGATGTCTTTACCAGAAGGATTCTTATACTTCAATTGAACAGGGGAAAAAAAACAGTATTCCTTAATACCCTTTAGTTTTATTTTTTTTACTTTGCTAGCTTACAGTGTCCCAATAAAGGCACAAGCCACAGTTCAACATTAACCCAGTACCACTTGCAAAAGCGTAACAAAAACAAATAGTCAAAATACTGGTCAGCTATTTTCAAACCTCAGAGCTAAGCTTATACGAAAGACCAGACTCTAAAGACATCCATCATGGCAATCATATGCAACATACAGATTAAGAAAGCCACTCAATTAGCAGTTGGCTGTTATCTGAAACTAGTCTATGCCTCCAACCAATATTCCGACACACAATGGATAAATGCGAAGAACAAATCCGCAATCCATGTCAGCAATGAAGCATGCTGCCAAGATGAATGATTTTGCAACATGAAATTATCAACTTCTACCATTATTTTTACCCGCAGTGTTTATTTTCAAGAACCAAACGCACAAATCACCTAATATTCTTAACTACAATATGCATAGCATAAAACCGTTAAGTGATATACATGCAAGTATCAATTTCTTATTCTTCCCTGCAGTCTTTTATTTTAAAGAACAAACCCACAACAATATGCATAGCATAAAACCGTTCAGAGATATAAACTGTTTACACTTTTATCACTCACAATTGACATTTGTAGAATGTACTCTCTAACTAACTAATACCATTGGTGCTTAAAACAGAGCTAGAATGAAGAAACTGATGGATTATGGGAGACTTCTCCAACTATTCTATTCCTGGAGTAATTTTTTTTCTTCCAAATACAATCTCTTATCTTCCCATCATTCAACAGACATTATAAAATCATAGGTTCACTACAAACATCATGGCATACTCCATCCTATGGACCATACAACCCCTACAGAAGATTTGTCACAGAAACAGACAGCTAAGAACTCATAAGGAATTCAGTATCAACGATACAAAATCCTCCTTCAAACCAAACAGGAGTCCTAAAAGTAGTACACTATTGGTACTGGCTATGAAAAATGTTAGAGGCCAAAAGGAAAAAAAAACTAAAGGTACCAATAAATGTTAACTTCAAAGACTAATTAAATTACTCGAGAGAACAAGCATTACTGCACTTATCATCAATTGACACAATTGATACTGTAAAGCTCTCTTTTCAGCATAAAATCTTCAGAAACATGAAATAAGCTTAAATGCTTAAAACAGAAAACTAAAGTTAGCTGCCAAAATATTAAGCTTCTTTAAACTAAAGAAGCACGTTGGTAAAGACTTCGAGAACATCAACTGCTAATCGATGAATCAAATCCTAACAAGTAAGATCACTTATTGCAGGAAGCTGAAAACCACAAAAATGTACATAACCATTCATAATATTACTAAGGCCGAAGATGAAATGATAAATTCTTCAAAAAACAAACTAAGACCATATCTATAAACTTCCAGATAGAAAAAGTTCATTACTTGCAACCAAGACACCGTCATCTTCAGTGTCATATACAATAGCAGCTTTGAACCCCGCCTTTTGTGCTTTTCTAACTTTATCCTCAAAGCTACATGCTCCTCTTACTATCAAGACAAAGGGCGAACTACCATTCAAATTACTCTCGAGTTTATTAGTCAAATCCGAACAAGCATCGAGCGGTTTGGCCACATATAAGACCCCACATTCACCAGAACCCTTAAGCCCTGGAGCTGAAAGTTACAGAGAAAAACAATAATCAGAACATGTAACAGCGCTTAACATCAACGACATCAACATTATGCAAAGCAAAATCTTTGAAGTACTTGAGTTTCCAATTAGCTTATCAATTTCGACATAACTATTTTACAGAGAGTTTCATGGGATGGGGAGCTGCAATCTTTACATCTACTTCAATATAAAAGAGACCTTGGCTTACTGATCTAACAAGCACCAATAAAGAAGAGAGCAAACCTCACCGAAATTAGCTTCGATATCATCGAAGGACATGGTAACGTTATTCCCAATCAAGACCACGTTAGCTGAGCAGCAAGCTAGTAGAGAGAGCAGAAAGACGAGTACAACACCACCACCAAAATAACTAAGAAGTGTCATTTTAATTTATTCCCGTAGGAAAGCACACAAAACCTAATTTTAATTTACTTATGTGATAGGGGAGGGCAAAAAGTGGCACGAAATTGGGATATTTCAAGCTAGGGTTTTGATGTTGAAGATAATGGATACATCAGCTTCCATCTGAAGGAAAAGGAAGAGGAAGAGGAAGGATGTGTGAATCCTTTGATTCTGATCCTCTTTCTGTAGGTTCGCCTGATTGGTTTTATGCAAGTGGGGTTTTTGTTATTTTACTATTTTAGCTTCCATCTGATCCTATCTATGCTTATAGTAGTATAATAACAACAAAAACAATAATAATAATCATAGGGTGGCAAGAACTCTTTTGAATCCAAACTGCTTGAAATTAAATGATATTTTTAAAAAAATTATTGTCTAAAATTAAATATTTTTTATTACTTTTTAAATTTTTTTTTATATAAAAATTAAAAACAATAAAAAATAAATGTATTCAATACCTTTCTTAAGAAATTTAAAAAAAAATAAATGGAGGGGAGGAAAGGAAACTAAATAGTGTAACTCATACCCAAATTGATTACACTATCTGTCACCGAATTAGCGTTTTTATAGATACGAAGTGTACTAACTTACCGAATGAAATTTAAAATAAAATATCAAAATTACTTTATATATAAAAATAAAATCCCCCAGGCCGTATGGCACTATGTACAAAAGTTATATTATACTATTATTCTTTACATTTTTATTTTCTAATATTAAAAAAATGACATTTATAGTTTTTTTAGGAAGCATGTTAGAAAATTATAATGGTAAGCATTAAAGTGGTCCACTTTTCTTTTTCATATTACTTAATTATATATAATTAAGCAAATTCTTAAAATTCTCTTTTGGTTTAGTTTTATGTTAGCACCCCACCATTAGGGATGACAATTGGGCGAGTATAAACGAGTATGGGTATGTTAAAATGGATATGGACGGGTACGAGTAAATATCCAATTCATACCCAAAATTAAATATCTATTATTACTCATACCCAACCCAATATGGGTGGGCATCAAGGAAGATCGCATTGGCAGATTTTTTTATTTTTAAATTAAGTATTTTTTATTTTTTATTTGATTTAATATTAATAAAAGGTGACGGCTACCAAAAAGTGATTTTATTTTAAAAAATATCTATTAAATATTTTTTAAATAAAAATAATTAGTGCACCCTAAGTTTGGGTTATAATCAATATTAATGTTGCGGTGAATTATTCCCAATTATGGAATAATGTATGTTTAATTCCTTTAATTTAAGTTGTGGAAATCAAATGTTAAATATACTGCCTTTCTTTCTTCTATTTTTGTGTGTAAGGGGGTTTCTTTCTTATGTTCCTTACGATTTATGAATTGTTAGTCATAAAGTTTATAAAAATAAATAAATAAAACTAAGTGGGGTTTGACTTGCCAAAACCCAAAAGCATATAGTAATTCTCGTATCTTGGTTTTCTTTTTTAATCAGCATCCCAACTCAATCCGGACGCGGCATGCCGTAACTGGAAATCATATTCCTCGTGCAAATCTTATGACAATTTTTAGAAGTTTATCAAATCCGGTCCGGTTTGGCTAGTTCGAAAAAGAAATTCAGCAATCGGTCATCATATCGGAATTGAAAATCCTAACACCTTTATTTGCAATTTAAAAAAAAAATAGTTGACCGGTTGAATAAACTACAATTCGAGTAAATTCGGGGTTGACTAATTATTTCAGAAAAATGCTAAACATGAGTAATTTGGCCAACAAAATTTTAACCACTACACAAACACTATATTTATGATATTAAACGACAACATATAATATAAATATATGATACAATTTTCATTAATTTTTAAAATTTCTTACTTACTAATTTATTAATATTTACTGGTCAACCTAATTCGACTTTAATTGAACTTTTAACCCTTAACTTTTTCTCCTGACCGGGTTAATTGCCAGACCAGATTTTACGATCTGAATTTTTCAATTTTGAACTTTTGTATATATATATATATATATATATTTAATGCAAAACTACGAGTATTTCTAGACAATTAGATCAAGATTAGTCTAATATATAATAGGTTAATACCTAAGGAGTAAAAATACTATTTAGAGTTGATTAAAGCAACCGTGAAGTTATAAAGTTAATAGTTAGTTCACCTATAATACTAGCAAAGTTTGGTGTTCTAGTTTCACCTTCATTTATAAGAAAAATATTATTTTTTTTCAAAACTCTCTTAACATAACGCGAGAAAATAAGTAGAGACACAAAAACTCTAAGGGTCTGTTTGAGATAACTTTTTAGCAGATTTTGTTTCCTTCAAAATCTGATCTAAGGGTCAAATTAGAATATTTTACCAGAAATATTTTAGGTCATTAAATCAACTATGACAAAAATTAGAATAATTTTGATAAGCAATCTCAAATAATCCCTAACTAATTTTATACGAGATGAAGTTATATATATTCACCAATTCTAGAGTTTTACCACGGACCAAGTGGGTGGGTAACTTATTCCTATATTATTAAAACTTTGATTTGTTTTAATTTGCAAAGAAATGGTTGTCACTCCATGTCATATCAATTTCTCTCCTGCCACATCAACACCCAATGCTTTTTGAAGTGGGCATCTTTCCTCCTCTTCTTCCTTTTCTTTTGTTTTCTGTTCGTGCGCCTGAGCAATCTAATCTTTGGAGAAGTGGGCATCCCTACTTTGCAACTCCATCATTTAAGAGATTCGCAATTTCCCATTAACTTTCATATATACTAGTAACTTTTGGCACGTACACACGTGCAAATTACCATATAAATATGGTATTATACAATTTATTATTTACTATTAAATATAAACCAAATACAAAAGTAAAAATTATTATTGAATTATTTTTAAAATTTAATATTAATATGAAATAATAAAAATCAACCAATATTTAACATAAATTTTATTCTATTTTTTTGAAAGAATGATATGAGATACTAGTGTCACCCAAATACAAATTTGTCAAAATTGTGAAAATATAATGTTGAATTAAATAAATTATGGTAATTAAAAATTAAAAATTAATGTAAATATTAATTTAATATTAATTGAAGAGAAGCCAAAGAAAAATGCAATATATTAATTTTAATCACAAAATTGTTGAATGCTTACGAAGATGAAGATTTTCAATCAAATATCTACATGATTAATTTAGTCCTCGTGTTTGTAAAAGAATTAAGTCTTCATGTTCGTAATGAATTTCTAATCAAAAGTCTACATTTATGGAATCTCCTTGCACTAGATAGATATTGACGCGAAATAACAAAATAAAAAATATAAATAAAAAAAAGATATCCTCCGTCATTTTTTTCCTCCTCTCTGAATTAAAATATTATTTTTATGTTTAATTTTATTTTTAAATATATTTTTGGTTATGTCATGTGATGGGCGTCGATTCCGTAAAAAATAAATAAGTAAATACAACTCCTATTAAGAACAAAATTAATTGTAAATAACAGTTAGAGGTTCATCCACATAGAGATAGGGTGTGATTTTTTGTAAATGCCCGAAAAGACCAATTGTAACACTTAGGTGAAATTTGAGAGTTTTTGTTGAAACAATTAAAAAGTAATAAAAGTAAAAATACAGTAAATTCAATCAGAGAGTGTGTTCAAGAGTAGAAACAATCTCAATATAAGCTCAATCAAGCTATGATTTATGAGGAGCAATCATCGATACAAATATATTCATCTTTAGTCTACTGAGTTGCTATAGGACTCAGGTACGCTTAGAATCTCTACTTCCCTCATGTATCAAAATCACTTCAGGTACGCTTAGAGATGATTCCTAATCAATTAACACACTCCTGGTTAAAAAGTTTACTAAAATTGATTGATTGTTGACTAGGGGAAGACAACTCTTGACCTAGGAAGTAGGATACTCGGTTGTCAATAGGGTTTAAATCAAATTAATTTTTCTCACTAGCTTCTTAGGGTTAGCTGTCTATTTCGATCTTCTTGGCCCATCGTAGCAAAAAAGAATGACACTTGATAAAATCAGTTTAATCCTAGATTGACCAAATCTAAAATAAAAAATAAATGCAATACAATTATATTAGAGATCAACTAAATGCAGATATAAAAATTAATTAAATTAATTACGAACGATGCAAACTCGGAATTATGCTTCAATGCTCTTACTAGGAAAAATATAATTAGCTAGACATGCTTATAATTGAAGAAAACGAAAAGTATAAAATGCATAAATTGAATCTTTCATTTTTTGTGAAAAAAGCGAAATAAGTAATGAGTTCAAAACAAAACAGAACTAAACGGAAAAGAAAGGAACGTCATTTCTCAAAGAACCCTAGGGAGACTTATCCTTAAAGAAAAAGAATTAATAAAAAATCTTAAAACAAATACTAATTGTATCTTAATCACTCTTGCTCTCCGATAAAAATTCTAACAGTTGAGGTCGAGAGAAAGTCGAAGCTTCAACTCTTCTAGAGACAATCCAGCTGGGATAGTGCACAAGTATTTTTAGAATTATTGTCTTCAAGTAGCGCACGAAGATTAGGATTCTCTATCAGCCAAGAAGGATCTTTTAGGTCAAGACACCTGCCAAAAAAGGTTTCTACGCAGCTTTATCCACTTTTCGCCATTTTCTGCCATTTTTCCATCTTTATTGCACCAAGACTTTTTTCTGCAAAATTAATGTAGAGAAATTCAATTCTAATTAGTAGAATCACCATCTCAATTGCATGAAAATAGATGGTAAAAACAGTCACAAAATATATCCAATCACCATGTTAGCATCTATCTGCGATAAGGAAAGAGATGAAAAAATTTACATTTAAATTATAAAATAAAACATCTAACTCTAATCTAAAAGATATCACTAGGCTTTACATTAAACTAAGAAATATCAATACCCTCAAAATAAAATAAAATCATATATGTATGTATATCGTTTTGGTTTGCTTCGCGGTTGACCAAACCATTTCAATTCAGTTTGATTTTGTTTTTTCCCATGTTTTTTTCCTACATCTTTGAACACCCCTAAATGAGAATGTAGTCTTAATAATGTACACGTGTATAGCTTTCTTTTAATTCTTGTGATTGTATGGAATATAAACAATGCATCGATGTAGAGTATGGGCTTGTCCCCGTAATGCAAATCACCGTACACAAATAAAATCATATTATATATGTAAGTGATGGAATATGTTAGTCCCACTATCCATGCGCCTTGCTAATCGATCACGAATTTTATACTCCCAAGTGCCCTCCATTTTACCAAGAATCTAAAAGAGAAGAAAAAAGAGTGTCTAATGAGCACCACTTTCTATAGACTCGCTACTTTTGCATTAATGTTGATGGATGGTTGAAACTTGAAAGCAAAAATTGCACGGTCCGACAATGAGCACTTACCTTCACATTACCTCCTAAGAAGCAAAATAAATGATTTAAGTTGAATTTGCAGTTCTTTTGAGCATTATCAGCTCAGTTGGTTTGCATATTTTAGCTGAGCATTATCAGTTTTGTTATGTTTTCTATTTTTGCTCATATAATGGTATTTTAATGTTGTACCAGTGATTGGTTGAATGTTCTCTCCTCCTATTTCACATTTTTACCAACAAATCATTAGTCTAGTTATTGTGTATAAGATAATTATTTGTTGTTGTGCTTCAATTATCAAATATGAGTATGCAATATTTATAGCTCACAAAATAAAATTAGACGACCGTGATTGTCAATGAATATGTGATGAATTGATTGTCTAGCTATTAGCAAATGTGTTAGTAGATACTCAAATTTTGATTCGAATTCCACCTCCTTATATAAAGAAAAACGACGGTGATTAGATCAATGCATACAGTTTTTAGTTTGTGCGAGAGATCAAAAACTGAAGAAAAAGAAAGGAAAAAAATTAGTGTTGTACTGTAAAAGAGACGCAGAATGATGTGGTATTTTGGACAGAACAAACAATATATATACACATTAATTAGTGGGGTATAAAGGCATAAATAAGGCCCCTCCCTCCTTTATAGAAAGATACGTATATGTATGCATGTATGCATACAATTTGTTTCTCTCCTCTGTGTACTTGTGCACAGAGAACAGATAGTTTTGACTGACTTGCGGTGACCAGTTAACTTCACTTTCGTGATTGAGTCGAATTCGAGTCTTATCCATACTATGTTTCCAATAGATAGTCAATGAGTTTTATTCTCGTTCTTGCCCGTAGAGTGTTGAGAAATTTATTTCAAACAATCCTTAATTGTATCGATGAATAGTACTTAATTATTTATTGCAAAACAGAAGTGATTAGTTCACGAGTTCCAATATTCTAATTAATTTGCGTTCTTATTTATGACTTATGAGAACAAAACAGAAGTACTACTTGACCATGGTTGGTTGTAATTGTAAACTGATGGATTTGTGATACCCAACCCTGATTGATGATCACCCTGCTTTTTTGCTTTTTTCTATGATCATGAGGCCATCAGCTACCCCATGGCCATGCCCATCAGGATTTCTATGCATCCCCTTGCACGCAATGATTCCCTCAATCATCATCTCATTTATATACTCCTTCCTTTCCTCTCATCTTCTTCTGCAACAACAACAACAACCAACACTAGCAAGTAGCAAGTAGCAAAACACCTTACAATTAATAACTTATAATTATATATAACCTCCCCTCTCTCTCTCTCTCTCTCTCTCTATTATACTACTAAGTACTAACTGCTCAGCTCTCTCTAACTTCAATTGTCCAAAATGGCTCCTCCATTTCCATTGCCATTCCAATCTGTTTGTTTCCTCTTTTTGTCATTTCTAATCATTTCTCTGCCCTACAGTTGTACTACTTCCTTGCAAGCCAACCAGTCTCACTTCTTCACTCTCATGAAAGCCTCCCTGTCAGGAAATGCCTTGTCTGATTGGGACATGACCAACCTGCAGCCCTACTGCAATTTCAGTGGTGTTTCCTGCAACAGCCTGGGCTACGTTGATCAGCTTGACATCACAGGCTGGTCACTCTCCGGCAGTTTCCCGCCTGAAGTATGCTCGTATCTTCCTCAACTCCGCCTCCTCCATCTCAGCCACAACCATCTTTACGGTGACTTCCTGCACACCATCACCAACTGCTCTCTCTTGGAAGAGCTCACCATGAGTTTCCTCTACCTCACAGGAACTCTCCCGGATTTCTCCCCCTTAACATCTCTGCGAATTCTTGACATGTCTTACAATCTCTTCACAGGCAACTTCCCCATCTCTGTAACCAATCTCACCAATCTCGAGTACCTCAACTTCAACGAGAACGAGAATCTCAACTTGTGGCAACTTCCCAACAACATTTCTCGGTTGACTAAGCTGAAATATATGATCTTGACAACCTGCATGGTCCAGGGTCCCATCCCAGCATCCATCGGGAACATGACTTCCCTTGTGGATCTTGAATTGAGTGGGAATTTCCTGTCAGGACCAATCCAGAAGGAGATTGGATTGCTCAAGAACTTGCAGCAGCTTGAGCTCTACTACAACTACCATCTCTCCGGCACCATACCTGAGGAGTTGGGGAACCTGACAGAGCTCAGAGATTTGGACTTGTCAGTCAGCAAGTTGACAGGAAAGATTCCTGAATCCATATGCCGCCTTCCCAAGCTGAAGGCTCTGCAGATTTACAACAACAGCCTCACAGGAGAAATCCCAAGTGTTCTTGCAGAATCCGCAACCCTGACCATACTGTCAATCTACGACAACTATCTCACCGGAGAAGTTCCAAGGAACCTGGGTCATTCCTCACCTCTCAATCTGATAGACTTGTCAGAGAACAACTTCTCCGGCAGACTCCCCACCGACGTCTGCAAGGGAGGTAACCTGCAATACTTTCTTGTTCTGGATAACAACTTCTCTGGAGAGTTACCTGGTAGCTATGCATATTGCAAGACTCTTTTGCGTTTTCGTGTTAGCCACAACAATCTGGAGGGTACAATACCTGAAGGCCTTCTTGGCCTTCCCCATGTTTCAATCATTGATCTGAGTTACAATAACTTTAGCGGCCCGATGGAGAGGAGTTTTGGTACCGCTAGAAACTTGTCAGAACTGTTTATACAAAGCAACAAGATTTCAGGAACTCTGCCTCCACATATCTCTGGGGCTATCAACCTGGTAAAGCTTGACCTCAGCAACAATCTCCTGTCCGGCCCCATACCTTCTGAAATTGGTGAACTAAAGAAGCTAAATTTATTGGTGTTGCAAGGAAACAAGCTGAATTCAACCATCCCACAGTCTCTTTCTCTTCTGAAATCTCTCAATGTTCTTGATCTCTCCAGAAATCTTTTGACTGGAGGTATCCCAGAAAGTCTGTGCGAATTGCTACCCAACTCTATCAATTTTTCAAGCAATTTCTTGTCTGGTCCGATTCCTGCTTCAATGCTAAAAGCAGGGCTTGCTGACAGCTTTTCGGGCAATCCCGGACTCTGTGTTCCAGTCTATGTGAAGTCCTCATCAGAACAGAACTTCCCCGTGTGTTCGCAAACATACAATCGAAAGAAGCTGAATTCTGCCTGGGTCATAGTCATCTCACTGGTGATCATGGTGGTTGGAGCTCTTCTGTTTCTGAAGCGAAGATGTAGCAGGGGAAGAGCTGTGATGGAACATGATGAGACCAATATATCTTCATCATTCTTTTCGTACGACGTAAAGAGCTTCCACAGGATAAGCATTGATCAAAAACAGATACAGGAGGCGATGATCGATAAGAACATAGTTGGGCACGGGGGATCGGGGACAGTGTACAGGATCGAGTTGAGCAACGGAGAGGTTGTTGCTGTGAAGAAGCTGTGGAGCAGGAGAAGCAAGGATTCTGCAGGTTCAGAGCATGAATTGATGATGGACAAGGAAATGAAGACTGAGGTCGAGACGCTAGGGAGTATAAGGCACAAGAACATTGTGAAGCTCTACTGTTACTTCTCCAGTATGGATTGCAACCTGTTGGTTTATGAGTACATGCCAAATGGGAACCTGTGGGATGCCCTCCACAAGGGTTGGATCCACCTGACTTGGCCGACGCGGCACCAGATAGCACTGGGTGTTGCTCAAGGGCTAGCATACCTCCATCATGATCTGCTGCGGCCCATCATTCACAGAGACATCAAGTCCACCAACATCCTTCTGGACATCAACTTCCACCCGAAAGTCGCTGACTTTGGCATTGCCAAGGTTTTGCAAGCCAGGGGAGGCAAGGATTCGACCACCACTGTCATTGCAGGGACTTATGGTTACTTGGCCCCAGGTACGTAATTCATTCATCATCGTTACTGCTTTTACTACCGACTAATCTCGTTCGAGTATATAATTAAAGATATGTCTCCGATTGCAATTTGCAACAGAGTATGCATTCTCGTCGAAAGCAACAACGAAATGCGATGTGTACAGCTTCGGGGTGGTGTTGATGGAGCTGATAACAGGGAGGAAGCCGGTGGAGGTGGAGTTCGGGGATAGCAAGAACATAATATATTGGGTGTCGACAAGAGTGGACAGCAAAGAAGGGGTGATGGAGGTGCTGGACAAGAAGGTGTCAGGATGTTTCAGGGACGAGATGATTCAGGTGCTGCGCATTGCCATCCGGTGCACCTGCAAGACACCTTCCCTCCGCCCGACCATGTCTGAGGTTGTCCAGTTGCTGCTTGAGGCAACTCCGGCCACTTGCACCATATTCGATTCCATTCCTGTTTCTTGCAACAATAATAGTAAGACAAGAGGCATCCAATAATGTAAATACTAATAAGATTAAGAACCAATTTGACCAATTATGATTGGTAAATCTGGTTTGTTTGTCCGGTAACGTCATAGAATCTGATCCATATATATAATACCAAATAATAGTACTTCTTTTTGCTTCTTTAACAAAAGCAGCTAGCTTAGTCTTAGTGGTGTAGCCTTTGAATTTTTGGCTTTTTTTCCTTGTCACTTTTTTTCTTTTTTACGTTTTTTTTCTTCCCCTCTTGTAAGGATTCGGTGAATTTTTAATGGAATATATATATATATATATGAAAATTGGGCGGGTACGAGCAGTTATGAGTATGTTAAAATGGATATAGATGGGTATGGGTAAATATCTAATTTGTACCCAAAATTAAATATCCATTATGCCCCATATTAATATGCTCAATACTCAATTGAGTATGAAATAGATATCCAATTACACTTACTTATTTATTATTTCACTAAATTTTTTTATTTTTTTATAATTAAGTGATAAATCACTACTTAGGTTCGTTTTCACCAGTTAGGCTCGTTTTTTACCATTTTGGCTCATTTTTTACTATTTTGCCTCATTTTTTACTATTTGGTTTGTTTTTTAACAGTTGCGGTTCATTTTTTACCATATATGCTCGTTTTTTACCATTTTGGGCAATTTTTTACCGTTTTAGCTCATTTTTTACTATTTCGGTTTGTTTTTTACCGCTTTGGCTCATTTCTTACCGCTTCCGCTCATTTTTTACCATTTTGGCTCATTTATTACCGTTTGGCTAGTTTTTTTTAACTGTTTTGGTTCATTTTTTACCGTCTTCGCTCGTTTTTTATCATTTTGGCTCATTTTTACCATCTTGGCTCATTTTTTACCATATTGATTCATTTTTTACCATCTTGGCCCTGCATTCCCCATAAGGCACTAAAAAAGACCCCTAATTCCCATTTTCTTCCGCGACATGTTGAAATGATCAAATCCAAAATTATAACAATCCTTCAGCCAGGGGATGTCAAGCCAATCATAAATGATTGTTCCTAAATGACAGAACTGAAGCAAACATAATGGTTTCATGGTTTTCCCATCTTCAGGCCTACAAATGATAAACCTAGTCAGAAAAATATATACAAATTGTCTGCATTATAGTTTACAAATCATTCGAAAAACTGTCTATCGATGGCAATGAGGATAAATACTTACATATTTTAAAGCTGCAAAAAATAATCTTTTATCAAGGCCATATCGAATCTCAATCCCTAATGTTAGTATATCAAAATCGTTAGAAAGTTGTTGTCCTATTACATTATTGTCAGCATCTTTCAATAAGACAATATCATTTTTGAAAGGGGTAATAGTTATTAGGTCCCATGTACTGACGTTTTAAACAAAAACCTCTCCCCAACTAAAAAAATTCAAATCGGGGTACCTGTACTATTGGTCAACGACATCCACCTCCCTTGCCGTTAGTCAAAGTAACGTTCTGTTACTTTTTACCTTTCACAGCCAGTTGTACAAAAAAATAAACTTGTTATTCCAGGTAAAAAACTTATTCTTTTCTCTTTTTTTCTAAATTGGATTTTTCTTCTTTTTTTATTTCTTTTCTTCGTTCATTGTCTTTCTTCTTCTTCTTTTCTTTATTTCTTCTTGTTCGTTCATCGTCTGAATTAGATTTTTCTTCTTTTTTTATTTCTTTTTCTTCTTTTTAATTAATCCTCTTAATTAACAAAATAATAGCAAAAATAAATAAAATATTCGAATTGAAAATTTCCAGATCTATTAACAAATTTTTCTTGTTTAATTTCTAGATCTATAACCCCATCGTCAACAACCTCAGATCTGGACAACAACAACCAGATCTATAACCCCATCGTCAACAACCTCAGATCTGGACAACAACAACCAGATCTAGACAACAACCACATCTCCATGACTCGTTTAGATAATCAAGCAAAATGCCAACTATCGAATTCGAACAACCGCCACCGCTACTACTCTTGATTATGAACAAATGAAAACGCATTAGAGACAGAACAGGAAAAAACAATAGTAAGGAAAAAAACAAGTAGGAGTTATACACGAACGCAATAGGAGACACCTCAGCGGTGGTTTGATTTTGATCGGAGGAGCAGAGAAGGCGGTGCGAGGACGGGAGAGAGCGGGAGGGGGAAAAGAGAGGCGTTTGGACGAGGGAATAGAAAAGAAGGGTTTATTGCTCTGGGAAATTTGGAGACTATCAATGGTACTATTGAGGCTGAATAGATTTATAACAAGGAAAGGAAAAGGAAATGTCGTGCAACAATTTCAAAGATTTAAGAAATTAATTAGATTTAAAAAAAAAAGGAAAGGAAAAGGAAATGACCTGAACAACAAGTTTTTTTCCTTTGGTAAGCTACTATCAAAGGTAAAAAGTAACAGAACGTTACTTTGACTAACAGCAAGGGAGGTAGATGTCGTTGACCAATAGTACAGGTACTTCGATTTGAATTTTTTTAGTTGGGAGGAGGTTTTTGTTTAAAACATTAGTACAGGGGGCCTAATAACTATTACCCTTTTTTGAAATAACTAAAACCAGTGACTTTAGTAGGAAAGTACTCACTGCATCCCATCAAAGTAGGTTCTGGTCGTCCCATTAAATGCTCCGGATAAAGAAGTGAGGCTTAACACCCAGTTCTCAGAGGTATTCTCGTGCCCCTTAAATGCCTAGAAAATCAGTATGAAGATTCAATCAAAACAAGGGAGTTTTAAAAGACTAAATAGTATTGTGCTGACAACAAACAAGACTAACCTTATCAGCAAGCATTTGCTGCAGCACACGAACAACCTGCGCCCCAGCGGAATGACCAACAAAGTGAATAGGGTGATCCTCATCCCATTCAGGATAGTGCCCTGCAACACAATGACACAAAAAAAGCAAAAACAAATGAGCTTTAATGCCTAAACTAAGCCTGCAAGGCAAACCAACTACATGATCAACAGACAAAATGGAAAACATTCATACCTTGTTCATAAATCCTTCCGAATTGAGAGTGCCCATAAGCCTTGCTGTGTTCCTCACTATAATCAACTTACCCACCTTTTAAATAATAGAACAACTCGCGTGCTCTATAACCCAAAAAAAAAAGGATTCTCAGCAAACAACCTAACTGACCGCGCGTCGAACACGTCAAATATAAGAGTGAAATAAGTATGGAATTGGGGGTAGAAATACAACTTATCACTGTCTACAATGGTTTGTAGATGATGGTAAGAGGATCGTCCACAGAGACCTCTAGGAAATGTAGTTCTTGAGTTGACTTCCTCGTCACTGAATTTTGGTTGGGTGTTATCTGAAACTAAAGACAAAACAGAAAATAATGAAAACAATTTAAAATATAAAGTAGTATTGGCTGAAGTCTAGGCCAAGACTGCGGGCTAGATTGGGAATGAGTCTAGTGATACGGAATTCCAGGTAAGGGCGATGGGTGAGCTTGCGTTCTTATGCATCGATCATGGACTGAAATATGTTCATCTCTTCTTCATAGTACTGCTATAGAGGGGAGGAACTCCTTTTCCCTCCTATCTTCCCTCCTCTTCAAACTACCTGGCGGGTACTCCCTCTCCTGATAATCCTAGCCAAGGGACACCTTGCTGGTTAAAGGGTTTATCCGTTTGACTGCTGTCTTGAATGGTTGCTCACCTCTTCAATGGTGCAGGGGAAGACAGTACCTAGGCTAAGTTCCTAGGTTGTCAATCTGGTCTCTACCTATTTTACCTATTCTTCTAGTTTGCTCGAGACTAGTCACCTACTCCGTCTAGCCGGCGGGTACTCCCTCTCCTTCTAGACTGGTTACAACTCTTCTCTCCTAGAGAACAAGGATGATCAAACCTTGGCTCTAGTGAGTAAGCGATGGATTAAGTTCAAGAATAAATAAATACAAAGAAAGAGATTGTGAAGAACGGATTGTGTCTCACGATTGCATTAAGAACTTCAGCTCATCACCCTTACCAAGAATGGGGTTTTTAGTTACTCATACTCATGGATAAAAGATAACGAATTTAACTTGCATAAATAAAATAAATCCGAGATTCAAAGAATTGAATCCGGAGCAATAGTATAAAAGTGTCGAATTGGGGAAGAAGAAGAGAGAGCGGAGAGAGAGAGGAAAAGGGGAGGACGAGATCAGCTATAAGAAAGCTAAAACTCCTCTGTCCTTCTCCAACTCAATCTCCTAAATAATCTCCTAAATAATCTCCTAAAAGATTATTACAATTAATTGTTCTAAATATGGAAACTAAATCGCAATTAATTAAAGGAGGGAGATCCCCTTCGGGATTCTTCATAAGATAGTCTTCTTATCCCTCTAAAAATTGCTGGACAGCTACTACGTGCCAGCTGTGAGAGTCCAACTCTGAAAGTGGTTCAAACGCTTCAAACTACTGTCTGATCGCGAAGGAGTCTTGGCCGAAGTCTAGGCCAAGACGATTCTGGTAAGCGCACTGCGTCAGATACGATCATGTCTAGGCCAAGATCCAGGCCTAGACTCGAGTAGTCAGCTCCAGCCCTCTACTTCGTGAATTCCTCTTGTACTGCCTCCAAACCAGACCTGATAAAATGTGGGAATTAAAGGGAAATATCAGTAGTTTTACCGTCCAAAATAGCTAGAAAATGGGCAATAAAACATGATGAAATGGAATGCAATCAAACTCCCCACACTTAAACAATGCTTGCCCCCAAGCATACAGACTCAAGGACTCAACAAAAATTAAAAACACATCAAAACAAAACAGACATTCTGAACCCCCCGGACTTTCTTATTTTCAGATTGCTTACCCCTTCACTGGATCTGCCAAGACACTTCACTAGAGTACCCAATGCGAGACTAACAAGGAATGATCAATACCCTGAACATACACCTTCCACATGGTATCAAGACACCCTACTAGATTAGATTGATAAAGTATAGGGCAATAGAGTTCACCAAAGATTTGAGTCCCACCAAGTGTCATCTATCCAAAAGTGCCTAAAGACTGGTGTCATTTAAACCACTTTGACAGAATATATATATATATATATATATTTTTTTTTATTTTCTCTTGTGTCTTAAGCAATTTTTTTCTGAAAAATCATGTGTCTTTTCTATGATATATTTTTCTGTTTTATAGACACGGCATCACATAGACAGAGCTTGTCCTTTTCAGCGGGGACTTCCACCTTTGCTATGTCTGTCCTATGGCATTCCAACACCTTATTTGTCTCACACTACAAGCAAATAGATCGACACACTCAAATCCGGCAGCAAACCTCATCACCCTAATAGAAATAAAGGTCCTAGCTAGGTGTCCTTACGACCATATGGATGGCTAACGTTCCGGGGAACATCAGACTAAATGCCCCTTAGGCATTGATCATTTACGCTCATATGCATCCCTGTTACTAAAGCATTGTATTCCCTATCAAGTGTCTACGTGCAATCCCACCAAAAGACTAAACAATCTAAGCAAGAAAACAGGGATTCGGATGTCACAACAAAACAGACTCAAAACATGCATAAAAATACTAATAAAAATCATGCAATGACTGACTCTATACTGGACATATTGACATAAAAATTAAAAATTTAAAAACACACTAATTTGACTCACAAAAACAGACACAAAACACACAAACAAACATTCAATATTCACAAAAATACAAGACATATTTAACACCCTCCCCACACTTAAAAGACACAATGTCCTCATTGTGGAGAGACAAAAATAAAAGACACAACGGAAAAAAATTAAAATTAAAATAAAAGAAAGAACAGAAATGACCTGGGGGCAGAAGCAACTCATGTTGCTGGGGTCTGGGGATCTTGGCCAGAAGCTTGGCCTAGATCAGGGGCTGGGGGGTCTTTCGGCTTCGGATCTCTTGAAATAGGAGGTTCTTGGCCTGGCGGTTGACCAGGATGTTCCAGGATGGACTGTTGTTGAGTGAGTGCAGTGCTGCCGAAGTCCGTTTTCTGGTGGAGACTGGTTGAGGGATCTTGGCCGGAGTCTTGGCCAAGATCAGCCGCTGCTGCTGGATCTATAATGGGAGGGTCTGGCAAAGCCTTCAACTCCAGTTGTGGTGTCTGCACAACAGAAGGTAGGAATTTAGGGACCGTAGACTGCACGAATTGGCAACTTACTGTTTTTTTCTTCGGTTTGGCAGTCTTGGCCTGTGTCTTGGCCAAGACTCCGGCCAAGATCGAGTCTGTTTTTTCTGGATCGGCCAAACTGGCCAAAACTTCTGGGAGTTCCATCTGATCTCCTGCTCTGTCCTCCAATACTGCTATTGGATCTAAAATATCAAGAAAATTCACGCAATGTGGATCATTAGGATACTGTGATGCTTCTGTGATGCTGAATTTTATAGTACTTCCAAAGAATTCTAAAATTAAGCTCCCTTCAAAGCAGTCAATCTTAGCCTTCGATGTCCTTAGAAATGGTCTTCCTAATAAAATGTCAGTGGTGCAAGAAGGCAATTGAATATTCATTTCAACAATGTAAAAGTCCACTGGATATATAAAATCATTTACCATAACCAAGACATCTGTCACAATTCCCTTGGGTCGGATGAACGATCTGTCAGCCAGCTGAATCACCAGATCGGTTTCCTTCATTGTACCTATCTTCAAGGTCTCGAATTCACTCAATGACATGACGTTGATGCCAGCTCCTAAATCACAAAGGGCATTTTCGATCGTCTTATTTCCTATTTGACATGGAATGGTGAAAGTTCCTTGATCCTTGCACTTCTCTGGAAGTTGCTGCACTGTATGAACTAAATTCACCCTCTCTACACCTGCAACTTTCTTTTTGTTAGTGCAAAATTCTTTAAGAAGTTTAGCATAAGAGGGAACTTTGGCAATTAAGTCTAACATAGGCATATTAACAGCTATTTTTCCAAAAAGATTCATAAAGTCCCTTGCTTCATCTTGCTTCTTCTCTTTTGAGGATCTAGGAGGAAAAGGTGGAGGAATTTCGATCACTTCCTCTTTCTGGTCAGTCTTGGCCCGAGTCTTGGCCAAGACAGGTTCTGCCTTTTCTGGTTCCGTGATAACTGCAGGCTTGGCCTGAGGTTTGGCCAAGACTGCTTCTGTTTCAGTCTCTTCTTCCTCATCTTCATCCATCTCTTGCGACTGGATTTTTTTCAATTCCTTGTCTGTTTTCGCACCTTCCCTCTCTGGTAACACAACTCCACTCCTTAGGCACATGGCACTAACGTTATGCGCTGGATTGTTCACCGTGGTAGAAGGCAATCTGCCTTGGTTAGCCATCTGATTGATTTGCTTCTGCATCTCCGCCTGTGATTGCATAAAACTCTTCTGCATCTCTATCTGTGACTGCATAAAATTTTTCTGCATCTCTACCAAACCAGTTTGGGTTGTTTGCATAAAACTTTTAAGAGTGTCTTCTATAGATGGACCTGTAATCTGCAAAGGTTGAGGTGCTGGTGGAAGCTGAGGTACTGGGGCTTGGCTAGGAGCTCGGCCTAGATTCTGTTGTGGAGGGACTGGATCGCTCCATCTGAAGTTTGGGTGGCCTCTCCATGAGTACTCGTTACTTCCCTGAGGGTAGTTCTGCATGCTCCCTTGGTTATGTGCGTATGCTGCGTTAACCTGAGTCATATCATCCGGAGAGTGTTGCACCATATAACAATTGTTGGTTTGATGATCCTGCTGCTGGCATATCCCACACACTGAAGCTACCTGCTTTTGATTCTGAACTCCTGTGGGCATTGCACCTGAAAAGTTAATAGAGAGATTTTTGACCATGTCAGTTAATTCAGTTAACTTTTGTTCAACATTAACAGCACAAAGATTTGAAGGAATAGAGTTTCGGTCAGAAGAAATATTATTTTGGCAATTGTCCGCCATAGTTTGAAGTAGCATCTTGGCTCTTGTGACAGTCAAGTCTTGCAACGCTCCACCAGCGGCTGAATCAACTTTCTCTTTGCAGTTTGGCAGCATCCCGTCATAAAAGTACTGGATCATTGTCTGATCCGCAACTCCGTGTGTAGGGCAGACTTCTTGCAATTCTCTGAACCGTTGGTGATATTCACTTAGACTCTCATCGTTCCTTTGCTGGATGGCAGCCATGTTCTTTCTAGCTACCCCTGCTTTTGTTGCATTCCAGTACTTGTTGAGGAACAAAGTGGACATCTCGGCCCAAGTGTTGACCGTGTTGTGAGGTAGGCTGTAGAACCAATTCTGGGCAGCCCCCTCAAGAGAGCATGGAAAAGCTTTCAACTTTGCTCTTTCCATATTCACAGCAGCTGGTTTCATCATGTCACATTGAACGTGTAGGTTCCTCAGATGCTTGAATGGGTTTTCATTCGAATGGCCAAAGAACTTAGGAAGGTTGGCCACCATATTGGTCTTTATAGACCAGTCATTTGCCACTGTTGGCAAAGCGATACAGGAGAAGGTTTCCTGCTCCGCTGTCTTGTTTAGCTCCCTCATCGTCGGTTCTTGTCGATTTTCTTCCATGTCTTGGCCGGAGTCTAGGCCAAGACTGTGGTCTAGACTAAAATCTGTTTCGGAACTAGAGGTTCCCGATTCACTTTCTTCTGGGATTTTCCTCTTTCGAGCTATCTTCCTGAGTTGTGCTTTGGCCTTAGTGAGATTCAGATTATATGGTAGTAAATCTTCTTCTCTGCAAGAGGACCTGGTCATCAACTATCAAAAACAAAATAAAATAAAAACTACAAATACCGTTAGAGGTCCCCGGCAACGGCGCCAAAATTTGACCGCGCGTCGAACACGTCAAATATAAGAGTGAAATAAGTATGGAATTGGGGGTAGAAATACAACTTATCACTGTCTACAATGGTTTGTAGATGATGGTAAGAGGATCATCCACAGAGACCTCTAGGAAATGTAGTTCTTGAGTTGACTTCCTCGTCACTGAATTTTGGTTGGGTGTTATCTGAAACTAAAGACAAAACAGAAAATAATGAAAACAATTTAAAATATAAAGTAGTATTGGCTGAAGTCTAGGCCAAGACTGCGGGCTAGATTGGGAATGAGTCTAGTGATACGGAATTCCAGGTAAGGGCGATGGGTGAGCTTGCGTTCTTATGCATCGATCATGGACTGAAATATGTTCATCTCTTCTTCATAGTACTGCTATAGAGGGGAGGAACTCCTTTTCCCTCCTATCTTCCCTCCTCTTCAAACTACCTGGCGGGTACTCCCTCTCCTGATAATCCTAGCCAAGGGACACCTTGCTGGTTAAAGGGTTTATCCGTTTGACTGCTGTCTTGAATGGTTGCTCACCTCTTCAATGGTGCAGGGGAAGACAGTACCTAGGCTAAGTTCCTAGGTTGTCAATCTGGTCTCTACCTATTTTACCTATTCTTCTAGTCTGCTCGAGACTAGTCACCTACTCCGTCTAGCCGGCGGGTACTCCCTCTCCTTCTAGACTGGTTACAACTCTTCTCTCCTAGAGAACAAGGATGATCAAACCTTGGCTCTAGTGAGTAAGCGATGGATTAAGTTCAAGAATAAATAAATACAAAGAAAGAGATTGTGAAGAACGGATTGTGTCTCACGATTGCATTAAGAACTTCAGCTCATCACCCTTACCAAGAATGGGGTTTTTAGTTACTCATACTCATGGATAAAAGATAACGAATTTAACTTGCAAAAATAAAATAAATCCGAGATTCAAAGAATTGAATCCGGAGCAATAGTATAAAAGTGTCGAATTGGGGAAGAAGAAGAGAGAGCGGAGAGAGAGAGGAAAAGGGGAGGACGAGATCAGCTATAAGAAAGCTAAAACTCCTCTGTCTTTCTCCAACTCAATCTCCTAAATAATCTCCTAAATAATCTCCTAAATAATCTCCTAAAAGATTATTACAATTAATTGTTCTAAATATGGAAACTAAATCGCAATTAATTAAAGGAGGGAGATCCCCTTCGGGATTCTTCATAAGATAGTCTTCCTATCCCTCTAAAATTGCTGGACAGCTGCTACGTGCCAGCTGTGAGAGTCCAACTCTGAAAGTGGTTCAAACGCTTCAAACTACTGTCTGATCGCGAAGGAGTCTTGGCCGAAGTCTAGGCCAAGACGATTCTGGTAAGCGCACTGCGTCAGATACGATCATGTCTAGGCCAAGATCCAGGCCTAGACTCGAGTAGTCAGCTCCAGCCCTCTACTTCGTGAATTCCTCTTGTACTGCCTACAAACCAGACCTGATAAAATGTGGGAATTAAAGGGAAACATCAGTAGTTTTACCGTCCAAAATAGCTAGAAAATGGGCAATAAAACATGATGAAATGGAATGCAATCACTAACCAAATATGCACAATTCGAAACAAATAGCTAAAGCACCACCAACCTATCGTAGATGCTAGTTAAAGAACCCAAATCAGGCACCAAAACCCTCTCATCTAAAAGGTGGTTGGTTTAATAGTATGATTATCAATATTTCATACAAGACAAACCTCATAATGTTCAATCTCTTCATCACATGCAAAGCCAACCATTTGATTAAGCTTTCCTAAATTTTCTATCAGTAAGGAAGATCTTTTAACAAAAAGTCAACCAACGTATCTAGCATGAAGAAAGAAATCATAATGAGAGAAAGCATTACAGAAATGCAAAGAGAAAAAAGCACAACAACGAGCAAGAGGCTTGTGAAGTACCATAATTCTACTTTATTCGAGTCATAAAGCTTGAAGAAAATCAAGATATCATTTGTAGTTTTGGCGGGTGGAGCAATAGGATGTAAATCTTGTAAGGACAGACAAACTCAGTAGATCGTATTTGTTTTGGCAATAATAAAACAAAGCTAGCATCACTCAAGTTTTCATCAATTATAGTGCAATGTTACCAGCCCAAGCTCTACTTTCAGGAACAAGTTTAAGTTTTGTCTTGTCCAGAGACCATCTTAGTTGTGCTACCTACAGAAGCAAAATAAATTTCACAGGCAGGTAGGAAAGTACTCCATTGAAGGATCAAAGAAAAAGGAAAACTGAAGTATTAGTCTGAAAAAAAGGGAGTTCTAGTTGTTTTTTCTTCCTGCTAGGATGTTAAGCATTGGCAAAGACAATATGTTCCATTTTGACGTTTAGCCCAGCTCCATAATCGTAGAAATTGTATCGGCACACCAAACTCCTTGGCAACTTTTTCCTACATTAGATAGCTAAAATGTTAGACATGGAATGATAATTACTTCTTCCAGAAAAGAAAAGGGTAGGGTTAAATAACTGATAGGTACCTTGAAAGAGATAAATGAAGAACAATAAAAGTTGAAACAATTGACGGGTACCTTAAAAAGTCAAAATGGTGTCTCTTTCGATACATGGAAGCTGCAAACTTTGTCATGTTCCACCATGTCAAAATAGATATCTCAGCCGATTTGCTCTTTAAGATCCTCATCTCTTGAAACCTGGATGTAACAAGCTATGATTTTACTAATGACTGAGGATTGCTTCAACCGAGTATACCTAGAGAATATAAACAATACTAAGATACCTGCTCATTACAAGAAACAATCTTTTAAGAAAAATTAGAAAGAAAAAATAGGACAAAGGGCATAAAAAGAAAGACCTTTACAATGAGAAAATACGAGGGTCTATCATTGTATGGGTCGAATAATAATTGAGGCAATGGCGGTGCAGGGATAGACAAACGAGCTTCAACAACAAGTGTGTCATCAATAAGATATCCTTCAGCAAGATCATGAAGTTTTTCAAGCCCCATAAAAGATTTGAAACTCCAATCAGGGCTGAATGCGTGAAATCTATGTTTAGCTGCCTCTATAAAGG
This sequence comes from Viola odorata, assembly GCA_963691705.1. NCBI lineage: Eukaryota > Viridiplantae > Streptophyta > Magnoliopsida > Malpighiales > Violaceae > Viola > Viola odorata. The sequence continues at coordinate 211,715 of OY829537.1, forward strand.
TTGTTAACTGAGAAAATGTGGAGTTAGAGCACAAACCAAGCTCCATACATTCGCAGGAAGAGGCATAGCCAAACAAGGAATAAGCGAAATGATCAAATAGTGTAACTTGTAAAACCCAAAATAAAATTTGAATACCCTTTAGAATTGAAAGAGTAAGGACGACTTACCGATGATGGAGATTGAGGGCATGGAGGACTAGAATCCAATGCTCAAAACTAGAAGAAGAAAGAAAAAGAAGAATCGAAGTAAGGAAATCAGGAATGGAAGCTAGCAATTGATTTTTCAGAAATTGAAAGTAGTAAGTCACTTACCCAGTATTGGAACGGAGGTGAGAAGAACAGCTAGAGAGGATACGTCGGGGAGTAGGACTAGATGGTCCTGTGGTGACTAGTGTGAAAATGACGAGTTAAACGGAATGAGACGGTGAGGATAACAGTAAGGAAGACTGGTGAAGAGGTGTGGAGGAGGAGGAGGAGGAGGACGGCGACGCTAGAGAGAGGGAGGAGAAGTGAGAAAGTGAAAAAAAAATCAAAAAATAGGTTATACCCGTTCGGGTATTTTGCGGGTATCATACCCAATTATACTCGCAATTATAAATGCGAGTATTACCCATACCCAAACCATACTCAGTCAAAGCAGGTATTACCCGTTCAAACGGGTATGGTTATGAGCGGGTATACGAGTATGGGTACCTATTGTCATCCCTAATATCAACTGCTTTGTAGCAACGCAAAGCATATATATATATATATATATATGATAGATAGACCCACAAATGAAATCATTCCATTGCTTTTGAGAGCTTTGCTTTCTTCCCTTTCTTCTAATATAACAAGTGAATCCGATCAAACCAAAAGAGGGCACGTAAATAAAAGAAGCAAATTATTGGATAAGATAAAAAAGATTCAATATTTATTGTTTTATTGATGATAAAAATACTAATAAGAATTCGAAGTTTGGTTCAAAATCTTATCAAGAAAAAATTGATATGTGATTAATTCATTTAGCAGCATTTGTCTACTGACTTTAGTATGTGCTCTCCATTTAAGTCAATCAATCATCACTTGAAAGCAAAAAAAATAAAGAATAAAAAAAACCAGGGAATTTTTTTTTGTAGTTTGATTGATTGCTTTGTTGGGATGGAGAAAGGCACCACTGATAGTGATCAAAGAACCTCCACTCACTCCCAAAAAAGAGAAAAATTCTGAGTGAGTGAGGCACAGGATTCTTCAATCCATTTCATCCATTTTTTAATATCAATATTCATTATCGTTATATTTTAAATGGTTTTATCAGAGAAAGTTTTGTAATATTAAAAATTGGATTTATATGTACGTCATAAAAACGAAATGTGATTAGTAGAGGTATTCAAGCAAATCCCAACAAAATTGAAGCATTAATCAACGTAGAACCTTTCAGGAATGTGAAAAAAAGGTCCAAAGACTTGCAAAAAAAAGTAGCTCCCCTTAATAGATTCATGTCTAAATCTGCCGAGAAGTGTCGAACATTTTTCAAGATTCTAAGAAAGAGCAAAGATCTTGAGTGGAGGCCAAAATGCCATGAAGCTTTTGAACAGTTGAAGGAATATACGGGAAAAAACTCTCATATTAAACGGGCCAAATAACGGTCTTATAGAATAATATATTATTCTCTTTAATAAAATATTGACTATAATTCTCACTCTTTTAGTTAACGTTATTGAGTCATTTTTTCTCTTATTTATTTTGACATTATTAGATATATAACTAATTTTAAAGAACAATTCTTTCTTTTAATTATAAAAATATTTGTTTAACAACTTTGGATTTTATTTGGATTACATTTGAAGAGTTTCTTAAGTGCATTTACAGTTATATTTTTTAATTTTTTTATATTTACTTAATTATTACACTCTTCGCTTATTACTTAAACCTAACGAAAAAGTTAATTTTATTTAATACTAAAATATAGTACTTATATTTTTATTTTTGTGAAATCACACATTTTTTGGTCTCTTTTGTTAGACACAAAATTGAAAATTCGAGCTTGATTGAATACATAATCTTTTGCTTATTTTTCTTTTAATTTAGGAGAATTTTTTTCCTTTAGAAAATAATTATTTAGCTTATGGTCTTGCATAATAATAGGTCATTCTCTTTAATAAAAGAGTGACTACAACTCTTACTTTTTTTGTTTGAAATTATTAGAGAGTAATTACTTTTCCTGTTCTACCAATTATTGTTTTATCATAAGCACAAATTATATTTATATAAAGAATATACTTTTTTTTAATTACAAAAATATTTATTTAACAAATTTTCTTTCACTAATTTGAGTTTTATTTGGTTTTCATTTGAAGAGTTTCTTAAATATATTTAGAGTAATACTTTTTAATAAAACATCAATTTTTTATTAGTATTATCTGCATTAAATTACATATTCTATTTTTTATTAATAATGTTTCCAAAATTAGTCTATTAATTGCTCTAGATTTTATCTAAATTCAAAATGTAAAAGCACTAATGCTTTAGAAACAGCGTTGTTTTACACATTCCAATATTCTAACAAAACCCATAGTGCTACTCAATAACCTAAATCAGCCAAAAAGTACGCACGACGACAAGGATTGGGTGTTCATTTCATTTTGCTCCAGCAGACCTTCATAATTTATAAATAAGGAACCATCAATCTCTTCTCCTTTGCCCTCTTGTGAGTACCCAACCTCCTCTTGGTAATTTTAAGAGCATGTTTGTCCTTACCGACCCTCAAAAGCTCAGTGTTCCTCTTCTCATAGGGAGCAAATCCAGCAACTTTCCTCATAAGACTCTTCTCAAAAGCACCCTCTTGCTTGTTTTCTACTCCGTAGAGTACCATGTACCACTTGCAACTGAAATTCAATTCAAGGCTAAAACACAAATCACACAACAATGGTGCATTCATACTTCAAAATCTACATCTTTAAGCTACGAATCCTAAAATATAAGTTTCTAAATCATGACAAAACACTAGATATCACAAGAACATAAGCTGAAATACGAAGATAAGCATTAAAAAAAAACCCTACCCCTTTCCTTGCAGAAGGACGGGCAGCACTTTCACATGAGGTAACAATGTGACCCTTGTTGGACCCAACCAACAATCCACTCTTCGCCGTCTGAGGAGCCATTTCCTGTGAAATCAATTTTCATATATCAGAGACAATGATTCAAAAAGAAAAAAAATTGCAATTACAGAGCGCGCACGGATCGAAACTTCGATTAATACAGAGAATAAAAAGAAAATGAAAGTTTACCTTTGTCAGCTACGATGAATAAACGACAGTAATGAGGAGCTGTCCGATGCAAACTTATAAAATTTTATAAATTTTTCATATTAACTAACATATTAAAATATAAATAATATGCATTAAGTGATTAAATTCTTAACTAAATTAATGTACATCACTCATATTTTTGAAACATTACTTTATATAAAAATTTCTTAGCATTTGTTTGTACGTATGATAGTATTCTCGTGAATAAACTATACTCATAAGGAACATAAGATGCAGTTGAAGAAACAGCTGCCTCTTTGAGCTGCTACAAATTAAAACCCCGCATTTTCTAACCCCCAAAACCCTAGCATAGCTCAACATGTACCTATACAGTCTCACTCTCCAACGCGCTACTGGCATCGTCTTCGCCATCAATGGCAATTTCTCCGGCGGGAAAAGCCAAGAAATTGTCGTTGCCCGTGGCAAAGTACTCGATCTCCTCCGCCCCGACGAGAACGGTAAGCTCCAAACTATTCTCTCTGTCGAAATCTTCGGCGCCATTCGCTCTTTAGCTCAGTTTCGCTTAACTGGATCTCAAAAAGACTACATCGTTGTCGGTTCAGATTCCGGTAGAATCGTAATCTTAGAGTATAATAAGGAAAGAAACGTCTTTGACAAAACCCACCAAGAAACCTTCGGAAAATCTGGCTGTCGACGTATTGTTCCTGGTCAATATCTGGCTATTGACCCCAAAGGGCGTGCGGTCATGATTGGAGCATGTGAGAAGCAAAAGTTAGTTTACGTTTTGAATAGAGATACTGCTGCTAGGTTAACAATATCTTCGCCTTTAGAGGCTCATAAATCACACACAATAGTTTATTCAATATGTGGTGTTGACTGTGGGTTCGACAACCCAATCTTTGCTGCAATTGAGCTGGATTATTCTGAGGCTGACCAGGACTCCACTGGCCAAGCTGCTAATGAAGCTCAGAAGCATTTGACGTTTTATGAGCTTGATTTGGGACTTAATCACGTGTCTAGGAAGTGGTCTGAACAGGTCGACAATGGGGCAAATATGCTTGTTACAGTACCTGGAGGCGGGGATGGGCCCAGTGGGGTGCTGGTTTGTGCAGAGAATTTTGTCATTTATAAGAACCAAGGGCATCCTGATGTGAGGGCAGTGATTCCTAGGCGTGCAGACTTGCCAGCGGAACGTGGTGTTTTGATAGTTTCTGCGGCAACACATAAGCAGAAATCAATGTTTTTCTTCCTACTGCAGACGGAGTATGGTGATATTTTTAAGGTTACTTTGGAGCATGAGAATGATAAGGTGAAGGAGTTGAAGATTAAGTATTTTGACACAATTCCAGTTACTGCTTCAATGTGTGTGTTGAAATCAGGGTTCTTGTTTGCTGCGTCGGAGTTTGGGAATCATGCATTATATCAGTTTCAGGCAATTGGGGAGGAAGATGACGTAGAGGCCTCATCTTCTACTCTGATGGAAACTGAAGAGGGTTTCCAGCCTGTTTTCTTCCAGCCAAGAGGATTGAAAAATCTTGTTAGGATTGATCAGGCTGAGAGCTTGATGCCGATTATGGATATGAAAGTCGCTAATCTTTTCGACGAAGAAACTCCACAAATTTTTACACTTTGTGGGCGTGGTCCTCGGTCCTCATTGAGGATATTGAGGCCTGGTTTGGCTATTAGTGAAATGGCGGTGTCACAACTTCCTGGTGTGCCAAGTGCTGTGTGGACTGTGAAGAAGAATGCCAATGATGAGTTTGATGCATACATTGTTGTGTCTTTTAACAATGCAACGCTGGTGCTCTCAATTGGAGAGACAGTTGAAGAAGTTAGTGATAGTGGGTTTCTCGATACTACTCCTTCACTTGCTGTTTCTTTAATCGGTGATGATTCACTAATGCAAGTTCATCCAAATGGTATTAGGCATATAAGAGAGGATGGGCGTATTAATGAGTGGAGAACTCCTGGAAAGAGGACAATTGTGAAGGTTGGCTACAATAGACTTCAAGTTGTTATTGCATTAAGTGGAGGGGAGCTTATATATTTTGAGGTGGATATGACTGGTCAGCTAATGGAGGTGGATAAACACGAGATGTCAGGAGATGTGGCCTGTTTGGACATTGCTCCTGTTCCTGAAGGGAGACAGAGGTCTCGATTCCTTGCAGTTGGTTCATACGACAACACCATTCGTATCTTATCCTTGGATCCTGATGATTGCATGCAGATATTGAGTGTGCAAAGTGTTTCATCACCTCCAGAATCCCTTCTGTTTCTTGAGGTTCAGGCATCCATTGGCGGGGAGGATGGGGCTGATCACCCAGCTAGTCTTTTCCTTAATGCTGGTTTGCAAACTGGGGTTCTGTTCAGGACAGTGGTGGACATGGTAACTGGCCAACTTTCTGACTCTCGTTCTCGATTTCTGGGATTAAGAGCTCCAAAACTTTTTTCCATTATAGTGCGAGGTCGGCGTGCAATGTTGTGCTTATCAAGTCGACCCTGGCTTGGTTATATTCATCAAGGGCATTTTCTGTTAACTCCCCTTTCGTACGAGACTCTTGAATATGCTGCTTCATTCTCATCTGATCAGTGTGCCGAAGGTGTGGTTGCTGTTGCTGGGGATGCGCTGAGGATTTTCACCATTGAAAGATTGGGAGAAACATTTAATGAGACTGCAATTCCTCTGAGATACACCCCACGGAAGTTTGTGCTTCAACCAAAGAGGAAACTGTTGGTTATCATTGAGAGTGATCAAGGAGCATATACAGCTGAGGAGCGTGAAGCTGCAAAAAAAGAGTGTTTTGAAGCTTCTGGGATGGGTGAAAATGGCAGAGAGCAGATGGAGAATGGTGATGATGAGGATAAAGATGATCCCCTATCAGATGAGCAGTATGGCTATCCAAAGACAGAATCTGACAAGTGGGTTTCTTGCATTAGAGTTCTAGACCCTAGGACTGCAGCTACTACTTGTTTGCTTGAACTTCAGGACAATGAAGCTGCATTTACTGCCTGCACTGTAAATTTCCATGATAAGGAGCATGGAACCCTTTTAGCTGTTGGTACAGCCAAGGGACTGCAGTTTTGGCCCAAAAGAAGTTTAGTTGCTGGGTTTATTCACATTTACAAGTTTGTGGATGATGGGAGAACCCTTGAACTTCTGCACAAAACACAAGTGGAAGGTGTACCACTTGCTTTATCCCAGTTTCAGGGAAGATTACTTGCGGGTATAGGACCAGTGCTTAGATTATATGACTTGGGGAAAAAAAGATTACTTAGGAAGTGTGAGAATAAGCTATTCCCTAACACGATTGTCTCTCTCCACACATACCGTGATCGCATCTATGTTGGCGACATTCAAGAAGTATGTTTTCTGAATAGTTATTTCAACATTTGATATATTTTATTCATATTTTGTTCATTTTTATGTGTCTGTTAGTCTTCCTTGTTCTTTTCACATCAGTAGCTTCGCTAATTTCCTGTACTTTGATGTGTTATGGCAGTCATTCCATTTCTGCAAGTATAGACGGGATGAGAATCAGTTGTATATATTTGCCGATGATTCTGTTCCAAGATGGCTTACAGCGGCTTACCATGTGGATTTCGATACAATGGCTGGTGCTGACAAGTTTGGCAACATCTACTTTGTGCGGTTACCTCAGGATGTTTCTGATGAGATAGAAGAAGACCCAACGGGTGGAAAGATAAAGTGGGAGCAGGGGAAGCTTAATGGAGCACCTAACAAGGTAGAGGAAATTGTGCAGTTTCATGTTGGGGATGTGGTTAATAGCTTGCAGAAGGCTTCTCTGATTCCAGGTGGTGGAGAGTGCATTATATATGGGACAGTGATGGGGAGCGTGGGTGCACTTCTTCCATTTACCTCTCGAGATGATGTTGATTTTTTTTCACACTTGGAGATGCATTTGAGACAGGATTACCCGCCTTTGTGTGGGAGAGATCATATGGCATATAGATCTGCTTACTTTCCAGTTAAGGTAAGTCAGAGTAATACGTTTCCTTCTGTTTATCCATGCTTACAATTTTAGCTTCTATAAAATTCAACCTAACCTCAGAAACAGACTCATTATATGCCATGTTACAAATCCTTACCTGTACTAATATTTGTTGTTCATCTTGTTCGATTGTTTTTGAATGTGTACAATACTTAAGTTTACCTAGCATTGGTTCCTAAAAAGAAAAGCCTTTATATCTCTGGAATTGACTCTGACATAGGGCTATGGAATGTTATTTCTTTCCAAGACTGCTCAACCTTAAAGGTTATATGATGTTGCAGGATGTTATTGATGGTGATCTATGTGAGCAGTTCCCCACGCTTCCTCTTGATATGCAGAGGAGAATTGCAGACGAGTTGGACAGAACTCCTGGGGAGATTCTGAAGAAACTTGAAGAAGTTCGGAATAAGATCATTTGAGGAAAATTTGCTTGAAGGTGCCGTATTTTCAATACCTTGTTATCTGAACTGTTGTTTGAATTTCATTTGCATTTTATGGAATCGCGGACCGAACCCTAACTGTGGATAAAGAAACGCACAGTATGATTATTTGTGTTTGTTGTAATTGTATATTAAACTAAAACTCTGCTAGTCATCTTGGCCTTGGTAAAGGAGTGTAGGGGAGCTATGCATGCAACCTTCTTGGTGTTAAGCAAGTTTGGAATTTTTTGGGCTTGTTGTACGAGTTTGATTCCTTTTTGTAGCTCTATTTGTCTGTGGTGGATTTTTCATAAAGCTCCACTTGTTCACGATTTGTGTATGAAGTTGGATGTTAACACTCTGTGATGCTGACGCAGAATATTCCTTTAGGCTGGGGCTATGGATCATTATTTCCTCAGCATGGCTGCAACGATGCTAGTAGATGCTTGAAGCAAGGACAAGCTGTCCATTGCTTGAAAAGAGTTGGTGTTTGTATGGTAGTCACTCATCAGGAGAGGGAGAAAGCAATGGTGGAGACTGTATGTATCAACTATCAAAGCATTTTCAGGAAACAGGCAAGACTTCGAGGTTCTTCTTATTGTAATGTAAAACTATGTTAGTTGAGCTGCTGCAGTGTTCGCATCGGATGTGTGTTGTTATTTTCGCACCCCACCTAAACCTAAGCCTAATTTGCGTTATGGTAGTTATTTTTTTTTAACTTTCTAATTCAATATAAGAAAGGGATGATGGCTGCTCTTCTGAGATTCCTCTCCTTTTCCACCGCTACTGGTCTAGAAAATGAAGTATGTGGTCTCCCTTATATTTTTGTTAAAAGAATTGAAGTCCACGTGTGGCCTGGTGTTTCTGTCGTCTATGTTTTGTTCTTCGCCACTAGTTAAGTTTAGAATAAATATAAAAAATCATATATAGTTTACTAAAATGAAAATGTTTTACAAACTAATAAATTCTGTAAATTTTTCATATAAATTAAGTGAATTAATGAATAACATTAATATTTTTGATGCATCAATTTTTATATAAGATTTCTTAGATTTGTTTGTAATTAATATGTATAACACTACTAGTACGAGTAATTATGGAGCACTGGCCTATATAATACATTACCTGCACAACACCAAGACACCAAAAATATGGCAAACCAGAAAACATTATTATCATTATAAGAAAAGGAGTTAACTAAGGTCCCATAAGCAAACATTTAATAGCTAGTTATAGTATTACAATAAAAAAGAAGATTTTAATTGAAATTAATAAATAATTAAAATCAATTAGTTACATAAGTTGTCCTTTTCCTCTGCAGCACGTCCTGGACATATATATATATATATATGCTTGAAGTTGAACCCACCCACACCCACATGCAGAAAATGTATGCTTCACTCATCATATGATATCTCCTTAATATATCAATCACATGAAATACAGCAGAGATGACAGTATACTATATATAGTACTTCCGACCATAAAAAATAAAAAATAAAAGATATAATATATATAGTACTAATTAAGATATAAATATAATGGGGAAAGCACTATTAAAAGGTTTAACCACTCTTAATTGACTAAGGATGATTAAGTTCGATTCATGAAATTAAATGAATTAAATTATGAGAGCTCCATCGCCTTGAATTTTTTTAGATTACTCTAATGATATTAGTCTCGTATTTAGAAGTAGCAGAGATAACACTCGAACAGTTTTGATAACAAATAAATAATTATATATATAAGTTAATTAATACTGTAAATTAATCGCTTGGTGTGTTACTTAAGCCATTGCAAATCTCCTAAATAAACAATTAAATCTGACAGCTATGCAGAGTACTACTATGGTCACTCATTTCTTCATATATACAATATATTAGTACGTACCACGATATTACAACAACTTATATATATATATAATTTTTAATTTCCCTCTCACTCACATAATTAATAGAAAACAAGGGGAAAACGGAGAAGAAGATTGTAATAATATTAATGATGTTTTACAAATAATAATAGCTAGGGTGAAAATAGATGATAGCCATGACAAATATAAATATATATATAAAATTAAATAATTTACGGTCGATGAGTAATTAGATCATAATGATGAGATGTTCTTCTGGTGGATGATGATCTTGGGAGATGGAGAATTGAGTCAGAAACAGAAGACCCATTTTTACAAGAAGAGGTCATGTAAAGATTTATGAATATTCCAAACCTATCACTAATGCTCCTTGTCAATTCCTTGCCTGCCGCCCCTGATGACCCGGACCCGGACCCGGGCCCATTATGAATATTCATGATATCTTCATCTTTTGAACATTCCACTAATGCAGCAAAGAATGGATCTTTCTCTAGAGTCTTCTTCTTGCAATTCATGTTGCGGATCATTTCGTCGACCAGGTTGAATCTTTTCCTTGGAGGAGGAGCTGGCAGGGGCAGAAGGGCTTTGCTAACAGTTGGTAATTTCTTGGGGATTCCTGGAAATTTATCCCAAGAAAATGGGACACCGTAGAAGCGGCGGAGAGGGGTGGCCGGGCTAGGCGGCGAGTCGTAGTCTGAGGAGGAGGAGGACAGAGTAGGCCTCACGATGGTGTGATGATCATGACAATAATTCTCTTTAATTGGGACGACATTTTGGAGACTAATTATTGGACTTTTAATCGGACCAACTGTCGACGACCAAGAAGAAGAAGAACGCTCCTCCATACCTCTCTCTAGATCTCTCTAGCTAATTAGCTTAGCTTTTGGGATGGGGGATTTCACACCCTTTTATGCTTTGGTTGAATCTTAATTTCTACTGGGAAATGAAATTATCACTAATAGTAATATCTATGCAGGGATTGATTTTGTCCGATTTGAGTTTAAATTCGTAGGAGTACGATTTTTTCAAAAGATTTTACTTTATTAGAAGATCGACTCTTCTTGATATATATACCTTTACTATTACCGTATTTGTTGTAAGCGTTTTGATGATTTATAATTGTCATTTAATTAATTTTTACAGTTATGAGAAAAAGAAAGAAAATGATTTACGTCATTCATGTCTAATGGGTAGGGAAAGGAAAAGGACTGGGATTAGTACTAGGCAGACCGGGAATTATTGTGTTACATGTACGTATAACGTCTGTGTTTAATATATGGATTATGGACTCTTGTGAAGTTTTAATGCTAAACATATTATTACCTTCCGAATGAGTAAGAAATGAAATATGGCATGATGTTAGTTAACGAGGGGAATTCATAGTGGGTGGGTGGACGGATGCATATCATAACATTTCACATGCTTGAAACTTGGATTGATAGGGCCATGCACCCTTATTGCAGTAATGCTTAGAGGGTCCTCTTTTCGATTAATGCTCAGAGTCATGTGTGTCACATTTTGTTTGTTCATTGTTGGGTGTCCTTGCCCTCTCAAAATTAATCAATTAAATAAATAAATACTACTAATAACTTTGTTGGTGAGAAGATTGGATCTAAAGAACAATATTTGTGTAAGTTTTTATTTGAATCTGTCCCAATGCAAAAATATATATATTTTATCATACCACCAAACTTCATACCCTCAACTCCAACCCAAACTAAAATTACATATGATAATATTGATATATTGATTATAATTATATTGCAAAATGATACGTTCTCTCAAACTTTATACACTAATAATAATAAATAATTATTTATTAACCACACATCACGCGGGTGATCGAGTAGTACTACTCCCTCCGAATTCTTTTAGTTGTCCAGTTTTGTCATTTTATTTTTTTCCTTTTAGTCGTCCATTTTTCCTTTTAGTTGGTATTTTCTTTTTTTTCATAAATTATAAAACTTAACCTAATCAATTTAAAATATGTTAATTTTGGATTGGTTGGAGTAATTATTGAAGTGTATTTATAATCGAAATTAATGATTATTTTGGTACATGTGAATATGATTAAATGGGCAATTATAAAATTCCGGAGGGAGCAGTATATTTTTGTTTTTTGTTTCCCGAGAAACAAAATTATTTTATAGTTTTCTGTTTCCAAAACAAGTTGTCCAGAAAATTTTCGTACTTATGATCAAATTTTCTGATGGAACGGCTTGTGAAGGATAAGCCCAATATCTTTGTATAATTTGGGCTTCCTGGGCTTTTTGGGCTTCATTGATCAGGTCACAAATAACACCGGGAAGGGAAAGGCCTGAAAAAGAAAAAAGAAAAAAAGGAAAAGAAAAAATGAGAAAGTGTAGGTGCCAGGTGGCATACATTAGAATTGAACAAGGAAGGAACGAGAGCATAATACTTTACTTTGGCCTCATTTGATTTAACAAACAAAGCAAGATTCCCAGAAAATAAATAAATTAAAAACCATCATCATTCTCTCGTTATTTAATTATATAAAAATAAATCTAAAAAAATAAAAATATAGAAAACACTCGCTCCTTTTCGTTGTCTTCAAATCGTCAATCAATTGCAGGATCCATTTACATTCACATACACATACACCTCTCCTCCATTGACCAAACCCTAAAGTCTCACCAGCTTAATCTGAATCAGAACCACCACCATCACCGCCAATCATCAACATGGATGAAGAGTACGATGTAATTGTGCTGGGCACGGGTCTTAAAGAGTGCATCCTCAGTGGTCTGCTCTCCGTTGATGGCCTCAAGGTCTTCTCCTCTTTCTCCACATTTCTATTTCTATTTCTGTTTTAATCTATTTGTTCTACGATATGGATCTCTGATTTCGCTTCTGTTATTAAGGCGCGCTGCTGCTGCTTTGCTGGCTAGTACTATAGAGATCTTTAATTTTGATTTCAACTCGATTGTTAAGATTTATTGAAAACGTTCTTGCATTTACTTTTGGCGTGAAAAAAAATGATACTTGGAGCTTAATTGCATCATATATAATACCATCTGTGATGCTGATGTATAGTATCTATTGTTATGTTTGGTTGGGAGTTAGGTCCTGCACATGGATAGGAATGACTATTATGGAGGAGAGTCTGCTTCTCTTAACCTTATTCAGGTCCATTCAACTTTACCCCTCTATCATCTTTAATTTTAATTCTGTTCTTATCATTGTTACCAGTTTTCATCATGCATTATAATTGAGATTTTTTCTTTTCTTTATTTAGCTCTGGAAGAGGTTCAAGGGAAACGATAAGCCTCCAGCACATTTGGGCTCGAGTAGGGACTATAATGTCGACATGATACCTAAGGTGTTTCCCCCCTCATTTAGCCAATCATTGCCTTTATCCATTCTTTTACTTTTAGCTTTCCACTCAAGTGCTTATGTTTCTTTGTTTCTCTAGTTTATGATGGCAAATGGGAATCTTGTACGGGTCCTCATTCACACTGATGTTACCAAGTATCTATACTTCAAAGCTGTTGATGGCAGCTATGTCTTCAACAAAGGAAAGGTAGTGCTTCCTGTAACTTTTTTCATTGCTTACTTCTTAGTTAGTTTTCATATTCATGTATTCTCCACTCATCCGGTTCGTGTTGCACTGTCCTAATAGGTTCACAAGGTCCCAGCAACTGACATGGAAGCTCTCAAATCCCCTCTCATGGGAATTTTTGAGAAGCGCCGTGCTCGCAAGTTTTTCATTTACGTCCAGAATTATGATGAAAAGGATCCCCAAACTCATGAGGGAATGGACTTAACTAGGGTGACAACCAAGGAACTGATTACGTATGTGCTTGCTCTGTCTCTGTTCTACGTTTTTCTTCTGCATGTATTTCATTTACCACACTACTGCATATTTTGTTCGTCCTATGGTTTCCAGTGACCTTTCTTAAGGTCTGTTGGCAGTTTGTGCCAGTTAAGTTTGGTAGATAGTCAAATGGTTCCTTCAATTGATTTCACGATCACAACAACCTCACCTAAGATCCTTGTTTCTTATTGCCAAGTTGAATTTTTGACAGAAAGTATGGTCTTGATGACAACACGGTAGACTTCATTGGTCATGCATTGGCGCTTCATAGAGATGACCGATACCTGAATGAGCCTGCACTGGACACTGTGTTGAGAATGAAGGTCATTACTGTTCATTATTTTTATTTCACTTCTGTGCCAAAATGAGGTCTTATTCATGGAATATTGAATTTAATTATGCTTTTCACAAAATCTCTTCTGCTGTCCATAGCTGTATTCGGAGTCTCTTGCACGTTTTCAAGGGGGGTCACCATATATCTACCCCTTATACGGTTTAGGGGAGCTCCCCCAGGTCTTTCTCTCTCTCTCTCTCTCTCTCTCTCTCTCTCTCTCTCTCTAAACTTTAACTTTTCATCCATTAATTATCTCGGAAAACAGTATGTGCTGATATTTGATTTTTCTTTTGTTCACTTAGGCATTTGCACGTCTTAGTGCTGTTTATGGTGGCACATATATGTTGAATAAACCTGAATGCAAGGTACTTAACTGCTTTTGGCTTTGGGGAATTTTACTCCTATGCCTTTGTATCAGCTAGATTTCAGTATATATGGTGACATTTTAATGTGCCAACTATTTACTGGCGTGTTGGTATGCTTGCAGGTAGAGTTCGATGAGGAAGGCAAAGTTACTGGTGTCACATCTGAAGGGGAAACTGCCAAATGCAAGAAAGTTGTCTGTGATCCTTCCTACTTATCCAACAAGGTGGAAATTACAAATATGTTTGTATCCATTGGTTTGATAATTAAACTTAAAAGGTGGTAGATAGGTTGCAATTGGATCAAGATTTTTTTCTTTTCCCTTGTGACTGATTTTTAAGAGTGAATGTTTCATTATTAACTGAAAGTTGTATGCACCTGAACAGGTCAGGAAGGTTGGTAGGGTTGCTAGGGCAATTGCCATTATGAGTCATCCAATTCCAAGCGCCAATGAATCTCATTCAGTGCAGGTTATCCTTCCTCAGAAGCAGTTGGGCCGCAGATCAGACATGTGAGTTCTAGAAAATCCATCAGTAGCATATGCTCTCCTTTTCCCCTCCATAAATTATTCTTATAGTATTTTAAGTGAAATGGTTAGTTGTTTATCAGCAGAAATTTAAAATCAGGAAAAAGATGGGAAAGAAAAAATAGTTTTTCCCAATTTTCTCTATCTTGTGTCGTCTGACAATAAGTCCTTTACTATCACTGTAAATCAATGATAAAAATCATATCCTTCTCCTGATAAGTGCAGAAGGGTAACTTAGGAAGGTTTAATTGTTTTGCTTAAAATAGTGATAGTCCTTTATGGTCGATACTTAATATAGTTCTGTAAAGGGGTCATTTTTCCGTATCTTTAAGTTGATTGCTGTTCGTCATCAATGCCCATATCAATTAAACACATTTGGTTGGATATTAGTCATCCCATCAAAATTTTGAGCTGAACCCTCTTTTCTGTTTACATTATTGTGACATTGGTGATTATATTGGAAAGTTCTTTCACTTTTTTTTGGACAAAAGCTCAGTTCCCACTTTCCATCTTATTGCGCAAGGTGAAATTGCATAGTTCGTACAGTTCATATCATTCCTCTACCTCTCTGAAAAATCTTGTGACACTTGATTTTGGGCAGGTACCTTTTCTGTTGTTCTTATACTCACAATGTTGCTCCAAAGGGAAAATTCATTGCCTTCGTATCGACAGTGGCAGAGACTGATCATCCTGAGAGTGAATTGAAGCCTGGGATTGACCTTCTGGGTCCTGTTGATGAGATTTTCTTTGATATTTATGACAGATATGAGCCAGTCAACGAGCCGTCTCTAGATAATTGCTTTATATCTACGGTGGGTCTACATGTGTATAGTTTTCTTGATACTTGAATTGATGGGCTATATTATGTTCCTTTTTGTCCCAAGGTACAGTGTAACTGGTTTCCTTGTATTCCTCTACAGAGTTATGATGCCACTACACACTTTGAGTCAACTGTCACAGATGTTTTGAACATGTATACCATGATAACTGGGAAGGTATGGGTTCCATTTTCCTTTGTTGGGTTTTGTCCAAGTCATACCATCATTTTTAAGAATTCCTATCAAGCACATACCAATATTCCCATTTATTGCATGATCTTATCCATGAACATTCTGCTATAATGAAAACGTTGCATTTTTCTGTGGCAAGTTTTAGAACTCCATGCCAAAACAAGGTAGCCAAGCGCTGGACTGTAGGAAAGCTGTGAACTATCATGTGTCTGAACTTCTTTGTTTTTTTCATTTTTGTCTTTGATGTATGAAGCTAATAAACTAGAACCAAAGATAAATTCCTCCTTGCTTTGTAGAGACTACAAGCCTCCGACTGTTTGCTTTGTAGATAATTTCCTCAAATCTAAGTGTATGTGGTTGTGAATTATAAAGTTTGTCCGCAATCCCTGGATTAGGTGCTAAACTGGAGTGAGTGTCTAGGTCTTAAACTATGGGGGTGGGGAAAAAGCATTCTGGTGGAGCTTAAAATTTAACAGCTAAAATTGTTTAAAGCTAGAGTTAGTTTATGGTCAAATAATTAAGCACCGTGCTTAAGGGAATAGTTGGTTTGATTGACACTCTCACTCCTTAAGCAAGAGGTTGCTCGTTCGATCCTTGTGCGTGGAGAAAATACATGTTGGGAGCACTTTACAGCTTAGTCGATGAACTTGGTGTGAGCAGGATTGATCCTACCCAATGGGCTTACTTTTGGTTCAAACCTAAAATAGTTAGTTGGGGGGACTATATGTAAGAGAATGAGAAGAAAAGAAAAGAGTAGGAGAGGTCTGGCTTTATATCATATGCTATGAGAAGACTCCTTGTTTCTTGTACGTAACCGTTCCCAAGGCTGCATTTAAAGTTAGTTGTGTAGTTCGATGTGGAGCTTTCTAGTTTTCTGTGATGCATCCAATTCTCATGTATCATGTGTTCATATAACTGTCATGCTTGTTTCCAGGTTCTTGACCTCAGTGTGGATTTAAGTGCTGCTAGTGCTGCAGAAGAATGAGGAAAATGGTGGTTTGGCCATTTACCGTGTTCTAGGATGCTCTGAGCATTAAAGGTTGCTAACATCTTGTCCAAAAAAAAGGCATTAAAGGTTGCTGGTTGGATTTGGCCCTATGGAGACTTTGGCAAATGATGGCAGTTTTTACTATTTATGATGGACTATATTTCATGTCTAATAAGATTGTATTAGAATTTCCTTCTATCATAGCATGTAAGATTGAAATCATTTGCACAAGGAGAATTGCAATTTCGACATGGTTTCTTGTTTGTGTTTCTGATGGTGCAAGTTCATGCGAAAAATGAGTGCATGATAATGATAGGTTTGACAAACTTGCTGAGTTTGATTCGCTTTACTTTAGTTTTTTTTTTCTAAGCTGGATTTTACTAACACAAGCACACAAGAGGGGTGCTAGGAAAGGCCAACTCTGACCCAAACAAAGGCAAGAGCTGGGACATCACAAGCCGATCAAAAAGCGCTCGAGAAAGTCAGTCAATCTCAAGAGAAACAACAAAACAGCCTGATCAAAAAGCGCTCGAGAAAACAAGATCAATATATCTCTAATTACTCCAGTTAGTTTTGTTTGGCTTAATTGGAACGTAATTATTTTCAAATAAGCAAATGCATGTTACCCACTCGGGACAATTCCATTCATCATGTTCCGAGATAAGTCATTGCACAAACTTACTCTTTTTAGAACCTACATCTTGATCCAATGCTGTAGATATCCATTTTGGTGTAGCGTTTCACCAACCGGAAGCCAATATCTTGCACCCCGGATCGACTTTAGATAACAAGTTTGGAAGCAGGTGAGTTTGCCTTTTTTTCCACCACATCTCCTGCTGAAAACCATTAAAAAGTATGATAGAGTAAGAGCTATTAGAATTTAGAAGAAGCCATCACCTTCAGCAATTCTTTCAGCTATAAAAAACACCAAGAATCTCTACTAGTATGACACCATAATTCACCTTCAACAAGTAGACAAAATGAATGTACACGCCAATAGAAAGACATAAACATGACAGGGAAATAATTCTTTACTGGTGGCTACTAACTAGACAAATTAATGGCATTGGTAACAAAAGAGAGATGGATGATCAGAAGCTTTCTTTTTGCTTCTCTCCCTCTTCTCCAAATTACAAACCACAAAGAAGCATTGCAGCTGGCATCATATTACAAGAACATTAAAAAAATGGAGCAGGAAACCATTCAATTTGTCCTTCTAGTTCTATCCTCAGTGTTTTGCTCAACTG
Source organism: Viola odorata (assembly GCA_963691705.1). Taxonomy (NCBI): domain Eukaryota; kingdom Viridiplantae; phylum Streptophyta; class Magnoliopsida; order Malpighiales; family Violaceae; genus Viola; species Viola odorata. The sequence continues at coordinate 229,570 of OY829537.1, forward strand.
TTTCTAAATTTTGAGTAGTTCCCCATGTTCATCCCTTTTAAGTCAAATCTTCTTAACAATTTATCCCACCATTATAATCTCATTAAAATTTCTTCTGAAAATACAATAGCAATGCAGAGATCACACATCCTTTAGCCTCACTCAAACCATAGAATCACTCTGAATTTCCCCTAACTGCACAAACTCCTGACATTCTTGACCAAGCTCAACAATATCACACTTAACTGAACATGAAATGAAAGCAACACTTTACCAAAAAAATAATAATTTGAAAACAACAAGCATTCCTGGTAATATCCAGATAGATTGTATAATCAAGGTAAAACAATCCTAATAAACCCTAATTCCATTTGCTTGGTATTGGTATGGCAGAAAGGAAAAGGAAGAATACCAGGTAGGGACTGGGAGAGGGGGTCGCCATAGATGGTTTTGAGTGTGGCAAGAGGGACCAAAGCAGAATCGGTGGTGGCTTCAGCGTAGAGCTGTTGCTTCCAGTGCCACAAGGTCTTCTTCATGTCCTTGTTTGATTTTGCGAGGGATTCTTTCTCCGCTTCTAAAGCATCAATGTTCTTCTGCTGCTCGTAAGATCGGACGCCTATCGCCGCGAAGCACCCTACTAGAAACACGTTAACCACCGTGTCGTTGTTCGCTGCTTTCTTCGCGGCGCCGACCAATCTGTTCGCTAACTCCATCTCATTTTCTTTCCCTTCTTTTTCCTTTTTGTTTTCGGAGATGGAAACCATCTCTCTCGATTCCTGGTAATGGACTGGTCACTGGTGACTGTCGTAATGCCGTCTGGCCCATGGGCTTTTGGGCCCAAGCAAAATATTTATATTTGTAATAAATAATAATATTAAAAAAAATTAAAAACTACTCCTCCCTCCCTCCCTCCCGAAACAAAAACACCGGGCATTTCAGCAAAAAGCAAATGGGAGCAACCAAGCATCCAGATTACAGGAGACACTAATTTTACAATCTAACGAACTAGCGTTTTTGGCTTCGTCTCTACTACGCATCTCGTGACTCAGCAGTAATGGGAGATTTACCACCGTTGCAACGCGTGTCCCAAATCGGCGCTCACCTCGCCGGACTCTCTCGCCCCAACAAGGACGCCCTCGTTAAGCCACTACAGGTACCTAACTTTCCCTCCCCACTACTCTACTACTGTATTTACTTCTTGGTCTTTTGATACTTCTTCTTTTCCCGATGATCGCTGCAAGACTAACAGTTAAAATATTTTATTATAGCCATTTTTGTAGGATAAGATATATATGCACTTGTATTTTTGAGGTTTTCAACCTCTTACAATTCCTTACACATTCTCTGTCTTTTTCTTACGTATGCTTATATTCTTGGCATTTTTGTTCTAACAACTTGCTGGATAACTTTCACTTTTTTTTATCTGCAGGAAGCTGCAAACGATCTAGCAAAAATTGAACAAAAAGATTTGAAGGATCCCAAAGCTTGGAAGGAGCTAGAAGCTGCTATACAGCCATTGAGGAAGTCTATCTTGAAGCATGGTCTTCTTCGGCATACAGACAAAGACGTTAGAATTTTGGTAGCCATTTGTGTCACAGAAAGTTTTCGGATCCTCTCACCAGTACAACCTTTTGAAGATAAATATCTCAGGGTAATGAGATCTTGATGTTCATGACTGTGTGGTTTATGCATCTATTTCTTTGTCTATTTTCTATCTGTTTGCATACCTAAACTTGCATTTTTTGCATACTGCAATATGCAACTGACTTGATTTTTCTTTTTCTTTTTGTTTTGAAGGACGTCTTCAAACTTATTCTCAGCATGTTCACGGAGCTTGCTGACGCCACTAGTCCGTATTTTTCAAAGAGAGTTAAGATATTGGAGACTATTGCACACTTGCATTGTTGTGTGCTAATGGTGGATTTCTGTGATGATCTAGTCATTGAGATGTTCAATATTTTTTTCTCAGTTGTGAGGTCAGAATGTTTCCAATGTTCCTATTTTATTAAATCTTATGGTGTTTGTTATTCAACTTAGCAGACTTAAAGTCAAAACCATATGACGTGAGATATTGAATGCCATCATACCAGTTGGTTCTGTTGTCTCAAAATGTGGATACCTTGGTCCTGTTATACATATATGTTTCTGCTTTAAACATCTGAAATGAGATCCTTGCATCCTCCATCCTCTACTGATTGCATTTTAGATTTAATTTTCTCATCATTATTTTGCTTTGAAGTCAGTGTTTGTTTCTCTTATCTTTCATTTTGAATTTTAAGCAAGGATACTGATGGTCTTGCGTAACTTTTGTGATAGAGAACATCATGAGCGGATCTTGATCAATGATATCTTGTTGATAATGACAATTATTTTAAGGGAGGAGGTTTCTCCAGCACTTTTGGATGTTATTTTGAGAAATCTGATAAAGGAAGGGAAGGTAAGTGTTCATGGCCATATCTTATCCCTACACCAGCTTATTGCCGTTTTTTTAAATTGGTTTTATGTATGAGATGGACTCTAGACTACTAAGTAGCATCCCTGTATGGGACAGACTGGTGGAATCTCCTTTTTGCTTGGATTTATCATAGGAAAGTTTTCATTAGATATTGGCATTGAGTATTTCAAGTAGTATATGTTTCTGTGTCAGGAATTTTGACAGATGTAAAGGTTTGTTCAATGCGCAATTACTGGTAATTGAATGCTTTTCTTGTATTTGTGAGAGTAATGTCATTTGACTTTAGTCGGTGAAATTTTTCTCTCACTGTGGTGGTCATGATAAGTTGTTTATAGCAATCTTCTTTGTTCGGCCTAGAGTTCAAATTGGTTGTTTTGGTCGATTATTTAGTAAATAATGTTTCCAAATCCAAAAAGGGAAAATTAACCTAATAATATCGTATAAAACTAAAGATACTTTATGGACATTTCCATGATAAGCATCTTTATATCGCTTAAACACCACAGGTGTTGTATGCATATATTTGTTAGGAAATTTATTTTATATGTTAAGCAATTCCCTTGAGTTTGTTCTTTTGTCAATTCATGTGTTAGCCTGTTAGGAATATATCCATGTATTTGTTTATCTTTTTTCTGTTTCTATACCTTTTTTCTTCAATATGTTTCTCTAAGCAGTCACATTTTTGGTTTCTGCATGTTCTTGCATTAAATGAGCATATACAAATAATTCATGGTGGAGGGGATTGCTTTTCTTGAAGATGGATCCTATTTCCATAATTATCTGGATTTTGCAATTGAACTCTCTGTTAAACCCCATTAAGATTTATTCCTAGTTGATTTACATAGAAATTGCCTGAGAGTGGACTTAATCAGATATCCAATTTGCTCTTCCTGCTTATAGTTCCATTTCCTTCTTAAACTTACAGAGTAGCAAACATTGACCTTCCTTGATGTTAGACACCATGTGAAAAGGGGCTGCCCTTCAGATGTAAAGGGGGCATTAAAACTGTAAAAAAAATAAAAGAGTTGAAATACAGTGATAGTAAGAGAGGAAATGTGGAGAAGTCATGATGATGTGCTCATGAAGAAAATTTGACATTTCCCCCCTGGTTATCTACATTCATTTTTAGGATTTTCATTCACATTTGCAGCAAAAATCAAGGTTTTTCCTTTTGATTTAACAAGATATTTCTGAATGCCGCTATGGTTCTTGGGGTAGATCTATTAAAATTATTGACTGCTGCTTGTTTATTAGCTGATGACATCTATAGTTTTTCATCAACCATTTCATATGGGTTTTTTCTACACCCTTTACTGGCATTCAATCTTTTTTTTCTTTTCTTGCAGTCTGCACCTTCTGCTGCTTCTCAGCTTGCTGGTTCTGTTATACAAGCTTGTTCTTCTGCACTTCAGCCCTTCATTTGTGGGTTTTTATCATCTTGTTCAATCGACAGAGACGCTGTTGAGAGTCCGCTCAAAGAATTTTACCATGAAATCCTATTTAAAATTTTCCAGTATGCTCCTCACATGCTTCATGGGATCATCCCTAATTTGATTCAGGAGTTACTGGTATGACTTCCCCGCTTAATTAACTCCAACTTATCACATCATCTCTTCTGAATTGCCTGTTAAAGTATTGTGGACATCCTCCCATGCCTTTTCAGCAGAATTATTTATTTTTCCTGTTACCTGTAAATTTTAACCTTACTCAAGCCTATCATGTTCTGGGGCATTTTTGGGTGAATATATCCCTGCACATAAATTATGTAATGTCACTTATGATTCTTTTGTAGACTGATCAAGTTGATGTACGGATAAAAGCTATTAACTTAATTGGGAAGCTCTTTACACTGCCTGAGTGCCATGTTGCACAAGAATACCATAGTCTTTTTACGGAGTACAAAAACAGATTCACTGACAAATCCGTGGAAGTTAGACTCAGTGCTCTACAGTGTGCTAAAGCTTGCTACATGGACAATCCCTTTGGTAAAGAATCACGTGACGTTCTGAGTAAGAGATTCAGCAAGCTAATTTTTGGATTTGGTGCCTCTCTATTATTGTTTATATACTAATTTGTGATTGCCAATCAAGCAGCTGCAGTTGAAGGCAGACTGTTGGATTTTGATGATAGAGTTAGAACAACGGCATTGGTTATTGCCTGTGATCTTGCGAGGTATAAACTCGAATTCTTTCCACCTGAAGTAATATCAAAAGCCACTGAAAGACTTCGGGATAAGAAAGTAAGTTTTCTTCAAAACTATTCCCATTTTATTAAATGAAAACTGTCTTCACGTGGGGAGAAAGAGAATGCATGTCTCACAAGTAAATACCATGTAGATATCTGTCAGAAAGAAGGCCTTGCAGAAGTTGATGGAGATATACAGAGACTACTGTAGCAAGTGTTCTGAAGGCAGCATGACAATGAGTGATGACTTTGAACATATTCCTTGTAAAGTCTTAATGCTAATCTATGATAAAGATTGTAAAGAATTCAGGTCTGCTCCTTCTCAGCTTAGGAATATGAAACTGACATCTGTGGTTTAAAATATTTGAGGTCTTCTGTATCTATATGGCATAGGTCCCAGGGCATGGATGTTATTCTCGCACATGATTTATTTCCTGAAAATCTATCAATCAAGGAGAGGACGAGGCATTGGATCCATTTGTCTTCTCTTTTCACTCCTCTTCATTTGAAGGCATTGAGCTCTATTTTATCCCAGAAGAGAAGGTATAGATCCTGACTTCTACTATAGTCTGGATAAAGATGTTCATATTACCAGGTCTTTTTTTTTCTTTCTTCAGGTTGCAATCTGAAATGCAAATTTATTTAGCCCGAAGGAAGAAAGAGAAGGTATAATTCTTGAATGTTAATTGCTAATATGAAGCTATATAGATTACTGGAAAGATCACCTACAAGTTGTTTCATTGCTATGCTATTTTGGGCCTCAGCTATTGCTCAATATTCGAATATAGTCTAGTGTAGGTTCATATTTATGTGTGTAGAAGTTTTTTTTATACGATCTCTTCTTTTGATAGTCCAACATTTTTATGAACATGTGGACCATGTTACTTGAAGCATGGTAATTTGATAGACCTTGCCACTTCTTATAAAATTTATACCATTGACCTGCTATTCCATCTCCATCATCTATACATACCATAAACTATTCAGTTGTTCGGATAGAAATGTGACTTATAGGACAATTTGGACAGTGGGACCAAGGCCTTTAGAAAAAAAATTGAGAATGTGTTTCTTAATTCTCATTGCTGCCAGAGTTCCTTTGTTGCCTCTTTTAAAACTTTCGGATTTTCTCCTTCTCAAAATCTTTTATCCATTTTATGATTTTTGTTCATTACGAATCCCCTTCTAATCAACACTATATTATGAAATTGTAGTTTTTTGAAATTTCTTCTTTAGGGGGACTGGATTGCTGTATTTCAAAAGCAAACTCCCTCATTTCTTATTTTCCAATTTATTAAAAAGAAATGTATTTAGTAACTGTTTTTTCTGAAATTACAAGGAAGGGCCTTGTTTTTTAATCCTTTAAACTCCAAAAGAAAATACAAGTAAAATGGAATATTATATAAAAAGTGTGAGCTGAAAAGTTATTTTGTTTAGTAAAATCATTAACTGGAAAATTATCTTTTAGGTTTCTAGTTCTCTGGCAGTTCAATTTTCTTCTTTTAGATGTAATTTTTTTTATCTTATCTTATTGTTCCCTCTTTTTCTCGAGAAATAAAAATTTCTATTAAGTAGAATTTTACCACAAGTGAAATTACCCTTACGGCTTTTAGTTGTTGCTAGCTTTTATTTCTGTCAACCTGCACAATTTGTTAAGATAACTTCAAATGCTTACGTCTGTCAACCTGTGTATTTTTTAATGGCTCATATGTAATGTCTGTATTTCTGTATTTAAACTTTATTTGTTATAATTATAACAACTTCTGATTATTATGGATATTCTGAACTGAAATTAATATATGGATTCCAATTGACTTGATGTTTGAGTAATGGATGTTTTCCTATTCTTCGTTTGTGTAGAATATTGGCTTACAGCAGTTTACTCATATCATTTAGTTGTAATTTGGTTTTGCTTTGCTTTGCTGTTGTTGAAGTTAACAAGTCAGGCTTGTTTTGTCCAATGAAATATTGAAACCATGATCAAGACATGTTGACCTATAGTCAATTGTTGTATTCATCTACGAGTTGAACTTAACAGGTCAGGCTTGTTTTGTCCATTGAAATATTTAAACCATGCTCAAGACATATTGACCTATAATCAATTGTTGTATTCATCTACGAGTTGATTTAATGGCCATTTGATCTTCTTTTTCTCGTTTTGTGTGTGTGTGTGTGTGTGTGTGTGTGTGTGGCTATTTATTGTTTGCTAAGAAGATTTTACTTCTTGTCCTATAATCAATTGTTATCTTAATATACCACTTGATTTTTAGGACATGTGGATTCTTTTTTCTTCTAGACTTTGGAAACTCACTAATGGCTAATTGTTGATTCCTACAAACCATTTACCTTCTTTCCCTTTCGGTACTGAAGTAATTTTTGGTATTCATCATTTGATATGATTGATCGCGGCACCTATTCGTGGGGTTAAAAATTGTGTAAGCATCAGTGTATGTTATAATATAACTTTTATTGAGTTTCAGTGTGTTATAGAGATTCAACTTTATTCATTTTGTTGTTTCTTTGCTGATGAATGTTTATAAATGTCTCTTGAAGGATGGTAGCTCTGAAGAAATGCAGGAGAGAATTAAACACTCATTTATCAAGATGTCAATGTGTTTTCCAGATCCTTCTGAAGCAGAGAAATTCTTTCATGAACTGAACAGACTGAAAGATAACAAAATTTTCAATGCTCTGGAACTATTGCTGGACGATCATAAAATTACAAGTTCTCAGACAACTCGAGTGCGTTGCTGACTTTGTTGCCTGAATTAGAAGAAATTGTCATCCTATTGCTTTTTTAGTGCCCAAGTCTATTGCTTCTTCATGACTTGATATAGATTTATTACTGGTATTCTTAAATGCTTAAAAAAAATTCACTTAACCAGCTATTAGGTTGTTTCCTTAGTGTTTCCATTTTCTGTTTCATTGTCTTTATATGGAATTGAATTTTGTTGCCTGGAGACATGTTTAGAGATAGCCAATACTGACCTTAAAAGCTTGGTTACAGAGTCATAAGTTAGCTGAGAACCCGAATTGTCTTATAAAGAAATAAACAAGTGATGCCTGTATTTCCTTAACATGGGAAAAAAAGAAAGAGTAGTAGTTATAATGGGGGTATGACTTGCCCATGTGTGCATGCATGCACATAGTTGCCATTTTCAAGATAATAATTTGCAAACAAATTGTAAACTGATTGTAAGCCAACCAAAGAACCTCATCCTCTGGCCTTGGAACTTGAAGATGCTATCTGCAAAGGCGCTTTCTGATGCTTACAATCCCCATTCTGATTTTGATTCTAGTGTTGGGAGCTATTTGTTTTTTTTACTGCTATTTTGTAAACCAGCCTTGGTTCAGTTTGTTGTTTGTTATTATCCTCTCTAGTCCTTCCTTTCTTGTTTATAACTGTTCGCTTCTCTAACTCTGCATCATTTTTCTTTCCTTTCAGGATAAAATTTTGAAAACAATTGGAGAGAGTCATCCAAATTTTGAATTCCTACAACTGCTTTCTTCAAAATGCTCACATAACATATTCAGTTCGGACCATGTCCATTGTATTTTAGAGACTCTTTCCAGAGATGCTGCAGTTGAGCATTTGGAGCCTGCTTCTGCCCAACTTCTTCTGGTAAGAATGATTGATACTTAGACGAGCCTACAAGTAATAAGGTGGTATAGGTTAACTAGAATCCGAGACTGGCATAATGAAATGCTAGAAAATGCAGGTTCATGCTTTGAAATGAAAAGAGGGGTTTTCAGCTCTCAAATACTGATAGGTGGCTGCACAAGGAGAGTAAAATAAGTTTATTGGCACTTCCTAAAGTGATACAATTCCTTATATTTAATTCCAGAATGTTTGTTTGAACAGTTTTTAATGCCATATCAATATTATAAACTACTTATGGATATCATAAAAGTTCATGAATTCTTTTACGCTAGCATCTTTGCTTTTTTCGCTTCTTCTGATCAGAATTCACTGGTAGTGAGTGATTTAGTCATGCACAAGTTAGTGGTTTGGTCATGCACTTTGCCTCCTCTGATGGTGTGGGTGCAGCTTTAGGTTTCCATCTTGTAGCATGAGTGGTTACTATATTTGATTATCAAATGTTTTGCGGTTGACTGGCAGCAGAAACCATTGAATGATAAAAAATACAACCCTGTGATAGTGTAGAAACTTAAAAACCAGAGGGATATTGCTATGATTTATTTCTACACCTCCAATACTTTAGAACCATAGGGATACGGTAGGATTTAGTTCTACACGTTGTACAGTTTCCAGAAAGAATTTCAGTGTGCCAAGAAAGACTGCATAATTTTGTTTGACAAGTTATGGAGTGGATGTCTATCATGTCTTTGATTTGGGTGGCCTCTTTCTTTGATAAAGATGAAAATGGTCTCTGTGATCTACAAACAAATCTTTTATTACATAAAGCTGCTTTTCATTTAGTGTCAGTTCAATGAATGTATTTTCCGTCTCACCTTCTGTAGGCTATAATCAGAACATTCCCTTCACTTTTGAGAGGTTCTGAAGAGCTGTTCAAAGTGCTTGTACCAAATGATCTTCCCAATGATACAGTGGTTGATACAGTGATTGAGATTCTGGCAATAGCAGCCCCTAATATTCCTGACAAATTCAGGTCAATCCGTTACCTTATTTTATCTTGGTCTTTAAGTGTATTGTTGTCAACTGCATGCCTTATTAGAAGGGCGTCTCTAGATTTTATACCACAAGGAGGAAGCTATCTTTATGTCAAAATTTTGTATCTGCCTTAGGATATTTGTGCTTTATTACCTTGTTTACTGGATGGCTTGTTCACAAGTGATTGGCACTTTGAAATTCTTTAGCAAAGTGTTTTTCAGTGGCAGGAGGGAACTGGTCTCTCTCCACTTATTTTCGTAGTTTCCTAGAAACACCCAACTCCCTCCAATGTCCACTTGCCCAAACTAATGAGTACTGAAGATCAATCAACTCTTTTAAGCTTGAAAGATGATTTATACTATTACTAATTATACTTGGCTAAATGCTTAAACTGTTGACTTTATTTCAGGAAGCAATATATTACAACTATAGGTGCTTTAGGCTGGGAGGAATTTCTTTCCTTTGAAATGATTAAGACTTCACCATTGAAAACTTTGGAACTGTTTGTGCCATCAATTTTTATTCTATTTGGTTCTAACTTTCCTGCATTTTCTTTTGCTTGTTTAGTGACTTTTATCCGTTCTTGAAGAGAATATGTTTAGAGGGAACTCGCGTTCAGTCCAAGGGTGCTGTTTCTGCAATTGCTTCATTTGTTGGTTCTTCTGAGCAACTAGTTTTCTCAAAACTTTGCAAGGTGTGGAATTGTCTGTTGAGATTCAACATTTTCACTTTATTGCTTCTGTTTATAGTCATGGTTTAAGCCTCCCGCTCTATTAATTAGTTTTCATTTTGTTTATTTTGTTTTCATGTAGCTTGGTGCTTATGATTGGTATATTGTTTCATTCTTTAACTTAAATCTTCTTCTAGCTCACATCTTCTATTTTATGGCCTCAGTTTAGTTAAACTGCGAAGTTTCTATTACCTTGTTTGCTGTACATTACTCTCTTAATCGCCATGATTGTTCTGCTTTCAGGAACTTGCAGATTCTTTATATGCTGGCAGGCACACTCCAACTGTCTTGCAGTCCTTGGGCTGTATTGCTCAACATTCTGTTTCAGCATATGAAAGTCAAGATAGAGAGATCAGATCATTTTTGTTTGCAATTTTTTTTCAAGTAATTGAAAGCTGCACCCTTCAATTATTATATGTATTTTCCTTCCAAAATCACAAGGACTAGATATCCTTGCGGTGTTTCCTATGTGTTCTATGAGTATAGTGTTCTTTCAGAAAATTGTGCTTATGTGCAGCTTATGTGCAGTCTTGTCTGTGCAGGTGGGACACTCTGATAATCCAACTTCCTCTGAAGAGATTCCTCAGTGCAGTGATTCCTGCAAACTTAAGGTGAGTGTTCTGGTGCTTCAAAAACTGAGAATCTAGGTTATAGAAGGGAATTCCCTTTAGAACTATTCATATTAATTCAAACCTGGATGTTTTTCTCAATGGTATAGACCAACTTTGGAGTTTTGACAAGTGACGGTGAGTTAGATTGAACTTGCACAACCACCAATATTTGTTGCCAGAATTGTCTATCTAGATTCTTGGTGAAAGCTGAAACAACGTTTGAATACCTAGCTCGTCTTATTATGACTTATGACAGCAGCTAAGTAGGAGTTAGGAACCGAGCTGTGAATAGATTCTCAACCCCATCACAATGTAGCACGGTGTTCCTCAGTGTTCAATTCATGATTTCTTATATTTCCAATTGAACTTTGATTTGGAGGCAGTAGATCTTTCCTTCCTACTATATGGCCTCTATGAAGTTGCATTACGTTCTGGACTTACAAAAGAATCCATTTGCTTGTTTTTCCAACATTCAAAAACAAGATTTTCTTTCAACTATGTTGTAGGTGTAATGCACTTATCTGGACTGACGTAATATGGCTAAAATCACGAGTTTGTTTCCGGAAATATTATCTATCAATCAAGTTTGTGACTAAATGCTGTATTTGGATGTTGTACACAACTAATTCCACTGCACTGATTAGATAATTTCATGGCACTGATTAATCCCATAATTCACCTTAATTCTTAATTACTGGCAAGATTTTGTGTTTTTTGTTGAACATAGATTGTGCATAGAGTTCATTCTACTTGCCATAACTCAGGAATTTCTGGCTCATGAATTATTATGTACTTTCTCAGTAAAGTTGAAGCGTGTAAAATTAATCAGGAAGTAATTGTACTGTTCTTTCTATGTACTTTCTCAGTGTTAGATAGATTGTGCATAGTTAAAGTGTGTAAAATTAATCAGGAAATATGGCAGGATTTGTAAACCAATCCTAATTCCTTAACCCGTGAATGGTTAAGGAGATCTGCGTTGGTTGGTTTGAGCTAGGGCCTGATCAGAGAGAGATTGTGCTTCTTTGATATTTCTTGGTGGTTTTGAATGTTGGCAATGTGCTCAAAGGGCACATGGCCCAGCTATCTACCAAAAATGAATCCATGGCATCATTCTATTAGGCTAGTTCACATACCCTGGTCATGGATACCCCCTCGAGTCCTGTTCTGACACTCTTCCCCCATTATGACGTCTCACTTCTTTCCCTGTCATAATCACCCTCTTTATCCTCTTCATATCAAGTACTACTTGGTGTCCGTATTCCTTTTTCTCGGAAATCTCACATTTCTATGTTGTCTGCTCACTTTCAGGAATGCTTTTGTTTGATGTATATTCCATCTGGTTTTCACTTAGATTGTTATGTCCTTCTAACTCATGCTTCCTTACTAAGGCATTATATGCAAAGTACCAACTTGCCCCCATATCCAAAAGAATCCTCACCAAGCTTGGGGCAATGCTGAAAAATAATATATTGGGATGTATTTTGTATTTGGTGGGTTAGTATGTTGCTTTAACGCACTTTTTTTTCTTCTTTTGTAGATTTATGCACTGAAAACACTTGTCAAGAGTTTTTTGCCACATTCTGGATCTTGTGTTACAAGGGAAGTTGATGAATTGATGGAAATAATCTCTAGGATCCTCCAAAAGCATGATGCTTTTGATGAAACTGTGTCATGGTAAGTTTCGGGAAAATGTCATGTTGCAGTTCTACCACTATTTACTGCAATTTGCATGCCTACATAAGTTTGCGTACTTTTTGGTTGCCAAAAAATCAAGTGTTTTCACTGTGTTCTATTCACTTTCTGGGCCTTAAATGTTATTTGAAAGCACTTTCTTTCCATGTAAGCCAATTTTAAAATGTGTACATTGTTCTTTATATCCTCTTGAAGATTGTTCTTTAGGAACTTCTTACTTCGTTTCTACTGCTTTGTGTATCCCTGGTCTTGAGTTTTTGAACCCATGAAACTGTGTACGTGTTAAAAATAAAAGACGAAGATAATAGGAATAGAAAGTAAATAAGTAAAATGGGATAGTAGTAGTTTATGAAACCATGTATGAGTTAAAAATACACTTCTCATTGTTGAAGTTGTTAGTGCTTTCATTATTTTCGGTGTTCATTACAAAAGAAAATTCTCTCTTTTTTGGCAGTTCAATTGACTGTGCCAATATCAGACTGGCAGCTGCAAAGTCTGTTCTCCAGCTTTCCAAAAGATGGGATTTGCATATTTCCCCTGAGGTTTTTCGCTTCACAATTTTGGTGGCAAAGGTATGTATTGTACCCATGGATTTTACATATGTACAAAATCAACTCATATAATTCATCTGAGGGCTACAGTCAAAATAACCCTTGTTCCCACCTCCTTGTTGTACCCACTTAACTACATCTGTTAAAGGTACTTCTTGCTATTATTTTTCTTTCCTGTCAAGAAGCTAGCGGCTGTTTGGGGAATTGGAGGCATTAGGCTTTACAATGACAAAAATTATTTGAACTGTAAAATACTTGGGATAAGGTTCCTGATGAGATGATAAAATAAAACGTCATTTTCGTGAGTGCTCCGTGGATTATCTATCCTGAGGGATATTGATGTAATTAAAAGATAATAGAATGAGGGATCACTACAGAGCTGCTTCACAACCAAATTGCTTCATGGCCCATGCAATTGTTTTTGTGTTTTTATATTGTAAGGTTGGGTTACAGAACTATTTAAAAAGCATCCAATCCTTTCCGTGGTGTTGCTAACAATACATGCAACCTGATACATAAAATAGGTGATATTATCTTTGTACGAAGTCAACATAGCTTTGTTACGTATGTGGGTTTCTTATGCCAACATGCTAATCTTTTAAAATAGAATTATAATCATGCTTTAGTTACTTGTATGCTTTCTTTTAAAGTAGTATTTAAGGAAATCATAATATAACACTTGGGTAACCATTTGTAGAGTATTTTCTTTTCTTAGTTTAATATTGATGAGGTATCATTAAGCTAGACTTATGATGATTTAGTATAAACTAAATTGATGGTAATTAAGCTAGTTTTCTTTTCTTATTCTTATAAAAAAAATCCAATTCAGTATAGTAGGGTCTCCTAATTTTTTTCCCTTTCAAACGTGACAGTTGACTATTGATTATTCTTCTAAAGGAAGTCAGAACCACAGTGTCATTGTGGTTGCTCATTGTGGAGTTCAAATTGTGACTTACTGGCCTTCAGTCGTCTTTTTGATCGGTTTAGTTTATTTGTGTCAAATTCCAGGATTCGTCTTCTTTTGTTAGGAGAGCATTCATTGATAAAGTACGCAAATTGTTGAGAACATGTGCCATACCTGGTCGATATGCTTGCGCTTTGGCACTGGGTACTTCTGATTGCAGCAAGGATCTGCAGGATCCGGTATGTAATTGTCCTTCATCTTTGTTGTTATCACTTTTTTATGCTATCAATTGTTATTACTTAACTATATATTTTTGATGTTGAGACATTCTGATACTATTCATTTTAGTCATTCAAATATATGGAGGAATTTATCAAGGCATACTCTAGAGAAGGTCGAATTCATCAAACATCTGCAGTACAAGGAGCATCAGTTACAGATTATCCTGCAAATATGCTTGCATTCTTAATCCATATTCTTGCTCATGATTCTCACTTTCCATCCAGTGACTGTCAGGATGAACAAGTTTATGCTGCGTTTTGTAGGTGTGTATCTGAACCTAAATCCTTTGTAGTGGGGATGACCTGGTACTTGTCTTTTTATTCATGGTAACTTAATGTGCAATGTTTCCTTTTGCAGCCCAATATTTTATACCCTAAAAGCATTACTAAGCGTCTATGATGCCAATAGTGAACCCAATCTTGCTAATGATGCTGCATCATACTTGCTTAGTACCTTTCATGCTATTAAGAAAGCTGAAGATAACGTTGATGCCCAGGGAACTCCTGTTAGTATTGTTCCTCTGAAAATTTTCCATGTGTTTTCTTGCTTTTTATTTATAGTATGCTTAATATTGATACAAGAATATAACTGAAATGCAGAAGCTGAAAATTCTGTCAGATATTGGGATCTGTATAGTGAACACACTAAGTCACAATCTCATTTCTTCATCACGTGCCCCTGGGGTGATTCTATTGCCATCATCGTTGTATAGGGTCTCTCTTGTAAAGTGTGATGAGGTTTGTTCTCAAGTCTGAAGTCTCTGCTCGTGACCTATAGCATTCTCTAATTTCTTTGTTGTTTGCAGGCTAATTTGAAATGTCCTACTCAGTACCCTGCGGATAAAAGTTTTGCCAAAGGAGTTGTTAATATTCTTAAATCTCGCACCTCAATGGTATATTTCTTATGATGCATTTTCTTGCCTCACTTGTTGATCAGTTGATCACTTATATGAATTTATTCTCCTTTTCTTGTAGCCTGCCAGCACTCTCCCAAAATGTGGTAAGTATGAGAATGATAGCATATTGTCTTCTCATTATGTGCAATACACTGAACTATGCATCTCATGAGCTTGTTGGTCTGCTAGCAATAGGAACATCAGAGATGCAAAAACATGCAAGCCAAGAAATCAGTAGATGCAGTCGAAAACGGGCTTTTCCGCTAATTGCTTCTGAATCAGCAGCCTTGAACAATGAGCATTCTGCTACTGAGGCATGCGAAAATTATGCATATAAATGTTCTAAACCCAATTCAGATAAAGAAATACTTGCTTCATCTCTTGATTCGGCAACTATGAAGTCATCTCTGAGTGAATTCCAAGTTTCAATCCTGAATACAGAAAGAAGCATTCTTTCTTTGAGTGGCAGTATTGGGGCAAGGCGTGGTATTTCTGCAAAATCTTCTCAGCATTCTGGAGCCAAACATAAAGATATGTGCAGTTTGAAGGTAGGCTTGCAATAAGCTCTCTATCTGTGTAGACCTCCAAATTATACATTTTTTATGTTTGCTGGGCGTCTCACCATTTGAGTAGGTTGGCATTGCGCCTATCTTTAATTTGACACAAAATTGTGAGGAATACTTTATAATGTTAGATTCCATCTAAATACGCATGCCATATCTACCACAGAAGATTTGAAAGGACTGTCATCACCAGAGCTTTTGTAAGGGGAGAAATGCTTAAGCAAACAACTTACAAAAAAATTAGTCTAATTAATGTTTTCGTACTACATGTTCTGTGCTTATGAAGGTTTCTAATTTTGTTTCAGCTAACACTACACAAGTTGTATACTAATTTGAGAGTTTCTCTATCAGTTTGTGATAGAAAAATGGGGTGAGCTAACACTACACAACTTGTATAAATTGATAACATCAAACAATCAATTAATTGTGTAATTTCTGATCCCAAGAATCAAACTAATTGTCATGGTGCCTTATACCAAATAGCCTATAGACCATAAATGTAGCCTCATCTTTCTTTCTTTTTTTCTACAGAAGCTTACTGTAGAAAAATCTAGGAAAAAACCTTGAGCAAAATTGTTGACAGAGAAGCAATGGAATTTCATTCCTAAGTGACAGATATGTTCAGCATTTTAGTATCTTAACTCTATATATCTTTGCACCATATAGCAATGCAGTCTTGAGAGCGAAGTGATTATTGGAAAGAAGATCAAAGTATTATCCCCAGTTGATAATTGGTAAGAACTTTTAGTTGAGGAAGACATTCTTCGACCCTTATATTACGGATCAATCTTTCTGAGACATCCTGCTGGAGTCTAAGAACTAATAGTTTTCCTTTGTTAGCTTTTATTCAGGTACAGTGGTTGGTTTTAATTCGGACAGCAAGATGCATGAGGTAAGCAAGTACTCTCTGAAGTCTGAATCCTTCTATTTCCTTGGCATGGTTGTAAATGAACCACACAATGTAACTGCTGTGACCTTTTCCACATAAGCTAATGCATCGGCGTCTAACTTAACTTATGGAGAACAACATATTTTATAGGAAAAAAACTTCTACTTTCAGCCACACCCTACTTGTGCGACACAGATACTGTCTACTGACAAACATAATTTCTTTGTTTATCTAGATGTTAGACTTGATAAGTACTTCTAGTTCTACGTATGGTTGCTTTTATCCAAAGTATTTGGTTCATCTTTGCTTGTTCTTTTGTACAACCATTTACCTTTTCACTGTCTCCTTGTTCCCTTTTGATTTTGCTGTTGTTTGCATGATTGCTTTTTCATTACATGTTCATGAGGTTTGCCGTTTGCGGCTAATGTTTTTCATGTGTAGGGCTTGGTGTGTGTGTTATTTGTGTTTTCCTTGGAGTTGACAACTGTTTTGATGCACATGTGTAGACATGTTTGGAGCTGATTTTGCATCTAACATTCTGGTTACTAAAACATCACAAAGCAGTTAGTTTGGGGTATGAGTGGAGGATTAGATCGTTTATTATCTTGGCCATGTTGATATATAATGTTACATATTCTTGTTAAACTTGTCTGTGTACGTCTAGAATTTTACCATCACTGGCTAGCTGTCCCCTTTTTTCTCTCCACTTCGCCTAATTGTTGTAATGAAGCATTTTAAATTAATGTTTTGGTGGCAGATCTCTTATGATAGTGGTGAAGTTGAACTATTCTGCCTGGATAGTGAGGGTTGGGAGACTATTAGTGAAAGTTCTCAGCCGGAAAAGGTAAAAGCAGAATATCATGGACCCTTATTCATAACAATGTGGACCGTTTCAAGTCTGTGTTGAAGTGCTCAGGGGGGTTGTATTCTCCATGTCGAGGATAAGGGAGAGGATTCCACAATAGTTAGTTATATTACAGGGTTTATACTTTCAAATTAGATAGTACTCCTTGTCGTATGAGAATTAATTCACAAGTGGCAACATCCCCACCATGTGATTGAAGATCCACTTAAATCTAAGTCTTTGATTCTTATTTGTATTCTTTCATCCTTTGATCTTGACTGCAGGCTCGAAATAGATTTATGCATTTGAGAAAGCTGTTTTTGTTTCCGTGCTTCTTATACTACGTTTCTGCTACATCGTGTGCTGAACATCGTTGAATTTTGCATTATCAGGAGAATATTTCTTCAAAGGATTCCAATGTCTTCCATTCAAGTCTTTGGTGCGTAATTTTTCTTTTCATGGTTCATCTGTACAGTCATTTCAAGGGATGCTATTTTCACTTATTCATGCTATTTTCTGGTTAGCATATCATAGTTATTGGAATTATGCTGCATTCTTCTCCCATTCCAAAAGGCACCAAATCAGATCTCTGAACTAAGCAACTAATAATGCATATTAGCTTGAGCGATGTCTCAGTTTGCTTAGCAATTTTCTCTTGGATGTGCTTGTGCAACTTCCTTATTTGCTTAGCCCTTTTCTGAACCCCACACTACAGTTCTTCTCAATAGGAAGGAAGTTCACATCCAATGTTACTCATTGTACTCTGGCAACAAACAGCTTAAAAAGGGACTGCATGCTACCCCGGTCAGTAGACTTATTGCAACTTAGGTTTTTTGCAACATGATATCCCAATCCCTGATGATCTTAACCAAGGTCCTCAAAAGACTTCACAGATCTCGTTTGCAGCTTCTGTTTGATCATCAGGTTGAGGATGGTGAGTTCTGCTTAATTGAAAATGAGTTTCGAGCTTTTTCCAAAGCTTATGCCAGAAGTGACTCAAACCTCATACCCCACTCAAAGTGATTGTTTTTGGTGTGCAATGAAGCCTATGGTCTTTGCTTTCCATAGTGCATTTAGAATATTTTTTTCACCATCTTCTTTTAATTTAGTCTTCTTACCTGAGTGGAAATATCAATCGGACAGGTTGCTATCACTGAACATTGTTAATGTGATGTAATTAGTCCACAATTCATGCTCTTTATTAATTTGAGTCTTCATTTCTTAACATATCATTCATCTGCATTATGCTAATGATGCGCTACCCGTTGCATTTCGCAGTGATCCTATTGGCCACTCTTCACATTCTAAAGAGCTTAATGCATTTAGAAATGGCACCACCAAACAGCCAAAGCGCTTAGCAAACAAGAGCAGTGTTCCTGGTAAAAGTTCAATTAGCTGCATATTTTTTGCTTGAACTTGAATGGCTCCTATTTTGACGACTTTATATTTTGTTCACTAGCTTAGGAGCTGCAAGAAGTTCAGGACTATACTTCAAATCCATCATTTTTTCCTTTTTCTAGTTCTTGGAGCATTGCATTATCCAACATGACAAGTCATCTGAAGTAAATGATTTGTGAATTTGTGTTTCCTCGATTATGAATGTAATAACAACTTTCTTCTCAGGACATTGGGTTTAAACACGTACTCAAAATGTTTGGAAAGTATTTTTGTATTTTCAGTGTAAGAAAGTTCTACAGTAATTCATTTATTTAATGTTTATTGGTTAGGTTTCGACAACAGTTGTATGATGATATCTAATAATAGACGTATGGTTTTTTTTATCAGAAATAGACGTAAGAGGTGCTCAATAACTTTCTTAAAATCCTTGAAATTCTCATAGAAACAGAAGAGCTGACCCTTAGGTTAGCAAACATCATTAGGTTGGCCAAGGAAAGAGCTTCAGATGAGTGTACGTGTCTTATTCCCTTAAATGCTACCTACAATGAAACAAGCTTATGATTGAATTCTTTTCTCTAAAAGGATAGGTATTGCGTCCAGCCCTTGATTTTGGAATATAATGCATTCATGTGGGAATTCTGCTTGCTGGCCATAATATCAGTAATACATCATGTAGCTTTAGCAACAGCATTTGGTATAGCGGTGGTTATATGGATTCATCTCCTCAATGTTTTAATCTACAGTAGCAACCAGGCCTCCTCTCTAACATTGACCTACAGTCCCCTGCTGGGCTTGAAGCATCTATCAAAATGTTGTTGCAAGTGCATAGCTGAAAATTGCCATATGGAGCTGCTTACGGACATTAATTATATACTGCATATTTGTGGATATCAGAGCCTAAATGGATACAGGAAAAAACCAATTCACATTTATGTCTACCGTGGCCTGTGTTTTGCATGACTTTCCCCTGTTAATTACTGTGTTCTTGATTGTAGAAAATGAGAAGCATGTTTTTTTTTACATCTTTGTATTGAAGACATGGTTTGGTCTAAAGCCCTTGGTGTCCTATGATAGTTTGAAATTTTGCCCTTGATCCTCGCTGTGATCTTAGAACCAATTTGTTATCATATATACTACCACATTTGTTATATCTCTCTCGCCAATTTTAATAATTGTTTGTAATTTTTATTTTTATTTTTATTTTTATTTTTTAATCATCAAAGATATTAAAATTGCGACGAGTATAGCGCGAAGATGGAGAAGTGAGAAGAAGTGATGGGAAAGGGGAAGGGAAAGGGGAAGGGAGGAAGGCATCTGAAGAGGTGACGTAATAATTGGCGCACTCACTACTGGAGTAAACTCCCTTTTTCAATGATGAATGCATAGATCTCTCTCTCCCCATAAGTCCATAAAAGCCATAAGAGAAGCATACATAAAGGAGGAGAAGGTATTGTATTGCTTGGGTCAGCAGCAGCACTTTTAATTTGATGAACAGCTGCCAACTGGGTAGTCTCCATCTTCCACGTAGCAGCAGTACTCACACTTCTGTAACTGTAGGCGTTTCACTTTGACGACGTGGCACCCATCTTCTTCCATTCTGCAACATATATATATATATATATATATATATATATATCCTCCCCCCTCCACTTTCCTCTTTCACTCATCACTTATACATATATGTTCCATTCCTACCATCATCTTCTTTATTCCTATCTTTTCTCTTTAAATTAATTTGTCTCCTTCTTCTGCTCTCTTCTGCCTTCTTCATTTTTTCCATCCATCATCATATCATACCTACCTTTGTCTTGGCTCCTATTGATCAGCTCAACCCCAACCAGAAAAAGAAAGAGAGAGACTATGCCAACTTCGTCTTCCTCTGTTACTGTTACGGGTGGTGGTAATTCAGTATTGTCATCAGAAGCATCTCATGAAACTCATCCAACTCATCATCATCCCATTAATAATAATAATAATAATAATTATGATAATAAATCCATCCCAATCCCAATCCCAATCCCAATCCCTATCCCTATCCCCTGCTCTCGCTCCGCCTCTCGAGATCACCTCCCTTCTTTAATGCTCTCTTCTTGCTTTCCCATCACTCTCAAGGTTACTTTTCACTTTATTTTCGACACTACAATCAATTAGTATAAACATAAAATGAAACTAGAAATACTGGTACTCTCAAGTCAACAATACTACAAAGTAATTATGGTTTGACCAATAATATACCCTGTGTGTTATTAATTTGATGCAGTTCATGGACGTCGGGTACAGAGTTAAAATCCAGAACAAGAGGAAAAGCAGAAGCAGCAATTACCTGAACATCAGGCGGATGCTATGTCCTCATCATCACCATCATCAGCACCACCGTCATGCAATTGATCAGGCCGATGAGCGTACAATCCTTAGCGGCATCACCGGCATGGCTTCCCCGGGCGAAATCATGGCCATCCTGGGGCCATCAGGGAGTGGCAAATCAACGCTCCTCAATGCCCTAGCTGGCAGACTACACCAAGCACACGGATTCACCGGAACAATCCTCGCCAACAACAACAAACCAACAAAACAGATCGCGAAACTCACGGGATTCGTTACCCAAGACGACATTCTCTACCCGCACCTCACCGTCCGAGAAACCTTGCTCTTCTGCTCCCTCCTCCGCCTCCCAAACTCGCTCTCCAGAGCGGAGAAGGGAGCCGTGGCTGACTCCGTCATCTCCGAGCTGGGGCTCACAAAATGCGAGAACACAATCATCGGCAACAGCTTCGTGCGAGGGGTGTCGGGAGGGGAGCGGAAGAGGGTGAGCATTGCGCACGAGATGCTGATAAACCCTAGCCTGCTGATCCTGGACGAGCCGACGTCGGGGCTGGACTCGACGGCGGCGCACAGGCTGATGCAGACGCTGGGGAGGCTGGCGAAGAAAGGGAAGACGGTGGTGACGTCGATGCACCAGCCGTCGAGCAGGGTGTACCAGATGTTTGAGTCGGTGCTGGTGCTGAGCGAAGGGAGGTGCTTGTATGTTGGGAAAGGGAGTGAGGCGATGGGCTACTTTGAGTCGGTTGGATTCTCCCCATCTTTCCCCATGAATCCTGCGGATTTCCTCCTTGATCTCGCTAACGGTACGCATATTACGCTATCATCTACTCCTACCTACTTTTTCTGTTTCATTTAGTTACGTCATCATCTCCTCTACTCCTATATATTAAAACGGCTGTTCCCCAACTGACCGTCCATCAGAACTCCATACTCCATTTCTACTCACTCTCCACATCTCCCCACCCCGTGTGTGAGATTTGAATTAATGACTAATTGAAAAAAGAAATGCTTTAAATATAATTAAATCTTACAAAATTCTCATTCGTGTAAGTATAACATCACTCTGAGACTACTTACAATGGGCATGTTGAATAGCCCATTAAGTAGTTGAATGAGTGCAATGAAGGTGTTGAACAATGGGTTGAAGATGATGTGGATTATTTAGTGTTGAAAGAATTCAACATGTTGAATAAGGAAGGGGAGGGACCACCAGCGTGATGTGTCGCAATATGATTGGCTGCTGTGATTTTTAGATTTTTATCTCTCTACCTCTTTATTTGGGGTCAATTATTTCATAGTAAAAAAATTTTTTAAAAAAAAATTTTTATACCAAAATTAATCATTTTTTATACTCTATAAATAGAGCCTTGTTTCATTTGATTTGGACACAGAAAAAAATGCATTTTTTTATTATAATATTTCTATTAGCTTCCAATAAACTCTTATTTATAGCTTTAAACATCTTTTTAATGAAATGGATCCCAACAATAACCCTTTTAATACCCAAAATTCTACTAATATACCAAATTATGGTATTGCATCAAAAAAAATTAATTAAGAATATAAAATTAGAAAGAAAAAAAATTATTTAACTCTTAATTATTTTAATTTAATTTCAATCGATAATTATTATTAATATGTAATCACAAAAACAAAAACATAAAAGAAAATAAGAATATGAGAAATAAAAGTAGTGGGGTAGAGTGTTGAATTTTATTAAACAAAACCATTGTAGAGTGTAAAAGTTGAATGAGTGTTGAATTATTAGGTGGAAGAGAGAGAAGACGTAGAGTGTTACTTTTTATTATTTAAATATAAAGTAGGGTGTTGAATGAATTTTTCATTGTGGATAGCCTAATAGTAAAGTGCGTACAGGCAAAGCCAAATATGGTCACGTCCTACACTACACTCTACTTCTCCGGATATTATTATGATCATGGTTCTTCTTGGTTGGGTTGGTCCCGTAGAGTTTAAGCTATATAGCCCATATAGCAGAGCAGCAATACAGGTGCGGTGCGGTGCGGTGCATTCAGTACTTCTGAAGTTCTGATCTGATATACTAGTAGCTAGCTACCTAGCTTGGGCCCCACACTAGGTAGTGCTACTGTGCTAGTTGTTCTATGCTAGTGCATGCTCGATGTAAATTAATTAATTAATGACAATTAAGTATAGGAGAAGAATGTTTGTATATACAAATAAATACTGAATATGAAATAGTTTACACTCCACATTCTTAATTTTTAAAACAATTATGAGTAATTGTTTATATAATTATACCTAAATATTTTTCTTAATTATTTCATAATTAGTAAAAAATATTGTAACCATTTTTTAAAAGAAGTAACCATAAATTATAAGTTTAGTATTGTCTTTTGCGATAGTTTTAGGTAGACCGTACTTAGTATATTCTGAGCCAAATAATATTAAATTAGGAGTATGGTTTAAGGCTTAAGGTATCTTTGAGTAGTGAAAGCTTGGGAATATTGGTGCGTTGGAAATAGAGGTGGTGATTTAATTTAGCGGTGGCTACTTCTAAATCGAGCATTTTCCCAATATTATTTAAGTTGGATCAAGGTCCAAAATTATTAAAATCCCTCTCAACTACTACTATACCAATGCACATTAAATAATAATAGAAGTATTAGTATATTATTAGCATTAATCATAGTTTTCTTTTTGTTCAATCACATTCATAGGTATTATTAGTACACTTTGGTTTTTTAATTAAGTAAAAAGAGCACTCTCATTTGGAATGTGCCGCATCCCCATCATTGTTCCTTCGTAATGCTAATTGTTAGTACTACCATATATTTTGTCCTTCACCACACCACCTCTTCCTAATTGAAAAATATCAGTATTAGAGAAAGATAGAAATGATGTAGCCTAGCACTGGTGTCCTAATTGTAGTAATCCCACTTCTTTTGAAGGTGTCATTCATCACGTATCTCCATTTTTTACCTGAATAAATGTATCCATTTCCAATCCAGGAAAGGATTGGTCACTGGTCAGTGCGCCCATAATTGCTGATTGGTTACTTTCCCCCCTCCTGACATGTTTAATTTGTGGGGAAACAGGACACGCGTCAAATTCGGCAGAGTTCCTTGTTATAAAAGTCAAAAAAAAAAAGTACGTAAAATTTGATTTGATGTTGCGAAAGAAATGAGAAATCTATGGTAGAATCTATAATAATGGCCAAAACCTGAGTGGCAGCACCAACATTAGTGGACTCCCACCTTAACCACCATCACTGGTCTGCTTTGCTTTGCTTACCTGTTTGATTATATATTGTGCTATTTTCATTATTCATTATAGAATTATAGTATAGGGTATATAGTATAGGGTATGTGCTACTTTATATAGTAAGTAGTTATATGTTTCTTAATTCATGGAGGTGGTGCGTTTCCTACTAACTCGTTATTTCATTTGATGGTTTCTTTTCTTCTATCGACTGGATATGTCGATTTGGTCGGTTGTCTGCGTTAGCTGCTGGTATCGTTTGTAGGGAAGTGATTGGATGAAGTGGATGGATGGATGATCAGCCTTCCCTTCCTTTCCTGCAGCCCTTTGCTTTCTTTCTGCTTTCCAGGAAAAGCAATTCCACTGACTCTCAAGTTAATTAGCACTTATCCAACTAGTATCTGTTTTAGAGAGGAGAGGAGCTACAATATTCTCACTTCTCAGTAGTACCGACCATATGTTTTATTCCAAAATCCGAAAGCTCATCATTCCATTAAATCAATCAACAGCCTGTCTGTCTGTCTATACTTGGAAAAAAGGAAAAGCTATGACTATAGTCTATAGTTCATGTGTTTCTCTAATTATATATATATATTCTCTTGGACAGCAGAGGAGAGCAGCATATATAGGCTTTAAATTATAATAAGATTTCCTAAAGAAGGGCCCTAAGTGTAGCATGCAAAGTGCATCAAGTGATCGTAGGAAGTCGAGAGTCTACTACACTGTCGGTACTCCTGTTCTGCTAAAACATACATCATGTAGTAATCCTTACCGTGACAAGCACCCTTGATTGTAATCCTTAACAAACTTGTAGTTGCAGGGTAGCTGAGCCCCTCTAGTTCTGAAATAGTATTAGACAAATGTCGACATACTAAAATCTATACAAATCTCCATATTGACTCATGCCACAATGTCCAAATGGTTTTACTTAGGTGGTAATCCATGAAGTGAACTCAAGAGTACCAGTTTAATATGTTATGTTTCTCCAGTATGCAATGCATCTGTCAGACCTTGTTGTCATGATCATGGTAGTTTGCAAAAACATCGAATTTGTCTTCGTTCATGCGTGAGTTGTACGGGCGTAATCTGTAATCTTCAGGTTGCATTCCATGAAACTTAGTACTACTATCCCTTGCTAATACTCTCTTTCTGCTGTCAGCTGTACTCTCTTCCCAGCTGCTTAACTTCAATCTCTATTACTTGGTCTGCGGTTGAAAATGTCCAGTGCTTATAAATGATTCCTAATGTCAGATCCCTGCAGTCTTTCGATTACTTCCTAGTTAATGATACAAATCTTAACCGTTAGCACAAAATATAGTTGTCAATGCAAGCTACTTGAATCTCTTAAGATTTGAGCTAGCTATGCATTGATCAGCTAGTTTAAGCTATAGAACAGAATCTGGAGACTTGCTTCCTTTCTGTAAATTAAGATTCTGAGGAGTCAATTCGGACTTAGCAATGCCTGATGTTGAGCGAAT
Source organism: Viola odorata (assembly GCA_963691705.1). Classification (NCBI taxonomy): domain Eukaryota; kingdom Viridiplantae; phylum Streptophyta; class Magnoliopsida; order Malpighiales; family Violaceae; genus Viola; species Viola odorata. Next base: position 255,214 of record OY829537.1, read on the forward strand.
AATTGCTGGACACAGATTCTAACTATCTTTTTGCTCAAAATTTGCAGGTGTATGCCAGCTTGAAGGTGTTAGTGATAGAGATAAGCCTAACATAAAGCAATCCCTTGTTACCTCTTACAACACCTTGTTGGCTCCAAAGGTCAAGGCTGCCTGTTTAGAGGCCGCCACTAGTCCACCGAATGAGCTAGGTTTCATCGGAAACCACTCCTCGAAAGAATGTAGAAGCAGGAACAGAATCAGCTTAACCACTTGGTTCAACCAATTCCGCATTCTACTTCAGAGAAGCCTCAAAGAGAGACGACACGAGTCCTTCAACACTCTCAGAGTCTTCCAAGTAATCATGGCTGCCATGTTAGCAGGTCTGGTGTGGTGGCACTCAGATTTTGAAGATATTCAAGATCGTTTAGGCCTCCTCTTCTTCATGTCAATCTTCTGGGGAGTCTTCCCATCGTTTAACTCAGTTTTCGCATTCCCACAAGAAAGAGCAATCTTCAATAAGGAAAGGGCTTCCGGTATGTACACTCTTTCCTCATATTTCATGTCTCGAATTGTTGGCGATTTACCAATGGAGCTCATTCTCCCAACAATTTTCCTTGCTGTCGCTTATTGGATGGCCGGATTGAAACCTGAATTGGGCGCGTTTCTATTGACTCTGCTGCTTCTCCTCGGCTACGTGCTGGTCTCTCAGGGGCTCGGCCTTGCTTTAGGTGCTGCCATCATGGATGCGAAACAAGCTTCAACGATAGTTACAGTGACAATGCTGGCATTCGTCCTGACAGGAGGATTCTATGTCCACAAGGTACCAGCTGGTTTGGCTTGGATAAAGTACATTTCCACAACATTTTACAGCTACAGGCTGCTTATTAATGCCCAGTACGGGGAAGGCGAAAAGCTATGGTCTTTCCTAGGCTGCTCACATCATGGAAGTAACAGAGCGAGTTGCAAGTTTGTAGAAGAAGATGTTGCAGGGCAAATTAGCCCTGGTGTTAGCATTGGTGTGATGATTTTTATGTTCGTGGGGTACAGATTATTGGCTTACCTCGCGCTAAGACGCATCAAAGTCTGATCTTGATGATGACACTTTCTTTTTCTATTTAAAGGTTCTTGTGCTCTTAAGAGGGCTCTAACTGTGATTCTTGAGATGAACCAATAAGTTCTTTTGAAGAAGGGATTTCTTTTCAGTGTCACTTTGTAGCAAGAGAACTGGATTCACCTTAATTAACTGTAATTGTAGAATGAACAACAGTTCTGGCAATGAAATGAACAAAAAAAAGAAGAAATCCTTCATCCAAGCCAATTGGCCATCATAACAATTCTGCAAATGCTCATCTCCATCTCCCTTCCATTTTGTTGTAGCTATATCTCTTTTATTTTTGTTACGAATCTAACTCACTTTTTATAAGTGACCGTTAGACATATAAATTATCGGTTGTTTTATAGGTGATAAAAAATATAATATTTTTTTAATTGTGCACTATTAAATTTAAATGTATAGTCTTATTAGAAAAATCTTTGAAGATTTTCCAAAAATAGGTACTGTTTTTTATGCTAATTTCTTTTAAAATTTTGAAACTTTATATACACATATATTTGTTATTATGGTTATTATATGAGTAAATTTTTATTTAATTTTTAAAGCTTGACAAAAAGAATTTAATTAAATTAGAAAAATAGTGAAAGTTCCAAAATACTGCAATACATGAAAATTGCTAGAAATTAGTACGTTTTATTGGGTAAACGAAGCGACAGCCCCGGTCATTGGTTCATTTCTTGTTTGAATTGATGCAGTGCCAATGGGTCACAGACACTCAGACTGAGACGGACAGAGACTTCCATTCCAGTGCACTCCAGAAGAGTCTCTTACTCTGCAAAATAGCCATCGAAGCGAAGCAGAATCAAAAGCAAACATGGAGAGATCAGGGTCACCACCATCACCATCGCCGCCGTCACCCTCACAATCAAGCTTGCGAGAGCTGGAATGCGTTGGTAGACTAGAAATCACGAGACCAGAGCCTGTGGGTTTCCTCTGCGGTTCCATCCCTGTACCCACCGACAAATCCTTCCACGCCGCAGCACTCGTCCCTTCTCCTCCTCCTCTTCCTCATGCGTAAGCATAACCGTAACCTTAACCCCCCTCTCACACCACACATTCTTATTAGTCCTGTTTATGCGATTCTTTTGTGTTTTCGTATGTATGTTTATGTTTGTGTAGGGTGAGTGCCCCAAGGTACCGTATGCTCCCTACGGAGACTGATCTCAACACGCTCCCTGTCGTTTCCAACCTGCCTGAGAAGGTTCTTCCTATTGGTGCTGCCGCTGTACAGTCTAAGTTCACAACCGGAGGTACTTTTTGTCCTGCATTTATTAGTTTCCATCCCAATATGATGTTGGTCTCCTGCATTTGAGAGAATTTTAGTTGCTGCAGATGCATAAAATGCTGTTTCATTGGAGAGGGTTTAGTCAGTGATGTGAAGCCTTTTTCATGATAATAGTTTAGGTTGACTGGACAAGGAAGCTTAGTGTATGCAGTCACTTTTGACCTTTCAGTTCTCTTATCATGTGAAAAGGCTCTCCTCTAATTGGAAGGATTAAATAGGGAATTAGTTGAAGAAGGTGTTTCTGTTGGGTTCCAGTTAAACCATCTGTTAATGGTATATGTTCACCATTTCCTCATCATCTCATTAAAGCTGTATATTTGGCAGAATTATCTTGGGAGAGTGAGAATGTATCATCAAATCTTAGCAGGAAATGTGAAGCCCTTGCTGTATCTGGTTTGGTGGAATATGGCGATGAGATAGATGTGATTGCTGCTGCAGACATTCTGAAGCAGATTTTTAAAATGCCATACTCTAAAGCCCGGTTATCAATTGCAGTTCGGCGTATTGGACAGACTCTTGTTCTAAATACTGGGTGAGCATCTGTCTCTGTAGCTTTTCTTGGATGCCTTGTAAACCTGTTAACATCCTGAACATGCTGCTTTTGATGCAGGCCTGATGTGGAAGAGGGAGAAAAGTTGGTCCGAAGACACAATAATCAATCAAAATGTGCGGATCATTCATTATTTTTAAATTTTGCAATGCATTCAGTGAGAATGGAGGCCTGTGACTGTCCACCAACTCATCATACGTCATCAGAATCAAACTCACCCACTCTTCATGGTGGAGATACATCCCAATTTGTGGGGCAGTGTGATGATGTTGCCACGAGTGAAGAATTCAACCACTGTTCCAAATATTCACAGGTCAAACAGGATGGCTTATTTTGGGAGAATAAAAAGAGTAAAAGAAACAAGGGCCGTCATCCTGTTAAGAAGTCTTCACACCTAGGTGAAAATCCTAGAGGCTCAATGCAAGAGTCTGAAAATCACAGAAGAGTTAGCAACGATGGATTTCTTAGGGTTTTGCTTTGGCAATTTCACAATTTTCGCATGCTTCTAGGCAGTGATTTACTTCTGTTCAGTAATGAGAAATATGTTGCTGTGAGCTTGCATTTGTGGGATGTATCACGGCAGGTGGTAGCTTACTTCTGAGATCTTGTAATTGTGTTCATGGTTTTTCCATGTCTTCATTGTTTTGCCTTCTCCTTTTGATAGGTCACTCCTTTAACATGGCTTGAAGCCTGGCTTGACAATGTCATGGCGAGTGTGCCAGAATTAGCCATCTGTTATCATCAAGATGGTGTTGTTCAGGGTTATGAACTTATTAAAACAGATGATATATTCCTTTTAAAAGGCATCGCTGAAGACGGTACTCCAGCTTTTCATCCTCATGTTGTCCAACAAAATGGCCTTGCTGTTCTGAGGTTCCTTCAAGAAAATTGCAAGCAAGATCCTGGTGCCTATTGGGTACACTCTCTGGGCAATAACTTAATTTTTAGCGTTTTATGTTTCTTTTGCTTCTTTTTGCTGCTCATGGTCAGTAGTTTGCACTTTTATAATCTTTTGCAGCTTTACAAAAATTCTGGTGAAGATGTGATTCAACTATTTGACCTCTCTGTTATTCCTAAGAACCATTCCTCCACTGATTGTGATGATACTCCAACCTCCCTGCCTCCTTCAATGTACAGAGGGAGAAGCGATTCGTTATTTTCATTGGGAACCCTTCTTTATCGTATTGCTCACAGACTTTCGCTTTCACTGGTATGCATAAGCAAAGATATTGAACCTTAGCCTGCAATTAGCTGTGGATAATTTTTTATTGTCCTTCTGCAGGCTCCAAGTAACAGGGCCAAGTGTGCAAGATTTTTCCAGAAATGTTTGGAATTCCTGGATGAGCCAGATCTTCTGGTATGATTTCATCTAAAATTTATTTTAGATTAGTTTATGAAAACTCTGCTATTTGGTAGTGCTGGTCAAATTTGATTAGATATATGATTCTTTTGGCATTTGCTATATAAACAGATGGTGCGTGCATTTGCTCATGAGCAATTTGCAAGGCTCCTTTTGAATCATGATGAAAGTCTTGAATTGACTTCTGAATCACTCACATCAGAAAGTGAAGCTACAATTCCAATGGAATCTTTGGACACTTTCAACAGTTTTTCTGAATCAGTTGGCTATGAAAATGGCTCCCCACTGGTTGGTGAAGGAGCATTGCATGATGAAAGACTTGCTGAATTAGAAGATTCAGTAAGGTTGGATTTGGAAGATAATGTACCCACTCCCAGAGAGTTGATACCCATGGATAACCCTGAATTTCAAGAAAAAGAAGGGGTGTTGCCAGAATCTGATGGTGCTCATATGGCTGCTGTGTGCGACGTCTCCCCAACACCCAAATGCGCAGTTCAAACTGTTACTGTTCCAATCACATCTAAGTTAGCTGCAGTGAATCATGTTTCTCAAGCTATCAAGTCTCTTAGGTGGATGCGGCAACTGCAAAGCCCAGAAGAGGACTTGCTTGGTCAGGGCAGGAGTACATATGATGGGCCACCTTCATCTATAGATCTTTCTGTCTGTGCATGCGGCGATGCTGATTGTATTGAAGTCTGCGATATTCGGGAATGGCTCCCAACATCAAAAATAGATCATAAATTGTGGAAGCTTGTTCTTCTGCTTGGCGAATCCTATTTGGCACTGGGACAAGCTTATAAAGAAGATAAACAGTTGGAGCAGGCGTTAAAGGTCGTAGAATTAGCATGTTCTTTGTACGGATCAATGCCACAGCATTTGGAAGACACTAAGTTTGTTTCCTCGATGGTTAAATACTCATCACCAAGAAAATTCAGTGACAGGAATGTGAAGATGATATCTTGTGTTGCTGATGCTGAAGAGGTGAACTCATGCTCTAATGATAACTGTCTTGCTTTTGAGCATTCCTCTTCTACCTACCTCTTCTGGGCCAAGGCATGGACACTGGTTGGGGATGTTTATGTTGAGTATCATTCTATAAAAGGCAAGGAGCTGCCAACACAAGCAGAGGCTCAGCCTTCTGCCAGAGAGTTGAGAATGTCAGCAGAAGTTGTGAAGGAAGTCCTAAGGCTGAAGAGGAAGTTGGGGCAATTTAATCAGAACTGCAGTTTATGTTCATTGGTGAATTGCAGCTGTCAAAGTGATAGAGCGAGCAGTGGTAACAGTGCTAGCAGTAGCAGTGGAGACAAGTACACTCTAGCATATGGTAGAAGACATGGTAAAAGGTCTTATGCTAAGGGTACTGCTTTCTCACTTTCAGGAGACACTGAAGATGACCATGTCCATCATGGTGTGGAGTGTAGAAAAGGTTGTGACAGTGGACGTCTCCAGCATGCTGATACCCTGACAAATGTCAAAGCTTCCAGCGTTGCCATGGATAAACTTGGGATAAATTCCTCCACCGAGTCTTTTAGATTAGTGGATAGTTTTACTACACATGATACAGGGTCCACATTGCGATCTCAAGGTAACACCAGTTCCAAAGGAACACCCAAAGTGAAGAATGGTGGGATTTTTAAATATCTTGGGGATTCTTTTGTTGGAGGAGATGTGGAATACAATCTTTATGCTGCTTTAAGTTGTTATAGTGAAGCTAAAAAGGCATTGGGCGGACTTCCAAAAAAATCTGAAGAACTACAATCTGTAGTTAGAAAGATAGGGTGGGTGTACAATGAAATGGGCCGAAATAGACTAGAAAGGAAAGAGTTGGCTAAAGCTGAACTTGCATTTGCTGATGCAACAAATGCATTTAGGGAAGTCTCTGACCACACCAACATCATACTAATTAATTGTAATCTGGGCCATGGCAGACGAGCATTGGCTGAAGAGATGGTGTCAAAGATGGAAACTCTCAAATTACACACAATCTTCCGTGGTGCATACAAGCAAGCTCTACAAACTGCTAAACTAGAATATAGTGAATCACTCAGGTACTATGGAGCAGCAAAGTCTGAACTGAGTGTTGCAGAAGAAACTCATCCAGTGCCAATCAGCTTGAGGAATGAAGTTTTTACTCAGTATGCTCATACATATTTGAGGCTTGGAATGCTTTTAGCAAAAGAAGATACCTGCGCAGAAGTTTATGAAACTGGTGCCTTGGATGATATTTCTGTCGTTTCTCCTAGTGACAAGAGAGCTAGGAAAGAAGTAAGAAAGCGCGAGATTTCAGCCAATGATGCGATTAGGGATGCATTGTCTCTTTATGAATCTCTAGGTGAACTACGTAAACAAGAGGCTGCATATGCTTACTTTCATCTTGCCTGTTACCAAAGGGACTGCTGTTTGAAATTTTTAGAGGAGAATCAAAAGAAAAGCAACCTGGCTAAGTGTGAAAATAGCATTTTCCAACGAGTGAAGCAATATGCTTCTTTGGCTGATAGAAACTGGCAAAGAGCAATGGAATTCTATGGTCCGAAGACACATGCCACAATGCACCTGACTATTCTTATAGAAAGATCAGCTCTTTCACTATGCCTCTCGAGCAGCTTACACTCAAATGCAGTACGTTCTTCGCTTTTTAAACCTCTAAAGATATCCTTTACATCTTCCCTTTCTCATTTCATAATGAATTGAAGTTTGAGCATTGGCTAAGATGTTGATTTGAAAGCAATGTATTTCCTTGTCCACCGTCTACTATTATTATTTAAGTATAAAAGGAAACGTCAGGATTAGAGTCTTCCTTCCATAATCCTTTAGTATTAGTATCATAGTCCATGGTATTCAAATTTCATGTTTCTGTGTGTAATATTGATGTCAGATAACGCCTACTATGTGACTGTTGTCTATTAAATTAAATTGCATGAATTTTATGTTCTAAAGGTGAAATAACCTCAAAGGTGTGTGTATAATGTAATTGGGAAAAGTGTTCTAGAGATGCTAATGGAATGAGTCCTATCACGATCCTCTAACTTGTTGATATATGAAGTGAGATATTGATGTAGCATAATGACCATCGAACTCTCATGCTCTAGTGGATAGGTTTCTCACTCAGAGATGTAGGCTGTTAGGACTAAGATGTGCATTCAAGCTGGAACAAGTGGGGCCTGCCCTGGATGGTAAAGTTCATCAAATTTTCATATTGGAATCAATGATATGGTTTATAGTTAGTCAGTCTTTGCATTATGCTAGGTTAAGAAGTGTTGGGTACTTAATGGTTTACCAGTTAGCTTGGGTCTGGTTGAAAATAAACTTGAAAAAGCAACATTAGCAAAAAAGGTCATCACAACACAAAATACGCTTCTTGCAAGTTGCATGAAGACTAGTATGCCATTATCTAAGGACCGGGATAGATGGTAAACATGCCTTCACGCCCCCTAGAATCTCTGAAAAGTTCAAATCTTAATAAGGTTTCCAGAAAGCTCCTCACTTGATTTGTTCTGATTCAAACTGCAACACAGATAACTAGTGTTTCAACTTTAGAGTAACTTGTGGTTGTGAATGATTACCAGCCGTTAGGTACATGATTGATTGGGTGATATTAGTTATTGTGAGGCATTGTCGTATTGCATGTTTCTTCTGGTGCGTGACTTACTAAACTACGTGCCTAAGGTCTTTATTTGGTTAAAGGTTTGTCACTTCCAAATTTTAGTGGAACAATTTCTGTTAAGTTGCATGTTGTATGGTCATGCACTCCCATTCTTCATCTGGGTCCTTGGATAGATAGTGTAGGCATGTCACTTTAATGATGAAAGGCCGTGTGTATTTTTTGCTTCCCTGTATGATTTTGATTGAACTGCTCTAGTAATAAGTACCGGCATTTCTGTTGTAACTAAGATGGAGTGGTTAAGTTTACATCAGGTAATTCAGGATCCAAATCTTGTTGTGCTGTTCTCTATTTTTTTCTGTTTTTTCTGTCTGCTTCAAAATGCTTGTCGAATTTTGTCATTTAGTGATGCTCAACTCATTGTAGTGTTAAGGGTACTGATGAATTGCATTTCTTCCAGATGCTAGAATCAGCTTTGGGTCGCATGCTTGAAGGCCGGCATATGTCAGAAACAACAAGCTCTGAGGTACACACCAAATTTTGGGGTCAGCTGCAGATGCTTTTGAAGAAAATGTTGGCTTCAACACTTGCTACAAATCCAAAAAAATCTTCTGGCGGTGCCTCACCAAGTCCGGCATCCAACCGGCATGGAGACGCAGCAAAGATTAGGGAGCTCTATAAAATGTCTTTGCAGTATACTGATTTGAGTCAGTTGCATGCTATGCATTCACTGTGGACATCATAGCCCCAAAATTTCCGCGTCATGGCCAGTCTATTGATCATGTCCGAGCCAAAACAATTGCATACATGTCAATGCCTTGTAACTTTTTAAATGCTCTATAGTAGTGCCTGGAAATATTTACAGTGAGATTATATAACTATATGTTATTGTAAATTTTAAATCCACATCGAATTCCTTTAGAAAAGAAAAAGATCAATAAAAATACAATTCATGAGCATATATAGTGATGTCCTTTTATAGTAGTACTAAGAGTTTGTGATATAAATGAAATAATTCATTGTAATAATTATTAGGGTACATGATAAATAATCTCATTAGTATATATATCATTTAATTACTAAAATTTAGCACTTGTAATATTATGAAACTAATGTTTTTGCTCATTTACTTATTTCTGGACATGTCCCTCCCCAAACGGGCCTCACAAACGAATACAACTAACAGTATTAGTGGCTGTTTGGGGTTGGGAGTTGGGTACCCAACCCAACTTTTCCCAACCCAGAATGAAATTTTAGTGTTTGGTACACACCATTCCATAAATAAAATGGGCCATTTTTTGGTTGCCAACCCAGCAAAATGCTTGTTCACGGGCTGGAGCAAATTGCTCCAGCAGCCAAATGGAGCCAAATGGAGTATCTCTCTCTCCTATTTTTTTTTCTTTTTCATTTCATTTTAAATTTTTTACTTTATATAACCAACAAAATAAATTAAAAACTACCACAATAAAATCTTTATTTCAAGATAAATAATTCTAGATCCATTTTTCCTATTTTTATTAATTTTTTAAAAATGGATTTTATGCCCTTTATGGTCATTTTACCAAACACCTCAGATATCTCACAGCACTTTTAATTTTTTTTACCAAACAGCGCACTCCGTTTCCCAAAAGTCATTTTCCCACCCAACTTTTACTCACCGAATTTTTTCCCACCAAACCGGAACGCCAAACAGACCCTAACTGCGTCTCGGCCCGGCTTTAGCAACAAATTCTAATCTTATTAGGATTAGAATTTACTACAACAAGTTCTAATCCCGATAGGAATTGGAATAGTTTGGTTTAGTAATACCCAAGAACTCAACTCCACGTTAATAAATAATTAAAGGGGAAATAGCTTAAAGCACCCCTGTACTATACGCGAAAACCAAAAACCTTCCGTATCCTTCAAAAAGTCCATGACACCTCCCCTGTACTAAGGGTCAACGACAAAAGCTCGGTCTCCGTTAATCAAACTAACAGACCGTTAGTGTTGATCGTTGACTTTAATTAAAAAATTCGAAAAAAATGTAAAAAATTAAAAAAACATATAAAGAATTCAAAAAAAATCTAAAAAATCTATAAAAAACGTAAAAATTCACAAAAAATATCTAATTTTTTTTAAAAAAACGAAAAAATGTAAAAATTCACAAAAAATGTAAGAATTCCAAAAAAATATCTAAAAATTTCAAAAAAATCTTAAAAAATGTAAAAAATCAAAACAAAATGTAATTTTTTTTTAAAATAAAAATAAAATCCACAAAAAAATGTAAAAATTCAGAAAAATATAAAACATCCAGAAAAAATGTCAAATCCATAAAAAACAGTAAAAATTCAAAAAAATCATATTTTTTTAAAAGAAATTAATTAACGTAAGGAATTGTTTATTTTTTTGGATTTTTTACATTTTTTTTGGATTTTTAGTTTAATTAATTTTTTTATGATTTCTTTTGGATTTTAACAATTTTTTTGGATGTTTTATATTTTTCTGAATTTTTTGATTTTTTTTACTTTTTACATTTTAAAATTTTTTTACATTCTTTATGAATTTTTACATTTTTTTTTATTTTTAGGTTTACTAATTTTTTTGTGAATTTTTACATTTCTTTGTGATTTTTTTCATTTAAAAAAAAATTAGATATTTTTTGTAAATTTTTACATTCTTACATTTTTTTAAAAAATTTTAGATTTTTTTTTGGAATTTTTACAATTTTGAATTAAAGTCAACGGTCAACACTAACGGTCTGTTAGTTTGACTGACGGAGACCGAGATTTTGTCGTTGACCCTTAGTACAGGGGAGGTGTGATGGACTTTTTGAAGGATAGGGGAGGTTTTTGGTTTTCGCGTATAGTACAGGGGTGTTTTAAGCTATTTCCCCATAATTAAATACACCTGAAAAATACGCAAGTTCTAAACCTTTTATAGTTCCGGCTCTCAGGAATTCTCTCTCTTTCTTTGTAATTCTCTAGAGTGTGATTTGGTGATGATGGAGTCGATTTGTAGCAAAGAAAGGGAAGAAGAAGATCGTGGTATTCAGATTTTAGTAAACACACCTACGCTGCAGTTTTACAATTCCAAATTTAATCATGTTCATGGTGGCGAGGCGGTGGTCGCGATTGTGGGTTCAAGACCAGAATCCCTCCGGTGGGCTACGTATGTCGGCGGTGCAAGGAGGAAGGCCACTTCATCCAGCACTGCCCCACCAACGGCGACCCAACCTACGACCTGAAAACGGTGAAGCCATCGACCGAAATCCCGAAATCGATGTTGGTGGCAAACCTTGATGGGGTTCATGTGACGCCTTTAGGGCAGGCTTGCAGCCAAACGAGGCCGATTTCGAGAAACTAGTTGAAGCCTTGCCTTCCAAATCCAAAAGGAGGGATTTTGATTTCCCTCCTGTGATCTATTGCTCTCTGTGCAAGAAAGTGATGAAAGATGCGGTCTTGATCGGTAAATGTTGATTTAAGAGCTTTTGTGATGGATGTATCTGAGATCGTATGATGGCGTCAAGATCGGAGTGAGTGTGGAGCGAAAGATATGCTTGTGACAGAGGCGTCGCAACCACTGCATAAATGTATGTTCAACTCAGTGCTAAACCACAAAATATAATGTAGATAGTAGTGAGAGGATCGAATCCACAGGGAGGAAATCTTGAATAATTTGTATTTTTCTTGTAAAAACCAAATCGGGACAAAGTTGGGGGGAGTTTTTGTAATTGAAACCAAATTAAAACAGTACTTTGAGTGTAAATCAGTGAGTGACAGTAGCATGCACAAATTATAACTGAAAATATGAATGAAATAAGAGGTAGAGAAATAATCCTTGGTAGAGATTTAAACAAGGTGACTATCCTTTGTAATTGATCATTGACAAAACATATTCTGAAATGGATTTATAGAAATGTTAAAGGAACTAGAGACACTCTAATTTCCCAGGTTTCCCCCTATACAAGTCAATTAAAAGAGACACTCTAATAATGACCCAAACTCTCCTAACAATTTCTCAAGTTTTCCTAAGAGTTGCTGGAAAATTGTAAACACACGGGAAACCCATCTCTAAGCCTAGGGATGGATTCAGTCAGCCCTGGACCTATTCTTCTCCTTCTTCCTAGTTTAAAATGACAAGTCTTATGTCAATAATCAACTAGTTGTCTACTCAATCTTCATTTAATGTAGGAAAAACACTAATATAAATGAAACTGACATTACTCATTCAAATCAAATCACAAGTTGGCCAAACTTCCAATTTTAACAAGAACAAGTTTTAATAAATTAAAATGAGAAGGAAAGAAATATAAAAACATTCATATTAAGTTCAACACAAGTCTCACAATAACATGGATAGTCAACCTCTAATCTCTACCAAGAATCAGAGGAGTTTAGCCACAATACATAATTAAAATCACAAAATAAAACTTATTGTTCAAAGTAGGAAATTGCTGGAAAATAAAGTGGAAAAGTGGTGCAGTTTTTCTGATCTCTTCTTCTCTGATCCGATCCCCCCTCTCTTTGCATCGTCGTCCTCCCTTTTTAATAGCCTTTCTCCTTCTCCTCTCATCTGATTCAAAGGTCCAACCTTCACCATAAAATAATTGCAGCACTTCAAGAACATGTGCTGCCAAAACCAGGCTGGAAAATGGCACTTCTTCACTTTTAAAGAGAATATTCTTGAATAATTCAAAGGGAATGCTTTGTCATTCTTCCATTGATGTCCCCTTGGCGTTTCTGCAAGGTGGAAGAAGGAATCCAGGCACTAATACTCGTGCCCATGTCCTCCAGGTTCCAGGCTGTCCGAACCAGCACTCTCAAATAAAATACACAAGTACAATCAGTGTTGTCCAGGCTGGAACTCTGACACGGTCGGACTCATCCCTAGGCCTAGGGATGGAGAGACCAAATTCGGCAGACAGTAGGCTGAAATCAAAACTCTAACACCGATTGATTATTTTAGCTCTAATCTTCAAGCTTTTCGTTCCTTTTCCTCATTTAACGATTATTAAGCCTGCAAAGCAAAATAGGAAGGAAACAACCTCAAAGTAGCATAATTATTATCTCGATTAATAATAAAAGAGACAATAAAACAAGGTAAATAAACAATCAATCAGCTTGCTGATTACCTTATTCCAAATATGACTGTGAGGCGTACCATCGATAGGATCTTGGAGTCTGGTCTGTGTCTGTCACCAACAACACTATTAGAAGCTGCTTGTCTTTCCAATTCCAGTTCCAGGATACGGGTTCCTCTGCCAACTCCCGGTTGTTGGGTCACAAGATTTGTAATGAAGAGCAGAAAACATCATCCGCTATTGATTTGGATGCCAGAGCAAATTATCACGGGATGAGTATTTTGCACAACAATTAACCCGTACAACACTTAGCCAGCTCACCCTTTAGCTTGCTAAGTCAGCCTAACCACCAAAACCATAAGGTTTAAACAATATTAGCACAAGAAGAACTATGAAAGGAAAGCACACGAGATAATTTGGAAAAAAAATGTTATATTGCACACAAGACTTAGTAACAACACTTACGTCTACAAGTTTGCTCTAATGGCTAAATCTTGGTTGAATGTACAAATGAGATTCCACCCTATTTATACACAATCACCTCCTCAATGGACTGCTAGGATCATTTTGATCCAATGGTGGAGATTAAGTATCTAGAACTATTTTAGAATTCTCTACACATCTACCACATTTTAGAAAGCTTCTAGAAGGCTCCACACATATCTCCCATTCTAGAACTTTTCTAGAATCTTCCCGTAAGGTTCCACACATATTTCCACAATGTGCTAGGTTCTTCTAAAAAACTTCCGGATCCTTCAAACCTTTTCAAGCTTGCTTAATAAACCTCTCTCGGTGTTCACGTTTTACGCTAGGTGCCTTCCGCGGATCCCTTGGCTCATTTTACCGAGCCATATGTGTACGCCCTCGACACACTAGCGGGCTCCACTTATGTGGGGCGTGACATCCTCCCCCAGCTATTCTGGAGATGTCCTCGTCGTCGTGGCATGCTCATAATGTCCCTCGGTAAGCGCTCACCTTGCCACAACTTGCCACCTCGCTCGGGCACCATGCCCTTATGATAGTGCCGCCCATTGGCACTTTATAGCACAACGTCCCTCGATCCTGGTTCATTCTTGTCTCGTCGCACAAGATAAGCGTTGTCTTTACCTAGTGGCTCCTGCACTAAGTCCCTCATTTTGGTGATCCCCACACCCGTTGACTCCTTTAGCTTCTCCACTCCTAGAGTCGCTGAATTATTACGTGCCCCCACACTTGGCCTCGTCTCGGACTTGAGCTTCACCTGTCTCGTCTGCGTTCACCCTCTTGAGTGCCCCCTTGGCCTCTCGTCCGCGAGTCCCTTCAGCATACCTCGGTCTCCTGTCGCCTTGGCTTGCTCGGTTATGGACATCACCGTGTCCATCGTCGATTTGGCATCCTTTGGCCCCACTTGGCCTCGTCTCGGATATGAGCTACACCCTCGTCGGTGTCTGCCATTTTAAGTGCCCCCGTAGCCTCTCGTCCGCGAGTCCTTGTACGACTTCACCAAATTTCCCACTCGGGCCATTAGAGCTTGAAGCTCTTCAATTAAGTCCTCGTAGCGCTGCTCCCCCGAGATCACCATGGAGTTGAGCGCACCCTTCACCTCTTCGTGGAACTCCTCCTTCGTCACATCTAACTCGTCGCGCTTTGACTCGAGCTCGTCTATGCATTGGTCCAGCTCCACGAATTTTTTCATGGTTGGCGTAGCCTCCACGACTCGCCCAGCGCCAGTGGAGTTGCCCCGGGTCCATTCCTCTCCTTCTCGTGTCCACCATGGTCCCTAACATGGCATGCAATTGCGTCGTTGGTCATGTCCTCCTTTCTGAACTAAACTTGTGCTCCGTTACCACTTGTCACGGGATGAGTATTTTGCGCAATGATTAACCTGTACGACACCTAGCTAGCTCGCCCTTTAGCTTGCTAAGTCAGTCTAACCACCAAAGCCACAAGGCTTAAACAATATTAAGACAAGAAGAATTATGAAAGGAAAACACACGATATAACTTGGATAAGAATGCTATATTGCACAAAACTTAGTTACAACACTTGCCCCTACAAGTTTGCTCTAATGGCTAAATCTTAGTTGAATGTACAAGTGAGACTCCACTCCTATTTATACACAATCACCTCCTTAATGAACGGTTAGGATCATTTTGATCCAATGGTAGAGATTAAGTATCTAGAACTATTCTAGAATTCTCTACACATCTAGCACATTCTTGAAAGCTTCTAGAAGGCTCTACACATATCTCCCCTTCCAGAACCTTTCTAGAATCTTCCTGGAAGGTTCCACACATATCTCCACAATGTGCTAGGTTTTTCTAGAAGCTTTCGGATCCTTCAAGCCTTTTCAAGCTTGCTTGATAAATCTCTCTCGGCGTCCATGTTTTACGCCACGTGCCTTCCGCGAGTCTCTTGACCCATTTCACCAAGCCACATGCGTACGCCCTCGGTGATACGATCATAGTTGCCTAGGTCTGTAACTAGTAATTTTCCGACCTAGCTCAAGACTTGAATTTCAATGCGGAAGATAAATAACTCAATGAGTACGAGCTTAGACCTCTTAGAAACCTATGCTAAGCAACCTAATCGACTTTAAGTGAGGTTCTTGACTCGATCCCTCAACCTATATTCAACCTGTGAATATCAACCTCGGGTGACTGACTCAACGGGGGTGAACTTTCGGGTTTTACTTGCTAACCTAATCGAGTGTTCTAACTCAAAGAGGGACAAGGTTCACACATGAACAAAAAAGATACTCTCTCTGAAAAGACAACGTCTTAATATTTGGTTAAAAAAGGATCTAATATATTATGAGCACAAAAGGCTCTATATAGGCGTTAGCCGATACAAGTTTAAGTAGAACTTCTATTCGTCTAATAACTTTACAAAATAATTAATAAATACAATAAATATATTCTAGAAGCTCCAGAGGTGATTCGAACGGCTGGGCTTCAAGTTGAGTCGCAATCCTCAAGTTGCACGCTGCCTTGCATTCATACTGTGCACCATAATGTCGGCCCATGCTAACTTTCGATCCGCTCATTTGATTGGGTTGAAACTTGTCCCATTCGGAAGCTAACATCTAAAAATAGTAGACAAGATGATTTCCTCTTGGTCCAAGACGAACTGGTCCATAAAATGGTCGATGTCGCACACTGATGCGTCTAGAAGTCTTTGTCTGCGTAGGATTGTTGTCAGAGAAAATGTCTCTTCGAATAACACGCAAACGGCTCATGAGTTTGAGATGAAACTTAGTCACAATGGAGACAACATCCTGAGGTTTCAAAATATGGTCGATTGCGCGATTCTGACTTGTGTAGCTCTGACTGGGTTCGGACAAAGTTGCCTGTTGCATCTGCGCCTAAAACTCTTGCGTGCAAGAATGTCATCTCGAGCCTTCTTGAGATCTACTCGTCCAAATGCTCTGAAACTTGAACATGACCTTCCTAAGACATCAATCGGTCTTGTATTTACTTTAGATCCTCGATTGAAGCTTCTCTTCTATGGGTTGGCTCGTACGGATGTTAAGTCTTGCGCTAAGAGTCTCCAAGCCACCTTTCATGTCATCCTTCGCCTAAAAGCTTGATCAAGCAGCATCTCTTGCCTTGTCTCCATGTCCAGGGGTTGTATTAACCTCACTAGCTGCTTTGCAACGTCCTGGGCTCGACGCTTTGGGTTGATTGGCCTTGACCACAAGGCATGTGTGTGTTGTGCGCGCGATTCGTATCATTCACTTCCCTTTCGAAAGGATTCGTCCTCGAATCTGTTTCCTCAATGGTAGCAACAATCTCCCAATTAGAAATAACAAAGGAAACATAAGAAGGATAGGAAATACCCAAGGCATCCAACTCGACGGTGGTGCCTTTGTGTGCGGCGCTGGTTTGGGCTAAACTAACGTCTCTCATGGCGGCTGGCTTGTTGACTTGAGTAGGCAACCAAGGCTGGTGTAAAAACATCCTTCCTCTATCAACAATCCTAAAGATCTGTTTCAACCTCTCTAAGAACTCCTTAGTCGCATAAGGAACACTCAACTCTTCTCTTTCATAAGTGTCATTCACATCTCTTAACTCATGCTCACTCTTTTCATGGGGGTTGTTTTGCTATTTTTCTTGTACACTCACATTCCGCTCAACAAGCGCCTTAGCTTTCCTGGATAATGCAACCACATATTTATCATCAATTCGGCCATTCTGATCTTCAAACCGTCCAAGAGCATGATCAAAGTACCGATCACCCTCATGGTCTTTCGGTGGTTGGGTCAATGCGCCTTGACAATCACCTTGCCCTTGACGCCTTTGGTGTTCACGCCCTAGTTGAGGAAGTCCCATTTCGTTTGTAGCACAAAACACCCTTGAAACTTCCTTTACTTCTTGATAACACATGGATAAAACCCAAGGGTAAAGGGGTCTTTTCCCTTGGGAGGATTGACCGGTTGACTGATCGCGGGGGCACAGTTAAGATAAGTTGATAAAGGCTATCGGTAGATGGGACTACCGGACAGTCATAAAGACTAACGGTGTCTCGCTGTGACGGATGCCTAGATGATCTAACGGTATCGGGGTACCGGTCGCTATAATGACATCAGTTACTGGCTCGTAATGGTCATGAGAGGACCGTTACGCACGTTGCAGACTGAGTTATTGCACCCTTTAATGGCGATTGATTGCTATATTGATGTCATGGTAACGGTCGTCAGGTATGGTTTATAAATAGCACAGTAAGGCAAGGTAAGGGGCATAGACACACACACATACAATCTGCTATTATCCCTAAGCTTTGAATACTTGCACAGCATACTGACTTGATCGTCGGAGAGTCTACGCCGGAGATCTCCTCCGGCGCATTGCAGGAAAATCGGAGCAGACGGGAAGAGCTTGCAGTGACGTAATTCCATTAGAAGGCCTACCCCTAAATCATAGATTATCACTTCTGGTACTAGAATGTGATCTATACTCACATCGACGCTGGCAGCAAGTACTCCCTCATGTGTCATCGACTGACTGATGCTCTCATCAATTGTTACTACCACATCTTGCGCACTAGCAATACTGCTACTCAAACCTATCAACTGACTCTTCTTAGTCCCATCATCTTTGCTAAGACCATAATTATAATGGAGACAACATCCTGTAGTTTCAGAAACATGGTCGATCGGGCGATTCTGACTTGTGTAGCTCCGACTAGGTTCGGACAAAGTCGCATGTTGCGTCTGCGCCTAGAACTCCTGCGTGCGAGAATGTCATCTCGTCCAAATGCTCTGAAACTTGGACACGACCTTCCTAAGACATCAATCAGTCTTGTATTTACTTTAGATACTTGATTGAAGCTTCTCTTCCATGGGTTGGATCGGATGGATGTTAAGTATTGCGCTAAGAGTCTTCAAGCCACCTTCCATGTCATCCTTCGCCTAAAGGCTTGATCAAGCAACGTCTCCTGCCTTGTCTCCATGTCCAGGGGTTGTATTAACCTCACTAGCTGCTTCGCAACGTCCTAGGCTCGACGTTTTGGGTTGATTGGCCTTGACCGCAAGGCGTGTGTGCGTTGTGCGCGCGATGGGGCTAGCCATGGGGTTAGGATCGTATCACTCGGCACACTAGCGGGCCCCACTTGTGCGGGGCATGACAAAATGCTAGAAAGAAGGCTAGAACAACAACGAAATCGGCAACTGATGAGTCGTCGTCTGAAGTTACATCTGGGTTGGTGGGTGTGGAGGAAGAGGAGAAGCCAATGGCTGTGTTGCAAGAAAGTGTTAGAAGAGGGGATGGGCAAGGTCCAGTGCAGCAGGAGAAGCAAGTTTCTTCTTCTGGTGATGACCCTATAGCGAAGAAGAAGAGAAAGAGGGAAAATGTTGATGCTGAAAGCTATAATAATAATAATGTGATGATGCCAGCTGCTGCTGCTGCTGCCAACCATTGTGCCTATAATCCATATTGGAATGGTATGTGGACAGGGAATAATGCTGCTGGTGGTGGCTTGGGTTATGGATTTGGCCACTTAGGCATACCACCATATCAATATCAATATATATCCATATGGAGGAGAATGAATGGCAAGAAGCTGGAGATATGCAGAGTGCCAAATCTGATTTGTTGCAGCAGTATATAATTTGGTTTGAGTCTAGCTGGTTGTTAGTAGGTAGTAGGAATTTATGTAGGTACGCCTGTGGTAAATTGATTGTATTGGCCAAAAGGTCCAAGAGTACAAGTTTTTGTAGACTGAGAAGTTTTGTAATGAAATTCCAACTTTGTTACTGTATATAATACTAAAGCTTTTGCATTATTATTATACTTCTGTTCCTTCTTCTCTCTGTTTTTCTTTCACCAGAATTGCACACACAACACAAGTTTAGGCATAAACTGAGATTCCTACACTGATAGCCCTTTTTTTTACTTTCGTCAGTTCAAATACTCTAATTATCATCCTAGTTTCAAATCAACAACTAATAATAATATGATTAAACAACGAGGCGAGGGATTGGTGAGACTTCCAAGAGGTCATGGTTTATTTCTAAAAAAAATTTAAAAAAAAATTAATAAGCAAATAATTAGGATGATTTTACTGTGGAAAAAAAAAGGAAAGAGAAGAAAGAAGCGTGTATTAATCATGAACAAAATGGGACAACGGCCATTATGCTTCATATTTCAAAGCATTAGATATGGCCAGAAAATCAGGATTAAGAATTTAGCTATTTGTTCCAACTTGCTAACTATGAATGGGTGCTGCTTTCAGTCAGCATCTGAGGTCGAATCTTTACCGTCCAACACATCTGAGGTTGAAGAATCTATGACATTAAAGGCATCCGCCAAATTAAAGTTCAAATTGCATCTCATGGTTCTGCTCCTTGAAATTCCATCATCGCTCTTCCTCATCATTGCAGTGAACTCTCCATAGTCTATTCTTCCATCCTGAGAAAAGGAAACAACTTTCACTTTATTCAAGTACTCAAAGTGTAAATGATCGGTGACAAAGAACCACAATCTGTTATTTGATCCGCTAAAAAGAACCAAAATAGATTATATGTCATTTCAGGTAGAGTTTACTGATCCAAATGTCCTGCCTGCAACATCAATTAGATAAGTGCAATACTGTAAAGAAACCTACACTGCAAAACCACAAGATTTGAAAGAAGCCAATACACATATAGACCAACTCTCATGATTCCAGTCCAGTAAAGCAAAGATGAAAACTGAAAAGCATCTTTTGGAAAGGAAATTTACTACTAGCTCAAGTGCCCCCACGTTTGTATTAATCTATTTGCGCCAATTTTCTAAGGTTCTCTTGTGCATATGAAGGACTGGGTCAATCAAGCCTACAACAAGTATAATAATCTTACATGGATATATACATGCAAGCATTTTTAAGAAAGACAGGTGCATGGGCTGGTAAGCAATTATTGGATGTGAGATGAAACTAAAACATAAGAAATTAAGACTATAATGATCTGAATAAAAAGCATTTACCAACTAGAAGAAATGCCTGTCTCAGGAGACAACAAATTTGAACCCACTATGATAGACAGACTTACATTGTCTTCATCAATTTCTTTGATCATCTCATCCAGGTGGACATCACCAAGACCGAAGTCCTTACAAGCCTGTTGAAGTTCATCAACAGTGATGTAGCCACTGCCGTCTTTGTCAAAATAGGAGAAAGCTGCAAGTAAATTCTCCTCTTTCTCCATCTTGTTTAAGTGCAAAGTGGCAGCGACAAACTCACCATAGTCTATTGTCCCACTATTGTCTATATCAGCCTGTAGAAGTACCCCATGCATCAATTATGGTCATCCACATCCATAATGGAAAAAGCAAAAACTTATGCTCAAAGAATTATTTAAAAGTGGTTTGTAGTAAGTATTTTACAGCATCCATTAGCGTCTTGATTTCAGATTCCATTAGCTGGGACCCGACTCTCTTCAGACCCTCTTTAAGCTCCTCAAAGGTTATGGCTCCACTGTTGTCTGTGTCTATCATTTTAAACAACTCTTTCAAACCACCAATTTCTTCTTCAGAAAGTCTTTCTGCTATGACCTGAAAAATATTTTCAATCAAACGAAAGCAGAATTAACATAAATATCAGGAAAAAAAATACAATAGTAGTATACGAAGAGAGGTAAATTGGAAAAAAGACATAATCAGCAGTAACAGTAAGAATAAGCAACACACTATGAAATTTATATCATTCCTTAAGTTGAAGAACGTGTCTAAGCTGAGAAAATCACTCCACTTTTGCATACTTTTTTTCCGGTACTAAAATCTATGCTTCCTTGGTGGAACATAATAAATTTCTGCTTGGGATACATAATTAGAGAGAACTATTTATGAAAAATATGCTCACACTTATGTTACATATTAGTTTTAAAGAGAGAGTATGCCTTTCCTCTACTATGTTGTAATGCAAGCCACTGCAGTTGCACATTAGTCTGAGATCAATCAACTTAACTAGCAGAACATAATTAAACACTCATCTTCATCAACTCTTGGGGCAAGTGGAACTTACGCTGCATAATTTCCAAATTATAAATTCTGGGCATCATATATGGCTGCAACCTTATGTTATCCATCATTGATGAACAATATACAAAATACTCAAAACTACGTGAGTGCAATTCTAACTGGACTGATGATTACTGTTTCAAGTTTCTCCATCCAAATTGGAGACAGATCCATCTTAGTTTAGATGCTTACTTTTTCTACGTAAGATGGCATACATCATAAAACAGACACCTGTCTTGTGCAAGGATTCAATAACGAAATAATAGCATTGCTTGTTATTTTTCATACTAATCTTCTAGGAATGCTTTTTCAGTGAATCTGAACATAATTTTTTCCCCGTAGTAAGCTAAGCTAAAAGTGAATTCTAAAAAGAGTAAAAGAAGACCAATCTTGATTGTGGTAAAAACAGCTTAGAATGACATGAAGCTTTTGAAGTAGACTTCAACTCCATTTTACCATCACGAAGAAAGCTATGCCAAAGAAGGACTAAATTGCAAGACATACTAGATCGTTCCTATATTACAAAAGGCATAATTATCAGAAGTGTATCCCTGAGTCTAATGCTAAACTAATACTAGAGCCTTCAAACTTACCAAAAGCTTAATCACTATGGTCCTTTTATTCCTGGAAACAAGAGAATCATAAGCTACCAGAATTGATTTATTGTATAAATAACAGTTAACAATGTAATCTGCCTCTCTAAGTTTTGTGTAATCTACCTCCTTTTCCTGTGACGCTTAACCACTGCACAAGTTATCTTACCAGTCTGGCAGAGGATACAAATTCAGATAATATTGGATCAACAAGTGCATCATAAAACCCTGAGGAAAAGAGCCCATTCTGACAGAAATCAATTTGGAAGATGAAGTCAGGAAAATTAGGATAAAACTTACACGCAAAGCCATCTTTTTAAGTTTATTCATTGCGGAGAATTGTTTCAGGCGTGACAGTACTGCAGAATCCAGAGGCTGGTCTGGGGCAACTCTGTCATCTACAATCCATGGGTGGCCTGATACATAAATTAATTTGATTGCCGTAAATTATGCGTGCCACAAAAGCTTTAAAAAAGGTAGTGCACAGCTAAACTCAAGTTATAATAATAAAGAAGCAACTGACATAAAACATCATGAGCAGAAATCCTTCTCCTTGGGTCCCTCTCAAGCATCTTTTTTATCAGGTCTTTAGCACTTTCGGAGATGTTAGGCCACGGCTGAGATTCCAAGTCTAGTTTGCCTTTCAATATCTGTCTGAAAATTCCTGATTCAGTTTCTGCAAGTGGCACAAAAATGTCAACATACACTATGCAGAAAAAGGACAACAAAATGAAAGGTCAGATTCTACAACAGAAAAGACTATGAAAATAATACAGATTAAGATGACAACCTGCCCAAAACGGTGGAACGCCGCTTAGTAAGATGTAGAGGATAACACCAGCACTCCATACATCTACTTCAGGTCCATAATGCTTGAGTAAGATCTCAGGTGCAACATAATATGGACTCCCAACTACGTCATGAAAATACTGGCCTGGGAAGCAAAAAGTAATCAGATCAGAAACCAAAGCAGAGGGCATTCGCGGCAAACCCAAGAGCATTTATCTATACTTGAACCAGTTGAAAATGATCACAAGGAGTAACAACTTAAGGATGCTTAGAACTCCTTGCATTGCTGGCACTTAGCAAAGTATAGCCACATAAATAAGAAAGCAAGGTATCCAATCAGACCAGATATGAAAACCATGAAAACAGGAGTACCATTACGTTTCCAAGAATTTTATTCCTAAGAGTTAACACACAATAGCCTAGCTCGTGATTGATGGAGTATTTTGTGAGACACTAAAGTATTAGCAACACCTTGATGTAAATTGTAAAATTTCAGCCAACAGCCTGGATTTGATGTTCCAGAGAAGAAAGGGGCAATTGGGGAAGCAACATAATCCCACTACAGATGGTAAAATTGGTGCAAAACAGAAAAGAAACACACATTTCAAAAGGAACACCATAATCTGCGCATTCATGCTGATCAACCTAGTCCAAGAACGTTGAGAAGCTTACGAACGATCAAAGCCATTCCCTAAAACAGATTTTGCACAAGAAGTTCCATCTCTTCAACCAAAAGACAAAAGGATGAAAGTATGGCATTTAACCAACAAGGGCCCTTGCCACTAAACGATAATAACAATTAAAAAGCCCACCATTTCTTGAAAAAGAAAAAAACAAAGCATGACCCAGAAACGAACCTGGTTTGTAGAAGACAGAGAGACCAAAATCTGTAGTCTTGAGCTTGGCATCATCACCAGGGACATCAAACAAGAAGTTTTCAGGCTTAAGATCCCTATGCATGACTCCTAAGGAATGGCAATACTCCACGACACCAACAATGTTCTTGATCAACTTAGCAGCCTCTTTCTCGCTATAATGACCCTTTGCCACAATCCTGTCGAAAAGCTCCCCACCTGCACACAACTCCATGACAAGGTGGACAAACATGGAATCTTCGTAAGTCCCAGTGATTTGCACGACATTTTGCTGCCCTGACAAATGGTGCATGATCTGGATCTCTCTCCAAACATCCTCGTAATCTTCCTTGCATAGGAGTTTCCTTTTAGGGATTGATTTGCAGGCGTAAGGATTTGCGGTGCGCTTGTGGGTGCATTGGTACGTGGTGCCGAATTGGCCCTGCCCTAGTTTCTTCCCCAGCACATAGTGGTCTCTTAGTCTCGGGGTTTGATATGGCAAAACTGTGTGGGTAGGCTTCCTTGTCGTCGTCGTCGTCGTCGTCGTCGTCGTCACCTTCGTGGTGGTTGATGATGTGGGTTGCTCACTCATTTTTCCCTCATGCAAAGATCTCTCAAAAGAATCAATCTTTGGATCTAAACTGTTTCTTTCTTGAGTTTTTTCTGGGTTAATTGACAGAACGAAAGAAAGAAAAGAATAGTTTTTATCGTTGGTCAAACAAACAAGAATATAAAATTTCAAGATGTTTTTTTTTTGGTATTTTTCAGTTTGAGATATTATAATTAAATGCCTATTTAGTACTTATTTATTGGTTGGAGAAAAGGAAAAACGGTCCGTTTCATTTTCTCATTCATTTGATTTCCACCAACAAGTTGGACAAGGGAATTCTATCTTAGTACTACTATTTATTGGTTGGAAACTTGGAGTACATACTTATTATTTCTTTCTTTCTTTTCTAGAATAATTTCTTGTATTTTTATCAGTGTAGTATTTTTTATAAGCCCCAATTGTTTTATGAGATCCTTATTTTTTTATAAAAAAACAAAAAAACAAAAACAAACAAAGAAACAGAGATTGGAGAGGGAGGGAATCACATGATGCAAATATGTTTTAGTTTACAAGGTTTGCTATCATGCAAAAATAACATTATACAATCCCCCACAACAAGTACATCTACGCATAGTTCAGATCCAAAGCTTTATTTCAAGCAAGTAAACATCTGGCCCTTAATAACATAAGAGGACACTTATAAAGTTCGATGAACATGACATTTATTGCGATAGGACTCGGAGGAGGTTACGACCTAATGCAGCTCAAACTCCATATGTATTTTATTGTAGTCTTGCAGGCCCTGCTCGCCGCTGGTTCCCAGCTTCTGAATGCAGCTCGTAGGTTCTGCTCGGGACAACTTGAAGAACACCTGGCAGTTCTGCAATAAAAATAGACATGAACACAAAAGCCAACTCAGTCACTATTCTCAGGGCTGAAGAGGATACGAAGATAACTGCAATTGGAAGAAAGGGAATCCACAATACACGTCAAAACTCTTTTAACAGATCGCTCTAATTGCAAGCCTAATTACAGCCATTAACTTAAAAGACATTTCAGTCAAAACCAGGTAGAGACACACATTGTTGAATTGTGATATTTGATATTTTGGATCGAGAAAAAAGTTCCTTGGGTATAAAGTATATAAACAGTAGCACTTTACAAATGCTATCAGTCTAGCAAGAGCACTACTGACAACTATTTGACCTCTTTTCAACAGAAGATGTCCTAATATTTACCAGGAACTAATCACATGAGTTAAAAATGAATGAATTGCATTAACACAAAACACATGCTCTTCTATTAATCTTCCAACAGGTGCAAACCGAAGCAAATAGCATATACCAATCAATTGCTTTAAAGTTCTTCAGACTAAAGCATGCAACATAATACCCTTTCAAACAAAGACCTGTTTTTATGAGTTTGCTTAGTTTTCAGAAATGACATATTTAGTAGAAATAGAATCTTCAATGCAAGCTCTAATGGAGAGAGACACAATCTACAACAGAGAAATACAACTAGTGCCATAATAAAGAATAGCAAGGTAGCTAATTTCCACATCAAGGTGGTGTCTTAAGGCATAAAAGCGGACTCTAGCTGAACTACTTCAAGGAAGTAGCAAATAACTTAAAGCCCACATGGAAGGTAGTAGATTCACAAGGACACAACAAACAGAGCAGCACAGCCATCACCATGCCAATTGCCAGACAGCAAGGAAGACTTCCTATCAGGTAAAGAATCTCTAGCAGGATATCATATATGCCTTTTCTTTCTTAGAAGGGGAAAAGATACAGCGCAATTCTATGAAAGAGAGAACCAACTCTCATCATAATTAATTAATTAGACACCAAAGAAAAAAGGAGTCAGGTAAAGCTTCTAAAAATTACAACAGCATGCACGAAAAAAGTGTCACGAGGTTGAAATACCAATCTGACTTCAGTCAGACTCCACTCATTAGTTCCTACAGCAAGAAATTGAAATGAACAAGCCAATAACTGCCAAATGCACAATCCTCTGGGAAAATTGGGTGTCATGCCATGTCATCACCAACATAAACATCCCACAACATTTAGAAAATATAATTGTTGTCAGAAAGACTCACTTAGTCACTTAGCAGCTATTAAAAAGAACATCCATAAATTTCAAATGTGAATGAAACCTAAGTAACAATTTCTTTCACTTCAGATGCGAATTTAAGATTGATCGACTATGAAAATGAGGTGCTACCTTCTGGGGGTGGGGGTAGAAATTGAAGAGGGTAGACACACCTTACAACCAGGTAGAGGTAGCTGATCTCATAGAGATAATTACATCAACACCACTCGCAATATTCAATCAATCATTTTGATTAACAAAACCCAGTTCCTTAATTTTCTTCTTTCCAACAAACCGAAGACCCATAAGACATTTCAATTGACGATCATCAACAGAAATAAATAAATAAAATTGACAAGCGCGGAAAGACTTACTGGAAATCTCTTCAACTTGCTCTGGTGTTAGCTTAGCAGAGAATCCACTGGCAGCCGTCTTATAACTATAAACCAGAGCCTCCTTTGCAGCCTCCTCGCTGCACATATACAACAAATCAAGGCCTAAATACACAAAAGAACACAACGACCCACATAACAAAAAAGCTAGAAAGATGAGAAATTGGACCTGCCAATCACGGAAGAGAGGGTTCTGAGGTGGTAGGCTTCAGGTTCTTCATTATCCTGTGGTCTCTCGGTGTAGACAATATGAACCGCTGTTTGAGCCGGTGATTTTGATGAATCAGAAGGAAGGGATGCAGGCTCGGCCATTCTGGTGAAATAAGCAACAGAAACTAAAATCAAAAGGAGAGATTGTAAGCGCATATTGATCCTTGAGGTGTGATATTTAAAGAGGAGGAATTGGGATTCGATAGTGACAACAAAGGTATGAGAAGCGAGAAAGACTACGTATTTGGTAGTAAAAGAAAAAGAAAAAGGAAAAGGAAAATCAAAACGGTAGAACTTAACGACGAAGTATAATTTCTACTAATTTCAACACGTTGTTGTTGCCTCCGCTCCGCTGGCTTGGTCTTCTTGGATGATGATCCGCTCGCTTTCCTTGTTGGTATGGACTGCAAGTCTGCAAAACCATTCAGTATTTATTGGTTTTATCATCTATTTATTTACTAGCAAGACCGGCCCACAACGAGTTCTTTGTTGTCGAAATATTTTTATTAATTTAATGTTTAAATATGTTTGATGTGATTCTTAATGTTTTATTACAATGTTCAAATTAGTTATTCTATTAATATACTATTAGTCCGTTGGTTTTATTTTTTAAATATTTTTTTAATAAATTAAATTAAAATTAATAATGAAAAATATAAAAAATTATAAAATACAGTAGAAAATTTATGTTGCTTTTTTGTATGCTTAGAAATTTATGGAGAAAAAAATGACAATTTGTGCGTCAAATAATATTAATAAAAAGTAGTAAATTATATACAACAAATTATTAAAACACATATATAACCCTAACATTATAAATTCAAGAATATACAAAGGTTGGGGTCCGTTTGAATGTTGAGTTTGCTCGATACTATATGATATTTATAAGCTTAAAATTAGAGTTTTTATAGTTATTTTGCATACTCAGTTTTTATTTTAGTGGATTTTTGTTGTTGTTATGAAATTATTGTTGAACCACTTATTATTATTTTTTTATAAATGGATATATACTTTTATCACTAACCAGATAACCAATGAACTAAATATTCTACATTTAATTGCGCGTTCTATATTTGAATTATACTAGTGAATTAGATAATAAAGTATAACAATAATAATATAAATCAAGATGAATATACACCAATGAGAAGAATCTAAATACATACATGATCGGTTGGAATTTTACTTCCTCTTTCATATTGTTACCGTCTTATTTAACCTTTTTATTGGAAGCTTTTAAAAAAAAAGAAACTATACATTTAATTTTAACTCTTTCTAGTAATATAGGTAGTTTTTTTTATGTCTAAATTCTAATCTAAATCTAACTCTACTTATAAAAAATATATATAAATAAAAGTGATGTGTTTGTTTTTTTTGGGAATTTCTTTCTTCGTGATATATACATAAAAACATATTACTATGTATACAAATAGGAAATATTATTACATCCATAATGCTTTGATGATAATACCAAAGTATGTACTATTGATTTTTGAAAGTAGAAAGAGATGAAATAGTACTATACATGTCTTTTAATAATTTGTTGTATGTCTTACTACTTTTTATTGATATTATTTGGCGCACAAATTACCATTTTTGGTGCCATAAATTTTCAAGCGCAAAAAAAATAGCGCCGTAAATTTTCTATTTTATTTTATAATTTTTTGTATTTTTCACTATTTGTTTATTTATTAAAAAAATATTTAAAAAATAAAACTAACGGAGGTTAGTCAGCATATTGACGGAAAGACTAATTTGAACATTGTGATAAAACATTAGGAACCACATCGAATATATTTAAACATTAAGGATTAATAAAAATATTTTGACAAACATTAAGGACAACATGGTGTATTAAGTCCGAGTTTTATTGATAATTTTTTACGAACACAAAAACTAAATGAAATACGAAGAGTTTAATTGACTTTTAAAAAGAATAAAAGGTCAGAGATTTAGTTAAAAGTTTTTTACAAACACATAAAGATTAAACTTATTGTTAAAGAATTTAATTGAAGTTTTTAGAGCTTATTAAGCTACAATTCTCAGATTTTAGAGGGTAGTAATGCGATGTTGAAAAACCATAGGAAAAACCTTATATAAATACACTTATTTCAATGAATACTCCAATTACAATAATTAAAAACAAAAAACAAAAGTAAACATCTTTCAATTTATTTATTTTTTCCAAAGTTGCGGACGACGACAAATTTAGTTGAATTACGTTAATTTTAAGGGCACACAGGTAATTTAACGTCAAAGGATAGGATAAACGTCTCTCTATCTCTGGAAGAAGCAACAAGAGGAAGAGGAGGGAGCTTTTGCTCACAGCTCTGTAAGATAAACCCAAAAAAAAGAAGCGAAAACAATGGCTTCCACTACTACAACACTATCTCTGTGCACTTCACTCACCACTCAATGCAAAATCACCCATCATCACCATAACCCAAACCCACTTTCCAAAACCCTTTCCCTCTTCAAACCCATCTCGGGCTCTTCCCTTAAACGCCACAAACTCACCTCTTCTCCTTCCATCTCCACAAGACAGCCCACATTCTCGTCAAGAACCAAAATTTCAGCATCTGAAGCATCAGCGGTCATTGATGTCGAGCCTGAAAAACAAGCTGAGCCGTCCCAGGTTGTTGAAATTGCCCAGGAGGAAGAGCCCAAGCGCGAAGATGTTTTTGCTGTTGTTATGGTAAGTGCTTCTGCACTTGTGGAGTGGTTTTATGTATTTCCTTTTGGCGTTTTAAATTGGTACTCGTCTTGTGGATTGATTTTGTGGGTATCGATATGGTTTCTTAAGTGAATTGTGGCGCAATGCTAGCCCATGATGTTTACTTTTCGTTCTAAAATGTATGTCTTTAGTTACTTGGTGCCTGCCAGGTTGGTTTACTAATTAGTTTATGTTTATGTGGGCCATATGATTTTCTGGTTCTAACTTATAATCTCTCTGCGACTTTTTGTATAAATGATTTGGCATTTGGTTTATCCCGTTTTTTTCCTAACTTTGGATGAATGTTAAGTAGTCTTCATGATTTTGATTTGTGTTTCATGTTTCAGATTGGGGGTAACCAGTATATTGTCATTCCTGGGCGGTTCCTTTATGTTCAGAGGATAAAAGGTGTAAATGTCAATGATAAGGTATGAGGGCTTTATTGTATATGTTGGCTGGTTAAAATCAATGATAAGGACTCGTGATTTCGCCACTCCTTGTTTGTCCAGTTCTGAAAATTGTTTCACTTTTGGTGTGCCAGGATTCTTTTCTTGTTCAACTTTGATTTTCAATTCACAAATGAACTTAGTGGATAGCTTTACTTGGATGCTTGTTTGCATGGAAACTTAGTGACAATATCTCCACTTTCACATGGATTATTTACTTGGATGCTTGTTTGCATGGAAACTTTAGTCCTGACTATACACCAAGGGCCAAATTGCTAATAAAAGTGCTTCAGTTGCTGATTATATGTACAATTATAATTGTAATCTTGAAGGAGAAAGCTAAAGGGAAAATGATGACATGGGCAAACATTTTGATGCATACATTTCGTTGGGCAATTTTAGCGCTGTTGGTACTGCTTCAAAAGTAAAAGAAATAGTCTGCTTTCTTAAAATGACAACTTTTGGCACCATCCTCCCAGTCACTGGTTTTAGACTTTGTTGGCTATGATTTCAACTGTACATAGTCAAGAATGTTGCCATCACTTTGGGCAATTCATATGGTCAATCACGTGGGAAACTTATGCAAAGTATACCTACAGTTTTTGTCAGAGAACCATGGATGATGACTGTAATCCCTGTAAGGGGAAACATTTGCTGCTTACAGAGAGAAGAAAGAGCATTTGTTCAAAGAGTGCCCTAAAGTATGGATTACCGAGTACCATGTGCCAATTGCATTGAAGAATATGTGATGTGAATTCCTATTATACTGGTTAAAAGTTTTTAGTATTTTAGTGTCCATGGAATGGTCAATGGATGCATTTTCACAGCTAGCAACTAAATAACCAGTAGTGAATTGGTCTAGTGATGTTATAAATGATCCAATATCTAATGCTGGGTGTTGTTCATGACAGATAAAATACTCATCTATTACAGCTTCAGTATATGAAAGATGTTGATTTTTAGAATGAGTTACAAAGTGTTGCTGACTAGTAGTATAAACCAACTCTAAATGGTAATGTTTGTTGGCAGTGAATACCTTCCTATTTGTGTGAAACCACGATAACGTTTTGTTTTGCAATTTCTCAGCTGGTGGATAAACTGGTCTATACAAATTCATTTTCATGTTTGTGTCAACAGTTTTGTTTGATGCATGTTGAAAAACATGCTGCTGTTGATTTCTTTTGCAGTTTATCCATTATATCAACAATATAGTTTGTGTTGGCATATCCTGTGCATGGGAAAAATGGCACTCACTTTTTTTTCCTGGGCCATTATTCTAAAAATACTGTGGTTGGCTTAATATGAACTTTTTTAAGTTTTCCTTATTTTATACCATGCGCTGTTTATGTCTTCACACCCAACTGTTCTTCCTAAGATTTTGATTCCTGGTATTCCCTTCCCCCAATCCAAAATTGGAAAACAATCTAGCGGAAAAAACCAGAATTACTTAACCCTCCAGTCTATCATACTAGATTGATATGCAAGCTTGCTATCAGTTTTATTATGAGGGAGGATGTGATATATCTTTTATAATTTCCCTAATTGTTTCTGTTTTGCGTCAATTGTTTACGTAATGTTTTGATTACTTTGCAGGTGATTCTGAACAAGGTCTTACTTGTGGGAACAAGAACCAGTACTTACATTGGTAAACCAGTGGTGACCAATGCTGCTGTTCATGCTGTAGTTGAAGATCATGTAATTCCTCTGCATCCCAATATTATGCTTCTCTTCTTTGCTAAGTTTTGCATTGGGTGCTTGTCCTTATGCACTCTCATTACAGGGACGGAATGCCAAAGTAATTGTCTTCAAGTATAAGAAGAAGAAAAACTATCGAAGAAATATCGGCCATCGGCAGGTACTTCTTGAGTTTTTCAGTTTTGCGATTGTCTGCAGTTTGATAAATGAATGCTCTATGGAAGTGAGTGAATGCATGCACCACTTAATTTACTCCTTGTGTTAGTGCACGCAGGTCTTCATGACTCCGTTTGATTCTGTTATTTAATTTGGTAAACTAGTATGTCAGTTAATTTTGTCTGAATCTTTGGTCTTTTCACTACGACGGATGTCAAAACTAAAATTATGCATGGAGGCCTCAGCTAGGATGGTTTCTGCAGCTATGACTTTGATTCTTATTTGTACAGTAGTATGGAAAGGGAAATGCTAGGTCACAATATTCAATTTTCCAGTTAAATGAGAACAAATGCTGCCAAGATAGATGGTTTGCATGTTCCTCACCTCCTTTTAAGCCCAACCCTTAAGCTCTTGCTGGAGGTCGACAGCAAGGGATAAAGGCATTGATAATTCAAAATAAGCCAGAGATTTGTCGGGAGAAAAAAAGAAAGAAGAAAGAAGACAAAAAGATGGCTAACTTACCTGTTATCTCTTGCTGAATGCCTTTTGTACTACTGTTACTCACTCTCGTAAAAAGCTTAAGGGAAAGGGAGAATGTCTGTGCTACCACAGCTATTTTGCTATTTCATTGTAGCTCTTTGCAGCAGACAGGTGTAAGGTTTTAAATTTGCAGGCTTATCCTTGTGAATTTTCCTACATAGTGGCCAGTCTTGAATCTGAACCTCTACTTGCATAAGTGGCATTTGGCTGACTTTGAATCTCTCCATCATCTGGAACTTGTACTCCGATGATCCTATATGAGTGATGCAGTGTCCTCTATTGCATTTGTCTTGTTTATATTGGTTTGACATTGTGTTGAGTTCCTAATGCAGCCAAATACACGGATAAGGATTACTGGCATCACAGGCTATCAAGACTTTCCCGCGGTTACCCTTGAATCATTGAATTCCTCAAGGAAGTTGGAGGAAGCTGCAGTTGCTGTTTGACATGTCAATATTTCCTGAAGCCCCCTTTTGCTGTCCTTGTTGTTATGTATTTCCTTTTACAGGCTAGTAGTATCTCTCGATTGTTAAAACGTATGGCACATTCTGGAATTATTTGAGCATTTATAAGAATGTAGGGCACTCAGATTCCGGTATACATGCAAATTTGTATGCATGTTTGGTTTCTTTCCTTTTTTCCCTCCAACAAGTGTACAGTTGTGCACACTCTTTGTTGCATCAGACATCAGTTACAGGTATATTACTGGATAGAAACGAATGTCCTCAAGCATTATTAGATATGATCTGTTTTAGTTTTAACCAAAATTCTGATTGCTTACTGAGGGAGAAAAGGTAGTCAATTCTGAAAATAAATTATATTCCTGAAATGTTTAACAAATCCACTGAAAAAGAATGGAAAGAAACTGAAAAGCATGTTCCAATTCTTTTATTGTCAGTACTAAGTTACTGTAATTGAGTACAACATCCAATCAGGCGCCTACTTAAACGGAAATTCTGTCAATCCCTATACTGTTGTGTCAACTTCCTACAAGACTTTAATCTCCTCCTCCTAACTATCCAGAGAACCTTTTGGGAGATCATCGAATCAGTATCTTTTCTTTCCTTTTCTTTTCTTAAACAAAGCTCATTAAATGAAACTATTTATATCTTCTATTCTTTGTGCCAGTGAAAATGCACGATCAGCCCACCCATCACAAGCGAGGGTGGAACAGTGAATCTACCTCCAGTGCTTCGTGGCATATACGGCCATACACATGTGTTTCACTCATAGGTTCGCTTCTTCTTAAGGAGGGTAGGCAATATTGAGATGAACCCAATGAGAAAGAGCACTGACAAAGTTTTAAAATCATACAGATCTTTCACTGACTTGAGATCACCAAGAGCAAGACCAGCCTGAGCACAATAAGGCAGCAACAACTCAGCCAGCAAAATGAAACGAAAAACGTAAGAGGAATCATTTAATGAAAATGATCAAACAACACTCCAATTTAACTAATATACGTGTTGTGTGCGTATAGAGAGCAATCAGTTTAGCTGTTCATATTTTAGAGAGAAACAGATCCAACTTATCTGGTCATGCATATCCTCCAACCACACTAGTTCATTTCTTATGCAGCCAGTAAGAAATAATAAACTAGAGCTTCTAGGAGGATCCCCCACCTCAAACTACTACCGAGTTCAAACTAAATGGAAAAAAAAAAACATCTTGGAACCTTCAACAAATCCAAACAAGCTCATAGCTCCCAGTACAAACCTTTAAAAGACATGAAACATTAACAACATGCAGTAACAAAGACTATTACAGACAGCTACCGGTGATATTTTCTTTGAAAGTCATTCAACAAGTTATCCAAAACAATGACTGGGAACAAAAACATTACTCTTTTCGTCATTAATCTTTTTTCACATAAAAAGGACAGGTAACTGCTGCAATGAAATGACAAAAATGTTGCACAGGAAAAAAATTCTAAGCTGCTAATCACAGTAGAATTCAGCCTAATTTGGCAAACATGGAAGAATGCAAAAATAATTACCTTGACAGTAATATAGGAGGCTGGAATAATACCAAGCACAGTAGCCAGAAAGAAAACATGAAATGGTATGTCAACAATGGGAGAAGCCAGGTTGATGAAGAGGTTGGGTAAAGTTGGAGTTACTCTCAAGAAGATCATGTAATTCAGCAGCTTCTCCCTTCGTTTAGCTACCTGAATCCCAAGAAAAGTTCCAGTTATTGCAGCACCAAAAGTGTCTTGATTGTAAAAAATGAAATCCGATGAGTTCTATGCATCAGAACTAATAACTTCAAATAGAAGAGCAGGAAAGTGATACCTCTGCCTGAAAAAACCTCAACTTATCGGGCCACAGCCAATTAACAATAGGCTTCCCGATCAACTTTGACAAGAAAAAGCAGGAGCATGCCCCAGCTGTGGCATTGAAAACAACTAAGAGAACACCTCTGAAAACACCAAAGAGAGCTCCAGCTAGCAATGACATGAAAATTGTTCCAGGAATCATAAATGTTTGCATGAAGATGTAAGTGGAGCAGTAACCCAAGAAGAATTGTGACGGATAGTTGCTTGCATAGGTTGCAAGATGGTCTCTGAAGCAAGTTATGAAGAAGGAGTTCAGGGAAAGAACAGTGATGTCAACACGAACAATCAAAATAATAACTACTGTCAAGTTCAATTTTTCACCCATCAGCATTCATACAGCATGAAAGACATCCGCATTTTACATTACAGATCCATGAGAAACATCATGAACAATTACCCGAAACAGTAGAATCCAATTTCCCAGCAATCATGAAACAATGTTAAACAAAAATAACAAGGGGTGGGTACTTTTATCTAGCATTGGGGTACTTGGAAATTGATGTTTCTAAAACGAAGCACTACTCCACTATGCAAGATGCCCTTTAATTCAGAAATGCAACTATCCCTGAACCAGGACTATATGTTTAACCCCAATCTTGCGCACAGCAAGAAATCGCTGCCAAATCCAGCATGCAAACAAAGTGTTGAATGAAACCCAATTTCAAATTCCACCCAGTAACACTTGCAACACATGAAAAGAAACAGACCCACAACCGAAATTTGAGCTACAGCAAGGAAGAAGTAAGAAAAGGATCATACTTGATGAAGCGAAGATCTGACAGGGAACGGGGTAGCTTGAGGTTATCGTACTCGCCTGGAGGCATTGTGAGGTAGATGAAGAACAAGGCTGTGGCGAATAACAGAAAGACACCAAGAGCAGCAGCAAATTCCCAACTAGACAAGGGGAATTTTTCAAACTTGGGCTTCTTGGCGGAAGGTGAGTCGTCTTGCTTGGCCTTCTCCTCATCCTTCGTCGTCATCATCTTTGCCTCGCCGACCAGATTAATCCTCGCTGATGCCATAATAATATAATGAACTCAAACCCTATAAGACTACGACTAGTCGTGTGTTAGAATACCAGATTTATTATTATTATTATTTCCTTGTAGGAGTATATACTACTCCATATAGTAGTATATACTATTTGAAATGACCGGTCTGGAAAAGCCCCATAAAAGGCTTTTGATAAATATTCAGTTCTGTATTTTTTTTAATAAAGGTATAAATGGAAAGTTACTATTAAGTTTTTAACCTTTGTGTATAATGGTTAAAATAGTTGGAACTGAATTAAAAAAAAAAGAGTTCATATATATTTTAGTAATTTATTTTTTTCATAATTGTCTTATTACAATAAGTAAAAATTGCGAATAAAAGAAGAGCAATGCTATTTGGGTTGAGAGTGTTGGGTTGAGGAGTAAATATGGGGGGCATTTTTGTAATTCAACCCAAAAAGCATTTCGGAAGAAGAAGTAATGATAATAAATGCTTGAAAATAAATAAATAAATAGAATATGAATATGAAGAAATTGTGGGATTGAGCTTCTCTAATTTTCTTTTAAACATGACCAGTAATGTTTGAGCAATCTGAACCCTTCAATAAAATTGGACGGATGAGATTAAAAATTCAAATAATTAATGAGTTGACTACTTGTTGAATTTTATTGACTGGTCAACTCATTAATGACTTGAATTTTTAATCTCATCCGTCCAATTTTATTGAACGGTTCAGATTGCTCAAACATGACTGATCATGTTTAAGGGAAAATTAGAAGAGTCGGATCCGAAATTGTGTAGTTAATTAGTTGTAGACTTGTAGTCTTTATTACTTATTAGTCTTTACTCATACTAGACTTTGTTTTTAACAAAATAATTAAAGGGAAAGATAATTTAGCTACTCCATTAAGACACTAATCACTTCGTTTCCTCGTTGGCCATTACAATCGTATGTCTCATCAATAACTTATGCATAGCTAATAACATTGTTACTAACAATACATAACACAAATTAGTAGATTAGAGACGAGCATATATAAAAACAATACATAACACAAATTAGTATATATATGGATCGTAAATAGATATGCATGCATTGATGCATAATTAATTTACAATTGTATATATGTTGACATGGAAAAGTAAAAACTGTAAAGAAGAAGGTGAATTAAATAAAAGCTTTCTCCCATAACTCACTGGCTCTATCTATAGTACTCCTCCTCGTTACCTTAATTTTTTTTTATCACAACATTTAAAAGCAACCAAGGAAATGTCTTATGGAATTGATACCATGATCATAGATGCATGCTTTTGTCACAAGTCAGGGAAGCAACCAAGGAAATGGCTTACGGAATTGATACCATGATCATGGATGGAGCCATCCATATCCACTTGTTGTAGCAAATAGTTTTGGGGTATGGATGGAATTGAAACGTTATCGTTAGCAAATACCGAGGACGACGACGTTGTTGTTGTAATAGTTGTGTCGTTGACTGGTGGCCCAAGTAAACCGTCCAAGCTCGTCCAATCAATAGTACTGCTTGTATTTTCTTGATCAACATGGTCTACTTTTGTAGGGAAGTTATTAGTAGGCGAGAGTGTAGGAGGGCTATCTAATAGTTGTGGGAGCTGATCATGGAGGAAGTTCAGTTGGTAATTATTATCACGATGATTTGGTGCTGATACGGATGCTGATGCTAAGACGACTGACGACATTAATGGATGATGATGTTGAAAATTACTGTCTGGAGGACTTGTAACAATTTGTTGTTGGTGCATATAACTGTGTTGGGTAGTAGTGTTTTGATGTGAACAAGAATGATTAGGATGATGGTTCATGTTATAAACATGATTAATATTCCAACCTTGGTAGCCTTGCGGCCTTTGGTTAGGGCTTGGTTTCTTGAATGCTCGGCACACCACCCATCCTTCTTCCTGCATGCACCCACCAAGTTAATTACTTAGATACCATATATGCATTATTTGTAGACTAACTAATGGATAAATAAACACTACATCTAAGCCTCGTTCATAAATCATGACTTTTGATAGTTAGCACCAGACCGGAATCAATTTATCAATGGAGAATTCTTTGAAGATAAAAAAAAAGATTACCTGGGGTGGTCCATGTTCAGAGGTTTGGAGCCGATACTCATGCATGATCCAATCAGATTTCCTTCCATTGGGAGCACGGCCATTGTAGAAGACCAGGGTCTTCCTCATCCCTATTATCCTATTCTTGGATAGGACAGCCTTATCCCTTCCTGTTGCCTTCCAAAATCCGGCAGCAGTCGCTCTGTTTGTCCGTGTCCCGGTCGGATACTTCCTGTCCTTGTGGTTGAAGAAGTACCACTCACTTTGCTCGTAGTATCCAACCTTACACCTCTCTGTAAAATAATCCAACCAAGCACAACTTAATTATTTCCATCCAAAATTAATTAACACATAGTATTTAATTAATTAATATTTCAACATATATCTACATATAGTATAATAATAGCATAAACTTAAGGTCCAATATCACCTTAATTTTCTCAGCTGGCCACTATATATATAGGTCAACTTCATGATCAATTATCATTAATTAGGTCCATCCCTATATCACCATTTTGTCTCCTACCAAGCTATAGTTTCTTTCCTCGTCGGTTTATTTTTTGATAAATCAAAATTTATCTTACAGATAACACACAAAATTGCGATAAACGTAATATAGACCATAGTCCGTCGTTGATCGATTAGTGCTGCCTTTTAAAGTTGAAGTTAATTACGTTGCATGAAAGAAAGTCCTAATGGAGGATGATTGTGTTCCTTGACCAATATTGTAGAAAAAAAGAAAAAAAGAGTGGAAAATTGAAATTTATTTATTATATAGTACTAACTAATGCGATAAATTAAAATATTTTATAGGAATTTTACTTTAAATACTGGCACATGCATGTAGAAACACACATATGACATATACACATACCTTGGATGTCCCATGGCTCCATCTTGTAGAGATCAATGTCGACAATAGCATCAAGGTCAATCTTGAGGGAATGGGTTTTTCTCTTGAGGTAATAACCCACAAGTTCTTCCTCCGTCGGGTGAAATCTAAAGCCTGGTGGGACACTCGATTCCATCTGATCATCCATTAATTAATCTTCACAATTAAATAATTAATTTCGATCTTCTGCATTAATTTGCGTAATTACTAGTTAATTAATTATGTAAAAATTAAGCACCGTACTAGTATTAATATATTGATATTTTATTCGTGCATGTCACATGGATCTCATTAATTATGAGATCCAAACTCAAATTCAAACTTGATGCAAGTTATCAATCTTACCTTAAAACTAACATCAAAGGAAGATTTGAATAAGACATGCATGAGATTATAACAATATTGAGTAATAATGAATAATAATGGCCCCTCCTTGCGATGAGAAGCCAAAGGTTGACAGATGCACATTGCTTGCCCTAGCTAACTACTATGTGATATGGTATATCAATTAATTAACGTAAAAACACGCAATCATGAGAAAATTAAGATGCATGGGCCCCAGAAATGGTCCTGCATGCGTCTGTGTTTGATCAGCAATGTTAGTGTAACACATGGTGATGTGAGAAATGGCAGACTATATTAACAATGGAACCCACTAGATAAATTTTATCACTTAAACTTTAATTGTCATATTAATTAATTAGGGAAAGTAGTATGTTGAATGTTGAACGCATAAGGTTTGGCCGAAAAGATTGACTATATAATATAGTTTGAAGCTAGGTAGCCCACAACACACAGCACATTTAGAAAGCATGCCATAATTATATCATGTGTACATTTTTCTTTGAGTGCAGTGCACTGCAGTCCTCTCCTCCTCTATCTGTTTCTGTTGGTGTTGGTGGAGAATATACGTTTTCACACCAACCCCAACCCCAACCCGACGTGCTACGTATATATAGCTATATAGCTACTGTCTTACTTAATTATCATTTATTTCATCCCAAGAAAAGAAAAGAAAAAAAAGGAGGAGGAAATTCCACAATCAACAAGAAATTGCCTAGCTATTAATTAAAAAAAGGAGATTCATGTAATTAATTAGCTTCAAGTAAGGATATAGATAAACAGTACTCCTACTGATCATCAAGGTGATGGCCGGATTTATGGTGTATGCCAAAAAAGCAAGATCCTTACCGAAATATACACTGCATTTCTCCTTAATTAAATTATAAGTATATAAATATCCAAAACATGAAAACATTACCAAAATCATGAATGAGCACTCTGGATTGTATATGGAATGGATCAACACTAAATATGTACCAAAGTTCTTGTAAACTATACACACAGACACATGCACATACACTAGTACACGATATGAATATATGCCAGCACTTAAACAGTAAATATAATGTGAAATGAATGGGCAAGAATAATTAATATACTCACAGGAATATATGTGTATAGAGAAAGGAAGAGAATTAAATGATGTTGCCTAGCTTGTTGTTGCAGTAGTGCTCCACCAAAATATATAAGAGATGGAGAGGATGAAATTAAGAAGAAGATAGAATTCTTATCTAATAGGGTGATCACCGATTGATATGTATGTTTGGTGAAGAAAAGAAAGAGAGCTTTTGGCCACCGATCGATGTATATCTATAAAGAAAAAGTGTTGTATTTGTTGTATGGATGTACGTATAGCAGCTGCTCGACGGTCTAATTGTCTGATCAGAAACAAAAAAACAAGACTGAAATATATTTATGTCTTGTGTGTGTTTATGTTTATATATATATAGAAGAAGGTATGGTATTGATTGCGCGTGGGGTTGGGGTGGCACATGACATGAGATTGACAGATTAAAACCTCTTCCCTCTCTCTCTCTTGCTTGTGTTTTGTTTGGACGGCGTGACACCAAATTTTCACGCCACCCCCTCCCCCCCCCCCTACATTTTCATGAATAAAAAATTATCAGTTAAAAAGCATTTCTCAAATAGATTAAATGAGTAAATTCACCTCCGTATTTGTGAAACATTTCCAAGTAACATCATACATTTACCAACCCTTAATTTTAAAAACTCATTTCATTTCTACCATATAACAAGTTTAATGACATAAATTTCCTTTGTAGTTTAATGTTTTGATTAATTATCCCCTGTATAATTTTTTTTATTCAATGACCCTCCTATATTCATATTTTTTTATTTAATGACCCCTAACGTTACGAAATGGTGATATAATATGTTCTCCGTTAAAAAAAATTAACACTTCAGTAAGATTATGCCACGTTGGGGGGTCATTAAACAAAAAAGTATGAGTATAAGGGAGTCATTAAACAAAAAAATTCGACACGTCAACAAGATTATACTACGGGATGGTGACGTGTCAAATTTTTTTAACAGAAAACGTGTCAGATCACCATTCTGTAAAATCAGAAAGGTTATTAAATAGAAAGTATATAAATACATGGGATTATTAAACAAACAAATTTTATAAGTTAATCAAAATATTAAATTACAGGTTTATGTCAATACCATTTAGTTTGTAGCTCATGAGCTACAAGGTGGTACTTTTTTAGTTCAAAGATATAAAAAAAATTGAGAGTTCAAATATCTTAATTTATATTATACTCCCTCTGGCCAACAATAAATGTTGCTTTTGTACGTTTTTCTACTATTTGAAGTATTTGTCATTTTATTTTTTTCGAAGCATATATTTTGTGCAAATGATAATTTTTTTTTAATCAACCCAATTTGATGATGGTGTGATAATTTGAGTGGAAATTAGAAATAAAAATGAAATAATGTGGAATAAAATAAGATCAAAGATTATTGTTTTATGTTTTTCTACTATCCTAAAACGACGTTTATTGTTGGCCGAAGGGAGTATCTACTTTTAAAGAAATATAATACAAGCACGTACGATATTTCAACACAGACGAGACATTAACAAGAGCCAATACACCCAAATTGAAATTTACAGAAATTATAAATTGGTTTTCTGCATTATATATATTTATTTATTTATTGTGTGAATATATTGCAATTTATCATCATCAATTCATCACTATATACGTAATCACATTTTCATTTTTGGTTTTTTACAATGCATTTATATCTAAATTATCTAATTCCTGTCATATTCTCCATCCAATACAGTACATGATATTATCATCCTCCTCCAGCAATCCAGCTCCGCTTGTCTGGTTGGTGCGCCGCCCTTTGTCCATTTGGCAACCTTCTCTTTCGGCCACCTGTCTTCCATGTCAGAGAACTAATTACCTGTCAATGTCAAATAGCTAATCACTCCCCACCATGTACTCTACCTCGTTATGCTTCTTATTCCCAAAGTTCCAACACCATATATCTGTCCCCGGTCTATAAAAA
Organism: Viola odorata; assembly: GCA_963691705.1. NCBI lineage: Eukaryota > Viridiplantae > Streptophyta > Magnoliopsida > Malpighiales > Violaceae > Viola > Viola odorata. The sequence goes on from OY829537.1 coordinate 297,366, forward strand.
AAACCATGTTTTAAAGTTAATTACTCCCTCTCTCCGAAAATATTTAACGTTTTTTAGGCCAATTTTACTGTCTTTCTTTAATTGACGTCATTGACAATTATGTTCATTAATTTTGTGTTTAGACAAAAAAACCACGACCCGTCGTTTTGTGCTCGAACATCGCGTCATACCAGGACAAAAAAGGAAAACGAAAAAATCAAAAGGCGGGATTTGAAATTTTTGGGGGACATGGAAAAGAGGGTTTCAATTGTCTCTGACATCCTTATTCTCCTTCTCTTCCTTTCATCTTTCTCTTAAAAAATAACCAGAGATCACGAAGGCGACCATAGATCCTTGCCGAAAATGACAAGGCGAGAAGAATCCAGGTGACGACGGCGGCAACGATAGCCGGACGCGATTCCACGCGCCGGCGCGTGGAAAGGAGTGGCTGAAGCTTCGGCTGCGTTTGGCGGCGCGTGGCTGGTCGGAATGACGCCTTTCCACCTGCTCCTGACTCGAGACGTCCTTCCGCTTTTTTCTGTGTGGGCGGTGAGAATAGGAAACGTCGGGAAGTGATTCCGAACAGAGACAACAAAGTTTTCTTGCCTACGCGTGGCCATGGCCCACAGACAGTTTACTGACACAAAATTGGGCTTGCTAAAAAAACGGACAGTGGCCTTAATCTGCGTGATTCACTCTCTCGTGTCTATTAATTTAGGACGGAGGGAGTAATTATATTAAGGAGAATATGTTTAAAGATTAGCTAGACCAAAAACTTCAAGCGACCTATCAATTCGTCTGAGTTAAAATACAAAGAACCACGGTCTATCTTTGGATTTATATATTTATTCAACCAATAATTGCGTTTGCTGAATCCAATTCTATAGTAATTGATTTGCCCAAACATCTTTCGTTTCAGAGTATGTAACACTATCTTTAAGGTAATTTTTTTCCGTAAGTAAAAGATATGCATGCCTTAGAAGTGCTTTTGAGTTTCAACGAAAGTTTAATGAGGGATTTTCTTCTCGCTCGTAGCTAGCATATATAAATATGTTTTTTCCTCCACATAATCAGTGATTTCACTCCGACTTTCTAGTCAATATCGTGTCTTCTAGATTCTTACTTTGACTAAAATATTTTCAAAACGAAAAACGTTTCGAAGCCTCCTTGGTAATTAGACGGTGCATTTTTCTGCATTGTCGCACCAAAAAGTTAACCCACGCTGCATACCAGCATTAGCCATAATACAACCTTTGAATATGTTTTTTTACCAAGTAGATTATAAGTTTGGATTTTTTTTAGAATGAAAATTAATTAATTTGGTACACGAGTCAGCCGGAAAATATCCAAAGAGTAGATCTTTTGCACCCCAGAAAATCTATTTCAAGTAGTAATTTTTATATTTATGTATCCATTTTTGTATGCTAAGCAACATTCCATTAGATGGGTCCCATACCATCAAACCATCATGAATCCAATCTGATAAGAATCATAAAAATCAGATGCTCTATCTACCGACTTTTGTTTCTTTAGGTTTCTTTATTTGGGTAATTACTATTACATGCTTTTCGTACAATTGCATGTATCGATCGTTAATAATTTATTGATTATCTTACTTGTAATAAAAGCATCAATAACAGTAAGGTTTTAATTTTTAAATTTAAATTCGAATCTCACCATGTTTAAAATAAAATAAAGAAATCAAACCTTGATCACCAAAATTAAGGTAGTGTAGTGTATATATATGTATATATATAATAATCATCTGCTTTTCTTCAATATATACGATTAGGATTGGTGATCATTTCATTTGGAAATTAAGATTTAAGGGTTATTAACAAATTAATTAATTGCAAGAAACAGACAAAAGAAAGATATTTGCAATTATATTTGAGACATTAAAAAAAAGAATGGGTTGGCGTAGGATATCTAGTGTTGGATTCTATTCATCAAACTGTTTGTTTCAACTTTCGACAATTGAAAAGAAACTCGTCAACTGATGCCCGAGAGAGACTTTGCGGTCTTTGACGTGCAATCTCTTCTCCTATTTATATTTTCTTATCTTCTGTTTCCAAAGAAAGAAAAAGTGAGGTCATTTGTCCCTATTCACCATGATGCATGCCTATCTGTTACTTCTTTTTTCCATGAACTATATCTACGAATATAGAGTTGAATCAAATTTAAATAATTTAATTACGACGAACGTATATACAAAATATTTTATTACCATTCTTTTTATATCTTCCATGTAAAAAAGTTATTTAATGATCAAAATAACACCTAAACAGATTCTAGTCAATTTTAAAATTGGGGTAAGAACGTGTGGTTCGACTTGACTCAATTACAAAAAAATAATGGTATCCGGACATTTAGTTCAAACAGGGTTAACTAGTATTGGCTAAAAAAATAATTGTCAACCAATCAAAAACCATGAAAGCCATGAATTTATAGACATGTCATTGTCTAGAGACTTTTAAAAATAAATATTTTTATCTAATTAATTTTCTAACCCACTAATTAGAAATGACATTATTTTGGTCCCATTGTAATTTATATATGCTTGAAAGAGAGATCATACAAGCGCTTCATTTGAAACATACTATATACTACTATGCATGATTACAATTATATATTTACTCAATTTCATAAATATATTATGATGACAATCTGAAATTGAGAGACTTTTTTTTTTTTGTGAGACACGATGATTTATTAGATCAACTCTCATGCAGTGTCTGATCTCGATCGGGGCCGGCCGGGCTCCGCAGTTTTTTTACTGTTTTCTTTCTCAGGTGTGCATTACACATTGATCATTATGTCTATATATTATATATACATATAGTAGCTAATTAGATAACTTTCCAAATTTTAAATCTACTGCTTCGAATAGGCACGAGATATAATGTGATAACTTTTAGTTGGTTCTCTTGTGGTTGTTAAGTGAATGTTTGTTCAATCTCTTGTTCTTTACACACATGCTGATTTCAGATTTGTGATTTTTGTGTCCCTTGTGGTTCGGATTCATAGAAGGCTTAGAAGAGAAGAGATCCCACCCATTGTGATCTTTTAGTTGTTTATTTTAAAGTTAAGTAGTAAAAAGTGGAGAACAAGCACACATTTTTTATAGGCTAGAATTAAAGTGGTGATATGATACGATGATAGACTATGTTTTTTAGAACCACAAATTCTGTGATCTAAGTGGATGGATATATAGATAGAGGCGCTTCTGTACAATCCACTTTGGTGTGGTAGTGTATATATATATATATATGGTGGTACCGTCCGGCTTTGATAGAGGCAAAACAATAACCGGCCACCACAATGACATAATGGATTTCTCTTCAACTTGCTAATACTGTTAGTGCTGTTTTTAGTTTTAACTAATTTATTTTTTTAATAGTAAAATCTTGTTAAATTACATGCGAGACCAATTTACTTTTTAGGATTCACTCTCGCCACAATAACACTATTAAAAATTGCTAGTTAATGTTTCGTGTAAACATATCCAACGATTAAATTAGTTGAATCGTTTCGGAATGACCCACGTCCAAAATTCATTTTATTATTATTATTATCAACTATTGCTAGTTCAAATCGAGAGTTCCTCATTGCGCTATAAAAAGGGGGAGATATAGGACTAGGAGAGGGGAGGTGGGGTTGCTTGCTTGGGCTAATAATAGATGGATAGATATGAGTGTTATGTTAAGTGGGGTATTTTTGGGGCGGTTTGTGGGACTAGCCAGGACTAGGAGGAGGGAGGCTGTCCTTGCTTCCCTCATACATCAGTTAATTAATGCAACAATTCATACTAAATTTTCAAACTTTCTAATCTTGGTAATCATCATATCCAAATAACCAATTTGTACCTTCTAGAGTGAGACGAGAGAGGTTAATTAGCTAAAGCTTGATAGATAGTGACCTAATCAAACCTTCTAGAGAAAGAGAGAGGGAAGAGAAAAGTTTTAACTTTACTAATTAAGGTTTAATTAAGGTTTGATTTGTTGATTGGTGATGGACTTGTCTTCTCTTTTTAGTTTCTCATATGAATTATGCGCGCACATGACATATCAGACACAGACGTCTTTGATGACTACTTGTCCAGTTTATTCCTTTTGTTCCTTCCTTCTTCCTGTCTTCCTTTTATAGTAGTAAAGTACTCCCTCCGTCCTGAAATATTGGACGTTTTAGCCCAAAACTCGTTTTCATTTTTAATTGACGCCATTGGCATTTGTGTCCATTTAGTCTGTGCTTTGTCAAAATCACCCTCAAACGACCCGTCGTTTTCCACTTGAGATGGCGTCACACATGGGCAAAATAGAGAAAAGTGAAAATAGCTGGCCCTTTTTACTTTTTGGTCAGAGACATGAATCAGAACGATTCAGTTGCCTCTGACACTCTCTTCTCCATCCTCTCCTGCTCTCTTCAAAGCTTTCATCCTCGTTTCTTAAAAAAAAAAAATTAAAATCCACAAAGTTCAAACATGATGAATTTTAGGATTCAAATGACATATATATCGCCAATATTGAAGCCCGATAGCCAAATCCAGTCGTGAAACCCATCACCGCCGCGCCTCCTCCTTACCCAGCAAATTCCCAGCAAATCCAAATCCAAAATTAACCCAGCAAATCCAAATCCAAAATTAATTAACCCAGCAAACTCAATCCATAATTACAAATTCCCAGCAAATCCAAATCTAAAATTAATTAACCCAGCAAACTCAATCCAAATCCAAATTTAAAATTAATTAACCTAGCAAACTCAATCTAAATCCAAATCCAAACCACCAATCGCAGACCACACACCACCTCACCCAAACCTCCAAGCAGCCGCACCTCCACCGCTAAAAAAACCCAAATCCAAACCTCTAAGCAGCCGCACCTCCACCGCAAGAAAAAACCCAAATTCAAACCACCAATTGCCGACCACCACTGCTGTTGAGGAGGGTGAGGTCGTGGGAAGAAGAAAGAAAGAAAGAAAAGGGAAAGAAAGAAAGAGAGAGGAGGGTGAGGTCGTGGGAAGAAGAAGGAAGAAAGAAAGAAAAGGAAAAGAAAGAAAGAGAGAGGAAGGTGAGGTCGTGGGAAAAAGAAAGAAAGAAAGAAAAGGGAAAAAAAAGAAAAAAAGGAGAGGAGGGTGAGGTCGTGGCCCACCAGCTGACAAGAATCACAAATTTCTTAAAACCTGTGATTCACTCCCTCGCGTCCAATATTCAAGGACGGAGCTTTTATATCCTAATAATTAAATAGAGACAACAGTAAATTCAATCTTCCACTATACCCATTCCCGACTTGTAGGTATGGCATCTAATCAGCACCATCTTTACTCTTATTCCTCATCTTTTGTGTTGTTTTATCTTTCTTTGTCCTATTTTCCCAATACATACATGCCGCATCGTGCTTGAAGCAGGAAGCTAGTAACAGAAGCGATTCAATATTTCACACATTTGGGTTGCCTAAGATGGAGGTTTCGTTGATGGGTTCGTTGGGTTCTCATGTATTTGTCAGGAGCTTGCCTGAGAAGACTGTAAAGTGTTCATCTTTAAGCCAAAAGGAGAGGGTCAGCCTGAGTTTCCAATGTTCAAAGTTTAAGCCTTGCCAAATAAAAATTGTGATGTGCAAGAATGAATTTGCTGACTTTGAAAAGAGAACAAGCCCAAATGAGGTAACCTACAAAATTCTCAATGAGTAGTTATCTTTTGGTGTTTTATGTTGGATATCTTGGTTCTGTTTCCGTGGTGCTTCATTCTTGTTTTGTGCTGCTCATTAGAATGTTAATTAAATGTTGAGCTTCCTGGGATTGAAATGATTAGGAAAGGAAGTGACCTTTACTTGGTTGCTTCTCTGTATGGAGTAACAGTATTTCGAAAGTGAGAGAAAAATATAAGATTGGGCACTTGCTTGGGATAGGTTTAGTGCATAGTCTAATATTGGAATTCATCAAAGATATATTGGATCACTTTGTAACTGGTCGATTCCCATTGAACTTTTTTTTTAATTATCTTATGAGTGCCATCTTCCATTTGTTAGGAAGCTACAAGTCACTGTTATTTTCTTAAGTTATTTTTTGCCCATTTACTTGAAATTTGAAGGTCTTTTACCAGTTATGAATATTTTGGAAGTTCATTTGAATTTGAATTATTGTGTTGAAGATCAGAAAAGAAATAGCGGGATGCTATGAACTCGTACAAAGACTTGGAAGGGGAGTTGTCTATTTGGGTTCTTCCAGAATGGGGGCCTGATCATCCACATTACTTGCAAGCAACGGAGCTGGGTAGAGAGGCAAGTAAACTCACAGCAAGTCACATTCTACCTTCATCTTCATGCATTTGTTAGCATTTTGGAGCATCAAGTTTTGTCTGGTAGATAGGATTTTCAAGAAACAAAACCTGCATCAATGTGGACACTTTTTCCCTAATGCGTAAGATTTCAATCCTGAATTCTTATGACTTTTGCACTCTCCTGCCTTTTATAGGATGCAAAGCTTTTGGACTATACTTCATGGACAGGTGCTGGTCCAGGCCTAATGGATGCCGCTATTAAAGGTACACTTGAAGCTGGAAAACCTGTTGCTGGATTTAAGATAGCAAGAGAGGCTGGTGAATGGACAGCTTCAAATTTTCACCCTTATTTACCATCAGAAACCTATCATACATGCAGGTGAATTTTTTGATTGCTAGACTTGAACATTTCTAATTTTTTGGAAGAAAAGAAAATTACTGAGTCTTACAAATTTGTTTCTCCATTTTCGGAACAAAAACCCCAGTTCTGCAATTCTTGCATCAACGTTCCAAACACAAACAAGAAAATGCTACCAAACCCTAGTGTAACCATAGATGTTGAAGTACATATTAAAACCACTATGGCATTGCCACTTTGTTCCAAACACAAACTTTCAGGTTTTAACCCATCAACCGTTCACATATGGCACAAAAACTTGCACCATTCACACTTACCCAAAACACATACGTACTTATAAAAATGGCAAGCAAGCCGCGTTGCTAGTACTAAAATGGTTTCTTAACAAACTACATAGAATTCAAACAAACATCATTGTAAGATCTTCAGTGCCATCCTCTTCATATGCAGGCCACACCACCTTGTTTCGTTTAGCGAGCCTCGTACTGAACAACTGCGAGAAGGAAAGTTTCCAAATTAGCCAAATTTTCAACCATTGATGACGGGGAAGTTTGAGTGAAAATGGCGCTAAAAGATCATATACGTAATGACCGTTAACTAGAGAAACAAAACAAAATGATTACTAGGACTTTTGAGTTCAGGTATAGTAATCAGACTTCGTTTGGAGATGCTAACAAAATGCTTAAGCTTCTAATGATGGCACCTGATCAATAAATGATAGCTGGAAAATGCTATGGAAAAGAAGTATTCCTTAAAACCCTTATTGCATAAAGCTGTGAATTTCATTTAGCTTTCTAGTCAAAGTTTCTCAGGAATTACAGAGTTGCACCACCATAGTAGAAATTTTAAATACAAAATTGCTGCCTTGTTGAAGAATAAACTAAATCCATACGAGTGAAAGACAATATAATTAAACTAAAGCTGACAGCTTCCAAAATATGTAAAGATATCGCTATCAGTAAAACGAACCAAAGCTGAAGGTTTCTATCAAAGGGTTCCCAATTATGCCTCCATCAGATTGCCAATTTCTACAAGCAACCTTTTCTTACGTAAAGTCAGAGAAGAAAAGGTAACTAATTCACTGATAAAAATGCTGGAACACTTGAAATCCTGAAACAAATGAGGGCGTGTCTGACTCCAGACACGCCCTTAGGAAAACAAAAATATACAGAAAGGTCTCCATGGAAAGCACTGGCAAAGGAAGAGAGTGTTAGGTTTCCTAGCAGGTAGTCCCAAGACACTTGAGGCATCTCACAACAAAGAGCAGAGTGGAACACTGTGAAGTAGAGAAAGAGTGTGCCGCATTGGAAAATTCGAGCACTGAACTCGACCCTTTGCAATGGAAGTACAGAATGTACCAATACGAATCCAGAGGTATCCTGGTGGCCATACAAGATTGATTGAAAACAAAAACTAACGGTAGACAGAAGCAACTGTCTTCTATTACTAGGAAAATGGTCCCTGAATAAAAACAACTCTGAGTTGTCTGGATGCAAAACATGGAAAACTATATTCATAGGGTAACTAGCCTAGCTGTTGATAGGGACTACGATAGGTTATCAAGCCAAAATCGAATGGAAAAGGGTAAAGTTTCAATGGCATATGCTGAAACAAAGCCAAATACACAGCCACAAGTGACGTTTTTTCTGGTAATCGAAATCAAACAAGCACAAAAACTAAGCAGGGAACAGTAAAAACACACAGCCACAAGCAAGAAAGACAGGGAGAGACAAAAACATACTTCGGCGGGTGCGTTTCTTGTACAAAATACGGTAGCCACATTCCCTGCACTGGATGACATCCCCAGGCTTCAGAGTATTCTCCATCCCGCAATCTACAACAACCGCACCATAGTTATTCTCTTAAGTCAACAACACAATCATGAAAAAAGTACGAAAAGAGAGAAAAAGAAGAACTGTTGTTTGAACTTTCAATAGGTACTTACCGCCGCAGATATAGCTCACTGGTTCTGGTTGAGGATCCATTGCTTCAACAAGTCGTTAGTTAGGGCCTTTGCTTTCTTCTGCTCTGCTGCTCTCTTTGGTCAAAAACTATCGCGCTGAGACAACAACACTGCTACGTTTTATAGGGCTTTTTCTTACAAAATATTATTGGAGTTAATCAAGTTAGAAAACTCAAAACACTGCCTACTGCATTCATCAACCATTCTATGCTCAGAAATAGCATCAGAAATAGCATGCTATAGGCTACCATGAAATTTACCATTTAAAATTTTACTATTTTAAATTCTCAAGTAAAAAAATTCAAGCTCCCAACTCACGTAAGTCCACATTTTTCACAACTTTATTTTCATCTTGCAGCACCAAGATAGGTTGGCTTTTAGTACTGTCATTCTTGAGCAACCAGTCATATGCTTCAACTCTAGAAGACATGCAAAATGCGACAACTATTGCAGCAAAATTCTTTAAAAATGTCACCAAATATTTACAGCATGCTCATCTTAAATCCCAGCTGGCTGCTTTTGTATCAGGCAGTACACAAGGACAGCTGGCGAAAACACCAGAGACAAAGCCATATACTTTTGAAGGACAAATAAGTGCATTTCAGCAAACAGGGGATGGCTGTAAGGTTTTCAAATGTATACTTATCCTGCATGAAATGTATATTTGGATTCTTGCAGTAAACAATGTTAAGAATAGGCACACTCTAAGTCAGTATAAACTAAAGGCTTTCAAATGCAGCCACCTGATGTCCATCCATGATTAATTGATTATACTGCAACAAAGAACTCACAAAACATGGCCAATCAATGACACCCATGAGAAGCAACTTGACTAAGTCAACTCACAAAAGCCATCACAGCCATTACCATGTCCATTTCAGGAAAATTATGGAAAACAAAAAATGTGATTGACACGGCTGCATAGAGAGTCACATCTTTGCACAGAACAGACGCCATACCATAGCATATGTAGTCTTCTATCAGTTACAGTTTCTTGGAACAGAAACAACAGGGTACAACCAGAAAACTCCGAAAGGCAGTAAGTAGCAGAGTAGCTTTCTTTAACCTTTTCCTTTATAGCTCATTAGCTCATTAGCTGCATAGAACAGACACAGAAGAACAGAACTACCGTAGGCTACATGCATCTCCATTTTGTCTAATTGACATTTTAAGAACAGATTAATTAGCAAACCCTAACCTAATTGACATTAAGAACAGATTAATTTCAAATTCCATTCAAACCCTAATCTAATTCATACCTTAACGAAATTCGTGTTTGCTTGGAGATGCCGAGATGCCGAGATGGGATTAAGCTGACTTGCTTGGAGATGCCGAGATGGGATTAAGCTGGTAGGTGGTGACTGTTTCTGCCTGATTTGCTTGTTTCAGTGTTTGTGTGGAGCTGCCGAGATGGGATTTAGCTGGTGGTGGCTGTTGGAGAGGATTTGTGTGTGCGCCAGACCTCAGAGAGACAGAGAAGAAGAAGAAGAGAGGATCAAGCTGGTGGCCGTACCGCGGCGCTTGTTCCGCTGGTCTGTGATGATTCCGCGGTGAATGACGGCGTGCGGGGTCTCCGGCGGAGCTGACTTGAGGTCGAGGTAGGTTTCGCCGACCTTCTAGCCGGTGAAATTGAGGATTGGAAGAGTGGCGGCTTGGCAGGAGATGGAGAGGGGTTTTGATGGATTGGAGATGGGTTTGGAGAGGGAGTCGGTAATTGTAAATAGGAGTGTCAAAAAGACCGAGACCCGAATTTCCGATCCCGGACCCGGGTTTTTTTTTCGGGATCGGGACCATAATTTTGGTCTCGTATAAAATTCGGGTCGGGACCGAGACAATAATTTTAGTCCCATATAAAATCTGGGTCTACTGGTCCCGGTCCCAAACCCGGTCTGTAGACCCGAATTCCTGGTCTCAGACCCGGGTTTTTTCGGGACCGGAATCATAATTTTGGTCCCATATAAAATTCGGATCTATTAATCTTGGTCCGACCCGAATTGACAACCCTAATTGTAAAATGTAAAATGCAAGTAATATGAACATTTCAGTACGGCAGGTTCGGTAATGGCAAAACCAATACTAAATCGGTACCAAAATACCGAACAGTGATTTTATGTAAAAAAATACCGACCAAAATACCCAATGTGCTTTGATGGGCTGTGAAGCAGGCCCATCAAATGAAGGCCTATGTGATGTGAGTCTTGAACATGGGCTTTTGAACGATTCAACAATCCGCACCACTCCATCATCTAACTCTAAACAAAAAGGTTTCATTTTCTTTTGCTCCCAGAAGTGCAGTGAACAAAAATCAGTGGCTTTTCCATTGTTGAACGATGTTTGGTGTGCGCGGTTCAATTCGATTACTTACCGAAATCGATCAAGCTGTCCTTCGAAATGTATCAGTAAGTTTGAAAACTTGTAATTATGCAAATAATCATGTTACCTTTGATTTAGGAGTCTCTAGATTTAGGGTTTACGAACTCTTTTCACATAGTAGGCTCGCAAATTATGACAACATCTGTCTCGTTTATTGTGTGGTGGGTTGAGCTCTCGTTTGCTGTGTGGTGGGTTGAGGTCTTTTCACCTTGTTCGTATATGGGTGATAGATTTTCACCTCAATTGCACTAGTTAGTTATAGGTGCCTTCCCGGAGGTTAGTTAGTTCATGCAATATTATAAAAAAAACTACTCTCTTTTCAAAGCACGATAATTTCTTCTTTTTATTCGATATCCAGTCACCATGTTGGAGTGTCAACCACTCTGGATTCGAGCAAGTTAACACATCTCCCTTTATCAATTTCTGTTGAACTTATATTAAACAACTTTGAAAAACAAACAACGAGGATTAATGCTAAGCAATGGCTGATCAAGCTCAGTTTTAAAAAATAAGAGCAAAGGATGGTTGCTCTAGCAGTGCTCTAAAACACCAAGTTATCGCATAATCTCTTGCGCGTATCATTTTCTCTTATCTTTGGATTGACGCGTACGATCAGGCGCAGCTTGATATGCAGGCTTGCTATGATCTGAGAAGAATCATGGGTTAGTGACAAAACATGATCAACAAAGACTAATAATTAAGAACCTAATGCACATCAAAGTAGAAGAAATGGGAAATGCTATACTCAACTTAGACGTGTATTATAAATTGTTTCGGAACAGGATGATGTTAGATATACGTATTTATATACGTTAGATATACGTATTTATATAAGTATGTATATACGTTGTATTAGTATTAGGTATATGGTATTAGGGTATATATATTGTAATGGTATGTATTAATGAAGTTAAGAGAGTATTATTACATGGTAGCGGAGCATAATAACTAAAACGAAACTCTCCCAAAGTCTGTTCTGCTGTCAGCTCGTCGGACCGCGTTCCGGCCGTCTGCTACTCTCACCGCCGCTATAGGAGGGAGCGTCTCGACGACAGGAGTCGAACGCCACCTGAACGGCACCCATCGGAGCTCCGACGCGCCGCCAAGCGCAGCTCAAGTCTTCCGCCGCATCTGCCACGCGCCGGCGCGTGAGGGAGCGTGACGCCGCCATTCCGACCGCCGCGACCTGGGTTCTGCTCGTCTCCTCGAGATCGGCAGGTACCTGTGCTCAATTTTCAGTTTTGGCAAGTTTTGATACTCAGTTTTGCTAAAATACGAAACTGCCCTTGGTTAATCTACTCGAACGGGTACGAACTTCATTTCTGTGTTCCTGCTTGCATATTTGCTCGTCTGTATACGTTGAATCTGCTGCTGGTTGTGATTGAATGCTGTGTTTGTGCTCAATCTAGCTTGTGTTTGTATATTTGCTCGTATATTTGCTCGATTTGTGTTAAGAATGGCTGAGAATAAAGAGCTTGTGGTTGCTGCCCCTATTTTAGTTGTTCCTAATTTTAGTAAGATTACGGAGCATAAGTTGAATCGTACGAATTTTCTTGACTGGAGAAAAACGATTAAATTTTATCTCCGTAGTATTGGAAAAGATGGTCATCTAATTGAGGAAGCTCCAATAGATGAATCTAGACAGGCTTGGGTTAGAGATGATGCTCAATTATTTCTGCAAATTCAGAATTCCATGGATAGTGAGATTATTGGATTAGTTAATCACTGTGAAACTGTGAAAGAACTAGTTGACTATCTGGAATTTTTGTATTCTGGTAAAGGGAATGTGTCCCGGATGTATGATGTATGCAGAGCATTTTATCGAGCTGAGAAGGAAGGGAAATCTATTATGAACTATTTTATGGATTTCAAGAAAACTTATGAGGAGTTGAATATGTTGTTACCTTTTAGTGCTGACATTAAAGTGCAACAATCTCAGAGAGAACAAATGGCTACAATGAGCTTTCTTGCAGGTCTCTCTTCAGAGTTTGATACTGCTAAGTCCCAGATCCTATCTAGTGGTGATATCCCTTCTCTGCAGGAAGCTTTTAGCGGGATATTGAGGACTGAGAGCACTGTATCCTCTCAGGATTCCACTGCCCTGGCATTTCCAACCAGGGGCGGGGTGCGGGACAGGCCCAGCTCTAAACCTGGTTTTAAGGGTCGGGATGGTGACTACAAGGGTGGTGACTTAAGTGATGTTACTTGTTACTACTGCAAGGAGCCTGGTCATACAAAGCATTTCTGTAAGAAACTGCAGAATTACAATCAGATGATGAAATCAGCTAATCTAGTTGTTCTTCCAAGCTCCTCACCTGATCCACCTAAGCCACTCTCAGAGGAGGAATTTGCCAGATTCTCCTTGTACCAAGAGTTTGTGAAAGCTAGCTCAAGCACTGCAGTACCTGAGTCAGGTAAAACATGTCTTGTCTCTAGTTCTAGTCAGTGGGTAGTTGATTCAGGTGCAAATGAACATATGACAAGTAACACAAATACTTTCTCCAGTTTTAAGAAATTTAAAACATCCGCTCATGTCACCATTGTTGATGGCACCACTCGTAGTGTTGAGGGTTATGGTATAGTTAAACCAACTTCTGCTATTACTATGTCGTCTGTACTTAGTCTACCTGAGTTGATTTTTAATCTGATGTCAGTTAGTAAACTTACAAAGGACCTCAACTGCTTCATCTCATTTTACCCTGATCATTGTCTCTTTCAGGATCTAGTGACAAAGCGAGCCTTTGGTAGAGGACATGTATCGGGTGGTCTGTATGTTCTGGATCCGTGGGTGCCAGAGTCAGTAGCCTGCTTCAGCTCCACTTCTCTGTTTGAAGCTCATTGCCGTCTGGGTCATCCATGTCTGCAGTATCTGAAGCAACTATGTCCACAGTTCAAGTCAGCTACTTCCCTTGACTGTGAAACTTGTCATTTTGCGAAACATCATCGCACTTCTTTGGGTCCACGTACTAGTAAACGTGCGCTGTCTGCTTTTGAATTAGTCCATTCAGATGTTTGGGGTCCTTGTCCTATAACTGCTAAACCTGGTTTTAGATATTTTATTACTTTTGTGGATGATTATTCAAGGATGACTTGGACATATTTTATGAAAAATCGGTTTGAGGTGTTTGCTCATTGTTGTGCATTCTGTACTGAGATTAAAACTCAATTTGGTACTTCTATTTGGATGTTGAGAAGTGATAATGCTAAGGAATATATGTCTGAATCTTTCTGTCAATATATGTCTCAGCATGGTATCTTGCATCAGTCGTCCTGTGTTGACACACCAGCCTAGAATGGTGTGGCTGAAAGGAAGAATAGACATCTGCTAGAAACAACTAGAGCTCTCTTGTTCCAGAATAAAGTGCCTAAGCATTTTTAGGCTGATGCTGTTTCTACAACATATTTTTTGATTAACCGTATGCCCTCGGCAGTTTTAGATGATGGTATCCCATATGCAATCCTTGCCCCTGGTAAACGGTTATTCCCCATTGACCCGAAGACATTTGGTAGTACATGTTATGTTCGTGATGTCCGTCCTCACATCACAAAATTGGATCCTAAGGCCCTAAAGTGTCTCTTCTTGGGGTATTCTCGGCTTCAGAAGGGATATAGATGCTACTCTCCAGATCTTCAGAAATATCTGGTGTCTATTGATGTTGCCTTCTCTGAACAGGCACCATTCTTCTCACATCCTGTTCCACAGGATGACGATCATGGTGATGATGATTGGTTGGTCTACTGATGCGATCACGACCCCCTTCGAATCAGAAATACATGCCGTGCAATCAAGAGAACCGGTCACGGGCAGCCGAGCCATGCAAATGCGCGTAAATCATGCCCAAGGTCGAGGATCGAGTGCTAAACCTTCGCAATCCCTAGGCTTAGACACGCGGAACTCCCAAGATGGCCGAGAAAGCCATGAAGTAGAGGCGTGTCTAACCCAAGCAAGTCACCAGGCCACGCTCACCCATCCTAAGGCCTTGACATCAAAAGCTCCATCCAAGAGGTCCTATGCAAGTCAGAATTGCGTCACATATTTGCCACCAGAATATGGACAAGCAAATGGTGTCCGATTTGAGCGATCAGAGTCTTTCTGGAAACTTCAAGATGTTAGCTTTCATTTGGGACAAATTTCAGGCCAATCGGACGGGTGGATCAAAAAGTTATGCTCGTCGACATTTTAGCGCGCAGTGTGAGCGAGCCTAGCGGCATACCGCCAGGAATGACCTGACTGGGGCGGTATACCGCCAGAAAATGAATTATTTTGGCTTCCAAGAGCCGAGGCTAGCGGTATACCGCCAGCCCTCAACCCTCCCAGGAGGTATACCGCCAGACATGAGGAAAAATGTGATTTTTGGGCTTTTCAAGCCCATCTTTTGTACGAACTATAAATAGCTCGTGTTTCTTTCTTTAGGAGTTTTTAGACTTGGAGTGATAATTTGTCAAGTGAGAATACTCCTTCTCTTATCACCTAAGCCTTGGAACTCTTCACATTTTCTTGAGTAATAATCGTATAAGTTGAGATTACTCCTTCCGATTATTGCTCGGGAAGCCTTGAATTTGTGTTTGTAAATTTGGCAAGTTTCCTTGAATGAAATCGGGGTTTTATTTGTTTGATCATCCATAGAAACGAGTCCCACTTGGCCCTCGGATTATATCTTGATCAAGCAATCATTCGTGTAATTTTCGCTACTTCGTGTGTGCTCATCTCCGTCCCCTTTATCCGTCTTCTAATTCCCGGGTAACTCCCATCTTTCCATCACTCTTATGTGTAATTTCTCTGCTAAATATACATATTTCGTGTCTTTTCTTTCTTGTGGTATTGTTTGTTCTTGATGATTCGCTTGGCTAGATCCTCCTTAAGCTCCATATGTTATCCGACTTACTAACCCTAGGCGGGATCGCATCATCTACTCTGCTCCTTCAGTCTCCTCTGCTCCTTCCCTATCTGCTCCTC
This sequence comes from Viola odorata, assembly GCA_963691705.1. Classification (NCBI taxonomy): domain Eukaryota; kingdom Viridiplantae; phylum Streptophyta; class Magnoliopsida; order Malpighiales; family Violaceae; genus Viola; species Viola odorata. Next base: position 313,270 of record OY829537.1, read on the forward strand.
CTCCCTACTCTGCTCCTCCATTGGTTGTTTATGATCAACCCTCTTGTGATAGTACCCTTGACCAGCCTTCTTCTTCAGGTACCTCTGCACAGTATATTGAGGAGAGGATCTTGACTGCAAATCCTGATCCTGGTACTGGTTCTTCTACGCTATCTGTGGCACCCATTGATACATCTCCTCCACCAGACTCCTCGTCACCTGATCCACCCACTGATTTGGATCTCCCAATCAGTCTTCGCAAAGGTAAACGACACTGTAAATCTGTCTACTCCATTGCTAACTATGTCTCCTATGATCACCTGTCTCCATCGACATGTGCTCTAATTTCCTCTATAGATTCTGTTGTTGTCCCAAACACAGTGCAGGAAGCATTGACTCATCCTGGTTGGAAGAATGCAATGCTTGAGGAGATTATCGCTTTAGAGGATAATCAAACTTGGGACTTGGTGTCTTTACCCAAGGACAAGAAGGCTGTAGGATGCAGATGAGTCTTTGTTGTGAAAGTCCATCCTGATGGTTCTGTGGCACGTCTTAAGGCACGCCTTGTTGCCAAAGGGTATGCTCAAACATATGGGGTGGACTACTCTGACACCTTTTCCCCTGTGGCCAAATTATCCTCTATCAGGTTGTTCATTTCCTTAGCCGCTTCTCGGGATTGGCCTCTTCACCAGTTAGACATCAAGAATGCTTTCCTTCACGGTGACCTACAGGAAGAAGTCTATATGGAGCAACCACCTGGGTTTGTTGCTCAGGGGGAGTATGAGAAAGTCTGTATGCTGAAGAAGGCCCTGTATGGTCTAAAACAGAGTTCTCGTGCTTGGTTTGGCAAGTTCAGTGAGGTAATTTTACAATTTGGCATGCAAAAGAGCCAGTGTGATCACTCTGTCTTTCATAAACAATCTGCTGCAGGTATTATTTTGCTTGTTGTGTATGTGGATGATATTATCATTACAAGAGATGATAGTGTTGGGATCTCTTCGCTCAAATCTTTCCTGCATACCAAGTTCAGTACAAAAGACTTGGATCAGCTGAAATACTTTCTAGGGATAGAAGTGTCCAGGAGTAACAAAGGTATCTTCTTATCTCAAAGAAAGTATGTCCTTGATCTCCTTGCAGAAACAGGAAAGTTGGGAGCCAAGCCCTGTAGCTCCCCTATGGCTTCTAATGTTAATCTCACCAAAGATGACGGTGACCCTTTTGATGATCCTGAGAAGTATAGGAGATTAGTTGGGAAGCTGAACTATCTCTGTGTGACACGGCCTGACATCACCTTCGCGGTTAGTGTTGTTAGCCAGTTCATGTCTGCTCCAACAGATAAGCATTGGGAGACTCTGGAGCATATCCTATGCTATCTGAAAGAGGCACCTGGCCTCGGGATCCTGTACAGTAACCACGGTCACAATCAGATTGAGTGCTTTGCTGATGCGGATTGGGCTAGGTAGAAGATTGATAGAAGATCAATAACCGGCTATTGTGTCTTTGTTGGTGGGAACCTGATCTCTTGGAGGAGCAAGAAGCAAACCGTGGTGTCTCGATCCAGTGCAGAGTCAGAATACAGAGCCATGACACAATCCTCCTGTGAGATTATATGGATGCGGCAATTTCTGACTGAAATTGGTATAGAACACTCCTCACCTTCAAAACTCTGGTGTGATAATCAAGCTGCTCTCCACATTCCTGCAAATCCTGTTTACCATGAGAGGACGAAGCATATTGAAGTAGACTGTCACTTCATTCGCGAGAAGATTCAGGGAAATCTCATCTCCACTCACTATGTGAAGACAGGAGAACAACTAGGTGATCTCTTCACTAAAGCCCTTCCAGGTCCTCGAGTGGATTATCTTTGTAACAAGCTAGACATGATAAATATCTATGCTCCAGCTTGAGGGGGAGTGTTAGATATACGTATTTATATACGTATGTATATACGCTGTATTAGTATTAGGTATATGGTATTAGGGTATATATATTGTAATGGTATGTATTAATGAAGTTAAGAGAGTATTATTACACATCCATAATCCATATGCAACAATCCGTTAGGCTAATAACAAGCTTAGTGCTCTTTCCACAATAGTAGCAGCTCACTTACCCTTCCTTGTACGAGAATTTATTCTGGTTCGCTGTCTGTCCCCTGCATGGGAGCGCATCAAGATGACGGTATCCTCTGTAGGTCTGAATTTCAATCAGTCTCTGAATATCACCCTTAACTTGTCGCTTCTGGTTACACAAAATTGAATCAGTTACAACTTACAAACAGTGACTTGTCAGAAGAAAAAATTAAGAGATGAGAGGGAGAAAGACTTACTAAATCTTCACCAGTTAGGTACTTGGAGACTTCCTATCTAAGAGATTTGAGTTCAAGTCCACTCAATTCCCTAGTGGCCTTATTCTCTATGCTTAACTCAGCAAGGATTAGCTGAGCTCGTTTGCGGCCAATACCATGGATTGACTGAAGAGCAATCCTCAGTTTCTTTTCATTTGGTATCTCTGCATTACCAACCCGAAGACATTGAACTTGCTGACAACGAAGCTACAAAATGTAGAAATCACTAACATCAGAAAACCAATCTGTCTTATTTGAGACAAAATCAGGATAAAGTCACACATTTCAATGTTGGATTTCATATATTTAGGCACCCTGAAATGTATAAATTAAGAGATAATAGGAGATTGATGGATAACAAAATGTGGAAATAGAGCATCTAAAATATGGTTCTTTTCAGCGACTCAGAATTGTATGTACCAGAAAATGATTCACATACAAGTTACAACATCGGCATGTACAAAACTTATGCTTGATGTTGTTTACACATTTCAGCTCAGCCATTCACTCTTACACCCCAAAAGTATTGGCATCAAGTGTTTTACAGGAAAACCATTATTTCTAGAAACAAACAAGGCCCAAGATTGTATATACATTCTCGACTAAGTATATACAATTCCTCCCCCTTTGGAGATTCATGTGCAATTCTATAAATCCTTGAGGGAAGCTAGAGTGTAAAACTCAAGTCTCTCTGTAACGGAAAGATAGGTAAAACATGAAATAGAAAAAACAAAATTCTGCACATGAAACGCCATTTCAATTTGTCAAGGATTCAAGTGATTTCATTCCATTTATTCTGGAAAGTGGAAACAGATTTCATCAGAAGAGGATTTTTTTATATTAGTATTTTTACCTTTCATTTTACTGAGTCATTTAACTATTTTATAATTTGGATTAATATCATTTTGGATCTTATACTTGCCCCAAAAGTGTTATAATAGACATTTTGTTAACTTTGAGGATATAATAGACCTTTCACTACAAAGAAATTGCTATAATAGACATTTTGTTAACAATTTCCGTTAACGTGGTGATATAGACTACTTTTTTGAAAAAAATTTAAAAAATCCAGAAAAAATGTAAGAAGAATAGGAAAATAAATTTTAAATAATTTCTGAATTTTAGAAAAATATTTAAAATTTCAGAAAAACATACAAAATCAGAAAACTTAAAAAAATCAGAAAAAATATATTTTTTGTAAAATATTTAAAATTCAGAAAATAGATAAAAATTTGTCAATTCGGAAAATAATTAAAAATTCAGAAAGACCTAAATTTCAGAAAATATTTAATTTTTTCAAAAAAATAGAAAAAATAAAATAAAAATTATATATTATAAATATTGGATTTTAAAAAAAAAACAATACTTTTTTTGGAATTTCATCAAAGTTTTAAATACTTTCTGACTTTTGTTTTTGGATTTTTCAGAAACGTTAACAAATAATTTCCAATAATATATTGACATGACATAATTTCCAATAAATTTCTGAAAAAATACAAAAAAGTCAAAAAGTATTTAAAATTTTGAAGATATTCCAAAAAAAAGTATTATATATTTTTAATAGCATTAAGAAAAATACATGCGGAGTGAGTATATAGCATTATACAGAGCGTTAAGTATCGAGTTCGAATCTTCTATTAATATTATTTTTGACAAAGAAATTACAATAGAAGTATGAATAAATCTTTTTTTTATCATTTTTAAATTATAAATTGGAATTTTCCCTTTACTTATTCTTAAGAAAGCAATCAGGAAGAAAAGAAAAACATACAACTGTGCTGTCCAAATACTAAAGCACCCCTCTCTTGTCCCAAAAGTCCAGTCATCAACGAGGCATCAGTTTGTTCTACAATGGCAGTGGCACAAATTTCTAGTAGTTTATAGGGCTGTTTGTTTCCTGCAATTTTATTATCCTGTCTTTTCTTTTAAACGCTAGACAATACTATCAACCTAGACATTTGAGAATTAATTAATTTAGAACAAAGTCCTCCTGTCCTCTGTCATGTTCTTTTTATGTATATATATTATAGGTACGAATCGGAATCATCCAGAGAATATAACATGAACAAAATGATAAAGAGTAAGCAAGTGATCTCATTATCTCGCTTCCCAAGCAACCCAATCTATCTTATCTCTGTCTGTACAATGTAGTTAGTTATGGTTTTTACAGGAAATAAAACCCAGAAAAGAAAGTACCAGAATACTGCAATTTCTCGCATTGTTATTGTTATTATACTTCTAAAATGCGTCCAAAACTCACAGCTAGAGACTCGTACAGTTTACGGCAGCTAAGCTTTACAACTATTCTTGAAAAAAACCATCAATGTTGAATTTGGTTTCAGCTTGCTGCTGTTCTACGATACTATCAATGGAGGCAGGAAAGAATCAAATCCTGTTGTTCTGGCAAGACCCTAAAATGACATGACCTGACCTGACCTGACCTGACTTTCCATGATGGATTAAAGGAAATTCCTTTGAAAAGTTCCTGAAGAAAACTTGGAAGTTAAACCTTGAGCCATGCTATTTGAATCCAAGTTTACACTTTGCCTTCCAGCTACCAAGTCCTTCTCGGGGTCCCAAGGCTTCCAAGGATGTTGCTCACTCCACTCTTCTTTTTCTTGTTGCTGCTTCAATTTCTTCTTTACGCGCTTCGAAGCTTCTTCCTGGTGTTTTTGCATCAATGACTTTGATCGTTTTGATTTGTTGTACTTGTCCACTAAATCAGCATCTGCGTTTGATTTCTTCTTCTCCTCTTCATTTGAGGCAAGTGCTGCAGCCTCATTATATGCTTCCAAGTAGCTGCCGTATGACAATGCATTAGCAAATCCTTTTAACTTTAAATTAAAAAAGGAACAAACAATTTCCTAACCCACGATCTTTTTCAAAAGCGATGTAAATCCATACTTCATCTTTGCTTTTTGCGCTCTGTCCAAAGGTGAATCTGTCCAAATAGTTGTATCACCGCGCCCTTCTTTAGTACCTTTGCTGAATGTTGTTGACTGCATCGTCATACCAGGCTGAGAATATTAAAAAAGAAAAGAAAAATTAGAGGTTATGACATTGGCAATTTAGCTTCCAGCTCTATAGACACTGAAGTAACTTCCTCTACAACACTCCAGAACTGGATTACTTCCTTCAAAGCAAGAGGAGATAAAATCATAGAACTGCAGGAAGGCAGTCGCATACAATTGTGTCCAGGGGAAAAAACAATGCAAATTTATGGCAGCATAAAGCATGTTCTAACCAAACACAACAGACACCATAGCTCATCTCCATCAGACCCATGATCAATCCAATCAAATCATGGATTTGTACCCATACTTGCAATTAGAGACCAAAAAACAGCTTCAACTATATTGACATCAGATTCCAGGGTGCTGAAGAATCATTCCACTCAAAGGCTTTAAGTTGATGGGTGAGGCCACAGGAAATAACAATGAATTAATTAACTGACTAACCCTGAAGTAGATGCTCATAGGTCCACCACTGCCTTCAGCTAAATTTCAAGTTGATTAGAAAGATGGAGTAATGGAATCTGAACTCCTGACCACTTGGTCGCAGAGTGGTTTAGTATCATGTCAAAGACCTACTGTAGCTGAGCTTATGCTAACGAGTGAAGCCTAGGAAATGGCTTTGCTATCAGTGCTATTAGTCCATAGACAAAAGGGGCCTGCATTTCCACTAAACACCAAATTGAACTATAAGCGCTCACGTTACATACTTGTATTTACACCATGCAAATTCAGGCAAACAATGATATGGATCCAAAGAGGGGATTATTGACAAATAAGCTTTGAACATTTGACTTTTATGAAGACAAGTTTCCTATTCAAGAGAAGAGAAGTCCATGAGATGTAAGAAGCTTGACTTCTCTTCTTGAATAAGAAACTCGTCTTCATAAAAGTCAAATGTTGGAAGCTAATTTGTCAATAATCCCCTCCTTGGATCCATATCAAACATTTTTTACAATTTGTGCATCACCTTTCAAAGTGATAATAACTGTTGATAGTTCACACATCCTGGAGATCTAGTAAGAGAAGAAGGATAAGGACCATGCTATAAGATATTTGACTCCCTAAGCCCAATATTGAGTGACGTTCTTAAAATTTATAAAGCAAAAGACTGGATAAACGTGTCTATGCAGTACATTCTACAAGTTAATGCAGCTTCAAAGGTGTGGAGAGTTGTAGAAATGACTGCTCTAGGAACACGGTATAGTTATGTGCTTGCATTCATGCATAATTGAATAACATTGGAGCAATGTTTTTGCACATTCGCCAAGCAATGTTTTTGCACATGCAGCAAGACAATATATGACTTCAAGGTCTTACTTTTCTTTCAGGAGGCAGTGCTGTCATCCATTCATCTCTTTTTGGTGGTACCTTAACTTCTGGTTCTGCAAGGAGTTCATCATCACCTTCCATTGATATACCTGCCAAAACAAGAGCCTTCTTTCTTTCAGATGAATTTCGTAACCTCATCACCAAGTATTGACAAAATACAGAAGATGAGAGAGATGAAGTATGAAAAACTCGAAAAATCTACTCTAGGAACTTGAGCAAGCTACAGGTGCATTAACATTACTCCATGAAAGCAATGCTTAGGCCTTAGAGTGGTCAAATTGTTGTTCCTTGTCTCAACAACCACAAGCATTTCATTAACAACATGGGATCAAGGGCAATTCACCACTTCAGTCACAAAGCCACCATGCAAAATGACACAGACTTTGAGTGATGTGGGTTTAAAATGCCCTGCTCTAAAACTAGCTGATGGTATTCATATGCTTTGCAATTGCCTTGGTTCAGCTATTGACTGGTGATAGCTATAGCCTATAGTTAATGCCACAGCTTAATTTAAGTGTTAGGTTTGGTAATCAATTTTTTTCCTTCTAATTATCTAACATCACTCGGTACCATAAATAATTGAAAACCTCCCACATGATCCTTGCAGGGCTGATGCGGTTGGCTGATAAGCCGATGACAATAGCAGGTCTAATCCTGCTCTATTGCTAGGTCATCTAACTCCTAGCCACTGCCTCCATATAAGTTTTTTAGTATTGACCTAGCGTTATTTTAATGGTCTGGGGATGAACTGATTTTGCATAGAAAGGAAAAGATAACAATTGGATAGATGGCCATGATCACATTCTCTAGAGAGCATAGTTATGATTTGCTGCAAGAACTCAATGCCAACTGCCTGAGTATGCTAATATTTTCCACCAAAAAGTTGGGTCAAATACTATGATCATGTAGCCTTAACCTGTGTGGTCCAGTTTGCTAAACTGGAACAAACAAATACAGTTCAGCAACAAATATTTATAGTTCAGCAACAAAAGGAGCCAATTACACCACAAAAGAGAATAAAATAATCTGATCTCGATCTTCAACTAGGTAAAATAGAAGAGTATTGAAATGGAAAGATAACCAAGCAATTTTAGAAAGTACCTTGCATTCTTCTCCATTGCGCAGCTTCACGCATAGCTTTCAACTCCACCTGCAGAAGTAGAAATCATTACATCATACACTGACTGTTTTTAACTGTTAAAAACATATACAGACTACAGCTTAAAGTACACACCTTAAATTGTTCCTGCTCCTCCTTGAGTTTAATTTTCTCATCCAGAACTTTCCGCTGCAAAATGAACAGAAAAAAAAGGCAAGAAATGAAACAACTGAATATGTAAAACAGAGTTCAAATAACCACATGTCAAAAATACATTTTCAAACCATTAGTAGCAATACAAACATAGACCATATATGTATTTATGCATGTTTTTTAGTACAGTAGTGCTAGAGATACTAACACTTTTACTAACATTTATACTAAAAGTACACGTCATCTTCAAATTCACTTGGTAGTTATTTATCTAAATAAAAATAGTAATATAACCTAATTAGGAAGGGATAAACTCCAATTATATCTTGACACATCCGTTAGTACAACTTTGTTAGTAAAATAGTTAGTATCCCAAGCATTATTCTTTTTAGTATTCATTTGTCATTGTCCTTCATAATGATATACTACGTGGCTCCTCATTTCCCATTTTGTCCACAGCACTTGGCGTAGCCAAAAACTTAACAGCTAGACAAAATACATAATCCTTGAAATAATTATTGGCACGCAAATATGTAAAAAAGAAAAAAAAATGTTGACAATGCTCACTCTAAGAGCAACCCAACTTGATTTCCTCATTTTCATAGATTATGCATAATTATTCTCCCTCACAGGCACCTTTTCCCATAATTATCAACAACTCAACATCCTTTTATCAGCTTACAACCATTTTTTAGGAAAGGTCCAAGCAATGGCCTACGGGTCGTTGATATTAAGAGATCAAAAGCTAAACGGTTCAAACTTTCACCTAAGCAGTTTATACTTTTTGCTTATCCCTTATAAATGTGATTTCCCACTACAATTTGAAATACGTAGCCAAATAATGTTTCCAAGTGAAGCTTCATGCAATAAATAAAAATCTCTTTATAACAGAAATCAGTAGACCCTAGACCATCAGAAAATTTAAAACAACAGATATGGACAAACGCTAGTAAAAAATTAGAGACCTGGTGTAAGCATGTTTACTATTCTTTAGACCGAGGCTGTGTTCTTTGTCAAAGTTTCAGCACACTAAGTAATGCTATATCCAATAGCTACCGTGGCAGAGGAAAAGATTGAACAGGGTACAAAATTTAATGAACAAAAAAAGTGCATTATGTGACTAAGTAAAGAAATCATGAAAGAAGGAGGCCATGTAACAAAATCACCAAAAGTACAGACAAGCATATTCAATCTCACAAAAACTGCCAATTGAGCAATTGATCAACCAGCATGGAAATGCATAGGGAGCAACCAAGTACAACAAAAACACACACAAAAGCACGCACAAATGATGTCCTAAAGAGAACGACACTCACCTTATCTGGATCTTGTAGGTCTTTGAAAGCTTTATTCAGTTTAATAAAAGCTTGGTTAGCTTGAGGATGAGAGCATTTGTCGGGATGCACCAAAAGTGACAACTTCCAGTACCTAAGAAGTCATCATAGTTTTATGTATTAGTTACATCCAAAGCTACAAGGCGAGAAAAGAAAAAATAGTGAAGTTCATTAAATAGGTATCACCTTCTTGGACACCTACGGGACTAGCAGATTCAAGTTTTTAAGAGAGAAAAAATCAAGTCTCAAGTCAAGTTTCTCTTTTTGTTAAAGGTGTGGCCAGAGAACTATGGCTTCTGATAACCCTTTCACAAATCAAGTCTCAAGTCATGATAAATATAACTTATATCACTAGTTATTTTGAGGTGGAGTGCTCTAGCAACATGAAATCTAAAATGAGTTGCTGTTGAGTGAACTGGTATAATGTAGCGAACCAGGTCTAAATTCCCCCAAGACGTCATTTTTCTTGAATAAATTTCTACAATAACTTTTGGGAATATTACTTTGCACTATTTAAAAGAAAAAAAAATACCTTTTCTTTATATTATCAGCAGACATATTATGGTTCACTCCTACAACGTCGTACGGAGAATCATCATCAGCATCCATAATTCTTGTTACCTGATAAAAAATGACATAATACGTTAACTCAAGAGTCATCACGTGAAAATGTTTTGTGCATTATATTTTTAACAACTTTATTTACTGATTATATACAAAAAATAAAGTTGCCCACAAAGATTAAGCCTACACACATACATCTAAAAGCTCAGAGGAAACAAATTAAAAATAAATAAAAAACATAATCATAATTTCATGAGAACAAAATCGATGATCTCTTTTCTCCACAGAGAGGCTAGTTGAGATAAAATGAGTTCCCTAGTTGATTTGAACTTTTAACATGGAATTTTTTTTTTCTCTGTTGTTTCTTTTCCTGACTTTTATACCTAGCTAGGAGAGCTTATACATATAGATGGTAATTTATTCTAGGTTAAAATAACTAAAGTAACTAATTTTTTTGTTTTCCCACAAGTGCATGTATAGTTTCTATACAATAAGCCAAAAAACTGATTTTAACAACTAATCTACTATATTATCTATGAAAAGCATATAATCTACTGCTTCTACAGAAATCCACGTTCCCTTTTGACCTCCTAATGAAGTAAGATAAAAGCGTAAATTTCAAAAACAGTGGTATCCCAAGTGAAGGTCTTAATAAGAATAGCAGCATAAAAGAAAACTTTAAGTCGCAAAATATGTCATATACAGCAAACCGAAGTCTAAATTTACCCATTTAACGTTTACAACACTCTCAGAACAGTAAACATTAACCATTAAATCGTGTGATATTGAAAATAAAAGAAAATACACATAAGGCTAAAATCACTAAATCAGATACCTCTTCAAAGCGTTCTGCTTCATTTGCTGATTCAGCTTCAGCGACCATGGCAGGTGGAGGAGGTCCAATAAATAATTCAGTATCGTCCTCCAACTCAGCTTCTCTGGAATTTCAGGTCAAGAAGAAAATACCGCATCACAATGAAGCAGAATGCACCTTTTTGACACAAAGTAGTGTAACAAAAGTGAACATTAAATCCAAAATGCTGCCAAAACAGTACCTAAGATCAGCTTGTGCTTCTGTTAGTTTTGCTGCAGCAGCAAGTAACTCGGCTGATGGCATTTCAGGGCCAATCACCCTACAACAAAAAGCAAGCAGGCAAGACAACATAGTGATAAATCAATTTTAAAATAAAAGGTATGTGATTGTTCAAATCAGCAGTTTAATTAATTCATTGTGCATCCTGCCCAGCCAACAAAGTGGAGAAGAAAAATTAAGCACATAAATCCCAAGTCTCCAATCTTTCTACAACTTATCTAATGACAGTTTTCTTAGCCACAGGACATGGCACAACGCAAGACTTCCTTTTCCCAAACCAGATCCCATCAGACATCATGCAGACAATAATCTACAAGTTTGAACTGAATGTAGTAAACTAAAGAAAGATGACAAAAATCCTAACCAACTAGAGAAACAGAGACTCGTCACCTTCTTCTAGGACCAGGAGCATCATCCATTGAAGATGGAATTGCCAAATTATCATCATCTGCAAGCGTTCTCTGCTCCTCATTGGTTGGAGTGGAATGTGAATCCTTAGACAGAACAGAATGATCTGACAGTTGATCTTTAGGCCCAGCTTGGGCCTTAATGAAGGGACCAACAACCTCCAAAGTTGGACGAGCATTAGAAGGCAGCAAGAATACCCTATCCCCAGTTTGCTTGAGATTTAAGGAAATAAAAAGCTTCTTCAGATGCTTTATCAAAAACCTCTCCGATATGCCTTTTATGTCAACAGCTTGCCCATCATCTATCATTTGCAAAAGCTGTGTGCAAACCAGAGCCAACAAAAACAAACACATCAATGGACGAGATAGTGGATTGATCCATATTCTTATCCAGGAAAAAAACGAAAGCAAGGAAAACAAAATTCAAAGAGTTGCATGGCTACGATATTGTGATGACTAATGATCACGGATTCACGGCACTATCAAAGTACCTGCAGGATGCTCTAATTAACAAACAGTATAGTAAGTTCCTAAGCCCTTGAGGAACAGAGAGACCAATTTGTTCGGCAGCCCTAGATTAATCCCCATTTCTTATAAGCCATGCATTCAACTATAATGTATAGCTTACAAAACTAGAGTTGATATAACTAAAGAGAAGCTAATGTGCATTTCTATCATACATGGATGAAGATCAAATATTTTCATAGTGAAACTGAACAGTATAATCTTTACCTGCTTCAAATCCCCACCAACATTCGGGAACTCTCTCATCATCTCCCTCACCACATCTTCCGGGTCGACACGAGGCCTCTCCTCATCCGATCCGGACATGGATTCCGACTCGAATTCCATCTTGTAATCTCTGTTCTTTGATTTGCTTCTCTTTCTATCTCTGTCTCTCTCCTTTCTTCTCCTTCTCTTCTCTTCTCTCTCTCGCTTCCTCTCCTTGTCTTTCCTCGAACTTCTATCGCTGCTCCTGCGGCCTCTCCGACTCTTTCTCTGGCGCCGTTCCCTCCCTCCGGATGTTTCGGAGTCGTCATCGGAGAAGGAGGAGGTTGACGGTGAAGGTGACACGTCGTCTCTGCGTTTCCTCTTGCTTCTATTTCCCATTTTTTTTTTTTTTGGATTTGGTACCTTTTGGGCTAAACAACTTTTTAGGCTTCGTTTGGCACCGCGTCGTGATTTGGAGGAATTCTTTCCCTTATCCTGCTCTGAAAAGATTTTGGCAGATGATACCCCAACTTCGATGAGGTCGTCAAGCGGCAACAGACACCTGAAGGAGAATACCGTCGAAGAGCTCCATTGATTACGACAAGCTGGAGCCTGGAGGTGTGGAGATGAAGAAGAAGATTGTTATTTAGCTTTATTTTGGGCTCTAATGTAAAAGTTCTTTAGCTTTATTTTTTGGGCCAAAGCCTCATAGGACTCCTATCTGCATGGGCTTAGTAACTCTTAAATATGCTTTGGCCCGATTGAATGAAAAATAAAATAAAAAACAAGGAGAAATATTTTCCTTTATTTCCTTCTACTAATTTTCAACTCAACCAAACAATTATTATAAAGGCATGCATCTCCCTCCCTCTCTATTCTAGTAATCGTTAGAAGTAGAAGTGTTTTTCTTTTCGTCACCAACATATTCATGCTACTGATTATCATGGATTCACTTACAAATTATAACTTTTGAACGTAAATTTTATGAAAAGTTGTCATCAATCAACCGGATGGACTAGCCAGCATTCTCATTTGACTTGTAACAAATGAGCAACATGCACTCAAATTATTATGTATCCATGATGGATCTTAAATTACAGTGTCACAAATTGGTCCCATTCCACATTAATAATAACACTTCTCAAGAAATAACAGCATTCCCTCACAAAGTCTGAACAAGCAAATTGGGGATTTATTACACATATATTGAATATTTAAGTTGAAAGTTCAAGGACACTTGGGCTTGTTGCCATGAGTTCTGAGGTTAGCATAACAAGGGCATGCTCTTTTGTTGCCATAGGTGCCAGGGGGAACGCAGCCGCATCTGGTGCAGCAAGTCTTGCATGCTCTATGGCACACATTCTTCCTCGATGACTCCCTGCATCTCCTCGAGCACGCGTACCCGCAATCTGCAGCAGTCATCACCACCGGTTGTTACTCAAGCTAGAGAAATATCTATATAGCAGCAACTGGAAAAGGAAAAAGGAATAGATGAGAATTGCGAATCGACAACTTACTGATTCTCTTAGGCACATGTTTCTTGTCAATGCTCACCACCTCACTCTCTTCATCAATCTGCATACAAAAGTGAGAAACGATACAAGTGAGCAGCCTGCCCTGCCCACTTCAAGTATTCACTATATGTCTACTTCTTGTCTACCTATAGAATCAGTTTCATTTACATTACCACCACATTTCTCTCCCAATTCCTTCCCTTGTCATAGTAAGTACAGATCTTATGCATACAGAGTGAAAAGAAGAGAAAAAAAGAACAACTGGTACGTATAAAGAGAGTACTCACATTGGCAGGGGAAGTTTCAGCATTACTGAGAAATGAATGCACCACAAGAACCTGAAAAAAGGTATATCAAAGTACAAATTAGAATTGCAGATTCATAACTCAATATAAATGTCGATTATTAAATAAATTTCACTGGCGATTATAATAATTGATGTGTACTTGGAGGAGGAGGGTGGCAATAACAAGAAACAGGAATAACTTCATCTTTACGGCCAGAACAGGGACGTGCCAAAAATGATAAGGTTGATGATGAGAATTGCAGAGTGAGAGGGGTCTTTATTATAAGGACAGTGCAGATAAGGGTAAGGGTAAGGGTAAGGGGTTTTAGTAACTTTAACTTTTGTTTAAAAGTCACATGCATGCAAAGATTGTGGGCAGAGTAGTAAATAACAAGACTGATAGTTGTAAAATGGTTGAGCAAAAACAAGAAAGGAGACATTGCTTACCTCTTCTGGAACCTTTCTTTGCTTCCATACAGAAAAATGTAAGCATCACCAGCTGTTGATGCAATTTTCTTTTTTGCATGTATGGTCGAGCCGGAGTGGGACAGGAGAGGCTGACAAATGGATGGTCGGTGGTCCCATCACCAGTTAGGCAAAATATTTAATTGGCTTGTGAATAGGGAGCATCACGACAATAATAATCAGGCATCAACCCCATATCTAACAATAAGGGATATACCTTCAAGCAAAAGACTACTCTATTATTTATTTTAGATATGAACCGCATATATTCATAAGCTCATTCAAGTCGAACTAATTTTATTTGCACCCGTTTAAATAGAGGTAAAAGCGTAGAATAACTTATAGTTAATATGCACATACAGTATTTTTATTGTGTATTACATAATGGAGCATTGATTCTTAGGAACGGAAGGAAAGTAGTAGATTTATGCAAATGTAACAGTATACATTTATCTTTCATGGAGACATGAATAATGTATTGAAGATGATATACTTACAAAAACAAATCAAAATGCTGCATCAGTTGCTACCTTTGGTGCAAGAAAGAAGGATAACAGTGACTTGAGACCACTAGAACCTAGCCCAGCACCGAGTGCACTGTGACACACAATCACCTTTACAGTCTACATTGTAACCCAACGCCTTTGGATTCCGAAGGAGAAGATTCCGAAGAGATTTTCCTTTAATACCCCAAACCTTTTCCAGGATATTTACATTCTTCATCAACTCATCTTCAAGACTACAACCAAGGACTTCTGGAAACTTTTTGAGCAACTTGCAAAGATCATCGTTGGAAAGACCAAGACCCCTGAGATGATCTAAGATTTCATTAATGGCGTCAAATTCCGGAACCTCTTTCTTACGTTCTTCTCCCCAGTAAGGTGAATGAATGTGGCCGAATGCTTTCCCTAGTATCTTGTCCTTCTCCTCAACACTGAAATCAAAGGCAGACAAAGCTGCTCGACTAGCTTCCCATGTTTTCCTGTCTTCATCATTCAAGCTTACGTTGTCAATCTGCGCAGTAGACTGTATTGCCCATTTCTTGGAGGAAAGTTGGCAAGCCCGGGCTTCCCTGGTTAGATTTGATGGTAGAGCATCAGGGAAGATCACATTGGAACAGCCACCAATATTAGGAGCTGCTGTTGAAAGATCAGGCTGCAATAAAAAGTTCCAGTATTTTCAATTTCTTTCATATGCAAGAGACTAGTAAGAGAGTTGAAGCAATATGTTATGAAATGACACTCACAGCAACAAAGTTCACTCTGATTGCAGAATCAAATGGTAAGAGAGTGGACGCCAATGATCTTCCCAGCATCCCTGCTCAGTGAAAAAGAAAATAAAATTACTAAGATAAAATGCGCATATCCTGATAAGTTTCATGAAATGAGCAGATATAGGTGATAAAATAAATGATTTGTTATATTATACTTCTTTTTATTATCACTAGCATCATTGCCACTGTCATTGTTATTAAACTCCTCTCTACACTATGATATATTTAGTTATTTACTCAACAAAAAATTTAGCAGCGGCCATTCTTATTCCATATTCCACTAAGTCAAAGCATCAATAAAAACACCTTCAAATTGTGCCTTTTGATGTGCATCCATATGGAACCCTTCTCATCATCAAGAGATTAACAACATAACTAAACCTTGATCCCTACTTTACTTGGTATTGGATCCCTGTTCTGCTACCAGGTTTATATAGTCCCTTAGGAGTGTAAATAAGTTCAACTTGTGATTCAAATGGTTTCAAGAAGCCCACAAGATTTCGTCATTGTTAGGTTGTGATTATAGTTCTCTGAGCTCAACCAAAGGTCCAACGGCAACCTTACTATATTATTCTCGTTACCATCTATGATGGACAAAACAAAGTTTTCTTTCTGACAAACTCATAAATTGCAAACTTTTCAACAGTAAGTTGAAAGGAACCAGTTTAAGTAATGCAAGACAAAATATACAGTCAACAGATAATTTCAGTAATAGTAAACGTATACTACCAAGACCACATATAGACATCCCCATCCCAAGAACTTGCTTGGGCAGCGGCACAATGGGTTTGAATTTCAACTAGTCTCAGACTCTCAGCTAATAACACTAGACTGATGAGTCATGATTGGTACTGAGACACCGATTTCGTTATCTCATTATTTCTGCAGATTTGATCAGCAAGGGAAAAGAATCGAAAAAAACAAAACAAAACAAAACAAGAGGGACAGCCATTACCTATAGCTAGTTTATAAAATGATTAGACTAGTCATGCAACTCGAGGCTAAGAAAAAACAGAGAGCAAGAGTGCAATTTCTAGATTTCTTTCTAATAACACATGTTAAAATCTAGAGGTGATAAATCTCTCTATCTTTTTTCTTTTAGTTGCATTAGAACAGTGAATTATAAGGTGCAATTCAGTAAACTATGGTTTCTTAGATTTATTTTATGGGCGTACGGCAACAACCATCACCACTTCTGTTACAACCTCATGACAAATTGAACAGCCTTCTCAAACCCAAACACAAGGGAACAAACAACACTAATCCAACTCCATTAGTAGTAAACACTTAGTCGACTAATCACAGATCAGATAGCATAACAGAAAGGAGACAAACGGAAATATCGAACCAACCCTAAATTCAAAGAACCCATGTTTCAATATGCAAACTTGGAATCATACAAGCTTCAAACTGGACAAAAATCGAGAGGTAGGTAGACTTATCTAAAATCACACAAGCATCCAGAGGACCAAACAACGGAAAGGATGAAGAGCCAAAGTGGGAAAAGAAAGAGCATAGTTTGGATGAGACGCACCTATAAGAACAAACGGAGAGCTGAGTTACTGAATGCCTCCGATCAACAGCAGCTTCAAAATTCAATTTCCGAACAGCCACTTAACTGACGAAACAATCTTTTCTTAGTTGCTTTGTCCTTCCTTTTTCTTTCAGTCCGCGTTTATTTTATTTTTATTTTTAATGACCAATGTTCATTTTTTTTAATTAAACTATTTATGCAATATAGCTAAAAAAAACTAACAATATTTAAAGTTTCAAAAATATTAGCCATTTGAATAAAAAAAGTTAATAGATCAAACACCAATATTTAATGTTTTTCTTGCTTTATTTTTATTTTTTTAATTACTAGAGTTTGTAATTTTTAACTTATATTTATATCTATAAAAAAAAAGAATAAAATAAGGCATAAGAATTGGTATGACTAATTTGACATTATTATTAATACTATATTTATTTTTAAAAAACTGTCGTTTTAATCAAAATTGTATATACCAAGAGATTTATGTAAACACCCTACGGGACAATGAGGAACCAAAAAAGCAGTGCGTTGGAAGATCAAACACCAAGTTAGCTAGATTGTCTGCAAACTCCGTGGTAGATATGAATTACTTGAAAATTCCATTGAAGGAAAAAAATTATTAGAGATCACATGGATCACACTTTTATTGTCAACTAGGGAGATCTTTGGCTAACCTCGTGACCAAACCTTTTGCGAACCAAATGTACTACCCAGAACTCTACTTACTTGATAACCTTAATTATTGTTTTATTAACAATTTTTTAATACAATTTTAACATATAATTTATAAAACATAGGAGATTATAAGGTGTTGTTGTTTTCAAGTTAATTTAATATTAAGTACTAATAAAAATGGGTACTAATGTAATGCTGTTAAGACAATCAACATTGTATGTAAACAACTATAAGCAGTGCAACTGCAAATTCTGAAATAAATGTCCAACAGTCAATCTCAGATTACAACATACAAGCAGTGAACTGCATAGACATGGAACTTAATTACTGGATCATATAGTTTGCAGTCCTTAACTATCCTACTCTCCACCTGAAGTACTCTGCACACCGAAAGACAACAAAACCGCCAGCAAAGAGCTAATGAGATATAGTTTGTACACACATTTTCTACTGGCGAGGCATTAGAAGTGTAACTGTAAGTATAAGGTTATTAGTTTAGACTATTCATCCAACTGCCATCAAATGAAGGAAACCACTTGCAGCATTGTCTATAACTAATCAAAAAGAAAGAAACCTCCAAATAGAAAAGAAGAAGAAGGCCATACCTCATCAGATGAAAATGAACGACTTGATGAGAAGTGCTCACCTTTCAACCGTGAATCCTCAGGAGTGTTTGGGATACTAAGCACCTGTCCGGAAAGAATGTCTTGAAAAGCTAAAGGAGTGGATTTAAAATCATAATTAAGGTATAACTAACTAAATGATACCTGTTCTGAATCCAGTGCTTTAAATGATCCACCCATCTTATCAAAGAAATTCTGCATGCTTGACGTCATCTTAACTATTTGCGCTTCCATGAGTGCATATTTTTGCTCCATAGTCCCCACTTTTTCCATCAACTTACTTACCCCTTCATTAGCTGATTTTTGGCCTCTAATGCAGCCTTCATGATCTCTGCATTCGCTGCCTTTCGACCATGAAGATCAGTAGGAGTTGGGAAACATTTTTCTTCTCTCAAAGCTTTGGATAGGGCGTCATCCAACCCAATGTAGTCATGAGAAGTCTGCTGATTTTGGGTTTCTTGTTCATGGAGTTTTGCCTGGAATAAGGCCCAACTGTTAATCATAAAGGTTATCTAGTATGCATAGCAACAGCCTAAGCAAGAAGTTGAAGAAATTTCAACAACAATTCACAGAAACATACAATTATATCTGCTGCTTCCTCATTCACAGGCTGTCCATCTTTACGCGTACGGGTCCATATGTACAGCTCAGCTCTAGTTGGCTCCCTCCCATCAGGCCTCTTAGCCCGCTGTTCCCATAAACAACAATCAACAAGTCAAACACACTTTCTGCACAATTATAGGCTCAAATGCAGTAGTTTACCTCTTCCTCACGTATTCTTGCATAACTTTTCCTGCCTGCAGTGTGGGTAGCCTTTTGACATGCACGATTGGCCTTATTTTTAGCAGATCGCAACTAAAATTCCATTAAAAGGGATCGTGCTTCCAGTTTTTATGTGAGGGCATATAGAAATATATCAAAACTTGACTCTTGCAAAATCTCTTGCCCATACCTGCATCTCTTCAGAGTTCCAATAGGATATGAGGATTGGCCATTGATGAGGAAGTACTCTTTCATCACAATCCTTTATACGTTCTTCATCTGTCATATGAGGATAGTAATGATCAGCCTTCAACCTTGCTTTCCAGTCCCTCCATTTGGACGCAAGGTTCTTAAGTACCCAAAATTTGCACAGGGCATCTATGTCAAACTTTGCCTGTAGCTCATGAGAAGAAGGAAAAACAGCCACAAAAAATGACATAAGTGGAACATAAAGGATGAAATATAGAACGTAAACCTACCCAGACTGCCACACTTTCCATTCACCACTTGAGAACGTGTAATTTCGTCATACCTGGACAAACTGCCACATTTTCTCCTTGTGTTCATCTGGCAATTGGAACCAGTCTGGAAAGACAAGGGGTGCCATTTCACCATTCCGTGCAATGGTTCCCAAGAAGGTACCTAGCTTTGACGCCTTTGGACCAATAGGCTGCCCCAATTTGTTGACGGGGACGACTATCCTTTCACAATCATGTCTCCCATAATTTGCGGCACAACGCAGGACCTAGATATCCTTTCTTTTTTAGTGTGGCCCTTTGTGACTGATCTGGATGGCTATGGCTCCCTTGTGACCAATAGGCTGGGGCAGGGGATGGGTAGGGAGCAACAACACTCCAGATCCAGAGTCAAGATCTACAGAGCTTCCCTCTCCATGTTCTCTTCCCCTGTTACTAGGATCCACAACTGGGAAGCATGATGGATCTGCAAAACATACCACAAGGAAAGGAAACAATAAGTCGAATATACATGACATGAGAGACAAAAAAATGTGGAACATCCTAATAACAATGGCATTTTGGAAACGATGCATTGAAAAAATAGACACGATGGATCGGTTTCAAAACCAAATAGAAAATCTAACCAATGGAAATCCTCTACTTTCTTTATGTCACAAAAATGATAAGTTAGCTACAAGCTTTCGCTCCGGCCCGAATGACCAAACATGAGGGAGTAACGCTTTGTAGGCCTGCTGCTGTCCAATATTTCATGAATTTCTTCTGCACCCTTTTCATAAGGTACACAATGTAGTCACTCTTCTTGTTGTACTTAAGACAATTGTTCCAAATGTATTGCACATCCTTGTAGACATCCTCTGCTGTTAGGTACTTAACAGCATTTTCAATATTGTAGCATATTGTCCAAAATCCATTGGCGTGTCTATAACATCAAAGTAATCCTGTTTGCAATTGCAAACCAACAACCACATCAGGTAGATTATGTGATGGCATAAACATGTAATATCTAGCAAAGAATCACTAGAGGATTTTGTCTATCCCCAATCCATATGGATTACTTAAAGACGATTCATGCAAATTATTGTGTGCTCTGTATAAAATTGAGGGTAATTCGTGTTTTGACCCCTTGAACTACTTACAAAAAGTGAAACGCTCCCTGAACTTTTTAAAACTGGATTCAAATCTAGCTATTTAGGGTCTGAGTTTAAAACAGCTTTTAGCTCATGTGACAGCTAAGTGTTGGTTTTAACCTTGTTCATTAAAATGAGAAAATGCTGCAAAACAAATTAATCCTAAAGAATGAAAAGAGCTGTTAGTCCGTAGAGCACACCAACAAGGTCACTGTGCCAATGAGTATTCAGACCTTAAGTAATATTTCATAAGGACAAAACCCAGACATACAAAAGGAGGCTACATATTCCACACTCTTAACAAAAATTAGCCAGATAATGAGACCTGGATCAATGCAAACTAAAATTGGAAAAAACTCATTTCTCTTTACTTCATGGGATCACATGCATTTAATATGTACAAACGCAGTACATTAATACTAATACATTTCAGTAGGTTGTATGATTACAGCACACTTTCTTCTATTTGCTATTGGTGACACAATACTGCCGCCAAAACATGCCATCCAAAAATAAGATACAGCTATCCATCATAGATATTGCATAAAGATAGCATATCACACTTACAGGTAATCCTAAAGAAATAGGATCCACTGGAGCACAGAAAGAAGCCTCCTCATGCATTTGCATGACCTTCTTAATCACCTAAAAGAGAATGCAAAGGGGTGTTAAGTACAAACCTGTTAAACTGTTTCCAATACAAGAATTGAGCACAACAAAAATTCCAATTCTACAGGAGCGTGCAAAGATGGCCATTATTATAAGCATGATGTCACAAATGCTCTAAAGCTCTAAACATACCGCTAAAGAAGCTTTCAACTCTTCCTTGTTACATAGAGGATGCTGTTGTAGGTTATAAGGCTGTTTTCCTTTCATACTTGAAGAATTCAGCACATTAGACGAAATATCCTTCACACTTTTAAATTACTTTGAAACTTTCCCTTTTTTCGGAGGCCGGCCACGATTTCTAGATGTTTTCTGCATTCCACTACCACTAGCTAATTCTTCAAAAGCAACAGCAGTATGAAATGATCCACCACATACACTCGAAGATGACAACGATAAAGAGATAGACTCTGAATCAGAATTAACTTCATGAATCACACCAGCAGCAGCAGCAGCAGTACACTCAGTAAATCCAGAGTTTTGCCTAGCATTTTGATCAACAAAGTTCAAGAATGCTTCTTCTTTGTCATTGATTTCAGAAGGCTTCTTCTTCGCCGGAGCCTTTCTTTGCGCACACTTCTTCTTCCATGCCATTCCTTTTTGTTTCCGTCTGTTAACATAGACCATTTTAGATTGAATCCAAACTAAAATGAACTATATCCTATTCGCAACTTGTTTTCGTCAAATTTTATAAACATGGTAATTCAAAAAATCATTTCCATTCTGACCAGAAAACCCAGATGGAGTTGCCATCATCAAATCATTTCCAGTGTTGTTTGTAATCTCCCCACATTTCTTCCAGCAATAAAAAGAGTTCCTTTTATATGTAACTCAGTAAAAGAAGTAGAAGAAGAAAGCATATTTAGCTATGGTACTAGAGTCTAACGACTAAATTAGTTTCTAGGTCTTTATGCTTTTCAGCTAAAGCCATTAGAATACTATCAACCTAAATTCAGCAATCCACAACTTCAAGGAAAGGAAGAAAACATCCAAACGTTTACCCCCAGAGCAATCAAAAGCAGAAAACCGGCTTAAGTAAAAGATGTAACAACTCAAAAGTTCAACAACTTACGACCCACAAAACCCATTTACCTGAACCAGCGCACCTACAAGATCCAATCTCTTTGTTTATTCTTCCAAAGAACTAAAATATGAAAAAAAAATGCACAGAAGAAGATGTTATAGAGAGAGAACGAGAGAAGTAGCTTGCCTGGTGCTCAGTCTGGTTTCGGGAATACTTGGACAAAGCGAAGAGATAGACGTCGCAACTCGCAAGTGCGTCTAGAACTAGGTCTGCTCGCGACGGGCTCAGATTATGAACGAAAGTAGTAAAATACTCTTTTTTTCTCCCTCTCCCTCTCCCTCCCTCTCTTCAAACCGTCGCTTTTCATAAGAAATGAACTTAAACACTGACGCTTACTCGGCGTCGTATAAACTTTTAAATTGTAAAAATGCAACCTATATCAGAGTTGGGGAAAATAAATAGTTTCATTGACTGTAAATAAGAATAAATAAAAATTGATAGAAGCTCAATTTTTTTGCAGGAAAGATTAAGTAAATTGTTGAGTATGCAAACAAACCATCTAATTGAATCTCTAAACCTTGAAAGTTTTACCTTTTCGATTCAACTTCTCAATCTAATTTTCTAACTCTCGATTTCAAGAGAGCAATGAAAAAAACAGTGACAAACAACAACATAATTGAAGCAGCCACCGCCGCCACAACCGCCACCTCGCCGGTCAAAACCCCTTCTCTTCTTACTAAATTATGGACATGGAGGTGGAGTACTCCTTTTTAAAATGCTACTAATAGAAAAATAATAATATCAATAGTCAGAAATATAGAAGAATACTTTTTCTGTTTTTTTTCTTTAAAAAAAAAAAAGAGCAAAGGGAAGAAAACCATCGTATATCACAACAACACACGCCGAATCTCTTATCCCTCTCTCCGAGGAGGAACCCAAAAAATACAAAAATAAATCCCCCAATCTCTCCTTCACTAATCACTCCCAATTTGAAATTAGGATTTTCTGGGTTTTTGGAGATCATTTTTCTTGGAATGAAATTCCAATGATAGTATACTCACTGCTTGTATTGTATTCTCAATTTTCTTAGTAAAAATAAATAAATTAGATGGCTCAGTACAGGCAATCGGGCCACCATTACTCAAACGGCACGTCGGATCACGTCTCCGTCGGCATTCGTGCTTCTTCTTCTTCTTCAGCTCCGCTGCAGAAACCGGCCCGACAGCGAAGATCCACCCGATCCGACAAAACCAGACCTGCCGCCTTCTCAATCCCCGCCCTCATTCTATTCCTGTGCGTCTTGCTCCTTGTCACTGCACTAGCTTACTATTACATCTCCACATTTAGTAATACCAAAGGTCAGTCTTACTGTTACTCTTCTTTTTTCCATTTGCTCATTTCTTGTGTTTGGTTGGAGAATGAGGAGTGGGAATTTGGATTTTTGATGTGCTCTTTTGAGTTGAGGTGGCGTTTGTGTAACTGTGGTATATGTGAATGTGGGCGCAGATATAAATGATCATCGTCTTCATAGTAGTTTTCTTGAGGATGATAACGAAACTGACTTTCTTACCAATGTCACCCGGACGGATGCTATTAGAGTGAGGTTCGGGCAGGGATCAGCGGGTCACGGGCGGGATTCCAGGTACTGGGATAAGGATGATAGGAGGAGAGATGAGGACTACGGTGAGGATGATGTGGAAAATGCCAATAAGGGTAGTCGTGATCTGGTTAAAACTAAAAATGCGAAAGAGAAGATGTTGAAGGTCAATGGGACAGATAAGGTTATAGATAGAAAGCGGATTGCTGGATTATACAATGAAAATGGGAGAAAAGAATTGGAGAAGTATGAAGCAGAGTATGAGGCATCGTTGAAGGATGTAGGAAAACCGCGGGAAGGAAATGGTATGAAGAGCGAATTGATTGGTGATGAGGATGATGTTGAGCAAAATGAGGGGGTGGATAATGACAATGAGTATGATGATGGTATTGATTCTCATGATCCTCGTGTGGACGAATATGGTGATTCTCAGCACAAAAAAGAGGAGCATAGTGGTGGGGGAATGATGCGGGATGAAGCCAAGAGAGAGAAAACTAATGCTGTCGATAATGCTGAAAATAAGGATCAAAGTGTTACCAAGAATAATGATGATGGCTCTAGGAAATCATCGAACAAGGGTTCTAATTTGAAATCCCAGATTGTGGAGGAGCTTGGTGCTAGCTCTGAACATGTCAGTAGCATTGGTAGTCAATCAACAAGTAAGCCGCGGTCAGATTCAAGAAAGAAACCAAAGCGACGAAAATATTCAGGTAGTTTACTTTCTTTTGGTTTTTATACGTATCATTATGCATTAATTCCAATGCAATTTCTTCTCTCCTTAGTTGCCTGTTGTTTTTGCTTTCTTTTTTAGAGGAATGAAGGGGACCTTTTCATTTCTATATCTTTTGGGAAATAGTAGTTCTCTAAGTATATTCGGTTTCATATACTCATGACACCTCTGTAGGCGATAAAAGGTCTTTTAGACGGGCATTCCATTTTATAGATATCTGTATGTTAACTAATAACTGTTGCTTTATTTTGTAACTAATACGTGAATGGATACCTAGTATGGTACATGGCATGTAGGAGTGACTGAATACCCACACCTCCACGTTAGTTGATAGTGTGGAGTAAAGCAACATTCTTTTGCCGGATTGATCTGAGAATGCTAAACTTTAGTGTTTTATGTGGAGGTGTATAAAGTAATTTTACCTTATTTTTGTGTTAAAAAACTACAATCTAAAGTGAAACCTGAAAGAACTTTGTCAACCTTTTTTCTTTTCGTCTTTTGGGACTAACATATCACACTTCAATTATTCAGGCTCTTGTGTGATGAAGTTTCTAAATTCTACTGCACAGCTTGTAGAGCCTTTTGAAAGTCGAAAATTTGCTAGATTTTCCTTGCAATATTCTGAAATGGAGAAGCTCGATGATCAGGAACAATGGGAGCCGAGATTTGCTGGTCATCAGAGCTTGAAAGAACGGGAAGAATCATTTTTGGCACATGATCAAAAAATAAATTGTGGTTTTGTCAAAGGTCCAGAAGGATCTCCAAGTACAGGGTTCGATTTGACAGAAGATGATACAAGTTATCTTAGTAGATGCCACATTGCTGTGATATCTTGCATTTTTGGAAATTCAGATCGCTTGAGGTCACCGGCTACTAAAATGGTATGTACACTTTTACAATAGTAATGTCCACACATATATTGATCAAGAATGATGCATGGAAGCTTAGTAGCTGGACTGGACAGACCTGATTCCAAGGGGACTTGTTAGTTTTAGGTTGGATTATGGCTAGGGTTTATTGGGGATCAAATTTAAGGTCGGTTCTAGGGTTTACTCTAGTGATTTTAAGACATTTCTTGAGGATAAGATTTGGAGTGTAAACAGAAATTTAGATTAGTATATCAAAGTAAGCATTACATCCAGGGTCTTGGGAGTCACACCTGTGTGTAGAACTACATCACTCGACTCATACCACATAGCTGATTTCTGAAAAAAATTAACACTGAATTTTATTCAAAGCAATCATGTGCTTTATATACAGCCACTAAGAGATCTTAATAGGACCATGATCTGGACTCAGAGCATTAAAATTAAAAAGACTTTAGTACTTAGACCCAAAACAAAGGCCCATTATTTAGAAATACTCTTTAAAACCCTTTTTTTCTGGGTGAAGAGTGACTTCAAATAAAACTTAAAACCATGGGTCCAAACAATATCCAGCGATACTAGAAATTACAGATGTATGTTCTAGGAAGAAACTTCAGAACTTATTAGGACTTGAAGATACATTACCATTTATAAAATTGGATTCTTGTTCCGCATAATAGAAGAATGTATGAACACATTTGGAGCATATGACATCTTCCAACTCTGAAGAAAACATAAAACGAGGAAGTTATGTTTTCCAATTCTTTCAGAATATCTTTTAATTTGACCTTAAATGCCATTTGTGGTCTTACAAATCTTCCCATTTTGCCCTTTTCTCAGCAAACTATATTTGCATGTGTGGTTATGGTACTGATTTTTTCAAGTTATGTTCCTCTTTCAGGTCACTCGTTTATCAAAGAAAAATGTATGTTTTGTTATGTTTGTGGATGAAGTTACTTTGCACACTCTTTCTTCTGAAGGTCATATGCCAGACAGAGCGGGTTTCATTGGTTTATGGAGGATTGTGGTGGTGAAGAATCTACCATATACTGATATGAGGAGAGTGGGAAAAGTGCCGAAATTGTTGCCACATCGCCTTTTTCCTTCTGCAAGGTTAGAATCAGAGTAGACTATTGAATTGTTTGTTTCGTTGTGTGCACTCTTTTGAAATACTCAGTTGCAGCTTCTTAATTTGGTTTTAATGCTTCTTAGTTGGTTATATTCTATTTTTGCTTGATGTCGGGTGTGTGAATCTGAAGCCCGGGTTTGATGACTGAGAAAAAATGAAAAAAGTATAGATTTCCAATATACTCTTGCATCCCCCATAATTGAGGAACAGTCTGTGGAGATTCTTACTGTATCCCATCACAAACTAAATCTTTTGTTCCTTGGCTACCACTAGCTGATAGTATTTCAGAAGGTTTAAATGTTTTTACCTTGTGCATTGGACTCTTTATTGCCATTGTACTGTTGTTTTGGCCTTTCATTTGTTCCTTTGGTAGGTCTATCTCATCTTCTTGTTCAACAAGTGACTGGGAACATTTAAAGCATTTGTATTTCCAGGGATATTGACATATTCAATACCTGCACTCAATTTTTCTTGTTACTTTACTACTTCTACTCGCTAGTTTATATACTAATTTGATACTTTTTGAACACACGTCAACTAAAGACTTTGACACATTGATGAAATAAAAATGTACCTTGTATGTAAAAAGTACAAAATTAAGACAAACTAGCAAGTACAAGTAGTAAATTAACATAAACTGATGTACATGCAGTAAATTAACACAATAAATATAGTACAAGTACTGAATATGTCATTAACCCGAACTCCAACTGGTAGGTTCTTTTATATATGACGAGAGAGTATGCTTTTTAATGAGTATTTTTGGTTGTTTTCAGCTCATCTCCAAACTGGTTGTAAGAGTCTAGGGTGCTTGTTCATTTATGAGCTATGTTTCCTTAAAACCTGTTTAAGATGCCTCTACAACCATGCATGTCTAAACCCTCTCTAGGATGCTTGGACATTTTGGTTCTTTTCATTGTGAATGATTATTGCTCGTAAATTTCTGAGTTCTGACCTTGACGTTTTGCATTTCTTCTGTTAAAGAAATGCATTATGAGGTGACTTTCTCTATTGACGAGTAAGAAATGGGGTGAACATGGTGCAATTGAGACTAATGATATCCATAGAATTCTCCCGCTTTTTTTTCTTCCTTAGGACATCTCTGCAATCTTTGGTTATTGTAGAATACCTTATATCGTGGAAGTCTTTTATTGAAGTGAAATTTTTCTTTGGGTATCTGATTAGAGGTTCTTCATGTAAATATTTTCTCAGATATTCTATTTGGTTGGATAGCAAGTTACGTCTTCAACAAGACCCTCTTTTACTTCTGGAGTACTTTTTATGGCGGAAAGGTTACGAATATGCCATTTCTAATCATTATGATCGTCATTGTGTGTGGGAAGAGGTGGCACAGAATAAGAGACTGAACAAGTATAATCATACTGTCATAGATGATCAATTTTCTTTCTACAGAGCTGATGGGCTCAAACGATTCAGTGCTGCAGATCCAAACAAGCTTCTTCCCAGCAGTAATGTCTTTTTCTGCTTATGTTTTCCTTTCTTAGTTGAATAATTCAGTGGTTGAGTTCACTTCTCCACCTGCTTCTTAATCAAGTTATCTGTTGTCTGCAGATGTTCCTGAAGGGTCCTTAATTATAAGAGCTCATACTCCAATGTCGAATCTATTCTCATGTCTATGGTTCAATGAGGTTGATCGCTTTACTCCTCGTGATCAGCTGAGTTTTGCATACACATACCAAAAATTGAAGAGGATGAATCCTGAAAAACCATTCTATCTTAACATGTTCAAGGTTAGTGGTTGTAGAAAACTTTATTGGCTATATAAGTGGATTAAAATGGAAATCGCTGCTAGTTTCAAATTTATGAACCAGTTGCCATAAATGTCAGCATTCTCCATTATCAGTAATTTAAGAATAGATTATGTGCTTTCTCATCTGCTTATTGTTTCATTAAACTGCAGGATTGTGAGAGGAGGGCAATAGCTAAGTTGTTTCGTCATAGGTCTGACGAGAAGAAAAATATTCTTCAACAAGAAGCCACTGAATGAAAACTGTGTAGGCGTCATTGAAGTCCAGTTCCTGTACATTATGGTCACACTGATTTTTTGCCAGATGGTGGTATCCCCTTCAATGCCCCCAACATTTTGTAGAAGGTACGTGCTGGTTGAGCATGCGTCACTAAGATTTTTGCAACATGGATTGGAGGTAGCTGGCTACATTGCAGATGCAAAAAATTATGTGGCCAGTGATTTGTTGGGGGTGAGGGTGGCGCTGCTGACTCTTTGACTACAATCAAATACATGATACACCTGTGGAAAGAAAAAATTATGAACTGCTGCCTTCTTAGTTGTTTTCCCTGTAACCATTCGATTACTGATTCGTTGCGTCATTTTGAGGCCAGTAATACCACGTTGTGTACTGTTTACTTCCACTGAAGCTATAACATTTGTAACTTTTTTTTCACCATATATCCTCTCTTTATTTATTTTTTTCGTGACGATTCGATATGATCGAATTTGGGTGTATGTAACATTTTGGTTGTATGATATTTTGTTGCACCTGGAGTGCTTGTTGGTCTTGCAAAAGCCATTGGTAGTTGACTGATGAACACTGATACTATTTGCATAACAATTGATGAAGTAGGGTAGGACTGTGTTGTTTGCCAGGCAAGCAGTGGGTTCCTGGTAGAGATGTCAATTCGGGTCGGGACCGGGACCGGTAAGCCCGAGCCCCTTCGGGTCGGGATCGGGTTATCGGGACCAAAATCTTGGTCCCGGTCCCGACCCGTCAAATGTTTCCGGGGCCGGGACTAGTACCGGGAAAAAATGGTCCCGGATTTTCCTTTTTTCAAATTAAAAAAAAAATCTGCTATTGATTTAAATATGGGTTAACAAAACTATAGCAGCAAACTAAAATTAAAAATCTTGTGAAAGTTAATATTATGAAGCCATAATGAAAGTTCATTAAGCTATTAAGCTATTAGGCTATTAAATCTTTAATTGATAAACACCAGACACGCTTGGAAGAACATAAAACAGTGAAACTACATATCACCAAGAGAGCTTGAAAGATGACACGAAGTATACCACACACTGCAAAGGTTCGCAATATCATATGTATAAACAATTTTGCAAATAAATTTTCTCTGCCCAACTTGCTAAAATTCAGATTTAAGCAAGTACATGAAGTACTAATCAGATATGAGCATCCACTCTTTTACCTTACTGTAGCGTGCTTGTGAAACAGAGAACTGAGTTTGATCTTTGATAACAGAGAATGAAGAGCGGTGCGGTGGTGCTGGTGCTGGATCAGCGGCGTCATGGTGCGGTGGTGCTGGTGGCTGGCTCCGGTGAGGGTGGTGATGATGTGCGGTTATGCGAGGGAGAGAGGGAGCGTGGCTGCGCAGCGTGAGGGGAGGGAAAGACGAAAGAGAGGGTGTGTGCTGCTGTACCTAATTAATTCTTGCAAGTTGGGCCGGGACCATTTCCCGACGGGTCCGACCCGATGGGTCCCGGTCCCGACCGGTCAAGACCCGAGATAATTCGGGACGGGACCGCTGGTCCCGGATAAATATGGGACCAAAAATGTGGTCCCGGTCCCGGAAAAAAACCCAGGACTGGGACCGGGTCTTCGGGTCTCGGGACTTTTTGACACCCCTAGTTCCCGGGGCCAGCCTCCTCTCCTTCTGTATTTTTTTATTATTATTATTATTTTGACAGCATCTTCCTTCTGTATTGATGTTGACAGGAGTGGGGAAACGAACAGACGGATATCTATTTGTTTAGACCCAAAAATAAATGGGACAGACTAGTCCTAGTCCCTTTAAGAACGGATGGATCAAATCTATCCATCTAAAAGAGTCTGGTCTGGACGGTTCCAGCCTGAATATTTTTTTGTCAAAAACTTTATTTTTTTCAATTTTTTTATAGAAAAAAAATGCTATAAGCATTTTCTATCATTATGGTCCATCACACAAAAATATGCCAGTAAATATTATTTCATGTTACAAATACAACTTCATCTAACAAGTGAAAACTATCTTAAACTTGTTTTTTATATCATCAGATCTAGACAAAACATAAAAACTGTATAAATTTACTTAAACCTAAAATCTCATAACATAGTGAGACTGGTATGCTCTTTTGGTGTGTGAGTCGAATTAGACACTTACAAAATATTAATTTTTTTTTAAAATTTCATTATTATTTAGAAAAATAATAAAGGGATAGACGGGAACCCACCGGTTTGTCCCGTCTGTCCGTGTGTATAGCGGGACGGGTCTGACCCGACTCGTTTATTAAATGAGACTAAAATTGTTGTCCATATTCCGTCTAAAATTGAACAAACGGGACGAGAATATAGATAGTACCTATATTGTCACCCCTAGATGCTGATATGAAGGTGCAAAACTTCTGGCTTCTCTAAATTCTCAGCGGTTTGCTCACCTTACAACATTTGAGCTGTCATTGAACTCTACAAATAGTTTATTTATTTATTTATCGAAATCATACGATATTAACTAAAATACTCTGCTGACTAGCCGTACAGTGCTATCAATGAAACCTCCCTACCAATTAGATATTCAGATTAGATGAATGCATCTTCTTGTTCTGTTTCATGTTTGTCATGTTGGTAGATAAAAGAAATAAAATTAGAAGTTAAGCCCAAGTCCCCAAAAGCTAAACTCAGTATCAACAAACATTTGATTTGTCCCTACAACTTATAGGCTCGTCAAGCCCAATGAAAAGGACCATCCACACCAATGTGTTTTTGGTGTGGGTTTTTGGGTGTCATTTGGTACAGCAATGGGTTTTGGGGGAGGGGGGGGAGTTTTTCTGATAGTGGCCCCCACTGTCAGCTTATTTATATAAAAAAAT
Source organism: Viola odorata (assembly GCA_963691705.1). Lineage (NCBI taxonomy): Eukaryota > Viridiplantae > Streptophyta > Magnoliopsida > Malpighiales > Violaceae > Viola > Viola odorata. The sequence goes on from OY829537.1 coordinate 344,887, forward strand.
TAAATTAGGTGGACCAACGCGTGCGATGCCATGGTTGTCAATGACAGCCCTGCAGCGCACCCGTGGCGCGCTGCCATTGGCCACCGATTTCTTTCTTCTTCTTTTCCCTCATTTTTTAAATGGGATTTTTTATAATAAATAATGAAAATAATTTTATAAAAAATATACTATTATTTTTAATTTTTTGAGATCTATAAATAGAGACTAGGTTTGTATTATTTGGACAATAAAAAAAATTAGATTTTTTTACATTTTTTTTCTTTTTTTTCTTTTTTAAATGATTTTTTTCATAATAATTACGCAAAATAATTTTATAAAAAATATACCATTATTTTTCATTTTGAGATCTATAAATTGAGACTAGGTTTGTATTATTTGAACACTAAAAAAAATTCGAGTTTTTTTACATTTTTTCTTTTTTTCTTTTTTAAATGCATTTTTTCATAATAATTACTCAAAATAATTATAAAAAATATATTTTTATTTTTATTTTTTGAGATCTATAATTACTCAAAACACCACATGTGATTTGAACGAAATTATTGAAATGAACATACACTTTCACAACCCACGATTAGATTTAAAAAAATTATTTCTCAAGTTTAGGTATATTTAGTGTGTATTTTCTTGTTCGTTTGCAATAATCTATATATGTTTGATTTACTGATTGATAAATAAAATCGTATGTTATTTTTAAAAAATATTATATTATTTATTGTATTAAAAAGTATAGATTTTTTGAAATATGAAAAAAATATGAAATTTAATTAATTTTTATTAAAAATATATTATTTATTATTTATTATATTATAAAAAATAAATTATAGTAATTATAAATGTTAATAAGAAAAAGAAATGAAAGTTAGTGGAAAACTGATGTGGAAGGGAAAGAAAGTGAATAACACCCTGAAAAACACATTGCTGTGAGAAGTGGGTGTTATTTGAAAATTTGGTTGGGTGTTAAGCTGATGTGGCAGGAGAAAAAATGAATAACACCCTAAATTTGACACCCACTGCTGTGGATATATTAGGCTCGTCAAGCCCTATGCGAATTATTCCTTTTTTATGACAAAAAAATGGTATAATTCACTCATGCATTTGTATCATATTTCAGGATAAGCCACTATATTTGTAATTGAACTAAATAAGTCACTACATTTATCCACTTGATTTACATTAGCCACTCTTTTCTAAAAATAGTTATACCTTATTTGACATTTAAAAAAACAACAATTATAGTGATTTAATTAGTATTGTAATAATATTTAGGTTTATAAAAAAATAATTAGTAATAACTCTTAATTGGATAGAAAATTCATATATATAACACCATTTTACAATGATAATTGTCAATAAAATTTCCTTTAAACTTTTTATTACAATCATTTTGATTTTGATTTTTGACACAGCTAAAGGATTATTTTAAGAAAAGAAAGTAAAAAAGACGACCTCATACTCCATGTAGCCCACGACAAAAGAAATAATGAACGTACGTAGTGGAATTGATTACACCTAGCTAGCGATCCAATCCAAAGAATAGCAACTTTCATTGAAGCTTTCCAAATTGTTTTTGAAGAGTGGAATGAATGCATCTATGCTTCCATCCCTCGTGGACGACGGCAGTAGAAGCATCGCCCCTTCCGTCGGGCAATATGACGGCATAAAAGCATAAGCTCCTCCTCCGGCCCCGCCGAAATCCAGATCGTAAAACGGAAACCTCATCCAGCTGTCCACTTCCACATCCGGACACAGGCTGCTCTGGATGTTCATGCTCCCGGTCGGAACCAGCTTCTCCTTCTTTGCATTGCTATTTGCGAAATTGATAAAAGACTTGAAGTAATTTGCGTTCACGTGCGCAATCTCATTTTGTATGATCATCGCCGCATAAGACAATTCCTCGTGCAACAGGTCCATCACTCTTGCAGTAGGAAACGCCCATAGCACCAAATTCCCAAAATACTCGTTAGGAACTTGTGGTGCCAATTTGGACCGACCGTTGACTGAAATCCTGAGTTCGGTGCTCACCGATCCGTCCATCTGACGTGCCTTAGTGATGGATCTCCACAAATGAGCAACCACGCTCACGAAAGTACTGTAAGGCCGTCCGTAACCTGGAGAGGTTGCCTTAGTTTTAATTTTGGCAATGAAATCGAGACTAAAATGGACTTTGTGGACTACAATGTCACTATCAAGAAAATTAGAGGGGTTGTAGATCATCATGAGCTGCTTCTTGCTTTCAAACTCTCTCCCTCTATGGTCCACCACGGAATTCGGAGGTAGCACTTCAGGGTTGAAAATGGTTCGGTCATGAGTCGGGAGAGGGGTCATGTCGAGTCCACGACAAGCTTTCCCCCACGCAACTAAGAACCTGCTGGTAGAGTCACCATCCGCGACCAGGTGGTGGGCTGTGAAGCCTACCACCAACGAGCCGCAAACGAATTTCGTGAGCTGAACTTGGACCAACTCCTCCACATCTTTCAAGCTTGGATGAAGGGTTAGAAGGAATGGAGATGGATTCAACGGCATGATCTTCTCGAGGTTGAAGTCAGCCGTCGCTATTACCAGCTTAACCCCCTCGTCATTCAGAAGAATGGCAGGATCATCATTATCGTCGTCATCCTCATCGTTGTTAATGCTTTCGGTGTGGATCAATCTACCGGCCCACTCCCGGTAATCGGCCAGAGCCCGTTGAAGGCCGTGGACGATGGTTGATGTGGGTGGGGTTGGGGGACGGAAGGCGTAGATGACTGCAATGTGACCGATGTAAGTGGCCTTATCAAAAACACTAAGAGGGATGGAATGTGTTGATGGATGAGGAGAAATAATGTTGGCATTATCATAAATTGGCTTGATTGTCCTCACACTCTCTACCTTCACGTTCATGCTGTTGCTAAATTTTTTTATGTTTTTATTTTCTTTCAACACAAAATGTTTTTAGCTAGAAAGAAAGAAGACAGGTTTTGGTTCTAAGTTCTAACTGAGGCACATTCGCCCTATATATATACATATAATTTTTAAAAATCAGATTTAAATAAATATTTAATGTATTATTAAAGAATGAAAGGAGTCATGAAGCTCGAACAAAACAGCCCAGGAAAAGAAATTTAAATTATTACTCCCTCCGTCCTCCAATAAATGACGTTTTCCTACTGAATGTTACTGTACACTTTATTTGATTTTTTAGTGTAAGATTTACTGAATGTTACTGATTGAGCACTTAATTGTCTTATTAATCATTATATTTTCCTATTATTTTGGATGATTATACTGCTTATTGTGTCTGTTTCTACTCCTATTTGCAGATTAAGTGAATTACAAAGGAGAGAAAAGCCATGAAAATTTAACTTGCGATTGCGGCAAAAACTCGGGTACAACAGTTGTACCCGGGTCTCAGTACGACTGCATATGAGAATCGGACACGTGGATAATTGTTTCCACGTCATAATTAACGGTTGCCGTCAATCTCCTTTCTTCTTTCTTTCTGAGACCTTCCTTCCTGCGTAACCCATCTCCTTTCTTCTCTCTTTCTCTTTCCCTTCCTCCTTTCCCAGCCTCTCCCAAACGAAATTCGACTGCAAGCAAATGCGTTTTAGTGGCAACAGCGGCGACTAAATAAATAAATTCGTTCCTTCCCTTCCTTACTGCGTAACCCGAACACCCAACCCCTAATCATCTCAATCGATCTCTGTTATTAGCAGCCTCCCAAACGAAATTAATTTTGTTCGGTTCGTTTCATAGATCGGAGTAAAAGTTCGGCCAAATCTCTGCGTTTTCCGATTGGTTGGTTAGTTTTTCTGTTTTCGTTCTCTATTCTTTCAATTAATTTCAGTTTATTTATTTATTTAGTCAATTAATTTCAGTTTATATAAATAAACATGTGTGTAATTTGATTAGTTTGTTGGTAATAAATTTTTCTGTGTTTATAATTGTGTCAAATAAGAGGTAATATGGATAAAAAACTTGGGTTCTAAATCTTTGCCCTACTGGTGTTTGATAAAATGCCTAGCAGAGGTTAGAGGACTCTTTATGCATCTAAAATCATGGGTTGTTACTTGCTTAAAGTCGACGTTGCAAGCAACAAGAGGAAAAAACATGGGTTTCAGTTTCTAGGTAGTCTAGATCTATGAGTTGAAGAGAACATGTTTATTGCCAACTAAATGCTTCGACTCTGGCAATAATTTTGAGTATCAATTTAACTTAGTTTCTATTATGCTGCTGGTAGCTCAGAAAGTTGGAATTCTGACAAATTATGCGTGGCTTTACATTTTCCTATAGTGTTGTCTAACACGACTATTGCGAATTCTTGGACAGGGATTAACATGGCTTCTTCCAGAGCGGTTTTCTGAATCAGAGATAGGACCAGAAGCAGGTTTTGTGAAATTTTGATAACATTGGCATACACATACCAAAAATTGAAGAGGATGAATCCTGAAAAACCATTCTATCTTAACATGTTCAAGGTTAGTGGTTGTAGAAAACTTTATTGGCTATATAAGTGGATTAAAATGGAAATCGCTGCTAGTTTCAAATTTATGAACCAGTTGCCATAAATGTCAGCATTCTCCATTATGAGTAATTTAAGAATAGATTATGTGCTTTCTCATCTGCTTATAGTTTCATTAAACTGCAGGATTGTGAGAGGAGGGCAATAACTAAGTTGTTTCGTCATAGGTCTGACGAGAAGAAAAATATTCTTCAACAAGAAGCCACTGAATGAAAACTGTGTAGGCGTCATTGAAGTCCAGTTCCTGTACATTATTGTCACACTGATTTTTTGCCAGATGGTGGTATCCCCTTCAATGCCCCCAACATTTTGTAGAAGGTACGTGCTGGTTGAGCATGCGTCACTAAGATTTTTGCAACATGGATTGGAGGTAGCTGGCTACATTGCAGATGCAAAAAATTATGTGGCCAGTGATTTGTTGGGGGTGAGGGTGGCGCTGCTGACTCTTTGACTACAATCAAATACATGATACACCTGTGGAAAGAAAAAATTATGAACTGCTGCCTTCTTAGTTGTTTTCCCTGTAACTATTCGATTACTGATTCGTTGCGTCATTTTGAGGCCAGTAATACCACGTTGTGTACTGTTTACTTCCACTAAAGCTATAACATTTGTAACTTTTTTTTCACCATATATCCTCTCTTTATTATTTATTTTTTTCGTGACGATTCGATATGATCGAATTTGGGTGTATGTAACATTTTGATTGTATGATATTTTGTTGCACCTGGAGTGCTTGTTGGTCTTTGCAAAAGCCATTGGTAGTTGACTGATGAACATTGTGATACTACTTGCATAACAATTGATAAAGTAGGGTAGGACTGTGTTGTTTGCCAGACAAGCAGTGGGTTCCTGGGGCCAGCTTCCTCTCCTTTGGATCTGGACAAGAGCTTGGTTTTTATCTTCCTTCTGTATTTTTTTTTTTACAGCATCTTCCTTATGTATTGATGTTGCCAGGAGTGGCGAAACGAACGGACGGATATTTATTTGTTTAGACCCAGAAATAAATGGGACAGACTAGCCCTGGTCCGTTTAAGAACGGATGGATCAGATCCATCCATCTAATAGAGCCTGGTCCGGACGGTTTCTGTCCGAATATTTTTTTGTCAAAAACTTTATTTTTTTTCAATTATTTTTAGAAAAAAATGCTACCAGTATTTTCTGTCATTATGTTCCATCACACAAAAACATGCCAGTAAATATTATTTCATGTTACAAATACAACTTCATCTACCAAGTGAAAACCATCTTAAACTTGAACTTGTTTTTTATATCATCAGATCTGCACAAAACATAAAAACTGTATAAATTTACTTAAACCTAAAATCTCATAACATAGTGAGACTGGTATGCTCTTCTGATGTGTGGGTCGGATTAGACACCTACAAAATATTAAAAAAAAAAATTTTTTTTTAAAAATTCATTATTATTTAGAAAAATAATAAAGGGATAGACGGGAACCCACCGGTTTGTCCCATCTGTCCGTGTGTATAGCGGGACGGGTCTGACCCGATTCGTTTATTAAATGAGACTAAAATTGTTGTCCATATTCCGTCTAAAATTGAACAAACGGGACGAGTATATAGATAATACCTACATTGTCACCCCTAGATGCTGATATGAAGGTGCAAAACTTCTGGCTTCTCTAAATTCTCAGTGGTTTGCTCACCTTACAACATTTGGGCTGTCATTGAACTCTACAAATAGTTTATTTATTTTTTTATCGAAATCATATGATATTAATCAAAATACTCTGCTGACTATTCTAGATTAGAGTCGTACAGTGCTATCAATGAAACCTCCCTACCAATTAGATATTCAGATTAGATGAATGCATCTTCTTGTTTTGTTTCATGTTTGTCACGTTGGTAGATAAAAGAAATAAAATGAGAAGTTCAGCCCAAGTCCCCAAAAGCTAAATTCAGTATCAACAAACATTTGGTTTTCAGTCAAGCCCAAGTCCCTACAACTTATAGGCGCGGCAACCCTTATAATTCACTCATGCATTTGTATCATATTTCAGGATAAACTACTACATTTGTAATTGAACTAAATAAGTCACTGCATTTATCCACTTGATTTACATTAGCCACTCTTTCCTAAAAATAGTTATACCTTGTTTGACATGTAAAAAAACAACGGTTATACTGATTTAATTAATATTGTAATAATATTTAGGTTTATAAAAAAATAATTAGTAATAACTCTTAATAGGATAGAAAATTCATATATATAACACTATTTTACAATGATAATTGTTAAGGGTGTCAGAACGGGTCGACCCGACCCGACCCGACCCATTTCAGCATGACCCGACGGATAGCGGGTCAAAAATTACCCGACCCGTTTCTGACCAAGGAGTCTCTAAGGTGTGTGACAAGCAAGTGGAGAGTTAAGTGTGAAGTCCTAGGGTCGGCTGTGTGCTAAGAAGTGTGTTGAGCAAGCTGAAATGTTTGGCTCACAATTGAGTGATGTGGCTGGCTAGGAAGAGTGCACACAATTTGAATCACTTAGCTAGCAAACAAGAAGTCCACATGGCTCTCATGGCCACCATAGGAAGCTCCAATAATCACAGCAACAATTAAACTCAAGAAGATGAAGATTTAACTCACAAATAGCACAATAAACACCAAACAATTCAGCAAATGTGTTTGTGCAAAGATCAAATCACTAGAAAATAAAATTTTGACCTAAAATACAAAAATGCTTGGAATGAAGTATGATGGCAGCCGACGGTAGGAAACAATATTTCCACCGTAGATATGGAAGCACAAGGTATTTGAACCGAAAGAAAGGCAAGAAAATGATGATTTTCAGTTTAGGGGAATGGTGACATATTTTGCAAGAAATTGAAAAAAAATTCACCACAAAAGAGAGATGTTCTACGGTAGAGGAGATGATTCTAACCGTAGAAATGGAGTTTACCAACCTAGAAGACAGCTTGGAGCTCCACTACCACTTGATAAGAGTTCGGCTTCCTTTTTGGAGAAGAAGGCCGAATGTTGTTCTTGAAGGATCTAGTCCTCTTTGGGAGGATGGTAAACCGGTGGTGTTTGATGGATGATGAACACGAAATGATGGATAAATGGAGAAGATAACATCGCTAAAAGGAATGCGGATTGTGCAGCGGATTAATGGATGAAAAGGAGAGTGTTTTGATGAACAATAAGTATATAACTTCAATACCCAATAAACCCTCTCTAGTCTAGCTAGAGCAACCTTGTTACAAAGTAAAGAAGATAAAATGCTGGTTTTAAGAACTCTAAATTGTCCTATTGGCTCACATAATGTGAAGTGTTCTTTGTATAGGAAAACTTAACAAAACAAATACAAGTACTGAAATGACACATAAAAATTTCTTTAAACTTTTTATTACAATCATTTTGATTTTGACTTTTGACAGAGCTAAAGGATTATTTTAAGAAAAGAAAGTAAAAAAGATGACCTCATACTCCATATAGCCGACGACAGAAGAAATAATGAACGTACGTAGTGGAATTGATTACTCCGAGCTAGCTAGTGATCCAATCCAAAGAATAGCAACTTTGAATGAAGGTTTCTAAATTGTTTTTGAAGAGTGGAATGAATGCATCTATGCTTCCATCTCTCGTCGACGACGGCAGTAGAAACATCATCCCTTCCGTCGGGAAATATGACGGCATAAAAGCATAAGCTCCTCCTCCGGTCCCCCCGAAATCCAGATCCTGAAACGGAAACCTCAGCCAGCTGTCCACTTCCAAATCCGGACACAGGCTGCTCCGGCCGTTCATGCTCGCGGTCGAAACCAGCTTCTCCTTCTTTACATAGCTATTTGCGAAATTAATGAAAGACTTGAAGTAATTCGCGTTCACGTTCGCAACCGCATTTTGTATGATCATCGCCGCGTAAGACAATTCCTCGTGCAACAGGTCCATCACTCTTGCACTAGGAAACGCCCATAGCACCAAATTACCAAAATACTCGTTAGGAACTTGTGGTGCTAATTTGGACCTGCCGTTGACTGAAATCCTGACCTGGGTCCTGACCGATCCGTCCATCTGACGTGCCTTAGTGATGGATCTCCACAAATGAGCAACCACGCTGACGAAAGTACTGTAAGGCCGTCCGTAACCTGGAGAGGTTGCCTTAGTTTTAATTTTGGCAATGAAATCGGGACTAAAATGGACTTTGTGGACTACAATGTCATTATCAAGAAAATTAGGGGACTTGTTGATCATTATGAGCTGCTTCTTGCTTTTAAACTCTCTCCCTCTATGGTCCACCATGGAATTCGGAGGTAGCACTTCAGGGTTGAAAATGGTTCGGTCATGAGTCGGGAGAGGGGTCATGTCGAGTCCACGACAAGCTTTCCCCCACGCAACTAAGAACCTGCTTGTAGAGTCACCATCCGCGACCAGGTGGTGGGCTGTGAAGCCTACCACCAATGAGCCGCAAGCGAATTTCGTGAGCTGAACTTGGACCAGCTCCTCCACATCTTTCAAGCTTGGATGAAGGGTTAGAAGGGTTGGAGATGGATTCAACGGCATGATCTTCTCGAGGTTGAAATCAACCGTTGCTATCACCAATTTAACCCCCTTGTCATTCAGAAGAATGACAGGATCATCATTATCGTCGTCATCTTCATCCTCATCCTCATCCTCATCGCTGTTAATGTTTTTGATGGTGTGGCCCAATCTACCGGCCCACTCCTGGTAATCTGCCAGAGCCCGTTGAAGACCGTGGACGATGGTTGAGGTGGGTGGGGTTGGGGGACGGAAGGCGTAGATGACTGCCATGTGGGCATTGTATGTGACCTTATCAAAAACACTAAGAGGGATGGAATATGTTGATGGAGGAGGAGAAATAATGTTGCCATTATCATAAATTGGCTTGATTGTCCTCACACTCTCTACCTTCACGTTCATGCTGTTGCTAATTTTTTTTTCAAAAGATGTTTTTAGCTAGAAAGAAAGAAGACAGGTTTTGGTTCTAACTGAGGCACGTTCGTCCTATATATATACATATAATTTTTTAAAAATCAGATTTACATAAATATTTAATGTATTATTAAAGAATGAAAGGAGTCATGAAGCTCATGACGAACAAAACAGCCCAAGAAAAGAAATTTAAATTATTACCATTTAGGTGGCTGGGAAGCCATTGCTAATAATTGATGAAGTGTTGATGAAGTGGGTTAGGACTGTGTTGATTAGTCAGGTAGCGGGTCAAAAATGACCCGACCTATTTATGACCCATCGGGTAACACTGTTGATGGATGAGGAGAAATAATGTTGGCATTATCATAAATCAACCAACCCGCTGCATCCCGCTAATAATTGATGAAGTAGGGTAGGACTGTGTTGTTTCCTGGGGCCAGCCTCCTCTCCCTTTGGATCTGGACAAGACCTTGGTTTTAATTATGTGAGTAGTACTGGTGCTGCTTTTATCTTCCTTCTATATTTACGTTGGTATGAAGGTGTTTAATTATGGTCCCGGCCATGATACGATCCTAGTATGTGCTACAGATATCAGAATCGTACGATCAACCTCTCTTATGAAACTTCAAGATGTTATCTCTCGAATAGAACAGGTTTCAGCTCATTCGGACGAGCGGATTGGAAGTTATGCCCGTCGAAATTTCCTTGCGCAGAACGGACGTGATTACGCCACATCCCAACGGAATCACGCCAAGAACAGAAGCAATTACGGAAAGAAAACATTGACTTTCCTTTAGTTGGTTGGTTATTCTATTTTGGGATTTAATTAACTATTTATTTAATTATTTATAATTAGTTTAATTATCTAATTAGGAGTTCTATTAAGGGAAGGTTTCCCATTGTAAGGATTTAGGGTTTCTCCTATTTAAAGGAGCCACCTTTTTCATTATTGGGTTAAGTTATTTTCAATCAATTAAACAGAGAGGATTTTCTCAATTGTTCACGTGTGAACCTTGTTGTTTCTTAAGTCTGAACGCTTAAGTCGAATTGCAAGTAAAAGACCGAGAGTTCAAACCACTATTGTTTCGTTTCATCCTAGGTTGGTATTCACAAGTTGAATACAGGGTTAGGGATTCGAGTCAAGAACCTTTCTTGCTTGATTTGGGTTGGCTAGTACAGGTTATTAGCAGGGTCAAACGCTCAAGAGAGTTAATTATTCCGCATTCCGAAAATCCAATCCTTCGAACTAGATCAGAAAGTACTCGTTGCGTATCCTACGCAACTAGGATCGTATCAGGCCAGCCAGTGATATTTTTGAGCCGACCATCCGGTATTAAGTGGATTTGGGCCCGATAGAACCTCGAAAGGTGACAAAACTCTACCTTAAAAGTTTTAATGTTTACATTTACAGACAATTGAGTCCATTGTATTTTTCCAAGCTTATCGCAATCTTGTTTCCTAAGAAGATTTGTAAGTTAAAATGTATGAGAATAATAATTTAGAGTGTGAAAATATCAACAATCTTTTTATTTTATACACATTTTTATTTGACCTAGCATTCTAGTTTTCTAATCATGTCAAACAGTCACTACAAAACAATATGGCTATACTAGATAACGTTGCTTATTTTTGCCACTAGTATGTTATATTACTCTTCGTAACTAAAAATATATATTTTTATGACGGATTGCTACTAAAAGTAAGCAATTTAAATTACAAGAATTTTTAATGTTTGCATAAAATAGTCAATCGTGACAAAATATATGTTACAATTATTATCCACTACTAATTATTATTGCAAGATATTTTAGCATTTGGCGCAATTTGGAGAAAATACTTTTGGCGCAAAAAAGTAAGATGTAGTTATAAATCGTAGCTAAAAGAACAGATTTTTTTTAGTGTATTTAGTAACGATGTGTGGCAAAATGAAAATATTAGAAGGACATAGAAACAACATACATGTCATTAAAAAAAAATTATAATATAATTAGTAACGAGGTGTAAGAAAATGAGTTAGCGCACTCAGGGGTCTCTAAGCTTATCATTTTCATTTTAATCAGTCCCTAATGGCCGAGGTCACTCTTATCATAACGGTGATAAACGACCATTATCTTACAATTTTTTAATATTAAATCTAAAAAATTTATCTCAACCGGGGCCCACGTGTCAGGAAATCTGACATTTTATCCTAACAATATCTAAAATAATAATTTTATTAATTATTTCAAAAAATAAATAAATTAAACTTATGTTAACAAAAAAAAATAGATCATTAAAATTTGAAATCCCACCCACCTCCGTTAATCAACCGCAGCACTACTCTTCCTCTTATTCTGCAGCTGCCGCAAAAAGACGGCGAGAGATGGATTTAATGGTGGTGACTGAGAGAGGTGGTGCCGTGGTGATTTGGTTTTGGAATTAATTGTAGGCCAATATGTGTGATTACGACTGTATATTGATCAATTTTTTGTCACTTTCATGGCAAAAAAAATAACCTTGAAACTTTATATACTCAGCGACCATTGTCTCTTCGGTGCTCTCAAAAGCCAGTTAAATCTAAACTACTTGAGACAATAAATTCAAAATGGGTTAATGTTAAAATGGCACTTGTACTCTATTTGGTTGACTGATTTGGTACCTGTCCTGTTTTTTCTTTCAAAAAGTACTCGCACTCAAAAAGTTGTTCACATTTGGTACCTCACCCGAACACCGTACATCGAAGGCCTTAAATTGTCCAACGTGGCATGACATATCAAATGCCACGTGTGTGCTTGCTGATGTGGCATGCCACGTCTACAAATTAGACCCGTGCTTTAAAAAATGGGTCGGGTCGGGTCAACGGTTTCTTCTCAGTCCCACGAAGCCCGGGTCACACTTACCAAAACCGTTGACCCATTAGGGTGAGATACTCTGTGAACAACATTTTGGACGACGTTAGGGTGAGGTACCAAATGTGAATAACCTTTTGAGTGCGAGTACTTTTTAAAGGCAAAAAGTAATGCAGGTACTAAATCAGTCAATCAAATAGAATGTAGGTGTCATTTTTTTACATTAAAAACGGATGGACCAGGCCCATCCATCTAAAGGAGTCGGGTGGACGGTTCCTATCCAAATATTTTTTGTCAAAAACTTTTTTTTTTTCAATTTTTTTTTACAAAAAAATGCTACCGACATTTTCTGCCATTATGGTCCATCACACAAAACACATGCCCATAAATGTTGTTTCGTGTTACAAATATAACCTCATCTAATAAGTGAAAACTATCTTAAACTTAAGTCTTTTATATCATCAAATCTACACAAAGAAAACTGTATAAATTTACTTTAACCTAAAATCTCATCACATAGTGAGGCTGGTATGTTCTTGTGGTGCGTGGGTCGGATTAGACACTTACAAAATATTTAAAAAATTATTATTTTTAAATTAAATAATATTTTTTAAAATTAAATTATTATTTAGAAAATTAATAAAGGGATAGACGGGAACCCGCAGGTTTATCCCGTTTGTCCGTGTGTATAGCGGGACGGGTCTGACCCGACCCGTTTATTAAATAAAACTAAAACTGTTGTCCATATTCCGTCTAAAATTGAACGAACGAGACGAGTATATAGACAATGCCTATATTATCACTCCTAGCTGTTGACATGAAGGTGCAAAACTTCTGGCTTTTTTAAATTCTCAGTGGTTTGCTCACCTTACAACATTTGGGTTGTCATTGAACTCTACAAATAGTTTATTTTATTTTTTATGGAAATCATAGTGTATCAGTCAGAATACTCTACTGACTATTCTAGATTAGAGCCATGCAGTGCTATCAATGAAAGCTCCCTGCCAATTAGATATTCAGATTAGATGAATGCATCTTCTTGCCTGTTTCATGTTTGTCATGTTGGTGGATAAAAGAAATAAAATGAGAAGTTAAGCCCAAGTCCCCAAAAGCTAAACTCAGTATCTACAAACATTTGGTTTTCAGTCAAGCCCAAGTCCCTACAACTTATAGGCTCGTCAAGCCCATGTTATTCATCCCTTTTATAAAACTTTTTGAACACTAACATACATGATTGATGATGATACATATCGTCTCCTTCAAATGTATGTAAAATACCTCCCCCCACTTGTCAAAATATTTGAAGGATGTATTTAGATTGAGGTAGGAATTTGAAGATTAAAATCTCAAGTTTCAGTTTGATTTCAGTGTCATATTGTGCTTTGAATTAAAATCCTTTTTTATTCCCTAAACATCTATGGTACAAACGTTCTTTTACTAAAGTTCTTGGAAGTTTCATCAATGGTTGTGCAAGTTGGTCATTTCTAAGAAGTTACATGCTCCAATTGGAAGGAGAGTGTATTGGAAGATCTTTTGTTTCCTATTGGAAGGAGAGTGATCACGACCGCGCTACTTGTACTATATATATTGACTGCTGCCTAAGTCAGTGTCTCATCAAATTTTTTTCACTTTCATGTCAAAAAAATAACCTTGAAACTTTATATACTTAGAGACCATTGTCTCTTGGGTGCTCTCAAAAACCAGTTAAATATCTAAACTCGTTGAGACAATAAATTCAAAATAAAAAAGCATTAAGGTTGTATATGTACCTGGACTACCAGGTTGTCAACGTCCAAGCTCAATTTGATCTTTTGTGTATGGTCTTCTACGTCAACAAACATCAGTGTTCATACATTATCCCGGGTAATATTATTTACATTTTTTACATAAATAGTGATTCCGGCACGAAAAATAAGTTTCACTACTGTTGCTACCCGGTTTTGTCGAAAGGGTAAATTTAACTTGCGATTGGTAGAATAATTTAATTAAGTTACAAACGTTGTTTCGTTTTCTTATCCGTTGGATATAAGTGTGGGGTTTAGAGATTGGAGCCACTTAAATCTCCTTTTACCATGTCATTATTTTATATATATTAATTAAGAGTCTGAAACGATAAAGGAAAAAAAAGTAACTTAATGTTAACGGAAGTCAATCTATCAAAGTAAATAAAGAGTTTGAAATATACAAGGTGTTCACCATCTCTCTCTTTTTTCATACAAAAGAAAAGTAAAAGCAATAAGAAAATCAATTAAGAATTCGCCGCGCGGGGATACGATGCTCAAAATATTTCAAAGGATATTTATTGAACACTAATGGGAGCAGGCAGAAGAGAATTAAGAATAATGCGAGTAGAAATCGAACACCAAATTGAAAAAAATTATATGCTATTGAGTTAGCTTCGCAATAAGCATGAGCCACTGAAACCTCAAAAAGTGACGAATGACATTCACCAACAATTTATAAAATTACCGTACTAAATTGAAATCAGAAATCACTTGAACAACATTCTTATTGTCCACTTATAAAGAAGCTCTGCGTCAACCACGAGACCGCGCCTCTCTTAAATAACGTATCTCTTTTATTACATATGCCCATTGTTGCACACATCACTATAGGGATGCCATTGGTAAAAAAACTACTTTTATGATTTAGTATTCAAATAATATTTAGGTTTATAAAAAAATAATTAATAATAACTCTTAATTAGATAGAAAATCCACATATATATAACACTATTTTACAATGATAATTGTCAATAGGATTTTCTTTAAACTTTTTATTACAATCATTTTTATTTTTATTTTTATTTTTGACACAGCTAAAAGATTTTTTTTTTAAAAGAAAGTAAAAAAGATGACCTCATACTCCATATAACCGACGACAGAAGAAATAATGAACGTACGTAGTGGAATTGATTACTCCGAGCTAGCTAGTGATCCAATCCAAAGAATAGCAACTTTGAATGAAGGTTTCTAAATTGTTTTTGAAGAGTGGAATGAATGCATCTATGCTTCCATCTCTCGTCGACGACGGCAGTAGAAACATCATCCCTTCCGTCGGGAAATATGACGGCATAAAAGCATAAGCTCCTCCTCCGCCCCCCCCCCCCCCCCCCCCCCCCTCCCCCGAAACCCAGATCATGAAACGGAAACCTCATCCAGCTGTCCACTTCCAAATCCGGACACAGGCTGCTCCGGCCGTTCATGCTCGCGGTTGAAACCAGCTTCTCCTTCTTTACATTGCTATTTGCGAAGTTGATGAAAGACTTGAAGTAATTCGTGTTCACGTTCGCAACCGCATTTTGTATGATCGTCGCCGCGTAAGACAATTCCTCGTGCAACAGGTCCATCACTCTTGCACTAGGAAACGCCCATAGCACCAAATTCCCAAAATACTCGTTAGGAACTTGTGGTGCCAATTTGGACCGACCGTTGACTGAAATCCTGAGTTGGGTCCTCACCGATCCGTCCATCTGACGTGCCTTAGTGATGGATCTCCACAAATGAGCAACCACGCTCACGAAAGTACTGTAAGGCCGTCCGTAACCTGGAGAGGTTGCCTTAGTTTTAATTTTGGCAATGAAATCGGGACTAAAATGGACTTTGTGGACTACAATGTCATTATCAAGAAAATTAGAGGGCTTGTAGATCATCATGAGCTGCTTCTTGCTTTTAAACTCTCTCCCTCTATGGTCCACCATGGAATTCGGAGGTAGCACTTCAGGGTTGAAAATGGTTCGGTCATGAGTCGGGAGAGGGGTCATGCCGAGTCCACGACAAGCTTTCCCCCACGCAACTAAGAACCTGCTGGTAGAGTCACCATCCGCGACCAGGTGGTGGGCTGTGAAGCCTACCACCAACGAGCCGCAAGCGAATTTTGTGAGCTGAACTTGGAAAAGCTCCTCCACATCTTTCAAGCTTGGATGAAGGGTTAGAAGGGTTGGAGATGGATTCAACGGCATGAACTTCTCGAGGTTGAAATCAACCGTTGCTATCACCAATTTAACCCCCTTGTCATTCAGAAGAATGACAGGATCATCATTATCATCGTCATCTTGATCCTCATCCTCATCGCTGTTAATGTTTTTGATGGTGTGGCCCAATCTACCGGCCCACTCCTGGTAATCTGCCAGAGCCCGTTGAAGACCGTGGACGATGGTTGAGGTGGGTGGGGTTGGGGGACGGAAGGCGTAGATGACTGCCATGTGGGCATTGTAAGTGACCTTATCAAAAACACTAAGAGGGATGGAATATGTTGATGGACGAGGAGAAATAATGTTGGCATTATCATAAATTGGCTTGATTGTCCTCAGTCACACTCTCTACCTTCACGTTCATGCTGTTGCTAAATTTTTTTATTTTTTTATTTTTTTTCAACACAAAATGTTTTTAGCTAGAAAGAAAGAAGACAGGTTTTGGTTCTAAGTTCTAACTGAGGCACGTTCGTCCTATATATATACATATAAATTTTAAAAAATCAGATTTAAATAAATATTTAAATCGGTGGCACATTCGTCCCATCGGTTTGTCCCGTCTGTCCGTGTGTATAACGGGACGGGTCTGACCCGACTCGTTTATTAAATGAGACTAAAATTGTTGTTCATATTTCATCTAAAATTGAACAAACGGGACTAGTGTATAGATAATACCTATATTGTCACCCCTAGATGCTGATATGAAGGTGCAAAACTTCTGGCTTCTCTAAATTCTCAGCGGTTTGCTCACCTTACAACATTTTGGCTGCCATTGAACTCTACAAATAGTTTTTTTTTTATCGAAATCATATAATATTAATCAAAATACTCTGCTGATTATTTTAGATTAGAACCGTACATTGCTATCAATGAAACCTCCCTACCAATTAGATATTCAGATTAGATGAATGCATCTTCTTGTTCAGTTTCATGTTTGTCATGTTGGTAGATAAAAGAAATAAAATAAGAAGTTAGCCCAAGTCCCCAAAAGCTAAACTCAGTATCAACAAACATTTGGTTTGTCCCTACAACTTATAGGCTCGTCAAGCCCAATGAAAAGGTATATTATTAGGCTCGTCAAGCCCTATGCTATTTATCCTTTTTTTATGACGTAAAAATAGTATAATTCACTCGTATTATATTTTAGGATAAACCACTATATTTGTAATTGAATTAAATAAATCACTGCATTTATCCAATTGATTTACCTTAGCTACTCTTTCCTAAAAATAGTTATACCTTGTTTGACATTTAAAAAAACAAGAGTTATACTAATTTAATTAGTATTGTAATAATATTTAAGTTTATAAAAAAATAATTAGTAATAACTCTTAATTGGATAGAAAATTCATATATATAACACTATTTTACAATAATAATTGTCAATAAAATTTTCTTTAAACTTTTTATTACAATCATTTTGATTTTGATTTTTGACACAGCTAAAGGATTTTTTTAAGAAAAGAAAGTAAAAAAGATAACTTCATACTCCATATAGCCCACGGCAAAAGAAATAATGAACGTACGTAGTGGAATTGATTACTCCTAGCTAGCTAGTGATCCAATCCAAAGAATGAGCGTACTTAGTGGAACTGATTACTCCTAGCTAGCTAGTGATCCAATCCAAAGAATAGCAATTTTGAATGAAGGTTACTAAATTGTTTTTGAAGAGTGGAATGAATGCATCTATGCTTCCATCTCTCGTCGACGACGGCAGTAGAAACATCATCCCTTCCGTCGGGAAATATGACGGCATAAAAGCATAAGCTCCTCCTCCCGCCCCCCCGAAATCCAGATCATGAAACGGAAACCTCAGCCAGCTGTCCACTTCCAAATCCGGACACAGGCTGCTCCGGCCGTTCATGCTCGCGGTCGAAACCAGCTTCTCCTTCTTTACATTGCTATTTGCGAAATTGATGAAAGACTTGAAGTAATTCGCGTTCACGTTCGCAACCGCATTGTGTATGATCGTCGCCGCGTAAGACAATTCCTCGTGCAACAGGTCCATCACTCTTGCACTAGGAAACGCCCATAGCACCAAATTCCCAAAATACTCGTTAGGAACTTGTGGTGCCAATTTGGACCGACCGTTGACTGAAATTCTGACCTGGGTCCTCACCGATCCGTCCATCTGACGTGCCTTAGTGATGGATCTCCACAAATGAGCAACCACGCTCACGAAAGTACTGTAAGGCCGTCCGTAACCTGGAGAGGTTGCCTTAGTTTTAATTTTGTCAATGAAATCGGGACTAAAATGGACTTTGTGGACTACAATGTCAATATCAAGAAAATTAGGGGACTTGTTGATCATCATGAGCTGCTTCTTGCTTTTAAACTCTCTCCCTCTATGGTCCACCATGGAATCCGGAGGTAGCACTTCAGGGCTGAAAATGGTTCGGTCATGAGTAGGGAGAGGGGTCATGTCGAGTCCACGACAAGCTTTCCCCCACGCAACTAAGAACCTGCTGATAGAGTCACCATCCGCGACCAGGTGGTGGGCTGTGAAGCCTACCACCAACGAGCCGCAAGCGAATTTCGTGAGCTGAACTTGGAAAAGCTCCTCCACATCTTTCAAGCTTGGATGAAGGGTTAGAAGGGTTGGAGATGGATTCAACGGCATGATCTTCTCGAGGTTGAAATCAACCGTTGCTATCACCAATTTAACCCCCTTGTCATTCAGAAGAATGACAGGATCATCATTATCGTCGTCATCTTCATCCTCATCCTCATCGCTGTTAATGTTTTTGATGGTGTGGCCCAATCTACCGGCCCACTCCTGGTAATCTGCCAGAGCCCGTTGAAGACCGTGGACGATGGTTGAGGTGGGTGGGGTTGGGGGACGGAAGGCGTAGATGACTGCCATGTGGGCATTGTAAGTGACCTTATCAAAAACACTAAGAGGGATGGAATATGTTGATGGACGAGGAGAAATAATGTTGGCATTATCATAAATTGGCTTGATTGTCCTCACACTCTCTACCTTCACGTTCATGCTGTTGCTAAATTTTTTTATTTTTTTTCAACACAAAATGTTTTTAGCTAGAAAGAAAGAAGACAGGTTTTGGTTCTAAGTTCTAACTGAGGCACGTTCGTCCTATATATATACATATAAATTTAAAAAAATCAGATTTAAATAAATATTTAAATCGGTGGCACGTTCGTCCCACCGGTTTGTCCCGTCTGTCCGTGTGTATAGCGGGACGAATCTGACCCTACTCATTTATTAAATGAGACTAAAATTATTGTTCATATTTTATCTAAAATTGAACAAACGGGACTAGTATATAGATAATATCTATATTGTCACCCCTAGATGCTGATACGAAGGTGCAAAACTTTTGGCTTCTCTAAATTCTCAGCGGTTTGCTCACCTTCCAACATTTGGACAGTCATTGAACTTTATAAATAGTTTAATTTTTTTTATCAAAATCATACTATATTAATCAAATACTATTTTAGATTAGAACCGTGCTATCAATGAAACCTCCCTACCAATAAGATATTCATATTAGATGAATGCATCTTCTTGTTCTGTTTCATGTTTGTCATGTTGGTAGATAAAAGAAATAAAATGAGAAGTTATCCCAAGTCCCCAAAAGCTAAACTCAATATCAACAAACATTTGGTTTGTCCCTACAACTTATAGGCTCGTCAAGCCCAATGAAAAGGTACTCCCTCTGTCTTTTAAAGAGGGATGCCCGCACTGTAGACAAGCGTCTCGAGAAGGTCGGATGACGCACTATTTGACCTCAAAAAATTTCGTACTTTTTTTCGAACGTACATTAATTCTTAATGTACGTCCGAGAAAAAATTCGAAATTTTTTGGGGTCAAATAGTGCGTCATCCGGCCTCCTCAATATGCGTATGAATAGTGCGGGCGGAGGGAGTATATTATTAGGCTCGTCAAGCCCTATGCTATTCATCCTTTTTTATGATGAAAAAATGGTACTCCCTCCTTATTACAAAGAACGTCGTTTACTATTCCGGCGTGTATTTTAAGGCGGCCGGAATAGTAGCTATATGACCTTGAAAAAGTTTGAAATTTTTACACAACGTATATTAATCCTTCACGTACATTGAAAAAAAAATTCAGAATTTTTTGGGGTCATATAGCTACTATTCCGGCCGCCTTGAAATACGCACCGAAATAGTAAACGACGTTCTTTGTAATAAGGAGGGAGTATAATTTACTCGTATCATATTTTAGGATAAACCACTATATTTGTAATTGAACTAAATAAGTCACTGCATTTATCCAATTGATTTACATTAGCCACTCTTTCTTAAAAATAGTTATATCTTGTTTGACATTTAAAAAAATAAGAGTTATACTGATTTAATTAGTATTGTAATAATATTTAGGTTTATAAAAAAATAATTAGTAATAACTCTTAATTGGATAGAAAATTCATATATATAACACTATTTTACAATGATAATTGTCAATAAAATTTTCTTTAAACTTTTTATTACAATCATTTTGATTTTGATTTTTGACACAGCTAAAGGATTTTTTTAAGAAAAGAAAGTAAAAAAAATGACCTCATACTCCATATAGCCGACGACAAAAGAAATACTGAACGTACGTAGTGGAATTGATTACTCCTAGCTAGCTAGTGATCCAATCCAAAGAATGAACGTACGTAGTGGAATTGATTACTCCTAGCTAGCTAGTGATCCAATCCAAAGAATAGCAATTGTGAATGAAGGTCTCTAAATTGTTTTTGAAGAGTGGAATGAATGCATCTTTGCTTCCATCTCTCGTCGACGACGGCAGTAGAAACATCATCCCTTCCGTCGGGAAATATGACGGCATAAAAGCATAAGCTCCTCCTCCGCCCCTCCCGAAATCCAGATCATGAAACGGAAACCTCAGCCAGCTGTCCACTTCCAAATCCGGACACAGGCTGCTCCGGCCGTTCATGCTCGCGGTCGAAACCAGCTTCTCCTTCTTTACATTGCTATTTGCGAAATTGATGAAAGACTTGAAGTAATTCGCGTTCACGTTCGCAACCGCATTTTGTATGATCGTCGCCGCGTAAGACAATTCCTCGTGCAACAGGTCCATCACTCTTGCACTAGGAAACGCCCATAGCACCAAATTCCCAAAATACTCGTTACGAACTTGTGGTGCTAATTTGGACCGACCGTTGACTGAAATTCTGACCTGGGTCATCACCGATCCGTCCATCTGCGTGCCTTAGTGATGGATCTCCACAAATGAGCAACCACGCTCACGAAAGTACTGTAAGGCCGTCCGTAACCTGGAGAGGTTGCCTTAGTTTTAATTTTGTCAATGAAATCGGGACTAAAATGGATTTTGTGGAGTATAATGTCATTATCAAGAAAATTAGGGGACTTGTTGATCATCATGAGCTGCTTCTTGCTTTTAAACTCTCTCCCTCTATGGTCCACCATGGAATTCGGAGGTAGCACTTCAGGGTTGAAAATGTTTCGGTCATGAGTAGGGAGAGGTAGGGGTGTTCATCGGTCGGTACGGTAATTTTTCGGTATAAAAATTTCGGTATTCGGTATACCGAACTAGAAAAATTAAATACCGTATCATAGTTTCTATTGATCAATACTGTTACCATATTACCGAAATAATTTCGGTATGGTATTACGGTAATACCGAATAACATACAAATAAATTATAAAATTATAAAATCAGAACAAATAGTGAAGCCTGTCCCATTGATTTTCTCCAAATAACCGTGGAGTATCTTAGATCACAAATTCTCCAACACTACTAATATATCAATGTTACCAGTCCAAGAAGGTTATCAGCAAACAGCAAACAAACTGATCAAATTAAGTGTATTTGATCCATGAAATCCATTCCCAGCTATTAAATACGGTGTGGGCTTAAGGTTGGAGTTGGACGGGTCTGAGAGAGCTTAAGGTTGCTCACTTAATTACAATGGGCTTATCACTTATGGTCTTCAAATTTCAATTATTGGAGAGGAGCGAAGGATATAGATTAGGCTTAAGTTATATAGCTGTCTTATATAAAAAACACAAGTTCGGCAGCAAATTTGGATACCATACCGTACCGAATCGGTAATTCGATATACCGAACAGTAAAAATTCTAAAAAACATACCGACCGAATATAGTAAATTTCAGTACGGTATTTCGGTAATTTCGGTTCGGTCGGTATTTGCACAGCCCTAGGGAGAGGGGTCATGTCGAGTCCACGACAAGCTTTCCCCCACGCAACTAAGAACCTGCTGGTAGAGTCACCATCCGCGACCAGGTGGTGGGCTGTGAAGCCTACCACCAACGAGCCGCAAGCGAATTTCGTGAGCTGAACTTGGACCAGCTCCTCCACATCTTTCAAGCTTGGATGAAGGGTTAGAAAGGTTGGAGATGGATTCAACGGCATGATCTTCTCGAGGTTGAAATCAACCGTTGCTATCACCAATTTAAGCCCCTTGTCATTCAGAAGAATGACAGGATCATCATTATCGTCGTAATGTGTTTTTCTGCTTATGTTTTTTTAAAAAATAAGCAAATGGATTTATTAGAAAGTCATGAAGCACCATGACAGAAAGGAAACACTAGGTAGCCTAGCTACCTATCCGTACAGAGCAACTCAAGGAATTCTCACCCAGCTGCACATAGCAGGGAAAGAGCACAAGCGACTACTTATCCTAACCCGTACAGCCATTCCGGCCCAATTATCATCTGCGTATGGGAGTATGGAAACCGTGGGTTAATTGCTAGCAGCCACTGCTGCCAAGTGCAGAAAATGCGGTTAAAGCAGCCAAACGAACAGCAGCTACTTCCATTGAAGACCACACTATTCCGCTGCAACCATATTGTGTAGCATCCAGCGTACAGTAGGACCGTCCAGTAGTCCGCCACCTCTGGTTTGGAGCACACCAATAACGACGCCCAGCTTTCCCAGTGGCCTTCCATGGTCTTGGGGGTCACCCACATCACATTCGCCCATCTCAGAATAGTCGACCATATTTGGTGCGTGAATTTACAGTGTAATAGAAGGTGGTCAACAGTCTCCTCGCTATCACCACACAAAGGACAGCTATCTCCTTCCTGCTCAATAACGCCCCTGTGACGCAAGAAATTCCTAGTGGCTAACCCGTTGTTTAATGCCAGCCATGTGAAAATTTGGACCCTGTGGGGGACCTTCGCCTTCCAGCAGTGATGAAGGGAGCTGCCCCTGATCGCCACGCCGTTCCACCTTTCTTTCCCTCTGCAGAAGGAGGCGACTGTGTAGTTCCCCGAAACGTCCAATTCCCACATGACTTTATCCGTGGTGGTTCTGCCCGTAGGACAGGGAAGTCTATGCTGCAATTCCCTAACCTCCTCCAACTCCCATTCGAACAAGGCTCTGCGCCACCTGAAATCCCATTCCCAAACTCCATTCGTCCAGTTCCCTTGCTCTCTAACCGTGCCCATTTTATCCAACACTAGGTGGTACAACCTTGGGTGTTTAATGGCCAAGGGAATAATATCAGCCCATGGATCCCACCACAGCTTCAACTGAACTCCACTACCGACCTTGACCTTTACTTGTCGAGACCAGAAGTCAAAGACTGATAACAATTGGAATGCTCCTGACGGCAACATGGGGGCTACGGCATCTATCCTGAACAAGTTTCTAGAGGCTTCCCTGAAATTCCAACCTATCGTCGGGGCCGGCGGAAGTTTCCTAGGATGGTCGACTTCAGCGGGGGGGAACTCACGCATCTTTATACGCACGGCGTCATCCCATCCTAGGGGATCGGAGAATATATCGCCCCAGATAGGCCTCACTCGATTATCGCCCGCGATGACGGACCCGATATCGCTCGCAGCGATATCTTCAGACGGTGCCTACCCCTATCGCTGTAAGGTATCGCTAACTTCAGTCTATAAATACCCCCACCTTACCAAACAGAGGGGGAGAGAGAGATCATCTTGGAGAAACTCTACTACTTTTAAAACTTGAACTGACTTAAGCATCGGAGTGTCTACGCCGGAGTCCCCCTCCGGCGCTTTGCAGGTACCTCCGACGTGGACCGCCGCCTGTACGGCCGCCTGTCTCTGCCGTTCCACTCAGAAGAGGTCTCGGATCTTATCAAATGGTGCTTTCATTGAGAGCTTTGGTGTATTAAGTGAGCGTCCTTAATAGCCAAGCTCTGTTCGGTCAGAAAAGTGGAACGGTTATGACAGCCGAATCGGAGCCGGTCTAATCAACATTCTCTAATATTCCTTTCTCAACACGCAGGCGGTTGTTCCCCTTTGCTACTGCTGATCTCTCTATGACGTCACAACCAACTATTTCGGGATCTCTGGACCCTTCGGTCGGGATCGCCGGAGGATCTGTCTCTTTGCAGACGGTTATTTCTTCATCACAGACTGTGGGATCTGATCTTTATACACCTCTTTCGGGAGGATTTGTGCCTAGTAATGATAATCCCTTTGCTATGGAAATAGCGGCTCTTCATTCCCGCTTGGAATATTTGACTGACATGGTCACGAGAATCACGCCTGGCGCTTCTGGATCTAATGTTCCTCCTCGCATCACGTTCACACCATCTATTGTTGCTGATCGACCTTTGCCCCCGTTGTTTCCAGAAAACTCCCAAATGCCTTTGTCAGCGGGAGATCCCCCGGTTAGTCTTGTACAGCTCACTCAAGGAAGAGTAGAGGCTTATGTACCTCAAATGCCGCAAGGACTCTATCCCCAGGAAGACAGGCAGCTTGAGGCATTAAGGAACCGTTGGGTCGGACGAAGGGAAGGAACAAACAGGAGTTTATCTCCCGAATACAGTGAAAGATCCAGTAGCAGGAGGTATCGAAGTCGTTCGCCCAGAAGTCGCAGTCGGTCTCCTAGGCGACATCATACACCTGAACCCCGAGAAAGGGGGCGACAAGGGGACATATCTCCCCCACGTCATGCGCGTGAGATTCTTGATGATACCTCTGGACATCCTTTCAGCCGTCGCGTAAGGCGACATAGGGTCAGCAGGCGAGTGAAGCTTCCCGTTGATACTTACGATGGTACTAAAGATCCTATTTCTCACATTAATAAAGTGAAGGACTTCGTTCAGTTTCAGACCCACAGTGATGCAGCTTTGTGTCAGATATTCGTCATGACCTTGTCAGGAGTGACACGACTCTGGTTTGAAGGTCTTCCTAGTGGATCCATTAGTAATTTTACACAGCTAGAATCTAAATTTCGGAGCAGATTTAGTACGGCAATTCCCATTCGGAAATCTGCCGCGGCGTTATTTGACCTACAACGGAAGCCTCAAGAGACTTTAAAAGAATTTCTCTGCCGGTTCGATTTGGAAATGTCGTTAACGCCGGGTGTCACTATCGATTTCGCCATAGAAGCTCTGAAAAGAAATTGCCATTACGGGAAGCTGAAAGAGGCTCTAATGGTGGATCCTCCGATATCTCTGGACGCATTAAGGCTCAAGGCCTACAACTACGCGAAAATGGAAGAAGAAGAGAACAGGGATAGAACATTTAATATGCCACTTGGGGCACCTCACATCCCCGCCGCTCCTGCGAATCCTCTGATCGATGATCGCTACACTGACAATTACGCCAGACGAAAAGATCATATACCAAAAACCTCCGATAGGCAGAAAATAAATTCTTTGAAAGGAAAACAAGATGATCCCCCTCATCAGCGTCAAGGGAACGCTCATAAAAATCGGGCGTATGATCCAGACTTTCCTTCCCTGAACGTACCAAGAGCCGAGATCCTGGCGATAGCAGAACACCAAAATCTTCCTATCCGTTATCCAGCACCCACGAAACCTGGAGTGCTCTTGGGCAAAAGAGAAAATGCCTACTGTAAATTCCATAAGGCTAGGGGACATTCCACCGAGGTTTGTAGAGAGTTGAAGTGGTCGATAGAACGTTTGGTGGACGAAGGATATTTGGGAGAATTCGCAACCCAAGTGAGGGAAGATGCCCGAAATAATCCTGTAAGAAGAGCGATAGATGAACGACCAAGACCCCCTCGGGTCCCACAACCCGATAGCGCTCCGGAAGGGAAGGGTGAGGAAACTTTCGCGATGGACGACGATGACCTCCCGATGATTATCATCATAGCGGGAGGGACCCCCTATACAGATGAATCAGAACAATCGATGGTGGCGAAAGGAGAAAAGCGTACGCGAGAGGGTATGACAAAGAAAGGTGGAGCGATAGGCGTACTTGATCGCATGATCTTATCATTTTCAGAGGAGGACGAGAAGGGCATTATCTATCCTCACAATGACGCCCTGGTAGTCACACCTATTATTGCCAGTCATGGGATAAGAAGGACTCTTGTTGACAACGGGAGTGCTGTCAACCTCTTTTCGCTGGAAGCTTACAATCTCCTGAAACGCCCCACTAATGAGCTAACGCCTAGTAAGAGACCCATAGTAGGCGTGGATGGGACTCCTATTCCGGTCACGGGGATAATTACCTTACCTGTATATTTCCGAGAGGACACCTTCAAACGATCAGAGAATCTGCTGTTCCTTGTGGTGGACTTGAATCTGCCTTATAACGTCATACTCGGACGGCCTTTCCTCAA
This sequence comes from Viola odorata, assembly GCA_963691705.1. Taxonomy (NCBI): domain Eukaryota; kingdom Viridiplantae; phylum Streptophyta; class Magnoliopsida; order Malpighiales; family Violaceae; genus Viola; species Viola odorata. The sequence goes on from OY829537.1 coordinate 371,653, forward strand.
CCGCTTCGGAGTGGCGATATCACAAAAACATTTAAAGATGAAATACCCTTCCTGGGATGGAGTGGTGTCGATAAAAGGCGATCAGAAATTAGCCGCGGAATGCTATTCGCTCATGACTCAGAAGAGTTGTGATAAGTATGTGTGTATAGCGGCTGACCCTTACGAGCAGGGTGATGAAAAGCGCTCTCAGCCCCTTGACAAGATGATATCTGTGCCGGTGATAGGCAAAGAGGAGACCAGTTTCCTGGTGAGCGAAAAGCTAAGCCCGGCGGAAAATCTTCAACTGGCACGGCTGTTAAACAAATGCCAAGGAAATTTCGCATGGAAACACGCCGATATGCCAGGTATATCGCGAGAAATAGCCGAGCATAGGCTTAACGTTGACCCTAACGCTAGGCCAGTCCAGCAGAAACGACGGGCGTTCTCTACTGAAAAGGCGTCTGCCGTAGAAAAGGAAGTTGCCAAGCTCCTTAACGCGGGTTTCATTCGCGAAGTACAGTATCCCACTTGGTTAGCCAACCAGGTTCTTGTTCCTAAGCCCAATGGAGATTGGCGTATGTGTATTGACTTCACCGATTTGAACGATGCTTGTCCTAAGGATTGCTACCCGCTCCCTCGCATAGATCAGTTGGTTGACCAAACTGCCGGGTATGCGTATCTAAGCTCGTTGGACGCCAACTCCGGATATCATCAAATCCCTATGGCTCTGGAGGATGAGGAGAAGACTGCTTTCCTTACTCCTAAAGCCACATATTGTTATACAGCGATGCCATTCGGGCTAAAGAACGCGGGAGCCACGTTTCAACGATTGGCCAATAAAATTTTTGAGGAACAAGTAGGGAGAAACGTGGAAGCATACGTTGATGACATACTGGTGAAGAGCGCTAACTTTCAGAATCACCTACGGGATCTCAAGGAAGTTCTGGATGTGATGACAAAATATCGCATGAAGCTAAACCCCCGAAAGTGCATGTTTGCATTTCAGACGGGTAAATTCTTGGGCTACGTGGTTAGCCAGAAAGGTATCCAGCCTAATCCTTCCAAGGTTAAAGCCATACATGATATGATATCGCCAAGAACCGTTAAGGAAGTACAAAGACTGGCAGGGCGCGTCATCGCCCTAGGACGGTTCATATCCAAGCAAGGAGAAAAGTGCCTCCCCTTCTTTAAATTCATACGCCAGAAAGCCACGTTTGGGTGGACCCCAGAATGTGAACAAGCGTTCATGGACTTGAAAGAATATTTATCATCTGACTTATTATTGACAAGGCCCGAGGTAGGCGATACCTTATACTTGTACTTGGGCGCAGCAGACAAAGTGGTCAGTGCCGTCCTCGTTCGAGATGATAACCACTCTCATCGCCCTGTGTATTTTGTGAGTCACGTCTTAAAGGACGCGGAATTGCGATACGCCCGCATTGAAAAAATAGCGTTCGCCCTCATACAGGCCGCCCGTAAGATGGACCGATACTTCCAGTCTTATCCTATCATTGTGCTCACAGACCAGCCCTTGAAGAGGATATTTCGAAAGCCTGAATCTTCAGGCAGAATGCTGATCTGGGCACTAGAACTCGAGCAGTATGGCTTAAGATACCAGTCCCGACCATCCGTAAAGGCCCAGGTCCTGGCTGACTTCATAGCGGAATGTACCTTCACGGAGGACCCTCTAAGTGGTGTACCTGAAACGGAATGGAACGATATGGATCTCCCATTCCCTGAAACATATACGGACCTTTGGATCGTTCATGTGGACGGAGCCAAAAACCAAGAATTGGCGGGGGCCGGAATCTTCATAAATGGGCCGCACGATATGCGTATACGGTATGCTATCCGAATTTTACAGCCTTTGTCCAATAACGCAGCCGAATATGAGGCGTTGCTAGCTGGACTCAGAATAGGGCGAGAGTTTTCTTCTAAAGGGAGGCACGATACTGGCCAGACAGGAGACCTGCGTCTGAAGATTTGTGGGGATTCCAAATTAATAATTGACCAGGTCTCAGGACACTCTCAGGCCCGAGAACCTATCATGGTGCAGTACCTCGCTAAGGTAACGCGAGAGTTAACGGAGATAAAGAAAGAGGGCATGCAAATCAGCTTCGAGCACGTTCCTAGAGAGGAAAATGCTGAAGCCGATTACCTTGCCAAGCTGGCCGCAAATCCAGAAGCATCAATACCAAAGGGTGTGTATTATCGTGAGCTATCGGTGCCGTCCTTCATGGAGGAACAAGCCTCCTTATGTGTGAATGAGCTTGAGAATGATTGGCGAATTCCAGTAATAAAGTACTTAAAGCACGAAGAGCTACCTGAAGGTAACGCTGAAAAAATGAAAGTGTTGAAACAGGCTGCTCGCTGCACGTACTATGACGGGGAGCTTATTCGGAGATGTTTTTCTCACCCCGCCGCCAAATGTATAACTGAACAAGAGGGTCTTCACACCCTGCGTGAAATCCATGAAGGGATATGCGGAATGCACGTGTCGGGCGGCACCATGGCGGCACAAGTTTTCAGATCAGGATTCTACTGGCCCACCATACGAAGGGATTGCCACAATTACGTGCAAACTTGTCCCAAGTGTCAGGAATTCGCCAAAATTCCTCGACGTCCAGCCACTGAAATATCTGAAATCATCGCCCCTTGTCCTTTCGCCAAATGGGGGATTGATATCCTGGGTCCATTTCCAAAAGCGAGATCCCAACTGAAATTTGTAATAGTGGCTGTGGACTATTTTACAAAGTGGGCGGAAGCTGAAGCGGTTGCCACAATCACGGCAGAAAAAACATGGCGCTTTTTCAAACACCAAGTCATCATGAGATTCGGGGTGCCTCGTATCCTTGTCAGCGATAACGGGACCCAGTTTACTAGCCAATTCTTTAAAGACCGATGCTCGGAAATTGGGATTGAGCAGCGATTTTCTTCCGTGGCTCACCCACAAACCAACGGACAGGCAGAAGTAACTAATAGGAGCATCCTCAGTGGTATCAAGAAAAACCTAGAGGGGTCTAAAAAGAAGTGGGCTGACGAGCTGCCATATGTGATGTGGGCATACCGCATGACTGTGAAAACTAGCACTGGAGAAACGCCTTTCGCGTTGGCTTTCGGAACTGAAGCCGTAACGCAGTGGAAATCGGGGCCATGAGCTTACGGGTGGCTCACTTTCGTGAGGAACTAAATGAGGAACGGTTACGTGCTAACCTGGACGCGTTACCAGAGGTTCGAGAAGAAGTCCTTCTGAAAACGCAGTATTATAAACAAAAAATGGCCCGATATCATAACAGGCATGTGAAAGAGAGATTGCTGAAAATTGGTGACCTGGTGCTCCGAGACCGGCGAGCGGCTGGACAGCGAATGGGGAAACTTAGCCCTAACTGGGAAGGACCATATCGCGTCACCCACGTTGTGGGGAGGGGAGCCTATCGCCTGGAGACACTTGACGGTACACCCCTATCCAACTCTTGGAATATCGCTCGTTTAAAATTATATTACTCTAGAGTTTAATTTTATCTGCACTATTTGGATTATGACAACCCTAACCGTGGCTAACGCTCGATATGAGAGTTTTCGTGGGTTTGTGGTTGCTTTTGTGCAGATAAAAAGGGGGATACCCTGGGAGTGAAAAGTCCTATCCTTGTGATGGTCGGTCTTGATCAGATGGCTCACTAAGTGAGGGCACGACCCAGTGTATCCTTGATTAGCGTCGGATCGAACAATCCTTGACGCTCCCGGGGGTGAAAAGTCCTATCCTTGTGACGACCGATCTTGATCAGATGACTCACTAAGTGAGGGCACCGCCCGGAATCTTTGGGAGTGAAAAGTTCTTTTCTTGTGCTGGCCGTTCTCGTGGAGACGGTACATCAAGACAAGACACGTCCCAAAGAAATAGAAACTCTGTTTAGAAACAAGAATCCTATCTTAACGGTCGGGCTAGTATAGCTAAACCATTAAGAAAGGACACGGTTCTAAACAAGAGGTCAACGCCTAAAAGTGAAAATTCCTAGCCTTGTGAGAGTCTTGATCCGACTGCTCATGAGATGAGGCACTTTTGAGGCCGATCGAGAGATAAGGGAAACGTGGAGAATCGCGTAATTCCAGTTAGTAACCGGATGAGTATCCCTGGCGAAGTATAGAACTGAGGGGAAACGCGATTCGAAACGGGTTCCGTGATAAAGCCCTGTGACGGCAGCGGAAAGGCTCCTACGGGTAAATCACTCTCTCTCAAAACTCGTTTTGTTACTAATGATCTACAATTAGAAATGTGCAGAATACTCCCGAACAGCGGAAGGAGTTGTGGTCATGACACCGATAAGCTTATCGAAAGGCCTACCCGATATAGACCTTAGTCATTTTGGTGGAAATACTAAGGGTTTGTTCGACAAAGTAAGCACACTATGAGGATAAGTCAACCTCAGTGATAAAAGAAGTCTCGTGAGGAGACAAATACAAAGGAAGAACAGTGATAAGAGATTGCTTAGATATATTAAAAGGCATCTCAAGGATTTACAAAGATCCAGTGTTCAAAATGATCATGCCGTAGGCATAAAAGATAAAAACTAGGCGATGCTTATCGCTAGAAGGAACGGCAGAGTGCCATGATATATCAGCTTTCGGGGATTCTTCGTTTCCAACCCGCGGCTTTGGCTTGGCGATAGCCTACCTCCTGGATATGGGCAGATTTCTGTAGAAAGGCTTTCGCAACCTTTTCGCCCTTGTAGGCATCTACCCCGTGGATTTCCTCGAAACACTTAACCAGAACACTGGCAGTCTGTTCGGCATGCCACCAGCTCATATCGGCTGACTCTTCCGCCAAAATCCCTTTCTCCTTCTCCAAGGCTGACTTCTCATTTTCCAAAGCAGTCACTTTGGCCTGTTCCTCTGCCAAAGCTTTTTCCAGCGTGGAATGCCGCTTTTGTAGATCCTGATGATCTAGTATAATTCTGGAACGCTCCTCCAGCACCTTGTTCTTATCATTCCGCTCCTGGGATAGCTCCGCTGAGACGGAATGAAGGGTAGCAAGTCGATGCTTCACCTCCTCAGCCCAATAGTGGAATTTCATCATACTGGAGAAGAAGCCAGTGCGGAAGAAGGTCGCCTTGTCGTCATCAGTCAGAGAAAGAAAGGCCTCCCGTTCCGCAGATGACGCTAGAATCTGAGAAGCCAGCAGGGCAGAAACCTCATCTGAACCGTCGCTACCGATGGCTGCCAAGCCACGAGTACGGAAATCGAATAATTCAACTTGATGGGTCACTTCGCCAACCCCATTTAGCGGGCAAAGATCTGCCGCAAAATTAAAAGTGCTTCCGCCTTCACCATAGCGTTGCCGCCAAGGAACGCTTGAAGGAGTGAAAGCCAGGGGGGCGGGGGCGCGGACCTGTGAGGAAGAACTGCCCGGAGTCTGGAAAGCACCATGAGGCTGATAGCCCGCGAAATCCTGCAGGACGTCCTGATAGCCTAAGTGAGAGGTAAATGAATGGATAGGCCCACCAAAGGAATTGGGCGAAGAGCCACAGGGGTCAGCACCACCCAGATTCCCCAAAACTTCCGTAGAATGTCCACATGGAGGAACCGTGGCAGAATCAAGAGCAGTGACAGGGTCGCCCTCCCTCGCGACGTTAGAAGAGGATATGTTCTCACCCTCGCCCTCTGTACGGGCCCTCTTTGAGGCGCCCGTCAGCACATAGGTCAGATCCATATCGCCTGAGGGAATGGGAGCGGCAACTACAACAGTTTCCTACAAAGGAAAGAAAGATGAATCAGATAGCGATGAATATCGATGTGTAACATATCACGATTAAAAACATGCTTACGGTAGTAGTGTTGGAAGGAGGAGGTGCCTCCGAAGAACCCGCAGCGTCGGGAGAAGGAGTAAGAGTGGCGATACTTCGCGTTCTTTTCTTCCTTTTTCCTCTGGCAATGGCCTTAGGGGCCTGAGAAGACGAAGGAGCAGCAACGGTCACGATGGGCACACCTTCAGGAATGTCAATATTCCCTTCACTCACAGAAGAGGAGGATACTTGAGCGAGATTTGCAGAAGTAGCCAGTAACTCAGAAGGAGTATCAGTGGCTTCCGAAGCAGCTCTCTCCCTGTCTTCCCTGTCCCGAGCTCTCTTTAAACGCCTTCTTACACTCTCTGGTCTGTAAGCAGGATCCGTCGCTGAAAATCGCAAAATGATGTCAGCGTTAGTATTAGCAAGGAAAGGAAAAAGAGTAACGCGATACTCACGCCTAACACAATCTTGAATGGCCGTTCTACAGGCCGTAAGTCGAATGTGAACGCTAATCTCCAGTTGGAGTAAGGTGTCCAACCATCCTTGTTCACGAGCGGGAAGTGTCTATGGCCGACTCCAAACGCTATCTTGAACGTCCTGGTTAAACCCAGAGCGCCACTCGGGACCAGGAGCGTCAGGAAGATCCACCAGAAAGAACTCCTTTTTCCAAGCCTCGACAGAAGACTCGATATGGAGTAATTTCCAAGTAAAAGACTTGAGAGAATCATCGTCAAAGCGGGGCGATATGGTTATCACACCCCGACACTTCATCAATTTGAAAAGGGATCTAAGCAACAAAAGAGAAGGGGAAGTAATCCCCTTATATCTACAAAGTTCCAAGAAGGCATAAACACAGCAATATGCATTTGGGGCTAACTGGGCAGGATTAAAATTGCCAGCAATAAGCAAATCTTTGACGAAAGAATCGATAGGGAGCCGGAAACCATAGCGAAACATCTGGGCGTATAAGACCCTACGGTTGCCGGCCAGAACGCTGTTCAAACGCACTGACCCAGGGGCGGCTATGGCTTGGTAGCCATCAGGAATAACGGCACCGTGAGTGGCCAAGTGCTCCCGAAGAATGGCCTCGGTAGTAATCACACTAACCGTGGTATCTATTTTCTGCTTATCTATGGATTTTGACTCAGAACGGCGAGTCTTTGCCATGGCAGAAGCAAAGAAATAGAAATCGAGAAGATGAAGGAAAGTAGAAGAAAGTACCTTTAAGAGGAAAGAACTTCGAAAGCCTGAGTAGAGGTAAGAAGAACAAGACGGCGGGGAAATAATATCAGAAATGAGAGTGAAAAAGAAAAGGGAAGAAATAAAGACGGTTTATAACCCTAGTAATTAAAAGGAAACGGCAAATGCTACAGTCGTTGTGTTGGAGCGGAACGAGGGATAAGACCCAAGCAATGAGTACAACTCTAGAGAAGCGCAACAAATGTTTCGATTTTGTCAAAAGTTTTAAACAAAGGTTAAGGGGCAGAAGAAACGGACACGTGTGCCTAGACCATCATGACTTTTCCCGTGCACTGACGGAAGGGTCGCGAGCAATAAATGCTCTGAAAAGCAGACGTGACTTTCTGAAAAACAAAGGCGATATTACAAGAAAGGAAACGGCGAAAGACGACATTAATTAAAAGGCAGCCCTCGAGACAACGCGAGAAAGCGAAATAAACAAGATATCGCCCAGACGGCAATGTACTGATATCGCCGAGCGATATGGCATTATTACAAGACAGGAAAAGCAAATAATAAGGTCCTTTAATGGATCATTCAAGAGTCATCATGTGCCTCGCCGTGATCGTCCCCTTGCTTCCCCCCAGAAGAAGGAAAATCCTTTTCGCTTTCGCCAAGATCTTTTATCTTTTGGGAAGCATAATCGGCCAGCATGGATGAACTGACGGCCCCGCGGATATGGAGATCCATAAATCCTGCAATACAGACCTCGATGGTCTTATTCTTCCACCAGGTTATCCTCGAAGGAACTTTGGCCAAAGCGGCATCGCGAGATGATAATTCTTCGCGAAGGAAGATGTTCTTTTTATCAGCCACCACCAGTTCCGCCTCCAGTAGCTCTGTTTTCGCCTTCCCCCTTGACTTTTCTCGTGATAGCTCCTCACGACAATCAGCTAACTATGCCTGGGTTCGCTCTTGCAACTGCGATAGCTCTTTCGCCTTCACCTGAGCCGCATCTAACTGTTCCTGCAGATCGGAAGAGGGCCGAGTTTTGTTACGCTGATCTTCAAGGAAGTAATGAAGTTTCCGAAAGCTAGCCAGCATGTCATTCATAATATGTGATTGTCGTGTCTCGGGGGCATGCCGTAAAAACTCCTCCTTGTCCTTGGAGGAAGTAAACATCTGGCCCACTATTGGACCCACAGGCTCTTCCCGCGATAACGGATCCGATATCCCCAAGGCGCGGAGCCCGTCGGTTCCAAAAGAGGACAAATCCAGCTGATATCCAGAAGGGCCTTGAGGACTCTGAGAAGAGAGGTTGGCGATATAAGGAGGGGAACAACTTTTTGCGGAATCACCAATGCCCGAAATCGAAGATAGGAATAAAGGGTGGGGATTCCGTAGAGAAGAATCAGGAGGAACACTTGACTCTGCAACTGGTAACGAGACTTCTGGGATAAAGGAACCTATCGGGGAGGTAGGAGGGTCCGATGACAAAGAAGAGACCGCGGCCACTTGTGAAGTGCTCGCCGCATGAGAAGCGCTGACTTCCTTAGTGGGGACCACGATAGCTTCCTTTGAAGGAGAAACCGACGGGTCGGTCCTCTCTTTGCGAACCCTCTTCACGAGACGTTCCGTCTCTCTTGCAATCTCTTCGCTATCGTCCTCAGTGGATTCCGCTGCATTGTCGTTCCTCCTCGACCTGAGTTTCATCCGTTGAGCAAGAGTAGCATGACGTAACTCGGGAGCAAGGTCCATGCTCTCGCTATCGCTATCGATTTTCTCAGGCACAGAATCGCTTTGAGCTACTTTCTTGCCGCGAGGAGGAAGCCAATCTTCAAGAAAACAAGAACGTCAAGCAGAGGTCCTATGAGTAGCGATGGTTTTATTCCTTCTCCCCCTAGGCGGAATAGGTGGGCGATGAGAATTCGCGGGTGGAGAAGGGGGCAGCGACTGGAGAGGTATTACGTTCAAGGGGGCGTCACCTTCCCCAGAGGAACTACTCTCAGCGTTACCTGCCAACAAAGCATGTTATCAAAGTAAGAAATTTGAAGTGATAAAGCGAAAAAAGGGAACTCACCCACAACGCACTCTGGCAAAGGCCTGAACCGAGCAAACTCCCGGATGCGGAAAGACCCTTCTATCTCTAACAAGGCACTAACGTAGGAAACATCCTGGCTTGACAGCGTGTCCGGTTTTTTCCAAACGCCGCCATGGATTCTTCGATTGAAACCCCCGCGCCAGAGTCGTGACGGCAAACGGAGGGTGAAAAACCCAGACTTCCAGTCATCCACATTTTCTTCAAAACCTTGAAAGTTCCGCCAGAACAGTTGCACAATGACATCGTCCCACCTAGGAGTAATATCTACCAGACAGTTGTGGCTATTCAAGACAAAGAATGTGCGGAATAGATCAAGCGATGGAGCGAATATACGCTTCATCTCGCACGAACGAAGGAAAGCGTAAATACCACACCAAGAGGGTGGAGTAATCTGGACCGGATTAAGGTCATACTGATCTAACAATTTTAACAGAGAAGTGTGGAGTGGGAAACGAAACCCGTAAGTGAACATCTTGAAATAAACCAACCGGAAAGTTCCCCACATGGCGTCAGGCAGACGGGTATCTTTCAGAGAGACCAAAGGGCGATAGCCCGTGGGAAAAGTAATACCATTCTCCTCTAATTCGACCCTCAAAACTTCATTACAATTGAAAATACTACGAGCTCTCTTAGCTTCGGGATCTATAGGGTTTTCGACGGTTGAAGACATGAGGAACTAGAAAGTAAATCTATGGCGATAGAAGAAATAAATACCTGGAACAAAAAGCCAATAGGCCGGTCGCCGGCACCAGTGAGCGGTTGCAGTAAAACCACTCGAAGAAAAAGAAGTTCAGAAGAGAGAGAAAATGTGCAGAAACCCAGGAACATTAGTAAAAACAGTAAAGGAGAGAGATGATTTCCTTATAAAGGAGAAAACCTAAGAAGAGACGGCCTGTAAAAACAAAACACGTGCAGAACCGAAAGAGACACGTGGATAGTCATTTATGCCTTCTGAAAGAAGACAGTTACTGATTGAGAGTTGAAGGCAATTATTCGCAGCGAAAGAAACGCTTCCGCGATCGCCCGGAAGGCCCAAAAAGAAAAAGACAAGTAAGCGATGAGACAAAAGGGAAATAAAGCATCATTCATTATGGTGAACGCCGTACGGCATCTACAAAAGAAGGGCTATGCCCCATTAGTCGCTGGCAGACCAAGTGACGTCGTAGCAATAGACTACGTCCTCTTCATCATCGCCATCCCAGAATGGTGAATCCACATCGGTAGGGGGAGAAGGCTCACCGACCCTCTTTCTGGCGGCAGTAGTCGACCCGGTTATTTTCTCCTTAACGCCTGGCGATACTGCCCCAACGGCGAAACCAGTAGAAGGAACCCGCGGAGGCGAATCACTCAAAGGAGGAAACGATTTTTTCTCCTCCCCAGCCAGAGGAGCCAGAGAGTCGAAAAATGACTTAGAGGCCTTGGAAGCCTCCTTCCTTCGTCGTTCAGTTTCCTTCCTCCGCCTCTTGCGACCTCGCCGGTGGACGACCGGTTTCCAAGGAGGCGATGGGGGAGGATTATCTGTGTCAGGGGTAGTCGGAGGAGTTGGCGGTGAATCCCTCGAAGCTGTATCTAGCAAATAAGAATCAGCCATGAGACTCGCAGATGATCTCTAGTGAAGAAAAATGAATGAGAAAGAAATAGATAAGAATAAAGGAAGAAAAGCCCCATTAAATAGCGGGGAAAGTGAGAAAAGAGACTCTTCGATCCTCCAACCCGACTCTTGGAGATTGGGACGTGTACAGTCTGAAGTGCAAATATAGATTTGCAGTCACACCTGTTGAAATCCCACGCAAATCGAGAATGATGCTAATATCTGCCGATCAGTTGTTATAAGGAGGACAGCGCGGAGTTAAGGCAAAAAGATCAACAGAAAAACCGCCCAATGGCAAGACTGTTTTCAGTTGGGCTAAGAATATTCCTTGGAAAACGACAAAGAGCGCAGTAAAGAAGAAGAACAGTCGCGAGAGGGCATGATGAAAACACTTTATTTATTATGGCCTAGTGGCCGGCAGATACATTTTACAAGATAAGGGGAAAAGAGGAAAGGCCCGAAGGGAGCCACCGATATCAGGCGTCAGAGCCTGTGTCCTCGGGCACTTCAGGAAGATCCCTCAGGGAATCCATAACCAGAACCAGATCGTGGGAAGTGGCTCTCATCCCCTTCAGGCAGCACCCCAACATGTCCTTACGCTGCTGCAGCATGGCGATCACCACTTGAATCCGAGAGACGGAAGCAGACAGCTTTGAAACGCTCTCCAAAGGACTGAAGTCCTCCAGAGAGATGGTTCCCAGCCGGGTGTAGAGTGGAGTCAGCATCCCCTACAGCTCCAGAATGTCCTCAGAAGTCTTGACCAGCATGCTCTCCAGGAAACCGACGTCACCGTCATTGAGGTTCCTGAGCGAATGACCCTTGGAGAGAAGAAAATTCTTAGTCAAATTATCCATAATGCTGACTGATAGAGATGAGGAGAACGTGGATGGAGAAAGTTCTCCGATTTATAGGCTCCACTGAAGGGAGGCCTTGGAAAAAGAAATGGAGGTCCTCAAAAGACGAGCCGCCCCGATATCCTTAAGGACTGATAAGCCTAGAACGGAAGGAAGGGGTAACGGTCGCGATATAGATGCTGGAAGGAGTACGAGGCAGCATCTGGAAAAACGCCGAAAGACACGATATCACTGGTAGCCCTGACGCTAAAACCGTAAGGTCACCGGTATCCACAGTATAAGGCCGCGTTGATGTCACCGGTGGCCCTAGATGCGTAAAACCGCGTTGGCATCACAGGCGTCTGGTGGTATGAAGCCGCGATGACCATAAGGTAGCTGATGGTGTAAAGCCGCGTTGATACCGTTACTCTCTCGGGCGTAAAGAATAAATTGGGGCTCGTGTGACCTCAGACCTCTGTAAGTATAAGATTTGTTAACCTCTGTATAAGTATCTATCTCCTCTGTGTCTTTGCAGAACACTCGAAAGGACGATAGCCCCGAATATATGCCAGCCTAGGGCACGGTCTGGTTGAATAACCGTGACCACGTCGCACGTAATCCAACAACGGTCCTTCTATGACTTGAACGAAGTGGAGACTTCGTAAGCCCTATCGAGAGGCCAAGAAGATTATTGTCGCCTCATGACCGAGCAGATCCCTATTTTAAGATATCAGACATGGATAGCCCTTGGTGAACACTCGGGCTAGTTTTCAGTTGGGCTTATGATAACAATTGGAATGCTCCTGACGGCAACATGGGGGCTACGGCATCTATCCTGAACAAGTTTCTAGAGGCTTCCCTGAAATTCCAACCTATCGCCGGGGCCGGCGGAAGTTTCCTAGGATGGTCGACTTCAGCGGGGGGGAACTCACGCATCTTTATACGCACGGCGTCATCCCATCCTAGGGGATCGGAGAATATATCGCCCCAGATAGGCCTCACTCGATTATCGCCCGCGATGACGGACCCGATATCGCTCGCAGCGATATCTTCAGACGGTGCCTACCCCTATCGCTGTAAGGTATCGCTAACTTCAGTCTATAAATACCCCCACCTTACCAAACAGAGGGGGAGAGAGAGATCATCTTGGAGAAACTCTACTACTTTTAAAACTTGAACTGACTTAAGCATTGGAGTGTCTACGCCGGAGTCCCCCTCCGGCGCTTTGCAGGTACCTCCGACGTGGACCGCCGCCTGTACGGCCGCCTGTCTCTGCCGTTCCACTCAGAAGAGGTCTCGGATCTTATCAAAGACCGAGCCGTTCCTTCCGCAGACTGCAAGCGTGTCTGCCCACATCAGGGAGACCGCCTTATTCTCCGAACGCCACACGTCCCCTATGGATTGCACTCCGTATTCCACCCTAATTATAGTCTCCCAGCATCCCTGCTTGCCTGTCACTACTCCCCAAAGCCGTTTCATTAGTAGGGCCTCGTTTCTTGTTCGCAAGCAGCCTATCCCGAGGCCCCCGTCCTCCTTGCTTTTGATGACTTTTGACCACTGAACTTTCGGCATACCCCTGTGGTGCTCGTCGCCTCCCCACAAGAATTGACGCATCATCTTTTCACACTAATGGATAACCCCCAAAGGCATCCTGAAAATGGACATATTATAGATCGGAAGGCTCATCAGGACGGACTTAATGAGAGTGACCCTTCCCCCCACCGACAGAAGAGCACCTTTCCAAGACGCTAGTCTTCTCCTAACCGCAGACAGCAAGCCTTCCCAGTTAGACAGCCGTTTAGGATTTAGCCCAACAAAAGATCCCAGGTACCTAAAAGGGGTAGCTTCGTACTTGCACCCCGCTCTCCTCGCTAAGGTTTCCCCTTCTGCCTTGTTTACACTTATTCCCACTAGCGAGTTCTTGTGAAAGTTTACCTTGATACCCGAGTATGCATCAAACCACCTGAGAATACCTTTTACAGACTGAATCTCGTCTTCGTCGTTATTAACAAATATGAGAGTATCATCTGCAAACTGCAGGTGATTTAAGTGCCAACCATTTCCACTAACCCCTTTCAGCATCCCCTCCCCCAACGCACGGGTAAACAGCTTATTTAACCCCTCTGCCGCTATGTTAAATAGAAAGGGGGAGAGAGAGCAGCCTTTTCGGAGGCCCCGACCAACCGAAAATTGCTTCGACGGGGAGCCATTAATCAACACAGAGACCATCGCCATTTTGAGACACTGCTGCACCCACCCACACCACTTCCCGCTGAACCCCATGTAGTCCATTACATCCGCTAAATACCCCCAATCCACCGAATCATAGGCCTTCTCGAAGTCCACTTTGAATAGGAATCCTTTTCTCTTAGATGCTTTGAGGCTGTGTACCACCTCATTGGCAGTGAGAACACAGTCCAAGGCTTGCCGACCTTTGATGAAGCCATGTTGGTTGTCACTGATCAGCGAGGAGATCACGCTTCCTAGTCTGACTGCAAGCACTTTCGAAACTATCTTGTAGTAGCTGCTGACCAAGCTAATGGGGCGGTAGTCTTGGAACTTGCATGCCCCTGACTTCTTGGCGATAAGGGTAATGAAGGAGGTATTCACTCCTTGGGGAAAGCGCCCGCTACTGAAGAAGCTCTTCACCAGAGTGCACATTTCCCTTCCCACAGTGTCCCAAGCTCGCTGCAGGAAGAACATAGAGATCCCATCGGGACCAGGGGCTTTATCTCTGCCACACTGGTTCACAGCCTCCCAAATTTCCCCGTCTGTCACTTCCCTGTCAAGGTATTCCACTTCAGCAGCTGATAGGCAAGGAAACCCCAGATTCGGAAGCTTGGGACGATCCCACTGGTCAGCCTTGAAGAAGTTGCCATAGAACCCACGCCTCCTCTTTGATTGCTTCAGGCGTGTTCATCCTACCGTGATCCGTTACTAACTCCCTTATGTTATTGCGTCTCATATTGTTATTTGCTACTCGGTGGAAGAATTTGGTATTGCGATCACCTTCCTGATTCCATCTCAACCGAGACTTCTGCTGCCAAATCCTACTAAGCTGACCTTGCTTGACCCAAATGGTAGATTCCAGGCAGCTTCTCTCTTCTAATTCGGTATTCGTTAAAGCCCGCAAGTCGCCTTGGCTGTCCAGCCACTCCAGTCTGTTCTGCAGCGACAAAAGCGAGAGGTCAACTTTACCAAAGTCCTCCCTATTCCACTGCTTAAGGTGTTTCTTCAGCTCCCTAAACCTTTTCAAGGTCTGATTTTCTACTTATGTTTTCCTTTCTTAGTTGAATAATTCAGTGGTTGAGTTCACTTCTCCACCTGCTTCTTAATCAAGTTATCTGTTTGTCTGCAGATGTTCCTGAAGGGTCCTTAATTATAAGAGCTCATACTCCAATGTCGAATCTATTCTCATGTCTATGGTTCAATGAGGTTGATCGCTTTACTCCTCGTGATCAGCTGAGTTTTGCATACACATACCAAAAATTGAAGAGGATGAATCCTGAAAAACCATTCTATCTTAACATGTTCAAGGTTGGTGGTTGTAGAAAACTTTATTGGCTATATAAGTGGATTAAAATGGAAATCGCTGCTAGTTTCAAATTTATGAACCAGTTGCCATAAATGTCATCATTCTCCATTATCAGTAATTTAAGAATAGATTATGTGCTTTCTCATCTGCTTATTGTTTCATTAAACTGCAGGATTGTGAGAGGAGGGCAATAGCTAAGTTGTTTCGTCATAGGTCTGACGAGAAAAATATTCTTCAACAAGAAGCCACTGAATGAAAACTGTGTAGGCGTCATTGAAGTCCAGTTCCTGTACATTGTTGTCACACTGATTTTTTGCCCAATGGTGGTATCCCCTTCAATGCCCCCAACATTTTGTAGAAGGTACGTGCTGGTTGAGCATGCGTCACTAAGATTTTTGCAACATGGATTGCAGGTAGCTGGCTACATTGCAGATGCAAAAAATTATGTGGCCAGTGATTTGTTGGGGGTGAGGGTGGCGCTGCTGACTCTTTGACTACAATCAAATACATGATACACCTGTGGAAAGAAAAAATTATGAACTGCTGCCTTCTTAGTTGTTTTCCCTGTAACCATTCGATTACTGATTCGTTGCGTCATTTTGAGGCCAGTAATACCACGTTGTGTACTCTTTACTTCCACTAAAACTATAACATTTGTAACTTTTTTTTCACCATATATCCTCTCTTTATTATTAAAGATCAACACCAGAAAATTCTAGTAAAAATGAGGGTGGTGTGCACTAAGAAAATCTAGTCTAGAAAAATCAAGAGAAAACCTAGACTAGAAAAATGTAGATAAATCCTACACTAGAATTATCTAGATAAAAGAAAGAAAGAAAAAAAGATGAAGGAAAATTTCCTTGGTCGGCAAGGAAGAAGAGTGTAGAAAGTAGTAAAGAAATAAAGAAATAATAAATAAAGGAAAGGCGGTGCAGTGGTGCCTATAAATAGGCATGCATGCAATGCAATTGCTGTGTAGCAGTGCAGAAAAGCAAGAGTGAAGAAACAAAGAAAAGAAAAAGAGAGGAGTGTGCGTGAGAAAGGGTGAGGAGAAATTGAGGAGAAATTCAATTTCTCAATTGAGGAGATATTGAGTGAGTGAGGGTGTGTGTGAGAGAAAAATAAGGGTGAGTGTTGTATGCCTATCCAAAGGCAATAAATATTTTAGCTCATCTGTATTTTTACTACTTCCATTTAAATTAAAAGTTCAGCTTTTGTAGCTCGTATCTCCACCCGATTGATTATTAGCTTTGTTAATTCGCACCACCTTTGTTTCAACAATCTGGTAGCGGAGCTTAGTTGGTTATCGGACCATGGGTGACCTTCAAGTTATTGGTGGAATTAAAAAGCTCAATAATCAAAACTACACTTCTTGGTCTACTTGTATGATGTCTTACATGTAAGGACAAGATTTGTGGGAGATAGTAAATGGAAGTGAAGTCACACCACCAGAAGCGGAGGATACAAGCGGTTCTCTTCGGAAATGGAAGATCAAAGCGGGCAAAGCAATGTTCGCTTTGAAGACAACAGTAGATGAAGAGGTGCTGGAGTATATCCGCGATGCCAAAACTCCCAAAGAAGCTTGAGATACGCTCGCCAAGCGATTCTCCAAGAAGAATGACACAAGACTCCAACTTTTAGAAAGTGAGTTATTGTCAATAATGCAACATGACTTGACAATTGCTCAGTACTTTCATAAAGTGAAGTCGTTGTGCCGAGAAATTTCTGAGTTAGATCCAGAAGCTCCAATCGGAGAAACCAGGATGAAAAGAATAATCATCCATGGTTTGAGGCCCGAGTATAGAGGGTTCGTCGCTGCAGTACAGGGATGGCCGACCCAACCATCACTTGTTGAGTTCGAGAATTTGCTAGCTAGTCAAGAAGCATTAGCTAAGCAGATTGGTGGAGTTTCGCTAAAAGGTGAAGAGGAAGCGCTCTACACCAACAAGAATGGGCGAAATTTCAGGCAGCGGACAGTTGGTGGATCTAAAAGAAATGCTGATAAGACGACGGGCAATCATGGTGAAGGAAGCACTCGCGCAGGGGGAGCTCATGGCAAAAGTAAGAGGTTCGAAGGGAAGTGCTACAACTGCGGAAAGATGGGTGATGCGTGCTTGTCGAGGGCACGATCAAACATAATAATTAAGACCTGCTATCAAGTGCATAATAAATTGTGCATAGTGGTAACATGGTCGATCCACGGAGACTAGGGCAAGACTCTAACTTTCATGCATGACAAAGACAAATAGACCAAGACAGCTACAAAAAGGGGGGGGAGTTGGTTGGCTAACCAGTTAACCAAGAGAGAAGGGAGCTAACAAGTTAACTAATAAAAACAGTAATCTAGGGCACGAAAAGTAAAAAGCACTAAAAGTAAGAATTAAGGGCAAGACATATAAACAGAATGATAAATAAAGACATGAAAGCAGATAAGGGAGATTCTCAGCAAAGGTTTTTCTCGGGTTGCGTCGAGGGCATGAAAGTATCTATGACCTCGAGGGCTAGATAATCATCGGCTCAAGGATATTCTATTCTCATGCCGTAGACATGCTATAGGGGTCTATCACCTCCCCACACTGTCACTGCTAAAGATATGACCTAGACACCTCGCCATCCTCCCAGGCACCTCCCCACACTGTCACTGCTAAAGAGGTAGCCTAGACACTTCGTCATCCTCCCAGCACCTCCCCACACTGTCACTGCTAAAGAGGTAATCTGGGGCTGGAAAACGACAGACAAGCAAATACAAACATGGAGTTTATGAAGAACGATTTGGCCTCTTACTAACCTATACAACCATCAAAATACCTTTGCTAAGAACAAGACAAATCAACTACTCATGCTGGAAAATAGACAAATCTAGATCTAGAAAGCATAATAAGTAAAGAAGAGATAAATGAGAAAATTAGTAAATATTACCGGCCGGAGCAAAGCTCCGGTTTATATACAAGGCTGCTGGAAATGTTCTGGTCCGCCTCCTCCTTTTGGAGGAGGGGAGAAAACTGAAGAGAAGCACACAAAATGATTTTCTATGAATATGTGGTAGGTGATGTTCTCAAAACCCTAAAAACTAGTCTTATATAGGCCCTCATGCCCATAAGAAGACAAATTCCAGCTAAGGGATTACAAAAAGACAAATTCCAGCTAAGGGGAGAGAGTGACAGCACATAGAGCGTGTTGGAATATTCTGGGATCTTCTAGAAATACAAGGAATCTCGTGAGAATCTTTGGAGATTCGTCTCTTTGGCTTTGCAGAGATATCGCGGGCTAGAGACTGCTCACTGGTCTGGTTAGCTTTCGAGGGCTCGACGACATTCTGATCTTCTAGGCCTTAAAGCTTGAAATCCTCAGAATTCTTCCAAAAATGCATCTTTTCGCTCTTTTTCTCCTTTTGGAGCTGATCTGCAATAAAGATGGAAATAAAGGTCAAATAGCATAATCAAGCCCCCGAAAGGGCTAGAAAAGAAGGTAAAATCATGACCATGAAACATGCTATCAAACATCCCCACAATGCCCTAATGCTCGCCCTCGAGCATTCACAAAACTGAAAATCACCTCAAGAAATAGACCAACACAATTAATCGACACACAATTACAAACCGGCACCGAGCTAGACTTTGCACATAGTCATCTTCACCTAGAAGAAACCTGCATCAAATCAGAAGGGTAACGACCCTAAAGATTAAACTTTCCCACATCAAGGCCCTCTACCAGCAATCCTCACAAAGTTATCAAATAGGTAAACTAGTAGTTGATCAGGCTCCTAATAAATCCTAGATGAAATGACACTCATTCACAAGCAGGGCTAGGTGTTTACGCTCAAAACTAAATGCACATAACACAACACAAAGTCAAACTTGCACATCAATCCGAGTACTGCAGAACACATGCATGGGCAATCAACAATCGGAAAAACAACGCATCAGCAAAAAGAAAGAAAAGGGATGGAATGAGCTAGAAATGTGGAAGAGAGAAGTAGGAGATGAACAGAAGAGAAATGAGGGGAGAAAAGAAGGAAAGAAAAGAAAGGACCAGATATAACTTGGATGGATTCCTTGGCTTAGGAAAAAGGTGAAGTGGCAAGGCAGCTTTCATCGAGGGCACGAAGTAGTTCGGGGGCTAGACAGAGGTTTCTTTTCGAGGGCAGGGAAACTCTTCTTGTTGAGGTTTCGGATGCAGATACTCTTTTTGTTCACTTAATGCCCCTCTCCTTTTATTTTGAATTTTAAATGCTTTCTTTTTCTTTTTCTTTTTTTTTTTTGAAGAGGGGGCACGAACCAGTTACAAAACCTTGATTCTTCCGGGGCATGAAACTTTTGATTTTTCATTTGACGTTTGCCCTTGATCTGCTTCCAGCATCGATGGTGACTTCTTTTTCGCTTCCCCACACTTGAACGTTTCTGGGGCTCGAATTGCTTGAATGATCTAGGGCTCGAAACTCTTTCGAGCTTTTGCTTTTTCTTGCCCTAGATCTTTGCTTCTGCTTTCCACTCTGAATTCTTTTTCGTCTGCCTGCTTCCCCACACTTGAACTTTTCTGCGCGCTTTGGGTGTCTAGCCCTCGACGTTACCCTCAACAATCGCTACCTCACCTGCCAAGGAAAAGATCAAGAAAATACAAATGGTCAGGAAAGAATGTGAAAAAAAGAGGAGAGAAACGAGGGGGAGAAAAGAAAGAAAAAAGACATTGATGCGAAGTTCTTCGTCACATTTAAGCTTTCCCATGTCTAACAGTGCCTATACCCAGGGATATCATGCAAGATCAACCAGTGCCTAGCTAAAGCATCCTAATCACACAAGAAAAGAAATAGGCATGAAAGCTCAAGTGCTCACAGGGTGCTTTTGTGACTACTGATGTCGAGGCCTAGATATGGATATAAGGTTCAACACGCAAAAATGAGAACAGCTAGGTCTAGACAAGGTGCTGGTGGTTCATACTTGTGTGCAATTGATCAAAAAGTGTGTGTCCATTCATAGAGGTTTTAAAAACTGGGCAGTGGCAGATTTTGGCAAAAGATTTAATCCGAAAAAAATTGCCCAAATTAAACACAAACACAAAAGTGTCCCTTCCCCACACTTAAGCAACGCATTGCCCTCAATGCGAAGAAGGGACTCAAACAAGGGCATACGAAAATAAAATAGAAAAAGAAAAACTGAAAGGAAAAGGAAAGAGGAAAGAAATATGGGTTGCCTCCCACGAAGCGCCTTAGTTATCGTCGAGGGCACGACGTTGGCTGTCCGGTCTAGATATCCTGGTCACACAAACAAAAGAAAGAAATCAGTACCGCTAATCCCCGGCAACGGCGCCATTTTGATGCGTGCTTGTCGAGGGCACGATCAAACATAATAATTAAGACCTGCTATCAAGTGCATAATAAATTGTGCATAGTGGTAACAGGGTCGATCCACGGAGACTAGGGCAAGACTCTAACTTTCATGCATGACAAAGACAAATAGACCAAGACAGCTACAAAAAGGGGGGGGAGTTGGTTGGCTAACCAGTTAACCAAGAGAGAAGGGAGCTAACAAGTTAACTAATAAAAACAGTAATCTAGGGCACGAAAAGTAAAAAGCACTAAAAGTAAGAATTAAGGGCAAGACATATAAACAGAATGATAAATAAAGACATGAAAGCAGATAAGGGAGATTCTCAGCAAAGGTTTTTCTCGGGTTGCGTCGAGGGCATGAAAGTATCTATGACCTCGAGGGCTAGATAATCATCGGCTCAAGGATATTCTATTCTCATGCCGTAGACATGCTATAGGGGTCTCTCACCTCCCCACACTGTCACTGCTAAAGATATGACCTAGACACCTCGCCATCCTCCCAGGCACCTCCCCACACTGTCACTGCTAAAGAGGTAGCCTAGACACTTCGTCATCCTCCCAGCACCTCCCCACACTGTCACTGCTAAAGAGGTAATCTGGGGCTGGAAAACGACAGACAAGCAAATACAAACATGGAGTTTATGAAGAACGATTTTGCCTCTTACTAACCTATACAACCATCAAAATACCTTTGCTAAGAACAAGACAAATCAACTACTCATGCTGGAAAATAGACAAATCTAGATCTAGAAAGCATAATAAGTAAAGAAGAGATAAATGAGAAAATTAGTAAATATTACCGGCCGGAGCAAAGCTCCGGTTTATATACAAGGCTGCTGGAAATGTTCTGGTCCGCCTCCTCCTTTTGGAGGAGGGGAGAAAACTGAAGAGAAGCACACAAAATGATTTTCTATGAATATGTGGTAGGTGATGTTCTCAAAACCCTAAAAACTAGTCTTATATAGGCCCTCATGCCCATAAGAAGACAAATTCCAGCTAAGGGATTACAAAAAGACAAATTCCAGCTAAGGGGAGAGAGTGACAGCACATAGAGCGTGTTGGAATATTCTGGGATCTTCTAGAAATACAAGGAATCTCGTGAGAATCTTTGGAGATTCGTCTCTTTGGCTTTGCAGAGATATCGCGGGCTAGAGACTGCTCACTGGTCTGGTTAGCTTTCGAGGGCTCGACGACATTCTGATCTTCTAGGCCTTAAAGCTTGAAATCCTCAGAATTCTTCCAAAAATGCATCTTTTCGCTCTTTTTCTCCTTTTGGAGCTGATCTGCAATAAAGATGGAAATAAAGGTCAAATAGCATAATCAAGCCCCCGAAAGGGCTAGAAAAGAAGGTAAAATCATGACCATGAAACATGCTATCAAACATCCCCACACTGCCCTAATGCTCGCCCTCGAGCATTCACAAAACTGAAAATCACCTCAAGAAATAGACCAACACAATTAATCGACACACAATTACAAACCGGCACCGAGCTAGACTTTGCACATAGTCATCTTCACCTAGAAGAAACCTGCATCAAATCAGAAGGGTAACGACCCTAAAGATTAAACTTTCCCACATCAAGGCCCTCTACCAGCAATCCTCACAAAGTTATCAAATAGGTAAACTAGTAGTTGATCAGGCTCCTAATAAATCCTAGATGAAATGACACTCATTCACAAGCAGGGCTAGGTGTTTACGCTCAAAACTAAATGCACATAACACAACACAAAGTCAAACTTGCACATCAATCCGAGTACTGCAGAACACATGCATGGGCAATCAACAATCGGAAAAACAACGCATCAGCAAAAAGAAAGAAAAGGGATGGAATGAGCTAGAATGTGGAAGAGAGAAGTAGGAGATGAACAGAAGAGAAATGAGGGGAGAAAAGAAGGAAAGAAAAGAAAGGACCAGATATAACTTGGATGGATTCCTTGGCTTAGGAAAAAGGTGAAGTGGCAAGGCAGCTTTCATCGAGGGCACGAAGTAGTTCGGGGGCTAGACAGAGGTTTCTTTTCGAGGGCAGAGAAACTCTTCTTGTTGAGGTTTCGGATGCAGATACTCTTTTTGTTCACTTAATGCCCCTCTCCTTTTATTTTGAATTTTAAATGCTTTCTTTTTCTTTTTTTTCTTTTTTTTTGAAGAGGGGGCACGAACCAGTTACAAAACCTTGATTCTTCCGGGGCATGAAACTTTTGATTTTTCATTTGACGTTTGCCCTTGATCTGCTTCCAGCATCGATGGTGACTTCTTTTTCGCTTCCCCACACTTGAACGTTTCTGGGGCTCGAATTGCTTGAATGATCTAGGGCTCGAAACTCTTTCGAGCTTTTGCTTTTTCTTGCCCTAGATCTTTGCTTCTGCTTTCCACTCTGAAGTCTTTTTCGTCTGCCTGCTTCCCCACACTTGAACTTTTCTGCGCGCTTTGGGTGTCTAGCCCTCGACGTTACCCTCAACAATCGCTACCTCACCTGCCAAGGAAAAGATCAAGAAAATACAAATGGTCAGGAAAGAATGTGAAAAAAAGAGGAGAGAAACGAGGGGGAGAAAAGAAAGAAAAAAGACATTGATGCGAAGTTCTTCGTCACATTTAAGCTTTCCCATGTCTAACAGTGCCTATACCCAGGGATATCATGCAAGATCAACCAGTGCCTAGCTAAAGCATCCTAATCACACAAGAAAAGAAATAGGCATGAAAGCTCAAGTGCTCACAGGGTGCTTTTGTGACTACTGATGTCGAGGCCTAGATATGGATATAAGGTTCAACACGCAAAAATGAGAACAGCTAGGTCTAGACAAGGTGCTGGTGGTTCATACTTGTGTGCAATTGATCAAAAAGTGTGTGTCCATTCATAGAGGTTTTAAAAACTGGGCAGTGGCAGATTTTGGCAAAAGATTTAATCCGAAAAAAATTGCCCAAATTAAACACAAACACAAAAGTGTCCCTTCCCCACACTTAAGCAACGCATTGCCCTCAATGCGAAGAAGGGACTCAAACAAGGGCATACGAAAATAAAATAGAAAAAGAAAAACTGAAAGGAAAAGGAAAGAGGAAAGAAATATGGGTTGCCTCCCACGAAGCGCCTTAGTTATCGTCGAGGGCACGACGTTGGCTGTCCGGTCTAGATATCCTGGTCACACAAACAAAAGAAAGAAATCAGTACCGCTAATCCCCGGCAACGGCGCCATTTTGATGCGTGCTTGTCGAGGGCACGATCAAACATAATAATTAAGACCTGCTATCAAGTGCATAATAAATTGTGCATAGTGGTAACAGGGTCGATCCACGGAGACTAGGGCAAGACTCTAACTTTCATGCATGACAAAGACAAATAGACCAAGACAGCTACAAAAAGGGGGGGAGTTGGTTGGCTAACCAGTTAACCAAGAGAGAAGGGAGCTAACAAGTTAACTAATAAAAACAGTAATCTAGGGCACGAAAAGTAAAAAGCACTAAAAGTAAGAATTAAGGGCAAGACATATAAACAGAATGATAAATAAAGACATGAAAGCAGATAAGGGAGATTCTCAGCAAAGGTTTTTCTCGGGTTGCGTCGAGGGCATGAAAGTATCTATGACCTCGAGGGCTAGATAATCATCGACTCAAGGATATTCTATTCTCATGCCGTAGACATGCTATAGGGGTCTATCACCTCCCCACACTGTCACTGCTAAAGATATGACCTAGACACCTCGCCATCCTCCCAGGCACCTCCCCACACTGTCACTGCTAAAGAGGTAGCCTAGACACTTCGTCATCCTCCCAGCACCTCCCCACACTGTCACTGCTAAAGAGGTAATCTGGGGCTGGAAAACGACAGACAAGCAAATACAAACATGGAGTTTATGAAGAACGATTTGGCCTCTTACTAACCTATACAACCATCAAAATACCTTTGCTAAGAACAAGACAAATCAACTACTCATGCTGGAAAATAGACAAATCTAGATCTAGAAAGCATAATAAGTAAAGAAGAGATAAATGAGAAAATTAGTAAATATTACCGGCCGGAGCAAAGCTCCGGTTTATATACAAGGCTGCTGGAAATGTTCTGGTCCGCCTCCTCCTTTTGGAGGAGGGGAGAAAACTGAAGAGAAGCACACAAAATGATTTTCTATGAATATGTGGTAGGTGATGTTCTCAAAACCCTAAAAACTAGTCTTATATAGGCCCTCATGCCCATAAGAAGACAAATTCCAGCTAAGGGATTACAAAAAGACAAATTCCAGCTAAGGGGAGAGAGTGACAGCACATAGAGCGTGTTGGAATATTCTGGGATCTTCTAGAAATACAAGGAATCTCGTGAGAATCTTTGGAGATTCGTCTCTTTGGCTTTGCAGAGATATCGCGGGCTAGAGACTGCTCACTGGTCTGGTTAGCTTTCGAGGGCTCGACGACATTCTGATCTTCTAGGCCTTAAAGCTTGAAATCCTCAGAATTCTTCCAAAAATGCATCTTTTCGCTCTTTTTCTCCTTTTGGAGCTGATCTGCAATAAAGATGGAAATAAAGGTCAAATAGCATAATCAAGCCCCCGAAAGGGCTAGAAAAGAAGGTAAAATCATGACCATGAAACATGCTATCAATGGGACATAAAGCAAGCTCCTGTTGGTCAAAGAAAAAGACCACGGAGAGTAACGCCGCTACTTCTAAATATGAAGAAGAGTGGGATATTGAGGCAGACTTTGTTGCAGAAGAGGAGGAAAATGCTTCTACAGCAATAACATCCAATCGAATTGATTACAAGAATGATTGGATTGTTGATTCGGGTTGCTCAAATCACATGACAGGTGATAAAGAGAAGCTGCAAAACCTGTCAAAATACAAGGGAAATCACGTGGTGGTAACGACGAACGACTCGAGGTTACCGATAGCTCACATCAGTAAAACAAAAGTATCCTCTAAAGATGATGCTATTACGATGCCTCTTGAAGATGTCTACCATGTCCCAGGAATTAAGAAAAATCTTCTTTCTGTTACACAATTAACATCTTCCGGCAATTATGTGTTGTTCGGTCCACGTGATGTGAAGATATATCGGGAGCTTAAAATTATGGAAGAACCAGTGATGAAGGGAAGAAGATTACCGACAGCATACGTGATGTCGGCGGAGACCGCATATGTAGACAAGACAAGGAAAAATGAGACTGCAGATTTATGGCACATGCGGCTTAGTCATGTTAGCTATTCCAAGCTAGACATGATGATGAAGAAGTCAATGCTGAGAGGACTTCCTCAACTAGAAGTTAGAACTGACACGATATGTGCAGGGTGTCAGTACGGAAAAGCGCATCAGTTGCCATATGAAGAGTCTAAATTCAAGGCGAAGGAACCATTAGAGTTAATTCACTCTGATGTGTTTGGACTAGTCAAACAAACATCCATCAGTGGGATGAAGTACATGGTAACCTTCATTGATGACTTCTCCAGATATGTCTGGGTCTATTTTCTGAAGGAAAAATCTGAAACTCTTTCAAAGTTCAAAGAGTTCAAAGATGCGGCTGAAGCTGAAGTTGGCAAATATGTTATTTGCCTACGCACAGATAATGGTGGAGAATATACTTCACACGAGTTCTCCGATTTTCTACGGAAATGTCGGATACGTCATCAGTTCACATGTGCAAATACTCCACAGCAAAATGGTGTAGCAGAAAGGAAGAATAGGCACATGGCGGAAATATGTCGAAGTATGCTCCATGCAAAGAATGTTCCAGGAAGGTTCTGGGTAGAAGCAATGAAGCCTGCAGCCTTCATGATCAATAGGCTTCCTCAACAAAGGCTAAGCTTTGTTTCACCCTTCGAAAAATTGTGGAGCATGAAACCTTCAGTCGGCCATTTTTGAGTTTTTGGATGTGTATGCTACGTATTTGTACCTGATCATTTACGCAGCAAGATGGACAAGAAAGCTGTTAGATGTATCTTTGTAGGATACGACAGTCAAAAGAAAGGATGGAGATGTTGTGATCCTACAAATGGAAAGTGCTACACGTCCAGAAATGTGATATTCGATGAAGCGTCTTCGTGGTGGTCCTCAAACAAGACGACATTGCCAGACTCAGATGTCTTCAAAGATAAATTGGAATCTTTTCAGCTCCAATTCAGTCCAGAAGAAACTCAGGATACAGAGTGGTGAAGATGCTGAAAAGGAGGCAACTCAAAGCCCTTGGCAAACTGGTGTACATCAACGTCCAAGTGAAGATGAGGTTGAAGAACCAGTTTCACTCAGGAGGTCTACCAGGGTTAGAAAACCAAACCCCAAGTATGCCAATGCCGCCTTGGTAGAAGAAGATGCAAGAGAACCAGAGACATTTGAGGAAGCATTCCAGAAGCTGGAATGGACAAAAGCAATGGAAGAAGAAATTGCTGCACTAGAGCAAAATCAGACTTGGGAGCTTGTGCCAAAACCGAAGGATGCTAAACCTATTTCCTGCAAATGGGTTTACAAGATAAAGCGTCGCCCAGATGGATCAATTGAGAGGCACAAGGCTCGTCTAGTAGCTCGTGGATTTTCTCAGCAGTATGGATTGGACTATGATGAGACGTTTAGTCCAGTAGCGAAGCTTACAACTGTGCGAGTTTTACTTGCGCTCGCAGCTAGTAAGGATTGGAAGTTGTGGCAGATAGACGTGAAGAATGCATTTCTTCATGGAGAATTGGATCGGGAGATCTACATGAATCAGCCGATGGGTTTTCAGAGTCAAGATCATCCAGAATTTGTCTGTAAGCTTCGGAAGGCGCTCTACGGCTTAAAGCAAGCACCAAGAGCTTGGTATGGAAAGATTGCTGAATTTCTTACTCATACTGGTTATTTAGTAACACCTGCAGATTCCAATCTATTTGTCAAAGCTAATGGAGGAAAGCTAGCTATTGTGCTAGTATATGTGGATGATTTGATCATTACAGGAGATTGGGAAGATGAGATTCTCCAAACGAAGGAGAATTTATCTGTTCGCTTTCAGATGAAAGAACTCGGTCAACTCAAGCACTTCCTTGGGTTAGAGGTTGATCGTACTCCTGAAGGAATATTCTTCCATCAGCAAAAGTACTCCAACGATCTGTTAAAGAAGTTTGGAATGCTTAACTGCAAGCCAGCCTCGACACCAATGGAGCCAAACGCAAAGATGTGCGCTACTGAAGGAAGAGATTTGGAAAATGCAACAATGTACCGACAGTTGGTGGGTAGTTTAATCTACTTAACTTTAACAAGACCTGATATTTCTTATGCAGTTGGTGTGATGAGTCGGTACATGCAAAATCCGAAGAAGCCTCATCTTGAAGCAGTTCGGCGAATCTTGAGATATGTGAAGAATACACTTGACTATGGTATTATGTACAAGAAAGGTGGAGATGACAAACTAGTTGGCTACTGCGATGCTGACTATGCAGGTGATCATGATACCCGACGTTCAACTACAGGGTATGTATTTATGCTTGGATCTGGAGCAGTCTCTTGGTGTAGCAAAAGACAACCAACAGTGTCTTTATCAACAACAGAAGCTGAGTACAGAGCAGCAGCAATGGCAGCCCAAGAGAGCACTTGGTTGAAGCAACTACTGGAAAACTTGCATCAAGAAACAGAGTATGCCATTCCTTTGTATTGTGACAATCTGTCAGCAATACGTCTAGCGGAGAATCCAGTTTTTCATGCAAGAACTAAGCATGTGGAAGTGCACTATCATTTTATCAGGGAAAAAGTCTTGCAAGAAGAAATTGGATTGGAGCATGTTAAGACAGAGGATCAAGCTGCAGATTTATTTACGAAAAGTCTGAGTAACAGTAAATTTGAAAAGTTCTGTCATCAGATCGGTATGGTGGAAAAATCGAAAGTTGGTGTTGAGGGGGAGTATTAAAGATCAACACCAGAAAATTCTAGTAAAAATGAGGGTGGTGTGCACTAAGAAAATCTAGTCTAGAAAAATCAAGAGAAAACCTAGACTAGAAAAATCTATATAAATCCTACACTAGAATTATCTAGATAAAAGAAAGAAAGAAAAAAAGATGAAGGAAAATTTCCTTGGTCGGCAAGGAAGAAGAGTGTAGAAAGTAGTAAAGAAATAAAGAAATAATAAAATAATAATAATAAATAAAGGAAAGGGGGTGCAGTGGTGCCTATAAATAGGCATGCATGCAATGCAATTGCTGTGTAGCAGTGCAAAAAAGCAAGAGTGAAGAAACAAAGAAAAGAAAAAGAGAGGAGTGTGCGTGAGAAAGGGTGAGGAGGAATTGAGGAGAAATTGAGGAGAAATTGAGGAGAAATTGAATTTCTCAATTGAGGAGATATTGAGTGAGTGAGGGTGTGTGTGAGAGAAAAATAAAGGTGAGTGTTGTACCTATCCAAAGGCAATAAATATTTTAGCTCATCTGTATTTTTACTACTTTTATTTAAATTAAAAGTTCAGCTTTTGTAGCTCATATCTCCACCCGATTGATTATTAGTTTTGTTAATTCGCACCACCTTTGTTTCAACATTTATTATTTATTTTTTCGTGACGATTCGATATGATCTTGGTTGTATGATATTTTGTTGCACCTGGAGTGCTTGTTGGTCTTGCAAAAGCTATTGGTAGCAGTGTTTTTGGAACCGGACCGGACCGGCCGGTTCGGTCCGGTTCAACCGGATTTTTTAGGTTTCCGGTCTGATTCGACCTATCGGACCGAAATGCATATGACCCGGGTTGGACCGGCCGAACCGGCCGGTTTTTTGGCAACCGGCGAACCGGCCGGTTCAATAGCAACCCGGCTGGTTCAATGTAAAACGACGTCGTTTTGATTTTTTATTTTTTTTTTATTTTTTTTTTTATTTATTTTTTTATTTTTTTATTTTTTTATTTTTTTATTTTTTTATTTTTTTTTAAATGGAAAAATTTATGTGCCTAACCAAAACGGCGCCGTTTTAGTTTGGCCAAAACGACGCCGTTTTGGTTTTGGTTATTTTTTTTTTTTTTTTAAAATTTGATGGGCCGGCCCATTACAGGCATGGGTCAGCCCATCAGAATTTAAAAACCAGCCGGTTCAATCCGGTTAAATTATCTAAGATTGAACGGTTCGATATGTGTCCGGTTCAAAACGATCCAATGGTTCAATCCGGTTTTTTCCGGTTGAACCCGGTCGAACCATGAAATTTCCATTTCCGGTTCGCTGTCCGGTCCGGTTCCAAAAACACTGATTGGTAGTTGACTGATGAACATTGTGACACTATTTGCATAACAATTGATGAAGTAGGGTAGGACTGTGTTGTTTGCCAGGCAAGCAGTGGGTTCCTGGGGCCAGCCTCCTCTCCTTTGGATCTGGACAAGAGCTTGGTTTTTTTTTTTTTTTTTGACAGCATCTTCCTTCTGTATTGATGTTGACAGGAGTGGCGAAACGAACGAACGGATATCTATTTGTTTAGACCCAGAAATAAATAGGACAGACTAACCCTAGTCCATTTAAGAACGGATGGATCAGATCCAACCATCTAAAAGAACCTGGTCTGGATCGTTCCTGCCCGAATATATTTTTGTTAAAAACTTTATTTTTTTCAATTTTTTTTAGAAAAAAATGCTACTAGCATTTTCTGTCATTATGGTCCATCACACAAAAATATGCAAGTAAATATTATTTCATGTTACAAATACAACTTCATTTAACAAATGAAAACCATCTTAAACTTGTTTTTTATATTATCAGATCTACACAAAACATAAAAACTGTATAAATTTACTTAAACCTAAAATCTCATTACATAGTGAGACTGGTATGCTCTTCTAGTGTGTGGGTCGAATTAGACACTTACAAAATATTAAAATATATATATATTTTTTAAAATTTCATTATTATTTAGAAAATTAATAAAGGGATAGACGGGAACCCACCGGTTTGTCCCGTTTGTCCGTGTGTATAGCGGGACGGGTCTGATCCGACTCGTTTATTAAATGAGACTAAAATTATTGTCAATATTCCGTCTAAAATTGAACAAACGGGACGAGAATATAGATAGTACCTATATTGTCACCCCTATATGAAGGTGCAAAACTTCTGGCTTTTCTAAATTCTCAGTGGTTTGCTCACCTTACAACATTTGGGTTGCCATTGAACTCTACAAATAGTTTATTTTATTTTGTATGGAAATCATAGTGTATCAGTCAGAATACTCTACTGACTATTCTAGATTAGAGCCATGCAGTGCTATCAATGAAAGCTCCCTGCCAATTAGATATTCAGATTAGATGAATGCATCTTCTTGCCTGTTTCATGTTTGTCATGTTGGTGGATAAAAGAAATAAAATGAGAAGTTAAGCCCAAGTCCCCAAAAGCTAAACTCAGTATCTACAAACATTTGGTTTTCAGTCAAGCCCAAGTCCCTACAACTTATAGGCTCGTCAAGCCCATGTTATTCATCCCTTTTATAAAACTTTTTGAACACTAACATACATGATTGATGATGATACATATCGTCTCCTTCAAATGTATGTAAAATACCTCCCCCCACTTGTCAAAATATTTGAAGGATGTATTTAGATTGAGGTAGGAATTTGAAGATTAAAATCTCAAGTTTCAGTTTGATTTCAGTGTCATATTGTGCTTTGAATTAAAATCCTTTTTTATTCCCTAAACATCTATGGTACAAACGTTCTTTTACTAAAGTTCTTGGAAGTTTCATCAATGGTTGTGCAAGTTGGTCATTTCTAAGAAGTTACATGCTCCAATTGGAAGGAGAGTGTATTGGAAGATCTTTTGTTTCCTATTGGAAGGAGAGTGATCACGACCGCGCTACTTGTACTATATATATTGACTGCTGCCTAAGTCAGTGTCTCATCAAATTTTTTTCACTTTCATGTCAAAAAAATAACCTTGAAACTTTATATACTTAGAGACCATTGTCTCTTGGGTGCTCTCAAAAACCAGTTAAATATCTAAACTCGTTGAGACAATAAATTCAAAATAAAAAAGCATTAAGGTTGTATATGTACCTGGACTACCAGGTTGTCAACGTCCAAGCTCAATTTGATCTTTTGTGTATGGTCTTCTACGTCAACAAACATCAGTGTTCATACATTATCCCGGGTAATATTATTTACATTTTTTACATAAATAGTGATTCCGGCACGAAAAATAAGTTTCACTACTGTTGCTACCCGGTTTTGTCGAAAGGGTAAATTTAACTTGCGATTGGTAGAATAATTTAATTAAGTTACAAACGTTGTTTCGTTTTCTTATCCGTTGGATATAAGTGTGGGGTTTAGAGATTGGAGCCACTTAAATCTCCTTTTACCATGTCATTATTTTATATATATTAATTAAGAGTCTGAAACGATAAAGGAAAAAAAAGTAACTTAATGTTAACGGAAGTCAATCTATCAAAGTAAATAAAGAGTTTGAAATATACAAGGTGTTCACCATCTCTCTCTTTTTTCATACAAAAGAAAAGTAAAAGCAATAAGAAAATCAATTAAGAATTCGCCGCGCGGGGATACGATGCTCAAAATATTTCAAAGGATATTTATTGAACACTAATGGGAGCAGGCAGAAGAGAATTAAGAATAATGCGAGTAGAAATCGAACACCAAATTGAAAAAGATTATATGCTATTGAGTTAGCTTCGCAATAAGCATGAGCCACTGAAACCTCAAAAAGTGACGAATGACATTCACCAACAATTTATAAAATTACCGTACTAAATTGAAATCAGAAATCACTTGAACAACATTCTTATTGTCCACTTATAAAGAAGCTCTGCGTCAACCACGAGACCGCGCCTCTCTTAAATAACGTATCTCTTTTATTACATATGCCCATTGTTGCACACATCACTATAGGGATGCCATTGGTAAAAAAACTACTTTTATGATTTAGTATTCAAATAATATTTAGGTTTATAAAAAAATAATTAATAATAACTCTTAATTAGATAGAAAATCCACATATATATAACACTATTTTACAATGATAATTGTCAATAGGATTTTCTTTAAACTTTTTATTACAATCATTTTTATTTTTATTTTTATTTTTGACACAGCTAAAAGATTTTTTTTTTAAAAGAAAGTAAAAAAGATGACCTCATACTCCATATAACCGACGACAGAAGAAATAATGAACGTACGTAGTGGAATTGATTACTCCGAGCTAGCTAGTGATCCAATCCAAAGAATAGCAACTTTGAATGAAGGTTTCTAAATTGTTTTTGAAGAGTGGAATGAATGCATCTATGCTTCCATCTCTCGTCGACGACGGCAGTAGAAACATCATCCCTTCCGTCGGGAAATATGACGGCATAAAAGCATAAGCTCCTCCTCCGCCCCCCCCCCCCCGAAACCCAGATCATGAAACGGAAACCTCATCCAGCTGTCCACTTCCAAATCCGGACACAGGCTGCTCCGGCCGTTCATGCTCGCGGTTGAAACCAGCTTCTCCTTCTTTACATTGCTATTTGCGAAGTTGATGAAAGACTTGAAGTAATTCGTGTTCACGTTCGCAACCGCATTTTGTATGATCGTCGCCGCGTAAGACAATTCCTCGTGCAACAGGTCCATCACTCTTGCACTAGGAAACGCCCATAGCACCAAATTCCCAAAATACTCGTTAGGAACTTGTGGTGCCAATTTGGACCGACCGTTGACTGAAATCCTGAGTTGGGTCCTCACCGTTCCGTCCATCTGACGTGCCTTAGTGATGGATCTCCACAAATGAGCAACCACGCTCACGAAAGTACTGTAAGGCCGTCCGTAACCTGGAGAGGTTGCCTTAGTTTTAATTTTGACAATGAAATCGGGACTAAAATGGACTTTGTGGACTACAATGTCATTATCAAGAAAATTATAGGGCTTGTAGATCATCATGAGCTGCTTCTTGCTTTTAAACTCTCTCCCTCTATGGTCCACCATGGAATTCGGAGGTAGCACTTCAGGGTTGAAAATGGTTCGGTCATGAGTCGGGAGAGGGGTCATGTCGAGTCCACGACAAGCTTTCCCCCACGCAACTAAGAACCTGCTGGTAGAGTCACCATCCGCGACCAGGTGGTGGGCTGTGAAGCCTACCACCAACGAGCCGCAAGCGAATTTCGTGAGCTGAACTTGGAAAAGCTCCTCCACATCTTTCAAGCTTGGATGAAGGGTTAGAAGAGTTGGAGATGGATTCAACGGCATGAACTTCTCGAGGTTGAAATCAACCGTTGCTATCACCAATTTAACCCCCTTGTCATTCAGAAGAATGACAGGATCATCATTATCATCGTCATCTTGATCCTCATCCTCATCGCTGTTAATGTTTTTAATGGTGTGGCCCAATCTACCGGCCCACTCCTGGTAATCTGCCAGAGCCCGTTGAAGACCGTGGACGATGGTTGAGGTGGGTGGGGTTGGGGGACGGAAGGCGTAGATGACTGCCATGTGGGCATTGTAAGTGACCTTATCAAAAACACTAAGAAGGATGGAATATGTTGATGGACGAGGAGAAATAATGTTGGCATTATCATAAATTGGCTTGATTGTCCTCAGTCACACTCTCTACCTTCACGTTCATGCTGTTGCTAAATTTTTTATTTTTTTATTTTTTTTCAACACAAAATGTTTTTAGCTAGAAAGAAAGAAGACAGGTTTTGGTTCTAAGTTCTAACTGAGGCACGTTCGTCCTATATATATACATATAAATTTTAAAAAATCAGATTTAAATAAATATTTAAATCGGTGGCACATTCGTCCCACCGGTTTGTCCCGTCTGTCCGTGTGTATAACGGGACGGGTCTGACCCGACTCGTTTATTAAATGAGACTAAAATTGTTGTTCATATTTCATCTAAAATTGAACAAACGGGACTAGTATATAGATAATACCTATATTGTCACCCCTAGATGCTGATATGAAGGTGCAAAACTTCTGACTTCTCTAAATTCTCAGCGGTTTGCTCACCTTACAACATTTTGGCTGCCATTGAACTCTACAAATAGTTTATTTATTTATTTATTTATCGAAATCATACGATATGAATCAAAATACTCAGCTGACTATTCTAGATTAGAGCCGTACAGTGCTATCAATGAAACCTCCCTACCAATTAGATATTCAGATTAGATGAATGCATCTTCTTGTTCTGTTTCATGTTTGTCAGCTGACAAAAGAAATGAATGTACATAGTGGAATTAATTACTCCTAGCTAGCTAATGATCCAATCCAAAGAATAGCAATTTTGAATGAAGGTTTCTAAATTGTTTTTGAAGAGTGGAATGAATGCATCTATGCTTCCATCTCTCGTCGACGACGGCAGTAGAAACATCATCCCTTCCGTCGGGAAATATGACGGCACAAAAGCATAAGCTCCTCCTCCGGCCCCGCCGAAATCCAGATCGTAAAACGGAAACCTCATCCAGCTCTCCACTTCCACATGCGGACACAGGCTGCCCTGGACGATCATGCTCCCGGTTGGAACCAGCTTCTCCTTCTTTGCATTGCTATTTGCGAAATTGATGAAAGACTTGAAGTAATTTGCGTTCACGTGCACAATCTCATTTTGTATGATCATCGCCGCATAAGACAATTCCTCGTGCAACAGGTCCATCACCCTTGCAGTAGGAAACGCCCATAGCACCAAATTCCCAAAATACTCGTTAGGAACTTGTGGTGCCAATTTGGACCGACCGTTGACTGAAATCCTGAGTTCGGTGCTCACCGATCCGTCCATCTGACGTGCCTTAGTGATGGATCTCCACAAATGAGCAACCACGCTCACGAAAGTACTGTAAGGCCGTCCGTAACCTGGAGAGGTTGCCTTAGTTTTAATTTTGGCAATGAAATCGGGACTAAAATGGACTTTGTGGACTACAATGTCATTATCAAGAAAATTAGAGGGCTTGTAGATCATCATGAGCTGCTTCTTGCTTTTAAACTCTCTCCCTCTATGGTCCACCATGGAATTCGGAGGTAGCACTTCAGGGTTGAAAATGGTTCGGTCATGAGTCGGGAGCGGGGTCATGTCGAGTCCACGACAAGCTTTCCCCCACGCAACTAAGAACCTGCTGGTAGAGTCACCATCCGCGACCAGGTGGTGGGCTGTGAAGCCTACCACCAACGAGCCGCAAACGAATTTCGTGAGCTGAACTTGGACCAACTCCTCCACATCTTTCAAGCTTGGATGAAGGGTTTGAAGGAGTGGAGATGGATTCAACGGCATGATCTTCTCGAGGTTGAAGTCAGCCGTCGCTATCACCAGCTTAACCCCCTCGTCATTCAGAAGAATGACAGGATCATCCTTATCGTCGTCATCCTCATCGTTGTTAATATTTTCGGTGTGGATCAATCTACCGGCCCACTCCCGGTAATCGGCCAGAGCCCGTTGAAGGCCGTGGACGATGGTTGATGTGGGTGGGGTTGGGGGACGGAAGGCGTAGATGACTGCCATGTGACCGATGTAATTGGCCTTATCAAAAACACTAAGAGGGATGGAATGTGTTGATGGATGAGGAGAAATAATGTTGGCATTATCATAAATTGGCTTGATTGTCCTCACACTCTCTACCTTCACGTTCATGCTGTTGCTAAATTTTTTTATTTTTTTATTTTTCAACACAAAATGTTTTTAGCTAGAAAGAAAGAAGAGAGGTTTTGGTTCTAAGTTCTAACTGAGGCACGTTCGTCCTATATATATACATATAAATTTTTAAAAATCAGATTTAAATAAATATTTAAATTATTACCTATAAATTTATTACCATTTAGGTGGCTGGGAAGCCATTGATAATAATTGATGAAGTGTTAATGAAGTCGGCTAGGACTGTATTGATTAGGGGTGTCAAAACGGGTTGATTCGATCCGACCCGACTCGTTTAGTGTTAATTCGTCGGGTAGTGGGTCAAAAATGACCCAACTCGTTTATAATGTTGGCATTATCATAAATCAACCAACCCACTCCATCCCGCTAATAATTGATGAAGTAGGGTAGGGCTGTGTTGTTTGCCAGGCAATGGGTTCCTGGGGCCAGCCTCCTCGACCTTGGTTTTAATTATGTGAGTAGTACTGGTGGTGCTTTTATCTTCCTTCTATATTTACGTTGATATGAAGGTGTTTAATTATGGTCCCGGGCAGCCAGTGATATTTTTGAGCCGACCATCTGGTATTAAGTGGACTTGGGCCCGATCCCGATAGAACCTCGAAAAGTGGTAAAATTCTACCTTAAAAATTTTAACGTTTACATTTACAGACAGTTGAGTCCATTGTATTTTTCCAAGCTTATCACAATCTTGTTTCCTAAGAAGATTTATAAGTCAAAATGTATGAGAATAATAATTTAGAGTGTGCAAATATCAACAATCTTTTAATTTTATACACATTTTTATTTGACCTAGCATTCTAGTTTTCTAATCATGTCAAACAGTCACTACAAAACAATATGGCTATACTAAGAAACATCTCAATAATGTTACTTATTTTTGCCACTAGATAATATGTTATTACTCTTGCTACTAAAAGTAAGCAATTTAAATTACAAGAATTTTTTATGTTTGCATAAAATAACCAATCGTGACAAAATATGTGTTACAATTATTATCCACTACTAATTATTATTGCAAGATATTTTAGCATTTGGCGCAATTTGGAGAGAATACTTTTGGCGCAGAAAAATAAGATGTAGTTATAAATAGTAGCTAAAAAAACAGATTTTTTTAGTGTATTTAGTAACGATGTGTGGCAAAATGAAAATATTAGAAGGACATAGAAACAACATGTCATTAAAAAAATTATAATATACTCCCTCCGGTTTTTATTAAACGTCGTTAGCGCATATCGAGGAGGTCGGATGACGCACTATTTGACCTCGAAAAAATCTGAATTTTTTTTTAGATGTACATTAATCCTTTACGTGCGTTCGAAAAAAAATACGGAATTTTTTGGGGTCAAATAGTACGTCATCCGACCTTCTCGATATGCGTGAGCGACGTTTAATAAAAACCGGAGGGAGGTTTTAGTAACGACGTGTAAGAAAATGAGTTAGCGCACCTAGGAGTCTCTAAGCTTATCATTTTCATTTTAGTCAATCCTTAATTACCGTTTTTAATCAATCTGGTCCCTCACATTATACACGTTAAGCGCCCGAAATTACTTTTATCATAACGGTGACAAACGACCGTTGTATTACAATTTTTTAATATTAAATCTGAAAAAGTTATCTCAACCGGGTCCCACATGTCAGGAAATTTGACATTTTATCCTAATAATATCTAAAATAATAGTTTTATTAATTAATTAAACTTATGTTAACAAAAAAAAATACTACCATTAAAATTTGAAATCCCACCCACCTCCTTTAATCAACCGCAGCACTACTCTTCCTCTTATTCTGCAGCTGCGGCAAAAAGACGGCGAGAGATGGATTTAATGGTGGTGACTGAGAGAGGTGGTGGTAGTGATTTGGTTTTGGAATTATTCTTGTTGGTGGGATTTCAGTCGGAGGTTGGTGTCATTCGGGTTTGATGATGGTTGGTGTGTTGGATCTGAATTTTTGGTGTGATTTTCGGCCGGATCTGGTTTTTTCCTTTTTTCTGTTTTTCTTTTGTCCTGGAGGACGAAGGAGGAACACCATCTCTGTATTTTTCATCTTTCGAAAAATTAATCTTAATGTAATTCCTTCAAACCTATGATTCCTGAACTAGTTTCGCATCCAAGACCATTCTTCTGACACATTAGCTTATAAAATCACAGATATAAACCAGATCTAAACCAGATTTGGGTAAAGATGAGAAGTCATTTTCAACTAGATAATAAAGATGAGAAGCCACGGCTGATTTGGGGGGGTTTGGAGCTAGAGTTGTCATATATTAAACCAAAAAGTTGCCTTTCATTCATGTAGTTTTAGATCTGAAAAATGCGTTCAACGGTTCAAACATGAAAAGAAGAAAAAGAGGATTTTGGATCTTGGAACGTAGATTCTCATGACTTTTCTCTCTGTTTTTGCTTTCAATTCCCTTAAAATTCTCTCTAGTCTCTACTGATTATCATCTAAAAAGAATCAAAAATGAAAATAGAAATAAGAAAAATTATTTGTTAAACTGCATGGCACTTTCTTTTAAATTCTAATAATTCTAAAATTATTTTATAATTATGAAATCCATTAATTATGAAAAAATACTAGGAGATAATGAAAAAACTAAAAGGAAAAAAATATATAAAGTAAATAAAAAGAGTTTAATTAGGTTTTTAATGATATTAAATGCTTTTCGAATCGGAGAAGAAGGAAGAAATAATGCAAGAATTTTGTGGGTCCCGCAATACTAAATTTTGAATTTTAATTATCTGTTTTTTTTGTTTTGTTAACATAAATTTTATTGTGGGTCCCGCAATAATAAATTTCAAATTTTAATTATCTCCTTTTTTTGTTTTGTTAACATAAATTTTATTGTGGGTCCCGCAATAATAAATTTCAAATTTTAATTGTCTGTTTTTTTTAATTATCGGAGAAGAAGGAAGAAATAATGCAAGAATTTTGTGGGTCCCGCAATACTAAATTTTGAATTTTAATTATATGTTTTTTTTGTTTTGTTAACATAAATTTTATTGTGGGTCCCGCAATAATAAATTTCAAATTTTAATTATCTGTTTTTTTGTTTTGTTAACATAAATTTTATTGTGGGTCCCGCAATAATAAATTTCGAATTTTAATTATCTGCTTTTTTTGTTAACATAAATTTTATGAATTTATTTTTTGAAATAATTAATAAAACTTTTTTTTTAAAGATTTTTGTTGGATAAGATGTCAGAAAATCTGACATGTGGGCTCGAGTTCAGATAATTTTTTCAGAGATAATATTATAAAATTAAAAAATAACGGCTGTTTGTCACCGTTATGACAAGAGGGACCTCGAGCGCCTAACGTGTATAATGTGAGAGACCATATTGAATAAAAACGGCCATTAGGCACTGATTAAAATTAAAATGATAAGCTTAGAGACCTCCGGGTACGCTAACCCGTAAGAAAATAATGGATTTAGCAACAATGTATAACTAATTTTACATTATTTTAGCAACTATTCGTAGCCTAAACAATTGCCCAATAAATATAGCAACGAGTTGTAACGAATTATTGTTGCAAGATGTTTTAGTTGTTGGTGTCATTTGGAGGGAAACTTTTTTATTTTTTAAAAAATATTTTGTAATATACGAAAGGAACATGTTTGTCAAATACGGAGTATTTAGTAATAGGGTTTTTTGCATGAAGGCCCCTGTACTTTAAAAAAAACAGACTCCTCTCCTTAATTTTAAAAATTCAAATAGTGCACCCTGAATTACGGGTCAATTGCAAACCCACGTTCCTCCGTTAGTCAACCCTGAGGTCCGTCCGTTTTAACCATTTTTTGCCGGTTATACCGGTTACAACTCTAACACTCTGACCCCTCACTCCCAATTTTTCTTTCTTTTCTTTTTTTCGTTTTTCTTATTTCTTTCTTTCCCTGCATTTAATCAACTCATCACCATTATCTTTATTCTTTTTCCGGAAAATTAAACTTTCCAGTCTTTTTTTTTTCTTTCTTTACTAAACCTTCTTCTCCTCTCTGCACTCAATTCACTCTTACCCTCTGCAAAATCAAACCACCAAACCAATTAATTAATTTTAATTACAATTTCACTCCCAATCTTCCTCCCTTCAATTTCAATTTCAAAATCTCAAATTTTCCAAATCTAATTTCCCAATCTCCTTCAAATCTCGGCAAATTTCTCTATCTCTGCATCACACCCATAGCCAATAAAAAATCCTCAACTACCATAACCATAAATCAACAAAAAAATCAATTCGACGTAAAGCCACACCGTTGGCGCCGCCAAACACCATCCCAACAACCACCACAACCCAGACATGACGTCGCAATTACCACTGGCAAACACCAACCCAGCAGCCACACCGCCGGCATCACCCGCACTCGATCCCCTCCTCCACAATCCAGCAACTGCAAAAATCAATTTCAAATCCCAATCGTCAAAACCCACTCCAGCCACCAAACCCAAATTATTAAGGTTAAAACCGGTAATAACCGCAAATTATTACCACACTTTCCACTAGCTAAAATCGGAATCTCCACCGTAGTACTAATCAAAGACTTCAGACAATCAAGAAACCTATTCAAATGAACCAAATCTAGCACAAATCCCAACTTCTCCACAACACCCACAAATAAATTTCTGTCCACCAAATCAAATTAAATCACCATTTTCTTCTTACAAGCAAACAAAATTAAACCCATTGGATGCACAACCAAACCGCTGATGACGAAGACGATGACCGGCGAGGCCTCATCATCTGATCTAGATCCAGATCTAGATGTAGATCTGAATCTAAATCTTGATCTAGATCTGAATCTAAATCTTGATCTAGATCTAAAACAAGGTAAATAAATGCTGATGGAGATGCTGGATGGAGCAGAAGAGAAAGAAATGGCGGTGGTTGATGATAAGAAAAGAAATAAGAAAGATTTTTTTATGACTTTTGGAATTGATTAGTATTGATATGGGTCAGAGCCATACATGTCAAGATGAAGATGGGATGAAGAAGATGATGGAAGAAAAGAAAGAAAAATGAAAGAAAAGAATGCTGAATTGTCAAAAAATTGATTTTTACACATGCACAAAATAATTTTTTCAAATTTAAAAAATTTGTCAAATTATGTCAGGAGCAGCAAAAGCAACCGGGAGGAAGAAATGGGAAACCGGCAGAAAAGGGTTAAAACGAACGAACGTCAAGGTTGAGTAACGGAGGGACGTGGGTTTGCAATTGCGCAGTAGTTTAGGGGGAACTATTTGAATTTTTAAAATTGAGAGGAGGAGTCTGTTTTTTTTTAAAGTACAGGGGGCCTTCATGCAAAAAAAACCTTAGTAATATAGGAAAAGAATATGTTTGTCACCTATTGCTACCCGATTTTTTACGTCCGTTTATTTTTATCTAACT
This sequence comes from Viola odorata, assembly GCA_963691705.1. NCBI lineage: Eukaryota > Viridiplantae > Streptophyta > Magnoliopsida > Malpighiales > Violaceae > Viola > Viola odorata. The sequence goes on from OY829537.1 coordinate 412,886, forward strand.
GATATTTATTTTTACGCTTCATGTCATTTAAATTTTATTTCGTTTTTTTTTGTGCATTTTTATCGCTTTTCCCTTTCGAACTCGTATCGGTTTCGAGTAAAATTCTCGAAACCAACGGTCAAATATTTTCGATCATTAGGCACTTATTTTTTATTATTATTTTAACTCGCGCCAACTCGTTGTGTTTCGTTCAATTTTTATGTTAAGCATTCTTTTTTTGTTCGAACTTTTATCACATTATAAGCGGCAAAAAGACATAAATGACCCCTGAACTTTAATTAAATGATTAATGTCAACCCTGAACTATTTTTTGGTTTAATTACAACCCTGCGATAGCGTGTTGACAAAAAACAACCCTACCGTCACAGAAATCTGACGTGGCGATGTTATCTTGCACATCATACATGTTTCACATGCCACGTCGTCGAGCCACGTCAGAATCTTGCCACCTCACATCTCTACTTCAGAAAATTAATATAATTAATTTAAAAAATTAAGAAAATTAATATAATTAATTAAAAAAAAGTAAAAATTTAATATAATTAATTAAAAAAATTCAGAAAATTAATTTAATTAATTTTAAAAATTAAGAAAATTAATATAATTAATTTCAAAAATAAGAAAATTAATATAATTAATTTCAAAATTTTAGAAAATTATTATAATTAAAAAATCCACTTACTTACTTTTTATTTCAGCAACACCACACTCCTTCTTTTTCTTTCTTTTCTTGTTCTGTTAGCAACAACCGATAGAGAGGGAGGGATTTGGGTGGTTCAGTGTGGTATTGATGGTTGGAGCGGGTTGACTGATGTGGTAGTTGCTGTGGTGGGAGCCGGTGGTGATTGATGGTTCGAGCGGGTTGATTTGGGTTTTGTGAATTTGGCTAGTCGGCGGTGAAGGATCGTGTTTAGCAGTGGTGATGGGTGGATCGGTCCGGCTGGTTGATGGTGTCGGATGTGGATCGGAGCAAGGAAATGGATTTGGGTTTGGATCGGATTTGGCAAATTTTATTTTGGAGAGATAGGATTTGGATTTAATTGGAGAGGGATTATATTAATTTTCTCCATTTTTGAAATTAATTACATTAATTTTTTAATTTTTGAAATTAATTATATTAATTTTCTAGATTTTTGAAATTAATTATATTAATTTTCTGAATTTTTTAAATTAATTATATTAATTTTCTGAATTTTTTAAATTAATTATATTAATTTTCTGGATTTTTGAAATTAATTAAATTAGTTTTCTGAATTGTTTAAATTAATTAAATTAGTTTTCTGAATTGTTTAAATTAATTAAATTAGTTTTCTGAATTTTTAAATTAATTAAATTAATTTTTTGAATTTTTTAAATTAATTTTCTTAATTTTTTAAATTAATTATATTAATTTTCTGACGTGGAGATGTGAAGTGGCAAGATTCTGACGTGGCTCGACGACGTGGCATGTGAAACATGTATGACGTGAAAGATAACGTCGCCACGTCGGATTTCTGTGACGGTAGGGTTGTATTAATCATTTAATTAAAGTTCAGGGGCCATTTATATCTTTTTGCCCATTATAACCGAATTTTTATCAAGTTATATAGCGAACTTTCGCCGCTTACATTATGCTAATAATTTTGCTTCATTTTATTCTACGTTTTAGCAATTCCAATTCGAGTTTTTTATTCATTTTCAGGTAAAACTGCTCATGGTTCGGACCAGGAAAAATCCAAGAGAGAGTCATCAACCGTTGATCTGGTTGATCAAACGGTTTAGATAATTACCACGTTGGACATGCCAATTTTTGCCTGGATGCATGCACAGAGATCGTTCTCATCCAGAATCCTTGCTCCTCACGGCCTCCTCGGTTCTCGTCCCCACGCAACCAGCTTTCCTTCAAGCCCAAGTCTGCGGCGAAGATAAGCACCACGTCCCATCCGGCCACTGTTCGTCCTTGGCCACCACGTTCGAGCCGGCCGTGCTCGCCAAGCAAATTTCCCTGTAAATAGCAAACAATCCTCGAGCCTTTCTCTTCACAAAGACACGAAACAAAAACCCCTCTCTGAAGTTTTATCTTGCTAGCAGACTAACTCGCCGAAAGGTTGAAGTTCAATCTCTAGCTCTTTAAAAATTCAATTTTTAACGTTTTTGTTGCAAAAAAATTCAAAATTTAAATCGATCTTGTTTTGATGAAATAACTTGGTATTTTGCTTTCAAACGGTTTTATTTTAATCTCTAGTTTACTTAACTTGCTTCTTTCTAACGAATCGTTGAACGATTAGGCCGAATTTCGATTTTTTCTTTAATTAAAATTTAATGCTTTTTTATTTAATTGAGCATTGTTTCATTAAAATTAAATTGCTGTAATTATTTGATTAAATTCCTGTCGTTGAGACGATCCTTTCGATGCAAAGAAATCACGATTTCGACACTGGTCGCCGGCGACGCAAGGTCAGGGATGATGAACAGTGAGAGCAAGCTCTCACTTTCATTTATTTGGCATGGGCCGCATAGACCCAGGCTCTAAGGAAAGGCTGGGCCTTTGGCCCAGCGAGGGAAGGAAGGGACCAGCCCAGCTGGGCTGGTCTGCTAGGGCTTCTGGCCTAGCTGTGGGCCCACTCTCGGCCCAATGAGCTGAGCCCAGGTTTTTGGCCCGTCACATTTTTTTTCTTGTCTTGTAATCCTATACTATTTCTGCACTTGTAGTGTTTATTTATTTTTCGCATGGTTGTACTATTTATTTATTTTCGTATGCTTGTGAGCTTTGCATGCTTAAATAATCTTTCAGTTCGTGCTTGTTTAAGTCCATCATTTCTCGTTCGTATACAACAACTGTCAAGTATTTAATTATTTATCCTCTCCTCGTGCCAACAACTTCAAAAGGATAAATCCGCTCATACCTTTTATCAGGTATACCTTTCTCACCTTTTTATTTGTTACACATTTTTTCGCATATATTGTATGCATGGATACTTAAAATTGTTAAAATTTAGTTTAACCATCGGGCATGATCACATAATGTAGGACCTTTTTATTTTAAACATGATTTAAAACACCTCTTTTATCCGGTAACCTTTTTGGATGTGACTCGGATGCCTAACACTTTCCCGAATCCATAAATGGATCCCGAACCGTTATTCTCGGGTTCAGACCCTTATGTCTTAGTTTTTTATTATTTTTATGTCATGACAAATAGATTCTCTAAACCTATAGAAATAAAATAGGGTGGCGATTTTATTGCATTATGTGAGATAAGTCCGATTTTGTCTCACATCCGTCTCAAACCGCATCGCGCAAAAAATTCAAAAGGGGGTGGGACATCACCTATGAAGCATTTAGTAATATAAGAAAAGTATTTTGTTAGAGGGATTAAATTTAATGTTTTGATAAAATTAAAGAGCATGTGTCGCACCCCCTTTTTCGTTGAAAACGAGTTTAAGGATCGGGACGGGCCATAATGATAGACAAGCGTTGGACTCGTCTTAACACTATGCAAATGAAGTCTCCACCCTAATTTTGTAAGGTTTAGGGAACCTAATAGATGGCATAAAATAAACAAACTAAGGCACAATGGTCTAAACCAAAGAACGATGGTTCGAGGTCGTATTTATGGACTTGGAAAAGTGTTAGGCACCCAAGTCACATCCTTAAAAAAGGTTACCGGTATGCGAGGTGTTTTTAGAATATTTTGAACATGTAATTGGCCCTCTAAGGAGACGTTACATCTTAGCATTTGGGATGTGTTATTTCCGTTTGGGGGCTCGAGGGATGGGGTTACCATTTTGTCTCGATGCTAGAGCGGACACTCCCCTTATCATTGAGCCATGCATGATTATCTAGTTACTACGTGATCTATCATGGTTGAAACTAGCAAGGTACATTTTTATGAATGCATATAAGTTGGCATGGCCTTTGGAGCCATCATGCATATCATTTAGCAGAAAAGGCATTTAATTCCATGGCAATTAAACGCAAGTGATAAAAACACGTAAGCGTGTGGGTTGATTTTACGTACTAGCAGTTCTATATGTCATGCCCATGATTTGGTGGTTCTATTGCTTCCTAAGTGGTCATGCATATGATACGGTTAAGGTTTTGGACCTTCATGTGAGCATACAAGGAAATGTTTAAGGTAATCTTACCTTTTGGACGAATCCCGATTGACGACAATTGACATAAATATCCTTAGGTATACAAACATACACGATTTTTAACTACTTAACTAATTATTACAAACCACAATTCATAATAAAACTACTTATCTAAATATTACAAACCATAATTCATAATAAAAACTACTTACCTAATTATTACAAATTGGAGGTCGGAATAATTATCTAGATAATTATTACAACAATTGAAATAGCTAATTAATTACAACAAGTTGATAATGAGTAATTACCTATTACACCAAGTGAAAATAAGCAATTAATTGTTACCACAAGTTTAGCAATTAATTACTGTTCCAAACATGCGATTTAAAATAGTTGACGATTAATTATCATATGCGAATGCGTGAAAATGATACTTTTAGTTTTAATGGGCCGGGTTAGGCCCATTTGGTTTTCTAATTTTTATTGGACATTATGCATGCAAAATCCTTACAGAAAACAATTAAATTAAATAACATAAATTTAAATACGTACTTTTGTCGAAAGATTTGAAATTTATACCTACAAAATGAGAGTGTTAGTACGAATTTTAAGATAATAAATAATAAAAAGCACACACATCATTTATTTCATACAAAACAGTCATGAAAATAAATAACTACATCATGTGAGCATTTTACAATTTTTATCGCAAATTAGCACGAATACATAGCAAATAAAACATCATGCAACACATGCAATTTAAAATTCATAGTGAAATACATGGTATAAATAAAATAAAATTTCATACATGGTGTAAAATAAATAAAACAGCATACTAGTCATGCACTTAATTTCAGCAAATTAAACATGTCAAAAACATACGAGCAATTTGAATAAATTGACGAAGATGACTTGAACGGGCATACGAAAGGACGAAATTGAAACAAATTAAACTTAAAGGACATGGGCTTGGCCAAGCCAAGCCCATCAACAATTAAAACAAAGAAGGGACGGGCTGAAGCCCGTCACCTTCCTTCTTCAAGCAAGAACAGCCAACGTGGCTGTTCTTCTTCCTCACTTCGCCGGCCACCATGGCCGGCGACTCAAGCTACCCCAACACCACGAATACTACCCCAATCAGCCCAGAAATTAACTACCACACATCAGCAGTAAAACCAACCAAAAACAGTAGGTAAATAGCAAGCAAAACAGCAGCAAAACGCATGCGTTTCTTCTTCGGCAAACCGAACCAACGTGAGCAACAACCCGCAACAAATCGACACGAAACTGACTCCTAACGTGCAGAGGATTATTAAGACTATCATACGAACAAAACCTATCAAAAACTAACTCAAACCATCCGGGAACCGTAGACAATTTCACATGGCAAAAAAGTATGCATTAATGTCGATAATTCGTGATTAATTAGTTCGAGCAGTAGATGTTTAAATTGGAGCAAGAACAGACCATATAACTTGACAATCAAACATTTAAGACAAGTTTAAGCCATCAATTCAGTTCATACATGTATAAACGCAAATTATCAAGAGAAAGGTTAGAGAGAGAAAGCTTCGAACAATTACCTTCAACGCTTTCCTTTGCTCTGGTTTGAAGTTGATGATGAGTAGGTGCGACAACCCGTGCCCGCGTGATGGTGAACCGCTCGCTATTTATAGGACAAGAGACGTGGTCGAAGTGAAGCGCACGTCGGCGTGAGCTCGAGCTTCAAACCGTGAGTGGAGAACCAAACATTCCAGCGTGTTCTTCCAAGCTTTGGGTTCTGTGTCAGTGGGAAACAGGCTTTGAAAATAATATGATAAATCATGTCGACCAGGGCAGCACGAGGAAAAGTGACGAGGATGATAAACATGCATTAATTCCCATACGAACAGGATATTTTGGTACGAGCGAAGACGCTCGAGAACGAAAATAAATCCGAACCGAGGGAACCAAAGCGTGCAGAAAAATAAGACGAGAAAAGTAATATACAGTGAAAATATGCGAAAGCTGTTTCGACGCCTGTATTTTCTCCTTCGGAAACAACAAAACGTTCGCGCGTAAAATAAATGTCCTTACGACAAAAATTTAACGAAACTGAACGCGGTGGCGTGAAAGAGAAAATTAGCGCATAATTATCGAATAACGAAAAAGGGCGTTCTGCACTCGGTTCCGGGAACCTTACTCGAGACCGATAGAAGTTCGCGAAAAGACAGTTAAAAGTATGAAAAAATTAAAAAGGCACGAAATGACAAGAAAATTTAAACAAACTAACCTAGGACCAGAATCGACACGACTTTTGATCTAGACAAGCTAAAAAGTGGCAAAACGTAAAGGTTGTGATAGAAAGTCAAAAATCGAGTAGCAACAGCATGGAGTATGAAGTAAGTAGTACCTCCTACGCAAAATTAAAGAAAGAAAATAAAAAATAAAAAAAAATAACAAGGAAAACGAGAAAAAGAATAAGAAAAAAAAAACAATTTGTTTGTCCACGTCACAAAGAAAGAAAAGGAAGGAAGCGTGATTTTGTACCACATCGGAAGGAAAGGAAGGAAGTGGTATTTTGTAGTGTTATAAGACTTTACAACTGGGCCTACTCCCTCCGTCTAAATATATGTCGTTCTAGCTCAAAAATACCATTCTCGGTTTAGTTGTCGCCTTGGTTAACTCATCCTTTTATAAATTTTTTGACAAAAATTCCCCTTGAACGATATGTCACACGCTTATTAGACTGCCTGTCATACGGGAGCAAAAGAGTGAAATGAACAGGAACATCATACGTGGATGTCCTTGGGTGCAGAGTTTCTGACACCCTCTCTCTCCATCTTCTCCCTTTCCCTTCTTCATCTCCCTTTCATCTTTTTCTTCAACAAATAAGTAGATAAAAATCAAGGCGACCATAGATTCGTGCCGAAAATGACGAGACGAGTCGAACCCAGGCGACGGTGGCGGAAACGGTGGCCGGACGCGTTTCCACGCGCCGACGCGTGGAGAAGAGCCGCGGCGGCTTCGCCAGAGATTGGCGGCGCGTGGGTGGTCGGAATCGCGCCGTTCCACCTGCGTCCGACTCGTCTCGGCCTTCCGCTCCTTCCTGTGGGGGCGGTGAGAATAGATGGACGTCGGAAAGTGATTCCGAACAGCGACAGGGATGAAAACAGAAAAAAAAGTATGGAAAATGACTAAAAGCTGATCATTTCTGACGCAGGCCCACTATGCCTTAATTTGTGTGATTCGTGGGCCCGCGACAACTAAATTTTGACGGAGGGAGTAGTTTATAAGGTTCATTAGTTGGACTTTGATTAGTTTTTTTTATGGTTGAACTGACTAGTTCAATTAACAAAAGAAAAATAAAAATGAGTTAATTTTTTTCCATAAGTTAATTATAAAATATTCCGTTGTCACTAATAATTTGTTTTTCTTGTTATTATAAAGGATTTTCAATAACTAATATTGGAAATGTAATGACTATTTGTAATAGAATATTATTATTTTAGTAATCTATTTACATATAATTTATGACGGGAAGAGAAAGTTGTAACTAATTAAAGATATAAGTATTTAGCAACAAAATTCTATCTTCCGTTGTTAATTTCTTTTGCGTCACCCCTACAACGACGTACATGTGAAGTATATTTTTCATTGCTATAAGATTTAGTAACGAATTTTAATTATTTTGTAACGAGATTCAACCGTCATTAAACAACTTTTATTTTGTTGTGAGTACTCAGATTAACATTGTACTATTAAAGTTGGTGTCAATTTAATATATATTAGGTACAAATTGAGAGCAAAACTAATAATATTGACTAAAGTTTGATTTTTTTAAGAAATGAAAGAGAGTCAAATTTAAATCTAGAAAACCAAGATAGTTATTTTAGTATAAAAAATAAAATAAACTAATTAATTAGAGGACCATACTAAAGAAAACCTTTTTTTTATTACTATATATACACCAGTGGGAGGCCATTTGACAAAAAAAAAGGGAGGCCATGACTCGCCTAGGTTAGCAACTTGGGTTCGTTTCTTCAGTGTTATTAGAACCGGATCAAATAACAAATCGGAAATAAAAAATTTCTGGTTCGATTGTATTTAATCAGATTGATCTATTGGATTGTTTTGAACCGTTCACATATCGAACTGTTCAATCTTAGATGATTGAACCGGATTGAACCGACTGGTTTTTAAATTCTGATGGGTTGACCCATGCCTGTAATGGGCTGATCCATTAAATTTTCCATATTCTTATATAAAAAAAAAAAAACGGCATCGGATGAGAGGTATTGAACCAGCCGGTTTGATAGCGAATTGGACAGTCGAATCCGATTTGTATGTATATCCGGTCAGATAGTTGAATCAAACCAAAAACTCAAAAAATCCCTATCCGGTTCTGATAACATTGCGTTTCTCCACTACCGGTGACGTTCACAAAACACAAATGATTTTTTTCTCAACCCCAAGCTATTTTTAAATTTATTGGCTTAGAACTAATTACATTTATGTCGACTTAACTCACTACAAATTTGAAAATTAAAATCTCGTTTCAGATTGATTTCATTGTCATATTGTGCTTTAATTAAAATCCTTTTTTATTCCTTAAACATCTATGGTACAGACTTTCTTTCACTAAAGTTCTTGGAAGTTTCACCAATGGTTGAGCAAGTTGGTCATTTCTAAGAAGTTACATGCTCCAATTGGAAGGAGAGTGCATTGGAAGATCTTTTTGTTTCCTATTAAGTAGTATATGGTTCTTACTTGTTACTCTCTCCGTTTTTACATAAATGACATTTTTATTTTTAAAAAAATATCATTTTTATCATTTTTAATATATTGAGAAATTAAAATTAATATTAATTTTGTGTGGTTAATAAAACGATTGAGAATAATTTGTTAGAAACATATAAAAAATAATAACTAATTATTAACTTAATTATTGCAAAAATGAATTGAGAGTTATTTTGTAAAAGAGAGAGAGAATGCATGTTATACGACTTTAAGCAATGTAATTAATCACCACCATAATTGGAGGCCAGTATGTGTGATCACGACCGTATATTGATCAATTTTTTGTCACTTTCATGGCAAAAAAATAACCTTGAAACTTTATATACTCAGCGACCATTGTCTCTTCGGTGCTCTCAAAAGCCACTTAAATCTAAACTACTTGAGACAATAAATTCAAAATGGGTTAATGTTAAAAATGGCACTTGTACTCTATTTGGTTGACTGATTTGGTACTTGTCCTGTTTTTTATTTTAAAAAGTACTCGCACTTAAAATGTTGTTCAAATTTGGTACCTTACCCTAACACCATCCATCGAAGGCCGTAAACTGTTCAACGTGACATGACATGTCAGATGCCACATGTGTGCTTGCTGACGTGGCATGCCACGTTTGCAAATTAGACCCGTGCTTTAAAAAATGGCTCGGGTCGGATCAACGGTTTCTTCTCCGTCCCACGAACCCCGGGTCACACTTACCAAAACCGTTGGCCCATTAAGGTGAGATACTCTGTAAATAACCTTTTGGACGGCGTTAAGGTGAGGTATCAAATGTGAACAACCTTTTGAATGCGAATACTTTTTAAAAGCAAAAAGTAATACAGGTACCAAATCAGTCAATCAAATAGAGTGCATGTGTCATTTTTTTACATTAACCCAATTCAAAATAAAAAAGCATTAAGATTGTATGTGTACCTGGACTACCAGGTTGTCAACGTGCAATCTGATGTTTATTTGTCCAAGTTCAATTTGATGTTTGGTGTATGGTCTTCTACCTCAGCAAACATTAGTGTTTATACATTATCCCGGGTAATATTATTTACATTTTTTACACAAATAGTGATTCCACATTAACCTAATTAAGGTACTTAATGTGAACGAAAGATTAAACTTAACTTGTGATTCGTACAATAACCTAATTAAGGTACAAACGTTGTTTCATTTTCTTATTCGTTGGATATCAGTGTGGGGTTAGAGATTCGAGCCACTTAAAGCTCCTCTTACCATGTTATTATTTTATATATATTCTCTCCGGAATTAAATGTTTGTCTCTTTGCTGTTTTTATTACTGTAACAATTACTTAATTTTTTAATTTTTAAGCTACTTTTTGTTACTGTAGCAAAAAGATAAACAAAAAATTCCGGAGGGAGTAATTAATTAAAAGTCTGAAACGATCAAGGAAAAAAAAGTAACTTAATCTTAATGGAAGTCAATGATCAATCTATCAAATTAAATAAATAAAGAGTTTGAAATATACAAGGTGTTCACCATCTCTCTTTTTTTTCATACAAAAGAAAAGTAAAAATCAATAAGAAAATTAATTAAGAGTTCACCGCGGGGATACGATGCTCGAAATATTTCAAAGGATATTTATTGAACACTAATGGGAGTAGAAGAGAATCAAGAATAGTGCGAGTAGAAATTGAACACCAAATTGAAAAAGATTACAGACTGAAACCTTCCACTACAATTTCAAAAGGTGACGAATGACATTCACCAACAACTTGTAAAATTGCCGCACTAAATTGAAACCAGAAATCACTTGAACAATATTCTTATTGTCCACCTGCAAAAAGATTCTGTGTCAACCACGAAACCACGACTGAATAACGTATCTCTTTTATTACATATGCCCATTGTTATCATATTATGTACTGCACACATCACTACAGGGACGCCATTGGTAAAAAAACTACTTTTATGATTTAGTATTCAAATAACATTTAGATTTATAAAAAAAAAATAGTAATAACTCTTAATTAGATAGAGAATCCTTATATATATGTATAACACTATTTTACAATGATAATTGTCAATAAAATTTTCTTTAAACTTTTTATTACAATGATTTTTATTTTTATTTTTGACACAGCTAAAAGATTTTTTTAAGAAAAGAAAGTAAAAAAGATGACCTCATACTCCATATAGCCGACGACAAAAGAAATAATGAACGTACGTAGTGGAATTGATTACTCCTAGCTAGCTAGTGATCCAATCCAAAGAATAGCAATTTTGAATGAAGGTTTCTAAATTGTTTTTGAAGAGTGGAATGAATGCATCTATGCTTCCATCTCTCGTCGACGACGGTAGTAGAAACATCATCCCTTCCGTCGGGAAATATGACGGCATAAAAGCATAAGCTCCTCCTCCGCCCCCCCCGAAATCCAGATCATGAAACGGAAACCTCAGCCAGCTGTCCACTTCCAAATCCGGACACAGGCTGCTCCGGCCGTTCATGCTCGCGGTTGAAACCAGCTTCTCCTTCTTTACATTGCTATTTGCGAAGTTGATGAAAGACTTGAAGTAATTCGTGTTCACGTTCGCAACCGCATTTTGTATGATCGTCGCCGCGTAAGACAATTCCTCGTGCAACAGGTCCATCACTCTTGCACTAGGAAACGCCCATAGCACCAAATTCCCAAAATACTCGTTAGGAACTTGTGGTGCCAATTTGGACCGACCGTTGACTGAAATTCTGACCTGGGTCCTCACCGATCCGTCCATCTGACGTGCCTTAGTGATGGATCTCCACAAATGAGCAACCACGCTCACGAAAGTACTGTAAGGCCGTCCGTAACCTGGAGAGGTTGCCTTAGTTTTAATTTTGGCAATGAAATCGGGACTAAAATGGACTTTGTGGACTACAATGTCATTATCAAGAAAATTAGGGGACTTGTTGATCATCATGAGCTGCTTCTTGCTTTTAAACTCTCTCCCTCTATGGTCCACCATGGAATTCGGAGGTAGCACTTCAGGGCTGAAAATGGTTCGGTCATGAGTAGGGAGAGGGGTCATGTCGAGTCCACGACAAGCTTTCCCCCACGCAACTAAGAACCTGCTGGTAGAGTCACCATCCGCGACAAGGTGGTGGGCTGTGAAGCCTACCACCAACGAGCCGCAAGTGAATTTCGTGAGCTGAACTTGGACCAGCTCCTCCACATCTTTCAAGCTTGGATGAAGGGTTAGAAGGGTTGGAGATGGATTCAACGGCATGATCTTCTCGAGGTTGAAATCAACCGCTGCTATCACCAATTTAACCCCCTTGTCATTCAGAAGAATGACAGGATCATCATTATCGTCGTCATCTTGATCCTCGTCCTCATCGCTGTTAATGTTTTTGATGGTGTGGCCCAATCTACCGGCCCACTCCTGGTAATCTGCCAGAGCCCGTTGAAGACCGTGGACGATGGTTGAGGTGGGTGGGGTTGGGGGACGGAAGGCGTAGATGACTGCCATGTGGGCATTGTAAGTGACCTTATCAAAAACACTAAGAGGGATGGAATATGTTGATGGGCGAGGAGAAATAATGTTGGCATTATCATAAATTGGCTTGATTGTGCTCACACTCTCTACCTTCACGTTCATGCTGTTGCTAAATTTTTTTATGCTTTTATTTTTTTTCAACACAAAATGTTTTTAGCTAGAAAGAAAGAAGACAGGTTTTGCCGTTTTGGTTCTAACTGAGGCAGATTCGTCCTGTATATATAATCTTTTTTACACAATATGATAAAAAAAATTACATAATAATTGAGTTGGCCGATTCAAATCAATTCGTGGGTTACATGATACCGAATATAATAATGCAACTTGTCACATCATTTAAAAATTATTTAGCTAAGTTACAAACCCTTAAAATAGTCCTTTATTTCATTGTTGGATTATTATCATGGAGGTGCAAATTTAGTAGTAAAGTTGTGTAAATTTTATGAAAAAAAATTTAAAATTTTCTCTTAACAGTCATGTGATAAGACTTCTAGGCCTTATCACCTTAATTATTTCTTAATTAATTAGGAAAAGATGGCAAAAGTCAAATCCAAATTGTATTTTCCATTTTTAAATGTACTTGTGGTGTCGCCACTCTTTAATTATATTTTTTTTTTGGTAAACAGAAGTTAGTAATAAATCAAAATCAAAAGTTCTCATTCCCCCAACAGGAAAAATTAATTTTTATTTATTAAATAACATGATTGTTTAAAATTAATTATAAAAAATTATAATAATTACATCAAAATTAGAATAATTACATCAAAATTATATAATAATGATGTAAATAATAATAGGTAGAAGAAAATACGGTTTGGAACGGGAACAAATCATCCAAGAAATCCTGATCCTAGACTTGTCTATTGTTACAGTTATGTTTTTTTGCATTGCTAGAACAATATGTATCATACTTTGTTATAATTTTCAAGGACTCTAATACGAAGGTTATGTCATTTGTTATTTTCTTTAACCTGCAAAAAATCATAGTTATAAAGCAAACTCATTTGATATTTTGATTATTGAAAAATAGACAATTAAATAGAGAGAAAATCTAACGTGTTTAGAGGAAACTGTGTAGCACAGTATATATAGAAAAAAATAATTATACACCTAACAAGATAACAAAAGACACCTAACAAGATAATAAAGACACAAATATAGAAAAATGATAAAGTAGTTATTTTTCTTACTTTCCTTGATGATTCTCAAGTACAGAACAAACACAATAATGTTACTTTCCCGGGAATCTTAAATCCCAACTAAACACAAAAAACTAACATTCCCCTCAATCACTCTCCCGGGTATCATTCTCCCGGGAAAGTGATTCCAAGAGGGAAAGTAACACTCCGCAAACCAAACGCTACCTTAGTTAAGTCAACCTCAGAACGTTTCCAGCATTTTTTCGCTTCACTTTATATTTTTAATTAGGATGACTGATTACACTAGGGGTTCTAGATAAGGCAAGAAAAATTAGGTAGGAAATGAAAATTATTACCGATAAATTTATTAATTACCATTTAAGTCGTTCGAAAGTGTCCAATACGATGAAAGTCTGGATTAATCAGTCCAATTTGAAAAGTAGGTGAGTTACTAAAAAAGAATTAGAAAAAAGAATTATATATTTATCTCTACTTGTGATGATAACTTTTAAAAATTTACATATACAATAAAAAATATAATTCTCATAATTTTATAATACACATACAATTTTATTATATGCTTTGATTAACGCTTGCGCGCACTGGTGCAAAGGTAGTTTGTTGAATCGAAACTCGCGGGAGGAAAGAGATCTCTTGGACTCAATGCCCAACTATCCCAGGCACACCTATGCTGTCTTGACAACCATGCATATACTTGACCTAAAGCCTAAAGGAGTATTTACAGGCTTTTGAGGAGATTATTTTCTACTTCCAACTGATTTTATTCACTCACTTATATTAACCAATAAAAAAATTATACGTTAGGGTTGATGGTTATAAATTTAAAAAATTTAAAATTTAAAATTTGAAATAACTATAAGTTTAGGTAATGGTGGGATAGACTCCAAAATGATTCGTCCATATATAACAATTTTATTAGTTAGGTTATACATTTAGTTGGAATACGAGTGTAATATATAATTTTTCATTTTTTTTTGGTAATAGGCGGATGATGTTCTCTGAGGTGGCAACCGGTGAAACGTGTATTTCAGGAAAGTGGCAACCCGACTGAGGGCGAGGAGACTAATCTAGTATATCTGTCATAAGTTGGTAACTAAAATTGGCCCAATTCCTTTTCTAGTTGATATGGTTGACTAATGCCTACCTCGCAAGTAAACAAATCGAAAATGACAACTGTTTTAATGAGTGGTTGGTTCTTGGTTGATGCTTGACTCATTCTCATCTCTATAATCCTAACTTTTATTTCTATAGTTATCAAAATACTAGTTGTTAACATTTCGAATTGACTCTTCAGATGAAATCTTATGAATTTATTTTTTAATCGAGCCACTTTTAAACACTTGGAATTTTCTTGCAAAAATTGTACCTTAAAATTATGGTCTTCATTGTCATCTTTTAAACTGAAAGTAAAAGTCGGTGAGTTTATATTTCCGCGTGTTTAAATTTTTTAGTATTGAATTAGATGTCTAGAAAAATACTCACTTAACTGTGGTTTATAGACTCTTACGATTTTACCTAAAATTATTTCAATTTTAGTTAAAATTTCAAGTTTAACAACCTTGGTTATTAGTTTTCTCTTTTTCTTTTTCTTTTTAATTTCAATTTTAATGTGTAGCCAATTCTGTATGTATTGGATTAATTCAAAAACGATAAAATACTCTAAATAAATAAAATAATGTTGTCAAAAATCAAATTAACGATGTCACTGTATAGGGTAATGACACTTCGAAATTACCCCTATAATTATTCTAGTTAGGGTATGTACACAAATATTTAATTACTAGGGTATGAGTAACTAACCTTCAAATCTGTTATTACCATAATTATGTTTACTTTTGTATATTAAATTTTTAATAAAAAATTCTAGATTAAAATTTAAAACTCTCAATCAAGTAAACCATATTGTCAATTACCAAACAACTCATTTTCCGATTAACTATAAATATTTTATAAAATTTTGTACCTAAAATACAAATGAATTAACCCGGTTAATTTAAATTATAAAATATAATGAAAATCAAATGTCGAACTTGCGATATTCTAGGTAAAATAAGATTTTTTAACGTTGAAAGAATGTTTATCAATTGATTTGATGCATTTATTTTACTTGGTCTTATTATTACTACAATGGGTATGATATATTGTTTTTATAACGTAGATCACGAGGATAATCTTTAAAATTGTAAAGATAATTAATAATATAAACTATTTAAAAATATTTTTAAAAAAATGTAAAGAAGCCCATTACAATTTCCAAGTCCATACACACCTAACTTAAACTTAGGCCAATTATAGAAACAATGTATTTGGTTTACGGCAAATCTTGGTTGTGATTTGTTTAATATTAATAATAATGTTCGTCCATCGTCTAAGATTCCTATCACCAACCCATTGATCAAAATGACTCAGATCTGAGGAGACACGTCAAGCACATCTCATCCATCCATGTGAATTTCAATTTCCACCAAATCATGTTTATCCAATGTCGGTCATCTTCATTTCCGACCCTCCTTCGCTTCCAATCATGTCTTCCATCGTGTGAATTCTAAATCTGCTTATTTATTTATTTTTAAATCGCGAATTCTAAATCTATAGTCCTGTTTGTGAGGAAAAACTTTATCGTCGTTTGAAATTTTACTCAATTAGAATATGAATAATCGGCACTCATATGGTGATTAGAAACCGAATAAGTTTAGATCAAAAAATGTAAACTATGCTTGTGTTTTCTTTTTCTATATTTTTCTTTTCATATATAGAAGAAGGAGAGATTCGAATGCCAAAACCCTATAAATACTACCAACCAAATAACTAATAATTTATATGCACGTCGACGCATTGGCTAAATAAAGTTGAGTAAAATTGAAAATAAGAGTTTAATATTTTATTGAACTCCTAAAAATAAACTATTTTGAAACAAATTATACTTTTAAAACGAAGGAAAAAAATTGTGACGCTTGAGTTTTTAAAATGTTACTAGTACCGAATGGGGCCGATTAATTGGGCTCCCGTTAATGGATGGGCCTATTTTAGAATGTTAAGGATGCCCGACGGGGGACACGTCTTTCTCCAATTTTGGTCACCTGACACAGCGGCGCTGCCGCCGCTCAGTCACGGCTCAGTTACCGTCCCAGACCCTAACCTATTACCATTACCCTAGTCTTCCGTTTCTCTTGCACCACGCAAGCGTCAGAAACGCAGGGAGCAAATCGCCTTCCTCTCCGCTGCCCACGGCACCACTTTGCTGCCTTTGCATTTCGAAATCGTCTTACAGCAGTTGCATCCGCCACAATTGAAGTGAGGAAGCTCTCCTCTAGCTGCTGTATGCACTTCTATTCATTCTCAGGATTGTCCGTTTTGTTGGATGGCTATTAGGAAATGCATAGTATCACTGTTTTCATGCGTATTGAGTGCTATATGTGTACTGGAATTCCTGTGTTTGATTAATTAGATGAGGAACCTGTCGAGTTTTAAAATTGATAACTTGTATTTAAAATCTCAGCTTATGAGTTACGAATTAGGATTCAAATGAATTTCTGTGTTTGATTAAAGTTAGTATTTTGTTTCAAATAAACGGAGCTGAATTTTTTTTCCATTCATTTTTCCCGAATTGAGACAAAAACTTCTAAGGGGTTCCTCCGCCCTTAACTCAGGACAACATTAGTCTCCTGTCAGGACACGCCGGTCGATCCAAAAGAAAGAAAGAAATGTTCAAAAATTAAATGATGGGAAATTTCTGTGTTTGAGTTATGAAGGGGAGATTGGATCTTTTCCATATCAGAAATCAACAACTAGCATAAATGTGGCCAATTCCAACATTACTGGTTCTTTTACGATGAATCTCTGGTATGTGCAGTGTATAGACTTATCAAAGAATAAAATGCACTGCAATAATCAGGTCTATTGCCTGCATCCAGTGGGGATGGATGGAAAAGGGGGAGAAGCTGTAGCTTTAAACGGGCAAGGTTATAGTGGCTGTGAGTTTGAGAATCTTCAGTGTCTTGTCAATTGAAACTTGGGAGTGTGAGAGCTTCCTGGGTGTGGTCTTGAGAATGTAGTGACAGATGGCGATTCTTCCGGCATAAACAAGAGGTAAGAATTAGGAGTATCACCCTATTGTTTGCTTGTTAAGAGTTAAGTATGTGGTTTTGTTTTATAGAATATGGATGAGTGTGCATAGTCACTTATGTTGCTTATTCAAAATTCTTGTGCATGATCCTCACTTCACATTCTGCAGTACCTAGTAGTATTACGCAAGCTATCACTATCTTTCCTGGTCTCGTTCCATGCTTCTTAAACTTGATATTTTGTTTTATTAGGGGAAGTGCTACTGCTACATGTTACTCTAATGAGTTAATATTGGATTTGAACTCAAATGTGGCATTCGATTGTGGTCGTGGCACACTTACTCGATAAAAATCATATATTTTCCACTAATGATAGCTTGAAACATGCATCTGTGGAGTCGTGGCAACTAACATATAAATGTTTCAAGCTATCATTCGTGGAAAATATATGATTTTTATTGAGTAAGTGTGCCACGACCACAATATTGAAATGAAGTGTTGCATTAGTGGATTCCACATGTGCCTGTGGAGTCGATTGTGGTCCACGACTCCACAGACACAACACTTACTGGATTCCACATGTGCATCTGTGGAGTCGTTTGCTAAGGATTACTGCATTGTATAAAAATCATTGCATTATCAGCTCGCATGCACTTGTAGAGAAGTGTTGTGTCTGTCTTGCCTTATTTGGAACTTGCTATGTAAAGCCCATTATTTTGTGTTCTTTCAAGCATGAAACTAGGGTATTGTTTCTTACTATGGCCTGTAAAAATGGAGATATTATTACATTTCCAACAGATCAATTGCAGTTGAGCATGACAAAGATTGTGGCAATGGGATATGAATTTATGATTCTAGACACTTCATTTCATTTCATTTCAATATTGGTGAATATTAGTAATGAATAATATTATTGGGAGGTATGCTCTGCTCATGCCTGAAGAAGTTGTGAGGATCAACTTCTGTCTTGATTTTTACCAATCGTTTGAAATTGTTGTTGAAGTACTTCACACCCCAAACACTCGCTTCCGAAATGGTTGGTTTAGTGTTTGTGTTCATCCCCAAATCCAGATCCCTGTAATTGACATAAGCACCCCTCGGTGACTTCGAAACGTACGGTCCCATGTATCGATAAACCTCCCTACTCCATTCCATGTGCTTCGTTGCATTCTCCGATTGATTGTTTTGCCAGCTAGTCATGTACCCCACCATGAATAGAGTTCCTTTTCGATGAGGAAAAGGGATCTCAGAATCAGAGATGTGTGCCATCTTACCACCATAGGGAGTGAATACTACCCTTGGATCATCTTCCTCAAGTACTCTTCTCAATAACCCTTTAAGCACCATTTTGGGTATGGGTAGTGTCGCAAAGTCTGACTTGGCTTTAAAATAGTTCCTGAATATATTGTTGTGCTGAAGCAGAATTTCTGGAGATGTATTGATCGGATAGAGGACACTCATCATCGACTGGATCCAGCTCGTTTCGATGCAATCGTTACGAGTTATACCCAATTCCGGGAACTTGTGTTGCATTATTTGGAGTAGCCTAGTAGCATTCCCAAGAAAGAAAGCTCCAAAGAATGTGCCTGTCCGTTGCAGGAGAACTCTAAGATCAAGATCTTCATCCAATTTATGAGCAACCAAGTTGGTGTCAGTTTGATATTGGGTAAAAATTGGCAGCAAAACGAATAATAGACAGGTTAATTAATGATTTCAATACAATAATTTAGTGGGTTCAATCAACTTTCTAGTTTCTACTCCTTCCGTAGTGTAATAGCTGACGTTTTAACTAGAATTACATGTACAAATATGACAGTTAAGTGTTAAGTGTGTGTTTAGTTACAATAATACTCTTAATGCATTCATTACTCCTAATCATGTTTGTAGCATCTCCCTTTAATAAATTGATTACTCATAATTGTATTTTTCTTCTTTGGCCAATTATTCGTCACCTTGGTTGGTGCGGTGGTGTTGCAGTGTACATCACAATCCCACCACCAAATAGTAACATGGCCTGGCCCGTTGCCATCGGCACAGTACGAAGGTGGGCACATGCGGTGGCAAAGGAGAGTCAATGACAAAATAAAACAAATCTGTCTACACTATCTCATCATTTCAAAAAAAAAAGTAAAATTATGGCGGAAGGGAAAAAATTAAAGCATTATAAACTCATCGTTTTCTAGGACAAGTATTTCATTTTAAATCTCTATTCAATTCTATTAATGGTAAGGTTAGGAGAGTTTAATTTTTAAAAGAACTCTATAAGGAAATTTAAAAAAAAATAATAAGAAGAAAAACCCAATCATGTATAGTGTATATATATATATACCCTTAGGGTATGTTTGGCTCCCGATGTGTTGTATTGTGAGTGTTGTGTTGTGATGAGTGTTGTGCTACGCTATGTGTTGTGGTACTGTGCTGTGAAATGAAGCAAGCAATGGCGGATCTAGAATTTTTTTCAGTGTGAGCAAATAATTTTTATTAAGATTATAAAAAAATTGTATATTTTTTTTTACTTTCGTATAGTTGTAGAGATTATTGTTGTTTTAGGAACCTACAAGTTTGAAAAAAGTGAAACGAATTTTTTTTAACAACAATTGTTTTGTTTGGTTTTGTGTTATTTACCTTCTTTGATTTTATACCATTTAATTGGACTACATAATTTAAATCATCCTTTTTATGTATGTGTTTGAACAATTAATTTTATGGGGCAAATACCTGAATATTTATTCTTTTCATAAATACATAAATATACAAGTGGAAAAATAGCGAGAGTAATTTTATTTTGATCTGTTTATTTTGAGATATATTATTTATTTAATATTTATTATACTAAATAATTTTAAATAGATTTATTTTTAATATACGACTTATGAGTTAGGAATTTAAATTTAACACATACACATAACCACTTATATATTAGTTTGTCAAAAAACATATCAATATTAATACTTTTGTGAGGGTGAAATTTAAGAACGTATAAGTATAAGGACTGTTTATTTTTATCATTGCCCCCATAGTGGATACGCCACTGAAAGCAAGTAAGTTGTTTGGTTAGAAACTACTATGTTGTGCTATGAATTATTTTAATTAAAATGAAATGATCTTTAAAATTATTAGTTTGTTGATTTTTTTAATCCAAATGTTGTTATATACTTCCTCCGTCTTTTTTAATAGATGTTGGGCCCACAAGCGCGGTAATTAAGACCGGCTGCATCCCGCGTTAGCCAGCACAACATTCGTCTAACGCATGGGCTAGCGTCGTGGTTTTTGAAATTCAAATTAAATTTCGAATTTTCGAAACCTAGCCCATTAAAAAAAAAAAATCAATCTCTCCTCACCATCGTCTCTTCCTCCAACTCTCTCTGCTCTCCAACCTTAAATCCTAGATCTCGCTCAAATTTGGGCATTTCGATTAACTGGAAAATTTGGCCAAATTCAAATTACGTTTCCTCCCCCCCCCCCCATTTTCGATGATTTATTAGACATGGGTTACTTCTTCCACATCTCCCTCCTCCGTTTCAATTCAACAACAATAACAGTGTTCATCTCTCTGAAAATCTGGGATGACTTCTCCCATATCATACTTAATCCATGTTTCAGGGTCTCCTCCAAAAGGCAGCCCAACCCTAACTATCCCAATTGGGATCCCTGAATCCCCTAAAGTCAACTGTTCTAGCCTTGAACAATTGTCCTCTACCTTCTTTGGCGACGATGAACAACCACGACAGCG
The DNA here is from genome assembly GCA_963691705.1 of Viola odorata. Lineage (NCBI taxonomy): Eukaryota > Viridiplantae > Streptophyta > Magnoliopsida > Malpighiales > Violaceae > Viola > Viola odorata. The sequence goes on from OY829537.1 coordinate 434,180, forward strand.
GAACATCCCAGACATCAACGACCCACCAGGCACTTAAACACTTTGTCCAACTGTCCTATTTAATTTGTTTTTAATCATTTTCACTTTTCATTTGAGTGTTTGGTGGTGACATTTGGTTAGCTCACCGGAAGGAGCTAACACTCGATGAACGTCTGACTGTCTACGCAATGCTGCTGGAGAGGAGTGAAGATGACAAGTTGAAGCCAACAACAACGAGGGAGGTGTTAAAACTGTATGGTGTGGGCATCCACACAATACAAAGGATCTGGAAACGGGCAAGAGATTCAGGTAATCACCATTATGCTAATGGTAGAGTCTAAAATTGTGGTAGGAAAATTGTTAATTTTAATTTGGAGAGAATCAAAGATATTCCACTGAGGAGCAGAACAACATTGAGGTCTCTGACAGTAGCTACATGAGTTAGTAAATCATATCTCCATGTGAAGTTGAAAGAAGGTGTGATTAGGCGACATAGTAATGTGATTCATCCAACATTGACAGAGGAGAATCTCAGGAGCATAGTCAATTATTATATGGAATCATTCGATCTAGCTACAGTACCACACATTCCAACCTTCAAGAATATGGAAAGTCTTGTGCACATTGATGAGAAGTGGTTCTATCTGACTAAGAGGTCACAAACATATTACCTTCTGCATGATGAAGAAGATCCAGTAAGAAAAATTAAAAATGCAAATTTTATTCTGAAGCTGATGTTCTTAGTTGTTGTTGTTGCTAGACCAAGGTATGATTGTAATGGCTCTTGTACGTTTGATGGCAAGATTGGAGTTTTCCCTTTAGTTCGTAGTGTTGCTGCTGTTAGGTCAAGTCAGAATAGACCTCGAGGTACACTCGAGCTAAAACCAATTTCAAAAATCAGCAGGACAATAATCAGGGAGTTTATGATTGAGAAGGCGTTACATGCCATTGCAAGCAAGTGGCCTAGAGACAACATTACAGAGCACATTTTTATTCAACAAGACAATGCCCCAACTCATATAGCCACTAATGATATTGATTTTTTTAATGCAGTTGAGCAAAGTGGAATGAATGTGACTCTTACATGTCAGTCTCTTAACTCTCCTGATTTAAATGTGTTAGACCTTGGATTTTTTTAGAGCAATCCAGTCATTGCAGAGAAAGGATTGCTCTAGAAAAATGTCTGCACTGGTTGCTGCTGTTCAGTATGCATTCTATATTTTTTTCTGACAGAAAAGCAAATCATGTCTTCATTACTTTGCAATTATGCATGATTGAAGTACTGAAATGTGAAGGCAACAACACGTACAAAATTCTTTACTTGAAGAAAAAACTGTTGGAGAGGATGAGAACTATTCTACCAATTTTGAAGTGCAGTGCAAATATTTATGTTCATGTATTACATGAACATAATTATCAATGAAATTGGTAATTTTCTTCCTCATTTTGTTACTTTTATTACTCAGAATGCTAGTATTAATTTTACTGTAATCTGTGCAGGTTTGAAGTGTTAAGTTGATTCTGGGCAGATGAGGGGAATAATTGAGGGGTTTTTTTTGTGAGGAAGGTTAGTATTTTTAGTACACTAATATTGTGGGAAAATATCAATTGACAATGTGGACAGTAAGCTTCATTGGTTGTACTTTAATTGTTACTGTTGGAGGTATCCACAATCACTTTTTTGGTATGAGAATTACATGTCCACAATGTCAATTGCTAACCTAACATTTCGGTAGAAATATGCACCACAACATGTGGTGCATATTTGTAGGGCATACTTTTGTATAGAAAATCATTGTACATTTGGTGGTGCATAGTTTGAATTTATAGTTGGGTTACATGGTAAACATAGCACATGTTGTGCTGCACAGATATGTAATGATTTTGGTATAGGAAGAACTGTGGGTTACATTGTAAAATTTGAAAAAACGTTTACTATATTTAGTTTATATATTTGGGTGTATTTATTAAAAAAAAATAAAAAAAATATGAAATATTTTGTGTCACGTTAATTTTTTTGACAGAAAAGACTGAATTGAAAAACAAAAGTAAATGTTAAGAATTTTATTGAATCTAAAAGCACGTCAAAGATCCAATCGAACATTTTATAAACGTTGAAGACTTTAGGATCCATTTTTTCCTTTTTTATGTATTCTAGTCTCAACTCAAATAATTCTTCTTCTAACTGCAATCATATATAAAAGAATTTAAACACCACCACTCAATATATATATTTTATATACTTTATTGGACATCTTCCTGTGTTTGGTCTTAGTGGGGAAAAGAAAAATAGAAAATAAAATTCGGACGTAATGTTGGATGGAGTGGCTGTCTCCCCTCCCTCTATATATTTTTTAACAATTTTAAAACGCGACGATATTTAAACAAAATTAGTTTTTTATATATGTAAAAAATAGAAAGAATATCGAAGAAACTCAAAAAATATGATTTATAATTTCCTCTACCTCTTGCAAAAGAAAAGATAGTTTGTCTTTATAAGAAAAATCATCACAATACACGCCACATTGGTACATGTAAAATCAGAGTAAAATTTGAGTACATGATATAGGATGATGACACGTGTCCAAAAGTGTTAAGAATAGTACTCTCTCTGTCCCTCAACAAATGTCTTCCTCGCATCCCAATATTCAGTAGGGAACGCATATCGAGGAGGCCGGATGAGGCACTATTTGACCCCCAAAAAATCCGAATTTTTTTTGAACATACGTTAATCCTTAACTTACTTACCAGAAAAAATTAGGGGTAAAATTGTCTCAAATAGTGAGTCTGCCGGCCGTTTTAAGATACATACCGAAACAGTAAAAGCAAAAGCTAAAACGCGAAACAGTAAAAGCAAAAGCTAAAACGACAATCATTGAGGGACGGAGGGAGTAGTATTCTAGCACTATTTGGAGCACGTGTCATCATCCTAGATCATGATGTAGGTACATCATGATGTACCCAATTTTTTTCCGTAAAATCAAGAAGAAAAAGGGAAACATTTAACGAAAATTTCTACTATAATTATGTATTTTCTTATATATATATATATATAGTGTACACCCCAAAAGAGTGATTACTTCTCAATTTACAATTTTACACATCAAAATCAAAGTTATCAAGATTGAAGGCATCCCATCCCAACCCCATGATAACTAAAAAAAGAAAAAGAAAGAAAATATACTAATACCAATCATTTAATTGTCAAGAGCTTATTTATTCGGTGAACTACTGGAAAATGATTTCACTCCAACCCCAATGATATATACTACATACATTTGATGTATCTTAATTACGAACTCGAACTCAAAAAGTACTTTTTATCTTAAACTCGAACTCGAGATGTACTTTTGATCTTAATTATGAACTCGAATTTAAAATTTTAATTATTAAAAGTATTGTGTAGATATTTATACTATCATTAGAATGGGAGGGAGCCAAATTTTGATAAAAGATGTATGTAAAGGGGTTGTTTTCTTTTGATTTTTTAAATAATTCTTACCATTTTTCTCCATAACTTATTTAATTTTTATAACATATGGATCCGAGCATATATATTGAAATTAACAAATCGCAATTGAGCCCTCCCAAAATAAAAATGTACGAGAGAGTCGTAGAAAATTGTTATTTTTATATTTATTTATAATTTTTGTTAAGAATTGAGAAAAAAAATGGAAATAAACATTCAATATTTTATTGAATTTTTGCGAATGATAAATGAGATAATTTGAAATAAACATTAATAAAAATAGTAGATTTAAAATATCTTATTTTGGTAAGAAATATGGTTTAGAACGTTGCATTGGAATTTGGTTTTGGAGCACATAAAATGTATCCCCATGCGTCTTGGTGAAACTAGTCCCGATTGTTGATCTTAGGGGGTGATACGTTAGGTAGGATAGTAGGAAAAAATAATAATAAAAAGCCTTCCAATCTGTATCAATCTAAGGAAGCAGACAAATTATAATAGATGATGGATGGATAATGAATGACAGCAGTAGAACAAAGAAATAGACTAAAAGAAGCACCCTATTCAACGAATCAACACAAATGTGGTCCAAATCCAATAAGTTAAACCCTATTTGGTCTGCTGCAAGTCTGCAACCTTGGCTTACAATTACAATTTTTACAACATGGGAAGTAGGAAGGAGGTAAAGTCTGTAGCATCAAGATCCATCCAAGAATTAAATCAAAAAAAACAAAGATCCATCCAAGAAATGGTAATCAATGGGAAAGAGCCCGCATCAGACAAGTGCTTTTACAGAGGAAGCAGTAATGGTGGTGTCCTAGATGCTGCAGTCCCTTTGATCCAAATCCCAGTTCTAGATTTTGGTCTACTCACTAACAACTTGATAACCTTAAACTTGCTCTCACCTCATGGGGCTGCTTTCAGGTACTTCCTTTCCTTTCCTTTCCTTTCCCTTATTTTCTTTTCATCCATGAATGAGAATTGAGTAAAAATTCCAGGTTTCATCCATCTGTACTTCCAGCTTGAATATAATAGAATTTCTTTAGCAAAAAATGATGAAAAGAATGCATAGCAGAAGCAGATATCGCAAACGCAGAGAACTTGCATCAACTTTTTTGCTACTATCCATATTAAGGTTTAATCTCAATGTTTCAGGTGATCAATCATGGGATGACAAGTTCTTTTTTGGACAACGTACGCAATGTTGCTACGCCTAAGCAGTTCTTTGGATTATCAATGGAAGAGAAGCAAAAATAATCCAGAGAAGCTGACAGCCTTGAGGGTTATGGGAATGACATGGTTCTGTCACAGATCAAACAATCGACTGGACTGATCGATTGTATCTTATCTTAAGCCCAGAAGACCAAAAACGCCCCAGGTTTTGGCCTCAGAATCCTAAAGCTTTCGGGTGAATTCAATCACAAGAACCAACCATTTTCTACATTTTTGTAACAAGACAAATTCCCCTATTTCATAATAAGCATGAGAGCTAACCTTACTCCTAATGATACACTGCTGCAAGATTTAACTTGTAGAGTGTGTAAACAAATTTTGAATGAAGAGGAAATTTTGATAAAAAATGTATGTAAAGGGGTTGTTTTCTTTTGATTTTTTAAATAATTCTTACTATTTTTCTCCATAACTTATGTAATTTTTATAACATATGGATCCGAGCATATATATTGAAATTAACAAATCGCAATTGAGCCCTCCAAAAACAAAAATGTACGAGAGAGTCGTAGAAAATTGTTATTTTTATATTTATTTATAATTTTTGTTAAGAATTGAGAAAAAAAATGGAAATAAACATTCAATATTTTATTGAATTTTTGCCAATGATAAATGAGATAATTTGAAATAAAAATTAATAAAAATAGTAGATTTAAAATATCTTATTTTGGTAAGAAATATGGTTTAGAACGTTGCATTGGAATTTGGTTTTGGAGCACATAAAATGTATCGATGAGATAGACAGTGGTAAGGAGCAAGAGGATAGAAAGATTGGTGATCTCCACTCCATCTTCACAGTGACAAGAAATGCTTTCTTGCTCCTCCACTCAACTCCATGTTCACAGCGACAAGAAATGCATTCTTGCATTTAGGGCAATTAACGCAAAAGTTTGCGTCCGGCTCCGGACCAAACTAATACGGGCAGACCCTCCCTGGCGAGAAAGATGACGCATTCTCCTATCCCATTCCGATTCTTCATCAAAATGAATAGTGCTTTTTGCCTTCTTACGTGGAACGTCGACGTCGCATTGTTTTTGTGGTCTGCAGCACCCGGCCTGCAATAGGAGACATTTTTTTTAAAAAATATTTTATGCAACAATTCTTCAAAATTTAACAACGTATTTATGATAATTATATAGATAATTAATTAAATTACGTACCTCAAGAGGAGTCAAGTTGATTCGGTGGATCTCGGATGCATTTAAGTTACCATATTTGTGAAAATAATCTTCACAAACTTTAGGTCTGATGAATTTGTGTGCGACTGTTATCCAATATCTCCGATCACCAGATATATTTACGTACCGTAGAAACTAATTGGAGGAGAAGGATACAATTAGGGATGACAATTGGGCGGGTATGAACGGGTATGAGTATGTTAAACTAGGTATGAGCGGGTATGGGTAAATATCCAATTCATACCCAAAACTAAATATCCATTATTACCCATACCCAATATGCCCCATACCACATTAGGTATATAATGGAAAATTATTATTTAGATCCGTTTTCATTAATTATGCTCTGTTTTTGTCGTTTTGGCTCAGTTTTTATCGTTTTGGCACGTTTTTTACCGTTTTGGCTCGATTTTTACCGCTCAGTTTTTACCGTTTTGGCTCAGTTTTTACCGCTCAGTTTTTACCGTTTTGGCTCATTTTTTACCGTTTTGGCTCATTTTTTACATAAATATGAATGGTAATAAATGTTTGACATTTCTCTCAACTTTATCTGCACACAGACCTAATCATTCCGGCCAGGACCACGGAATGATCGCAAAGAAATTCCATTGATGACATAAGATTTTCATGTCATGCCAAAAGCATTTAAAAACAAATTAAATCTTTAATAGTAAGACAATAATGCTGTTTGTATCCTTGCATAACATCATTATCCTCAGACCGATATGAATTATCATGAATGCCTCACTTTCAAGCACAAAAGAAGCGAAAGAAACACAAAGAAATGTCAAAAGAATTGTAGTTAAGGAATTATCGTCTACGGATATAGACGAGCAACCTTTTCACTGCCAGGTTCTAGTTAATTAAGCATTGTCATCACCTATTTTACTTGCTAACATTAGCTATACCACTAGTATAAATAGTTGTGGTAAGAACCTATAACACGTGATAAACAACATTAAAGATGAGTATTGTTTAATATAACCGGAAGTAGGATAGGAGAGGAGGAACAACTCTACTAAGTTCAAGGACAAGAAGATCTAATTCTGTATACCATTATAATATAAAATGTCGTATTTGTGAACATCTCTATGCTAGAAGCACGGTGGGTGAGGTAAATACTAAATACTGCTCTTTGGTTATTTTATCAATGCCACGAAACTGCTTTGAAAGAATGGAAGCTATAGCAATTCTGTTACCTTACAGAATGTGTCGTCACACAACTTTGTTTGCCTGTAAAAGGACTCTTCGTAGCTCCGACGCAATACCTTGCAGCATAACTGGTTTTCGAATGACACCATTCATCCCCGCTTGTAAACATTTCTCCCATGCATCATCATCATTACTTGCTGTCAAGGCAATGATCAAAGGCCAACTATGGCTCCTGAACTTCCGGATTCTAACCGCAACTTCAAACCCATCCAACTCAGGCATCTGAAGATCCAAAAGAACAATCTGGAAAGCAGATGAGGCTGGACCGATTGCAGCAAGGCAATCAAAGCCGGATGAAACAGCAACAACAGCACAACCTAGCATCTCAAGCAGCTTCCGGGTCACAGCTCTGTTCACATCATCAGCATCAGCTAATAAAATCTGCATGCCTCTGAAAAGAGAGTTGGAATGTAGGTGCTCAGAACAGCTCTGTTCACATCATCAGCATCAGCTAATAAAATCTGCATGCCTCTGAAAAGAGAGTTGGAATGTAGGTGCTCAGAAGATTCTCCAGACTCAGCTAATGCAATGGATGTTCGAAGTTGAAAATGAAGAACTAGTCCCATGCTTCGAGCAAAACCTTGAGAATCAGGTACTACCCAGATACTCCCTTGCATCAACTGGCAATGTATAACAGTCAGAGACAAGTATAAAGTGCAAAAGATGCAAATGCTGTTTTCAGAACAATAGTTATCTCATTGCTGTGACAAGTAACACTCTGAGACCCTACCCACCCATAATATGCAGAAGGCCAAATTCATACATGCACAACCGCAAGAATTACCAATACATTACACAAAGCTGGTTGCAGTTGTATAGTTCCAAATTTGAACACAATTACACACTTAATAAATTCCAGCATAAATTTAAGCAAAATCCAAGCTCATTTTCACAAGTCTAATAAAAATAACAAATTTCAGCATAAATTCCAGTAATGAGATGACTCAAAAAAATGCAAAAAAATAGATCTATCAATCGAGAAGAAACACATGAAAAATCAGACACTTACCGAATCAAGGATCAGATCTTTGAGCCTAGCAGAATCCTTCACAGCCACTGTATCAAAACCCTCTTTTTTTTCCCTTCAATTTGTGAAAACCTAAGATTAACCTAATTCCCAATCAGCGAGAGAGAAAGAGGATGAGAGGATATGTAATTATGTATCACGAGCTAAATGAAATTTGCAGAGAAAGAGGATGATAGGATTCGTGGTAGTGTCGAATCAATTTGTAGGAGAGGAAGGCGAAACCAGAGAGAGGGAGGAGGAAGACGGCGACGCAGAGAGAGAGGGAGCCAGGGAGGTGAGGAAGAATGAGGATGGTGTGAAAGGAGGAGATAATAAAATTATAAAAGGATAACCGTTCGGGTATGTTCGGGTAATATACCCAGTGATACCCGAACGGGTATGGATAATATCCAAACCATATCCAATCAAACCGGGTACGGTTTGAGTATTACCCGGTCAAATATGTGCGGTTATGGGCGGGTATCCGGGTATGAATACCCATTGCCATCCCTAGATACAATCCTTGCTTTTTCCTGGAAGATCATGGCCGTCCCCTTTGCTTGTCAGTGCTAAAACGTACTTACCAAAGATGAGAATGATGAGTACAATCTCGCACACCATGATTGAGGTCTTAACCCATCTTCTCTTCTTTTTATTTATTAAATCAAAATAACCGAGCATGGATATTAGAAGAAGCAAGACGCCGAGTGTGGCGAGTGTGGCGAGCGGGTTCGGGTGGACTTTGGGTCGCCATGAACCGAGACTGATGTTGAAATAAATCCATAAGAACAAAGACGACAACCCAATACTCTGACAAATTGTTCACTTTCTCGTCAATGGATCCCCAAACAGAACCCATATTTTCTCTCTTTTTTATTCCATTTGATCTGATTCAATTCATAAATATTTATTATATATATGATAAAGGTAAATGTAAAGTTAGAGTTGGAATTAGAGTTGGAATTCGATTAGAGTTAGAGTTGGAGTTGGAATTAGTTGATAATTTTCATTTTAAATTACTCATTTAAAAGTCTCTTGTCAATGGATCCCAACAGAACCCATTCTTTTTTATTCGATTTGATCTTATTCAATTTATAAATATTTATTATATATATGACAAAAATAAGTGTATGGTTAAAGTTGGAATTAGAGTTGAAATTCAATTGGAGTTAGAATTGGAGTTGGAATTGATTGATAATTTTTATTTTAAATTACTCATTTAAAAGTATTTAAAATTATTCAATTTATAAGTATTTATTATATATATACGACAAAGATAAGTGTAGAGTTAGAGTTGAAATTAGAGTTGGAATTAGAGTTGGAATTCGATTGAAATTAGAGTTAGAATTAGAGTTGGAATTGGAATTAAAGTTGGAGTTGGAGTTGGAATTGGAGTTAGAGTTAGAGTTGGTTGATAATTTCCATTTAAAATAATTCATTTAAAATTCGGCTTTAGTCACTATTTTCCGTCAAGTCGCGGCTGAGCACATCATGAGGAATCAATACTTAGCAATTCTCATACTCTCTGCTTTCGCCATCTTCTTCTCTCTTCAGGTTCTTTACTTCTCCCTTATCTTCCTCAATTCGCATAACAAAATCATCAACCTAATTACTCTTTTTGTCAAATTTATTGAAAAAAAGCATGAAGGAAATTTCTCCTTTCGAGAAGCTTGGTTCCATTTATCTGACCAGTATCCGATCAAGTACGAGGCCGACCGTCTCCCTCCACCTATTGTCTCTGATCTCAACGGAGACGGGAAAAAAGAAATCCTCGTCGCCACTCACGACGCCAAAATCCAGGTCTCTCTCCCTCCTCCTCCTCGTGACAGATTATTTTTTCACACTGCATTGCTTTCACTCTTCTTGTTCTCAAACATTTTCTGTGTATTAGGTATTGGAGCCGCATTCTAGGCGTGTAGATGAGGGCTTTAGTGAAGCAAAAGTACTCACTGAGCTCTCTTTATTGCCGGATAAAATTCGTCTCGAGTCAGGTAGACGAGCTATAGCTATGGCTACGGGTGTGATTGATACGACTTATAAGGACGGCCAGCCGTTGAAGCAGGTGTTAGTTGTTGTGACTACAGGTTGGACCATCATGTGTTTCGATCATAACCTTAAAAAGCTCTGGGAAACAAATCTACAGGTTCATAGCTGTCGCTTTATGTTTCTGGTTAGTTTTTAAGTTAATGTGTTTTATTCACTTGTTTATCTTTTCTTCTTGGTGTGGTGTGGTGTGCAGGAGGATTTTCCTCATAATGCCCATCATAGGGAGATTGCAATCTCAATAAGTAATTACACAGTGAAGCATGGGGATACAGGACTGATTATTGTTGGTGGAAGGATGGAAGTGCAGCCACATGTATGCTTTCTGTGATATTCCATGGTTTTGTTTAAATTATGTGTCTATTTTCATATAAATGTGTGGGTTGCTAATATTATTCCTCTGCAATGCACTTATACGTGGGTTTTATTCACAGTCTCAGATTTACGTTGATCCTTTTGAGGAGATGTTGATGGCTGAGAGAAATGCGTGCTACTGAGAAGGAGGTATCAGATCTACTAGTTCTAATACTTGTGCAGCTAGATTTCTAAGACTCTTGCGAGTCTAAGGCAGTAGTTATTAGTAGCAATTAGCAGCATTCTGCTGAGTTGATGGTGTATTAGATAGTGTATTTTTTTTTTCTGAAACTCTCTGCATTTTCTTTACATTAAACTCTTATCAATTAATCAACAATGTACTGAGTTGATGATGATATTACACTGTGGCTTTTTATTTAAAATCATGAGGTGTTTTATTCTTCTAAAGTTTGTTTCTCTCCTGCATTTCTATTCATATTAAACTCTTAGCAATTAATCAAACGATAATATTTTGTGGCAACTATTTACCTCTAAAGAAATGCTGCCAATTGGATTTGAAAGGAGATCCCTAACATATGTTGATGCCTTGAGAAGTATTAACTTCACAGTCATGCCATCCTCTTTTTGTTCTTTGTTCTTACTGTTAAATTTGTGGTTCCCGTTGCTTTTGACCCTATACTTTTTGAGGGGTGAGAGAATTTAATGGCATTTTATTATTTCTTTTAATGGCATTATGGCATTTTATTATTTCTATTTTCTTTTTTTTGCATCCTTTGTAGGATTCAGAGAACTCTGTAACTAACGCAGTTTTGCCTTTTATGCATTTGCTGGTCGAAGTGGTATACTGCGGAGCAGAAAGAATGAGGTGACTTTTTCTCCCATCAGTTATTAATAGTTGTTTCGTAGTTCTATATGTATGGCATTAGTTAGTGCCATTGTCAATTATTGTTGCTTGGTGCCATATTTTGGATAAATTCTCTTTTCCTCTTCTTGTTCTATATGTATGGCATTAGTTAGTGCCTTAATAGTGATATCGTTTCTCATCTTTGGTGTTTTAGAATATTGAACCACAATCTTCAGATGCTTCCCAATTGATTCCGCAGCACAACTACAAGCTTGATGTGCATTCTTTGAATAGCCGACACCATGGAGAGGTATGCTTGAAGCCATTATGTTATTTGTGTTTTTTTTCTAATTTTCAGATGCGCTTACTGGTGTTAGTTATTCTGTAGTTTGAATGCAGTGAATTTAGGGAATCAGTCCTTGGTGTTATGCCGCATCACTGGGTAAGTAAGGATTTTTTTTCTTCTTTTTCAGCAGTTTATCATGTTCTTCGGATGCATAGAGTAAGTCAAGGTTATATTTTCTTTTAATCAGGATAGGAGAGAAGATACAAGGTTGGAATTGTCACATTTCATGCGCCACAAGAGGAACATAATGAAAAAATTTCCTGTAAAGAGTTCAAACTACACTTCTCACGGTCTTGAGCAAAACCATTTTAGGTCAAAAAAATTTCCAAACATCATTGGAATAGTTTCAGGTTTTGAAGAAAATATTAAGGAGGTAGGCTTTTTTTTCTTTTTTTTCAGCAGTTTATCGTTCTTCAGATGCATAGAGTAAGTCAAGGTTATATTTTCTTTTAATCAGGATATGAGAGAAGATACAAGGTCGGAATTGTCACATTTCAGGCACCACAAGAGGAAGATGGTGAAAAAAATTCCTGTAAAGAGTTCAAACTACCCTTCTCACAGGCCTGAGGAAAACCATCCTCTTAGGAAATACTCGTCAAAAAAATTTCTTGGAATAGCTGCAAAATTTGGCGCAGAAAACATTAAGAAGGTAGGCCGCTGACCATCAGATGTAGTTCTGGTTTGGGTCAGCAAATGCAGTTACATAAGACCTGCTGTTTTGTTGATAATGACATTTGAGATCGAAATGTCTACTGGTTTATTTGTGGAGGACTAGTAATAAAGTATTAGTTTAATTTTATTGTTTTTTGCTCATCCCTGCAACCTCTGTTCTCATTTTTATCTTCACATTTGCATTTTTGTAAATTACCTAATACAATTCCATAACTGTTAAGGCTTTAATGTGCATTTTTGTGAATTACTAATGTGCATTTTTGTGAATTATGCACGCCAAATTGGTACATGTAAAATCAGAGTAAAACTTGGGTACATCACGATGTAGGATGATGACATGTGTTAAAAAGTGTTAAGAATAGTGGTATTCTAGTACTACTTGAGGCACGTGTCATCATCTTAAATCATGATGTAGGTAGGTACATCATGATGTACCCAAATTTTTTCCGTAAAATCAGGAAGAAACATTTAACGAAAATTTCTACTATAAATATGTATTTTTTTCTAACGATGTAGGATGATGACATGTGTCTAAAAGTGTTAAGAATAGTGGTATTCTAGCACTATTTGAGGCACGTGTCATCATCTTAAATCATGATGTAGGTAGGTACATCATGATGTACTCAAATTTTTTCCGTAAAATCAGGAAGAAACATTTAACGAAAATTTCTACTATAAATATGTATTTATATATATATAGTGTACACACCAAAAGAGTGATTAGTTCTCAATTTACAATTTTACACATCAAAATCAAAGTTGTCAAGATTGAAGGCATCCCATCCCAACCCCATGATAACTAGAAAAAGAAAAAGAAAGAAAATTGATTTAACTGGTATTATTAATTAATTATATGGATAAATGATCAAATTAAAATACGACGACTTTTAGTTTGTGCTGGGTGCTGCTGCCTGTGACAAGTGGGAGGAGGTTTGACTACTGACCTATGATGAGAATTATGAAGCAAGAAAAGCTTCTTCAAGACTTTGATGAACACAACAAAGCTGGGTTTCCTTGGTGAAAAGATGGCGCCGCCTCCGCCGCTAGTAGTGCTGGTAGTAGGTGGTTTTGAGAACCTCAAAGCTTCAATGCACCCAATACTGACCACATCGTGATCACCGTCCATTAATCTTGAAGTACTTCTATTCCTTTTGAATAATTCATCATTGTTAAAGTCTTCCCACAACATGTCCATCTTCTCTTTCTCATCTAATTCAATCTCCACCAATGGAACCCTCTTCTCTCTTTCGCCGGTAGTACTCCACGACTTGATCATTAATGGGTGTTCTTCTGCTATTGTAAAGCAATCTTTGTAATCTTCATCTTCATCGCTCTCTTCTTCTCCAGACATTGATTTTGTGGATGCTTCTTGCTCATGCCAAGAATTGGAGTAGTGGGGAGCAGGAGATGAGCACCATAGCGGCGGGGAGTCGATGGCATAAGAGGTAGTGGCATCATCGTTGATTACAGGAAAGGAGAAGTCTTGATGGTGATGAAGATGATGAAGATGATCAGTACTAGTGCCACTTTCCATGGCTGGGATGGATGATAAGAGATTGATTGATTGATTGATCGGAAGGTATTAAAAGTGGGAGTTGGGAGTTGGGTTTGGAGGGTGTGGTGTAGGTGGTGGATATTCTTTTGTTTTCGACATAAATTAGTTCAACTGTTGCAACAAATTACTTGTATTAGTGTATATAATCATTCTCTTAGCGATTTCCTTCTGGATATTTATTATTATTATTATATTATATTTCAGAAAAATAATATAATACAAATATAAATATCTATTTGGATGCAGACATGACGTGTACCAATCATTTAATTGTCAAGAGCTTATTTATTCGGTAGGAAAATGATTTCACTCCAACCCCAATGATATAGATGTATCTTAATTACGAACTCGAGATATACTTTTTATCTTAATTATGAACTCGAATTTAAGATTTTAATTATTAAAAGTATTGTGTAGATATTTATACTATCATTAGAGTGGGAAGGAGCCAAATATTTGAAAAAGAGGCACACTAAAGGGCATCTCATCCCCCGCCGGATTGATAGGAGGAATTTGCTATCTTTTTTGTCTTTGGTTCACTTTCCTTTTTTTCCCACGGTTTGCTTTTGAAAAGGACTGCTTGCACCTATATATGTCTACAATATATGAAGACTCTGTTTAAGATAGGTTCTTGGCAGATTCTACTTTCTTTCAAATCTATGCTTCTGCCATAAGCTGTTAGGCCATTGGATCAGATTTTGGAGAAAACAAATTTGTTAAGAAGCTATCCCGAACAAAACCTAACGTGTTTAGTACATTAACACTTAATAATATAAAATCAACCACATCTCCCACCACTCTCTCTGTTACCAGAAAAGCTAGTAATCAAGAGGGTAGAAGATTCCTAATCACTTGCTTAACCACATGATTATGATTTCCCATCTTATAAGCACCAACCAAGTAATGCTAAAAGAGGGAGTTGTGTAGCTCTGTACTTTTAATGTTCAATAATTAATACTAATACACTTTCATCCATCTAAAGCAACAACAATTCAATGACTAATTCATGCATATAAACGTATAAACTTATTCATCAGAAGAAAAAGAAAAAGACCCCTGCTTCGCTTTCGCTTGTGAAATAATAACAAGTTTACCTCAATTGTTCAAGAATAGTATCACGTATAACACCCAATGTCTGTCTCTCTCTGGCTCCCAAGAAACACTGTATTTCTTGATAAATTTGAAGCCAAGATTCACTGCCTCCATCAATGCCACCAAAGTTACAATGACCTTAGCTTGGTGTGCAGCAAGAAGTGACCCTTTCCTTTGTTCGTTCATTGTTGTGTTGAAGAATATACATATAGGACCAGCCCGCATCCTGTTGATGAATAATGATATACAAGTGAATGCTGCTACCCCTTCTCTTCCTTCCTTCCTCCCTCACAGAACAGTTTAACTATGTAAACATCTTTTTGACGACGGTAGACCAATGAATCAAACAGAATTACGGTGGTTGTGAGCTTCTCGACTTTTAAGGGGGATTGCTTCCATATCAAACCCAATATCTTCAGCATGCTTGGAAAATCGTGATGATGGAGATGATGATAATGATGATGAACCTAATAAATTAAACATGATTGGTGAGTAAACTAACCAAACACCAAGGTGATCAAACACCAGAGGAAAGTTAGTTAAGCCCACCTCCTTCAGCCATGTCCTTCGTTTGATGAAGAAGAAAAGTTCCAGCAAGGATGATTACAAATCCACACATTTCAGTGACAACTTGAGTAGGATTCTGTCTATCCCAATCCTGAATTGTAAAGCTATGTAAATGACTAGGCACAAATCAAACTGATCCTCCAAAACCATGAATTTTAGGCTACAAAATTCCATAAATCCCTTTAAAAAGTAGCAACCGACTTAATTTTCAATTTTGAGTGCCGCATTAGGATCGAGCTAGTTGATAAACAGAAGTTGTAAATGATATGGGCTAGGGGAACAATCTACTAAATAATGACTCAAGTCTGAGAGTAAAATGCAATGCTACCATTACATGTTTCATCTCCAAATCTAGTATTTATCTATACTACACACACGCCCATATACTTTCGCGATATATTACGCTAAACACCTGTATTTCACCCCAACTGAAGACAAGGGCAATCCTAAACGGGAGGGAGCTTTGATGTTTCTTTATGTTCTCTGTTGCTATTTCTTGACAGCACATTAATAAGTTTTCACTTTTTGAAATGCATATTAATAAGCTCTCCATGTTCTTATATAAGTAGAGAAAAGATTAACATGGTCAGTTTGCCAAGCAATCACCCCTAATTTGGTGAATACCTCTGAGCTTGTTGTAGAAGATAAAAGACAAATTGGACTTTTTAAAACCACAGGGAGACTAAAGAAGGGCTAGTGATCTAAAATAACAACAACTAAAATAACAATTACCAGACAAATTTAAGCAAGCTGCACTCGGACATTAGATTTTTTAGAGTAGGGCTGAGGCAGGAAAACTAAGTTTCAAGAAGCAATTCAGTGAAAAGATAGCCTACTTAAGACTACTCGTGGACAAGCTGAAAGAAATAACAGTTGAGATGTAATATGATTTTTAAAGAAGGCATGAGCAGGAAAGAACAAGTAGTAGGACTAGGAATAGAACTAGAAAACACACATAGAAAAACAAGCTCGCTTGGGCTTATTATGGTTTTTCCCGATGAGCACCGTGAAGTTGAATGATTGGATATTCATTCCTATTAGGAAAATTACCCATGAAACCCGAAAAGAAATTCAATGTCAAGACTTCTCACCAGCAGACACCCCTACTTAACACTTAACATATACACAGTAGCAATAAAACCTTATCCCATTAACTTCAGCAGACACATAATTTTTGACTTTCAGCTGACATCCTCAAATCACAGGTAGGCAGCATTAAAATGTAAAGAATTTAAGCATAAGACCAAAGATAGAACTTGGCTAAAATGATTACCTTAAACATGATCACACTGGCCAAAATGGTTAATGATGTGAACATCACATAATATATAGGTGAAACAACAGCTGTGTTGAATGTATCGAGAGCCTGAAATATAAAGAGATTGTAAGTATCAAACCAAGTTCCAGGAACAATCATCAAAACAAAAGTCCAGTATCCAGTTAAAGGTCCCTCAAAATGGAGTGATAGAAGATAAACTTAGGAGGCAGCCCTGCAATTCAGAACTTTCTATGAATGGCAGTTCCAAGGACTAAAACAGTAAAACCTACATTCTTGTGACTGCATGTCCATTTAACATTGGGCAAGCAGTACGCTCATGTAAGAAACAACAAAGCATGAACTTGCTGCAAAACAATACAGCTGCAGTACCAAAAACTATTTCTAAACTCTTATCAAATTGAAGATATTATTGGGTATCCAAATACAATCATCACAAATCTTCTTTGTTGGGCCAAAGTTATAATGCCGGATTTCAGATCCCTTAGTAAAGATAAGTATTCATCAGATTCAATGAAACTAATGCATCTACGACCTCTACTGATTGCATAGGATATTTCTACGTACAAATACAATTGCAAATTACAATACTTAAAAATGACGCAGTTGCTAGTACAGAGAATAAATGCGTTTTTTCTGCCATGGCTTACTGCATCATATCATAGAGTAGAAAGACTATGAAGTAAAAAAAATGGAGCTTATAGGACACGAGGCATCTATATCCACCTTTTGTGATTATCAGTTACACTGAATGCAAATTGCTGAGAGCAACAAATATCAAAAGCATTGTAAGGCCATAAAAACTGTAAATTGATGGCATTCACCTATTACAGGAAAACCAATGAGTGATGATCTAAGAACAATGTGCTATTCTTCTAACAGGAAGGGAGCAAAAGTAGTAAGATGTGTTGTACCTTGTTTAAGTAGTTCAAATTGGTGATCACACAAGCAATCACAACCATGGTAAAGGCCCATGTTTGTGGATATAATAACTGATTTGTTCCTGAAAATGTTAACTTCAAAGCAATTCCAAGTGCTTTGACACTCATAACCTGTTAGAGTGTGAAAAGAAATTTACCAGATTAGTAGAGAATTTCAGATATAGCAAAAAGCCAAAAACTAAATAAACAAATGACTAATACACTTGCCAATAGTGAACCCATCAGTGAACAAACTGCAATATAGACCATGATGTGAGTCTGCCCATACCGTGGAATAACAAATGTAATGATTATAAGAACAGTTGCTATGACAACAGCTGCATACAAGAGAAAAGCTGCAGAAGATGTCCAAAACATTGACATGTAAGAAAATTAATAGGGTAAAAGTCATCAGATTGTGATGTATTTATACTCGTGTACACTGTCAAGAATTTAAAAGAAAAAACATAAATATAGGAATGTACCTGGTTCAGTTGCAAGATCCCACACTTCCTTGACCGACTGAATTTCACGTTCATGGGGAGCATGTAAAACAATAGTCGTTGAACCCACAACACATAGAAC
This sequence comes from Viola odorata, assembly GCA_963691705.1. Lineage (NCBI taxonomy): Eukaryota > Viridiplantae > Streptophyta > Magnoliopsida > Malpighiales > Violaceae > Viola > Viola odorata. Next base: position 452,469 of record OY829537.1, read on the forward strand.
ACAGCCAAGAATCCCAAAAATGTGTAGCTTCTCCTCTAATATAATATCTGCGAGAACAGCACTGCAAGATAAAACATAACTTAGATTTAAAATAGTGCAACTAGGATATGATAATAATGTCTCCTTTTCTTCTTGCCTGATAATGATACTCAGTGCACCTAGAGGAGTGACCAAAATAGCTGGAGCAAATGCATAAGCTGCAAAATTAGCAATCTCCCCAAGAATCACTGCCACAATGATAAAATCCCAAGTTAAAATTTACCGAAGGTGTAAACAATTTTCAAACTTTGAGAGGCATGAGCAACTCCATAAAAAAATACAGAAAAAGGAGCAATAACCATAAACAAAGAAGAAAACAGATGCTCGTTGTGGAATGAGAAAAGCATAAAAAAAGAATAATGAAAGATAATATGCAAGGATCAGATACCAACACACAATGTAACAAATTCTAACATTTTCTGCAATAAACATTAATATTTACAGATTTTAATTAGTGCAGGACTATAATGCAAAAAGTATCAAAAAGGGCTTTTAGACTGTATAAAAATCCCGCATCAAGTGTCAGCCCCAATCTCACAGACAATCATATCAATCATAATTAGAAAATCCTGCTCGTGCAAAAGCAAGAAATTAGTCATTTTCTCAACAAGTCGAAGAAAATGAAGGAGCATCAGATTCACATCAGGAACATGCATCATTAGTAAATTGTTATATAAAAGGGATTGTTTTCATTCTTTCGATTTTCTCAGAGAAATTATATAGACTCAACCTAGGCACTGAAGAAACATTAGCATCAACACAAGTTGTACACTGTAGCAGAGGGCGCAGATATGATGCACACAAATTGTGAGGCTCACGTCCATGGAAGACACAACAAACAAAGAAAGGAGAGGATATTATGAAGTAAACCCTCTTAAACAGGTGTAAGGGAAAGAAAGAGATCAGTTAATCTAACATGAAAATTCTAAAACATGTGTGATAAATAGTGTTGCTATAGCAAACCTAACTCTTTTTATGTAGTGTAAGCAGAGTAATTTCGAGTGGAAGAAAACTTCAAAACTTTTCCTTGCTAGTTCAGAGGGGTTCCGGATAGATGAGAAAATCAGCCAAACTTACTTGTTACCATTCCAATCCACCAAAGTGGCTCATATAGGTAAGAATAACCCCCAGAACCTGCAATAAAATCAGGGGAAAAAGAAAAGAGACGTTAACATAAACTAAAAGAGATGAGAATGGTGTCACTAACATAATCACTGAAGCAATCACAATAAATCATCAACTTAAGATAAACTTGAACCATAAAATTCAACTTTCAAAATATTGAAATATTGAGTCACAAATGGATGTTCCCAACAAAAAATATGCATTACTCTATTACTTTGAGTTCTCAAACACTATATAAGTTTTCCAGTTTAGTTACATGCACATTATTTTGGTTAGAGAGCGCAGTTTGTAAAGAATCATAGCACAGCTGCATGTACAGGAATGGGCTTGGAGTTAAAGACTAAGAATCAGTTAGGTTCAAGGATTCAACTGTTATCAACTCTTGACTCAGAAACAGGCATAACGTTAAGAGCACTGCAAAAGTGACACTGCACAACCCAGATGTGTACAGTGGATAAGGGTGAACTCATCAAGTTATATAAACTAAGCTATATATTTCAATGAAAACACAATCCAACCCTTCAAAGGCCCACCCATTTCCTCTCAAAATTCCAATGGGAGGTCACATTGATTAGACTCCAACCATTCTGCCTTTCTTTGTTTCACAAGGCTTTCTTTCCAGCATGTCACATCCAGCCATCATTTCGGCATTCCCAACAGACTCCAATTCGCAAAAAAGAGGTTATACAGTTGTTGACAACTCTCACTGTCACAGGGATGCAACAGCTGAATTGCAATAATGTGTTAACTCAAAATAATTTGTGCATAAAAGAGCAGCCTATAGGCTTTGACATCACATTGGCTAAAAGAAGAAAGCAACTGCGATTGTTCCCATGTTGCTTTGACTTATGGATATTCCGCCCAAATTTCAACTTAGCCGTCTAGAATAATATCTCATCTGAAACATCATACTAATTTCAAAAAACATGATAGCTTCTACCATTACTTATGCTCTTAAGAAATGCAATAGAGCGTGTAAACCACAGTTAAATCTAATTCCAAGCGTACAGCTGCCACTTAAAACTCAAAATCCAATCAGTACTCTCCATAGCCACGCAAGTCCATTTTATGAGCTTATTAATAAACTTTTCCCAACCTCCAATGCACATTCTCCCAGCCATCTCCAATTGTTAAATTAGGTATCCGTGTTTACCATGTCTGCTTAACCAACTTCCAAGACCTTCTGCGTCTGCGTCTACGAAATAATGAAGTGGAGCGTATTGGCTACATTATACCATCCTCTTAAAAAGAAAACTTTATAATATTACAGATTCATCTTAGTGGTGGGTTTGAGGTTATACACAAACAGACATGAATTCAGCTCAGTCAAACATGAACAAATTCACTACACAATAACAAGCTCATTTCAAATAAAACACGCATTACCTTCCTTAAAGCTAATGATCCAGCACAAAAACCATCAGAAAGCTCCATACTTTATCCAAAATAAGCAAAAGCCCACCGATAACAAACAAAACCCACAAAGCCAGAAACAGAAAAACAAGAAAACCCCACAAAAACAAAGGAGTTCATTACCTGCCCTGAGACCAGAAGCACCAGCTTTCTTCAACCCTTTTTTCTTAACAATGAAACTTGATCCTATGAAAAGGCTTGAAGACAGTGCCAGCACTAACCCTTTTATGTTATCAGAAGACATTTCTTTCTCCGCCATAGCTTTAGCTTCAGAGTAACAACTTCACCACCACTAACACTGCCACCACAACCACAACAACAAGGAGAACAATGCGGTTTCACCAGCAAACGCATTGCCTTTTCCACTCCATGTCAGTGGCCAACTAATATGGTTTTCTGTGCAACCGTGTAGATGTGAAAGGTATACGCGTGAGCGCTTTTGTGTGCTGGAACGGGGAACGGGAAGGGCTGGGGATCGGGGATTTTTTTAGATTCTAGTCAGAGAAGAATAAGATCACAACTGCTTCTTGTCGTTTAAAAAAGGATTAAAACAAACAACTGGACGGGAAGCGATATGTTCAAGAACAGAAAAAACTACAAGTCGTTTGCTAGGATTTGAAATGTTTTGTTTCTTAGTCAAGACTGAAAATGGAACCATCATCTCATCAAAGAATCCTCAGCTTTCTGTTTTTATTCTTTGTTAATTGATTAAAGATCAGGAAAAAAACTAGAAAAGGGCCCTGGGCCCTTGAAAGCAAAATTTAAAGGTACTAAACATTCGGCCCAAACAAAAGCCCACTAATCTAAGCATTTTCCAAATTCCAACTCGTCGTCTTTCTTTTTCTGTTGATCAATAACAAAATTTCAACTTTTCCTGTCCCAAAGTCCAAACGCGGTTTTCGGGTCAGTTTGGGCCCCACCCCAACCCTTTGGCTTTGGAAGACTTTAATTTATTTTCCACGAGAACAGTAACTAAGAATGGAGAAAATATTTATTTATTTATTATTTTTCTTCAAAAGTCAAAAAGGTTGAAAAGAGAGAAATGCACACCAACAAAAGTAAAAGAAAAAGATAAAAATCTCCATTTTTAATTGGTTGTGTCATTCATTTATTATAAAGTAAAAAAAGTACTCCAATTCTAGTTGGGTGTGTCAGTCAGTCTTTGGTCTTTGTAAGGAATAGTGGCAGCAAAGCACTGCTCCAGTCCTCTCAGTCAACTGCGTTGCGCCCCCAACAACACGACATGCTACTACAATTTCCCATCGCAAAACATAAACTCCTCCAATCCATCTTCTTAAATCAAACAAATCAACGAACAAAGCTTCTTCCTTTTTCCTATTCTATTCTCTTCTTTCCCACCTGAAACTCTACCAAACAAACAAATAAAATATGGTCTAAAAACTCCTCCTATACAGCCAGACACCCAACAAAAGTTCAAGATTGCTTGTGTTTGCCTGGTGAAATGAAGAGGTATTTTTGTACTCCTGTATTCTTGTCTTTCTTGTTCCAGTTCTTGTCCCTTCCTTTGGTCTTTTGTCAACTATCTCCAAACCAGACTGCCACCATGACTACTCTTGCTAGCATGGTTAACAACACTGCTTCCCCATGGAATCCTGACAAAAATCCCTGTTCATGGATGGGAGTCAATTGCAGCTCGGACAAATCATCAGTAACTGCTCTTTCCTTATCTGGGTTTGCTCTCTCCAACTCTGATTTTCTTCCTGTAATTTGCAAGATTGAATCTTTACTGTCCCTTGATCTCTCCAACAATCATTTGAGCTCAATCCCACCTGGGTTCTTCACTGCTTGTGGAGGGATTGAGGGCTTGAAGCTCTTGAATTTTAGCAGGAATAGGATTGCTGGTTCTTTGCCCACTTTTGTTGGTTTTGTTGGGTTGGAGTCATTGGATATGTCTTTTAATGCTTTGACTGGTAATATTAGTGTACAATTAGATGGATTGGTTGCACTCAAAAGCTTGAATCTTAGCTTCAATAATTTCAGTGGGTCTATCCCTAGGAACCTCGGTAAAGCCTTGGAGGAGCTTCAGCTTTCTGTGAGTGGTTTCCAAGGTGTAATCCCTCTGGAAATCGGTAGCTATCAGAGCCTGAGCCTGGTTGATCTTAGCGGAAATGGGCTTTCTGGCTCGATTCCTGGTACACTGGGAAATCTCTCCAAGTTGAGGGTTTTGATTCTTTCTGAAAATAAACTGAGTGATGAAATCCCAGCAAACATTTCAAGTATTCCAACCCTGTACCGATTTGTGGCAAATCAAAACCAGTTCAGTGGTCCAATTCCCAGTGGCATTACAAGATATCTTAGCTTTTTAGATCTTAGTTATAATAAGTTAAGAGGGTCCATTCCATCCGACTTTTTATCTCCATTGAGCTTGGTGTTCGTGGATTTGTCTTACAATATGCTTGATGGTGCAATACCTGAAACTATGTCCGCGAGCTTGGTTAGGTTGAGACTGGGAAGCAACTTGCTCAATGGCTCAATACCTTCTCCCTTTCCCACACTGAGGAAGTTGACGTACCTTGAGCTCGATAACAATAGTTTGTCAAGCACGATACCTACGGGGTTGGGTCTTTGCCCAAGTTTGGCACTGTTGAATTTGGCTCAGAATAAGCTGACAGGTCCTGTGCCTGAATCGCTTGGCAATCTCAGTAGTCTTCAAGTGTTGAAACTCCAACTAAACAATTTGGGTGGAGACATTCCTGTTCAAATTACTCAATTACTCAAGTTGTCGATCATGAACATCAGCTGGAATTCTCTTCGTGGTACAATTCCTCCTTCAATTTCAAACTTGCAAGCGCTTAGTCACTTGAACTTGCAAGGAAACAATCTCAGTGGTGTCATACCAGACACCATTGGTACCATGAATTCTCTGCTAGAACTACAACTTGGAGAAAATCAACTAAGTGCGCCGATTCCTGTGCTGCCACTGAAGTTGCAGATTGCTTTGAATCTGAGCAGCAATCTCTTTCGGGGATCTATTCCCAGCACCCTTTCTCGACTGAAAGACTTGGAAGTTTTGGATCTCTCAAGCAACAAATTTACAGGTGGAATTCCAGTTTTTCTTACTCAGATGGGATCACTGACACAGCTGATACTCTCAAACAATCAGCTTTCTAGAGTTATTCCTAACTTCAGACAGTTTGTTTATCTCAATGTAACTGGAAATGCGGGTCTCATTAACATGACAAATCCAAACAGTCGCCCAGGATCTGTGGAGAAGAAGAAGCCAGTTGCTCTGGCAGTAATTCTTTCTGTTGTAGTCGCTGCTCTTGTTGCTGGAGTGGGCATGTTTGTGGTTCTGTTGCTGTCAAGACGCTTTCTCAAGGTCAATGATCATGAATCGCAACCAGAAGAAGAACTTCCGCAGGTCATTCAAGGCAATTTGTTGACTGCAAATGGAATTCACAGGTCCAACATTGACTTTTCTAAAGCCATGGAAGCTGTTACTGATCCATTAAACATAGCACTGAAGACTAGGTTTTGCACGTACTACAAAGCCACCATGCCATCAGGAGCGAGCTACTTTGTTAAGAAACTAAACTGGAGTGACAGGTTATTCCAATTGGGAAGCCATGATAGATTTGGACAAGAGCTGGAGGTTTTAGGAAGCTTGAACAATTCAAATGTCATGACTCCTTTGGCCTATGTGCTGACTGTTGACAGTGCCTATCTCTTCTATGAGTATGCTCACAAGGGTACTCTTTTTCATGTTCTCCACGGTAAGTTGGGAGATTCGTTGGACTGGGCAAGCCGTTACAGTATAGCTGTTGGAGTGGCCCATGGTCTTACCTTTCTTCACGGATACACCTCGGGTCCTATTCTCCTCCTTGACCTTTCTAGCATGAACATTTTGCTTAAATCTGTGAAGGAGCCTCAAGTTGGAGACATTGAGCTCTGCAAAGTGATCGATCCCACAAAGAGCACTGGCAGTCTCTCGACGGTTGCTGGTTCTGTTGGCTATATTCCACCAGGTACTTTCCTCTTCTCATTTCCAACAAGTTTGGAGATATTTGAATATCTGTGGTTGTACATGATCTGTCATTCATAAAAACTTCTGTAGCATCTCAGATACTGTATTTAATTTATAGTACCTCTTATTGGATGCCTTTGTTTCACATATGCATCAATTCCTAATCATTTGTCGTGTTCTTCTGGCAGAGTATGCTTACACAATGAGAGTAACAATGCCCGGAAATGTATACAGCTTTGGGGTCGTTCTACTGGAGCTGCTGACAGGAAAGCCAGCGGTCAGTGAGGGAACCGAATTAGCCAAGTGGGTGTTAAGTAACTCAATGCAGCAGTATAGGCTGGATCGCATTCTTGATACAAACATCAGCAGAACTTCCATTTCTATTAGAAGGCAGATGCTTGCACTCCTTAAGGTTGCGATTAGTTGTGTTAGTGTTTCACCGGAAGCGAGGCCAAAGATGAAGAGCGTACTGAGGATGATCCTCAACGCACGTTGAAGAAGACAAACCTATGCACAGATGCTCGATGTAGATGTAGCATTTCTATGCCATCATCTGAGTTTTGTTTATTTCCTGTCATCTTGGTTAGGGAAGAAAAGTTTATGTTGCTCCCCAAGACGTGGCAACTGCTTCAAGCCAACCAGCATGTGATATTCGATACCTACTCATACATAATACATAGGGAAGATTCTTAGAGATGGACTTGGATTGGTAGTAGCTGTTGTGCTATAGTGTAAATTTCCAACCCCAGCTTCAACAGAGATGTTTTGAGAGGTTTGGCCAAATATTGAAGTCCATTATGCCCTGGTCATGTAGTCCCGTGGTTGTCTGCTAATAGTAAAAATACCCGCAATAACTAGTGTTCATATTCCATCTTTTCGCCTATCAAAAAATAAATAAATTATTGAAGTGCATTTCGTGGCATCATCAAAGTAATTGAATTGCATTCCATCTTTGTATATATAGAGTTGAATAAGATGACCATACAGTAATTTGTGCTTAATAATGTTCTCCAATTGAAACCATGAAAGATCGACTTATTGCTTCACATAACTGACGATGAAAATATAATTAACGCGACAACAAACAAAACTAAACCAAGAATAAGACACTGATTATGACAACTTTAAAGTACAAAAATTGTGATGTTCCAAGTCCAGATCAACATACGGTTCTCCAAAATTGTGCTCCTTTGTAGAACTTTGAACAGATGGTAATCAGCTCTTGTATTTCTCCCAATAAGGTCTAACTTGGTGACTAGAAGGTGAGATCTTTGGGGTCCTCGATGATCTTTGCCAGCGTTTGCAGGAAGGCAGCCAGATCAGCACCATAGATCACGCGGTGATCTGCTGTCACATTTACCTGTAGACGTTGCGATATAGGAATCATTAGATGGCAATTATTAACAACGACCGAGTGTATTTGCAAAAGAAATATGGTGCACATCTGCTTACCTGCATCTGGTTATTCATGCCAATCCGCCCATCCTTGGTGGCGACAACACTTGGCTGAGATCCTCCAACTGCCATGATTGCTCCCTGTATAAATCAAATATAAAAACATTATCAACAATCAAGACGCGTCACAGTATGCATAAAGCTACAAGCCTCCGGCAAGAGAGTGCAACAAATGGAAAACTCACAGTTCCAGGCGGCAGAATGGCATCAAAACGATCCACACCAAACATTCCAAGGTTTGAAAGTGTGAAAGTACCTGTAGAAAAGCAAACAAACGCAATCAGACAATGCTAGCCATAATTCCCTCAGTCCTTGCACAAATATATCACAGCAAACCGCCATAACTGATTGAATGTTGAAACCAAAAAAAGTAATGCTTTGTATTTCAATTATTGCAAGCGTTGTTCAAACTCACTCAAAAGACCTCAAACTCACAGTAACAATTATCTGAGTAACCCCAGAACACGATGCAGACTTTGTGAGTTGCACTTGCAGGTCTTTAATAGCTAGATAGATTAACTACAGAACAGAAAACAAGCATCCAGACATGTTCTTGTACAGAGAATACCCAGAAAGATTGACAATGCATCACCAGTCTTTCCATGAAAACACATGTTGCAGGGTTTAAGCATCCAGGGCATCACGAAAGTACCTGTATTGTATTCATGAGGTTGCAGTTGCTTGGACCGTGCCTTATCAACTAACTCCTTCCACTTTCTCGACAACGTATAAATGTCAACCTGAACATGCATCAGAGTAAATTGTCCTTACACTGAACAGCAAACTTCAACCTTAGAAAGCCTACATGAAAAGTTCAAAGTGATCAACAAAACCTTATCAGCATCCGCAAGCACTGGCGTAATCAACCCACCATCGATAGCCACTGCAACTGCAACATTGATGTTACTGTTGTAGGTGAAGCTGTTACCATCCCTACAGCTAGAATTAATTACAGGGTGCTTCACCAAAGCAAGTGATGTTGCCTTCACAAGCAAGGCTGTCATAGTCACTCCCTTGGACTTGATCTATTCATGCATAGGAAGAAAAAGGAAAACCGACAAGAAACATTCAGAACAAGCCACGAGATGGAAAATTCAGTACAGAACAGCAGTCGATGATTGCTCCACACATACTAGATGTTAACATATTGAACATAAACTAAACCAGCATCATTAACTAGTGATTAAAGTTCCATAATAGTTCTTCTTCAACTGAAGACTCCTTCCTGGAAAAAAAATTATCAAACCAGTTCTAAGTAGAACTAATCTAATCAAAGCAATCCTTTTTACCAATAAGTAGCAAAATACAAAACAAAATAAGTTATATGTGATTCTCAACATGAAAATCATCGTATTTCAGTTAACGAACAAATTCCTCAAACTAACAAAAACATGAGAAGAAAGAAATACCTTTTTATAAAGAGCATCAAGTGCATCAGTAGTGATTGTGTAGCCGACTCTAAAAGTGGGCACTGATAAACTCTCCACCATATTCCTAGTCACTGCCCCCTGCATTGTCGTAAACGGCACCACAGTCCCCAACTCAATCCCTGCCGGCAGAACTGTGGGACCCACCTTGGTCACAGTCTCAGCAGTAGCAGCCGCTGCAGCCTCAACATCCTTGGCCACAATTCTTCCCAATGGCCCACTTCCCACCACCTTCCCAAGCTCCACCTTCAATTCCTTGGCCAATTTCTTGGCGTAGGGAGAAGCCACCACCCTCTTTCCTCCCTCTGACGCTGGATGCACCGCCGACCCCACCACTGGAACGGCACCAGCAGCCGCCTTAGGAGGAGCCACAGTCGCAATTAGCTCTGGAGGTGCTTGAGCCGCTTCAGGTGGCGGCGGCGGCGGCGATGATGCGACGGAGGCAGAAGAAGATGAGGCTTTGTTGATGGCATCCTGGATTTCCTCCTCGGATTCAGCTAACAAAGCGATGGCAGAGCCGACGGCGGCAGAGGAGCCTTCTTCAACCATGATTTTGGCCAAGTAACCGTCGTAGAAGGTCTCAACATCCATGTCGGCTTTGTCAGACTCTACAACAACAACGCTTTCGCCTTTGGAGAGCTTGTCCCCTTCGGATTTAACCCAGGAAACGATTTTTCCCTCGGTCATGGTGGAGCTCAAGGCGGGCATGAAGATTTCACGGATCTTAGCCCGAACAACGAGATGGGTAGTCCGCGTTCTAGGAGAAATAGTGGGGTTTGAAGTGCGGAGAGAAAGGGAGGAAGGGAGGAAGGAGGATTGGAGGAGATGAGACATTTTTAGTTTACAGATATTAATCAATTGGTGTGCGTGCGCAGATGAGTGGGAGAGGGAAGAGGAATGCGAAATGAGAGACGGATTGCAGAGAGAGATGGAGAAATGCGACGGTGGTAATGTGGTAGTGGTAGTTGTCGTTGAAAGTATCGAAAGAGTGGGCGGAGGTTCCAACGACTTTACCGGTGATTATAAGAGAGCAGTAGTAGTGACTGGTGCGAGTTTGGCGGTTTCAAAGCTTTGCCTTTTTCTCTCTCTTTCCTCTTCTCGTAAGAAACAATGTTTCAGGCCTTTATTTGTCTTGTGATTTGTTGAGTAAACGACATGTCACTGGACGAGGAGGAGTGCATGACACCTCGTATCTTTCTACTATGGACTTCGTAATTTTACCAAGGTTTTTTATATAATGATCGTATTAATTTAACTCTTATATTTATTTCCGATTGAATTTGACTCTATACTAGCAGAAAAACCACACATGGGGTAGGAATCAAACTGCCAAATTTGCGTGATTTATTTTTTGATGATGTGACATGACACGTGATATGTGTTACGTCAGCGATAACTCAATCTAAAAATTGATCACTTACCTGAAAACTCTATCAGTCTCCACCCTAAATTCAATAAAATAAATTTTTGTTACGAGGAGGCTTTGCACTTAAATATCCAATTAATTTAAACTCTCTACTCATTTTTTATTTAATTTGAACCTTATATTAAAATTCTCAATTATATGTAAATGAATATCTCGATTTTATTATTGCCAGGTCTCGACTTGTATTTTAAAATCTTATATTTTTTATCCATATTTATAATATTACACAGAGTTAAGTAGCATTCAACGCAACTAATCCTACATTTTTCTTAACATAAAATGAGAATGGAGTAGTAAAAACTGGATTAGATAGGGACCTTCATGCTCCAAGCCTTTTTTTTAAAGGAAGTAACCTTTAAGTTTTAGGTTCCCCCACCCCACACACACCAGTTTTTGACCTTATCTTGTTTTTTTACCACTTACAGTTATCTCACTGTGACAATATTCATCCAACTGCGGAGAAATTGCACTTCGTAAACGCACTCTCATCAATTTTGGTGCAGGAACAGGATGCTTCTCCAAACAACCATCTCATCTCCCCCTCTACACCACCACCAAGTTTCTAACACTCGCCCTCTCCTTCAAATTGGGTCGCTCAGGCAAAGGCCCCACAAGCAATTTCTTCAGGCAAGCTATGTTGTGATTTTGTTCCTGCCATTTGTTTGCTTTGTGCTATGATTTTGTTGAGCTTTATTTTTTACTAGTTTACTTAGTTCTAGCTGTTGCTTTTGTTTGATGTCTGCCTTTAGCTTTCATACCAAATCCAAGATTTTATATCTATGATGTGAGGCCTTTGTTTCTCCATTGCCTTTAAACATATTCTGTTGAGGATTTTGATATGAAATTCAGCAGGTTTTTAGTTATCACTCAAAGGAAAGCAAACTACTTGTTGTTGTTGTTATTTTTGGCTTTTGATACCAAGAAAAGATTTATTTATTTTTTACATTCAATTGCCGGGCCATCTTTCAGCATTACAGTGGTGCATACATCACAACATGTAGAGCAGGCAGACAATTGGATTTCACAACACTTCCTAGTTTGTAGGTATATGGTCAGAATTTTGGGAAGTTTCTTTGATTAACAATCATTATTCTTATTGAGAACTCATACATTTGCAGAAAAATCTGTGTAACTTGAAGTAGGTGGTAGTGTATGCCGGTTGCCATAATTTTCTTTGAATTTCTTAAAGTTTTCGTCCTTTGATCATATGCATCTCCTACTAGGAAGGCCAAACAGAACTTTACAAATCTGCATTTATATCTACTCTGTCTTGGTGCATTCTGGCATTTCCTTTTTAACATGAGGTTTCATGGCACTGCAATCTGCGTACTTTCTGCAGTTATATGTAACATTAAATCTGGGATGCTACAGAGTCAAATTAGAGGGATTTGATCCATCTACATTATGTTTTCATCCACCAACGTTTTGAGGAAGAAGTTCTCTCAGTCAATATGAAAGCATTTCCAAATAAAAGTTTTCTCATAATGACTTTAGACTAAGATGGTACAGTAGCTGCCTTGTTCTGTTCACTGTCAAACAAGAGATGGACGAGGGTGGAGGGAAGTCATTGTCTGACTACTGTTTTAGGTCTTTTTATATCCTAGTAATTTGAAAATTTCATTTTTCTTTTGAAATTGTATTTTACTCATAGATATGCAATTATTTATTCTTTGTAAACCATCTGGTTCCTCCTTTCTACAATCCCAGTGTCAGGGAGTGCCTAAACTTTCTTAGGAAAAAATTGAGGACCAAGAATGAATAGAGATGTATAAACCAAAAGCATAGTTGGAAAAGCATGGTCAGATACAGCATTATGTTCTCCTTGGACGATGGATTATGAGTTGCTTCATTTAAGTAACATGGGTAATAAATGGCATGTAACTCTACCTGCGTTTTGTGTCAGACAAAACAAGTCTGAATAGAAGGAGCATCTCTTTTTAAGTGTGACTAAAACCCGGAGAAAACTTTGATTTTCTTGCAATTATCCCCTGCACTTAACATTTTTAGATGTTTTCTCCTGATGGAGCTAACATTTATGACCACGTTTACATGCCTGTTTTAACTTATCTTGAAAATTATCTTACCTTGGCAGAAGTACATGTTCTACGTAGCTTAAGCCAAAATCATGTCGATCCAATGGGATCCATATCTCTTACAAGTTGTACTTTAGATCTGTTAAGTATGATGTTTGTGGTCTTTCCAATCAGTAGAGAAATTATTTTTTCTCTCTACTCTTTGAACTTTCTTCTTTTTTATCTTCTGGATCTAGACTGATTTCCTTCATCTTATAATACCAAAAACCTTGTTTGTAGAAAGTTTTTTATGACATACCGGCACATTTTATGACTCAATTTTATATTCCTTATGGGTGAAGGCAGATACATCAAAGGGAAATGGCAGCTGGATTCTATACCTCAGAAAATCCTAAGAGTAATATCCTGTCCTCACTTATGATTTCTCATCTTTGAAGTATGACTTTATGGGTGTTAGAATATGTAAAGAATATATTTCCATAATTTATGACTACCTCTTCTTAAATGATGGAGATATGGTAATGATCCATCACATCCCTCTCATTATTTCTCCTTATTCATAATATATTCTCTTTCTATATCTCTCATTGTATGCCTATATATAGGCCTTAGATTGTAATGTTCTCTGAGCATCAGTAATATAAATGTAGTCATTTAGTTGCTTTCCTATCATCTTTCCCTCTCTCTATTTCTCCTTTTTCTTCTTTCATATAATTTAACAATGGGAAAATGTGCATTTTTTGGTTAATAATACAGAATTCTGAAGAAGCAATGTATCCAACTCATGCACACTTTTGTAGTTTCCTTCTGCTGAAATCCTTATTCTGTATTTATTTGATACCACCCTAAATTACATTTTTCTTCTCCAGTCCAGTCATTGCGTATATAACTTTGTAGAAGAAGGCTACAAAAGAAAAGTACCTAGGCAGGCTCATAATATTCATTTTCATTATCAGTGTCTTTCCTGCTATCACACATTACTTTCCAGCTATCAGACATTGCTTTCCAAATTTAAGGTGTCAATTGAGGTTTTCTGCAACTCTTACTCTATTATCAAAGCTTCGCCAAAAAATGAGTATGTTCCGCTCCATTACCATGGCGACCCAACTACAAACAACACCCTCTCTTGGTCTCGCCAGTAGTCCCCATCGGGCAAGAGACCTAAGAATTAAAACCATCGAAATAAAACGCTAGAAACTCATGCAAGATAACTGCCTTTTGGTGCTTCTTCTTCTGGTACAGCTGGTGGGCAACTGTTGCCAAGAAGTCAAATTTATGGAAATAACAAAGAGAAGATTCAAAAGAAGAAAAGGGTTTTCTTTTTGGATGTTAACCCTCTCTGTTATGCTGGAAGTGCACCTAGCTTGAAGTCTTTTGGCTATTGGATTTCTCTCTTCTTCTCTCAAGTCAGCCACACTGACCCTGTCATCGCAGTAAGCTGTTTTTGTTTTGTTTAATTCATCCTCTCTCTTTTTTCAGTAGTTTATCATGGCTGGATTTCTAATTTGTTTCAATGTGTGGGATGTGGGGAAATTGTATGATTGGTAATGTGAGATTCTGTTCTTAGAGGATTAGTTGAACCTTTTGTTCCCTGTGGTGGAACCATTAAAGGTCATGAGAAATTTTGCGCAAGTTAGTTAAGTAGTATAATTTTCAAGGCGTTGCTATATGCTTGTGAGATAAATGTTTGCAAATTCTACTGTCCTTATCTTGAATGCTCAAGAGCAATGTACTCAAAGAAAATCTCTACATATTGTGTAGTGTGATTAAATGTCTAACTAGGGATTTATGTCACAAATATAGTGACTGGGGATGTAAAAAACCATAACCATGGCCTAGTTGAGTGTATATTTATGAACTTTTGTAGTTCTTGCAAGAATTTGTGCTTTAGACAATCTTTTTGGACTTTTTGAACACCTTGTCCAAAAGGCAGGAGCAAAGTGTATCGCTGAGGATTCTTCAGTTTATGGAACCTGAGAAACAAGTCCATCTTTACTTCTTAAGAGCTGTGCGCTATTTGGTTTTTCCATTATACTCGAGCAAAATTGGATCCTTTTCTGGATTTCTTCAGCTTGTTAGAACTTAGAAGTCATGTCATGGTTTGATTTGTCTTTGGTTTCTTTTACTTGACATTGCATATTGCTTGGTCTTAGAAATGGTTGCATTGGTTTTCAGGTTCTTGATGGGGAAGGAGGCAATGAGCATCGTAGGCAGCTGTTGCCTTCGTATAAAATGCACAGGAGGAAATTCTTACATGGATTGTCCGTTTTTCGAAAGTTTTCAAAGGATCATGTTGGAAGATTGCAAGTTGTTGTTGATGTTCTTACAAAATGCAATGTTCCAGTAGGTGGACCTTCTTCAATATAAAGCTGTGTAGTTTTGTAGTTGCATGTGTTCAAGTATTCACAAATACAACTTTAATTGCAATTACTAAGTAGGACTCACATTTCTCCTTTGTTGCTATCCTCACCATTTATGATATTTATTTTATAGTGTTTGTCAGGACATTGACAAGATGGCGTCTTTTAGGTTGTAAAAGTTGAAGGTCAGGAAGCAGATGATGTTGTAGCTACTCTTGCAAAACAAGTTTTGGAAAGAGGATATCAGGTGGTTATTGCCTCACCGGATAAAGATTTCAAGCAGTTGATTTCTGATAATGTACAGATCGTCATGCCTATTACAGAGTTACATAGATGGTCTTTTTACACTCTAAAGCACTATATCGCGCAGTATGGTTGTCATCCATGCTGTGATCTAAGCCTTAGTAAGTGTGAGAACCTGGTTGCTATTTTCACCTTACGCTAAAAGTTTCTCATATGGTTCAATGTGCATTCATGTGTATACTATTAATATTATGCAAACTCTTGTTAGAAATCAATTGCCCATTGATGTAACATGATTATACAGAATTATTTTCCAACTATAATATGTTATGAAAACTGAGAAAGAAGCAGGATTTGGCATCATAGCAGAAATGACCACTAGGTCTTGCTGATGACTCTACCTGACATCCTATGAATAAACACTCCAATCAAATTTTTGGCTTTTCATGCAAGCCACTGTTCATCTATTTCCTTTTAAGTTACAGTGCTATTGTATAAATCCTCAAATTTACTAATTCAAAAGCATGTTGTAACTGTTCAGGATGTGTGTTGGGTGATGAGGTTGATGGTGTACCTGGCATACAAGATCTAGTTCCTGGATTTGGTAGAAAGACAGCTCAAAAGCTTTTGAAAAAGCATGGTTCATTGGAAAATTTACTATCTGCAGCAGCTGTAAAAACTGTTGGTAGACCGTATGCACAAGATGCCCTAACAAAGCATGCTGATTACCTGCGTAGGAATTATGAAGTTCTTGCACTGAAGAGGTAATTCATCTGTTTTGTAAATTGATTTGTAGTTCTCTACAATTTTTAAGTAGTTCTTGTATTGATGGTTTTTTGTCTCTGTTTTAACAGTTAAAGGTAGTATACTCTTAATCCCACGAGTTTCTATATGGTTAGCTCTTTCGGTGTTTAGTTCTTGATGACCCTGGATCTCTCTGTTATTTAGGGATGCAGACGTTCATCTTAATGAGGAATGGTTGGTTGAGAGGGACAGATGCAATGATTCAACAGCTTTATCTGACTTCCTTAAGTTGTTGGAGCAAAGCAGAAAGCATACCCGCCTAAATAGTATGCATCCTTCATAGGTTTAACTATAAAGATGATAGTTGAACTCTATGTTCGGTTTGTGAAAGCTTAAACTCACCAGTATCATTTCCAGGCCATTCCAGCATTCATGATGAGAACCACTGTCTTCACTAATTTCCTAACATGCCCAAAATAATAGAAAATGTGTGAAGAAGAGTGTGGGGATGAACCCGAAAGGAATTCTTAAAATTGCTACGAGCACATGCAGAACTCTGAAGAAGAGATTTTGCAACCCATCCTACGGTATATCAATTATTGTTCCATGTATTGAGCCGTACGCTTGAAATGGAGTTTGGCCATCTGTGTATGGTAGAAAACTGGTTGTTAGATCGAATCCGCTGTATACAGACAGATACATGCTCTGCTGCAACGCTGGCTCAAGCAATTGTTCTGCTCTCACTGCATTCATTACCAGAGATGAGTAATGCTCAAGTTTTTAGGTTTGTTCTTGGTATGTTACTAACCATACAGGAAACTAGTCAGACTCCATTCTTATAATTTGTATACAGTGAGTTTAATTTGGAGCAGAAATCAACTCAACACATTGACAATAACATGGTTTCTGGCAACGTAATTAGCAACTGTAACGAGCAGGAAGCAAGCATGTTTTCTATGGTGTCAAGTTCGATGCTAATATGCCCAGATTACATATGAAATCTTAAAATATAGTTTAGGAGTATGTTCATATAATTAAGTAAAAAGAAAATGGTTGAAAAAAAAAACAGTAAATTGGGACAAAAAAATATAACAAATATGGTAAAACCTAAAAAAAAATAGTTTAATTTTTTTTTACCTTTTAATTTTTTTTTTCTTATTAAATTTTTTTCAACTGTTTCTAATGAAGTAGGCTTTCATATTTCTTAAATTTTTCGTTCAATTTTTTCACAATTGTTTAAATTCTTTAATTACTACAAACTTAAAATTGTAACTTTTAAAAAATTATAACATTTATATTGCAAGCTTCTTGAAAATTATAATTCATATAAATTGAGTATTTTATATATTTTTTTATGTAATTTACCCAATTTACTATTTAAAAATATTAAATTTCAATGTCTTCATCGTTCTCAACTTCACATGAACCTAGTTAGAGAGTTTTTTTTTTACGAGAGAAAAAATGGACTTGTGTTTAGTTTTTAACCACTTTTTGACCTTATCTTCTTTTGTTACCAAGTTGTCTCATTGTGACAGTATTTATCTTCTTCAACCAACAACGAAATGCGGAGAGATTGCACTTCGTAGACAATCATCGCTTTTAGCTCGAAGAACAGCATGCTTCTCCAAACAACCATCTCATCCCGGCCTGTACACCATCACCACCACCAAGTTTCTAACACTCACCCTCTCCTTCAAATTGGGTCGCTCAGGCAAAGGCCACACAATCAATTTCTTCAGGTAAGCTATGTTGTGACTTTGTTCTTGCCATTTGTTTGCTTTGTGCTATGATTTTGTTGAGCTTTATTTTTGACTTATTAACTTAGTCATAGCTGTTGCTTTTGTTTGATGTCTGCCTTTAGCTTTGACACCAAAATTCAAGATTTTGTAACTTTTGATGTGAGGCTTTTGTTTCTTCCTTGCCTTTTAACATATTCTGTAGAGGATTTTGATTGGAATTTCACTGACAAGATGGGTGTTCTTTATTAGAGTTGTAAAAAAGTCTACAAGGCTTGCATTGTTGTTCTTACTTATTTTTTATTTTTGGCTATTGATACCAAGAAAAGATTTTCTTATATTCAACTGCCAGGCCATCTTTCAGCACTACAGTGGCCCAGACTTCACAACATGTAGAGCAGGCGGGGGATTGGACATCACAAGATTTCCTAGTTTGCAGGTATATGGTCAGAATTTCGGCAGTTTCTTTCATTAACAATCATTTCTCTTGTTGAGAAATCATTCATTTGCAGAAGAATCTCTTTAACTTTAAGTGGTTAGTGTATGCCGGTTATCATTACTTTATTTGAATCTCATGAAGTTTTTGTCTTTTGATCATATGCATCTGCCTCCTACTAGGAAGGCCAAACAGAACTTTACAATTCTGCATTTATATCTACTCTATCTCGATACATTGTGGCTTTTCCCTTTTCATCTGAGGTTTCTTGGCAATGCAATCTGCGTGCTTATGCAATTATATGTAACATTAAATCTGGGATGCTGCAGAGTCAGTTTGCTGAACTAACACTTTTCCTTCCTTTACTTCCCTCTTTCCTTCCTGCTTTATTCAAATTACAGGAATTTGATCCATCTACATTATGTTTTCATCCACCAATGTTTTGAGGAAGAATTTTTCTCGTGGTCAATTTGAAGGCATTTCCATTTTTTTTTTCCTTTCTCATAATGACTTTAGATAAGATGGCACAGTAGCTGCATTGCTTCTGTTCGCTGCTTCAAACGAGAGATGGATGAGGGTAGGGAGGGAAATCATTGTCCGACTACTTTTTTAGGTCATTGATATGCAATTATCTGGTTCCCCCCTTCCTATGATGCCAGTGTATGGAGTGCCTAAACCTTCTTAGGGAAATTGAGGACTAATAATGAATAGAGATGTATAAACCAAAAGTATAGTTGGAAAAGTATGGTCAGATACAGCATTATGTTCTCCTTGGACGATGGATTATGAGATGCTTCATTTAAGTAACATGGATAATGAATGGCATGTAACTCTGCCTACATAGTGTGTGCCAGACAAAAACAAATCTGAAATAGAAGGAGCACCCCCTTTGAAGGGTGAGTAAAACCCTGAGAAAACTTTGATTTTCTTGCGATTTGTATCCCCTGCCCTTGACATTAATAAATTTCTCCCAAAGGGTTAACATTGCATTTACATGCTTGTTTTAACTTGTCTTGAAAATTATCTTATTGTGCAGAAGTGCATGTTATATGTACCTTAAACCAAAATCATGTGATCCAATGGGATCCATATCTCTTACAAGTTGTACTTTAGATCTGTTAGGTATGATGTCTGTTTCCTTTCCAGGCAGTATTGAAATTATTTTTCTGCCTCTACTCTTTGAAGTTTCTTCTCTTTTATCTTGTGGATCTAGACTGGTTTCCTCTATCCTATGATACCGACATTGTTTGTAGAAAGTTGTTTATGGCATGCCAGCACATTTTATGACTCATATTACGTTCCTTATGTGTGAAGGCAGATACATCAAAGGGAATTGGCAGCTGAATTTCATACCTCAGCAAATTTTAAGAGTAATTCCTTGTCCTCACTCAACATTTCTTATCTTTGAAGTATGACTTTACGGGAAAATGTGTATTTGTTTTGGTTTGTAAGGCAGAATTTCAAAGAAGCAATGTGTCCCACTTATGCACATTTTATGCTTTCATGGATTATGTTTTCTGTGCATCAGAAAACTTTTCAACTTTATTTCATAGGAGGCACTACTAAAGCATCTCAGTTCAAGTTTGAGTGGCAGCAATACATCTCTGAACTCTTAACAAATAAAATAAGTCTTATGATGAGTTCAAGTACTTGTGCTGGCATTAATCAATAGGAAATGGGCCTCTGCCGCACAATATTTTTATGCTTTCATTAGCCAATAGGGAAGAAGCTTCATACTATGAATCTACTGCAATAAAATAAGGATCGATTTTTCATAGAGAATTTAGCAGCATCCATTACTTCTCATCCATGATTTATGCTCACCAGCTTTTATATATTTTTCTAATATTCTGCGTTCCTAATATCTGGATTGTATTGCAGAATCAATTAGTAGCCTTTTGACTATTGACAATAATGTACACATCAGAAGAGCAATCCTTTGGGTATCTGCATTCTCGCTTGGACAACTGTCATTATTGAATTCTGCTGAAGTGGCACATGCGGACCAAATTATAAGGAGAGATGCATTGTACGAGGTTGGGGAGTTGTTTGAATTGGGAATCCAGCTCTCTTATCTTCTTTCGCTATTGGCTTTACTTGGGGTTGGAACCTTCTATGTGATCCGTCAAGTCCTTGTTCGTAGAGAACTTGACCTTTCTGCGAAAGAGTTGCAGGTTAAATTCCTGTTTGAATTGTTTTTAGTTATAATTTTGATAATCCCACTTGTACATGATTTCATTTCATCACAATTTGAATCTATGTCACGAGCTTCTTTTACATTTCTATTTCTTTTCAATAAGATGAGAGCTTTTTTAAGAATGAAAAAAGCCACTATCCTTGATGGTGGATGATGGCTAAGCTGCAATTTGTTGCTTACCATATCCTTATCTTCGTGTTGCCTTTTGGCTGTTGTAATTTAAGGAGCAAGTGAGAAGCGGTGATGCCACTGCAACTGAGCTGTTTGAACTCGGAGCAGTTA
Organism: Viola odorata; assembly: GCA_963691705.1. Classification (NCBI taxonomy): domain Eukaryota; kingdom Viridiplantae; phylum Streptophyta; class Magnoliopsida; order Malpighiales; family Violaceae; genus Viola; species Viola odorata. Next base: position 473,370 of record OY829537.1, read on the forward strand.
TGCTGAGGAGGAAAGTTTACCCTGTTGCTGCTAAATATTTGCTTCAGGCAATTGAGAAATGGGATGGTGACGATCAAGATCTTGCCCAGGTATATCACCCTGTCCATATTTACAGTACGAGATTGATGAGTGCATCGTATAGCATGCTTGTGTTGCATTATGAACTGCCAAAGGAGTAAAATTATGGAATTTCTTGGTGGGTATCTCATTGTTAAAGAAGTTGATGTTGAGATGCTGACGGTGGAATGTATTTGGTGGTCATATGCCCACTATATTGGTAGAGTAATGAGCGCGAGTTTGATGATGATATTCCTTTTTTGCCTCTTGAAATATGTGAACAGGTTTACAATGCCCTCGGTGTCAGCTATACTCGTGACGGGAAGCTTGACAAGGGGATCACTCAGTTTGAAACTGCTGTGAGGCTTCAACCAGGATATGTTACAGCTTGGAACAACCTTGGCGACGCGTACGAGCAGAAGAAAGACATGAAAGCTGCTCTTAAGGCATTTGAAGAAGTACTACTTTTTGATCCCAACAACAAGGTCGCGCGTCCCAGACGTGATGCTTTGAAGGATAGTGCGCAACTGTATAAATCAGTTCGTGTCAAGTCTAAGGATAGATGATGATTGCTATCAAAGAGATGACCAAAAGTTTTCTTATCAATGCTTTTACCAGATAGTGAGCATGACTTTTTTTCTTGTTGTAGAACCTATATTTTCCATCATTTTTCTGTTCATTCCCCTCCTATTCTGTTGTTCATTTTTGTTCCTACACCACGGAATCAAGACATCAATATGCAACCAGAGTCAAACACAGACTCAATTACACAGATGATACACCCAAATGGATGCAACCAGAGAGTCAAACGGCGTCTTACATCACATAATACTGCTATAGTAATAACACATCAAAACCATTAGTCACAAGCAATAGAACCAAGCCATGCTCGTGGAAATAGAGACGCAGTCTTGCACAACCATACCAAGGATGCCCACAGCATATTAGCACTCTGATCGAGGAAAGCCGGTCTGGAAGATACCAACCTCAAGCTCTACCTCCTCATTGCGAATGGTTTAGTCTAGTCTAGGAGTAGGTTTAAACTTTATCTGCTGGCTGCAAGAAAATGGAAAAAAGTAGAAGATCAAAACCAAAGTTGACCGACTATAGAACTTTCTTACCACCGAATAAAGGGAAGCGTGAACTTCATGAAAACAAAAAAGATTTTGTAGACTCATTGAATCTGCAGAAGTCCTTGGGGAGAATCCGCAGCAAGTTCTACAGACTCATTGAAAACGCTGGTCAACTTGGAAAGATGACCGGTTGAGAAATTTAGAAGGTGTAAAAAAGGTTTCAAAAATATGTGCATGAATAAATCCAAAAAATAAGAATATTGGTGAAAGCATGTCTAGTCTATGATCCTTTTCAATAATAAAACAGAACTACATAAAAATAAGGACTCAAAAATTGGAAAGGATCTATTATTATACCAAGGTAGGCAAAGGGAAGAGCTAGGAGTTAGCAGAACAAACCTCGATGCAAGAAAGCGAGTGCTCCGACAACTAAGATTAACACAGCAAATTCATTTGCCAAAGGTTACAATCATTCAAATCAACCAGTAGTGCAAACCAATATAATAGAATCGCAAACATATAAAGATCAAAAACCAGGCAGCCTTAACAGAAAATAGAAAAACTCACCTGTGTTTTCTCTATATACGCTACTTCTCATCATCTGAAGAGTCAAAAAAAAAATCCACGAACTGGAGAACCCTGAACTGGCACATCAGTCTGCCACTCAACATCATCCTCATTCTCTGAATAAGCTGCTAATTTCAAGATTGACCATATTCAAATCTTCATCTAATTAAGCACTCATCAGAATGTGCTTCATCTGCAGGAAGCAACGGGTACTCAAGTCTGATGGGGTTCAAGAAGCATGCCGCACCCATTATGTTGTCCACCGCTATGGGCTCTTCCGGTGTCATAAATTCTTTCAGTGAAACTCGAAAGTCGTTTTCTTCATCATCCCTAATGGTGTACACATTTCCGACAAGAACAGCCGTGGTTAGAAAGTAATCAGAAAGAGCACCCCATCTTCTGACCCAAAAAAAAAACATCATCCATTGGAATATCGGAAGAGTTACCGTCCACAAATTCCAGCCCTCAATAATGTACTCGTAGACAGTACCATCAGACGTCTAATATCCGTCGACATAAGTGTTTCCGCGTCTCATTCGGGATATGAGTTTATGGTTTCAATAACGGGGCGTTATGGAAAACCACTTTCCAACTTCCGTTACGATATTTCCGATTGGGAGAGACTGGAGTGACAAAATTCACACAATGACTAAAACCCTTATCACTTCTATCACTTCTAAAAAGACAAGATCTTGGGGCTCTGAATATCTCAATTATGGCATCTTAAGTGCTCAAAAATCATAAAAAGCTTCACTTCTATATTAATTTCTTCTGCTATTATAGGTGATCGAAATAAATGTTGTGTTTGTATCGACTGTAAAAAAACACAAGACTAGCCCAGTAGCTTTATTGAGGGCTTTCTTTAGCTCAGAGGGAAGGACCAAATTTGCAGTCTTTTTAAGATCAAGAAAGTATTCTCTCAAATTTGCATAATTCTTATTGTTGTTTCTGAAAATAATTATGAAACTGTTATTTTAAAAATTAATTATGAAATTTTCCTAATTCAATCGTTGACCGACCCAACCAACGGGTGTGATCAATGGGCGCATCAATCTAATCAATCTGACAAAATGGACGGCTGTGATTGATGGGATTGGTTTAGTTATGGTGACACAGTCCTTGGTAACATAGATTACTGATACACTTGATCGTCACCTCACTAAACTAGAGGTCAATTTCTCTTTCCCATTCTCCATGCGCGTGTTTGTATTTTGTATGCGTCTCTCTCAAAATATGTAGCAGCCAGCTAGTCAATCTTCATTCTGGTGAGTTTCTCTTTCTAGTCTTTATGTAAAGCATGCTCCTTTCTCATCTTTCTTTATCTTTTTTCCTGTTGTTAGTATCCATCTGAGTTAGCTTTCAATTCTGATCTTTTAGATATTCATTTGCTTCAACAGCTTCTATGACAGTATTGGGTGATATTTCTGATCTTGGGTTAGCTTTGAATGTAAAAAGATGAGATTTTTAGGATGAATGAGGCTTTGTCCGGGTAGATTCTAGGTTGGTAATACAAGGAATGATAAGAAAAGTTAAAGACTTGTCTGTATTCGGGCTTTAATATGTGTAGATTCTGGGAAATGAGGTTTGAGATTGGACAACATCTGTAGGTTTTATTGAGGTTGACTGAGGGTTTGGCCTTCGATGGAAAATAATGGCTTTTGTTCTCCTTTATGGGTATGACTTCTTTTTAGCTGAGGGAGGTTGATTTCTATCATATCCTGGTTTTTCTGAATAATAAAAGCATTCATCTTTTTTAATCAAAGTTGTGTGGGAGAAATTTGTAATTCAAGGGTAATTTGCATTTGGGGTTTCCTGAGCTGAACAGTGAAACTATTTTGTTTCTTTGATGTTCTATTCAGATCCCAAGTGAACTAGTTCATTATCAACTGTAGGCTTTCACTTATCTGTTCGTGAATTAACATCTGTAATTCCCTGCTGAATTCCAGATTTGATTAGCTTTGGCTTGCGATAACGGGGTTTGCACAATGGATCTTAAAGAGAGGCTAAGTGCAGACACATGGGCGAAATTTTCACCATCAGGTAATGAGTTCTCTAAAAAGGTTTGCTATGAGAACTCATCTTTTAGCAGTTTCGAGCCTCAGCAACATCCACAGAAATGGGAAGATACCTCCCTCTTAGATTATGAGATGAGAATTGAACCGTACCAGGAAGAATTCAATCCATCAGAAACCCAGCGTTTACCAGGAATTCAATCCAACCGCAACAATCTGACCAAAACCCCGGGTCTACAGGACGGCCAGACACTTCAAAGCAACAAACTCCAAGATTGGGATCCTAGAACCATGCTTAATAATCTGTCATTTCTAGAACAAAAAATCCATCAACTCCAAGATCTGGTGCAAGTGATCGTTAGCCGAGAAGGTGAGATTCTGGGGCGGCAAGATGAACTTGTAGCTCAGCAGCAACAGCTTCTCACTGCTAATCTTACTTCAATTATCGTTCAGCTGATCTCCACCGCAGGCAGTCTTCTCCCATCTGTGAAGCATACACTATCTACAGCGACTCCTTCTATTGGACAACAATTTGGTGGGATTCTTTTTCCTTCTGGGGCCACAAGGACTGGTGGTAGTCTACAGCCTCAGAATAGTAGTGGAACTAATGTGGTTCACCCATTACATGGTAGTAGTGGAAGTAAAATTTCCGATCAATCTAACCAGATGGATGTTACTACTTTTAATTGCGGGAGTGAACAAAATCACTCGATTGAAGAACATGAACCGAAAGATGAAGAAGATGCTGATGAAGGGGAGACTCTCCCACCTGGTTCCTTTGATATTTTGCAACTAGAAAAAGAAGAAATACTGGCGCCCCACACCCACTTCTGCACGATATGTGGGAAGGGGTTCAAGAGGGATGCAAATTTAAGGATGCATATGAGAGGTCATGGTGATGAGTACAAAACCCCCGCTGCACTTGCAAAACCTAACAAGGAATCCAGCTCAGAACCAGTGCCTATCAAGAGGTATTCTTGCCCTTTTGCTGGTTGCAAGCGCAACAAGGATCACAAAAAGTTTCAGCCTTTGAAGACTATTTTATGTGTCAAAAACCATTACAAGAGAACTCACTGCGACAAAAGCTACACTTGCAGCAGATGCAACACCAAGAAATTCTCAGTTCTTGCAGACCTCAAGACTCACGAGAAGCATTGCGGCAAGGATAAATGGCTTTGCTCCTGTGGGACTACCTTCTCGAGGAAAGATAAGCTCTTTGGACACATTGCTTTGTTCCAAGGCCACACTCCTGCTATTCCTCTGGACGACACGAAAGGACTATTATCTGCTTCCTCTCAGACAGTAGTAGATAACAATGAAGCAGCAAATAAAGTTGGAAATATAAATTTCAGCTTTAGTTCCACAACTGCTAATGGGACAGGGAATCAAAATGTGACGGATGTCAAGGGTAGTGCTGATGATCCTGCCAATGTTTTTTCGCCACTGAACTTCGATACGTGTAACTTTGGTGGGTTTCACGAGTTCCCTCGACCTCCATTTGACGACTCTGAAAGTGCCCTCACTTTCCTAATTTCAGGGTCTTGTAATTACAGCCCAAAGAAGGGAGGAGAATCCAGCTCCAGTAGTCTTCATTAATCTTTCTATGTACTTCAGTTCTAGCTCTCATGTGGGATCCTGGTGGTTCAAGTTGGTGTAATATTTGTACGCTGAGGATGTCTCCCATGTAATATCATGAGTTTAAAATAAGTGATCTTGATGTTAAAACTGGAGATTTCAGTCAGGAATATTCAAAGACAGGCAACAATCAGGATATACTAACTAAATCCGGCTCCTCCTCTATGATTAAAACATGGCTTATCATATGAAGTCAATCTCATCCCTTCATTATAAATAAATAGCTGAGATTTAATTAAATTTATTTAAAATTTAATAATTACTAAATAATTAAATTATTTCCTTTTTTTCACATACATAAAAAAGTCATCATTTAATTATTAAAATGCAATTAATACTCTTTTAGTGATTATTAAAATGCAATTGATATTACAGGATTGAATTTGAATATATTTGAAATATAAATGAGTAGAATTTAAAATTTTAAAACATTAAACATGGAATATAATAAGTTAGATTGTAAAAAAATTGTTAAATAAATTCTCAAATAATATTTTAAAAGAGCTAGATAACTAATTTAAATAAAATGAAATGATTGAATTTTTGTTAATATAACTTAGTATATATATACATAACAAATAAAATTATTTGTTATTATATGTGATAAACTAAACATATCTTTTAAGAAGAAAAAAACATGTTGCAGCTTTTGACATTTAACATCTGATTTTTCTTCTGCTCCTTTGTGCAGAAGGAAAAAAGAACAAGCATTGAGATTACATGCACATGAAATTCTACTCTCATGTTGTAGACTACAAAAGACTTAAAACAGAATCAGTTTTCCTTCAACTATGACTGTCTTAGCTGACTGATAGGTGTTGACCATAATGAGAATTATGGAGCAGAATGAGTTTCAAACCCTTTGCACCTTCTCCCTTGGATGATTTCTTTGAAGGGCTTGGGTAATACTTTTCTTTCAGAATTACATCGTCGCAGACGGACCAAGTCTGTCCTCTGGGAGAGCTGTCAGCCCACATAAACCTCTCAGAGAAGGGGTTCACCAGACTGTCACGGAATTCCTGAGCTGTTTCGCATAGCAAACCCTGAGAAGCAAGCAGGAAGCACAAATTCAATTTTATGACTATCAAAAGTGAGCACATAAACACAGAATATGTTGTGAGGAAAAGGTCTTTCACCTCTGCCATGGCTTTGATTGTCATAGTGACATCATTAGTAAGGAGGACGAGTTGTCCATCATTGTTCATCTTCCTCTGGCAAAGAGCATAGTCCAGGATATGGTCTTCTGCAGTTGGTGAAGCAATCTCGAAAGAATTCCAACAAGTTGAAAATGGATCTGTGTTTGTTTCTCCCTGTGTTAGCTCGCTTCCCCCACCAATTTGAGAATTAGGTGAAATTCGTGGTGTTGGAGCGATTGGCCTTCCCTCCTCCAGTGAGCTCTGGACATGAATCCACCATTTTTCTTTCTCCATAGACTCTTCCATCCATTCTAATGCCAAAGATGCCTGTGTTGTTCTTCTGAACAGGCTACCATGCCGCTTCAAACAATCAAGTTCCCTCAAGACTGAAAGTATAGAAAAGTGACAAACATACATCAAAATAGAAACTATATAATACTGATAAGCTGTGGAACATTATACAAAATGTTGAAATTTGGAAATTGTTTGAAACATAATTACCAATTTTTGGGATGATTAGATGAGTCCCCTTGAGACCTTGCAACAGCTGCAATGACTTCCTTGACTTCTTGTCTAAAAGAGAAGTGGTATCTGCCACCATAGTCCATCTCCTTTTTCCATATCCATTAGAGATCTGCAAATGAACTTCATTTACATGCTGAAACAACTAAATAATCAGAATGGAAATGCTGGCAACAAGATGGATTTATTACCTTCTTCGCAGCTTGAGTAATACGGCTTTCTGTTGCAACCGGATTGAAGAGTGAAACTCCTGATATGCTCTTCCCTGGGGAATTCACAAATAGAGACTGCAGTGGCACCCTTTCTGCTCCCCTCTCCTTTAGCACGATCTCTTGTTCTGACTTCACTTGACTCTTTGGAGTTAGTCTTGCTGATTTCCTTTGTTGGAATTTAGGCATCTGATTCTCTTTGTCTGGAAAGGTAATCGTGTCTTCTCGGTTTCTGAAATACCTCCCCAAAGAGTTCTAAGGCTTGAGATTTCACTTTCTTCTTGATCATCTATAGATGGGCTTTCTACCTCTTCCCTCGCATCATAATATGAAAAACTCAAGCTTTCAATAATTGAAGGTGGAGACAACGCGATCTCTTTCTTCAAAATTGACCCCTTCTCATTAGAATATAGGGATGCTATATCCATCACAATTGATTCCAAGGACTGCGTTTCTCCATTTCCAGGTGATGGAGGATTTATGTCCTGAAGAAGATTGCAGGAAGAAATATCAGCACCAGTATGTATTACACTTTCTTATCCACATTTGTAAATGACAGTACTCACTTGATCTCTTTCTTCTTCTTTTACTCTCACTTCATCATGCTTCATTTCTGCTGCTCCTAGAGTCTCATCCTATAAAATTCAAACACTAACAGAGTGAAAAAAAGAGAGCACAAATTAAAAACCCTTCAACAAGCACCTTCAATCAGCAATTTATCCGCAAAAGCGAAAAACAGTTTCCTATCACTTGAACATAGTATCTCTCTCCTATCAACATGAATGTTCCAGTTGGCAAGGAAACCTCAAAACCTCAAAACATAAACACACATTATGAAACCTTTTTCATCCATATGATTACTTTTTATCCTTATTCCCCCAGGAGGAAAAAGAAGAATAAAAGAGCAGTGGCGAGCAATCAAGAACCAGCATGGCATATTCTAAATATACACTAAAAAACATGATTTTTATCAACCTGAGACAATTTCACTTCATTTTCTTCTTCGACCGCTGCACTTTCCTCATCCTTTTCGTCAATCATTTTCAAATCAGATGCAGACACAAAGGAGTTTTCCGTATCATATGCACGGCTGAAAGGTATCCAATGAAGCCTGTAAACCCTAGTTGAGCCTCCAACTCTAATTCTATCACCCTCATTGAGTTCTACACGTTGCCCTGACTCAATCTTGATATCTGAGACCCAAGTCCCATGAACTAGGCAACAACAGAAACTAATCAAAAGGCAAGATTAAAAAGCCCACTTGACAGAGACGAAAATAAAAGAGAGTAAAAAATAAATAAGAACAACCTGAGCCACTTAATTACAAAAGAAAGTGGACCAAATCATTAGGAAAGAAAATACAAAAACAAAACAAATCGTTCAATAACAGACAATAAAAGTTATACAACAAATGCAGTTGCTAAAAGAATCATGAAGAAGGAAAATCTCAAAGAGGAGACTTGGTAAAGCATATATTCCCATAACACAGAGAATATCCCAAACATCAAGAAGGAGACCTAGGGGCACGGCAACCATTCAAGAACCAGGAAAATTATTGAAGTATCAAGACTCGAGAACCAAGAAACCAGTAAGAAATAGAAAAGTATGAGACAACCCGTAAAAGAAAAGCTATAAATTTCATAGGAACTACCGCATCAAGAATCCATCAAGGACTAGAGAACCCATTAAAGATGCAACTTTTACATGTATAAAGAGTTATATAACGAAGGTGAAAAGGGATTACCAGATGATAAATCAGTAGCAAACAGCTTTTGAGATGAGGGTTTGGAGTTGATCTGAAGGTGGAATCTGCTGATGCTGGGATGCAACAAAACAATATGACAATCTGGGTGACGGCCAACTATCAAGATTTCTTCATCTTCATGATCATTTTCTCCTGCCGTCATGGATTTAGCCCCAGAAAAGGATGTTTCGGAAAAAGGGGGTTTGTTGATGACAAAAATGTTCTTGAGGATGGCACCGTTCTTGAGTACTGTAAAGACAGGAACCTTGCTCTCTTGTTGCATTTCTTCAACGCTTCTCTCTACATTACCAGCTTTTTTTTTTAACTTTTTGGGTTTAAAGACTCTTTCTTGAAGACAGAGAAGGGAAGAGACTTTATTATGGGTTTGGTGTTTAGGAGGTTCTTCTTTTCTGGTGAGGGAAAGAATCGAATGAATCGAAAGAAAAGGGAAGGGAGGTTTTCTGGGTGGGACTGGATTTTGAATTTACTTCTTTCTTCTTATTCCTGTTCTGTTTCTTAGGGTTTAAAAAGGTTACCGTTTGTTTTCGTTTGATAAATGTAACGGCTAATACTAATAGGAAGATGTGGAGGTTCGTAATTTTGTATACCAGGGGAGGAGGGATCTTTTTTAGGATTGATGGCTAGAGCCACCTATGGTGTTACACGTGGATTGGGTAGGGGTATACATGTCATTTGGTTGGGAGGGAGTGGCCAGTGGAAACTGGGAAGAGTTCTTTACTTTTTAGTAATGACTGTCTGCTGCTTGAGTATTACTGTATTATAAATATGTTTTCTATCTATTTTTCTCTTTCAATTTCTTTAAAATTTTCTAATTTACATATTATAATAAATATTATTTTGTATATAAAAATAAAATATAGACACATGATCCAGTTCCACTCAGCTCCGGTTCCACCAATTGGGTTTCAATTTTTAGAACTGATTTGGACCGATTTCTTTTTTCAATTTTCAGTCCAAATCGATTTTTTGAACTGCCCTAATTATAATTTTTTTTTCCAAAACCATCAGGCATTTTAGTCATTAGTGTCGACAACTTTGAACTCGAGCCAGATATGATCATAATCTTCATGCTTTGGTTATAATGATATTCTTTCAAAAAATGATTATTCCAGAGAGATTTTTTAACTATTTTGTTCATAAGAAAATGACATAAAATTATAAATGCATGATCCGCTCCAGCAATAAGGAGGGACAAACAATTAGCTGGGGAGATCAAATGCATACATGTACGTGGAAGATGTAATAACTTTGAGATTTTTGTCAAAAATAATTTGTGATATTTGAAATTTGAATACATTTGTTCGTAAATGAATGATAGATGAGATCCAGTTCTTTTTCCAACTGTTTTCAATTCTAACTAATAAAACTGTTATAATAATTGTTTATATAAGTTAAATATTTTATCCTTTAAAAAAAACTCTTAACTAACTAATGTTAGCTTATGAACAAAACTGCATGATATCACTTAATTCGATTAATTAGAACACCAATTATACGAGTATATAATTTTTAGAGACGCACCGCATCATTACTACTCCTTTATGTAACAAGATGGACGGCTCTGATTCACTCGTGGATAATCACAGTAGTTGTGTAGCAGCTAACTAGAGTAGTAGAATGCGATTATGTCAAGTCGTGGTTTTGTCAGGAGAAGGGGATGTGGGTCTGCTGAAATTAGATGAGTAGTGAGCTCTTTCTACATTTCTATGGAGTATATGGGTTCATCTTTATTGAAACATGTTAAAGGAGAGACAGAGACAGAGAAAGAGACCCGTTTTAGAATTTGACAGAAAAAAGAAATGTAAAATTCTTGAAAAATCTAGAAAGAAATCAAAAATTAAAGAAATTTGAGAGGTTTTTTATTGTGTAATCTTTTTAAATTAAATTACATTCGGAATACTACTATATACATCATGCTTTAGGAGTATCTAATGAAACCTTCTTGTTCGGACTTTGGATAGTTTCCTCGGAGAAAAGGAAACATCAAAAGTCCTACATATTCATATTCAAATTGCTCATGGATTAAATTAAAGTCAGCCGAAAAGATAAGAAAGCTTAGATATTGGCCATCAAAAAACAATGAGAATTGACAAACTATAGCCATCATTGCATATCGAGGGAAGGAAGGCATTTTCATTTCGCAGCATCCGTTTTTCCCTGTAACTCAGCTATGGCACCACCATTAACCGACAAGCCACCTTAGCATGAAATCATTTTTGGGGCACTAGAGCACAAAATGGATGGGTGATGAACCTTGTTATACCGGCAATAAATTGCAACATGGTGAGAATGCAAAAAGAAGAAAAATCAGCCGGAAGAGCCATAGACAATTCCAGTACAATCACCATCTTTCAATCCATAGCAACGGGAGTAAGGCAACCAAAATAAACTTGAAAGACCATAAAAGAGTGGAAGTACGTCCATGCATAAATTAGGCTACCATATAAGAAAACTAGCATGTTGTAATAAAATACAGAGCATGGATGGTTCTGTCTATGTGCTATTTTACACAACTCAAAACTTGGGGCAGAAAATAACATGGAAGAAAAAGGAATATGGAGGAGTGAAAAAAGTGAAATCTGACTTCTAAACCTGGAACTGCCTGGAAGGCAGAAGTAACTCCTCACAGTTGAGACAAGAAAATAAACCCCTCAAAGTCAAATATTCTCATGAAGAGCAGTCCACCAACAGAATATCAATCCTGCTTGTTGCGAGCCAGTCTAGCACGGTGCCTTAGCTCAGCTCTTTTCCACCTAACAATAAGGAAACACAAGGAATAGAGGGTGTTTATCTGCACAGATGATAAGAGGTAAGGTTGGTCAGAACAAATATACTAACAGATTTGGAAAGTTAAGCAGAAAAAAGAGGAAGCATGTAAGAAGATAACACAAAAGACTGACCAAGATAATGATTGCAATCAGAAGAAGAGGCCCAGACCAGAGTACTGAAAGGAAAACTCCATGTGGATCAAAATAATTCTGGCTCGCAAAGCTCTTCCAGTTATGATTCAAGACTTTATTGAGTCTCTCCGCAAAGTATACACCACCCACTGCATTGGATTCCTTACAAGTAAGAATGAATATTCAAGGATGCATTAAAAAAATTACAGACAGGACAGTATTGAAATCACATTGACTTCCCAGTTCCCACCTAAAATAAGCCCATAAAATAGATAATAGCACCCAGTGACAACCATCATGTCCATGGAAAATGTTAAATGGAAAATTCAAATCCCCAAAGCCACAAATTCAAGAACATGATCGTTGAGTTCTTTCTGACCCATTGGTCTATAGAATCGCTTTTGTTGTACAACACACTGAGACTTTCATGCACACAATTGGTGACCAATGTTAACTAAACCCTAACCACGGCCAGAACCGTTCCTATACAAAGCATAGAAATGAACGGGCGAAGAGCTAACCAACTGAATAACTAACTTTTACTCACAGGCTAAAAGGAAGATGCAAAACTGGAAGTTGACACGCTTCCTCGAGAAGAATACGACTAACAGCAGTACCGCGTAAAATCCTAACAACCCAATCAACCAAGGCTCCTGCCGTCCAAATCAAAAGAAACAATTTAATAAACCACGATTTAGATAAAACTTTTTCCATTTGAATTCAATATAAAACTTGAAAATGTTGCTGGTTATACCGTCCAGTCGATGGCGTGGAAGAATCCGATGAGATTAGCGTAGGCGGGGCTGAGGCCGGATCGGAGCTCCGAGGAGAATTTCTGGAGTAGATCCGACATTTGATCCATGTGGTCGTCCAAAGCGGATTTCAGCTGATCCATTTGGTTGCAGCACTTAACTGAATCGGAGAAGACAGAATTAAGATGAGAACCGGAGGGAGAGAGCCCGTTGGTGTTTCCTTTCCGTTAAAAGAGAAGAGGAGAAATCTAGACGACTCTATGTACAGTTGGAATTGGACGCAACGACTCGTAGCTCAACGATGATGATGTCACTGGTCAGTTTGATCAAACCTAATGGGCCTGACCCTTTATCCTTGTCAAATTCATTTAGCGTTTTTGTTACGGGCCTAGCTTAACGAAGGAAAGCCTCCTATGGGCTTAGAGATCTAAACAGGCCCATTGCCATTTTTCTCTTTTTTATCTAAAAACACAAATATATTCCATTAATTAACATGTTGTCTCGGATTCAGCTACTTAATTAGTAAACTAAATTAGTACGAGTTACAAACTATTAAGAATTAAGTTGTAATGGTACGGTATTAAGAACTACTCTTTTTGTTGGTTTGTTTTCAAGTGGATTAAGACATGAACTTGTCTTGATTGTCAAATTTGGTTTTTGTTCTATGTTCTGTCTTTGCTGAACTAAAAATGCCAAAGTTCGGAAGGTAATTAACGATGGTGGAAATTCCTTGGTACTGCGCACAACGTTGCAGGCGAGACTGTTATTTTAACCTTCTACTATTTTATAACCAATAAGTATAGTACGGAGCATATAGGTACCACCCACCGTATCCTGATCTTGCAATTCTTTTGTTTTTTTTGGGGGGGGGGGGGGGAAACAGACTCATAGAAAGCATCTTCCACCATAACCACTTATAGAAAGCATCTTGCGTTGGATTTATTTCCAACACCAATGTACGGTGGATACTAATGTGTTATGTCATATATATATATATATATATATATATATATATATATATATATATATATATATATATATATCTGTAATTTTTAATTTTACCGTATCGTTGTGTCGGTGTCATATTAGTACTTCATAGGTAAGTATAAATTAATTGTCTTACCAGCCATTAATTATTGCATGACCTAATTGAGACGATTCATATCAATATTTGTTCTTTTTTGATTGTCAAAACGAAATACATAATCATGAATATTGAACCACGCGTGAAAATTAATCTTATTCGATTATAAGAAATCATTAATGAAGAAGCATAATTACTTTTTTTGTTGTTGTAAAATTAAAGGTTAAGACATTAACCACTCTTTATTTTGCAAAAATTATCAATATCAAGTTACAACTTACAAAAATGAAAATAACATCCCTAATTTATTTGATTCGAGATTTACAAAAATGAAATGAAGAATTAATGTGTGTTAATTGTAAGACTATATAGAGTGAAAGTACATTATAGTGTATGAACCATAATTCATACACAATGCCACGCAGACGCCGTAATCAAACACCTATCTTGCCATCCAAGGGAAATAGCTTTCCCATCATCTCTTTCAAAAACCCTAAATCCAGTACAGCTACTACTGTTCCCTTGATGATCCCCATCCAATTGGAGGGGTGGAGGAGGAGCACAATAATTAGACCTAATCTTCAATAGAAGCTTCGCTTGGATCAATGTTCTTGAGCTGAGCTTATTCGCAGAGAATCCATGACTCTCCATCCTCCCTTTCCATGTCTCCGTCTTGTCATACCTTGCAATTACACATTTTGCATCATCTAGCTTGTCATAGTTGAGCATGTTCTTGATCTCTTTCCCCAGATGGTTCTTCTCGATGCTCAACCTCTCCATGCTCTCCAATGGAAGGCAATCATCTAAAGAATCAAACATTGCTGCAAAATAGTGCAAAGACTCCATGAATCTTGACAAGAAACTTGTTGGACTTCTGCTCCCTTCTTGCTCCACCAAGATCACAATTGAAGGGTTTAGTGAATGTGCAAACCGCAATGTCTCAGACATCTTCAAAGAATCATTCAAAGTGTTCAAATGGAAGACTAGGTTGACACAAACTGTTTCGTTCTTTCTTCTTCTAAGGCTCGTGATCACTTTCGATCCTCTCAAAAGCCCTTGAAACTCAAACACGAGGTTTCGAAAACCTTTCGCGAAGCTAACCAATCTACTCTCGGTTTCTTGAAGCTCCTCCAAGCTCATTCCAAACCCAGTGATCCTTAGGGAAACTTTGTTCCCATTGGTGGCCTTTTCAGACAAAGATTGGATTAAGGAAGGCCACTGGAATCCGTGGGAGACATCAAAGTCAATGACGTGCAAAGCAGAGTTGTTGTTCTGTTCTTCCTTCTCGAATGCCTCGATGATGGACTGGTTTGCAGTGAAATGCGCGAATTGGTAGTAAGGCGAGACGCGGTAGAGATCAGTGAATGCCAGGAACTCTTCCTCAGGAGTTGGGATTTTCATGACCATGTCATAGAATGGAGATTTCTTGGTGAGAAGCCTTGCGGCCAATCCATCAGCAAAATAGGCCACTACCCTTGAAACAGAGTCCCCTGTTAAGGACACGGATTGGTACAATTCGGTGAGATTTTGGAGAGCTGAATCGGAATCATTCTCATCAACAGCAGTGGCCGTGATGAGTAGCAAGTGGATCAAATGCAGCCCTTTGTAATTGCTCCCATCTTCATCTTCTTGATTATTTGATGATGCTTTCTTGATCTTGAGGTGGTCTAATTTCAGCATTTGTTCCCTCACTTGAAGCAGCCTAAACACCTTCCCTTCACACCCTTCAAAGCAGCTGCTGCTGCTGATCATCAAATTATTATTAGCGGCCCTCTTCCTCTTCTTTGATGATCTCTTGTTGTCTACTACGATACGGGACGAAGAAGAAGAATCTGTCACAATTGCTAGGCTAAGCCTCAAGAACTCCTGATCATCTTGCAAGTCTTCCATGTACGGACGAGAGTCGGGCTGATCGGGTGCGACAAGTTGTGTTGCTGAATTAATGTGAAAGAAAGATGTGAGAATGGTGGAGATGTTAATGTTATGGAAGAAAAGAAAGGCAAGTTATAGGTAGAGGGAATATTTCAAGAAAAAATCTTTGGGTGGGAACAGGACTAAATGGAAACTAAGAAAAGAGAGAGAGATGCGTATCTTTTTTATGCTCAATAGAAAGGGAGAATGGGGTTTGCCATTTTGCAATAGGTCAAGAAAACATTTTTCTTTTCTAAAGATTTTGAACCTATTCACTTGTACGAAGGGATGCTGATTTAATTTGACAAAATAGCATGTACTGTTAAAAGAGGATCATTGTTTCATTGGTTTTTTAAATTTTAATTAAAGTTATTCGGTTAAATTATACCGTAAGTTTTTCTACTTAACCGGAAATGACATATTGGGTTCCTCTACTCTTACTCTATTGACATTTGAAATCTCTCATGTTGATATGTCATCATCTGATTGGTAAAACAATCCCCTCATTTTTTTCCCGCTATTCTGCCAATCTGATGATGACAAATCAGCAAAAAAAATCTAAAGTGTCAACGGATTGAGAGTAAAGAGACTCATTGTGTTAAAAATATAAATAGAAGAACTCAATGCGTCATTTTCTGTAAAGTAAAATAACCTATGGTATAATTAGTTTGGAAATTGCATTAGAAAATAGATATGAGTGGACAAAAAAAAACAGCGGTGAAAATGGGGAATCTACAAACCTATACCGTCCTCATCATAACCTTGTCCTCGTTTAAGATGGTACAACAATTAACAATTGGTACAAGGTTTATTTAGCAGCATCTAAGACTACCTTTTAGTATAGCATAGCATCTACTCACTTACCAATGCTCTCTCATCATAAGTTAAGAGTTTGAGTTTATTCTCTTGTAATTTGTCTTTTTTTTTATGCTCTAATAATCTATAAATGTGCGACACTTTCATTTATTAAATTATGAGTTCGATCTTTATATAATATTTTTTTAACTGATCGAACGAGGATAAAATTAATCACGATTTAGTATAACGCGACTTTGATTTATACTTTATATGAAGAAAACATTAATCCAATGACAACACGGACCCATAAAGTCATGAATACCCATAACATGAAAATTATAAAAGAATGCAACTTGTAGTTTTGATTAGCTAATTTCTTGCCCAAATCCATCGTTGTTAGATATTGCAACTTGAAGTAGATTCAGGAGTGCAACAACTCCATCATGAATTTGTCAAATGTACACAAAAGACAAACATGACACCTTTGTATTTGTATAATCTATGATTTATTTACTCACGCATTCATATTATAAAACATACGTCTATGAAGTTTCTTAGATTTTACCTATCCTGAGCAGCAAAGGATTTGTCCTTTCTTGAAAAGTAATGTGTAACCCTTTTTTCTAAGCAGAAAAAATATTGTTTTTAAAATATTAATTACGGGACTTTTTCCCTAATGAAAAGAGTGTCTAGGCGATTATGTAATTTTTTTCTTTTATGGTAATCTCAGCCTTTCTTTTTTCTTTTCAAAATTATTTGATATATTGTATAATAATATTAAGTGTCGAATACTCTGCATTTGAATCGGACAAAATCTTAAAATTTACATAATTTACACAATTTTTCTAAAATATATCATTTTATTAAAAAATTATATTTTTTAAATAAAATGATTATGTTTAATGTGAATTGATGCAGGCACTCATTCAAAAGAAAATGAATTTTTTTTTGAAAAAGGAAGGTGTAACACATTGGAAGTGTATGTAATACAGAGGATGCTTAAGAATCTATAGTTGTTGAGTCCAGCAAATCCCTTTTGAACCAAAAACAAGAGAAAAGTCCAGAAAATCTTTGACTTCTGACTTTGTCTTCTCCGACATCAAAATTACACCATTAACTTCTTCTTAATTAGAACAATGACACAAGACATTCTAAAATCTCATGACTGTTTTAAAAATTTTGAAATACAATTTAAGCCGACCTTCAAATTTTAATATGATGAAACGTGATTAATCGAGCTTAAAAAGATATTCAAAAGTTAGAACAAAATTATCTTCTCTAAACACCACTTTTTGAAAATGATGCTTTGCTTTCATGATTAAGAAGAAAGAAACATTAATACTTTATTATTATCCAAAATATGAGTTGGTATATGGTAAGACAAGTAAACAATATGGACAAGAAATTTGTATCTTCTATAAAATTAGTACATGTTTTAATGTCAAAAAAGAGATCAGCTGTGTTGACTTTGAAAAATGAAAACTTGGTTCAAATTGAGAACTAGTTTTGCTTTCCTAGAACCGGTAGTTGATGATGATGATGATGATCAACATGCAATGAATTTGGTAGTAATTAGAAAGAGAGAAAAAAAACTATTATTTTGTGGAGTTTTCAGTTTCACACCCGCTGCTTTTACCTCCTATTTTAGTTATACAGTAAAAACTCGATAAATTAATACTCGATTATTTAATAAACTCTCTAAGATAATATTTTTGGCCGGTCCCGACTCGGGGATAGGGTGCTAAATTAATAATTCGCTAAAATTATAAGATAATACATTTTTGATAATTTCTTTAGACCCCATATAAAATATAAATTAATAATTCCTTATATATAGCATATTACATGAATGATTTATGAAGGTTTCTTGAAAAATGACTCAATTGTCTTTTGTTTTTTTGTTGAAATCAATTTCCCCTTGAATGTCGTCTCTAATTTTCCTTAGCATGGTAATATTTTTAATGTCCATAAAGTGATACATTGAACACAAGAAGCATAATAAGGTGGGAGATTGAAAGTTTCTTTCAAATTGGGCCCTTCATTTGATATACAGTACATGCATTGTATACAATAATTACAGTAAGTGGAAGCTTGAAAGGTGTTTGTAAACTAAGTATTTTACTATAAATTAATAAAATATTAATTAATATATAAATTAATAATTATTAATTTATCGATTAATTAATAACTCTTTTAATTAATAAATTTTGGTCGTCCCAAGTGTATTATTTTATAGAGTTTCTACTGTAGTTTATATTCTACTCTCTCTTTTTTTTTTTTTTTAAAATCATCTGATTTCAAATCACTAAAACATATTAAGTGCTGATTATTTCGAATTTAAGTCGGATAACACCTTAAGAGGCGATAAAGTTTTACCTCATAAATTTTAACACATTTACTTACTTAGGGTTTGAACATGAAACTTCTAATTAAAATAGAACATTTCCTGAATCTGTCTTCATGTCTTTAGTAGGAAAAACAATCGAAAATCAATACGAATTTGGTCGACTCATTCAAACAGCTATCTCAATGGTAAATACGAACCACTATTTTATTCCATTAATTGCCATTGCATCAATAACATCTTTTTATCCTTTTTATTTTTGTCCCATTAAATTTGTAGAGAGGTTGAAACCTGTTTTTTTTTCTTTTCTTTTCTTGGTAAGACAAGAAGAAACTTAAAATTAATTGAAGAGTATAATACGTAAAAGTGCAAAAGTCCAAAGAAGAATATATCCAAGTGTATGCTAAAATGGGGACATCATATCCCACCCAAGAATGAGAAGATTTCAATTCACCTAATATAGAGTCGAGCCCTAACTCTTCCGGTTGTGCTCAGCAACAATTTCACTTATTCAAATTGGCAGGCCACAAATATGTATAAGGTACATGATACGTGTGTAACATGAACTTATCATGATTGCTAATTTTTGGTTCTTGCTCTAAGTAGTGACTGAGACACAAAATACTCAAATTTGGCAGATAATGACCGATGACATTGCTTTAGCAGACAATGATTTGCCTACAAAGCTGCAGGCAAGACTCTTTTAAGCTTCTTTCTAAAGGCAATACTAAGGACAGACCCTACCAGTGGCCAACTTGTAAAGATGGCAATGAAGGCAAGCAGCCATATTGATCTTCCCCTCTTCTGAGCAATCAGGCTTAAGCATCTGCGAATATGACCCGTTCCATCCCGAGGCTTCACATCCTGACCGTTCATTTCTTGTTCCGAGGATTTGATCTTCTGTACATTAGACCCTTGTTCAGAGGTTTGAGCAGTTTCAGACACAGAATCGGAATTTGACCGTGTAAAGTGCTCCTCTTGTTCTGCACCCAAAAACGTAATTCATTAGTTTCTTATTAAGATCAACCTTTCGTAAACTTTTCGTTACATGACTCGAGAGTCATGTCGAATCAGTCATTAACTCACCACCTACTGCAACCAACATTCCATCTTCTGCAACATTTACGTATGGGCCTTGATCGATTGAAGGTCCCACCGGTGAAGCCAGAGGAGATGCCTGCTTCTGCAATTCAAAACAAACAAATGAAATCGACCACGTCTAACATTAGAACAAAGCAGAATTAGGAAAATAATAACTTCATCTGATAAGGCTTCATTCATATTACATCCTTCAGGGTTAAAATGTCCAAACAAAATACTCGACAGCCACAAATTCACACCTTTTTCCATACCCAATAATCTTATCATATACGCTTAACGAGCGAGAGAAGGGAGATAGAGATAAGTGCACCTTTTGTGCATGCATATATGTGCTACAGTGTAGAACACCAAGAAATTCATCAACCGCCCTAATCCACCTGTAGGTTAGAAATGGAGAGAATCAAAGAGGGAAAAGAAATTAAAAGATCATTTTACAAAATAAACGCAACTCATCCGAAATTTTGAGTTCTATCCGTCTTCTTAAAGAAAGCAATAAAGCGGTCATTAAAGTACATAAGCACGCTGGAACTAAACAAATCTCCAAAGACGAACTAGTTCAATGCTGGAAAATTATAGCCTATAGTATATTCAGGTAAAAAAGTACCACACACTGGATGCAGTTAA
This sequence comes from Viola odorata, assembly GCA_963691705.1. Taxonomy (NCBI): domain Eukaryota; kingdom Viridiplantae; phylum Streptophyta; class Magnoliopsida; order Malpighiales; family Violaceae; genus Viola; species Viola odorata. Next base: position 493,860 of record OY829537.1, read on the forward strand.
TCCTTCAAAGAATGCCAGATGCCCTCCATGTTGTGTAGTAGCCAGCAAAACATTTTCGTTTGCCCTACCAAAAGGTAAAAGAAACACACACACATGTAAACAACAGATATATTAGTTTAAACAAAAGGTTTTGCTATTCAGACATGAAAAAAACTATCAACAAAAGAGCAGTCCACCTGCATTCATCCCAAGGAATGGCTTCTCTGGTACAGACCGGATCATCTAAAGCACTAATACAGAGTAGTGGCACTGCTACATTTTGAACATAAGGAGAACTGCTGCAATGCCTGTAGTATGCATCTACAGTCTGGAAAAACAAAATAGTATTTTTGGTTAGGAAAAATGCAAGTTAGATGAAAGAGGGGGACATTTCAAATGTTAATACCTCAAATTTGCCAACAAGGCAGGTTGCGTGGTGGTCAAATTCTCGAATAGAACGTGACTTCCAAAGCTCAAGGGGATAACCAGACACAATTAGTTCAAGGTGGTAAGAAACAAATCAGTAAAAAGGGCGGGAAAAATAAAGCATGTCACATAAACACTAAGTTCAAATGTTGTATAACCTTCAGTATTCTTGACATCAAGAATGATTAATGATGTATCATGAATGACTAACATCCATGTGATGCATTAAATAGCATTCCAAGTTTCTTAGCACCAACAAATATATAAAAAAGAAGCAGGAATTCCTATTCCAGATGCATATATATTATGCTGATCAACTACTTTGACCTCAGATGTTTTATTTGATGTCTAGTCACCTCTATACGAATCATATTGATGTCTTGAAATATGTAAATTTGGTCCCATGCTTCACGATTTACAGAATGAGCCACTTTAGTACTTGAAACACATTTTCAGTTACACATTTTACTATGCCGCATTAAAACTAACTCACTCTTGAGAATCAGTCCCAGCACCTTTTGCAACCCCCAAACTTCCCATATTTGTTGCATCCATAAATAGTTTAGGATTTATAATTCCAGTATTTCCTTCTCCTGTTTCTGCTACTGTGTAATACGCTTGTTAGTTTATTAGGCCGCAGAACTAATGGGCCTGGTAACTAGCAGCGCACAACTAGTAGATTAGTCTCGAGTCATTGGTGTTTCTTCTTGTAACAGCTTAAGTACCAACAGAATGGAATGAGAAGCATAACACGCAATTTACCACATTCATTCTCTTGCTCTATAATCCCAGATCTCCAATTCAGTTAGTTAGGAAACCAAAGCATAACAGTATCACATGTAAGAAAATGAGCTAATAGAAGCGTAAATGGGGAACAGGATATAAACTTGAAAGGTTTTGGTATATTAATTTTACAAAAATATAAAAAGAGACAGTGCGAGGTGTGTTGACAACCAGACTGCAATCGACCCAAAAAAAGGTACAAAACCAGAGAAGTTTCTGAAATAGAATGTAGTCTTAAAACGTGATGTAGATGCACCAGAAAAGAAACATGATTAACTAGATTGAGATAATTCAAAAGACTGCAGTCAATATTAGCATCTAGAAAGAGTCCATGGTAAGAACATGAGAAGATTACGGAGACGCTGAGAAGTGAGAAGAAGCTAACCTTCATAATACCTTCCCAATTAGCAAGCCGAGAGTACCGAGGCTCATGTCTGTAAATATCATTTGGAATGTTGTCATATTAACAGAAGAAGAAGAAAAGGGGGGGGGGGAACGTGGATTCCACATGTTATTGACCTACAAATTGAATTGAAAATGTCAAACACATACAATTGTGCATAACCTTGAAGACCAACGGTAAGAGCTCTGTCATATAATTTTTGCAAAAGCCTACGGCATATAAACCTGTCGGCAATCTGTAATACAAATAAAAAACCACATATTAAATAATTGGGGAAAAAGAGCAGATAAACTTGATGTAATTAGCACTAGAGGAAAACTATGCATCTGTCATGAGAATTTACATGGTAAGAAGTGGAAAAGATTTTCATAGAAGACCTTAAGAAAAAATGATCCTTAGTGGCAGATGTAAAAGTTACGTAAAAGAAGTTTAAACTTCCAGCTAATAGCAAGCTCGTGAACCATCCACGATTCATTTATAGAAACATCCAGCATAATTCTTCCTCATCTGCTTCTTAGTGAAAATGAACTCATAAGCTTTTAACATTTTCTGGCATATTATTCTAAGATCAGTACCAGAGATGATAAATAAAAAGGCGATCAAGAGCTTTTCAGCATCATGCTTATGGTAATGGCCTTATTGGGACTTGTGACTTGGGCAGACACATACAACTGGCACTAAAATTTGGTCAGTTACTCCCTTGAACTATTCTAGCAATAAATTATCTGTAGTGTCCTTGACTATTTGGTCAGAAATCTCAAGCTTATTATTTTACACTACTCTATAAACTTACTATAAATGCTCCCTATTCCACATCACATTCATAACCCATGGATTTTGTGTTCACCCTTAAATGGTTTTACTGTTTCACTTATCTGCATAGTAGGTTACATGATAGAAGAGATGATGGCAGAGAACCAATGAACCAGTCTTACTTCAGGATAAGTAGTCCAGTTATCACAAAAAGAAAACTCACCCCACACTTTTGGATGATATGCTTGTGATATTCCACAAGAACATAATGACAGGATGAACTTGCAAACGCGAATACCCACCCAAAGATTAAGCACGACTGCAAATTCCCAATTTTGTGACAAGTTCTTTTGCAAAACTAGAAGTTTTAAAGGAGAACGGAATCATCCAATACTTTCTACTGCCAGTTGTACCTTCCAAGTTTTTGGGTTTCTTCACTATAGTATATGCATGGACCAAAAACAAAATAGTTACAAAATTCCATGACCAAAACAGAAAGTGTCAAATACCTTTTGATATATGAAAGATGTGTAAGAAATTTGTAACACTCATCATATTAGTTCCGCTTGATAGATTTAACAGCCTAATTCATATATACATGAAACACTAACCACGAGATCCCATGGATTGCAAATAGCTGCACCCCCTGCAACTGGAGTCCTCTCACCATCCTCCCCAAGGTATTTTACCTGAAAGAACATGATTAAGGTTATGGGACAAATGTTTTATCTCAAGCTACCACAATAAATGGGTAAATGCCTCTAAACACATTAAAATGTCATATCCCTGACCACACTTTCTGTTGAGACTAAGCCAAAAATCATTCGTGACTCTAATTCTTTACTAAATTGTAACAGCATGAACAACACAAACGTTTTTCTATATAGAACCCCCCGTGGGAATTTAAAACTGATTTCAATATATCCATTAAACAATATTTTATACTAATTCATACAGGCATATTATCTTCCAATCAAATGGCCGGTCTTTGTACCTTAAAAATAATAAACAATCAAACAAAACAAAGGATAGCCCTCTGAAAACTTGCCAGCACAATGAAATAAAGTATGCTGCGCAATGCAATGAAGTTCAGGAAAGTAAAGGAAGCATTAAATATAAAATGTACCAAAACGTTGGATCCGATACTGGTTCCAATAGTAAAAAGTGGAGCATTGGGATACTCATCATGGAGCCAATTAATGATCACTCGTAGATCTTCTGTCCATCCAGCATTATAAAAGCAATCAGACTGAAAAGGTTGTCATAAAAAGGGAAAAGATACATTCAGTAACAATGTACAGATTTCACCAAGCTCGCACAACATTCAAGAATGTCAGATATTAGAACAAGTAACAATATTGGGAGCACCTTTCCTAAGAGAAACTTTGCTACCATGCATGCACTAGGTTATGGTGGACTAGATTCTTCCTAATACTACTCATGTGATATAGCCGGCCAAGAACTAGGAGTAGTATTTATAATAGCATTTATCAATAATTAGCTTCTTCATAAGGGAGCATCACAACTTAAGTGGTCCGTATGAGAGACATAGTAAATCATAATGCAATGATCATTACTTTAAATGAGGATGTCACATGAATATGGAAATTAGAAAATATTCTCTGGCATAACCAATTAATATATAATGGGATTAATAATAGTTTGACAGTAATTTTTTCGATAATGAACCCTTTCTTAACAACCTTTTGGGGGCTGGCAAGTCAACAGCAAAATTGGTAATACCCCTTCCATCCTATCTGCAAGTATTAGTTTCTATTCTTATTTAATAATTTTTAGTGTTTAATAAATGCAGATCTCCTTTTTCAATCTAAATCGAGAATCCTGGCTAATGATTTTGACTTTAACACTAGATGTTAATCGTCTCCCTTTACTACTAGTGCTTGTAGTTGTTAGCCAGACTTTATGCCTTTCCTTTTTATTTTTTTTCCTTTTTTCCCTTTTTATTAAGAAATAAAAGAAGAATTTATAGTTAATGATGCAGCATCAAATCAACGCTATCATGGTATTTTTTCACACATCACAAGTTTTATAAACAGATTTTCACTTTAGGTGAACTTAGTTGAACCATTGAGATGTGCTTGAGGGATTTATGCATCTTGTTTGTGATGAGCTCTACCTAATTCTAGCCACACAGGTATTTATACATAGAATCTTAGAAGATATATATTATGTATTTCACATATCTGATTTCCATTATGTACTGAAGCATTTTAGAACTGAGAATAGAACTGTGATCATCTTGATATGAAGGAAATTTATTTCATATGCATCAAACGAAATAATACTTTATGCGATTAACAACTACTGATCATGATCATTGCAGTACTAAATGCAACAGATCAGGTGACGTAACAGATCAAGTAAGCCTGAAGAAAGCAAAGCAAACAATCTACAGTAACACAGAGCTCGCTTCCCATGCAAACCAAACAACAAGTATAGGATGACTATACAGGAGAAGAAATATAATTAAGAATGCAAACACACCCTGTGCTATTTGTCACAGCACACAATTCATGCACGCATATATTTCAACTCGAAATAAATTCTGTACTGATAGAGCGAAAAGAAGAAGCTTACAGTAATTGAAATGCCGCCTAGTCCTCGATGGTTGCAAACTACAACATTCCACCCCCGTTTCGCCACTTTAAACGCAATATGCTTGATATACTAAAATTCAATTAAAAAGAGATGATCAACCAATCATCAACTTGTTGCAGGAAAAAATTACACAAAATTTCGAAATTTCGAAAACTAAATCACAATCATGCAAGCACCAAATACAATCAAGACAATGCATCCATTTGCTAGTGCAGTAGTCTAATCCTAATGTAAGATTAAAAAGTCTGCATCCCTCTGTTAAGAAGCACGTGAAGTTCACTGTATATGCTATGGAATTGACCCACTGCAAAAACAAACTGCCCAAATAACAATGGAATTCATTAAATACTGGAAGATGACTAAAATTTTAAACTTACAGCAGAGTCAGAGTCACTTGTTAGGCCAGGAATCACAACCACAATAGGAGTTGAGTCATCTTTAGGAATTGGACTATCAACATGAAAGTTATCTCCAAAAACTGTAAAGTAACTCAGTTTATTAGCAAGAAAGAAAAAGGCGACTCTCATGATGAAGATTAGAAGGCATATGACACTACAAAATCAGAAAATTGAAAAATCATAACTACCATGTAAGAATTGGATACTTCAATACTTTTCGGAGATGCATTTTAGTGCATGTAAACACACACACACACACATATATAGAGGGATAAATTGAATCGCTTACTAAAGTCATCGAAAGTTTTAGACTTACCGTCGTGATTCATCAGCCAATCCAAAGCAATCGTTCCACCATCAGAAAGACGAAAGAGTTGCCTGAAAATGACACACATTATGTTTGTCGATACAAATTCTGAACTTACAATGAAAAGCACCGGTGATACTGGCTGGAATCCTTTGGCATCCATGATAAATGGGATGTCTAATTCCAATGCCAGAATAACCAATTCATGGTTAAATTGAATATTGCATGCAAATCATAAAACTGAAGCAATCCCTATCTGTATTTTGTACAACTTTTAGCAAGCTAAATGAAGGCACAAAACTAATCCCAAGTCTTGTCTATTGTACTTTAAATCGAGGATCAGTTCTCAGTCTAAGTTTATAAGCAGCGGTATTACCACATCCTTAATCACAATAATCCAAAAACAAGAAAAAAGAAAAATGTCAATAAAGCAAGAAACACACATAACACAGCATAATTCCACTTTCCACAGTGGAAAAGGGGAAAAGATGTCACCACCTTCTGTAGCTTAAAGCTGGAGGTCTCCCAAAGAAATGCAGAAAAAAAGTCTGGATATGAGGACTTGACAGCCATGGAGTCGCAAAGTACCTGCAAGAACGAACCGAGATTATCGGGGATGAACCATTTTTCCTTATTCAAAGGAAACATATATGCAAGTAGGAAACGAAAATCCAGTTTTTCCTATTCAAACTGATTAAAATTCAGACGAACCGAGATTATGCAAACAAGACAATCAACCAAAACAAATAAAAACAATGAGAGGGTTTTTCTTTCTTCAATTGGACCGGCTTATATCACAATAAAGATGGGCTCTTCTGTTTTCCAGGGATTAGTGGCTGAAAATTCCTGAAACACTTATTCTTGATGCGAACATCATCGCACATGAGAAAACAAGATAAATTTGAGAAGAACCCAGCAGTTATTTTTACCTAGAATGAAGGATTTTACACTTGGAGAGGATGTTGGAATAGATGGGAGAGGAAGGATTGTAAGTGAGGGTAATGGGGGTGCCTCCAAAGAGGAATTCTTGGAAGAAATGGAAGCCTAAGAAATTGTAGAGGAAGGCAGTGGTGACCAGAAAGAAACCCAAAAGGTAGTGCCAGATGGGTATCAAAAAGAGTGCATTGAAAAGGAGATTGTAGGGAGTGGAAGAAGAAGAAGGAGAAGGGAATTGGTCCATGGATTGAAAAATTGAAAGCATATAAGGCCAGGAGAGCGCAAAGTCAAAGGCTTGCTTGCTCGCTCGCTCCAACGTTGTCACTATGTTTTGCTCCAAGCTTTTAGAAAACTAGTAGGTGAGCTTGGTTGCTGCCCCCACGCAATCAGCTCTATCCATCCTTAATTTTTCTTCAGCTACTAATCCATCCTTGTTTTTCTTGTTTGACCTGCTTGGCGTAATTATGTTTCAAAATCTAGTTTGACACTACTAAGTTCGATTCTTTTGTATAAAAAAATTATTTATTATAGTAATTTAGCGCGAATAAGATTAACTCAAAACTAATAATCTAAAGTATATGAAAGTATAGTTTTTTAGGGTAAATTTTATAAAAATATCATATAGTTTATAAAATATTTTACTTAATTTTTCATAATTTAATAGCTTACAATATCTACAATTTTAATGTTTATAATACGTGTGTGTGGATGAATAATGGTAGGATTAAGCAAAGCATATGGGCATGCATTAAATTAATTGCACGTAAGCAATATACGTTACAACAAGAAGTTACAACCCTTGACATGAAAAAATGGCCATTGTGGTCATTTATGCTAGTACTACAAACTGACTGACGGAAATGGCTATTTTAGCCCTTTTCTTTCCCTTTTTCTTTCCTTTTTTTTCTTAGGAGGTGGCTATTTTAGCCTCTTTGATTGACACACTTTGAAGAAAAAAAGAAAAGAAAAAGGAAGAGAAGAGCCAATAGCGCGCACACAAAGGAAGGAAGATGCAACATTCAATTTTCTTCATCAATGGAATGCGGGGAGAGGAGCAGCTGCTTTGCCGGAGGGAACATCAGGTGGTGGAGATGGGAGCATTGTGAGTGCAAATATCCCACTGGCAGCCGCTGCAACAGCTCCCACCATGAATGCCGGTAGGTTTCCGCCACCGAATAAGGCGTCCCAAGGTCCACTGGCCACAGAAACCACCATCTGCATTCCTCCCAGACACAAATAAATACACAATATATTGCAAAAACTATACTACATATAAAAAATAATTATTATACTATATGATACCTGAGGTATGACGATTGAAAGATTGAGAACCCCCAAAGAAAGCCCTATATGATCAACATGGAAATATCTTAGTTAGAAAATACATAAATAAATAAAATAAAAGGCACCAGATATTAATTAATTACCTTGACCGGCACCGGAGCTGTTGGAAAATATTGAGGCCAAAGCAAATGGAATGCTGTAAGTTATCTGCACATTTTATGATTCAATTCATACAAAAGACGAAAAATGATGTAATATTTGCAAAGGTGACATATGTACACCAAGATCTGCCTAATCCAGCCAAAGAGAAGTAATTACTAGTAATTAATACAGTACCATGCAGTGCAACGGCAAATCAAAAAACACACGACCAACACCAGCGCGTCATCATCACGCACCCCCTCAGTAATTATGATTGTCAATTTGTACACGTCATCTTCTAATTAATTAATAGTAATACTACTAATTTAAGTATATATGTCACACGTGTGATTAAGAAAACACAGCTACCCAAGTCACATTTTAAACACCCATGGATGATGGACCCCACACCAGAAGCGCACAGTTTTATTTTATTTACTACTATCATTTAAATTAAAACAAAATATATATAACTGTGAACTGTGAAGTCATCTGTGGGTGAAAATATCGAAAAATAAGAATATTAAAAATGAGCCATAAAATATTAATTAATTTTAAAAATGAAAATATGAATCACACTTACGGCTTGAGGAATGCCCATGACTGCAAAAAGAGCCAACGCCCCGGCCTTAACGCCTGGCGGTGGTGGCAGGAGGTGCTTATCCCCGTCTCCCACGGTGGTGTAGTGGCGGTTAGACTGAGCCAATTTGGTGATGAGAATCGTGAGTGTCATACAAATGGCGAGAAGGAAATTGACAATACCCCAAAGCCTCTTCACCCCACCAACCCCACGCGCCAACAGTTCCACTCCAAGGGAAGTGACACCAAGCACAACCGAGTTGAGGAGCAGACCCAATGCACCCGCGCGCACACCATGATCGTACAACCGCACCTTCTCATCGCTCCCATTCGAATCCCCACCGTACACCTCCCTCCCCATCCAATCAGTATCGAACAACAAGAATGGGAACCACGCAACCCAATTGAGACACGTCACCAACAGTAGGATCCACATGGGCCTTTTTAATTCCTTCAGCGCTCCGAATATCTCCCCAAAGAAAGGCAGCTTCGACGCCTTCGTCACTTGTTCCTCTTCCAATTCTCCTCCGCCGGTGGTGTTATTTCCCGATTCCGGCGTCCAGGCGGTCTCCGACACGTAGGATAGAGCCAGGATCGTCAGGGTGAGAAGCAAGACGATGGAGATGAAGAAGCAGGACTTGAGATTTGCGCAGTAGATATCGCAGGCTTTGGTTTTGGAGAAGGGGAACATCTTGTACAGATGTGTGTAGCTCCCGGCGGCGAAGCCGAGGACGTTTCCGACGGCCATGAAGAAGGAGTAGAACGCGTTGGCGATGCGCGTTTTCTTCTGGTTGGTTCCTGACAGATCGGCGAGGAGGGCGCGGCAGGGGCCCTGGAGCATGTTATTGGCGACGTCGAGGATCCAGAAACCGACGACGAAGACGGCGATGGCGCGGGGCTTGGAGGATTTTCCGAGGGAGTCGCCGGAGAGGTGACCGATGTCGGCGGCGTAGCCGATGAGGAAGACGGCGATGGCGACACAAGCGGCGCCGGCGGCGATGAAGGGGCGGCGGCGGCCGAATCGGGAGGTGCAGCGGTCGCTGTGGTAGCCGACGATGGGCTGGACGAGCATGCCGGAGACGGGGCCGCAGAGCCAGATGTAGGCCGCCCAGGTGTGGGGGATGCCGAGGAGCTGAACGTAAGGGGTGAGGAGGGAGAGCTGCAAGGCCCAGCCGAACTGAATCCCGGCGGCGATGGCGGCGACCATCACGATCTTGGGCAATGGGGAAGGGGATAAGGATGATTGTTGTTCGAGGTGAAGAGAGGATAGTGGGCGGTCGGTTTCTTTTCTGACACCACTCTCCATATTAATTGATGGGGATTTGTTTTTTTGTGATAGAAGCAGAGGAGAAAGGGGGAGGTGTTTTGAGGAAATGCCTGAGAGGAGTGAATGAATAGGGAGGAGGGGTTTTGCATGGAGATTTATAGTGAGAGTGGGTGGGGTTATGCTCTTATCCGTTTCCTCTTTTCTAACTACTACTCATACATATTACATACTGTGTACTGTTCTGTGCAGATTCTTGGTTGCCAAGTGTTCATCTCCCCCATTCAATTCTTCCCCTCTGGTTTTTGTGCATTTTTACTACTACTGGTATCAAATATCAATCAGTATATCACCACCTAATCCATTCCATTTAAGCTCACCTTTTTTTTGACCAGACGAATACCAACTTTCCTTTTCCTTTTCTTTTCCCTAAAATGGTATTGTAAAGGGTAAAAGACGAAGTTGGCAAGTGTAGTACTCTACTCTTTATGACCAGTTTTGACCTGATTGCTAATGTCTACCGCTTCCCCATTTTTGCCGCACGACGCCACCACTGTATTAGCCATCTCTGACGTAAACGTTACACGAGTTATCTAAATATGGATTCTGAATCCGGCTCACCTTCCTTTTCCGTCAGCCTCAGTCTCAGGCAGGCCTACCGGTGACAATGAATCCGTTTCATTTAGGGGTAAAGTCCGATTTTTTTTCCTAACAAGTCAAAATCAAATCATTGATTATTTGATTAATGGTAAAGATATTATTGGTTTAAATGTAACATCCGTCCATAAAAAAACAATCATTTTTAAATTAAATTTTACATCTAAAACTAATTTTTAACTAATTAACAAAAAAAAAATCTATATTTTAAAAATATTGTATATACCGTTGGGGATGAAGAGGAGCCGTGCCCCAACTTGCCAGTGCCACCCCTGCCTAGTCTCATTTATAAGGTTACCGGGCGGGTATGTTTCTTTTAGATAGAATTTCGAATTTGAATTCAAAATCTTAATTAGTATATATATATAATTGTCTCGACTCCCTTAAATATTAGGCGGATAAAAAATGGGGCTGATTATGTAAATAATGCAAAGCAATAATTATTGGACATGAAACTATATATAGTATATAGTATTCAATTATTGATATGGACCGTCTTAAATGGAAAATATTCGCGTTGCCTGATATTATGCAAAGTACTTATAAGTATAACTTAGACCTGTCAACATAGACCCGAGATCCGGGAAATCGGGCCGGGTAGGGTCGGACCTGTCGGATCTACGGGTTTGACCCGAGACTCGACCATCACCATCCCTAAAAAAAAAAAACCCTAAGTTTCTATTTTCTAATATGCTATTGCTAAGTTGGAAAATAGTTGGATTTAGGCTTAAGAAGATTAAAACGTGAGGGGGTGAAAGGAAACTAGTTAGAGGGTTTGGATTTGGATTTGGTAAGAAGAAGAGTGGTAATATCGTAATGGAATGGGTTAGGGGAGGTGGATTTGATAAGAAATGATGGTGTCATTTAATTGCATGAAAATTAAAGAATTGAATTGAATGACAATTATTACCTGCCATTTCCCAATTCAATTCAATTCAATTTAATTTTTTGATTTTCATGCAATTATTAAATGCACTCTTCCCTCTCTTTTTTAAACTGACATGTATATTTAGTATATTTATTATATTAATTATTTTAATTATTTTAATTTGGTTATTTTCAATTGAATAACGGTCACAAGGGAGCTTTAATAATGAATAAAAGAAGAAAGTGGCTAATGTCATTTATGCATAATGCATGAATGATATTTCTTACATTTGACTCATTTTTTAAATTAAATTGGATTGATTTTAATTTTTAATGTTTGATTGATTTTTTATTTTTTTAAAGCATTGATTGTTATAATTTATAGTAATTAATTAACTAAATAAGCATTAGTTTAAATTTTAACGAAAGGACCTAATTGAAAATTGATGATTATGAAAGAAGGAGGACTTAATTGAAAACTGACAATTAAAAAGGATCAAATTGAATTTTTTTTTAAATAATAAAAACCGGGCCGGGCTGGGTCCAATCCCGGACCCGAGCTATTTTTTCTGGCCCGGACCGGGACCAAAAATTGGTCTCGTGATTTTTTCCGGGTCTGTCGGGTCCGACCCGCAGGGCCGGATTGAGAGGTCTAGTATAACCAATAACAAAATGCAATTATTTATGAGCATCACCAGCTCTGCGTTATCCACACAGTTACTTTATTCCCCTTACCTCCTCCTCTTTTCATCGAACGCAAATTTATAAATATATAGTAGTATGAAGGAAAATATATGTGTACAAATAATAACCAATGAAACATGTTAATTAATTATGGTTCATCCTACTATGGACGTACAATGTTAGTGGAGTTTAGTAATAAAGATTTGTTTTGGAATAATAGAATCTGTAAGACAGTAAGAGATATGGCTGATTTAGTTTAGGAGAAATTATTATATATATATATAGTTCGCTCATTGTTACTTATTAGAGCAAACAAGTAAACAAACATGAATCTATATTGTTGATCGAAGAAAAATAAATTGAGTATAATTTTTATATTTTTATACACCGAATAGATTTAATATTTACTTATATTTCTTACCTAGAAAAAGAGAAAGAAAGAAAGAAAGAAGAGGTGAATAGTGGAATTGGAGTGCACACGGGTCATGAGAATGGCGGTGAGTGGTGAAACAAACAGATTAACATTATCCATCCAGAGTGTGCATGCGTGTGTGTTAGAGACAAATCCGAGATGGAGAGTTGAGTTCTCTCGCACCCCAAAAACAGTAAAGGCTGCAATTAAGAGAGAGAGAAGGGGAGAAAAGAAATAGGTTTTCTGGTTTTTCTCCAGAATTCAGAAACCAGCTCTTTTCGATCATTGACTTGGAAGCAGAAGCGTAGCAGGACTCCACGTAGAGATGAGATGATGGCAGACAGAAACACCACTTGCTCTCCATTGGTTCTTGACATTTGACATTTACAGTACACTCTAGTCTTGCCCACTTTGGAAAATGTGTCGTTCCTTCTCTATCTTTCATATTCATCACTTTTTTTTTTCTTTCATAATTTGTAAGCGTTGATCTATTAATACTATTATTTGCATTTATTCTAGAACACTTCAAATTAACGTAAAACAATTTTTTTGTTTGATGTGGTGCAATACATTTCACGAGGGTGAAAAGAGAGGAAAGAATAAGAAAGCATTATTATTATTATTAGAAAAACGGGTAAATTCCCTCCTACATTTGTATCGTATATTAAAATAAATCATTATATTTATAATTGAATCAAATAAATCACCGTATTTATACTTAGTTAATCATTAACCACTATTTTTTAAAAATAAAGATATCTCATTTGACATCTAAAAAAATTAATTTAGAAATTAAATTTAAAAATAAAAAAATAAAAAAAAAAATAAAATTGAGTGCACAAAAATAATAGTTTATTATTTTGATCTTACTCAATGTTTTATTGCTAAAAAATGTGATATTATTTTGATCCCGCTTAATTTTTGGATATTTTGATCCAATTTTTAATTTTTCAATTGCAAAATGAGTGTAGGGCTTTTATGACATAGCATTTTAAAAAAAAAAAGAGGTATAATTATTTTTAAGAAGGAGTGATTAATGTAAATCGAGTGGATAAATGCAGTGTTTTATTTGACTCAATTTAAATATAGTGATTTATCCTGACATATGATACAAATGCAGGAGTAAATTTTACCATTTATTATTATTATTATTATTATTATTATTATTATTATTATTATTATTATTATTATTATTATTATCAAAAAAACAAGGACCAAGTCCAAAAAGTTTCAACTCTTGCAGTTACAGTTTTCTCATTCCAAGTAAAAAAAATAATTCAAACTTTCATCAGCAAATAAAAGAGCAAAGAAAGAAAAAAAAAAGAATAACAAACTTTGGAGTGGTCGTCGTCGATTTCATGATTTTGCAATTTGAAGTGAGTGAGGTTGGCACTTAGCAAGGCACTATGGGCAAGATATTATGGGCTTTACCACTTTGACTCTCCACACCCACACATGTAATCATTGGGCTTTACCCATCATGTTTCTTTCCGTAACCCTTTCTCACTACCAAAATACACTTAATGCTTTCTCATTTTCTTTTATTAATCTCGTAGCGTGTGTGAATTTAACTCCTTTTTTTTGTGTATGTGAATTTAACTTTATATTCGTAATAACAAATTGAAATTAACGTAAATTTACTTTAATTATGTAACTATGAATAGTTAAGATAAGTACGAGGATATATGTGTTGTACAACTTCAAATTTCATAATGTTAATTTACTTTTATAATTACGAAAGTATAAATAAACTACGACACGTTAAGGATATATTTACGAAAATTAAAAGTTACATTTACGAATTGAGTATATATTTACGAAATTTAAAAGTTACATTTATGTAACTCAAAGTCGCATAATAAAAATCATAACATTAAACTAAAAGTTACCTAAATCTACTTTAATTTCATAATTATGAAAATTGAAATTAATTACGCGTATATTTGTGCTATAAATCTTATAATTTCATAATATTACTTTATTCTCGTAATTACGGAAGTGTAAGTAAATTTACTATGAATTAAGTATATATTTACGAAATATAAAAATTACATTTATGTTAGATAAAATTGCATGTTTTTTTTTTTTAATAAGCTGAGGTAATATTATTAAAAAAAGGTCATTAGAAATGACCTAAAAGGCTAGCAAGCCAAAGCACAAGACAAGAAGCAGATGGGAGTAAGAAGACGAGCCCAGAAAGATGGCTCAACAACTAACTATCTACGAACTGACATCCCCCTCCCCAGGAATGTAACCAAGAAGAAGAGTGCAACATCTGCACGGCATTGTAAGGGAACAACGGATCCCTACTTGTCAACCAATTCTGCCAAGAAGAGAAAATGAGATTTAGGGTCCGAAAAGCTGAAAAATTTTCGCCCTGAAAAATCACCCTGTTACGCTGAAGCCAAATATTCAAGACAACGGCATATATCAACATCTTCCACATAACATTCGTCTCAATTTGGGTAACCCAAAACAGCCCACTCCAACTCTTCCATAAATCTGGCCATGATCCCGGAGTAACCCACACAATGCCCGCCCAACGAATGATGTATTCCCAAATTGGAATTACGATCTTACAATGAAGAAGAATATGCGTAGAACTTTCAACCATCTCAGAACAAAATGGACAGTAACTTGAGACCAAGGGGATCATGCCGCGAATCCTAAGGAACTCTCTCGTGACAATGCGGTCCTGTAGGGATAGCCAAACAAAGAATTCTACTCGATATGGAACCAATCTACTCCAGCTAGACGCCAATAAATAGTTATCCGATCCACCGAACTGATGCTTATAAATCTCCCGACAAAAGGATCCAACAGAAAACTTACCAGAGTTTTCAAGGCTCCAGGTCAATGTATCCCTATTTGCTCTAGCGCTCGGATTAATGATTAAATCTTTGAGATTGTTCAATTCATCGACCTCCCATTCAAATAACCCTCTTCTCCAATTCCAAC
Source organism: Viola odorata (assembly GCA_963691705.1). Taxonomy (NCBI): domain Eukaryota; kingdom Viridiplantae; phylum Streptophyta; class Magnoliopsida; order Malpighiales; family Violaceae; genus Viola; species Viola odorata. Next base: position 509,310 of record OY829537.1, read on the forward strand.
TCCAAACCCATAGTACTCCTTCCCATTCGCCGAAATCTCTGACAACTCCCAACTGGTTGGTAGAAAGAGAGTATAGGCGAGGAAACCGAAGAGCCAACGGGACATCTAAGGCCCACAAATCCCACCAAAATTTACAATTCTCACCATTGCCTAATTTCAGATTAGATTTAGAAGACCAAAAACTGAATAAGGAATTATTTCTACCGCATACCCGCATTATATCTCCCCATATCTGAGAAAAATGGACCCTGTCTTTCAGCCAAAAATCCCCCAACATATTAAAATTATACTGTTTCTGAACAATCCCTACCCATAATTTCTTCTCGTTTGTAAGAAGACCCCAAACCCATTTCAACATAAAAGCTTCGTTCCTGGATTGAAGACGCCCAATACCCAACCCCCCATGCTCCTTTAGCCAAACAACAGTATCCCAACTGACCTTAGCTAGACCTCTAGAATGCTCATCCCCACTCCATAGAAACCTTCTCATTATACACTCGCATTGGTTGACGATACCTTTAGGCATTCTGAAAATGGAGATGTTGTAAATTGGAATGCTCGCCAGCGCCGATTTGATAAGAGTCACCCTCCCACCCACAGACAGCAGGGAGCCTTTCCAAGTCGACAATTTTTTCCTCATTACCTGAAGCATGAAGTCCCAACTGGATAGTCTCCTCGGATTCATCCCAACATAAGAGCCTAAGTACTTGAAAGGAAGGGATTCGTACTTACACCCAGCTCTGCGAGCCAAAGTCTCTCCAGACTGTCTGAAAATATTGATTCCTACTAATGAGCTTTTATGGAAGTTGACTTTCAGGCCCGAGAAAGCATCGAACCATCGCAATAATCCTTTTACACACAGAATTTCTGCCTCATCATTTGAAGCAAAAACTAATGTATCATCCGCAAACTGAAGGTGAGTAAGATTCCATCCCGCCGCAGAGTTGCCTAGACCCCTCATAAGCCCACTCCTCTCCGCCCTACAAAAAAGCTGATGAAGCCCCTCTGCCGCAATGTTGAATAGAAAAGGAGACATTGAACAACCCTGTCTCAACCCACGACCCACCCCAAACTCTGCTGAAGGAGACCCATTAATCAAAACGGACACTCTAGCCGTACTCAAGCACTGGTGAACCCATCTCCGCCATGATTTTGGTGTTCTGCCTGCTTGGGTTCCGAGAATGTGGGAGGAGAGGGAAAGAAAGATTCAAAAACTGCCAACAGACCAGAAACGAACAGGGAAAATAAGTGCTTAGGTGTCTTCTCTTTGGATAAATGTGTTTATGAATACTTACTGCTGTGCTGGGTTTATTTAGACAATCTCATAGATGGTCAAAAACTTTGGTTTATATGGTGCGACTAGAGGCTATTCGTCTTCCAAAAATGGACGGGTGATGAGTCAAGTTACGAATAATAGTAACTTTAGATGATGGTATGGATGGAGGCTAAGTTTCTTTAGTTGAATTGATTTCTCTAGAATAAGGAAATGCTTATTGGTATAGTCTCTCCTCAATATAGATTTCATCCATTTGTTTGAGCTACCCATTTTGGTATAAGTATCTTATGTGTCATTTTTATGCAGCTCTGCTGGAAAAAAAAAAGTTGGAGAACGAGGCAAATCGAACCACCAGTAAGTCAACCGGCTTGCCTAGGAAGTGTTTTTATCAAGCGTTTTTAACAATGTGCTCAGTGACTCTCACTTTCCTGATTGTTGCGGGTGACAAGAAAAAGAAGCGTTTTTATCAAGCGTTTTTAACAATGTGCTCAGTGACTCTCACTTTCCTGATTGATGCGGGTGACAAGAAAAAGATCGAGGATGCTATTGATGGGGCAATTCAGCTGTTGGACAGCAACCAGCTTGCTGAGGCAGATGAGTTGGATGACAAGATGAAGGAGCTGGAGGGCATCTGCAATCCCATCATTGCCAAGATCGACCAGGGTGGAGCTGGTCCTGACATGGGAGGTGGCATGGATGAGGACATCCCTACTGCTGGTGGTAGCGGAGCGGGCGCCAAGATTGAAGAGGTCGACTAAGTCATGAGTCTTGTGTATTTTTTTGTTTGGAATTTTAGTTACAGATTTTCTGGTTTCTTTTTTTTGGATGTTATTTTTGTGCGACGGATGGTTCAGTCCCAACTCTGTTGCACCTAAATTGTTCGGATTCTGCTTTAGTTAAATTTTGAATAGGTTATGCTTTAGGGGGTGTTTGGTATCAAATCATGCTAGAGTTCAATTCATTTCATTAATTCAATTCAATTAGAATTCAATTGAATTAAATTAATGAATGCACTTTAATGATTGACATAACCACATAAAATTGAAAGAATTCAATTGAATTGAAATGAACACATTGTTTGGTATCGTTAAGAAATGATTTCATTTTACTTATTTGACCATTATACCCCTAAATTAAAATTTACATTTTTTATAGATTAGTACAAGACTTATAAAAATAAACTCATTTTGATTATTTTACCATATTACTCTTAAACTAAAACTATGAAAATAACCATAATTTTTATTTTCTTCTATATATACAAATTCGTAAATAATATCTATTACTTTATTTTTCATTTTAAGAAGAAAATGATTTTTTCCTCTATATAAAATGATGAACGAGCATGTTGCATAATCCATATAATCATTATTTTAAATAAATGTTGCAAATTAAAATAAATTAATAATTATATATGTGTCGTATTTATTTATTTATAAAAGAAAAAAACATGTTAGTATTTTCTTTAAGTAACCCAGTAATGTTTTTGTTGGGCCTATTTAGTTTCCTGGGCCATATCTTTCATTTAATTAAAAAAGAAGAAGGAACCCTAAAAAGTAAAAACAACCCCATTTGCTTTATCTGCACAGCCGCAACACCCCCCTGTTTTATTTTTATCCATCATTTTCCAGCCCCCATCATCTTCGTCGTTGAAACAACACCGGACTGGGCCACCACGCTCGCCGAGAGAGGGAGGAGAAGCGTGAAAGGGAAAAAATAGCTCCGTTTTTCGCGGATCTCGTCCACTGCATCGCCGAAGTTGGAGAGCCAGTCGTGGAGCGCGGAGGAGACGCGGTGGTCGGAGCAGTAGTCGGCGCCGTGGGAGAGGTTGGAGAGTAAGGCGGACATGCGGTGAGCGCGATAGAAGCTGACTCCGATTGCGGACATGCGGGAGAGTAAGGAGGGTAATTTTGTAATAGTATAATTAATAATGTAAAAGCTGATTGAATTCCTCAACAATCTCACCCATTTGTGCAAGAATTCCCACCTTCTTTAATTTTTCAGATTCAGTTCATTGTGAATTGAATTCTATTTTAAAACATCATAACAATCACAAAATTTGTCATGATTTCAGTTACAATGAACTGAATTCATGTGTGATTTCTATACCAATCACCCCCTTAAGAATTGCCATAGTACAATAATTTGAAGATTGTGATTCGTGAGAAACATTATTTTCGTTCCTATGAAGTGCAGAGCAAGATATGTTGACATGTTTAGTATGCGTTGCTTACCTGCGGTTTGTTGAGATTATATCTGGAAATAGTGGTTCTGATTTCACCTGGCTGTTTTAGTTCATTATAATGAAAAATAAAAGTTTTGAATCACTGTTCTTTTTTGATGAGTTTTTCCTCAGGAGATTCTGTTCTGAGTTCGATTTAAGGATGGGTGGCTCTTTTTGCTCAATCTACTATGTTTTCTGTGTGCCACTATGGGCTACAAAATATGTTAGGATTTAATTTTTCCACATTCAAGATTAAAATTTATGTATTGCAGGAAAAAGAAGCTTGAGAAAGCTCAGCTGGATACTGATTGCAAGAAGACTAGCAATCTCGTAAAGGAGAATTCTAGATTGCTTATTGAACTCCTTGAGAAGGAAAACCATTTGGTGTGATGAACCTTTTATTCATTTGTGCTTTTGATTAAGTTTTAATGTATGGCTAAATAACATTCATGTACAATCTTACAGGGGGTTTTAGCACAAGGAAAATACAAAGAAATGGAAAACTTGAGGAAGCAAGAAGATTCTCGCCGGATTGTAGATGCTGGTCCGTCCGGAACCGTTTACACATTAAACCGGTAAATCTTAGACGATAAAACTGGATTGAACCGGCTGATTTTTACTGTAGCATTATGGGTCAGCCTATCAGAGAGGCAACCAAAACGACGTCGTTTTTGGACTTTTTCAATTTTAATAATATTTTTTGATATATTATAAAATGCTACAGTAAAAACCAGCCGGTTCAATCCGATTTTATCCGGTTTTATCGTCTAAGATTTACCGGTTTAATGTGTAAACGGTTCCGGACGGACCAGCATCTACAATCCGGCCCATCAAATTTTCAAAAAAAAAAAAAAAACCACGGGAGAAAAGATAAAAAGAATTGTATTTATTTTGCTATATAAAACCTTTTGCAAATCCCTTAAACCTTTGGTGCAAACAATAATTATAGGGCAAAGAGAGTTGAAATTGGTTGATACGAATAATCTTTTGCTAGAGAGTATTGATAAATAGCCGCCGGGTGAGACAAATAATATTAGTAGTGAAAATGTATTATCTGCTTAAAGGTTCATTTCGAGTGAATCGTGAAATAAGTTTATCTAGGGGTAACATTTATAATAAAGAATGTTATATTTATAATCGAGATAAAAAGTTGAACTCAAAACGAAAGATAAATCATAGTAATAAAGAATCTTACAACTGTCTATGGGTTAGGTCATATTCGACGTTTCTATAAGAAAATGAAAGTTAACTTCGAATATTCCAAGAAAAGTTGAGAAAAAAAAAAGAATAAGCTATTGTTGTTAATAGAAAGAATTGGGAATGTTGCTCATGACTGAAAAATGTACATTAAGATTGTGAGTTACCAAACTATTCTAAATATATTTGTGTTTTTATTTTTATTTTTATGTGGTTTCTAAAATCATGCTAATTATTCATTTATAGCGTGTGTGTATATATATGTATATAAAAAATCGAGTCAAGTTTTTTTTTCCCGATAAGCTATATAATTTATTTTTTATATAAGCGTCAAAACGGATAACATAACATCCCTTCCTAAATCGAAGAGAAATCAATTTCTTTTCAACAATAGTGCAATGATTGGAAAAAATACACAAAAGTTCAGGTATCTTGAAGATATTTGCACGGGCGCGATTATGTATCATCATTGGAATAATAGATGGAAGTTATTAAAGCCATTTTTTATGTGGTCACAAAGTATCGCTTGTGAAAGTGGCGTGACCTCTTTTTTCTTTTTTTTTTGAAAGTAGGAACTTTTCATTACTGAGTGAGTAATAATAAAATAATCAAGTTGTTCAAGTCATACACCATTTTAAAATTTAGAAATACTAAGCACAAAGATTTTTCTAGAAAGAGCATAAGTTTTAGAATTAACAGTTTTTCTGACATGAACAAAAGTGCAGAAACTGAAAAGCAAAACAAGACGAGAGATATCCAACTCTTCATTTTCATGCTTAACCTCATCAACCGGGTAATCCAAAATTTCATGATTCCGAATACTCGAATTCGAAATTTTAGTTTATGATAGACAAGTTTCTTATCATTTGACCACAACCAATATTGATTTTTTTTCGTCAATCTTCTTTTAATGTTTTTAATCTCAAAGAACCCGATTTTGTAAGAAAATTTCTTTTAAATTTCTATATTAATAGAATCTTTAATTGAACCAATTTATACCTTTTTTTTAAAAATTGTCTTGAATATTTAGGACCATATACATTGACCACCAACCACTTTAAAGAATGGTTCAATTCTGATTATTCATATCGATCTTATAATGTATAGTCCGTTTCTTGTAACACTTTAAACTAATTTTGTGTCATATTCCCGTTAAATAAATCACAATAAACTTAAAAGATATATGTATTTAAAAGTTAGAGGCAGTATCATTTTTTTATCCTTTATTCGGTAAACTTAGTGCGGCCATAACTATTTTTGACTTATAATAAACTTAGTTTGATGCTAGTTACCGTAATTACGATGGAATCGCATATGTTCTGGCTTAGCCAACCAAGAAAACAGAGTTTAGTTCAATCCGTGAAGAGTCGATATTGAATTCCATAAATTAGACATCCACCTACCTACCCTTTCTGATCTTTCTATGAGAAAAGCAAAATTTCCACAATTGAGATCATCGAGGTCAGTCAGGCGGCCCATTTTAGAAACCGAAAGAAAAATGGGCTTTCAGCCTTTTACAGTAGTGGGACGCTTGTTGGTTGGTACGGACAATTCAGCGTCGTCAAGTTGCTGTGTCCTTCCGCTTCTGCCGTCAACTGTCTCCCACGACCGTTCAGACGAGCCCTTAAAAGACCGCAATGTCCCCAGTGTGAACGCACACTTGAGGGTATTATCGTCCAGAAGGCCAATTATTTTGACTCCAAGCGGGAGAACTCTCTGGCTGTAACAAACTCCTCTCAACTATTTCCCTTCTCCTGACAAACTTTTCTCTCCTCTCCTTTCTCTCTCTGCATAAACCATCTTTCCGACGAAGATAAAGGAGAGTAGAGTTTTAGGGTTTTACACGAAGATGTCAATCCCAATCCTTGAAGTTTGTCGGAAGGGGAAGAAAAGGCCAGAGCTGTTCAATCTGCAGAGTTTTGGAGAAGAAGGAGTTCCGATTGCTCCTAAAGGTCCTTTCAGAGATAACATTCGTCTCTTTCTAGAGGAATGCGGTGAGCAAGAGGATTACAAGGTTGAAGGAATGCCCATTTGGTGTACGCTCCTTCAACTCCCCAACAATTCTGTCGTTGTCCCTCTCTACACCATCCAAGAAAATGTCAAGCAGACGCTTAGGCCCTTCTGCGATCAGTGCAGATGCAGTGGTTTGTCTCTCTTAAACCCTTCATTGCCTTACTGTTTTGTCTGGGTTTGCTTTGTTTCCGTCTGGGTTTCTTCTCTTTTGTCTTCTGCTCCCGTAAATTAGGGATCGCTGGATCATTTATCCTATTAATTGAGGATTAGAGTTTAATGGGTTTTTCCATTTCTGTTGAAATTTCGAACCTTTTCTTGCATTCTTCATTCCATGTTTCTATTGGAACTTGGTGCAGCCTGATGCAGTAGGTTTGTCTCTTTGAAGTTTTAGCTTCATTGGTTGATTTCCAAGCTGAATGTTGTTGTTGGGTTTTGTGTTTCTCTTTTGGTCTGAACTTCGGTCAATGATTTAGGTTGGAGTAATAACTTTGTATCCCAACGGAAGTATCATATGATAATACCTGCTGATGCTGATTGGAACAAACGACTGGAAGATGATGTTTTCTATCTCTAGACCCATCTTTTGCATGAACTGATTCACAGCAATGGCTATGGCCATCTACTCTGCATCAATGGTATAGAAGGAGGCTCCAAGCATCTCCGTGGCAGGGAAGTTATGGACCTGTGGGACAGTATTTGCTCAAATCTTCATGCTAGGTAGTCATAATATCTTCAATTTGTTTGTTTGTTTATAAGATTGTGGATAAAAACGAGCTAGGCATCCTTGACCTCTTACTTCCTTTTGTAGGGTGATCACTGTTGAGGATGTCTCCAAGAAGCGATCGATGGATCTTCGCCTCCTTTATGGAATTGCATATGGCCATCCATGGTTTGGTAGATGGGGCTACATGTTCTTGCGTGGGAACTTTGGTGTGACAAAGCTCAATTACATGAAAGCAATTGATGTCCTAAGCTCCATGCAACTTGATGGGATCATTCAAGATTTCAGTAACACCGACCAATGCAGTGATGTGAAGAGGATAGTTTCTTACTATAGAGACTCAAGTGAAACCCAGTTGATCACTCTTAAAGATCTTCTCAGGTTTATGCTCACCATCAATTCTCGTCGTATTGCCCAGAAGAAACAAGGACTATCAGCAGTCAATGCTCCATCTCCTCCAGATGCTGTCATCATTTCACCCCCAAGGAAAAAAATTGTTGTTAAGAAGGGTGCAAAGCATAAAACTTTTAGTTCTCTGGTTAAAAGTTTAGACGTCAGATGGCCTGCAAGGATATTGGAATACGCAGCAGATGTGATTGTGGAAGCTTTGAAAACAAAGAAGGCTGACAAGTATAGTAAGGGAGGAATGACTCGCCGAGATGTGAGGGATGCAGCAAGGATGCTGATCAGTGATACTAGTTTGCTTGATTATGTGCTGAAGTCTATGAACAATGTAAGTGTGGGGAGTCATGTTGTTTACCATGCCATGAACCCTAAGACAAATATTTTGGAATACTTCATTGATGAGGTTGGTGATGGGAGTAGGCCTGATGAGGTTATAGAAGCAGAAGGGGAAATGGCTCCAGCAGTGCCCATTGTGCCTGGTGCTGACTTGTTCAGTGATATTGCATTTTTGTATTCTAATGTGCTGTTGAGTTACCCCGGATCAGAATTGATAGATAGAGCAACTCAGGCAATTCTGGACAGCAAGCATTTTGTGAAGAAGTGGCCATTCAAGGATGAAAAAGACCAGCTATTGAGATTCATGTCAAGTTGTACCTGATTTCCATGAGCTAGAAATCAAGTCGTATGGGGAATCACCTCCTGGTGAGATAGTTGTGCTGCCATTGTATCCCACACAAGGAAGAAGCAGAGAGAGCTCTTAGAGATGCTTATTGTGTCATGGAAAACTTTGTGGTGACAAATATAGAGTACATGGATGAACTAGATGATGGGGACTTGTTTGGAGCTGTTGAATCTGGTGCTGTGAAATACTTTTGGGCTAAAGGTTGTTTGCCACACAGGATGTGGCTGATTTTTGGCATGGATTGGTGTAGATGAATTTAAACCGTTAGATTAAATATATTACATAACATTGATTTTGTGATTTACAGGTGAGAATAGAAGACAAATTATAGGTTATAGAATTAGTGCTTAAAAAAGTAAATTATAAATTACAGGACTACAATACAAGGTAGGCTAGCTAGCTACTCTAGCTGACTAAATTAATTTCATTTCCGCAATCACAATTATAATATTTGAAATAAAAGAATTTTAAATATTGGTGGTGGATAAAGTCTAATTGAGTTTAATTAGGATCTAATTACTAATTAGGGTTGATTAGTTTGAGTAAGAGGGAACATTAAAACAAAATTACATGGAAGTTTCGGCGGCCACTGAAAGTTTTGGAGGTAAGAAAGTTTTGGAGGTAAGAAAGTTTTGGAGGTAAGAAGGAATTAACTCTGTTCAGTGGTTATCATCAGTGGGGCAACATATAGTTTACACTATTTAATTTAATGCATTAATATTTTTTATTTTTTCAATTTCGGATTAAACTAGAATAGAAATATATTGTTTCTCCCCTTAGTTATTTTGGCTTTGATTTTCGGTTTAGAAAATGGAAATGCATGGATAGAAGAATGCCCCGAGGTGATCGCACCTTTTGTATTTGCAGATTTGAATTAATCCAATTATATCTTCCCTTAAAAAAACATATAGTAAAAAATCATTCAAAGAAATTCTTTTAAAAATAATATTTAGGTAATAAATTATATATCTCGTAATATTCCATAATGGATTAGTTATTCCCTAATAAAAAACTCTAAAAGAAAATGATACTTTCAGTAATAATTCTTTCAATGTACTCCCTCCGGTTTGTTACAATAGTCGTTTTAGCTTTTACTTTTACTGTTTCGGCACGTATCTTAAAACGGCAGGCAGACTCACTATTTGAGACAATTTTGCCTCTAATTTTTTCTGGGAAGTACGTTAAGGATTAACTTACGTTCAAAAAAAAATTCAGATTTTTTTGGGGTCAAATAGTGCCTCATCCGGCCTCCTCGATATACATTCCCTACTGAATATTGGGATGCGAGGAAGACATTTATTAAAAACCAGAGGGAGTAGAAAAATAAGGTATTAAAGTTCAAGTCTTATAGTTTATTTATATTCTTATCTTTTTCAAAAATAAGAAGAAAGTATCTCCATAATGCATTTATAAATGAGATTGAAAAATTAAGAATTCTCTTTATTTTATTTATATATTTGTAGAATAAAGAAAAGAAGTAAGCAATTATATATAGACATTAGATAGTAGTATATGAATGCAATGAGATAATAGATGAGAAAAATATACCATGTTGAGAGAGTCAACCTTCTATAAGACCCGATAATTCGAATGAGATTAATCTTTTATCCATAAGGAGTAGACATTCGGGAAGACATTAAAATGGTAAAAAAAAGAATCTTGAAGAAAAAGATAAATTATTTTTTATATTTTAAAAATTAAAACTCTAACTTATTAGACTCATAAGATAAATTTAATAGTTAGTGAATAAGACCAATAAGATATTGATTACTTATTTCAATTAGTGGATGTGAGATTTGACCTTAAACCCTAATGATAATTTGTCACGAGCAAATAACTATACTAAACTACATGAGATACAAATTATTATATCCGACTTCATTAATTATGTAATTTTATTAGTGGAGGCAAAGTAGGACATTTATTTAATTTTATTTATGAATTATTGGTGGTGCTTGGATTATTTTGGATTTCAGGCTTTAGTACACAAGGTTTTTTACATATATTATGTGTTTGTTGAGTTTGGCTCACCATGAAATCCCTAGTCTTATTATTTTCATTTTAGTTCATCCTTAACGTTCATTTTTATTCGATTCAATCACGCACGTTAAACACGTTGTGCCTTAAAAAGTTATCTGAATGCAATGTTTAATTGGATCTTTTTGTCCTTGCTTGATTATATTATTTCTTGGACGAACGGTTCATAGGTTGCTTTTAGCTATGGAGTCTGCTTGTGACTGGCTTTATTAAGGGATGATCCTAGTTTGATGGTGATCGGTTTGGCTGTTTTGGTGCGCATACACTTCTTATGCAATGTCACCAATACATCTCAATTTACCGGGAAAAGCATGCATGCCAGGAGAAGAAGATAATATTATTTCTATTTTTATTAGAAATGCAAATAAATACTGTAAAATTTTGGAGTCCAACTAAAAACCATTGTTATAAATTTAGTTGATGGGTATATTAAATGCAAACTAAAAACCAGAAAGAAGTTTAGATATGTTAATTAATATCGATTACAAACATTTGACCATTTGAGTAATATTAGCAGAAAAAGAAATAGAGTAGAACTTAAAGAATCGTAATGAAAATATTAAAGGTTACAGATGGTGTGCTTGATATGGTAGGGGATGAAAAACGGGGAAAAAAATCCTCTGGGATCAGCCCATATGAAAAGCCAATTAGGCATTGTAATGTTATTTTGCTATCATATTCTTAAATAATATTTAATTTAATATTTATAAATTTATTAGTACTATATATATTTAAAACAATTTAAAAAAATTTAAAATGCACTGCAATAGCTTTACAATCCCATCAGAATTTACCATGCTTCCACCCGTAATACTTCTTTAGTTCCTTGGGGTCTTGTAACCACTCCTTATACTTCTTTTCTGCCGAGGGCTTCATCTTGTAAAGATTTATTGTATCCAAAACATCTTTTACCGTCTTGATGCCACAGAATAGGGTACTGATCACTTCAAACACTTGGGACTCCTTGTGAGCGTTCTTAAACTCGTCGAATTTCATATCTTCCTTTGCAAGTTCAAAAAAATTTTCGTCGATCACGTACGAGCACAACTTACTCCAATTCCACATTAGAACTTCAGCAATCAATTCCTTTCCCTTTTCTGACAAGAAGGCATGATTAGAGTTCCAGTTGAACTTAGGGTCAATTGGCCAAATGCTAATCACTCCTCCGCCCATTCGGTTAACCTGCTGATAAGTGTTGAAGATGACAAGATTTCTATAGGGTTTAAACCGAACCGCTCCAAATACTCCGTACAAGATAATCAAAATTGATCTATAGGAACTTCTTAGATCTTCCGAGCATTTGTCTTCTGACAATTGAATAACAGCATTCTTGATCCCACCAATGGACATGTCAAGATCATCGATTGTATCCACCTCAGCCATTTTATGGATAGTAAAATATGATAGATTTTCAAGCGCGTATTTGTTGCCCACTCGTCTCCATAGCTGCCCGTATTTGTTGCCCTCTCGTCTCCATGCCCTTTTGGTCGGAAATAACTCTTCACCATCTTTGAAAGGCAACTGCATCTCTTTCCCTTTCGCTTGAAAGGCAACAAAATAAAGATCGTTAATTCTGGTGTATATAGTCAACAAACTGGAACCAGTTTTAATGAAAAGATTCATCAGTTCTTTAGGACCAGTAAAGGGAAGGAAAAATATGCTCCTCTTCTCATTGATAACCAACTTCTGAAATTGGGTAGGAAATTGTTCCAAGAATTGGATGTAGCCCGAGACTCCACTGTTCCAAGAATTGGATGTAGCCCGAGACTCCACTGTGAGCATCAAGGAGATTTAAGTTTGCCTCGCTCATGGTGCTTGGGGAAGGAGGATATGTGAAATTTGGGTTGGAGCGAGAGATGAAGAGAGGATTTATTTTCTGACACACAAAACATAATGAACCATGACCTCTATTTATACTAGTCACAACATAAATAAGCTGTGTAAGAATTAAAAACTCGCATTTAATTAATTAGTCATAAAATAAGAAAATTTATTATCTCCTGCTAAATAGGATATTTTAGAGTTATAATTACTCCATAGAGGAATATTTTAAATTTTCCTATATCTAAGATTTTCTTACTATATAGAGTTTTGGCTTATTTAGGAGTTTATTTATTTAGGAATTATTTGTTTAGCTGAAAGTGTAAAGACAGTATTTGAAACTCTTAAATAATTAGAAGATAAAATATATATTTTTTGGTAAATATATTATTACCTGTGCTTATTTTAACTTCGGATAAAAAATTAAAAAAAGATCAATTACTTTTCTTTTCTTTTTTGTTCACAACTTAAAAGGAAAAAAATAAACCTAATCAATCTTACTTTCCTCGAGAGATATATATATATATATATATATATTTACGTAGATATAAATGAGACTCTGACTCTTCCTATTCGCAGTGTACACTTTTCTATTATTCAAGGGTTTAGGGTTTAAGGATTAGGGTTTATGGGTGGTTTCTTTTCGCTATTTATAGATCGGTTTGATGCTGCTCCTAAAAGGCAGATTGCAGACCTGCCATGTTGTTTGATGATGGAGATCCTGTCAAGACTGCCCATAAGAACTCTAGTGCTGTGCAGGTGCGTTTGTAAGAGTTGGCTTCTTTTGTTTTCAGATCCTTTCTTTGTCAAACTCCAGCTTGCAAAATCACCCACCTGCATCTTAGGAATTGTCGGAAAAGAAGTCAATTTTGTGTGGTGTGTGGACGAGGAGGAGGGTATTGACGGTGGTTTTCGGGTTGTGGATGAGGAGGAGGGTATTGACAGTGGTTTTCGGGTTGAAACAGCGGTTATTGACTTCCCCGTTCGACCGACTGACTTCCTCAATTCTTGCAATGGCTTGCTTTGCTTAGAAATTGAGGAACCCCGAAGCAGCACTAAAGAGATTTGGGTTGGCAATCCGATCCTAAGGGAGTGGATCACCATTCAGCCCCCACCTTATCCAGATGACAATTATCAACCTGGATCTTATGCTTTTGGGTTCTCTCCAAAGAGCAATCAATACAAATTGTTGTGCTTTCGACTTAATCAGTATGGAACTACAATATATACAATATATACACTTGGCACGGGACAGTGGCGAATCCTCGAGGGAATTAGTCCACTCGAAGGTAGATTTAGTGGCTTTTTTGACACCTGCCTCCGTGCTTTTATGAACGGATCACTTCATTGGATTGAAGAAGGAACCTCTTTACCTTTTATAAGCTATTTTGATTTTGAGAGCGAGAGGTTTGGGACTCTTCCCCTGCCTCCTCACCCCTATGATTTCGATCTCGACGTTGTGGAATTAGTAGTTTTAAACGATCGTCTATCAGCATCCGTAGATGACAACACCGACTTTGTGAAGATATGGAGTATGAAGGAGTATGGCGTGGAGAAGTCATGGACCATGATGCATGCTATTGCGTATCGTGAACCCACCAGGGTGTGTGGAGAACTAGTATTTCCTTACCGTGGCAAGGGTATATCGATCTACGAACACAATTTGAGAGTCTTGCTCTCGTTGAGTGAGGATGAGGTTTTGATGATGTGTGGGGATTCTTCAATCTTTGCTTCCTTCAATACTAAGACAAGGAGATGTAGGATTACTAAAAGGCGTCAAGACGGGACTTACTTGACTGACTTTACTGCATATAACCCAAGCTTCGTTTCACTCCATGATGTTGCAATGGAAGAATGCATGGTGGTGCAGTCATGGTAATGATCACTCATTTGCTATCTTATCTTTGGGATTTGTGTTTAAGTATACATTGTGTTTACTCTCATGATGCTTGTTTCTTTATTTCTTCTGGTCATAATTATGGTGTTTTGATTTAGTTTAGTTCCTGGTACAATTTAGTTTATCCAATGGACACGTTTCATGATTTTGATGTTCTGCCTACTTGGGTTTCGAGAATGTGGGAGGAGAGGGAAAGAAAGATTCAAAAACTGCTAACAGACCAGGAAAATAAGTGCTTAGGGTGTCTTCTCTTGGATAAATGTGTTTATGAATACTTACTGCTGTGCTGGGTTTATTTAGACAATCTCATAGATGGTCAAAAACTTTGGTTTATATGGTGCGACTAGAGGCTATTCGTCTTCCAAAAATGGACGGGTGATGATTCAAGTTACGAATAATAGTAACTTTAGATGATGGTATGGATGGAGGCTAAGTTTCTTTAGTTGAATTGATTTCTCTAGAATAAGGAAATGCTTATTGGTATAGTCTCTCCTCAATATAGATTTTATCCATTTGTTTGAGCTACCCATTTTGGTATAAGTATCTTATGTGTCATTTTTATGCAGCTTTGGTGGATGGAAAAAAATGTTGGAGAACGAGGCAAATCGAACCACCAGTAAGTCAACGGGCCTGCCTAGGAAGCATTTTTATCAAGCAATCCGCTCAGTGACTCTCACTTTCCTGTTCCTGTATCCCCAAGTCATGTGGACTAACCTAAAGAGCTTCTTCTTTTTAGGCAGGAGGCATCAAGGTATAGTGTAATGTGCACATTGTTGTGCTTTGTGCATTCATAGAGTACAGAAGCTATGTTCACGATAAGGCTAAATCTGAGTTAATGAGCTTGAGCTTTTTTATCTGGGTTTTTTATGTTGTTTCCTTTCCTTCTTTGTAGGATTAAGAAGGAAGAATGCACGGTGGTGCTTGAGCTTGAGCCTCGATACAGGACTTGGTTGACTGCATATAACCCAAGTTTCGTTTCACTCAGTGATGTTGCAAAGGAAGAATGCACGGTGGTGCTGATGTGGTAATGACAACTCATTTGCTATCTCATCATTTGTGTTAAGAAGTATTGCCTACTTTAATTATTTCAAAATAATTTAACTTGTTGATTGTTGATTGTTGATGGGATGTGAAAGATGACCATGTTCAGTTGAAAGTCCATTTTGGTGTTTCAACAACTCGGTTCATCTGTATTAGCTTTGGTTCTGTTCGTCTATGTGTATCCCGGACTTATTTCCCGATCAAGGAGATGGGGAGATGCTGCCTTTCATGGCTTGGATTTCTTGGAATATTTGGAAAGCTAGGAATTTGAATATTTTTTAACAGATTGCAAAAGAATATTCTTTTATTTGCTAAATTAATATGTTTGTATATACTACTCCCTCCGGACACAATTAAATGACGTTTTAGAATAGTAAAAATTCGTAGGACAATGATCTTTGATCTTATTTTATTCTACATTGTTTCATTTTTACTCATAATTTTCACTCAAATTACCACACCATCATCAAATTGGGTTGATTCATAAAAAAAAAATTGTCATTTGCACAAAATATATGCTTCGGAAAAGATAAAATGACAAGTATTATGAACAGTAAGAATCCGTAGGAAAGTGACAATTATTTGTGTCCAGAGGGAGTAATAATTACAGTATAATTAATACTCCCTCCGTCCCACAAAGTATGACGTTTTAGCTTTTGCTTTTACTGTTTCGGCACGTATCTTAAAACGGCCGGTAGACTCACTATTTGAGACAATTTTGCCCCTAATTTTTTCTGGGAAGTACGTTAAGGATTAACGTACGTTCACAAAAAATTTCGGATTTTTTTGAGGTCAAATAGTGCCTCATCCGACCTCCTCGATATGCGTTCCCTACTGAATATTGGGATGCGAGGAAGTCATACTTTGTGGGACGGAGGGAGTAATATCATGGTGCCAACATTTGTTCTCACTCCCAAAACCCCTCAGACTGTAGATCCGCCTTCTACCCGAAGATCCTCTCGTAGATTGGCACTGAAGCTTGATTCAAGTACGACCCATCAAGAGCCCACCAAGGATTCGTCGATATTCCTCAAAGAAACCCATGAAGCATTTCGTCTAGATTTGGCAGAAAAGCAGCCGCAAACATTGGGGGGGAAATGAAGATAAGAAGACCCATAAGAGTAAAAGAGGTAGAAAACCAAAGGCTAAAGTTGCGGAGGTGGAGAAGGGAGCAGGGTGCGGCGTGGAAGGGAAACGATGAGAGTGATGAAAATGAAATTGAATGGGTGTTACGATGAGGCTAGGAATACGATTCTAATCTGTGCCTTTGTGTTTTCATGTAGGCCAAATCCATGAAAAAAAAAATTGCCCTGGCTGGTACGATATGAAAAAGGGTGAATATAGAAGCCAAAGAGATGGAAAAGGATGCAAAAAAGAAGTTGGATGAAGCTGCCAAAATAAGGCGAATGTCGCAGGTTCGAATCCTGCATGGGCCAACTTTTCGATATTCGTTCTTTTTATTTGTCTTTTTGTTCTAGTTATGAATAGATATAATAAATAAAAGAGTTCAACAAAATCAACGTGGGCCTATATTGTCAATAAAATTAATTATACTTTATAACTCATTAAAAAAAATAGCAATGCAATAAGGCAACAACGGGTAAGAATGCAATCCCACAAATTGCAATCCAATTTGAACCAGCCATCCTATAATTCCTTGTGGCAGCAACCCCGTGAAAAATAACAGCTAATGTGAAATAGCAGGAAAGTTTTGAAGGGCAGAGTTCAAATCCCTAGACTGGACCATGAATCATGTACAAGACTAGACCAACTCATGCTCACACATAGCCAGAAGTAAATGTACCAAATGGAATTACTGGAGACCATAACAACAAGGGAAGTGCACAAAATGTAAATATGCAACACAAAATTCACCAAGTAGCTGAAAAATGATATGATGAACAGAATGATCACTCACAGAAATTGTGCAAGCAACATCTCCTAGTTTCTCTCTGTAATCCACATGAGTTATGAGGAGGACAAAGGTCCCAACATACCAAGGAACCCCACCGAGAACAAAGCCAGCCATAAACCTTGAAAAGAACATAAAAAATCGTTTCAAATCCATACTCATCAATCAAATTTAACAAATAATCTCAAAACAAAGAAGACAAAAATCTTACAGGAACCATCCCATCCCATCCCAATCCCACAACAGGGCAGCCTGCTTTCCCTTTCATACCGCCTTTCTTCAATTACATTATAACCTTAAACAATCAACAAATTTGACAAAACAGAAATCAAAACCCAGAAAAACAAAATAAAGCAATAAAAAAATTACAATGATCGGTAAGAGACAGACCTACTGGGAATCGAACGAGCAGCGACGGAGAGGATGAGCTGTTTGCTTATAACAAAACAGGGATGGACTGTTTTCGCAGACGGCAATAGCTATGTCAACATATCTTGCTCTGCACTTCATAGGAACGAAAATAATGTCTCTCACGAATCACAATCTTCAAATTATTGTACTATGGCAATTCTTAAAGCAGAACCTGTTCAAAATTTAACTAAAGCAGAATCCGAACAATTTAGGTGCAACAGAGTTGGGACTGAACCATCTGTCACACAAAAATAACATCCAACAAAAAAACCAGAAAATCCCATCAGAAAAAAAAGTACGAAATTTTTTGGGGTTAAATAGTGGAGTAATTATTGGGTGTTCCGGAAATGACATTTCATACTTGTGAGATGTCATACTCCGACCAATAAAAATATGCCAACTGTATTTTTTTCCCAGCTCACTTTTCCTTTCCTTTTCAAACGACGCTGTAACTTTTCATTCCTCTCCTCTCTAAACGACGTTGCAACTTTTCTTTCTTTGCCTCCTCTCACTCTCGCCTCTTCCAAGCACTTAAAGAGAGACAAAGAAACCCTACAAGAAGCAAACATGGTGCAGCGTCTTACCTACCGGAAACGCCACAGCTATGCCACCAAATCAAACCAACATCGCGTAGTCAAAACCCCTGGTACTGCTACTATTGCATCTATAGTCATTTGTCTTTTTTTCGTTCATCTTTGGTAATTTAAGATGTGGGTTTTAATGGGTTTTCCTTGTTTTTGCGCTTGCTAATGGTGAAGATGGTAAGTTGGTGTATCAGATGACTAAGAAGAGAGTAATGTAGCTTTTAGACGAACTCTCTTTTCTTAACTTTAGGTTGTATATATTAGTAGTTTTTTTGAAATTGACTGTTTTTTTTCATTAGAAGTAGACTGTAGTTTTGCATCTGGCATGGTGTATTAAGCTTTTGTTGGATCCCTTTTTCTATTGTTCGTCCATTGAATATGCTCTTAGAATGTAATTGGTTGTTTTACATGTTTACTGCTGGAAAGGAATTTTATGACTGGCTTAGTAAAGATGTGAAAAAATGAATGCTAAAAATGTTGTCTTGTTAGTATACTTTCAGTAGGCTCTCATGTACTAATGCTTTGCATTGTTCAAGTCAATTAAATTATGTTCTATTGATTTGGTTTTATGCTCTGTTATATTGATTTGGTGGTGTGTTGTCTGGAGGTGTTGTTAGGGAGAGGTATATTTTTCTCACGCATTAATTGCAAGGCTTATGCAGTTTATTATCTGTTCCAAGTGATCAAAGCTGATGGAGTACCTTGCTTATGTTTCTGTAGGATCATCCGGGCTTTCTTAGGTGAAGTGCAAAAGATTATGAAGAAGGTTCTGAAGATTCAGAAGACAAAGGAAAAGCAAGCTTCCAAGAGCTAGATCGTTAGTTTGTTATAGCAAGGACTTGAGTTGCAGGATATGCGTGAGAGAAATTTTGCTGTTATTAGTGGCAATGAATTATGGAATTGAATTTGCATATTCAGTCTTAGTTTGTTTGATGATACTTTTATTATGTGGGCACTCTTTTATTGAATTTGACGAGCTATCATTGACATCTTAATGTTTATGATTTTTTGTCATTATTAAGTTGATTACCTTGCTTCTGAAGTTTATTATGATCAGTGAGTTTTAGGTTGTTGCAAAATTGTGATTATTCATTCACAATCGACTGTCTGAATGTTTGATGTCGATGGCGGTATGTTTGTGATTGGGAATGTGCGCAATATTCTAGGAACTTAATTGTATTGGTTGTGCATTTCATTGACATTAGATGCGAAATGAGTAGATAAGGGCTACTCAAAATGACAACCCTTCATTGACATTAGATGATAAATGCCCAAATATGGTAGGAAAATGTCCTTTTTTGATAACTGGGTTTGCTTAAGATGAGAAAATCTTAGGTACATTGGTTTAACATTGGTATCTACTACTTGTTATTTCTTCACATTGGTTTAACACAGTTTTGTCAACATATGTTCATTCTAATCAACATGATCTCTTAAGAATTAATAATTGGAGACTAATCATTCTAATCAACATGATCTCTTAAAAAAAAGTATATTAATTCTTCCTCATCTTGTCATTATCAAATGTGACCTCTTTATGAAAATTCTATATTGCAACGAACTTTTTGCAAAATAAAGATTTATAACTGAACAAATCTACACCTAAAACCTTCCCTCTGTGTATATATAAGCAAGGATAATTAAGGTGTCAAGTTGCACATTTCTACAGTGTCAGATACTAGATACTATGAGCAAGGAAAGAGCGAAAAAGATAGTTCTAAATGTATATTTCGGTTAACAAAACTGATATTGCTCAATTTACTGTCACACCAAATCAGTTGGTCAGTTGTTATCTTTGTCATGTTAAGAACTCTTGCTACCAGCTTCATATCCACTTGCGAAAAGAAGTAAAGAACTCGATCCGAGCTTTCTTCTTGATGCTTTTGGAATTTCATTAATATGCAGTTTCCACTCCTTAAGATGTCCTCTATCTTCTTTTCTTTCTGCAGTCCAAGAAAACATACAAGAGTCAACACCAACCAACAAATTTCTATTTGAAGCAGAAACTAGTGAAGGAAAAAGTGGTAAAAGGCTAACCATTTGAAGACTAATCAAAATGCATAGGTTTGAAGAAGTCCCTTGTGTTCTACAGAGGCAGAGCTGCAATAGAACATAATTTAATTGACTTGAACAATGCAAAGCATTAGTACATGAGAGCCAACTAAAAGTATACTAACAAGACAGCATTTTGAGCATTCATTTTTTCACATCTTTACCAAGCCAGTAATAACATTTCTTTCCGGCAATAAACATGTAAAACACCCAATTACATTCTAAGAGCATATTCAATGGACGAACAATAGAAAAAGGGTTCCAACAAAAGCTTAATCCACCATGCCAGATGCAAAACTACAATCTACTTCTAAATAAATAAAAAACAGTCCATTTCAAAAAAACTACTAAGATATACAACCTAAAGTTACGAAAAGAGAGTTCTTCTAAAAGCTACATTACCCCTTGAATTCTCTTGCCGGTGGCAGGGCACTTAGGACCACTTGCTCTCTTCTTAGTAGTCTGATACACCAACTTACTCACCTTCACCATTAGCAAACACAAAAACAAGGAAAACCCATTAAAACTCACATCTTAAATTACCAAAGATGACTATAGATGCAATAGTAGCAGTACCAGGGGTTTTGACCACGCAATGTTGGTTTGATTTGGTGGCATAGCTGTGGCGTTTCCGGTAGGTAAGACGCTGCACCATGTTTGCTTCTCGTAGGGTTTCTTTGTCTCTCTCTAAGTGCTTGGAAGAGGCGAGAGTGAGAGGAGGCAGAGAAAGAAAAGCTGTAGCATCGTTTGGAGAGGAGAGGAATGAAAAGTTACAGCGTCGTTTGAAAAGGAAAGGAAAAGTGAGCTGGAAAAAAAATACAGTTGGCATATTTTTATTGGTCGAAGTATGACACATCCGGTCTCCTCGATATACGTATTAACAGTGCGGGCCACATTTGCAATCCACTTAGTCAATGAACTGTGCTGGGCCTGCAAGTTGTTGGGCCTCTTAAGTCAAAAAGATACTCCGGTCTTGAGTTTCGGTTCACAGCCGATTTTGCCAGTTAATTACCGGTTTTAACCGGTTGTAGACCAGTCTCACCGGTTCTCTCATGGTATTTATTGATTACCATGAAAAATCGGTTCCCGATTTCATAGATTAAACCGACCAGTCCAAAAAATGCTTTAACAAGTACCACCATGAAGTAAGAAATAGTTAAAAATATTTTATAAACAATTTATCTCTTAATGAGTAAATACGGTGCAAATAATCCTAGTCGAAATCTAATAGGATTAAACTTAGGTAGCGTTTAGTTGATAGATGTGACTTTTCCCATTGGAATTACTTTCCCATGAAAGTGATTGTTGAGAATATTGAATTATTTTATTTGCTTCGCATTTAATATTCTGATGAAAGTAACATTCTCGTATTTGTTCTTTACAAGCGAATCCTACTAGGAAGTAAGAAAACTTATTTATTTATCTTTAATCAATAATTATTTATTTATATTTAAGTTTATCTTATATAAGTGTATTACAAATAATAACTTTAAGTAAGAGACTTGTCCACCTTTAATTAAAGTCTCGAATTCAGACGAGATTAGTCCCAGTTGAAAGAACACTCGAAGCAAAAAAAAATTTTTTTTAAATATTAACATGGTTGACAGACATATCCAAAGGCTAGGGATGTGCGATCCGAACTCATTATCTTCCACTGAGAAAGAACATGCAAGTACAACCCCCGCTAAATTGCACCTTTTGATTGGTCTTTTTATCAAAATTGACCCATTGAAGATTGCGTGTGTTTGTACATATTGTCTTTAAAAAATCTTGCAAAGAACGTACGACTAAGATTTAAGAAGCAAAAGGTTTTACACTAAGCTTGACATCACGTAACTCACGTTCACTAACCGGACAGTTCCCGACGCATTCAGACCTCACGACCACCACAACTTCAGCATGCCTTGGTTGCCTCTAGGTACCCGCTGGAGAAACCTGCGTAAAGACAGCAATCTCTATCTTTTCGCCACTCAAAAGCTCGAAGCAAACCGAGCCCTGCGGTTCAACAAAGTGCAAAAATCTAGTTGCTGAGGTTCAAGAGAGCTGCCGCGTGGGTAGGACAGTTGATATAGGCCAAACAGCACTTGGAACTATGATCAGCGCCTTGTCGTCTACAATGCTATCTGTAGACTTGAATAATTCAGATTCTGATCATGTTGATCATCACCAGGCCAAGGAGTTCAAGGAGGCGGTCAAGTGTGTCACGGATGAGATGGGAACACCATATTTTGGAGATTGCTTCCCACTTCTCAGGAAGTTTGACCTACAACACACATAAGGGCTGGGATGGGAATTCATTTTCAAAAGATGAATGATCTCTTCGACAGAGTAATCGACGTCGACTGCAATTGAGAAAAACAAATATGGATGGGGAGCCAGAAGGCAATGACATGCTTCATCCTCTCCTAAACACTCAAGCCATGGATACAAACCCATGGATACAAACTGTATCAAGCATTTGTTCCTGGTACGTACCATACTCTCATCCCTCTATATTCCTTACCAATTTGGATCCTTAATTGATAGTTATAGTTATCACGTTTTACTACGAAATTAGAACGAATTTTGGAATTCATTTTGTACCCATGATTTATTTGCTGCTGTAACTGAAACAACTTCAAGTACACTAGAATGGGCAATGGCAGAGCTGCTGCGCAAGCCTGAGACGCTATTGAAAGCCAGAGCAAAAATAGGGGAAAGGATTGGGAAAGGAATGTTGGTTGAGGAATCAGACGTGGATGAATTACCTTATTTGCAGGCAATAATCAAAGAGACCTTCAGATTGCATCCTGTGGTGCATTTGTTACTCCCTCGCCGAGCAGCTGAAGATGTTGCGGTATGTGGCTTCACTGTACCAAAAGATGCGCAAGTGCTGGTCAATGTCTGGGCCATAGGAAGGGATCCAAGCATATGGGAGGATCCAAACTCGTTTGAGCCGGAGAGATTTCTGGGATCAGATATTGTTGCTAGCGGCCGAAATTTCGAGCTCATTCCTTTCGGAGCTGGGCGAAGGATCTGTCCTGGATTACCCTTGGCAATGCGAATGTTACACTTAATGTTGGCTTCACTTATCCACTTCTTTGATTGGAAGCTTGAAGATACACCTGATGAGAAGA
Organism: Viola odorata; assembly: GCA_963691705.1. Classification (NCBI taxonomy): domain Eukaryota; kingdom Viridiplantae; phylum Streptophyta; class Magnoliopsida; order Malpighiales; family Violaceae; genus Viola; species Viola odorata. The sequence continues at coordinate 532,699 of OY829537.1, forward strand.
ACATGGACGTGCACATGGAAGATAAGTTTGGCATCATCTTAAAGAAAGCACCTTTAAGGGCTGTACCATTTGATACTGCTGTTTCCAATTGAAAAAAGTATTAAAAAAAATGTGCTTGAGGAACTCTCAGGATCTATTTGGCGTTCCGGTTCTAGTTGGAAAAATTTGGTGGGAAAAGTTCTATGGGAAAATGACTTTTGGTAAATAGAAAAGTTAGATACTTGAGGTGTTTGGTAAAACAGTTTTTCAAAACTATGGTTTGGATGGAGGTAAAATGACTATAAAGGGTATAAAACCTATTTTTTTAAAATTAATAAAAATAGGAAAAGTAGATCTAGAATTATTTATCTTGAAGTAGAGATTTTATCGTGATAGTTTTTAATTTATTTTGTTGGTTATATAAAGTAAAAAAATTAAAATGAAATGAAAAAAAAAAGGAGAGAGGGAAGTCCGTTGCCCACTCCGGTGGGAGGCAACAAAAGGACTTCTCAAATACTCCCTCCGATCTTGAAAGAATGTCGTTTTACCACTGGATGTTACTGTACACTTTACTTGACTTTTTAATGTTTGCTTTACTGAATGTTACTGTTCTAAAAAGACATTCTTTCAAGACCGGAGGGAGTAGGTATTACCAAACACATACTCCTCCGATTTTCTACTCGAGAGTCATTTCCCGAGTAGAACCGGAACACCAAACGGCTACTTAACCATTTAATGAAGTTTGGTTTCTGATTGCTTTTCCTTATATGATAATGATATATTGGTGCACTTATACGTCCCACTACACATGTAACACAGATTGTTTCAAACTCAACAACAACAAAAGATCAGTAAAAGTGAAATTCTATCGAAGAACATCGATGTGGAAAATCCTGAAGGAAGGAGGGGGAAAGGAAATAATGACAAGAAACGGGAAGGAACAAAAACTTCAAATTATTATCAAATCATTCAAGTATTCTTCTGTAAATATACAAAACTAGCTAATGACCACTATAACCCTTAACCTTACATAGTCTAAAACAATTAACTTCTCCCCGCCATATATATTCTGGCATTCAAAAAGGAAATCATTTGCCATCACTCTTATCAACTCTGCCACCCACAAACCAAACCTGGAAAATTAGCATCTCGCTGAGCGTCCAAGTACCAGCGCCCCCCCCCCCCCCCCCCCCCAGCCTTTGCATCCATCATGTTCTATCTACGCCGACACAGTTACAAACTTCTAATTGTGTCCACCCGGTCAATGACATCCAACGCTTTGAGCCGATCAATATCGAAGTCAATAACAGGAACAGAAGATGGCCTCCTAATGGGGAAAGGATCTTTTCTACTCTCTCCCATTGGCGAGTGACTGCTACTTTTGCTCAGCCTATGGTGCTTGCTTAGCCTGGTTCTAGCAGTATCAAATTCCTGACTCTTACTGATCCCAGGGGTTTTTTTCCTCTTGCTAACATCCCGTAACATCTCTTGATCCTCGACTGTCAACACAGGGGGCGGAGAGCTAGGGGTGTTCGTGGATAACTGAATTGTCTTCTGATTGGGGGACCGAATTGGAGATTTAATAGGAGACCGAATACCACCATTGCTGCCCCTGACTTGGCAGACAAGATGATGCAACAAAACCACCAACTCAAAAATATAACCTTCAGTTTTTTCCTTGTCCGCATGGTGTAGAGTCTCAATTCTCAGCAAGTCAGTCTGACCAGTAGCTTTCCGGTTCAATTCGGATCTGAAGAATTTAAAATCAGAAAGAGCTATATGGTTCTCACCAAAATAAAAAGAGGATAAACTGAATTTCACAACTCACCCTGTATTTGCCCATTCTCCAACCCAACCAAATCCATGATGAGCTCTGATAGGATAAGATTGTCAAAGCAATGACATGAAAGTAAGTGAGTGGAAAGATCTGGTATGATAAAAAATAACAGAAGCAAAAAGATAGTGCCAAAGAACCTTAGTTCCTAGAGATCGATAGCTTACTTGGTTGTGTTAGTCGCAATAGGAACAAGCCAATGTAACGTTTTCTCCATTTCAGCTTTAATTTGTGGGATCGTGAGCTGGAAGAAAAATATTAGGCAAGGAAAATTGTCAAGGAAGGACTATTCCACTAACAGACAGAAAGAATAAATAAAAATGACCCATAAACAATCAAACAAAATACCTCTTCATTAACTGGGGATGACAGTAATCTGGAGCGTAGAGACGACTTTATGGTAGGCGGCAACCCTTGGTACAAAGCATCCTTTGTATTTGGAGGCACAGAACTTGATCGTGACACCTGAGTAAATTCATATATTAGTCGGGTTAAAGCTATCACTTGACACAAACAGATGTCAGCTTATGGCACAATGACAACCTCAAATGACCTACAATGAGGGGGGAAAATGAAGAATAGAAAAAAAAAAACCTCAGATGAAATCAGAAACTCACAAGAGTATCAATTTGGGTGATGATATTGGCATAATGCAATGCGAGACCAGCAGGTCCCAGCTTTTTGTGTGGGCTCTGAGAACCCTTTACTGGTCTATCCCCATCTGTGCAAGTCATAGAGAAGAAACCATTAAGACCTGAAAATAAACCCTCATACAAATGAACCTAATTAATTGCTTGCGAAAAACTTATATCTTAACTTATTTCAATCAATAAAGAAGTCAGGAAACTTTTTAGAATAAAACAACTATCTTGCACATCATATGCACATAGATTACGAAAGGTAGGAGTTTCTCTGCCCTATCTAATAATAATACTACTCCAGGAAATGAAAACACAACTTGTTCTATTTGTTGCGCTAACTAGTTCCAACGAAAAAGAAAAACATAAAATGCTGCAAATTATTGAACACTGAATACATACACGATGGTTTGATGGTGTGTTCCCAGGAAATATTCATTTTGTGTCAAAACTCAATTAATCTCAGCAAGACTCTGATCACAACCATCACTGATTCACCCCACAAGAATCCACTTTCCACTTGTTTACAAAGTTAACCAATCAATGATACGATATAATTCCAGATGGTTTTATTAAGGCACAATTCCAGAAGATAGTTAACTTCTTTTTCCATTTGATAATGTACAAGTCAATTCAAACGTGAGAAAAATAATACATCAGTTGAACTACATAATGCTTACCAGCACTACCAAAGGCTTCATGGATCTCTAGATGTAAGAAGTGGACGATATCCACCAATTTTTCCATCACCTATGAACACACCAATTAGATTCATAATGACAGTGATAGATAATGACGAACAGAATAGTCATAGTTCACTCCACCCAACGGCCAACACACGAAATACATACTTGTATTGGGATCAGAAAACATAATAATCCACAAGGTTGAATCATTCCTATTGAGAAAAATGTGAACATAGAACAAAGCCTCCTAAAGCACACATACCTCCTCCAAAATCTTGGACCAGAGTGATTTCTTCCTCAGACTTTTCACATGCTTCCTCTGACTCTTTAACTCTGCTCTCAAAATTGCTAGGCTGTCACCTGTGAGTTAATTAGACGTGCAGAGGCAGTAAAGAAGTTACTAAAATATGTCACTCTTTTATTAAAATAGACAAGGCAACAGCATGCATTCTTAACAATTGAGAATAATTTCCCTTTAATATTTTTTCCCATCCATATAATAGAATTCAAGACACAACTGACCCCTTTGATTAACATTTGATTTATCATCTTCCTGCAGCTTACGCCGGTAATCTTGTTCAAATCTGTCCAAAGCATGCATCTCATGATATAACTCCTGCAATCAAAGGAAAAAAAATTGCATGTTCATGAGTATAGACAGACTGCTGGTGAGGAGTGACATGCATGTGATCACCACATTTTTAGTGTTAATGGATTGTCAGCAGAAGTGAGTTTAGCTAGATAAGGTAACTAATAAAGGATCGACCTCCTATGCACAAGCCGCATGAAAAAGAAAGTTTTCCTACTGAGCCTGTTAGTGTCACTCAGAACAATACAAGAGTCAATTACTTGACTAGCATTGTTGGGGCTTCCAAAAGTGGAGTTATTCTCCAGGTCTGCAAGTGAGAATAATATGGTGGGACATAGTAGGACATACAGAATGAGAAAAGAACTTGAAACAACTCTTTTTTATAAAAAAAGTAGCATCCATCCAAGAATAGAATGGGAGCGGTTTATCTAAGTACTTCTGCACATAAAAATTTCCCTAGGCCAAAAGGAAAAGTAAGAACATGCCGACATATACCATTCTAACAGTCAGTACATTGAAATATTGGAGCAAGCTAAAAGCCTGAAACATCAGGGCACTTCCTATAAAAGTAATGTTAAAATACTCACTGCTGTGTACTGAACCATTGTCATCAATTGTTGCATCACAACCCTTGCCTCTTCCTTCAACTGAACTTCAGGGGTGAGTTCTGAACCCAACCTAAAAAATATATATATAAAGCATGAAAAACCCAATAGAGATGCAGTTGAAAGAAAACCTACAGCACAAAGATACATGATTGGAACTAGTATTACTTATCAAAATAACGATCCAAGTTGTGCCATTGAGGATCTTTGCAACGATTTCCAAAGCGTACTACTTCTCTGGAAAAAACTTTCAGTTCTTCTCTGCCAGAATATACAGAAAATGGATTAATACTTTTGCCTACAAATTTTCTAAGCTATGTTCCTTTCAAAAACTATACATACAAAACAAAACAAACGAAATACTCCCTATGTTTCAAAGTGTTTGTCATGTTTGACTTTGCACAAAGCTTAAGGGAGTGCAATAATTACACCACCAACTCATAATTTTATGTTTATTCTTCCAAAAACACCGACATAAACACTACGAGGCAAAAGTAACAGTAGCAATAATTGAAGGGTAATACTGGAAAATACTAAACAAAAAATCTGACCAGAAAACATTTTGGACAGACAAAATAGGAAAGCCAGACAAACACTTTGAGATGGAGGGAGTGTATATTTTGCATCAAAGAGCGGTGTCAGCACTATCCACCTCTTATCAGCTGCCGCAATTCTTGAGAGTTCATCCATATCTCTTGATATTAAATTTTGCACTCCTTCTGACGGTAGCACAACTTCCTTCAATTGTCCAATGTTATCCTTTGATAGAGATTGCATTAGATTGGCACCCTTAACAATAGTGTTTGCAACTTCAAAAGCCAAAATGGCAATTTTATTCCCTTTTGTTGTTACTCCAGAGGTAAAACCACTGCTGAGATGTAAATTTGTCATGCTACTACCAAGGGTGTCTAAAACATCTACTGCCTTTCCAAACCCAGCTGTACCAGCTCTGCCTAAAAGCGAGCTCACTTCTGCAACCTGAAACACAGGATGCATAGTTTTTTTGGTCAATAGAACAATATCGTGATAAAGATTTATGCAAGGCTCAGCGTCAGTCTATATGGGAAAGTGCACCATCTAGACTCATATAGACCACTATCAAATTACAATAGCAATTTCAGGGATAATACAAAAAGAATATAGCATCACAAAAGTAAATAAATTTCTGGAAGTGAGACCTGTGACTTTGGACAAAACTTTGAATATAGCAAATTTATCTTAAAAGCTAAAAAAATTAAGTAAGAACATTAATGTCCAAGATCCTCTAAAAGCGGAAACTTCATAAAATGAACCAGAAAACTGAGTGTTGATATGAGTAAAGAACAAAACAATAGGGGGCCACAACATCATGGAAATAATCTAAAAAAGGTATGCATTGCACCTCCGCACTGTCCACACTCCACAATACTCTCCACCTAAACTCCAAAAAAGATAAGACCGCTACTCTCCCAAACCCCAGAGAAGATGCAACCTTGTCCTCAATTTGTTTCCAACAACTCAACAATCGCTGAAATAAATGATAGCAACTGTTTGCCACACATCAATAAAGGGTGTAGCTCTTATTCCTCAAAGAAGTTCCCACATGCACTGATGAGATTACTCCAAGAAAGATGATTTTAAAGAAAACACAGTTGATGTACTCTCTTCCCAAGGAATAATCTGCAGTTTGGCATTCGCTTAGAGCTAAAATAATACTACCAACAGAAATAGCATTATTCTCCGACATAAGGTCATTGGTAAAACACCCTTGGAACAGTAACTTATCAAGCACAAAATCACATATACAAATTCAATGATGCTTTGAAAGAAGGAAACCGAAAAAAACCAAAAAAAGTGGCCATGTTGTATAGAAAGGACTACATTTGACATTTTTTTCCCATAAAGAAACAACAGCTACAATCATCACTCATGAACATTGCCACAACCAAGCCCATTGCCATGAGACTGTCACAGTCCCTACTGAGTCACTGACTGACAACCACCACCATCACAACCAAAATCACCTTGACCATCTAAATCATCATTGCTATTGCCATTAACATTGCTACGAGGCCAACATCATAATCTGATTTATTGCAAGCACTTCCACCACCGCTGTCATCAGTAGGACTACCACATATCATCGCCACTGTGACCACCATCTATGTCAGTCACCACTACTTTTGCTACAAGTATCATCACATCACAATTATGGGAGAAAAAAAAAAACTTCCAGTCATGATAATTTGCTCTAATAATTTTATAACCTACAAATTTGACAGTGCCCCCTAAGGAAAAGAAGTCAATTTATTTGCAGTCATAACCCAACTATAAGTAATGCCAGCTATTGCATTTGAGGGCTATGTACAAAATTTTCATTATTGAATACGATTCCATCATTTCAATTCAAACATTAGATAAAAGGACAAACAGTTTGAAGCACTTTACAAATGATTACAGCAACTAACAATCTGATTTGAGTGGTGATGATCTTTATGGCACACTATGGTTAGACATACAATCTTTACTTCAAATTTTACACGAAACAAGCTTCTCTACCAGGAGCATTTTACAGGGACGTGATTTAAACCAAACATAGGCAAACTTCCAGCCAAATGAATAAATTTAAAAGAAAACATGAGATGTAAGCAGAATATTAGGTTCAAACTGACCTTTGCTACAGCAGCCTGCTTGGAACTTGTCGATCTAGATTTATCTGATAAAGCCCTTGACAAACGCGGGATACCATCATCAATAATTTCAGAACTTATTCCATAAGGAACCGCATTTACCTCTGGAAATGAAAAGGGTTCCCGTAGTTGCTTATTATCGAAATTATCCCCAACTGGAGATGGAGTTGAATTGCTATTTATCCTCAGTTCACGAGACTGATATACCAAACCTGATGCATGGCTGAAGTGGCCATTAATGTGTGGAAAGCCTCCACCGGGAGCATTATCTACAGTGGAACTCCTCGAGCAAAGCCCCCCCATTGTATTGATCCCCTCAACTTAAAGAGTTGCGTAATTATCCCAAAATTCCATCCAAATTACAAGAAGCTGGTTTATTTACAAGAAGTAGGAAAACCCTATTATCAGAACACAACTGATGAGAACAGTATAGAGATACGTCGCAGATCAAAAGCACCCTTTAAAAGTTCACCACAGAACTGATTTATACGACCTTGAAGCTCAAAATGTAGTTCCTTGATGCATCAAAATCACCATCAGAAACCAATTTCGATCACTACTTCGGCTCCTATCCATTAATACCGAGTCACTGATCCAGTAAATCAAGAAAACAGCCAAACCTATTTAGTATAGGTTATAAGTAAGAGAGATCAAATTTAAGTAAAAATAAAAAATAAATTAAATCATCTAATTAAGAAGAAACATGAAGACCCATTTAACAGTTCATAAAAAAAGAATCAACGAGACGTAAGAAGAGAGCAAAAAGTGATCAAAAACCCAGGAACAAGAAAAATAAGAAGCACATTTACACACGAACAAGAGGAAAGCATCAATCTTTGCCGAAATTAGAGAAAAAAACACATATTTACACGCAAAGATGACAAATTTACACATAATCGACATCAAAGAAAATAGGAAAACCTACCAGTAGACACAGAGAGATCTAACATAAGATAGAACAACTTTCTCAGAAGTAGAAGCGCAAGAAGAGAGATGGATGAAAGTGATACTGAAGGAGAGAAAAAGAAGACCCAGTGAAGGTAAAAGGAGAGAAGGCGAGGTGCGAAGAGAGAAAGGGTCTTGACTCTTGATTGAGCCTGTGTCAGGTCAGCCAGCCGCTCACTGCCTCTCCACTGTTAAAACCAAATCATACAATAGCAAAACAAAACAAACCACTAGCAGACAGCAACAAAGAGAGAAAAGAGAGTCAAAACACAAAACCCAAACTAAACTTCCCTAGTCCAAAAACTCTACTTAACCATGGTTTACCATGTCAGATTGCCCAGTGTCAGCCTTGTCACGTTCTTACACGCTTCATTGTCTTTGAAATTACAAATAGATATATTATTAATGGATTTACTAAAAAAACTACATACAAGCTTTTTCTCTCCTTAAAGTTAAAATTATCATTCTTGCTTTCATTTTTTGTAATTTACATTTTCAAAGCTACAAGGTTTTCTCTCCTTTTTTCTTGTTTTATACAAGCTTTTGCTCCTCCAAATTTTACTAGTATGTGATGGATTGAGATCAAAATTCTAACTATTTTTTCAAGTAACAGTGCCTCTTTTATAAAGAAAATGATAACCTTCAATTGTGTCAAACTCATTTTTTGTTTAACCTTTATTCATATTTTATCAGTAGATATATGAGACTTAGAGATTGAAAACGTGTACAAGGTAATTTATGGTAAAAAGTACCACCAAATTACAAATTTATTGGTAACTTTTGTTCATATAAATGGTGGAAGTCCAATAATCATCCTCTTTTTTTAATATTTTTTTTTCACATTCTGAGCCTTATTTTTGTTTACATAGGTGTTGAATCCAAGTAAGGGAATCTAGTAATTTCATCTAAATAAATCAACAATTACCTTTGTCCTTTTTAATTAGGAAGACATTTTAATTTCAACCATCATAAATAATACTGGAATACATTCTCCAATTATGTTAACAACATTCTTTTCCGAACACAATTACTTATCCAACGCATTTCCCTTGTAACTATTATTTACTAGACACAATTGAGGTAATAATTTTTAAGTATTTACTTAAAAGTGACACATGAAACTCACCTATATAATTTATAGACGATTCTATATCCCCAAATTATTTTTCGTTACAATTATATCGATTTTATGTGGAGAATCTTTGCGTATCGTATTGGATGAAAAATTATAATCCTTCATTTGACGGTATGATTAATTGATGGATGAATATTTACTTGATACAGATATTTTTCTTCACAAAAAAGTAACACAAATATGTCCAAATAATATGAAAGTTTGACGAGGTTTGGGGAATTTTCCGTTTAGTTCATGGAAATATCATTTGATGTCAAGATAATTCATACTTCTTATACTACCACAAGCCCAACCCAGGTTTATTTTGGAACTTTTAGGGCGCGTTTATTTGAAGTATATGTTCAATTTGAAAATTTGTTGTTTTTCTGAATTTTGAGAATTTTATTTTCATTCTGAAAATTGGAAAACGTGTTTACTTCGCACAATTTTCCTGATCAGAAAAAATGGAAAACCTGTTTACTTCGCACGCTGGTTTTATTTTCCTGATTTGAAAAACTGAAAAACGCGCTTACTGTGCACTAATTTCCAAATTTTTGAAAAAGGTTGTCAGGGATTCTTGTATGCAAGATGATTTCAGTAGATCAACTCATCATCATCTCTTCTAGCTTATGATATCTAGAATTCGCATTAACGGAATTAATACTAGCTGCTCTCTTGCATACATTATACTTCTAGTTGTTTCTTAAGTGAATTAGATATTAACTGCTCTCTTGCATACCTTCTTCATTCTTTGTCTTAAACCTGTGCTAGTTGTTTCTTTTGATATGATCTAGTTGATACATTTTGCTGGTATAAAACTTATTTTATACTGCATCTGATGTCCTGCTATGAACTACAGAATTTCATTTACTTTCTCTAATTGTATTGCCCTTTTAATATAAAGTTTCCTGTTGCATTTGCAGTTCCATTTTTCTTCCTTTTCTCATTTGTTATTTGAATCTCATCAGAGTGGCGATAGGAAATTGAAATAATTGAAGTTCAAAAGAATGATCATTTTAGTTACTGAGTACTGTAACTCCATGCTCATAATGTCACACATCAAGTAATATTATTTATTACAAGAGTTACTGAGTTACTGAGTACTGTAACTCCATCCTTCAACTATCTAACACAAACAGCACATACCGACAACCATGCTGCTTATAGTCTGATAATAATTCTGCAAGAAGATTAAAACAGAAGAATCGATGCTAATGGCATTCTTAACAGATACTTGTCAAAGTGGTTTTTCTTCAACTTATTACTCTTTCGTTTCCCTGTCAAAGTTTGCCTGCTGTGTGTTTCCCTAGCTGCCACCTGAACATAACAGAATATATCATTGGAAAAAAAAACAGCAAATATTCATGAACTTGTCAGAAGATAAATAGACAAATTACGTTGTTTCTGAAAAACCATAAGATCACGGAAACAACAGATGCCTAGCAATCACTCACCACTCATTTGGCACTTGTGCCACTGTGGTTGTCCACCCTCAACATACATATACGGTCAAAAAGTTATAGAAGCAAGTTCAATAATTGGCACTCTAACAAGACCTATGGGAAAAGTAGATCAACAAGGTTTACTTTGTACCATAATTAATTGAATGAAATGTATCTTCACATGCATAATGACAGGAAACATAAGAACTAATAATTGGCTGTGGCCTTCTACATTCTGGATCTGAAGCACATCAACACAAAATGAAGCCAAAATTGGCAGCAAAAACAAGCAGAAATTGGCAGCAATATCAAGCAGGAAATGGCAGCAAAATCAAGCACAGAATCGGCAGCAATATCAAGCACGGAATTGGCAGCAAATCAAGCAGAAATCAACCCAAAAATTAAACACAAAATCAATCCAAACTTTTTACCAACAATTAAACCCGACATTTAACCCCACAAAATCAACATCAGCCACACAGATAAATCAGAAAAAAATAATAGAAAAGGAAGGAGAAAGGAAAGAGAGAGCTCCCCTCTCCGCGTCGTCGGTACTAGACCGATACGCGACTCGGAGAAGGGAACAAACCCAGGAGCTCGCCGGAGGTCCAAAAAGGAGAGAAGGAAAAGATAACCGAAAGGAAAACAGAGAAGGATAAAAGGAATTACTGTTGTTGTTGCTTGTGTTGACGAAAATGGGTCAGGAGAGCGACCGGAAATGAAGAGAACAGCAGCGGCGACGGAGGTCAGGAGCGACTGGAGGTGATGAGCAACTGGAGGTGAGGAGATGTGCAAGAAGAAGAGGAGCGGCTGCGTGGGAGAAGAGGAACGGCTAGGTTAGGGCAAGAAGAGAAGAAGAAGGATGCAGGGGTAGGATGGTGATTAACAAAAATTCATTAATCACTCTGTTTGAAAACCGCATGTATTCAAACAGAGTCATCCAAGGCCAAAATAATTAGAAAAATGGAGAAAAACTATTTTGTTGTTTTCAAAATTTGTTCATCATTTTTTAAATAGAGTATTTTCGTTTTCAAACAGAAAATAAAAACAACACCAAGTAAACACGTTTTTTGAAAATACTCCCAATTTTTAAAAAACTGGAGAATTTTCGGGAGAATCCTGCGAAGTAAACGCAGCCTTAGTCTCCTATTACAAAATTAATGAGCCAATTTGTCCCATCTTTCTGTTAAGTTTTGGTGGAACTCTCTCATTTTATATCAAAAACTATTTCGAAATTTTTGGTCTAATAAATCTCTAATCATTTTTGGATAAAACTCCATGGCTTACTGGATAACTACCTTTTTTTTTTAGTATGAATGGAATTAATTTAAAACTGAAAAATTTAAATTATTTTGCGATACAAATAATATAGGGCCCTGACCTAGGATTTAGGGCCATTATCGAGACATTTAGGTCCCTGGTTGAGGAATTTAAAGCCCTATCCGAGACATTTAGGGCTCTGAACGAGCTAGTCCTCGGTTAAGGAATTTAGGGCCCTGGTCGGGCAATTTAGAGCAGTGTTATTAGAACCGAATCGGATCGATCTGTCCGATTCAACCATGATTTTTTAAGTTTTCAGTTCGTTGTCCGATCCGGTTCCGATAATTACTTCAAACATCCCTCCTTAAAACAACAAAAGTGGGGAAAAAATGCAATCATGTCATAATAGCTTTGGTTTTAAGATTATACCCTCATCAAGAAAAGCAAAAGGCAAATTACTCTCATTCACCTCTACCCAAGGGGATTGGTAAATATGACTTCTTGCAACGAGAAATTTCAAATCTTCAACAATAAAATCCTCAGAAACTTGAGATTTTTTCAAAAACTGAAACGAAATCCTTTAACACCATAAAACTCTTGCAAACGAGTAAGTTGTCAGCAGTAACCAATAAGTGTTATTCAACAACTAGAGATGATCCAGCAATGGCCGAAATCTTGCATGCAGGGACAATTTGCCGGTAAGTAGTAAAAAAATGGGAAGAGGCCAGCTAAACTACACAATTACATTGATAGGAAAGGATCACTTTTATCTTTTCAACAAGATCTCACCCACCCATCCTGACAGCTCTGCAAGAATGACAAAATGACACCGCACTGCTGAAAATTGATTAGCATCGTAAAATGACCTCTCCCTGCAAAAATGAGCATGACAATTTTCAGCATCGTTTTTAATTATCAGCAGCGGGAGCTAATCTAGCTTGCATCAGAAGAGATGGCATACGTCAACCAGATTAAAGAAATGGATCCCGCATAATAATGAGAGAGAAAATGAAGAAAACAAAACCAAAGCCAGGAATAACTCATCTAAAGTTGTAATATAGACAAATGAGATATGCCGCATAATTAAAAAGAAAAAGAATGATTACCGTTTCGAGATCGTCTACGTTTTGGACACTGAAATCAGGTCTTCCAACTCATCAACAATCACATTATGGCAGAAAACATATTGCTCCTGTAACACACCGTATTGAACACAGTCAGCAACATACTTTAGGAGGCAAAATCTACAATAAGTGGCCATAGTTCTTCCATGCAAGCCACTTGCTTCCCACAGCATGGGTGTGATGGTGGAAAACAAATACTAGTTACCAAGGATGAAAAGGTTTCAACCTGCTCTAGTAAAAAAATTAGGGCTGCCCCACTAATCAAATCCTCAAACTATGTGAACAATCAAGCAACCAAAGTGGTCTCCTGAATCCACCCAATCCTTGTTGTTCCAGGCTTAATAAAGAGTCAAAATCAGCTGCCACTCAATCCCATAGCATGCACTGAATCTAGAGGCAAAAGTTTTGGGTACTCTCCACACGTTCGCTGCCTGAACACAAGGTATGGCATCCCTACTTTTGTATCACAAGGGAAAATAAGCACTCAACCATAAAAGTACTAGAACCCAAAAATCAATACAGAATGGAAGGCAAACAAGCAGCAAATAGGTCCAATATTTCATTGTTCTGGTCGTCTGTGAGCCCATAGTGGAACTTATCATAACGTCAAGAAAGAGAATAGGTTTCAGACCTAGTCCCACTACCTCTAAGGGTGGTCAAGGGAATGGTTAGGGGAGATCACTCATGAACTCAAGAAAAACAACTCTTTAGATTGCATCTTTTCAGAAGAATCATTAGAAATGTACAATATGTCCTTGAAATTTAGCTTATAGACAGATCTCAAAAGCAGTTCCCATAAAAATATGGAAATATTCACCTTAACACATCTTTGCTCATGCATACTCGTGTACACATAATGATAAATGTCATAAATCTCTGAAACAAAGAAAGAACTCAGAATGCATATTGAAACTTAGATATGAACACGTACTAGCAAGAAAATGGGATAAAACTGGATTCTAGGTGGCTATGCACGATGCTACTGGTTTTAATTCCCTACAATGCTAAAAGAAATCCCAAGTATGAGTAAAATCCAGTTTATCAAGAGTATTCAAAATAGGTAGGCTACGTATAGGAGGAATCAAGTGAAAAGGAAAATCTCCAACTCAAAGGAAACCATCAGGCTTAAGCCTGGTAGCTAAGCATTTTCGGCCGAATAATTTGTGGTCTGGGGTTCAAACTGACAAATCCCGGTAACAATTAACGTAAAAATAGTTTATAATTTGTGTTTTGAAAAATCAAAACTCACGGTAAATAATGTTAAGAAAAAACAACCTCAGAAGAAACAATTAGTCCTGTCCCATAACAAAGCAACTATTAAAGACAAACGGCTGACAGAAGAGGAGTTAAACAATAACCCTTTTTTATTAGACTTAATGCTACCAGGAACACACAGAGCCCCAGGATGATTATCACGAATTATAAAGCTTAAGAAGATCCAAAAAGGAAAACTAAATTAAACAAAAATGAGGAAGTTACCACGGTTTGAACCATCCCAACTCGCTGAGACCTAAATATTGCTACAGTATTAGCAATATCTAAAGCAGACATGTCTCCAACAAGGATTCTCTGGATTGTGTTGTGAATTGCACAATATGTTCCAGTTCTGCCAATACCTGCACTGGAAGAAGAAAAAAGTTGTCTCAGACAGGGTTCATAATTTGATTGAGTATCACAGAAGTTCAAAAATAATAGACACGAGGAGAACCTGCAGTGGACAATGATCGGGCCGAGAATGGGTGGTACATGATAAATTCTACTTAAAATTTCACGCACAGCAAGTGTGTCCTTGGGAACTCCATGGTCAGGCCATTCAGGATACTGAACATGCAACACAGATATGGGCAGCTCTTCTGCCTGCAAAAAGAATGGGAAAAAGAAGACACAGGACATAGGTAGCAAGTTATGCTTTTCCATAATGAAGAGTAACTAAAAATGAAAGTATAAACCAAGCAATAAAGAGATTCCAGCTAATTAAGGAGGGAACACATAACGCCAAACAGTCAAGCTACAAGCATTCTTCTGGAACAAAAGGATTTAAGCTTTTTCAACTTTGAAAAACAACACGTGAAGAGAAATATGGTTAAAACCTTGAATTGGATTCCTGCAAAAAGATACAAGTGCTAGCTAACATCAGAAAATTACTGAGATCACAGCCAAAACTACCAACTCTAGCTCCTTCAGAATAAACAACAAAAGACCACATTTTGTGCTACTTATTGTTCCAGTTGTTTCAGATTTGCAACACATGGTTTTAGAGCACCTAAAGTCAGATATGGCAATGAGCACGAATGATGAACTGAAGCCAATCCAGAGGGTCATAAAAACACCAAGATATATTTTACAAGCTGCTTTGAAGTTTCCAATAGTTATTATAGAAGCTAAAATCACGTGTCATCACGAAACAAAACATTAGTATAATCATCCTCCAAATTTATTATCCCATGCCAACAGTAGCTCAAGACAAAAAAACAGAGAAAGATATATCTTTAATTCTGACATTCTATCAAACCATCAAGAACACAAAAAACTGTGAGCATTGGAGGAAAGTTCATGCCCAACACACTCACTTTACTAATTGACCCGTACCTGACCACACATTTTATAATTTTTGGCTTGCTTAAAAAATCTTTTACCGTGATGAAGACAAACAGACTAATACCTCTTTATAGCCAACCTCCAAGTTGCGTAATACTAATGAAGTTTCAGTAGAATTTACCCACTTGGTGCCTATAGTTATATTTCCAAAATCTCTAGGGCCATCTTCTGCTCCAAAGTAATCTCCACATTTTACTGTCTGTGAATACAATCAAATTAACAATTAATACTCAATCAGAACCAGAAACCAATATTCAATAATTTCAGATATATAACACTCATGTTAAAAGGCACATGAGATCTCTGAGCTTCTACCCCAACACTTCATAGATGTAGTATTAGCTTACAAGGTTTATTAGAAAATGCTTGTGAAACCTAGAATGTATATATTAACTCTGGTCCACCATATATTAGTTAGTTTCAATATGAGAACTGATGTAGATAGTATTGATACTCCAAAGACAATTTTCAAGGTTTAGCATGCATAGACAATACAGTACTGTACTCCAGAAAATTCAATAAGACAACAATAAAGATGTACACAAAATTGAAAAAAAAGTAAGTTAAGAGCCTGGAGCATCTTCATTTAAATTATTGCTGTTTCAACCATATCTGGAGGAGCTAGATATTGTCAGAGGAGACACCTTGAACAGAAAACAAAGCAATACCTTGCAGTTGTCAACTAGTCGAGTAAGCATAATGATCACAGGGCAATGGTACTGGATTACCATCTCCCAGAAATCCTCATAGGTGTGTGCCAGTGGACCTTGTGTTGCTATAAACTGAGAAATGTCTTCAGATGAAGAAGTCTGCAAGAAAGAATAAATTCTAAGGAGTTGTGGGCAGGAATATAATTTCAAGCACCTCATACAAATGGGCCAGAGAGAGTTAATTATACCGAGATGATGCTTGCATTGATGTATCCCCTTGCAGATGGTCTGTAATCTTTGCACGGATTCAGAACAACCCTATTTTGGTCAACTGAAATCAATAATAATTCAAAACCCTATAAGCAAATGCTCATATTCAACTGTGATATACAGTTCTAAACCGTGAACATAATAAATTAACTCACATGGTAAAACATCCATGTAGCGGTTTTTGCTCAAGTTAACACCATCAAAAGCCACCTTGCAGTTGCTTTCCATCTGAGATTGTGTTATCCTATTAGCCTGCAATAACGACAGAACAACATGCAGTTTAATACCAAGAGTACCACTTCATAAAACTTGGATTATGTACAAAATCCCCCAACAAGAAGTCCTTTTTAAGTCAAGCAAACAATATTTAACAGTAGAACATTGGTAACTTTCTTTAATATGAATTCCCACACAGAAAACTTTATATTATTTTCTCGCATCTCTAGTTTTTCTAGGAAAGGCCAGCAAGGCAGGAATTTGAAAATGTTCCTAAATAAAACCAGCAAGTGATTATATCCCAATACACATTCCTAAGCAACAAACACGAGAAAGCACCTAATTTTCACAGTCTAAACAGCATTCAGTTCCTTACAGCATAAAAGCAAGCAAAGTGAGAGCATGGGTATCCCCAAGAATAAGAGAACAGTGCAAGGAACTGAATATAGACCTGCAAATGAACGAATTCTCGGATCAGTTTATCTGGGGACCGAAGCTTCTCTTGGAAGAAATCAAGGGCTTCAGTGCAGAACTTGCGCTGATCGGGAGAGAGGCGTAGTTTAGGAGGCGGATCAGGGGAAAATTGCAGGCGTTTGGGAAGGGAAGGAACAGTGGCAGGGGGTGGGATCCCGGCGGAGGAAGTGGCCATGGCTGATCTCCCGCGGCGGAGGAAGCGGGACGGGGAGCGAATAGAAATAAAGTTTCCCAGTTGTGCGAGTGGGGCAATGGCCAATGGGAAAGCTTTGGGATTCTTCCTCCTCTTATTTCACCTGCTAGGCTGCTAAAGTAAGCTGCTGAGGAGGATTCCACCGACTCTGTTTTGTTGCTCCATTTTTTTTCTATTATTTCACCTGCTAAAGTAAGCTGCTGAGGAGGATTCCATCGACTCTGTTTTGCTGCTCCATTTTTGTTTTTTTTTCTTACGATGGGTAAAATAGCAGTGGTTAATGTTTGTAATTGTTACTGTAAAAAAAAAAAAAAAAACCCTCCTTGAACCCTTCCCTCCCCTCCTCTCCTCACTACTCACCGCACCCACTCAACAAAATGCAGTTTCTTCTCCGGTATCTGTCGAAGCCTCATAACCACCAGATTCAGCCCCACCACCACCTCCATCGCAGAAGCCTTGTCGACTTGGCATCTATCAAGCACGTCCGAGACAGAGGCCTGGACCATGCTGTGGAGCGAGAAAACCACTTGAAGCCGGTCCTAAACCTCAAGAACCTCATTAAACAGGAGCCATCGAAATCTCTCCCAATCTCCGTCATCTCCCAACAAAAGGACAAACTCAACATCCCCACGCGCCCCATCGAGTTCATTCGCAGGTACCCTTCCATATTTGAAGAATTCTTGCCTGGTGGCATAGGGATTCTCCCTCACATCAAGCTCACCCCGCAGGTAATTGATCTTGATGCTGAAGAACAGTTAGTTTATCAAACTGAATATTATAGACAGGAATCTGCCAATAGGCTTTTGAAGTTGCTCATGATTTCTAGAACTGACAAGATTCCTTTAGAGGTTCTTGATTTAGTAAAATTTGATCTTGGTTTACCTCAAGATTTTGTGAAAAGTTTGGTTCCTGAGTTTCCTGATTGTTTTAGAGTTATTGGCACCGAGGATTTGCTTCCTGGGTTGATTTCAGATTTGGAATTGGAGTTGGTTTGTTGGAATAATGAGTTAGCTGTTTCAGTTCTCGAAAAGAAGGCCAAAAATGGGAAAATGGGCAACCAAAAAGGGTTGCCTTTCGCATTTCCAATGCAGTTTTCGATGGGTTTTGAAATGGATAAAAAGTTGAAAAATTGGCTGGATGATTGGCAAAAACTGCCTTACATTTCTCCGTACGAGAATGCAAAACATCTAGGGCCGAATACTGATGAATCTGATAAGTGGATTGTTGGGGTTTTGCATGAGATACTTAATCTGTTTGTTGCGAAGAAGGTGGAGCGGGACACTTTGTTGCATCTTGGAGAGTATTTGGGTATCAGGTCAAGGTTTAAGAGAGCATTTCTTCACCATCCAGGGATATTTTATTTGTCGAATAAGATGGGGGCTTATACTGTGGTTTTGAAGGATGCCTATAAGAGGGGTTCAGTAATTGAGAAGAGCCCAATGATGGATATCAGGAATCAGTACGTTCATCTTATGAACACAGTAGTTAAAGATCATAAGGTGATAAGGGTTCCAAGTGGAAGCAAACAACAAGAAAAGATGATTGCTCTTGAGTACAAGGAACAAGGGGTAGAAGAGGATGGTGAAGGAAGTGTGGGAGTGCATAAGATGGGATCAGATTTTGAGGATGATAGCGATGATGGATATGAATATTGTAACGATGAGGAGGAAATGGAGGGGGATAGCGAGAAACGCGCTCCTAGGAATGCCACTTCTCATGGGAGAAGAGCACCTAGGAAGAATTTGAATGTGAGGGGACCTTCAAGAAATGCTAGTAGAAAAAGGTCGGTTGAGAAACACCGTGGTCAGGCTATGGATAAAGGCTCATCAAGAGATGACAGCAGAACAGAAGAGCATAAAGAGAGTAATTTCCGTGGGAGCAAGAAATGGGCACCTTCAAGGTATGATGGAAGAGAAAGGTCATTTGATAAACACCATGGTGGGACTAATGATAAAGTTGCATCTAGGGATTATATCAAAACCAAAATGCAGAAAGGGCATGATATACTTCGTAGCAAGAATTCAGATATAGGAGGCCCTTCAAGGAATTATGGAAGAGAGAGGTCAGTTGAGAAACACCACGGTAGGTTTAGGGATAAAGGTCCACCAAGAGATAATAACAAAGCAGAAATGCATAAAGGGCATGATATACTTGGTGGCAAGAACTCATATATAAGAGGTCCTTCAAGGAATTATGGAAGAGAGAGGTCAGTTGAGAAATACCATGGTAGGATTAGGGATAATGGTCCACCAAGAGATAATACCAAAGCAAAAATGGGGCATAAATTCGTGGAGAGTTCAAGACAGAGGTCAGCATTCCCTAAGAGCAAGCAGAGATCATCCACGGACAAGAGGACTACCATGTAGCATTTGTTAGGTTTTTTTGCTGAAAGGGGGCATGAGCAGGTTGGCTTATCTTTTATGTTTCTTTGTTTTGAATTTCACTGATTAATGTAAGTTCACCTTGTTGAAAGGTATTGATTTTGTGATAATTTAATTGGTCTCGTTTAGCTTGCGTACACATGTAAGGTGAATTCCATGTTCTATTTGTTCATTCTAATTGCAACTAGCTGGAACCAGTTTCATGGCAACTATAGTATTATTGAGGTATGACCATGTAAGACAGGCACGGCAGGTAAGTGAAGCGGAGTGAACTTTTATTTCCCCCCTCGTTTCCTTTCTTGGTAATGCTCATCCGGCCTACAAACCGCAGCATGCCATCTTTGAAGGTATACATGTACTACATTGTTACTTGATCACAAGTACTGGTTTCTCAGAACGTGCGGTTTACATTTTCTGGCTGAGTCCCATATTGCAATACCTTGTTACTTACAATGAGATGAGTTAATGTGTGATTTACGTGTCTATGCTGTAGTTATTTTCTACCTTGTAATCAATCATTCGTGCTTTTTGATGAGAATGGTATTGGCTGCCGCCTAGCATGCTTGATTCTGCCATCATGCACTCCTCAGCCTACTTGGTGACTAGTCAACTACTGATCAGCTGGTTACTTTTTAACATTTTCTTGGTTCTCTTGTTGGGTTACAGAGTTGAGTCTTGTGTCAAGATGGTTTCTGTAGCTCATTGTCATGAAGTAGCGTCCAAGTTCCCAAGCGATGAGCATCTTTCTTCTCTTCCCATTCCTCCATGAAACGATGCACCACCTCAGATCGGCAGCATACGTTCCATGTCCGCGTTGCAGCCACCGACTCCAAAGCTGTGTTCTTGAACCAATTCTCCAAGAATCCCAATCACCTGATAATTAGATGCTTCTCTTCCCCATCTTAGTTAATTAGACAAATTCCCCCACGCGTCCGACGTAGCAGCCCATCTGTGACGTTTTAATCATTTTTTAACACCGTCTCATGGTATGTCCGCATAAGGATTAAAAACGACAAATGGTGAAAAATAGAGGGTGAATCATGAATATTTATCCAGTAATAATTTTGAAAAGTAAAAGACAAAATTTTGTGACATGTCAACGTTTCAGGTCCTGCAACAATGTGAAGGCATGAGTACCCCCCTCCACTACTTTCTACTTTCTTTGGTGGCTTTGTTGCAGGGAAAGCAACTCTTTTTTTGCTGAATATGGACGAACGGTATGCGCATGGATTTTCGTTTAGTGCACTCATTCTCTTGTCGTTTTTGCATAACATAAATAAAACTTAAAATTCTTATCTTCTGCCTCTTTTTTTCCACCAAAGTAAAATACATGTTTACCCTTGATTTCTTCACAATATCAAATTTTTTAGATTAATTAAATGGTCAAATTGAAAATGGCACCAGTTTTTTTTACTATTTCTTAGCTTCTTATTTACCAGAAAGAAGTGCTAACGTTAATTTACCAAACCGGGTCCGGGGGAGCAAAATTGCAATTAGAATTTGTAGTTTGTAAGATTTTTTATATAAATTTAATACATTATCTTTAAAATTTATTTATTTATTTATTTATTTATATGGAGAAGATGGAGCATTTCCTTGAGTGGGAATGGGATCATCAGACATTGTCTTGGCCTTGGGCTCCCCCATTAACATATTCTTAGCTCTTTGTGTATCATCCTATAATTCATTCATGTTTCTATTATTTGACTCTTTTTCAGGCAACCAAAATCCTGCAACTGATCTCATGTCTCGTTGGTGGTGTGCTTGCATTGGAGATTGCAAATTTCTAACTACCATACCTTTGTGTCTCGTTGGTGTGCTTGCATATGCACCTTTTTTTTAATACAACTTTTCTGTTATTTTTTTCATATTATAAACTTCTGATACGAATCGAACTTATAACCTATTTCATAAAGATGGTACTAGACTAGTTATGCTACAACTTCATGTGATATTTTTGATCATTTACTCTTATAAATTCTTTTAACAACGGTAACGTAATTTACGTTAATATCTATTGCTTATAAGCTTATTTAAGTCACGGGAACATCACTCTTACAAAATATTCCAATCACGTTTTACAAAAGATGGAATGTAAAAGTGAGTTTAGTTTATAGTTTAGTTCAAAAGGGAAATAAAGGATGTAGGGAAGAAAAAGATCCCACACCCAATTATGCAAAATTAAACACTACAAGAACAACAAAGGAAAATGATACTGTAAAATGTAAGGGGGGTTCCTCTTTTCAAAGCGATGGTACTTTTTTTCCCATTGGAGGTAAAATGCCTCTTTGGCCACAAAGAGCTTCATGACAACCCAACAAACAACAATAGGTTTATCTATCCCATCAAGACATAGAAAAATCCAAAAAAGACAAAACTCCAAATTGTATGACTCGGATATCACCCCCCCAAAAGTAGCAAAAACTAGTCTTTCAAGCATCATCTACCATGTTACTACCATTCCCATTTCCATTCATCATCATCAACAACCCTTTACTCTCCTCATGGTCTAACTCATGTTGCCCTTTCCCAATTTGGCATGGATTCATCATCTCCATGCTAGTCATCTTTCTAGCCTTCAAAGCTTCATGCTCCCAATCTGTTTTTACCAAAACAACATACAAGATTGATATAGCACAAGCCACTTGGGCTGACAATAGCCCAAACCACAGCCCAGCAAATCCAGCATTGAGTCCAAATGCTAGGCCCACCGCGATCGGGGTGCCCACGAAGTAAAATGAGCCCAAGTTGATGCGGGCCCCGATAGCTGGCCTGGCAGTGCCACGTAGGATGCCGCAGCCAGTTGTCTGAGGGCAGTTGGCAAGCTCACAAACACCTATGATGGGCAGAACAGATGCAACCAAAGATTTAACAAGCTGATCTTTAGTGAACAAACTAGCCCATCTTTCTCTAAGGATCACTGTCCAAGTAATGTTGATGACACCAATCACAAAAGCACATCCTAATGCAACCATCGCAGCCAACTTTGCTTTGTATGGCTTGCCAGCTCCAAGCTCATTACCTACCTGCATTACATACATACCAATTAATAGACAATCAAGTATATATATTATTAGGTTTGATTTGTTGGTCAAATAGCATATGGTCACATATCAATTTAGTTTTTAGCTTTAGGAATGCTTCTCCCATGACATTACATGTGTGAACTAAATGGGTCCCCGGGCGAGCCAACTTACTCAAACAAATCTTTGGGGAATTTTATTTATGAGTACTGTATATACTTTTCTTTTCCTTTCCTAAATTCCTTTGCTTTTATGAGTCTGCCCAAAAACAATATTCTTAGTGGGCTAATAATCAAAAAAGAATGTGTATATTAATATTGTATAATGGTAAAAATACCGATAAAGTTTTGATTCAAGTCTCGTCTTCACTTAATAAAAAAACAGTTTCTTTTATTTTGTTTTAGGAGACTGAAAGAAAAAACCTCTAACCAAAAAATAATTTTTTTTCAGTCTCTCTCTTTTAAGTCAGGAATTCTGTTCCAATAGTATAAAGCAGTCATTCTCTCAGCTTCCCAACCACTTGCTTGCACACATTAATAAAGAAAGAGAAAAATAAGAATGAGGGGCCTATTTGACTTGTTGTGTTACAATTAAAGATAGGCAGCAACATAGTAACAATTTATAGACAGACACACATGAATAGCAACAAATCTATGTTATAGTGACCCATCAAAATCTAAACTCATAAAATTCACACATCTATCCATACATATAACCAACCATGTACTCTTTAGTTAAATTCGAACAACTCTTTACTAATTGATTTTCGTGTCTATAAGTAAATATGATAAGCTCGACGCAAACTAGTTAACACAAATTTGCTTGAACGAGGGAAAAGGAAACAACAGCAACAACCAAGAGAGTAGAAAGATTACCCGAGCAGAAACACAGCCAGCAAGTGCCATAGGGACAGTGTACATCATGCTGGTGGTCTGAATGAGTATCCCAGTGGCGGCCATAGCCAAAGTGGGGTTAGACAAATAGCCAGCCAGCACAGTCACAATCTCATACCACCACCACTCCAAACAAATCCCTAAACAACTGGGCACTGCCAATCTCATCAGAGGCCCCACTCCACCACACACCTCCCTAATCCCACCCTTCCACCTCATCATCTCCCACCGTCCACTGCCACTCACCCACCACACATACCCCACCATTAGCACCACCATGTTCATGTTTGTCACCACCGATGCCATCGCCACCCCCCGCACCCCCATCCCCATCACCACCACCGCCACGTAGTTCATCGGCACGTGGAACGCCACCGCCACCAGGGAGCAGTACATCATTGGTTTCGTCACCTGCTGTGACCTTAAGAAAACCCTCAGCGGCTGCAGCAAGGTGTTTGTTAAAAGGTCTGGGAGAGAGTAAATACAGTAGGTTGCAGCCATTGCAGTGATTTTGGGGTCCTGGCCCATCAGGTTCATGATTGACTCAAGATAAACCCACAACAGGCTTATGGGTATGATTGCGATGAGGAGGATCAAGATCATGCGCTGAAGAGAAAGGGACAAGAGGTCCCAATTCTTAGAGCCATAAGCCTGGCTGCAGACTGGCTCAAGACCAGAGGCTAACCCCACAAGAACAGAGTAGCCAGTGATGTTAGTGAACCCAATGGAGAGTGCACCACCAGCTAGCTCTAGGCTGCCTAGTCTGCCCAAGAACATCACTGACACAACTGCCCTGAAAAAAGCCATTAAATGAGCAGCTGTTATTGGCAAAGCCATCCCCCATAACTCTTTTAGCTCTTCAACAACCTGTTTTGTTGGCAAACCCAAGAAAATCAATAACCCAAAACAAACCAACATTTATTTATACACGTCAAAATCACAAATTGCTGTAAAGTGAGAAAAAAAACATAGAGACTGGTCCCAAATTCTTCTTGTGTTTTTTACCTGAGAAGCAGAGGGAAGTTTGTGTGACAGGAAATCTGGGTCTTTATCTCCCATCTTTCTTACTTTTCTTCTCAATCATATAAACTGCAAGCAAATACTGTATCAAGAAAGCAACTTTGTTTTAGGACATAAAGAGACCAACTTTCGGAGTGTATGCTTAAACCCGCGCAAGAAATGATCACACTTTCGCCAACGCTAACTAGAGAGGTAATCTTTTCAAAAGATTTTAGAGATGGAATGGAGCCGAAGAAGTGATAAAGCTTCCACCTTTATTGAAAAACAATAGCAAATTAAAAAACAGAGTAGGAACAAAAAGAGTGAGAACCCACCTTCTGGTTTGCTGTGTTCTATCTGTTAAATGAGAGGGGAAGAAGAAGAGAGGACGAGAGCATTAAACAGGAGTAATGTAACAGCAAGAAAAGAAGAGGAAATGCTTTGGGCGGCAAGTAAGGGAGTAGGATATTTAAGTGTCTATAATGGAAGCTATATAGTATCTATGTAATAAACGCATGAGATATTTTGGCGATCCATGGCTGCTTTGTTTGAGGTTTTGGTATTTATTGTGGAGATTGAGAAGGACAAGAAAGGCATTAAAGATTTGGTAATGGCGGCGAGAATCAAAGTGAGAAGGAAAGGGAAAGGGAAAGGAAAGGAAAGGGCATAAGAAAGATGGATAGGCAGAGCTGAGAGACTGAGAAAGGGAGAGCAGGGATTTTAAAGGTTTATTATTGCCACGGAAAAAGAAAAGAAAAAGAAAAGAAAAAAATCGAGAGCAGAAAACCTTTTAATAGGATTATTAATTTACTAATAGAGACATCTTCCAAAAAACTAAAAATAAGACACGACAGCACAACAGAGGTGCTAGAGAGTAGGGTTCGCAATTTCCGCCCGATGATATGGATATTCGTCGGATACTCGCAATTGCGGGTGGGTATTATCCGCAGTTTGTGGGTATTTTGCAGGTATGGATTTACCCGCACCCGCAAAGTGCGGGTATGGATAGTGCTTACCCGCTGCAAGACCCGCACTAAATACCCGCAAAATGTGAGTATGGATACCCGCAAAATGCGGGTATGGATACCCGCAATAATACCCGCAAAATATATATACATATCATAAAATTTGTAAACCTTAGTAAATCCCATAGTAAAATACAAACCATAAATTAAAGTTTACATATCCACTAAAATAATTTTTCAACTATTTTCCAATCCAAAGTACTCCCTCCGGTTCCTAATAAACGTCATTTTAGGATTTGCTTTTACTATTCCGGCACGTATCTTAAAGCGGCCGGAATAGTCACTATTTGAAACAATTTGCCCCTAATTTTTTCTCAGAAGTAACGTACGTTCGAAAAAAAGTACAGAATTTTTTGGGGTCAAATAGTGAATCATCCGGCCTCCTTAATATGCGTTCCATACTGAATATTGGAATGCGAGGAAATCATTTAATTGGAACCAGAGGGAATATAATACAAACCATAAATTTAAATGACTTTAAAAGGGTGTTTGAAAATATTAAACATGAAATTACTTGAAAATTTAAATTTTAAAAAATTTGCAGGTATCCGCGGGTACAATTTGTCTTCTCTTACCCGCTCCGCACGGGTGCAGGTGCGGGTGCGGGTATGGATAGTGCCTTACCCGCTCCATTGTCAACCTTATTAGAGAGGGGTAGTGAAGTAAACCTTTGGTTGGGCACCGCCTGGTTACTCTAACGACTTGGTATAGAAAGATCGAAGGAAGTGAGGCTTGGAAAGAAATGTGTCGGCCGGAGTCAAGTCAGGTCAGGTCAGGTTAGGTATCTGCCGATCGACAATTTGTATCCAATACGTCGTTTCCGTTTTTTAATAATTTTGCATCATACAATGAAAGAAAGAATTCATTTCAAGCGTAACCCGGTGTGTTATTTCGAGTCCGGATAAAAGAGATATGTTTGGAATAACTTTCTAATATATTATGTTCTTTTTTAAATCTGATTTAAGGTTCAAAATAATTTTGCTTAAAAAAAATTTAATCATTAGATTAGATTTAAAAAAAAGAAAGAATCGAAAGCTATCTCAAACAAAGTTATCTTACTTTCAAGATTGAAATGTCATCATTAAGGTGGTGGATGTCACAAGCGACACTGCTCATTTGTCTATGCTACTTGATCTTAAATTTTTTAGACCATATATGAATAAAACTATGAAATCAGCATTATGTAATGGAGAATGAAAGGAGAATATATATGTCTTACCAAAGCTTGTAAAGAGAAACGTATATACTACTTTGTTGCACTAACAAAAGAGAGATTATTGTTCATTTCAATAATCTAATTAATGAAATTTGTAATTTAAACATTTCTATAACGATCCTCGAACAAAATAAGCATCTTAATTAAGAAAGACAGTAGTTTAGAGAAAGAACCATTAACATGCATGAAAGCAAAGTTAAAGAACCAAAAGAGACGAGCTTTATCCTTATTGACATTGTCGATAATCTGGTTTTAGAGTGAGAGACAATGTATTGATTAATAATAACAAACAAATAATTAAAAAGAGTTGTTTTTACGGACTTAACGGGCTAAAAAACACTTAGATTATACATGACCTAAATTGGCGCATTAGTATATTCTTTCGTGCGTTGCATTATTGCGGTAAGATACTATCATACTAGTATAAATTATCCTATGAAGAAGACTGGAATATTTTGGTCAATAATTATGCAATTAGATGGGTAGATACAGGACCTAGCTAGTATACATCATATGTTTGCAATTGCATTTGCATGTGCTGTCCATTAACATCTTGTAATTGTTCAATCAAGTGCTCATTCTGATATTTAATTATGGATGCTCCTCTCTAGCCAAAGTACACTCTTTTGGAAAAAGACACATTATTATTAATCCGGTAAAAAAAGAAGGTTAAAGATGATAAATTTAATCGAAATCGAACCGAATTGATCTGTAACAAAATTAAAAATTAAGTACTATAGCACCAGAGCATTTGTTTTCTATTTGCTTTAACTTTTCACACAATTCAGAGCATCATATCAACTCCTCTAATAGTCCACACTAAAAAGAAAAGAGTATTACCTAATTATAATGGAATATATTTTTCCTCAATGAATTGTATAAACAACTTCACGTGCAACAACAAAACCCAATCCTTGAAAAACTTTATGCAACAGTTAATAAATATATTTTTACAGGATATAATAGCATGCTGTATTTTAGCTGACCAGTAAGAGCTGTACCTTCATCAATCATCAGTTGCAGACATTGTAACCACTTTAAATGAGAGCTTTAACTAGGTTCTGAACCTAACAGCGCCGAAGATACCTTCTCCAGGTTCATTCCTATGGCCTGAAACGATGAAGATGATGAGGGAGCTGGCGCTGAAGCTGCAAAAGTCGAGAGAGCACTGACATTACTGCTCACTGTAATGCTCGTTCTGCTGATGGAGCCTTCGGTTATCATGTTTGGTGCCGGTGGTCTATCAATCTCTGTGATCCCCTCCAGCATCTGCACCACCTTCCCCATCATTGGCCTTTGAGATGGTTGCTCCTGGATGCACCAAAAACTCACCTGAATTGTCCTTACTACTTGCTCCATATCAACACCTTGATGGACAAGCCCTTTATCCACAATTGCATTTACATTCCCCTTCTCAAACTCTTCATAAGCCCACACAGAGAACTTCTTTCGGTTTGTTTCTTCGGAAACATCAAAATTCCTTCGCCCACTCACCATCTCCAGCAAAACCATACCATAACTATAAATATCAGATTTGGAAGTTATTGGAAGATTTGCAAGCCATTCTGGTGCCAAATATCCTCTTGTCCCCCGAACACTTGTCAGTGTCCTAAACCTGTGATCCTTGGGGTTTATGAGCTTTGCAAGACCAAAATCTGACACCTTAGCACTGTAATTCTCATCCAAGAGAATGTTCTCTGGCTTGATATCACAGTGAACAATGCAGTCTCGACATTCCTCGTGAAGGTATGTGATTCCTCTGGCAGTTCCAAGGGCAATGTTAAACCTGGACTCCCAGTTTAATTGCTTCCCTTGCTGCTCATCTGTGGTGAAGATAAGACTATCAAGAGAACCGTTTTTCATGAACTCATACACCAAGAGTCTATGGCGCCCCTCTGAGCAAAAGCCAATCAATCTAACCAAATTCAAATGGTGAGTGCTACTTATAGTTGCAACCTCCATTCTGAACTGCTTCTCACCTTGCTCAATTCCCTCAAGTTGCTTCACGGCAACTACTGTTTTATTAGCAAGAACCCCCCTATAAACAGCTCCGAATCCTCCAGCGCCAAGCTTCTCCTTAAAACCTTTTGTTGACTGCTGAAGCTCCTTATATGAGAACTGCACTGGAGCACCAGAGGCATACTCAAGAAGAGCATACTGAGCTGCAAGACTCCCGAACTTGGGACTATTTCTACAACACCACCACCACAAACCACCCTCTAAAGCAAGCAAACCTAGAAGGGTCACAACAACAACAACAAACACAACCCACGCGTGCACTCTCCAACCCTTGCCCTCTCCAGCAGGCTGTAGGTCAGACGAAGGATTAGGTAGCACAGGGCCACAAACCTTCACGTATGAAGTACTAGGGAGAGAGGGATTCTGGTACCCACTAACAAAGCCAGGTGTTTTCAAGTAACACAACCCAGTTCCATCAGACAGAGAAGTTGATGCAACACAAGAACCACTTGAAAGACAATTTAATCTGCAAGCTGATATCCCCACAAAGAAAACCTGAGAGGTTAGCTCTGGTTGGTACGTCAACCACATGGCATGATCTAACTCCAACATAGTGCCACTTCCTGGACAATTTGCAATTTCCACTTTCCTTTTACACCCTCTTCTACTATCATCCGCATCAATTGGCTCAAAATTCTGAGATGGGCATCCACAAATTGGACTGGAATCATTGTAACTGCAAACCCCTAAATCCCCACAGTAACCAAAAACCTGGCATTGATCAGTCAAAGCTGCCCACCTCATGGTTATAATCCCACTTCCTCTAATAGAACTATACATCCTCAAATTACCATCATCATCCAACCTCAAAAACCTCATCACATCACTCCCTTCTGCGTAATCATTACTATATGCAAAAATGTAATCGTTTGTTAAACTCGGATCGGAAATAGACAGAATGCCAATTGACTCCACAGCAATAGTTGGTGAAGTTAGATTAGCATTGACAGAAGAATTCAAGCCTTGGTTCCAATACACAACGGAATCATTCCAAGACAAAGTCAAATTTCCGGAGTTCAAAATCCCAAAAGAATAAGCCCCAGATTTTAAAACTTGACTAACACTAAAACTTTGATTAAGCACAAGAGTATCAGTAGGATTACCAAAGCTAGACCAGACGGAGGCACCAGCGGAGTTTAGAAGCACTAAATTGCCAAAATCATTGAGGGAGGCAGAGGTGGCGCCAGGGCGGGTGTTGTTGGAATCCCAGACGGCTGCGCCGGAGCCGTTGACGAGCTGGAGGTTGCCGTTGGGGCGGAAATGGAAGGACCCAGATGAGTCAATGACGGCAGAAGGGCCGCCAGCGGTCCAGACAGGGACGCCGCCAGTGTAGTTGATGGTGGCAGTATAGAGGGAAGGACCCACTTGGGTGAATCCAAAAAGGAAAGTACTTTGGGGGGAAGTGAGCAGGATTCGGGAGGTTGCGGTGGAAGGGGAGATGGAGGTACCTGGAGAAAGTGTTGTTTGGGCTAGAGTGAGAGTACAGGTGGTGAACAGGAGGAGGAAGAGAGATTGGAGTATCATCTGTTATCTGTTTGTTCTGGTTTAGGGTTTATGGAGATAGCTCTGCTTGTTGGCCGTGTATGGTGGTGGTGGTCGTTTGCAGTGTGTTTTGGGTTTGACTCGGAATTTCATTTTTGGTAATCAATTTGTTTTCCCTTTTTTTCTTTTTTTTCTTAGTTTGATTCTCTTGTTATCCAGCTTAAGTACTACTCCCATCCAGCTTAAGAAAAGATTAAAAGGGAGTATTATCTAAATTTGCCACCATTGTTAAGAGTCTGGAACGAAATTACCGCTAGCGTTATCTAACAGTGTTAGATTAATTATGATGACGTGACTGTTGTATGTATTAAAACATTATAATTGACTATATAAAAGATAATTAAATATAATTAAAAACTCTGAAAATGTGGGAAATTGTATTTAAAAATTATAAAAAAATACTATTTAATACATATAACAACCACATCAACCTAATTAATGGAAGTTCCATCAATCTAGTGGCAAATATAGGCAATTGTGCATAAATTGGGTGTAAAATTTAAAATACTGGTAAAAAAAACCTATTTTTGGACAGTGATGGATGCAGAGAAGATAAGTCCAGTCCTCCTTCTTTTACACCTCAAAAATTACACAATTATGAGCCAACATATAACTCCCATCCTCCGTGATTAATTGCATTTAAGCACCGCAGCTAAGCTAACCACAAGAAAGCAAAGCAGAGCAAAAGAAGAAGAAGAATGAGTCTCCTCCTCCACTCTGATATTTTCCTTTCCTCAATCACTCTCCTCTTCCTCTGCTGCAACTTGTCTTCTTCCTCAACTACAACTACCAT
This sequence comes from Viola odorata, assembly GCA_963691705.1. NCBI lineage: Eukaryota > Viridiplantae > Streptophyta > Magnoliopsida > Malpighiales > Violaceae > Viola > Viola odorata. Next base: position 563,876 of record OY829537.1, read on the forward strand.
AATACCACCTGGCTCATCCCTACCAGCCTCCAACACAGATCATCTTCGTCATCAATCCAGCTCCAGCAGCAGCTGGTCTTCTCCAGACAAAAGTTTCTCTCTCGGTTTCACTCAAGTGGGTCCCAATTCCTACTCCTTCTCCATCTCTTACCTGGGCAGAGAACCAATCTGGACACCTGGTCTTACGACTGTCGACAGAATCGGGGTCTTCCATTTCTCCTCCACTGGCAATCTTCAGCTCATCAATGGCTCTGGAACCATTCTGTGGGACTCCAAAACTGACAACCTCGGCATCAACTCAGCTTCACTTGATGATTCTGGCAATCTAATCCTCTCCAAAGACACAGTTCCTGTCTGGTCCACTTTTGACAACCCAACAGACTCTATTATTCCTTCACAGAACTTCACAAAGAACCAAACTTTACGATCTGGGTCTTATTCCTTTCGCCTTTTGGATTCAGGAAATCTGTCACTGACATGGAATGAGAATGTCATGTACTGGAATCAAGCATTGAGCTCCTCTGCTTCCAACTTCACCTCTCCAACCTTGGAGCTGCAACCGAATGGAATTCTGCAGATTTCTGATGGGAATTTGAGGAGGTCAGTGATCGATGTAGCTTATAGTAATGATTATGGAGAAGGAACTGATGTATTCAGGTTCTTGAGATTAGATAAAGATGGGAACTTCAGAATGTATAGTTTGTCTAGTGGTAATAATGAGACCACCTCAGCAATTGTGACATGGGGTTTGATTTCTGATCAGTGTCAGGTTTTTGGATATTGTGGGAACATGGGGATTTGTCGTTATAATGATGAGTTAAGTTCCAGTCCAATTTGTGGATGCCCATCTCAGAATTTTGAGTTTGTTGATGTGAATGACGAGAGACAGGGATGCAAACGCAAAGTTGAGCTTCAGAATTGTCAAGAAAGTGCTACAATTTTGGAGATGAAGCATACCAAGTTCTTGACATACCTTCGAGAAGAAATATTCACTACTGGCATAACAGCTTGCAAATCAAATTGTCTGTCTAGTGAGTCCTGTGTTGCTTCCTCTTCTCTATCAGATGGAACCGGATTCTGTTACATGAAAACACCAGACCTTGTTAGTGGATATCAGAATCCAGCACTTCCCAGCACTTCATATGTCAAAGTTTGCGCTCCAGCGCGGCCAAATAGATTGAACTCCTCTTCACTAAATGATGGGGAGAGCAAGTGCCGGAGATTAGCAATTTGGGTCATTGGTTTCGCGACTCTAGCTACCGTCTTAGGTATGGTTGCCTTATTCTGTTGCTTCTCGTGGTGGTGGTGCTATAAAAATAGTTCGCAATTTGGTCGTCCTTGGGCTCAATACACACTCATTGAGTATGCCTCCGGTGCTCCGGTGCATTTCTCTTACAAGGAGCTGCATAACTTGACAAAGGGGTTTAAGGACAAGCTTGGGACAGGAGGGTTTGGGGCAGTTTACAAAGGAATGCTTGCTAATAGAACAGAAGTTGCAGTGAAGCAACTCGAGGGAATTGAGCAGGGCGAGAAACAGTTTCGAATGGAGGTTGTAACTATTAGCAGCACTCACCACTTGAATCTGGTGAGATTGGTTGGTTTTTGCTCTCAAGGGAGACACCGCCTTCTAGTATACGAGTTCATGAAAAATGGCTCCTTGGATAGTTTCCTCTTCTCAGCAGAAAACCAGCCAAGGACATTGTTGAATTGGGAGCGTAGGTTTAACATTGCCCTCGGGACTGCCAGAGGGATCACATATCTTCATGAGGAATGTAGAGATTGCATCGTTCATTGTGACATCAAACCAGAAAACATTCTCTTGGATGAGAATTTCAATGCAAAAGTGTCTGATTTCGGGCTCGCGAAACTCGTAAACACGAAGAATCATAGACAACGGTCCATGAATGTGAGAGGGACTAGGGGATACTTGGCACCAGAATGGCTAGCGAACCTTCCGATTACATCGAAATCGGATGTGTATAGTTACGGGATGGTTTTGCTGGAGATAGTGAATGGAAGAAGGAACTTTGAAGTCTCCAAAGATACTAATCAGAAGAAGTTGTCAGAGTGGTGTTATGCAGAGTTTGAGAAGGGTAATGTGGAGGCAATAGTTGACAGAAAGCTTGTTCATCATCAAAAAGGTGAGGAAATGGACATGGAACAAGTAATGAGAGCTGTTCAGGTCAGTTTTTGGTGCATTCAGGAGAATCCATCTCAGAGGCCAACCATGAGAAAAGTAGTGCAGATGCTGGAAGGGGTTGTGGAGATTTCAAGACCACCACAACCAAAGGTATTGGACTGTGCTGCTTTCTCTAGTTTTGAAGTTTCAGCTCCACCCCCACCTCCTTCTTCTTCGTCGTCTATCCAAAGAACTGCCGGAATTTCGCCAAACGATTCTTCAAGGAATGCATAAAGTGCAGATTTGGGATTGTTATCTCACAAGCACACTATCAATACATTACAGGTGTTAGTTTATCGTTACCTCTTCATGTATCCTCTCTACATCTACAAAAATGGAAGACTAATGGCACTCGAACATTGTGGAATTCCAAAGGATAATGGCTCGCACATCATAGTTTACAAGGGTACGTCACTTATATTTTACATTAAGGCTGGAAACTTACATCCTAACTAGCAATACTTCCAAAATTATAACATACTAGTAAACAGTAGAGGTGGATATGAATATAATGATATGTAGACTAGAGCATGGCTAGTTGTTTGATATTGATGGGGCAAACTTCTGTTAAGAGACTGGAAGTGTAAGCCTTTGTTGCAATTTGAACATTGACTGCTTCTGTTGGATGCAACCCATCAAAGAAGACATGAATGTTCCTGTTTTCACAGATCAGCCCATCTCTTTTGCACAGTATCCCATTCCCACCTTCTCTTGGTGACATCACCTCACAGCAAGCATTGCTGGTGTCTTTAAATCCTGTTGGATTATGGAAAATCGAAAAGAAAGTTTAATAATCTCACTTCCACACATTCATTTAGTTGCTATCTTTTTTTCTCATGCCAAGGTCTTGAATCTTAAAACTTCACATAATTTTATTGAATAAATATCGAGTAGTTAATACTAAATTGAATTCATATAAGTTAAGGTTAAATAAGTCCACATATATGTGACATGAGCTACCGTCTTGAATTCAGATAAGCTGAGATTGATCGGATTTTAGCGGTAAATTTTGAAAAACAGGCAGATGAGAGTATATTTTACCTTTGGAGGCAGGATTTCTGATGATATCTCTGATTATTTTGTAAGAGTTGACAAAGACGAGACTGGAACCAGGCATTTGTTGGTGGAACAAGCCCAACTGAGACTGCAACCGAGCATTGAAGAGGTGAGCAGCTTTGTTTAGACCTTGAATGCACCCGTTATTAGTATTACTACCACCTTGATTCATCTTATAATTAACCATTGGGCTGCACCCAATTGGGTTCACTGCCATCAACACAAACTTGCGCGCCCCTAAGTTATACAACTTCTGCAACAACAACAACATCACCGACGACACCGATCGTCAGCAGCTAGCGTTGAGAATATATTATAATTTTGACTGCAGTAATTTTGATACGGTATCAAAACTTTGGTGATTAAGCGCCGGTCAAGAGTTCAAATCTTGTGACTCGTGTATGTATATATGTACGTAATTGAAAGAAGGTTAATTTATTGAATGCATATGTACGTACCTTAAGGTAATTAGATAACGAGGTTGTGAGATTGGCAGTGAAGAGTAGAAGACTGATAGTAGTATTATTATTATTATTAATGGTTTTGGATGATGATGGCGATGGCCTGAGGAAGTAATTGAATGAGTAGTCGTTCCCGCCAGTTCCCACAACAAACAAGTACTTTGACAGTAAATCCCTGCTTTTCACTCCCACCTGCCCTTCTAAATCTGCCAATGTCACCTCCTCAAAGTTCCTAATTTGTTGCCTCAAGCTCGTCACGTTACGCTGCGTAATGTCAAACATATCATAAATATAAGCCAAACACTAAACATGGGTTCGAATCTCATTTTTAGCAATTTTTAAACTCAGCATCGTCGGTTTCCCAGTCCAACCGGCTGGGGTGAGCTGGGTTGGACGACCTGGGTTCTCAATATAGTGAAAAAAGAAATAATGAAGATGAGAGAGAACATGATCGGATCTTACAGCGAGTGAGCCAGTGTGATCAAGAATGCCAGAAGCAGCAGAAGCAAAGTTGACACCATGGAGGATGTTAGGTCCCTTAGTTGAGGGGTGAGAGAAAGGAGGAATGAAAGGAAGAGAAAGATGGTGAGAGAGAAGATCAATCACATTCTTGCCATTAGTGAACCTACCAGAAGGGCCAGAAGGGAAGTCTATTCCATATGGGAAATAGTCTGCTTTAGCAGCTGAGTTTTGTAGGAAATTGTTGTTCCCATTGTCAACTAAAGAGCTGCCAAACACAAACATCCCTAAAACCTCACCTCCTCCTCCTCCTCCTCCTTCTCCATAGCAATTGCGTGGGACAAACCAAGAAATCAATAGTACTGGAAAAACAACAAGTGTTCTAATTATTGGAACCATCTCTACCTACAAATAGTTGCTGTCTGGACCAAGGATTGTACTCAAGTGAGAGGGGATACAACATGGGAAGAAGGGCTGATTTATAGAAAGGAGAAGTCCTCATTTTATCTTAGACAAAAAAAAAACACCCAAAATGTCAATTTTTAAATGGATGGAGAGAGGTGAGTTAGTTCAAATATGATTGATCTTAATAAAAAACACAATTTAATCAATCTCATTTTATAACAGAAAAAAAAAATACATACGTTTATCATAAAAGAAAAATACACTCCCTTCGATTTTTTATAACAGAAATTTCAAGATATTAAAATAATAATAATTTTACTTAAAAGTAGTGAGAAAGATGAAGAGTTATTTTAATTATTGAAAATGTAAAATATATATATACTCATTGACAGATATTTATGACTGTAATTATTGAAAAATACTCCCTTCGAATTTTTTAAATGACTCTTTGCTACAGTAACAAAAAGTAGCTTAAAGACCAAAAAGTCAAATAATTACTACAGTAACAAAAACAGCAAAGAGTCATTTAAAAATTTCCAGAGGGAGTATAAAATATGTAAAAAGACACTAAACTCATTGAAACTTTAAAGTAAACATCTAAAATAATTATTTTTTAACTCAAACTGGTTAGCTAGATATATTATACTGTAGTCATTTATTACATATTACTACTTGATTGTACGAAAGAAAACATGATGTACAGAGTAAAATTGACAAGTTTGCATTAATGGTTTTGCTCCCTGTGGAGACTGCCGATGATAGTTATCTCGAATCATCTAATTTTGAGCAATAAATGAGGCACAGTGCCGGTAGGTATGGCAGCAACCCAGCAAGCAAAGGTGCAAGGGGGGGTGTAGCTTAGTTGTTGCAGTCATTGAATGCAGCACTTATTTCTACTACCAACAAGACGCCCCGAGCGGCTTAAGGCACCCACAGGTCCCTCCAGTTAATATTTTCATTTTTGTCAATCCATTTTTTAAAAACTGTTCGTTTTAGTCCCTTCTGTTAGGTCCGTTAGTACCACAAAGTCCCACCTGACGGAAAAGGACTTAACGGAGACAAACGTCCGTTAAATCCCATTATTTTATTAATTTTTCTGATAATAATACTGTTCATGGGCCCCATCTTGTCAGATTTTCTGTAATTTTTAATTTTTTCTTCCATTTTCAAGGAAAATTAATTAACCTAAAAATCTAAAAAATTCTTAAAAAAATGTAAAAATTCCAAATAAAATGTAAAAATGCATAAAAAAGTAAAAATTCATTAAAAATGTAAAAAATTACTAAAAAATCTAAACAATCACAAAAAAATGTAAAATTAATTAACCTAAAAATTCAGAAAAAATGTAAAAATTCTAAAAAAAATCTAAAAATTTCAAAAAAATTCTAAAAATCTAGGAGAAAATGTAAACATCCAGAAAAAATATAAAAATCTAGAAAGAATGTAAAAATTTTAAAAATAATTTGTACATATTTAGGAATTGTTTATTTTTTTGTAATATTTACATATTTTCTGGATGATTATATTAATTAATTTGTTTTTGAAATTTTTACATTTTTTTCCAGATTTTTAGGTTAATTAATTTTATTAAAAAAAAGTTTACATTGTTTTTTACATTTTTACATTTTTTCGTGACATTTAGATTTTTTTTAGAATTTTTACACTATTTTTTTTTGGAATTCTTACATTTTTTTTAGAATTTCTACATTTTTCCTGGATGTTTAGGTTTATTAATTTTTTTTATTTTTTTTTACATTTTTTTGTGAATTTTTACATAGTTAATTTTGTAATTTTAATTAATTTCTTTGAAAATGGAAGAAAAAATTGAAAATTACATAAAATCTGACGAGATGGGCCCATGAACAGTGCTATCATCAGATAAATTAATAAAATAATGGGACTTAACGGACATTTGTTTCCGTTAAGTCCTTTTCCGTCAAGTGGGACTTCGTGGTGCTAACGGACCTAACAGAAGGGACTGAAACGAACAATTTTTGAAAAATGGATTGACAAAAATAAAAATATTAACTGGAGGGACCTGAGGGTGCCTTAAGCCCGCCCCGAGCCCAATCAATAAACTTGGGAACTGTTCCATATTTGTGTCATGTTGATGCATTGCCCAAGCAAATAGTACTAGAACATTCATGATTACCATATATAATCAATCTCCTAATTTTATGATAACTACATCTTGACCATCTTAACATCATATGTCATGTTCGCTGTTATACAAACGTTAGTTTTTGATATCTGAAGCATAATTTGGAAGCAGAGAGGTGAGAGTTGTTATACGAAATCGGGGACTGAAATGCTTCTGTTTTCCAGGTACTAAATAGTCCAGAACTCCATTCATCACTATTTTAAGCGCACATATGCAACTTAACAAACTAGGCGCGACTCAATCTTCCTCTTCTTGACCATTCGAAATTGCACATACAGATTTGTTTATTCATTGAACAAAAATGATGCATATAATTCCTACAAGAAACCCGTGGCGGAATGCATATATAGTATTGTGTCTTCTTATAATCATGTAAATGTAATCACAATTTCTTTTGTAGAAACTAAGCGTGCCATAAAAGAAGAAAAACATCAAGATTAAAATACACACGCCCAGAGAAGTATTGTCTTAATCCTTATGTCCCCCTTTAATAAAACAATTATGTTAATTCTTATGTCATTCATTTTAAGAAGAAATGCATCTAAAGCCCCATCTTTAACGCATGCTACAGTTGCACAAAAGTGCGCACCATGGATAAGAATGAGCTACTTAGAGTAGCATTGTAACAGTAAGAACAAGAGGAAAAAGCATGAAAATACAAACTGTCCATTTAAAATAAATATTGCATCTAACCAAAAAAGTGTCAATTTCACATATTCCCAAAGAATCATAAATGTGCGTCTTGTTCATGAGAGTACAGGAACTGGGAATCAATTTACAGAGAAACAAAAGATAATGGCAATGGATTTTTTTCAATTACAATAAATAATGACAAAATAGAGAATACACGCACATAGACAAAGGATTGAAACGTGAAAGGAAGGACACACCTAGATTTAATTGAACTCGGAGGTGATCGGAATTGAGGCCGTAAACGAAGCGTCAGATTAGGATGGTGGCAATCCTTTGTCCCAGTAATCTGAGGCGGTCACTGCTAGTTATGATGAGGACGGAGACGACGACCAACGGTGGTGGTGGAAGCAGAAACTAGTTGGAGAATTATGGTTTACGATTCTTATTTGCTGCTGTTATTATTATTTGGCACTGGGCCTTATTTTTTTTAATAGATGGTTTGGAACCAGAGCTATAGTGATTTTACTGTTGCCCGCCTTCTTTCAGTTTAGAAGGATTGATAAAACCTGCTCAATGATCATGCTTACTGCTGCAAATGAGTCAAGTCGTTTGGGAGTTGTCTGAAGTTCGGTTTGTAAAAAAATTATTAAAGATTGTTCAATAAAACTCGTTAATCATGTTCAAGTTCATTTACAAACACTTCTTTGAGATGAGTCGAATTTGAGCTTTATTAAGTTCAACTCATGAAGCTCATGAGCTAGTTTTATTAAGCTCGTTTATAAGGTTGAGAGTTCATCTTATATAGTTAATCTTTTAATTTTTATATTTTATATATATTTTTTAAATTTAGTGGTTTAAGAAGTGAGTATAAGTATATCAAAGTTTTTTTAAGGAAAGAAATAGTAATGATTTTATTATTATTTTTATTATTTTCACAACCATTAAGGAGCCCAGCCCATTAGTTGGAACGATAGGCCCATAGTTTCTGTATAGACAAAGTGAACGGGCTCCTGTCCTGACAATTAGTATTATATTACGAATAAATTATAAAATTTGAAACTATGAAACCGTTGCTAAATCCATATGGAAATAGGAATTCCTATGGGATTTGGAAACAGAAACCGCCATACTTCACCTCGCTCCACTCTCTATAAATTAGTAGCAGACAGCAATCCCAACACAATTCTCATTCAATCAGATCTTTCAAAATTAGTGGATTTTTTTCTCTCTTCTTTCCCTCTTTTATTTGCAAAGAAAACATGTCTACTGCTACTATGCCTATGGCTTCTCTTTCTGGGCATGTAAACATGAGCCTTTTGACGGATAATTTTGTACTTCTCAATCAACCCGTTTTCTTTATGGAGATTCGATCGTCCGAATACCCAACTAGTTACATCCCAATCTCGTCTCTCCTTCTCGCTGGATCTACTCAAGCGTGCTCTTCTTACATCATAAGTTGCATCCGCTCCTCCATGTACAGTCTTGACCGTCCGACCTGCGAATATATGGGCCGCTGCATCGCCTCCTTCGCTTGTTGGGTTGTGAGGAATTATCGGGTTCGTGGGTTTTACATCTTGGTTGAGGTGGACATGATTGGGTCTGATGATGGGAGGAAGATTGAGGAGGAGGAGGAGAAGATGATCGCGTCTGATGTTGGAGGCGGCGAATTGGACGGCGAGGTATGTGCCGTTTGTTTGGATGAGTTATCGGGTCGGATTGAGATAGCCGGGTTGCCTTGCTCTCACGTGTTTCATCAACGCTGCATCCATCGTTGGATTGGGTACAAGAATTCGTGTCCGCTTTGTCGCTGCCCAATTTATGATTGATCAATTTTGTTTTTGATAATCATTATTTCCATTATTTCTTTATTTATACTCTTTCCGAATTTATTTAATTGTACATTTTAATTAATTATCATATTTATAATTCCTAAAAAATTAGTTAATATTTTTTAATTATAATTTTTATTTTTTTCATAAATTACAAAATTTAACCAAATTAATTTAAAATACGTTAATTTTAGATTTATCAATTTAAAATAAAATAATTAATATAATAAATAAAAAAAATTAATACAGTATATTTTTAAACGAAATCAATAATTACGCCATTCGATTAAAATTTCAGATGAAGTAATATTATATTGTTATTGCTTAATGACATGGAAACCCATCATTGACCCATCCATCCACCTAGAAGTGGAACCACCGTACCATACGTGCATCTCAGCGCGTGCGGGCAACACTCCCTACTCAACTCATCGATTTTTTATAATTATTTTTTTTTTTAAACAAAAGAGGAAAAGAAAAGAGAGAGAGGGAGAGAGGGAGAGAGAGAGGAGAAAACAGAATCTAAATCCTTCCTTCCTTAATCATCCTCCTCCTTCTTTTAACTCTCCGCTACAGCCTATAATACAAAAATATAATTACAACCTTCTCACTTTCACACAACAAAAGCAACTGTCTTTGTCTTCTAACATCCTAGGAATCTTAAAAGCAAGTCACCACCAACAAGAACAACAGCAGCAGCACAAACAGTTCTTCAGGTTTGTGTTCTTGGATCTCAGTCATGACTTACTACATGTATCTGGTTTTTCTATCTGTTTCAGATGACCATAATCCTGTTTCTGTTAGATCTCTTGTTTGTGCACATGTATGTTCTATTGGCTGTTTGGTGAATTGGGTATGGACTATTGGTACACATGAGCTCTATTGGTTAATGTTTGTTTGGGTTTGATGGGGGCACTGTAGTGCTCAGTTGGTTAAATACTTGCTATATTTGGTACTTTCTTTGAGATGGGTTTCATTGTTTTTTATTGAAGATGGGACAGTGATGTTAATGTCTTAGATTTTAGTTTGGGGCTGTAGGTTGACTGGCTTATGGGGATCTTTGAGCTGGGATTCGGTTAATTGGTCTACAATTGTGGATGGACTGTGAGTTTTAGTGAATGATGGAATTCTTAGACACAAAGGTTAATAGTATTTTGAACACCTATTTACCATGGAGTGAACGAATCGAGGGAATTGTTTTGTCACTCATGAATTCAACTATTGCAATGATGTTCTAATTTGTGTTGTCCTGGCATTTTCTCGTTCTTGTAAGTTTACTCTCCTGGGTTCAATTAATTCCCCTGGATTTAGAAAGTCTAGGGCTTATTCAATTATTTTGCATTAACGGGTTTAAACAATGAACTTGTTATGACTGATGCGAAACCTTGATATCATATATGAATTGGAGCGTAGAATGGAGCTCTGATTGATGTGTTTATTTCAATATGGGTGGCATTGGTGGGAGATATGCAGTAAAATGAAGATAACCTTCTTGCTTTGGAAATTTGTTTGAAGGTTCAAGAAGTGTAAAAAATGGCCTTTAGAGATTCTATGCTAAAAATAGCAATGAGCTTATAGTTGGTGGATTAGGAGCATCCAGTTGCAAAGCACTCGAGGAGGAAAAAAATGCTGGCAATATGTTGGCTGTGATTAACTGAGTAACTTGCAAAGAACGCCCAGTGGTTGTGCTACCTGCATTTCTTTCACTTCCTACAGTTGCTGTGGTGTTCCGTCTCAGTTGGGATTTCCCCTGCTTTACATGTTATAGCTCATTTATCAGATCTTTCTTGTCTGTAGTTTTACTTTATAGTTAACTCCTTGGTCCTCTCGTGCATGGCTTGTGCTCTCTTTATAGTGGTGTCATGCTAAATGCTGCTACTCTACCGCCTTGTGTACTAGAGATAGGATTTACTATCATTATTATTAGTTTTTTCCCTTGTTAAGATAGCTACTGATACAAGTTTAACAAGAAGTTTAGTTTATGGAGGGGATGACTCCTAAGGCTTGTCTCTTACTGTGAGCTGATGAGAATCTGAGCAAGGGCGTGCCGCCCCCAATTTACAATCGTTATAAGACTACTCCTGTCCATCACAACCCCAAATACATGCTTAAATCTTGATAGATGACCAGTTTTGTGATGCCATGTACTATTTTCAAGTCCAAGGTTGCATTCTCTCTACAGATTCTCAAATCTCAGAGTTGATGTCTGTGATAACAAATGGCTTAGGCGGATGATCAGTAATAAATTTTGGTCAATGGTTTCTAGAAGTTGGTGCAGTGAGCAAGAAATATTTGTTGTTCATTTTTGTGCACGGTTTCTATGCTGAGCAAGACAGGACCCAATTTTGGTTGGATAGTGTTTTGTGCTTGAAATAAGGAGATCTAAGACAATTGATATTCTTTTCCTTTAGCTCGATTGTAAAATAGCAGAGGTTGGACTTGGTTTGAAGTGTTAAAATTCTCTAAACACAATAGTAAAAAATCGTGAAAACAATGAGAGAGAAAGGTGTAGAATCACAGTAGTTTTTTTTTAAACAGGAATCATAGCAGTTTGGAGAATGTAACTCTTTGGAAATAATTATTTACGATGTCATGGTATTTGTGAATATAAGAAGTAACAGCATCAAAATATACTGATAAGGTAGTACAATGCTTTTGAGATACTAGAAAGATGAAGCTGTCTGTTCTAATTCTTTAGCACTCAATACATGCATATTCTCTTAGAGGTTTAGAAAGGTTGTCTAAGATTACTGCACCATGAAATAGATAAAAGTACAGTGCTTCTGGGTTCTAAATGAAGCACAGAAGAAGATTCTGGGTGTGACTGACTTTGGATTCTCTGAAACAGTTGGTGTTCGGAGATTTGTCATGATTTTTTTTTTCTCTCATAGTAGCATGAATGTGATGTGGATATGAGTAGATGAGTTGTTTTTGGTGGTTAAGAGCACCTTGGAGCATATGCCATATAATGATGTGTTGTTTCCTTTGGATGGTGGCCTTTTGTTCCTTCTGTATTCTCTGCTTTAGTTTTTCCCGGAACTTGAAGTTGTTGGTCCTTAACATTGCTTCATTTTTCCCATCACAATATTCTTGTATAAATCTGTATTTGGTTGGTAGCACTTTTACGGATTCTCTTGTTTACATTTCAACCCTTTCACACTATCCGATGACTATTTTCTTGTTTATTGTGTGCCATAAACCTTGCAGGCAGGAGGGATCTCACTGCTCGTGTCTACTGGGGTAAAAAAAATGAGTCTAGCATGTCTGGTGTGCCACAGTGTAGAAAGTCCATCTCACTCTTTTAGGAGCTACTCCGTTTCAAGTTCAGACAATGAGGGAAGATGTGCTGCCATTTCGAACTGCTTAATCAGGAAATTATCTCTTCCGCCTCCGAGGGGAAACTGCATTGCACCGTCATCCAAGGTGACCCCTCAACCAGCTAATACAAGTAATGATGGAATGACAGGACCCCCACGACTGGTCAGGAGCCGTGCTGTGAGAAGGGACATTGTGAGAGATTGGAATTTCGATGAGGTTGCGTTGATGGAGCGTTAGCGAATAGGGAGGAGGAGGAGGACTATAAGGCTCTCTGCTAGTGTGATGATATAGGGTTAGTGCTTTATCTTGCTGTCTTTGTCTAGATATTGTTACACGTTGGGTGCAGTTGGGGCTCACTTTTCCACTTGAAGAGTTTGAGCATCTGGGATCCTGTTGGGGAGAACTAAATGCAAAAACTTTGTTCATGATGCTTTCTTGTCTCTTGGTGCTCGCATCTTCTTCTTCTTTTGTGCTTAGCTGCATTTTAAGATCACGATTTCGAACCAGTAGAGACTCATGAATAATTCTTTATAATTTTCTCGAAAGAAAATAATTTCTTGTTATTATAAAATACTCAACTGATTTTGAAAACCAATTATTTCTTCTGGTAAAAAATATTGAGATTGATTGAACAAATACAATAAATAATTTAATTCTTTTCTAATTCTTTTTGGACAAATATAATTACTTACTCCAAAGCTAACACTCTGAAAAGTGAAAAGTCCAATGAAACGAAAAGCCCAGTGAGCAAAAATATCAGGCATGCCACCGCAGAAGACCACCACCGCCTCCGCCACCATGCCTACCACCGCTCTTCCATGCTCACTCCCCTCCCTATTTCTCACATTCGCCCTCCTATCCCTCCTTTCCTTCTCCCTCTTCTTCTTCTCCTCCTCCTCCACTTCTTCCCCATCTTTCCCTACTTCCCAACACACCCTCCAATCCTCTCAGCCTCCCCTCAAAGTCTATCTTTCAGACCTCCCCAGATCCTTCAATTACGGCCTCTTAGACCAGTATTGGTCCGCTTCCTCACCTGATTCCCGCGTCAGCTCCGATCCGGATCACCACCACGAGCCGGCAACCCGACCCAAACCCACTAAGTTCCCTAATTACCCTGAGAATCCTTTGATAAAGCAGTACAGTGCGGAGTACTGGCTCACCGGTGACCTCATGACCCCGGAGACTGAAAGGACTCAATCTCTGGCGAAAAGGGTGTTCGGTTTTAATGAAGCTGATGTCGTTTTCGTGCCCTTTTTTGCAACATTGAGTGCGGAGATGGAGCTCGGGAAGGGGAAAGGAAGCTTTAGGAGGAAAGAAGGCAATGAGGATTACGAAAGACAGAAGAAAGTGGTGGACATTGTCAAGAGTTCCCAGGCCTGGAAACGCTCTGGTGGCAGAGATCATATCTTTGTTCTCACTGGTAATGTCTTTATGAACTTTCCCCCCTGTTTGGTGTTGTTCCGGTAATGATCTTTCATGTTGGGTTTAATAGGCGGTTTGATCTTATAATACCATGATTATTGGCCTGTTAACATTTTCATAGCTGAGTATAGCTAGTAGCAGAATTAGAATCTTGCTCCGCTAAGTTGTGTGCTTTCCGATATTTGCTTTTGTTTGAATGAACAGAGCACCAGTTCTTCTTGGGTTTCATTGCATTTCACAATGTTTCACTGTTTAAAAGTATACTTAGTTCACTGTGTTCAGGATCCTACTGCAATTGATTTTAGATTTTTAGAGCGGAGTATAGTTAGTAGCAAACTTAGGAACTTGCTCCGCAAAGTTGTTTTGTTGACTTATGTTTTGTGCGATTCGATTTTTGCTTTTGTTTGAATGAACAAGTCACTGTTTTTTCTTGGGTTTCATTGGATATCACGATGTTTCACTTTTAAAGGTAGACTAGAAAAGATGGACTCCTTGGTGTGAAGAACCTGTTTTATCCGTGTATATTTACATATTTAATCGATGATGCATTTTTTTGCTCCAACTGACAATGAAGCGAGAAAGTAAACATGTTCTGCATCCTTTAGCAGCTTATATGATTTAGTCTCTGAATTGTCAGGTTATGTTAAAGCTTGAAGCATTCTTTGGCAGACCCAGTTGCAATGTGGCATGTAAAGGCTGAGATAGCCCCAGCAATTCTCTTCGTGGTAGACTTTGGTGGATGGTATAGGCTTGACTCAAAGTCATCAAATGGCAACTCATCTGATATGATACAGCATACCCAAGTTTCTCTTCTGAAGGATGTAATTGTTCCATACACCCATCTGCTCCCTATATTGCACTTGTCTGAAAACAAGAAACGACCGACACTTCTTTATTTTAAAGGAGCCAAACACAGGCACCGGGTCAGTATCTATTTCCTAATACTTTGTGAATATTTCTTTCTGAGTATCCATGAAACTATCCACTTAAGTGTTACTGGATGATGAGGATAATGGTGTTTATCTTTTAATTGATAGGGAGGTATGGTTCGAGAAAGACTGTGGGACTTGTTGGTAAATGAGCCAGGGGTTATCATGGAAGAAGGCTTTCCTAATGCGACTGGGAGGGAGCAGTCAATTAGAGGGATGAGAACATCAGAGTTCTGTTTGCACCCAGCTGGGGACACCCCGACTTCTTGCCGACTTTTTGATGCCATTCAAAGCCTATGTATACCTGTTGTTGTGAGTGACAACATTGAGCTTCCATTTGAAGGGATAGTGGACTACAGTGAATTCTCAGTTTTTGTGTCAGTTGATGATGCCTTGAAACCCAACTGGCTCGTGGATCATCTTAGAAGCATTTCCGGAAAGCAAAGGGCTGAATTTCGTCAAAAGATGGCCGAGGTTCAGCCAGTTTTTGAGTATGATAATGGTCGTCCTGGTGGTATTGGACCCGTACCTCCAGGGGGTGCAGTGAATCAAATATGGAAAAAGATCCACCAAAAGTTGCCCATGATCAAGGAAGCCATTGTTAGAGAAAAGAGGAAACCATCAGGTGTATCGATCCCTTTGCGTTGTCACTGCACCTGAATAAGTTGCTCATTTTGTTCATTTTGTAGTATTACTTATGCTGTAACATTTTTTGGCAATGCATTAACCATTTCACGTTTCGTGTTCTCTCGATGCTTGTCCTTTGTCGTGGTTTCCAGTTTTTTTTAGTTATTGTGGTGGGTATCCAATTTCAGAACTTGCATCCATGCATTCTTCCTGGAAAAACAGTTCAATTCCTTTCAGTGATAAATCTCGATTTTTCCAGATTACAGAATGCTTTAATATCTAGAGTACAGGGCATCCCTTTGCAGCAAGAAAGGATACCCAATCCCTTTTCTCCTGGAGGGAAATAACACAAACAAGACACTAATCACAAAGCCAATTACAAGAGGAACAATGTTTATAACATTCCTTGGCATTGCTGGATAGTAACACCCAACAACATCAACATGAGACCCAGCAAAGGCAAGAAAAGCTACCAGTGATAGCGATGCATGAAAGAGATCAGCCCATCTCAGCTTATAATCTGATGACACATTCGGTTTCTTCCTGCCTCCGTTGAAGGTCCATATCCCTCTGAATGTCACCACCCCGTAATACACCCTGCCTGTCGACGTTCGAAAGCTATCGGTTAGTGTAAAGAAGACGCAAGACGCCGCCAGAGATGCCCAGAAGATCCCCATCATCCAACGATTCAAGGACGAGCAGGCACCGTCGTTGGTTAGCAGGGGAGCAAAGATGGTGAAGGCAAGGATTGTTGCAGTCGGTAAGAGAACATTGAGCCTAGCAGTTCCGCTGAGGACTGCATTGATTAGATGCAGGTAACGAGATTCGTCAGGTTCGTCGTCTTTGAGATGGTAGTAATCATCGCAGATTTCGATTAGGTCATCATCCTGCAGGCTGGAGTCTTGCATTTCTGATGACTAATTTTCGTTGAACTAATTTGAAGGAAAGCAGAGGAATGAACATGCATGGAATATGTAGATTATATATATATTATCGGCATGCAATGCAAGTGATAGATAGGAGACAAGAAATTCTATGCTTTCCCCTCAATCTTGGAATATTTTTACTTTCTTGGATGGTTTCCTTCTCCTTCCTAGTTGTAACTTGCTCCTTTCACTTTTGGTTTGTGCCATACTTCGTCCACACTCTTTATGCAAACTTTTGAATCGGTTCTTATTCACACGCTGAGATAGAAACTCAAAAATAATGTATAATTTCTCCATTACTAATCTCCACCCGCCACATCATTCTAATTTTAATGCACGAGCAAGAGAAAGTGCGACGTCAAGGGGCACTTTTGATGCGTAAACTATAAACTCATATTTTACACCTTATTTATATAAATGATGGGTTTTTCAAAATAACAAATGGATCCACATTTGTAAACCTCATATATAAATACGAAGCAAAATGTGAGTTAACACATCTATCGTACCCGAAAAAAACTGCATCAGTCCAACAAAAACTATTAAGGGAGTCGAAGCAAAAGCTTCCATTAATAGAAACGGTAAAAGATCCTAAAAGATTTTTTGTGCTAATACAAACATGACTACCTTTTCAATTCATTGATTTGAAAATATAATTACCAGTTTGGGAGGCTTTCTACATTTTTCTCACTCAATTTGCATACACTATACTTCTGATATAAGAATCAAATGATATGACGTAAAAACAAAACTATCCCCTCCAATAAATTTGCTAAAAAAATGGCTACATTGTGGGGTTTTTTTGCCTATTATATGGACTTGACTATGACTGGCATCTATTTACAGAGTATTAAAAATTGCCTGCAAAAACAAATGATGCCCTATATCTTATATATATTCATATATTGGGTACCAGACAAATGAAACTCAAACTACTGAGAAAACCCATTTAGAACCTTGTCTGTGGGACTTTCATTCAGATGAGAGCCATCGTTCCTGACGCCACAAAGTTCGCATGAATCGGACGATCTCTGTGAGCACCAGTCGTCTGGGACGCTCAAAAAATACGTAGACATGAACTTTCTGAACCTCTTCTTGTACTCGATGGGAGAAATGACAGTTGGCAGCACATTCTTAGGAACAACGAGGGAAGACTTAACCCATGTTTCCAGTTGCTTGTCCCAAGTATACTGCCTGAGAAAATCAATGATCCCGCATACAAGCTCTTGCCGCTCACTATCTACCCCAACAAGTAAAGAATAATCCATCACGTTGATCGACTGCAAAAAGCAACAGATACAAACCATCAGCCAACATGTGTCCCCAATCCGAATATAATTATTAGCATACAATGAAGAAATCACAAAACCTAAACAGGAGGAAAGGAAACATTAAATAGAGGAGAATGGGAAATGGGTGGCGAACAGATGATTCAAACTAAGATTCCATAGCAACTGCTGCACTCAATATTCATTGATATTCTAGAGAATGTATGTAAAAAACTAACAGACTCACATTGAGGAAAGTTGTGTCATTCCAGACAGCACGCTCCAGGAGACGCTTGGCTTTATTGCTAACATAAAGTGGAGATGAATTCATGTCGTTGACAAAGTTCTGATCGAGAAGCACATCACTTGAACCATCAGCTGCTGAAGTGTATCGAGCATGCAAAGCACCTTTAAGATCATACCGCCGAGTCATTTTCCGGCCAAAGGTAAGATTCTCCATCACCATCAGATCATGCTTCTCCTCTTTGCCACCTTTGTTATGTCTAACGATTACCTACAAAACCATATCCAAACATCTTAATTTAAAACAAAGAACAAAAAGGTAACCAAAATGATCAAAATGAAGAAGACAAACCTGGTAAATGCCAAGAACTTTCGCGAGGCAAGATTGGTTCCCTAACTGATAAGAATCATTCATGTATTTGAAATAATGTGGAGCAAATTTCACAAATGACTCATACTCTGTCTTCTTAATTTCCTTAATAATGAGCCTGTCATCCAATGTTTTTGCGAAAAATGACTTGCTCTTTCCACCTTTTGCATCCCAGTCCTTACAACGACTGAGAGAAGCAATGTAATCGAGCTCTGACCGGCAGCATAGACTCCGAAGCTCACGGAAATGTTTAGCATATAAACACATTACCGAGTATTTTCCCTTTCCAACTGATTTCATAGCTCCCAGAGAAACTTCAGGACTGTGATTTTCTGGAGAAACAAGAGAGTCCAACAAGTTAACCCCGTCAAAGCTGGAGAAGCGTGTCTCTTCTGAAGTAAAGCTTTGCACAGAATGGATGGAATCTGAATCAGAAGAACCACTAGAAGACCAATGAGGAGATACTTTAATAGGAGCTCGAGTCAGTACATGGAAACTCTCAGTTGATTTAGCAGAAATGCCACCTTCCTTCCTACCATCCTCATCTAAAACTTCTTGTGAAACAGGTGTGTTGTTCAAATGAGCCAGAGCACAAGCAATTATGCTAGAGAGTTCACCATCATAGTCCCTCACAATATAATTATCAGTGCCAAGAGGTATATGCAACCTTTGACCTTCCTCACTTATCAATTGATAGGCTACAGATACATGTTCCTGAATATAGCTACTGCTTGACTGAAACTTGGGTATAAAACCTCTCCGAAGGTCCTTCATGTATACCTGTCTGATATCAGAGAATGGCATCCAGAACCATCCTCTTGTGCTTTCTAAGCTAGCTTCTAGAGAGAGTGGAGATGTAACCCTTGTAGATGCATCCGTGACCACTACAGAATCAATGTTCCCTTCAACTTGTGGATCATCATGAGACGATGCAAATTTATCTAGCGGATAGTTTCTGTCGTCAAAGTGATGATTGGAATAGGCATTAGGCGTCAAAAACAACTCTTGGTTGGCTGAACTGACCTGGCTTAAACCGCCATTTTGCTCTCTCAAGTCTTGGGAAGGACCATCAATTGAAATTTCTTTGATTGAAATTTCAGCTGCATCAACATGTTTATCCAACGTATCTTTCAAATCGTCACTATTATTAGCAACTTCACCTCCACCTCCACCTACCGAAACTATTACAGACTCCTCATCTCTTCCATCATCAGCAACATCCCTCTTTGACTTAACTTGGTATCGTAGTGCTCTCTCTGCGGCACCAGTTACAACCACGGAAGGATCAGGTAAGAGTAGGGAATGTAGACGTCTTTCCCAAACAAATGATTCAAGGAGAAGCTCCGACAATAATTGGTTGAAGCTAAGAACCTTGTAGACAGCATCACCTGTATTCTCGTTCTTAGCAACAGCATTGGAAACAGCCACCTGTTTTTTGTCAAATATTGCAGCCAAACAATCAAGAAACTGTCTTAGCATACGTTATGAAATAAAAGAGTGTTCAATTATTAGATGGGAATACATACATCTGTACATAATATTAATGATAAACTAACCTCGAACTCAGATCGTTCCTGCTTTAACATGTCTTCAATATCAGAAAATTCTTTCAATAAGCCGTGAAGGTTTAGAGTTGAGCCTGCAAATTGAGATCTTAACTTCTTCAAAGTGTAGGCAACCCCAGTGAAAAGTTGCGTTCCTTTCTTGCACACCTTTACGTATAAAAAAAATTACAATTAACAATAATTTCAAGATCATACTCCTGGGCTCCAGAATTCAGGAGGGAAAAAACATTGAGCGCCATCCAAAAGCGAAGCAAATAAGCAAATTCACATACCTCATCAAGTTCTTGCTTGAATGCATCATGTCTAACTGGATAAACAAATTCCAGCTTCTGAGGTGGCAAGGATACAGAATAAGTTGTCACTGGAGAGTATTCAAATATTGCTGCCATTGGACCAGATCTGCAAAACAATGAATGCCAATATGTATAAAAACTCAAAAACAAAAAAAATAACCACTGGTCTATAACAAAATGCAATAACCAGTCACCTTAATGTACAAGCAAAGTACCAAAACTGCACCGATATAGGCACAGACATGATTATGTTGCTGTGATGAGAAGTGAGCGACATAGAAATCTTTTTTAGAGACGTAAAACCAAAAAAAATTAATACAAATTTTAATCATCTAATTTTTGGTTTCCCTTTCTTCACATAATACATACCCAAAGAAGTACAGAAACTCCCTCTCTAGCGAATGCCCACAACTGGATAACTGGCCGGATAAAGAATGGACAGCAAAACTCAGCTCCAAGAATTTTCCAAAAGAGAGACACCGTGCAGCAGTAGAAAGTAAAACTCTTTTTGTAGATTTTGCTACTCCATTGTCGTGTTTACAATTCCTGCAGCGAAGCCACATCCAAAGTTTTCCTTCTGCTTCGCCTGGCAAGACTTTTGGAAGATGTCTAACTCGTATAGTAAGCTGCCTATTATGATGTGCATAGTAAAAAAAGTGAGCTTCAGGTAATTCACCACAGGAGGAGCACTGGCTTTTCTGCACAATGAACTAGTATTATTGTGCAATCTTCAAAGTAATGTAACAAATTTACTTAAATAACTAGAAAAAAATTAAGGAGACAACTACCTCCTCCATGATGACCCACTGGTTATAAGTCAGTAAATTGAACATAAGCTACATTCCTAAATGTCCATAAAGTCAACTTCCCCAAGAAATCATTTGATTCCCATGGGATAAGAGCAACAAGAATCAATAATTATTTAGCAATCCAGAAAAACAAAAGCAATTGATAATGTTATAACATTAATATTCAAGATGGACAATTACCTGGTTGAGTAAATTATCCCGAATAAACTTCCCAAGGGGAACATCAAAATGCCTGTAGAACATTATATGAGAAAAATGGCTTTGCTCGCATATGGTTCCTCTTAAGGCATTCCGTCTAGACATCAAAACCAAAATACTCTGAGAATCTAGAACTCTGTTGACGTCATTCTTTCTTTGGACTTGATCATCATTCTTGTCATTGTCTTCTCCACTTCCTAGAATAGGTTTAGAGTGAGGTGACAATGGCTGCAGTTGTGTATCTTCAAGCAAGTTCTCCTTGTCTGCACTTTCTTTAACATCAATATCAAGTTCGTCTGGCCTTTCGCCAGTTTCTGAAACTGGGATGTCATCAACAACTTGATCATTGGTTTCCTCATCATCGACACCAAAGTAATTTGATAGGGACAGATACGGGCTAGAGGAGGTAAGAGGGAACCCTACAACTCTTTTGAGGGAGGCCGAGAGGGAGGAAAAACCAGTAAATATGGCAGGATTGTACGGAACATGCGAAATTGTAGCACTCTCTTCCAGTTCCCCATTTAAATTGTGGGAACCTTCATCCAATCCATCAGAAATAGGAATATCCACAGTAGACGCCCCAGTTTCAGAAGACTCCTCAAGAGTAGGAATACTAGAACTATCAGTTGCTGAAACAGAAGATTGGCTATCTCTTGGTAAAACTACTCCAGAAAATAAAGCTGTAGAACACATCGCTCTCCAATCAAGAAGGAATGAAGTCTCAAGAATCAAGTGATATGCCATGATAACAACAATATGCATCACATGTTTAACCCTCTTCAGTTCATCACTATGACTTCCTTTCAATAAAATCTGCAAGATAACATTGGGCATCCAGTTAGGGATGTCAATTGTAAGGAAGAAACTGCAATAACACCCCTTAGAAACTAGGGGGGCAAAAGCTTAAAACTATAATCTAACTTAATTGGCAGGTACCAAAAAATGCACAGGAATACTGATGCAACATGATCCATAACCCATACATAAAATAGGCACAGAGAACAGAAAATGAGTTAGAAAAAATGTTTACAAGTTGAGACATATGATTTGTTGAGTTCCTAAATCCCTGAGAGAATTTAGTGACACAATGATGTTTTCAACATCTTGGCTTCAGGCAAAAGAGATCCTTTATGTTCCACAGTTCCACTCACATCGTGACAACTGCAAAGCTTGTGTTGCAAAAATTAAAGGGACCATGTCAAGCATGTAAGATAAACAATCCAGTTCAACTAGCAAAGAAGATCCAAAACAGTGCAAGTGTGTGCCTGCACACATGTGCACCCATGGCTCTACTCATATTTGCAGTGTACATCCATGAGGGAGAAAAAAGTGAATGCACTTATGGACACAGGTGTTTGCATTCTCAACTACTTTCAAATTACAAATAGAACACTGAAAGAAAGAAAGAACACGTTGTTAGACTCACTGTACAACCCAGGCGTGTAGGACAGCCCTCAATCAACATTATTGTCTTAGTTGACTTTTTTCCGCCTTCACCCGATCCAGCATGTTCCTCCACAAATTTTTCAACATGAAAGGAATCGCATTGCTTTAACTTTTGACTCAATAAAGCATTAGCTGCTAAAATTGGTGAACCAGTACAGCGAGCAACTCTTTCTAACCGATGAAGCTTCATATCATAGACCAGTGTTATTCCTTTTGCAAGCATTGATTCTTGGACATCACGAGAAACCGATTTTTCAACTAAAACAACATTTGGATGGCACATTTCTATTGTCTCAATTATAGAATTCAGATTGTCCTTTTCCTGTTTTATAGAAAAACATGAAAAAAAATTATAGTACTGTTATACGATGGACTAAAGATTCTTCTAATCATCTTACCTGCTCCATTGATTTAAACGATGACAATCCGCTTGATGGTTGACCAAGCACACCACTGATCAGTAACAACCTTGGATTCTTGTACTGAGTTGGCATGCGCTTGTGAGCGGCATGTTTTTTAAAGGCCAAGCCTTTGAATACATGACTGCAGAAAAACATAACGTTACTTCCAAGGAATAGGTGAAGTGTGAATAACCCCACGTGTCTACTAGCTGACTTGTAGTTATGTACCAAGAGAATTTGTTATATTTTTAATTGGTTTTCAAAATAAACAAATCTTTATGCTATATCAACTATGATGAATCCTTTCACCCAAATCTGAATGTATACAAATTATCTGACGACTACAACTCATAAGCAGGACATATTATCTCCCAAAATAAATTGTTTCAGGAGCAAAAAAGAAAGTACTACACTAAGAAACATAAGGAAAAGTGACAGCATGAAGATGGATCACGAAAGATGAATGTTACCTTTCAGTCCGATAACCAGTTGCAATGCATTTCACTTTCACATAGCCATCTGGATTCATTACCTTCCCATCAATCACATCAGGCTTTAAAAATGAGGCAGCCTCCCATGATAGAGAAGTGACAATATCGACCCAACTTTCACCGTCTTTCACCAAAGATGCAACTCCTGCTCGTTTAAGAAGATCACTGACAATGGTCTTGAATTTCCCATGTATCACCTCTTCCATTGCTTTCTGTTTCTCTTCTTTGAACTTGAAGCTCCGCTTGCCTTCATCACTCCAGGGACTCAAAGAACTTGGCTTGCCCCATTCTGTACCATCACCACACTCATCATCATCATCATTAAAAGCCACACTACCCTCCATGTCATCCTCCGGATCTTCTGCTTCAGGAGGCTCCCAAACATGTGCATCAATTTCATCGTCACCAACACCACCAATTTTACTTCCCTCATTTGAGGATACACCAGTGCTTCCAGATAAACTATTATTCGCTTCTTGACCATTAAAATTTACTTTAATTTCAAGCTCCTGCATAGTTTCTCTATCATTGCCTGCACGGGATTTCAAGCCTGAGATGCTTAGCTGGCCAATCATCCCATATCTGAGATCCTCCTGAGAACCTGGTACCACCCTATCTTCTTGGCTACTAACAAAATCAACAGAAAAGCTACACTGTTATTAACTAAACAACAGAATAGCACTATGCAGTGTAATATGCTGATAGACAACTTAATGGATTGATTTGTACCGGTCATACGAGTTTACATCAACTGAAATATCACCTGAAACAGCAGATAGTAAGAGAAGGTATAAGAATTGAACAGCACATCACATGCCGATGTTTGTAATGCAAGTAAAACCAAGAAGAAGGAGAACTTTACTGCAGCTTGAGATGGTTCTATCGCTTGTAGACAAAGAAGTTGTTGGACTAATATTTGGTGACATAGCAGGACGTAAACTATCCTGCTTCATTAATTGTTCTTGGTGCTTCTGCCAACAAATTCTACAAGCCCCCACAGGTCCTTCACCATTTAATTTTAAAGATTTTTCGTCCTCTAGCTTATTGTTTTCACCCTGCAAATTGGTCTGTTCAGCACCACAATGATGACACATGCTACAAATCCGAAACCTGAAATGCCAAAACTGTTCTCAGTAATGCTACCTGCACGGATCGAACAAAAATAGCAACTTATTACCCATTGCGTGGATCACTTCACCCAAATAAAAGAAATTAATGGTTTATGAAGCCATGTAGAGGGCATCAAAGAGATTACATAAGATATTGTTAAGGCTAAGGATTACAGAAAATATTTTGTAAAGGGGGAGGGAACAAGACGAGACAGGATCTCTCAGAAAAAAACCATCAACACCCAATCACTTCTTTCCAACTGAAATACTAAGCAAAGGAATTCCAAAAACCCAAATAGAATTTGTTCTGTACAAGAAAAAAGTCTTACTATGTATGAAAAAAGAAGTTCTAAATAACATGCCGGAAAGACAATAACAGATAGTAAAGCAAGGGCAAAGTTAATAGAAGCAATATTCTCGAGTAAAGGCAACCAATAAAATTACTCTGGTGTTAATAGGTGGAATTTGCATTAACCCATCTCTCCAGAACAGAAAACTGTGAAGATTAAATAAACCAGCAAGCATAGCAACACAATTCTCTGAACTCCCAGAAGTTACCAACTAAACATAAACTTTCCTATAACCAAGAAACGTTTTAAAGCAAAAGCATGGAAACCTCTGATCCAAGTGAAGTTTCATAACCATAGATTTTCTAAGCAACAAGCACAAAATTCATATTAAAAGAATAGCAGATCGAAACACCCAGCTCAGTAACCATTACAACAGCCATAGTGCAAAATATTTAGATAACTACTTCAAGAAAATCAACAGAAATAATTCAGAAGAGCATCCAAAGCTTAAATCTGTCAACTTTACCAGAAACCCAAGAGAACCCAAGAAAGTTTGAATGCAAAAGAAAACTAGTAACGGATGGTTAATAAACAGCCAAGATTGACTGATCTGGATACAATCTCGAAATCCCAAAATGTAAAGTGAATAAAATCTTCCCTAAAGCGCCAAGATTTCTCAAAACGAACAAAAGTAAATTACTGTGTACAAAACACCTAAAAAGGGAAAGAAAAATCAAATCAAATCAAGAAAGGAAAATGACTTACTGTTAAAGCAATACGAGAAATGGCATAAGATATTTGCTTGGGTATGGTATGGAGTAGTGATCAAAGTTTTAATCTTTACTTGCAAAGCAAAAATGAAAATGAAAAGGGCTGCAATCCAATCCAATCCAATCCAAAACGAAGCTGCTCTCAGGTTTGGTTAGTATCCTTAAAAAGGTAAGAATTTTGAAGTCCATGAAAAGGAAGAATGGAGAATGGGAAGCAAAGAAAAAGAAAAGAGAGAGACGAAAGGTATTTAAAAGTGGGGTCCACTGCAATAGTCCGACCAGGCAACAATACTGTCAAATTGTCAATTATCCCAAAAATAAATAAAAGAATGACGATTACACATTTTTTTATTTTAATTAATTCTCGCAAATTGCGACTGGATTTTTAAAAAAAATTGGTTGATCGCTGTTCAAATAATAGTATTTTAAATTTGAACCATTTTCTGATTTGGTCCTTGAAGATTTTTTATTTAGAATTTACTGCTTTAATTCAATATGGAGTGCAAATAAGAGTATAATTGTTTATGATCTACAATCTTTAAATGTATTAATCTTTAAATTTGTTACTCTTATTTATGTACATTTCTCTAACAAATGGTAGAAATGACTCATTTAATTAAGAGATTTTGTCTTTTTTAATTTTTAAAAAATGTCAAGTTGAAAATAACTTTTCTATATATAAAGAGCGATTTGAACATAATTTACTGATAATATACTACCACTTTACTAGCGATATTTTTTCAAATATACATACATTTCCATAAAACCAAGGATTGTTCTTAGCTATCAAATAAATTTTACTTCAAGAAATCTCATACTTTTATAAAAAAAAATGATAAGGCGCATAAATTAAATTTAGTAGTAACCACATTAAAAACTAGTACCGATCTTTTCGTGAGTTCGGGGGGTGTTTGCGAGAAATTTAAAAGTTTTGAAGCTCATTTTCACATCCATAAAAAATGAAGGATATAAAGGGCACAACAAACATTGCAACTTGTTGGTCCTTGGTAGAATATAACAAAAACAACCTTTCAATTTTGTTATCATAAATTAAATATGAAACACGGCTTTGTCGTTTCTAAGCCGTAGGCGGGTAGGCACTCCTTAACTATCATTTAGAATAATTTTTTAGAACTATTTTAAAAATAAGTCAATATAAAATTTAACGTAGTTAAAATAGCAGGTAAATAACTCAGTAATTATTTGCGAGTAGTAAAATAACAATCGCAATCTTACGACAAGGCTTTAAGCTTATCGTGATGAATGATAATATGTTCATCATCAATATCGGTGATTAATTTTAAAACGTGGATGGCTAACCTACAACTACAAGAAGAACTCCTACTCTTAATTAATTAATTAATTTGTACCAAAAAGAAAAAAAAAGAAAAAAAAGGAAAAAAAACATTAATCGGTACTCCGCTAATTCAATGTTGGTAGTGGGGAGCACTGTTGCAGTTGCACCTGACCTACGACATCCACTAATACGAGTGCCACTTGGAAAACAACATGCCACATGGAGTGATCTGAGTGGTTGATGAACCACAATTAGGGGCAGCAAACAATGATTGAGGTATGATTATGTGAGATATAGGATAAAAAAAGAGTTGATTGTGTGAGGTGTTGGCCACATGGCAAGAGGAGAGTGCGTAGATGTTGCTGACGTGGAATTCAGACACTAATTAACAAGCGTTTGTTCCGTGGAGTGGAGGGAACCTTTTTGTTACTACGATGATTTGGCATTTCAGGATACGAGGGGAGTAGAAGTAGAACGGGGTTCGTGTATTAAACGTAAACCAATAATTGCTTCTCAATAATGTTTTTCTCATCTCTTAAATTTCAATCTTTCAAAGACTTCGGAGACTATTGCATTTTGGATCCCGCCACAAATTTATTATAAAGCCTTTGATGAAAAAAGGTTTTTTTTCCTGTTTTCTACTACTCTTTATTGCTTTTATATATATATTTTTAAATAGATTAATATCTTTTGTATTCATTTTTTGTCAATTTCTTTTTATATTTTTTCCCCTAAAGTCCCTCTTTAATTTTTTGGTATTATTTTAAAAAACACCCATTTTTTTAAACACTCTCTTCTAGCCCTTGTAGAAATTTCAATGATGCAAAAGTTGTTCAACTAGAAAATGGGGTTGTTAAAATCGAAAATGGACCGAATTTGCAAACAGGCCCAAAAACAAGTTTACTTTGGGTCGAATTTGCAATTCGAAAATGAAAAAAATGAAAGCCCAAAGATCCGCACAGAAGAGAACAGTACAGCCTTCTTCACTTTGCTACTCCCATTTTACAATCTCAACTTCCATTGCACAGAAGAGAACAGCAGCATTAGAGAGCAACGACCTAGAACGAATCCTTCACATCTTCTTCTTTTTTCTTTAACTGAAAGGTACGCCTCTTCTTCTTTCTCTCTTTACATCTTCTTCATTCTAACTCAAATCAAAGCATAGTTAGCTATATCTGTATTTCGTCTTGTAGAGAGATAGATAATAACATGACCTTGTCACTGCTTGGTAGTAGTAGAAGAAGAAAGTTACAGGCTTTTTTGACTGTCTTCGCCAATCCCACTTTAGCACCCTCCTCAATAACGCCTCCACAAACCCCATGTCACCAAAACCCTCAAAACCCTGGTAGGGTTTTAGCATCTCATGCTCTTTTTTCCACCCAATCCTCTAAATTCCCTGAATATGAGATGCCCTCTGTCACTTGGGGTGTTGTCCAAGGCAAAAGGGAGAAACTTGTCAACCGTGTGATAATTTGTGATTACCTTAAGAGTTTAGGGATAGTTCCTGATGAATTGGAAAGTCTAGAACTCCCTTCTACTGTCGAGGTTATGAAGGAGCGTGTCGAGTTCTTGATGAAGTTGGGGTTGACTGTTGATGATATTAACGAGTATCCGCTGATGCTTGGATGTAGTGTGAGGAAAAATGTGATACCTGTATTGGGTTATTTGGAAAAAAATGGGATAAGAAGGGGTAAGCTTGGGGAGTTTATAAAGAATTATCCACAAGTTTTGCAGGCAAGTGTGGTTGTTGAGCTTGTACCTGTTGTCAAGTTTCTTCGTGGTCTTGATGTGGATAATCAGGATATTGGATACGTTTTGCAAAAATATCCAGAGCTTCTTGGTTTTAAGCTGGAAGGAACAATGAGCACTTCAGTGGCCTATCTTGTTAGCATTGGTGTTTGTCCAAGGGATATTGGACCAATGGTTACACAGTACCCCTACATCCTGGGAATGAGAGTAGGGACTATGATCAAGCCACTTGTTGATTATTTGATATCATTGGGTTTGCCGAAGAAGATAGTGGCTAGGATGTTGGAAAAGCGGGCATACATACTTGGGTATGATCTTGAAGAAACTGTTAAGTCAAACGTTGATTGCTTAATTAGTTTTGGAATTAGGAGGGAAGCACTTGCTCCGGTTATAGCACAATATCCACAAATTCTTGGTTTGCCTTTGAAAGCTAAGTTATCTTCCCAGCAGTATTTCTTTAACTTGAAGCTCAAGATCGATCCAGAAGGGTTTGCCCGAGTAGTAGAAAAGATGCCTCAGATTGCTAGCCTTAACCAAAATGTGATGATGAAACCCGTTGAGTTCCTTTTAGAGCGGGCCATTCCATCTGGAGATGTTGCAAAGATGATCGTAAAATGTCCACAAATACTTGCGTCAAAAGTTCAGCTTATGAAAAACAGCTACTACTTTTACAAGAGTGATATGGGAAGGCCGATAAATGAGCTTGTGGACTTCCCTGAATATTTTACTTACAGTTTAGAATCTAGAATCAAGCCGAGATACCAAAGGCTGAAAAGTAAGGGAATCCAGTGTTCTTTAAATTGGTTCCTGAATTGTAGTGACCAGAGATTTGAGGATAGGATGCAAGGTGATTATATTGAATCAGAAAGTAGTGGTCCTTCATTTTGTATGGGTGGGAGGTTAGAACTACCCGGGTTTGAGGTTGTATCAGATGAGGAAGATGACAGTGATGATGAAGTGCTTTACAGGCGCACTGTTTCACTTTAACAATGTTGTTTTTTTGTACTTTCAAGCTATATATGAATCTGATGGGCATCAAATTTATGGTCCTGTCTTCTTATTTTGTTTGTCATTTCTTGATCATGTTTGCATCCTCCAACAGAGATTTTCTGCTCTTGAATTCTTCCGCTGTAATTAGAGATACGTGAGTCATGTTACACATAAACACTAGTCTTACTCATTCCGGTAGAACTGTGTTATTTTCTGCTCCGAGTCTTGATGGATATTGTTTTAGAGATTTCTCTTTAGGCATCTTACTCTCAAAATTGATTGCAGAGGTTGAATGATTAGTTACTGTAATGGAGTGATGCTTCTTCTGCCGAAATCGTCTGAATTGCTGCCTGTAAAATATTTGGATCCGTGTGCTTGTATTGTGATATGATGGCCTTTGATTCTTAGGCTTTTGTGTTGCTAAGCATTGGTCCTTGTGTGATCTTATTGTGTTAGTACTTACTCCCTCCGTACTTCAATGTTTGTCGTTTTAACTTTTGCTTTTACTATTTCGACACCTATCTTAAAACGGTCGGTAGACTCACTATTTGAGACAATTTTGCCCCTAATTTTTTTTGGGAAGTACGTTAACACAAAAAAAATCGGATTTTTTTGGGGTCAAATAGTGCCTCATCCGGCCTCCTCGATATGCGTTACCTACTGAATATTGGGATGCGAGGAAGACAAACATTGAAGGACAGAGGGAGTAGTATTAATGCAGAAGGATTGACTAAAAACTCTATTTATTTTGTCTTGGATCAACACAAGCTTTATAAAGATTGTTTTGGTGCTTGAGTTTGTACTATTTCGTAGTTTCTCTTCCTCATTTTTATGTACATGCTTGCTGTTTCTTCGGTAGAAACCAGTCTAAATCCTATTTCGGTTGCAATATATCGAACTTGCAAGAGGGAAAAAAATTCTCAATCAAGATCTGGAAGATCAATGGAGTTAAACTTAAAACCGAGATGTATATAATTGTAATAATTTGAAGTGGCGTGAAAATTAGTTCCTGTTCGACCATGTAACAAGCATCTTAAATATTGACCGACAAGGTTTCTCCTTATCTAAACTCTGCAATCTCAAACGCTCTTGCAGTTCCATCAACAGAAACTGAAACTAGGAAGTCTTGACTAGCAGATACCGAGATTGACTGGATGGCACCAGAATGTCCGCTGAGAACTCTCACACAGTCACCAGAGAGACTATCCCATAATCTAACTTGCCCATCTGTGCACCCTGTGGCAACGTATTTCGAGGCACCAAGCCACATCAAGCAAGTGACACCACCCTGCCAACAAGGAAGTTCCATCTGTTAGGTGTATATGAAAATGCTGAAGCAAGTAATTGGCACTTTCATGGTCTAGTTGCAGTTTCTGGTTGCATAGTTTTGACATGCAACTAATAATTCCTGTGTTAAAACATGTAAAATGTTGAAATAAACTTGTAGAAATCCCAATGAAACTCTGGCCAGGTTCGAGCTTGCTTTCTTAGTCATATAAAATAAAATGAAAGGGGACAAAAGTCAACTAGTAGGTTACAGATGCAGAACAGGAGAATGATACAGACCTCATGGTCACATGTACTGCGGGCCAACGAATGCTGCAGATCCCAGATTATTAACTTCTGATCCATGCTTCCTGTTGCCGCCCATGGGTTGCTGTATGGACATTTTCAGAGAGTTAAAACACAGATTCTTAATTCCATGGCACCAGTTTTGCAAAGGTTAAAAAGCGGATTAATGACACCATTAAGCTGTATCCTCCATTCAGATGTTTGGTAGTTTTGTCGGGAATGGGCAAAGAAGGGTTAACGAGGAATAATTAACCTCAGGCTCGAGTGTTAATTAGCTAAACAACCTTCTCTTATATTTTAAGAGTGAAAATTATATTCCAACATCTTTGGGCCACCACTAATTCATATACTTCTAAAATTCTGACCAAACACCCTTAACTTTTCACCATTACCAGTTTTTACAGCTCTAATACTAATAGTTTACGCTTGCCGTTTAACCACTAAACACATAAACCCCAAACAATGCAAATGGGCATAAGCGAATAGCACATCAACACAGGAAACAAATTATGACCATAGATTTGTAGAATGTCAATACACAGATCAACTCAAATGTAGAAGAGGAATTTTACTGGACACTGAAGCTTAACTACTGTCAGCATCCATATAATGTAGAGAGAAACCTTACTCTCACTTCAAGGCTCTCGACTTACCCTTGAAAGTTGTTTCAAGTTTCACTGCTAATTTTAACAATCTATTTTTAAAACTATTAAGCCTTGTATGACATTTCTGCACATTTCTCCCATGTCATATCATCATCACAGATATCAATATTCTACCTAAACAGCAGAGGCAACTCTAGTTACCCTTGATAGTTGTCAAAAGACTCTTAACTCATGCATCCATAGAGAACAGGAATTACAAACTTCACCTTGGTGCAAAACAAACACATTCAATTGAATCTGTGTGAGAAGCCAAAGAGGTAACAACCTGTAGCTCACACCAAGAAATTCACCAAGATCAGTAAGTTAGTTACAAAGATTCCTATATGATCAAATTGCACAAGCGAACATGTGAAACCACAACACTTTCAATTAATAATAGCAATGAAAAGAGAGCATAAGGATATGGAATTTAAGAAGAAAACCAACCTTCCCAGTAACTATATTCACGACGTGGACAGATCCATCCAATGAACCCGTAATGGCAAGAGTAGAATCCGAGCTCAATGCCAAACATGTGAGTGCTTCAGTGTGATATGGATGACCTAAATTGCAGAAAGATTAAGGTGAGGAAAGCCAAACAAAACTCTAAAAGAAAAAAAACTGGCATGAAAAATTTACATGAACCTGACCTACCATAAATGATTTATAAAAACAATTTCCTGATCAGTTCTTTAAGAAAAGAGAATGCCACAAGTCACTTCCTAGTATCCCAAAAGAAAATGTTCAGAACCTCGTTTTCTACTTGGTTTCCCAAGTTTGGAACTGCAACCACACTAACGAAAAGGTAGAAACAAAAGAGAACATTTTCAAGCACATATTCGATATGCAATTCCATCACGATTTTCATGTGAAGCTTGGCACTTCCTAGCATAGTTTATTTTTCCATTTTAAAAAAACTTCATTGTGTTGACCTAGAAGGTGAAGGAAAGAAGAAAAAGGTTAAAACTAAAATTGTAATATCTACCTTTTACAACATGTATATTTTGTCCACTTTTAGGATTCCATATCCTCAAGGTTGCATCTTCAGAGCCAGTACATATTGTTTTACCTTCAGCAAGTGATGCAAGGAACAAATGTAAATAAGAAAAGTTGCAATACAGCCTAAAAAGAATAAACTTTAAAGAAAAAAGAGAACTAGTTTAATACCATCAGCTGTAAAATCACCACAAGTCACATTACTTCCATGCCCTGAAAATGTACTAAGATAGGCACCTTTATCAGCATTCCACATCCAAACAGAGTTGTCATGGCAGCCAGCCATGACCAGATGTCCTCTTGGATGCCATTTGACCCACTGAAAATCAAAGAGTTGAACTGAGGCTCTGAGTATAAATAGCCACCAAATTGGTACAAAGTTTACAAGTTCACCTCAATTGCATCTCCAGCATCATCTAATGTCCACTTGAGATTTCCTGAAGGAACATCCCAAATTTTAACAACTCCATCATACCCTCCGGATGCCAGAAGCTGTCCATCACTACTAAAAGCAATATTATTCACTGTATCCTTATGCCCTGCAAGAAGTTACATGATAAAATAAGGAATGGAGTGTCATCCTTAACACATTCATTGCAGCGACAAAGTGACTTTGGACTAAGGAAATAACAACCATCATAGTAAAGATCATACCTGAAAGCTCAGCAGCCCAATCTCCTCGGCCAATCTTCCAAAAAAAGCTTCTATCATCTTTCCCCCCAGTTGCCACTAATGTAGGATCTGTTGGGCTGCAGGCAACTGTATAGACTTCATCTGCATGGAAAAGTAAAGCAAGAATGTTTAAAGGCGACACCAAACACACAGCTGTAAGAATTTTACTGAAGCCACTTCCATTTAAAATGATTAAAACAAACAGAATAACAATCCAATCAATTTGCCACTTTCAGCTTCTGTACACTCTCTCACACATAACAACTTTGTCGAAGTGATTCAGACCGTTCAATTTCAATTAATATATCCAATAATGAAAAATAAATGATTCAAAAAAAGCTCATCAATTTATTGCACACACCTTAAAAAGGAACATGGAAACGTACCAGTATGGCCAGTGAATATGTGCACAGAGTCATCAACTTCATCTGCAAGAGCAAATTATAAAGTTCTTACACTTAGTATCATGCTATAAAATATGATAATCACAGAAAAACAAAAAAGAAACAGGTAAAGAAGATTGCAAAATTCAAAGAAAATATCCCCCCCATCCAAATCCCACAAGATACTTGATTTAGAGAAGAAAAAAATGACATACCAAAATTTTCACCATCTGAACCTGCCTCTCCTTCCTCCTCAGCATCAGGAAGTTCTACATTGAAAATTGATAAGAACATGAACACGGAAGTCCCACATAAGAAGAAAAAATGGAAGTAAAAGAACAAGAAAGTATTCCAACAGACAGGCATATGCGCCAATGTCACCTTCTTCGTCAACAGTGACTTCATGGATGATGTCAGACTCGTCAAGAAAGAACTCCCCTTGGTCGTCTTCATCTTCGTATTGGGAAGGTGGATTCGGCGGAGTAGCAGCTTCCCCTCTTCGGTTGTCTTCATCTCCGTGGTGGTGGTGAGGATCCATCTTTATTGTTGCTGCGTCGTGGGCCTCGTGGTCGTGGCCGTGGCGTCTAATATCAGAGGGTTTTTCCAGGGTTTTTCCAGGGTTTCTAACAATCTACCGTTTCTACAAGAACTTGGGGTCCCACGTATGCCTTGAGAGACTAGAGTATGCGAAAATGTTTTTTTTTTTAAAAAAAAATGTTCATAATAAATATATAAAAAATGATATTTAAATGGAGCCATTTTTTATCAAATTGATATTTTTTTTCTTTTTAACTCTACAATTCCGATTAATATGATTAAAAGAAACACCATTTGATGTAGTGGGCCTTTGCAATTGGGCTTGGGCTACAAGAAAAAGATCCAAACTGCTAAAAACCGAAGACGAAATTTACTGGTTCGCCGGAAACAATTCTTCAGTTCAATCCCCGACCCCGAGAAACAACTCTTACTTCCTCCTACAGTGCGGAATCCTTAGGTCCTAAGCAAAGACAAACTAAAACTCGCTTTTCCACGAAATCGGAACTCCGTGTTTCCTTAGTGTAGCAGGTATGCATCAGCACCTTATCCTTTTTTATATGTTATAAGTATATTTGTAATTTGTTATTCTACTCCTGTCCTTGTGTACGACCACACACACATCAGCACCTACTCTTCGCCGCGATCGTCATTAACCATCTCTAAACTTTCTTGTTTTTTTCAGTTTTCTCATCAGGGTTGGTCTGTATTTGAGTGCCTTTTGATCTGATTCCCTGAATCTATCTAGTAATTCATCAATCAATCATGTCCATGTTGGATTCCTTCTTCAATAAAGGCTTCAAAGCTGCCAAATGGTAATCGTCAATTCTCGTCCTCAGCGATTGTAATGTTCGATTTTGTGGGAAGTTGTTTCGTGTTCTTTGTATCTGCAGTTTCTCCTCAACTCGGGGAGAAATGATGAACTGGGTTACTTTTGTTTTTGGCTATTATTTTATTTTTTCTGTGAAATCGCGTGAGTGGTTTGTGTTATCGTGCTGTTTCGAGGTGCGGAGAGAACACTTGTTTTTAATTAGTTAATGGAATGCTGATTTGTTATTTTCGTTTTTTTATTTTGGCTGTGTGTAGTAAAACCTTTTTGAAGTTGACTATACCAAGGATAAAGTTGTTGAGGAATAGAAGAGAGATCCAGATAAAGCAAATGCGTCGTGACATTGCTAAGCTTCTTGAGACTGGTCAAGAGGCAACTGCTCGCATTCGGGTATACCTACACTTGCTGGTTTTGGTTTCATGAATTATTCTGCTGTTTTAGAATGATTCTAAATGTGAAAGAATAAAGCTTTAAGTGATCCCATTCATATTTGTGTTCCAGGTGGAGCATATAGTTAGGGAAGAGAATATGATGGCGGCTCAAGAGGTTATTGAACTCTTCTGTGAGCTTATTGCTGTGCGCCTACCAATTATCGAAACACAAAGGTTGTTCCTCTAACTTATTGTGTGGCTTTCTCAAGCTTGTTTCTTTTTCCAGGTTCTGTTTACTGTACTTTTTTCATCTGGATTTGTGTCCTGGTAATGGTGCTGTTGAAATTTGTGGATGACAACTTTTAGACTAACTGAGATACGGTTAAGGTACTATCTGTTTTTTTTTGTTAGAGTTCTGTTGAAAAAAAGACCATAGTTTGGTTGGAATCACAAAATTAACTTCCATAATAGTCGTTTAGGTATTGTTTCTGTTCAATCAAAATAAAAAACAAGGGTATATTTGGTTGTTCTAGTTTTCATACCATAAAATTCGGTTTATTCTGCTAAATAAAGAAAAGATTGTAAATTTTGGATTTGGAAAGAGGCTAGGTCTGGTTGCCCATACTGTGCCAATTGAATGCGAAACATCAGTTTGCTAGAAAGAAAAGAATTTTACTCTTATTTGATGAATCAATTAATTATTTTTGATAAACAAGGTATGTGTAATTACTAAATTCGTGTACCCATGGCTTCATAACAATACTTCCCTTTGTGTGCCATTTACTGCATATGTCAGATGCCCATCAGCATAATGTCTCTCATATCTCATTTAGTTCTAGATAGATCCTCGCCATTCATTTTGACTTATGAATTATGATTGCTCATTATTTTCTTCAATGCTACTTTAAAACCAAAATGAGGTGGAAAGCGCTGTACAAGATCTTGACTTGTTTATATATTGGAAGAAGGACTGAGGGAAATAAGCATATAGGTCCATGTGTGTTTTATATGCTGTACTCCCTTTGATTGACAATGTATCATTCTGTGTTTTCTTGTCCTAATAGCACTCTTTTTGTTTCTTAGGTAGTGTCCTTCTATGTCTTCTTCTGAAGCTTTGAACCTTATGGCATCCACCAAAATGCTGCTCATAATGGTGTAGATTTGGTGTGGTGCTTTTAAGTAACTCGCTATGTTTAAGTTACACTATTCGCCTTACCAAGGTGAACAGTGTAATATGAGTTTCACTGTGGGCATGCTGAAGCAAGCTTTGCGTTGTTTGTCACACCTTGAAATAGTACTCTGGGGTTGTTTTCAAAGCTATCAAGAGTGTACTAACTCTTAGTATTGGAACTGACAGTAATGAAATTGTGGTTGCTAATATGCTCTGTAGTTTTCATTGGAGTTCCATTTTTTCCCTGTATCTACTTTTTCAATACTTCATGGTGATATATATACTTGTTGCGTACTTCGTTGATGTTATCATGTGCAGTTGTGCTACTAGATTCTATTAGTTCTGTTTGCAATATCCTCATCTCTGATAAAGTGCAAGTTATAGCATCTAGTTGGGGTTAAAGTTGGGGAAAATTGGAAATACAGTTTTCAGGAATTTAATCACGTCAAATCCTTAATTATTTTTTTCAGGGAATGTCCTCTAGACTTGAAAGAAGCCATATCAAGTGTCTGTTTTGCTGCACCAAGATGTGCTGATCTACCTGAATTGCTACAGGTTCAAATCCTATTTGCTTCGAAATATGGAAAGGAATTTGTATCTGCTGCAACTGAGCTTATGCCGGACAGTGGTGTTAATCGCCAGGTTTTATGAGCTTCTTGTTTTGTAGTTTCAAATTTTTATATAACAGTTGTCTGTCTATATTTATGTTTTTCTTCTTGTGACAATCTGTTTGTAAATTAAAAAAATGCGCAGTTGATAGAATTGTTGTCAGTTCGTGCTCCCTCACCTGAAAGAAAAATCAAGCTTCTGAAAGAAATTGCTGAAGAACATGAGGTAGAATGGGACCCAGAGGCCTCTGAAACTGAGTTTTTAAAACCACATGAAGATTTGTTGGTAAGCTAATTGCCCATTACTTGAGTGCCTTGAAATGTTCTCTCTTTGCTTACACGTTTCCTCTCTTTGCTTACACGTTTCCTCTTGTTTCCAGAACGGTCCAACACAATTTGTCAGTGGGTCTACACTGCCTCTTCCAAAAGAGAAGTATGATGGGACATTAAACTCTGCTACTAATCACAGCGAACATGAACATTCTGATTCCGAAACAGGGTTTGAGACCTTGGATTTTCCTGAAGTACCTAAGGTGCCATTACGTCCAACTTCAAATGTTGCCTCAGCACCAGAGGTAGCTCCTGCCATACCAGGTGCTTTTCACCCTGAGGTTGATCATGATTCATCAAATGATTCAGCAACTTCGGATTATTTATCACCAGAACCTCATTTACAACACAAGGATGTGATTGAAGAAAAGTCAGTGCCAGTGGTTACTATGGATGAAGGTCCTAGTGTTGTAGCTGGTTTGAAGGAGGAAAAACAATATGTGCCCTTCATTTCTTCTCCATCGCTATCTTCTGCTTCATTTTCAGCAAGAAAAAGTGCTTCGCCTCCCTCTATCACTAGGACAAAAAGTGATGCCAATGTGGATCTGCAGGATGTTTTATCGGCTGCACAGGCTGCTGCTGAATCTGCTGAACGTGCAGCTGCTGCAGCTCGTTCAGCGGCTACTCTTGCACAGGCCAGGATTAGTGAGCTCACCAAGAAAAACAGTGACCAATTCCCTGAGAGTAGTGATGAGAATCCATTTTATACAGATACCCATCAATCTCCTACTGCTGACACGCCACATTTTGATCATCAACAATCTTTTAGTGATCTCGGCAGCATTTCAGCCAATCCATACCCGAATCAACATCCTACCGCTGACACGCCACATTTTGATCATCAACAATCTTTTAGTGATCTCGACAGCTTTTCAGCCGATCCATACCCGAATCAACATTCTGAAGACCAGCATGATATTCCTTCCTTTGACAAGCTTAGACTCGAGTATGATTCACCTCCTAATGATCGCCGTGTTGACCAAGGGTCTGATCATCACCAGCCGCAGAGACTACCTTCCATGGATGATGAGCCATACTTCTCATATCCAAATTTGTTCACATCACAGAACTCTAATCTTGGATCAAGTGCTCCATCTTCTACAGACAATTCCCGCTCGGCGCATGAACCTTGAGCGCTGATTCCTCAGGTTTTATGCTGGTGAGTGGATGTAATGAAATGGAATGGAACTCAACTCATAAGATGAGGTGTTAATGCTCATCTCTTTTATTTAATTACTTATAAAATGAGGTGACTGTTCTTGTATAATGTTGCTATTGGTGGTGGTTTATAAGCGCTCTTTCCTGCTACCCAGTGGACTGAGTGGAGTGGGGTGGGGTGCAGAGTGCAGAGGTACTTGTTCAATACAATTATAGGACTTGGTTCAAACATCAAATCTGAAATGAAATATACTTACCATTGTGCTTTAGCATTGGAGTTCAAAGCATTACAAGAAAAATAAAAAAATATCCTAAGAAAAGATAAGTTAAATTAACCATTTTGTAACACTTTTTTAAAAAGAAAACTTATGAAGTACGAATGAATCGTTTAGTGCCTATACGAAATTTCTACTAATTCAGTTGTGAGTCGACCTATTAGTAAGTAGTATATGCTATATTCGGTATAGTATATAGTTTTGAAAAAGAAATATCATATAGTTTTGAGAGAAATATGAAATTTTAACACAAAAATAATAAATTGAAATTTCTCCTCAAAGATTAAGATGTGAGGAAATGAAGAAGCAGTAATAGTACACTGTACACCACACCAAAAACACCTAAAATTCTATCTTCTTCCCACACACAAGTGGCTCTCATTTTTCCTCTTTCCAGATAACTCATTTCTTCTTCTTCTTTCACTTCCTCGCAATCATCCGTCCAATCATACGTAAGGAAAAAGAAGAGAAAGAAAGAAGCAATGGCGACTCTCCAGAATTCCACTCTCTGCCTCCAGAAGCCCACACTTTTCCCCACCCAAGCATCCTCCCTCTCTTCCCAGCAGAAACCCCTCAACCTCTCTTTCTCCTCCTCTTTCCCTTCCCTCAACCTCGCCGCCGCCACCACCCACCGATCCCGCGGCGGAGGGGCATCCAGCACCAAGATGATGTCGGCCACCGCGGCCGGCAGTTACGCGGCCGCATTAGCCGACGTGGCCAAGTCCAACAACACCCTGGAGGCAACCGCCTCAGATGTGGAGAAGATCGAGAAAGTGTTCTCTGACCCGCAAGTGCTTGATTTCTTCGCGAACCCGACAATCGATTTAGCCAAGAAACGACAGGTCATCGACGACATTGCGAAAGCTTCTGCTCTGCAGCCCTTCACTTCAAATTTTCTGAACGTATTGCTGGATGCCAAAAGGTTGGACATGGTGAAGGACGTGGTGGTTGATTTTGAGAAAGAGTACAACAAGATGACCAACACAGAGCTGGCGGTGGTGAGCTCAGTGGTGAAGCTGGAATCGCAGCATTTGGCCCAGATTGCGAAGCAGGTGCAGAAATTGACTGGGGCGAAGAATGTGAGGATCAAGACAGCGATTGATCCAAGTTTGATTGCTGGGTTTACGGTGCGGTATGGGAATTCAGGGTCTAAGCTGATTGATATGAGTGTGAAGAAGCAGCTGGATGAGATTGCTGAGCAGCTTGACTTGGGTGATATTCAGCTTGCTGCTGTATGAGTACTTGAGTAGAGCCCTCAATTGAATGATGGTATTCCCCCTCTTTTTTTCTGCTTGTAAGCAGTAGTTGTTGTTGTTCTGATTTTTGTGATGAAATTGTTGAAAATGTGTTGTGTATCTAATCTCTATATAAGTGTTTTGATTTGAGGGAAGATGTTGCTTACTTGAATGATATATATATTATATGGTTCTTGGAAACTTGTTTTACTTTGGCAGAATTTCTTGATTGGAATTGAAGGCTGAAGTTTTGATTTTCTTGACTTGAAAATTAAGTGATGAGATGGTGAAAGATGATATATAGTTTACAACTTTACATTAGATTACAGCCCTACCATTGTTGAATAGTGAATACTGAGTAGAGTAGAAAGCTGATGTAGCTACTACACTCAACACTCATCCGTCTAAAAAGTTGTTTTTAATTGAAGTCTTGAAAACAAAATTGCAGTACTAGATGTGCAGCATTGGCCTTATATGTTGTATACAGTGAAAATGTCATCCTTGTACTTACAAAATCCAGCATTAAGTGCTTCAGGGGATGCAAGAAAAGCCAAAGGTCTTCCATCCATATCCTCTGTTCCAGAGCTGCTGCTCCCCAGTAAATATTAGAGATCAAAACAAGCAGGATTTGCTGCAGAAATTGAAATGCAAG
Source organism: Viola odorata (assembly GCA_963691705.1). Lineage (NCBI taxonomy): Eukaryota > Viridiplantae > Streptophyta > Magnoliopsida > Malpighiales > Violaceae > Viola > Viola odorata. Next base: position 605,000 of record OY829537.1, read on the forward strand.
TGGGTAGGAGCCAAAAGGGAAAACATGGTGAAACATAGAAAGATAAATTGCTTCATATTTTTGGGTGTCTCTTTCGTTTGTAGAGGTGAACACAAATCGGACTGAACTAGACCGACCAGTTTGGTACCCATACGATTTAGTGCCTGTTTGGGAGTCTGGGTACCCAACCCAGCATTCTCAAACTGAAATGGGTTGAAACACCATTCAACAAATGAAAATGTGCCAATTTGGGTGGCCAACCAGGAAAATGTCATTTTGGGGAATGACCCGAATTTGGCCATTGGCAAGATGAGGAAAATGCCATTTGCGGGATGAGGGTGTGGGTTATTTGTGGACAAAAATACCCCTCCTTGTCTTTGGTAATTACAATTGTACCTACTATATAATTTTGTTAAATTTCCCATTCTCCTCATTCTCTCCTTCCTTCACCGAATTCGCACCTCCACCTCTCTCTCTCACCCTCTGCCGATCTCTCCTCGCCGTCGAGGCCTAGCCTCACCGCTGCTGCCTTCTCCTCTCTCACCCTCGCCAACCACCCTCTCAAACCCTGCTCCACCAACTCTCTCTCAAACCAGCCAATCAAGGGAGAAGATGAGAAACGACGAGAAGACAAATCAGCCAATCAGAGTAAGCAAAGAGCAAGTGATTTCTAAGCTCAAAGACGATGGCGATTTCGACAACCTCCGTCTCAAGATTATCCGCAAGCTCAAAGACAACGTAACCGTTCCCAACTGTCTCTTCTCTGTTAGGGTTCACTTTCCATTCTCGTTTAGTAGTTTTACGCATCATTGAATAATGGAGAATGCTACAGAGGTTGAAACCTATGAGTTGAACCCATAGGTTGAATGACGTGGCAATGACGTGGCTGCCACGTCATTAAAAATAATAATAAAAAAATCCCCAAACACCTCTTCCTTCCTTTCACGACGTCGTTCGTCGTTCTCAGCATCTGCCCTCTCCATCTTCCTCTTCGACGCAAATCTTCTTCCTCTCCATCTTCCTTTCAATTTCAACCTCCCTAACCTAACATTTCTTCCTTTCCTCCTCAACCCATTGTAGTTCGTCCAAAATCCGCCATTCCACTGCCCACAACCAGCGCCGCTCTGGTCTTTTCCACTTGAAGCTGCCACAACTTTGTCTACGTTGCTTCTGAGGTATGTTTTAGACCTCCTTTGACCTGGCACTGTTTTGTGATTGATGAATTTCAGAGGAATTAAGGAATTTTGGTGTTGGCGGCCGCTTGGGTTGGGGAGGAACGAAATGCTCCTGATGCTGTTTTTTTGGGCTGATTTTAGGTTGAAAATTAGGCTGTTTTTGGGCTGCTTTTAGGATGAATTTGTATGCCGAAATGCTGCTGAAAATAGGGTGATTTTAGGCTGAATTTGTATGCCAAAATGCTGCTGATTTTGGGTTGAAAATAGGCTGATTTTGGGTTGAAAATGATGCTGATTTTGAGTTGATTTTAGGTTGATTTTAGGCTGAATTTGTATGCCAAAATGCTGCTGATTTTGGGTTGAAAATAGGCTGATTTTGGGTTGAAAATGATGCTAATTTTTGGGAAACACTTGGGAAAACATCCTTTATATTCATGGAGAACCTCTCGGCCCTTGTAATCAAAACATTACAAAGTCCAAAACTGGTTAATTGCTGATAATACCTTTGCATCAAACTCAATAGAGGCCATATGTTTTTCAGCAAAATTCCATTTGTAGGAGACCGCCTCTACTAATAAGTTCTGATCAGAAAATATATGATTCTCTCAGAAGTGAAGAAAAAGAATGCAGTAATTAAACTCTTCATGAGATATTGAAAGGCAACTTCACCTTAACATCCACTGCGCATTGAAACCGCTGAATGTTAAGCTTCGCAGCTTCATCAATAAGTTTTGCCATAGATGTATCCAGATCATCCTCCTTTTCCATTAGTGCTAGTTTCCTTTATAGATGTATCCAGCTGCCAAACTCTTGTAGACGGCGACAGATTCCGTTATAGGCATATTCAACTGTTCATCAAAAAATGTCAGCACACCGTCTACAAGAGTTTGACTGTTTGGCAGCTGTCTGTATCCATGACTGCAGTGGAAAAACATTCCCTGCAAATTTTTCTCTCACATGCTTCATGGCTTCCACCATCTCTGTGTTGTGCTGCAAAAAATTATAACAAACATTACTGAATTTTGATAATCAATCACGACCAAAGTTAGATTCCAACATTAGTGGTGTTAGAGTGTTAAAATTAGATCATTTATTTTTAAAATTCAGATACCAATCTACGTGATGAATTATAAGGATTAAAGAAACAAACGAACCACAGTGTCGTTGCAGGAGAAGCAGTAGAAGCTGGAGACAGGAGTTCCATAACCTGAATAATTAAGATTCTGATAACTGGAGCCACTGGAGCAAAGAAAAAAAAGTATATCAATTAATTAATAATTCAAACAGTTTCGAAATTACAAAAATCAATTAATCCAATCAGTTTCAAAAATCGCAAGAACTCGGAAAGAAGTCGAAAAGGAAATTTCATGTAATATATACTGGACATGTACTTGCTGTAATATTGATAATCTGCAGGACTAGTCTGATAATTAGGACTTTGATCTACTGCAGCAGTACCACGCTTTTGATTTTCATACTCCCTGTTAGCCCAAGGGCAACTTACTCTTATTTTGATGATTTAAGACACACAAACTAATTACTATACTAATGCAATTTTAAGTTAAATGTGTGTAGTTTGCGACGAACAAACAAAAGAGGCAACAAATCTATTATTCGCAAGCTCAAGATCAAGTGTACATTAGGGCTATAAACATGTAAGTATGATTCTAGTTAACACTTGATTTATGTTCAATTATACCTCAAGAAAAGTGTCAAAAGATTTTTTACACGGAAAATAATTTTTGGAAAAAGAGTTTTTGATTTCACTGTAGCAACGGAGAGTTTCACTGTAGCAACGGATAAACTCACTGTAGCAACGGGAAGACTCACTGTAGCAACGGGAACGAATAGTTTCACCGTAGCAACGGATAGACTTACTGTAGCAACGGATAGTTTCACTGTAGCAACGGATAGACTCACTGTAGCAACGGATAGTTTTTCACTGTAGCAACGGTTATATTTTTCACTGTAGCAAACGGCTAATTTTTGGCTCCTTCATTCATGGATGAGCCTCTACTCATTTGACACTATAAATACTCATCTAAGATGAATTACAAAATAACAAGAAACATTAAGAAACCTTCATACACAAAATCACATTTTACAAGCTTACAAAAATCAGTTTTTACAACGCAAGTATTTTCACAACGATTTCAATCCTTCTTGCGTCACTTTGTCCAACTTGTTTTGGGTTTCTTCTTGAGGTAACTTTGAGGTATTCTTGTTCATTTATTGGTGTTGATTATTGAATCATACATAGTTTATTTGTACACCAATTTGTGTTGCCATTTAACAATTCTCTTGTCAAGTAATCTTGATTGTAATAGGTTGTGATTGAGCCCGGAAAAATCACATTGTAAGGTTTATTGGTTGAGCCCGCAAAAACCAAGGTGAAAGGTTTATTGGTTGAGCCCGGAAAAACCAAGGTGTAAGGTTTGAGTTGAACCCGTAAAAACTCAAGGTAATAACGAAGTGGTCGTTGTTCAAAATCCTAAGGGTGAAGCTCTTAGGTAGTGGAGTACAATTCATTGAGGAATTGGAACCACTATATATCCTTGTGTTTTTACATTCTATTTCCGCACTCATAATTCCTTACTATTTGTGTTAGAATTTTATTTGCCTATTCACCCCCCCTCTAGGCCTTTTATCAATTGGTAGCGGAGCAAGGTACTTATTTTGTAGGTTTAATCACCTCAAGTGAAAGATCAAATGGCTCAAGAGGGACTATATACTCACAAAGAAAGTGCTGCACTCAACCGTCCACCATTTCTTGACGGAAACAACTACTTGCAATGGAAGACAAAGATGTTAGCCTTTCTAGGTGGACAAGATCAAATCATGCTAGATTGTGTCCTCAATGGATTTGCCACTCCTATGGAACCAGCTGCTGAAGATGGATCAACAAAACCTCTTTCTTTTGATAAGTGGCCAGCTGGATCAATTGCAAGAAAACAAAGTGAAGATAAGGCCAGGTTTGCTTTATTTTGTGCAATTTCTCAAAATGAATTTAATCGTGTTAGTGCTTGCAAATTGTCCAAAGATGTTTGGGAAACCTTGGAGACGGCACATGAAGGTACTCCTCAAGTGAGAACCATTAGACTCAACACACTCAAGCGTGAATATGAATTACTAGGTATGAAGAGTGGTGAGTCTATCTATGATTTAAGCACTAGAATTCAAAATATTTGCAATACTATGGGAACTCTTGGTTGGACTCCTAATGATGAGGAGATGGTAAGAAAACTTCTTAGTATTTTACCTAACTCTTGGAATGCCAAGACTTCTATTTTTGATGAGCTTGAAAAGAAACCTACCTTCTCTCAACTTGTTGGATCTCTTACGGCATTTGAGTACAAACTCAAAACGGGAGAACCGGAAGTGCAAAATGTCAAGAGCAACAATATTGCTTTCAAAAGCACCATTCCGGAAGGAGATGAAGAATCACTTGTTCTCTTCAACAAGCATTATAAGAATTTCTTGAAAAATTCAAGAAACTACCAAGGTAAGTATTCTAACTCCTCTAAATCTAAATTTAAGAATGACCCTATTGTTTGTTTTGAATGTGAAAAACCAGGACATGTAAAGAGTGAGTGTCCTAGACTTGAAAGAACAAAGAGACGATCAAGAGATAAAAATGATAGAGGAAAGCATCATAGAAGAGCTTTGAAAGCCACTACTTGGGATGACGAAGATGAGTCTTGCAGCGGTCAAAATTCAAGTTCTTCATCCGAAGGCGAAGTCTCAAACTTGTGTTATTTTGCAAACACGGACAACGATGATCCTTTTATGATTGATGAGGATTATCAAAGCTCTTCACCAACCTTAAATGGCGGCTTGAATTCTTGTTTTATGGCCCAAAGCGATGATGAGGTTAGTTCATGCAATTCCGATAGTGAATGCAATATTGATGAATTGAAACTTGCTTTTGGCAATTTATACAAAGACTTTGAGCAATCTAGTAAGAAAAATGTGAAACTTGCTAAAGAGTTAGACAATGTTAAAAATGAAATTAGCAAGTTAGAGTCATTGAATAAATCTTTAACTAATGAGCTTAATGATGTGAAATGTTTGATAGAAGATACTAAAAATGAAAATATTTTTTTAACAAATTTGCTCTCTAGTAAAGAAGCTAAAAACAAAGGCACTATTTGTGAAACTTGTGCAAATTCTAGTAAAGAAGTAGCTATTTTAAATGAAAAGATTAAAGTCCTTGAAGCTACTTTAGCTAAATATATCCAAAGTGCACAAAGTTACCAAAAGTGTTTAAATGATCAAAAGCCTAGTGGTGATAGAAGAGGAATTGGATTTGATCACTCTACTAGCATGAGTAATTCTAAAACATCTTTTGTTAAGGCAAGAAATTGTAACCATGCTAGTTCTTCAAATCACTCACATGCTAGACCTTTGTATAAATGTGATTTTTGTCATAAGAATGGTCATTTGGCATATTTTTGCTTTATCCGTAAAGGACTTATTTATGCAAAACAAATGTGGGCACAAAAGAGTGCATTTGCTAAGGAAGGACCTAAACGTGTTTGGGTTCCTAAAACTAACTAGTTTGTTTTGTAGTAGTGCCGGAAACCCAATACAGATAAATGAAATATATTGAGGGTATTCGTGGCACAAGTCGGGTGATGAATCGAAGCTCACCCTTTTGGTAATTTTGGCAATAAATATGATATATATATATGATTGATTTTATTGCTAACTTTGATCATTTGTTCAAGTATATAAACTCATAAATTTGGTAAGAAAGGATTGTTCTTGTAGGAACTTAGCTTGAATGGTGGCCCAAGGGAATTACCACTTAAAGCCGCATTGATTTTGATGGGCTTGGCTCGATTGCAAACATTGAAGCTATTCGGTTGAAATAGCAAGGTCTAGACATGTTGAAAAATCACAATCGGTATTCCTTGAACTCTTATTTTTATGTCTATATTTATTTGATGAATATACGTGTTTTAAATGATTATGTTAGTCATTAAAATCTATAATCTTATATGCTATAAATTGCCATAAATTGTTTTTGTTTGTTTGTGCATATACGTGTTTAGTTAAAACTATTTGTTTGCATGTATGCTTTTGTTCATGTGATTGATCATTGAGAAAATCTAGTTGATGTGATATTTTTGGATATACGAACATGAGTCAAATGATTAGAGTATTCTTTGGAAGATTTTATCTTCGATATCTATACAAATCTTGATCAAATCCTACTAAATTTTATTTGATTTCTTCGTTCGCATGCAATGGGCACAAAAGTCAGCGACATTACATCTCCTCGAGTTGTAATTCTTAGACCTTAAGCTGTCATTTTTTGGTGTTTAAATAGCCTAAGATTACACCTCTCTAGATATCCAAAACGGAAAGCTTTACATTCAATTCCTTCGAATCATCAAAATGCTTTCGTTTGAGATGAGGATGATATTGGCCATTTTGGCATTGATGATTTCTTTCATTGCTTTTCCCCTTCTCATGCTCAAAAATTGTCCAAGAAATGTTGACTTGTTCATGTGTCCCAAGTGTCATTGCCCTCCATGTGATTGTCCTTCACCTCAATGCCATCTTTGATCACATCTTTGTATCGTGTATTTTATATTTCAAATGTATTTGTTCTTATACTTTGTAATGGTCGTTTAAGTTGAATAAGAGTTGTAATATTCCATTATGAAGGAATTTTAATTAGGTTTGTTTCTTGAGTATTTTCAATGTTCTAAATGTTCTCTACGTTTCGTATAACGTGACACGTTTGTTGAATAAAAATTCTGTTTTAATTATGCATTTTTAGATTATCCATCTTTATAATCTTATTATTCATATTTGTATTTTGACTCTTGGATTGGATAAATATTTGAACTTAATACTTGTTAAAGTATTTTTTGATCTTTGCTTGCTCCTTATTACTCTGCGCTTGATCTTAATAGAATATCCCTTATTTTCTTTTTACCCTTTTTGTTGTTGACAAAGGGGGAGAAAGTCTTACAATTTGGAGAATGTTAAGGGGGAGAAAGTTATAAGATTGAGGAGAAATGTAAGGTTTAAGAGATTAAGGGGGAGCAAAACTTTAGATCTTTGCTATGCTCTATGTGCAACTAATATTTTATGTAGGGGGAGCATTTCTTTGGCAAAGATAGGAGATGTAAGTTTACTCCATTTAGCTTTAATTTCAAATTGCAAGTTTAATTTGATTTCAAATTGGTTTGTGGTTGTCATCATCAAAAAGGGGGAGATTGTTAGCCCAAGGGCAACTTACTCTTATTTTGATGATTTAAGACACACAAACTAATTACTATACTAATGCAATTTTAAGTTAAATGTGTGTAGTTTGCGACGAACAAACAAAAGAGGCAACAAATCTATTATTCGCAAGCTCAAGATCAAGTGTACATTAGGGCTATAAACATGTAAGTATGATTCTAGTTAACACTTGATTTATGTTCAATTATACCTCAAGAAAAGTGTCAAAAGATTTTTTACACGGAAAATAATTTTTGGAAAAAGAGTTTTTGATTTCACTGTAGCAACGGAGAGTTTCACTGTAGCAACGGATAAACTCACTGTAGCAACGGGAAGACTCACTGTAGCAACGGGAACGAATAGTTTCACCGTAGCAACGGATAGACTTACTGTAGCAACGGATAGTTTCACTGTAGCAACGGATAGACTCACTGTAGCAACGGATAGTTTTTCACTGTAGCAACGGTTATATTTTTCACTGTAGCAAACGGCTAATTTTTGGCTCCTTCATTCATGGATGAGCCTCTACTCATTTGACACTATAAATACTCATCTAAGATGAATTACAAAATAACAAGAAACATTAAGAAACCTTCATACACAAAATCACATTTTACAAGCTTACAAAAATCAGTTTTTACAACGCAAGTATTTTCACAACGATTTCAATCCTTCTTGCGTCACTTTGTCCAACTTGTTTTGGGTTTCTTCTTGAGGTAACTTTGAGGTATTCTTGTTCATTTATTGGTGTTGATTATTGAATCATACATAGTTTATTTGTACACCAATTTGTGTTGCCATTTAACAATTCTCTTGTCAAGTAATCTTGATTGTAATAGGTTGTGATTGAGCCCGGAAAAATCACATTGTAAGGTTTATTGGTTGAGCCCGCAAAAACCAAGGTGAAAGGTTTATTGGTTGAGCCCGGAAAAACCAAGGTGTAAGGTTTGAGTTGAACCCGTAAAAACTCAAGGTAATAACGAAGTGGTCGTTGTTCAAAATCCTAAGGGTGAAGCTCTTAGGTAGTGGAGTACAATTCATTGAGGAATTGGAACCACTATATATCCTTGTGTTTTTACATTCTATTTCCGCACTCATAATTCCTTACTATTTGTGTTAGAATTTTATTTGCCTATTCACCCCCCCTCTAGGCCTTTTATCACTCCCGATATCCCGAAAGAATCCAACCGAAAGAATCCGTCATTATAGGAAGATCCATGCTATCATGAGAATCCATGATGGCTGTAAAAATAGACAAGAAATTTCACGAACACCGATATATGTATATATATACCCGAATCTTCCAATTTGTCTCTCTACAAACCAATGTTACTAAACGTCATATAAGGTCGATTTGGTTCTCGGGTCAAGAATTTCTTTTTATACAGATTCTTTGATTTACTAAATATAGTAAGAAAATCTTAGATATAGGAAAATTTAAACTATTCCTATATGGAGTAATTATAACTCTAAAATATCCTATTTAGCACGGAATATAAATGCTACTACCTAAGACCCAAATACTAATTAATTCAATGCACGAGTTCTTTGTTCTTACACGGCCTATTTATATTGTTAACAACGTAAACCAATTAATCATGCATACAGTAAAATAAGAAAATCTTAGATATAGGAAAATTTAAACTATTCCTATATGGAGTAATTATAACTCTAAAATATCCTATTTAGCATGAGATAATAAATTTTCTTATTTTATGACTAATTAAGTTCTTAATTCTTACACAGCTTATTTATGTTGTGACTAGTATAAATAGAGTTCATGGGTTCATTATGTTTTGTGTGTCAGAAAATAAATCCTCTCTTCGTCTCTCGCTCCAACCCAAATTTCACATATCCTCCTTCCCCCAAGCACCATGAGCCAGGCAAGCTTAAATCTCCTTGATGCTGACAGTGGAGTCTCGGGCTACATCCAATTCTTGGAACAATTTCCTACCCAATTTGAGAACTTCGTTATCAATGAGAAGAGGAGCATATTTTTCCTCCCCAATGATGAAAAACTGATGAGACTTTTCATTAAAACTGGTTCCAGGTTGCTGACTATATACACCAGAATCAACGATCTTTATTTTGTTGCCTTTCAAGCGAAAGAGAAAGAGATGCAGTTGCCTTTCAAAATTGGTGAAGAGTTATTTCCGGACGTAACCAAAAGGGCATGGAGACGAAAGGACAACAAATACGCGCTTGAAGACCTATCATATTCTAATATCCGTGAAATGGCTGAAGTGGATACAATGGATGATCTTGACATATCTATTGGTGGGATCAAGAATGCTGTTATTCAATTGTCAAAAGACAAATGCTCCGAAAATCTAAAAAGTTCATGCAGATCAATTTTGATTATCTTGTACGGAGTATTTGAAGCGATTCGGCTTAAACCCTACAGAAATCTTGTCATCTTCAACACTTATCAGCAGGTTAACCGAATGTTCGGAGGAGTGGTTAGCATTTGCCCAATTGACCCTAAGTTCAACCGGAACTCTAATCATGCCTTCTTGTCAGAAAAGGCAAAGGAATTGAAGGCCGAACGTCTAGTGCAGAATTGGAGTACCTTGAGCTCGTTGGTGTTCAACAAAAAATTTCGTCAACTTGCAAATGAAGATATGGAATTTGACGAGTTTAAGAAGGCTTACCAGGAGTCCGATGAAAATTATACAGTGTTTGAAGTGATCAATAGCCTATTCTGTGGTATCAAGACGGTAAAAGATGCTTTGGATACAATAAATCTTTACAAGATGAAGGACGAGGAAAACAAGAAGGACTTGGAGTTGTTAAAAAACCCCAAGGAGGCACGAGAGAAGTATTTCGGGTGGAAGCATTATAAATTCTGATGGGATTGTGAAGCTATTGCAGTGCATTTTAAATTGTTTTAAATTTTTTTAAATATATATAGTACTAATAAATTTATAAATATAAAATTAAATATTATTTAAGAATATGATAGCAAAATAACATTACAATGCACGTAGTCAAGTAAGCCCAACCCACGTAGGAAAGTAGATCATGGCCTGATGGATGTTTGGGCTCCGTACAGCTATAAGATAACACATTACTCTAACCTTATATATACTTCAAGGGCCTAATTGGCTTTTCATATGGGCTGATCCCAGAGGATTTTTTCCCCGTTTTTCATCCCTTACCATATCAAGCACACCATCTGTAACCTTTAATATTTTCATTATGATTCTTTAAGTTTTACTCTATTTCTTTTTCTGCTAATATTACTCAAATGGTCAAATGTTTGTAATCGATATTAATTAACATATCTAAACTTCTTTCTGGTTTTTAGTTTGCATTTAATATACCCATCAACTAAATTTATATACAATGGTTTACATTCTTGTTGGACTCCAAAATTTTACAGTATTTATTTACATTTCTAATGTGTGGCTTTTCTGGAGATAATGGAGACAAGCAGTTATGTGATGTCAGTGATGAGGATCCTGATGTGCCTCCTGGTTATGGTTGATGCATTTCAGGCGTTGCTGCTACTATTCTTCAATTTGAAACATTTGTCGGACACCATATCATGGCTGATTTAGCTTTGCATGTTGCTAAATCATTACTTCTGCATCCCAAGAAGCTTGCACAGAACCTTATTTCGAGGCTCGGTGTCCCCAAGAAGTTTTGAGTATCCACCATGGAAATTCCTCACATCACCAATGTGTCTCCGCCTAAATTTTACCCGTACCTCTACCCTAGTTCATTGTCATATTATGAAAAATAAGTGATGAGTGTGATGTTTTCATTTTATACAGTCAATCAATACAGAGTGGAAGTTTCTGTAGTTTATGCATTCACTGCTACAAAGTTCATGTGAACTTTTTCTTCTCTTTTTATTTGAGTCTGTGTTTGCCTTTGTTGCCCTGAATTTTTTGAGATTGAAGATCAATAAATTTTAATTTTTATGAATTTTTGTATTGCTATTGCTTGGTTTTGTTGAAACTCTGACCTTTGCACCCGGACCAACAGGCACACAAAGGGAAATACCCTTGTTGAGACGAATATCATATTTGCATGCTTAGTCCAGCCATGAATGGAAAAGTAGCAGCTAGCAATGATCAACGTTTTGCTTTGTAACTATGGACTGCAATGATCAACGTTTTGCTTTGTAACTAAAATCTGGAATACTAATCATTGAGTAGATTTGTGATGTTTAACAAGATGATCAATCCCAGCGCACAAGTAAAAAGAAAAACGTTGTGCTAAATTATGCAAGTAAAAACAAAAGTTGGTAGAAAAATCACAAATGGAGTATCTAAAACATCTCTCCTGTTATTGCAGACGAGAAAAAACATAATCAAATGCATTAATTAGTTTAAAACTTTTATGTAATTTTATTACAATTTCAAAGTAATTCATTCCATTTTCAAAGCTAATATTTTAAAACTTTTTATTATATTAGATAAATATTTATTTATGGTATTAATAATTTAATTTATTTATGGTATTAATAAGTTTAATTATTTATGATATTAGATAAATATTAGGTGGTAGATGTTAGATTATAAATAAATTGATTAAAAACATATATAAAGATACTAAAAAAATTAATTATAACACTTGAAATGAATTGTGCCCTTTATGGTCATTTTACATTCAAACCATAGTTTTGGAAAACTGGACTACCAAACAGCACCCTCCGTTTCCCAGATATCGTTTTCCCACTGAATTTTTACAATTATTTTACCAAACAGCACCCTCCGTTTTCTAGATGTTGTTTTCCCACTGAACATTTCCCTACTTACCATTTCCCCACTAAACTGTACTGCCAAACAGACCCATAGTTCGGTCTCTTTTTCAAAAACCGAAAAACGACTTTTCTCTATAGGAGGTGGGATTGTGGGAATATAATTTTATTTTAAACCCATCATCAGTTGCTTCTCTTCAGGGCATTTCGGCCCCTAGGCCCCCTACCATGTTGGCCCATTTCGGAGTGTCGTCGAGTAGAAGAAACAAACAATGAAGAAAAGGCTGATTTTTTAATTTTATTTATTACCAATAGAAACATAAATTAGAAGATCCTTCACACTTTGAATTTAAGAGTTCGAGTCACTAGCAATTATTGGTGTCAAAGAAATGTTTAACGTAAGTTATAATTATAAGACTAAACTTAATTTAAAATTGACGTTTCAATTGAATTATATTGAAACACAATCTTTTTATTGTTGCAAATATTTTTTTATATAATATATATTAATTTACATACATGTATATATATGTCGTGTCTATACCCTGTGATTTTTAATTTTTTCGTATCACAGTGTTTGTGTCGTGTCCGATGTCTGTGCTTTATAACTACCTATACTTTGTAAAAATTATCATTAATTAAACTTTGAATCTGCTTAGGGACATGAACGGGTGAATGGCGATCGTTGTCCGCTGTGTGAAAACCACAAGGAAGGATTTGATCATGTTGGTATGTTGGTCCGGTCCTCCCTCCTAAGCATAAGCTATTAGTATTAATTTATTATTAATGAAATATTCAAGTTGCTAAAAAAATGTTATTATAATATTTGTTGAACTCTTGACTCAGATTAGAAGAATCGTACTAAAAAATTATAATATTTGTACCCTTAATTTAAAGTCACAACTAAATATCTTAATTACTAATTACTAATTATCACAATTTTCAATTAAGTGCTACCAACCACTAGTAATTGTTTAATCATTTGCCTTTTGATTCTAATTCTACGTACATACATCAAGTCAAACTCATTCAGTTTTATTTCCCAACATTTTTTTTAATTTTTTATCACATATTTAACTTGTGTGAGCTCCTCTCGCAAATTAATAATTATTACAACTAATATTTATTGTGATCGAACAACTTTTAATTATGATTTTAAGTTCGATTTTTTAAGAAATAGATGAAACCATACGTTGAAAAATTAAGATTATATTTTTTTAGAACCCGACAATATTTAAATGTGATTAGTTTCATTGAGTTGAAAGAATATTCGAGAGCGAAAAAGAAAAAAAAAACAACTACTACATGGCATTCACGAGGACGAAGTCCATAAATGAGAAATGGAATAGCTTACCGTTGACTACTGTTCACCTATGACCGATTCTAATTCTGAAAAATATAAACTAGACCGGTACATCTTATAAGAGGAAAATCTAAGTGCTACCTTAGGTAGTTTCTCTTTACCTATTGGGTACTATATATTGACGTGATAGCTGAAAGAGAACAGAATGGGAATCAGGGAAAAAAAAATTATGGAGGAAACTACCGCCTTCTTTGCTCAAGCTCTCAGTAATGCTCCCGCATCCAGGACCGGTATCGATACTATCATTGTAAGTCTCTTGACGTTTTGCCTAGTTTGAATTTGAATTTGAGTTTAAACTAAGCATTTTTTTAGCATGATTAGGTTACAAATTCATGCCCTTCTAGCAATTCAATTTGAAGTACTTAATTTAAAGCATTTGATTTCAAAATTCAAAGTAATGTATATATGTATGTTATGTCATGTTATGTGCAGGTTGATGATCAGGATGTTGTTGTTGAAGAAAGACAATTACCTACGAGGCCGCCAACGACTAGTGGGGCAGGTGGTGAGACTAATGACAAACCTGCAGATGATGCTTCCAAATCCGGTACCGGTATCGATACCGATACCACCATTGTAAGTCTTTTGACATTTTGGCTAGTTCAAATTCAAACTAGGTATTTTTTAGCGTGAAAAATAAGAAAGAAAGAAAGAAAGAAGAATTGATTTGAAATACTTAATTTAAAGCATTTGATTTCAAGATATGTTATGTCATTTGATCAGGATGTTGTTGATCAAGAAAGAAAATTACCTACAAGGCCGCCAACGACTAGTGGGAAAGGTGGTGAGACTAATGGCACATCTTCGTAATTAATCCATCTTTTTTTTGTGTTTAATATAGATGGAGCTCATGATATATCTCTAATTAGTTTGTTGTTAGGATATAATGGGTAATCTCCCTCTAATGGATCAAATAATTTGTAATGAGCATTTATGGCATTTCTCATTTTATTATTGAATTTATTGTTTGAATAATGTGATAAATTCTTGGTTAATTAAATTGCAGATGCAAATGATAATTTCTTAACAATTTATTTTACCATATAAATTGTCAATGAGATATTTTTAGAAAGGTTCGATTCATCCTATAAGATTGAAAATGTAAAAACTAAGGATCTGATCGATCGATAAATCGTCCGGTTTTGTACTAACCTAGATGACCCGGATGATTTGAAGCATCTTTGTTTATTCATTCAATTTTGAAAATAAAATATAAAAAAATGAGGAAAATAACAACAATCTAAGCCTCAAATAAAACCAATTATCTAAAAGTGATTTATTCTTCTTTAAGATGAAATGAAATGGCCTAGCACTGAATGCCTTGTTTAGTAGAAACTTTCTGGACTTTGAGGTAAATTGGATCTTGCCACTGGTTCTGGTAGCATCTGTTACCAGAAATTAAAAACTGAGAATTATCATTGTCCATGAGATAATCTGGACCCTAAGTACTGTTGCCTATTGAAAATGGACATGATGGGTATGTTTTATTCTATTATGAAGAGAGACTCTGGATTGAATTGCAGAAGCTTCACCTAATACGTATAATTGTGTTACTGTTGGCAGAACAAACTGTCATGTCATAATGCATGGCTTGCCAGCCTGTATTTTCTCTTTGTGATGCTTTGATTGGTCATAGAACTGATCGTTGTCATTGCGCGAGTTACAACCTGTTGAACTGTTATTTTATCCCTCAGTCATTTACTATAACAACTTTTATATTTCATGTGGTACATGACAAGGATTCTCAAGACGAAGTATTTGATTTGGTGATTTATTTTTCTTTTATCTTAGAGCCTTTTGGGTCGGAATGCGACGTTAGCTGAGGACCTAGCCAAGTCAGGTGGAGTTGGTTCTTCTCAATCTGAGCAAAGGGCAAGTGGTGGTCTTGAGAGAGTCCAGTTCGAGGCGCTCCGACGAGATCTCCATGAAGCATCTCAGCGGATAGAGTTGCTCAAGGCAGATAAGGCCAGAATCGAATCTGATGCATCCATGTACCAGAATCTGGCTAGTAAAATGGAGTCTGATTTGAAGAGCTTATCCGATGCCTACAACAGTCTTGAGCAGGCAAATTACCATCTCGAGAAGGAAGTGAAATCGTTAAAGAGTGGAGGAGCATCAACACCTCCAGATCTAGAGGCAATAAAAGCAGAAGCTAGGGAAGAAGCACAGAAGGAGAGCGAGGCAGAACTGAGTGATTTGCTAGTATGCCTTGGCCAGGAGCAGAGTAAAGTAGAAAAGCTAAGTGCAAGGTTGTTGGAGCTCGGAGAGGATGTGGATACACTGCTTGAAGGGATCGGAGATGACGTGGGCCTGCCTGAAGATGATGAGGAGGAGGAAGACTGATGGAGCTTATATCCATGTTTGTAGTTACTGCAATTTCCTTCATTCAGTTGAATTCTCACTTCTGTACATTTCTGGTTGCATTGTACAGATAACTAAATTATTGTTGATGATACCCTTTTGCAGTTGGATTTTACATTGTTGTTTGTTCCAATGCTCAGATTTGTAGAATTGTGCTAGTTTTCTTTCGTATAGCTATACAAAACTAAGTAGGAATTTATTCGTAAAAAACATAATAGAAACAAACATTCCTCATTCATCACCACAAACACACAGAGATACAACTACAAGCCAAAAAATCCAAATCACTACGATTAAATCTAAAAATCATCATTTTTTTGGCGGGAGATGGAACTCGAACTCGAATCCTTACTTTGCTACCAGTGGATAACAAATGACCATCAACTCGTAAACCAAAGCCTTAAAATCATTCCCCTCTTGATCAATGCTTGAGCATACAGTAAGCACCTTTACAAGATTTCGGTGTCTAATGTTCTTCAAAGTTTCACATTCGGTGATAAAACTCATTAAAGCTCCACGGTGCACAAGATTAAGCACCTTGATAGCGACGAAAGTTCCTTCACCATCAAGTGCTCCCTTATACACAGACCTGAATACCTTTACCAATCACATTAGACGCAGAGAATCCTTCAGTAACTGCATATAAATTGTGATAAGATAATGTCATCATCGTGGGTAGTGAGGAGTTAAAATAATTCCAACCACGGTACACTTCCCTATGTGAGCTCATGTTTTGAAGCTCTCTGGGATTGAACCTTGGAATTCATTATTGTTGGTTGAAGCAAAGCAAAGCAAACTAAATACCACATCGGAAAGAAAAGTGGTGTGAAAGCCACATATAAAGATGGTGATCCCCTTGTGAAGTGATGAGGCCTTTTGGGCTTGGGCCTGGCCCTCGTCATGTGATCATGTTGCCTTGAAAGAAGGCCTAAAAACCGTGAGGGCACGATGTTGGCTCAAAGCGGCCAGTATCATCACGTGGGGGAAATGAACGGAAAAAAAATAGAAAAAATAAAAGAAAAAGAACGCTCGCTATTGTCAGAAATCCAACATGGTAGCGGAGCCGATGGTTTTGCAGCGGGAGTGTTGGTTGAAGCAAAACGAAAAAAATATAGAAAAAAGAGCGCTCGTTATTGTTGGACTGGTGTCGCCAGCTCACCGTCCTTGAGTCCGATTGGTACGCCCTTGGAAATCTAACAATTACCCTCTAGATTAACCGAATTTAAAGTTTTAAAACCAAGTTTTAAAACCGAAGAAGCAGCATTAACGATATTGAGTAGGCGAGGTTTGTGGAGAAGGAAAAATATAGAAAAAAGAGCGCTCGTTATTGTTGGACTGGTGTCGCCAACTCACCGTCCTTGAGTCCGATTGGTACGCCCTCGGAAATCTAACAATTACCCTCTAGATTAACCGAATTCAAAGTTTTAAAACTGAAGAAGCAGCATTAACGATATTGAGTAGGCGAGGTTTGTGGAGAAGGACGCTCACAGCAGGGCAAGCGTAATCCTAGCAATGAAGGGAATGTGGTGGCTACCTCTTGGACATATCAAGAAACTTGAGAGAAGAAAGTCCAGATAGCCAATGCAAATTCTCAAAGTGTTGAGCCATAATACTGCCCATAAAAATAATAACCCTCGTCACTTAGATTAAGGTATTGGAGATTTGAGAGATTCCCATGTTCATGGATCTGTGACTAATATAATAATTCACTTCTGATTAACATGAAATAGAAACATACATTAATCTAAATACCAAATACATCTCTTAGAAAGAAGAAGTTTAAAACATACCAAACCTATATAACTGCCACCAGATTCTGTTCTCCAATCTATCCAGGAACAGGGAATATGCAAACCTCTAGCGCCTATTAAGCAACAACGGCCCTACAAAACCCCAAAATCCCCCCACAAATCCAAATGCCATGCTCACATAAAACCATATCATTCCATCTCCATCATCATCTTCACCTCCTTCGTCATTTGCATCATTCGGTATAGCACCATCTACACTGCAGCTGTCAGGAAGAGGATCCCCACAAAGTTCATTTCTAGCAAAACTAGAAGCATCGACACTTTGTATTTGAGTGCCGGAAGGAATTCTTCCTGACAATCTGTTATGGGACAGGTTCAAATGACTAAGGGATGTCAAGCTTAATATATTCTGCGGAATCTCACTAGAAAGTTGGTTCGCAGAAAGATCCATAGATTCTAGTTCTTTCATGAAACCAATTTTCTTTGGGATTCCCCCGCTCAAAGCATTGTGTGACAAATTCAAAGATAACAAAGCATAAAGGCTTGTCATTTCGTCTGGAATCTTCCCATACAATTTATTATTCGAAAGATCCAAGCTTCTAACAAATCCAAGATTCGTGTTGTACTCTAG
Source organism: Viola odorata (assembly GCA_963691705.1). Taxonomy (NCBI): domain Eukaryota; kingdom Viridiplantae; phylum Streptophyta; class Magnoliopsida; order Malpighiales; family Violaceae; genus Viola; species Viola odorata. Next base: position 623,205 of record OY829537.1, read on the forward strand.
CATATTCCCTTTCATTAGAAGTAACAGAGTCTCTAAATATGTCCAAGTTGAATATGTCAAACCTTCAGGTTGAATGACCCCAGTAGATTCATTCATTTTGGTCATTGCAGATAAGTTGCCAAAACATGATGGTATGGTCCCATCGAAAAGATTATTTGCAAGGTCCAAAATGTGCAAAGATGTCGCATGACAAAGAATTGGACCACTAAGCTTGTTCGAATGCAAAGTAAGAATTTTCATACCCAAAAGTGATCTTGCACTATCAAAGCTTGAAATGTTTCCCACCAGTTCATTTTCGGCAACGTCAATTGTGATCAATAATATACACTTGTTAAGTGGCAGTGGAAGTTCTCCTGATAAACTGTTGTTGCGGAGGTGTAACAACTCGAGCCTAGATAAAGTGCCAATGGATTCGGGAATGGTACCATTAAGTTTGTTGTTGCTCAAGTTAATGACCACCAAATAAGGCAAAGCTGCCAAACAATTTGGTATCTCCCTATATAAAAGATTTTGACCCAAGTTAAGATGTTGAAGATAATTTGCTTTCCACTGCTGCGTGTTGGGAGGACATAAGAATTTTGAGATGGAACCTGAGAATGAATTGTTTGAAAGATCCAACGCAGCCAAATTGGAAGAACCAAAAGGTAGCGAACCATGGAAGCGATTTGAATTCATGTCAATCATTAAAAAATTAAACTGAGATAGTGTGCTTGGAAGCATTCCATGGATTTGGTTGTGAGAGAGATTTAAAGTCCGGATGTTGGAGGAGAGATTCCAAAACCAAACAGGAATGGCACTTGAAATACTAGAGCTTGACAAATCGAGACGTGCTAAAGACTTGAGTGAGCGAAGCCATGTGGGGAATTGAGGCCCAATGTGCCAAGATCCTAACCCCAAAGAAACCAAGTGACCAAAAGGAGGAATCCAATTAGGACTAACTCTCAACTTTAATTGGTTCCCAGATGCAACAAAATACCGCAAATCTTTGAGATTCTCAAAGTGAGCTTCTCAAACGTCACCGGCTAATGAGTTGTCATTAAGAAATAATATCTCCAATTTTTTAAGCCTTCCGAGACTGACAGGAAGAGTTCCGTTCAATGAGTTCCCGGAAAGGTCTAGAATTTTCATGGACATTAACTGACCGAAATGCTGATTTGTGGTAGCCAGATCACCAAATAGTTGACAGTTGTCCAAAGACAACTCCTCCAGCCCATTTGAAACGCATCCAGGCAACGACAAAATTTCAAAGACTTGATTGATGTCCTGCCTCAATTTCACATCTGGCAAAAAGACTTCCCTCAAATTGCAACTATTCTTGAAAGACTTTGGAATCCCTCCTTCAAGTTCTAATTTGCTTCCCGACTGTGGAGACATGACAAGAGAGATTAGAGAATGCATGTTCCAATTGGCACTTGAAATCTTACCTTCCAGGTTATTGTGACTGAGGTCGAGGTGCTCAAGACAGGTCAAACCATCTAACCAGTCAGGTATAGGAGAACTGAACTCGTTGTAAGACAAATCAAGTTTCTGAAGGGAAGTCATGTTTTGAATCTCATCAGGAATGGGACCTTGAAACTGGTTATCAATCAGATCAAGGACAGAGAGGGATGAAAAGTTCTTAACACTACTACTGCTACTCTGGGGTTGAAATCTTGACAAGTGATTATTTGGAAGGCTGAGCACCTTAAGTTTGGTATGACCATATAACCAGTTGGGTATTGAGGAGTTAAAATAATTAAAACCAAGGTACACTTCCCAAAGTGAGCTCATGTTTTGCAACTCTCTTGGGATTGAACCTTGGAAGTGATTACCCATTAGATTAAGAGATTTCAAAGTTTTAAGACCGGAAACCCAACTTAAAAAGATAGTTGAATGCTGCGCAATAGAGTTGCCAGACAAATCAAGGATGGAGATGGAAGAAGCATTGATATTATTACTATTAAGTAAATGTGGTTGTGGAGAAGGAAGATGACAGTGGGACAAGTGCAATTGTAGCAAAGATGGGAGTGTGGTTAGCATCTCCTTGTCCCAATTCAAGACTTTGCTGAGACTCCAACCACTCAAATCAAGAAACTTGAGAGAAGAAAGGTCAGGCATCCACTGCAAATTCTCGACATGTGCATCAGGATAATAATAATAATTATTATTATAATCATCATCATTGTTACTTAAATTAAGGTATTGGAGATTTGAGAGATTCCCTAGTTGATGAGGAATCATTCCTCCAAATCCGGCATTAGAGAGGTTAAGGGATCTTAAACTCCTCATTGAGCCAAAAAATGAGGGGATGTAGATCCCTCCAAAATCATTGTAACTTAGGTCCAAGTACCTTAAATGCTTCAAACTCAGCAAAGCAGAACTGACTTTACCTCCAAATAACGTCTTATTGTAATCATCAAAGTCGTCGTACCGTGAAATTCTATATTCAAATGGTGAAAGACTTCTGAGATGGAGACCAGTGACATATTGTGTGGTTGAGTCGTCATGATGATGATGGGAGCTAACTCCATACCAACTGTGCCGCACCCCCTTTTTTGTTGAAAACGAGTTTAAGGTTCGGGACGGATGCTAAGCATAAATGGATGCTTCGCATAATACAATGAAGTCGCCACCATATTTTCTAAGGTTTAGGTAACCTAAGCGTCATGGCATAAAAAAAAATAAAAACTAAAGCACAATTGGTCTAAACCATTGAACAACGGTTCGAGGTCGTATTGTGGACTTGGGAAGGTGTTAGGCACCCAAGTCACACCCTAAAAAGGTTACCGGTTATAAGGTGTTTGAATACAGTTTTGATATACAAAGATTTGTTTAAATGATCGAAGCATGTCAACCTCCTCTTCCCACGAACTCGAGTCACTTTCCAATCATTTACATAGGCCAATGATTGAATCATGTTAAACGAGTTCGCTTACCGAATTGGGACACTTTCCGACTATCTAAACATTTTTGACGCGATTTAGTCCTCAAAGGTGACGTTACATCTTAGCATTTTCGTAGGGACATGTTATTTCCGATCAGGACACGAAGGACGGGGTTACCGTTTGTTCGTTATGCTAGAGCGGACGTTTCCCCCCTTTATATCATTGGGCCATGCATGATTAATTAATTAATTACTACGTGATCCTAACATGGACAATACTAACATCGTACGTTTTCGTGAATGCAAATAATTGTGTGGGATTTGAAGCCACCATGCTCACATATCAATATATAGCAATTAATTTCATGGTCTAAAGCAAGTGATTTAAACATGTAAGCGTGTGAGTTGATTTTATCATGCATACAATTATAAGTTTTTTAGCCTTTTTAGATAACATTTATACGAATTATATTTGCGAAAAGACATTGAATAAATAAAAAGAGACTTAGAAAGCGTACCCGCGTTGCGTGGTCTTGATCAACCTTGCCAATTGCAAATGTTAGCGATAGTTTGAAAATAAATAAATAATAAAGAGCACATGCAATATTTATTTGATTTACGATAAGTAAGCAATTAATTAAATAAAGCATGGCAAACAACTCAACAAATTATTTATAACATGCAAGCAATTAAATAAATACAACATGGCATAAACAAGTCATTAAATCAAGCAAGCATATTAATTATTTCCCAATAATTTAAACATGGCATATACGAAAATTATACATGGCATACGAAACAAATTATACATGGCATACGAAAATAAGTGGGCCCCACAAGGGAATTTTAGACATTAATGCCAAGCCCAAATTTTAATTTAAAACAAAGTATTTAAAGCATGCAAAAATTACGAAAAATTAAACACGAAGGTTTTACGAAAAATTAACCGTACACATACGAATTTTAAATGGGTCGGGCCCACTCCCTTTGTTAAAACAGTGGCTGGGCTTGTGATAAAATCAAGCCCATCACCTTTGCCTTTCTTCTTTCCCGCCATCACCTTTCTTCCTTACCTTTCTTCTCTACGAAAACAGCATCCATGGCTAATTACTCAAGCTCCCAACCTCCACCATTCTTACCCAAAATGGTTGCAATAATTAAGGCAGCACAACAGCACATCAAGGCCACAAAAACAGCAAAGAAAAACCACTCGAAACAGTAGCGATTTTCCATGGAAAACACAAGCCGAGTAATTTGCATATATATATATCCATTAATTACTCAAAGCATTATGCAATTAAATTGAAGCAAGGGAAATGTAATGAGCATGAAAACTAAGCATTTAAACCATGTTTGAGCAATTTATTCATGCATTAAAACAAAAAACGAAAATTAAAGAAAGCTAGAGAGGGAGGGAGTTTACCTTTCCGGGAGAGCAATTTTATCCAAGAAGGTAGTGCAAGAAGTGGAGATTAAGAGGAGATTTTGGTGCCCTTGATTTGGTGATAGAAGCAAGCTATTTATAGGGAAAAATGAAATTGGAGTCGGTTTGCAACTTGTGGTTGCAAACCAGCGGGATGAAATATCAAGAAATATCAAGAGTGATGATGAGCTTCTAGGCTAGAATCTATGAGCTAGCTAGGGTTTCTTGTGGCTAAGTGATGAGCAATTTTGATTGTGTGGCTAGGTGAAGAGCAAGGCAAGCTGGAACCGAGCTGGAGGATGAGATTGCATTGATTGTGCATTAATGTGGTATTTATCCTATTTTTGGATACGAACGGGATATTTTTGCACGAGGAAAATAAATCCGAGCCGAGGGCACAACTATATGTAGAAAAATAAGGCAAGAAGACTAACATATAGTGAAGAGATGCGAAAGTTGATTTAACGTATTTATTTTCTCGTTCGGAAGTGTCAAAATGTTCGTGCGCAAAATAAATGTCCTTACGACATAAATTGAACGAAATTAAACGCGGTGGGGTGAAAGAGAAAATTAGTACGTAATTATCAAACAAAGAAATAGTGTGTTCGAGCCTCGGTTCGAGAAAACTTACTCGAGACCTAGAAAAGTTCGAATGAAGACAGTTAAAAAATACGAGAAACTAAAAAGACACGAAATGACACGGAATATTAAACAAACTAGCCTAGGGCCAAGAATTGATAGGAATTTGACCTAGACGAGTTATTAAATGCGGTAAACGTAAAAAATACGTAAATACTTTGACGAAAACCGAAGAATACGGTTTTAGTTGAAAATACGAGAAAGATACAAAAAATTTAAAAGACATGAAATGGCATGAAACATTAAAACAAATAGTCCTCGATCAAAAATCGATTGAAATTTGACGTAAACGGGCTATTAATACGACATGTAATAAACGAAAAAAGTTGTGACGTAAGTCAAAATTCGAGTAGCAACAAACTGCAACAATCGTCATCATCATCTGCTGCAGCAGCCCAGGTTGCGAGCCGGTTTGATGGGTCTTTGAGATGTTTTTTGAACTCCAGGAGAGCTTCCCTCTCAGTTGGGATGCACCTGGTTTGGTGGGTGGTCTGGTTAGTCCACTGGCCGGTAGTAGCATAGCAGAAGCCAAGATTAGCAACAGCTACTGCGACAAACAACCATAGAGACAGAGTTGAAAACTAAGTAGTCATTGTGTTTGAATGTATAGTTAATGGAGTCTGCTGTTTACATTTTATACTGCACTGAAGTTTGAGTCATAACTCATAACCCCTTCCACACTCTCTCGTACATTATTATGTAATTTCTAGGCAATTTCTAATTCCAGTCTTTTTGCTAAGTTTTCAGTCAATGGCGGGTCCTCTTGCACATTCAATACTAATACTAATCAACGAACAACTTTGGGAGAAAATATGGAACAAACTAAATTTTCCTGCCCTAATATGTCCCACTGTTAAATTGATACACAGAAATAAAAGAAAGAGGAGAGAGCTTTAATTGACTAAAAAAGTCCTTGAGAATCTACCTGAAATCCATGAGCCAATATTTTGATTTGATTATTATACATAAAATTGTTTAATCATTGATAATTCGAATCACAGATTTATTTTAATTTATTCTTTTGAAAGAAACAGGACATCCAATGTTAGATATATAATTGCAGATTCAAGATTTTAAGCCGGATTACCGCCACATCAATTAGTCAAGTAACAAAAACTCCAAAACTATAATATAGGAATTATAAAAACTCACAAAAAATAGAAATGAAATATTTAAATATAAAAACTAGGGATATTTTTACATATAATTTTTCTAAAATTGGAGAAATATAAAAGGGTTAGCATATACTTGCCACTTTGCTTAGCAAAAGTTTATTTATTTATTGATTAGCTTTTCTTCACTGATATCAGATTAATCACCGAAACCGGCAGAGTATCTATATCCTTGTTATTTTATTATTTGATGACTCAAATCAATATTGAAGATTACTTGAACGAAATAAAATTAGTATTGATTAATTATTTAAGTGATTTAATTCATTTATCCACTTAATTTACATTAGTCACTCCTTATTTAAAATTAGTTATACTTTATTTGACATCTAAAAAAACACCGGTTATGCTAACTTAGAAATTAAATTTAAAAATAAAAATATAAAAAATCAACGTGAGAATAAATAAATAAAATTGAGTGCGCAAAAATAGTAGTTTATTATTTTAATCTTACTCGATTTTTTAATGCTGAAAAAGGGAACATTATTTTTCAATTGAAAAAAATGAGTGTTGGACATGATTTTTATACCATGTTATTTTAAAAAAAAAATGCAAGTATAGTCTTAAACAAAGTATAACTATTTTTAGGAAGGAGTGACTAATATAGATCAAGTGGATAAATGTAGTAATTTATTTGACTCAATTACAAATATAGTGACTTATTCTAACATGATACAAATGTAAAAGTAAATTTTACTCTTATTCTATTAAATTTTTCTAATGAAAAGTACTTTATACTCTAAGTATTGATTTAAATTTTCAGTAAATTAATATTTTTTTCTTTATCTCGTCTAATGTTTACTTGTGAAATTTAAATAATCTAACGATCGAAAGTTATATATGTTTTTTTTTGTTTGACCACCTCTTTGAAGTAGTTATCGTGCTTCCACAATCCAAATCAAATTAGTGGATAAGGATGGGGGATCAAAAGTCAAAACTTGTTCTGAATTCTCAGTTATTGTTTACAAATTACACGTGGTCCCATCCGAACTCTTCTATTTTCAGATAAATTATTTTTCTCAAATAAACCAATGCAACATCGCCAAGTGAAGAAAATACAAATGTAGTAGGTAAAGAAATAATGTGACCACTTGTTACAGAAAAATCATCATTCCATTCGGACACAGTTCAGTGGTCAAAAGCCATATGACTCATCAGTGTAGGTTAGCGTCGACGTCGGTTAGATGAAAAGAAAAGAAACCGGATCCGTTGAGAGAAGATCTGAAGATGAAAAGAAAAAGTTCATTTATTAAATCAAACACAAAATAGACTTTCGTTTTTCACTAAAACAAAGCCCGCAAAACAAACTAAAAACAGCAACAGACGAACACATGATGGATGTGCATGCATACATACATAACATAACATATGCATACCCATCCCATTTGTTTATTTATTATATTCATCACTTTGCGTGATGATCGTCATGAATCCACCCTCCTTACATACATATATACATACATACATACTAAGTCACCATCCATGTATCTAAAACCTCCATGTGTTAGTCCGGATAATCGGTGGGATCTCGCACCGGATCAGCCCACATTCAGTAAGCACCGCCTTCTCCAGCTCCTTATTCTCATCTCCTTCCCCTCCGCCGCCGCCGCCGTGCTTGCTTATCACAAGATTGAACGCGTCGCATTGGCACTCTGGGTCCACCTTCTGGAGCTGATCACAGCATGATTTGAGCTGATCAGTCGACGGCTTTTCCTCGCCGCGGCGGCCTTGCCTCAAGAAATTAACGAGCGCAGCACTCTTTGTTGACCCATTCAAGATTTTCTCGCAGTGCGTGAAGTCCATCTCCTTCACCTCCTTACGGCAGTCACGTGCATCGTCGTCCACCACAACGGTTGTCACGGTGGTCCTGGTGGCGGAGATAGCCTGGACAAAGAAGAGGCTGAGGAGCAGAACAAAAACGAGCTTTGCCATTTTCTTTCATTTTTTTTTCTGGAAATATTACGAGTAATTAGATTAGTGATTGTTGTGGAGGAGCAGTGGGGCTTTTATAGAGCTAGGAGGATAAATCCATGGACTCAAATATTGTATTTTTGTATATGAATATTTTAGTACACCCATCTTTTTCCATTATTGCTTTGATTTGTTTCCATTAACTAAATAAGATAATTTAATTTTTTAGCAATTCCTAACTTCCTAAAAAATGCAATAAATTTAACTATATAGGTAATTTTTTTAATAGACAAAAGAAAAATTATTATTAAAGTCATAAGAACATGATAAAGAAGAGAACAAGGATCCAGAAACAAACCTGAGGTTGAAAGAAAGCAAACCAGCAACTAGGGACGGATCCAGGAATTATTTTCAGAGGAGCGGGCGCCCGAATTTTTTTTCCAGGGGTCATATGTTATTTTCATGAATCAAACTCTTACAAATAAAAGGTAACTATTCCTGTCAACGACTTCGGATAAGAAACACACTAGTATAACCATTCAAGCTTTAAAATCATTGGAGTTTTTATTTTTTATTTTTTCCAGAAATGAAAACCGTTATTCATGTGCTTTTAGTTTCAAATATCAAAAAGGACCAAACAAGTTTTCCTTTCATACTCCAAAACATGATAGCAGACAAAGACCCTCCATGGCACAAGTAGAAAACACAAAGCTATTAACCACACAAGAATATTGGATCCAGTTAATTATCAGGACAAATGTTTATGCTTCTGCTTATATCTATATTACTGTTGTATTGCAGTGCCCAAAACCATCTGACATAACCAATTTATTCAGGTCAATGCGCAATGACAAGCCTTTTCCAACAACCACCGAAGTATTCCTACATCTAAGAACATCAGAATACTCTCTTCTCTATGCTTCATGCCAGAGTTCATATCAAATGATCATATAACCTCAACAATATAAAAGTATGCAAGACATTGTTGAATAAATCCTCCTGTTTGCAGTATAAAACCAGATACTTGGAATGAAATGAGCGAACAAACTCTGCATATGTTTCCTTTCCTAAATGTCACAAAACCATACATGGGCATATTAAACTTCTTTCAACTTGCTTCCATCACTTCTAGCAAATTACTCTATACCCAAAAATCAATGCCAGATGTGCTCTACAGAAATGTCAAACAAAACATCACCAAGCAGAACAGACAACAATGCAATTACCTCACGGAGAATATTCTCGTGTTGCCTCATCTTCCCATCACTGCTTCCATGATTATTCCCAACAGCCACTTTCAGTTCATCCGCAGAACTCTCCAATTGCCGTGTCCTGCTTTCCAATTGCGTCAACCGCGCGCTAACCCCATCCAACACGTGCACCAAATCATCAACGTGCTTCTTCAAAACCCTATCAATCTCACCCAACAAATCCCCATTAACATCACCACTCTCCTTCCCTGAGCTAACCAAGACACCAGAATTCTGCAACAACAACAACAAATTCAAAGTCAATTTAGATTCTTTGTCAACTGTCACCAATACGAGTTGAGATTGAAGATAAAGGAAAAAGAAGACGAACCTGTGCTGCAGAGCTGAGGAGGGAAGGGGAACGATACGGTCTACGGCGGAGTGAAAGACGAGAGGTGGGTTGGGAAGGCGGCGATGGCGGTGAGCTTTGGCGGGTTGTGGTGGAGGAGGCTGAGGGAAGAGGTGGAGGCGCTGGTGGCCGTGGCGGAGGCGAAGAGGGAGGCGATGTTGGGTTTTGATTTGACGGTGGGTTGCTGGCTGTATTAATTATTGGAATGGTAAGGATTGTGAAAGGTGTGATGTGGTTTGGGTCGATTACAAATAGGAGGAGAAGAAGAGATTCTGTTTATTTTTCTTTGTAGGAGGAGAGGGTTGCTGTTGAGCATACTGTGAAAGAGAGGAGAGAAAATAGATTTTCGTCAAACTTTGTGCAGCTGCGCGAGAATCGTCGCAGTAACTTCGTTCACCGTTGGATCTGGGTGAACTTTGGACAGAAGGTGCGTGACTTCTGGTTATTCAATGCGAACGGTTGGATCGGTGAGCAGTTGTTTGGTGTGGTAGAAATCCTATCCCGATTGAAGCAGTGAAAATCTGATTTTGGTTCTCTATTCTCATATCTCTTGTTTTTCTCTCGATTGATTTGGATTGTTTGATTGGTACTATTGGTGATAGTGGTGTATGTTAAATTATTCCTATAGTTGAGATAGGAATTTTACTTGGTTGTACATATTGATCATTATATAGTGGATTGACTGGCTTGGTGCCGTGGTTTTTTACCTGAGGTTTTCTACGTTAAAAATCTCTAGTGTTATTCTTGATTGCTTTTGATTGGTTTGATAGTTAGGGGTTATTGATTTTTGGGATAAGATTGTTTGCTGCGCAAAATTGATTGTCGATTGGAAATAACTCCAAATCGAATCAAAAGTTATATATGTTTTTTTTTTGTTTGACCACACCTCTTTGAAGTAGTTATCGTGCTTCCACAATCCAAATCAAATTAGTGGATAAGGATGGGGGATCAAAAGTCAAAACTTGTTCTGAATTCTCAGTTATTGTTTACAAATTACACGTGTCCCATCCGAACTCTTCTATTTTCAGATAAATTATTTTTCTCAAATAAACCAATGCAACATCGCCAAGTGAAGAAAATGCAAATGTAGTAGGTAAAGAAATAATGTGATCACTTGTTTCAGAAAAAAATCATCATTCCTTTCGGACACAGTTCAGTAGTCAAAAGCCATATGACTCATCAGTGTAGGTTAGCGTCGACGTCGGTAAGATGAAAAGAAAAGAAACCGGATCCGTTGAGAGAAGATCTGAAGATGAAAAGAAAAAGTTCATTTATTAAATCAAACACAAAACAGACTTCGTTTTTCACTAAAACAAAGCCCGCAAAACAAACTAAAAACAGCAACAGACGAACACATGATCGATGTGCATGCATGCATACATACATAACATAACATATGCATACCCATCCCATTTGTTTATTTATTATATTCATCACTTTGCGTGATGATCGTCATGCATCCACACCCCTTACATACGTATATACATACATACATACTAAGTCACCATCCATGTATCTAAAACCTCCATGTGTTAGTCCGGATCATCGGTGGGATCTCGCACCAGATCAGCCCACATTCAGTAAGCACCGCCTTCTCCAGCTCCTTATTCTCATCTCCTTCCCCTCCGCCGCCGCCGCCGTGCTTGCTTATCACAAGATTGAACGCGTCGCATTGGCACTCTGGGTCCACCTTCTGGAGCTGATCACAGCATGATTTGAGCTGATCAGTCGACGGCTTTTCCTCGCCGCGGCGGCCTTGCCTCAAGAAATTAACGAGCGCAGCACTCTTTGTTGACCCATTCAAGAATTTCTCGCAGTGCTTGAAGTCCATCTCCTTCACCTCCTTACGGCAGTCACGTGCATCGTCGTCCACCACAACGGTTGTCACGGTGGTCCTGGTGGCGGAGATAGCCTGGACAAAGAAGAGGCTGAGGAGCAGGACAAAAACGAGCTTTGCCATTTTTCTTTCGTTTTTTTTTCTGGAAATATTACGAGTAATTAGATTAGTGATTGTTGTGGAGGAGCAGTGGGGCTTTTATAGAGCTAGGAGGATAAATCCATGGACTCAAATATTGTATTTTTGTGGCAAAAACTTGGGTACAACAGTTGTACCCAGGTCTTAGTACCACTGCATATGAGAATCGGACACGTGGATAATTGTTTCCACGTCATAATTAACAGTTGCCGTCAATCTCCTTTCTTCTTTCTTTCTGAGACCTTCCTTCCTGCGTAACCCATCTCCTTCCTCCTTTCTTTCTCTTTCCCTTCCTCCTTTCCCAGCTTCTCCCAAACGAAATTCGACTTCAAGCAAATGCGTTTTAGTGGCAACAGCGGCGACTAAATAAATAAATTCGTTCCTTCCCTTCCTTCCTGCGTAACCCGAACACCCAACCCCTAATCATCTCAATCGATCTCTGTTATTAGCAGCCTTCCAAACGAAATTAATTTTGTTCGGTTCGTTTCATAGATCGGAGTAAAAGTTCGGCCAAATCTCTGCGTTTTCCGATTGGTTGGTTAGTTTTTCTGTTTTCGTTCTCTATTTTTTCAATTAATTTCAGTTTATTTATTTATTTAGTCAATTAATTTCAGTTTATATAAATAAATATGTGTATAATTTGATTAGTTTGTTGGTAATAATTTTTTCTGTTTTTTCTCTGTTTATAATTGTGTCAAATTAGAGAGGTAATATGGATAAAAACTTGGGTTCTAAATGTTTGGCCTACTGGTGTTTGATAAAATGCCTAGCAGAGGTTAGAGGACTCTTTATGCATCTAAAATCTTGTTACTTGCTTAAAGTCGACGTTGCAAGCAATAAGAGGAAAAAACATGGGTTTCAGTTTCTAGGTACTCTAGATCTATGAGTTGAAGAGAACATGTATATTGCCAACTAAATGCTTCGACTCTGGCAATAATTTTGAGTATCAATTTAACTTGGTTTCTATTATGCTGCTGGTAGCTCAGAAAGTTGGAATTCTGACAAATTATGCGTGGCTTTACATTTTCCTATAGTGTTGTCTAACACAGCTATTGCAAATTCTTGGACAGGGATTAACATGGCTTCTTCCAGAGCGGTTTTCTGAATCAGAGATAGGACCAGAAGCAGGTTTTGTGATTTTTGGTAACATTTTCATCTTCAGGTTGTTATGCTCTACATAAACATGTTCTGATGTTGTTTGCTAAGGGTGTTTAGGAGAATGTGTTAGAGATGATTATTAATGGATGTGCTGTTATTAATTACTTGGGTATGGTTGTTAGGCTGTGTTGGTTGCTGGTGATTGCGTTCCGTATTGGTTAACGAGGCATTTGCCGAATATTGTTGCATCAAGGAAGGTGCCATTGATATTTATCAAAGATAAGAAGGGAGGATCTTTAAGGTTGGGTGAATTTGTTAAACTCAAAACAGCAATTGTCATTGGAATGAAAGTAAGTGGCTTTTAGTTGTTTAATCCTCTTGTGGAAGAAAAAATTCTGTTCTGGGGTCATTTTGTTGAGATTGTTTAATGTTCTGTAATTTTTTCTGTAGGACAAAAGAAATGCTATAAACCAGGTTGTGGAGGAGATCCTACGCGGAGATGAAATCAAACTAGGAGGAGATGAACCAGCAGAACTGACTCAAGAATAACGCCCGAGTGCTGCAAAGTTTTTGTTACCAGGTTGTGGACAAAAGAAATGCTATAAACTGTGGGGTAAATGAACCAACAGAGCTTGTTTTGTGAACTTTTAGGTCCGAATCAGTGTCCGTAAGCCCAGAGCTAAAGAGTACCGTGCCCCACTTTGGGCTTAAAGCTTATTTTGTGAACATCCACATCTTCAAAACTTTGTTGATGAGGTCTGTAAAAGCTTAATGTTTTGTATCTGAACTCCATTGTTGTACTCGGTTTTTTAGTGAGAATGTAGAGCAATTTCAGTATAATGCTTCTTGTACAGGAATAGTTGTATGAAGATGATTTCAGTTAATAAATCATATTTTTGGCTCATTCAAATGGTCGATTCGGTGCAAACATGGTTACAATGATCTTTTATGACAATCGATGAACAAATCGGCATAATTCGCCACTTCTCCGATAGTGAGGAGGAAACAAAGCTCTACTTTAATGTTACAATCCCCAGCTCTTCCTCATTGAGATGGTGTGGTTCTGAACACTTCAGTGATGAAAGCACTTTCAGTGATTATGCCCAGAATAGCTCACATGGGAAAACAAAAATCCCTAACAAGAAGCAGCCAATGTTATCAAAATTTCACAAAACCTGCTTCTGGTCCTATCTCTGATTCAGAAAACCGCTCTAGAAGAAGCCATATTAATCCCTGTCCAAGAATTAGCAATAGCCGTGTTAGACAACACTATAAGAAAATGTAAAGCCACGCATAATTTGTCAGAATTCCAACTTTCTGAGCTACCAGCAGCATAATAGAAACTAAGTTAAATTGATACTCAAAATTATTGCCAGAGTCGAAGCATTTAGTTGGCAATAAACATGTTCTCTTCAACTCATAGATCTAGACTACCTAGAAACTGAAACCCATGTTTTTTCCTCTTGTTGCTTGCAACGTCGACTTTAAGCAAGTAACAACCGATGGTTTTAGATGCATGAAGAGTCCTCTAACCTCTGCTAGGCATTTTATCAAACACCAGTCGGGCAAACATTTAGAACCCAAGTTTTTATCCATATTACCTCTTGACACAATTATAAACAGAGAAAAAACAGAAAAAATTATTACCAACAAACTAATCAAATTACACACATTTATTTATATAAACTGAAATTAATTGACTAAATAAATAAATAAACTGAAATTAATTGAAAGAATAGAGAACGAAAACAGAAAAACTAACCAACCAATCGGAAAACGCAGAGATTTGGCCGAACTTTTACTCCGATCTATGAAACGAACCGAACAAAATTAATTTCGTTTGGGAGGCTGCTAATAACAGAGATCGATTGAGATGATTAGGGGTTGGGTGTTCGGGTTACGCAGGAAGGAAGGGAAGGAACGAATTTATTTATTTAGTCGCCGCTGTTGCCACTAAAACGCATTTGCTTGCAGTCGAATTTCGTTTGGGAGAGGCTGGGAAAGAAGGAAGGGAAAGAGAGAGAGAGAAGAAAGGAGATGGGTTACGCAGGAATGAAGGTCTCAGAAAGAAAGAAGAAAGGAGATTGACGGCAACCGTTAATTATGACGTGGAAACAATTATCCACGTGTCCGATTCTCATATGCAGTGGTACTGAGACCTGGGTACAACTGTTGTACCTAAGTTTTTGCCGTATTTTTGTATATGAATATTTTAGTATATGAATATTTTAGTACACCCATCTTTTTCCATTATTGCTTTGATTTGTTTCCATTAACTAAATAAGATAATTTAATTTTTTAGCAATTCCTAACTTCCTAAAAAATGCAATAAATTTAACTATATAGGTAATTTTTTTAATAGACAAAAGGAAAATTATTATTAAAGTCATAAGAACATGATAAAGAAGAGAACAAGGATCCAGAAACAAATCTGAGGTTGAAAGAAAGCAAACCAGCAACTAGGGACGGATCCAGGAATTATTTTCAGAGGAGCGGGCCCCCGAATTTTTTTTCCAGGGGTCATATGTTATTTTCATGAATCAAACTCTTACAAATAAAAGGTAACTATTCCTGTCAACGACTTCGGATAAGAAACACACTAGTATAACCATTCAAGCTTTAAAATCATTGGAGTTTTTATTTTTTATTTTTTCCAGAAATGAAAACCGTTATTCATGTGCTTTTAGTTTCAAATATCAAAAAGGACCAAACAAGTTTTCCTTTCATACTCCAAAACATGATAGCAGACAAAGACCCTCCATGGCACAAGTAGAAAACACAAAGCTATTAACCACACAAGAATATTGGATCCAGTTAATTATCAGGACAAATGTTTATGCTTCTGCTTATATCTATATTACTGTTGTATTGCAGTGCCCAAAACCATCTGACATAACCAATTTATTCAGGTCAATGCGCAATGACAAGCCTTTTCCAACAACCACCGAAGTATTCCTACATCTAAGAACATCAGAATACTCTCTTCTCTATGCTTCATGCCAGAGTTCATATCAAATGATCATATAACCTCAACAATATAAAAGTATGCAAGACATTGTTGAATAAATCCTCCTGTTTGCAGTATAAAACCAGATACTTGGAATGAAATGAGCGAACAAACTCTGCATATGTTTCCTTTCCTAAATGTCACAAAACCATACATGGGCATATTAAACTTCTTTCAACTGCTTCCATCACTTCTAGCAAATTACTCTATACCCAAAAATCAATGCCAGATGTGCTCTACAGAAATGCCAAACAAAACATCACCAAGCAGAACAGACAACAATGCAATTACCTCACGGAGAATATTCTCGAGTTGCCTCATCTTCCCATCACTGCTTCCATGATTATTCCCAACAGCCACTTTCAGTTCATCCACAGAACTCTCCAATCGCCGTGTCCTGCTCTCCAATTGCGTCAACCGCGCGCTAACCCCATCCAACACGTGCACCAAATCATCAACGTGCTTCTTCAAAACCCTATCAATCTCACCCAACAAATCCCCATTAACATCACCACTCTCCTTCCCTGAGCTAACCAAGACACCAGAATTCTGCAACAACAACAACAAATTCAAAGTCAATTTAGATTCTTTGTCAACTGTCACCAATACGAGTTGAGATTGAAGATAAAGGAAAAAGAAGACGAACCTGTGCTGCAGAGCTGAGGAGGGAAGGGGAACGATACGGTCTACGGCGGAGTGAAAGACGAGAGGTGGGTTGGGAAGGCGGCGATGGCGGTGAGCTTTGGCGGGTTGTGGTGGAGGAGGCTGAGGGATGAGGTGGAGGCGCTGGTGGCTGTGGCGGAGGCGAAGAGGGAGGCGATGTTGGGTTTTGATTTGACGGTGGGTTGCTGGCTGTATTGGAATGGTAAGGATTGTGAAAGGTGTGATGTGGTTTGGGTCGATTACAAATAGGAGGAGAAGAAGAGATTCTGTTTATTTTTCTTTGTAGGAGGAGGAGGATTCTTACGACGATGAAAAAAGAGATTTAGGGATTTTGATTTTGGCTCAAAAAATTTAAAAAGAGAGGTTGGGAGCGAATCGATCACGGGACCTTTACATTTGGAGTCAAAACCACTACCATTGCGCCACGGATCCTATTGAATAATAATAGGGTGAAATTTAATTAAAGATTAAATTTAAGGTAATTTTTTTTTATTAGTTGGGCCAGGGTGGGCGGCCATGGGCTGGATCCGTCCCTGCCAGCAACCCAAAACTAACACCAGCTAGTTAAACTAATTCTGCTCTCCTTACGAATATAACCACATAGAAAATAGCATCATTTGAACCGAATTATAGAGAAACATAAAGTCTCTACTTTTCACCCAATTCTACCTGATTAGACAAGATGTGTTGTTAGGATATAATGAGTAATCTCTAAGTGGTTCAATCTCCCTTCTAATGGATCAAACATGTTAATTAGAAATTTATGGCATTTCTTATTTTATTATTGAATTTATTGTTTGAATAATGTGATAAATTCTTGGTTAAAAATTAGAGGCGTCTTTGCGTCACGATGATGAGAGTTAAATCTTATAGTACCATTTAATATTTTACATTGTTTTTGATCCGGGTTAGCAATTCTTTATTGGATATTGTATCATTTTAATTAATCGACCGGTTCACCTAAATTAAATTAGAAAATTTTGAGTGGTTTGATGCTCGAATACTTCTTATTTTTGTTCAACCAGTGCTTTGTACCGATTTAGTTTTGTCTGGGCTTTTCTGTACCTCTTTCATATGCCGATTGTGTAAATCCTAAATGTGATAAAACATTCATTCCACCAACTATTTCTTGTATTTCCCTTTTTAAAAAACAATATTTATTTATTTTATTTTAGTCAAGTGATTTTTTAATATCGGAGTTAATTTTCACCAAGGTTCTCAAAACCAATAAAACTAGAGATTGACTATGGTTAAAAAATCATTTTTTGTTAAACTGGTAAAAAAAAAAAGAATCTCTTGGTTCAATTAGTTGCTTTATCTTCTTTTTTTTTACTTTAAAATTTAAATGAACATAAATTTTGATTTAATTGTTGGATTAATCTCAAATTTTATAAAAATATTTTTCATACAATCCAATTTTACATGTTCCACAGTTTATATCCCGTTTTTTTAAAAAAATTATAGAGATTTTCTTAAAATTAAAAAAAAAATTACTAAATTTAGGATCAGAAAATCAATCAGTCCTGAGTTTACCAGTTTAACTGACCGGTCTGGTCCGATCTGGTACATTGGGAACTAAAAAGTAAAATGTATTTTTACATTGAAAACTATAATTTGCCAACTATAAAGGGGATTAAGCTCCTCTAATATAAGTAAATTTTCCAATATATACTAAACCAAGGGAAAATTATGAAAGGAAAAATAAGCCTCCGTTGACCTTTCAAGTTCACTGGTACCACAAATGTTTAGTTTTGAGTTCAAGTGCTTTAATCACCTCGATCATAACTAATTAAATAAAAAAACTGAGAAGAAATTAATTAATTGCCACTTATTCATAAGTATTTTTTATTACACCAAGCACACTTGATCCAAGTAAGCAGATCATAGTACAAACGATGTGGACAAGGACAAGAAAACAAGCAAACACACATCACCTTGATCAAGTAGATCAAAGTCTCAAACACTCATTTTTCGTGGCATCTGAATAATTACTGGTTTGTCATCTTCATCCTCCTCGGTGATTTTTGCAAACTCAAACGTCAGATTAATAGGAAATTCCTGCAGCGTCACCCTTAAATTCCAGCAACACTCACCCTCGCGAATCCCGACCGCGACAGGCAGTGGCCACCCTTCTGGCATCACCGGTTGCAGCAAGTAATAGCGGCTCACCGCCCCACTTAGGCTCAGCCTAAACACGGAGCTAATACCTTCTCCTCCGATCGTCAGGTTCCACGTTCTTGCCATCACCCATGTCGAGTTCGATTCGCCGCATAACTCAGGGTTTGGCCTCGTCAGGTTGTAGAAGCTGATGATGAGTTCGGACCCTATGGTGATGTTCCCGGTCACGTTCGGGACTGCGCTGCTGAAAACGACTGGGGTTCCCCGGTCATGGGGGAGGGGGATATGGATCACTTTCGGGCAGGGCTCAAATGGGGTTGGGGGTGGCAGACTGACGCCGTTGCCCAATTTCCACAAGTGGTGTGGTGATGTTCCCGATGACATGTAGTATGGGACGCCGAACTGGAGTGGGGCGCCGGTGGCGTCGAGGATCGGAGGTGGGGGGGGACCATCAGGTTCGGTGAGACCCTCAGCGAAGAAGGATGAGGCATTAGTAGAGCTGGCGGCAGCGAAGAGGAGGAAGGAGAGGAGGAGGAGGAACTTCATGGTTTGGTTTGGTGATTAATTAGCGTCTGTCTGTGTTTGTGCTTGATCAGTTGATGGAATGAGTGGGAAAAGTGGGTCGAATTTATAGAGCTAGGAGGATAAATCCATGAAGTATTGAAAATATTGTATTTTAGTATATGAATATTTTAATACACCCATCTTTTTCCATTATTGCTTTCATCTTTTTCCATGAGAGAATTTATTTTTTTAGCAACTCCTAATTTCCTAAAAAATGCAATAAATTTAACTATATAGGTATTGTTAAAATTTAATGTATATTTGAATATTTTCCGTGATGATTGTACACAATTAATCAATGGTGCTGTTAGCAGCCCACGTGAAAATAATACACAATTTCATCTTTGCCTCCCAAATGCTTTCCACGTTTTAAAAAAGAAAAATGATTACTAACAGTAAAAATTATTCTGTCCATTTTTATTAAAAGATATGTTTGTAATTAGTTGTGATATTTATAATTTATAAAGTTAATAGTTGAAAATACCCCTGTACTATTCGTGAAAACTAGAAATCTCTCCTGTCCTTTAAAACGTCTAATAGGCCTCCTCTATACTACGTTGACGGTGCAATGTGTAGTCTCCGTCCAGTTTGACTAACAGATTACATTCTACAACAGGTTTTTTTTTTTTTTTTTTTTAAACCTGTTGTAGCAGGTAATTATGTAAAAAAAATTCCAAAATTCCAAAATTTCTTTCTTTCTTAATTTCTTATTCCAAAAATTCCAGAATTCTAAAGATTTTAAAATTCCAAAATTCCAAATTTTTTTTCTTATTTTCCCTTAATTTATTTCTTTCTTTCGTTTAATTATTTTCCTATATTTTTAAATCCTATATTTAATCAACTCAATTCATGCATTTTCTTTCTCTTTCCCAATTCAGGTTTTGGACTCCTATAGGAGCTTATTGACTCCTAAAGTAGTCCAAGAACTCTTATGTTTACAAAATTAGCTTAAATATGCTCCGGTTGCTGACGTAGAGGGGAAGAACTTGAGGAAGTTAAACAACTTCAGGAAAGTAACTTTTTATCTCATCAATTCTATAATTTCATGCAAAAATTTTAATTCTGTAATTTCTGCGTATCCTCAATTATGAATTATGTAATGTTAACTCATTTAATTGTTTATTTGGTGTTTAGAGTTCCAAAGGATATTGGTGGAGTCTATTGATCTTTGAATGGATGTAACTTCAGGAAAATAATATTTTATCTTATCAATTCTGTATGCAAATTTTCAATTATGTAATTTTTGCATATCCTCAATTAATTCGCCATAGCTGTTTGTTTTGATTCCTAGTTTTCTTTTTATTGGTATATGATGATTGGGTAAATGTGCTTCCTTTTCTACTTTTAACTCCTCATGAATGAAGGGATTATATATTTATTATTGGGCTTCGATCTTCTGCAAAAAGGGATTAGATATTTGTATTGGGTTCCATTCAGTGTTGTGATAGATAATTTTTTTTTCACGTGGATTTTATTATATGCGTAAACCTTAATTAATTTAGTTATTTCAATTTTCTTGCATGTTTGTAATGGGCCAGTTCATCCGAAAAATTCAAAAAATTATATCCAAATCCGAACTTGTGGGATTGGAATCGGATTTGCTGACAAAAAATCTAAAAAAATTCGATCCGAAATTATCCAAATTCGAACTCGTCAGAATTCGATCCGAAATCTGAACGCTCACTCCTACCGGCCAGGGGTTCTGGCCGGACAACCGATCTACTCCGGTTTCTAAAACTTTATTTGAATTAATTGGGGGCAGTAATACAAATTTAAAAAGTTAGCCCATTAGCCTAAATCACTGGTTTTGTTCTCAAATGGGCCAGTAATAGATAAATTCCCAAAATCCGGATTGCCCATTCAACCCATACATGCCTTCCATGGACACTATCCATGAGCATTGGGCCTCACATCTGGACCGATCTCTGGCGAAGGAATATGCATCAAAAGGGTAGTCCTCAACATCAACCCATGCCAGTCGCAGTAGAAGAGTGTAGTGCCCCATGCGTTGGGTTCAAAATCCCAACCATATTCGCTCCCATCTTGTATGTTCTGCGCCCGAGATCGGTGTCTTTGGATCGGCAATGAATGCCTACGTTTTTTCTGCTCCATGGCCGGTTTTTAATGCTCACATGCACTCCTTCTGAAGGCACTTGTACGCTTGTTAGCGCAAAGAAGAAGATGATCAAGCTATATCCAAATCTGTATGGACCAACCATTTTAATTGGCTCTCAAATTAAACAAATGGAGCAAGAGTTTCTTCTTTATATAACGCATGTTTTTACCCATTAGTTTCTTAAATGCCTAAGTTGTAATTTTATTTTCTTCTCTAATGACAAAGGTTGTGGCATAGGGATAGCTGGGACGCATCGGTATTTACGTGGAGGGCTTATGTGGAGGCTTTTGCATGATTCGAATGCTTAATGTTTACTAAATTTTATCACGAAATTGCCCAAATTTTTTGAACTTGATCAAACGGTTGGATAAAAAAATTATGCACATATAAATTTAAAAAAAAAATCAAATCGATTGAACCATGAAACTAAACTTAGTTTATATATATGATTCATTGATTAAACTGTTTGAGTCACTAATTTTTTGGCAGTTCAACCAAAATCCATGGTTTATAGAGTTTTCCCGTTTGAACCAACCAATCCAGCCCACTTTTCAAAACCTCACATTATAGAGTTTTCTTGTTAAGGCTTACATCTGATTACAAAGCAACACACCAAAGCACCAACTATTCATAAACAGAACAACTTTAAATCTGACCACAAAAGAGATAATTAAGTATTTTACAAAATTTAAATTTAGAAAAGATATAAAATATTAGCAAATACTAGTGAATTAATTTACAAGTGACAACATCTTCGATTCCTTTAAGAATTTGTACCCAAACATGCGTTGCTTTCAAGTGACAGTGACTCGACAGACTAGAGGCGCATGCTGAGAATACTACAGCGATCAAAATTTTGGTGTGCACATCTTAATTACTTGTGATCGAATTAAACACACACCAATCTGCTATGGAATGTATGAAGCCAAGACCTCTTTTCATTTTGAGATGGTAGGAGCAAACCCTATCATATATATTGAAGTGGGGCAACCGGACAAAGGATAGCACATGTGATGTCAATCCTGCTTGCTCCGATACACTTGCAACCTGCAATTCCTAGTCTAAGATGCAGTGATAATGACAAGAGGAAGAATACTAAACACTTCAGCTAGCACCTCCACTTAAGTACTTATCATGAGAAATTGAAGTTAGCCCAGTGAAATTTTAAGTTCGAGTCTATGTTTAAAAAAAGTGAGAATAGATAATTTTACATGTGCACTCATGAAGAGAGGACGTCGCTACAATATGTGCTGATGTGGCACGCCGCCACCACATGCGATGTAAGCTCAGTCACGGTATGAAGGTAATTGAACAAAAAAACATTAAGTACAATAGCTAATTAAACAAACAATGAGTATATATAAGAGTATATATAAGAGGGTATATCTAGGGTAAAATGTCATTTAACTAAAAAAAAACTAAGGTGAGAAAATTTAATCAATGATGTACTTCACTTTTACACACATTGATAACTATTGAAAATTTTGTAGAATTTGTTAGAGCGTGAAACGTTTTCTGATTTAAATCTTCCTCTAAACTATATATATATTTTCTAGTAAGAACGGGTTCTTTTCTTATAGTTAACAACTAAGAATTTAATGAAATAACTTATGTAATCACATCACTTGTTTAAATTCCCATTAAAGGAAGTAATGGTCATAAACGTTTTACATTGAAATGTTACAAGAAATATGGAGATTGGTGAAAGATGATGAAAACGTGATAACTTGTATATAGTTGGGAATTAAATTACCATAAAAAATACAAATTCCATAGTACATCTCTATGTAAAATGTCATTGTGAAATTACTCTTATCAACTCCATATCTCTTTTTTCCCATTTCATTATATATAGTTTCGAAATGATATAAGAAGAAACAGGTATGCATGTGCATTAACTTATAGAGTTGTGTATGTTGTAATGGAACACGACAAAACGTAGTGTGTTCGAGGGGTTAATTAATTCTCTCTTTTTATCTCTTTCAATTTTGTAAATTCTTGGAAGAAATATATATATGTGTCACTATATAAGCAGTAGGTGACGATATGTAGACACAAGAACATGAACTAGAATTTCATTTTCTCCCTCTTTTTCTTGTTGTAAGCAGCAGCAGAAGAAAATTAAAAGAAATGGGTTCATTCTTGTTGTTTTTGATGTTCCATGTTCTTGTTTCTAGTCTGTTTCTCACTGGGACTACTCAGGGAGCAGTTCGCTATTACGATTTCGTTGTAAGTATTACGTTACATTAATTAATGAGATCGCTAAGACCTTAAACCTTTCTTGTAATAATTAAAAAATCGTCAATTAATGTAATTTTATCGGACACTAACCTTAATTAAATGTTGTGGTTTAAAATAATTGAATGGGTGCAGGTGAAGGAAGCAAAATTTTCAAAGCTATGTAGCAGCAAGAGCATTCTGACTGTAAATGGGAGTTTTCCAGGACCAACAATTCATGCTAGAAGAGGAGATACCGTCTTTGTTACCATTCACAATGAAGGAACATATGGCATCACCATTCACTGGTACCCTTGTTTTTTCATATCTTTTAATAAAAAGAATGATTTTTATTAAACAATTGAATAATCAAATGAGAAACTGAAACAACTATTTCGGTTCGTAAATCACACAATCAATCAATTATTAATTTAATGATACTTTTTGTATAGTAATAAAGAATAAAATCTCGAATTCAGGTTTTTACACAAAAGCAAAAGAAATCCTAAGCAAGTACTAAATCTATTAACAATTCAAAGTTCTATAAAATGTTTCATTTGATTGTGTATTTCAGCACAATCAGCATTAAATACTAACACTAATCTCAAATCAGACTATAAAATAAAAAATAAAAAAAATTGACTCACTCATTTTTTTTATTTTAAAGTTTTAGATTTTTAGAAACCTATCATAATTAAATGCCATGAAGCTCAAGTTTGAAAAAACAGTTTAATTAAGGAGATGTTATAATAAATTAATTGGATTGATTTTGAGATGTTTACTCTTTTTTTACAGGCATGGAGTGAAGCAGCCAAGGAATCCATGGTCAGATGGACCCGAGAACATAACACAGTGCCCTATCCCACCAGGAACAAACTTCACCCAAGAAATCAATTTTAGCAGCGAAGAAGGGACTCTGTGGTGGCATGCCCACAGCGATTGGTCACGCGCCACCCTACACGGCCCCATTCTCATCCGTCCTCCGCCCCACAAATCATATCCTTTCCCCAAACCTCATATGGAAAAAGTACTTGTACTTGGTGGGTTATATATATATATATGTTTTTTAAAACTTATATTTTTTTACTACAATTGACTTGAGGCTTAAAGTCTAGAAATCTCGTTATTCACTCTAACATAAATCGAACTTATGATTTACTCCATAAAAATAGGTTAAATTACAATTTTGGTCCTCTTCATTTAAATGAAATGGTCACATTGAATCCCTCTACTTAGGGTTGGTTCAATTAAATCTCCTACTTCCAATCTGACGACACTTTAGGTTTTTTAGTTGATGAGTCTTCATCAAATTGACTGAAAAAGAAAAAAAAGAAGGGATTGTCTCACCAATTAGATGATGACACATCAGCAAAATAGACTTAAAGTGCTTTCAAATTAAGAGTAGAGGGACTCAAAGTGAACCAACTCTAAGTAGAGAGACTCAATATGACAAATTCTCCCAAATAAAGGAACTCAATGTGACCATTTCGTCTACATAGAGGAACCAAAAGTACAATTTAACCCATAAAAATTACATATACTTACCAACTTTGCTATTTTTTCAAGTGTTGCATACCGTTACATAGTTATGCTATTACAAATAATCATTATTTATAATTAATCAATTATATATATTCATAAAAATCTCCATATTCACTCTAACATGAATCGATCTTATAACTTGCCCTATGAAAATGGCATACACTTATCAATTTTACTACAATTTCGATTCGAGTCTTGCGTATGTACCATTACATAGTAAGGCTATATTACAAATGATGATTATTTATAATTACTCTCATAAACTAATATGTACGTATGCTTTGGGTTTAATAATGTAATTATAGCATCATGGTATAAGGGAGATGTAATGGAAGTGATCCAAAGCGCCTTGGCAAGTGGTAGTGACCCCAACGTATCTGACGCATACACAATAAATGGTCGACCTGGAGATACGTATCCATGCTCTAATGGTACCTTTTCCGCTCTTGGTCACAATTCCTATGTTGTCCGAACAATTTCATGTTAATTAGATATTGATTTCCGACCTGCAGAAAAGATGTACCGTTTGAAGGTGAAACATGGGAAGACATATCTCCTCCGTATAATAAACGCAGTCCTAAACGAGGAAATGTTCTTCGGCATCGCGCACCACAATCTCACAATTGTCGGAACCGACGCTGCGTATGTTAAACCGGTCACTGTCAGTTACCTGACAATAGCCCCAGGCCAAGCCATGGACGTTTTGGTCACAGCAGCAAACCAGACCTTAAACAACAACAAGTACTACTACATTGCTGCTTCTCCTTTTGCAGACACAACTGCTAAATTCAACAACCATTCCACCACCGCGATCTTGGAATATCACGCTGCTAATCACACCCTCATTAACCATCCTCCTCCTTCCAATATTCCATTCCCAATTCTCCCCATTTATAATGATTCCGCGGCCGCGGCCAATTTCACTGCAAAATTGAGGTCTCTGGCTAGCGCAGAGTACCCTGTTAATGTCCCCAAAAATGTTACCAGAAGAATTCTGATGACCATTTCTGTTAATGCCTTGTCTTGCCCGAACAATTCATGTTCTGGCCCATTTGGTGGTAGGCTATCTGCAAGTTTGAACAACATCAGCTTTGTAACCCCATCTGTTGATATCCTCCAATCCTATTACTACAACAGGTACTAATAATTTCATCATTTCTCATTTCATTTCCAATATAACTATATTGAATCAAATCCTTGAACCAATTACAACTTATATTATGAATAATCTCACAAATTAGAACGTAACACATGAGCAATAGGAACTAATTAACTAAAATGTCACCAAATTATATGTATATATTGGACAGTTGAAGTAGGTATTTTGTTCAGGGTTGAAATGCAGAGGTTATAGAGAGACAACAAGGTTTCCCAGTTTGGGTTTCCAAACCTGGTCACCTTCTTTTACCATCTCCTAATCAAAATGACAGGGCAGAAACTCCTTTGCAGGAACACCAACAGTAGTGTTTTTGCCACAGATTTTCCAGACAAGCCACCCTCTTATTTTGACTTCACCGGCGACGTGGACAACATTACAATGTACACAAGCGAAGGGACAAAGGTGGTAATGCTTGACTATGGTGAACCAGTTGAGATTGTGTTCCAAGGGACAAACCTTTCTGCTGCTGAGAATCATCCAATGCACCTCCATGGCTTCAACATCTACTTGGTCGGGACCGATACCGGAAACTTCGACCCAGCCGTCGATCCCCTTATATATAACTTGCTTGATCCACCTCAGGTTAACACTGTTGGTGTTCCTAGAAATGGATGGCTAGCTATTCGATTCTTCGCAGACAATCCTGGTATGTCATAACTTTCTGAGATTTTGACTAATTAAATTCATCAGAATTGTTGATTTGTGTGATTATTTTTATTTTCTTTTTCTTTCAGGAGTGTGGTTTGTGCACTGTCATCTGGAGAGGCACATGAGCTGGGGTATGAGCACAGTGATTATAGTGAAAGATGGAGGAAGCAATGAGACCAGCATTCGTCCACCCCCTCCTTATATGCCTCCTTGCTCTCCTAATTCTTGAAACCTTTCAGCATTTCTTTTAATTACTACTGCTCGTTTTGCAAGACGGAAGTTTAAGTGAAACTTGTATGGAATATGTAACTACAAAATATTTTTTTCATTGTTATTTTGTGATTATATAAGACTATAAATATTTTCTTCTTTTGGTATTTTTTCTCCCAATTGTACTTTTATGATCCTGAGCATGAGTTAGAAAACATGAAAACATGATGATGATTATGCCTGCAAGGATAATCCTTGTGCTCAAGTCTTACGGAGCTTGAATAATTATCCATCACTTGAGAAATTAAAAAGACACATAATTACAAAGCCTACCTTGGATCAAAGAGTATATAATGCTCCACATGTAAATGATGCAGCAGCCATTTGGGTTGAAGGTAATGATTTAGCTGGTCCAATAGAAAGAGACGCACTCTGGTGAAAAACATCAGGTGATGGATAATTATTAATTAGCTACAAATTTTGAAGGTAATGATTTTGAAAATACTAGTACTAATTTCCTGATTACTAAGAGATCTACGGCTAAAGAGGCGGCTGCGACAAGATGTACTGTTTTCTTTTGGTTGGAACGATCTTGTATGTGTCAAATAATTTCAGAACGAAGTCTTACCATCATACATTTCAGAATGGTTTGGCTTGAGGTTTGATCAGCGATTGAAAATGCCAATTTATCAAAACCAAAATGACCAATTGATGATCTTCTTCTAGCAAACCTTGAAAGTATGAAGTATTGACCGGCAACGAATAAATCATTAAGCTTAATTTCTTATTCATTAATTTGTCCCCGCAGTAGTCCAACATCTTAATAGATAATTCGATTCGAATTTTGTCGAGCTTCTAAAACAGAGCCCAATACCTCATTGAAATTGATGAAGTTTACATTTTAGTATTTTACTCCTATTTATCTGTTTAATCACTCCTTATATTAATTTTTTTCGTGGTGTGTAATTATCCGTGAGTGAAAGATTCACTCATTGTCACGTAACAACACACCATGTCAGGGTGGGAGAAGAGTTCGGCTATATCATATATCGAGCAATCGGTACGGGACCGTCAAGGAATTTGGTACATGGATTGGTTCGGTGTGGGAATGGGAAACCGTGTGGAGGCGAGGTTTGTTTGAGTGGGAGAGAGACGAGTGGGTTTGTTTGAAAGCTCAGTTACCACTTCCCTATAGGGGAGATCAACAACCGGCTCTTCGTTGGGAATTAGACCAATCAGGGACATACACAGTGAATTCAGGGTACAAGAAATGGGAGGAGTCAAGGTTTGAGCCAGCTCCACTTCTTCGGTCTTGTTGGACTGGCCTGGCTCCATACCGAGTGGAATTTTTCCTTTGGTTAGCACTGCGGGAAAGAATTGTAACAAGGACTTTCCTAATGAGGCGAAACATGATTGCTGAGTACTTGAATGTCTGCCCAATGTGCAACAGGGAACCGGAGACTGTTACTCACCTATTCTTGCGTTGTGAGGTAGCTTCGGGTATTTGGGAGTTTATCATGCGTTGGCTTCAGGTGGTTTGGTGCCAGCCTCAAAATCTTTCGGACCTGTGGCGCACGTGGGGAAATTATTTACCATGTACAGACAAGCAGGCTGGTAGGGCTTGGAAAATCCTTTTTTATGCGGTTATTTGGACCATGTGGAAGACTCGCAACGGAGTGGTGTTCAGACAAACGGAATACAATGATGTGAGATGTATTAATATGATTTATTCGTTGTGGCATTGGTGGTTGAAAAGTAAGGACAATGGGTTCGCCTATAGTATGTCCGACGTTCTTCAATCACCGGCATGGTTACTCAATCGGTAAATCCAAGCTCGGTGTTTCTCAGATGTAGGTTTTTAAGGAGTCAGGTCCAATAGTGGCCTAGGGAGTCGGTCCTTTGCCCTTCCTTTAGGGCTTCGTTTGTTTTTGAGAGCGTTGGTTGCACTGCTTCTGAAGCGGTGTCTTGTAAACTTCAGTCATGTTCTTCATGACATTTTAATTCAATATATCTTTCTGCTGATTAAAAAAAAAAAACAACACACCATGTCAGTACGTGCAATGACATGCTATATCATCATGTCACCTTCAAATGATGATGTAGTGTGTACATTATCGCATGATGCCGCGTGGTACATGATATCACGATGATACTTACTAATTAATATTTTAATAGTGACGTGGTACTTTTTTGGGATAAAAAGTTTCGGTTACGCTAGAATGCTGATTAAATAAAAAACAAATAAGTAAATGAGGTGTAAGTAAATATATTAGTATTACTGTAAGGCGCCAATGCTGAACCAAAGTAGAGATAACTAATCCAAGTTGTCTTCCAATACCTTAGCTATAGGTTTGCCTTTTACGAGGCTCCATTGTTGCATCAGTAATGCCATTCGTCTATATCATTATGATTTTGTTGTAAGTGCACCCATCACTGGTCTTTTCTGCTTGCTTTTTTGCTCATTGCAAGACTTATTGTATGTACTATTAAGGATGTTTGAAGCATGTTTGGCTTGCTAAGACTCGTTTTAACTGACGAGTTTTAGTTTAGTTTTTTCGGTTTAATGCAAGTTAATTGTCCAAAAAGTTTCCAAGACATGAATCACATAATAATCAAAATTGTTATTCTTTAACAATTATTTATTACTATAAAGAACCGAAACCCGAAACCCAAACTGAATTAACACTGTATTTTTATTAGTATTATTATTGTAATGGTTATGGCTACATATGATTTGTTGAACAATCTCTACCTTTCTATAAGTGCGATCTTGAATAAAAGTAATTGAATGGTTCTATATAAATCACCATGGGCGCTCTTGGTCCAAATCAAACACTGATTTTTTTTTCCGGTTTGGTTACTCTATATTTTTATTTCAATCCAGCATCAATTCAGTTCGAATTTTGGATTTCAGTTTTTTTTCTTTCGCAGAGCTAGTTACGATATAATATTATTAATTTGTTAATCTCTTATGCAAATAATTTCCACGGTATCAGTAGTATTTATTAGGATAGTACTAATTAATAATACCAGACTACCAGTGGCATGTCGACATCCATAACCGTTATCCACCTCAACCGTAATACCGGTGGCATGTCTGCATCCCTAACCCGTATCCACCTAAACAGTCCCTCCAGTACGATTTCAGTCTTCCAAAATTCGGGGAAATAACCATTGTTGTCAAATATTACGAGAAAGCAAAACCCACCTTATTATGAAATTTATTACTAGCAGTGATAAGTCAAAGGACCGTAACGGCTGATTTTACTAACTTGTCTATTTCATGGGTAAATTATTCTTTCGGATATAATTAATATTAATTAGATTATTTTAATGTTTTGATTAATTACTTCATGTACAATTTGTTTATTTAATGACCTCCTCGATGTTACGGAATGATGAGCTGACACATTCTCCGTTAAAAAAAATTCGATGTCAGCAAGATTATGCCACGTCGGGGGTCATTAAACAAAGAAGTATGAGTATAGGGGGGTCATTAAATAAAAAAAGTTCGACACATCAGCGAGATTATGCTACAGAATAGTGATGTTGTTGTCTTTGTTATATTAGGAGAGTGATTATATATCGAAATTAATTAAGGATGGGGATGCTATCCAAGAAATTGAGTTTGATGGTCTTGTTGAGTTTTCTGCAGCTCTTTGATCATGCTGAGGCCGATGTTCATTACTATGATTTTGTTGTAAGTAGTACTCCTCCTTATAATTCAGATTTTTTCCCATTTTTTCAGTCATTGTTTGGAAAATTAGTTTCCACCTAGGATTCTGGTGTGGCAAAAATATATTTTTAATGCTGCCATGTCAAATCTAAACCGGAAAACCTGACAAAATCATGACACTGTGAGCAAAAGAAATAGAGCAATTGAGAACGACTTAAATGTGTTACAAACATAAATAGAGTTCAATGTAACACTTTCGTTAGAGTACGTATATAGAGGGACGAGAATTGTTATTTAACCCGTTTTCTCTTGACTACTAAAAACTTAGTACTAGCTGCAAATGAAACAATTTATAATTTCTGGTATAATTCCTATTTTTTGTGGGGGGGATTATTTCAGCTACAAGAGAGACAGTTTACAAGGTTATGTAGCTCAAAGAATATTTTGACCGTGAACGGAAGTTTTCCGGGGCCGACATTACAAGCTCGTAGAGGTGATACAATCTTCGTCAACGTGCACAATCGAGAAAATTATGGTGTCACTATTCACTGGTAAATTTTTCTTTTTTATAACCTGATTTCAACCTCTTATAACCTTTTAACAGGCCGTCTCTGGACTTCATACATATACAGGCATGGAGTGAAACAACCTAGGAATCCATGGTCGGACGGTCTAGAATACATCACACAATGTCCTATCCAACCTGGGAAGAATTTCACATACGAGTTGGCACTGTCCATTGAGGAAGGAACTCTGTGGTGGCAAGCGCACAGTGATTGGACAAGAGCCACTGTCCACGGTGCCATTGTCATCTTACCTCCTAATGGATCCACATACCCATTTCCCACCCCTCATGCACAACAAACTATTGTCCTTGGTATACGACGATGTCTATTATTAAATTTAGATAGGTTAAGGTTGCAGACTTGCAGTTGTCCGACCTCGACATTAATTGTGTTTAATAATTTTTTATTGACTTTTATACATGATGTGCAACAGGTTCTTGGTTTAAAGGTGATGTGAAAGAAATAATTGATGTAGCTCTAGCATCAGGTACTACTCCCATCGCTTCAAATGCGTATACCATCAACGGCCAACCAGGAGATTTATATCCATGTTCCAAAGGTACGTATGTTACCGATTAATTAAATTATGCTTATTTTATGTATCAACGAGTTTGTAGTTCAGTACTAATTAATTAAGTTTCAATGTGGTGTAGAGGACACATGTCGATTGTTGGTTGATTACGGAATGACTTATCTTCTTCGCGTAGTCAATGCGGTTATGAACGAAGAACAATTCTTTGGAATCGCAGGACACACACTCACAGTTGTTGCACAAGATGCTGCATACATAAAACCCATAACCACCAACTACATCTTGATAACCCCAGACCAAACCATGGACATTTTGGTCACAGCAAACCAGACCGCCCTTGGTCACTATTACATCGCTTCCACACCTTATTCTGATGCCAAGCGTCTGGTTTTTGACAACACAACTGCGACCGCTATTCTCCAATATAACGGCACTTCTGCTCCTTCGTCTTCTATCCCAATGCCGACGCTTCCAAGATATAACGACGAAACTGCCGTGATGCAGTTTACTAGTCTCATTAGTCATTAAGGGTTTGGCGACGAAAGATTATCCAATTAATGTTCCAAAAAGTATTGACCAACGTATATATATTACGGTTGCATTGAACAGGGCACCTTGCACCAGTGCATTATGTGTGAATACCAGTAAGATCATTGCGAGTATGAACAATGTCAGCTTTGAACATCCAAACATTGACATTCTGGATGCATACTACTGGTACAAATTAAATCATGCTGTACTCTTTAGTGGGCCAACACAGTTGAAACATATGGTTAAATTTGACCTAAAAGAAGAACGAAATCATTAATTTGAAATTATTTTTTAATTTCCATATAAATTATGCAGGAACTTGAATGGGACTTATGAGAAAGATTTTGCAGACGAGCCGCCGAGATATTTCAATTTCACCGGAAATGTAAGCGGAATTAATGCATTTGCACCGCCGGGAACAAAAGTGAAGATGCTAAATTATGGAGAAGCAGTTGAGATAGTTCTTCAAGGGACTAATTTAATTGACGTAACTTCCCATCCCATCCATTTACACGGTTATAGTTTCTTCTTAGTTGGAATGGGAGAAGGAAATTTCAATAATGTGACAGACCCAAAATCT
This sequence comes from Viola odorata, assembly GCA_963691705.1. Taxonomy (NCBI): domain Eukaryota; kingdom Viridiplantae; phylum Streptophyta; class Magnoliopsida; order Malpighiales; family Violaceae; genus Viola; species Viola odorata. The sequence goes on from OY829537.1 coordinate 656,014, forward strand.
TACAATTTGATCGATCCACCTGAGATCAACACTGTTCAACTTCCTAAGAGTGGTTGGGTTGCCTTAAGATTCGTCGCCAATAATCCTGGTACGTAATTCATTCTTCAATACTGAATTCGAGACCACTCTGTCACAACAAACATTTTTTTCATGGTGTGGCCATCCATTGTTAAATTAGATAACATTTAATTTTTTTTCTTCCAGGGGTATGGTTCATGCATTGCCACTATGAGCGGCATTCAAGTTCGGGTATGGCCACCGTTTTGATTGTGCGAAATGGGAAAACAAGGGAACAGAGTATGCGCAGTCGCCCTCCTTACATGTCAGAATGCCAGTAAATGTCCAAAAGGTTTTCCAAGATATGCACCAAATAATGATAAAAAATGTAATATTATTGTTCTTGTTGAATAATGTTCTTCTAAAAGTTCTTGAGCAATTTGATTTATGAGGTGAAGAACTTCATAACTCGTTTAAGAGATTCCATCAACGAATGAAACGGTACGGTGAAAGAAATCTGGTTTTAACAGAACTAGTCACAGCAGAAAAGACAAACTACAATGCGCAAACCAAAACATTGATCAACATGGACGCTCTTGGTCCAAATCAAAATGAAATCCTGGGCACGTTGATCTCAATCAAAATGCTAAACAAATGGTGGATACAGCTCTATATAAATCACCAGAAATCATGCGAATCAAGCATCAACTAATCCTACTACATACTACTTCACTTACCAGCAATGGAATTCACAGCCCAACACCGATGCACCTGTACCGGTTTAGCAATTGTCTTGATTTTGGGAGCATTGGCTTCTCAAGCCGTGGCTCGCACCCTCCAAGATGTAGGGATGCACGAACAGCATGAGAAGTGGATGACTCAGTATGGGCGTGTGTACAAAGACGCTGATGAGAAGGAGATGCGTTACAAGATATATAAGAAGAATGTAGAAGTCATTGACGCCTTTAACTCTGCCAACAACAAACCTTACAAGCTTGGAGTTAACCAGTTTGCAGACCTTACCAATGAAGAATTCAAAACAACCCGAAACCGATTCAAGGGTCACATGTGCTCTGAACAAACAGGGCCTTTTAAGTACGAGAATGTGAGTGCAGTACCATCTTCCATGGACTGGAGAAAGAAAGGAGCAGTCACACCCGTCAAGGATCAAGGCCAATGCGGTAACCTTACGCAGCAAAATCCATATAATTAGCTCAACTTTTTTTCAATCTAAAAGAAGTATGTAGATTAGTCCCGACTCAGTGTTCTTCAGGTTCAGTTCAGGCATAAGAAAATATGTATATAGATGGATTAATTACCTAACACTCTGTCCCTTTTGGGGGTGTTGTTGTTAAAATTACAGGATGTTGCTGGGCCTTTTCTGCTGTGGCAGCAGTGGAAGGAATTACGCAGCTGACAACTGGTAAATTGGTGTCCCTCTCTGAACAAGAGCTTGTAGATTGTGATGTGAAGGGAGTGGATCAAGGATGCGGTGGTGGTCTCATGGATGATGCCTTCAAATTCGTCGAGAATAACAAAGGCCTGACCACTGAGACGAACTATCCTTACCAAGGAACTGATGGCACCTGCAACGCTAAGGAAGAGGCAAACCATGCTGCTAAAATCACTGGATTCGAAGACGTACCAGCCAACAGTGAGGCAGGACTGATGAAGGCTGTTGCGAGCCAACCAGTTTCCGTTGCGATTGATGCGAGTGGATCTGAATTCCAATTCTACTCAAGTGGCATCTTCACAGGTTCTTGTGGCACTGAGTTAGACCATGGAGTGACTGCTGTTGGGTACGGAACGAGTGGCGGGATGAGTTATTGGTTGGTAAAGAATTCTTGGGGTGCAGAATGGGGAGAGGAAGGGTACATAAGGATGCAGAAAGATATTAGTGCAAAGGAAGGACTTTGTGGGATAGCAATGCAAGCTTCCTACCCCACTGCTTAATACAATCTTATCAATGTAAAAGTTAGCAAGGTTTTTGTATTTATACAACTGCTTTGCTAAAGCTGTAGTGTATAAAGCAAATTAATACTAGCGTAGGCCTTAGCCTACCAAAGTTTGTATATATGAAATGTATCTATTTACATCATTACAATATATGGAAGTCTTAAGTATCTTCTTGTTCCATGTGGAGTATTGGTACGTGATTGCAGAAAGATGATAAAATGTTAATGCAAAAGGAACAGAGTTGTTGGTAACTGGGCACTGTCCTCGTTGCCGTTTTCTAGCACAGAGACTTGGCCGATTCAAAGGAGTTAAGTAAAGTGGGTTTCGAGGAAGCAACCATGAAGGTCACCATGACATCGCATTGTGTCAAATCAATGCAGAAGCAAATCTGATATGCTAAATGCTTCAACACAGCTTCTTGCTTTGACAATGATTTGGGAAAGATAGCAACACAGTTTCTTTCTTTTGACTGCTGTTAAATGAAAAATAAAAACTAAACGTAGTAATTTCTATTGGATTTCGTCTACACATCCTGACAAACATGCTGCAACAACAAACAAACAAACAAGAAATTGAAAAATGAAAACCAAAAGTTTTTGACACTAATCAACTTACTCTGAAAGGGGATAAGTCAGTCCGCCAAGAACCCTATAACAACCGCTCCCCAACGATGCAACCCTCAATCACCATGCTAACAACCCACGGTTACCGCGTTATGAACTTATGAGAGTCGACAGACGATGCAACCCTCAATCACCATGCTATTGCTATCTACCCACGTCTAGCGTTGAACACTCCTAGCAAAGCACTCTCGGCTCTCCAGTAGCTCAAGCCTCTAATGTCTTCTTCTTTTTACTGAATAATTCCGTTCGAGTTCTATCGATTTTAAAAAAAAGATGACTCTCTCTAATGAATTCTTTTTAGAATGAAGGTTTTATCATTAATTTTTTTTATATCTTTTGATTGATTGTAATACTATATTATTTTATTATTTTTACTATATTTGGGAATAAAATAATAAACTAATTATTTTGGGGCCTAACAAAGACTAATTGAAAAAATAATATTATTATTATTATTATTGTTATTATATACCAAAATCTGATGAAACATAAAATTACACAAAATAATTAAAATGCCAAAACTTTAACAATGAGCGCACTAACGAAACAGACTGTTAAAAAAAACGATGAACACAGCCTTTCTGAGCTTTTTTTCTTTTCTTTTCTTTTTAGGGTCAAAAGATGCATTCTGAGTTTTTCTTGAAAGCTTCCAACCAAAGTTAAATCAGTAGTATATTATTAACATATATCAATGAATGAAACGATACGGTGAAATAAATTTGGTTTTCAATCGAACTAGCCTATCACAACAGAAAAGACAGACATAATACCAAACCAGCATTCAACAAATTTATGTACGCAAACCAAACCAAAACACTGATCAACAAGGATCGCTGTTGTTGCTCAAATCGGAATGAATTCCTGGGCACGTTGATCTCAATCAAAGTGTTAAAAGAAAAGAAATGGAGGATACATGCACAGCTCTATATAAACCACAATAGAACATGATAATCAAGCATCAATCAATCCTATCTGCTAATTAAAGTAAGATACTACTTCACTTCCCAGCAATGGAATTCACAGCCCAACACCGATTCACCCGTACCGGTTTAGCAATTGTCTTGATTTTGGGAGCATTGGCTTCTCAAGCCGTGGCTCGCACCCTCCTAGATGTAGGGATGCATGAGCAGCACGAGCAGTGGATGACTCAGTATGGGCGTGTGTACAAAGATGCTAGTGAGAAGGAGATGCGTTACAAGATATATAAGGAGAATGTAGAAGTCATTGAAGCATTTAACTCTGCCAACAACAAACCTTACAAGCTTGGAGTTAACCAGTTTGCAGACCTTACCAATGAAGAATTCAAAACAACCCGAAATCGATTCAAGGGCCACATGTGCTCTGAACAAACAGGGCCTTTTAAGTACGAGAATGTGAGTGCAGTACCATCCTCCATGGACTGGAGAAAGAAAGGAGCTGTCACACCCGTCAAGGATCAAGGCCAATGCGGTAACCTTACACTGCAAATTCCAAATAATCAGCTCAACTTTTTTTCTTTCAATCTAAAAAGAGTATATAGATGTGTTAGTTTATTATAGTTATTATTACCTAACACTCTTCCCCTTCCCCTTTGTGGTGTCGTTGTTAAAATTACAGGATGTTGCTGGGCCTTCTCTGCAGTGGCAGCAGTGGAAGGAATTACGCAGCTGACAACTGGTAAATTGGTGTCCCTCTCTGAACAAGAGCTTGTAGATTGTGATGTGAAGGGAGTGGATCAAGGATGCGCTGGTGGTCTCATGGATGATGCCTTCAAATTCGTCGAGAATAACAAAGGCCTTACCACTGAGACTAACTATCCTTACCAAGGAACTGATGGCACCTGCAATGCTAAGGAAGAGGCAAACCATGCTGCTAAAATCACTGGATTCGAAGACGTACCAGCCAACAGCGAGGCAGGACTGATGAAGGCTGTTGCGAGCCAACCAGTGTCTGTTGCGATTGATGCCAGTGGATCTGAATTCCAATTCTACTCAAGTGGCATCTTCACAGGTTCTTGTGGCACTGAGTTAGACCATGGAGTGACGGCTGTTGGGTACGGAACGAGTGGCGGGATGAGTTATTGGTTGGTAAAGAATTCTTGGGGTGCAGAATGGGGAGAGGAAGGGTACATAAGGATGCAGAAAGATATTAGTGCAAAGGAAGGGCTCTGTGGGATAGCAATGGAAGCTTCCTACCCCACTGCTTAAGTAATTCTTGTTGAAAAAGTAATGCATGAATTAATTCTCTGAATTATTCATATATATGTAAGATATAATTACGTAGATATGGAAGCAAATGAAGCCTAGCATATATGGAAGCAAAAGAAGACTAGCAAAGGCCTTGGCCTACAAAAGCGTGTATATACAAAATATCTCTATGAATATTATAGTATACGGATGTGTACAATTTCTTCTTGTTTTAAGACTGTGATCATACAAAGGGTTCACAACAAAAAGTGTTCAATTTATCTGTTTCACAGGAACATTTATATACAAATATGTGTGCAAGAAAAAAGAAGCAAGGGGAACCAGTCATAATTCATACCTGGGCAATCGCAGGCACACTTGCTGAACGACTAAAAGAAGCATATTTACTGCGCCCAGAAACCTCCCACTAAAGCAACTAGACCACCTGTTGTCATTTCATGGACTTCTCTACCAATTGGCACCATCAATCAAGCTTAAAGCTTATGCAGCAATTCAGGCTAGTGGTATTGAACCATGCATTATTATTGTGACTCCACAAGCACTGTCCTGCTTGCCGTATGCCAGAGACTTGGCCAACTCAATTATGAAGATCATTATGGCTTTCAACTGTTTCCAAGCAATGCAGGAAATTCAAAACCGCTTCTTGCTATGACTCCAGATGGCTGACGACTACTCTGTTCTTGTTACTATAGTTTCTAAATAAAGTGTGTTCCAGGGTTGGGCTCGCGGAGGGCATCTGTTTTTATGTGTACGAGTGTGCGGATGTGCAGGTATAAGCTTTTGCAGGGTAGTTTCCTGCATGTCTCTTGCCATGGAAGGGAAACCATAACAGGATATCAAGTTCTAACACATGAATCAACTTTTTCTGTGAAGCTATTATTGATTCACCAACGCTAGAAAGTGACATGGGTATGATGTCGCATAAATGATGGGATACTCACAAATTGAAAGACATGATTCGCGAAGGAGTTTGGGAGCCCGATGGGTTTTCTTGCAGCTTACTCTCTGGCATTCAGCAGAAGCAAATCTAATATACCTGCCACTGCTTAGGAATTGGGAACACTAGCAACTGCTTCTTGCTTTGACTCCAAATGGCTGGAACTTTGTTCTCAACTGCTGTGGAAACCAAAACTTATGTTGAGTGAAAATCAAAATTAAACATGGTAATTTCCATTGGAATTCTTACAGACATTGACAAACACGTTGCAACAACCAAAACAAAACAGATCAAAACAAAAATGAAAACCAAAGTTTTCATTTTTGTTATCTAGAACTAAACCCTATCACCCCTAACCAAATTGCTTCCCCTTGACAAACTTGAACAATCACTTGATAAAGAGCAGAGACGCAGCCACACCAACAAGGCAACAACGCAACAAGGCAACAAATACCCTAAGATTATCCTAAAATAAAAAATGGAGTGAGATAATAATAATATCCCAACGTTAAAATATCGAACGGGATCAAAATAATAAACTATATATTTTTTCACTCAATTTTATTTATTTATTTACCTTATTTATTTATTTTTAAATTTAATTTTTAAGTTAACATAATTTTATGTTGTTTTTTTTATATATTAAATAAAGTATAACTATTTTTAGAAAATAGTGGCTAATGTTGACTTAGTAATAAATGCAGTATTTTATTTAACTCGCGTTACAAATATAATAATTTTATATTGAGATTAATTTTGTTTTTCTGGTTGTTCTCGTGTGGTTGAGCCACAACTAAAGAATAATCGGTACTGAAAAAGTTACCGAATAATTTTAACCAAAAGTTCATATGGTCAAACTAATAGATGACACGTTGGAGAAAAGAAAATGATTTTGGGCACAAGATATTCACCCGGCTGAGTTCAGGTTGTATGTTAAGCCTTAAGACTGATTCGAATCCCGTCGGGTTCAAACCAGCTTGGTCAAACTCGGATTTTCATGGACAAAAAGAAAAGTGAGCTTGGGCCTGAGATAATCATGGGGCTGAGTTTGTGCTATGTTAAGCCTTTTTAGAGAGGTTAGAATTATAAATATAAATCTTTCATGGACTATATGATGAAACAAACAATTGTTTAGGGACTGGACTGCTTTAAATGAAACTATCCCCTCAGAAATTGTGCAATGCAAAACTTCTTAAACCCTAAAGACAGCTCAGCTCAGCTCAGATCAGCTTATAGTATTCCTCCGCCATTTCGCACGTATCTAAGTATCTTATCTCACTGTCTGTCCATATTACCGAGTCGCGGTGAATCAACGCAGAACACCCGCCCATGGAGAATCCGCCCATGGAGAATCCGCAGGAGGAGGATTTGGAGCGGAAGAAGAAGAAGGAAGAGAAGGCTAGGGAGAAGGAGCTCAAGAAACTGAAGGCGCAGGAGAAAGCCAAAGCCGCCGCCGCAGCCAAGCTTAACAATGAGAGCAGTGCTTCGAAAAAGATTGCCGCCAAGAAGATTGCTAGGCGAGACGATGCAGGTTCAGCAGCTGACGAAGTTGACCCCGAAACTCCTGCTGGCCATAAAAAACTGCTTTCTCCTGTAATGGCTAAGCAATACAATCCCTCTGCTGTTGAGAAATCGTGAGTCAATCTATCTAAGTCTGGCTTGTTTCTGTTTATGGCTACGTGTATTGCTTGCTTGTGGAGTTGTTTCTCTATTTTATGAAAATGAATTTGAACTCTCAGATGGTATACGTGGTGGGAAAACTCTGGTTTTTTTGTGGCCGATCCTAAGAGCTCGAAGCCGCCCTTTGTCATTGTAAGTACTGCATTGTATTGCTTTGGTGTTAAAAGTATGATGTTTCGTTCCCGTCTGATTGAGAGTTGTCATCATCTAACAGGTTATTCCCCCTCCAAACGTTACTGGGGCGCTCCACATTGGTCATGCTCTCACCACTGCTATAGAGGTCTGCTTCTCACTCGCCTTCCTACATTTTGCTGCTTTTGTTACAGTTATATGTTATTAACCTTCTTCTTCTTTTTCCAATCAGGATACCATTATTCGCTGGAAAAGAATGTCCGGATATAATGCTCTGTGGGTGCCGGGTGTGGACCATGCTGGGATTGCTACACAGGTTCCATTCCATTCATAGGCTTATCGTTTGTTATGTTTTTGAGCTTATATTCCTACATTCTGTATTTATAACCTCTCCATCCAGACAATGCTCTATTAAGTCCTTGGATGAATGGATATTATTATTTTAAAAGAGCCATCTTAATTTCTGTAGTATATTTGCAGGTTGTTGTGGAGAAGAAGCTAATGCGTGAACGTAACCTAACCAGACATGATATAGGCCGTGAAAAGTTTGTATCTGAAGTGAGTATGAGTCTTCTGACTCAATTTGAGTTTGTAAGGTAGTTCTATTGCCCTCCATCTACCTCTTCCATTTTCATGCAACTATTTCTTTTTTGTTATTGTTGAAAAGGTCTGGAAGTGGAAGGATGAGTCTGGAGGTACCATTTTGCGACAGTTACGCCGGTTGGGTGCCTCTTGCGATTGGACTCGTGAGGTAATAACATAAACTCAAGTCATTTGGATCATAGGAAGGTGTTAACATTCTTCAGTTTAATAACTTGTCGTTATATTTTTTGTCATTGCCTCATTTACCAATGTTAACATATACTTCTGCTTGCCTCAGTGTTTCACTATGGATGAGAAGCGGTCAAGGGCTGTGATAGAGGAATTTGTACAGCTATACAAGGAAGGACTTGTTTACAGGTATGTATGCATTTAACTTGAAAATTTTGAAGTATGTGTGCTTCTTGGTTGATTGAATAAAGCTTTGCATTTTCTTTTCTAATGCCAAGCTGCTTCTTTTTTTCTATTATGCCCTTGATGGTTTTATTATTTGGCTGAAGATTTTTGTTTTTAATGGAAATACTTAATAGGAAGGTTTTAATGTTTATTTGCAGAGACATCAGGCTGGTGAATTGGGACTGCACCTTAAGAACAGCAATATCCGATATTGAAGTAAGTTGTTTCTTTAGTAAGTGTATTTATTGAATAACCCTTGGCTCATTGCGAAGTTACTTCTTTTATGTAGGTAGATTATGAAGACATCAAAGAGAAGAAGGCATTAAAGATTCCTGGTTATGACAAACCTGTAGAGTTTGGTGTTTTGACCTCATTTGCGTATCCTTTGGAGGGAGGGCTGGGTAAAATTGTTGTGGCCACTACTAGGGTAGAAACAATGCTTGGGGATACTGCCATTGCTGTACATCCCAACGACCAAAGGTACACCCATCTGCACGGAAAATTCGCAATCCATCCATTTAACGGAAGAAAACTTCCTATAGTATGTGATCCGATACTTGTCGATCCCAATTTTGGGACTGGTGCTGTCAAGGTGAGTCTTTGTTCTTGAACTTAGTATGGTGAAGTTTATTTGCTTGACTTGCATGCTGATATTCTATACTCTTACGCTGTGTATTTTCCAGATCACTCCTGCTCATGATCCAAATGATTTTGATGTTGGAAAGCGTCACAATCTTGAATTCATTAATATTTTTACCGATGATGGAAAGATTAATAGTAATGGTGGACCTGAGTTCATGGGGATGCCTCGTTTTGTGGCTCGTGAGGCTGTGACAGAAGCATTACGTAAGAAGGTAACTTGCAGAGTTGCGCCATTCATAAATTGTTTCCTTTGTTGTAAACCCTGCATGCATGTTCAAACAGGCAGTAGCTATTATCATAGGAAAACTTAGGGCCCTTGAGGAAGTTACTTTTTTTTTTGTAGTGGAATTGTGTTCTGCCTTTTACTTTGTGCTGCAGCCGCACTCATGTGTTTCCTATGACTCATTTATTTCCTTGTTTCACCAATGGAAGGCAAGTTCATTAACTAGCTTATTACTTACTTGTAGGGATTGTATGTAGATGCTAAAAACAATGAGATGCGCCTTGGCATTTGCTCAAGAAGCAATGAAGTTGTTGAGCCCATGATAAAACCCCAGTGGTTTGTTGACTGCAATGTTATGGCAAAGAAGGCTCTTGAGGTAGCAATGGATGGTGAAAACCCAACGCTTCAATTCATTCCAAAACAATATTTGGCTGAATGGAAAAGGTTTCATCTTGTCTTGTTATGAGCAATTTATTAGTTAATTGAAACATGATATTGGGTAAATGAAGGTTGTCTTTACTTGCTTCCCTAAGTGTGTGTTTTGGTTATCTGCTTTTCAATTGATTTGTTGTTATTAATTTTTTTGCTACTTTTTGTGCTTTTTTTTCAGTTGCTTTTATTCTTATTTGTTTGCTTCACTGTCTGATTACCTTCATGTTTTAAATGGCTACAAATCTCTTCAGATGGCTTGAGAATATTCGTGATTGGTGCATCTCAAGGCAGCTGTGGTGGGGTCATCGTATTCCTGCATGGTATTGTACTCTTGAAGATGATAAATTGAAGGAATTTGGTGGCTACAGTGATCACTGGGTAGTTGGCAGAGATGAGGAGGAGGCGCGATCTGAGGCTTGCCAGAAATTTCCTGGCAAGAAGTTTGACATGAGTCAAGATCCTGATGTCCTTGATACCTGGTTTTCTTCTGGTCTATTCCCATTATCTGTGTTGGGGTGGCCAGATGACACAGATGACTTACGGGCTTTCTATCCAACTTCAGTCTTGGAGACTGGGCATGACATCCTTTTTTTCTGGGTTGCACGAATGGTGATGTTAGGAATTAAGCTTGGGGGTGATGTACCTTTCAGAAAGGTTAGTGAACACTTCTCCTAAAGACATTATAGTGGTTATCATCAACTGGATAAACTGTCATACTAATTAATCTGTTGGTACATTCGTCACTTACAGGTCTACCTGCATCCAATGATTCGTGACGCGCATGGACGTAAGATGTCAAAATCTCTGGGAAATGTCATTGATCCACTTGAGGTAATAAATGGGGTGACTCTTGAAAGCCTTCACAAGAGGCTTGAAGAAGGTAATTTGGATCCAAACGAGTTGGTCAGGGCAAAAGAAGGACAGAAAATAGACTTCCCTAATGGTATAGCTGAATGTGGTACAGATGCGCTCCGATTTGCTCTTGTCATGTATACAGCTCAGGTTTCTACTTCTACTAATTAATTTGTTTGCGATTCAAAATCTCTATTCACTCCCTAATTGGTGTAGTTCTTTGATGTCCTATTTTCAGTCTGACAAAATAAATTTGGAGATTCAAAGGGTTGTTGGGTATCGTCAGTGGTGTAACAAGCTTTGGAATGCTGTTCGATTTGCTATGAGCAAACTTGATGTTGATTATACTCCTCCTACAAAATTAGTTGTAGAAACGATGCCTTTTAGTTGCAAGTGGATACTTTCTGTACTTAACAAGGCCATATGCGAAACTTTGTCGGCAATGGAAGCTTATAAATTTTCAGAGGCTGCCAGCACATTGTATTCATGGTGGCAGTATCAGTTTTGTGATGTTTTCATTGAAGCAATCAAGCCCTACTTTACTGGTGATGGTTCAGCTTTTGCCGCAGAGAAGATTTCTGCACAAGATACTCTTTGGGTGTGTTTGGACACTGGGCTGCGGCTGCTCCATCCATTCATGCCGTTTGTTACTGAAGAGTTGTGGCAACGGCTTCCTCCAGCTGGGGGCCGTACAAGCAAGGAGTCTATAATGGTATCTGAATACCCTTCACCAACAGAGGTGAGTTTGAATTTTTTTAAAGCTTTTAGTAGTCTGGAAATTATTTATTCCGGCGTACCCACATGTTGATCTTGCTACTGTTAATTTTATTATCCAGAGAATTATTCCTTACTGATGTTGGCACTAGTAAATTAGTAATGTATGGCGGGAAGACTCCCAACGGGTTTTCTGGAACTTTATTTAGTTGCCTGGTGACTTGTCTTTGTTTCATTTCCAGGCTTGGACCAACAAAAGGGTAGAATATGAAATGGATTACGTGGTGTCCACTGTGAAAGGTATAAGGTCATTAAAGGCTAAGAAGAAAACAAATGAAAGGCAAGTATTACAAAGAACCTGAATTTATGACTCCTTTTACAGCTGTGTTTCTCAAGATCCAGTTTGTGTGATAATACGACTATTATGTTTTGATATTTTTATGCTAATTTCTTTCTTTTACCCTTGTTATGCTCAGCGTACCAATGTTTGATATGGTCTGTATTGCTTATATTTGTGTAACTGCATTCCAAAATGATTGTCATCTTTGCCTAGTGGATTAGAAAGGACCAAAACAATTACTTGGAAAGTCAGGATGGGGGCGCATTTGTCAGAAAATTTCTATACAGTTCATTTACTAGACGCTAAATTGTAAAGCACACACTGTCCAAGTCTGTATTTTTGAAGGTTTTTAAATCATGTACGGATATGTTTTTAATGATTATTTTTTGCAGATTACCAGCTTTTGCATTTTGCCAAAGTGAGGTAGTGGCAGAAATCATCAGAAGCCATGAGTTGGAAATTTCAACTCTTGCAACAATATCATCTATGGAGGTATTTGCTACGCTTGGGTGCTTGTTTTCCATGCCTGCTGATGTTCATGTCCTCATTTTTTTTTCTCCCCACACTTGACTAACCTCTTATGCAATATAAAGTTTGGACGAGTAAAGGATAGCTCACAAGTCTGTTGCTATAGAAAGACATTTTATCGGTGCTTGTCCTTGGCTGCAACTTTCTGACTTCTGAGCATGCCTATTAGTTTCTTTTTAAGGTTGAGTGACTTAAATAATAGTAATAGATATTACTGTCTGGGCTCCTTGCGGGGGGGTCTATGGAACCGACAAGTACTAACTAATTTCTGGAATACACATTAATGGATAGTGTGAATGCTCACATGGCAAGAAGTTGGGCACCTTTTTTCGTGCTCCTCCTGCTGTTACATTAATAAGGGTCACAAATATTGAACCTTTGATTTTCTCTCCCAATTCAGATGAATATCAAACGATTGGAGTTGCATTATTATTTCCTGATATTATAGCACTCATCTATTTGATTGGGATTACTTATTTGAAAACTATAAGTTATCTGCAGGTTTTATTGGACGGGCAGGATGCGCCTCCAGTAGGATGTACAGTTGAGGACGTGAAGGAGAATCTTAAAGTCTATCTTAAGGTTCAAGTTGATGCGGAAACCGAGCTTGAGAAGATAAAAAATAAACTGGATGAAAAACAAAAGTAAGTCTGCATTAAGTTAGCATGTCCTGATGGATAGCACAACTGACCAGTATTCGGAGTTTAAGATCTTTAGCTGTCTTGATACTTGAGAATTTATTTCTTATTTTACTATTTGATCCGTATCTTATTCCTTTTAACAGACAACGGGAGAAATTGGAGAAGAGGATTAATGCATCTGGCTACAAGGAAAAAGTACCTTCCCGCATTCAGGAGGAGGATATTGAGAAGCTGAGCGAACTTCTCAAAGACGCAGATTTCTTTGAAAAGGAAATTGAACGACTGGAAGAAAAGGTCAGGGCAAGCTCTGAAAATTCTATCAAAGAAACAAGATAAAAGCCATACATCACCTAGAAGTTGATTCAATCGTGTAGCCCTCGGGACCGGACAAAGCAGTTATACACACAGGCACTAATAGGGTGGTGCCCTTAGAGCGGCCCTGTCTTTTAAAGTTTCAAATGCTCAAGTACACCTATCCTACTTGTTGTGATTTCAATATTTTGAAAGCTCGTTGTAGCGGACACAGAATTTCTTGTGTTCTGTATTTACTGTTTCTTCATGGATTTCCGATGCTTGTCATTTTAGAAAAGGTTGAACTTTACAGCAAAAGCTTACCATCAGAAACGTTTTGGTAAAAAAGAGTTTTTTTTTGGTTTAATTTAACTTTTTGATCTTATTATTTAGCGAAATAAAAATCTTTTTAGTGAAGTTAATAATAAAAGTAACAGTAATAAAAACAAATAAATTCGTGCGAACACTATCCTTAAACTAAAGTTTTGCATTGATGGAAGTTATTTTATTTTATCTGAGCGCTTATATATTTATGGAGTATTAAATTTAATACTATATATAAGTCACTTGAGTAGCTAACCCTTTTTGCATTACTAACTTTGCTTCGCCAGTGGAATCAACATGGAAATTCCAAGGAAGAGGGATGAAGGAATTGCAAGTGTTGGAAAACAGAAGAATGCAGAATTGGTGTTTATACCGTCACCAGGAATCGGTCATCTAGTCTCAACTATAGAGATGGCAAATCTTCTGGTCAACCGAAATGATCAACTTTCCATCACATTCCTCGTCATGAAATTACCATTTGACCCCAGCTTCACCCACCGCACAAAGTCACTCATCCACCGGACCAACATCTCTGATCGGATTCGGTTTCATGAACTTCCTCTTCACCCAGCCGCACTAGATTCCAGCTCCCAAGACATCGTTAATAACTTCATGGAAACTTATAAACCCTTTGTCAGAGACGCCTTATCTAACCTAATCAAACTCCGCACATCTCCTCCGATCATCGGGTTGTTCGTAGACATGTTCTCCACCACCATGATTGATCTTGCCAATGAATTTGGACTTCCTACCTATGTCGTCTTCACCTCTGGTGCTGGATTCCTATGTTTCATGTCTCATTTACAGATCTTGCACGACCAGCTGAATCTCAATCTCGTTGATTTTAAAAACCAAGACTTTGAGATCACAATCCCTAGTTTCACGAACCCAATCTCCGCAACCGTTTTCCCGTCTGCATTGCTCAACCAGGGTACCGCCCTCGGCTTCCTCAATTTCGCTAAGCGCTACACAGAGGCTAAGGGTATTATCGTAAACACGTTCAAGGAGTTAGAATCCCGTGCCGTCACTCATCTCTCTAATACCGTGCACCTCCCAAATGTGTACCACGTGGGACCGGTTTTAAATCTTGATCGAGATCGCAACGGAACTGATCACGAGGAGATGTTGATCATACGTTGGTTAGATGATCAGCCTCCTTCATCGGTAGTGTTCTTGTGTTTTGGGAGCATGGGAAGTTTCGGTGAGGATCAAGTGAGAGAGATCGCTGGTGCGTTGGAACGGTGCGGGCATCATTTCTTGTGGTCCCTACGCCGGCCTCCTCCAAAAGGTGTCATTGGGTTCCCATGTGACTACGACCATCCCGCGACGGTTTTGCCGAAAGGATTTTTGGATCGGTCGTCGGAGATTGGGATGGCCATCGGGTGGGCCCCACAAGTGACGGTCCTGGCCCACAAGGCTATTGGTGGGTTCGTGTCTCACTGCGGGTGGAATTCGGTGTTGGAGAGCCTATGGTATGGGGTGCCGATGGCCACGTGGCCTATTGATGGCGAGCAACAGTTGAACGCATTTGAGATGGTGATTGAGTTGGGATTGGCGGTAGAAGTGAAATTGGATTATCGAAAAGAAGTATTAGGTGATGAGATTGTTGTAGTGAGCAGTGAGGAGATGGAAGGAAGCATAAGGTATTTGATGAAACAAGATAGTGTAGTGAGGAAGAGAGTGAAAGAGATGAGTGAAAAGAGCAGGAGAGCTTTAACGCTCGACAATGGATCTTCTACCTCTTTCTTGGATAATTTGATTCAAGATTTAATTGGTAATTTATGAATAAAAAGTATTTTCATCTTTTTTATTAAATAAAAATACAAATAAACACGTGGCTCATGTTATAATATTTGATTAGATTTTAATAAAACTAAGCTGAAATTTTGTTTTTTTACTATGTTTATGATTTTTGTCCAATTAAAAGTAGTACACTACAAAGTAAAGAGCATTTTTTTTTCTTTTTCAAAGAGTGATTTTATTTAAATTACTAAATTTCGAAAGCGATTGTTTCTTAAAATCAACGTGGACTTTATTCGACGTATCGAGACTATTCTACAATCTAATGAATGCGAGGTTGAGTTGAGATTGGACATATATAACTTAAGGTAAATGCAGTTGCATATGAATTAACGAAGAAAAAGTCTACACAAATAAAGCATTCTGCACTGTGGGCGCTATCGCCATCGGCAGGAAAGAGAGAAAATGCGGCTGTGCAGATAAACATCATCTCTTTCATTTTTGAAGAACTATTTGCTGATTTTGAAATCCCAACTTTCACTCACTCTTTTTTTGCATATTTTTTATTTAAAATTAATCTCTTCTTCTTAAATTTTATTTTCCTGAATATCCTCGAAATGATCTCTCTTACACATGAAATGAATAGGATAATGAATCCAATCCAAGATTCTATAGCAGCCCCTCTCCTCTATTAACCACGTGAATTTGGTTACTCGTTTTATATGCTCTATATTGTCGGCAATTTGGGGGGAAAATACAATTCCAGTCAAAAATGGGAATAGGGTCGAATCCTTGAAAGTATTATTACATTTTTATGGGTAATAATGAAACAAGATATAAGAAAAATAATACAAGTTGTGATAATACGAATTGTAAATTATAAGAACATAGAAAGGACCATCACCACACCAATCTTTATTTATTTATTTTTTCAACATTTTATGAAGTTGAACAAGAAGGTAGTGCTTGGGAGTACTCTAATAGATTGGTTTACATCATTTTCCACCAAAAACGATGAAGGAGGGAAAAAACACAAGGAAAAGGACAAAGGTGAGGGAGATATGGAGATCGAAGAGAGAGAGAGAGAGAGAGGTTGTGGTCTCCTCCACTTATTAGAAAGCTCCACTTCTTATCCTTTTATTGCCTTTTTTGTTTTCTCATGTAAACAATGACTGCACTCTAATCTTACAACCCCTTTTTTATGCCTTCTTTTTTGACACACCTAATGGAAATTGGAAGTACAGACTGCAATCACACCAACAGGAAAACAAAAGCAGGAAGCAGCAGAAGCACACACACCACATGTACCACATCAGTACTAATCCATTCCCATTCCCATTCCATTCCATTCCAAGCTTAGCTTGTCTTCCTTCCCTGGCCGTTTTTAATTACAATTAGTGCCTCTACTGCACAATGGAGAGCTCAAGGTTGCATGCCCCTGTATCTGATTTTGATTTTGAGGAGTTGTGGGAGGATCCTGGGTTTCATCCCAAAACAGGAAATGGGTCGCCTTCTGTTTCTTCTAATTTGGTGTTGGATAGTGAAAGAGGAGGGCTTGTGGAGGCTGCAGCTTTGAGTGTGGAGAGGAAAGGAATGCCTGCAGAGAGAAGCATTGCTGCTTTGCGGAGTCATAGTGAGGCTGAGAGGAAGCGCAGGGCCAGGATTAATTCCCATCTTGATACACTCAGGAACCTTGTCCCTGCTACAAAAAAGGTGAATTCTATACGCAATCCAACTAGGCGCGTTAGATGGAACATCTGTATCACTATATAATTACTCGTGCTGTTAGACAGTTTTGTTTTTCAGTTTTGGATGTCCCTTCTTTAATGTCTTTGAGGAAAGAAAGGAAAAAAGATGTTAATAGGATCATTTGTATCTGTTAAAGGACAAAAGATAACATTTTTATCTGTTGGAGACAAAACATGTTTAAGACTTGCTGCTGATACTTTCTTGGTTATTGCAGTTCTTCATTTGCTGTTGAAGATTGTGTTTTAATTTGTTGTTAATAGTATCATTTGTATCACATTAATTAGCAGACTTTTAATAAGTACAGAGTCTTTCGCATGATTTATTATCCAGTCTTGATACGGCGAATATAGTACATTTGTAGGTGTAAGCATTATTATGTATGTTGGAATCGGAAAACTTGTTGAATTTACTATTTGGAGTTGCATATTTTTTTAATGCTACTGTCAATTTCAAGCTTATGAAACTTGTTGAACTGATTTCTAAATTGTGAAACTTGAACTCACAGATGGACAAGGCATCATTGCTTGCTGAAGTTATAGCCCACTTGAGAGGATTGAAGAGAAGAGCAGCAGAAGCTAGTAGTGGTCTTCTTGTACCAACAGATATAGATGAAGTAAGAGTTGAAAGACAAGCCGAGGGATTGGATGGCGCCCCTTTTCTAATCAAGGCATCGCTGTGCTGCGATTCCAAGCCCGGACTTCTATCGGATTTAAGACAAGTTCTTGATGATCTCCCTTTGATAGTAGTGAGGGCCGAGATTGCAACCTTGGGAGGCCGGATGAAAAATGCTTTCGTAATAACCAGCTGCAAAGAAGGACCGCATGGTGAAAATGCTGAAACCCAACAGTTTCTTGCAAGCTCTGTGCAGCAAGCTCTCCGATCCATACTTGACAAATTTTCCCCTCCACAAGAGTTCTCATCAAGATCTGCACTTTCAAACAAGAGACGGAGGATCTCTTTATTCAGTCCTTCAATGTCATCTTCCTCTGAAGATCTCTGGTGAGCATACGAGTTCGTAGTGATGGTTGCATCTTTTTATAATGTTCATTTCCTCTACATCCTTGTCTTACATTTAAAGCATACCATATTTTACAGTCTTCTATGCACACGCGAGCATATACAGTTTGCATAGTTATGTTCACAGTGCTAGCATAATAGATTGCTGGATATAGGCTATAGCTTACTTGCTGTAATATAAATAGAAGATGATGTTTCAAATGGTTGATATGTCAATGTAATCTACACTGGGAAGATACGACATCTGTGACGATATTAGTTACTTATTGATGGAGGTTTGTCGCTTAGATTGAATCCTTATCATCTTGTAGCTAGATGAGCTCGCTCTCTCTCTTTTCACTTTTTTTCATTTTGAGAAATTAGTTGTGGTCGGAGGTTTACCTGAATTGAACCATCTAACTGCAGTTTAAGTGAGAAATATAAGATATGCAGATGAATAAAATAGTTGTAATTCAGTTTGGGTATGCTGAAAAAAGCAGATGCAAACATAACTCTGACTTATATTTTTACCCTGGTTTTCTGATTTGACGACCGAAAAGGTTTCAGATTCTGTTTCTGTGTGATCTATACCACAGAATGAGAAAGGACAGGAATCTGTATCCAATAATGAAACTTAGCATTACTCCTAAATTCCTCCATTTATGCGACCCGTCGAGACCTTGCTGCATCAGGAATCCATCACCATACAGATAGCAGTTTCCTTCCATTGTCTGCACACATCTCCTCTTACCCTCCTCTCCACCATACTCGTTTATCATAAAACACTCAAATGGGTATTTAAACAAGCTTAGATAGTGCATAAAAATCCAATACTTGGGTATGTCATCCTTGACTATGAAATACCCAGAAAAGAGGAAAAATGACCCCATCAGCCCAGCAATCAGAGATGTTCCCATAATGAAATTTGGGACAAGTGCACTAAAACATGCAACAAAAGAATTTGACATCAGCACAACCATCCACACCACCAGTGAAAAGTAGAGGAACCCATCCATTTGCCTTCTCAACCCAACCAGCCAGTATACTGGAGTGCTGTAGAGGAGAGCCACCATTAACAGAAATGGGATGAAAACAAGAGTGTTTGATATGACGTACGAAGAAACTCTGTAAGCTCCTTTTGAGGTTTCTCTCATTAGGATTCTTCTCTCTTTCAAGAATATCGGTAGGCCTTCTGTTGTGAATGACAGCAGGAAGGTGAGGGTGAAGGCGAAGAACCCGAGTTGAGTTTGTAGGTTGTGTTGTGCTGCATCCTTAAATGTGTTCATAAATATAGTGCCAAGCATAACTCCAGCAAGCTGTGCCTGTAGTATTCTTGCCACGAAGAGCTGGTTGGTCCTGCGGATAATGTTAGAGAATCTCTGACTCAGTATCAGAACCTCTTTTATTCGACCATTGGGGTAAAATAGTTTGGTTCCTTTGCAACTGCTGTGATTAGGATTTGTTGTGGTATGCTGACAATCTTGTTCCCTGCCTTCTATTGCGCTTTCTTCCATATAGGTGATCAGGGAATCTGTGGCTTCAATGGCGAACTCGAGCACATTAACATGCCTTGGAATGGAATGACCGGTTAATCTAAGCATCTGCTCGAGCAGATGCAGGGATCCTTGATGCAGAACAGTACCATTTGATAATAACAGAATCTGATCAAAGAGTTCAAGAATTCGAAAACCAGGTTGGTGGATGGTTAACACAATTGTTTTACCTTGCTTTGACACGATAGATTTCAACAACATAACTACTTGAAGAGCTGATGCAGAATCCAATCCGGATGTTGGCTCATCAATCAGAAGAACAGCTGGGTCATGAACTAGATCAATGCCTATGGAAACTCTGCGCTTCTCGCCTCCTGAAATGCCGCGCCTTGATTCACTGCCAATTCTTGTATCTGCAACGTGCTCCAATCCAAGCTCCTTCACTAGTTCCTTAACTCTATCAGCAGCTACGCGAAGCATTCCTGGCAACCTGAGACGAGCGCTGTACATGAGCGTTTCTTCCACTGTAAGGAGTGGGAAAAGATCCTCGTCTTGTGTGACATATCCTGACAGTCTCCGAAAGCATCTGGCATTCATTGGTTGCTCATTGACAAGAACTTCACCAGAAACTCGGCTTAGCGGGATGATACCAGCAAGTATCTCCAGCAATGTGGTCTTTCCTGCGCCACTCGGACCAGCAATCGCCGTGATCTCCCCCGGTCTAGCCTCACAATGAACATTCCTCAATATGAAAGAACTTTCAGATTTCTTCCAAGGCAGCCAATTGTAGCATTCATTTTGTTGCAAGGATCGTTTGTAAGACACATTCTTTGCCTTAACCCTATACCGGATTTTCCGGATGCCAGAATTTGGACCATTTGGTGGTAGTTCCATTGATCAGACAAGGGTGTGAGAAATGAAAGAATGGGCAGCCAGCCAGCCAGCCAGCCAAAGCCAGAAAGTAGGAGTGTGAAGATGAGTTACCACACCAAACAGGCCCTATTTTCACACACTACAGCAGTAACGTACATATATATAAAAAATCCCTGCATCATTGCATGTATTTTCACTGGTTTTTTTCTATCTTTTACATACATGAGACTAATCTCGTTCGAACAGCGTCAGACGTCGAATGGAGTTAGTTCTCCCACCATTTTCACTAACTTTAACCAATACAAAAGATTAATGATGGGGCTTGACAGTTTCAAAATTTCGTAGGAGTTACAAATTGCTTTTGAGGAGAATTTGAGGTGTAGTGTTGACTGAGTGGAGGGGTTACCTATTAGGGTTGGTCTTAGTTGCACGCATCATCCATGAGAC
Organism: Viola odorata; assembly: GCA_963691705.1. Taxonomy (NCBI): domain Eukaryota; kingdom Viridiplantae; phylum Streptophyta; class Magnoliopsida; order Malpighiales; family Violaceae; genus Viola; species Viola odorata. The sequence continues at coordinate 676,806 of OY829537.1, forward strand.
TAATGAATGACTTGCATATTTATATTTGTTGTTTTGGTAATATATTAAGGGACGTGGAAATTGCATTTTCTTTTAGCAAAACGTAGAAATTGCTAGGACTTCTTTTTGCCACCATTTCTTTTTACCTTTTTTGGTAGTGTTTTAACGTCTTCTAGGCATTAATTAATTCTTCTATTTTTCAATACGAATCCGATTACGTGCTTTCTGAAGTTAAGTGAGATTAGCCATTCAAACTAAGATTAGCAAATTTGTCGATCGTATAGTTAACTGATTTGAGCCATAATAGAAAATGCAGACGAGGAATTAGATTGGATTAGATTAGAAACCCAAATCCAGTGTGTTAAGTTTGAGTGTAGCTGAGTAGGTGTGCACTAGCGTATACTCTTTTTGTTGCATGCTATTGCTAACTAAGTTACCAAAGCATTTAATTGCATGCTTCTCAGATTCATTTATATAATTATTATTAAACGAATAAGATATCGAGATGTTAACCGAGACCTCGTACATGTATCTCGCACTAGTAATAAAACCGAGACAATAGATTCAAAGAAGAAATTAAGACTAATTATTAGCATAAAGGTGATCAATTATTGAATTATCATTAATTAAATATTTATTTTAATGAATTAGAGGAAGAAATGTTGATGTAAATTGGCCCCTAATTAACATCACCTGATGAGCCATCTTTTTTCCACAACCGACACCAATGTTATATGACTTATGTGTGCATACTTGTAAGTTGTAACATTTCATTTCTCGGATTTAAAGGGCGATGTTTCCAGCCCAGCCCAGACCAGCCCAGCCCAGCCCGTGGGCCTCTCCGCCTTCCGGCGGGAATAGAAAATAGAAAAGAAAGGAGAAATCCAAAACAGCAATCCCGTCCACGTGTAAGCCAATGATAGGTGTTTTTAGATTCTGTCATTGTGGCATGGCCGTCGAGTAGTTGAGAGGAGGCGAAAATGAAATCCAAATTTGTTCTGCTTCTTCTAGAGTGAGTTCGCATTGCACCGCTCCGCTCCGCTTCAATGGCGCTCTCTGCACAAACACACACTTTCTCAATTATCTCCAGAAACAAAGCCATATTGACCAGAAGTGGAAATGGAGGAAGGAAAAGAGAAAGATCAACGGTTGTTAAGATGGCAATATCTTCATCTCCGGCTGAAATGCCAAGTTATGAAGAAGGAAAACTAGAAAGGCCTAAGTGGGCAGGGGAGACACCTGTTTCTCGCTTCGTTGCTGCTCTCATCTCCTTCAAACCCATCTACTCCATCCTCAAACTTGGTGCCAGACAAGTCCTTATCAGGTCTCTCTTCTCTTCTTTTCTGTTTTCTGGTTTTCTTTTGAAGATGTTGCTCTGCGATTGATGTGATTTTTGCTAGAAATTGATTCTTGTTTTCTATTTTTGATTGATATTTCCAAGCAATTAATTGAGGAATTGGTTGGATTATATAGTATATGTGTATTGTCTTGGTTTTGGGATGATTTAATTTGGAATAGTTTAATGTGTGGAGCAGCACAGCTGAGAAGGGGAACATTCCGTGGCGAAAAATGACGAAGGAGATTCTGGAATCCGATGTCTATAAGGAGATGGAGAGCATTCAAAACGCATCAATCGTATACCCTGATTGTTATCCTCCTCTCTCAACTTGTTCCGTTGTTAGTTCTATGTTTCTCTTTTCTTGCACGCGCTTGTCTCCCCCATTCTCAATTTTACTGGTTATTTTTCAGATTATCTAAGTCCTTTCCATGCATATGACGAGGGAAATCTCTCTTGGCTGGTAAGCATCTACATGCCTTTTATACATGATGATGATTGCTCGTGTATAGTTTTTTTCAAATCCTTTCCATGCGCTTCCATATGAGAAGAGCTTGAAATATCTACTTCCACTGGTGTTTCCTAATTTTGCAAATTCGCACTAGTTAATCTTCATCTTATGATCGAGAAAAGCTTTCATTTTGAGATTGGGTGCTCTCCTAATGGATAAAGTTGATTACCGCCATAAAAGCGATGAATTCTGACTTAAGTCAAATGTGTAATGCCAGACTGCAGCTGAAGCTGAACCCGCGACCTTGTCAATTGCAAAGCGAGCAGTGCCTGAGGCGCCTTCAATAGAAGAAGCAAATCAAATAGTTCGTGGAAACTGGCTGCAGATAGTTGAGAATCATCATTTGCAGTATTCTGGGAATTTTCCCATAAGAGACATTCTGGACATTGGATGCTCTGTAGGCATTAGCACAAGATTTCTAGCTGACAAGTTCCCTTCAGCAAAAGTCACCGTGAGTCAAAATTCTTAAGTAAAGTGACATCGTTTTAATGATGAATAAAAGTGTGATTAAGATGCATTGTAATTTGTGCACCTGAATATGACTGTCGCAGGGACTAGATCTGTCGCCTTACTTTCTTTCGGTAGCTCAATTTCGGGAAAAGCAGAAGTCCACAAGAAAGAATTCAATTAGCTGGATACATGCTAAAGGGGAAGACACAGGCTTGCCCCCCAATTCATTTGACCTCATTTCCATTGCATATGTGGTAAGTTCAGTTCTGTCCTAACGCATCCTTCGTATTGAACTCTAAGTTTAAGGCACAAATGTTTTAGTTCCAGAGCCAAACATTGTACTTCGCGAGCAATCTAAAACATTCTTAACCTTGCATTTCAAAAACTTCCTGGCTCGCAATATTTCTAGATACTTACGCCACCAACTCCTTGAAATGTATGCAGTTTCATGAATGTCCGGAAAGGGCAATAGTAGGTATACTTGGAGAAGCATTCCGGCTACTTCGACCTGGCGGCACCCTTGCTGTGACAGATCAAGCTGTAAGCTACAACACCTAAATATTTCTGTTGTGAATGTGTTACATTGTATCTGATAACTGACAGAGTTGTTGGCTTTCTCATGCAGCCGAACTCAAAGATTGTGCAGGTACGCTTCTAATTATATTCCTTTATTAGCTAACATCAAAAGACTCTAGTGGACTCACTTCACTATCTTTTCATATGTATCAGGAATTGTCTCCAGTTCTGTTTACATTATTTAAGAGTACCGAACCATTTTTGGATGAATACTATCAGACCGATCTAGAAGGAAGAGTGAAGGAAACTGGGTTCGTGAATATACAATCAGTTCTTACCGATCCAAGACACAAAACTCTTACTGCAACAGTGCCACATTAACATTATCGCTTCTTACCAAGCTAAAAACTTCACTAGTTTTGTCACGTGTAATCATTAATTTAAAATTATTTTAGTAGATACTTCTTTTGATAAGTTACTTGATGTCTCTTAATAGAATGATACTGTTCGTCGAGTCTGAACTCTTGCGATTTTTATAATAGATCTATTTTCATTGAGAGTTTCACTATTTTTATATTTCATCTTTATTTCTATCGTATTTACAATATAAGATTTTGATTGGCAAATATGAAAACTGTGATTAAATTCACCATTAAAGTGTGACTATCACTGGAATAAAAGTGAAAAGGTTGAAGTGACAATGAATTTATTACACTAATTTTGTTTTATGGTGTGACAATAAGAATAGGAATATTCCCTAGAAGCTGAACGATCCTTCCTTAGTAATCAAGAAACAATGTCACGATACCTACCATGTTCACTCAATCACGATCGTCAAAATATCCTATCGTAACAGAAATAAACCCAATCTCAGCCGTCAGATCTAACGTCACACAGGGTGACCCCAGAGTCAAACTTCTGTAAATGAAAGAATTACTCTAATCAAACGGCAGTAGCTAATTACAGGCGTACAGCGATTGGAGTTAAACGTGCGTCTTCTCATTGTCTTTGCTGTCTTTGTATAATGAGAGGAAAACTGAGTTAGACATTCCTCCTTCCAACACAACTTCTTCACTATTATACCCAGAAATTCCAATATCGGTTTTGGTTAAATCCCCATAAAGCCCCAACCTTTGTCATTGTAGATCCAAAATTTGGTGGCCATTCTTTGTAGATCATGGAGAAAGCAGAGAAGGCAACTACCAATGATGGGCCAGAGAGTGGCGAAGCTGAAGAAGCCATAGATTTCGTTATGTTTCAAGTACCTGAGTGCTATGTTTATTTGGTAAGCTGATGTATTCATATATGTGTTTGTGTAGTGATTAAGTTAGACTCTGTGCATAGAGGATATAATGTGTTGTGAATATGCAAATGGGTTCTTTCGCATTCTGGTGACAATTGATGTTTTTTGGGGTTGCTAGTCATAAAGGAAGGGTTTTTGTTCATACCCATGTGCTATTATTTTTGTTTTAGATTAGTGGAGATGAGAGATCAGTGTTTCGATTTGGATTTGGGTTGTAACGGTTGTTTGGGTTGAGCAAATTGTGAATTGAGAAATGTAGGAATGCCTAACTAAGTTATTAGAACAAGTGCAATTGACAAAGAAGAAAATATCAGTCGTATCATTGACTTAAGAATGGAATTTAGAGGATTAGTTTTTTTCTTTTTCTTTCAGTTGAACATGAGTAGATTCATATCGCTTTGATACCTGCAACGGTAATTGTCTGAACTACATTGCAAAAATTGACCTAAATGATCAAAATTCACTGAATTTGGGCACTTAGGTAATTGGAGAGTTGGCAGTAGAATTTTGATGTGGGATTCTCTATGTTCATTGTGTTGGTTACAGTAAGATATCGTGGTGCTGCATGTTCTTGGAGGTCAAATTAAGCTGTCAGCAGTTTTTGTGCTATTTTCTTTTACCGGAATATCAAGATTGGTGAGGGCATGGTGTTTAGGTCTTTTGCATGAGTTCAAATCTTGGAAGCTTTAGAAACGATATCATGCGTGGCAACAAAATAAAGAGCGTGGCATTGTTATCATAAATAACACAACGATTCTAAATTTTGATGAACTGGAGATTCTACATAATGAAAACTGTCAAATCTCTATTGTAATGTTGCCGACTGCTAATCAAGGAACACAGGAGTCTAACTGGTATTCTTTCTAATAGATGGCTATAGAATTCTTAGAATGATCTGTAAGGTTGATAAGGTTCTTCTTGGTGTAGCTAACTTCTTTTAAGGATCTTGATTGTTCTGCTTGGTTTATTTTTTCTTTCTCTTTCTTTTTTGACCCACCACCTCAATCTTTGTTTTCTTACCATTTGACTTAAGTTAGAAGTTATCACTGCAATATTTTTGGTTAGTATGTTTTTAATTTTTGTTTTATGCACCTCCTCTCTAATAATACGACAGAACATTGTCTTAGCATCAATTGCTTGCGAGTGCACATTATAGTTGTTTTTCCTCTATAGCTGAAGTTTGGGGATTCAACTGGTCAAGTGAAGATCGTGTGATCCATTTGTATCTACACTTGCTACATAATATTATATCTAATTTAGGCCTTTTACATAGTTCATGTGCAAAACTACCTCAAATATATGATATTTTTCTTACTTTTGTGCTTATTTTTCTGCTAGTAGCACTCAGATAATTTTCATATGTAGTAAAACAATGCAAGATTAATGTCTTCTATCTAAAAAAACTAACCAAAGTATGAGTATTACATTATGTAGGCATGTTATTATTAGCCGACCAACATACTGTAACTTTTAGCTTTTATGTAATCAGATTAAGATTGCATGAACACAGCATAATCTTGTGAAGTCAGCTCAAGTTGCTAATTTTATTGTTATTTTGCAGATACCACCCCGAAAAACTGCTGCTTCTTACAGGTTTTTCTTCTACTTGTCAAACATAATATCTGATCTAGTGATGTTGTTCACACATGTTTTTTTGTGTGTGCGTATGTGTGCTTTTTTCTTTTTCAATTACTGTACAGACTCATGTTCTTCTGTGTTTGTGCTTGATTCAGTTCAGATGTTAAATTTGCACTCTTATTTAAGTTTTTATTGTTGTTTATAGCCTGTGTTTGGAAGATTCGTATGCATCAATCTTTTTGCCTGTGCTAGTATGGAGGGTTATTAAGTGAACAAATAAATCATCTTTTTTCCCCTCTTGTAAACTATAATAAAAGAGAAGGAGAGAATTCATCTTTTGGATACTTGCTTCCAAAACCTAGTCTTCTACCAGTTTCCTTCCCTATCCCCGCAAGTTATAGAAGCCACTTATGTTATCTCTGTTTTGTTGCTTGGTAAAACTTTGATCACTCTTGAAACTGCAGCCACATCAGCTCATTGAAATTATTTCTAACTTCTCATCCTGGATATGGGTATTTATATCTTTTAAGTCTATTTCAGGGCTGATGAATGGGATGTAAACAAATGGGCATGGGAGGGGGCGCTTAAAGTCATCAGCAAAGGGGAAGAATGCATTATCAGACTTGAAGATAAAGCCACAGGTTATTTGGAATCTATGAAGTACAAAATATTATGTTGTGGCTTTATGATATAGACCTTGTTGTTTCCACTATAATTCTATTTTTATTCCACACAGGCGAGTTATATGCACGGGCATTTTTGAGAAATGGGGAGCAACATCCTGTGGAACCTGTTATTGATAGCAGCAGGTTGAGTCAATTTCTCTAACTAGAACTTAGACCCATATTATTGTGCTATTGACTTGGTTAATTGGGTTATGACTTGCGCAACAGTCATAAAGTTAATTTGTTCAGTATGATTTATCTCTAAGGCCTCAGGTTGTCTTATTGTTGTTTCTTTTTCTTTTTCTTTTGCAGATATTTTGTTCTCCGAATTGAGGAAAACATTGGTGAGCTACCGTTGCCGCATCTTGATTCTAGTTTTATATGCAAGTTTTTTTTTGTCCACAATATGCAAGTGAAAATTATGTTTCTATTTTTTTTAAAAATGGCCGTGACATCTTGGTCACTGGGAAAACCCCATGGCTGTATAAGGGCATATCTCTCTTCCTAAAGTTACTGATTTTCTTCTCTCATATGCTTTTGAAGTCCAATATTTCTACAAGAAAATTTAGCAGCTTTCTGTATGGATACACTTGAAAAGTTCAAAATAGATTGTTGTCTTTCAATAATTGGAACTTCCTGTGGATTTTTTTTTATGATGCTGGAGAACTTTTGCTATTTGATATAGTAAATAAATTGCTGTAATTGTTTTTAAAAAACTTGTGCTCTGGATCTCTCGCACATTAACCACTTCCTGCATCAACTTTTGGACCTGCTTTGGAAGTTATAATTTTTTTTTTCCTTTTTGTGGTGGGACATCTCTTTCCTAATTTTTTGGTGATGTGTGACATCTGTATCCAAATCTCTTTTATGCTCATTTAGTTATTTCAACTATGTTTCTTAAATTTTGGAAGTGTTGCAGATGGTCGCATTAGGCATGCATTTATTGGCATAGGATTTCGAGAAAGAACAGAAGCTTATGATTTCCAAGCAGCCCTCCACGATCACTTGAAGTATGTCCCGGCTGATGCATGCTTTATGTACTTTGAAAGTAGTAGAGATGAATTGTTTCTAAATTTGTTTTTTAACTGTTTTCTAACGTCTCTTTCAAAGCTATTTGGACAAGAAAAAAACTGCAGAAGAGATGGAACAGCATTTTCAGAAAACTTCCGCAGTTGATTACAGTTTGAAAGAAGGGGAGACCCTTGTTCTCCAATTAAAGAATGTAAGCTTGTTTACTTCACCACTCCCAACTCTGTAGATAAACTAATGCTCTTTATTTACTTGCGATCTGAATTATTATGTTACCTGCTTGATGCCTACAGAAACAGTCAGGTCGTAATGTCAAGTCCAGTTTTTTCGAGATGGGTTTAAACAATCTGTCATTGGAGGAGAAGCGGGACGGGAAAGAACCCATGCTTAGTATTAGACCACCTCCACCTCCCCCAGCGCCTCTCTCACCTTCTACAACTGTACAGAGTTCTCCATCAGCCTTGCCTCCAAAGATTGTTCTTGATGGAGCATCCATAGAGAAATCCCCCGACACGAACAAGGAAGGCACAGCACAACAACATTCTCCTGAAAATGAAAGTGAACAGGAAATACAAGACGATGATTTCGGTGATTTTCAAGCAGCGGGGTAATATGCACATGTTTATAGTCAAATGCTTCATTTTCGTTTCTTCTTTTTTGGCAGGAGTAGGATTTTGTAATAGATTAGGTAAATATACATCTACATAGATTTCCAGCCTGTGGTTTGTGAAATAGCCTAGTGTATAGACATTACACAAGGTGGTGGTGGTGGTGTGACCTTAGGCAGAAGAAACATACTCCTGAGTGTTTTGGATTCTTTTATTTTTCTCTTGCCAGCGCGGCGGCCTTCTTGTTCGTTGTAAGAAGTTATACAAAATTGAGCGTCATGATGATAGAAAGTTACTTAAGTTGATGTCTTTCAGGTTCAAATTGCTAATTTGCTAAGGTTAGTGTCTTCATAATTTAGTGGCTCCTGCTGTTTGGTATTTGGTAGTAAAGCTCTGACTTCTAAGCCCAGAAACTGAACTGATTCCTACTTGATGCCTGTATGTACAAGGATGTTGTTATAAATATGTACCACATGGTATGGTGTGAATCAGTCTTGTCTTTCATTCCTGAAAATGAATAACATTTTTGAGGTGATGCATATAGTTCTGAAATGTAAATCATTATTGATTCTTAAACGATGATTTAGGTTCGACTTCTACCTTCGACTATTGGAAAAAAATATAAAGTATTAGAATTTCGTAATTATTACAAATAAGTAGGGAGAATTAAGTGTTAGGTTTAAAAAAGGAAATGCAATTACTAACATTGCATGAAACGTTGATCCTAAAAATATAAAATGAAAGAAAGAAAAAAGAAAAACTAAACAAATCCTTTGGGTTGGGCTTGATCAGGATTTGACATGGAGACATGGAAACACCTATGATAAATGCATTATCCTGACCAAGCTTAGTTTTCATTATCCTACTCTTTTTTCTATTTTTCTTCAACAGTCATAGTTTTTTGGGTTGATAATCTACCTGAAGAGAACGTATTTGTGCATAAAGAATTAGTTTTTATTATTAGGATAAATTTTTAATAATGTCATAAGTTTATTTAAAAAAATAATAATATATAAAAACAAACGTTGATGCATAATTATTTTTCAATAATATCCCTTTAATTTCCACCGTTTTGGTTTAGTACGCCATCGTTTTGGGTCCGCATAAATCAGGCTGAGAAGGAAATTCATTTAAAGAAGTAATCAGCTGACGCTTGACATCTTCATTAATTCCATTTACTTACCGTCCGAAAAAAACAGAAACACCAGCTTCTACCTTCTGCCTTCTTCTTCTGGGTGCGCTATTTCTTTCCTTGTTCGCAAAAACAACTACAGAGTACGGAATCTCTCCTACCTTCCATCTCCAGAACCTCCAAAAAGGTTTTGCCTTTTGATCACCAGCTCACTTTCTGCTGTGTTTGTTTTTCTTCTCTTTCATCATACCTTGCCCGGTAACCTTTTTCGGTTTTGTTTTTGATCAAGTTCTTTTGTGGTTGTAAATTTTAGTAATTTTCTCTTTTACATGCTGTTTTAGGAAGTTAGGTGTAGCCATGGAAAGTTCTTTCTTGTTTTTTTGTTTTTTGTTTTTTTGTGGTTAAGTGAAATTTAATCACAACATGGAACTTGCTCATCGATAAGCTTTTTGAACTGTCTTCTTAATTGTGTTTTGTATGTTGCTTAACTGGCTTCTCATGAATTTTTCATTTTTACCGAAGTTAGTGTAGGTGTGTATAGCTCTTGGGATTGTTGTGATTAGTGGGTGCTCAAAAGGTGTTATCTTGCTTTCTTGAAATCAAATTTTGGTTGGAACTGATGAAATTCTTGGATTTATAATTAAAAAGAACCTAATTTTCCTCACCTGGAATTTTTCTAGTATATGTGCTGTGTGTGGAGATTGAGAATTTGAAAATGAGCAGGCACCGTTTTATTTTCAGTTCAAAGTTATTTACTCTGATGTTGCAGTGAAATCAAAGTTTGTTTGATGCTTCTAGACTAGAATTTCATTATTTTGTTTTTCATTTGATTTTGAGAGGATATGATTCTGCGGAGATCATTGTGCAATCTCATTTGTTTTCATCCTGAACTGAACTATAATCTAAATTCCTACAGGGAAGGGAAGCATCAATGAAAGTATCCTCGCCATATCATTAAGGCACTTTGTTTCTGGTTGAAAAACTGCAGGCGACCTGTTCTCCAAGATTATATCTATATGGATATGAAGGGAATAACTTGGGTTGGTAATGTTTTTGAGAAGTTCGAAGCTATGTGCTTGGAGGTGGAAGAAATTATGTATGAGGTATGTCCTTTTGCTGCTGTCACTTTTGGCTGTTATACTTGACCTCCATCAATGGGTCTGCTTACTCATGGGCTTGCAAGATCAATTCCATGTGCCGCTCCTAATGTGAATTATAAATTCTGCGAGCTTTAGCTCTCCTTGTGATATTATGTTTTGACATGCTGTAACTCTCTTCAATCTCCATGGATTTGAATTCTAGATGAGTTGTTTGATGTTTTGTCTCTGCTTCACTTGTTGCATATGTTGATGGTTTTTGAGTTACTAAGAATGGGCAAGTCTTGCTTCCTGATAACTCACATTTTTCTTTCATTCTTTGGGACAGGACACAATTAAATATGTTGAAAATCAGGTGCATACAGTTGGTGATGGTATGAAGAAGTTCTATTCAGATGTTATCCAAGATTTGCTCCCCCCATCTTCAGGGGATCCTGTAAAGGAGCCAGTCTCTGATGCACTGGTAGAACCAAATACTGATGTCGGTGTCCATGTGAAGCCAAAAGTAGGCTTCAGGAAAAAGCATGGAGAGGTTGATGATATGGAGAAGTTGACTGAGAATAAAAAAAGGATTGCTGATCATAATCCAGATCATCGACCTGCTTCCCATGAACTGTGTCACATGGATAATCTGCCGCTGGCCCCAGCTCGTTGTAGTAAGAGAAGACAGTCTAAGAAATCAAATGTGGATACTACTAGAAGTTCAGGGTTTATAAATCAATCTCCAAAAGAGACATTTGACGAATGTTTCATCCGATCAACTTCAATCTTGGAAAAACCTGTAGAGGATGATCATATAAGGCAGTTGCCTGGTTATTCAAAAATATCTGCTGCTAATGATTCTAGCCATTCATCTACTTCTAGCGGAGTTTGTCATGCAGATTATTTACTCCCTATATTTCTAGGGGGATCTGCCAGGGTAGCCCCTAGAGGATACAATAAAGGAAGTCTATATAACAAATCCAATCTGGATACCAGTAAAAGTTATAGAATGGTGAAACAATTTCCAAGTGAGCCATCAGAACCTTTGCCTTCTGAGGAACATGTGAACATAACAGCTTCAAGATGTGAAAGTTCAAATGATAATCATCAAGCATCTTGTGATCAGGAAGCTACAACTGCAATTGCAAGGGCTGTTGACTTTGCATTGTGTGCCTCCATAGAAGAAAATAAAAATGAGACAAATGATGAGGACATGCCTGTTTTTTCTATCAGCAAACCACCTAGTGTTGTGATTAATATTTCTGAATCTAGTAGGAGCAACAGAATGGATACAGAAGTTTCCTCTTCTGGCAGCTTATTGAAAGAATCAAATGGTGATTCCTTTTTTAGCTTTTTGTCAATTTTTTTTTGCCTCATGTTGGTTTTACTCTTCTGAATTATGATTTCGAAGCTGCAGATGTCTGTTTGAACAATGAGATGGTTTCTCTGGTGGATTCTGCTTCAAATCGGAGCACTCAGAGTATCAAATTCTTTGATGAGGGATACTTAGGTATGTAATGTACTCTCTTGTCTGTGCATCCTTAGGACATATTTTCTTCATTTCACAAGTTGCATATAAAAAGGCTTGGGAGGGTCTGATTGCCCTCCTTATGTCTCCCACTTTGCAATGTTCTGAAGTTAGCAGCTCATTCATTTATGGATCCTTGCACACTCCAGTCTATGAATAAACAGTATACTTTCTGTGACCTCCTTTTTAAGAATTAGGGTGTAGCAGAAAAAAGTGGTTGTTAATTTTTCCATAGCTTGCATTGTTAGTTTGGGTTTAAAATTATATTTTCCTTTTTTGTTGGTGGTTACTGGGAGAAGTTAGGGTTTGCACCGTAGACCTAAAGTACCACTAAGCTACAAGCTCATTGGTTGAATTTAGAAATTACTGCAATTTAGTAGAATATCCTTCATCTCTTTGGTGACAAGATACTTTGTTCAATAGCTTAAGCTTTCGGATTAGGTTTTCATCTCAACTGGTTCTGCCTCATTGTTTATGATAGTCCATTTATGGAAGGATGGATATAACTTTGTTTGTAGAACAGTTTAGTATTTTACTTTTACTGTTCCTTGTTTTATCTGACTCGAATCTGTATACAAAGTGCTTCACCAAGGTTGAATATCAATTTCGTTATTGTAGTGGAGGATTTATCATCCCATCTTTGTAGATGATCATGTCCTGGACTTTCTTAAACTTTAGAAAATTGTACAAATTTAACTATTAATTTGATGATTGCACCTGCATGCTTGTGTGCGTATCACATTTTTTTCTATTTTCTTTATCTGCTGTGGAAGGTGTTCTAGTGGCTTGACTGCTCTTTCGGGTTATGGCTTGCCAATTTAATCTTGTCTTGAAGTTGAAAAGCAGTGAATTGGAATCAATTTATTCTTCACAACCAGTTCATTTAGGTCTGTGGTTTCTTGAATGGATTTAAGAGGTGGAATCTGGTCTTGAGTTGGGATGTCCATGGACTGGCCTTTGGCTCCCTGTTCAGGCATTGCGCCTGATTAGGATTTATGCCCTTATTCTGCTGTGCTCTGTTTATCTAATATTTGTGGTTTTGGCAGTGGCCATGTGATTGTATAGTCCGTCTTTGAAAGCATATTTCATATTTTTCATATATTTAATACCTTTTAATGATGGTCTTTATTTTTCAGGAAGGTCAGATGATCATGGTACAGATGTCAGCGAGGGTGATATTGTCGGTGGACCGGAAATGGAAAACATGCAACGAGTTGAAGAAACAAGGCTTGAGGAAACCTGCGTCGTGGTGAATGTTGACGAATTTCATTTTGTTCCTCGTAGTGAAGGCAAAAGCAAGCCTTGCAAGGTTTGCTCTGCCCATTCCTCAATTTGCTTTTTTAACAAAAATCAATTCCTTGTCTTTTCTTAGTTATTTCCTTCTTCAACTCTCTTTTTCAGAATATCCGCGATGTTTTTTCTTCGAGAAAAAGGTCAATGAGGAAGAAAGAGTATGAGCAGCTTGCAGAATGGTGTAGCAGTGGCGCAAAAGTCGGAGAAGAAGTGCATGTGAATAGCTCGATGCCTAATACTCCAACCGGAAAGGGACCCTCAAGTTACGATTTATGCGAATCTGAGTGGGAGCTTCTTTAGATTTTAGTACTGCTTAAAATTTGTGTACATATCAGCCATATGACTGCTTCTTCATTCTTCCCTCGTAGACGAGGCCAGTTAAGAAGCTGTCGCTGATGTTATTATTGGCATCTCACCACCATTCCCCTAGCTAAGTTAGTAAAAGAAGCAAATTTAACAAGATTTTACCCTATTTTATTTTTATTTATGAAGTTGCTCGGGTGAACGGGAACACATACTCTAGCTGTTGAGGAAGTGGAAATGTCTTTTCAGCTATCTAATACTAAAGATGCATATAAAAGCTTGTTCCATGTATCAGGCACTCCTGGTAAGCACCAGTGGCTGCAATCAGGTTGAAATCCTTGATTTTGCTTCAGTTGCTGTTGCTTTCTTATCAATAGCTTGTCCTGCATTCTTGCATACACAGATGGATGAGCATCGCTTCGATGCCCTGATAGGTCGGTGATGTTCAGGTACTGCACTTCTATCCTCATGTCTCGTATTGTTTGCTCAACAACTTCCACCAACGGCTTGTGAAATTCATACACAACTGGTTCATCCCTCAAAGGTTTTGTGCTGTTGTAACAATTGTGCTGCGGAGAAGTGCTCCGAAAGAACACAGCTGTTTTCGATGTGTTGATGTTGCTATCGATCCAATTAGCCCAAGTCCTCATGCCGATGCTAAGTGCAGATGCGCTCTCCATCTCTTCCACTAGTGTGTCATTGTACTGATACAGATCCCACCTGCGAATTGTCACATTTCCTTCAACTTTATATTCTTTCTGCAGATTCCACCTTACATCACATAACATTAGAGAAAACTTACGTTCTGGACGCGCCGCGATGCATCCACCAGTGACCGGTGTTGAACACCATAACATCGGCGCCAAGCCAGTTGTTGGCTGAGGACGAAAGTCTGTCAAGCCTGAGAATCCTGCTTCCGTTTCCTAGTTTCACTTGTTCATCCACCAAAAAAGGGCTCCAATGGAATTCAACAGAGCAATTATAGTCCTGTCTAGCACCAACAATTTGAACAATTGAACAATTTTCTCACTGAAAAACACACATTTTCAATTTCTGCTCTTACCTTTGCCTTGAAGACCTTGTAAAAGCCATCAAGAAAATCCACATGAGCTTGAGAGGAAGGTATAGAAGAGTAAAGAAGACAAGCAAGAGACTCCCATTGGTTCCTATTCAGAGAATCTCCAACAATTATCAACCTCTTCCCTCTCAGTCTCTCCAACATTTTTGTGCCATTAAACCTATACAAAAAACAAAGATCAACCACCAAACAACATGTCAAAAGCCACACCTTTTGTGTTCCGAGCATGCTCAAACAAAATTAGTCTTTTACCGGAAGGGCACGCCGGGAGAAACCAAAAAAGAAATGTAGATAAATAAACAAGAACATCAAAATGCGGAGATTACCTTGGAATTTGGCACCCATTTGCTTCCCAACTCCACTTCTCATACTCAGATTCAGGCCTTCCATTCATCTGACAGCTGACTTGTTTACCAAGAAATGGACATTGTGTTGCATTATAAGAAGGGCTTCCTTTAGGATCATAGACCCAATTCCCATCAAAGAGATTGCATCTCTTATCACCTTTAATCACAATTTTGGGACCTAATCCTGCTTGGAAGCTGAAAGCCGTGTTCTTAAAAGCTGAAAGCCTGAGCTTGTCCTGCACATTTTGCAGACTAGATACCAGGATTATGGTGCAGATGATGGAAACATACAAGCAAAGCTTCCAGCTTTCATTGTTAATGGTTGAATTCTTGTCCATCTTAGAAAGATGGAATTGGAGATTTCTAATTAAAAAAAAAAACCAGTAAATCCAACTCAGCAGTTAATTATACCAGCCAAGCAGCAAGATTAATATCCCACCAAATCAGTTACCAAAAATAAAATAAATATTCCACCAACTCCGACGAGTAGCTTATTTTTGGAACTTTTCAAATTCTAGTCTCAACCATTTCACATCTTTCCAGTTGAAACATAAATTGGGGTATTAGATATAAAACCTGGTCAATTCTCTTGCACTTTGGACCACACCAAACCATTGGTTTCTTCTCGTCTTTTTAAATGGCTAAATTCAGCTTCATTTACTGTTTTTAAATTTATATAAAAACCAAATTAAAAAAAATTGAAAAACCACACAAATAGTAGATTTTGTTATGAAATTTTAAATAAATTTCCGAATTCAAAGCTGTATGGAATAGTAATTATGACTTTAAGATTGTCGTATAGATAATATTTTATATAACTTTCATTGAACAATCAATTTTTTCCCCTTGAACGAACTGTTAAATGTTCATAGCATCAAAATCATCAAAGACAAAAGAATAAACCTGACTAAAAACAATCTTGCACATTTTCATTCCATTGATTGCAGAACAAATTGCACGGAACACAACCTGTCCGTCAAAATCAAATACAATTTGCCGGTCACTCCGTATCAAAATACCCCAAATTTTAACATCAATTGATCAATAGCTCCAACAAATTGGCCTGGTCTCTTATCTCTTTCTATAAAAACCATACTCATTGGTCGAAATACAGCATCAGAAGAACTTCATTCCAAGCTTAGTTAACGACAAAATCAAGCAATTACCAATATGGTTTCAGCAACCCAAAAACAATGTCTAAGTGCCCTGTTCCTTGTTTTGGCAATCTGGGGGAGCCAAGTCGCGGCTCGGAATCTCCACGACGAGCCATCAATGTATGAGAGGCATGAGCAGTGGATGGCAGAGCATGGGAAAGTGTACAAGGATGTCGGTGAGAAGGCCAAACGGTTCGACATTTTTAAGGAGAATGTTGAATTCATAGACTCATTCAATGCTGCTGGAAATAAACCTTATACGGTTGGTGTTAATCAGTTTGCAGATCAAACCAATGAAGAGTTTAAGGCTTCTCGAAATGGGTATAAGGCGAAGCCTATTGGTTCAAGAAAAGTGACACCTTTTAAGTATGAGAATGCGACTGCCGTCCCTGCTACCATGGATTGGAGAAAGAAAGGAGCTGTTACTCCCATCAAGGACCAAGGCCAATGTGGTAAGATAGTAATCTTGATTAATTACTAATTCATTACATGTTCTGCATCTCTAATAGGAGAATTGTACTTGATTATTTAGTATTTTTTTTGACAAATTAGTTCGTATTAGTTTCATATATAGGGAACTAACACAAACTGATGTACTACTAGTAAATTTGTCTTTCCAATATTGTTATTGATTACTAATTCATCTCTAAATCCTAAATTTGTAATATTTGCAATAATTAGTTATGTTCTTGTTGGTCATCAAACAGGAAGTTGTTGGGCATTCTCTACTATAGCAGCAACAGAAGGGATCAACCAGTTGAGCACAGGAAAACTAGTCTCCCTATCAGAGCAAGAGCTTGTGGACTGTGATGTGAATGGTGAAGACCAAGGGTGCGAGGGAGGAGAAATGGAAGATGGGTTCCAGTTCATAATCCAAAACCACGGCATTACCACAGAAGCCAATTACCCTTACACGGCGGCAGATGGAAGCTGCAACACGAACAAAGAAGCATCCCATATAGCCAAAATCACCAACTACGAAACAGTCCCCGCCAACAGCGAAGCAGCGCTGCTGAAAGCTGTGGCTAACCAGCCGATTTCTGTATCGATTGATGCAGGAGGTTCGGGATTCCAGTTCTACACGAGTGGGGTGTTCACAGGAGAATGTGGGACTGATCTAGACCATGGTGTGACTGCTATTGGGTATGGTCAGGCCAGTGATGGAACCAAATATTGGTTGGTCAAGAATTCGTGGGGGACACAGTGGGGTGAGGAAGGATACATTAGGATGCAGAGAGGCATTGCTGCTAAGGAAGGACTTTGTGGCATTGCCATGGATTCCTCTTATCCTACTGCTTAAATTACACTTATGTTAATTAATCACTATCTTTTAGTAGTACTTATGCATATATACTGTATTTCCTTATTAAGGTGTTATGTGTGTAACAAACTGTCTATGAAAAAAACTATGAAAAAGACTTTATAATAATTGTAAGTTGTGGTTATGAAAAAAGGGAAAACGCAAGCCAAGGCACCTGTACCTTGAGTTTGCACTTTATTTGGCACCTCATCTTTTTTTCGTTCTCGTACGTAAATGTTTGATCATATTTGGTACTTGCGACCGTTTTCGTCGACAATTTGCCGTTATGTAGTTTACGTGGCGTGACATGTCATCATATTTGATGACATGGCATACCACGTCAGCATTAGTTTAATATTTCTTTTCTTTTTTCTTTTTTTTATTTTCTTTCCTTTTCTTTTCTTTTCTTTTTCTTTCTTTTTCTTTTCTTTCTTTTTCTTTTTCTTTCTTTTTCTTTTCTTCTTTCTTTCTTCTCTTCCACGAACTCACTCTCTTTTTCTATTTTTCCTTTTCTTTCTCTCTTTGGCTGCAGCAGCCCTCTTTTCCTTTTCTTCCTTTTCTTTCCTCCTTGTTGCAGGCCTCTCTCTTCCTCTCTTTTCTTTCTTATTTTTCGATGGGGCCAAGCAGTAGGGGTTTGGTGTTTGGATTTGGGGTTTCTTGGTGTTTGATTTTTTTGTGGTGGCTGGATATTTTTGGTTGATTGTGGTGGCTGTTTTGGTGGTGGTTGGTGGTTTGGGTGGTTCGGGTGTTTGGCAGTGGTAGTTGGGTGGTTCGGGTGAGGTGGATTTGTGGTTTGCGATGGTTTTGATGGTGGTTTGGATGTGGTCGGGATTCGGCGAGGAGATGAGCAGCGGCAGCGACAGAGAGGAGATCGGGTTGGTGTGGCCGTGGAGGAGTTGGTGTGGCTGTGGTGGGTTGGTGTGGCCGTGGAGGAGATTGTGGTGTTGTTGCTGGCCGGCAATGGAGTCGGGAAGAAGAAAGAAAGAAGAGAAAAAAGAAATGAAAGGAAAGAAAGAAAGAAGAAAAGAAAAAAAAAGGAAAAAAAGAAATATTAAACTAATGCCTATGTGGCATGCCACGTAGGCTATATAACGATAAAATGGTGACGAAAATGGCCGCAAGTACCAAATGTGATCAAATATTTACGTACGAGTACCATTTAAAGACGAAAAAAAGATAAAGTGCCAAATAAAGTTCAAACTCAAGTCACTGGTGCTTTGGCTTGCGTTTTCCCTATGGAAAAACTACAATTAATTTATATTGGGGTGTACAAGTTATTGTTGCCTGATAGCTATGACATCTTTCAACACCAATCTTTTTTTAAGCCATTTAACGAGTGCAAGGTTTACGTTGGGATTTTAATTGCTACCGGTCCGTAAAACATTACAATAGCAGAAATTAAATTTATGATCTTATGACATAAAAATTATATAAACTAACCGGTTGAATTATAAACTCGTGTACAATATTATATATTGTTGGACAAGAAAAAAACTTTTAAAATGTTATTATATAATGAAGTATAAACTTTAGTACAATAAATCATTGCAAGAGAAAGGATAAAAAAATCATTACAAAAGCTTCATATTGATAAATAGAGCTTACAACATAAAATTATTTCAAATACACGATATGAAGATGAATAAATAAATAAAGAAGAAAGCACATTAATGATAATGAAAACAAAAATAGTAACTCTGCTTTAATTTGTTGCCTTAATTAGGAGAGGAATTTGGTAATGTTGGGACGTGATTTGCACATCATCTTCAAAGGCGTAGCAAGGTGCATGGACGTGACCACTGTTTCAGTCATATCAATTTCTTCTCCATTGACTTTGTCCCATTCAAAGCATTGGAGCAACAAGGCCAAGGTCAAGCTAATAATTCTGTTGGCTAAGCCGTCTCCCGGACAAGCTCTCCTGCCCATCCCAAATGGAATCACTCTCGATGCCTCACTCTTATTGTCCATGAACCTTTCAGGCTTGAAACTTAAAGGATCCTCCCACAACTCCGGGTCGCGGTGGATAGCCCATTGGTTCACCATTAGCATCGTGTCACGTGGCACATGATATCCTCCGATAGTAAGATCCTTTGATGAAATATGTGGCGCTAGGATTGGAGCTACAGGAGTCAATCGGAAATTTTCGGTGATGATGCATTGAAGATAAGGCATGTTTGGTACATCAGGCTCATCGATCAGCCTGTCTTCACCAACTTGAGTGTCCACTTCCAATTTAGCCTTCTTTAGTACTTGTGGGTTGTTGAGGAGGTTGGCGAATATCCATTCTAGAGTCATGGAGGATGTGTTTGTACCTGCCTGAAGCATCATCTGTAACACAATGAAGATTAAATAATTATTTTCAGGTTTATTGTATCTTTAAATTCGTTGAGCTCTCGTAAAATTAATTGTTTAAATGCCCACTATTCATTATAGGTAAGCTAACCTTATTGATAATATTGTATTAGTTAATTTTAGAGAAAAAAAAAGATATATATACTTACCACAATAAGGCCTTTGATGATGTCATCCGTGTAGTAATCAGGTTCAGATTCCTGAAGATTGAGCAAATGGTTGATCATGGTGTTTTTGCCCCTGCTGGCCTTGGTGTCCTCAATCAACTGCTGGAAGAAAGAATCCATCCTCTTCCTAAGCCCATCGAATCTCTTTTCATGGCCGCCAATATCAGCCCACGAAAGCATTGGGATGAGATCCGCCGGAACTAGCACCGTCGCAGAGTCCTGGATCCCATCCATGATCTCCCTGAATAACTTAGCCTCCTCAACTCCGCTCACATCTTCTCCGTAGTACCGTTTCCCGGCCACCATCCTCAGTATGTTGTTGAAAGTAAGATCTCTGAGCATGGTCCTTAGCTCCACTTGCGCGAACTCTCCACCGGACTGATGGTGGAGCCTCCGCATGAGGATCTTGACCTCGTCCCGCCTCACATCGAGGAAAGAGTTGATGCGAGTGGAGGACAAGATGTCTATTGCGCTCAGCTTACGGAGGTTTCGCCAGTGGTCACCGTAGCTGGATGAGCCAATAGCAGTGTTGTTGTAGTAGATGTATTTGCCGAAGACTGAGGTGGGCCGGTTAGCGAAAGTGATGTCGTGTGTGGTGAAGCATTCTTTTGCAATGTCTGCGGATGTCACGAGAAGGACGCGTCTGGATCCGAACCGGAGAGAGACCATAGGGCCGTACTGCTGCGAAAATTTGTAGAAGCAGCGGTTGATGGGACGCCTCATGAGGTGGAGGTGGCCGATGATCGGCAGGCCCCGTGGTCCTGGCGGGAGTTTCTTCCCTTTTGGGACCAAGAATTTGAGTAGAACAAGGAAAGAAAGGAGGAAGATGGCACCGTAAAAAACCATCTTGTCTTCCATCCTTTCTCTTCGTCTGATATTTTTGTATCTTTGTTTTGATTTGTTTTGTATTGGGTCTGTTGTGAATTGCTAATGGCTAACCGTAAGCTGCTTTTTATAGTGGTGGCGATGACCAGCTCGATTATTTTATATTGGTAGTATTTGGACCTCACTCATTCTTTTCCACATTTTGTCCATATAATTTTAAACGGTTTTGAACGCAACACGGTACACATTGACCGTTATGCCTTCTCCTAATTTGCGATATTATATATAAATTGAGTATTTATTTGATGGATTAGTCAATCAAAATTATAAGGTGTGAGAATACTAGAGAATACAAAAATTGTTCTCGATTATGAAAAATTCCACCACTTGATTTTGCTCGGGTATGGATATGAATTAAGGTATGGAATTCAAATTTTACATACTTCGTGTACATTTTATTAAATCTTTAAACTTATATTCTATCTGTATAGAATTAAAATGGTACAGATAGTTGGGGTCCCACCCACTCTAACACTACAATAACTATTACTAGCGCTGCAATGGAATTGCCCTGCACCACTTCTTTGACAAATTGATCGGTTTATGCTTTTAAAGCCTCTACGGGTACTGATTCACAAAAAGAATTTAATTTTTGTTCTGAAGTAAATTACGACGTACTCACCTTCTTGTGTTACTTTTACGAGTTCAAGATCGGACTTGGTAAGTGTAGCGCTCCTTCTTTGACAGATTGACAGGTTTGCGTTTTGATAAATAAAATTCCTGATACAGTATATGAGCAGATTATGTCTTTTATTTAACACTAACAGGAACTACTACTAAATCTCCACGTGGAATTGGAAAGTTCCCACTCTCCTTCTTTGACAAATTGACCAATTTATGTAATTATTTGAAGATCTATTAGCATAAACTCCGAGGAGCATTGTATGCACAATATAAGGAAGTTCGCATTTGGCAACGCAATATTTTACATTTATCATCTGGTGGCGCTAACCAAAGTGTCACAACTAGCGCCAGTAGAAATGGTGTTGCTTGTTTTAGCAGTGGCGTTTATAAGCAATACAATTGGTCAAAACCTGAAGTTCAAAACAATTGGATATTAATGATTTGGTACCAAAACTCATTTCAAACACGGCTAATTCAACATTGTATTAAATTCTACAAATTGTCCAACACAGGAAAAAAAACACACACAAAGATACTATCAGTTTATAAAATTCCATTCACTAGGCATTCTAACCATTGGGAACTACAATCCGCACTACGATGTGTGATGTAATTTCCCTGGAATCCCCAAGCATCAGAAAGCTTCAACAAGTCATCAGGGGTGCTTTCATGATCCTTGAAAAGAATTCGAAGCAGGGTTACAACATGGTCGAACAAATATTTTTGAAGAAAGTGCCTTTAAGTTATGGCTATACGAAGATAAAATTGGTCAACATAATTGAGATGACCGGGAAGCGGGCATCATTGATCATACAATAGTTTATCTATAAAATTAAGAGGTGCATTGTTTTAGTCATAGTTACCAGAACCGGACCGGACAACGAACCGAAAATAACAATTTTGTGGTTGAACCGGATTCGACCGGATTGTATATGTTAAACCGTTTTAAACCGTTCACACATTGAACCATTCAATTTTAGATGATTGAACCGTATTAAACCGGATTGAACCGGCTAGTTTTTTTACCGTAGCATTTTATAATACATCAAAATAAAATATCAAGTAGATCAAAAGTTGAAAATAAAGAAACTATCCAACATTCAAATGAAATGATATTCAAAATTAAAACACATTTAAATATCCAAATTACAAAATAAGTTTGATGACTGGTTAAGTATCAAATGTATGATGTTATTTCTCATCCAAA
The DNA here is from genome assembly GCA_963691705.1 of Viola odorata. Classification (NCBI taxonomy): domain Eukaryota; kingdom Viridiplantae; phylum Streptophyta; class Magnoliopsida; order Malpighiales; family Violaceae; genus Viola; species Viola odorata. The sequence goes on from OY829537.1 coordinate 699,230, forward strand.
AAAAATGATGCGAAGAATGTTAAAGAGACGGGAACAGCTAATCAAAAAAACCATTAGATAATGCTTTAATTACTTTAAAAAAATCATAATTTTTTAATTATAACGTCATCAAAATTTTATTTAATATTTAAAATATTCATTCTTATATACATAAGTTTTATTTTAGACCAACCATTTAATGTTACGGTGAGGATTTGTGATAATTGTACGATGGATTTTTTTTCATGAATAATTTTTTTAATAATAATGCATTATTAAATAAGAAAATGGGCTGACCGACCCAACAAGAAAGTTTGCCATTACTATTCCTATTTCTTTTTTCCACCATGGATTCTTTAGGCAGTACATTTTTAATTTCCTACTTAAGAAACCAACAATAAAAAAAACTTCTTTCGTATGTATATATAATGAAGGTAAAGATTCCATTTGTGGAAGGTAAACAAACCAAATTAAAATAATAAATATACTAAATATACATATCAGTTTAAAAAAGAGGGAAAAGAGAAAAGAGAAGGCATTTAATAATTGCATGAAAATCAAGGAATGGAATTGAATTGAATTGAATTAGGAAATGGCAGGTAACAAATGCCACAATTAAATGACACCATCACTTCAGTCCACTACTCTCACCTCCCCTAACCCATTCCATTACCACTCTTCTTCTTACCAAATCCAAATCCAAACCCTCCAACTAATTTCCTTTCACCCCCTCCCCCTCACGTGCCTATCTCCCTTACCCCAATCCCAACCCATTTGCTGGCTTCTTCTTAATCCACAATCTCTTTATAAAAATCCAACTGCCTTTTTCATTTCACTCTCTCTCCTTCGGCGGAGATTTCATGGCAAAATCATATCGTCGTGCCGCTGAGTGAAGAAGAAGAACAGAAGGAAAAGAAGACGTGAAGAGAAGAACAGAGGAAATGAAGTGAAGAAGAAGGAAAACGACAGAGGAAATGAAGTGAAGAAGAAGGAAAACGGCGTCGTTTTCCTTTGGCTCTGATATCCCGTGGACCGTGTCAAAACGGCGTCGTTTTGATACGTCATCGAACTAGCCGATTTGACAGAAAACTGATCGGTTCGTCGGTTCATTAAAAACTGGCCGGGTCGATCGATTGAACCCGGTTCACATGCATATCTGATAGAACGCTAAAAAGTCATCTTTTCATCATCCGTTTACATCTGTTTTGGGATGATGATACTGCTAATTGTTGCTCTTTCACTCCTTTTCTACAGAGACACTGCTGAGAAGCAGAAATTACCATAGGAGCTAAAAGAGCCTCTATCAGAGCTGTTTTGCTTAGCAAAGAAAGATAGGATCCCAGACCTGGGATAAGCCGAGGATTTGAAAGCGTTGACCAGAGTCAACCGACTTAAAAAGCTATCTGGGCCGCAAGATTGATTCATGGGCCGTGAGCGGAATTGAAGAATCTAGCTGGAGTCTACTGAAAGAAAAGAAGTTCATCTGTAACTAGAACTCCTTCATCGATTAGAATTACCAATCCCCTCTTTTTGTATTTAAATAAACAAATCCCGCAAGAGTAGATATCAATCTTCTCTTGGTCTTTTGAATTTTGAACCAGAGATAGGTTTTGTTATTTAAAGCTGCCGTTGAGAAGAAAAGAGGGAGCTCTTCTCTCTTGGATTTTGCTACCATTGTCACAGCTTTAAACTATTCTCTTATCTTTTTATATAATTCGGATTCAGTTTATGTTCATCCCTTTTATTATTATTATGATTGTTATGTCTATTATAGGCTAAACGCCTTCTTCTTAGTAAGGATTCAAAGCCATGATTATTAGATTGTGAGATCAAATCACTCCTCACACACTCTATACTTGTATTCTTACCCTTCTTGTTTGCATGACAATTTGCCCCTGTTCTTAGAAAAGTCTGATCAGCTTCGCATAAGGTTTGGGCGATTACAGTCTTTTCTGGCGGCTTTGGAGTCTACATTGCCAAGAGAAATACGAAGGCAACCAGCTGGGGACAGCTGGAAGAAGGATCAGATCTGGTTTATAGGATAGACACGATTCTCTATCCCAGGCCGGGGATTAGGTCTTTCCCTGCGTCTATCAATTGCCCTGATTAAATCCTATAGAGTGTCTCTTAGGATTGTCAGGATAATTAGGGACTTCCAATAGAGTGTCTGATAGCATGTTTTTATGCACGATTTTCTCCCCATTTTCTCACCCATTTAAAGCATGACTCTGCTAATTTACCCTTGTTTTCATTACTTTTGTAGATTTAGGCCTAAAATGGGAGTTTATGCGAAAAGATGCATTTTTGGGGCATTTTGTGTAGTTTTGAGCTTCAAGACCCAGAGTCGAGGTCCCGAGTCCGAACCAGCGTTCAAGGTCCCGAATCGGATTCACCATTCGGGACCCCGAAGGACGAAGAATGACATTTCCACGTGTCATCTCGCCAGAGCTTCCATGTGCCTCCTCTGACACTGTTCCTGCAGTCTGCACTGACCACTAAATACCTACTGCTCTGACCAAGTCAGCCCTTGAGCCCAGTCCAGACCTGCCCAAAGCTAGAAAAATCAGACAGCTTTATGCTTTTTCAGCTTTGTGCTTTAAGGAGCATGGATCCACTTTCTTAGGCTTTCAATTAATGCATTTTGTCCCTAGTTTTAGGCTGAACATATTTTGTGCTTAGAGCTCTACTATATAAAGGGCATCTAAGAGTATTTTAGGATATCTTGGATTATCCATGATCATGTAGTTTTAGTTTTCTTAGACTTCTCTCTAGTTTCTCTCTCTAGTTCTTGTTAGCACCTTCAACCTTGCCGCCGGGCTTCAAACGGATTTTTAGTAACAAGTTTTCTTCCCTTAATCTATTTATTTATTTTGTTATGCTTTCTTTAATTATTAATCGTCCATTTCCAAGCATGAGTAGCTAAATCTTTAGTTCTTAGCAAGGCTGATTCAAGGGTTGCAAGGGCAGATTCGAGGCCTTAATGTGCTTAATACATTCTTGATGCCATATTCAATTATTCATCGTTTTAATTACATCTTTGCATGATTTAATTTGAGGTCTGATCAACTGATTATTATCTTGTGTAAATGCTGCCATTTATGTGATGAATACGGAAGGAAAATTGCATGGAACAAGTAGGCATCTGTTTAGTCTTGACTGCGCTGAAGTGGTCTCGAATAGATAGGGTGGGTAGTTGATTAGAGCGAGGTCACGAGCCTGACAAACTGAGGGACTTTTAGCTCTAGATCTGTCTTTTCTTAGCTTCATGGGCAGTTTGAGTATGACCCTCCCGCATTCGTGCCTGGAGGGATGGCAAACCGTCAAGACTACCTCATATGTGGAAACGGGGGGTAGTTTCTCTTAAGAGAAAAGTAGGGGATATCCGAGGAATCTGGTCCCCATGTCATTTCTATGACGTCTTGAATAGAATACCCTTGAGCTGATGACGATCTGGTCCCGAATGCAACCCAAGAATGCCTTTGCTAAGAATCCTTCTCCATCTGATTATTTGTGGTTATTACCTTCTGTTTTATTGTTCTTGACCTGATTTACTGCTTGGTTCTGTTTTACCATTCGGGACCCCGAACGTGACATTCGGGACCCCGAACCTTGCTTTCTTAGATAAACTTGTTAGCTCCAAATCCCTCTTGACCAACTCGTTTGGTCAAGTAAAACCCCCCCTGATTGTTACTTTTTGTGCCTTTGTCCCCCGAATACATTCAAGACCTTGAATTCTGTTTTGTTTATTTTATTGTTTTATTTTATAATCTGGCCTTGTCTAGTGTAAGTCTTCACCAATCTCTGTGGATCGATCCTCTTGCCACTGTCTTCAAACTATTTTGTTGCATGTGATAAGTTGTAATTATTTGTTTGATCGTGCCCTCGACAAGCGCGTTATCAAAATGGCGCCGTTGCCGGGGATTGGTGTTAAGTCTTGCCCTAGACAAGTCCGGATTTTTGTTTTATTTTATTTCTTTCTTTAAATGTCTTATTTTAATTCTTATTCTCATTCACCCTCTTTTCCTCAGCATTTTACTCCCAACCCCCCGTGCTGGAATCAAGGAAATTTCAGCTATGGAGTGCATTCTAGACCTGGATATCAATATTTTCAGCCTCCACAACCTCCTCAAGGCACAGGGTTATCCCAAGGAAATCTGGCTGCATTAATTGGCATGGTTAATCAATTTAAAGAGACCCTTCGGGAGCAGAGGCGCTGATAGCGTGTATTTTTGCATGATTTTCCCTCCATTATTCCTTTGATTTAAAGTATGATTCTGCTAATTTACCCTTGTTTTCATTACTATTGCAGATTTAGGCTTGAAAAGGGAGTTTATGCAAAAAGATTCATTTTTGGTGCATTTTGTGCAGTTTTCGTGTTCAAGGTCCCGAGTAGAGGTCCCGAGTCCGATTTGATTAAAACGGCTCTGTCCGATTTGATTAAAACGGCTCCTGACCGATTGTGGCAAAACGGCTCAAGGCCGATTCGTTCCAAAACGGCTCAAGGCCGACTGACAATCCGAAACGGCTACAACCTTCCAACCAGACCAACGGGAAGAAGTAGCACGAAGGACTAGTCACTTATCCATAAAACGGCCTAGGTCCCGAATCGGATTCGGGACCCCCGAAGATATTTCTGGGCAGTCTGCCATGAATCCGCGCGCCAAGGATTATTTAATTCTCAATATTCTTCTGGTCCCTAGGCGTGCCTGACCAGCTCCTAATATTCCCTTCTCCCTCAACTTCATGTTTCCCACCTTCTTTGGTTCAAGAATATCATGGGCTACTTAAAGTATTAATTAAGTAAAAGATTATTTTAATCCTTAGTGCTTTTCTTGTCCCCTAGAAGTGGAAGACAACTCTCTTTGGCTGGAGAATCTCTCTTTAGTGGAAAGATGAGGAGGCTGGTCGGATGGGAGGCTATGTGAAGCAAAGGATGAGCATAATTTTAGGGTGGTAGATTTTTCAGTAGGTTTTTGGATAGGATTTTTAGATAGGTTTTTCTTAGACTTCTCTCTAGTTTCTCTCTCTAGTTTGTTAGCTTCTTCACTCCTTGCCATTGGGCTTAAAAACAGATTTGGTTTTTGTAATAAGTGTTCTTCCTTTAATCTTTTAATTTAATTATTATGCTTCCTTTAATTGTTATTTATTTTTATCCAAGCATGAGTAGCTAAATCTTTATTTCTTAGCAAGGGTGATTTAAGGGTTGCAAGGGCAGATTTGAGGCCTAAATGTGTTTAATATATTCTTGATGCTATATTCAATTGCTTATCATTTTAATTATAATTTCACATGGAGTGTTTGAAGGCTTGATCACCCGATTTATACCTTGTGTGAATGCTGCCATTTGTGTGATGAATACGAGAGGAAAATTGCATGAAACTAGTAGGCATCTATTTAGTCTTGACTGCGCTGAAGTGGTCTTGAATTGATAGGGTAAGTAGTTGATTGGTTCGGGGTCACGAGCCTGACAAACTGAGGGACCTTTAGGATCAGTTGTGTCTTTTCTTATCTTCAAGGGCAGTTTGAATCTTGCCCTCCCGCATGCGTGCCTGGGGGGTAAGCCAAACTGTCACGACTACCTCATATGTGAACAACGGGGGGTAGTTTCTCTTAAGAGAAAAGTAGGAGATATCCGAGAAATCTGGTCTCTATGTCACTTCTATGAAGTCTCGAATAGAATAATTTTGTGCTGATGATAATCGGGACCCCCGAATGCAACCCAAGAACACCTATTGCTAAGATTTTCCTTTATCTTATTGTTTGTGTTTATTTCCCTTCTGTTTTATTATTCCTGCAATTATTTGCTGATTTGTTATATTTCACCATTCGGGACCCCGAATTGACAACTCAAGGTCCCGCATTACTGCTTTCCTTTGTTTTACCATTCGGGACCCCGAACGTGACATTCGGGACCCCGAACATTGCTTGCTTAGCTAGAATTGTTAGCTCCCGAATCTCTCTTGACTGACTTGTTTCAGTCAAGTAAAACCCCCCCCCCGATTGCTTTATTGTTTTATTTTATAATCTGGCCTTGTTTAGTGTAAGTCTTCACCAATCTCTGTGGATCGATCCTCTTGCCACTGTCTTCAATTTATTTTGTTGCTTGTGATAAGTTGTAATAATTTGTTTGATCGTGCCCTCGACAAGCACGCTATCAAAATGGCGCCGTTGCCGGGGATTGGTGTTAAGTCTGGCCCTAGACAAGTCTAGATTTTTGTTTTATTTTATTTCTTTCTGTAATGTCTTATTTTAATTCTTATTCTCATTCACCCTCTTTTCCTCAATATTATGATGCAGGCAATTATGATGAGAGGGACATGACCACTTATGGAGGTTCCTATGGACCGCCACAAGGCGATTATGACCCATACTGTGATCCTTATGCGTCTACCTCTAAACCCCTGAGCTGGAATCAAGGAAATTTCAACTATGGAGTGCAGTCGAGCCCTCGAAATCAATATTTTCAGCCTCCACTACCTCCTCAAAGCCCAGGGTTGTCTCAAGGAAATCTGGCTGCATTAATTGGCATGGTTAATCAATTTAAAGAGACCTATCGGGAGTACACTTCTGCTGCTCCCGAACAGATCCCAGATCCTCGGGACCCCGAAGAATTCTTAGCTCCCGAATCAGTTACGGTAAGTTTGATTAACATAGAAAATCAATTAAAAGAGCTAACTTTGGAAATGCAGGAGCTTAAGGAACAGTGGCGTCAAGAGGACATTGAAGAAGACTCCGCATGCCTCTCCCAAATTCAAGACCCCGACGTTGCCACTTCTACTACTCCCGAACAGATCCCAGATCCTCGGGACCCCGAAGAAGATCCAGCTCCCGAACCAAATTTTTCAGCTCTCTTGCCCAATCAGATGATGGATCACCCTATCATTCCTATAGAACAACATTTGCAACACTTAGATAGTGACGACTATTTAAGTGAAGAGGAGAATTTCTCCACCACCATCCTATGGGAGTCACCATATGAGTGTCATGACCAAGATGATGAGTCTTATGGGATAGAGGATCTTTTCATGCCTACGAATGAGCTAAAATTGGAGGATTCAGGACGCTCTCCTTTGGAGTCAAGAGCCAATATGGACTACACAGGCTTCGAGGTCCCGAATGTGAGCAACAAAAATCTGCCAGATTTTTATGACGAGCTTCAAGGCCTCGAAGCAGATTCAAGGGCAGAAACCATTTTTCAGCCAGGAGAGATTGAGAATGAGGATTCAAGGGTGACTGAGGATGAGGATTTAAGTGAGATTGAGGAGGAGAAAATTGAGGACTTGAGCTTCCCATCGTGCCCTCGATCTAAAGTCGTTATGGGTGAAAGGGAGATTTTAAAACTTTTTGATTATATTGATCCTTTTCTTGAATCACCTTCCACTCATAATAATTTTTTCCTCTTAATTTTGCAGGAGCCTAAACTAACATTTGACTCATATCATGGCTGCATGCAAGATGCTTTACTTCAAGACCATCCATTCCATACGATAATTCACATCAAACTAAGAGGATGGAAAGCATTTAGTAGAATTGGTTGAAGGAAACTTGAAGAGTCTAGGCCTAGACATTAATTCAAGGCCTAGTGTGGGGAAACCCACGGTTTCTCTAAACCTTTCCTTTTCCTTGCTTTATTTAATTCTTTTCAGATTTCAAATTCCTAGTCCACTCAACTTTTTAAATTGCCTTTCCAGCTTTTTATGTTACCTAGGTGCATTTATTTATTTGCTTTGCCCTTTTCCTTTGCCCTTTTCCTTCCTTATTTAAGTTTCTTGTCTCCTACTTTCTATCCTCCCATTAATTCTTTTTGCTTTATTCCTTTTTGTCTTTTTAATGCTAGAAATTAATTGCTTTCCTTTCCTTTCCTTTTCCGCAGGTGTGCAGGCGTGGGTTTATTGGTGTCTTCCAACCACTCCCAGCGTGCCATGTGGCAAAAAAAAAACCAAAAAAAAAAATCAGAAAATTCAAAAAAAAAAAAAAAAAAAACAATTAATAAACGTATTCCCCTTTTCCCTCCCTTTCCGTAGGTGTGCAGGAATGTGCTAGCATGGGTTCTTCCAACCACTCCCAACGTGCCACGTGGAGGGCAATGACCAAGAAAAAAATTCAAAAATTCAAAAATCAATAAATAAATAAATAATAAACAAATTCCTCTTTTCTCTCCATGTTTCCACCATTACTCTCACGCACCCACGTTCTCCCTTTCTCCTACCCACTTCTATCCAGCAAATCAATTCACACCATTAATTTCTTTTTCCATAATTAATTCCATCTCTCTCTTTCTTCCTCATGGCACGCAACATCCTAGAACTAAACCAACCTACTACTTCTCATTCATCTACTCTGCCCAGCCACCACCTTCTCCACCTACCTCTGCTCCCTTCTCACATTGAGGGCAATGTGTAGCCTAAGTGTGGGGAGGGGTTTTAGTTGCTTTGTTTTATTATTCAGTTTTTATTTTTAATTTTTTATGTTCGGCTTTATTTATTTTATTTTCATGCTTTGCTTTTATTTTTATTCTCGGATTTTCATCTTCATACACTGTCCCGTTTTGAAAAATCCCAATAATGGACACACACATGACTTGTGCACATAGAATGAAAATGCTGTCTGTATTCAAGGTCCCGAATGATTCATTGAATGCCTGTTATGCCTTATATCTGCTTCAAGACCTTGAAACCAGTAGTCACTAAATTACACCTTGTGAGCACTTCGAGCCTTCACGCCTATTTTATTGTTTGAGTGTATGCAGGACAAGGTACTAGCTGGGTTTGTATGATATCCATGAGTATAGACATGATTAGACATAGGAAAGCAGCAAAAAGATTTAGTCTTCGCATCAAATTGTTCTCTCTATATTTTTTCTGTTCTGTTTCATTCGAGCCCCCGAATCCTCTCTTTTCCCTCCATTCTAACCATTTGATTTTTCTTTGATCTTTCTCTTGGCAGGTGAGCAGTGTTGTTGGGAGCACCATCTAGGGCTAGACTAGACAAATAAAGCAGCAAAGGCGAAGTGTGGGGATCCCCCAAGTTCAAGACCCCGAATGCTGGTACATACTCAAGACCTCGAAGCCAAAATGAAGAATTCAAGGGCAGACCAGAACGAAAAAAAATCACTTCCCAACCACAGCAAAACACAAGTGTGGGGGAGTGAAATGAGAGTTTCCATCCCCTGAAGAACAAGGTCTCAATCCTCAAACAATCCAATCTCTCTCAATTCAAAAAGAAAAAAAATAGAAATATAAATAAAAGAGAGAGAGAAGAAAACAAAAATCTGAAAAAAAAAGGAAAATCAGCAACCAGTACCCATTCAAGGTCCCGAATGAAGAAAGCAGCAGTCCCGAATTAGATTCTCTATTCGGGACCCCGAAAAGATCCCCCTCGAAGAGGAAGAATCTAGTCTAGCTTTCACCCTCAACAGCATTGTCTCACCATCTCGTTTCTTTCCTGTCAAGGGAGCATTCCAGGTTTGAGTTGGTTTAACTACCTTCTCATTTCAACTCCTTTCTCTCCCTCTTATCCATTTTTCTTCTCATTGTGTTCCATCTTATCATTTCTTTTCCTTGTTTCCCCTTCTTGCCCCCGATGCGAAGTCTTTTGATTGCTAGATTGCCTATGCATGTGTCTAATGTACTCGGATTGATATACAAACTTGGTTTTGTGCTGCATTTTCTGCATTTTGAGTGTTTAAACACCTAGCACACGAGTGTGAGTGCAAACACTGATTCATGTGAGGACTACTGGTTAATAGGCTGATGTGGAAAAGTCTTGTCTTAAGGGTCGTCATCCTTCTGATTTGATGCAGGTGTATCTAGGTAGAGTCTGTTTCATTCGAGATCCCGAATGTGGAAAAGCATGCTTATTCTCTGTGTTGTGGTTTGGTGTGTCTGTTCTGTTTTGGGGTCTGTTTCAAATTTTGTGAATGCTCGAGGGCGAGCATTGGGCAGTGTGGGGATATTTGATAGCGTGTATTTTTGCATGATTTTCCCTCCATTATTCCTTTGATTTAAAGTATGATTCTGCTAATTTACCCTTGTTTTCATTACTATTGCAGATTTAGGCTTGAAAAGGGAGTTTATGCAAAAAGATTCATTTTTGGTGCATTTTGTGCAGTTTTCGTGTTCAAGGTCCCGAGTAGAGGTCCCGAGTCCGATTTGATTAAAACGGCTCTGTCCGATTTGATTAAAACGGCTCCTGACCGATTGTGGCAAAACGGCTCAAGGCCGATTCGTTCCAAAACGGCTCAAGGCCGACTGACAATCCGAAACGGCTACAACCTTCCAACCAGACCAACGGGAAGAAGTAGCACAAAGGACTAGTCACTTATCCATAAAACGGCCTAGGTCCCGAATCGGATTCGGGACCCCCGAAGATATTTCTGGGCAGTCTGCCATGAATCCGCGCGCCAAGGATTATTTAATTCTCAATATTCTTCTGGTCCCTAGGCGTGCCTGACCAGCTCCTAATATTCCCTTCTCCCTCAACTTCATGTTTCCCACCTTCTTTGGTTCAAGAATATCATGGGCTACTTAAAGTATTAATTAAGTAAAAGATTATTTTAATCCTTAGTGCTTTTCTTGTCCCCTAGAAGTGGAAGACAACTCTCTTTGGCTGGAGAATCTCTCTTTAGTGGAAAGATGAGGAGGCTGGTCGGATGGGAGGCTATGTGAAGCAAAGGATGAGCATAATTTTAGGGTGGTAGATTTTTCAGTAGGTTTTTGGATAGGATTTTTAGATAGGTTTTTCTTAGACTTCTCTCTAGTTTCTCTCTCTAGTTTGTTAGCTTCTTCACTCCTTGCCATTGGGCTTAAAAACAGATTTGGTTTTTGTAATAAGTGTTCTTCCTTTAATCTTTTAATTTAATTATTATGCTTCCTTTAATTGTTATTTATTTTTATCCAAGCATGAGTAGCTAAATCTTTATTTCTTAGCAAGGGTGATTTAAGGGTTGCAAGGGCAGATTTGAGGCCTAAATGTGTTTAATATATTCTTGATGCTATATTCAATTGCTTATCATTTTAATTATAATTTCACATGGAGTGTTTGAAGGCTTGATCACCCGATTTATACCTTGTGTGAATGCTGCCATTTGTGTGATGAATACGAGAGGAAAATTGCATGAAACTAGTAGGCATCTATTTAGTCTTGACTGCGCTGAAGTGGTCTTGAATTGATAGGGTAAGTAGTTGATTGGTTCGGGGTCACGAGCCTGACAAACTGAGGGACCTTTAGGATCAGTTGTGTCTTTTCTTATCTTCAAGGGCAGTTTGAATCTTGCCCTCCCGCATGCGTGCCTGGGGGGTAAGCCAAACTGTCACGACTACCTCATATGTGAACAACGGGGGGTAGTTTCTCTTAAGAGAAAAGTAGGAGATATCCGAGAAATCTGGTCTCTATGTCACTTCTATGAAGTCTCGAATAGAATAATTTTGTGCTGATGATAATCGGGACCCCCGAATGCAACCCAAGAACACCTATTGCTAAGATTTTCCTTTATCTTATTGTTTGTGTTTATTTCCCTTCTGTTTTATTATTCCTGCAATTATTTGCTGATTTGTTATATTTCACCATTCGGGACCCCGAATTGACAACTCAAGGTCCCGCATTACTGCTTTCCTTTGTTTTACCATTCGGGACCCCGAACGTGACATTCGGGACCCCGAACATTGCTTGCTTAGCTAGAATTGTTAGCTCCCGAATCTCTCTTGACTGACTTGTTTCAGTCAAGTAAAACCCCCCCCCCGATTGCTTTATTGTTTTATTTTATAATCTGGCCTTGTTTAGTGTAAGTCTTCACCAATCTCTGTGGATCGATCCTCTTGCCACTGTCTTCAATTTATTTTGTTGCTTGTGATAAGTTGTAATAATTTGTTTGATCGTGCCCTCGACAAGCACGCTATCAAAATGGCGCCGTTGCCGGGGATTGGTGTTAAGTCTGGCCCTAGACAAGTCTAGATTTTTGTTTTATTTTATTTCTTTCTGTAATGTCTTATTTTAATTCTTATTCTCATTCACCCTCTTTTCCTCAATATTATGATGCAGGCAATTATGATGAGAGGGACATGACCACTTATGGAGGTTCCTATGGACCGCCACAAGGCGATTATGACCCATACTGTGATCCTTATGCGTCTACCTCTAAACCCCTGAGCTGGAATCAAGGAAATTTCAACTATGGAGTGCAGTCGAGCCCTCGAAATCAATATTTTCAGCCTCCACTACCTCCTCAAAGCCCAAGGTTGTCTCAAGGAAATCTGGCTGCATTAATTGGCATGGTTAATCAATTTAAAGAGACCTATCGGGAGTACACTTCTGCTGCTCCCGAACAGATCCCAGATCCTCGGGACCCCGAAGAATTCTTAGCTCCCGAATCAGTTACGGTAAGTTTGATTAACATAGAAAATCAATTAAAAGAGCTAACTTTGGAAATGCAGGAGCTTAAGGAACAGTGGCGTCAAGAGGACATTGAAGAAGACTCCGCATGCCTCTCCCAAATTCAAGACCCCGACGTTGCCACTTCTACTACTCCCGAACAGATCCCAGATCCTCGGGACCCCGAAGAAGATCCAGCTCCCGAACCAAATTTTTCAGCTCTCTTGCCCAATCAGATGATGGATCACCCTATCATTCCTATAGAACAACATTTGCAACACTTAGATAGTGACGACTATTTAAGTGAAGAGGAGAATTTCTCCACCACCATCCTATGGGAGTCACCATATGAGTGTCATGACCAAGATGATGAGTCTTATGGGATAGAGGATCTTTTCATGCCTACGAATGAGCTAAAATTGGAGGATTCAGGACGCTCTCCTTTGGAGTCAAGAGCCAATATGGACTACACAGGCTTCGAGGTCCCGAATGTGAGCAACAAAAATCTGCCAGATTTTTATGACGAGCTTCAAGGCCTCGAAGCAGATTCAAGGGCAGAAACCATTTTTCAGCCAGGAGAGATTGAGAATGAGGATTCAAGGGTGACTGAGGATGAGGATTTAAGTGAGATTGAGGAGGAGAAAATTGAGGACTTGAGCTTCCCATCGTGCCCTCGATCTAAAGTCGTTATGGGTGAAAGGGAGATTTTAAAACTTTTTGATTATATTGATCCTTTTCTTGAATCACCTTCCACTCATAATAATTTTTTCCTCTTAATTTTGCAGGAGCCTAAACTAACATTTGACTCATATCATGGCTGCATGCAAGATGCTTTACTTCAAGACCATCCATTCCATACGATAATTCACATCAAACTAAGAGGATGGAAAGCATTTAGTAGAATTGGTTGAAGGAAACTTGAAGAGTCTAGGCCTAGACATTAATTCAAGGCCTAATGTGGGGAAACCCACGGTTTCTCTAAACCTTTCCTTTTCCTTGCTTTATTTAATTCTTTTCAGATTTCAAATTCCTAGTCCACTCAACTTTTTAAATTGCCTTTCCAGCTTTTTATGTTACCTAGGTGCATTTATTTATTTGCTTTGCCCTTTTCCTTTGCCCTTTTCCTTCCTTATTTAAGTTTCTTGTCTCCTACTTTCTATCCTCCCCATTAATTCTTTTTGCTTTATTCCTTTTTGTCTTTTTAATGCTAGAAATTAATTGCTTTCCTTTCCTTTCCTTTTCCGCAGGTGTGCAGGCGTGGGTTTATTGGTGTCTTCCAACCACTCCCAGCGTGCCATGTGGCAAAAAAAAAACCAAAAAAAAAAATCAGAAAATTCAAAAAAAAAAAAAAAAAAAAACAATTAATAAACGTATTCCCCTTTTCCCTCCCTTTCCGTAGGTGTGCAGGCATGTGCTAGCATGGGTTCTTCCAACCACTCCCAACGTGCCACGTGGAGGGCAATGACCAAGAAAAAAATTCAAAAATTCAAAAATCAATAAATAAATAAATAATAAACAAATTCCTCTTTTCTCTCCATGTTTCCACCATTACTCTCACGCACCCACGTTCTCCCTTTCTCCTACCCACTTCTATCCAGCAAATCAATTCACACCATTAATTTCTTTTTCCATAATTAATTCCATCTCTCTCTTTCTTCCTCATGGCACGCAACATCCTAGAACTAAACCAACCTACTACTTCTCATTCATCTACTCTGCCCAGCCACCACCTTCTCCACCTACCTCTGCTCCCTTCTCACATTGAGGGCAATGTGTAGCCTAAGTGTGGGGAGGGGTTTTAGTTGCTTTGTTTTATTATTCAGTTTTTATTTTTAATTTTTTATGTTCGGCTTTATTTATTTTATTTTCATGCTTTGCTTTTATTTTTATTCTCGGATTTTCATCTTCATACACTGTCCCGTTTTGAAAAATCCCAATAATGGACACACACATGACTTGTGCACATAGAATGAAAATGCTGTCTGTATTCAAGGTCCCGAATGATTCATTGAATGCCTGTTATGCCTTATATCTGCTTCAAGACCTTGAAACCAGTAGTCACTAAATTACACCTTGTGAGCACTTCGAGCCTTCACGCCTATTTTATTGTTTGAGTGTATGCAGGACAAGGTACTAGCTGGGTTTGTATGATATCCATGAGTATAGACATGATTAGACATAGGAAAGCAGCAAAAAGATTTAGTCTTCGCATCAAATTGTTCTCTCTATATTTTTTCTGTTCTGTTTCATTCGAGCCCCCGAATCCTCTCTTTTCCCTCCATTCTAACCATTTGATTTTTCTTTGATCTTTCTCTTGGCAGGTGAGCAGTGTTGTTGGGAGCACCATCTAGGGCTAGACTAGACAAATAAAGCAGCAAAGGCGAAGTGTGGGGATCCCCCAAGTTCAAGACCCCGAATGCTGGTACATACTCAAGACCTCGAAGCCAAAATGAAGAATTCAAGGGCAGACCAGAACGAAAAAAAATCACTTCCCAACCACAGCAAAACACAAGTGTGGGGGAGTGAAATGAGAGTTTCCATCCCCTGAAGAACAAGGTCTCAATCCTCAAACAATCCAATCTCTCTCAATTCAAAAAGAAAAAAAATAGAAATATAAATAAAAGAGAGAGAGAAGAAAACAAAAATCTGAAAAAAAAAGGAAAATCAGCAACCAGCACCCATTCAAGGTCCCGAATGAAGAAAGCAGCAGTCCCGAATTAGATTCTCTATTCGGGACCCCGAAAAGATCCCCCTCGAAGAGGAAGAATCTAGTCTAGCTTTCACCCTCAACAGCATTGTCTCACCATCTCGTTTCTTTCCTGTCAAGGGAGCATTCCAGGTTTGAGTTGGTTTAACTACCTTCTCATTTCAACTCCTTTCTCTCCCTCTTATCCATTTTTCTTCTCATTGTGTTCCATCTTATCATTTCTTTTCCTTGTTTCCCCTTCTTGCCCCCGATGCGAAGTCTTTTGATTGCTAGATTGCCTATGCATGTGTCTAATGTACTCGGATTGATATACAAACTTGGTTTTGTGCTGCATTTTCTGCATTTTGAGTGTTTAAACACCTAGCACACGAGTGTGAGTGCAAACACTGATTCATGTGAGGACTACTGGTTAATAGGCTGATGTGGAAAAGTCTTGTCTTAAGGGTCGTCATCCTTCTGATTTGATGCAGGTGTATCTAGGTAGAGTCTGTTTCATTCGAGATCCCGAATGTGGAAAAGCATGCTTATTCTCTGTGTTGTGGTTTGGTGTGTCTGTTCTGTTTTGGGGTCTGTTTCAAATTTTGTGAATGCTCGAGGGCGAGCATTGGGCAGTGTGGGGATATTTGATAGCGTGTATTTTTGCATGATTTTCCCTCCATTATTCCTTTGATTTAAAGTATGATTCTGCTAATTTACCCTTGTTTTCATTACTATTGCAGATTTAGGCTTGAAAAGGGAGTTTATGCAAAAAGATTCATTTTTGGTGCATTTTGTGCAGTTTTCGTGTTCAAGGTCCCGAGTAGAGGTCCCGAGTCCGATTTGATTAAAACGGCTCTGTCCGATTTGATTAAAACGGCTCCTGACCGATTGTGGCAAAACGGCTCAAGGCCGATTCGTTCCAAAACGGCTCAAGGCCGACTGACAATCCGAAACGGCTACAACCTTCCAACCAGACCAACGGGAAGAAGTAGCACAAAGGACTAGTCACTTATCCATAAAACGGCCTAGGTCCCGAATCAGATTCGGGACCCCCGAAGATATTTCTGGGCAGTCTGCCATGAATCCGCGCGCCAAGGATTATTTAATTCTCAATATTCTTCTGGTCCCTAGGCGTGCCTGACCAGCTCCTAATATTCCCTTCTCCCTCAACTTCATGTTTCCCACCTTCTTTGGTTCAAGAATATCATGGGCTACTTAAAGTATTAATTAAGTAAAAGATTATTTTAATCCTTAGTGCTTTTCTTGTCCCCTAGAAGTGGAAGACAACTCTCTTTGGCTGGAGAATCTCTCTTTAGTGGAAAGATGAGGAGGCTGGTCGGATGGGAGGCTATGTGAAGCAAAGGATGAGCATAATTTTAGGGTGGTAGATTTTTCAGTAGGTTTTTGGATAGGATTTTTAGATAGGTTTTTCTTAGACTTCTCTCTAGTTTCTCTCTCTAGTTTGTTAGCTTCTTCACTCCTTGCCATTGGGCTTAAAAACAGATTTGGTTTTTGTAATAAGTGTTCTTCCTTTAATCTTTTAATTTAATTATTATGCTTCCTTTAAT
The DNA here is from genome assembly GCA_963691705.1 of Viola odorata. Classification (NCBI taxonomy): domain Eukaryota; kingdom Viridiplantae; phylum Streptophyta; class Magnoliopsida; order Malpighiales; family Violaceae; genus Viola; species Viola odorata. Next base: position 715,832 of record OY829537.1, read on the forward strand.
TGTTATTTATTTTTATCCAAGCATGAGTAGCTAAATCTTTATTTCTTAGCAAGGGTGATTTAAGGGTTGCAAGGGCAGATTTGAGGCCTAAATGTGTTTAATATATTCTTGATGCTATATTCAATTGCTTATCATTTTAATTATAATTTCACATGGAGTGTTTGAAGGCTTGATCACCCGATTTATACCTTGTGTGAATGCTGCCATTTGTGTGATGAATACGAGAGGAAAATTGCATGAAACTAGTAGGCATCTATTTAGTCTTGACTGCGCTGAAGTGGTCTTGAATTGATAGGGTAAGTAGTTGATTGGTTCGGGGTCACGAGCCTAACAAACTGAGGGACCTTTAGGATCAGTTGTGTCTTTTCTTATCTTCAAGGGCAGTTTGAATCTTGCCCTCCCGCATGCGTGCCTGGGGGGTAAGCCAAACTGTCACGACTACCTCATATGTGAACAACGGGGGGTAGTTTCTCTTAAGAGAAAAGTAGGAGATATCCGAGAAATCTGGTCTCTATGTCACTTCTATGAAGTCTCGAATAGAATAATTTTGTGCTGATGATAATCGGGACCCCCGAATGCAACCCAAGAACACCTATTGCTAAGATTTTCCTTTATCTTATTGTTTGTGTTTATTTCCCTTCTGTTTTATTATTCCTGCAATTATTTGCTGATTTGTTATATTTCACTATTCGGGACCCCGAATTGACAACTCAAGGTCCCGCATTACTGCTTTCCTTTGTTTTACCATTCGGGACCCCGAACGTGACATTCGGGACCCCGAACATTGCTTGCTTAGCTAGAATTGTTAGCTCCCGAATCTCTCTTGACTGACTTGTTTCAGTCAAGTAAAACCCCCCCCCCCCCGATTGCTTTATTGTTTTATTTTATAATCTGGCCTTGTTTAGTGTAAGTCTTCACCAATCTCTGTGGATCGATCCTCTTGCCACTGTCTTCAATTTATTTTGTTGCTTGTGATAAGTTGTAATAATTTGTTTGATCGTGCCCTCGACAAGCACGCTATCAGGCGCCAAGAGTATCTTGAAGAAAACTTCACATCCTTGCCCGCCCATCTTGACCTCGACGCTGCCCCAGCTCCCGAATCCGATAAGGAAAGGTTGATTAACTTGGAAAATCAATTAAAAGAGCTAACTTTAGAAATGCAGGAGCTTAAGGAGCAGTGGCGTCAAGAGGATATTGAAGTCGAGGTCCCGAATCGGATTTAAGACCCCGACGCTGCCACTTCTGCAGCTCCCGAACAGATCCCAGATCCTCGGGACCCCGAAGAAGTTCCAGCCCCCGAACCAAATTTTTTAGCTCTCTTGCCCAATCAGACGATGGATCACCCTATCACTCCTATAGAACAACATTCCCAGCACTTAGATAGTGACGACTATTCAAGTGAAGAGGAGAGTTTCTCCACCACCACCCTATGGGAGTTACCATATGACCGTCATGACCAAGATGATGAGTCTTATGGGATAGAGGACCTTTTCATGCCTATGGATGAGCTAAAATTGGAGGATTCAGGATGCTCTCCTTTGGAGTCAAGAGCCAATATGGACTACACAGACATCGAGGTCCCAAAGTTGAGCAACAGTGACGAGCTTCAAGGCCTCGAAGCAGAATCGAGGGCAGAAACTATTTTTCAGCCGGGAGAGATTGTGAATGAGGATTCAAGGGAGACTGACGATGAGGATTTAAGTGAGATTGAGAAGGAGAAAATTGAGGACTTGAGCCTTTCATCGTGCCCTCGATCTAAAGTCGTTATGGGTGAAAGGGAGATTTTAAATTTTTTTGATTATATTGATCCTTTTCTTGAATCACCTTCCACTCATAACAATTTTTTCCTCTTAATTTTGCAGGAGCCCGAATTAATATTTGACTCATATCAAGGCCGCATGCAAGATGCTTTGCTACAAGACCATCCATTCCATGCGATAATTCACATCAAACTAAGAGGATGGAAAGCATTTAGTAGAATTGGTTGAAGGAAACTTGAAGAGTCGAGGCCCCGACTATAATCAAGGCCAAGTGTGGGGAAATCCCACGGATTCCTAAGCTTCTTTCTTCTTTCCTTTTAATTTTTAAAATTTTCAATTCCAAGTCAAACTTAGCTTTTTTATTCTTTATGCACACTTCTTATGTTCCCTATGTAGTTTTAATTAGTTTTGTCTCCTTCTCTCCTCATTTAATTCTCTTGTCCCCTCCTTTTTCAAACCTCATTAATTCCCCATTTAATTTAGCTTTTTATGTTCCCCATGGTAGCTTTAATTACTTTTGTCTCCTTCCCTCCTCATTTAATTCTCTTGTCCCCTCCTTTTTCAAACCCCATTAATTCCTTTTGTTTTGCCTTCTTTCCCCCCTTTTTTCAAATTCAAATTCAAAAAAAAAAAAAAACTAATTAAATTTTTTTTTTTAAAAAAAAAATCTCATTTTTTTCCTGATTTGTACAGGTGTCGAGTATCAGCTTTTTCAGGAACCTCTCCTAGCGCGCCACGTGGAATCCGTCATTCGAGACCCCGACACCTGTTTCTGATTCGAGACCCCGACACCTGTTTCCACTTCGGGACCTTGAAGCCAACACTGGCGCAATCTTCCCCCATCCTCGATTCGAGACCCCGAACAATCTATCCCTTTGCCCCAGCATGGGCTTATCTTTTATTTTATGTTGAACAATTTCCCTTTATGCTTTAGTTTGAACTGCTATCTTTTTGTCTCCTTCTTCACATTGAGGACAATGTGTTGCCTAAGTGTGGGGAGGGTTTTATCTGCCTTGTTTGTTTACTTTGCTTGACTGCATGTTTCAAGGTCCTGAATTTTTTCAAGGTCCCGAATATTTTTTCGGATTTTTATCTTTATTTGCTGCCTAGTTTTTGAAAACTCCCCAATGATGGACACACACCTGACTTGCGCACATAGAATAAAAATGATGTCTGTAGTCAAGGTCCCGAATGATTCATTCTTTGCCTGTTATGCCTTATATCTGCTTCAAGACCTATACACCAGTGGTCACGAATTAACACCTTGTGAGCATTTGAGCCTTCATGCCTATGTTTATTGTTTGAGTGAATGCATGACTAGGTACTGGCTGGGTTTGCACGATATCCATGGGTATAGACACATTTAGACATAGGAAAGCAACAAAAAGATTAAGACCTCGCATCGAATTGTTCTCTCTCATTTTTCTTCCGTTCTGTTTTTTTTTCTCCCCTACCCCCGAATCCCTTCTTGACCTCTCCAATTCTAACCACTTGAATTTTCTTTGATCTTTCTCTTGGCAGGTGAGCAGTGTTGTTGGGAGTACCATCGAGGGCTAGACTAGACAAACGAAGCAGCAAAGGCAAAGTGTGGGGATCCCGCAAAAATTCAAGACCCTGAATGCTGGCGCAAATTCGAGACCCCAAAGCTGAATTCAAGGGCAGACCAGAACGAAAAATCACTTCCCACCCACAGCAAAACACAAGTGTGGGGAAGTGAAATCAGAATATCAAGCCCCCGAAGAACAAGGTCTCGATCCTCAATTCAGATCTCTCTTTCTCTCCACAAAAAAAAAAACAAAAAAACAAAAAAACAAAAAAAAAAATATATAAATAAAAGAGAGAGAGAAAAGAGCAAGACCAAACCTTGAAAGCCAAGAAGAGGAAAATCAGCAGCCAGCATCCATTCAAGGTCTCGAGCCTAGGTCCCGAATGAAGGCAAGGACCCCCCCTCGAAGAAGAAAAGCCTAGTCTAGCTTTCGCCCTCAGCAACATTGTCTCACCATCTTGATTCCTTCTGCCAAGGGAGCATTCCAGGTTCGAGTTGGTTTCACCACCTTCTCATTTCACTTCCTTACTATCCCTCTTCTCCACTTTTTCTTCTCATTATGCTTCTTCCATTTCCTCTTGTCATTTATTCCCCTTCTTGCCCCCGATGCGAAGTCTTTTAATTGCTAGATTGCCTATGCATGTGTCTAATGTACTCGGATTAACTTGCAAGCTTGGTTTTGTGCTACGTTATTGTGTACTTGAGTGTTTAAACACCTAGCCTTGTTCATGAGCGTGAGTGCAAACACCAATCCATGTGAGGACTGCTGGTGAATAGGCTGATGTGGAAAAGTCTCTTCTCAAGGGTCGTTATCCTTCTGATTTGATGCAGGTGTATCTAGGCGAAGTCGGTTTTCATTCGAGGTCCCGAATCTTAACAAGCATGCTTATTCTCTGTGCTATGGTTTGGAGTGTCTGTTCTGTTTTGGGACTGTTTTAAATTTTGTGAATGCTCGAGGGTGAGCATTGGGCAGTGTGGGGATTATTTGATAGCATGTTTTTATGCACGATTTTCTCCCCATTTTCTCACCCATTTAAAGCATGACTTTGCTAATTTACCCTTGTTTTCATTACTTTTGCAGATTTAGGCCTAAAATGGGAGTTTATGCGAAAAGATGCATTTTTGGGGCATTTTGTGTAGTTTTGAGCTTCAAGACCCAGAGTCGAGGTCCCGAGTCCGAACCAGCGTTCAAGGTCCCGAATCGGATTCACCATTCGGGACCCCGAAGGACGAAGAATGACATTTCCACGTGTCATCTCGCCAGAGCTTCCATGTGCCTCCTCTGACACTGTTCCTGCAGTCTGCACTGACCACCAAATACCTACTGCTCTGACCAAGTCAGCCCTTGAGCCCAGTCCAGACCTGCCCAAAGCTAGAAAAATCAGACAGCTTTATGCTTTTTCAGCTTTGTGCTTTAAGGAGCATGGATCCACTTTCTTAGGCTTTCAATTAATGCATTTTGTCCCTAGTTTTAGGCTGAAGATATTTTGTGCTTAGAGCTCTACTATATAAAGGGCATCTAAGAGTAGTTTAGGATATCTTGGATTATCCATGATCATGTAGTTTTAGTTTTCTTAGACTTCTCTCTAGTTTCTCTCTCTAGTTCTTGTTAGCACCTTCAACCTTGCCGCCGGGCTTCAAACGGATTTTTAGTAACAAGTTTTCTTCCCTTAATCTATTTATTTATTTTGTTATGCTTTCTTTAATTATTAATCGTCCATTTCCAAGCATGAGTAGCTAAATCTTTAGTTCTTAGCAAGGCTGATTCAAGGGTTGCAAGGGCAGATTCGAGGCCTTAATGTGCTTAATACATTCTTGATGCCATATTCAATTATTCATCGTTTTAATTACATCTTTGCATGATTTAATTTGAGGTCTGATCAACTGATTATTATCTTGTGTAAATGCTGCCATTTATGTGATGAATACGGAAGGAAAATTGCATGGAACAAGTAGGCATCTGTTTAGTCTTGACTGCGCTGAAGTGGTCTCGAATAGATAGGGTGGGTAGTTGATTAGAGCAAGGTCACGAGCCTGACAAACTGAGGGACTTTTAGCTCTAGATCTGTCTTTTCTTAGCTTCATGGGCAGTTTGAGTATGACCCTCCCGCATTCGTGCCTGGAGGGATGGCAAACCGTCAAGACTACCTCATATGTGGAAACGGGGGGTAGTTTCTCTTAAGAGAAAAGTAGGGGATATCCGAGGAATCTGGTCCCCATGTCATTTCTATGACGTCTTGAATAGAATACCCTTGAGCTGATGACGATCTGGTCCCGAATGCAACCCAAGAATGCCTTTGCTAAGAATCCTTCTCCATCTGATTATTTGTGGTTATTACCTTCTGTTTTATTGTTCTTGACCTGATTTACTGCTTGGTTCTGTTTTACCATTCGGGACCCCGAACGTGACATTCGGGACCCCGAACGTGACATTCGGGACCCCGAACCTTGCTTTCTTAGATAAACTTATTAGCTCCAAATCCCTCTTGACCAACTCGTTTGGTCAAGTAAAACCCCCCCTGATTGTTACTTTTTGTGCCTTTGTCCCCCGAATACATTCAAGACCTTGAATCCATTCAAGACCTTGAATTCTGTTTTGTTTCTTTTATTGTTTTATTTTATAATCTGGCCTTGTCTAGTGTAAGTCTTCACCAATCTCTGTGGATCGATCCTCTTGCCACTGTCTTCAAACTATTTTGTTGCATGTGATAAGTTGTAATTATTTGTTTGATCGTGCCCTCGACAAGCGCGTTATCAGTGTCTCTTTGGAAGTCTTGTGTAGGAGGAAAGTAGGAGATCTAGGTGACCAATACCTGGTCTCTATAGCCTTCCTATAAGTTTAGTGTTTAATACTCTTGCATCTATGATCAATCTATCAGAATCATGAGCTATAAGAAGTTCTTACTAGGAAGCCCTTCTCAATTGATTAATATCATCCACTACGTCTTTTGTTTTGTTTAAATTCTGTTAATCTAAATTATTTGCAACCAACCAACAACTCATATTGGTATTTACCACCCTTTTTAATTAATACAAAGAATTGATTTTAATCCACCGAATCTCTGAGGAACGATCCTTTTACCACTTGCTGCAATTAAATTATATACGTGCATGGTAAATTGTAACTTGATTTATTTTGACGGTCTCGGCACCCATCAATATCTGATCCAATAGCTGAATCGGACCGAAAAAGTGAAAAATTCCAGTTGAACCGGTCAGACCGACCAGTCCGGTCTTGTTCTGATAACTAGGGTTTTAGTCCTCCAATTTGTTCATTTTGCTTTTGTTTATTTAATTATCCATTCTCCATTTCCAATGTTGTTAGTTGGTATTTTTTATATTTCACATAAGTTACAAAGTGCAACCCAATCAATATAAAAAATATTAGTTTTGAATTGGTCAATTTAACTTTGAGTAATTAATGAAGTATATTTGTAACCGAAATCAATGATTATCTTAGTTCGTTTGATTATAGTTAATTGGACAACTAAAAATTTCGGAAGGAGTACTATTTTAATGATAATATATTGGTGTGTTAGAAATCAAATTTTATTAACTATTTATAGGTTTCACTTTTGGTCCACAATTTTCAATTTCTTACCAAATTTTCTTAACAATTAACCCCTTAATATATTTTTACTCCCCTTAAAAATTAATCCTTTAATACTTATCCTCGTCTTTTCTCCTCAATCCAAACGCACCAAACCCATAATTCACCCCCAAAACCATTTTCAACCGCCATGCAGAACAAAATAAGCAAATTATAGCATCTTTTTAACTTGGTGATCTTTTAATGCAGACAATCACAAATCTTACGAAAATGAAAATGGGTCAACAAGAAAATCAAGACTCCATTGAAACCTTACAGTGTTCTACCAGACGAGGAAGATGAAGCTGAGCTGACGCTAAGGATTGAAAAAGCAGAACACCTAGCCCCAAATTAACTGATCACAGCGCTAGGGCCTAGCACCGGAAAATAAGGGTCGTTAAATTAGAATTTAAACTAATTTAACTTATAAATAAATTCTATATAATTATTTTTCACTTATAATTAATATATTAATTAATTTTAACATAAATTTAAAAATAATACACTCAATATTTTAATTATTAATATATAAATTTATTTATTATGTATGTTTTGTTTTTATTTAATTAATATATATAATTTAATAACAAACATTTTTATTTATTTATAATGGTTGATCTATACTATATAAAAAGCACGAAGGGGCTTATTTCTTTAAATTACTATGATATCCTTAAATTATTAAAACATTTAAGGGTGTAATAGTCTTTTAATTTTTAAAATTACCTACCTATTAAAATTGAATAAATCTATTATTCAACTACTTATTAAAATTTTCAATATTTCGAGTATTTTCAAATCTGCTAGCCCCCCTTATTAATTTAGTCGCTGATATATATCAACACACTTAACTTTCTTGCTTCTGGTTGAATAATTAATTTCTTCAATTAAAATAGATTTATATGTCACGAATAGCTTTTTAGTAATATATTTAACATGTTAATTGTGTTTTCGTCTTCACAGATTGGAAAAACAAAAAAGCGAACTATTGTCTTTGTCCAGCAATTTATTTCCAAACATTTTATTTTAGGTCCAGAAATCAGAAAAATGAAGGAAACTAGCTCGAACCAGAAATTGAAAAAATGAAGAAGCGAACTATTGTCTTTGTCGTTGCGTAGATTGAACAGATGATCGGGTGTAGTAGCCATTGTTTCTCTCCTGTTTTTTCTTTTTTTGATTTTGCTTGTTCTGGGTCGTTTCTGGTCTTGGGTAGATTTCACCGGGAATTCAAATAGAAAGAAAAATAGAAACAGTCGTAGCAACAGTAATCAACAGTAATTCAAGTAGAATAAAATAATAATCCCCGGTTTAGTAAGGTTAGAGTTATGCTCTCGGCTGAACACTCGTAGCAACAGTAATCAGGCTCCCCCCCGCCTCTAGGTGGCTGTTGCGGCCCCCCTCCGGCTAGCCCACTGCTACCGGAGTTCAAAATACCAGTCACCCACTGTGCTGGCGTAAAATGACCTCTTTTCCTCTCTCCATCCTCGTCGATTGTGTCTACCTAAATCAGCTCCGATCGTCTTTGTTCCTTTCAGATCTGTTTCTTCTTCAGTAGATCGAGTGGTTCTTGGGTTGGGTTGGATCTTGTTCTCCTGTGATCGGCTCTTGGCGTCTCTTACGGCCATCGGAGCCGCTTCCTTCCTTGGAACGGATCTCGTCCGGCATCGTCTTTTATATTTCTGTTTTGGTTCTGTTTTTAGTGCTTGTTGAGTGTGGTTGGTTTGAAGGGACTACGTGGGCCCTTGTGTTGCTTGTGTTTTCTGTAGTGTGTTTGTGTCTTGTCTTCGTCTTCTCCGGGGTGTTCAGGTTGCCGTTGTTTGATTTTCGGTCGGAGATGGCTGGTTACAAGCCTTTTCGGGGTGCGGTGGCTAATTCAGGCAAAGAGAGTCGAAATAATGAGGAGATCACTTACTACCTTGAAAACTTACCGTCTCACGTGGATCACAAAGCTCTCCGTTATTTGATCAACCGCCGTTGGGATCTTCCTCAGTTTAGGGCCTTGGTGGATGTTTTCATCCCTCTTCGTAGGAACAGAGCTGGGAAGAGATTCGGATTTGTCCGTTTTGATTGGGTTAGTAACAGAATTGATATGGAAATTGCTCTTGACAGGTAATTTATTGGTGCTTCATCTATTAGAAGCAATCTGGGCAGGCGTGCTAGGAGAGTAGGGAGGTCTATGTAGAGTCGTCCGCGGTTGGTTTCATCTTCGAACCGTACCTTATTGAAAACTTCAAGCATGGTCCCTGGAGTGAAGGCTGTCTCTTCTGCTGCTGGGTTCGGTGGCGAGCCTGGGACTCGGACATTGGCAGAGGTAGTGAGAGGGAAACCTCAGGTACTGACGAGTAAAGACAGCAATATTAACAGCGAAGAAGGGGACCATTCATCGAGTGTTTTGGACTTGGATATTCCAGCCGGTAACAAAGATTGGTTAAAGAAGAGCGCGATCGGCATCATTCAGAAACTGGAACATATCCCAGTGATTCAAGAAATGGTCGTGCAGTCTGGGTGGATTTGTGAAACACGGGTTATGGGAAGAGGCCTTGTTTGGCTGGAATTTGATAGGGAAATTGACAGAGACATGGCGTTAGCGGAGGCTAGCTCTAGATTATTCTCCAAGGTTTTTTCTTGGGAGGATGGAATTGCCAAGGGAGGAAGGTTATGCTGGGTCCAATGTGTTGGGATTCCTGTTCAGACTTGGGGTCACTCGACCTTCGAGAAAATTGGCGGTCGATTGGGGTCACTGGTAGTGGTGGATGACAATACTCTTGCGAGAACAAGACTAGATGTCGCGAGGTTTCTTGTGTCCTCGGATCGTATCAGTATTAACGAATCCATGCAGGTAACAGTTGATGGCAATTTTTTTGAGATTGTCTGTCAAGAGGAACCCATGTATGGGGCTGTCTCTAACATAGATTGGATGGTGGGGGCGAGGATAGATTTTGAGGGGTCTGATAGTTCTTCAGAGGAGGAAGTTGGTGAGATGGGGACCATTAGGGAGGAAGATTTGAAATCATCCGATGGGGAAAAAGAAGTGGAAGACCAAGAAGTTTTTGGGGCTTTCCGTCCTGCTAGTGAGTCAGAGTATCGGGTGGCTTTCCCTCTAGTCTCGGTGAGGCATAGGGAAGATAAATTTAAAAAGCTGGTGGGACAGGCAGGAAGCCTTGAATCGGCGCAGTCTGGAGTGGGATCAAAGGGGGATGTACAGAAAGCAGAAGATGAGGAGATAATTCGCATGAATCAGGTGAGAGATGCCACGATGATAGAACCAGAAATGTGGAATGTGGGCAGACGGCTTGCACTAACAGAGTACGTCAATAAAGAGGCATTTCTTTCCTTCGATAAGGAAAGGTTCAATGCAGAATTGGTTCAATTTTGCTGTTAGACCATTTGTGTACCGTGTGCCTTTTCTTTTTTATGGTTCATCTAATGTCATGGAACTGCAGAGGGTTGGGATCAACTTCAAAGAGGAGTTTTATCAGACGTAGTTGGCGTAGAAATCAGTTGGATTTTTGTTTGCTGCAAGAGACTAAGTTGGAGGAAGTTGACGACTATTTCATGCAGACCTTATGGGGGAACCAGGAGGCCCGATGGTTGAGCGCTTCGGCTAGTGGAAGGTCTGGGGGCCTTATAACAATGTGGAACAGTTGCTCTTTTTCTTCAGAAAGAACAATAGTAGGAGATCGTTTTATTTGGATTGAAGGCACTTGGACTAGAGGGAACTTTCGCTGTGTAGTTTTGAATATCTACGCTTATAATGATGTGGATAGAAGAAGTCAGCTTTGGGATACTTTATCACATCTAATCGAGAGTTGTATTCATCCTGTTCTCGTAGGAGGAGATTTTAATGAAATTCTGGCGCAATCTGAAAGGCTTAATGGCTCGAATCATGCTAGAGGCATGCAGGACTTCCAAGATTGGGTTGCCAGATGCAGACTGCAGGACCTGGTTTTAGTTGGAAGACGATTTACGTGGGCGAATGCGGTATGTAGAAGCAGACTGGACAGGGTTTTTATTCAAGCGGGGTGGGGTGCTTTTATGCAGAGGGATAGGTTGTCTGCGCTTCACAGACATGGATCAGACCACACTCCCCTGCTTCTTATGCAGGACACTATTGAGTGGGGTCCAAAACCGTTTAGAGACCAAGGGATTTGGTGGGAAGTGGTCGGTTTCAAGGATTTAGTGGCGGGTTGGTGGAGGGAAGCTTCATCTGAATTTCCAGGAAATTGTAGAGTTATTCAAAAGTTGAGATGGGTAAAGCAGAAAGTCAAGAATTGGAATGCTGAGGTTTATGGTCATGTGGAGAAGAGATTACAGGTGCTTCAAGAGGAGGAGCTGGAGCTTGATAGGATAGCAGATGCTAGATCTCTGTCTTTAACTGAACAAGGTCGGAAGTTAGAGTTGGCTAATGAGATTTGGGACCAGCAGGGACGTGTTGACAGATTCTGGAAGCAGAAGACTAGATCCCAATGGGATTTGCAAGGGGACAGAAATACTGGTTACTTTCACAGGATAGCAAAAGTCAGTGTGATTCGGAAGGGAGTGACAGACATTGTGACATCTAATGATCGTATTTCAGACCCCGATGAGATAAAAATTGCTGCAGTTCAGTACTTTTCTTCCTTCTATAGTTCGGTTAGATGGGAGAGACCCAGGATTCCGGACTTGGGGTTTAGTAGATTGAATGAGCATGAAGCAAATTGGTTAGAAAATGAGGTTACTTCAGAGGAGATCTGGGAGGCGGTCAGGAGTTGCAATGGTCAGAAAACTCCGGGTCCAGACGGGTTCTCTCTCAGGTTTATTCAAAAAGCTTGGGATATCATTGGTCCTGACCTCTGTGTCCTGATCTTGGGTTTTTTTAGAACAGGAATCTTTCCGAAAGGGGCCAATTCTTCTTTTATCACGTTTCTGCCTAAGTCAAGCGCTGCCAAGAGGTTTAGCGATTACCGCCCTATTAGTCTGGTTAGTAGCTACTACAAAATAATTTCAAAAATTTTAGCGAAGAGGTTGGGCAGGGTGATTCAGAAGGTGATAAGTGCAGAACAACATGGGTTTATGAAAGGGAAACAGACACTAGACTGTGTGATGGCTGCAAATGAAGTTGTTAGTCATCTGAATATGTCCAAGCAACAGGGCTTACTCTTCAAATTGGACTTTGAAAAGGCTTACGACTCGGTCGAATGGAGCTACTTGGATGAGGTTATGCGCCAGATGGGCTTCGGGGAACGTTGGAGGGGATGGATTCTGCAGTGTCTTAGCACCTCCAGAGTTTCTGTTTTGATTAATGGTTCTCCTTCTAGTCAATTTGAGGTTAGTCGTGGCCTTAGACAAGGGTGCTCTATGTCACCTTTTCTGTTTAACATTGCGGCAGAGGGTCTTCACCGCCTTTTGGTCTGAGCAAAAACCACGGGGTTGTTAAGTGGTGTAGGTAATGAAGCAGCAGGGTGGCAGCTTTCTCATCTGCAATTCGCAGATGACACTCTGATTTTTGTTAAGAATGATGAGAGTGAGATACAAGGAGTAAAAGGGACTCTTCGTTGGTTTGAGGCATTTTCGGGTCTCCGGGTAAATTTTCATAAGAGCTCGCTAGTGGGTGTCAACATTTGGGATCAGGATGGGGGTTGTCTTGCCAGAAGAGCTGGATGTAGGTATGAACAATTACCTTTCAAATATCTCGGTTCTTTTGTGGGGCTTAATCCTAGAAGAATTTCTAGCTGGGACTTCCTTCTTCAGAAGATGAAGACTAAATTGGCTACTTGGAAGGGTCACTTATTGTCTGTTGGAGGGCGGGTCACTTTGATTAAGGCAGCGGTTTCTAGCCTTCCTATTTACAACATGTCTATCTACCATATGCCAAAAAGTGTTCGTCGCAAATGCGAAGGGATAATGAGGCGGTTCATGTGGAGTGGTGATGAAACAAAAAATGGATTAGCGAAGGTAAAATGGGGGGATATGATAAAATCTAAGGAGTTAGGAGGCTTGGGAATAGGTAATCTTGAAAGCCGGAACGCTGCTTATTTATTCAAGTGGGTGTGGGATCTATGCAGAGGGAGCGGGAAAATTTGGGCGGATATTGTTAGGAGACAATATAGTTTCAATAATTTTGGGACCTTATGGAAGGATCCACAGCATACGACCTCCTTTATTTGGAGAGATATTTTCAGACTGTTTAGTAAAGGAGGAGATTGGTTCGATTTTTGGGTGAGGCATGTGGAGCTTAAGCTGGGAAATAGTAGTTCAGTATCCTTCTGGTGGGATCCCTGGCACAATAAGATCCCTCTAGCCTTGGTTTATCCTAGGTTGTTTAATGTGGCTATAAATGCAGATGGGAGTATCCTCGATCACGGGTACTGGTGTGATGATCAGTGGTTCTGGAATAATCAGTGGCGCCGTGAGCTATTTGAATGGGAAAAGGATGAATGGTGTTGCTTGACAAGTCAGCTTACAGTCCCTAACAGAAATGAGGGTCCTCGTGATAATAGGTGGCAGTTAAATAGCGAAGGAGTTTATTCCGTCAGGTCCTGGTGCTTAGGAATTGATAATCAGCGCTTCCAGCCTTCTCTAGACTTGGATTCATGTTGGTCTAAATTAGCTCCCTACAGGATCGAATTTTTTCTATGGCTGGCTATCAGAGGACGCTTAGTTACCAGGGAGTTTTTATGGAAGCGCAACATGCTTCAGGAGGGTGATAATGTTTGCCCTATGTGCTTCAATCAAGGAGAATCTGTCCAGCACATTTTGCTTCATTGTCATACTTCCATGGATTGCTGGAACGCGGTGATGCGTTGGCTGGGTGTCTCCTGGTGTCCACCGAGGACAATCGGTGACTTGTGGGATCGTGGGTTAGCCTTGTGCCTTGGGAAGGGGTGCAAGTCAAAGAAAAATGGAGGGTTCTGTTTTATGCTGTGGTTTGGAGCTTGTGGTTATAGAGAAACAAAGTGGTTTTCCATCAACGATCAACTTGTTCGAGACAAACTTTCAATTCCTCCTTCTCTTTATGGTATAGGTGGTTAAAGAGTTCTGATCATGCATTCCCGTATAGCTTGGGAATGATGCTCTTATCCCCTTCTTGGCTTTCTTCTTGGGGTAGATCGTTACAGTAGTCTAGTCCGGGTTGTTTTGTTTCAGGTTTGTTTCTCTTTCTGCTATTTGGTTTTTCGCTCCTTCTAATTGGGAGTGATTCCTTGTATATTCTTTCCCTCTTCTCATCTCCTCCCTCAGAGATATGAATAAAATCTCTTCCGCTTATTAAAAAAAAAAAAAAAAAAAAACTATTGTCTTTGTCCAGCAATTGATTTGAGCGTGATTTTTCTGGTATCGCCCCTAACCTTCGATTTTGTATATTTATATTTAACTCCAATGTATTTATTGTGGTATGAATTATGTATTTATTATATAAATCTTATATTTAATTAATTTGAGTCATATATATATGTGTATGTATTTATGATTGTCGAAATTGTTTGAACCATCATCATTATTTTTTTTCTGATTTACCTTATAACAAAGGTGGAACCTACCATCTAACTTAAATTAGTTATTTTCTATTTTCATGCTTTGAACATCTTTCGTTAAATGATAACATCATTCCACTAGATTTTGTATTTTTGTGCTATTTCAACATTTTCCTTTAAGCACAATAGATTCATGTTGTATTTATTTAGTTCGATCTATATATGTATATTTATAAAATTTCATACACTATTTAATAAATTACTTAAATTACCACTTACTTGAAAATTCATATTTTAAATTTATTTCAATTATAAAAAAATGTCTACAAACAAAAGAAAAGCGACCAATGGTTTGATGGTGCCATATGTTAAAAGAAGAGAACGAAATTGGTTTCTTAAAGCTCAATCATTTCTTTATGAATATCAAGGTATGTGATTATTTAATATTTTAAAATTAAATAATTTGATTTAATGTTTGATTCGATGGTGTCAAATGTTAAAAGAAGAGAGCGAAATTGGTTACTTAAAGCTTATGTGTTGATTCAATGTTTAAAATTATTCAGAGTGACTAATACTAGACTATATAATAAATCTTTTATTTATTTTAATTCGGAGTGACTAATACTAAACTATATAATAAATATTTTATTTGTTTTAATATGTAGGACATATAGAAGTTGAACCATCTATTTCACCTCTACATACGTTAAAGGATGTTCCCAATTGTAACTATTGTGGTGCAAAAAGATTTCAGTTCGAGCCACCAATATTTTGTTGTCAAAATGGACAAGTTAAATTGGCACATACACATTATGATGATGATTTGCTAGAACTTTATACGTCACAATCGGAAGATGCGAAAGAGTTTCGTAGAAAGATTAGAAAATATAACAGTATATTTGGGTTTACATAATTTGCTGTAAAGTATGACAAAGAACTTGCTTCATCGAGAAAAAGAGTTTATACTTTCAAAGCTCAAGGTCAGGCATACCACAACCTTCCCGGATTAGTGCCCCCAGAGAATAATCTAGTGTATTTTCAACTTTATTTTTATGATAATGATAATGAGCTACACAATAGGATGAGAATTATGGAGAATGCTAACTTGGATGAAAGCATTATGAAGAAATTGATGAAGATTTTGGAAAACAACTCATATGCTAAATTTTTGAAAGGCTTCAAAGATATTTCCTCACTTGACGATTTACAAATTCATATCAACACAAGTGTTAATATTGATCAAAGAGTTTATAACTCGCCTTCTGTTGATCAAGTTGCTGCTATATGGATTGAAGAAAATAATTCTAATGTTCCATTTGAAAGAGATATAGTTGTTCATGCACATTCGGAACAGAGCCACAAAATTAAACATTACTTTAGCTGTTATGATCCTCTCCAATACCTATTTTTATGCCCGAAAAGAGAAGTTGGTTGACATCAGAATATTTACAAACAATGCAGAACGTCTTCCAATACTAAAACAACAACTACAGAAGACTTTTCAACTATTCTCACATTTTAAATTAATATTAATTAATTAAGAATTGATAAAGAATTGAGTTAAGAATTATTTAAGTATCTTAATAATAAAGATTAAGATAGAAAGTTAGCAAAAATAAATTATATTTTTATAAACTATATTTTTTTAAACATAACGATTTAATATTAAAGTTATGAATATTGAGTGTATATTAAATTAATTCTTTAGACTTTAAATTTATATTAAATATTTTTTTGATAGTATAAAAAATGAAAGAAGGTGATTTTCTATTATGAAATATTCACATCATAATATTAAATTATAATTAACAAAAAAAATTAAATAATTTAATAATTGAAATGCTAAAATACAAAAGAAAGAGATAATTTATTGAAGAACCAAAATATGTTAAATACCGAAATTATCTTCCTATGAAATTATTATTGACAATTTTCTTCGTGAGTAAAATAGACGAATGAAAATTTTGACAGTCGTCTATACAAATACTTTTCATTTTCTCAAACATTCGCTGACTCTGTAATTAAAATTGATATATTATTTTTTTATAATTGACTTTTTGTGCGTTTGATGTTAATTTTTCCTATTAATATTTTGAATTTTGCATTCTTATAGTATTTATTTAATTAAACATGCAAAATTTTCACTATTGGGAAAAAAATGTTTTTTGTGTTGCGGTCACACTAAATATTGACATCTTAATACCATATTGGGTTTTTTATTTATTTTGAAAAAAAACAATTTATGGTAAAATTTTATTAGTTTTTATTGTTTCATGCTCATATAAAACTTGGGAGTGATTCAACAATATGAATTAATTAATTTGTATTTGAAAATATATTTAATTTTTATATTTAATTTAATTCTTGAATTTTATTTGAGTTTTTATTTAATTAATTTTTAGTTTATTTAAGAATAATAATTAATATTAATTAATTGATAATTGAAAAATAATTGAACTAAGAATTATTTAAGTATCTCAATCTTAATAAAGATTAGGGGAAATAGTTTTTACTACCCCGGAACTATCGTCGAAAATCAAAAACCTCCCCTGAACTTCATTTTTTGAAGTTCACCCCCCTGGACTATTGTTTTCGGGCAAAAAACCCCTTTTGTCCATAATTAAATCAATTTTTTTGTGAATTCTTGGAATTTTTTACAATGTTTCTTGATTTTTAGGTTAATTATATTTTTTCGTGAATTTTTACGGTTTTTTTAGATTTTTTACAATTTTTTTAAAATTGTAAAAATGTGCATTGAAGGGGTTTTTTGCCCGAAAACAATAGTCTAGAGGGGTGAATTTCAAAAAATAAAGTTCAGGGGAGGTTTTTGATTTTCGACGATAGTTCAGGGGTGGTAAAAACTATTTCGATTAATATTAATGTTATAAATATTGAGTGTATATTAAATTAATTCTTTAGACTTTAAATTTATATTAAATATTTTTTTAATAGTATGAAAAATGAAAGAAGGTGATTTTCTATTATGAAATATTCACATCATAATATTAAATTATAATTAAAAAATTAAAAAAATAATTTAATAATTGAAATGCTAAAATACGAAAGAGAAAGATACTTTATTGAAGAACCAAAATATGTTAAATACCAAAATTATTTTCCTATGAAATTATTCTTGACAGTTTTTTTGGTGAGTAAAATAGACGAATGATAATTTTGACAGTCGTCTATACAAATACTTTTCATTTTCTCAAATATTCGCTGACAGAAAAATTACTTTTAATGTTAAGAAAATCATAAAAGTGAAAAATAAAAAGAGAATTTATAACTTTTCCTAAAATTAATTCAGTGAGAACTGTTGATTAATGAGTTTTAATAATATAAAAGGATGAGGATAGATATTTAAAAAAAGATACTAAAAATTACTCCCTCCATCCCACAAAGGATGTCTTCCTCGCATCCCAATATTCAGTAGGGAACGCATATCGAGGAGGCCGGATGAGACACTATTTGACCCCAAAAAAATCCGAATTTTTTTTTGAACGTACGTTAATCCTTAACGTACTTCCCAGAAAAAATTAGGGGCAAAATTGTCTCAAATAGTGAGTCTATCGGCCGTTTTAAGATACGTGCCGAAACAGTAAAAGCAAAAGCTAAAACGACATCCTTTGTGGGATGGAGGGAGTAATATTTTATAATCTAATAATCAAATATTTATGGTTATACATTTTCTCCAATATTTATAATTTATTTTTAACTTTTTACCATTTTTTATATTTTTTAACCACTTATAAAGTTTATATTAAAATATTATAGGATATTATAGGATTTCTAATGTAAGTCTTAAAACTATAGTGTCCAAAGTGAAAGAATTTTTAAACTATAAAAAATTATATTGTTTACCTTAAAATCTATGTTAGGTAAAGTTATAAGATATATTTTATAAAAAAATGGTTATATTTTTAGTTATCATTATAATATTATGGGTCAAATACATGATCTACATCATCAAAATAACATACGATAGGTACATAGAATATATTAAATAAATATTTATTGTAAACTTAAAGTCGTTAGAAAGTTAAAATTAAATTAACTTTGAAATGAAATGTTGTTATAATGAGTAACCTTTTGAATCTTTAAATTGATAATTAAAATTAGATGACACAACTCTGAATCCCACCTCTAGAAAAAAACGTGCAACTCAATATGCATGAGTCATATATTAAAAAAATAATAAAATAAATTGATTAATAGTTAGTTACTAATTTACAAGTTATCAATATACCTAAAATAATTAAATAAATATTTATCGTAAACTTAAAGTTCTTAAAACCTTAAATTTAAATCATTTTTTCAATTAATAACAAATGGATGAGGGTAAATTTGTGTAACGTAATATACTGTTATAAAAGTGCATAAAAGATTTCACTCATGGATTCTTAATGCAAGTGACAAAATGTTGATGAAGTTGATATAAATAAGAAAATTAAATAAGAAATCATGTTCTAAGCCATAAATTTTAGGGAAAAAAGATAAAAGTTATGGATTAGATGAGATACATAAATATTCAAACGTTATTATCATCTTAATCTAATAAAAAATATTTTAAATAATATTAAAAGTTTAATGACTTAACTATTACTACTATTATTATTCTAATCCAAAAATTTAAGAAAGTATATTTTTTTTCTTCAAAAGATAACAAAATATGATATTATTACGAAAAGAAGAAAAAAAATAAAGGACAAGTATATTAACAAAGTTATCCCTTTTATTAAATTATAATCATAATTATTTTTAGACTATTTTTTAATTATTATTGTTGTTTTTATTTTTTATTTCATGCATTGCCATTATTAAAATAAGAACTAGAAAGAAAGAAATATGAGAGAAAAAAAATGATAATTATTTTAGTTAAAAATTAAAAAACTATAAAAAATATGTAAAATAAATAATAAATTATCTTGCCTCAATAAACCATTTTTTAATAAAAAAAAATGAAAACATTTTTATAATCTATTATTCTTAAGAATATATATATACACAAATATTAAATTACTTATGTTTGATTTCGTAAAATTTGTTATGATTATGAATTATTTTTCCTTAGCTAATTATGTGATTTTTTATCATACATAAATATGAATAAAAATAGTTTGTACATTTAATTAAATCATAATTTTTCATTAAATGTTAAATTTATTTTTTTATTGAGTTTGGTTTTTTAAAGAAAAATTCATTGTACATAATTATTTACATTATTTGGAGAACTAGAATAAAAATAATTTTAAATATTATTTTAAATATTTAAATTTCAATTTATAAAAGTAAATTACTTAATTAAGTTAAATTTGTTTTAATTTTAAGAACTAAAAATTAAATTATTTCAGAATTAATAAAATATTTTTTTGTCAACACTAACATTAAAACATCAATACCAATACTAATATACTGCTTACAATATAGTTTAAACACCATAATAAAATTTTATGTTAATTCCATTTTTTAGACATTATTAAAACTTTTATATTATACCAAAAATATTTTGTGTGAAATACATTTTTTTGTACATAAATATGATATTTTAACATTTTCAAATCTAAATAAATTTCGCACGTGCAACGTCACGTGCCAAAATAACCTAGTATAAAGAAAAACATTATAAAACGTGCTCTAAAACGAACTATTTTAAGTGACTTTTTCTTTATGATTAAATTGCCACCGGTCGGTCGAACATTACAATAGCAGAGATTAAATTCATGATCTTACAACATAAAAATTATATACACTAACCGGTTGAATTATAAACTCGTGTGCAACATTATATATTGTTGGACAAGAAAAAAACTTTTAAAATGTTATTATATAATGAAGTATAAACTTTAGTACAATAAATCATTGCAAGAGAAAGGATAAAAAAATCATTACAAAAGCTTCATATTGATAAATAGAGCTTACAACATCAAATTATTTCAAATACACGATATGAAGATGAATAAATAAATAAAGAAGAAAGCACATTAATGATAATGAAAACAAAAATAGTAACTCTGCTTTAATTTGTTGCCTTAATTAGGAGAGGAATTTGGCAATGTTGGGACGTGATTTGCACATCATCTTCAAAGGCGTAGCAAGGTGCATGGACGTGACCACTGTTTCAGTCATATCAATTTCTTCTCCATTGACTTTGTCCCATTCAAAGCATTGGAGCAACGAGTCCAAGGTCAAGCTAATAATTCTGTTGGCTAAGCCGTCTCCCGGACAAGCTCTCCTGCCCATCCCAAATTGTATTAGTTAATTTTAGAGAAAAAAAAAGATTTATATACTTACCACAATAAGGCCTTTGATGATGTCATCCGTGTAGTAATCAGGTTCAGATTCCTGAAGATTGAGCTGAAAAGAAAAAGAAAAAGAAAAAGATAAGTAACCTTATGCAATTATTTAAATTCGACTTGCGCCCACTGTAATCTGTATTAGTCGAGAAATACACTTTCGATGCCTCACTCTTATTGTCCATGAACCTTTCAGAACTCGGGGTCGCGGTGGATAGCCCATTGGTTCACCATCAGTATCGTGTCATCATCGCATGCCGAGAGCGTCAAAAATAAGTATTCAATTAAGTGTAAATTGAAAGAAAAATTATAACTTACTCTATCCATAATGGACCTATAGATAACGGTAAGAGAATCGTCCACAAAGACCTCTAGGATTTCATAGTTTTTGTTTTAACTTCGTCGTCACTGAATTAATTGGTTGGTTCTGAAACTAAAATAAAAATATAACAGTTAAACAGTAAAATAATCTTAGTTAAGATATTGTGGTCACCAGATTGTAGTCAATTTTGGCCAAACTGAAATATGTTGGTGGAATACTCAAGTACAAGAAGAAAAAAAATTTGTTGGAGAATTTTTTATTTGTTCTGTCCATGCTGCGGCGTTGTAGTATTTAGACTATACTGATTCTTTTCCATTTTATTATTAAATATAATTGTTTGACTAAATATAATGTAGTTGGACTATACTGATTCTTTTCCATTTTGTTATTAAATATAATTTGTTGACTAAGTATAATATATAGTTTTTGAGCCCTCCACGGAGAAATTATAATCCATCCTAATTCACTTTGACTGTTAGTCGTGCTTCCTGCGGAAAAAATATTTCTCATCGGCATAGTGTGGGGTCATGTGATGATGATTCGTGCGATTTCTCCACTGAGTATTTTTGTTATTATTATTTTTTTTAATAAGCAGAGATTATATTAGAAACCAGTCATGAAGATCATGACGAATATTAGGGCTGAACACGGGTCGGGTCGGATCGGTTTTAGGTCTGACCTACCACCGACCCGCCTAAAATTTAGCGGGTCGGTTCGGGTCGGTTATAGGTATATATAACCGTGGGTTGGCGGGTGTGGCGGGTCGGATCGGTTATTGGCAGGTTGGTGGTTATATTTTTGGGCCTAAAATAATGGGCCATCTTAACAAAAAAAAAAAAAAACTCAACCTTTCTTTCCTCCAACTTGGGCTGAGCCCATCAGCCAAACCTAACAAACCTAAAACAAAAACAACATCTCATCTTCTTCCTCCAACAAACCCTAAACAGAAACAAAAATATCTAGCCGTCCAAATCAAAATCAAAACCAAATAACAGATCTAACTTTTATCATACAAAAAACTAGATCTTTTTATCAGATCTATAAACCTCCACATGATAAACTTTTCTTAAATCTAGATCTAACTTTACAAGAAAAAATCAAATCAATAACAGAAAAAATCAAATCTAGATCTAACTCATACGAATTAATAACCAGAGAAATAAATAGCATTCAAATTAACATCAACACCAAACCTCAGATCCAGAACAACAAAACCCACAAATTGAACATAAATTTAGTATTAAACATAAATTAACATTAAAACAATAAAAGCCAAAAATTGTTTTCAGTAGTGTCAAGGAAGTTTACATAGGTAAAATTCGCAAAATTGCTCCGATCCGAAAATCCCTCTATTGCTCCGATTCGAAAATCCCTCTCACCGTGGCGTCCTCCGGCGCACAGTCCGCCCTCTCTCGACGGAAGCCGCCATCTTCGTCATCAACATCATCATCGTCAAAGAAAAATTAATTAACCAACAGAAGGGATATCAGTAACAATTCCATGTCTTAGCCGGAGTAGATAATGGTGTGTAGATGGAGGAGGCGGAGAGGGTGAAGAGATCGGGTTTGAGATTCACGGAGAGATGGGTTTGTGATTGTTTGTTTGGAGAGGGAGAGTGAGGAAGAAGAAAGAAGGAAGAAAAGAGGAGAAAAGAAAAATAGGCAGCGGCTAATGAATGAAAAAATGAGAAAGAGATGTATATATACTTAGGGTTAGGGTTAGGGTCGGGTCGGGTCGGGTAGGTTATTTTGCAATATATGTAAAATTGACCCGCGAACCGACCCGCCACTGAATGAGCGGGTCGGTTATGTATCTGTATATGGGCGGGTTGGCGGTTTTTTAAGTTTTGGCGGGTTGGGTCGGTTCGGGTTGGCGGGTCATTTGTTCAGCCCTAACGAATATAACAAAAGTCAGCTGTCCAAGCTAGGCAGCACAAGCAGAAAACGAAACCAACAAACTAAGAAAGCAAGAAAGATAAACCTTCGGGCTCAGGAAACAACAACTTGACTACTAAAAAGCCAAGCCGGAGTCTGCATCATATCAGCTAGACTGAAAGCAAATGAATGATCCTTACTCTTCAGCCACCAATGCCATAAGGAGAATATCATATTCACACACTGCCATTCCGTTACCTCTTTCTGCCTAAAAACCTTCGCATTCCGGCTTTTCCACAGGGACCAAATCACCGCGTAGAACAGAGTTGCCCATTGCCTGCCAGAGAGCTTGTCGTGGCTTGGAAAATAATGTCCCCAAGATCTCCAAAGACTCGCGAGATCGCGAGGTTGGCACCACACCACCCGAAGCCAACGCATGATCAACTCCCAAACCCTCCTGGCCACCGCACATCCTAGGAAGAGATGAGTAGCATCTTCCGAGCTGCTATTACACATTGGACAGCTATTCTGATCTTCCGTGATCATGTTACGTCTCTCTAAGAACGTCCTGGTCACTATTCTTCCCCTCAAAGATAGCCACAAGAAAAACTCAACCCGAAACGGAACCAGCCCCGTCCAACAGGACTGAAGCAGGGGTATGGAATCGTACCTTGTTGCCTCCCATTTCTTATATCCCGAATGCACCAAGTATTTCCCGGTTTGTTCGAGATCCCAACGGAGCACATCCTGGTGGCCCCCCCTAGGCGGAGCTGGCAACCGATCACCTAAGCTCGCCCACTCCTCATTCTCCCACTCAAACAGCCCGCGCCTCCACTCTCTATGCCACTCCCAGACCGTCCCTTCCCAATGGCCGAAATCCTTGACAGTCCCCTGCTGAGCTTTCGATAAATGGTACAGTGTGGGGTCAATATGAATTAATTAATTTGTATTTGACAAGATACTTAAATAATTCCTAGTTCACTTATTTATCAATTATTAATTAATTAATATTAATTTAAGAAAACATTATATAAGAATATTAATTAATATTCTTAAATAAATTAAAAATTAATTAAATAAAAATTCAAATAAAATTCAAGAATTTAATTAAATATATTGTCAAATACAAATTAATTAATTCATATTGTTGAATTACTCCCAAAAGTTTATATGAGCATCAAAAAATAAAAACTAATAAAATTTTACCATAAATATATATTTTTCAAAATAAATAAAAACCCAATATGGTATTAAGATGTCAATATTTAGTTTGACCGCAATAAAAAAATATTTTTTTCAAATAGTGAAAATTTTGCATGCTTAATTAAATAAATACTATAAGAATGAAAATTTTAAAATATTAATAGGAAAAATTAACATCGCACAAAAAACCTATTGTAAAAAAACTAATACATCAATTTTAATTACAGAGTCAGCGAATGTTTGAGAAAATGAAAAGTATTTGTATAGACGACTGTCAAAATTATCAGTCATCTATTTTACTCACGAAGAAAATTGTCAAGAATAATTTCATAGGAAGATAATTTTGTATTTAAATTATTTAAGTAATTTTTGTGTTAATTATAATTTAATATTATGATGTGAATATTTCATAATAGAAAATCACCTTCTTTCATTTTATAATTTATTTTTGCTAACTTTCTTAACTCGCAATACTAATTATATTTTTCTATGATAAATTATTTACTAATTTCAAATTTTTACTAAAAGTTAAATATATTATAATTATTTATTAATTAAGTAAAATGGTCATTTAATAAAATTAAATATATTTTTTGGTAAACTATATAAAGAAACCTAGAATTTACAAAATATCCCATTTTGAACTCAATAGTCTTGAAAGTTGCAATAAATTTACAATTTTAGTTTGTCTAATAATTAGAAAATTAAAAAAATGTTAAAAATATATATCCATAAGTTATTTAATTATTTTATCAATCACTAATTATTTTAATTTGTTATATTGACTTTATATTATTTTTAATGTTCTACTAATTAAAATAGTTGAAACATTACCTAACAATAAGACCTTTAATTTATTATTCATTATTGAACATGAAATTATGAATAAAAAGACTAAATACCAACATTGTTAAGAGCGTGTAATAGGCATGCTGGTCCAATTTTTTTAACATGTACTAAATTCAAACGCATTTTTTTTAAATTAATTGAATAGTTTAATTAATTAAAATATATTTACTAAATTACTGTTTAAAATTCTATTATACCTTTAAGTTTTTTAATAATTTAAAAGTATAATAGTAATTTTAAAAAATAAGGCTTTTCATGCTTTTTATATAGTATAGATTTATAAGGTGTGAGAATAGTAGAGTACAAAAATTGTTGGCAAAAAGAATCTTCATTTCCATTTGGTTAGAATGAAATCAAGTAGTTTTTACCAGTATTACTCTCCACTATGAAAAACTCCACTTGTTGTTGCTCGGGTGTGGATATAGATTAAGGCATGGAATTCAAATTTTACGTACTTCGTGCACGATATCCTTAAGTTTTTAACTTATATTCTATCTTGATAGAATTAAAATTGTACTAGTTTAAGGTGGGCTGATAATCTCTTAAAATTATATTTTTTTAGGGCGGTTTTAGTAATTTTTTACAATTGGGGATTTTTTTTCCCCACTCTAACACTACAATAACTATTACTAGCTCTGTAATGGAATTACAAGTATTTAACAACTATAGTATACTTCTGGATGTAATTAATAATAGTATATAATTAAAAGGTATTTTTACAGTGCTCTCGTCTATTTTTGGGCACCGTGATATACATTGTTGAATAGGGGTGAGATCGGATTGGTGGATCTGACCGATCCGACCCGATCCGATCCGAGCTCATCCATCCGACCCGATCCGACATGCTGTCGGACAAGGTTTCGGTGGAGGCCGTCGGAATCCGAAAATGTTCGGATTCCGACGGTCAGATTGTCGGAATCCGACGGATTCCGATAATCTAAATCATAACCCAACCCAATTAATTCCAACCAAACCCGCTTGCTGCTCCCTCTCCACCGATTCGGCCCTCCCACTCCAAACAAACAAACATAAACACCACTGCTTTCCCTCACCGCCATCTCCGTCGCTCCGATTCGGCCTCACCACCAAACCACCCATTCCCGACCAAAAAAATACCCAATCGCCATCGCCATCGCCATCGTCATCGTCATCATCTCCGATCCAACCCCGACCAAACAAACACCCGATTTCCATCTCAATCGCCAAACCCAATCACCAAAACCAACAAATCCTAGCCCGACCCAGTAATTCCGTCACCGAACCATCCACCACCCAATCACCCAATTCTCATCTTCAATTTTTCAACCCATCACTAAATCGCCAACCTAAACCATCTGATTTTTGTCTCCTCCAATTATTGGTATTGTGCTTGTGCGTTTGCTGCAAAAAGAATGAAAGAAAAAAAAAAGAAAGAAAAGAGAAGCAGAGAAGAGAGTAGAGCGAACAAAAAAAAGGAAAGAAAATAAAAGGGAGCAGAGAAGAGAACAGGAGAAGATAAACAAAAGAAATAAGAGATGGGCTGCGGCCCAACAAAAAGAAAAGAAAAGAGAGTTGGGCACGTGACATCAAGTCTTTATTCGAACAATATTTTTGTAGCATGTACATAGAAAATAAATTATACTTTAAATTTTCTTTCTGATAAATCCGAAAAAATCCAAAAATTCGACCGAACCGATCCGATTCCGAACTCGTTAGATAAGTTTCGGATTACCTAACAAAAAATCCGAAAAAATTAGATCCGGAATTATCCGAATCCGAACTTATCCGATCCGAACTCGTCAGATTCCGATCCGAAATCCGAATTCTCACCCCTACTGTTGAATTTAATTTTGATGGTCAGATCTTCAAGAGAGACTTAAAAAAGTAATAAATTAAAAAAATCACAATTTTAATTAATAATCTTAAGAAAAAAATCAACTTATTTACAAAAAGTAATTACACATTAAGAATTCTCGAATTTATATTTAGAAAAAAATAATAATGCACATTAATACATACTTAAAAGATTGATTAATGGTCTTGTTTGTGGATTTTTTTCTTCGCAAGCAATTTTGCAATTGGTCTTTTTCTTTTCTTAATTTCATTGAATAATTCGGTACGAGTTTTGTCGAGCTCTCAAAAATAGGTGATTCTCTTAATTTTATTTTCTTCATTCTTAAAATTCGAACTCGAGACCTTAATTAAGGTTAAATAAGTCTAATGTTGTTATCAATTGTTGTTTTTAATTAAGAAAAACCAAACAATGGCATACAATTAAAAAAAAAAAGCATAAGAAATAAAATAAATTCGAGAATTGAAGGAGGAGGATGGTGAGGTTAGCGCACCCGGTGGTCGCTAAGTTTATCATTTTCATTTTAGTTAGTCCCTAATAACCATTTTTATTCAATCCGGTCCTACGCGTTATATACGTTAGTCGCAAGAGGTCTCTTTTGTAAGGGGTCACGCAACTTTTGAGAAGATTAGCAGCCGTTTGAGGTCTCTGGTGGTTGTGGATGATAATACTATTGCGAGGACAAGACTAGATGTTGCGAGGTTTCTAGTTTCCTCAGATCGTATAAGCATTAACGAATCCATGCAGGTAACGGTTGGTGGGAAAATTTTTGAGATTCTCTGCAAAGAGGAACCCATGCATGGGGCTGTCTCTAACATAGATTGGATGGTGGGGGCGCGGGCAGAATTCGATAGGTCAGATGGGTCGTCTGAGGAGGAAGTTGGCGAGTGGGAGACCACTAGGGAGGGAGATATGATTGTACCAGAAGGGGATAAGGATGATGATGACCGAGAAGCGACTGGGGTTTTCCGATCAGCATGTGAGATTACGCACGGGGTTGCTTTACCCCTCGTAACGGTGAGACAAAGGGGGGAAAAATTAAAAAACTGGTGGGTCAAGCTGGTAGCCTTGAAACGGCTCAGTCTGTTGTGGGGTCGAGATATGTTCAGAAAGCAGAACATGAGGAGATTGCTAGAATGAACCTGGTACGAGATGCCACGATGATAGACCCCGAATCGTGGAATGTGGGAAGATTGCTCTCGCTAACAGAGCTCGTTAATAAAGAGGCTTTTCTTTCTTTCGATAAGGAAAGATTTAACGCTGAGTTGGAGCAATTCAATTGATTGTTGACCGCGCGTCGAACACGTCAAATATAAGGGTGAAATAAGTATGGAATTGGGGGTAGAAATACAACTTATCACTGTCTACAATGGTTTGTAGATGATGGTAAGAGGATCGTCCACAGAGACCTCTAGGAAACGTAGTTCTTGAGTTTGACTTCCTCGTCACTGAGTTTTGGTTGGGTGTTATCTGAAACTAAAGACAAAACAGAAAATAATGAAAACAGTTTAAAATATAAAATAGTATTGGCCGAAGTCTAGGCCAAGACTGCGGGCTAGATTGGGAAAAAGTCTTGTGATACGGAATTCCAGGTAAGGGCGATGGGTGAGCTTGCGTTCTTATGCATTGATCATAGACTGAAGTATGTTCATCTCTTCTTCATAGTACTGCTATAGAGGGGAGGAACTCCTTTTCCCTCCTATCTTCCCTCCTCTTCAAACTATCTGGCGGGTACTCCCTCTCCTGATAATCCTAGCCAAGGGACACCTTGCTGGTTAAAGGGTTTATCCGTTTGACTGCTGTCTTGAATGGTTGCTCACCTCTTCAATGGCACAGGGGAAGACAGTACCTAGGCTAAGTTCCTAGGTTGTCAATCTGGTCTCTACCTATTTTACCTATTCTTCTAGTCTGCTCGAGACTAGTCACCTACTCCGTCTAGCCGGCGGGTACTCCCTCTCCTTCTAGGCTGGTTACAACTCTTCTCTCCTAGAGAACAAGGATGATCAAACCTTGGCTCTAGTGAGTAAGCGATGGATTAAGTTCAAGAATAAATAAATACAAAGAAAGAGATTGTGAAGAACGGATTGTGTCTCACGATTGCATTAAGAACTTCAGCTCATCACCCTTACCAAGAATGGGGTTTTTAGTTACTCATACTCATGGATAAAAGATGAAGAAATTAATTTGCATAAATATCTTAAATCCGAAATAAATTCGGAGCAAGGTTTTTAACAATGGTAAACTAAGAAAGAAGGATTGCGTAGCTATTTGGTTCCGAGATTGGATGCGGACAGAGGAGAATAATGTTCAGCTAAAATAGCCATAAGAACCTCTGTCCCAATCCAACTCAAACTCCTAAAATATCCTAAAAGATAATTACAATTTAATTGTTCATAAACTAAATCGCTAAATAATAGAGAGGGAGATCCCATTCGGGATTCTACATAAGATTGTCTTCAGATCCCTCTAAAATAGCGGAACAGCTGCTACGTGCCAGCTGTGAGAGTCCATCTCCAAAAATACTTCAATCGCTCCAAGCTGCAGTCTGATCGCAAAGGAGTCTTGGCCGAAGTCTAGGCCAAGACGATTCTGGTTAGCGCACTGCGTCAGATACGATCTTGTCTAGGCCAAGATCCAGGCCTAGACTCGAATAAACAGCTTCAACTCTAAAATTCGTGAACTCTTCTCATTCAGCCTCCAAACCAGACCTGATCAAATGTGGGAAAAGAAAGGGAATATCAATAGAATTACTGTCCAAAATAACTAGAAAATGGACAATAAAACATGATGAAATGCGATGCAATCAAACTCCCCACACTTAAACAATGCTTGCCCCCAAGCATATAGACTCAAAGACTCAATAAAAATTAAAAACACTTCAAAACAAAATAGACATCATGAATCCCCCGGACTTTCTCGATTTCAGATTGCTTACCCCTCTACTGAAACTGCCAAGACACTTCACTAGAGTACCCAATGCAAGACTAACAAGGAATGATCAATACCCCGGACATACACCTTCCACATGGTATCAAGACACCCTACTAGATTAGATGATAGAGTATAGGGCAACAAGGTTCACCAAGGATTTGAGTCCCACCAAGTGTCGTCTATCAAAAAGTGCCTAAAGACTGGTGCCATTTAAATCACTTTGACAGAAATTTTTCTTCTTTTATTTTCCTTTATGTCTTTAGCAATTTTTTTCTGACAATTCAAGTGTCTTTTCTATGATAAATTTTTTTCTTTTATAGACACGGCACATAGACAGAGCTTGTCCTTTTCAGCGGGGACTTCCACCTTTGCTATGTCTGTCCTATGACATTCCAACACCTTTATTTGTCTCACACTACAACAGATAGAACGACACACTCAAATCCGGGCAGCAAACCTCATCATCCTAATAAGAATTAAGGTCCTAGCTAGGTGTCCTTACGACCATATGGATGGCTAACGTTCGGGAAACATCAGATTAAATGCCCCTTAGGCATTGATCATTTACGCTCATTCGCATCCCTGTTACTAAAGCATTGTATTCCCTAGAAAAGTGTCTACATGCAATCCCACCAAAAGACTAAACAATCTAAGCAAGAAAACAGGGATTCGGATGTTCACAACAAAACAAACTCAAAACATGCATAAAAATACCAATAAAAATCATGCAAATGACTGACTCTATACTGGACATACTGATATAAAAATAAAAATTAAAACACACTAATTTGACTCACAAAAACAGACGCAAAACACACAATCAAACATTCAATATTCACAAAAACACAAGACATACTAACACCCTCCCCACACTTAAAAGTCACAATGTCCTCATTGTGTGGAGAGAAACAAAAGAAAAACTAAACAGAGAAGTAAAAGAAAGGAAAAGCACGACCTGGGGGCAGAAGCAACTCATGTTGCTTGGCTCTTGGGATTTTGGCCAGAGGCTTGGCCTAGATCAGAGGCAGGAGAGTCCTTCGGCTTTGGATCTCTCGGAGCTGGAGGGCGCATTGATTGGTGTGGTGACTTCGCTGGCTGTAATGATGGTTCTGGTGCTTCCTCCTCATCGGATGACTCGGAGTCTGAGCTCAGATTGTCGTGAAGGTCTTTGAGGAGTTTGAAGTGGGCCTGGAGGTGCTGGTATACGTGGAGGACGTTTGTCCTGGTGAGCTTCATCTGCTCAAGGAGGACATCCTGCCTGTCATTAAGACATTGGGCCCATTGAGGCGCCACTTCTGCACTGCTGGATGCGGGAGGCTGGTCTTGATTCTTGCCTTGGTCTAGACGCTCAAGGATTATCTTCTGCTGCTCAAGAATGAGCAGCTGTCGTGCTTGGAATTCCTTGGCCCACGCTGGAGGCTCACTGGTGCTACTGGTAGGAGGATCTTGACGGGTGTCTTGGCCTAGATCATCTGCAGCATCAGGAATGGGGGTGTCGTGGCCAGCGTCTTGGCCTAGATCCTGGGCAAGATTGCCCTCTGCTTCTTCTCCTGGAATGATAATGGGTCGTAGCTTGTACTTCCCTCCATTCTTCTTCGAGAAAATGTGCTCCGAAACCGGCGTAAATCCTGTATTACATGCAACAAACTCTCCTTCCAAATGGAAATGTCCCATTTGGTCGAAGGATCTAAAACCAAGGATTTTCGGGGAACACCATGAATGTAAATCAGAAGCAATAGGATCTAAACTAGCAGTTTGCATAGCAAGCCAAGTTATCAAAGACCCAAAGATCAGTTTTGTTTTGGACTCACGGGCATGCAACACTTCAACCAAATACAAGCCTAAGTTGACCTTTTTCTTGTGCAAAATGCACCACAACAGAAACAATTCAGACTTGGCTAAATTTCCAGAGACCTTTGTCTTCCCCGAGAGGTTGATAGACAAGACCCTATGGAGCATTCTAAGCGCAGGGTTTAGTATGGCGTGTGCCTTAGAATTCCTATCAAATTTTGCATTTTGATCACCCGTAATTTCCCTAAAAGCTACATTATTGTCCCAATCAGTGGGATAATCAAATATAGCCTCATCACCAAAGGCAAATCCAAGCAGAGAATTAAAGGCATCAATAGACAAGTGGCTCCATTTGTCACACAACCTAAAATTAACAATTTCGGGGGCTGCAAAATCAGGTTTGTCTCTACCCCTAACATACAAGGCAGGTTCATCAAACCAAAAGGTTGTGTGGAACTCAAGACACAACTCAACATAAGCATCACACTCAAGAGACATAAAAGGTACCCAACCAAGAGCATACACATATTCCCTAATTTTATTCCCTAAAGCCATCTCATTCAAGAAATCAAACTCCAAACGAGCATAAGCAGGAATATCACAGGTATGCATATCACGCAACTTAGATTTATGGTCGGGGGTATCAAATGTTAACCACCCCTTGAGTGTGTGCAGAGGAGGAAGAGATCGTACCTTTGGAGTCTTGGCCGCAGTTTTGGCCAAGACTAAATCGTTTTCGTCGTCCTCATCTGAATCCTCCACGACCGCCTTCTGTTTCCCTTTGCTCTTGGCAGTGGAAGGAGCGGCAGTGGTCTTGCCTGAATTAGGGTTCGGCGGAGGTGGGGACCGAGCTGCAATTGGGGTTTTCGCCGGCTTCTTAGTCGGTGTCTTTTTGTGAGCCACCTGCTTGACTCGCCCGGACTTCTTGGGCGGCGCAGTGGCTGATTTCTTCTTCGCCGGAGGTGGCGGTGGTGGTGTGGTAATGGTGTCGTCAACGGCAGAAGCGGGAGTGGGTTTGTTCTTTGCAGCGGTGGTCGGAGCTGGGTTAGAGGCTCCGGCAGCTGCCATCTTCTTTGCATGCCTGCTGGCTCGACGGGCTTCTCTGTCTCCAGTCGTCGGCGGGGCAGAGGTCTTCATCCTCTTCGCGAGAGGGACTTCATCGGAGTCCTCATCAGAAACGACCACCGCTCGGTCGGCTCCCTGGACACTTTCCTCTGATTCCTCAGGTAAATCGTCTTCGGAGGACATAGAATCGTCGTCTTCCAGCGCCTCCAGCAGGCGACGTGCGGCGGCGGTGGAGTTGGTCGGCATTCCAGTCGGCGCAGCTCCACGGAGGTCGTCGCTCTCTGCAGGGACGGTTGAAGGCGAAGGACGGCTGGGTGCAGTCATTGTTGGAGATGGAGAAGAAGCTGAAAGGATTTTCGGATGTTTGGGCTTTTCGTGTACTGCGCGATTTTGATTTGGGAAGAAGAAGGAGAAAGGTATTATGCTTTTATCTCAGGTGGGAGAGGTTTGATTTGTATTGGTCGTGGGAAGATCGTGTCAGAGTGGGAGAGAATGTGCAGAGGTGGTGGTTTTAATTCCCACGCTGCCTAATTAATTCAATTTAATTGATTTTTGGAGCTGTCCGTTCCAAAAGCAATTAAATGACTTAATTAGGCTGAGCTGACACGTGTCTCACTATTTAAAAAAGGCTCTTCACACGCTAGCCAGTCTAGCTCTCAGTCTTGGCCAAGATCTTGGCCACGACTACTTCAATTTTCCCCACACTAAATTTCCTGCACAAAAACGAAAACTACCCGGAAATTAAATGTGACAAAAACAAGTATTTACATCCTAAAATTTTAAAAGACACAAGGGTTGCCTCCCTTGCAGCGCCCTTATTTTAAGTCCTAGGCTTGACTCTCAATTTTTCTTCAGTTGTTTTGAGGCGGCTCGTCCACCTTTTCTGAAACTTTATCTTCCTGAAAATTTTCAAAGAACGGCTTCACTCTCTGGCCGTTCACCTTGAGCTCGGCACCTGTTTTCTCATTCCTAATATCTACTGCACCATGCGGGTAAATGTTAGTAATAACAAAAGGGCCTTCCCAACGAGTTTGTAATTTTCCAGGAAATAATTTAAAACGGGAATTATAAAGAAGAACTTTCTCCCCTGTGTGGAGAGGTTTTCCAATAATTCTCTTGTCGTGGTAAGCTTTCATTCTGACCTTGACAATCAACTGATTGTCATAGGCTAGGTCCCTCAACTCCTCTAGCTCGTGGAGTTGTAATTTTCTTTCTTGGCCAGCCTCATCATAACTTAGGTTGCATTTTCGTATTGCCCAATACGCTTTGTGTTGCAATCCTACTGGCAAGTGACATGTCTTCCCATAGACAAGCTTGTATGGTGTCATCCCGATTGGTCCTTTGTAGGCCGTTCTACAGGCCCACAATGCGTCATCTAACCGCTGGCTCCAATCGCGTCTGTCTAGGCCTACTGTCTTGGCCAAGACTGACTTCACCTCTCTATTTGACACTTCGGCCTGGCCGTTTGTTTGAGGGTGATAGGCTGTGGATACCCTATGTGTGATGCCATATTTCCTGAAAAGAGAAGTTAAAATCTTGTTGCAGAAGTGGGTTCCTCGATCACTAATGATCCCTCGAGGAATCCCAAATCTGTTTAAGATATTAGTTTTAATAAAGGAAATAACAGTTCTAGCATCATCATTTTTAGTGGCTTTCGCCTCTATCCATTTTGATACATAATCCACAGCTAAAATAATATATTTGTTGCCAAAAGAAGTAGGAAAAGGTCCCATAAAATCTATGCCCCATATATCAAATATTTCACAAGAAAGAATAAAATTCATAGGCATTTCATTTCGAGAACTAATGTTTCCCACTTTTTGACATGCCGAACAAGTTTTACAAAATAGAGCACTATCCTGAAAAATTGTCGGCCAATAGAAACCAGCCTCTAAGATTTTTAGGGCTGTCCTTCTAGCTCCAAAATGGCCTCCGCATGCTTTGGAGTGACAGAATTCTAGTATAGACTTGGTTTCATCCTTAGGTATACATCTCCTTAGCAATTGATCGGACCCTATCTTCCATAAATATGGGTCATCCCAAACATAATACTTACTGTCATGCTTGACCTTTACCTTCTCATAGGTAGTCATGTCACCATAGTATTTACCTGTTGCTAGGTAATTTGCTATTTCAGCGTACCATGGTCGCGGGTTTGGCTGGAGTCTAGGCCTAGACTCCTGGCTAGACAGTGCGACAGAAAACAGCTTCTCGTCTGGAAATTCTGCTTTGATCTCGTTTGTGTCTCCCTTTGCTAGGCAACGGCTTAGATGATCTGCTACAAGATTTTCCCTTCCACTCTTGTCCTTAATTTCCAGATTGTGCTCCTGCATAAGAAGAATCCAACGGATTAATCTTGGTTTAGCATCATGCTTAACCAAAAGATATTTCAATGCGGAATGATCTGAAAATACAATAATTTTAGTGCCCAATAAATAAGATCTAAATTTTTCCAGGGCAAAAACTATTGCAAAGAGTTCTTTTTCAGTTGTGGTATAATTCCGTTGGGCATCATCTAGCATCTTCGATGCATAGTAGACGACGTGGGGGTCTTTCCCTTTCTTTTGGCCAAGAACCGCGCCAACAGCAGCATCACTCGCATCGCACATCAGCTCGAACGGCAAGCTCCAGTCTGGTGGTTGGATGATTGGTGCTGTGGTCAGTCGTTCCTTCAGCTCTTCGAAGGACTTCTTGCACGCTTCATTGAAGTCGAACTCCACCTCTTTTTGTAGTAACTTGCACATCGGTTCAGCCACCTTTGAGAAGTCCTTAATGAACCTACGGTAGAAACCTGCATGACCAAGAAAACTACGAACCTCACGCAAGCATGAGGGGTAAGGCAAGTTCTTGATAATGTCAATTTTGGCTTGATCAACCTCAATGCCTTTCTTAGAGACTACATGTCCAAGGACAATCCCTTGATCTACCATAAAATGGCACTTTTCAAAGTTTAAAACTAAACATGTATCAACACATCTTTTTAAAATATTTTCTAAGTTATGTAAGCATTGGTCGAAGTCATTACCATACACGGTAAAGTCGTCCATAAACACTTCGATACTTCTCTCAACATACTCAGAAAATATGCTTACCATGCACCTTTGAAAGGTGGCTGGCGCATTACAAAGCCCAAACGGCATGCGCCTATAGGCAAACGTTCCAAATGGACAAGTGAACGTTGTCTTTTGTTGATCTTCGGGAGCAACGGGGATTTGGTGAAACCCCGAGTATCCATCTAGGAAACAGTAGTGAGACTTTCCAGTAAGTCTCTCTACCATTTGATCGATGAAAGGCAGCGGGAAGTGGTCCTTCCGAGTGACTTGATTCAGCCTTCGGTAGTCAATACATACCCTCCATCCGTTTTGAATTCTGGCTGTTCTTTGAGCGCCATCTTCTCCTTCGATCACTGTTGTTCCAGTCTTCTTAGGGACTACCTGCACAGGAGATACCCAATTACTATCTGAGATAGGATAAATAACACCCGAATCTAACAACTTAATTATTTCTTTCTTAACAACTTCCATCATAGGAAGGTTTAATCTCCTCTGGGGTTGCCGAATGGGTTTCTTATCCTCTTCCACATGTATTTTGTGGGTACAGATGTTAGATGATATCCCCTTGATGTCTGCCATCGTCCAGCCAATCGCCTCCTTGTGTTCCTTCAAGACAGCTATCAATTTATCTTCTTCCACTCTTGATAGCTTGGCTGAAATTATGACGGGTAGTGTGTCATCTAGGCCTAGATAGACGTACTTCAAGTGACCTGGTAGGGATTTCAATTCTAACTGTGGTGCCTGCACGACAGAAGGTAAGAATTTAGGACTCGTTGATTGCACATATTGACAATTAACTACTTTTCTTCTATTGTTGGCAGTCTTGGCCGGCGTCTTGGCCAAGATCGAGGCCAAGACTAAGTCTTCTTCTTCTTGTTCGGCCAAACTGTCCACCATTTGTTGGAGTTCCTCCTGATCTCCAGTGCGGTCTTCTAGCTCTGGCAGTGTTTGAGTGGAAATTCCCCTGGTCAAAACATACTCAAGGGGATCGTTATGATAAATGTCAGCTATTTCTTCTGTAATTGGATCCAAAACATCCAAAAAACTAACACAATGCAAGTCGTTTGGGTGTTTTAAAGCATCTGAAATGCTGAACTTAATTGTCCTTCCACAAAATTCCAGAATTATGCTTCCTTCGAAGCAATCTATCTTTGCTTTTGAGGTTCTTAGGAAAGGTCTTCCTAATAAAATGTCAGTGGTACAAGATGGCAATTGAACATTCATCTCAACTATATAAAAATCAACTGGATAGATAAAATCATTTACCATTACCAGGACATCAGTCACTACTCCTTTAGGTCGGATGATTGTTCGATCAGCTAACTGTATCACCAAGTCAGTCTCCTTCATGGTTCCAATCTTCAAGGTCTCGAATTCACTTAGAGACATTACATTGATACCAGCCCCTAAATCACAGAGGGCTTTCTCAATGGTTTTGTTCCCTATTTGGCATGGAATTGTGAAGGTTCCTTGATCCTTGCACTTCTCTGGGAGTTGTTGTACTGCTGAAACGTTGTTGGATAAATTTACCCTTTCTACACCTGCAATTTTCTTTTTATTAGTGCACAATTCTTTAAGGAATTTAGCATAAGAAGGGACTTTTGCAATTAAATCCAACATTGGAATATTCACGGCTATTTTTCCAAAAACAGTCATGAAATCCCTCATTTCATCTTGTCTTTTTTCTTTTGAAGATCTCGGGGGAAATGGTGGAATGATTTCTATAACCTCCTCCTTTTGGTCGGGCTTGACCTGCGGCTTGGCCAAGACAGGCTCTTTTTT
Source organism: Viola odorata (assembly GCA_963691705.1). NCBI lineage: Eukaryota > Viridiplantae > Streptophyta > Magnoliopsida > Malpighiales > Violaceae > Viola > Viola odorata. The sequence continues at coordinate 753,172 of OY829537.1, forward strand.
CTCTGGTTCTGCGGTAACGGTAGTCTTGGCCGGGGTCTTGGTCAAGACTACTTCTGCTTCAGCTTCTTCTTCCTCATCCTCTTCCACATCTTCTGAAACGATTTTCTTTATTTCCTCATCTGTCTTCGCTCCTTTCCTTTCTGGCAACACCACTCCACTCCTCAAACTTATAGCACTCACATTATGGGCTGGATTATTTACCGTGGTTGGTGGTAACTTCCCTTGATTTGCTATTTGAGTGATTTGCTTTTGTAGCTCCGCCAAGCTGGTCTGTGTGGATTGCATGTGATTTTTCTGCAACTCCATCAGTTGCTTGAGCGTGTCCTCTACTGAAGGGCCAGTAAGCTGCAAAGGCCTAGGGGCAGGTGGTAGTTGAGGTAAAGGAGGTTGGCTTGGAGCTTGGCCTAGATTCGGGCCAAGATTCTGATTTGGAGGTCGCGGCACGAAATGTTGGAAGTTGATAGGAGGTTGTTGTTGCTGCTGGGGTACACCTTGATTCTGATTCTGATTTGGAGGGACTGGGTCTTTCCATCTGAAGTTTGGGTGTGATCTCCATGCATATTGGTTGCTTCCTTGAGGATAGTTTAGCATGCTACCTTGGTTTTGTGGATATGCGGCGTTAACTTGAGTTACCTCTTCTGGATGCTGGACCATATAACAGTTGTTGGTCTGATGGTCTTGTTGCTGGCATATCCCACAAACAGAGGCTACTTGCTCTTGATTTCCTGAAGTCATTGAACCTGAAATATTAACAGAAATGGTTTTAATCATATCGGTTAAATCATCTAATTTTTGTTCAACATTAATTGAATTTAGAGAAGAAGGAGAGGCATTTCTATCCGAAATGGTATTATTTTGGCAGTTGTCTGCCAATGTCTGGAGCAACATCTTTGCTCTTGTGACGGTTAAATCTTGTAATGCCCCGCTCGCGGCGGAATCAACTTTTTCCTTGCAACTTGGGAGCATCCCATCATAGAAATATTGTATCATAGTGTTGTCTGCTACGCCATGAGTGGGGCAGACTTCTTGCAAATCTCTGAACCTTTGATGATATTCGGAGAAGCTTTCTCCGCTTCTTTGTTGTATCGCGGCCATATCTTTCCTAGCTATGCCAGCCTTCGTGGCATTCCAGTACTTGTTGAGGAACATGGTGGACATCTCCGCCCATGTGTTGATGGTATTATGAGGCAGACTGTAAAACCAGTTCTGAGCTCCCCCTTCTAGAGAGCTTGGAAAGGCCTTCAGCTTCGCCCTCTCCATGGTTACAATAGTGGGTTTCATGATGTCGCACTGAACATGTAAGTTTCTTAAGTGTTTGAACGGGTTTTCGTTGGAATGGCCGTAAAACTTGGGGAGGTTGGCCACCATGTTGGTCTTGATGTCGCTAAGTTTATCATTTTCATTTTAGTTAGTCCCTAATAACCATTTTTATTCAATCCGGTCCTACGCGTTATATACGTTAGTCGCAAGAGGTCTCTTTTGTAAGGGGTCACGCAACTTTTGAGAAGATTAGCAGCCGTTTGAGGTCTCTGGTGGTTGTGGATGATAATACTATTGCGAGGACAAGACTAGATGTTGCGAGGTTTCTAGTTTCCTCAGATCGTATAAGCATTAACGAATCCATGCAGGTAACGGTTGGTGGGAAAATTTTTGAGATTCTCTGCAAAGAGGAACCCATGCATGGGGCTGTCTCTAACATAGATTGGATGGTGGGGGCGCGGGCAGAATTCGATAGGTCAGATGGGTCGTCTGAGGAGGAAGTTGGCGAGTGGGAGACCACTAGGGAGGGAGATATGATTGTACCAGAAGGGGATAAGGATGATGATGACCGAGAAGCGACTGGGGTTTTCCGATCAGCATGTGAGATTACGCACGGGGTTGCTTTACCCCTCGTAACGGTGAGACAAAGGGGGGAAAAATTAAAAAACTGGTGGGTCAAGCTGGTAGCCTTGAAACGGCTCAGTCTGTTGTGGGGTCGAGATATGTTCAGAAAGCAGAACATGAGGAGATTGCTAGAATGAACCTGGTACGAGATGCCACGATGATAGACCCCGAATCGTGGAATGTGGGAAGATTGCTCTCGCTAACAGAGCTCGTTAATAAAGAGGCTTTTCTTTCTTTCGATAAGGAAAGATTTAACGCTGAGTTGGAGCAATTCAATTGATTGTTGACCGCGCGTCGAACACGTCAAATATAAGGGTGAAATAAGTATGGAATTGGGGGTAGAAATACAACTTATCACTGTCTACAATGGTTTGTAGATGATGGTAAGAGGATCGTCCACAGAGACCTCTAGGAAACGTAGTTCTTGAGTTTGACTTCCTCGTCACTGAGTTTTGGTTGGGTGTTATCTGAAACTAAAGACAAAACAGAAAATAATGAAAACAGTTTAAAATATAAAATAGTATTGGCCGAAGTCTAGGCCAAGACTGCGGGCTAGATTGGGAAAAAGTCTTGTGATACGGAATTCCAGGTAAGGGCGATGGGTGAGCTTGCGTTCTTATGCATTGATCATAGACTGAAGTATGTTCATCTCTTCTTCATAGTACTGCTATAGAGGGGAGGAACTCCTTTTCCCTCCTATCTTCCCTCCTCTTCAAACTATCTGGCGGGTACTCCCTCTCCTGATAATCCTAGCCAAGGGACACCTTGCTGGTTAAAGGGTTTATCCGTTTGACTGCTGTCTTGAATGGTTGCTCACCTCTTCAATGGCACAGGGGAAGACAGTACCTAGGCTAAGTTCCTAGGTTGTCAATCTGGTCTCTACCTATTTTACCTATTCTTCTAGTCTGCTCGAGACTAGTCACCTACTCCGTCTAGCCGGCGGGTACTCCCTCTCCTTCTAGGCTGGTTACAACTCTTCTCTCCTAGAGAACAAGGATGATCAAACCTTGGCTCTAGTGAGTAAGCGATGGATTAAGTTCAAGAATAAATAAATACAAAGAAAGAGATTGTGAAGAACGGATTGTGTCTCACGATTGCATTAAGAACTTCAGCTCATCACCCTTACCAAGAATGGGGTTTTTAGTTACTCATACTCATGGATAAAAGATGAAGAAATTAATTTGCATAAATATCTTAAATCCGAAATAAATTCGGAGCAAGGTTTTTAACAATGGTAAACTAAGAAAGAAGGATTGCGTAGCTATTTGGTTCCGAGATTGGATGCGGACAGAGGAGAATAATGTTCAGCTAAAATAGCCATAAGAACCTCTGTCCCAATCCAACTCAAACTCCTAAAATATCCTAAAAGATAATTACAATTTAATTGTTCATAAACTAAATCGCTAAATAATAGAGAGGGAGATCCCATTCGGGATTCTACATAAGATTGTCTTCAGATCCCTCTAAAATAGCGGAACAGCTGCTACGTGCCAGCTGTGAGAGTCCATCTCCAAAAATACTTCAATCGCTCCAAGCTGCAGTCTGATCGCAAAGGAGTCTTGGCCGAAGTCTAGGCCAAGACGATTCTGGTTAGCGCACTGCGTCAGATACGATCTTGTCTAGGCCAAGATCCAGGCCTAGACTCGAATAAACAGCTTCAACTCTAAAATTCGTGAACTCTTCTCATTCAGCCTCCAAACCAGACCTGATCAAATGTGGGAAAAGAAAGGGAATATCAATAGAATTACTGTCCAAAATAACTAGAAAATGGACAATAAAACATGATGAAATGCGATGCAATCAATTGTTCCTTCTGGTTCGTGTTTATCTGTTTAAATGGTTAACTTATTGTCATGGAACTGCAGAGGGTTGAGAGCAGCTAGAAAGAGGAGTTTTATTAGACGTTGTTGGCATAGAGATAATTTGGATTTCTGTTTGCTGCAAGAGACTAAGATGGAGGAAGTGGACGAGTTTTTCATGCAGACATTGTGGGGGAAACAGGAAGCTCGTTGGTTGAGTGCTCCGGCTACCGGTAGGTCTGGTGTCTTACTTACAATGTGGAACAGTAACTCTTTCTCTTCAGAAAGGACGTTAGTTGGAGATCGTTACATCTGGATTGAAGGCATTTGGAAAAGAGGGAACGTTCACTGTGTAGTTCTGAACGTTTATGCTTACAATGATGTGGATAGAAGAAGTCAGCTATGGGATATTTTAGTGCATCTGGTTGTGGGTTGTAATCATCCTGTTCTTGTGGGAGGAGATTTTAATGAGATCCTATCTCCTTCAGAAAGGCTTAATGGCTCGAGTCATGGAGGAATTCCAAGATTGGGTGGCTAGATGCAGATTCCAAGATTTGGATTTAATTGGCAGACGCTTTACATGGGCGAATGCGGTTTGTAGAAGCAGACTGGACAGGGTATTTATTCAAGTAGGATGGGGCGCTTTCTTGCAGAGGGATAGGTTGTCTGCACTACACAGACATGGATCTGATCACTCCCCATTGCTTCTTACTCAGGACACTGTTGACTGGGGCCCAAAGCCGTTTAGAGATCAAGGGATATGATGGGAAGTGAAAGGGTTCAAGGATTTGGTGGCTGTTTGGTGGAGGGAAGCTTCTTCTGAATTTCCTGGTTCTTGCAGAGTAATTCAAAAGTTAAGATGGTTAAAGCAGAAAGTGAAGAGTTGGAATGCAGAGGTCTTCGGTCATGTGGAGAAGCGGTTAGAGACGCTTCAAGAGGAGGAGTTGGAGCTTGATAGGATAGCTGATGCTAGATCCTTGTCCTTAACAGAACAAGGACGGAAGCTTGAGTTGGCTAATGAGATTTGGGATCAGCAGGGTCGGGTGGACAGGTTCTGGAAGCAGAAGGCTAGATCTCAATGGGACTTGCAGGGGGACAGGAACACTGGTTATTTTCACAGGTTAGCTAAAATCAGCAATTTAAGGAAGGGAGTAACTGACATTGTGAGTTCTAATGGTCGTACTTCTGATCCCTCTGAGATTAAAATCGCAGCGTTTCTATACTTTTCTACTTTCTTTGGTTCGGCGAGATGGGAGAGACCCAGGATTCCGGACTTGGGGTTTAGCTGCTTGAATGAGAATGAAGCAAATTGGCTCGAAAATGAGGTCACTTCAGAGGAGATTTGGGAAGTTGTTAGGAGTTGCAATGGGCAAAAGACACCTGGTCTTGATGGGTTTTCTCTCAGATTCATTCAAAATGCTTGGGATATCATTGGTCCTAATATGTGTGTCATGATTTTGGGTTTTTTAGAACTGGGGTCTTTCCGAAGGGAGCCAACTCCTCTTTCATCTCGCTGCTCCCAAAATCCAAAGCTGCTAAGAGGTTTTCCGACTTCCTTCCTATTAGTCTGGTGAGTAGCTACTACAAAATAATTTCAAAAATTCTAGCCAAGAGGTTGGGCAGGGTGATAGAGAAGGTGATAAGTGAAGAACAACATGGGTTTATGGAAGGTAAACAGACATTAGATTGTGTGATGGCAGCTAATGAAGTTGTTAGTCATTTGAAAATGTCTAAGCAACAAGGCTTACTCTTTAAACTGGATTTTGAAAAGGCGTACAACTCGGTAGAATGGAGTTACTTGGAGGAGGTGATGCGCCAAATGGGCTTCAGGGAACGTTGGAGGGGGTGGATAATGCAGTGTCTTAACACTTCCAGAGTATCCGTGTTAATTAATGGTTCTCCTTCAAGTCAGTTTGAGGTTGGTCGTGGTCTTCGTCAAGGGTGCTCCATGTCCCCTTTTCTGTTTAACATAGCGGCTGAAGGGCTTCATCGTCTTTTGGTCTGCGCCAAAAGCGTGGGTTTGTTAAGTGGCGTTGGTAATGAACAAGCAGGGTGGAAGCTTACTCATCTGCAATTTGCAGATGATACTTTATTTTTGTCAAGAATGATGAGAGTGAGATACAAGGAGTTAAAGGGACTTTACGCTGGTTTGAAGCCTTTTCTGGGCTACGAGTAAATTTCCATAAAAGTTCGCTTGTTGGCGTCAACATTTGTGATCAGGTTGGTAGTTGTCTTGCTAGAAGAGCAGGATGTAAGTATGAACATCTTCCCTTCAAGTATCTCGGTTCTTTCGTGGGGCTTAATCCTAGGAGAATCTCTAGCTGGGACTTTCTTGTTCAGAAGATGAAGACAAAATTGGCAACTTGGAAGGGTCACCTTTTGTCTGTGGGCGGGCGGGTCACTTTGATCAAGGCGGCGGTATCTAGTCTTCCTATTTACAACATGTCAATCTATTATATGCCTAAAAGTGTTCGCCGCAAATGCGAAGGGATAATGAGGCGGTTCATGTGGAGCGCAGATGAGACTAAAAGTGGGCTATCTAAGGTAAAATGGGGAGATATGATTAGATCGAAGGAGCTTGGGGGCTTAGGGATAGGTAATCTTGAAAATCGGAACGCAGCTTATCTATTCAAGTGGGTGTGGGATCTTTGTTCTGGCAGTAGGAAATTATGGGCGGATATTGTTAGGAGACAATACAATTTTAATAATTTTGGGGTCTTATGGAAGGACCCAGTGGCTAAGACCTCGTCTATTTGGCGTGACATTTTCGGATTATTTTGTAAGGGTCGCAATTGGTTCGATTTTTGGGTTAGACACGTGGATCTTGCTGTGGGGAATGGTAGTTCAGTGTCCTTCTGGTGGGATCCTTGGCACAATAATACTCCTTTAGCCCTGATCTATCCAAGGTTGTATAATGTAGCTATAAACTCTGAAGGGAGTATTCTTGACCACGGATACTGGCTGGAGAACCAGTGGCTTTGGAACAATCAGTGGCGCCGTGAGCTTTTCGAGTGGGAAAGGGAAGAATGGGTTTGCTTGGCTTCTCAACTCTCGGTTCCTAACAGAAATTATTCTCCTATTAAGAATAAGTGGCAGTTAAATAGCGAAGGAGTGTATTCGGTTGGGTCCTGGTGTTCGGGTATTGATAAACAGCGCTTCCAGGCTAATCCGGATTTAGAATCGTGCTGGTCCAAATTAGCTCCTTACAGGGTCGAATTCTTCCTTTGGTTAGTGCTCAGAGGACGGCTGGTTACCAGGGAGTTTTTGTGGAAGCGTAACATGCTTCTTGAGGGAGACAATGTATGTCATATGTGTTCAGTACAGGGGGAATCTGTTCAACATATTCTGCTTCATTGTCATACTTCCATGAGTTGCTGGAATGCCGTAATGCTATGGTTGGGGGTGTCCTGGTGTCCACCTAGGACGATCGGTGAGTTATGGGGTTCGTGGGAGAGCCTAGTGCCATGGGGAGGGGTCCAGGTCAAGAAGAAGTGGAGGGTTTTGTTTTATGCTATGGTTTGGTGCTTGTGGTTGCAGAGAAACAAAGTAGTTTTTCAGCAAGGAATTACTTGCTCGAGACGTGTCTTCAATTGTTCCTTCTCTTTCTGGTATAGGTGGTTAAAGAGTAATGATCGGGCATTTCCATATAGTTTGGGAATGATGTTATTGTCGCCTAACTGGCTATCTTCTTAGGGTAGGACAATCCAATAGTCTTTCGTTTGGGTCTTAGTCAGGTTTGTTTTCTTTTGTCTCTCGCCTTATCGCTCCTTCTAATTAGGAGCGACTCTTTGTACATTGTTTCTTTCTTCTTGCCTCCTTCTTTGAAAGAGTGAATAAAATCTTCAGCTTATTAAAAAAAAGAGATCTCTATTGTCATATCCGTTAAATACGAATATTTTAATATTTTTTTCTGAATAAGTGACTGAAACGGTCCCACTTAGGCCCCGTTTACTTGCAGTATATGTTCAATTTGAAAATTTGCTGTTTTTCTGAATTTCGAGAACTTTATTTTCATTCTGAAAACTGGAAAACGTGTTTACTTCGCACGATTTTCCTGATCGGAAAAACTGGAAAACCTGTTTACTTCGCACGCTGGTTTTATTTTCCTGATTTGAAAAACTGAAAAACGCGTTTACTGTGCACTAATTTCCAAATTTTTGAAAAATAAAAAATAATTGCTTATTATTCATGTTTCTACCTGAAAATAAATTACATATAAAATAGTCTTATTGTTCATTGCTTAAATATTAAAAAAAATGACATTAAAAACATACTCCATTTGGCCCGTTAATTCCTCATACTCTAGCCATTATTATGATGAGCCCATAATTGATTTGCAATATCTTCTCTAACAGCATTCATTTGTTGTAAACGGGACATATTCACTTGAATACCTTCTTGCAGCTCGCCATCTTCGTCCCCATCACAGTTCTCTAGACCATCCATACCATATTCTGTGAATAATCGATCGGGACTGAAATTGGGCTCAAAATAGCCCAGCATCAGAATTAAAATTAAATCTGACTTTTTGATGAATTTACTATTTTTTTATTTAATGTGTTTTCTATTAGTGCATAACGTTGAGGTGTTAAAAAAGGAAAATAATTAAATAGATTAATGTTAGTTTTTATTTTTGCGTTGTTTAGTAATTAATTATAAAAATGAATTAATTAAATTGTCAATTATGTTTGAGTAAAAGAAATTATTTTTAAAGGAAAAAGAGGGCAGATGGGCTTGGCCAAGCCAAGGCCCATCTGCAAAGCCAAAGATTGGCCCGTCACCTTTCATTCTTCTTCTTCCTTGCGCCGGAGCCACCGACCGGCGACCAAGGTCCGGTCAATTTCGGTCTATCAAAATTACGAGACGACCAAAATATTCGTAAAATTAATGTCGATCCACCCGTTCGAACCAAAAATCCGATTACTCAATACACAGGATTTAATTTCAAAAATACGGTAATTTGACAAATTAATTCAAAACATAAAATTGGAGAAAACCATTAATCAATTTACGAAATTGAAAGCATGTAATTAATCTAGAGATTAAAGACTAAATATTTCACAACAGATTCATCATCAATTTGTTCTAAAATGCAAGCAATTGAATTAAGTAGAAAATATAGAAAACTCTAATTTACCATTGTGCCATTATAATTAATTTGGTACAAGTTACTGTTCACCTTCTTCCTCCTCCCTCCGTTCATCTTCTTCCTCCTCTTCTTCTTCTTCTTCTTCTTCTTCCTCCTCCTACTCCTCCTCCTCCTCCTCCCCCTCCTCTTGTTCAACTTGTTCGACTTGTTCGACTTGTTCGACTTTTGGTTGCAGAAGCTCCTCTGGCTGATTTTGTTCTTCTTGCTCGGCATGTTCCACTTTAGGTGCCACAGCTGATTTTATGGCTGAGCTTGTCTCTTAGCGGCTGAGCTTGCTTCGGTGACGTTGGTATTGTTCTTTCGCGATGGCAGCGCAGCAGCTCGAAGATGGTGCAGCTTGGTGTGGCGCGGCTGGTCGGAGCTGTTTGGGTACGGCTGAGGTGGGGCGCTGACGTGGTGGCGACTGGAGGAAGAGGGTAGCGCAGCGACGTGGTGGTGACAGGAGGAAGAGGGTAGCGCAGCGACGAAGGAGGACAGTGCAGCAACGTGAAGAAGGTTGCGGGGGTATTTCCGTGATTTTGAAAAATTCATTAATGCTTCAGTTTGAAAACCGCGTGTATTCAATCTGAAGCAGCCAAGGCAAAAAAAGTTAGAAAAACAGAGAACAGTTTTTTTGTTGTTTTCAAAATTTGTTCATCGTTTTTCAAACAGAGTATTTTTGTTTTCATTTAGAAAATGAAAACAACGCCAAGTAAACACGTTTTCTGAAAATTCTCCCAGTTTTCAAAAAACTGGAGAATTTTCGGGAGAATCCTGCGAAGTAAACGGGGCCTTATCTTTTCTATTTTTCTTTCCTTCTCTTTTCTTTTCTTTTCTTTTCCTTCTTCTTTCCTCCATCGCCGCCGCCCTCTACCTCCGTAGCTCCCCTGCAACACTTATCTTTTCTATTTTTCTTTCTCTTTTCTTTTCATTTTTTTCCTTCTTCTTCTTTCCTCCATCGCCGCCGCCCTGATCCACCGAACATAATTATTATATTATACTATTAACTAAAACAGGCAATTAATAACAAATGAAATATTAAAATCAGGGGCAAAGAACTTACAACTGCTAGATTCAACCATGCACTTGCGAGTTGAGTTAGAGTGTGGTCCTCATCTGTTTGTTGCATCTTCTCTGCATAATCAGACCGATGCATTTTGAGGAATATTTGGACGTTCAATGCATGCCTGAAAAGGCAAAAAAGCTGCGTCCATCAGGATTGAAAAACAATAAACATGCAATTTCTGTAAAAATAAATAAATTGCACCGCATCTTTGCATAATTCTTCTGTTTACAAATAACTTTAACACCTGCAACTTCACTGTAGAAAAAAAAATCCTATCATCTATGCTTTTTACTTTAGTCTAAAATGCCATATTCATCAAAGCTGGAGCATGAAAGATCCCAATATCAAACTAGAAGCTTGTTGGTAACATGATATGGAAGAAAAACTCAAATCAAAATTCCCTCAAACATTTTATTGAAGAAACTACCTTCAATGCAAGGAAAAATTTGCAATATCTAACAAGACAGTGAGATATGGCATTCATCAATAGGAACCTCAGACGACTAATGTATATAACGCGTAGGATCGGATTGAATAAAAATAGCCGTTAGAGACTAACTAAAATAAAAATGATAAATTTAGTGACTGCTGCTGCCCTAACCTCATCATCCTCCTCCTTCAATTCCCGAATTTATTTTATTTCTTATGCTGTTTTTTTTTTTTTGAATTGTATGCCATTGTTTGGTTTTTCTTAATTAAAAACAACAATTGAAAACAACATCAGACTTATTTAATCTTAATTACGTTCTTGAATTTGAATTTTAAGAATAAATAAAATAAAATTGGAAAATTACATATTTTTAGAAGCCCGATAGAATTCAAACCAGATTATTGAATGAAATTAAGAAAAAAAAAAGACCAATTGCAAAATTGCTTGCGAAGAAACAATGCATAGGGCTTGTTAAATGTCAAAATAGGTTTGTTTCCAATTAGAGTAGCCGAATCCCGACCCGAATATTTCTGAAATTCGGGTTCGGGTAGTTAAAATACTTATAACGACGAACACCGCTCGCAAGATATCCTTCTCGTGATAATTAGATTTGACATGTCATTCTTTTTTTCCCCAAAGTAATTGAGAATTAATGCATGCATTTATACTATAGTGTGCACATCTTGAGAAATGAGATTTCTCCTTAAGTTCATCAAACTCTCCATAAATATAGAGGGATTTTATGTTTCTATTTGCTAAATGAAAAGACACCCACTTGACAAATTGGACTTAATTGTAGTGAGTGTATTAAAAAAAAAAAACTACTGATAGTATTGTATTAATAGAAGTCATTATCAAAATTACTAAATTAATGAAATTCTTTTCAAATTATTTCAAAACGTCAAATCATTTTCACTAATCACCGTTACGGAAAAGAAAACTTTACTAATAGTATTGTGCTTTTCTAGCTCACCAAAATGAACATATAGGTAAGATGTCCCAAGACTATATTTGGACATGATTATAGGCATTTTTAGCATTGACTATATATGTATCATGAAAATAATGCAAGTCATGGTGTTTATATTGGCACTCAATATTATCCACTTCACCAGGTCGGTTTGCCAACAACTAATAATTCTTTAGTAAACTCAGAAATTAAAATTGCTGATGAGAGGTGGAATTGGACCACAAGTGGGAACCCATCATCCGCTCACACAAGCTAGCTAGAAGATTAGTTAAGATCAACGAGCTACTTCTATCAATGGTGGGACACGATCATTAATTAATTTGTAATTATCAAGTGTTAGAATTTTTCCTTTAATTAATACTAATAACAATTTTCAATCAACTATCTTAATTAGCTACACAAGACTTGATTAATTTAATTTTTAAATCCTTTTCTAGCAGCCCAATTTGATTTGACGGTCTTTGCTTTTGCATGTACCATTCAAAACTTACTAAACAAATTATATGATGCTTCTCCTTAATTTCGTCTTAATTAGGTGATAATCCATTATTACCTATTCAACAATCTGTCCCACGTGCTAATGCTAAAAACCCATACTAGCCAACACGTTGAGATGAGAAAGGGACCATTTTTGAGAAATTGGGCGCGTGTATTGCGTGTAAATCTTGGACAAATTTGAAACAATCTCTTCGATCAAAGCGTTTGATTCCTTGGCACAATAATATACTTAAAAGAAGAAATGAAAGCAGAAACACCAACCAATTTCTCGCGTATATGCATAGAGAAGCGTATATACAGACACATGGAAAGCAAGAGAAAGAGCCCCTTTCTTTCGATACTCTTCTCAGCCCGACATGTTGATGTCGTGTTCTAATACAACCGCATGACAAAAGAAATGTATGTCCGGAGTTTGAGTTTTGATGGAATAGTAAAAAAATTATTCATTTTTAATTTGGCAAAGTAATTAACGGCCACGTGTCATCCTCATCACTCCCACAAGAAACCAATTGTGGCCAACATGTCTGATGGCCAGTACCCACACCGTTTCTTCTTATCCTCCGCACACCAAACACACCTGTATACGTGGCCAACATGTCTGTTGCCTTAATTAGGAGAGGAATTTGGTAATGTTGGGACGTGATTTGCACATCATCTTCAAAGGCGTAGCAAGGTGCATGGACGTGACCACTGTTTCAGTCATATCAATTTCTTCTCCATTGACTTTGTCCCATTCAAAGCATTGGAGCAACGAGGCCAAGGTCAAGCTAATAATTCTGTTGGCTAAGCCGTCTCCCGGACAAGCTCTCCTGCCCATCCCAAATGGAATCACTCTCGATGCCTCACTCTTATTGTCCATGAACCTTTCAGGCTTGAAACTTAAAGGGTTCTCCCAGAACTCGGGGTCGCGGTGGATAGCCCATTGGTTCACCATCAGTATCGTCTCATGATCGCATGTTGAGAGTGTCAAAAATAAGTATTCAATTAAGTGTAAATTACAACTTACTCTACCCACAATGGACTTATAGATAGTGGTAAGAGGATCGTCCATAAAAATTTCTAGAATTTCGTAATTTTTGTTTTGACTTCTTCGTCACTGAATTAATTGGTTGGTTCTAAAACTAAAATAAAAATATAACAGTTAAACAGTAAAATAATCTTGGTTAAGGTATTGTGGTCACCCAATTGTAGTCAATTTTGGCCAAACTGAAATATGTTGGTGGAATACTCAAGTACAAGAAGAAGAAAAATTTGTCGGAGAATTTTTTATTTGTTCTGTCCATGCTGCGGCGTTGTAGTATTTAGACTATACTGATTCTTTTCCATTTTATTATTAAATATAATTGTTTGACTAAATATACTGTAGTTGGACTATACTGATTCTTTTCCATTTTGTTATTAAATATAATTTGTTGACTAAGTATAATATATAGTTTTTGAGCGCTCCACGGAGAAATCCTATATCACTTTGACCGGTAGTTGTGTCTTTCTTCTAAAAACACCTCAATTCACTTTGACTGTTAGTCGTGCTCCCTGCGGAAAAAATATTTCTCATCGGCACAGTGTGGGGTCATGTGATGATGATTCGTGCGATTTCTCCACTGAGTATTTTTGTTATTATTATTCTTTTATATAAAAATTAATTTCATTTAAATATAATCAAGGTATGAAAAAATTTGGCTCTTATAAAATCTTTGTTGACGCTTAAAAGAATACGGGATAATTTCTTTTTCTGTCATTTATAAGGTGTGAAAATATTAGAGTATAAAAATTGTTGGCAAAAAGAATCTTCATTTCCATTTGGTTAGAATGAAATCAAGTGGTTTTTACCAGTATTACTCTCGATTATGAAAAACTCCACCACTTGATTTTGCTCGGGTGTGGATATAGATTAAGGCATGGAATTCAAATTTTACTTACTTGGTGCATGATATCATTAAGTTTTTAATTTATATTCTATCTTGATAGAATTAAAATAGAATTAAAATTGTACTAGTTTGAACTGGGCTGATGATCTCATAAAATTTTGTTTTTTTAGAGCGGTTTTAGGAGTAATTTTTTACAATTGGGGATTACAATAACTATTACTAGCGCTGCAATGGAATTACAAGTATTTATCAACGATAGTACACTTCTGGATGTAATTAATAATAGTATATAATTAAAGGGTTTTTTTTACGGTGCTCTCGTCTATTTTTGGGCACCGATGTCTGACCAATATACACTCTTGAATTTAATTTTAATGGTCAGATCTTTAAGAGAGACTTAAAAGGAGTAATAAATTAAAAAAAATCACAATTTTAATTAATAATCTTAAGAAAAAAATAAACTTATTTACAAAAGGTAATTAAATCAATTAAAGATTAAGAATTCTCGAATTTATATTTAGAAAAAAAAAATAATGAACATTAATACATACTTAAAAGATTGATTAATGGTCTTGTTTGTGGATTTTTTTCTTCTTCTGGTTTGCTACTCTAATTGGAAACAAACCTATTTTGACATTTAACAAGCCCTATGTATTGTTTCTTCGCAAGCAATTTTGCAATTGGTCTTTTTCTTTTCTTAATTTCACTGAATAATCCGGTACGAGTTTTGTCGAGCTCTCAAAAATAGGTGATTCTCTTAATTTTATTTTCTTCATTCTTAAAATTCGAACTCGAGACCTTAATTAAGGTTAAATAAGTCTAATGTTGTTATCAATTGTTGTTTTTAATTAAGAAAAACCAAACAATGGCATACAATTAAAAAAAAAAAACATAAGAAATAAAATATATTCGAGAATTGAAGGAGGAGGATGGTGAGGTTAGCGCACCCGGTGGTCGCTAAGTTTATCATTTTCATTTTAGTTAGTCCCTAATAACTATTTTTATTCAATCCAGTCCTACGCGTTATATACGTTAGTCGCAAAATGTCTCTATTGTCATTTCCGTTAAATACGAATATTTTAATATTTTTTTCTGAATAAGTGGCTGAAACGCGGTCCCACTTTATCTTTTCTATTTTTCTTTCCTTCTCTTTTCTTTTCTTTTCTTTTCCTTCTTCTTTCCTCCATCGCCGCCGCCCTCTACCTCCGTACCTCCCCTGCAACACTTATCTTTTCTATTTTTCTTTCTCTTTTCTTTTCATTTTTTTCCTTCTTCTTCTTTCCTCCATCGCCGCCGCCCTGATCCACCGAACATAATTATTATATTATACTATTAACTAAAACAGGCAATTAATAACAAATGAAATATTAAAATCAGGGGCAAAGAACTTACAACTGCTAGATTCAACCATGCACTTGCGAGTTGAGTTAGAGTGTGGTCCTCATCTGTTTGTTGCATGATCCTCAGTTCCTTCTCTGCATAATCAGACCGATGTATTTTGAGGAATATTTGGACGTTCAATGCATGCCTGAAAAGGCAAAAAAGCTGCATCCATCAGGATTGAAAAACAATAAACATGCAATTTCTGTAAAAATAAATAAATTGCACCGCATCTTTGGATAATTCTTCTGTTTACAAATAACTTTAACACCTGCAACTTCACTGTAGAAAAAAAAATCCTATCATCTATGCTTTTTACTTTAGTCTAAAATGCCATATTCATCAAAGCTGGAGCATGAAAGATCCCAATATCAAACTAGAAGAAACTATGATATGGAAGAAAAACTCAAATCAAAATTCCCTCAAACATTTTATTGAAGAAACTACCTTCAATGCAAGGAAAAATTTGCAATATCTAACAAGACCGTGAGATATGGCATTCATCAGTATTGGAAATCATGTTCTCTAACAGAATACTCGTGGAAAGAAATCTGAGACAGACAAATTATACATTATGTAGTTAGAGCTAGCTAACCAACAGATCAATCTAGCACAGCCCACGGTAAACTTAGCCTTAACAACACAAAACCATTTCAAAACAATTTCAAAACAAGCTCAGATATGGGAATACAACTTATGCCATTGGTTAACAATTTAAGAGGCGGAGTTATCGATCTCGCTGATCACGAGCTGGTAACTGCCAAGAGCAATGTAAGAGCGGTAGACCAGTGGCGGATCCTACCCTCAATATTTGGGGGCGAGATCAGTGATGGATCTAGAATTTGTATTTGTCTCCGAAATTTATTTTTTTTGAGTATTTTAAAGGGAAGACAAGTGAGCTGAACGAAAAATTGGAAAAATATTTAACCGTATTTGTATCTGTCACTAAATAATAAATATTTAGATAAACTTAACAAAAAGATAAATAAAAAGACAATATCGAGAAAAAAAATTATACATTAGAATTCATACAATATACGCACTTTTTACAATTGTTCTCTACTTTAGGATTGGAATTAAAATGAGAGATTGGGAGGGTGATCTATATGTGATGATTTGGTGTAGAAATTGAATTAAATGGAGGGATTGGATTTCGGCAGAGATTGAATTGGTTTTGGCACGAGTTTATTGGTAGTGATGATTTGGGATTTAATTGAAAAGATTTGGGTGTGGGTTGGTTTTAAAATTTGGGTTGGGTTTAAATTTTTTAAAACTTTTATCTCTTACGTTCGAACTTTTATCGTTTACGAGCGAATTTTTATCGAACTATAAAACGGATTTTTAGTCATTTACTGTGTACTAATTATTTTGCTTTATTTTATTCCACATTTTAATAATTTTGATTCAAGTTTTTATTTATTTTTAGGTGAAATTGCTCGTATCGTCAGCTCGAACCGAACCAGCAATGTATATATTATTATTTTTTTTTGAAAAGTTTGGGGACGCAGCCCCGGCACCTATGAGGCTCCGCCTCTGCGGTAGACGATGGTGTCGCGCTAGACGGAGTCGTTTGGAGAGAGGTTAGGAAGGTCGTTGTTGTTGATTGCGGCCTGGTACGCTCCCAAGTAGAAGCTGTTGCGTAGATTGAACAGATGATCGGGTGTAGTAGCCATTGTTTCTCTCCTGTTTTTTCTTTTTTTGATTTTGCTTGTTCTGAGTCGTTTCTGGTCTTGGGTAGATCTCACCGGGAATTCAAAAAGAAAGAAAAATAGAAAAGATAAAGTGTTGCAGGGGAGGTACGGAGGTGGAGGGCGGCGGCGATGGAGGAAAGAAGAAGAAGGAAAAAAAAAAAGAGAGAAGGAAAGAAAAATAGAAAAGATAAAGTGGGACTGCGTTTCAGTCACTTTTTTAGAAAAATATTAAAATATTCGTATTTAACGAATATGACAATAGGAACCTCAGACGACTAATGTATATAACACGTAGGACCGAATTGAATAAAAATAACCGTTAGGGAATAACTAAAACGAAAATGATAAACTTAGTGACTGCTGCTGCGCTAACCTCATCATCCTCCTCCTTCAATTCCCGAATTTATTTTATTTCTTATGCTGTTTTTTTTTTTTGAATTGTATGCCATTGTTTGGTTTTTCTTAATTAAAAACAACAATTGAAAACAACATCAGACTTATTTAACCTCAATTAAGGTATTGAATTTGAATTTTAAGAATAAAAAAAATAAAATTGAAAAAATCACTTATTTTTAGAAGCCCAACAGACTCAAACCGGATTATTGAATGAAATTAAGAAAAGAAAAAGACGAATGGCAAAATTGCTCTTGGGCGAATATAATGCCATCTGTTGGCAAGCATGTTAAGGAGATGTGGATTACTCTGTTTTATGCGATCATTTGGTCTATATGGAAGCAGCGGAACGACATGATATTTAGGCAAAGACAGACTTCGGAGTTTGGATATATCCAAATGATTTTTTCTAATTGGCATTGGTGGTTGAAGAGCAAAGACCCCTCCTTCGCTTACAGCTTGACTGATATGATGCAGTCATCAGCTTGGATCTGTGGCCTTTAAGGTGGAGCGTTGTGTTTCTGTAGCCCTTCTTCTAATCTTTTCTGTTTTGTTTTTGGGGTCAGGTTCTTGGGGTTTTTGGTTTTATCTGTCTTTCTGATAGAGTTGTTGTTTTCGTAGTCTGTAATCGTCTTTGGCGGTTTGTTTTTTGGGTCAGGAACTTTGTTAGCTGCCTGGAGTGAGGCGTCTGCTGCTGCTGGTTTTTCCGGCTGTTTTTTCCTTTGGCTGTTTCTGTCATGTCCTCCATGGCCATTCCTATATATATTATTCATTCTTCTGCTTAAAAAATAAAAAAAATGGCAAAATTGCTTGCGAAGAAACAATACATAGGGCTTGTTAAATGTCAAAATAGGTTTGTTTCCAATTAGAGTAGCAAACCAGAAGAAGAAAAAAAATCCACAAACAAGACCATTAATCAATCTTTTAAGTATGTATTAATGTTCATTATTATTTTTTTCTAAATATAAATTCGAGAATTCTTAATCTTTAATTGATTTAATTACCTTTTGTAAATAAGTTTATTTTTTTCTTAATATTATTAATTAAAATTGTGATTTTTTAAATTTATTACTCTTTTAAATCTCTCTTAAAGATCTGACCATCAAAATTAAATTCAGCAGTGTATATTCAGACATCAGTGCCCAAAAATAGACGAGAGCACCGTAAAAAAAGCCCTTTAATTATATACTATTATTAATTACATCCAGAAGTATACTATCGTTGATAAATACTTGTAATTCCATTGCAGCGCTAGTAATAGTTATTGTAATCCCCAATTGTAAAAAATTACTAAAACCGCTCTAAAAAAACAAAATTGGATAATGGTATTTGGGTTGAGGAAACAAGCTGACGAAACAGGTTGAAATACTAATTACGAAAATACCAAACCTTTATAATTACAAAAATGCCATTAATGATAGTTGAAACAATAATTACGAAAATGTCAAGCCTTGATAATTACAAGAGTGCCATTTAGGGCTGGCCAAAAATTCCGAGACCCGAAATTCCGATTTTTCCGACCCGATCTTTTCAAATTTCGGAAATTTTGGAAATAAATTTTCAGGTCTCGAAAATTCGGGTATCGGAAAGCGATACCCGAAATAAATATCGGGGTCGGGTCGGGAATGATTTTCCAAAGTTCGGGTACCCCGAAAACCCGAACTAAGGAAATACTAACATATAGGCTATTATTAATTTATTAGCCAGCCGGCCCAGCCCACTGCTGTTATTTTGCACCCTTTTTCCTAAGTGACTAACCCTAAGTTCCTAACGCAGCATCGCTTTCTCTCATCTCCCAGACTCCCTCTACACCCATCAATCGTCTTCTTCCTCACCTCACCTCCATGGATCCATCGACCGAACAGTAAAACACCATCATCTTCTTCCTCAACTTCATTAACCGTACCGAACCCATAAAACGTCATTGCTTTCCATCGTCTTCCTCCATCGATCGAACCGTAAAATACCATCATCTTCCTCAATCGACCGACTGAACAAGCTCGTCTCATCAAGGTACTTCCTTCCTTCTGTTTCTTTCTCTTCTTTTTCATGTTAATTATTTCTTGTATTCCTTATTTCATTGGATTTTTTTATATGGGGTTTTACTATTTTCTGATGTGTATTTTGTAATCTATTGGAGAGAAGAAATTCAGTGGAGAAGAAGGGTGTAATCTATTTGATGCTTGGTTAACCAGACTTGATTGCTTTATTATTGTTGTTGTTGATTGATCTAGACTTGAATTTGTTGAAAAATTGACAGCTTTGAGATGGATGTTGTGTTTGTTGGACAAATTTATTGGAACAATTATTGAAAAATTGCTGGAAAACTGGAATTTATGATGTAAATTGATTTGCATTCGGAAATTTCGGAAATTTCAGAAATCCGAAGATTTCTGAAATTGTAATTCGGAAAGTCGGGAGTCGGGTATGTAATTTAGCATTTCGGGTCGGGATTGGAAAAATAAAAATCGGAATTTCTGATAATTTCTTGTTCGGGTCTCGGAATTTCGGGAATCCCGACTGGCCACCCCTAGTGCCATTAATTATAAACCATCTACCTTCTCTTCTTCCTCCAAAATCCACGATTCCTCTCTAGTTCTTTCCTTCCTCCAAAATTGAAAACCCTAACTTGCTATGGTTTGTAAATTGCTATAAATTGATGCGGACTTAATCACAAAAAACTTTAAAAGAGTGGACTTAATCACAGGATTCATCATTAGGAAGTTAAACAACACATTGAGTTCCACAAAATAACAATAAGTTCCAAATTGATGCGAAAAAATAACACAATCAAAATTAAACAAATGTCGATCGATGATCGGCGCAAAAGGTAATACAAGTTCATCAACAAGAGAAATAATCAAATTGACTCTCTTGAGTTCCAAATTGATTCACTTGGGATGGTGAAGATGGTCCAAATTGACTCTCTTGAGTTCCAAATTGACTTTGAGTTCCAAGTTGATTTTGTGACTCAGAATGATCTTTCTTGCTTTTGCTTGCTTTAGCACTCTATTAGAAGAAACATTAATGAGAAGTTAAACAACTTATACAAATATCACAATCATTATTAAACAAAATTATTAAACAACTTATACAAATATCACAAACATTTGATACCTTTTTTTTGTTCATTTTTTGTTCTACTGTTGACATTTTCCTTTTTGATGGAAGACGCCCTTTTGTTCGCACTATTCGCACCTTCAAAGGACTTGAGAACTTTTGACAGTCTTCTGCCATGATCGAATTGGAGGCCTCTGCGGACTTCTTATTCCACCTAATTGAATCACTGAGTGAGAGTTTTGAAGCTACCTCCTCTAAGCTTCTCATTACCAAGTTATGATTCTCTACAGAGTCAGCTCCAGTCTCTATAACCTTCGACCATTGTGAATTCAAACTATTGTATCTCACTCTCCATTCATCATCCATGTCGTCATCATAACAATTCTTGATATATGAATGTCTGTGCTTGACATCCTTCCTCTAACAATTCAAGATATATTGACAGGGAACACGAAATATCTTGTTGATAATAAACACCTCCACAATATGTCTGCAAATAATTCCTTTAAACTCAAACAGACAACATGAACACTTACAATCAAGATTCCTCTCATCATAACGAACAACATAAGCAACTTCTCCTCTTACTGCACCCTCTTTATCAATCAATATGTCAGTTATTTGAAATGTCAAAATTGGTTCGGACCTGTCAATATATGATTTAGAAGCAACATTAGAGTTAATACGGGATCATAATTTAAAAACAATAGAATTAACTCGAAATTGATTAGTACCTGTCAAGCAAGGTAATATTACAGTACACCAAACCCTGCAACTCATCCTGAAATAACCGAAACAGTGCATTTGTGTAGGCATCTTAAAGGTCTTTCTCAAATCCAAATCTAGTTATCAAAGGAATACGGGAATTGAACGAAGCAAAATCTGCTTTGTTTTCTTTCTCGATCTTACTCTTCAATGCATTATCATACTGCTCTACAAATTGCTTTAAAGATGTCTTGGGACCAACATACCCATCAAAGAATGCATTTATACCTTCACTTCTTTGGGCTGTAGACATTCCAGCCCAAAAAGTTTCTTTTACAAACACTGGAACCCAACGATGACGATCTTCATACAAACCACTTAACCATGTATTTTGACTGAGATCAAACTCATTGATCATGTTACCCCAAATCTTCTCAAAATCTTGAACCTCAATGGACTCATAGACAGCTTTTTTCAGAACTTTTTTAATTTGCTTGTAATCAAGTCGTGATCCAAGCTTCTCAAGCAACTTCTTCATAATATGCCACAGGCAAAGCCGATGGTGAGAATTAGGAAAAACAGAGTTGACAGCTTTTTGAATGGACCTACATTGATCTGTAATTATTGCATTCGGAGCATTTGACATACACGTCAACCAAGCTTTAAATAACCAGATGTATGTATCAGCTTCTTCATTTAAGAGTAAACCACATCCAAATAGTACAGTCTGCATATGGTGATTAACCCCAACAAATGGTGCAAAAGGCATGTCATATCTATTAGTTAAGTACGTTGTATCAAACGATATAACATCACCAAAAGATTCATATGCTGCTATAGATCGTGCATCTGCCCAAAATACATTTTTTAATCTCCCATCATCATCTATATCATACATATAGAAAAAATTAGGATTCTTTTTTTGCATGCATGCAAAATATGTGCTAAGTGATGCTGCATCTCCAAGTCCAAGCCTAATTTGCCTTTCTTTTTTTATATGATTTCTACAGTCTTGCTCAGTAAAGGTCAAGTTCTCATACCCCCCTAATTCCACAGCCAAAGAATGAAAATTATTACTCACACGTATGCCTGCTTGGTCATTTGTTTCAAGTCTTCTCTTCACATACGCATCAATGTTTTTATTACATTGAAAAAAATGTGATTTTGTGGGACTCAACGCATGATTGTGCTCAAGAGTAACAGATGAAATAGTGAACTCTCCTTCAGCATTAACCATACAATTTATTTTAGCCTTACAATTAGTTTTTCTTGATGGCCTTGGATTAAAAGCATTTTTTGCTACTGATTTCCACGTACCTCCTCTACTACACGTAAGCTTATAATACTTCAGCTTCCCATCATCATCTTTCAACCCACTTTTTTCTCATAATACCGAATCCCACTTCACGACCATACTGAAGATAAAAATTGTAAACTTCTTCTTCTGATTTAAAGACCATACCTGCCTTCGGAATCAATTCATCATCAGGTTCCGACAATTGAGGCTCATCACTTTGAGGAAAAAACTCTATTACCTGTAACAAAAGATGATGTTTAGAAGCAATTGGGCAAAATTTCCATGCAATCAAGAGGACATTTTCATGCAAAAAACCACATCGCAAATGCACAACAATTTCAGCAGAAAATTGGGTAGAATTTAGTCATCAAATGAAGTAAAATTTCGTCAGCATTTACTCATCAATTTAGATAGTAATTTGAAATGAACGCGAACGGGAAACAAAGAGGGCAGAAGAAATTACCTGTGGGTGTGTTCTGTTGCTAATGAAATGGAGCCGAGAAGAGTGCGAATGGATAGAGGAAATAGAGCTTGGAGAGTGGCAGTGAGGAGTGGAGATGGCAGTGAAGAGTTGGCAATTTGGAGTGGACAAATGATTGTGGCAGGATTGTGGCGGGCTTGAAGTTAGGGTTTTCAATTTTAGATGGTTTATAATTAATGGCACTCATGTAATTATCAAGGCTTGGCATTTTCGTAATTATTGTTTCAACTATCATTAATGGCATTTTTGTAATTATAAAGGTTTGATATTTTCGTAATTATTATTTCAACCTGTTTCGTCAGCTTGTTTCCTCAACCCAAATACCATTATCCAACAAAATTTTATGAGATCATCAGCCCAGTTCAAACTAGTACAATTTTAATTCTATTTTAATTCTATCAAAATGGAATATAAATTAAAAACTTAATGATATCATGC
Organism: Viola odorata; assembly: GCA_963691705.1. Classification (NCBI taxonomy): domain Eukaryota; kingdom Viridiplantae; phylum Streptophyta; class Magnoliopsida; order Malpighiales; family Violaceae; genus Viola; species Viola odorata. The sequence continues at coordinate 776,260 of OY829537.1, forward strand.
ACGAAGTAAGTAAAATTTGAATTCCATGCCTTAATCTATATCCACACCCGAGCAAAATCAAGTGGTGGAGTTTTTCATAATCAAGAGTAATACTGGTAAAAACCACTTGATTTCATTCTAACCAAATGAAAATGAAGATTCTTTTTGCCAACAATTTTTGTGATCTAATATTTTCACACCTTATAAATGACAGAAAAAGAAATTATCCCTTATTCTTTTAAGCGTCAACAAAAAATTTATAAGAGCCAAATTTTTTCATACCTCGATTATATTTAAATGAAATTAATTTTTATATAAAAGAATAATAATAACAAAAATACTCAGTGGAGAAATCGCACGAATCATCATCACATGACCCCACACTATGCCGATGAGAAATATTTTTTCCGCAGGAAGCACGACTAACAGTCAAAGTGAATTAGGATGGATTATAATTTCTCCGTGGAGCGCTCAAAAACTATATATTATACTTAGTCAACAAATTATATTTAATAACAAAATGGAAAAGAATCAGTATAGTCCAACTACATTATATTTAGTCAAACAATTATATTTAATAATAAAATGGAAAAGAATCAGTATAGTCTAAATACTACAACGCCGCAGCATGGACAGAACAAATAAAAAATTCTCCGACAAATTTTTTTTCTTCTTGTACTTGAGTATTCCACCAACATATTTCAATTTGGCCAAAATTGACTATAACACAATACCTTAACCAAGATTATTTTACTGTTTAACTGTTATATTTTTATTTTAGTTTCAGAACCAACCAATTAATTCAGTGACGACGAAGTCAAAACAAAAACTACGAAATCCTAGAGGTCTTTGTGGATGATTCTCTTCACGTCAATCCGGCAGGTTTTTAATGAACCGACGAACCGGTCAGTTTTCTGTCAAATCGGCTGGTTCGATGACGTATCAAAACGACGCCGTTTTGACACGGTTCACGGGATATCAGAGCCAAAGGAAAACGACGCCGTTTTCCTTCTTCTTCACTTCATTTCCTCTGTTCTTCTCTTCACGTCTTCTTTTCTTTCTGTTCTTCTTCTTCACTCAGTGGCACGACGATATGATTTTGCCATGAAATCTCCGTCGAAGGAGAGAGTGAAATGAAAAGGCAATTGGGTTTTTATAAAGGGATTATGGATTAAGAAGAAGCAAGCAAATGCGTTGGGATTGGGGTTAGGGAGATAGGAACGTGAGGGGGGTGAAAGGAAACTAGTTGGAGGGTTTGGATTTAGATTTGGTAAGAAGAAGAGTGGTAATGGAATGGGTTAGGGAGGTGAGAGTGGTGGACTGAAGTGATGGTGTCATTTAATTGTGGCATTTGTTACCTGCCATTTCCTAATTCAATTCAATTCCATTTCTTGATTTTCATGCAATTATTAAATGCCTTCTCTTTTCTCTTTTCCCTCTTTTTTAAACTATATTTAGTATATTTATTATTTTAATTTGGTTTGTTTACCTTTCGCAAATGGATTCTTTACCTTCGTTATATATACATACTAAAGAAGTTTTTTTTATTGCTGATTTCTTAAGTAGGAAATTAAAAATGTAATGCCTAAAGAATCCATGGTGGAAAAAAGAAATAGGAATAGTAATGGCAAACTTTCTTGTTGGGTCGGTCAGCCCCTTTTCTTATTTAATAATGCATTATTATTAAAAAAATATTAATGAAAAAAAATCCTATCGTACAATTATCACAAATCCTCACCGTAATATTAAATAGTTGGTCAAAAATAAAATTTATGTATATAAGAATGAATATTTTAACTATTAAATAAAATTTTGATGACGTTATAATTAAAAAATTATGATTTTTTTAAAGTAATTAAAGCATTATCTAATGGTTTTTTTGATTAGCTGTTCCCGTCTCTTTAACATTCTTCGCATCATTTTTTTTGGATGAGAAATAACATCATACATTTGATACTTAACCAGTCATCAAACTTATTTTGTAATTTGGATATTTAAATGTGTTTTAATTTTGAATATCATTTCATTTGAATGTTGGATAGTTTCTTTATTTTCAACTTTTGATCTACTTGATATTTTATTTTGATGTATTATAAAATGCTACGGTAAAAAAACTAGCCGGTTCAATCCGGTTTAATACGGTTCAATCATCTAAAATTGAATGGTTCAATGTGTGAACGGTTTAAAACGGTTTAACATCTACAATCCGGTCGAATCCAGTTCAACCACAAAATTGTTATTTTCGGTTCGTTGTCCGGTCCGGTTCTGATAACTATGACTAAAACAATGCACCTCTTAATTTTATAGATAAACTATTGTATGATCAATGATGCCCGCTTCCCGGTCATCTCAATTATGTTGACCAATTTTATCTTCGTAGAGCCATAACTTAAAGGCACTTTCTTCAAAAATATTTGTTCGACCATGTTGTAACCCTGCTTCGAATTCTTTTCAAGGATCATGAAAGCACCCCTGATGACTTGTTGAAGCTTTCTGATGCTTGGGGATTCCAGGGAAATTACATCACACATCGTAGTGCGGATTGTAGTTCCCAATGGTTAGAATGCCTAGTGAATGGAATTTTATAAACTGATAGTATCTTTGTGTGTGTGTTTTTTCCTGTGTTGGACAATTTGTAGAATTTAATACAATGTTGAATTAGCCGTGTTTGAAATGAGTTTTGGTACCAAATCATTAATATCCAATTGTTTTGAACTTCAGGTTTTGACCAAATTGTATTGCTTATAAACGCCACTGCTAAAACAAGCAACACCATTTCTACTGGCGCTAGTTGTGACACTTTGGTTAGCGCCACCAGATGATAAATGTAAAATATTGCGTTGCCAAATGCGAACTTCCTTATATTGTGCATACAATGCTCCTCGGAGTTTATGCTAATAGATCTTCAAATAATTACATAAATTGGTCAATTTGTCAAAGAAGGAGAGTGGGAACTTTCCAATTCCACGTGGAGATTTAGTAGTAGTTCCTGTTAGTGTTAAATAAAAGACATAATCTGCTCATATACTGTATCAGGAATTTTATTTATCAAAACGCAAACCTGTCAATCTGTCAAAGAAGGAGCGCTACACTTACCAAGTCCGATCTTGAACTCGTAAAAGTAACACAAGAAGGTGAGTACGTCGTAATTTACTTCAGAACAAAAATTAAATTCTTTTTGTGAATCAGTACCCGTAGAGGCTTTAAAAGCATAAACCGATCAATTTGTCAAAGAAATGGTGCAGGACAATTCCATTGCAGCGCTAGTAATAGTTATTGTAGTGTTAGAGTGGGTGGGACCCCAACTATAAAAAATTACTAAATCCGTCCAAAAAAAACCTAATTTTAGAAAATCATCAACCCACCTCAACTAGTCCAAATACTACCACTATAAAATAATCGAGCTGGTCATCGCCACCACTATAAAAAGCAGCTTACGGGTAGCCATTAGCAATTCACAACAGACCCAATACAAAACAAATCAAAACAAAGATACAAAAATATCAGACGAAGAGAAAGGATGGAAGACAAGATGATTTTTTACGGTGCCATCTTCCTCCTTTCTTTCCTTGTTCTACTCAAATTCTTGGTCCCAAAAGGGAAGAAACTCCCGCCAGGACCACGGGGCCTGCCGATCATCGGCCACCTCCACCTCATGAGGCGTCCCATCAACCGCTGCTTCTACAAATTTTCGCAGCAGTACGGCCCTATGGTCTCTCTCCGGTTCGGATCCAGACGCGTCCTTCTCGTGACATCCGCAGACATTGCAAAAGAATGCTTCACCACACACGACATCACTTTCGCTAACCGGCCCACCTCAGTCTTCGGCAAATACATCTACTACAACAACACTGCTATTGGCTCATCCAGCTACGGTGACCACTGGCGCAACCTCCGTAAGCTGAGCGCAATGGACATCTTGTCCTCCACTCGCATCAACTCTTTCCTCGATGTGAGGCGGGACGAGGTCAAGATCCTCATGCGGAGGCTCCACCATCAGTCCGGTGGAGAGTTCGCGCAAGTGGAGCTAAGGACCATGCTCAGAGATCTTACTTTCAACAACATACTGAGGATGGTGGCCGGGAAACGGTACTACGGAGAAGATGTGAGCGGAGTTGAGGAGGCTAAGTTATTCAGGGAGATCATGGATGGGATCCAGGACTCTGCGACGGTGCTAGTTCCGGCGGATCTCATCCCAATGCTTTCGTGGGCTGATATTGGCGGCCATGAAAAGAGATTCGATGGGCTTAGGAAGAGGATGGATTCTTTCTTCCAGCAGTTGATTGAGGACACCAAGGCCAGCAGGGGCAAAAACACCATGATCAACCATTTGCTCAATCTTCAGGAATCTGAACCTGATTACTACACGGATGACATCATCAAAGGCCTTATTGTGGTAAGTATATATATCTTTTTTTTTCTCTAAAATTAACTAATACAATATTATCAATAAGGTTAGCTTACCTATAATGAATAATGGGCATTTAAACAATTAATTTTACGAGAGCTCAACGAATTTAAAGATACAATAAACCTGAAAATAATTATTTAATCTTCATTGTGTTACAGATGATGCTTCAGGCAGGTACAAACACATCCTCCATGACTCTAGAATGGATATTCGCCAACCTCCTCAACAACCCACAAGTACTAAAGAAGGCTAAATTGGAAGTGGACACTCAAGTTGGTGAAGACAGGCTGATCGATGAGCCTGATGTACCAAACATGCCTTATCTTCAATGCATCATCACCGAAAATTTCCGATTGACTCCTGTAGCTCCAATCCTAGCGCCACATATTTCATCAAAGGATCTTACTATCGGAGGATATCATGTGCCACGTGACACGATGCTGATGGTGAACCAATGGGCTATCCACCGTGACCCGGAGTTGTGGGAGGATCCTTTAAGTTTCAAGCCTGAAAGGTTCATGGACAATAAGAGTGAGGCATCGAGAGTGATTCCATTTGGGATGGGCAGGAGAGCTTGTCCGGGAGACGGCTTAGCCAACAGAATTATTAGCTTGACCTTGGCCTCGTTGCTCCAATGCTTTGAATGGGACAAAGTCAATGGAGAAGAAATTGATATGACTGAAACAGTGGTCACGTCCATGCACCTTGCTACGCCTTTGAAGATGATGTGCAAATCACGTCCCAACATTACCAAATTCCTCTCCTAATTAAGGCAACAAATTAAAGGAATTCTACTATTTTATTTTCATCATCATTCATGTTCTTTCCTCTCTTTATTTATTTCCATCTTATAATAGTTTTACATTTCCAACTAAAAGATCACAATATTTAATTAGTAGAATACATTATAAAAACATAATCTTTCTCTTTTCTTTTCTTTTTTTTCCTTCTTCTTTTCTTTTCGTTGCTCCAATGCTTTGAACTGGTCTGATGATCTCATAAAATTTTGTTTTTTTAGAGCGGTTTTAGTAATTTTTTACAATTGGGGATTACAATAACTATTACTAGCGCTGCAATGGAATTACAAGTATTTATCAACGATAGTATACTTCTGGATGTAATTAATAATAGTATATAATTAAAGGGTATTTTTTACGGTGCTCTCGTCTATTTTTGGGCACCGATGCCTGACCAATATACACTATTGAATTTAATTTTAATGGTCAGATCTTTAAGAGAGACTTAAAAGAGTAATAAATTAAAAAACTCACAATTTTAATTAATAATCTTAAGAAAAAAATAAACTTATTTACAAAAGGTAATTAAATCAATTAAAGATTAAGAATTCTCGAATTTATATTTAGAAAAAAATAATAATGAACATTAATACATACTTAAAAGATTGATTAATGGTCTTGTTTGTGGATTTTTTTCTTCTTCTGGTTTGCTACTCTAATTGGAAACAAACCTATTTTGACATTTAACAAGCCCTATGTATTGTTTCTTCGCAAGCAATTTTGCAATTGGTCTTTTTCTTTTCTTAATTTCATTTAATAATTCGGTTTGAATTTTATCGGGCTTCTAAAAATAGGTGATTTTTCCAATTTTATTTTTTTTATTCTTAAAATTCAAATTTAATACGGTAATTAAGATTAAATAAGTCTGATGTTGTTTTCAATTGTTGTTTTTAATTAAGAAAAACCAAACAATGGCATACAATTCAAAAAAAAAACAACAGCATAAGAAATAAAATAAATTCGGGAATTGAAGGAGGAGGATGATGAAGTTAGGGCAGCAGCAGTCACTTAGTTTATCATTTTTATTTTAGTTAGTCTCTAACGGTTGTTTTTATTCAATCCGGTCCTACGCGTTATATACATTAGTCGTCTGAGGTTCCTATTGTCATATTCGTTAAATACGAATATTTTAATATTTTTCTGAAAAAGTGACTGAAACGCGGTCCCACTTTATCTTTTCTATTTTTCTTTCCTTTTTTTTTTTTTCTCCCTTCTTCTTCTTTCCTCCATTGCCGCCGCCCTCCACCTCCGTACGTCCCCTGCAACACTTTATCTTTTCTATTTTTCTCTCTCTTCTTTTTTCATTCTTTTCTATTTTTCTTTCTATTTGAATTCCCGGTGAGATCTACCCAAGACCAGAAACGACCCAGAACAAGCAAAATCAAAAAAAGAAAAAACAGGAGAGAAACAATTGCTACTACACCCGATCATCTGTTCAATCTACGCAACAGCTTCTACTTGGGAGCGTACCAGGCCGCAATCAACAACAACGACCGTCCTAACCTCTCCCCAAACGACGCCGTCTAGCGCGACACCATCGTCTACCGCACCCCCCCAAATTTTTCACAAAAAAATATATATATATATTGTTAGTTCGGTTCGAACTGATGATACAAGCAATTTCACCTAAAAACGAATAAAAACTTGAACCAAAATTGTTAAAGTGTGGAATAAAAGTCCGTTTTATAATTCGATAAAAATTCGCTCGTAAGAGATAAAAGTTTTAAAAAATTTAAACCCAACCCAAATTTTAAACCCAACCCACACCCAAATCCTTTCAATTACATCCCAAATCATCACTACCAATAAATCCGTGCCAAAACCTATTCAATTTCTGCCGAAATTCAATCCCTCCATTTAATTAAATTTCTACACCAAATCATCACATATAGATCACCCTCTCAATCTCTCATTCAATTCCAATCCTAAAGTAGAGAATAATTGTAAAAAGTACGTATATTGTATGAATTCTAATGTATAATTTTTTTTTTCTATATTGTTTTTTTATTTATCTTTTTGTTAAATTTATCTAAATATTTGTTATTTAGTGACGGATACAAATACTGTTAAACATTTTTTCAATTTTTCGTTCAGCTCACTTGTCTTCCTTTTAAAATACTCAAAAAAAAATAATTCGGGGGCAAATACAAATGCTAAATCCATCACTGATCTCGCCCCCCAAATCTCGAGGGCAGGATCCGCCACTGGTCTACCGCTCTTACATTGCTCTTGGCAGTTACCAGCTCGTGATCAGCGAGATCGATAACTCCGCCTCTACTCCTCTCCAAGCCCTCAAGTTGCTTGCCCTCTACCTCTCGCAACCCGAGAGCAAGGTCGCTTTCTTTTTTCGCTTTTCTAGATAGATCTAATTCTCTCTTTCTCTGCGTTTAATTTGATTCTATAATGTGAGATCTCAATTATTTGGATCTAATGACAATTGTTGTGGGCATTGTGCAAGAATCGCCTATTTCGAGCTTGAAGGAGTGGTTGGCTGATTCTGCCATCGCCAACAATGCTGTGTTGAGGCTGATTGCTGGGACTATATTCATGCATGAGGAGGACTATAATGAGGCTCTCAAGCATACAAACGCCGGTGGAACAATGGAGCTGTGAGTTTCAATTTTACTATCTAAAAGTCACCTTAACCAATGGCATAAGTTGTATTCCCATATCTGAGCTTGTTTTGAAATTGTTTTGAAATGGTTTTGTGTTGTTAACGCTAAGCTTACCGTGGGCTGTGCTAGATTGATCTGTTGGTTAGCTAGCTCTAACTACATAATGTATAATTTGTCTGTCTCAGATTTCTTTCCACGAGTATTCTGTTAGAGAACATGATTTCCAATACTGATGAATGCCATATCTCACTGTCTTGTTAGATATTGCAAATTTTAACTTGCATTGAAGGTAGTTTCTTCAATAAAATGTTTGAGGGAATTTTGATTTGAGTTTTTCTTCCATATCATGTTACCAACAAGCTTCTAGTTTGATATTGGGATCTTTCATGCTCCAGCTTTGATGAATATGGCATTTTAGACTAAAGTAAAAAGCATAGATGATAGGATTTTTTTTTCTACAGTGAAGTTGCAGGTGTTAAAGTTATTTGTAAACAGAAGAATTATCCAAAGATGCGGTGCAATTTATTTATTTTTACAGAAATTGCATGTTTATTGTTTTTCAATCCTGATGGATGCAGCTTTTTTGCCTTTTCAGGCATGCATTGAACGTCCAAATATTCCTCAAAATGCATCGGTCTGATTATGCAGAGAAGATGCAACAAACAGATGAGGACCACACTCTAACTCAACTCGCAAGTGCATGGTTGAATCTAGCAGTTGTAAGTTCTTTGCCCCTGATTTTAATATTTCATATTTGTTATTAATTGCCTGTTTTAGTTAATAGTATAATATAATAATTATGTTCGGTGGATCAGGGCGGCGGCGATGGAGGAAAGAAAAAGGAAAAAAAGAAAAGAAAAGAGAAAGAAAAACAGAAAAGATAAAAGTGTTGCAGGGGTGGTACGGCGGCAGCGATGGAGGAAAGAAGAAGAGAGACGAAGGAAAAAAAAGAGAAGGAAAGAAAAATAGAAAAGATAAAGTGGGCCCGCGTTTCAGTCACTTTTTTAAAAAAAAATATTAAAATATTTGTATTTAACGGACGTTAGTCACCTTTATAATAAGGACTTCGGGCGACTAACATGTATAACGTGTGGGATTGGATCGAATAAAATGGCCGTTAGGGACTGACTAAAATGAAAATGGTATGCTTAGGGACCGCCGGGTGTGCTAACCCGATGATGATGTATAATATTATCAAACAAGTTTTTTTTAGAAAAAATAAAATAAATTGAAATACCCATATTATTATAACATTAAAATTTCAATTTTGTTGAAAAAATTACTTTTTTTTCGTAAGTGAAACAAATACTTAGATGTAGCATAATTTTAAAATTAATTTCAAAAACCAACATAATTAGATAAAAAAAAATCTTGTGTGTAGCATCCGTTTTAAAAGTCTCAATAATAAAGATACATATAAATAATAGATAAAAGAAATTATTATTTTTTGGTAAGAAATAATTTTCTTTATTGGTATTTAAAAATAGAAATTAAATTAATTCAAAATTTTCTATATATATTTTTTCTTCACCTTAATACGAGGTATAAATTTATCGGATGCCCAAAATTAGATCAGAGTGCCGTAGAAAAATCCATAATTAAATAATGTATTTGGTTAATAACGTGAATGTTATGGATGGAAATGCATGAAAATGGAGAGGAGGAGATAAAGAAATTTTTTCTTTGGTGTCTAACATTAATATAAAATAATATTATAATATATATAATAATTTTTAATTAATTAACAAAATATTTAATAATTATACATGTATATTAATTTTTTTATATTAAAATGAAAAAAACAACAAGGCAATTATATCAATACGGTTCTGAAAAATGAAATACTCGTACGATCATTTTAGCATACATAGAGTTGTTATGCCTAAAAGATATTAACCCAAAATTATACGGTACAAATTTATTATAAGTTATAAAACAGATCTCATATTTATGGGATAAACTTACCATTTATGTAAATAGGTAAACCAAAAAACATGATATTCTGAATGTACTGCATGAAGCTTTTAGTAAAAAAAAGAGTCACAAAGAATGAGTAATGATATATATATATATATAAAGTAAGAAGAATTTTATTTTTTAAATGTCCATTGTACCCTTTATAATTGTATAAATTACGTGACAGCGCATAGTATTGATATTAAATTATAATATTATCATTAACTAAGACCACCGTGTTTTATATAATCCCCCTTCTAGAATTCAAAGACTGTACGCATGTACCGTAGAATCCTTAAAACTAAAATAATTATAATTAATTATAAAATAAGGCCATCGTTTGTTTTCGAGTTTAGGAGTTAGATCCGTAAACTTCCGTTTGTCCGTTTTGTCACCTTTATTTGTCCATAATTAAATGTAATATAGATTGCTAATTAACAACAAAACTTCCCTACATTTGTATTCAACTTCTCTATGCAGGTTCAAATTTTGCCCACATTTGTATTAAGTTCGGATTGTGCGCAATCCTAATTTCAATTCTTTCTTTAACTTTAATGAATGATATTGAACTCCTAAATCTATCAACCTCCTACACGAATATCTAAGACTCCATTGAAGTTGAAAGTGGGTCAACAAGAAAATCAAGACTCCATTGAAGCCTTACAATGTTCTACCAGACGAGGAAGATGAAGCTGAGCTGACACTAAGGATTGAAAAAGCAGAACACCTAGCCCCAAATTAACTGATCACAGCGCTAGGGCCTAGCACCGGAAAATAAGGGTCGTTAAATTAGAATTTAAACTAATTTAACTTATAAATAAATTCTATATAATTATTTTTCACTTATAATTAATATATTAATTAATTTTAACATAAATTTAAAAATAATACACTCAATATTTTAATTATTAATATATAAACTTATTTATTATGTATGTTTTGTTTTTACTTAATTAATATATATAATTTAATAACAAACATTTTTATTTATTTATAATGGTTGATATAAAGAAAAACATCATAAAACGTGCTCTAAAATGAACTATTTTAAGTGACTTTTTTCTTTAGTGGGCATCACATCACCTCTTCATACAAAAGATTCTTTAAATGTTTTAACATGTCATCATATATGTATCGTATATATATATATGATAAATAGAGCTTACACTTTGAAAATGTAAAACTATTATAAGATGGAAATAAATAAAGAGAGGAAAGAACATGAATGATGATGAAAATAAAATAGTAGAATTCCTTTAATTTGTTGCCTTAATTAGGAGAGGAATTTGGTAATGTTGGGACGTGATTTGCACATCATCTTCAAAGGCGTAGCAAGGTGCATGGAGGTGACCACTGTTTCAGTCATATCAATTTCTTCTCCATTGACTTTGTCCCATTCAAAGCATTGGAGCAACGAGGCCAAGGTCAAGCTAATAATTCTGTTCGCTAAGCCGTCTCCTGGACAAGCTCTCCTGCCCATCCCAAATGGAATCACTCTCGATGCTTCACTCTTATTGTCCATGAACCTTTCAGGCTTGAAACTTAAAGGATCCTCCCACAACTCCGGGTCGCGGTGGATAGCCCATTGGTTCACCATCAGCATCGTGTCACGTGGCACATGATATCCTCCGATAGTAAGATCCTTTGATGAAATGTGTGGCGCTAGGATTGGAGCTACAGGAGTCAATCGGAAATTTTCGGTGATGATGCATTGAAGGTAAGGCATGTTTGGTACATCAGGCTCATCGATCAACCTGTCTTCACCAACTTGAGTGTCCACTTCCAATTTAGCCTTCTTTAGTACTTGTGGGTTGTTGAGGAGGTTGGCGAATATCCATTCTAGAGTCATGGAGGATGTGTTTGTCCCTGCCTGAAGCATCATCTGTAACACAATGAAGATTAAATAATTATTTTCAGGTTTATTGTATCTTTAAATTCGTTGAGCTCTCGTAAAATTAATTGTTTAAATGCCCATTATTCATTATAGGTAAGCTAACCTTATTGATAATATTGTATTAGTTAATTTTAGAGAAGAAAAAAAGATATATATACTTACCACTATAAGGCCTTTGATGATGTCATCCGTGTAGTAATCAGGTTCAGATTCCTGAAGATTGAGCAAATGGTTGATCATGGTGTTTTTGCCCCTGCTGGCCTTGGTGTCCTCAATCAACTGCTGGAAGAAAGAATCCATCCTCTTCCTCAGCCCATCGAATCTCTTTTCATGGCCGCCAATATCAGCCCACGAAAGCATTGGGATGAGATCCGCCGGAACTAGCACCGTCGCAGAGTCCTGGATCCCATCCATGATCTCCCTGAATAACTTAGCCTCCTCAACTCCGCTCACATCTTCTCCGTAGTACCGTTTCCCGGCCACCATCCTCAGTATGTTGTTGAAAGTAAGATCTCTGAGCATGGTCCTTAGCTCCACTTGCGCGAACTCTCCACCGGACTGATGGTGGAGCCTCCGCATGAGGATCTTGACCTCGTCCTGCCTCACATCGAGGAAAGAGTTGATACGAGTGGAGGACAAGATGTCTATTGCGCTCAGCTTACGGAGGTTGCGCCAGTGGTCACCGTAGCTGGATGAGCCAATAGCAGTGTTGTTGTAGTAGATGTATTTGCCGAAGACTGAGGTGGGGCGGTTAGCGAAAGTGATGTCGTGTGTGGTGAAGCATTCTTTTGCAATGTCTGCGGATGTCACGAGAAGGACGCGTCTGGATCCGAACCGGAGAGAGACCATAGGGCCGTACTGCTGCGAAAATTTGTAGAAGCAGCGGTTGATGGGACGCCTCATGAGGTGGAGGTGGCCGATGATCGGCAGGCCCCGTGGTCCTGGCGGGAGTTTCTTCCCTTTTGGGACCAAGAATTTGAGTAGAACAAGGAAAGAAAGGAGGAAGATGGCACCGTAAAAAATCATTTTGTCTTCCATCCTTTCTCTTCGTCTGATATTTTTGTATCTTTGTTTTGTTTTGATTTGTAATGGGTCTGTTGTGAATTGCTAATGGCTAACCGTAAGCTGCTTTTTATAGTGGTGGCGATGACCAGCTTAATTATTTTATAGTGGTAGTATTTGGACCTCACTCATTCTTTTCCACATTTTTTCCATATAATTTTAAAAGGGTAAAAGCTGAAAAACAACCCTGAACTTTAAAGTTTTATTTAATCGCAACTCTGAACTTTTATTTTATTTAATCGCAACCCTGGTCAAACACGAATTGTTTAAGTTACCTCCTACCGTGACAGAAATTTGACGTGGCACCGTTGACCGACGTTATGTGCCACGTCACTATGCCACGTTAGCGTCACGGTGCCACGTGGCATCGTTGACCGACATTTGACCAGGGTTGTAATTAAACAAAATAAAAATTCAGGGTTGCGATTAAATAAAACGTTAAAGTTCAGGGTTGTTTTTCAACTTTTACCCGTATATCATATTTTTATCAATTATTTAATCCTTATTCAAAATTAATAATAAACTAAATTAAATGTAACTTTATAATTAAATGTTACTAATTATAGTATATTTTATTAATTAGATATTAATCCTTACTACTGTTATAATCATTTTTTAAAATTAAGATGATACTGCATATATATATATAATTAGAAATTAGGAATTTAATTATAGCTTTTAAATAAAATAAATATTACATAATAATAATTAATTCGGCTCTGAATTATCAAAAATCTCCCTCTGAATTATCTCCTCTCTATCTAAAATAAAATTCGGCTCGAGATCTTCCGAAACCAAAAAGACCTTAAAATAAAAAAACACTATTAATTAATGAGTAAAAGCTGAAAAATAACCCTAAATTTTAAAGTTTTATTTAATCGCAACCCTGAACTTTTATTTTGTTTAATTACAACCCTGGTCAAACAAAGACGTGGCAGGAGACGCTGACGTGGCACCGTGACATGGCACCATGACGTGGCACATAACGTCGGTCAACGGTGCCACGTCAGATTTCTATCACGGTAGGGGGTAACTTAAACAATTCGTGTTTGACCAGGGTTGCGATTAAATAAAATAAAAGTTCACGGGTGCGATTAAATAAAACTTTAAAGTTCAGGGTTGTTTTTCAGCTTTTACCCAATTTTAAACGGTTTTGAACGCAACACGGTAGGGGTGTTCACGGTCCGGTTTGGTCCGGTTTTGAGCCTAGAATCGGACCAAACCGGAATTACCCGGTTCTGATTGGGTTAGAACCAGACCAGACCGGAAATTTTCGGTCTAGTTCGGTCCGGTTTCAATTTTTCGGCTCGGTCCGGGCCGGTTCCAGTTCAGAACCGGTTCTATTCACTTTTCTCGAAACTACGTCGTTTTGGTGTTTGCCCAAAACGACGCCGTTTTGGCGTTAAACAGGCAATTTTGATTTTTTTTTTAAATAATGCTTTGATTTATCAATTTATAAGTAATGACCTAATATTATAAAGATATTTTAGTATGGTAAATTTTTAAATTTTATGATACAAAATATACAAAAATTTAAAGTGACTAAATATTAATAAATAATGAGTATTAATATATTTAAATATAATGAATGTATTTAACAAATATCTAGTCAAGAAGTATTGTGCTTCATATCGAGCCTAACATATACACATGAAGAATTTATGAAAATAATTATGCTTCATATGAAAATAAAATTAGATCACTTAAAATTTTCTATTTTTTTATTCTGAATAGTTATTATGGAGACAATGTCTTTTAGATAATAAGTATTAATAATATATACTCCCTCCGGCTGATAATACTTGACGTTTTAGCGTGGGCACAAAAATTAATAACAGCCCTATTTGTCCTGTTAAATGACCAGCCTACCCCTCTGCAATTGGGTTTCGTTTCTTGCTTCTCTCCTCTGCTTCTGCTCCTCTGCTTCCTATGAAAACACCCAATTCTTGCATCAACCTCTTAACAACATTTCAATCATTTGATTTGTTTGAAACACCCAACTCTTGCATCAATCTGATTTACAAAACTCATGGAAGAACAAGAACAAGAAATCAAGAGCAATCTCAAATACAACAACAATCTCGAGTACAAGGACAACAACAACAACAACAACAAGAAATCAACAGCAATCTCAAGTACAAGAAATCAACAGCAATCTCAAGTACAAGGACAACAACAACAACACCAGCAAGAACAAGAAATCAGATCTACAAGGACAACAACAGCAACAATAGCAAGAACAAGAAATCAAGAGCAATCAGCAACAACAGCAAGAACAAGAAATCAAGAGCAATCTCGAGATCTACAAGGACAACAACAGCAACAAACCTGATTCCTATCCAATTGCAGTGATGGGTCTCGGAATTGTTGGACCAACACAAACCCCAATCGCCGGTGAACACACCTCCGTCTCGGTCCGATCTGCCACCCAACACCACCGTCGGCAACCATCGTCACTGCCGAGTGCTAGATCTTCCTCATCTCTCTCGAATTTATTGGAAACAAAAAGAAAAAAAACAGAAAAGAAAATGAGAAGAACAAAGAAGAAAGAAAGAGACGGTGAAAAGGGTGATGAGAAAGAGAGGAAATTGGGAGATAGAGGGCAGGATTGGAAAGAGGGTAACAAAGATGCGTTGGAAAAAGAAAACGACAACTATTTTGGGGGAACGAAAATGGGCCTAAAACGACAACTAAATGAAGCCGGAGGGAGTATTAACTATATAAATGGCTATTAATAAGTATTAATAATACATATTAACAATTAACTATATAGATAGCTATTATAATTTACAATAATATATTTTTGAACAATATTAACAATATGATGATAAGATTATGATGTATATATATTATGACGATAACATATATTTAGAGCTTAAAAGGAAAAATTATTAAAATTTTCTATTTTTTGGTTCTTAATAGTTATTATGAAGACAATGTCTTTTAGATAATAAATATTAATAATATATATTAACTATATAAATGGATATTAATAATACATATTAACAATTAACTATATAAATAGCTATTATAATTTACAATAATATATTTTTGAACAATACTAACAATAAGATGATAAGATTATGATATATATACATTATGATGATAACATATATTTAGAGCTTAGTTAAATTTCAAAGTTTAAAAGAGACAATGTCTTCTACTCATAGTAATTCTTATATAACTTCCTTAATAATTTTTTCTATTTAAAATAAAAAATAAAAGGGAAAAAATGAAAACTTTTAATTAAGTTTAAAAGAAAAAAATGAGGAATTTTAATTAAGTTTTGGATAAAAAAACAAAGATAAGAAGTTAAGTTTAGAAAGAAAAAAAGAAAATGCAAGCTTGGGGATTTTAACCTCTCCCCTTTAAGGTAATGGGTAAAATTTTAACCATTAAACCAAATTTGAACTTTGATATTAATGTGCATATATATATATAAATAAATATATAAAAATATAAAAACCGGTTCTACGGTTCGGTTTGAATTTTTCAGCTCTGGAGAACCGGACCGAACCGAGACAGTCCGGTTCGGTTCATTTTAAAAAAACAAAAACAAAAAAACCGGACCAAACCGGCGGTTCCAATTCGATTCCCGGTTCGGGCCAGTTTTTGTTCACCCCTACAACACGGTATACATTGACCGTTATGCCTTCTCCTAATTTGCGATATTATTGATATAGAGTAAATTGCGTATTTATTTGACGGGTTATTCAATCAGAATTATGTTCTCTTTTTTGAACGCATATTTTAATAGCTCTAATTTGTTGGTTCTGTATTTTTCTTTTTCAGCTGTAAATTTTTGGTGCTTTATTTGTATTATCATATATGTACTTTTATGTTGTGCTAACAACATATTTTTAGATATATTGTTGTATTACAGCATTATGTAATTTTTTTATCGAATATTTTTTATTATGTTAGTGAAATCTCAATATTGTTGAGCTGCAGAGAAAAAGATAAGTAACTTTATGCAATTATTTAAATTAGACTGTATTAGTCTAGAAATAAAACAAAATTATATATTATATTAAAATGTGATGTTAATTAGCCTAACTTAATTGTATTTTTATTTTATGTTTTGCTGTCAATTCAACTTAATGAATGAATGAATTTCCACAATATGCTGCGCACCCTCTTTCTGAAGAAATATTTGGAGACATTTCTATTTGAGATTTGTATATTCTTCTTCTTTTTGACTTTTATTTCTCGCATCATTATGAATCTACTCCTATCTCATTTTATTTAGATCACATATACTTAACAACTGTATGCGTTCTAATTTTAACTATTTAATTTAATTTTTTTTTAAATAAGCTGAGATTTATTGATAGAAGATCATGAGGGACATGATAGATATACTGATGCTAGCATCAGTAAAAATCTAAAAGGAACAATAGTGAGCAAACGAAAAGCATAGATCTAGATTCACGTATAGGACAAGACTATATCTTATCTACCATCACTTCTGATCGTCTGCCGATTCCACGATTCAAACCACGTTGATGAAATGGGAAAGGTGGCAAGTTGGAGGCTGGATCTCCTAAAATCATGTTTATTTAGTAAATTATACAACAGAAATACAGTACGTAGTTGCACTTTAATTGCATCAAATAGTCCTAATTGCATCATATAGTCCTAAATTATTACTTTAGCCTAGCTAGTGGGTGACCTTAAAGGTTTCTTTATCTTTTGTAAAACTCAACCATGCTTCTTGAATAAAAGACTAGAATTCCTCCATAAAGTAAAAAAGACCATGTAACTCTCTTACACAGTCAACTTACTCAAGTTGATTCTAAATTTATATACAAATTAATTCCAAAATAAAATATTATTACGTTAAAAAGTAGGGGTAATTTAAGTTACCTTTTAAACTTTCGATAAAACTTAAATACTTCCGGAATAAAGAAAAGGAAATGAAATTTCTCCCCTCCATCCAATATGACAGTCAAAAAAAAAAGGAAGTAAAAGTCTAAAGATAATAAAAAAATCACACAAGACTCATCAATGTAATCTTTCTGGTGTATTTGAATGATATTGGGTCATGAATGGTGTGCTAGACCAGAATAATCCCCCCACCACAAAAGATCTCAGCTAACTTCATGAAACATACATGTCTATTTCCTTTTTCTACCATTTTTAGGTCAAAAATGGTTAGAAAGTAATACTATGTATATTAAAATGCAAGTTTTTAGGGTAACGAGATCGTCACTTCTCAACTCTCAACATACTTAATAAGTTAATATACCTATTTACTCAATCATAAGTACTCTGCAAATAAAATTCTCCCTCTCTATTCTCACTCCTTCCTCGTTACAAAACCACGACATGATTGATGATTACCATAAAAATTCATATCCATTCTCATTGCTCGTGCCAATGTTGCTTGAGCATGGCCTTGTCTTTCTCCCGGTGGCTGGTGCCTCACGTCATCAGCCATTGAATTATGATCAAAATAAATATATAAATCATCAAATCTTTGTACATATCCAGTAATTTGATCTGGTCTAAATATGGTGCCTGACTTTTTGCGATTATAATGTTATAATAAGCCTTCTCCAAAGTGTTAATTAGTTAAATAAAAACAATTATTGCTTAACTTAAAGATTAAATAACTAATTATATCGTTTAATAACTTACAAAGATTAAAAAACTAATGATCGTTTAAATTTATTGAAACCCTAGACTGACCGGAACACGTGGTATCTATCATTAGTATTTCTATATTATGCTATGACCATTGACCAAAGACCTTACTTACTTGAATACTTCAAGGCTTTTTCGATATTCTATTTACATTCAAATTTAAAAGTATTCAACACTTTTATATATATATATATTTTAGTATTGAGATGAGACATATCGTTTATATCGACTGGTATTTGATCGGTATGGACTGAATGAGAAACCGAAATGTTACAATGTTCTTTTAATCTCATTTTTAAAATTAAGATGAGACGAGATCGAAATTTATCCCCTTAGAATTTCCTCATTTTTCTTGCCACTAATTGTTGTATAAGTTAAAAGCTCATCAATCTCTTTTCATGGAATATGATACTCCCTCCGGTCCCTATTAAACGTCTTTTACTATTTGCGCACGCATCTCAAGGAGGCCGGATGACTCACTATTTGACCCCAAAAAATTTCGTACTTTTTTTCGAACGTACGTGCAACCTTAGCGTACGTTCGAAAAAAAGTACGAAATTTTTCGGGGTCAAATAGTGAGTCATCCGACCTCCTTGAAATGCGTACGCAAATAGTAAAAGACATTATTTGGGGACCAGATGGAGTAGAACCCAAGCTTATACTTTTTTTTTCAAAATGACTCGAATATCAACTCTTTTTATATTTATTATTTATTATTTTTGATTTTTATTCACACACCGCAACAATGATAATTATAATCAATTGTTGTTTATGTAGTTTTTTCAAAAAAAGAAGAAGAAAGAGTACAAGGAGGGGTGAGTATGGATCAAAGTTATTAGAATTGAATCGGACAACGAATATCTCAGCTCATGATTTACTGATTCTTTAGTTCAACCGAGTTTAATCAGATTGCGTTTCAAAATCGTTCGTATATTGAACCGCTCAGCTCATAAATTACTAATCCATTGAACTGGGTTGAAATGGTAGGTTTATCAAAATATGATATATATATCCAACCGTAAAGTATGGTAAATTACTGATTATTATTAATAAACAAAACAATAAATAAATTAAATTACAAGTAACAATTATATATGAATAAATATGTAAACAAAAATCCCTCTCTTATTTTAGACTCAAACTCAAGCCAATTCAGTTGAATACTAGTAGGCCCAAGACTCAAAGCCCACAAGACTCCATCATCCAAACTAAACAGACCAACTTGATAGATGGGCCGAAAACTACGAGCCCTAACACTATCTAACACCCCAACCCAGCAGCCAACACTAGCCAAAACCCTAAACACACATCATCACTTCATCTCCTTCCTCCACCTCCGGCGACCTCAAATGAAATTAAAACCCAGAAAAGGACCAACACAACACCTAAACTCCGACCATGAAAGTAAAATATAATTGTTACGAGGATCCTATTATGCTTTACGGGTAGCTAGACCTGTTAACTGGGCGGGCTGCGAGTAGGGTCGGCTCGGGCCTGTTTTAAATGGACGGGCTAGGGTGTCAAATTTCAGGCTCGACTCGACCCGCTAATGTAAAAGGGTCGGGCCTGGGCTCTCAGATTTTAACCCCTTAGCTCGGCCCGACTTGCGTCACAATTATTCGTTATATATATACATATAAATATATAATTTGATATGACAACTTCTAATTTCTAAATAAATTGTAGAGTTGTGACAAGAGTTTCTATTATCAATGTCATGCACTCTCTAGAATTCAGGATTATCTTTTTGAGTTTGATACTTTATTATTTTGTTATGTTTTATAAGTCGGTCATGAGTTGTAGGGAGAATAACATCCTATTTGTCATTATTGGTTAAATATCAATTGAGATTGTAAGGTTAAAATACTCAGTTTATTATTTTGAACTTGTAAAACTCAGTTTTTGTAATATTTTAATTTAAAATCTATAGTTGATATACAAAAAATGTGCTTAAACTGGTGATTTGCTGTAAACTGCCCGATTCATCCAATTCATTTGAAAAATGGCCGTACATTTTTTTTCTCGTTTTATTAGGTCGAATCAATCCATTTTTATTATAATTCTCGGTTTTTAGGTCGGATTGGCGGGTCGACCTTGATTTTATAACTACGGAGAGGTTGGTTGTCCAAAGTGAGAGAGCATAATAATCTTAAGGGTCTGTTTGGCGTTTCGATTCTGTGGGAAAACGACTTCTGGGAAACGAAGTGTACTGTTTGATAAAAAATTTTAAAAATGCTGTGAGATAGCTGAGGTGTTTGGTAAAACAGTTGAAATGAAAACGTTTGAGTATAAAACCCATTTTTAAAAAATTAATAAAAATAGGAAAAGTGGATTTAGAATTACTTATCTTGAGATAGAGATTATATTGTGATAATTTTTAATTTATTTTGTTCATTATATAGAGTAAGAAAATTAAATTAAAATGAAAAAAAAAAGGATGAGAGAGAGAGAGCCAAATGGAGCATGGTTTGGGTGCTCCAACTTCAAAACACCTATTTTGACGGGATTTGAAACTGAGTGGTAACACCTACTCATTGGTTTTGGGTTGGGGAATGACCTTTTGGCCACCGAACCTGAACCCAAACACTATCTAAAAAAGAGTCAAACATGTTTTGGGGTTATTTTAAAATGATATTGTAGTTTGTTAAAATTAGTAAAAATAAAATTTAAATTAAACGAATTATAAATTGAGGGTAAAAACGCGCGATTGGTTTATACAAAAAATTCTCTTTCAGAGGTCTAATGTTAGAAAATAGTGTGCGTGCATAATGGTTTACAACGCAGTGGCAGCCTATGGTCCATCATGCAAGTTGTCGAATTCGCCAAGTAACTAATGAAATAAAAACACAATGAAGTAGTATCAATTTAAAGTCCACCTCTGGTCCCTCCCCCCCACTTTACACCTGTAGCTAATTACTTCCAATCATCCCAAACTTATTTCTTCCATGCTCCGCAAACTATTGCACAAATGATGTGAAATCATGACGTGGTTACTAGACGAGCTAGTTGTTCTCAATCGCTTTATTAACTACGTTCAATCAATATTAATTTTAATTTCCCGATATATTAAAAATGATGAAAATGAAAAAAATTTCAAAAACAAAAAAAAATTATTAAAACGTCATTTTTTTAAAGACAGAAGTAATAAGATTGTTTTTTTTGTTGCTTTAAACAACATTTTTAACGAGATGGTGGAGTAAGTCGTAGGAATATCTCTAATGAGATATGGAAAGGACTATCTATGTAAATTTATGAAAAAGATAGGGGAAATGGATTGGGCAATATAATTAAAGAAAGACCGTGTTACAATACTAGAAAGAAACGACAGTCGAAGATTAAAATGTTCAAACTAAGCAAACATGATGTGCTAATTAGATGGTGTTTACATTGTTTAATCCAACTTTATTACACTATTTAATCATTCAAAATTGTGGTTAGTTGTAAGGGTGGGGCATCACTATTTTTCTAATAAAAGTATAGTTACCGGCCGCAAATTGCATTGTGGTAAGCATAAATGATGTTTGATTTGAATGCGGCCAAATTAGAGGTAGAGAGATCCGAAAGGGAAGTTGCCATTTATGACGATGTATCTATCCTCTACAAATGGTATTTAATTAAGGAAGTAGAAATGAAATCATCTGTACAACGAAAAGGCCAAGGGATCTTCTATATCACTAATCCTTGTACAAGAATGAGAGGTTGAGAGTGTTGAACTTCCAAATTATTACTACAATTCGGTTTGCACGCACAGGAAAATCTATTATATTAATTTATTTTATAAAAATATTATAGTAAAATACTTTTAGTATGCTTTAATTGAATAAGAATGTAAATCAATCTTTAATTTGAGTTAATCCGTAAAAACAATGATAAAAATAGTAAGAAGTTTACCATAAATATCTTAACATTTCATTTAGAAAATGCTACAAGACAGAATGCAATTGCACGAACCTTTTGAATTATCTCCATTATTTGAAAGCCTTTTATCATGCATTTTGAAAAAGAAAGAAAATATAAGGATTGTTTTCTTTAAAAAATGGGGAAAAAACACCGCTATTTCTAAGAAGACTTTTTTTAATGAAAAAACCATTAAAGCACCCTACGTTTGTACCAAATATCCAAAAATACCATGTTAATCTAATCCGAAAATAATGTAAACTTTAAAATTTCATCAAAAATAAAATAAATAAAAAATTGGGCACGAGTTAATTAGTTATTTGGATTATATTTTTGTTTTTTTATTTTATTTTTATTGGATTATATTACGTCTGCGTCTATCTGATGTAAGGAGAGAGATGTGATTTTTCATTGTTATTTTTTTATAAATTAATTCACACGTCAACTAAATCTAAAGTAATTTTTAAAAGAATCAAACAGGTTTTAAAAGATAATTTTAAAATTAAAGTGTGATCTATTAAAATTGATAAACGTGAGGTATTTTTCAGACATTTGGTATAATTACACGCGTGGTATTTATAGTGCTAAATTGACGAACTAGAGGTTCAAATTCAACAAAAATGTAAATTGAGAGTGTGATTGAGTTCTCAAATTGAGGGGTATTGGCCAATGCCCACTACTTGCCACTTGAATCTTGCTATAGAGTCAATGGAATCCATCCAAAACTCACTCTTATCCTTCAATTTTTTCTCCATGTGAAAACTCTTCCTTCTCACTCATGCATTATATCTTTATATAAGCACTTATTCAGGACAACCTTTTCCTTTCTCCTCATCAGATCACTCACTCCGCCTTTCTCTCTCCGTCCTTTTCTCCTCCAAACCAAGAAAAAGAAAAAGAAGAAAAAACCAAAACACAATGTTGTTGTTTCTCTTTATGTTTATTCTGCTACTAACATCTCATCACAAGATTCAAAACCCAACATTATTAGCAGCAGCAGAAGAAACAGCTCTTGATGAGTCCAATTTTAATGGCACAACTGTAATTGGTAGAAGAGAAGTACTAGGTGGCAGCAGCAGCTGCAACTGGTTCAGATCAGGGAAATGGGTGTATGACGCGTCGTACCCTCTCTACGACTCCTCAAACTGCCCATTCATAGATTCGCAATTCGATTGCCAAAAACATGGCCGGCCTGATCAAAACTACCTCAAGTATAGATGGCAGCCTTTTGGATGCAGCTTGCCCAGGTCCGTCAATTACTGCTTCTTCCTTTCATTTTTTTTCTTAAAATTAGTTCTAACCTCAGCAAGGTTCTCGGGCAGGTTTAATGGGAAGTATTTCTTGGAGAAATGGAGAGGGAAGAAGATAATGTTCGTGGGCGACTCGCTGAGTTTGAATCAATGGCAATCTTTGACATGTATGCTTCATTCTTGGGTACCAAATTCAAAGACTACTCTGTTTAGGAACAATGGCCTTGCTTCTGTTACATTTCAGGTAACTCTTCTCACTCAAATTTTTCTGGTTTTTAATTCAAAAATGAAATAAATAAATCATCAATCATGACCTGGTTGGTATCAGTGTCTTGTCCTTCTCTCTTTTGAAAGTTGAAATTTGTACTCTACTCATTTCGTTTCACAATTTTTGTTTATATTTTCCAAATACTCCATGTCAATATTTTAAAGGGACTTTACAGCTTATTAGAATCATCAAAACTAACATGGTATAGTTAATTAGAAAACTCCTATTTGAGACCTAACCCTTTCTAAAAATAATAGAGAAATGATATTTTGGCAGAAAAATTAGGCAGAAAAAATGAACAGATGGCATTTTCGTAAATAAGTAATGACAGTTTCGTAATAAGTGATGGTAATTTTGTAAATAAAACGATCATTTTATTTACGAAACTGTCATCTGCTCATTTTTTCTGCCTAATTTTTCTGCCAAAATATCATTGCTCAAAATAATATATCTTCATGGATCTGATTTGTTAATACTTAAAATTAGTATGGAAAGTATTTTGGAACATGACCGAGTATTCCGATGTAACATGTTCGTGGCTGAGCCTTGATGCTCAATGAGTCATCACTCTTGATGAATATTTATTCACTTTGATAAGATATTAAAACTATATATCTACTACCAAGATATTATAAAACAGTACAATTGATCTTTAATGTAAAATAACTTTTAAATACCGACATTTTCATCTATTAATTAAGAGAGAAAAATTGCTACTCCATTTTGTTACGCTAAATATTTATTGTTAATATTTTAATTTTTAACGAGCCGAACAAATACGAATATAAATATTCTTATGAGTTCAAAAATAAGAAGAAAAAGAAAATATTGATTGTACAGTTTGTGAAACAATGAGTGGAAAGATGGCATGAACCGTAATGGAGTTGTCTTCGGTTTGGTGAACAGG
Organism: Viola odorata; assembly: GCA_963691705.1. Taxonomy (NCBI): domain Eukaryota; kingdom Viridiplantae; phylum Streptophyta; class Magnoliopsida; order Malpighiales; family Violaceae; genus Viola; species Viola odorata. Next base: position 800,942 of record OY829537.1, read on the forward strand.
AATATGGAGTTGAGATACTGCTATTTCGAACGCCATACCTTGTGGATCTGGTTAATGAGAAGGCAGGACGAATTTTGAAGCTTGACACCATTAATGGTGGTAGGGCTTGGAGAGGCATGGACATGTTGATTTTCAACACCTGGCACTGGTGGACCCACACAGGAAGAACCCAGCCGTATGATCTTTTTTGTTCTCTACTGCTACTGCTAGTAATAATAGTATAGTAATGAATGAGTGATGTTGATTTTTCTCTTCTTCTTTTTACCAATTTACAGATGGGATTATTTGCAGGAGGGGAACAAATTGTACAAAGACATGAACCGACTAATTGCATATTATAAAGGACTGACCACATGGGCTAGATGGGTCGACCGCAACGTTGATCCTTCCAAAACCAAAGTTTTCTTTCAAGGGATATCTCCCACGCATTACGAGTAAGCAAATGCATTTCCTTTTCAACTACTTACTAATCAGCTTGTAGCTCTACGTTACTTTCTTAGATTTAGATTGTAATTCCATGATGTCTCTTTCGAATTATAATATCGTGGTGCCTTGCTTAAAATGAACTAACAGGGGCAAGGATTGGAAGGAACCATCACAGTCATGTAGTGGTCAAAAACAGCCATTCTTTGGAACAAGGTACCCGGCAGGGATGCCCTTACCGTGGGTTGTTGTGAACAAAGTGTTAAGCAGGATGAAGAAACCAGTGTACCTGCTAGACATAACCGTACCCTCACAGTACAGGAAAGATGCACACCCATCAGGTTATGGTGGTGGTGGACACAGTAGCAGTGACTGTAGCCATTGGTGCCTGCCTGGATTGCCTGATACTTGGAATCAGCTTTTGTATGCAGCTCTCTTTAGTTGATACTTTTCATTTCAGGAATCTTATTCTTATATATGATTGATGTTGTATAACTAATTACATAGCGATTTTAGGTGAAATACTATCATTGCTTTGATGATACGAATGTAATTTTCTTCCATTTTTTATTGTGTAATTGGGCAACTAAGAAGTGTTGTGAAAAATCTCCCACTTAGGATCGAACAGAAAAATAAAACAGATACACGACACCAGGAATTTACGTGGAAAACCTCAAACGAGGAAAAAACCACGGGACAGATATGAGAATTTTATTAACAGAGTAGAAAAATACAGTAGGTTGTTTTTCAAACCCAAATCCTAAATATATAGGATACACTCACTCAAAATATGGAATCAATCCATCAATTATTTTTCACTCACCACTCTCACTTTTCTCTCTGCCCAAACCCTCTCTCAATTGCACTCACCACGGCAATTAGAAACTTATGGAATTGATGCACAAATGCATCTATTTATAGATGCAGTGCCAACCAAAGAAAAACACATGATCACCACCGTGTGATCATGAGAAGTCCAAGTCCAAATTGGAATTAATCCAATTTAGCTCCTGCATCCACTCCTCTTTTCCACTTTCCACTCAACTTTTTATCATGACACCTCATTGTGTCCGTAAGACATGGGATGGTGCTCCTTTTGGCACACTTCAATTTGTCTTCCACTTTAGGAAAGATGGGTTGACAATTAAATCCACATTGGATTTCCTTCACATGAATCAATTACCAATTAATTCAATTTTAACCAATGTTCAAGGCTTTTTCTTTTCTCCCAAATTTCGGTACCATTCATGCATGTAATTATGTTGGCTTCCTTTCTTTTGACTAGCCAACAGTTGGGCAGCTGAGCTGGACCCAACAATTCTCCCCCTCCAGCTCAGTTGGGAGTGATCACCAACCCGACGATCATACAACACTTTTCCAACTTCTCTCCTGGTAAAGACTTCGTTAACATATCAGAGCTGTTATCATCGGTATGAATTTTTTCAAGCTCCAATGACTTAGCTTTCAGCACATCTCTAATCCAATGGTATCGAACATCAATATGTTTCGATCTTGAATGGAATGTAGAGTTCTTCCCAAGGTGAATAGCACTTTGACTGTCACACAGTAGTGTATACCGATCTTGCTTAAAACCAAGTTCTTGAACAAATTTCTTCATCCATAGCATCTCTTTGCAAGCTTCGGTAGCAGCAATAAATTCTGCTTCAGTAGTGGAAAGTGCAACACACTTTTGTAACCTTGATTGCCAAGCCACAGCTCCCCCTGCAAAATTAATCAAATAACCAGATGTAGACTTGCGTGAATCCACATCACCAGCCATGTCTGCATCTGTGTAACCAATTAACTCAGGATTTTCACTTCCAAAACAAAGACACATTTTGGAAGTACCACGAAGATACCGTAAAATCCATTTTACCGCTTCCCAATGAGTTTTTCCAGGATTTGAGAGATACCGACTGACAACACCAACTGCATGTGCAATGTCAGGCCTCGTACACACCATTGCATACATCAGACTTCCAACTGCTGATGCATATGGTACTTTCTTCATCTCTTCTTTCTCTTTATCAGTGGAGGGGCATTGATTTGTGCTCAATTTGAAATGAGTAGCTAAAGGAGAGCTAACCATTTTTGACTGCTCCATACAGAATCTCTGCAAAACTTTTTCAATGTACTTCTCCTGTGTTAAGTACAACTTCTTTGTACTTCTGTCTCGACTGATTCTCATACCAAGAATCTGTTTTGCTGGCCCTAAGTCTTTCATGGCAAAAGACTTACTTAACTGCTCCTTCAACTCCTTAATTCTGGAAGCATTCTTGCCAACGATCAACATGTCATCAACATAAAGTAAGAGAATAATAAAATCATCACCATGGAACTTCTGGATAAAAACACAGTGGTCAGAAGTAGTCTTGGTGTAGCCTTGCTCACCCATAAATGACTCAAACTTTTTATACCACTGTCTCGGTGCCTGTTTCAAGCCATAAAGACTCTTCTTCAACTTGCACACATAATCCTCCTTTCCATCCACCTGAAATCCTTCAGGTTGCTCCATGTAAATCTCTTCTTCTAGATCACCGTGCAGAAAAGCTGTCTTGACATCCATCTGTTCAATTTTCAAGTCAAGACTTGCTGCTAAACCAAGCACAACACGGATAGATGACATTTTCACTACAGGAGAAAATATCTCTTCAAAATCAACCCCTTTTCGCTGATGGAATCCTTTTACGACCAGTCTGGCTTTGTACCGGGGAAGTGAGGTGTGCTCATCTTGCTTGATTCGATACACCCACTTATTTTTCAAGGCCCTCTTGCCTTTTGGTAATTTTACCAACTCAAATGTATGGTTTTCATGCAAGGATTTCATCTCATCTTGCATGGCATCAAACCATTCTTCCTTCTGGTCTCCTTCCACTGCTTCCTCAAAGTACTCTGGTTCTCCCCCTTCAGTCAGCATCACATAGTCTTGGGGAGAATATCTAGTGGAAGGTTGTCTGACTCTGGTTGACCTCCTAAGAGGAGCGTCTACTACTGCTGGTTGATCAGGATCAGGAACATCATCTGGTATAGGAATATTAGCATTTTCCATACCCATCTGATCATTTTGTACTTCGTTCCCAGCAGGCACTGGCATTGGAGGAACTATATCAGATTCAGCAGAATTGCCACCTCTGTCTGGCACCACTCGCTCTGCTTTGACGATATCCTCTATGGTTTGATCTTCCATAAATACCACGTCACGACTTCTAATGAGTTTCTTCTCAACAGGATCATACAACCTGTAACCAAACTCATCCAAGCCATAACCCACAAAAACACATTGTTTTGTCTTTGTGTCAAGTTTAGATCTCTCATCTTTTGGGATGTGTACAAACGCTTTACACCCAAAAACTCGAAGATGACAGTATGAGACATCTTTCCCCGTCCAAACTCTATCTGGAACATCAAATTTCAATGGAACACTGGGTGAACGGTTCAGCACGTGAACAACAGTATTTAGAGCTTCTCCCCAGAATGACTGTGGTAACTTTGATTGTGAAAGTAAGCATCTGACTCGCTCAACCAAAGTCCTGTTCATCCTCTCTGCCAGCCCGTTTAACTGTGGAGTCTTTGGAGGTGTCTTTTGATGTCGGATACCCTTCTGTCGGCAGTACTCATCAAAGGGACCCAAGTACTCTCCTCCATTATCCGTTCTGATGCATTTCAGCTTCTTCCCAGATTCTCTCTCTACCATGGCATGAAACTGTTTGAACACATCAAGCACTTGATTTTTATGCTTCAAGGTGTAGGTCCACACCTTCCTCGAGTGATCATCTATGAATGTCACAAAATAGAGAGAACCACCAACTGTCCTTGTCTTCATAGGACCACATAGATCAGAATGCACTAGCTCTAGCGCATCTTTCTTCTTGTCAGAAGCATGCATCTTGAAAGCAACTCTGTTCTGCTTTCCTGCTAAACAGTGAGAACACTTCTCCAATTGTCCGCCTTTTAACTCAGGAAGCATATTTTTCTTAGCGAGCATTGCCATGCCTTTCTCGCTCATGTGGCCAAGTCTCTTGTGCCACATCTCAGTTGTACTCCTACTCTCCGCTGCATTAATTATGTCGTTGGAGACCGTAGCCTGCATCACGTACAACTTCGGACATTTCTTACATCTTGCCACGATCAGTGAACCTTTTGTAAGTTTCCACTGACCATCAAAGAAAGTGTTACAGTAGCCTTCATCATCCAGCTTGCCAGTGGAAATTAAATTCAGTCTGATGTCAGGAACGTGTTTTACACCCTTAAGAATCAATCTTCCACCATTTGGAGTTACCAGATACACATCTCCAAAACCGACTACCTCAGCAACACCTTCATTACCCATTCTTACAACTCCAAAATTTCCTGGAGTGTAAGTTGCAAAGAGATTTTTGTTGAAGGTGACATGTGTGGTAGCACCGCTATCGATCACCCAGCTAGAATCATGATCAACAGTGTTCACCACATCAACATAGTCATACAGAAGTAGAAAATCTTCTTCAGCGACTGCAATTCTTTCATCGGGGTTGCCATCCTCCCTTTTCTGGTCTCTGTCACCCTTATTTTCTTTCTTCCACTTCCAGCAGTTTTTCTTGATATGTCCCTTTTTGCCACAAAAGTGACATGCAACATCTGCAAATCTACCTCTGGATTTGCTTCTGCCGTGTGCTTTATTTGTGTAACTCCTGTGATTACTTCTCCCTCTAGATTCACTTACTAAGACGTCTGACTGTGAAGAAGAACCTGTTGCTATTCTTCTTTTCTCTTCGTCTATAAGACGAACCTTTACAGAGCCAATGGTAACGATACCATCGGGACTCGAGTTTGATACAGATGTTCTGAAGGTTTCCCAAGACTCTGGCAGAGTGCCAAGAAGTGTCAAGCCTTGCATTTCATCATCAAACTTCATTCCGATCGTAGCCAGCTCGTTCATGATTCCTTGAAAACTATTCACGTGATCTGTCATTGAGGTTCCATCCTGATACTTCAGACTCATCATCTGCTTGATCAAGATCATCTTGTTGTTGCCTGTTTTACTGGCATACAACTCTTCCAGTTTCTTCCACAATGAACGAGCATGTGTCTCCTCACTGATGTGATTCAACACATTTAACTCCATCCATTGTCTCATAAAACCACACACTTGTAAGTGTAGCATAGACCAATCTTCGTCCTTCATGGCTTCTGGCTTTTCATCAGCAAATACTGGAAGATGAAAATTTTTCATGTATAACAGATCCTTCATTTTCAATTTCCAGACGGGATAATTTGGGCCGTCCAAATAGATCATCCGGGAAGTATTGACATCCATTGTTCAAAGTAGAACAAAAGAACACCCGCTCCGCTACCACTTGTTGTGAAAAATCTCCCACTTAGGATCGAACAGAAAAATAAAACAGATACACGACACCAGGAATTTACGTGGAAAACCTCAAACGAGGAAAAAACCACGGGACAGATATGAGAATTTTATTAACAGAGTAGAAAAATACAGTAGGTTGTTTTTCAAACCCAAATCCTAAATATATAGGATACACTCACTCAAAATATGGAATCAATCCATCAATTATTTTTCACTCACCACTCTCACTTTTCTCTCTGCCCAAACCCTCTCTCAATTGCACTCACCACGGCAATTAGAAACTTATGGAATTGATGCACAAATGCATCTATTTATAGATGCAGTGCCAACCAAAGAAAAACACATGATCACCACCGTGTGATCATGAGAAGTCCAAGTCCAAATTGGAATTAATCCAATTTAGCTCCTGCATCCACTCCTCTTTTCCACTTTCCACTCAACTTTTTATCATGACACCTCATTGTGTCCGTAAGACATGGGATGGTGCTCCTTTTGGCACACTTCAATTTGTCTTCCACTTTAGGAAAGATGGGTTGACAATTAAATCCACATTGGATTTCCTTCACATGAATCAATTACCAATTAATTCAATTTTAACCAATGTTCAAGGCTTTTTCTTTTCTCCCAAATTTCGGTACCATTCATGCATGTAATTATGTTGGCTTCCTTTCTTTTGACTAGCCAACAGTTGGGCAGCTGAGCTGGACCCAACAAGAAGGATATGAATTGGGACTGTAATTAGAAAAATTTCGACGAGTACCGTGAATGAATACAGTGAATTTTTTCTCATGCTCTGGTTTAGGTAGGGATTCTCAGGAATCGTCCATGGCACTACAACTATAGAAGTATTTCTCATCATCTATAATTCAATACTTCAATCATCAGATGTCGATTATTTGTGATAAATTATAAAACGATAAAATAAAATAAAAATACTGAATATAATACCCAAGTTGAAGTTGTAACTTGTAAGGCGTAAATGTTATGGCAATGAATTAAGTTTACACCGCCACGTGTGCCAAAAGAACAATGCTAAAGTGATCTGAAATCCGAGTCACCTGCTTCTATTTAATTACACGTAGCAGTTATGCATCCAGCAGATGACACCTGTCCCTCCATCCACACACGCCTCTAACCTCAAACCGCCAGTGCCTCCACTTTCTCTCTCCCCTTTTAAATATAACCCAAAACTCAACCCCAGTCTATGATATGCACACAGGAAAAAAATACAACACACTAGGAAAAAATACCTTCTTGAAGGAGAAAAAAGCAGAGCAATGGCTTCTGAGAAAGCAAGCAAGGAGCACATCTTTCGCACTGATCAGAGCAGCAATGAGATGGAATGCCAGTTCGAGTCTCTTGCTGACAAAGTGAAAGAGGCGGCAGATGAAGGGAAAGGAAGGGGTGTTAGTGTGGCCAAAGTTGAGGTGAGGATTGCTGATCAAGGAGAGAGAGGTGGCTCAAAGATGGTTCATCAAAGAGACAATCGCCACCACCAGCAGGAGCAGCAGCACCACCACCACCAACGACCTTCCCTTGAAGAAATTTCAAAGATGAGGCAAATGGGTCAGCAGAATTACGTGGATGTTCTAAGGGGAGCAGAGGAGAGATACCAGAAGGCGAAACAACAGGGGAGCCATGGATCAATGCCTGCAAAAGAACAAGGGAATCAGGGATTAGGTGCTGCAAGTGCAAAAGAGCAGGGAAGCGAAAAATGGGAAGCTGCGAAAGAGAAAGCGAGTCAAGGATTAGGGGCTGCAACAGAACAGGGGAGGCAAACAATGGAAGCTGCAAGAGAAAAGACAAGTCAAGGATTAGGCGCTGCCAAGGAAAATGTGGAAGGAACAGCAGATCAGACAAAAGAAACTGCCAAGAGGACAACAGATTATCTAGCAGAGAAAGGGCAAGGCGCGAAAGAGACTGCTGCAGATTATACAGGGAGAGCAAGGGATTACACCGCTGAAAAGGCAGCACAGGCTAAAGAAACTGTTCTTGGAAGGGCTAAGAACACAACAGGGTACGTAGCAGAGAAGGGGCAAGGCGCGAAGGACACTGCCGTAGATTATACTTGGAGAGCAAAAGATTACACAGCAGAGAAGGCTGGGCAGGTGGCGGGAAAAGCTGCACAAGCCAAAGATACTGTTCTTGAAGGAGCTAAGAACACAACAGGGTACGTAGCAGAGAAGGGGCAAGTCGCGAAAGAGACTGCTCTAGATTACACAGGGAGAGCAAAAGATACTGTTCTTGAAGGAGCTAAGAAGACAACAGGGTATGTGGCAGAGAAGGGGCAAGGATTGAAAGAGACTGCTGTGGACTATACTGTGAAAGCTAAAGATTACACGGTGGAGAAGGCGGTCCTAGCTAAGGACAAGACCGTAGAGGTAGCGGTGGATGCTGCAAACAGGGCGGCGGCTGCAGGGTGGACTGCAGCTCATTACACTACGGAGAAAACAGTGGAGGGGACCAAGGCCACGGCAAGGAAGGTGCAGGAAGTGGCAGGGTATGCTGGGCAGAAGACTGCTGAGCTGGCGAGCAAGCCTTTGGGCGCTTCTAAGGAGGCAGCGATGGCGACTGGGGAGACTATGAAGGAGTATACTGCTAGGAAGAAGGAGGAAGCGCAGAGAGAATTGGAAGCCAGAGAGGCAGCTGAAGAACAGGTATATAATGCTTTTACCAATTATTAGTAGCTGGAATTACAATGTCTTTATTTTCAAACTTGTTGCCTAATATAGTAAGATAAGATGTGTTTGTTTATGTGCGTAGACAGAGCAATGCATTGTAGTTCTTATGGTCATATTGCTGACTAATACAATCATTATGATGATTTTACCCGATTTGGTTCCTAAACCGATTGGATTAGCCTGAGATCAGCTTATGATGATGTTTCTTCCTAGGGTCCTCAGAATGTTGAGATGATGGAACTTAGTCTAGCTTGATTTCTATTGGTATGAGAATTTTGATTGCATTTTCAATTTGGAGAGGGAGATAAATATATGATGCAAAGTTAGTTTAGTTGTTTTTTCTACTTGAATGGATGTGTGTGTGTAATTTGGGGTCAAATTATTGATGCTGGGTGCTAATTGAGGGGTAATGAGTAGGATTTCAAATTCCAGGGAGAAGAGTACAAAGAGGAATCACGAGTTCATGCTACTACAGGAGGAGGAGAGTGGAAGAAGAAGCCAACATCTGAAAGAGTCACCACGAAAATCAGCAGCAGCAAAGAAGGGGAGCAAGTGTCGACAGAAGGAGAAGGAGGGGAAGGCGGCGGCGTGCTCCAGGCTGCTGGGGAAACTATAACTGAGATTGCTCAGACAACCAAAGAGCTTCTGCTCGGAAGAGGTGAGGTCGGAACGCAGCCACATCCACCAGAAGGGAGTTCTGGTGGAGGAGGATATGGAGGAATCCAGACTGAGCATGACATTCGCATTGGCATTGGCATTGCAAAGGAAGGAGCAGATCAAAGGGGAAAATAAAACTAAATGACAAATGTTGGGCTGCTGGGTTTTGTGGAATCATTTTGAGTATATGAAACACGTGTGTATTTTTTGGGTTATATTCCAGCATCATGTTTTAGTTGTAGCAGCAGTGCTAGTGGTGTACTTGTTGATAGCTGCTTGCAGTTTTCTTGTCTGGTTGACAAGCCTTTGCTTTTACTCTAATAAGACTTCAGTCTTATAAAGTTCGAGTTGCACATTTGGTGATGTGCTTGTTATTTAACAGTTGAATTGGGTGGTTAGGTGTGTGATTATGTGGGCATGAGCTAACAAGAATAACCTGCCTGCCTTGGTTGAGCACTTTCTTCATGACCGGTCAGGAAAAACTGAGAAACAATTTGTTTTGTTCACCTAAAACTCAAAAATCAATTTTGAACTTGTCCTACTTCTAACCTGAGCCAGATTACTGGTATTAAAGATCTAAGAATGGAGAGAAAACCCATAAAACAAGCTTTCGTATCAGACACTTCTGTTCAGAAAAGAAGAAAATTTAAAGAATGATAGGAAGCATTGCCAGAAGATGGAGGGTGCTGAGTGGGCAGGATAACTGGAAGAATTTACTGGACCCTCTGGACAGTGATCTCCGGCGATACCTCCTCCATTACGGTGCTATGGCTCAGGCCACTTATGATGCTTTCAATTCAGAAAAGGCATCCAAATATGCAGGCGATAGCCGGTACGCGACGAATGATCTGTTCTCCAGGGTTGGTCTAAGGATTGCCAATTCTTTCAAGTACAGACCTGTCAAGTACTTCTATGCAACTTCGAGAGCTCCAGTCCCCGAATGCTTTATCTTGAAGTCCTTGTCAAGGGAGGCATGGTGCAACGAATCAAACTGGATGGGGTATATTGCGGTGGCTACCGACGAGGGAGCGATGGAGCTGGGGCGGAGGGATATACTCGTTGCTTGGCGAGGAACGGTACAGGCTCTTGAATGGATTTCTGATTTTGAGTTCCCTTTGGTGCCAGCTTCTGAGATACTAGGTGCAGCTAAGAATCCTCTAGTCCACAAGGGTTGGCTATCCATTTATACTTCAGATGATTCAAGGTCTCCATACAGCAAAACCAGCGCCAGGCACCAGGTATTCCACATGATCACTTGTTTCCTTTTCTGAATTGTGAGACTTGTTAAAATCACACTGTAAGTTGTGCATACTGGATGAATTAGCTTGTAGTTAGGTCATACAAGTTGTACGGGCAAGAAAAACACTAGGTTTGAAGTTCGATTATCTGTGAGCCAAAGAAAAAAGTTGCGCACACGATTCATAAACACAATGTCAATACTCTTGTCAGGTTCTTGAAGAATTAAAGCAACTAGTGGAGAGTTTGGACGACGAGGAAATAAGCATAACCGTAGCTGGGCATAGCTTAGGTGCAGCGCTTGCAACTCTAAATGCAGTTGACATTGTTGCAAATGGGATCAACAAGAAGAAAAGGGAGAACCACAACGGCTGCCCTGTCACAGCCTTTACGTTTGCCAGCCCGCGCGTTGGAGATGTGAACTTCAAGGACTTGTTTCAATCTCTGGAAGACATTCGTGTTTTACGGGTAAGGAATGTTCCTGACATTGTCCCAGATTATCCACTGAAGCAAGGATATGCAGATGTAGGAGAAGAGCTGGAGATCGATACCCAAAAATCAAAGTACTTGAAAACACCAGGAGCGTTTTCAAGCTGGCATAACTCAGAGGTGTACATGCATGGAATTGCAGGAACACAAGGGAGTAAAATGGAGTTTCATTTGGAATGTGAGAAGAGCATTGCATTAGTGAACAAATCATTGGATGCTCTGAAGGATGAGTATTTGGTGCCAACATCCTGGTGGTGCGAAAAGCGCAAGGGAATGGTCCAACAGAGTGATGGATCATGGAAGCTCCAAGATCATGAAGAAGAAGAACAAGAAAGTCGGACAGACACTAAATGAACGGGGAAGTACATGCAAATGCTAAAAGATATTAAGAGTGTACAAGTAAATTTGTTCCTGTCATTGAACTCAATCATCAATACATAGAATGCCATTTGAAAAGAAATTGTCTATCAAAACAATACATAGAATGTCAGTGCTTGGATTTTTCTATCAAACAAACATTCATCTAAAGTGTTACAGCGCTCTCTCTTACAGAAAAGAACTCTGTTCTATAACTTGAAAAAATGAGATCCACAAGGACAAATGTTCATGAAGTCATGTCAAGGTTAGCTGTTACACCCGCATCAAATTTTCAGTGGGCATAACATAAAGTTTTCTTTCATTCACATCAAATCAAACAAATTACTACAACAAACAGTTCTTACTGGCTTCATGTGCACATGTGCCTTTTCTATTTTAATGATGGGAGGATTCGTACACCCATGTTCTCTTTTGCCTATTGAAAATGACAAGAGAAAGCCAGCCCACTAATGAAAATCATCCCACTATGTTAATAGACTATTAGGAACAAGAAAATAAAAACAAAACAAAACAAGAAAGAAAGAAAAACAAACATCCAGCATGTTCATGATCATCACAAGAAAATCCCAAATAGTATACATCTTTCATCTCCCACTATTTTAATAAAGAGTTGTGCAAAGTACAAAAGAATTATCCAGAATGTTCATGACCACAAAAGCAATAAATCACAAGAAAATCTCATATATACTTTATAGTATACATCTTTCTTTCCCCATAACCACAAGCAACGCCATCAATTTCTCCTTCAACCCTAAACCCTAAAAGATGGACCAGAAAGAACCACAAATCTAGAAAAACAGAAGTATAAAACAATGAAGATGGTTATAAGGATTGTAAATTTAACATGGTATTTGATCAGTGAACCACTTCATGACATGAAAAGGTGCCTTGATCAATTCCAGAGCCAACTCCACTAAAACTGTCACGCATAAACAGCAAGGACAAATACATGACAAAGTCAACCTGCACAATCACCAATACACAAAGATTATGCATTTACACACACAGCACAAAATGTACAACCAAGATCATAGAACATCAACAAATACAACAGACCCAGTTCCTATAATTCGTCAAAACTGACAGAAATAATCGCAAAATTAATAATTTTCAGGGACCCATGTACTTAAAAGGGCATACAAGAAAAAAGCTCTTACAAACAATAGCAAGAAAGAAAAAAAACCAGACGTGTGTAAAGAATCCAGCAATATAAAATACTGAAAATACAATTTTTTTTTCTTTCTTTTAAAGTAAAGGAAAAGGTTGCGTAGACTACAAACCCGACGATCCAGACTATAACGCCGATGATGGAGACAATTAGGGCGATAAATGCGAAAGGAAGGCCAAGAAGGAAGCCCAGTGGCCTGCAGTCACCGTCACAGCACATGTTTTTGCTCTGTTCTTCTTCTTCTCTTCTCCTCGATTTCTATTTTCCTTTTTTGGACGTGGTATCAGGTATGTTTGTTTCCTCCCTATTATGATCAATTATTGGGCTCTTGATTGGTTTTGTGAACGTGAAGGTAGGTGGAGGCTGTGATGATTTTATTTTATTTTTCTAATACATTTGATAGTGATTGAATTATTTCTTTATTTTCTTTTGTTTTATAAGATGACGAGATTATATCCCCCACGACAGCAAAGCTAAAGGGACAGGTAAAGGGAAGTTGTGGAATTTGTCATAAGAACCTTATCTTTTAAAATTGTCTCCATTGCAAATTCATGTTAGAAGCTCTCCCAATAATAATAATAATGTTTGAATATACTTCTAATTTTTTTGAAAAAATGTCCAATTATTTTTTTCTCGATCTTTCAGTGTATCGTTTATCATTTCGGCATGAAATTAATCAAAGTATGATTGAGTCCTAAAAATATAACTCTCCTAACATAATTTTCTTAATTTCCGATACTCGAACCTGATACTCTAGTTAAGAGTGGACAATTTCTATCAAAACTAATGTCTGACCAATTATTTGATATGCTATCATAAGAAGAAGTTTCCCAGTCTTCACTCCTTAGTTTCGGTCTAAAGGGAATTCATCTATATATAAATATAAAAATTATGTGTTTGAAACTCAAAACTCTCATAGACCCAAACTATTTTGATGGAGCACATCAAAAAGGGATGAAGCAAGACCATCTAGCCAAGACTCTAGTGGTGAGCGTCAAGCAAGGCAAGGCGAGGAATTTTGGCTATGTGATGGCTTGCTCTACGCCCAACGCAACCGGGTCTATATGCCCAAGTGGGGAAGCTTGCGAAAAGAGGTGCTCAAGGAGTGTCAGTCTCTAAGTGGGCTTATGCGTACGGTGGCACTCATGGAGGATGTCTACTATTGGCCGAAGATGCATGAGGACGTGGAATATTACGTCAAAACTTATCTCATTTGCCAATAAGACATGGTGGACTTGCAGAAACTCACAAAACTTTTAGAGTCATTGTCCATACTAAAGAGACTTTGGGAGAGCGTTTCGTTGGACTTCATAGCGTGCTTGCCCAAATCAGAGGGTGTTGCACGATTATGGCCATAGTGGACAAGTTCTCCAAATATGGCATATTCACCCCAATAACTAAGGAGTGCACGGCCAAGGAAAAGACATGCTTATTCTTCAAGCATGTGGTGAAGTATTATGACATACCGAAGATTATCGTGATCGATCGAGATTCGCGGTTCACTTGTCGATATTAGATAGAGGTCATTAGGCTCATGGAGTCAAGCCTAAATTTCTTAACAAGCTTTCACCCCTAAATTGATAGACAAACCGAGCGAGTAAATACTTTGTTGGAATTGTACTTGCAGCAATATGTCAGTGAGATTAATCACCTTCACAGGAGAGAAGCTACAAGCATGAGTCTATTCGAGAGTGCAACGAGCAAAACAACCAATGACTCCTAGCGATGTAGCACAGGGAAGAGTCCAGCCGCATACAAGCGATCATCACAACTAATATTTTAATAATTATTTGAATAAAAATACTCCAACACACTTTTTTTATTGATCTCAGGATTGAAGATGGCAAATACACAAGTCCTTTCCCGAAGGGGATTACATGATCAGTAAATATGTAGTACTGAAACATACACAACATATAAGGAAACCATAAATTTTATTGAAAAGTCTTGCCATGTAGGAACTTAGGAAGTATATATGATTTGGCAGACGAGACGGGAGGATTTAGAATAAGAAAAAGAAGCAATTTAGAAGGGATTAAAACGTTCATGATGGACAGTTACTAGTTGATTAAGCACAGTTAGAAGGCTCTCCTCTTTTAATAATGTTTCCCAGGAATTGACCGAAGGTGAAGTAGGAGTGCTGTGGTGGATGATCTTGGTCTACCAATTTCTCAGCAGGACCCATAATAGCATCAGAGGACGGGAAACAAAAGGTAGCTATGGACATTCTTTCCTTCTGGGCGCTGGCAGTTACGCGATGGCAAATACTCTTGTATCGATCGTTGCTTATAATCTGCATACATATAATAGCAATCAGATTGTAGTGAACATTAATTAGGACGGTAATTACTAAAATCATTTGTTGTGTGTGCGTGCGTGCGTGCGTGCGTAGAGAGGAGATACCTGAAGTATGTCTCCGACGTTGATGCACAAGGTATCTGGGATTGGATCTACAGGGAGCCAGGTTCCATTGTAGTCAAATTGGAGTCCGGGATCAACCAGCTGAACAACAGTGATGACGCTGGGGTCACTATGGGAAATGAATCCAATATGTTGCTCTGGGTTTGGACACAGAGGATAATGGTTGGTTGATGCGCTGAGTCGATAGTTCTTGATTGTTTTCGTTACATAATCCTTCTCCAGGCCTAAGCTCTCTGATATCGCGTCAAGCACTGTTTTCACCAAAACTTGCATGCTTGCGGAATATTCTGCTATATCCTCCCTTCATATCATGGATTGTAAATAATTAATCAATCTATGAGACTATGATGGCTAAAATCCAAATTAAAAGTACATAATACTAATAATTTAGTCCCCAAAAATGAAAATTAAAAAAAAAAATTAGTACTTGTAGGAGGGAGGATTTGTTGGGTATTCCTCTGTATCATCATTGAACGGAAACTTCAACGCAGCCCTCCAAGAATTGTCCGTTGGTTCCGTGTTCCCATTGAAATGATTACCGACTACGTACCGGACCTTCTTCCTGTGGTCGGTGCTGGCAAATCTCATTTTTTCTTCATCTGGAAGATGGAAGAAATCTGTTGCTGTTTGGAACATCTTGTTGCGGATCGACTCTGGAACGCCATGATTCTTCGCCTGTTAATTATTTCATAATTAATTAATATCATTGCTAAGCTAGCCTCTCTGCGCGTTATGCTAGACTTGCTAGTACGTATAGTTATTACTTACCATGAAGAAACCGTAATTTGCACATGCTTCGCCAATCTGGTTGATGGTAGAAGAGCGGCGCTCGAGGTCATATAGGCCCTCCAGGTCAATGATTGGAACAGGACCCTCCACCACACTTGGCGGACCAGTGCTCTTATTGGTCTTCGACCTGTACAGGATGTAAGGAAGAATCTCCTCTTTGTTTGATGCAACCGCCGCCACCGCAGTTGGAGCCATATGATGTTCTGATCGGAGCAGATCTTGCTAGTTGCTTTTGCTTGTGCTTTTGCTTGTGCTTTTGCTGATCTAGCCTTTCGAGTCCCCGTCTATTTATACACACTTGACGTTAAGTAATTTAAACAATTATATACTATTATTAATTACATCTAGAAGTATACAATAGTTGACAAAAAAAATTCAATTTTCACACAAAGTATATATTTGTGATTGTGATTTCTTGACTTTTGACCCAACAAAAAAAATGATTTACATTTGGTCCAATTCCAGACGTGAGTCTGAATATTTTATGGTCTAAGGCACCGGACCTTGGACCATATGAACAATACCTTCTTGACTTGTCTGCCACTCACAGCTCCTCTTCCCTTTCCTTACTTTACTTGTCATTTCTCACTCCTCGATGAAGTTTCGGTATTTGATTTTCAGTACTCCCTCCGGTCCGAATTAAACGTCATTTTAGCATTTGTTTTTATCATTCTAGAATGTATCTTAAGACGACCGGAACAGTCACTATTTGAGACAATTTTGCTCCGAATTTTTTCTCGGAAGTACGTTAATCCTTAACGTATATTCGAAAAAAAGTACGGAATTTTTTGGGGTCAAATAGTGCCTCATCCGGCTTCCTCGATATGTGTTCCCTACTGAATATTGGGACGCGAGGAAGACATTTAATTCGGACCAGAGGGAGTATTAATTTAACTCTGATCAATTTTATTTGGCTCCTCATACTAATTTCGTTTATTAACTTTCGTTAAGTGTTCAACGTGGCATGTCACGTCATCTGCCAAATAGCATAAAGCACCCATGTACTAATCGCGAAAACCAGAAACTACCCCTGACATTCAAAACGTCTAATACACCTCCCCTGTACTAAGGCTCAATGACAAAACATCGGTCTCCGTTAGTCAAACTAACAGACCGTTAGTGTTGACCGTTGACTTTCATTAAAAAATTCAGAAAAAATGTAAAAATTCCAAAAAAAATATAAAAATTTCAAAAAACATTTAAAAAATTTTAAAAATTCATAAAAATGTAAAAATTCAGAAAAAACATTTATTTTTTTTAAAAAATGTAAAAATTATATTAAAAAAATCTAAAAATTCACAAAAAACATTTAAAATTCATAAAAAAAATGTAAAAATTAACAAAAAAATTAATAAACCTAAAAATTCAGAAAAAAATGTAAGAATTCCAAAAAAAATTCTAAAAATCTAAAAAATGGAAAAATTCCCAAAAAAATGAGAAAAATCGGAAAAATATAAAACATCCATAAAAAATGTAAAACTTCACAAACAAATGTAAAAAACCCAAAAAAATAGTAAAAATTCAAAATAAATGTAAAAAATTGATAAAAAATGTAATGTTTTTTTTTAAAAAAATAATTAACCTAAGGAATTTTTTTTTTTTAGGGTTGTTATATTAATTAATTTTTTTTTGCAATTTTTACATTTTTTTGGATTTGTTACATTTTTTCTGGATTTTTAGGTTAATTAATTTTTTTAAAAAAATTTACATTTTTTTTGATTTTTTGATTTTTTGCCCTTTTTTACAGTTTTTTTGGATTTTTCCTTTTTTTTGTGAATTTTTACATTTTTCCTGGATGTTTTATATTTTTCTGAATTCTTACATTTTTTTTGGATTTGTTTATTTTTTTTTACTTTTTTAGATTTTTTTAAAAATTTTACATTTTTTTAAATAGATTTTTTTTGGAATTCTTACATTTTTTTAGAATTTTTACATTTTTTTGGATTTTTAGGTTTATTAATTTTTTGTGAATTTTTAGATTTTTTTAGATTTTTTAGATTTTTTTATTAATTTTTACATTTTTAAAAAGAAAATTAGATGTTTTTTGTGAATTTTTACATTTTTTATGATTTTTTATATTTTTTAAAAAAATTTATATATTTTTTCTGGATTTTTACATTTTTTATAATTTTTATATATTTTTTAGATTTTGTTTGAAATTTTTATATATTTTTTTGAATTTTTATATTTTTCTGAATTTTTTAATCAAAGTCAACGGTCAACAGTAACAGTCTGTTAGTTTGACTAACGGAGATCGAGGTTTTGTCGTTGACTCTTAGTACATGGGAGGTGTATTAGACGTTTTGAATGTCAGGGGTAGTTTCTGGTTTTCACGATTAGTACAGGGGTACTTTATGCTATTTCCCCATATTTTTATGTTAAGTTTTAAAAAAAAAATACATACAATAGGAAAAGAATTACTTAAGCTTATTAATGTTTTTCCAAATTATTAAAAAATCAGAAAAGAAAAGAAAAGCTTATTAATTTTTTTTCTTTTGAAAACAATAATATATATATAAGTAAATTTAGACCCTCTTTTTTCTTTTCTTTTTAACAAGATACTGTCCCGCCCTTCTCTCGCGGATAATTATAAATTTTATTTTTCATCTTATTACATTTTAATTTATAAAATGGACTAAGTGAGTTTACGAATAAGTTAAATTTTATTTTTAATACTATAATTATTAAATTTGTATTTTTTTATAATTAGGTAAAACTAATTATTTGATCAATTAAATGAATTGAGCGAATTATTCTCATCTCTCTCTTTCTCTTTTACTTATTATTTATTATACCCATAACTTAGTTATATTAAAAAAATTCAATCACCTTGAAAAAATAAATATCTAACCCTTTAGATGTTAATAATCGTTTGTAACTCAGTTTAGTTCCTACAACACTGTCTATTTATATAATTGTTTTATTTTTAAATTTTTTTAACTTGACTTTAGTAGTATAAATATTTTTGTCGATTAATATAAATTAATACTCATAATATAGCGTGAACCACTTCCTGTCATTTATTCTCTCATCTTTGTTATTCGTTTTACTATCAAAATTTCTATCATTTTTATAGTCTCTTACTCTTTTTTTCTATTTCTTCTATTTTTCACTCTCTTTCTTTCTCTTTTATCTTATATTTATACATATAGTTATACTATATTCAAAAAAGTATTTCAATACCTCAATTATAAAAAAAAAGTAGTTATCTAACCCTTAAGTATAATTAACCATTTGTATTTGTACGACTCTTTATTTGTTAAAAAAATTAGAAATTATTCTTATATCAAGAATATTTTTTTTTCCTACTTCCTTGATTATTATTTTTATTTGCATTTTAATTTTTAATTGATTTATTTACATTCCAACTCATTAATATAGTTTATATTTTCACCGCATAAACAATGATTTCTTGACTTTTGACCCAAGAAAAAAAAATGATTTTTGACTGCCACAGCCTTTTTTGAACCTTTAATTTCTCTCCTTTACTTATTATTTTCTCACTCCTTTCTGCAGTTCCTTAATTCTATAGTACGTCATTGACTGGGCTTATATAATCATTTGTGTCATGGTCTCTCTCTTAAAGAAGAAGAAAAAAACAACTCAACTCAGTTGTCTTTTTCCAAAAATAAAAAATAGTAGTATATCTTTATTTGTTAAAGAAATAAAAATTATCCGGTATCTTTTAATGGAATAATACTGTCAATTCAGTTCATTAAACAATTCATCACTCTTATAATCTTCGTACTCAAATGGCTAATTCTGTTTATTAACTTTTATTAAAAAAATCATCACTCTTATATTCAATATTTATTTCTTATTTTTTTTAATATAGAATTTTATTCCGCACACTTCAACATTTTTATAATAATTGGACAGAATTCAAAACTTGACTGACTATTATTTTATGATCTAAGGCAGCGGACCTTGGACCATATGAACAATACCTTCTTGACTGCACAGCTCCTCTCCCCTTTCCTTACTTTACTTTCGAAATACAATGGTAAAAAGGCATCGGTACTCAATTTTTCATAATGATTTGATTTTTTATTTTATTTTCGTACATATATAATTTTCCTACTTTAATGGTTAATTTTATTTGGCGCTTTATGCTAATTCTGTTTATTAACTTTCGTCAAGTGTCCAAAATAACATCACGTCATCCGTCATGTGTATTTTTGCTGATATGGCATGATAAAAAAAATTATCATATAGATCAATACTCTAATAGTTTCTGATTTTCAGTGAGAAATCCTTGAGTTAATGCTTTTCAGCCTCAAGTGAGTTTGATAAACATAAGTGAGAAATGAAGACAAAACCAAGCAGCTAAGATGGAATGGAGGTAGAAGTTATGGCCTTACAAGAACAACCAACAGCTTCTTGTGAGAAATCCTATTTCTCTTGCATAAACCTGCGGTTTATTACCCAACCTGCTTTGCAAATAAAAGGTATGAAATAGGCAACAATTGCACTTGGAACTCTATGAGCTAGGCAGCCGATAATAAAAAAACAAGACTTGTATGAATAACCATGCAGTGCCAGCTTATACAAATGAGAACCAAATCCCAGCAACCGAATAGTTTATTAATCAA
Organism: Viola odorata; assembly: GCA_963691705.1. NCBI lineage: Eukaryota > Viridiplantae > Streptophyta > Magnoliopsida > Malpighiales > Violaceae > Viola > Viola odorata. Next base: position 821,123 of record OY829537.1, read on the forward strand.
CTAGAAGTACATACACATAGAATCGTGCATATGGATTCACATTACAAAACAAAGCAAGACGATGCTCCATGATTGAAGACCCAATCACTCTTCTCTTGGAGCAAGATCCACCCCTGTTGATGGGCTATCAGCAAAATACTCTTGGTGCTTCACGTTGACGCCATACTGCTCATACAATTAGAGCAAATATGTCACAATTGTGCCCCTCCATAGAAATGCAACATGATAATAATTTTTTTAAAGTAAAAACAAAAACACATGCAAACTTTGATTTACATAGCAAGTCAGCAAACTTTGATCTACCTAGCAAGAAATGTCATCTTGCATTGTTGAAGTCACATTCAGACTAATCATAGTATAGAATTTTGGAAGTCAGATGAGCTATGCTTAGCTGCTGCTCGGACAATTACACAGACAAATCTGTCTTAAGCCACAAAAAAATGAGGAACAAACCTAAATAAACACATGACAGTATTTCTTGATTTCCTCCAGTAATACCTCGATTATTTTTAGATAATACTAGATGTTGTTCAAGACTGTGATACGCAACAAAAATAACCAACAAAAACACAAACTTCATGATATACATGCTGAAGAGGATCACTTGCAATTTCTGCAACATAGTACAATGTTAACCATAAGGAAGCATAGATACAGCTCATAAACTAAACATCAGTTGCGAGCTGTAAGCTAACAGACTACAGGTGTATATCCGGCATAACAGACTGCGATGTTTCATAGTCTGATTTTTTGGTGAAGCATAGTACAATGTTCTGTAGCTGATGCTCTTTTTCCGTAGTCTGTTATGCTGGACTGAAAAGAGAATAAACATGTAACATAATTGATGTGGGACAGATAGGGGGTCCCTCAAGTTGATGCAGGACACCCTAGAAGGCGTCCTGGCAAGCATGAATCTAGGGAAATTTGTGTTAGGGAGTCTTCAGTCTGGAAATTGGTGTTAGGATTATTTTGGATTGAATTGGGGGTTGATATAGGGTTTAGGAAGATGGTGTAAGAGTCTGTTTGGGATTGCATTCTGCTTTCACCCACCACAGATCCAGTGGTCAAAACCGCTTCTTTGATGTTTCTGCCAGAAGCGATTTTGGCCACGAGATCTATGGTGGGGAAAAGAAGAACGCAATCCCAAACAGACCCTAAGGGTGGTTTGGTGGCTGAGAAGCTTGCTGGAAATTGTATAACAAAGCTAGCAGAGAAGATAATGAAAAGCCCAAGGAAAACTATTAGCTTAAAATTCACACCTACTTTTCCCAGGAGTCACACCTGAGGGAGAGAACGATCTCATTCGAAGACTGATTCAAAATAACAGGTCTGACTTTATTGAAAGAAAGAAAAAATCTTGTAAAGAAATTCAAACTAGCACCAAATAATCCTAATAGGACTAGAATTAGAACTCCAAATACCAAACTAAGACATACTTATGACCTGGACCCTACCTAAAAGGTCCTTTATTCCTAAAAGACATCAATTTGAAATACTCTAATTCCAGCATTTCCAGCAATGCTGGAAAATATTGAAATACCTGACTCTTGACATAATTAAACAAAACTCAAAGTAACCTCTGAAAATATCCCCAGTTATTAAAATTTAGAACTCATGCTAATGATTAAAACTAGGCTTCTTGTTCTACATCAGCAGTATACATCATGATAGCTAAATACTACCTTCAATGTTGATTTTAGGTGCAGCATGCATACATACAGCTCACAACTAACATTCTCTTATTCCACTAAATTTTTAACCACGAGAAAAGCCCTGCAAAAGATTTCCACTACTTCTTAACCCAAACAAGAGTATCCAAAGATCCAAGATTAATAACCACATAATTTTTTAGGTTTGCTTATAAAATCTTCCACCCAATGGAAATGAGGGGATAGTTTAAAGAAATTGACAGAAGGGCAGTACTCGCCACTTGGTAGCAACTAGTCTCTCAAACGAAAGAATCAAATGGCTCATCTCTTTTCCAAAAAAATAGAAAGAAAAGGTATCATCATACTAACCTCACGCAGTGCTTTTGAGAGGTCATCCATTGTCAAGATTAAGCGTTTGTCCTGTTCCCACAAAAAGTTAAGACCAGAACCAGAAATTACATGTCAATAAAAGTATAAGAAAGGGCTGTCATAGCACCTTTTGCTGCTTATCCCTTTTGTCCTTAACGACTGGTGTCGGTCGTGCCTTGCAATGCCTACATAAGAAGCGTATGTTTTAAACATCTTACCACCGTATTACTAGAATGTTCAAAAAGAAAACCAGAGTCGCTATATTTGGGGGCAGGAAATATGAGAGTCAACACCTATTAGTCCAAATATATCATAATGCACTACAAACAAATCTTGCAAGTAGAGTCAAGTGTAAATGACGTCCCCTCGTATGACATAACTATCACCAGCAATTTGTGTGAGTTAATATAATTACCCCTCTAAAATCTTAACCTTTTCCACAATTATGTGGCATATATTGGAAACTGGATTGAAATCCCCAATACAGTTTCCAATATATTTGCTTAGGTTATGCAACAAGTCAAGATATTTGCTTAGGTTTATCCAACATAATGGACTGCAAAACAAACACTTGCAGACTTAATAACTGGGAGATAAATATACATACTGAAGAGCATCATTTGCAACCTCCGCAACAAACTTCTGAGTAGCAATAGCCACCAATCTAGTTCTGCAAACAGCAAGCATTACATTAGCGATAACTTTTAAAAAGAAACCACCAAGCCCAGAAACATGGTAGGCAAAAAAAAAAGAGTACCTACAATCGAACATCGGGACACTGAAACCCACTTTTTGCTAGGTAATGCTCAACTAATTCGTCTGGTATCTGCAATTCGTTGAAACGGAAAGGGTTAGCAATTAGCATAAAGAGAATGATTGACTGATGATAGAGGAGAAGTGGAGATTACGGTGGGAGTGTAATCCATTAAAGAAGCGAGGAATTCAGTGAGAGCTGCGTCATCTTCGTGCCTGCCGCCGTCGCTGCCGCTGCCGCCTCCGCCGCTGGATGACTGCTGGCTGTTGTTGCTGTTATGGTTCATTGTGTGCAAGGGTCGACTGCTCTCTGTTTGTTGGATTGCAACAAGAACGCAGTAGTGGAGGATTGAACGATTTTGTGTAATTTGTTGAGACTTAGGAGAGCCTCGAGAGAGCTCGGACTTTTATTTCATTTTATTTTTAGGTTAATTTAGTCATTTTTATGTTAATGATAACATCCGATAGTTCGGTCAACACACGAATACCAAATAATTCAAGCTCTAACTAAAATTTAAACCAAAGCAAATACATACCTAAAGTTGGAATCTAAAAAATTTCGTTAAGCTAAAACAATTTCTTATAATATATATATGAATGACCAATTGCTTGATTTCAAGGTCAGTTCTTGTAACTTTCCCTCATCTTCAGCCGGACTTCTATGAAGAAAAGGAATTTTTGTTTTTTATTCTTTAAAAAAATTGGACTAGTGATCGAAGGCCCCGTGTTAAATAAATTTACGATGAGAATGTTATATGTAAACTGTTATTCATTCGTATGAACGCCGATATTGTAACAATTTCATGAATCAATTCGGGAAAGCATGTTACACGGCACCATATTTAGTTCTCGTGTTCATGACACCTTGAGTAGAGAAGGGTATTGATGATTTTTGAACAGTAGGAAATGCAATCAACAAGGATTTTCTTATAATTACACCTCCAAATGACTGCTAATTTCCATCTGTCCACTAACCTTTTGTTCTTACATGACAGCAGTGACTCCGAGCCATTTTTATCATTCTGAAGAATACACATCTCTAAGAGAGCTTTCCCTCCAAATTCAGATATCACCTTCCTGAGCTCCTTGGGGTCATGAAGATGTTGGACTTCTTCAATTCTAGATAACAGATTCCTGTCTTCTTCAATTGTCGTGGGCAAATTACTCAAAATCTTGCAGCACGTCTTTAATATCCATTTCATGACAGAAATCTCATTCTGTATAGAAAGTTGAGAACCGGTGTAAGCAACATGCCCGATAGCCCTTCGTAGGTTTCGTGGAGTTGCCCATAACCGCAAAGCACACATTAAAGCAAAAGACGGCATCCCATTGTGATGTATGTACATTGATCCTTTGGGCCACGACGAAGTCAAAGAATGCATGTCTGGCTCCAAGGGAATAAAAACCTTGTCATTTGGGTTTTCATTTAGAATAAACCCGTAATGTTCAAGAAGCTCCAAATTCGTGTATGTTCCATAGCCCAAGAGAACCTGCTCTCCCTTTCTATAATTTCTCCTGGCGTAGAGGCAGTATGCAGCCATGTCTTCATTAAAACCACCATCAGTCAGACGCTGTGAACTGACATCACATTTCTCCACAACCAAGTCACCTGCAGCCTGCCCATTTGACATACAAACATCATTTGAGTCCTCCCCTGGAGCAGCATAATTAAACAAGTCGCCAATTGGACAAAAACATCCAGCTTCATCCCACGATACGTGCAAAGTCCGCGAGGATATAGTTGCAAAAGCCCACATCCAAGCTCCTAAGGTGAGGAGTTGAGGCTTAAGCTGGAGCTGCTTCATTAGGGGCACAACCTCATCCCATTCCCACTTCACCTTAGAAACTGCCCTCTGTGCTGTCCAGACTGCATCATCTACTTGGAGAGCTTGTATCTGGAAGTCGGTGAAAGTGCATAGAAGGTCGTAACTGCGGGGAAAAGTGCAAAAGTAAGGGTACCAGGGGGAACCCTTGCCCTTGCCTACTTCGTACAACAAACAGACAGCAAATAGCTGGGTGGCAGAGAAAGAAGGGTAGGCATTGACAGCAGCAGAGAGAGTGCAATCACTTTCCAATAAACTTGATTTCGTAATCAAAGCAGACTGTGGAACCCTGAGAACAATTTCTCCTTTCTTTATGTCACGGACTGCAGCCAAACCCCTTCCTCCTGCGTCGGGGAAATGAGCAACAGCAAGAGAATGTCCCAAACAGGAGGAGGGACAAGACTTTGAGTTCCCTCCATCTGAAATCCCAGCCCCTGTTGCCCATTTCAAAAGCTCCAGTAATCTTTCTTCTTCCCCAACTTCCATCCCTCTCCCAACACGTTTGGTCCCCTTGCCGCCTTCCCCCAAGTATCTGCCAGAACAAACAGTCACATATCCCTAAATGGATGATAATGTAAACCGCTGATCATACCATAGCATTCTTATATCACTAAAAAAAACTATCCATATTAACTTCAAGATTGATATAGATCAAAGAAGCATCCATATCCAAGTAACTAGAACCTACCCCAATAGGCAAATACCCTTAATTCCTAATCCCATTACGTAACTCAAACACCCCAAAACAAACTGTCACCTCATTCATAATACAACAATACCATTCTTGAGCAGAGTAAAGCATATTTTATATTCAAAAGATCATTGAAGAACATACCTTGAGAGACGTTGACCCAGAAGCACTTGAATTTAAGCTTATTGGTTTTTTATATTGGCAAGTGATTCTGCTACATGGACTGGAGAGAGGTTAGAGTAGCAGCAGAAAACAAACAGGGAAGAACAAAATTAGGGATTGAACTTTGAAGAGCTCTCGAGATGGGCTTGGGTGTAGTGATTTATTTGGGCTTAATAGAGTATTGTGGGGATTAGTAAGGTTTTGGATATTAAAACAATTAGTTCAAACCTCATACTACTATAAATGAAGTGAGTGAGATAATTAAAGATATTTTAATAAATTATTTAAAATATATATATATTAATGAGTTTATTCAATAAATTTAGAAATAAAAAATATAAAGTCCTAATTTTAATGATTTTAATGTGTGAAAGAAAATAGAAAAGGTTAGTGTTATTAACTTACTATGTAAAAGTAAAAATAAGTAAATATTCATAATATTACACTTGTCATTTTGATAGATAATAAGTATTTTCTCTCCTTTCTCTCTTTTTGGATAAAATAAAGAAAGCGCAGTTAGGGGCCGATTTCAAACAACACGAGGAATAAAACTTGCTGAAGCTTCTCTTCTCTTGCAAGGGATAAACACTCCAGTTTCTTCTCCTCTTACAACCAAATTCCTTGTGCGAAACACACAAGTTATAAATTAGATTGTGGTTAGAGAAAACTACCATACCACGGTGTTTAACGAAACTACCATAAGCTATCTGCTTGCCATCAAACCTAACCAGACTTCAGAAAACTGTCTGACATTGCTAGAGATGGCAGGTACAGCTACTCACAAGGACTCATCCACTGGGCAGGAAGGTGATGACAGTAGCAGTTCACTCAGGTTGAGTTACTACCAGTATCACTGGTAGCTGAGTATACATACACCACAATCTGGGGTTGAGTTTTTACGGCCACCATCCTGACAGAGAATTCTAACAGTTTGTACACGACCATCATTGTAGAAGAAGAAGAGTCGTGCAGGATTGCCATGAAACTGATAGAAGCAAGCCTCTCGTAGACCTGCAAAATTAGCCAATGTGCATTATGATTTGATCCTATAAATACAAAGTACAATTATTAATAGTATCATTGTGCACAAGAACTCTCAGCCCGCTCCTAATTACCTAAGCTAATCATTGGCATAAACCAGTTGTGCACAAACCATTCAAGGAGACGAAAGTGGCCCAAAAAAGTTGTACTTCCCACCCACGAAGGGAAAGATTGAGAGATCTAGCCATTCACATACCACAGAGAGCTGAACATTTGAACCCAGTTTCACATCCTTTCCTTGTTTGTTTTAAGAACTCATAGTGGATGATTTAAGAACTCAATATAACCAGCCAGTTTGATGGATTGTATTTCAAAGAATATAATTTCCTGCTTGCTAAAGATGTAAGTCAATTGATTAGAAAATTGTTACCAAACTCTAAAACAATTGTAGTTCAACCTGGAGAATCTTATCAAGATGCTATTTTCTCACCAGTCATGAGGAATCCCAGCTTCATCTCTAGCTGAATAATCGATGGGTCCTTTGTACTCATGCAGCAAGTTTGCATGCTTACCAAAAAATTGTGAATAAATACTCTGCTTGTATCAAAATAGATGGACGCAAACAACTTCTATCAGAACCACTGTCACAAGCGCAGCTAAACCTTTAAAAGCAGAGCAAGGGGCGCGACGCATTTTCTGACAGGCTGAGGCAAACCAGTAGACACCAACAGCTACATGTGCAACTTCCTCATCAACAATTTTAGCCACAAGTTTGGAGGTCTTGCAGTCTCCAAAACCTACCATTTTTTGTACTAGCCTTGGCCCAGCATCAGTCCTCTAGCCTCCTACAGAACAAGAAAAATCCCACAAGTGGATTCAAACAAAACCTATAAGTTTAAAAATCCCCAAGTAACTTGGTGTGAAGCTTCATTAAAGTTTAAGAATCACGCGACACCAAGAATGAAGTAACTCAACATGGAAATTTGATGACTTACTCTTTTGTATCAATCGCCTTGAATGATATTTAACATGCAATTACATGACCGCAGCTTCATACTCTGTACTCCTGTATCTTTTACATCCTTCGAGGAAGGTACGCCATATAATGGCATCTGGTGAGAAAGGCATGCTGGAAATAATCTTTTCTGCTTGTTGAAGGTGTCCATTCCTTGCCAGTAAGTCCACAATAGCATGGTAGTGACCTAATTCTGGTTCAACTCCATAAACAACCATCTTCTCAAACATATCAATTCCTTCTCTAATCAAAGCACCATGTCTACATGCTGTCAGCGCAGCCATGAAAGCAACACTATCAGGTCTAAACCCCAAAAGCTCCATCTCTTTGAACTTTTCTAGTGCCTCATGACAACAGCCGTTAATTCCAAGGGTTGAAATTAGGATTGTCCATGTTATCAGGTTTCTCTTTGTCATGCCGTCAAAGATTTTTATTGAACTTCTGAGGCTGCCACATTTTCCATACATGTCCATTAACACATTGCAGACAAACACATCACAGCAGCTAAAATTCATTTTCATGAGGAGACCATGAATAGAACTGCCTAAAGCAAAGTTACATCGTTTACTGCACACACTTAGAATGCTAACATAGGTATAATTGTCTGGATGGATTCGAGCTGTGAGCATGTGATTAAACAATTCCAAAACCTCTTTGTCATTACCATTACGAGCACAAGCTGCAATGGCAATGTTCCAAGATGTAATGTCTGGTTCTTCAACCTGAGAGAGCAATTTTAATGTTTCTTGGTATTGGCCAGCCCTGTTATAAATTCCAGCAATGTTGTTTGAAGGAACAACATCAAGTGATGTTTCCAAAGCTTTAAGGAAAACTAAAGCATCAGATATGAGACTGTTCCTGCCATAGGAAGTGATAAGGGAGCTCAATACATATTTATTGTTCTCATAGCCCATTCGTGTTATCAGACAATGAAGCTGCTTAAGCTCCAACTCTGTTGATGCTTTAAGAACAGCAGAGAATGAAAATTCATTAGGTTCGTAACCAAAATCAAGCATTTCAATCAGCAAAGAAATAGAAGTAGAAGAGCATTTATTCGCATAGCCCAGAATTAAAGCATTCCAACAAACGGTGTTCTTTTCATAAATCTCGACAAAACAACGATGTGCATCATCCAATTTGTTGCATTTACCATAGTAGTCAACCAATGCACTACCCACATAAGCATCAGTTTCAAAGGAATTTTTAATTACTTTAGCATGGAAAAATTCTCCATACAGCAGGATCTGTAAACTAGTACAAGAGTTAACGGCACTTACAAACGTAGTTTGATTACTTACAATTCCATCCTTAGAGATTCTCAAAAAGAGGTCTAGTGCTTTTCCAGGCTCAGAACTTTTTACCAATGCACCCATGACAGTATTCCATGTCACAACATCACTGCTACCAGCCTCTTCAAACACTTTCAACATTAGGTTCATGCTGCCACATTTTGCATACATATTGATAAGAGAATTCACAACTAAAATTTCACTGTGGAGTCCATGCTTAACTGCCAAACCATGTATTTGTTCTCCATATTCCAAATATTGATTGCATAATAACCCAGACAAAGCACCCCCAAAAGTATATTTGGACAAAGAACCCGCTTTCCTAGCAAGCTCACGAAACAAAATCATACAATCTTCCCCAAAACCATAATCTCCCAACAGCGAAATCATTGAATTCCATGTCACTGAGCTCTTACAAGACATATCCTCAAACACACGCCACATCTCATCCAACATCCCACACCTCCCAAACAAACCAAGCAAAGCAGTACCAACGTAAGCATCAGAGCTGAGCAATCCATTTTTGACCCCCAATGCCTGCAACTGCATGGCACGATCAACATCCAACGGTGCACAAGACAATATACTGGCCAATGTGAAATTGTTGGGCGTAAACCCACGATACCTCATCTCACGAAAACCATGCCAAGCTTCCTCTAAGTGCCCATTTCGACTGCGCCAAGTGATCATTGAATTATAAGAAACCTTGTTTCTTTGAGGCATGCTTTGAAACACTTGGTGCGCCAGGGGTAATGCATCAAGTGAGGCATAAAGTGAGATTATATTGTTGTAGATGAAGGTGGATTGGTCATGTGGGAATGCGCCAAGTGTAATGGCGAGAGCATGGAGAGATTTTGTGGTTTTGAGGGAACGAAGTGTTGTGCAGAGGGGCAAACGGTTAAGGAGACGCTGGTGGTGTTTGAGGAAATCTGGTTGAAAGGTCATGCCTCATGCGGGCGAGAAACTACACAAGAAAATAAAATTTAAATTCAAAACTATATTATAAAGGGAAGCACTTCCTGGGATAAACTTCAAAAGGAAAGAGCAAAAATCCCAACAGCCAATCGTGAAAACAAATGCAAGAAAACAAAACAATGCATTAGAGAAGAATCATTCTAGAATGTCACAATCCTAGACGAAACTGATTTGGAACTACAAGGATGACACTATTTTGGTTTTTATATCTAAGAAGCAACCCCAAAAATGATCTGTGCTAACATCCAAATCCAAAGAACTAGAACCTACGCTATACCGTTGATCCTAATCCAATTTCGATTAAAATTAACATAGTATGTGCTTTTGTTCATAAACAATTCAGAGACTATTCACTCCCTTGTAACAAGTCTTTTATCAGTTGACAAGCCAAAACAGGAATACCCAGTGCAAATGCCAGACCAAATGTTGGCATCCATAAGAACAAAATTATAGGAGAAACAAACAAATGAGCAAGTCATGACCGTACCAACTTGAAGAAAACCATCATCCCATCCATACACAAGCAGACACTGAGAGCATAGGAAGCACAAAAGTAGCGGGAAAATGGAAAACGTAATTCTATACATTCAAAGAAGCTAAGCTGCATGCAAGAACATACCTTGGAAAACTTTGGCCGAAACACACTTGAATTCACGTTTATAGCCAAGTGATTCTGCTACCTAGAGAGGGGGAGAAAGCAGCAGAAGACGGGGAAGAACAAAGTAGGGATGGCTGGCTACAGTAGGGAGTCCTCGTGATGGGCTTGGCACAATCAAAAGATCAGAACTTGAATTTGAACCTTGAGTTTGGGTTGGGCTTAACAAGACTACAAGTGCCTATAAAAAAAATAAAAAATAAGACTACAAGTTTCTAATTAATTAATTTAAATAAATAAAATGAAAGCTGCAGATGGGATTAAAAAAACGAAATAAAAAAGTAGGACGAAAAAGTGAAAAATCAAAAAAGAGAAGAATAAACTGGATTTATTTCTTATTAATTAATTTAAATATTAAAATTGCCAGAGAACAGAAAATTAGTCGTAGCAAAACTAAGCTCTAGTGCTAAAAACTTAACATCATTCAAAAATGTTTCATATATTTTTATTTTATTAAAAAGAAAGAAATTAGTTATGTTATTAATCATCATTACAAACAAAAAACCGAACTATATTATAAAAACGACATGGACTAACCAATTAAACTATAAGACATTGCTTCGTACATGTATAAATTACAACTGAATCACATGATGTCAGAAAATGTGCTTGCTAATTCTACTTTTCTTTTTGACAAGATAATTACAATTTCAAGGTTACACACTATATAGTTAAGAATTTTTCTTATTACAAAACTAAACTATTCTTTCAAGGAGGGTCCTCTTTCCGTTCAGGTAAGAGACTAACGCCGCTCTACCGGTGCCTCAAAAGGGAGATGTCTCTCTCAACATAGTTCTCTCTGTTCCACAAACTCAGAACTTTAGACTGGGATTGAGGGTGCTACTACCAATATCACTGGCAGCTAAGTATACAAATAACTGGGTATCAACTGCCACCATGTCAAGTGGTTTAAATAAGCAACCAAATATCACAGTTTCTGTCAAACCAACTTCCTAACAGCAAATTCTAAGACTGTAGATGCTTTTGTAGAAGTCATGCAGGAGGCTTATTCAAACTTGCATTTTCACTCTCCATGGAAACAATAGTAGCAAGTCTCTCATAAACCTGCAAAATCAGCAATGTACATTATGTTTTGGTCCGATAACAACACGCAACAATTATCAATAACATTGTGCTTCAGAACTCTCAGCCCACTCCTAACTACCAGACTAGTAATCATTGGCCTAAACCTGCTGTGTACGAACTTTTCGATTTTTGGTAAAAAGTTGTGTACAAACTATTCAAGGGGAAAAAACCAAAAGGACTCCCATGTACGAAGAGGAAAGAGTGAGTTCAGATCTAGCAATTCACGTACCACAGAGAGCTGCTCATTTGTACCCTGTTTCACATCCTTTCCTTGTTTGTTTTCACATGATTTATCATACCTACATAGTGGATGATGCAATAAACTCAATAAAATCAGCCACTTCAATGTATGAAGTTTAAAAAGATAATACTCTGCTTGCTCAAGATGTGAGTCAATGGATAAGAATTATAGTTCAACGTGGGGAATCTCAGCCAGGTACAATTTACTCACCAGTCACGAGGAATCCCAGCTTCATCTCTAGCGAAATAATTGAAGGGCCCTTTCAATTCAACATTGTGCTCATGCAACAGGTCTGCATGCTTACCAAAAAAATCGTTAATAAATACTCTGATTGTATCAAAATAGATGGACGCAAACACCTTGTATCAGAACCACTGTCACAAGCGCAGCCAAACCTTTAAAAGTAGAGCAAGGGGCGCGACCCATTTTCTGACAGACTGAGGCAAACCAGTAGACACCGACAGCTACATGTGCAACTTCCTCATCAGCAATTTTAGCCACAAGTTTGGAGGTCTTGCAGTCTCCAAAACCTACCATTTTTTGTACTAGCCTTGGTCCAGCATCAAGTCCTCTAGCCTCCTACAGAACAAGAAAAATCCCTCAGTGGATTCAAACAAAACCTATAAGTTTAAAAATCCCCAAGTAACTTGGACTTGAGCTTCAATAAAGTTCCAAGAATTGTAGAGGCCACAGGACACAACGATTGGAGTAACTCCACATGGAAATTTGATCACTTAATCTGCTATAGCAAAAGCCTTGAATGATATTTAACAGGCAATGAAATCTGTGATAAACTTTACTAAGACAAACAAAAGTTTCATGCAGCTCAGGAAAGACGTGGACTCCATAGAGAGAGACGTTCATCTTGCCGTAAGAGAAACACACTAAAGTTCACCTATCCAGCAAACAGCACTATCTAATTACAATGATAACTTCAAATATGATTACAAAGCTAAATACTTTGTCTCACTTGCCATTATAAGGTTGAACTACTTGGCAGTTGGCTAGAAACAGTAAAGGGAAAAACAATGAATTTTTTAACACTGACACATTCAATTTGACAACTTGTTCCCTCAAGAGCCAAATTACTACAATTTGAAAGTATGTACACCGAACAGCACATTTACCTGGACAAGTGGTATCACAGCCAATCGCGCAGCAACATTGTCAGAAGATTTTTCGCATTCCCTCCAAAGCAAATTATGGGCAGGCATATCTCCATATCTAATCATACCAGAAATTTTAACCAGCCATTCACATAACAATGAATTAATTTGAAGAACTAACCTCAGCAATAATTTTCCTCACTTGAAACCAAGCTCAGCAAGTCTCTGAGAGCACCAGGTAAAATGACGACTTTCATCATCAGCAACATGGGCGAAGTCAGCGAAAAACCTTTCTCCCAGAGTCTCCATAAGAGGTGAGAATCGGACAACAGTATCCCATGCAAGATCAATTGCATTTAGCTCCACATGGGCAAGATTATGAAGCATATACGCATTAAGAGGAAGGCGTGAATCTTTAGGAGATGGAATTTCCTTCGGGGAAACCTAAATAAGCCACGGAATGCAATTACCAAGGCAATAGTCCAAAGACAAGAAAAGAATGAAGTGAAAGGGCTCATGTCCAACTAAATAGTAGGATTATTCCATAGAATTGCAAGATAGAATCATTCATAAGGGAAGGGTTTCCAGTGACAAGCATCATAAAGGAAAAAAATATTAACAAATGCAATAAAGTAAAGCTCTGGCATGCTAAAGTATCAATATTTTGAGACACCCAGGAAAGCGCAAAAATCTTAACAAATGCAAGGAAGAAAAGCTCTGGCATGTTAAAGTATCAATATTTGGAGACAGCCCTGTGGAGAAACTAACCAATTGGGGTTTAGAAGGGCGAGCTGGTTTGGAAGGAGGGGCATGGGACCCTATCGGAAGTCCCTCGTTGCACCACTTGGAGAAAGCGAGGTGGGAAAGATTGGATTTGGCGACAGGGTCAGCGGTGGAGAGAACAATGGCACCCAGCTCAGAAAGAGAGGATGCAGAAGCAAGTGCCGCAGCGCCGCCGTCTACAGAAGATGGAGGTGATTGTAGTCCAATAGGCTCTGGTCCATTGGGTCCCCAAAACCTGTTCTTGTTCAGTGGGCTGTCTCTCCAGACTTGGAGACCCGACCATGGTGAAATTTCTAGAGATGAGGAGGACGGAGAAGAAGAGAAAAGTTTGGTTTTGAGAGGACGCAGCGAAAGAGAGGAGCCGAAACCCCTCGCCAGAGATGGGGAAAGCATCGCTATGGTCTTAAGTTTGGGTGGAACCATTTGCATTACCACGTTTTGACGGTCGGCTGTGTTCGCCCGGAAAGTGGATTTTGTGGCCAGTTTTATGCCCTTTTACATATTTTCATATTTATTTTCATTTCTGGGTAGAAAAACGGGGCAAATCCCAAATACTAACGCCAACCAATCGAGGCTTCACGACCACTTGAAATTACATATCCTTCCATGCTTCAAAAATGACATCATAACTATTTTTTTTTCTTCAAAAAATATTATTTATCATTTCTAATATATTAAAAAATTAAAATTAATATTGATTGAATATAATTAATAAAACAATTGAGAACAATTAACTAGAAACATATTAAAAAAAATAATCAATCATTATTTTAATTATTATAAAAATAGATTTAGTCATTTTTCTAGGATAGGAAAAGTAGCATATATAATAAGAAACAATCTACCGCAAAGTTCACCTCGCAAGAGACATTGGAGACTATCGACGAATGATATCCAAATTGAGTTTATTCATCATGAAGGGCTTTCAGCTTTCTTTAAATCTAAAGAAACGAAATTTAGTTCTCCAGGAACACTTAAGTTCGAGTCTTTTTGTCTATGTTCCCATAGACGAACAAGAAAGTTTCCACCTTTCAATTTGACCTCTGTACTCTAAAAATATCACTAAATCTTCCACACAATGACAGCATAAAACCTAACAGACTTAGATACCACTACCAACAGATAAACAGATAAAGACCCTGAAAAGAAAAAATGGAAGACAATGCAATTGTTGATGATTTTGAGACCATGGTAGATGGCTGTTCCACTCTCTCTGCTTCTAAGCCACCTGACCATTTTACGTGTGCTGGTCTGGAGATGTTTGAATGAAACGAGAAAACAATCTACAAGTGAAAGATCACACATCAAAAACTTAGCTGCCGTTGTTGGAGAAATTATTTCCTATGAAGCAATTACAACTTCATGACCTTGAATTACACATCTCCTATGTAACACCCAGAAAGAATCCGAAATCTGCCACTAGCAAGACGAACGTCCTGGTGGTACTAGGATGAGTAGCAGTAGTTAGCCATGTACACATGCTACGGAACACAAATCATTTTTTATCTAATTCATCACATCCTACTCAATATTATACAAATCTCAACACTACACTAAAAGTGCCACACGTAGATTAATTCAAGGAACCAGTTCCAGCAACAGTGCAAGTGCAAAACAGACACCATTTCACCTGTCAGAGTGTATAACATTGGTGACCTTCATGATTCCCACTGAATTCCAAAAGGCAGGTTCCTTAATAAAACCACCATCTGAAATTCATTATATCGCCACTTTGAGGAGCTTCATCTACACTAAATCTCTGGCATCTGTCACAGGGAAAGAGAGTGGTAAAGTAAGCAACAAGTTGCATGAGCATTTAATAAACAAAATTGTGATCAATCACAGACAAAACTTCTCATTAACAAGCAAATAACAAAATACAATTGCAGAACAAAACCAGGAAGTGATCAACTCCCATAAATAATTCACTTTTGACTTTTATCCTGGTATCAACAATTGAAAATTCAATTAACTTTGGCTAGTTTGACTTTTCCCAGACCAAATCCTATTTGTTTATCAAGATTCTAGCATTAGAAGATCATACTGTCCAAAGCATACTGTGTGATGTGTCATTCACAGTTCCAGATTCTTCCAATAGCTACTTGGAATTTACGTAACAGAGAAGAAGTAATTATAACAAAGTACTATAGTCCATAGCATGCTTTTAATGAATACACCACACAGCATCACCACAAATCATTACTCATGCGGTGTAGACAAAGTTGGCAGTTCATGGATGATAAAAGCAAACAAAAGCAAGCCCATCACTACAGAAGATCCTGAAAATCATAACATAGTAAACAAAGCTCCCAGCTAGGATTCTGCTAGGTTATTGGATGCTTAATTTGGAGATATCGAGCACCTGAGATATCAATAAGTCTTCTGCTATATCTTGCTAGTTTCAACTCCCCACCTGGTGAAATACATTTGTATCTTTAGATGAATTTTTTTTCCAGACTAATGTCCAAACCCAGAGCTTTCGAATTTTTTAATTACCCTTAAACCATTGAATGCACATAGTATCTGGTGCCATGTT
This sequence comes from Viola odorata, assembly GCA_963691705.1. Taxonomy (NCBI): domain Eukaryota; kingdom Viridiplantae; phylum Streptophyta; class Magnoliopsida; order Malpighiales; family Violaceae; genus Viola; species Viola odorata. The sequence continues at coordinate 837,237 of OY829537.1, forward strand.
GCACATAAGTACATCATAGCATCTACAGCATCACAACCCTTCTTAATTGTGCAGATTAGACACCTTTTCATCCAATAACTCTCTGTATCTTGGTAGTTTTAACGCACCACAAAGCATTACATACTGCAATTTTCAACAGAACTACTAAAACAGTTTCCTTCCAGTGCTTTGTTGCATCTTACAGTCTTTCTGTAAAACTACTAAATTCTTCATTTTCCTTCTTTTTTCCATAGAAATACAAACTCGACTGGTTCTTCGGATAGGACATACTTGACTGGTTACTGGCTGGGTTGCACATAAAATGCATCTATCACCACCACTAATATGGTCTTACTGTTTAGAAAGGGAAAAGAAAAACCATCAAAAGGGACCACCTTCACCCACAAGAACTACAGGCCGACCTGGACTGTGAATATAAGATAAATAATTTAACTAGAGTTTCTGTTTTGTTCTCGAATGACAGGCCCTTTTAGGTGCAACAATTCAAACATACAACTACCCCAATCTTTTTAAGAGTGGAGTGTTGACCAACAGGGTGACACCTCCACATGGTCACCGAAGTGTTGCAATTCATTAACCAGCTCATCTTACAGCCCTCTTACAAATGATAACCTTTGAGGACACACCTAAGAATCCTTATAATATAGAATATAAAAAAGGACTCCAGTACTCTGAAGTGCCATTTTCGTGCAACTATGTAAAAGCCCTTGCATGCATAAAGCACAAAAATAAGACTGCTACTTTCATGGGAAAACCAAAAAAGACAGCAGGATAGTTTTCACCAATAACGAGCCAAAATAGCAATCTCGTAAATTGCTAGAAAGGCAGATATTACACTAATTAGAGTTTCACTGAGAACAGGAGATGGGAGTGATGTATAGCAAGAGAAAAGGCTGAATTGATCATCACCACATCTCTTCTCTCACCTCCCTGCCATTGGTGACGAGAAACAAAATGGTAGATTTGCAGTAAGCACACCAATTTTTGAGGTACAAGGATTTCAGAATAGAAACCGTTTTCATCTGCCATTCATAATGGCAACCAGATGACCATAGAGAAGAAGCAGAGAAACAAAATGGTAGATTTGCAATTTGAATGCCAATTTTTTAGGTACAAGGGTTTTAGAATTGAAACCATTTTCATCTGCCATTCAAAATGGCAAGCTGATGACAATAGAAACCATTTTGATCCAACAGCCATACCACACCCCCCACCCTCATAACTAGCTCCACTATAGTTTACGGAATCATGGGCCTATTCATATATAGGCACAAAGAATCATTTCTTTCACATTAAAGAAAATTGTCGTACTGGTAGAAGCTAGTAGAAAAACAAAAGCATCATCATAAATAATGTTGTCAAATCAATTGGAAGGAAGAAACATCATGCTTTCTTAGAATTACCACCTATTCAACCCTTACAACAGAAAGAACCATGCTACAGTGGCACCGTTGCCAGTAACCTGCAGGCCTTCCTTAGCACACGCGGTTGATTAACAACTAAAGAATCACATGTGTTAGATAGAACTGTATCATGAACATACTTTAGACAATCAACAAGCACAAAAAAAATTAACCCCAGGCAATTGACTGTTCAAGGTAAAATGAAGCATAAGCTTTTAACAATAGGATATGGAAGTACCTGAACAACTCAATTTCCCAATTAATGCCTTACATCAGATTCAGACCCTGAGGAGCTATCACTATCAGAGTCTGCAATAATAGGGCAAAGAAGACCTGAGTTAACATGAACAACATAATAAACGATTGAACTAGCAGGAAATGCAAACAGAAAAAATATCAAGTACCGCTTGAAGAAGATCCTGAATCACTGCTAGAGCTGCTTGAACTACTTGACCTACTTCCATTATCTCCCTGTTTCTCCACTTGAGCTGGTAATGATGTGGAAACAGTTCTTTCATCTGACATTAGAAGCCCGAAAGATTTACAACATATGAAATAGCAATCAAAGTTTACAATAACCCAGACAAAATAAACCTAAGAATCCAAAGAATTTTACCTGCTTTGGTTTCTTGTGGTACCTCCACCGCAACTGGTACAGGGGCCTGCATGAAGGATTCATGTATTTAGCATACACTGCTTACTTATGAAAAGGAACTATTAGAGATTGGAAACAAGATCAAAGATTTTACCTTCTGCTGGCCATTCTGCTCAGCTTCTGTTTGAGTTTGAATGGCGAGCTCTGCCTTTCTCTTGTTCTTGCTTAAGCTCTTCTTATAGTTGGTCACAAACCTATCCAGCTCCCATAGGGTCTCTGCATCAACACTATCAATATCCACTTCAATTTCACCATCATCTTGGAGAAGTGATGCATTCCTCTTCTTTATAATCTGTACAATATTGTCCAGCTTCTCTGCAGGCAGAGTCGAGAGGTTCGTGCTAAGCTTATGCTTCTCATCATAAGTCATATCCCTCTTATGTGGATCCCTTGCCTTGGGCTTCCTTGCCACAGGGGTTCTGCTTGAAGGAGTGGTACTGATGGGTTTTTGTCGAGCATCAACTACAGGATACATCATCGAATCTGATCTATCCAAAATCCTTCTCATATCAAGATGTGGCAGCGAAAATGGAGGAGCTTTTCTTGACGTAGGTGTAGGAAAACCCATGTCATAAATGTTAGCAAAACTCCTCTCACGATCATAATCGAACTTTATGTCAACCCACTTGGTCTCAAAAATACTCAATAACTGGTCAGCCATTACATGGACATCTTGCCCTTTGGGATTATACCTCATAGCATTGTGAAATGTAAGTCTCACATCCTCTGCAAACTCTTCAGGTGATTTGTACCAGTTCTTGTTCAGTTTGGACTTCACCGTACCCAGGTCCATAGGATGCTTAATAATGGTAAAGTAGTCATGCAAACCAAGAAGCTTCACATCAACAGGAGTATTAAAGACCCAGCCATGCTTATGCTTCATTAATTTCTCGAGCAACGCAACGCAATTCTTGTAAAGCTTGGTACCTGTCCCAAAACCTCCTAAATCTGCATGGCCTTGCTTCTTCCCATTCACCTTTGACTTCTTGTTACTCTCTGCTGGTGGGAACTTGTCTTTTGCAAGAAAAAACTCAGAATTCCTGTAAAACTGATTTGCCTTTGGTGTCCTCTTCTCTTTCTCAACATGCTCAACCACACCCTGACTATTCTCAAGTACTGATATGCTGAGCTGATTCAAAGGTCTAGTCTGCCTAGGTGTAGGAGTAGGAATAGACGCAGTGCTCTCACGGGTAAGACCAAATGATCGTGCACCTGAATTAACCCTCTTCAAGCCATTCCTAACCCCATCGCTAACTGATACACGAGGGTTACTAAGCCCACCAACACCAACACCAACACCAACCACAGCAACACCAAGCTCCCCTTCTTTGGCTTCAATCTTCTCCACTAACCTCCTCACCGTATCGAGCTCAGTTTCCAGCTTCCTCCTCAGTTCCCTAATCTCCTTTTTTGTCTTCGGCACCAAATTTATCTTCACCCTACCATCCAATCCTTCCTTTACTACACCATTCCCCACAATTGGCTCCCTCGCAACCGGCACGGCCCCCACAACCTGTTCCTTATTAAGACTATGAGAATCATCTGACACAACAACTGGCTGCACAACTGGCTGTTTGGCCAACACCAAATTGCCATCTTCTACCCCAACAGCTTCTGATTCTTGCACTTTAACCAAGCTCTCCTCATTCTCGTTCCTATCATCATTCTTCTCTGTCACACTGGAATTATGTATTGTAGCCTCTGCAGTTGTACTCACGCCAGTGGTGGATGGCAAGATCCTATCATTGCTGTTGTCATCATTGATCTTACCATTGTTGCTGCTACTATTGTTGTTGTTGTTGCTGCGGTCATCGTTGTTATTGCTGGTGCTAGAACTGGTGCTGGTGCTACCGTTCACGTCAGCGTTGGTGGTGGTGTTAGTGATGTCGGCAGTGTTGGCAGTTCTGTTGGCGTTGGTCTCGGTAATACTTGTGGTGGTAGTGATGGCAGAAGTTGTAGTGGCGGAAGTGGTAGGGGCTGCGGTGGCTGAAGTGATCGGGGCTGTGGTGGCTGAAGTGCTCGTGGCTGGGGTGGCTGAGGTGTTCGTGGAATTAGCAGTGATGATACTATTGAAAAGATTGTTTCTAGGCCCTTTAAAAGCTTTTCTGGTATACACTTTACTTTCTATGTACCTCTGCTTCTCTCTTCCACCTCCTCCCCCATCATTTCCACTTTCCCCTCCCACTACAGTCCCAGAAGCCATACATAAACCGCCCCAAAACCCTAATTTCCACTCAAAAACCCTAATCCCCAATCGAAAACCCTATTTTATTCTCCCCCTTCACTTACCCATAAACCCTAATCCCTGAGGTCGGAAGCAAAAACACAACAAAAACAACCCTCGAAAACCCTAGCTATCGGGACAAATTAGGGCAGAGCAAAATACTAATCGATCTAGACACGGAGACCAACATACGCACGCAGATGTACCTACATACAGAGAGAGAGAGAGAGAAGAAGACAGATATGTTAGGGTTCGGGTTTGGATGTTGTTACCTTTGGATGAGATCTCTCTCGATTTGGATTCGGCAAAACACGAATTCGCTTTTTTTCTCTCTCTAAAAAGTGACTTTCTCTCTCTAGAGATTCTCGCTCTCTCCTACTATATCCTTTAAGGGAACTGCTATCTACGTTCTTGTCTACACGTGTCCGCCTATCCCCTTAAAAATCGAACCGAAAATGAAAATTTTATGCTTCAATCGAGTTCGACCGGATTGACTCATTAAACCGTTTTAAACCATTCACACATCGACTTGTTCAATTTTAAATAAATGAACCGAATTGAACCGACATGGGCCGGCCCATCAAACTTTCCATATTTAAAAAAAAACACACACACACAAAACAACGTCGTTTTGGTTTGGGAAAACGGCGCCGTTATGGTTTGACATTGACCCAGCTGAGTCGTAACGGGTCGACCGGGTAGCCAGTTTACCGGTTTTTTTCAGCTCATTTGCAGGTCCGATCAGATAACTGAACCGAACCAAAAATCTATTCGAATCATAATTTTTTCGGTCCGACTATCGAGTCGATTCGATTTATAAAATACTGCCCCGTGTATTTATTAACTAACGAGCTGCGAGCAACCCCTTACACACAGCAGCAAAATAGCTGATCAGCATAAATTTAAAATTACTTTAAGTCCGACTTTGCGTATGAAAAAAAAACACATGCTTTGTTTATAAAAAAAAACAATTATAGAATTAATACACATTCTTATGATTTTCAAATTACCATAATTATTAATTAATATATAAAAATTGATAATTTATATAGACTATCGTACGGCGATGTGTGTTTATTTCAGTTGTTTCTCTTTTAAATTTTTCAATTTTTTTTTTCAATTTTAAAACGTGCAAATTAACTTTCATAATCATATACTAACTCAATAAAAAAAATCTAGAATTTCATAATTTTTTATTTTTTATTTTTTATCATACTAATGAGTATTTGTTTTCATTTGTTTACAATTTCTAATATTTCATCATTTAAAATAAACAGTACTGTTTTGCGCAAAATATTGCATCATTGATAATTCATTACCAATTATATATAACAATAAATAATTAAATATATTAATTGAATATAAAATAAAATTAACATTGACTTATAATTGATAAAAAAAAACTTCAATCATAAAACAAAAGCAATAAAGCTTCAAATGAAACTCACCTTTACAAGTTACTACTAATGTTGTAAAACCCGGCCCAATCATAAATTCGATTAGAAGAAAGAGTGAAGGGTCAGAGATTTAATCGGCATCAAATCGGTTTAACATGTGATATTAATAAATTAGTAAATAAAATTTAATATTTATTTAAAGTGTAATTTTTTTTAAAGATAAATGAAAATTTTCACTTATATTTATTATATATGTTCTAATTTCATTTCACAAATATAATGTTGGTATAGTGGTTAATTTTTTGTTGGCCAATATATTGAACATGATTTGAATCTCATGTTTAGTACTTATTCAAAATTTATTTTATTTGGATCAACCCGATTTAACCTGAACCAGGTCAACTGATTCACCGAACCGATCAGATCGATTAATTTTCAAACCACGAAAAAGGAAGATTTTTAGAGTTTTCAAATCTAATCTAATAACTGTTTACCGAAATTTTCGATCAAACCGACCAGATCGGGTTGAATTTGAATACTTTAATTGTAACTTGAGATAGTGGACATGTTATTGTTTCATTAAAAAAAAGGATTAAAAACAAAATAAATGGTTTTCATACAGTAAAAATAATTTCAAGATAAAATAAATCATGTTATCTTATAATCCAACCACACTCAAAATTAAATACTCCTTTTTGAAGAATGTCTTAAGTGCCGCAATGCGTCGATATAAACCTCGGATTTTGTGGGCCAATTAATTTATGTAAAATAGGTTTAATAATTAATTAATAATTTCATAATTACAAAATTTATATTATTAAATAAATTTAATGGTAATTAGTGATGTGATATTAATTTTAAAAAAAGCACATTAATAATTATTATTATTATTACGTAAAAGAGTAGATGGTAAGCCATATAATAATTTCAGCCTTCCTGTGAACAAAACACCCTCAGTCTTTTCATGTATATCAAAAGAGAATTACAATCGAAAGTGTAAAAGTACATAATTATATCTGGAAACTAGATCGGACTGAAAAGTCCAACCGGTAAAACAGGTACAGAATCGGTAAAAATCTTTTAAACCTTACCACTTCCCGTTAAAAACATAGAGATATTGTACCAAAATAAATAATACATGAAACAAGGAGGGAAAAAAGAGAGTACGAAGAAATACATTAAAAAACAAGTAAATAGTTGGACGAAAAATAAAAGAAGTCAAGAAACGAACAATATTATTCTATTAAAAAAGAAACAAATAAATGATTGGATGTTAGTTTTCTCAAGGTAAACGATTTGATCAAGTCGTACGAGTGATTATACAACGATCGATCCAGCGATTTTGCGAGCATTCAGCAGTGATGTTGAGGATCTGGTCCTCCTGGTGAAACCCTATCCCTTTCAGGTCCTCCAAACGTTGATAGCTTTTGGTGTTGATTAAGTTTGGAGAGATCAAAGCCTAACTTATGGAAAAGAAAGTGACTCTCTTTTTGCACGGCTTCTTGATCTCCCACAAGAATACGTGCCTGAGAACTCAAGAAGAGCATTGAAAACATGATCAAGAACAAAAGTATTGAAACCTTTAAGGCAATTTTGTTAGGCATTTTTGGATTGGAGGAAAAATTTAGCTAGAGAAGAAAAAAAGAACAAGTGATATGGAAAATCAAATTTTGATAAGCAAATTAAGAGAAATGGAAGATATATATATTGATTGTGGAGTAGTAGGCTTTGCATGGTAAAGTCTTGCTATTTATAGGACCAAAATCCGACTTGTTGGCAGACAAAGCGCATCAAAAACCATGTTAAGATTGTCGTCTACTCCATACATTAGACCTTTCTGCGTTATGCCACACAGAAAATGATGGAGAAGGTCTAGTCATCATCTTTTCTTCTATATTATATCGATGGGGATTGTATTAATTATAAAATGCAAGGGATGTTTGAACGTAAGACACGATGCAAAACGTATAAAGATTAACACGTAAGACCAAATGGAATTTGCCGCTTTTTGTCGATAATACCATATTGATTACTCAAAAAAATTAATTATTAGGGATGACAAAGGTTATAACAAAACTAGTTAACGTGTATCCTTTTTATGAAATAGGTATTTAATGCGATCTATGGTAGTAACGACGAAGCCTCGGCTTGCCATGGGGCTGTCCTTGAACTGTTTTGAAGATTCTCAACATAGTCCTTGGACTCTTACTTTTATAAATGACACAATCATAATTTTGTGTATGTATACGTACAACACTTAAAATGGGAGAATTATGGTTCTTTGATCCATCTTAATATTCACTCTTATACGCATTACAACAGGTTTAAATAAAAGGGGATCATCTTATTAATCAGTAAGACAGAATTGAAGTGTCGCCGAATTGGGAGTACAAAAAGTCAATATAAACCAACTCTAAATAAAGGACCAAAAGTATAATTTAACCACCACAAACATCTTAAAATTTATTGGATTAAAACTAGTTATGTTTCCTAATTTGTTTGGTTTTGATTGTATGTTTAATACAGTATACACACCATGATGCTACCATGTGAATGAAGTGGATGAGTCTTAATGCACATGCAAATAAAAAACGATATCCTAATCCTGGAAAAAGATCTTGTTTTTTCTGCTGTTTGGATCTTTAATTATATATTCCATCATATATATACTAGCGGTGATGATACGTAAATACGGGTTTGGAAATTAAAAGTGATTCTCACCTTTATCACATATATATCCTAATATCCTATCCTCGTCAAAAGATAGGGAGGACCAAGGGTAAATCAAAACATTTCTTTCTTTTTTCTATATATACTTATTATATGAATCAATGTTTCCCAGCTAGTTGATGATGAATCCACTAGGACATAACATTTTTCACAAGATCTTGATTAAAATATATACATTGGAAACAAGGAGAAGGATATAATTTCTAAATAATGTAAATTATTTATAGTATTATCAATTACCTTTTACGACAACTACGTATATAAAGATCAGTTCACGTTAGAGGTCCAAACGATTCCACTATGATTTTCATCCGGAGATCATGGGGATAGTAGGATGAAAAGGTTTGTGATGAGTTGGTTAAAGCAAAGTTCATCTGGAGGAGTTATCTAGTATGATATTGGGCTGGTGCAATTTACCAAATGAATGTTTTTGGCTCATGGGAGGGACAGTTCATAACAAGTTGAGCACACAGGGTGTGAAACTCAAGGGCTATTTTGGTTTATGGAAACATGGTGTACTGTTTGTCTGTTCTCTAGTGCTGCAGTTTTGGGGCAGAAAAGTGTCAAAGTGGGGCAGAGTTGCAAAGTAGTAGGTTTTGGTTCACTGAAAAACACAAACTTTAAAAGAGAGTGTGAACAACTGCATAAACTTGATAAGTTTCCAACAATTCATCGTGGATCTGGAGGTCGCGTGTCCGATCCACGTTCACCACACCAATTGTTAAGCTTTCTTGATAAAGCCTAACGACCTGTAACCTAACATTTTCAATGGTTTCCTCCGTCGAAAATGTTTTCAGCTCTCTCCTATTATTTTGACGAAATGTGCCTACGACGGTTATTCCGTCGAATGTCCCTTCAAATGTGTCGTCGTCAATATTTTCGGTCGATAATATGGATCTTCTACGACCTATTTACCGACGATATATTTCCGTCAGTATTCCATCACAAAAATTACCATCGGTATGGGGCAAAAAAATATTATAATGTATAAACATAAGAAGAAGAAAAATGGAGGGGAAAATTAGGAGAAATTATTATGATTTGATGATGATGGTTGGTCGGCCTGGGTAGAAGACTGTAAAAAAGAAGAAGGTAGATTATCTATTTTGGTTTTCTGTGTTTTTTTGGGCATAATATGTTTATTCGGCGTCATTATAATTTAATGAAAGTTTTGCTGCATAAGTAAATTTAACAGATAGGCACTGGAAATGACTTAACGTTGAAAAGTAGGAAGATTATAAATGTGTATTAATTTGATAAGGGGACTTTATTAAATAATTTTCTAAAAATATCATTAACTCATTTTAAGACAAATTTCTTTTTTCTTTGATCTTTGAGTTGTCCTGGATAAAGTTATCATAAAAAAATTACAAAGCAAAAGAAGAAATTAAAAGCTATTCTTCTTTATGATTTGGCTATGGCTCTTTAATCCTTGGAGGGCATCAATAAACTCCTTTTAAATATTTTAATGCTTATTGTTTTGTATTCTTCGAAGAAGTCATAGATAATATATCCCTTTAGATTCTTTAGTTAATTGTTTGATCTTTTAAACGAGATATCATATAATTAGCAATTAAAAAACCCACAAATGGAAAATGATAAGTCCTCCATTCAGAAACCTTAATTATCTGTTCTTGATAGGCCACTGCCATTCTCTTCCTCTTCTTCTTCTTCTTTTGGTTTAACCATTCTCTGTTTTTGATACATTCACATTTGATTTTATTAATTAACATTAATCTAACGATATACGCATTGGCGCCGGCAACTATTTTAGATGAGACAGATCATTTTTGTTGCTGCTCTGTAAAAGAACCCTTGGTTCGTAAACAAGACGTGGCTCCACGTAAGGCAGTGTGCTGTATTGCTTAATGATATTAGTAGTTCAAGTACTTGAATTATTTTATTAATTTGGTCACTGTACCTTTTTTTTGTTGTCTCGATTTGGGTTATTTTATTGGTTATATATTACGCATTAATTCGGCCGACCTTCTCTTTAATTAACACCATGCAACCGTTAACTACATATACGTAGTATATTTTATATTATTTTTGATAACGTGACGCTCTACATCAAATGTTACGTCAGTAAATTAATTAATAAATTTAAAGATTACTAAGTTAATTAACAGTCGGCTAAAAATAGAATAAAATAAAACAAATAACTTATACTAATATTAATATAAATGAAATAGTTACAAAAATATAAACCCTAGTTTATCATTATTTATTGTTCTCTAAGAAGTTAGGAGTGGCTCCCTTGAACATCACCAAAAAGAAGATCAAAGTAAATTTTCTACTTTTTTTAAGATCAGCTAAACTATACTTTATAATTATTAAGGATTCTTTTAATCTCTATAAATTATGCAGTAATTGATGTTTTCAGATTAATCTTAAGGATTAGTGATAATGGTTTATGTTTAAGATGATTTAACATCAACTTTAATTAAGAATCATCAATTATAGTAGCACATCTTCACGAATCCATAGTTAAACTCTGGATCGTAATATTGACCGCGCGTCGAACACGTCAAATATAAGAGTGAAATAAGTATGGAATTGGGGGTAGAAATACAACTTATCACTGTCTACAATGGTTTGTAGATGATGGTAAGAGGATCGTCCACAGAGACCTCTAGGAAAGGTAGTTCTTGAGTTGACTTCCTCGTCACTGAGTTTTGGTTGGGTGTTATCTGAAACTAAGGACAAAACAGAAAAGTAATGAAAACAGTTTAAAATATAAAATAGTATTGGCCGAAGTCTAGGCCAAGACTGCGGGCTAGATTGGGAAAAAGTCTTGTGATACGGAATTCCAGGTAAGGGCGATGGGTGAGCTTGCGTTCTTATGCATCGATCATAGACTGAAGTATGTTCATCTCTTCTTCATAGTACTGCTATAGAGGGGAGGAACTCCTTTTCCCTCCTATCTTCCCTCCTCTTCAAACTATCTGGCGGGTACTCCCTCTCCTGATAATCCTAGCCAAGGGACACCTTGCTGGTTAAAGGGTTTATCCGTTTGACTGCTGTCTTGAATGGTTGCTCACCTCTTCAATGGTGCAGGGGAAGACAGTACCTAGGTTAAGTTCCTAGGTTGTCAATCTGGTCTCTACCTATTTTACCTATTCTTCTAGTCTGCTCGAGACTAGTCACCTACTCCGTCTAGCCGGCGGGTACTCCCTCTCCTTCTAGACTGGTTACAACTCTTCTCTCCTAGAGAACAAGGATGATCAAACCTTGGCTCTAGTGAGTAAGCGATGGATTAAGTTCAAGAATAAATAAATACAAAGAAAGAGATTGTGAAGAACGGATTGTATCTCACGATTGCATTAAGAACTTCAGCTCATCACCCTTACCAAGAATGGGGTTTTTAGTTACTCATACTCATGGATAAAAGATAAAGAAATTAACTTGCATAAACAATATATATCCGAAATAAATTCGGAGCAAAGTATTTGACAATGGTGAACTAAGAAAGAAGGATTGCGTAGCTATGGTTGAGATTCGATCCCGGACAGAGGTGAACAATGTTCAGCTAAAATAGCCATCAGAACCCCTGTCCCAATCCAACTCAAACTCCTAAAATATCCTAAAAGATTATTACAATTTAATTGTTCATAAATGGAAACTAAATCGCTAAATAATAGAGAGGGAGATCCCATTCGGGATTCTACATAAGATTGTCTTCAGATCCCTCTAAAATAGCGGAACAGCTGCTACGTGCCAGCTGTGAGAGTCCATCTCCAAAAATACTTCAATCGCTCCAAGCTGCAGTCTGATCGCAAAGGAGTCTTGGCCGAAGTCTAGGCCAAGACGATTCTGGTTAGCGCACTGCGTCAGATACGATCTTGTCTAGGCCAAGATCCAGGCCTAGACTCGAATAAACAGCTTCAGCTCTAAAATTCGTGAACTCTTCACATTCAGCCTCCAAACCAGACCTGATCAAATGTGGGAAATAAAAGGGAATATCAATAGAATTACTGTCCAAAATAACTAGAAAATGGACAATAAAACATGATGAAATGCAATGCAATCAAACTCCCCACACTTAAACAATGCTTGCCCCCAAGCATATAGACTCAAAGACTCAATAAAAATTAAAAACACTTCAAAACAAAACAGACATCATGAACCCCCCGGACTTTCTCAATTTCAGATTGCTTACCCCTCTACTGGAACTGCCAAGACACTTTGCTAGAGTGCCCAATGTAAGACTAACAAGGAATGATCAATACCCCGAACGTACACCTTCCACACGGTACCAAGGCACCCTACTAGAAAAGATGGATAAAGAATAGGGCAATAGAGTTCACCAAAGATTTGAGTCCCACCAAGTGTCGTCTATTCAAAAGTGCCTAAAGACTGGTGCCATTTAAACCACTTTGACAAAATATATATATTTTTTTCTTTTATTTTTCTTCTGAAAAAAATCATGTGTCTTTTATATGATATATTTTTCTGTTTTATAGACACGGCATCACATAGACAGAGCTTGTCCTTTTCAGCGGGGACTTCCACCTTTGCTATGTCTGTCCTATGGCATTCCAACACCTTATTTGTCTCACACTACAAGCAAATAGATCGACACACTCAAATCTGGCAGCAAACCTCATCACCCTAATAGAGATAAAGGTCCTAGCTAGGTGTTCTTACGACCATATGGATGACTAACGTTCGGGAAACATCAGATTAAATGCCCCTTAGGCATTGATCATTTACGCTCATGTGCATCCCTGTTACTAAAGCATTGTATTCCCTAGCAAGTGTCTAGGTGCAATCGCACCAAAAGAATAAACAACCTAAGCAAGAAAATAGGGGTTCGGATGTCACAACAAAACAGACTCAAAACATGCATAAAAATACCAATAAAAATCATGCAAATGACTGACTCTATACTGGACAACTGACCTAAAAATTTAAAATTAAAACACACTAATTTGACTCACATAAACAGACACAAAACACACAAACAAACATTCAATATTCAAAAACACAAGACATATTTAACACCCTCAAATACCCTCCCTACACTTAAAAGACACAATGTCCTCATTGTGTGGAGAGACAAAAAGAAAAAACAAAACAGAAAAGTAAAAGAAAGGAAAAGGACGACCTGGGGCAGAAGCAACTCAAGTTGCTGGGGTCTGGGGATCTTGGCCAGAGGCTTGGCCTAGATCAGGGTCAGGAGAGTCCTTCGGCTTTGGATCTCTCGGAGCTGGAGGGCGCATTGAGGGGTGCGGTGACTTTGCGGGCTGTGATGATGGTGCTTGTACTTCCTCCTCATCGGATGACTCGGAGTCTGAGCTTAGATTGTCGTGAAGGTCTTTGAGGAGCTTGAAATGGGCCTCGAGGTGTTGGTATACGTGGAGGACGTTTGTCCTGGTGAGCTTCATCTGCTCAAGGAGGACATCCTGCCTGTCATTAAGACATTGGGCCCATTGAGGCGCCACTTCTGCACTGCTGGATGCGGGAGGCTGGTCTTGATTCTTGTCTTGGTCTAGACGCTCAAGGATTATCTTCTGCTGCTCAAGGATGAGCAGCTGTCGTGCTTGGAATTCCTTGGCCCACGCTGGAGGCTCACTGGTGCTACTGGTAGGAGGATCTTGACGGGCGTCTTGGCCTAGATCATCTGCAGCATCAGGAATGGGGGTGTCTTGGCCAGCGTCTTGGCCTAGATCCTGGGCAAGATTGCCCTCTGCTTCTTCTCCTTGAATGATAATGGGTCGTAGCTTGTACTTCCCTCCATTCTTCTTCGAGAAAATGTGCTCCGAAACCGGCGTAAATCCTGTATTACATGCAACAAACTCTCCTTCCAAATGGAAATGTCCCATTTGGTCGAAGGATCTAAAACCAAGGATTTTCGGGGAACACCATGAATGTAAATCAGAAGCAATAGGATCTAAACTAGCAGTTTGCATAGCAAGCCAAGTTATCAAAGAACCAAAGATCAGTTTTGTTTTGGACTCACGGGCATGCAACACTTCAACCAAATACAAGCCTAAGTTGACCTTTTTCTTGTGCAAAATGCACCACAACAGAAACAATTCAGACTTGGCTAAATTTCCAGAGACCTTTGTCTTCCCCGAGAGGTTGATAGACAAGACCCTATGGAGCATTCTAAGCGCAGGGTTTAGTATGGCATGTGCCTTAGAATTCCTATCAAATTTTGCATTTTGATCACCCGTAATTTTCCTAAAAGCTACATTATTATCCCAATCAGTGGGATAATCAAATATAGCCTCATCGCAAAAGGCAAATCCAAGCAGAGAATTAAAGGCATCAACAGACAAGTGACTCCATTTGTCACACAACCTAAAATTAACAATTTCGGGGGCTGCAAAATCAGGTTTGTCTCTACCCCTAACATACAAGGCAGGTTCATCAAACCAAAAGGTTGTGTGAAACTCAAGACACAACTCAACATAAGCATCACACTCAAGAGACATAAAAGGTACCCAACCAAGAGCATACACATATTCCCTAATTTTATTCCCTAAAGCCATCTCATTCAAGAAATCAAACTCCAAACGAGCATAAGCAGGAATATCACAGGCATGCATATCACGCAACTTAGATTTATGGTCTGGGGTATCAAATGTTAACCACCCCTTGAGTGTGTGCAGAGGAGGAAGAGATCGTACCTTAGGAGTCTTGGCCTCTATAGCAGTACTATGAAGAAGAGATGAACATACTTCAGTCTATGATCGATGCATAAGAACGCAAGCTCACCCATCGCCCTTACCAAGAATGGGGTTTTTAGTTACTCATACTCATGGATAAAAGATAAAGAAATTAACTTGCATAAACAATATATATCCGAAATAAATTCGGAGCAAAGTATTTGACAATGGTGAACTAAGAAAGAAGGATTGCGTAGCTATGGTTGAGATTCGATCCCGGACAGAGGTGAACAATGTTCAGCTAAAATAGCCATCAGAACCCCTGTCCCAATCCAACTCAAACTCCTAAAATATCCTAAAAGATTATTACAATTTAATTGTTCATAAATGGAAACTAAATCGCTAAATAATAGAGAGGGAGATCCCATTCGGGATTCTACATAAGATTGTCTTCAGATCCCTCTAAAATAGCGGAACAGCTGCTACGTGCCAGCTGTGAGAGTCCATCTCCAAAAATACTTCAATCGCTCCAAGCTGCAGTCTGATCGCAAAGGAGTCTTGGCCGAAGTCTAGGCCAAGACGATTCTGGTTAGCGCACTGCGTCAGATACGATCTTGTCTAGGCCAAGATCCAGGCCTAGACTCGAATAAACAGCTTCAGCTCTAAAATTCGTGAACTCTTCACATTCAGCCTCCAAACCAGACCTGATCAAATGTGGGAAATAAAAGGGAATATCAATAGAATTACTGTCCAAAATAACTAGAAAATGGACAATAAAACATGATGAAATGCAATGCAATCAAATATCGATATTAATAAAACATCAGCAAAAAGACATAAATAGCCCCTGCACTTTAATTAAATGATTAATGTCAGCCCTGAACTATTTTTTTGTTTAATTACAACCCTGCGAATCAAGCGTTTTGACAAAATACAACCCTACCGTCACAGAAATCTAACGTGGCGACGTTATCTTCCATGTCATACATGTTTCACATGCCACGTCGTCGAGCCACGTCAGAATCTTGCCACCTCACATCTCCACATCATGCTTGGCCCACCACTTACTTACCCATTATTTCAAAGAATAAAACAGCCCATTACCCATTCCCGTCCTCCAACCATCACTGCCATAGCCATACCCACACATCTCATCTATCCTCTGCCAATTTAAAATACCCATTCCCATCCTCCAACCAACCTTTTTTTAATAAGCTGAGGAGAATTTTTTATTAAGGAGCTGTCATGGGGGCATGACAGCAAAAGCCAAGGGTACAAGCCAAATTACAAGCCAAAAAGGAAATAGAGAGAGAAATAAAAGGATTGCAACTCAGACTTCAGAAAAGCCAAGCACTAGTTTGGTGGCGCCCCCAAACATGCAACCAGGCGGAAGATAAGAGCATCTGGGAGACAGTGTAGGGGAAGCTTTTGTCCCTATTTCGAATCCAGTAATGCCATGTCATGAATGCGTCTCGGAAGAGCAGATGAGGCCTGATGGGCTTATGCCGAAAGACTGTGGTGTTCCTTTGATTCCAGATTGTCCACACGATGGCAGGAAGCAGCATCTTCCATATGACTGTCACCTCTTGCTGCTGATTTGGGAAAATCGAGTCCCAGCTACGCCATAGGACTTCTAAGCTCTGTGGTCTGATCCATGCTATCCCAGCCCACCGGAATATGGCATCCCATATGACAGTTGCTTGGGCGCAATGCAGAAAGAGATGGTGCACTGTTTCCTCGTGGTTTGCACACAAGGGGCAGGAGCTGCTCTCAGTTGTTATGATGTGGCGTTGATGCAACTGCTCCTTGGTGGAAAGCCGATCCTGCAAGAGTAGCCAGGTGAAGAATTCCACATGATAAGGAATGTGCCCTTGCCAACAAGACGCAAGCAGCTCGTCCCTCTGCTGCTGATATCTCATCCGCCCTATGCCTGCGCTAAAAGATTTTATAGTGAATTTTTGAGATGTGTCTAGAGCCCAGGTGTATTTTTGGGCAGTCTTGTTTCTGGCTGGAGTGTGGAGAAGCGAGGACATCTCATTCACTATGTCCACTTCCCAATCAAATAAGGCCCGCCTCCAATTCCAAGACCACTGCCAATTACTCCCATCCCAAGCTCCTTGGTCCTTTACTCTAGCTTTCTGGTCAACAGCCAAAAAGAAGAGACGAGGATATTTGAGAGCCAGAGGAGGGGTGCAAGCCCAAGGGTCCCACCAGAAATTGGTTGTTTCCCCTGATCCAAGCACCAGCTTCGTATGAGAAGTCCAAAAGCCAAACAGAGACGAGCTTCTTCCACATGTGTCAATGATCGCCCGCCAAATGTCAAACATGGCTTGAGGCCGTCCCTCCCATATGTCACCCAAAGAAAATATGTTGTATCGTTTACGGACAATTGATGCCCATATTTTGTTCTCTCCCACTAAGAGTCTCCACAACCATTTCATAAGGAACGCCTCGTTACGTGTTTTAATGCACCCCAAGCCTAAGCCTCCTAGGTCCTTCGGCCAGGTGCATTTCTGCCAATTTACCTTAGCCAGCCCCCGTTTCTGCTCATCCCCGCTCCATAAGAAACGAAGCATAATTTGCTCGCACTTACCAACAACGCTCTTTGGCATTCGAAAAATAGACATGTTATATACTGGAATGCTTGTTAATACTGACCTGATTAAAGTCGCCCTTCCTCCGTGAGAAAGCAGCGGACCTTTCCATGTGGCTAACCTCTTACGAAGCTTCTCTACTAGAAAATCCCAGTTGTTCGTTCTCTTGGGATTCATACCCACCAATGACCCAAGGTACTTGATCGGTAAAACCTCAAACCTGCACCCCGCTCTCCTCGTTGTTGTCTCTCCTAGGGATCTATGAACATTAATTCCAACTAGAGTACTTTTGTAGTAATTAACTTTCAGCCCTAAATATGCATCGAACCACCACAAAAGACCTTTGACATAGTGTATCTCCTCTTCGTCGTTGTTCATAAAGACTAGAGTATCATCTGCAAATTGGAGATGGGTGATATTCCAGCCAAGGGTCTCGTTTCCGATACCTTGAAGCAGACCCTCCGCTTTTCCTTTACTGAATAAATGGTGTAGGCCTTCCGCCGCAATATTGAACAGATACGGAGACATAGGACAACCTTGGCGCAAACCCCTTCCTACTCCGAACTCAGGGGATGGCGACCCGTTTATTAGGACCGACACTTTTGCTGTACTCAAACACTGATTTATCCATTCTCTCCATTGACAACTGAAATTCATGTGTTTGAGAACGTCATCGAGGTAGGACCACTCCACTGAATCATAGGCCTTTTAAAAATCAAGCTTAAATAAGTATCCCTGGCTCTGGCTTGATTTAAGATGGTGAACTACTTCGTTGGCAGTCATAACGCAGTCTAAAGTGCTGCTGCCCTTCAGAAAGCCGTGTTGCGTTTCACTAATCACCGAAGTGATCACCGATCCCAGACGAGAAGCTAAAAGCTTCGAAATAATTTTATAAATGTTGTGCACTAGGCTTATTGGACAATATTCGCTGAATTTTTTAGCTGCTTTGACCTTCGGGATAAGGGTTAAAAATGAAGAGTTGGCTCTACGAGGATACGTACCTGTCCTGAAGAACTCTATGATCAAGCGACTCATGTCGTACCTGTCCTGAAGAACTCTATGATCAAGCGACTCACGTCGTGGCTGATAACATCCCAAGCGTTTTGGAGAAACAGGAAGGAGAATCCGTCCAGCCCTTGGGATTTATCACGACCGCATTGATTTACCGCCTCCCTTATCTCAATCTCAGAAACCTCCCTGTCTAGCCAAGCTACCTGGTCTGTCGATAATTTTTTAAAGCCCAGGTCCGGTATGTGTGGTCTGTCCCAGTGAACAGATTTGAAAAATTCAGCATAGTAACTTACCGTTGCTGCTTTAATTGTGTTGGGAGTAGTGTGTCTGATCTGATGATCTATTATCTCTGTGATGCTTTTCCTCTTGTTTGAACATCTGGCTACCTGGTGAAAGTATTTTGTATTTCTGTCACCAAGGGTGTTCCACCTGACCTTTGCCTTCTGTTGCCACAACCTGCTCTCCTCATCTTATTTCCTCCATAGCGCTACAGTGCTATCTTCCCACTTCTTACGCTCCTCATTTGTTAGGTTTCTACTCTCCGCTACAGCATCTAGTTGGTCTACCTGGGCCTGAAGGTCTCTAATCTTGCCTTCAATATGCCCATAAGATCTCTATTCCAGTTACGGAGTCTCTGCTTTAAGCATTTCAATTAAAAATTACCCGGAAAGATCTCTATTGCCTCTGCCCACAGCCCAATGACCACCTCTTTGAAGCCTTCTGAATTCCACCAGGAAGCAACCAATTGAGTCATCACAAATCTACCAAACCCGAACCACCCCCTGTAATTAATTAAACTCATCCATATCACCACACTCTCTCTGCAAAACCAATAACTATATAACCAAATTATCTACACTATAAATCCGACCTGCCGAACCCACCTCCTCAATCACCACAAATCACCAAACAATTTCCTCCATTGCCAAATTACCAAACCCAAAACCCGAATCACCATATCTTGCCTCCACTGTCAAAAAACCAAACTCACAACCACACCGCTGCCAGCCTAACCCGAATCAACAAATACCAAACTAATTACCCTCTCCACCATCACAACCACTCACCACCGCCACGGCCACCCTCTCAATTAATCAAAATCAATCACCAAAATTAGCCTCATCTCCCCAATTCCAAATTAAAACCGAACCCATCTCACTCTACTCACTGCGAGCCACCCTAACCATCACCGCCGACCACCGCCTCAATCATCACCGCCTCAAACATCCCGCCAAAACTGATCTCCAAATCTGCCACCAAACCAGCCATTGAGCCTCCGCTGATCGCCCCCTGGTCGAAAATAAAAAAAAAGAAATAAAGAAGAGGGTTGCGTTGATACAGTCCTGAAACGAAAAAAGAGAGAAAGGAATAAAAGAAAAGAAAGAAAAAGAAGGAGAGTGTTGATGCTGAAATAAAAGAAAGAAAAGTGAGTAATGGCCCGCCAAGGGGAAAAGAAAAGAGAGAGAAAGAAAAAGAGAGGAGTTGGGCTTCGGCCCAACCCAAGAAAAAGAGAGGAATGGGTTTCGGCCCAAGGAAAAAAATGATGTGGAGATGTGAGGTGGCAAGATTCTGACGTGGCTCGACGACGTGGCATGTGAAATATGTATGACGTGGAAGATAACGTCGCCACGTCAGATTTCTATGACGGTAGGGTTGTATTTTGTCAAAACGCTTGATTCGCAGGGTTGTAATTAAACAAAAAAATAGTTCAGGGTTGACATTAATCATTTAATTAAAGTTCAGGGGGCATTTATGTCTTTTTGCCATAAAACATCTTAGATTTCTCTAAAGCTTTAGAAATTTTAGAATTCAGTTTTTTTTATTCCGTCACGCTAGTCAAGTCCGATGAAAAGTAATATGAAAAGCATTAGAAGTTAAAGAAGAGAGTAGCTAGTATCAATTAGAACTAAGCCTTGCAAGAAAACAAAACAGTAGCTAGCTCTCAACTTCTGAAATAAAGGGGGCACGGAAAGGAAATTCGATTTCGGCTAGAAAAAATCTAAATCATACTCCCTCCGTCCTCAAATAGATGTCGCCCGCACTGTAGATACTCATATTGAGGAGGCCGGATGACGTACTATTTGACTCCAAAAAATTCTGATTTTTTTCTCGGACGTAGGAAAATGATTAACGTACATTCGAAAAAAATACGATTTTTTTTGGGGTCAAATAGTGTGTCATCTGGCCTCCTCGATATCTGTATCTACAGTGCGGGCGACATCTATTTAGGGACGGAGGAAGTAGTTCATATTCAAGTCGGTTCAGTGCATCCATCCATCAGTGGTGTCTTGGATCTGGACCTCCTGGACTCGCTCTCTTGGAGTCGAGAAGGCGAGGAAGCATATGGTCTTCTTCTCTTGGTGACATTATCTTGCCTTGTTTTGACATTTCTTGGAATGCTTCTTTCAAAATTTTGGATACCTTCTTCTTCTCCACAGATCTGGCCTCTAATTTGCCAAATGTGAGCACAAGTAAAAGAATGCACAATACCCACAACTTGAAACTACCCATACTTCCTCTTGTGCTCTAAAAATGGAGTGCCTCTTCCTTATATATATAAACACACTACTTCCTCTTTGTGCACAAGTAAAAATGTGTACAGTAATTTGGATTTGTTTATAAAAGAAAGTGGAATTTCTAAAATGTCAACTAATTTTGTCATGTATAGAGAGGGAGCAATGACCTTGTTCCTTCCGTTTAGAAATCCATGTCGTTTTAGTTAGCTTTAAAAATTAGTGTCATTTTAAGAATTTTATACTCTACTTTCTAAATTTATCTATATTTAATTATATTTTCAAAAAATGAAAAGTAGTATCTTTTAAAGAGAATCATATATTTAAAATAAAAAGTGAGTCATTTAATGATTAATTAGTGCATAACATTTATATATGAAGTTGTACTTCAATTAATTAGTGCATAAACAGTATGAATAACCATTAGTTATCGAAAAATTATAGTATGAATAACCATATTGAATGGCCATATGTCATAAATAAACATCTAGTCAGCTTCCTTTTTAGCCTTCCTCGGCACTAGTGGTGAACTGAAGAGCTAATTTGCAAGAATGGCCTTGAAATTGTGGATCGTCCTTTGCACTTCTAAGGTGTTGAAAGGACGCCTCCATTATATTTATATATATAAGTGCATGAGTTTAAATTTGGATTAAAATTTTTTTTTGGTAGTAATCTAACGTAAGTAGTCATGTATCATCATTTTCCAAACAGTCAATATTTTCGTCACCAATTCGATTTTTCAAAAAAAAAGAAATGTAGTCCTACTAATAAAATATAAATCTAGGGTTTGGGTTCTACGAGGAAGAAGAGAAGACAAAATGAAACAAAAAAATAGATCTAAAAATAATTATTTTTCTTTATCTTTTTTTGTTCTTTCCCTTTTGCAGCAAATATCAAATTCTCAATCGACAAGCCAAATGGCTCAATCTACATTCGTCTTCCTCTCCGCTCCTCCTCCTCTTCTCCTTCAAATGACCCAATCGACAAACCAAATGTCTTACGAAATTTTCATATTACCCCTCAAATATTATCGTCGGAGTGGTAAAGAGAAGGTGAAGATTTGGTTGTCGTCGGAGTGGCGAAGAAAAGTTGAAGATCTAGTCGTCATCATCATCGGAGTGGAATTACAGTCTGCTCCAAGGCTAGATCCAATCTTCTCAATGTCCATGTAAGTGCAGCCTGCAGGCCATCCTCGAATCCAAGCTCAAAAACAAACAAAACTCAAAAAAAGACGTAAGTAGTTGAAGAAATAAGAAGAAGTTAGAACATAAAAGAAGTATAAGAAAGAAAAGAAAGGGAACTGTCGCCGAAAATGGTGGACTTAGAGGTGTAGATTGGGAAAAAACTTGGGTATCTAGAATGATGACACGTGCCCCGAATAGTGCTAGAATACCACTATTCTTAACACTTTTGGATACGTGTCATCATCCTATATCATGATGTAGATTGAGGAAGAAAGGATAGAGTGGATATGGGTCAAAATTAAGAAAGAACAAATGAGAGAGGCGGGTGAGAGAAATTTTAATATATAAATGGGTAAATTTGTAATAAAACGAACCGTAAGGGTATTTTTGACATGCGGAAAAATACCACTTCAGTAGAGAAACGAGTTTTCAATTTGCAAAACATCAGTTTGGACGTTTTCAATGTTAGTCTTAGTTTTAGAAAATGAAAACTGAGTTTTGAGTTTTGAGTTTTCATTTTCTAAAATAGAAAAAACTCTTACCTCAACATGATCTCCACTTTTCATTTTCTTCTCTGAAAATTTTCAAAAAAAAGTAAACATTTTTCGTTTAAACCAGTCCAATCGGTCAAAAACTAATTCAATATATTTTCTAATTCTAACCACTCTCCGACTCAATTTTTATAACTATCCTATTTCATTCTAATTTGACATCATTTCTTTCTTCATCCGAGATATTCTATGAGATCACTTTTTATTCTCCAATTAAAAAATATGGAAACAAATCATGTCACTCGGGGTTATTTGGAAAGAATCTTTTCCATTGTTATAGGAAAATAGGAAAAAATTATTTCCATTGTTATACTAAAAGAAATCATTTCTACTAAAGAAAGATTCAACGCGGTTGAGTTATATTTAAAAGTTAAAACTATAATTATAAAAGTTAACGGCGATGCTGAATGGTTTAGTCTGTCAACTTTTTTTTTTAAATTGTATTTTTCAATTTTTCTTGTTTTGAACAAAAAGAAACATATATCTTGATTCTTAACTTTGCATTAATTGTGAACATACATGAATGATGAATCAAAAGGACTACAATGATTGCTATGTGTCTACCCAAAAAAATCTGTAGTGATGGGTGAATAAAAGAGAGATAAAACCCATATTTAAATTATTTTTTTCGTCAAAATTAATTTCAAGAATTACGCTATCTAAATCCCATCCGGAGAGACATGGAGCACTCTTCCATCTCTTCCAGAGCAGATGCTTTTCTTTTCCTAGGATTTGGTGCAGAGACCGAAACAGGAGGGGGAGGAGGCCGCAGTTCAGAAACTGAATCACTCTCCTGAGCAACACAGGAGGATTGGGTAGAATCCTTGAAGATGTCGGTAATGTCATCGAGAGGCTTCCTAATTCTTCTTCTAAAGGTTTTCCTGGAAATCGGGAGATTTGCAGGAATTGGGTTGTTCTGGTTTTGATTTGCAGAGAAAGGAGGAGGAATGTTCTCTTTGTTGCTGGTGCTGGTGCTGGTGCTGGTGGTGTTGCTAATGTCACCAAGATTGACGGGCTCCTCCATTTTTGTGATGTAAGAAGCAAAGAAAAGAAGTGAGTATTTATATATTAATTTGGATTTGGAGGTAATGGAGGCAAAATAATTGGTGTTATTTTCTGCTCTAAAATTCAAAATTTTGGATTGGAGGGAGTTGGAAATTTTTTAATACTAATTTTTACAAACAATCTTTTAGATAGGGAGGGAAATTTTTAAATTTCTGGGTTTGAGGTGGGAGAAGTTTCCCGGGGCAAAATACCAATTTGCTTGCTTGCCATTTAAACGGCAAAACGCACCCACAAGTCCCAACGTTTTGATTTTCTTTCGATCATGTCCCCATTTTTAAAAATCCATCTGGCAGGTTCCCAACGTTTTCTCCGTTAGACATGGGAGGTCCCTCTAACCGAAATCCTAGCTGGCAGGTCCCCAACGTTTTCAAAAATCCACCTGGCACGAGATGGGTGTTTGGGTTTACATTTGGTGCAGAGGAAGAAGAAGATGGATTTTGCAATTTTGGATTTGATTCAGAGGAAGAAGAAGATGGTACCGTGGTAGTATTAGTATAATTGAGTTATAGTTTGTTTAGTTAGTTAATTAATTAGTTTGTTTAGTTAGTTAGTTAATTAATTAGGTTTTGTTAGTTAATTAATTAATTAATTAGTTATTTATATTTAGTATATATTTAATTAGTTTAGAAAATAGTAAAAAAAAATCTGATTTTCAAAAATTAAAAATGATTTTTTAATATTAAATCTGACACGTGGGGCCCACGTTTCAGGAAAAAATAGTTTTTTAATGGTACTTAACGGACGTTAGCTAGGGTTTCGGTTAGAGGGACCTCCGATGCCTAACGAAGCAAACGTTGGGGACCTTCCAGGCGGATTTTTTAAAATGGGGACCTGATCGAACGAAAATCAAAACGTTGGGGACTTGTGGGTGCGTTTTGCCCCATTTAAACAGTTGGCCAAGAAAGGAAAGTCAACATGACAGGTTGTAGGAATTTATTCAAGTTTTGTTCCTCTAATTATTTTAGAAGGACCGAAAATGTTAAGGCATGTTTACGAACGAAAAAAATTACTATTTTTATTTATTTATATTTTTTACAAATATTTTTAATTTTAGAAAACACTAGAAATATTTCTGATTTTGGATATGGTGTTTCTCTTGTACTAAATGTGCAAATTTTCAGATTTAAAAAACTCGAAATCGTATTCACTAACAACTGTTTCTTCTTCTTTTGAAAAACGAAAACTACTAATTTTGTTCAATCAATTTGATTTTAATTAAAAAACCATGTTATCGTTTATTTCTTTTTTAAAAGATTAATAAACTAAACAGTAACCTATTTTAATTTTGTTAAAGATCAAATGTAAATATGTTAATTTTATTCATGTTAAAGATCAAATATAAATATAATAATTTCATTCATGAAAATAAAATACATGTAAAATAGTCTTGAATTATTTATTTAATACGTAAATACTACCAATATGAACATTAAAAACGGACTTAATTTAACTTGTTACTTCTTCATATTCAGATAATATTATAATTAGCCCATAATTGATCTACAATATCTTCTCTAACCGCATTTATTTGTTGGTTTCACTTGAATACCTTTTTGCGTCACATTAACTTCATCCTCGTTAAAATTTTGTGATTGAATCTACATATTAATTATCAAAATTACGAGGGTAGACATATTTAAAATAATATTGTTTATTTTTTAGATTAACAAGATGAGCCGGTTGAGCTGGAATAAAAAATTAAAATAAATTAATTAACCAGATAAAAAAGATCATGCAGGCTGCAGCAAGGATTTCTAAATGGCAAAAACACATAAAATAACCCTGAATTTAAAGTTTTAATTAATCGCAACCCTGATATTTTATTTTATTTTATTACAACCCTAAACTTTAATGTTTTGATTAATCGCAACCCTGTCATGTGGAGTTTGATATGACAGGTTGCAGACGTGGCGAACTGACGTGACACATAACGTCGGTCAACGATTTATGTTTGCATACGGGAGAAGGCACCCGGGGGTCCCCGCGGTTATTATTTTCATTTTAGTTGATCCCCAAAACGGTTTTTGGTTCCCACGGGTACCTGCCGTTAGGGCCGTTAGTCACGCCAGGTCCCGCCGTCAAATTCGCCACTAACGGAGACAAATGTCCGTTAACTTCTATTTTTTTATTATTTATCTAAAAAAGTGGGTCCCATAAGTCATAAAAACTATTATCTCACATTTTTCATTTTCCACATTATTTTTCAAAAAAACTCGAATTTATTAATTAAACTTACCACGGTTTTAATCCAAAGATTCAAATCCTTAGCTAAACACCAAACCAACACCCATAAAACAATATACTCACTTCCTCTCTCGTTCTCCTCCAGATTTTCATTTTCTAGATTATTTTCCAAAAAATTTAAATTTATTAATTAAACTTAACCTCTCACTCTCCATCTGCTCCTCCATCGTCTCAGTCTTCCACGGCAGACCCGCAGTCTTCTTCGCCTCATCATAGGAACCGATTACGAAGCGATACACACTGGAGACATCAGACAAGGAAGCCTTCGATGTCTCCGAGGCGGTTGCGCTGCAATCCAACACCGTCAATCACTTGATCAAGGGCGGCTGCAACACCGACGGCGTCCCAATCCCTCTTCCCAACGTGACGGCCACCGTTCTGGGGAAGGTGATGGAGTTCCGCAAGAAGCGCGTGGAAAGGACCGTGGCGGCGGACAGGAAGGCCGATTGGTGGGGGCCATCGTGTGAAGGAACAACAGCAGAGGAGGACACAATGGGAAACAGTTCTTGAAGGTGGAGCAAAACATGCCTTTTGATCTAATCTTGGCCGCTAATTATCTTGATCAAGCCGTTGCTTGATTTGACTTGCAAATCGGTCGCTATGATGTGGGTTGATTATATGTAGTAATAGTTTTTGGGATTTTTAACATTTTCATATGCATTTCAATTTTTTGGTTTCTTATAATTTAAATTATCAAGTTTTAAATATATATTTTTTCTATTTCTTTTAAATTTATCTAATTTTTTTAAATATTTTTCCTGTGTCTTTTTGGACTTTTTTTTTAAAAAAATTTTGCCGGAGAAGGAGAAATAAGGAATAAGAGAAGAGAAAAAAGAAACTCTATTTATTTATTTTTAGAAAATAACATGGAAATTAAAAATGGAAGGATAATAGATTTTCAAGTTAGAAAATCTGACGTGTGGGACCCAGCCAACAGTCACTTTTGAATATAATATTAAAAAATTCGAAGTTAATGATTGTTAGTGTCCGTTAGGGTCGAATTTGACGGCGAGGACCTGGCGTGACTAACGGCCCTAACGGCAGGTACTCGTGGGAACCAAAAACTATTTTGGGGACCAACTAAAATGAAAATAATAACCGCGGGGACTTTCGGGTGCCTTCTCCCGTTTGCATACTCCTTCCCCTATTTCTGGCCATTTTTCTTGATTCTGATTCGTCTTCTGGGATAGTCATACAAAAGACTAGTTGGGTTTGGTAGATTAATAACTGGGCCTCTGCAGAAAGTCAAAGGAGTCCCAGTTGGGCTCACCACATGCCTAGATAGTAGATAGTAAGCTGCCTTCCTTTGGGCCTGAGAAAAGCATAGGGCTTGGCCCTTTTCTCTCCTCTTTCTAGAGCAACAAAAAGCCCAAAGTTCAGATTCCTTGGTAGGAGTGTACAAGAATCGGGCCGGACCGGCCCGGCTTCTTTTTTTTTTTTTAACCCAGACCGGACCAGATCGGAAAGTTCCGATTCGGTCCGGTTCTCCATCCCTCAAATTCAGGAACCGGCCCGAAAAACCGATAGAACCGGAAATATATATTTATATATAAATATATATATATATGCATAATAATATCAAAATATCCATTTGGTTCAATGGTTAACTCATCACTTATTATATCAAAGGGGAGAGGTTCAAACCCTCTTAGCTCCCACTTTTTTTTATTTGTGTGCAAGAATAAATTTTAAGTAAAAAAAAAAAAAATAAATTTCGGACCAGAACCGACTGTCCTAGACAAGAACCGGTAAGTCCGATCCGGTCCGGTTCTAGCCCAAGAACCGGACCGGACCGGCCCGTGTACACCCCTATTCCTTGGCATATGCACATATAAAGATCCCAGTTTATAAATCTATTTTTCTTTTATCTGTCTGTTCTAAAATGTAATGTAAGTTAAACTTTTTTACCTTATAAATTATTGTAATACCCCTCAAAATATAAATAATTTTTTTAAGTGTTTTTTATGCTAATTTTGTATTTCAAAGATTAGTTCTGAAAAATTAGTGCGGAAAGTACAACATAACAAATAGGTACTCCCTCCGTACTTTAATAATCGTCATTTTTCAACTGAAAATGTGGTCTGAATTAATTATCGTTTTAAGTTATAATTACAATTCTTACTTTCTGTTTTGCTTTTTTCGTTCAAATTAATACAATAATATTATTGTACCAAATATTATAAAAAATTGACAAATTGAAAACTACAATTAAAAATTATATTCTAAAAATTACTCTTTCAAATTTATCTATTATTTAAAAAAATTAATTATTAAAATACGAAGAGAATATTATACTTTTTTTTAGTGTATAAAAGTTAAAATGAACTTATAACGAAAAGAAAAGTATAGTTGTATCACATTATTGTTTTCATATTTTAAGTACTACCTTATGGTGAACTAAATCCATGCAATGATTTCTCCAAATAAAGACGAAAAGAAAGACTTCAGTTTGGTTTGGTCAGTCAAAAACGGTCAAACTGAAAACTGGCTTGAAGAAAGAGAGAGGGAAAAGAAATGAAGGAAAGCTGAATACGCAAAACTCCCACTTTCTCCCTCTCCATTATCAGATCACGATCACACCCATGTCCTCTCCCACACTGCAACCCCAGCAACAGCAAGACCTCAACGTCATCCTTATTTCTCCAGATCCAAAAAATCAACCAAACCCTAACCTTAATCACCAACAGCTCGACCAAGAAACCCTAGAAGACCTAGTCACCCTTTCCCCTAAAACCCTGACCCTCCAACTCCCTGACCCTCAAGACTCTAACCCACCCGATTTCCCCCAAAATCAGGACGACCCAGATCCCATAACCCCTTTCTCTCCCTCCACAACCTTCTCCCGTCGCGGTGTCGGTTCTGGTCGCGCTCCGAAGCGCAGTAAGATGGCCAAGAAGCGGTCCATAAGACTCATAAAAAGCTTGAAGGTCTCCTGTCCACACTAAAGCCTATTCCTTTTGTGCCCAACAAGGTTCTCGATTTCTCTGCCCATGTGCCCCTGTTGAAAACGTTGGGCTTGTGGGATTTTGTGCATGTGGAGTTTGACTCCGATCTCCGCACAGATCTCACTGCCCAGCTGATTGTTAGTTACAATCAATCAAATCGATGTTCTTATGTAAATGGGGCCAAAATTATGGTGAACCGAGCAGATCTAGCCCGTGCTTTGCGTCTGCCTGTGAAGAAAGATAGGTTGAATGTTTTGGTGGATAATGCTGTGATAGAGCCCGAGGAGACTGCGGATTCTGTTGGGTTTATAGAGGAGTTTGTGTCCAATTGGTTGTTGGTGCATGATGATCTATGGATGATGCCAGCTGAGGTACTGAATTGGAGTAAAGCAATTAAGGAAGGAAACTTTGAGAGGGTGGATTGGGCTGGGTTAGTTTGGTTTATGGTGGAGAAGGAATTGTCCACGCCCAGCTTAGGTGATTGTTATTATGCTTCTCATTTGCAATGTCTAATCAAAAGGCAGAAAGAGGATTTGTTGGCGGTGATAATGGAGGTTGATGGGAAGGAGGATGATGATGAGGAGGAGGATGTGAGGATGGAGGATGAGTTTCCTGGCGGAGCTTCTGCAGAAATAGAGGAGCATAATATTGAGTTGAGTCTTGGTGGGTTGGAAAGTGCAGTGAAAGGGATTGATGTTGATAACAGTACGAAAGAAGTAAGAGAGGATGTGGGTTTAGCTGAGGAAGAAGCAAAGGCGGATGTGGATTTAGATGATAAAGAAGCAAAGGATGATGTGGATTTGGATGTTAAAGAACTGAAGAAGGATGTGAATCTGGATGTAGTTCAGATAGAACCAAAGGTGGGTCTGGGTGAGGATGTTGGTATTGCTGTTGCTGTTGGCGATAGGGATGCAATGGGTTTTGGGGAGACTGAAGAGGAGGAGGAGGAAGAGCAGCAGGAACAAGGACAGTCGCTAAAGAGGCACTGATTTTGGTTTCCTACGGTCGTGTAGTAGTGTTGGTGAAGGTATTTCCACGGAATGTGAAGAGGACAGGAAGCAAGAAGAAGAGGAGGAAGGGGAAGTTGAGGAAGAGGAGGTGGAGGAAGATGATATGGTTTTTAATTTGTTGCCGAACAGGGGTGATATGGAAGGTTACAACTCGGAGAATCTTATTCCAGCTATGGAGACACAGCATTGTCCTTTCAGTTCTGGGTTGCAAATTCCGGATGACCTTTCTTCAGGGGACTTTCTTGGCACTGGAGTTGATCCAGGAATGATTCCTGGTGCTTCTTCACGATTTAGCAATATTAGTGGCTGTAAGAGAGAGGTTGGGCATCTTGAGGGTGAGATGCCTCGTCACTCTCTTAACGTTGCAAACAAGAGGATGAGGAATAATGACCCAACCAATATGGAGTCTCTTGATTTTGGTGACTATATGGTACAAATGCAGCAGTTGGCTGAAAAAGCTAAGATGGTAAATGCTGCAAAGGAGCAGGATTTTCAGCAGTTGACTATAAATTATCAGATTATGCAGGAAAACTTTCAGCAGCAGCAGGCTAACATGATAGAGTTACAGAGGATCAGAGAAGAGGAGCTGCAGAAAAGAAAGGTGGAGATTTATAGGTACGAGCATGAATTATATATGCTCTTGGACGGGTATAGAAAGGGCTTGAAGGAGACACGCAAGGCATTTGCTGAGTATAGAGCAAAATGCCCAGTTCCAATGGAACCAATTTACAAGGATAGTGGTTCTGGGGGACTTGTTAAGCAACGCTTGATGCAAGGGGAGGAAGAAAGGGTTGTTCGGTTGTTAAACGAAAAGAAGATAGCAGATTTTGAAGCAGAATGGGTTGCTAAATTTGAACAATACAGAAATGTGGTTGAGTTACTGGATAGCAAGTTGCTGAAAGTGGAGAAGGAATTGAAGCTCCTAAAAGAAATGCAAGCAAAACATGAACAGACAGTAGCAGCTGTTGTACCGGTGGAACCAGCTGTTGTGCCGGCAGAACCAGCTGCTGAGTGAACCAGTGGAACCAGGTGCTGAACCAGCAGAACCAACTGCTGACTCGGCAGAACCAGCTGAACCGACTGAACCGTCTGATTGCGCTCCAACTGAAGAATGATGGGCTACAGGTGCTTTTGGTGTGTTGCAACATGTGAAGGAACGACTGCGAATTTAGTTGTGGAGGTTCTTTTGGAGATATTTGGCTACTCTAACCCAGTAAGTATGTTGATTACGGAGATCGTGTCAAAAAATAAATTCGCAAGTACTACACTTATTATTATTATTCGTATCAAGTTCGTGTCAATTTTTATTTTCTCCGCAAGTAATAATTATTCCTCGTATTAATTTATACTCCGAAACCTTACAATTTGTAACTCATACGTAGATATAGACTCTTACTCTTCCTATTCGCAGTGTACACTTTTCTAGGGTTTAGGGTTGATTTCTTTTCGCTATTTATAGTTCTGGAACTGATTAAGAATCAACTAATAATTAGGGGTTCTCTTGTGAAAGAAAAAGAGATCGGTTTTGCACTATGAAGGTGATAAAGGTACCAGTTTCCATGGATGCTGCTGCTGCTAAAAGGCAGATTGCAGACCTGCCATGGTGTTTGATGATGGAGATCCTGTCAAGACTGCCCATAAGGACTCTATTGCTGTGCAGGTGCGTTTGTAAGAGTTGGCTTCTTTTGTTTTCAGATCCTTTCTTTGTCAAACTCCAGCTTGCAAATTTATGAACAGGCTCCCTGTCGTTTCCAACCTGAAGGTTATTCCTATTGGCGCTGCCGCCTTATGTTCACAAGATCACAACATTCTAACTGAGAAGGTTATTCCTATTGGCGCCGCCGCCGTACAGTCTAAGTTCACAACAGGAGGTACATTTTGTCCTGCATTTATTAGTTTCCATTGTTCTACTGTATTTGAGAGAATTTTAGTTGACGCAGATGCATAAAATACTGTTTCATTGGATAGGGTTTAGTCATTGATGTGAGGCCTTTTTCATGATAATAGTTTAGGCTGACTGAACAATGAATTTTAGTGTATGCAGTCACATTGCTTACAACGATGTTTGAGAATTATTGTTCACTGGACTGATTTGGTAGTTTGTTAGTTTGGTAGTTTGTGGTCAATGAATTCCTGACTTCTGACTCTCTGTTTTGTTGTTAATTGATGTCAAGCGGCTGATTGATAGGGTAAATCCCGTTGCCACTGTTCAGGCTTATCCTGGCCCTTGTGACAAGCCAATGATTGTTGTCAAGGTGAGGAAAAGAAGTTTGCTGCTGAAGAGATTTTCTCCATAGTCTTTATTGCGATGTGTGAGACTGCCGGGCTTATCATGGAACTACAATAAAGAAAGCTCTTGTCACTGTTCCTGCTTACTTCAATGACTCTCAGTGTCATGCAACTAAGGATGCTGGAGTTATTGTTGGTTTTAATGATATGCACATAATCGATAAGCCTACTGCTGGAGCTATTGCTTATGATCTTAAGACCATTAGGCATCCTTATCAATTATGTGCATATCATTAAGACCAACAATAACTCCAGCATACTTAGTTGTCTGACGCTGACATTGAAGTAAGCAGGAACAGTGACAAGTGCTTTCTTCATTGTAGTTACATGATAAGCCCCGGCCGTCTCAGACATAGTAATAAGGACTATGGAGAAAATAAAATTTCAGCAGCAAACTTCTTTCCTCACCCTTATAATTGACATTGGCTTGTCACCAGAGCCAGGATAAGCCTGAACAGTGGCAACGGGAATTACCCTATCAATCAGCCGCTTGACATCGGTTAACAACAAAACAGAGAGTCAGAAATTCATTGACCACAAACTACCAAATCAGTCCAGTGAACAATAATTCTCAAACATCGTTGTAAGCAATGTGACTGCATACACTAAACTTCATTGTTCAGTCAACCTAAACTATTATCATGAAAAAGGCTCACATCAATGACTAAACTCTCTCCAATGAAACAGTATTTTATGCATCTGCGGCAACTAAAATTCTGTCAAATACAGTAGAACAATGGAAACTAATAAATGCAGGACAAAATGTACTGTTGTGAACTTAGACTATACGGCGGCAGTGCCAATAGGAATAACCTTCTCAGTCAGGTTGGAAACGACAGGGAGACTGTTGAGATCCGTCTCCGTAGGGAGCATAAGGGCACTCACCCTACACATACATACGAAAAAGAATCGCATAAACAGGACTAATAAGCATGTGTGGTGTGAGAGGGGGGTTACGGTTACGCATGAGAAGGGACGAGTGCTGCGGCGTGGAAGGATTTGTCGGTGGGGACAGGGATGGAACCGCAGAGGAAACCCACGGGCTCTGGTCTCGTGATTTCTAGTCTACCAACGCTTGAGGGTGACGGCGGCGGTGGTGACGCTGATCTCTCCATGTTTGCTTCTGCTTCGCTTCGATGGCAATTTTGCAGAGTAAGAGACTCTTCTGGATTGCACTGGAATGGAAGGACCGTGTCTCTCTCTCAGTCTGAGTGTTACCCAGTAAAACGTACTAATTTCTAGCAATTTTTATGTATTGCAGTATTTTAGAACTTTCACTATTTTTCTAATTTAATTAATTCTTTTTGTGAAGCTTTAAAAATTTACTCATATAATAACCATAATACTAACAAATATGTGTATATAAGTTTCAAAATTTTAAAAGAAATTAGCATAAAAAACAGTACCTATTTTTGGAAAGTCTTCAAAGATTTTTCTAAACAAACAAGACTATACATTTAAAAGTGGAGTTAGTGCACCGACGGTCCCTAAGTTTACCATTTTTATTTTAATCAGTCTCTAATGACCGTTTTTATTTTACCATCACTCGACAATGTGACATCACCAATCGGCCCACTGGCCCAAACCCAAGCACAAGTTTCATCTTCTTCCCCAACTCTTACTGCCGCTGCTGCTGCTGCAACTCCGGCCACTGCCGAATTCCGCCCAAACTTATACAACAAATCCATACAAATCCACCCGTACAACAAATTAAACCTGTATACAAATCAAACTCGTACACAAATCAACCCATATCCTACAAATCAAACTCGTACACAAATCAAATCCATATCCTACAAATTAAACTCATACTCATACCAATCGGGTTTAACCAAACCAAATCATACCAAATCTCCTCCTTTCTTCTTCCAATTCCAACCCACCTGCAAATTAAAACAGCACAGCAACAACAAATCCACACGCAAGTAAGGAAAAGAAAGGCAGAAGAAATACAACAACAAGGAATAGAGGGAACGATTAACGAGATAATGATGAATGTGGAGGGAGAATAAACACAAATAACTGCGAAACAAAGAGAAGAAGGAGTTTAACAATTTTTACAAGGAGGGATAAAAATAAAGAAAAGGAATTGGAATAAAGATGGAAAGATTACTAGTCGTTGCTCATGCTCGGATATGGAAGAAGAAGAAGTGAGTGCCACCCCCACCCCTCCCAATTTACCTGATGCCATGTCAGCTTTTTGTCACGATAGGGTTGTAATTAAATAAAATATTAAATTTAAAGGGTAAAAAGACAAAAAAATAGTTTAGGGATCCACGCTCATATATAAGAAGTGAGTCATTTAATGATTAACTAGTTTTTTTTAATACACGAGATTGTAATTCAATTGATTAGTGCATGCCGTTTTTATAATATAAAATTATGAGTTTGATCCCTACTGCAATGAAAATTAATAATAATAGTTTTTTTTTTATAAACTGAATATATATAGAATGATAAATTACTTAGTGTGGAAAACCTTAAACAATATTTTTATAAAAAAAACGTAGGGAGTAAAGTTAGCAGTATGAATAACCATTGGTTATCGAAAAATTAAAAATATCCATATTGAATGACCGTATGTCATAAATAAACATCTAGTCAGCTTCCTTTTTCTCCTTCCTCAGACTAGTGGTGAAGTGAAGAGCTAATATGCAACAATGGTCTTGAAATTGCGGATCGTCCTTTGCACTTCTAAGGCAGCGGCTCCGTATTGCATAGTTCCAGATGTTTGTTTTTGTGCAACTTGCGGTTGTGATACTGACAGTAATCAATGTGTATGTTTGCCCCTCCAGCAGAAAGAGTGTTGAAAACTCATTGATTGGGTCAAAAGAACTGAATTGATTTTTTCATTTGTTTAGAAAATTGTACTATATCAAATAAGATGGCCATGGTTCTGCTAGATTTGCTTATCATACGAGTAATGAAGGACTAATATGTAAAATTATCATAACCGAATCGAATATTAAACCGCTTAAACTTGGTCAAATAGTTCAATGATTCAAGTATTAAATTTTACCGAATTTGACTGAAAAAAAATAAACATTTTTCGTTTAAATCAGTCCAATCGGTCAAAGACCAATTCAATCTGTTTTCCAAATCTAACCTTACATCATTTTTTTCTTCATTGGAAATATTCTATGAGATCACTTTTTATTCTCCAATTAAAAAATATGGAAACAAATCATCCCACTCGGGTTATTTGGAAAGAATCTTAAGGAATATAGGAAAAAATTATTTCCATTAGTCTGTCAACTTTTTTTTTTTAAATTGTATTTTTCAATTTTTCTTGTTTTGAACAAAAAGAAACATATATCTTGATTCTTAACTTTGCATTAATTGTGAACATACATGAATCAAAAGGACTACAATGATTGCTATGTGTCTACCCAAAAAAATCTGTAGTGATGGGTGAATAAAAGAGAGATAAAATAAAACCCATATTTAAATTATTTTTTTCGTCAAAATTAATTTCAAGAATTACGCTATCTAAATCCCATCCGGAGAGACATGGAGCACTCTTCCATCTCTTCCAGAGCAGATGCTTTTCTTTTCCTAGGATTTGATGCAGAGACCGAAACAGGAGGGGGAGGAGGCCGCAGTTCAGAAACTGAATCACTCTCCTGAGCAACACAGGAGGATTGGGTAGAATCCTTGAAGATGTCGGTAATGTCATCGAGAGGCTTCCTAATTCTTCTTCTAAAGGTTTTCCTGGAAATCGGGAGATTTGCAGGAATTGGGTTGTTCTGGTTTTGATTTGCAGAGAAAGGAGGAGGAATGTTCTCTTTGTTGCTGGTGCTGGTGCTGGTGCTGGTGGTGTTGCTAATGTCACCAAGATTGACGGGCTCCTCCATTTTTGTGATGTAAGAAGCAAAGAAAAGAAGTGAGTATTTATATATTAATTTGGATTTGGAGGTAATGGAGGCAAAATAATTGGTGTTATTTTCTGCTCTAAAATTCAAAATTTTGGATTGGAGGGAGTTGGAAATTTTTTAATACTAATTTTTACAAACAATTTTTTAGATACGGAGGGAAAATTTTAAATTTCTGGGTTTGAGGTGGGAGAAGTTTCCCGGGCAAAATACCAATTTGCTTGCTTGCCATTTAAACAACTCCACCACCACCAATTTATTCAAGTTTTGGTCCTCTAATTATTTTAGAAGGACTGAAAATGTTTATTTTTTTTTTCTTCGTGATTTAAATTAAGATTAATCTCATTTATAATTATAATTAGATTAAATCTGGACGAATGAAAAAGATTAGGAATTTAATTGAAAAATTCCAATAAAAATAGAGGTAAAAACAACCATTATAGTGTTTGAGGTTGTAGTTCAACTGGTTAGTTCATGTCGTTTTTATGATATACTCCCTCCGTCCATTATTAATGGACGCTTTGACTTTGGGCACGCATTTTAAAAAAATCGAATGACTCACTATTTGACCCAAAAAAATTCCGTACTTTTTTTCGAACGTACGTTAATCTTTAACGTACACCCGAGAAAAATTTCGGGGCAAAATTGTCTCAAATAGTGAGTCATCCGGCCTCCTTAAAATGCATGCTCAAAATCAAAGTGGCAATTATTTATGGACGGAGGGTAGGTCACAAATTCGCTCCATAATATTATAATGATAATTAATAATAAAACCATTTTATAAAAAAAACAGATTTTTTTGGGCCCACTGCAAGTCCATTTTGAATGTTAACCCAGCCCGGTTTCCTCCCTAGTTAAAAGATCCATGAATTGTAGAGATTGAAACTCAGATCCAACCACCACAAGCCCAATACTAATAGAAATGATTGTGATGGCAGGGCCTCCTTTTGGCGATCAAGGAAAAAATTTTAATTTTAAAAATAAATGACAGCACATATTCACATATAATATGCCGAACCACTCACAGATTGTCAGTAGATATCGAGAAAGAAAACAAATTTTATAATATTTTTATATGATTTTTTAAAAAAATTATATAGTTTTATTTTTTTAATATTTTTTAATATTTTTCCTATTATTTTAGATTTTTAAAATATTTTTGTAAATATTTTTTGATGGGCACTCAACGTCAATAACAATAATATTAAAAAATGCCACATGAAAATTGTATATTGAAATTGAGGCACTCCGAACAAACATACGATCAAATTTTATTGATGTAAAGAAATAAGAAAAATGCGGGTGATAAAATGTCTTTTTGTCTAAAAAAAACACACACATTTGTAATTTTTATTTTAGTTGACGACGCATGTTACGTGTAATTTTTTCCTTTTCTTTTTAGAGAAAAAGGATAAAAATGTAATTGAGTAAAGAGTGTTGGGGCAAATGGAGCAAGTTGCACGTAGAGAAAATATCCACATCCACCTATACAACATAGGATTGGGCAATAATTACCAATTTGGCTTTTACGTTATTCCTATAATTTATTAACATTTTTGGATATTTTTGCTCTACTTGTTATAAAAAAATTATTAATTTACACGTGGAATTTCAGTACATTTTTTAATAGGAGAAAATAGTAAAAGAAAAACTAGACCCCACCTAATTTGGCGGCAATGAAAAATACTGTTTTTTTTACACTTATTATTAAAATATTGACAAAAATATACTAATTTAAAAAAGAAAAAAAATAGGTTTACCAAAATCATTATTTTTCATTGAGGTCAAATTAGAAGCGAGAAAATATTAAATAAACGTAATTTTTTTAAATTATTATTCTTTTATTAAAAAAAGTTTCGTAACTAAATTAATTTTTTTAAACGATATTGGTGTGCCACCTTGACAATGCTTAAACTTTGAACTGAATTTATACGCGTGATAAGATAAAGACTAAATCGAAATTGGAGGAGTGATATAGGGGTCAAATTGATAATAATGCTTATAGGGTTGGCGTTTGGTTCATGTCTAGCGTGTGTGGCCGGATGAGAGATAGAGCCATAGAGGTGATGAGTATGGAACGAAAGGGACAACAAGGGAATTAATTTTCTCCAAATTTCCCCTCAAAACTCTGTCACAGTATCGCATTTGCACCACATTCATTTGCTGCTTTACATATGGGCTACTTCGTTCGTGGGCAGCAAAATTACACCTCAAATTAAAAATATCATGTTTGAGTTTTGATTCAAGTTTTTTATTAAAATCTGTGAAAGAGAGTTTTCCCATTTTTAGGTCCTACTCAACTCAAATTTAGAGTAGTCGCCATTTAATATAATAATTAGATTACCGGAGCATAATTTATAACGGTAAAAAAACCATTTTCAATAAGATACGTGAGCATGAATGAATATAATTGTTAAAGACCAAAGAGATCGGACATGAGAGGTGACGAATCTAACATGTGTCATGTGTGTGTCCAGCATGCATTCGTAATTTAAAAATATTTTTTGTTCTAGATATATTAGTCGAAAGGTGTATATTTAGTCTAAGATTTTACTTTACTACTCATTATATATTTTAGTTATTTTTTATAGTAAATTTAAATTTGAAATTTAAATTGAAAAGAATACGATAAAAAATCACACTAGACTTACTTACTGAAAAGGAAAGAAACAACAAAATCGAAATCTCCCACGCGGGCGGCTCCATATCTCTGCAAACATTAAGACTTCTCAACTACAACAAGAGAAGCAAGAAAGCAAACGATAATATTGGGGAAAAAACAAAGTGTCTAAATCAATTTATACCTTTTCTCCTAAAATTGTCTTGAATATTTAGGACCATATACATTGACCACCCCTTAAAGCATGCTTCAATTCTGATTATTCATATGGATCTTATAATGTATAGTCTATTTCTTGTAACACTAATTTTTGCAATTTATAATCTGTGTTTTTAATAACATTATTCTTACCTATGAACTAATTTCATGTGTCATATTCCCATCAAACAAATCACAATAAACTTAAAAGATGTATGTATTTAAAAGTTAGAAGTGTAGAATAGAACTAGTTTACTTCAACGGGCGTGTTTGATGCTAGTTACCGTAATTATGATGGAATCGCATATGTTCTGGCTGAGCCAACCAAGAAAACAGAGTTTACTTCAATCCGTGAAGAGTTGATATTGAATCCCATAAATTAGACATCCACCTACCCTTTCTGATCTTTCTACGAGAAAAGCAAAAATCCTTCGCATCATTCACTGCAACGGTGCCACCTACGAACAAGTGGCTCGCAAAAGTAGGATAGTAGCCAGCTACGATAGTGAGAAACCAGCTACACAATTTATGAAGTTACTGTCATCTCACCCCTCTAGCTACGGAAGTTGCTAATATTGGACAACTTCATTTTGGTGCAAACAAATTGTTTTTACTCCCATAAATATATATACTCTTTACTCTACATGGGGAAGAAACACATTATACTACATTCTTAGGGTTATTGAATTTCACTGTTTTACCATGCATCTACTTATCTGTCCTTGTTTCCTGTTTGTTTTCGAAAATTGGGTGGTGATTATGTGATTGGATGGTTACAAATCTTGAGAGGGATGTTTGTTTGTAGACATTGTAGAAAAGGATGTCTGTCTTTTCATTTTAACCAAACCTAAAAAATTATTCACTCAAAGTGCAAAGTAAACCGACTCATTACGACTCACTACGAACAATGTATTATTCCAACGAGATCAATGATGCTTAAAAATTTAAAAAAAAAGCATAAAAAAAAGCCATAACTATGATTCTAATCATAACTCTGTAAGTCTTTCTTAATATATGCGAATAACTCTGTAAATCTTTCTTAATATATGTGAAAAGTCAAATAAGGCGGATTTGACGTACTCGTAGAGAATAAAGTAACTAGATAGAGTTGGGAAGGGAGGGTGACTTGGTGTTACTGTTACATTAGAGTGGTCAGTGGTGTGAGTGTGGGGCTAAGAGATGACAAAATATCTTTAATCTCTCCTGTCTGGCCAAACTCTGCCACCCCTTTGCCTTTGCAGAAGCATTAGAATTAGACATAGACAGCTCTCTCTCATAAGCCTAAGTTACCAGATTTCTACTAGTATTTCTTTCTCTTCAGATTTCAGATTTACTGCTTCCTTCTACGCCTTCCTTTTTAGCAGTAGCTTTACCTTCTCCATCCTTCCTTCTTCGTTTTCTTTCTCTTTTCTTTTTCCTTTTCTTGTCTTGAATTTCCTTCTCCTTTTTTTAATACAAAGGCCAAACCTTAATCCTGGTGAGTTCTTCAAATTCTAGCCAATTAGGTCTGCTATTTCATCACAATTAACCTTTGCTGATTTGCTTTTTGTTTTTACAGACAAGGGTAGATGGGTTGGTTTTGGTTATTCTAAATCTTAGTTGTCTTTTTTTGGAGTTAGTGGTGTTTCGTTGCTGGCTGGGGTATATGGAACCTGGGGAGTGCAATGGCAGGGGTTTTGGGGATCGGCAGTAGCAGAGAGGAGCAGCAAGCAGCAAGCAGCAACACCTCCACCAGCAGCAATTTAAGAACCCAATTTTCAAGTTTTCTTGAAAACTTCAAGAAAAGGTAGATTTTGAAGATCACAGAAACCAAAACCCTCAACAGAAATCACAACATACAGAATTCCACCAAAACCTTCCTCAACAACAGATTCAAGAACCCACTAAGAAGCAATCTTGAGAGAAAAGCACAGCAGAGTATGCAAGGGGAAGAAGGCAGAGAATGGGAATGAGGGGTGCTACTGGAAGAGGAGGAGGAGGAGGAGGAGGAGGAGAGATTATTCAGGTGCAAGGTGGGCACATTGTTCGGTCCACAGGTCGAAAAGATCGTCACAGCAAGGTTTATACAGCCAAAGGTCCCAGAGACCGCAGGGTCAGGTTAGCTGCCCATACTGCAATTCAATTCTATGATGTTCAAGACCGGTTAGGCTACGACCGACCCAGCAAAGCTGTTGACTGGCTCATCAAGAAGGCTAAGTCTGCCATTGACAAGCTTGCTGAGCTACCTCCATGGCACCCAACTGCTAAATTGGATGCTAATCAGAATGAAATGGCAATTGCGGAGCAGTCAGAATCATCTGGGTATAGTTTTCATCAGCTGCATAATCCAAGTAATGATTCCACCTCATTCATGGAAGCAGCAGCTCCTCCTCCTATAGATCATCATGATTCCCTTCCTGATAACATGAAATCATTCTTCCCTACAAGCTCCACAACCTCATCTATGAACTTCCAAAGCAATTACCCATCTCATGATCAATTAGTCTCGAGAAACTCTAACCACAGTACTGAAGATCTTGGCCTATCACTTCACTCTTTTCAGCACCAAGATCTTGGCCACACTCCTTCAGATGATCATCATCACCAGACCCTTTATCAAGGGTCTGGTCCAGTTGGGTATGAGTCCAATTTCCAGAGAATGGTGAGCTGGGGAGGGAATGACGACACTAGTGCAGAGAATAGAGGAGGGTTTGTGTTCAACCCACCAGCAGTACTGTCACCACACCATTCATTGCTAGCTCAAGGCAGCTCAGCATTCTCTCAGAGGGGACCCCTTCAGTCCAGTTTCCTTCAATCGATTCGTGCTTGGCACGATCTTCCAATGCCATCCAGCACTGCAGATCACCACAGACCACAAGAAATTCACCAGTCTTTGTTCTTTGGAACCAGGTTTGCACCTGATCAGGGATTACTAGCTGGTTATAGCATTCCGGCACGAATTCACGGGGAGGAAGAGCAAAGTGTTGTTTCAGACAGGCCTTCCTCTTCCTCTCCAAATTCCCAGCATTGAAAAAAAGAAATGACCAATCTTGGTTTGCTTGTCCACAATCAAGGTACTGATACATTCAATCCAATTGCCTATTCTGTTTGCAACTTACCTTTGGATGAGATTGATTAACTTGATGAATGAGCAGATTAATTTATATGTATCGCCATTAGTTATTAATTGGAACTTTCTTTTATGGAATCAAGATCAGTGTGCAATGATTGATGAGACTCAAGTGTGGAAGAAGTAGAGATTCCAGTGATTTCAGTTGTCAACTAGTATGTGGCAAGTGGGAAGGAAGTATCTGTTTGGATTCAACTTCTTTTCTTTTCTTTACTTTTCTCTCCTCTATACATGTTTTACCAGATTCTCTAGCTATTTTTTATTTTATTTTTTACATTAAGGCTATTAATTTGTCTACTAAAAGGGCTTGATGTGGCTCAACTGATGATCTGATGTTTTCTGCTGGACTTGGATTCTGATTTTTATCACTGTTTTTGCTTCTGCTACTGCTCAAAACTCACCACAACTATAAAAGAGTGCTCTGATTGACAGTTGACTCACACACCCACCACATCTTTAGATAGGAATGGAAATTATGGGGAAACAAATTGTTCAATCTTTTCTTTGTGTTCCAAGTAATTCTGCATGCTACTGTACACTGCAAAGCTCAAATCTCGTATTTAGATACCTTAAACTCACACTCTTGTGAGACTTTTAGGCATCAGCTTTTAGCTCTATATAAAATTGAACATATATATATAGTAGTCGTTGACTACATGGGAAGAACAAAAGGTGCATCTCCAGTATCTTTTGTTGAATTTATTAAATTTGTGAAAACTGAAAAGTAAGACCATGGTTAAGATATCAATATCTCATGCGTTTTCTTTTTATAATAAGCAAAGTTAAATTCAAACTTGAGTTTATATTAGTATTTTGTCAATACTAGCATACAACTACTGAGCTATACATACTCGGTAGTGTTCTCTCAAGCCGTCAAGCGTTAAGTTAATACCGATGGAAAATCTTCTATGTATAGAGTGGCTCATGTTGTGTTCTATATATAATATCATTTACATTGAGTTGCATAGTATTATTATCTGAAGCATAAATCTTCTCTTGGTTTTCCTATTCCATGCTTTTGGTTTGTCGTTATAATTTAGTGAGATCATGCAAACATCTCAAAATTGGAACGAGTTTGCATTTGGATTGATTCTTCAAAAGTATGTTTAAGATCATGTGGTTTCTATAAATGGATCAGCTAGTGATTGATTCTCCAAATGTTTGTCTTTCCCTTCCTTTCAACTCTAAATGTTTGTAAGAATGAAAGTATGGAAGAATTATTAACTCGCATTACCTACATATGTATTAAAAAAAATTCTAAATGTCTTTTATTATTAATATATTGACATTTAATTACTTCCCAAAAGTTTTTACCTTCTACTTTTTTAATGAGTAATTTTATTTGAGTATGAACAAAATTTTCACCAACTTTCATTCTGTTAAATACTCCCTCCGTCCTTTAATAATTGTCGTTTTAGCTTTTGCTTTTACTGTTTTGGCACGTATCTTAAAACGGCCGGCAGACGACCTATTTGAGACAATTTTGCCTCTAATTTTTTCTGGGAAGTACGTTAAGGATTAACATACGTTCAAAAAAAATTCGAATTTTTTTGGGGTCAAATAGTGCCTCATCCGGCCTCCTCGACATGCGTTCCCTACTGAATATTGGGATGCGAGGAAGACATTCATTAAGGAACAGAGGGAATAAAAATTAGAGATCTTATGGTAAAATTATATAATGGAGTAAACCTACACAATTCTTTAAATTGTATCTGATTAAATCCTATTGGTGAGTGAAATTTAAATTATGGAATCTAATTATAGAAAAATGGGAGTGAGATAGAATTGTGTCCCGAAATTTAATAAAATGATGTTCAGTCCACCAACATTTGCCTTCGTGAAGAATTTGACTATCAACATTTAACCTTATCTAAAATTACCACAACGATTTGCTATGTTACACAATTCACCCACTAACATTTATTCCGTTAGAAAATTTTACCATCGGATCACTAATTTTTATTTAACTGAACAAATGTCGGTGGGTAAACCGTCGAACAGAGTAAATACTAGTGGTAATTTTAAAAAATATCAAATATTAGTAGCTAAATTATCCGCGAAGACAAATGTTGGTCGGTTGACCATCCTTAGCCATATTTTTGCAAGTTAATAACTAGCTACCCAAACTTAGCTAGACTTGGCTCGCAAACGGGCATGTAGCATATTTTCTTTTCTTTCAATCAAACGTAACGTTACTGAGTTTTTGAATAGAGCCTTGACCTTTAGAAAATTAACAAATTATTTATTACAGTTCTAATCAATTCGGCTTATTTGCAACTTTAAATATGTATGATTCTATTCTAAGTCTTCCCGGTGAGAAAGATGAGAATGAAAAAAATAGTAAGTGAATAGGGACAAGACTAATTTCGGGAACAAGTACTGTACTAGCTTGGTTGGGCCAACAAGAAAAAAGCATGGAAAAAGAAAGAACAAAAGCTCTAAGAAATGAAAGAAACGGGACAGTCATTCAATTGTAAGCATCAAGTACATTGTACTGTTTATGTTTTCTTATTCATCTGAATCTGATGGGTATGG
This sequence comes from Viola odorata, assembly GCA_963691705.1. Lineage (NCBI taxonomy): Eukaryota > Viridiplantae > Streptophyta > Magnoliopsida > Malpighiales > Violaceae > Viola > Viola odorata. The sequence goes on from OY829537.1 coordinate 882,000, forward strand.
GGTCGGTAGGTGGTTTCATGGCCTAAGACTGAGTAGTAGCCAATCCATCTAATCTAATAGCTGCTCTTCTTGTAGGGCATTACCTAGGGCTAGGCTGGCTTTTGCGGATAACTTACTCTTTTTTTATAAAAAAAATTGATTATATTATTAATTATCGCTGCAATATTAGATATCGAATCCGTCGTGAACTACGACGTAAAAATGATATGTACTAACTGGTTGAACTACAACGTCCTTACGTGGATGACTACTTTAGCTAATGTAATCTTACTTATCAAATAATATAGTTAGAAACTTTGCCCTATTCGAATGGGTAAGGGTGGGCACACTCAATATGGTAACCCGACACTGTATATTGGCTGCGGATTCTGGTTTCGCCAATGTTCAACTGGAAGCTGACATCTTAACAGTTGAAATTAAAGCCTAAATATATTGAAGAAAAAATTTAAGGACCAAATTATTAATATGAAAGCTGAAAAAAGAGATGTTAGTGCGCAACGGGCATATTTGATGGAAAGAAAAAAAGTGGACTGGTAGTAAGATTGCAATAGATTCGGCACACAACACAGGCCCAACATATATGACTGGCGAACACAACAACTCCTTATCATTTAGTATTTAAGAACAAATTTGTCCTCAAATTTTAATTTTTTCCCCATAATAGCCCCTTAGACGTCTACGTTTTTCAAAATAGTATCATATTTGGCCCCTCAAACTTTTATCTTATTTTACTACAATGACCCCTAAAGTCTTAATATTCTATTGTTTGATTTTCAATATTTTATTTTTAGAAAAAATCTACTCCCTCTGTCCCTCAATGAATGTCGTTTACTATTCCAACCATCTTGAAATGCATATCGAAATAGTAAACGATATTTATTGAGGGAGAGAGGGAGTAACATTCAATTTGTCATATGCGTCTAATTGAATCTTCAATCCAATCAAATCAACCGACTCTTTTGTTGAAAAATGTGTCTCGGAGTCGGAATACAATGCTGGACTGTAATTCTTTTGATTAATTAATATACAAATATACGATGAAGAAAATTAAATCAACACGGATAGCTTTACATCAGCATTTATGGCTATGATACGTGTTAAAGAAGTCCAAGAAGTCATCTCCGTTGACTAAGACTACCCTGTATTTAGGCGTTTTAATCAAGTTACTTGAAAGTCTTCTCTTTTGTTTTTTTTATCAAATAGAAAGTCTTTTTCTAACCAAAAAAAATGGGAAAATTTCAATCAATCCTTTGGATGCCATCTTGCATATGTTAGAGATAAAATAATCAAATTCAAGTTCCATCTTCATCTATAAAAATATTATTTACATTTTGATACAAAGACAGTACCATAGTCTAATTAAAATTAACACTAATATTAAATAAAATATTCAAGTCTACATGATATGTTTTCTAATTCATAAGTTTAAGATTATTTATATTCGCATATAATTAATTCGCTAATTTTTTTCCTAGTTGTTACTCGAACCTATCTGCCGTGTTTGCTTTAAAGTTTGGTATGCAATTTTGACTGGTAATTAACAAATCATGCGTGTACACTTTTTCACATGGGTGCCGATAAGTAACTATGCAGTATGCTCCACGATTTATTTCATTCACTCACTCACTTTAATTAATAAAAAAAATTATACGTTAAAGTTGGTAATTACGGATTAAAAGGTTTAAATTTTTTGAAATTTGAAAATGCTATAAACGTCAAAAAGATCTGCCCATATACATTATTGATTTAAATTAATGAATAATTGAAATATCAGGTACACTATATAATTTTTCACGTAATAAGTACGTTCCCATGAAAATATGTAGCACCATTTAACTTAAATTTGTGGTATCAGTTAATCATTAATTGTTTCTTCCTAATATTTTATTGCATGAAAACTAAGGTCGTCTCTCGAAATTAATAATTTCAAGATTCTTTGGGTACTGTTATCTATACTATGTAAAAAGCACGAAGGGGCTTATTTCTTTAAATTACTATCATACCCTTTAATTATTAAAAAAATTAAGGGTGTAATAGTCTTTTAATTTTTAATAATAGTCTTTTAATTTTTAAAATTATCTACCTATTAAAATTGAATAAATCTATTACTCAATCACTTATTTAATTAATTAACCCTATTAAACCCTACAACCTCTTCTGCGCTATTGATCGAGACTATTTGTTACAAAAACTCTTCTTCTTCATCTTCTTCTGCGGCTATGCGGCTAAACGGTACGTTGCTTCTTTTTTTTTCCTTATTGAAGAAGTGAAAGTTGTAATTATATATAAAATATTTCTTTATTCTTCGATTACTTCTTTAATTAGAAATTAGTTAATTGATTGATTAATTAGTTGATTAATGATTAGGCGGGCAGCTTGGTGTTGAAGGAATTGCAAATTTTGATGTGCAAATTATAATTAGCAGTCAGCTATGGAGAAAATTTAAAGAAGTTGTTAAAGTACAAGGTAATTAAACCAATAAATATTTCTATTCTTCGATTACTTCTTTAATTAGAAATTAGTTAATTGATTGATTAATTAGTTGATTTAATTAATTAACCCTATTAAACCCTACAACCTCTTCTGCGCTATTGATCGAGACTATTTGTTACAAAAACTATTTCTTTAAATTACTATGATACTCTTTAATTATTAAAAAAATTAAGGGTGTAATAGTCTTTTAATTTTTAATAATAGTCTTTTAATTTTTAAAATTAATTAACCCTATTAAACCCTACAACCTCTTCTGCGCTATTGATCGAGACTATTTGTTACAAAAACTCTTCTTCTTCATCTTCTTCTGCGGCTATGCGGCTATACGGTACGTTGCTTTTTTTTTTTCCTTATTGAAGAAGTGAAAGTTATAATTATATATAAAATATTTCTTTATTCTTTGATTACTTCTTTAATTAGAAATTAGTTAATTGATTGATTAATTAGTTGATTAATGATTTCATTATACAGACATTTAGGCGGGCAGCTTGGTGTCGAAGGAATTGCAAATTTTGATGTGCAAATTATAATTAGCAGTCAGCTATGGAGAAAATTTAAAGAAGTTGTTAAAGTACAAGGTAATTAAACCAATAAATATTTCTATTGTTCGATTACTTCTTTAATTAGAAATTAGTTAAATGATTGATTAATTAGTTGATTTAATTAATTAACCCTATTAAACCCTACAACCTCTTCTGCGCTATTGATCGAGACTATTTGTTACAAAAAATCTTCTTCTTCTTCATCTTCTTCTGCGGCTATGCGGCTATACGGTACGTTGCTTCTTCTTTTTTCCTTATTGAAGAAGTGAAAGTTGTAATTATATATAAAATATTTCTTTATTCTTCGATTACTTCTTTAATTAGAAATTAGTTAATTGATTGATTAATTAGTTGATTAATGATTTAATTATACAGATATTTAGGCGGGCAGCTTGGTGTTGAAGGAATTGCAAATTTTGATGTGCAAATTATAATTAGCAGTCAGCTATGGAGAAAATTTAAAGAAGTTGTGGTGCTAAAGTGAACTTTGTAATGCTTTCGCTGTCGCAGGTAAATTTCTATAATCTATGCTTGACTCCAGAGTTAAACACTTGCAATGTACAAACAATGTATGAGGTATGCATCTGAGCTCCACCCCTGACAGAACCGTGAGCAACCCCGGACCCATGCTAAGTTGTTCAACATGAGAAACACACATGACGGCAGCGAGAAAGAGATGTTGCTTTGACGACCCGAAAACCCTCCCGATGAATTTCCCCTTCGAGAGTCAATGATCGAAGATTAGGGGCTAAAGTACAAGGTAATTAAACCAATAAATATTTCTATTCTTCGATTACTTCTTTAATTAGAAATTAGTTAATTGATTGATTAATTAGTTGATTAATGATTTAATTATACAGATATTTAGGCGGCCAGCTTGGTGTTGAATGCAAATTTTGATGTGCAAATTATAATTAGCAGCTATGGAGAAAATTTAAAGAAGTTGTTGTAGCAGCAGCTAAAGTACAAGGTAATTAAACCAATAAATATTTATTTATTCTTGGATTACTTCTTTAATTAGAAAGTGATTCTTAACTTTCTTGCTGTTGATTGAATAATTAATTTCTTCAATTGAAATAGATTTATGTCACGAATAGCTTTTTAGTAATATATTTAACATGCTAATTGTGTTTTCGTCTTCATAGATCCGTCGTGTTTTTGGTAGCAGCTTGCTTCGCAATGCCTCCGATTACCAATCGAGTTGTGGTATGAATTATATATTTATTATATAAATTTTATATTTAATTAATTTGAGTACTTATTAAAGTCACAAAGAATGAGCTTGATACATTCTCATCTCTGTCAATGGTCGACAACTATGCAGCTATGTAAAGCTTGAGTGATCTATTCAGCCCAAGGTTTTGTTATGAGATTCATTACTACCTATATTTTTAAAAAAACTAACATACCATTGAAACATTATACAAAATACAAAATAATCAGGACATAGAATTATTAAGTTTATATTCCCAATTTTGACTCAATTGAGTATCATATATATGAATTTCTCTAAAAAATTGCATATATTTTGAACAGGGAAAAAAACTTTGAAATCAATCCGGATATTCAAAATTAGTTCATAAAAATTAACCTGAACATGGATTTCCTCACGGAGTTGGACTATTTGATGATTAGATTTTAAAATATTAATTTTCAGTATCTCTTTTAAATTATCTAACTTAATCCTTTTATATTGTTCAAACTTATTAATCAACTTTTGTCACTAAATTAATTTTAGGAAAGGTTATAAATTCTCTTTTACACACATGACGGCAGCGAGAAAGAGATGTTGCTTTGACGACCCGAAAACCCTCCCGATGAATTTCCCCTTCGAGAGTCAATGATCGAAGATTAGGGGCTAAAGTACAAGGTAATTAAACCAATAAATATTTCTATTCTTCGATTACTTCTTTAATTAGAAATTAGTTAATTGATTGATTAATTAGTTGATTAATGATTTAATTATACAGATATTTAGGCGGCCAGCTTGGTGTTGAATGCAAATTTTGATGTGCAAATTATAATTAGCAGTTATGGAGAAAATTTAAAGAAGTTGTTGTAGCAGCAGCTAAAGTACAAGGTAATTAAACCAATAAATATTTATTTATTCTTGGATTACTTCTTTAATTAGAAAGTGATTCTTAACTTTTTTGCTGATTGAATAATTAATTTCTTCAATTGAAATAGATTTATGTCACGAATAGCTTTTTAGTAATATATTTAACATGCTAATTGTGTTTTCGTCTTCATAGATCCGTCGTGTTTTTGGTAGCAGCTTGCTTCGCAATGCCTCCGATTACCAATCGAGTTGTGGTATGAATTATATATTTATTATATAAATTTTATATTTAATTAATTTGAGTACTTATTAAAGTCACAAAGAATGAGTTTAATACATTCTCATCTCTGTCAATGGTCGACAACTATGCAGCTATGTAAAGCTTGAGTGATCTATTCAGCCCAAGGTTTTGTTCGATTTCAAGGTTAGTAACTTATTTTGTTGTCAACACTCAACCTTCTTCTTTTTTGTTTCAAATGCGCATGTTATGGGTAATGATTGCATCGTTTGGATTCATTTTTATTGTCAAAATTTAGGGATTGAGTTTGTCTATTATAACAACTTTGGTAATTGAAATAAATTAAGTTGAAACTACTTTTTATCGTTACGCTTTCAACCTTTTCCTTTAAGAACAATAAATCCTATGGTATGAATTATATATTTATTATATAAATCTTATATTTAATTAATTTGAGTCCTGTACATCCAACTTAAATTAGTTATTTGCTATTTTCATGCTTTGAAGATGCCAGTACGATACCTGCTTTGATTGATTTATTGAGAACTGGTCTGCCCCGCACCAAGGAGAATGCAGCAGCAATTTTGCTTTCGTTGTGCAAGAGAGCCAAATCTTGCCACTTCTTTAATAAAATTTACTGTTTATTTATTTCATTCCATTTATTTGATAATAGTGCCATACTATTATATTGTGGTGTGATGAATGAGGGTATAAGCATGAGATAAAAAAAAAAGTAATTCTCATTGCTGTTGTTGTTTTGATTCGTGCTATTTCAACCTTTTCCTTTAAGAACAATAGATCCATATTGTATTTATTTAGTTCGATCTATATATGTATATTTATACAATTTCATACACTATTTAATAAATTACTTAAATTACCACTTACTTGCAAATTCATGTTTTAAATTTATTTCAATTGTCGGAAAATATCTACAAACAAAAGAAAAGCGACCAATGGTTTGATGGTGCCACATGTTAAAAGAAGAGAACGAAATTGGTTGCTTAAAGCTCAATCATTTCTTTATGAATATCAAGGTATGTGATTATTTAATATTTTAAAATTAATAATTGGATTCAATGTTTGATTTGATAGTGTCAAATATTTTATGTGATTAGTTCTAAACTATATAATAAATCTTTTATTTGTTTTAATTCGGAATGACTAATATTAAACTATATAATAAATTTTTTATTTGTTTTAATATGTAGGACATATAGAAGTTGAACCATCTATTTCACCTCTACATACATTAAAGGATGTTCCCAGTTGTAACTATTGTGGCGCAAAAAGATTTCAGTTCGAGCCACCAATATTTTGTTGTCAAAATGGACAAGTTAAATTGGCGCATACACATTATGATGATGATTTGCTAGAACTTTATACGTCACAATCGGAAGAAGCGAAAGAGTTTCGTAGAAAGATTAGAAAATATAATAGTATATTTGGGTTTACATCATTTGGTGTAAAATATGACAAAGAACTTGCTTCATCGAGGAAAGGAGTTTATACCTTTAAAGCTCAAGGTCAGACATACCACAACCTTCCCGGATTGGTGCCTGCAGAGAATAATCCAGTGGATTTTCAACTTTATTTTTATGATACTGATAATGAGCTACACAATAGGATGAGAATTATGGAGAATGCTAACTTGGATGAAAGCATTATGAAGAAATTGATGAATTTTGGAAAACAACCCATATGCTAAATTTTTGAAAGGCTTCAAAGATATTTCCTCACTTGACTATTTACAAATCCATATCAACACAAGTGTTAATATTGATCAAAGAGTTTATAACTCACCTTCTGTTGATCAAGTTGCTGCTATATGGATTGAAGGAAATAATTCTAATGTTCCATTTGAAAGAGATATAGTTGTTCATGCACATTCGAGACAGAGCCACAGAATTAAACATTACTTTACTTGTTATGATCCTCTCCAATACCCACTTTTATACCCTAAAGGAGAAGTTGGTTGGCATCAGAATATTTACAAACAATGCAGAAGGTCTTTGATCGTCAATCAAATACAGAATTTTTAGTGCCTGAAAACGTGTGTGCACAAGAGATAAAGTGTACAGTGGTAGTCAGGGTCGAACACAGGGATTGTGAGAAACTGATTTATGGTCGTGAATGTATTCGGGAGAAGAGCACAAAGGGTAACACTTAGGGGGGGTTTTTCTTGGCCAAACGAGTTGGCCAAGGCAGATTTTGGGAGCTAACAATTTTTATCTAGGAAAGCAGTATTCGGGGTCCCGAGGTGTCAATTCGGGAGTCCCGAATGATAAAATAAAGCAAGTAAGCAAATAATTCCAGAAATAATAAAACAAATCAGAAACAGATGCAGAAGTATCAACGCAGGCGTGAAATAGATCAAGAGTGAAATAAGCACGAATAATCAGATGGAGGAAGTGTTCTCGGCAAAGGCATTCTGGGTTGCATTCGGGACCAGATCGTCATCAGCTCAAGGGTATTCCATTCGAGATGTCATAGAAATGACATGGGGACCAGATTCCTCGGATATCCCCTACTTTTCTCTTAAGAGAAACTACCCCCCGTTTCCACATATGAGGTAGTCTTGACAGTTTGCCATCCCTCCAAGCACGAATGCGAGAGGGCCATACTCAAACTGCCCATGAAGCTAAGAAAAGACAGATCTAGAGCTAAAGTCCCTCAGTTTGTCAGGCTCGTGACCCAGCCCTAATCAACTACCCAACCTATCTATTCAAGACCACTTTGACACAGTCAAGACTAAATAGATGCCTACTTACTCATGCGATTTTCCTTTCGTATTCATCACATGAATGGCAGCATTTACACAAAATAATTCTCAGTTGATCAGACCTTAAATTAAATCATGCAAAGATGTAATTAAATCGATGAATAGTTAAATACAACATCAAGAATATATTAAGCACATTAAGGCCTCGAATCTGCCCTTGCAACCCTTCAATCAGCCTTGCCAAGAACTAGGAATTTAGCTACTCATACTTAAGGATAAACAAATAACGATTAAAGAAAGCATAACAAGTAAATAAATAGATGAAGGGAAGAAAACTTGTTACTAAAATTCCGTTTATAGCTCGGCAGCAATGTTGAAGAAGCTAACAATGGCTAGAGAGAGAAACTAGAGAGAAGTCTAAGCTACTTCTAAATTATGCTAAGTGATTAAAAGCTAGAAAAAAAAGATGATCTAAACTAATCCTAGATGCCCTTTATATAGTAGAGCCTTAAGCACAAAATATCTTCAGCCTAAAACTAGGGACAAAATGCATTAATTGAAAGCCTAAGAAAGTGGATCCATGTTCCTTAAAGCACAAAGCTGGAAAAGCATAAAGCTGTCTGATTTTTCCAGCTTTGGGCAGGTCTGGACTGAGCTCGAGGCTGAACTGGTCAGTTCGGTGGGTGTTTGGTAATCAGTGCAGAGCGCAGGAACAGTGTCAGAGGAGTCACATGGGCGTTTTAGGTGGGATGACACGTGGAAATGACATCCTTTGCCCTTCGGGGTCCCGAACTGGGAATCCGATTCGGGACCTTGAACGCTGGTTCGGACTCGGGACCTCGACTCTGGGTCTTGAAGCTCAAAAACTGCACAAAATGGTCCAGAAATGCATCTTTTCGCATAAACTCCCATTTTAGGCCTAAATCTGCAATAGTAATGGAAACAAGGGTAAATTAGCGGAATCATGCCTTAAAAAGGGGAGAAAATGGAGAGAAAATCATGCATAAAAACATGCTATCAGTCTTCCAATACTAATACAACAACTACAGAAGACATTTCAACTATTCTGACATTTACCTCTACAGAAAATATTTATGATCAAGAAACAGGTTGTCTATTATTGGGATATATGAATTCAATTTAAATGAGATGAATCATCCGGTGATAAATTTGCAATTACATTTGCCTAATAAATAGGCTGTCTATTATTGGGAGAATCAAAATTTGGAAGAAGTGGTACGTTGGGAGCATGTATCGAAGACAATGCTTACAGAATTCTTTACAACATGTTCTGAGAATCCAAATGCAAGACAATATTTATACAGGCAAGAAAAAAACTTTATTTTTAAAATTTTATTTCTTTGCTTATTTATTTTCCAATGTCACTATTAAGTACATATATATATTATATTATTTATTTATATTTGTAGATATAGTACATTAATTAATGTTCCAATATGATATCTTTCACATAATTATTTCTTATATTTTTACTGTAGGGAATTTCCTGTGCATTTTGTCTGGCAATCTAAAGAAAAAGCATGGAAAAAAAGAGAATCAACGAGGGGTGTGATTGGCCGTGTAAATACTGCAAATCCAAAAGAAGGAGAAAGGTATTTTCTAAGGTTATTATTGAATCATGTTAGAGGGCCAAAATCTTTTGAAGATTTATTGACAGTAAATGAAGTTATATGCAAAACATTCAAACAATCAGCACAAAAGAGAGGATTTCTTGAATCTGACGAGAGTATATCAGCGTGTCTAAGTGAAGTAGTTATGTTTAAAATGCCATTGGAGTTACGCAGACTATTCGCTACTATTTTGGTGTATTGTCAGGTAATTGTCAAATTAAGTCACTAAAAAACTAAATTTAGTAGAATTTACTATCCTCACTTTTACATCTTTTAAATCCATTCTTTCCGTATAGCCTATATTTTGTCAAATGCCTTTTTAATTTATAAATATTAAGATTAAGATGCAGCAAGAGTTCTAAACCAACTGCGTTGTTCCCCGAATATTTTTGTTTATGTTGATATTAATTTAAGCCATTTTTTATGAACGTTTACATTTTTTATTTAATTTATTATCAGCCTGAAGATGTAAGGAAGTTATGGGATCTCTATTTTGATGCATTATCCGAAGACTATAAAAGAACCCATCGAAATTCAAGCGCAGAGGAGAGGTATTAGCATTAACACTCAAGAGTATTAATTTTTATTTAGAAAGTATGAGGAAAAGTGTTAAGGACTATGATTTACCTACATTAAAGGAGATAAGTTTGGAACATGATTCGACATTGCCAAAAGAGATTGCAGATGAATTGTCCATTAAAGTCACATTGGAAGATACAGAGACACAATCAAAGTTAAATCCAGAACAAGAAGAGGCTTTTAAGGCAATTATAGAAAAAGTTGATTCAAATTCCAGTGGAGTATTTTTTGTCGATGGACCAGGAGGAACAGGAAAAACATATTTATACAAACCATTGCTAGCTAATGTTTGATCACGGGGGATGATTGGACTTGCAACTGCGACATGTGGGGTTGCTGCTGCAATCATGTCAGGAGGTTGTACTGCTCATTCACGATTTGGTATCCCTATAGATGTTCATGAATCAAGTGAAAACAACTATTCAAAACAAGAACCTAAGGCTCAATTAATAAGAAGGGCAAGACTTATTCTATGGGATGAAGCTCCAATGGCAAAACGATGCGCAATAGAGATGGTTGATCGATTCTTAAGGGATATAATGAACAACAATGAACTATTTGGTGGTAAAGTTGTGGTTTTTGGAGGTGATTTTAGGCAAGTACTACCTGTAGTACCACTAGGGACAAGATCAGAAACTGTGGGAGCAAGTTTGGTAAGGTCATACTTATGGCACCATATGAGAAGACTGAAATTATCTAGAAATATGAGGGCTAGCTCAGATTTAGAATTCAGCAAACTTTTACTCAGAATAGGAAATGGAGAAGAGCCAACAATAGATGATGACGTGATATCTTTACCGGAAGAGATGATAATTAAGTATGATAACTATGAATCTTCCATTAACCGTTTGATTGACAGTGTCTACCCCTCACTTCGAGAAAATGCAACATTATTTGAGTACATAACAAATCGTGTTATACTGGCTACCAAGAATGAATATGTTGATGAGTTGAATAATATAATGATCTCATTGTTCCCCGGAAATGACACAATATTTAAGAGCTTTGATATCGCATCTGATGATGAAAACAATTGTTACCAAGAAGAATTTCTAAATACATTGATGCCAAATGGATTGCCGCCACATATACTAGAACTCAAGAAGAATTGTCCTATAATGTTGCTGCGGAATCTGGATCCACCAAATGGATTATGCAATGGGACTAGAATGGTTTGTCGAGGATTTGAATGCAATGTCATACATGCAGAAATAACAGTTGGCCAACATGCAGGTAAACGTGTTTTTTTGCCAAGAATACCTTTGTCACCGGCAGAAGCTGAAACATATCCATTTAAATTTTTCGAAAGCAATTTCCTCTGCGACTTTGTTTCTCCATGACGATAAATAAAGCTCAAGGGCAGACAATACCAAATGTAGGAGTTTACTTGCCTGAAGATGTCTTCTCGCATGGACAGTTATATGTGGCGCTATCAAGAGGAGTTTCAATGTCAACTACTAAGCTTTTAGTCAAGACAGAGAGCCTTAAAAAAAAAGACGAGCTTATGTTAAAAATGTGGTGTATAAAGAAGTACTAACAAGCTAAATTGTTGCTAAAGTTGTTTCCAGTCCTTTTTAATAATGAAACTTCCTGTCTATTTATTCTTCTGATTAATGTTCTTAATTCTCTTAAATTTAATTCTTCAAGCAACATCAGCTCCTGGAACAATGCCACAACGTCTGATTTCTTTAATACTGTCCAGGCATTTCCAAAATCAAATCATATGGAATGACAGAAACTAACGCCTCCTTCTTTATCCAAAGAGCCAAAGCTGAAAAGTGATCTTCAAGGCGTGGTCTTAACACTGGGAGGACCCGGAACACGCCACGAGGGACAAATCTAAAGTTCAAGCCATTGGTAGGCTATACATACTTGGCTGGTCTGATTTCTGAAGTGCCATGTCTGTACCAACCATCAGACCAAATGTAAGTTCCATGTAATATAAAAGCGTTTCAAACAACATTTCTTGATCTTGATCTGCAGAAGCTGTTCCATTGAACTGTCATTAGCACACAACTGCAAATGCCATTTTTAATTCTTTCATGAATCTTTGAGGTGTATTAGCCAGCCCTTTAACCAAAGCAAGCAACTTTAGTCCTTATCAACTTTTTTCTTTTTATTGATATTGCATTTAAATTTAATTCTTCAAGCAAGTATAAATATTAAAAAGAACAATATATTTAGGATTTTATTTATTTGATAATTAACCTGGATTCTAATCTTATGGTTCTTTTTATTGATATCGCATTTAAATTTAATTCTTCTAGCAAGTATAAATATTAAAAAGAACAATATATTTAGGATTTTATTTATTTGATAATTAACCTGGATTCTAATCTTATGGATTATCTTGAATCACATATTTAATCACATATTTATCATAATTATTTTTTTTGATATTATGAAAAATGAAAGAAGGTTTTCAAATCATAATATTAAATTTAATTTAATTTTTTAATCAATAAAGTTAATAATTTTTTTATTATTATATAATAAATAAAGAAAATGTTATAAAATAAATATTTTGAGTATATGTATAATGATTACGTAAATGTATTTTCTTGAGATTTTTATATATTTTTTAGATAAAAACTAGATGATGTTTTCAATTTCAAGCTAAAAAATAACAACACAAACTTTAAAATAAAAACAATTATATCTTTCCTATATGGTAAAAGTGGAAAGAAAATCGAGTCTGCTACATTCATTAGTCTCTTAGAAAATCATATGGGACTAGCTTATAATAATATTTTAAAATAATTAATAATATTAAATTAGAAAGTGAACAAATTTATGGATCTTTAATGCGAGTGACGAATATTGAAGAAGTTGATATAATTAAAAAAATTAAATAAAAAATCATGTTCTATTTTTCAATAAAAAAACTATAAAATCCTTTTTATAACGTATTATTCTTAAAAAATATATATACACAAATATTAAATTAGTTTGATTTCGAAAATTTGTAATGATTAGGAATTATTTTTCCTTAACTAATTATGTAATAAAATAGATTGTAAATTTAATTAAATCATAATTTTTAATTAAATATTAAATTTAATTTTTTATTGAGTTTGAATCTTTAGAGAAAAATTCATTAGTGGTTGTTTTTAAATAATTACATAATTATTTAAAATATTTGGAGAACTTAAATAAAAATAATATGAAACATCATTTTAAACATTTAAATTTGAATTTATAAAAGTAATTTATTTAATTGAGTTTAAATTGTTTTAATTCTAAGAGTTTAAAATGAATTATTTCAGAATTAATACAAGATTTTTCCGTCCATAATCAAAAAGATCAAGCAAAAAAAATTGTAAAAACGCTTTATAATTAATAATTATTATTAGTGTGCTTAACAATTTATATGGTTGGTTATAATATTTTAGAACAATATTTAAATACTATTAAGCTATATCTTCTATTAATACTTATTATTAGTATGCTTAATAATTTATATGTTCGATTATATGACCTTAGAACAATATTTAAATACTATTAAGCTATATCTTCTATTAATATTTATTATTAATATGCTTAATAATTTATATGTTCAATTATATAACTTTAGAACAATATTTAAATAGTGGCTTTATATATTTCAAATGACCAAAATTAATTTATAAATAATATATATATATATTAAATAATTTAATTTTATATAAAAAATTGCCGCACGTGCAACGCACGTGCCCCAACTACCTAGTAATTTTAAAAGTGGTGAAGATTAAATATAATTAAACACTACAGTTTACTTTTAAAAACTATTATAAAAGTATTTAAAAAATTAAGTCATTAGGAGTGTCGTAATAGGGCAGCAGAGCTACAACATAGTTTGGAGGGGTCATATACTCCCCAATTTTTTTTAAACTTCAATTTTAGTCCTCATGAGGAAACTAAATTAGTCAATAATTTTCAATAGATTTTTTTTAATATTTTCTAAATGGGTAATGTTACTAATTTTTATTAAAATATCAAAAATTAAATTGATAAATTATAACGTAAAAATAATACACACTAATCAATTGAACTATACTATATTATAATTCTGTCTGCAATAATATTCTAATCCAATTAACCAAAATACACAATTGTCTAATAGTTTCCATCATAATTCACAAGTCCTATGCTCACGAAATTTCCTAACGGCACCACAATTGACCAAGCATTTTCCAATCCAAAACAAAGGTATGCAAAACAAAATTCATATTATATATATATATATATATATATATACCATAGCCCATAAAAAAAAACTACATATATATATATAACATATAATGAAAACCTCCCTCTCCGTGACCATCTGATCATCACCCAACTCAGATCAATTCGCCATGGGAACTCCCTCATCTCCTTTCCCTCCCTTCTTCCACCCAGACATGAATGATGATCACCGATCATTTCTTAACCAAAGAGATCCAAATGCCTATAACTTAAACAGCAAGATCATGCTCACTGCCATTATTTCCTTATCTTTTGTTATAGTTCTAGTCATAATTCTTCACCTATATGCAAGATGGGCCCTCAGTCGTCACGCCGCTCGCCGCCGCGCCGCAATTCAACACCTAGGGCTTACTACTGCTTCCCAAGCCCACTCGCCAGAGCCACCGAAGACCGGCCTCGACCCATCGGTCATAGCCGCTCTCCCCATTTTTGCGTACAAGCAAATCGAATTAGACGGTGATCAAAATGTTGGAAATAATAATCCAGCCGAGTGTGCTGTTTGTTTGAGCTTTCTTGAGGATCAAGAAATGGCTAGGTTGTTGCCTAATTGTAAGCACACTTTTCACGCTGAGTGCATAGACAAATGGCTAAATTCGCGGTCTACTTGCCCAATTTGTCGAACCGAGGTTGAACCACGATCGATTGAGCCCGAGCCCCGTGAGGGTCCGGTTGTATTATCATCAGAAGCTCCAATATTGATGTGCGTAGTAGAGGGGAGTACTTCTTCTGATCCTGGAAATAATCAATCGTCATCTTCTAAATTAGGTGGCGGTGGGTCGAGTTCGAGATTGAGCTCGTTCCGAAGAATGCTTAGCCGTGAACGATCATCAAGGAGAATTCAATATGAAGTTCAAGAAGAAGGTTTTCAAGATTTGGAGCGCCAATGATTTTCTTTATTTTTCTGGTAATATCAAATTATCAGTATACATACACACCATACTCTCTTTTTTCGTCCATTTCTCCCTTCTTTTTGGGATCTTCCTCATATATCAAATTGATAATACGTACAAAGTATATAAGAAATTAAGATTGAAAAAAAAAATTTTTCCCTTGAATTCGAATAGTCCCTTATTAGTTTGGATTTAGGAAAATTGTATTCTTTTGTATGTATCAACTATATTATAACTCAAATAATAACATTATAAACACGTCAATGTAAGATTTTCCCAACGACGTATGCAAGAAAATTAAGGGAAATAATTTTTTGTCACATATATTATCACAAAAAATCAACTATAATTATGGAAGAAAGAATAATTAAGAGAAAACGTTTTTTTTTTGTTAGAACATGTTTTATTTGGTGGATTCGTTTCTTGTACTGGCTTGATGCCTACAATACATTTCCATGTGAAATAAGCTCACTGGTCAAATTATTTGCGCGTTCTTGACCATCTCCTCTTTTCTCTACTCTAAAACGTGTTGATTCAAAAACCTCACTCCTTTTTAGTCTTTGTCCTCAGCGTTTCTGGTGTGAGTGTCACTTAATAAAAAAAAATGGACTTTCTTTTTCAACTAATTAGGCTAATACATAATAGTGATGACTAGCCTAATTTAGTTTGCACGTCTTCCTCATTTTATTAATTAATAATTTAACGATGGTTGAATTGTTATTTGTTTATTTTTTATGAGGTAAAACTCGAACTTAAAACCCTGCTAATAGTTGATTATTAAGTAAACAATAAGCGAAAATTAATTTTTCTTAGACTTTTTTGAGCCTATACATAATTTCGTTTGTAACTCACCTATACGTATCGTTTACTCTCATCAATTATATTTGACAATAGACTTTGTGCCAATGAAAAACAATTCAGACTATCTATGAAAGAGCAGGTGACCAAAGCTAGAAAAAAAGTCAAGAGTATAGGTCTGAAATTGTGGAAAGGGGCAGTTTATTTGACTTTTACGGCGCCGGGCCGACATGACATGAGCAGTGTGAAGTTTGAATGGTTCAATTCAAGGTGGCTATGGCGGCCGTGACAATTTTCAGGAAAAGCTTGCAAACAATTCCTGTCCAACAGCGTCGAAAGTAAATGGATTTTATGTAACTTTATTTTTTCAAATTCAATATATTATTTTCCCTCCAATTAATAAATTAATTCTAATTGAAAATAAATTTACTATAAAAAAATATACATATTTGCTGTACATTAATTCTAATTCTAATTGAAAATTAGTGACATTTAATTAATTTTTGATGAAATTGATACAGTATAGAAATATAAAAGAGGCATTAGCGTAACAAGTGACCACCCTTTGGTTGTTAAGACACTCCCCTGTGTTCCACCGTGTCGAAAGGTTCGAATCTGCTCTCCCCACGCGCTCACAATTTCAAGTTTTTTGTTTAGAATCCGAAGAAAGTATCACCAACCCAACCGTCTGGGCTTAGAGATTCAACGTACTTTATGTTTCGCTTTGAACAGATCAAGCTCATAATTTGACTCATCAACTCACATGAAATATCAAATCACTCATCATATTTCGCTCTTAATCTATTAGTTCATCAACTCTAATTCAGCATAAAAATTCACCATATGTCGCCAATTTTAAGTTCTCTTAAAAGATTCACCGTATTTTATATTCTGTCTTAAATTGATCAAGCCCACAATCTAACCCATTAACGCACACGAAGTATAAAATCACCTATCACACTTCACTCTTAATATAATAGCCCATCAACTCTAATTCAACATAGAGATTCATCGTATGTCGGTAGCATCATTTGAGTATTTATGGCCACTAGACCTCGGCCATTATCTACATATTCGTCCCACAAAATCATCAGGTCCATTCGCAAAATTGAAACATCGGTGGTACATTTGAGAGAAAATAATGCTTTGATACTAACTATTTTTTTACTAACAAAGTTGTACTAACCGATATGATTGGGGTTTAACTCTTCCTAATTAAGTTATATTATTATTTTTTATTTAAATAAATAACAATCAGATGGGTGTGCAAATGACACTGTATTTTTAGTATAAAAATTAGTAAAAATGTTATATCTCTAGTACTATTGTTTAAAAAAATTATATATATTTTAGTGGCGCTAGCACCTTTTACCCTTATCATTTTTAAACAAAAAATCACTCAAAACTTAACAATAGGACTAAAACAAAAAATATAGGAAATATTCGGGACTAAATCAATGGTTTCTTACCCAGAGCAAGATGAAATTGAAATTTCTCCTTAGTAGCTGGTTTGACTGAGTATGGATTGGGTTTGGGCGTATATCTTTTTGGCAACCCATAACTCACTTGAAGCCCATAGAGATTACCATGGGCCTCTCTAGAACTTGTGGGTTCTCGCACAACCTGACACCATCACCCTTTGAAGTTTGAACTTTTAAGGGGGAGTTTCATTTAGAAAAACTAACATACATTTAGTACTCACCTTGAACCAGCCTTCAGAACAATCTCCAAAATTTGACGTTTACTTCTTAACTGGAAATTCGCTTCCAGAGCAACAAACGCTACTATCTAAACAAAAAATCCGACCGCAAAAGTTCCGTTAAGGATGTTAATGCAGGCATAATCGAAATCGAATTATTGTTCCCTGAAGCTACACAAATACACAATCCCAGAGCTAAAAGACTAAAAAAATAATGGAAGACCATCATCATCCTCGGTGGACTAGCAAAGAGCCTTTGCTTTTGCTTCCACAATTGGACTAACTAACACCATACTCTCTATTTTCACTTCAATGATTAACCAAAGTGAACAGAACTATCACACAACAGCTGACTACCAAACGCCAAAACCATGTGCCTGCAGTCCGACCACAGCTGCTCAAATCTGCACTATCTGTCCCCGTAGTTACTGTCGCTGTTGATCCAGAAATGCTCCCATTATTCACCGCGGAGCTGCATTGCAGAAATCCACACCCATAAGGCCAAACCAAATAATACATCCTTGTTAAGAATCAACAAATTTGAGGCAAGTGCATATTGGATGTCCTATTCTCTTTGTGTTGTTGATATGATACAGTGTCTGTAACAGCTAGCTCAGCAATCGAAATCTGGGCGTTCTTATTCACTCACCCCAAATTGGTATCCGCACACTTATAGGATTTCCTAAACTAGCAATCTTTATATTTTTTTGACAAATATAATTTTTATAAGTTAAATGACTAAAATCATCTTAAACAAAGACTTATAACTCTACAATCACCAGTGTTGGGATTTACATTATAGCTAAAACCAACAACAATCCAAATATAGCAACAACAAAAAATAATGCTAAGGGCATTACCTTGATGGAAATTTGCAATTGCCATGACCTGTAATTAGAACCAACAAAAGAGAAGAATAAATAAATCAGTCACCAAATCATGAACAGCAAGAGTGCTAAATTACTTCATCAAAAAGGAAATGCACAAAGCAAGTGGCAAAATGGTAAATAAACAAAACAAATCAAGAAAACCGCAATTCAGGGTGATCAGATTCAAAATTCAGTGAGAGAAACAAAACCCAGATTTCATTTTTACTCAAAAGTGACATACTCGGGTTCAAGGAAGTGAGAGCTGCGGTGTTACTGAAGTAGCAGGCATCATCAGTCAAGCCATGATTCAAGTAGTAATCGTTGAAAGCCCAAGAAGCGGTGGTTTGTACGTCAGAGGAGTCATAGCAAGGTCCTCCTTGCTGTATGGGCCCGCAATTGGCGCCGCCGGCACCACATGCCCAGTCAATCGCACTCTGCAGCGCCTGGTCTGGTGCGTTGTTCTTCGCCACGCACCATAGATCCCTCTGGGGAATAATTCCCTTTTGGGCCAGTACTGAGCAGTGGGGAAGTGACAAGGCCACTGCTGCAAATAGTAGTAGCAGATGAAGCAGTGAGGAAGAGAAGTAGCCACACATGTTCTTGTTCCTGTTCTTGCTCTCTTTTTTTCTCCGCTTTCTGGGTGCGAAAGAGAGGAAGTGGTGATTTTAGAACGGCGGAAATGAAAGGGAAGTAACTGATTTTGGAAATGAAAAGAAAGTAACTGAATTGAAGTGGTTGATGTTTTAATTAATGGGGGGAGATGGAAAATATGACCGTTGCGGAAGTGGGGAGGTTTTGGGGGAAGGAAGGGAGGAAGAAGGAGAGATCCAAGAACCGACAGACAGACAGAGAGAGAAGGAGCAAGGGCGGTGAAAAGGTTCTTCCTTTGGAGAATCCTGGCCGTCTAAGGCTCTGTTTGGCGTTTAGATTCTAATTGGAAAGAGTTTGTGCAAAAGTGCGGTGTAAAAATCACTTTTTAGGAAAAATAGTATGCTGTTTGGTAAATATTTTTTAAAAGTGCTATGAGATATCTGAATTGTTTGGTAAAATAATTTTCCAAAACTATGATTTGGATGTAAAATAACCATAAAGGATATAATTTATTTCAAGTGTTATAATTTTTTTTTAATATCTTTATATATATTTTTAAATAAATAATTAAAAAAAAGTAATTAAATGGTATAAAATCCATTTTTAAAAAATTAATAAAAATATAAAAAGTGCATTTAGAATTACTTATCTTGAAATGGAGATTTTATTGTGGTAGTTTTTAATTTATTTTGATTTATTATATAAAGTAAAAAGATAAAATTAAAATGAAAAAAAAAGAGGAGAGAGAGCAAAACCTTTTGCTGGAACCTTCAATTCCAAGCATTTGCTTAGGAAATTGGCCAGCGCTTTGTGGCCCAGAACTTGAAAAGGAGGGAGCCAAAGGGCAAGCTGCTGCTTCCCGGCCTGGGCCAGTGCTTTGTGGCCTAGAACCTGAACCCCAAAGGGGTACTAACTCTTTACATCCTCCACCGTCTCTCAACTCAAACTTAATTATTGAGGAGGTAAAAGAAAGGTTCTATACGAAAATCGGACCAAATAAATGGCTTTTAAAATTCATGGACTAGATTAAATTATTTGGAGATGGTTTGGTTTTGGTTCGGTTTAGTCTCTATTCCAACGGTTTGGCTTGGACAGGTTTATAGTTTTCTTTTTACATTTTGTGTTTTCATTACAAGGGACTTATAAAACACAAAATGTTAAATGTGACGAATAAAAAAATTCTACGTGACGTCTACGTAAGATCACGTCAATAGATACCGATATTGATACGTCATTATTATGATTTAATTTTATTCTAACATTATTTATGAACATCAATAAAAAAGGTGACATTCCTTTCAGCGACCCACAATGACGTGGGTGCCTTAATTGACATTTATTCCTTGTACTACATAGGCAAACACATATTACATGAGGACAAACAAAAAAAAAGAGATTACAAATATTGTAATAGAAAACCCACCAACAAACATATAACATATATTCATTTCACTAGGTTTATCAAATATTATTTTTCTACACAAAAAAGAAAAAAAAATCAAATACTATTATTATTCACACATGACTTGCTTCAACATTTAATGTAATATAGCTGCACACCCAACCTACACGGTTACACCATCCAATCCCGGGTAGGCAATACTAAAGTTGCCATAGGAATCCGATTTAACTTTAAATCAACCCCTCTGCTTATTACTTACTATATACTAGTATATTTTTGACAAAATCGCAAGTGGCATTCGAACATGAGTTCAAATTTTGATTGGTAAATTAATAAGTTCTTTAATTACTTCTGTAAGAATGTTCTGTAATCTTCAGTCTTAATAAAGTTCAAACATGGATCATTGATCCAATCATACCTCTCCATAAATGGGTTGTCTGTCGTGCTTGGAGGATATTGATCTACGCATTCTTTCCACACATTTGGATCTTCCAAATCCTTCATAACCTCCCAAACACAGTTATTGCACTTAAAACCTGCTCCGAGGCTGATCATCAGAATCTTGTCTCCTTTCTTCAGCCTTTTCTTCGCCTCCATGTACCCCAAAACGTACCATAAACCACCTGATGATGTGTTCCCGAATCGGTGGAGTGTCATTCGCGCCGGCTCGAGCTCATAATTAGTGAGCCCCAAACTCTTGCCAACTGTATCAACCACTGCACGCCCACCTGGGTGCACGCAGAAATGCTCGATCCCGGTCCTGAGGTTGATTCCAGGTCCTGATTCCGATTTGGTTTTCTTCGCGATCTTGGTTTTGTAAAACGATACTATTACGTATCGGACGAGTTCCCACGTAGGTAGGACTTGAGGTAGGAGTATTCTGAGATTCGCGGTTAATGCTTCGTTTGCTGCTTTTGGCAATTCTCTCGTGAGCCGAAATCCTCTGCATCCAAGCACATCTTCGTCCTGGATGCAGCTGCTGT
The DNA here is from genome assembly GCA_963691705.1 of Viola odorata. Classification (NCBI taxonomy): domain Eukaryota; kingdom Viridiplantae; phylum Streptophyta; class Magnoliopsida; order Malpighiales; family Violaceae; genus Viola; species Viola odorata. The sequence goes on from OY829537.1 coordinate 903,726, forward strand.
AGCCTTCATCACTTGCTCCAAGATGTGTCCGGACACTACAGGTTAGTTTAAAGATTGCTTTATCCTTCAAAGAACTTTTATTCGTGAAAAGCATCGAACATCCTCCGGATCGAAACAGGATGTTTGAGAGCATCATCGATTTCTCCTTCCCGCTGTACCAATTCGGTCCGATAGACTCTGTACTCACGACAATCGCCATCGAATTCTTGTGAGTTTTGAACAACTGCTTCACTAAATCAACAGCTACTACACTTGCACTACATCCCATCCCAGAGAGGCAATAGGCCTTGACATCTTCCCTCATCTTGTACCGGTTTATGACCCGAGAAGTGAGGGAAGGAACAGGGGAGAGTAAGGAGACACTTGTGACAATTATGTCGATTTCGGACGGAGAAACTCCTGTCTTGGCAAAAAGATTGTCAAGTGTTTGATAAAATATGTCATCCATCTCCCATAACGCGTCGTCGAGAGTAGGAGAGTCTTCCCTACCCTCTACAACGTTTTTCGGGCTGTACGTTTCTTCGCCGAGGCCAGAGCTGACCATTGTTCGCAACAGGAATCTGTACTCTTCAAGACCCATCTCTTGGTTCCTGACAACAATTTTGGCACACGATCCAGTGTCCAGCTTCCTGTCATCTGTGGCCTTGTGGCATTCATAGTGTAACATGTAGCAGGTTTGGGCTCTCTTTTGCAGGATTACATTGCAAAAGTGAAAGAAAAGATACAATATGGAAGGTAGCAAAATAATTGCCGGAAACAAATCCATAATAATAATGATCAGAAGTTTTTTTTTCTTCTTTCAGGATGGAGCTTTAGTTGCGTTGTTAATAGTCCATCATTATTGGTTTTTATAGATAATAAATGGTGCAAATGAAAAGAACTAATTATATTTTTAGTCCCTTCACTTTTCTATATTGACAAAATTCCATCCTTGTATTTTTTCAAAATATAAATTGCATCTCTGTACTTTCTTAATGGTATTACTATATGGCCTTTAATGTCGATCATTTTGGCAGGTGACATTAATGACTTCTTATATGTCGTGTAAATATTAAGCATTAAAACTAACAAATAGTATGATTTAACTGATATGATATGTAAGAAGAAATGCTCCACTTCAAGCTGACTGGGGGAGGAAATTTAAAAGATACACCATAGTTATGAAAATCAAATTAAACTTACCAATCCGTTAGAAAAAATCACAAATCACAAATCACAATAAAAGCAATTTAATTTATAAAAAAAACCGAATTTAACCAATTGATCCAACCATTTTTTTTACGAAATCGGTAGTTTATACTATCTGGTTCGTGCTAAAAGTTTGATTAAGCACATGTGGTATTGCCCATTATAGAGTGCATCCTTACCTTTTTATAACTAAACTTTTTTTTATAACTAAATTAGGGGAACCAACAAAAAAAAATTCAAATAGATATTAAAAGATTTTAAATTATATACGTTGGACCCAATTCGACCTCATTTAAACATTGAAACCTTAAACTTTACCCTTCTCCAATGTGCCCCCGGTTCGGTTTTGAAAACAAAGGTTACACAAACTTTAGTTAATTATAGTATAAAACATATTATAGTATTTTTTTGGAGCCGATAAAATTTAAACAAAATTAGTTTTGATTAAAATTTATTGAAAATCGTTAATTTTGGATCATATTATGAAATTTTAATGGATAATTTTTACTCGTACGGGTTACAAATTATATATAACACACTATGAATGAGATGAGATTGGTTTGTTTAGAAACTATTTTATATATTCAAGGGCATGCTCTTCAGATATACCCTCTCCGTCTTCTAATAATCGTCGCTATTCTACGAATTTTTTTAGTCCATCTTTTTTTGTCATTTTATTTTTTCCGAAGCATATATTTTATGAAAATGACAAATTAACGCTTCTGCATCAACCCAATTTGATGATTGTGTGGTAATTTGAGTAGAAATTAGAAAAAAATGAAACAATGTGGAATAAAATAAGATCAAATATTATTATTTAAATTTTTGCTACTATTCCTTTGGCGACGATTATTAGAAGACAAAGGAAGTATATATTGTGGTTTAAAACTCTTTAAATAATGGTTAATTAAAATTTCAAAAAGGAAAAAAAAAGACACTCAATAGATAATTATCATAGTTGTTATACGTTTCTTTACAAATTTTGTAGCATTGATAATTATGAAATATAGTTATATATTTATATAAATATTAAAAATTATTATTTTAATATAAACAGTCAATTGCATTGGTTAGAAAGATTAGAGGGACAAAACTTTATCACGATGGACAAGTTGGAGATGAAATAAATTCATTACTCCGTACATGGATGTGATGTATGGCAGTATGTGAACGCACATGTGTACCTTTATTGTAGTTCAGGATCAAAGCTGGAATGACGGAGAAGTAGGGGGACCCAATCTTTTAAAGGAATACTCAAAAGTAGGTAGGGGTGTACAAGAACCGGACCGACCCGGAACTGCCGGATTTTAACCCAGACTGGATCGGATCGATTTTTTTTTTTTACCCGAACCGGACCGGATCGTATATTTCCAGTTCGGTCCGGTTCTTTAACCTTCAAAATCTGAGAACCGGCTCAAAGAACCGGTAGAATCGGAAATATATATTTTTATATATATATATTTCATTTAATGGGCTGCAACCCATTTTTGTCATTTTTCTCATTTTCCCTTAGTGGGCCACAACCCATTTTCCTCATTTTGGCCGTGCCCAACTCTCCCCTTTTCTTCCTTTCTTTTCTTTTTTCTTTCTTTTCTTTCTCTTCTTCCAGAACTCACTCTCTCCCCTTTTCTTTCCTTTCTTTTTTCCTTCTCTCTTTTTCTTTCTTTTCAAACGCAACCGTGACATCTTACTCTCCTCTTTCTTTTTCTTCTTCTCTTTTTCTTCCTTAGCTAGATTTTGGGTTTAGTTTGATTGGATCGGGTTTGGTGTAGCGTTGATGGGTGGATGTGGTGATGGGTTTGATTTTCTAGTGATGGTATAGTGATGATGGTGTTGGGTTTGGTGATGGGTTGGTAGATCGTGGCAGTGATGGGTGGTTGGTGGCAGTGGGTGATGGGTGAGGCGGTTATGGTATAGTGATGATGGTGGGTTTGGTGATGGGTGTGTGACGGAGAGTGCCGGCGGTGCGGCTTGGGGTTGGGTGTGAAAAATAAAAGAAAAAAATAAAAATTAAAAATTTTCGGGTCAGAACCGAAACCGGCCCAGTCCGTCCCGAAAAAAATAAAACCGGCCCGGACCGGACCGGAAGTGTCCGGACCGGACCGGTTCTATCCTAGATAAGAACCGAAAATTCCGGTCCGATTCGGTTCTAGGGTTAGAACCGGACCGTGAACACCCCTAAAAGTAGGAGGGACCCAATCTTTTAAAGGACTACTCAAAAGTAGGAGGGACTTGAAAGCAAAAAAGAAAAAAAGTAAGGTGCCGTATACAATATATATTGTCCACCCGTCCCGATTGATGAAAAAGAACACCACTGCCGTCCAAGACTCATATTTCTTCGCTCAATTAATACCTAAAAAATTAAAAATTACAGAACACCAACATAATATATATTATATAAAATTATCATTTGCAATAATATAAAAAAGTGAGTTTTCACTATATCTTTAAGTATAATTCAATTGAAATGTCAATTTCAAATTAAGTTTAGTCTAATAAATACTTTTATCAATTATAATTTACGTTAAATATCTTTTTATCACCAATAATTATTTAAAATTATGAACAAAAGAGCAGGATACTGAAGGTGGTGAATCGAAATCTGTGGATGTCCGTTGAATATCGATATCATAAATGAATCTAATTTGAACACGACGTAAAAAAATAAAGTGTTTGTGCTTCCTGGACTAATACTACCATTAAGAGAGAGATCGAATCTTGCATTCAAGGTAAGGTACCTTATTCGTTCTCTTTTTTTTTTGTTGATGTAAGAAAAACTAATTTCTTGTAGTGATGACGCTATTTATGTCTGGATTTTTCATTTCAAGAACCCGATCAAATTGAAAATTAAACCGATCAAAATCAGATTAAACTTGATTTTTTTTTTTAAAAAATAATGTGGGAGAAACCAAAATCAAACTGAATCGAAACATCTCGTTCCAAAAAAATTCCCTCAAAAATTACGAACTGGGCTGAAAAAATGAATGCATATCAATAGTTTTTAATTTATTTTGATGAATATTATTAATTTAATTCGAAACTTAGTAAACATTTTTTAGTTTAGAATTAGCTATTTTTGTATAGTTTAAAAAATAGTTTTAGATAACCAGAAATCTCATTCTAATTTTTTAACATGAAAATTGTATATAATCTTTACATGATTTTTTTTTTAATTCTTTAAACATAAAAGAGTAAGACTTGGTTGAAATTAGAAGAGTAGTATTTATTTTTTATCAAAAAATGGTATCTCATTTTAAGGTTTTAAATCTTACTTATATAGTTAATTCCTTTATTTTATAGCTAATTAATGAAAGAAAAAAAAACAGGTTGACAAGTGTTTATTAGTAGTTTTTTTTCTTGCAAGTAACACATGACTTTCTTAGCTAGGTTTTCTTATCATGTGTAAATTAACCATATATCTCTTAAAGTCACCATTTTTTCAATAACAAGCATTATGCCTTGGCGTGTTTCAAAAACTTAAGTATTTAATGTAAAATCAAAGATCATTTATAGAAACGAATTAAACTGCTAAGTATGCTTGCCAAACGGTGTCGGCACGGTTGTTCCAATTTGCAAAGTTTCACCAAACTAATTAGTCAATCACATATACATCTTTAAGTATCTTTAGTTGCCGTTTAGAAGAAATAAAATGGACGAATTAGTTGTCTGTTTTTAGTTTTCAATATATTGTTCATATAGTTATCCTTAAACACTCTTAATTATTTCATAATTGGTAAAAAAACGTTATAATTTGGTTGATCGAAAATTTAATATATATTGTTGACTGATAATCACTCCGTAATCAACAACTAATGATTACTTTGGTTTCTGAAAAGAATGAAAAAAAACGATAATTAAAAAGACTTGTAGGAAGTATCTAATAATACCAAAAGATTTAATGTATTTTAAATTTTATTTTGGTTATGGTTGGAGGATGGTAGAAAAAGCTCATTCACTTTGACTTGTTTGTTAGTATTTGATTGAAGATGTTTTTGCGGTGATGAACGAAGAGAGCTTTGAATGGTATTCAAATCGATTTTTTGGGAACATGGGTTTTTCTTCACACTTAATTTAGAAATAGACTGCTGAACAAAACAAAATAAATAATTGTAGTAACTATTAATATTGGTTTAATGGTAAAAAAAGAGATTAAGATTTCGATTGATACTAAACATTAAATGATTCGTGCTTTTTCTAACTTTTGCCTTTTTAAAGTCGGAGTTAGGTACCCGTAATAACTCAGATTTCCACCGAAGCAGAATCTTCTGGTAAGGTGTTGGCAGTTATCTGTAGCAATTGCAATGGGATGATAGTCCTAATTGAAATAAATAGCGGGAAATTAGTTGGTTAGTTGATTAGTTGATTAGTTGAATTCTGAAACACAGAATTAATTATTGTGAAAAGAGACTTGAAGCACTGTTGGATTGGATGTATGATGTACCGGACAGACAGACAGGTAGTAGTAGAAAGTATCTTTCGTTCCTAAAACAGAAATCACTTGGGCTCAAAACAAACACGAGTCAGTTCTGGTGGCGTCGGATCGACCATTCAGTTTATAGATAGAGTGTATTTAATAATTTCTCATTTTTATAGATTTGATTTTTTTTCTTATTTTTAGATTTGGTTGGTTCCGTCCGAGTGAATTATGATTGATTGAAATAATTATATACGACGAAACACATTAATCTATATTTATTTAGAATAAAATAATACTTTTTTTTTTTTTAGTCCAAGTGATTTCTGTTTCTGGCCATTTTTCTAGATTCTGATTCGTCTTCTGGGATAGTCATACAAAAGACTAGTTGGGCTTGGTAGATTAATAACTGGGCCTCTACAGAAAGTCAAAGGTGTCCCACTTGGGCTCACCACATGCCTAGATAGTAGATAGTAGCTGCCTTCCTTTGGGCCTGAGAAACGCATAGGGTTTGGCCCTTTTCTCTCCTCTTTCTAGAGCAACAAAAAGCCCAAAGTTCAGATTCATACCTTGGCATATGCACAATTTATAAATCTATTCCTCTTTTTTCTGTCTGTTCTAAAATGAAATGTAAGTTAAACTTTTTACCTTATAGTAAATTATAGTAACACCCCTTACAGTATAAATAATTTTTTTTAAAATTTCAAAGATTAGTTTAGTGTATAAAAGTTAAAATCAACTTATAAATGGAACGGAAAGAAGTATAATTTTTATCACATTATTGTTTTCATATTTCTCCAAATAAAGACAAAAAAAGACTTCAGTTTGGTCAGTCGAAAACGGTCAAACTGAAAACTGGCTTGAAGAAAGAGGGGGGGAAAAGAAATGAAGGAAGGCTGAATACGCAAAACTCCCACTTTCTCCCTCTCCATTATTAGATCACGATCACACCATGTCCTCTCCCGCACTGCAACCCCAGCAACAGCAAGACCTCAACGTCATCCTTATTTCTCCAGATCCAAAAAATCAACCAAACCCTAACCTTAATCACCAACAGCTCGACCAAGAAACCCCAGAAGACCTAATCACCCTTTCCCCTAAAACCCTAACCCTCCAACTCCCTGACCCTCAAGACTCTAACCCACCCGATTTCCCCCAAAATCAGGACGACCCAGATCCCATAACCCCTTTCTCTCCCCCCACAACCTTCTCCCGTCGCGGTGGCGGTTCTGGTCGCGCTCCGAAGCGCAGAAAGATGGCCAAGAAGCGGTCCAAACACGTAAAGAACCCTCAGAAAAAGCTTGAAGGTCTCCTGTCCACACTAAAGCCTATTCCTTTTGTGCCCAACAAGGTTCTTGATTTCTCTGCCCATGAACCCCTGTTGAAAAGGTTGGGCTTGTGGGATTTTGTGCATGTGGAGTTTGACTCCGATCTCCGCACAGATCTCATTGCCCAGCTGATTGCTAATTACAATCAATCAAATCGATGTTCTCATGTAAATGGGGCCAAAATTATGGTGAACCGAGCAGATCTAGCCCGTGCGTTGCGTCTGCCTGTGAAGAAAGATAGGTTGAATGTTTTGGTGGATAATGCTGTGATAGAGCCAGAGGAGACTGCGGATTCTGTTGGGTTTATAGAGGAGTTTGTGTCCAATTGGTTGTTGTTGCATGATGATCTATGGATGATGCCAGCTGAGGTACTGAATTGGAGTAAAGCAATTAAGGAAGGAAACTTTGAGAGGGTGGATTGGGCTGGGTTAGTTTGGTTTATGGTGGAGAAGGAATTGTCCACGCCCAGCTTAGGTGATTGTTATTATGCTTCTCATTTGCAATGTCTAATCAAAAGGCAGAAAGAGGATTTGTTGGCGGTGATAATGGAGGTTGATGGGAAGGAGAATGATGATGAGGAGGAGGAGGATGTGAGGATGGAGGATGAGTTTCCTGGCGGAACTTCTGCAGAAATAGAGGAGCATAATATTGAGTTGAGTCTTGGTGGGTTGGAAAGTGCAGTGAAAGGGATTGATGTTGATAACAGTACGAAAGAAGTAAGGGAGGATGTGGGTTTAGCTGAGGAAGAAGCAAAGGAGGATGTGGATTTAGATGTTAAAGAAGCAAAGGATGATGTGGATTTGGATGTTAAAGAACTGAAGAAGGATGTGAATCTGGATGTAGATGAGATAGAACCAAAGGTGGGTCTGGGTGAGGATGTTGATATTGCTGTTGCTGTTGGCGATAGGGATGCAATGGGTTTTGGGGAGACTGAAGAGGAGGAGGAGGAAGAGCAGCAGGAACAAGGACAGTGGCTAAAGAGTGGCACCAATTTTGGTTTACTACGGTCGTGTAGTAGTGTTGGTGAAGGTATTTCCATGGAATGTGAAGAGGACAGGAAGCAAGAAGAAGAGGAGGAAGGGGAAGTTGAGGAAGAGGAGGTGGAGGAAGATGATATGGTTTTTAATTTGTTGCCGAACAGGGGTGATATGGAAGGTTACAACTCGGAGAATCTTATTCCATCTATGGAGACACAGCATTGTCCTTTCAGTTCTGGGTTGCAAATTCCGGATGACCTTTCTTCTGGGGACTTTCTTGCCACTGGAGTTGATCCAGGAATGATTCCTGGTGCTTCTTCACGATTTAGCAATATTAGTGGCTGTAAGAGAGAGGTTGGGCATCTTGAGGGTGAGATGCCTCGTCACTCTCTTAACGTTGCAAACAAGAGGATGAGGAATAATGACCCAACCAATATGGAGTCTCTTGATTTTGGTGATTATATGGTACAAATGCAGCAGTTGGCTGAAAAAGCTAAGATGGTAAATGCTGCAAAGGAGCAGGATTTTCAGCAGTTGACTATGAATTATCAGATTTTGCAGGAAAACTTTCAGCAGCAGCAGGCTAACATGATAGAGTTACAGAGGATCAGAGAAGAGGAGCTGCAGAAAAGAAAGGTGGAGATTTATAGGTACGAGCATGAATTATATATGCTGGGAAAGCTCTTGGAGGGGTATAGAAAGGGCTTGAAGGAGACACGCAAGGCATTTGCTGAGTATAGAGCAAAATGCCCAGTTCCAATGGAACCAATTTACAAGGATAGTGGTTCTGGGGGACTTGTTTTGAGTACCAGGGAACTGGAGAAGCAACGCTTGATGCAAGGGGAGGAAGAAAGGGTTGTTCGGTTGTTAAATGAAAAGAAGATAGCAGATTTTGAAGCAGAATGGGTTGCTAAATTTGAACAATACAGAAATGTGGTTGAGTTACTGGATAGCAAGTTGCTGAAAGTGGAGAAGGAATTCAAGCTCCTAAAAGAAATGCGAGCAAAACATGAACAGACAGAACCAGCTGCTGAACCGGTGGAACCAGCTGCTGAACCGGTGGAACCAGCTGCTGAACCGGTGGAACCAGCTGCTGAACCGGTGTAACCAGCTGCTGAACCAGCAGAACCAACTGCTGAATCGGCAGAACCAGCTGAACCGACTGAACTGTCTGATTGCGCTCCAACTGAAGACTGATGGGCTACAGGTGCTTTTGGTTTGTTGCAACGTGTGAAGGAAGGACTGTGAATTTAGTTGTGGAGGTTCTTTTGGAGATATTTTGCTAGTCTAACCCAGTAAGTATGTTGATTTAGGATTAGGCCGCTAGCTCAAATTAATGTTTGTTGCTGGCATGCATTCAGCTTTAGTTGCATATAGATGATATAGACCGTTGATGTGGAGTGGTGCCACCAACTGTTAAGTTACACTAGTAGTAGTAGTAGTAGAAAATGCAGTTGTTAGCCATGGGCTATATGATGCAAGAGTAGTGTGTTTTGGGTGATATGCAACCATTGGCTTGCTTAACTAAATGTTATTATGCTATCTTATTGCCTTCTATCATGTTTCCAATTCATGTCTCCTATAATTTTTCTTTCTTTCTAGTTTCTTAAATTTCATTTTTTTCTTCTCATGTTGTGCGTGTGTAGTAGGGTAGCTGTTCTAGATTCTAAGGCTTGTATGGTTGCCTACTTTCATTCATCTCCCGTTTGCATGGAGAGTGGTTTGTTTGTTTTTGGCATGTTTATGTTGTTTCCTGGTGAAGTGGTTTTTAAGTATTCAACTTTGTTTGTGATTCCGTGGTTCTGGAGACGTTATTTCCAGTACTCATGCTCAAGGAAGACGTGCAAGAATGTTCTTTGCTTTTCCTCTTCGATGCGTCTGTGATTTTATTTTTTTTGTTCGTCGGCTCGTAGTGACTGAGTTTGTGCCTGCTGCATCATTATGCCCAGTATTTTGAACGACTGGGCATTGCAATTTGCAAACACTCCATTGTAAGTTTGATGTTAAATCAATCTACAAGGTCATGCAAGTTTTTTCGATCATGTGATTAGTATAGTAAAAACGTTAATTGATTTATTGAAACTTTGCTTTACCGGTATCATTATAATTCGCTGTCGGAAATCTTTATTATTCTTTCATTTTTCATTCATTCAATTTTGAGATAAAAAAATTAAACACACGACAAGTAAAAAACTGATGAAGTCCATCTTACAAAATACTCTTTTATACTTATACAAGTAGGGCAAGCAACACGATGTGCAGACGCAAACTTAATTACAATCACCTAGGAGGAAAATCTGATAAAGTCATCTCATTAACAGAGAGAATTTTATTTTCAGATGAGTCAGATGATTGAACTATTCTTTCAACAACTCGTGTCGAATGTAAAACGCTGGTTGTTTGGGTTGAGGAAGTGTTACTGTGTCATTGACCAGGTTGGCAACAACAACGGAAGACATAGTGGCCTATTTGATATTCATTCTTTTTATTTGACTTTTTGTGCTAGTTATGAATAGATATTAATAAATAAAAACGTTCAATAAAACCAACGATGGCCTATATTAGCTCAGTTGGTTAGAGCGTCGTCCTAATAAGGCGTAGGTCGTATTATTTGTCTTTATGTTCTAGTTATGAATGGCTATAATAAATAAAAAAGTTCAACAAAATCAACGATGGCCTATTAGTTCAGTTGGTTAGAGAGTCGTCCTAATAAGGCGAATGCCGTAGGTTCGAATCCTGCAAATGCAATCCCACAAATGATATGATGAACTGATGCGACCCAAGGATCCAAGGATGCACTACCAATTCTTCAAAGACCTTTGACACGAGCTAGGAGTAAGAAGTTGCAAGGTGCATTAACTTTGCTCATTCAAATGGAGCTCGGAAAGGAGTTAGCAATACATGACATGAACAAAGCAGAGGATAATTTGATCAACGTCATTATGCTCAAATTGTGAAAATTTGAGGCATTTTAGGTGTTATATGTTTTTATTTTAGTTTATGGACCTTGTTGTATATTTTTTTAGTTGGACACGTGTGGGACTAAGCTACAGTATTTGTAACTCTTTATAAGCTCATTTAGAGCTTCATTGTAAGGATCTTGAATTTGATAAACATTGTGTATGAACACATTTGAGAGGATTTCTCAAACTTTGGTTCTAGTTTAAGAACTCTTAAGCTTAACTGATTGGAATTCAGTTTCGATTAAGTAAAACAAATCTTCCCTATCGTCTATTTCGTTCTAGGGGTCTAAACACAGGTTGGTTTAGGGATCTAGAAGTCTTGAGTCGAGATCCTAATCGAGTATCGAATTAGGGGTCTAACCACAGGTTGGGTTAGGGGTCTAATTGTTGTCGATTGGTTACTTATTTGTTGTTCTTGAGGATTCCTTGAGCTAGATCACAGTCAAACGATTCCCATACAAACCGGGAACGTATCATGAACAGAATGATCACTCACAGCAATTGCAACATCTCCTGGTTTCTCTCTGTAATCCACATGAGTTATGAGGAGGACAAAGGTCCCAACATACCAAGGAACCCCACCGAGAACAAAACCAGCCATAAACCTTGAAAAGAACATAAAAAATCATTTCAAATCCATACTCATCAATCAAATTTAACAAATAATCGCAAAACAAAGAAGAAGAAGAAAAATCTTACAGGAACCATCCCATCCCAATCCCACAACAGGGCAACCTGCTTTCCCTTTCATACCGCCTTTCTTCAATTACATTATAACCTTAAACAATCAACAAATTTGACAAAACAGAAATCAAAACCTAGAGAAACAAAATAAAGCAATAAAAAAATGACAATGATCGGTAAGAGACAGACCTACTGGGAATCGAACGAGCAGCGATGGAGAGGATGAGCCCAGACCGTACAAATCCACCCGTACAACAAATTAAACCCGTAAATAAATCAAACCCATATCCTACATATCAAACCCGTACACAAATCAAATCCATATCCTACAAATCAAACCCGTACCCATACCAATCGGGTTTAACCAAACCAAACCATACCAAATCTCCTCCTCTCTTCTTCCAATTCCAACCCACCTGCAAATTAAAACAGCACAGCAGCAACGAACCCATAGACAAGCAAGGAGAAGAAACACAACAACAAGGAATGGAGGGAACGATTCACGGGATGTTGCCTGATCTTTGTTTTTTTTTTTAATCTTTGTTTCTCCCCTTAATCCAGTGTATCTCAAGCCACATTTGGTGTGTTTGAGTGGGTTTATGGAAGCTTTGAAAACAAAGAAGGCTGACAAGTATAGTAAGGGAGGAATGACTCGCCGAGATGTGAGGGATGCAGCAAGGATGCTGATCAGTGATACTAGTTTGCTTGATTATGTGCTGAAGAAGTCTATGAACAATGTAAGTGTGGGGAGTCATGTTGTTTACCATGCCATGAACCCTAAGACAAATATTTTGGAATACTTCATTGATGAGGTTGGTGATGGGAGTAGGCCTGATGAGGTTATAGAAGCAGAAGGGGAAATGGCTCCAGCAGTGCCCATTGTGCCTGGTGCTGACTTGTACAGTGATATTGCATTTTTGTATTCTAATGTGCTGTTGAGTTACCCCGGATCAGAATTGATAGATATAGCAACTAAGGCAATTCTGGACAACAAGCATTTTGTGAAGAAGTGGCCATTCAAGGATTGAAAAGACCAGCTATTGAGATTCATATGTCAAGTTGTACCTGATTTCCATGAGCTAGAAATCAAGTCGTATGGGGAATCACCTCCTGGTGAGATAGTTGTGCTGCCATTGTATCCCACACAGGTGGAACTTACGGAAGAAGCAGAGAGAGCTCTTAGAGATGCTTATTGTGTCATGGAAAACTTTGTGGTGACAAATATAGAGTACATGGATGAACTAGATGATAGGGACTTGTTTGGAGCTGTTGAATCTAGTGCTCAAATTCTTGTGAGGGGAACTGGCATGGATCTGAATACTGAGTTGAGGTACGAAGGAGGGCCCGACAACCGGAAGGTAAGATGCGAATGTGGGGCTGAAGATGATGACGGTGAAAGAATGTTCGAGTGTGATGTCTGTGGTGTTTGGCAACACACTCGCGGCAACGGGATTGAGGACTCTGAGCATGTTCGGCAGTTGTTTGTGTGCACAGGATGCTGTGATTCTCTCGTACCATCTAGGACACACCATCTACAGCTGCTGCTGCTGCTGCTGCTGCAAAGGATGATGTTACAATGCCATTGATGGTTGTTGTTTGGGTATAGGTGCCTGTTTCTGCTTAGGCATTGGTATATAATGACTGGATTAACCATTAGAGATATTGGTGACTGTTTCGATTGAAGACCATTCTTCTTGATTTGAGATATGAGAGTGAACCAAAATAGGAAATTCTGTTTAGCTGTATGGTAGGAAGTTTTCTTTTCGGTGGATAACATGTTCATACCTTTTCTGTGCAGTTGCGAAATAGAAGAGAGATTCTTTTTAAGGCGTAGGATCACTGACATGAAACTTTTCTTTCTACTTGCAATATCCTTGAATTATTACTCCCTCCGTCTGTTTTTATATAAGGCGGGTCCACAAATCACAACTATTAAGAGTGCCCTGCGTTGCGACTGTAGCGGCCCAGTTCTTGTCAGTTCCTCTAGTTAACTAAATTAATTTTATTTCTGCAATCACAATTATAATATTTGAAATAAAAGAATTTTAAATATCGGTGGTGGATAAAGTCTAATTGAGTTTAATTAGGGTTGATTAGTTTGAGTAAGAGGGAACATTAAAACAAAATTACATGGAAGTTTCGACGGTCATTGAAAGTTTTGGAGGTAAGAAGGAATTAACTCGGTCCAGTGGTTATCAGTGGGGCAACATATAGTTTACACTATTTAATTTAATGCATTAATATTTTTTATTTTTTCAATTTCGGATTAAACTAGAATAGAAATATATTGCTTCTCCCCTTAGTTATTTTGGCTTTGATTTCCGGTTTACGAAATGTATGGATAGGGGAATACCCCGAGGCGATCACGTTTTTTGTATTTGCAGATTTGAATTAATCCAATTATATATTCTCTTAAAAAAATATATAGTAAAAAATCATTCAAAGAAATTCTTTTAAAAATAACATTTAGATAATAAATTATATAGCTCGTAATATTCCATAATGGATTAGTTATTCCCTAATAAAAAACTCTAAAAGAAAATGATACTTTCAGTAATAATTCTTTCAATGTAGAAAAATAAGGTATTAAAGCTCAAGTCTTATAGTTTATTTATATTCTTATCTTTTTCAAAAATAAGAAGAAAGTATCTCCATAATGCATTTATAAATGAGGTTGAAAAATTAAGAATTCTCTTTATTTTATTTATATATTTGTAGAATAAAGAAAAAAAGTAAGCAATTATATATAGACATTAGATAGTAGTATATGAATGCAATGAGATAATAGATAAGAAAAATATACCATGTTGAGAGAGTCAACCTTGAACCTTCTATAAGACCCGATAATTCGAATGAGATTAATCTCTTATCCATAAAGAGTAGACATTCGGGAAGACCTTAAAATGGTAAAAAAAGGAATCTTAAAGAAAAAGATAAATTATTTTTTTTATTTTAAAATTTAAAACTCTAACTTATTAGACTCATAAGATAAATGTAATAGTTAGTGAATAAGACCAATAAGATATTGATTACTTATTTCAATTAGTGGACGTGAGATTTGACCTCAAACCCTAATGATAATTTGTCACGAGCAAACAACTATACTAAACTACATGAGATACAAATTATTAAATTTTATATCCGACTTCATTAATTATGTAATTTTATTAGTGGAGGCAAAGTAGGACATTTATTTAATTTTATTTATGAATTATTGGTGGTGCTTGGATTATTTTGGATTTCAGGCTTTAGTACACAAGGTTTTTTACATATATTATGTGTTTGTTTCATTAATTTTAATTTTTTTTTACCAAATGAATTGTGAGTTTGGCTCACCACGAGATCCCTAGTCTTATTATTTTCATTTTAGTTCATCCCTAACGTTCATTTTTATTCGATTCAATCACGCACGTTAAACACGCAATGTCTTAAAAAGTTATCTGAATGCGGGACCCACTTCTGATGCCTTGTTTAATTGGATCTTTTTGTCCTTGCTTGATTATATTATTTCTTGGACGAGCGGTTCATAGGTTGCTTTTAGCTATGGAGTCTGCTCGTGACTCGCTTTATTAAGGGGTGATCCTAGTTTGATGGTGATCGGTTTGGCTGTTTTGGTGCGCATACACTTCTTATGCAATGTCACCAATACATCTCAATTTACAGGAAAAAGCATGCATGCCAGGAGAAGAAGATAATATTATTTCTATTTTTATTAGAAATGCAAATAAATACTGTAAAATTTTGGAGTCCAACAAGAATGTACACCATTGTTATAAATTTAGTTGATGGGTATATTAAATGCAAACTAAAAACCAGAAAGAAGTTTAGATATGTTAATTAATATCGATTACAAACATTTGACCATTTGAGTAATATTAGCAGAAAAAGAAATAGAGTAGAACTTAAAGAATCGTAATGAAAATATTAAAGGTTACAGATGGTGTGCTTGATATGGTAGGGGATGAAAAACGGGGAAAAAAATCCTCTGGGATCAGCCCATATGAAAAGCCAATTAGGCATTGTAATGTTATTTTGCTATCATATTCTTAAATAATATTTAATTTAATATTTATAAATTTATTAGTACTTTATATATTTAAAACAATTTAAAAAAATTTAAAATGCACTGCAATAGCTTTACAATCCCATCAGAATTTACCATACTTCCACCCGTAATACTTCTTTAGGGCCTTGGGGTTTTTAACCACTCCTTATACTTCTTTTCTTCCGAGCTATTCATCTTGTAAAGATTTATTGTATCCAAAGCATCTTTTACCGTCTTGATACCACAGAACAGGCTATTGGTCACTTCAAACACTCTGGGCTCCTTGTAAGTGTTCTTAAACTCGTCGAATTTCATATCTTCCTTTGCAAATTCAAGAAATTTTTCGTCGAACACCAACGAGCACAAATCACTCCATTTCCACAGTAGAAATTCAGCATTCAATTCCTTTCCCTTTTCTGACAAGAAGGCATGATTAGAGTTCCAGTTAAACTTAGGGTCAATTGGCCAAATGCTAATCACACCTCCACCCATTCGGTTAACCTGCTGATAAGTGTTGAAGATGACAAGATTTCTGTAGGGTTTAAACCGAACCGCTCCAAATACTCCGTACAAGATAATCAAAATTGATCTATAGGAACTTCTTAGATCTTCCGAGCATTTGTCTTCTGACAATTGAATAACAGCATTCTTGATCCCACCAATGGACATGTCAAGATCATCGATTGTATCCACCTCAGCCATTTCATGGATATTAGAATATGATAGATTTTCAAGCGCGTATTTGTTGCCCACTAGCTTTTCAAGCGCGCCCTCTCGTCTCCATGCCCTTTTGGTTATGTCCGGAAATAACTCTTTACCAATTTTAAAAGGCAACTGTATCTCTTTCCCTTTCGCTTGAAAGGCAACAAAATAAAGATCGTTGATTCTAGTGTATATAGTCAGCAAATTGGAACCAGTTTTAATGAAAAGATTCATCAGTTCTTTATCATCAGTAAAGGGAAGGAAAAATATGCTCCTCTTCTCATTGATAACGAACTTCTGAAATTGGGTAGGAAATTGTTCCAAGAATTGGATGTAGCCCGAGACTCCACTGTCAGCATCAAGGAGATTTAAGTTTGCCTCGCTCATGGTGCTTGGGGGAAGGAGGATATGTGAAATTTGGGTTGGAGCGAGAGACCAAGAGAGGATTTATTTTCTGACACACAAAACATAATGAACCCATGACCTCTATTTATACTAGTCACAACATAAATTGTGTAAGAATTAAGAACTCGTATTGAATTAATTAGTCATAAAATAAGAAAATTTATTATTTCGTGCTAAATAGGATATTTTAGAGTTATAATTACTCCATAGAGGAATATTTTAAATTTTCCTATATCTAAAATTTTCTTACTATATAGAGTTTTGGCTTATTTAGGAGTTTATTCATTTAGGAATTATTTGTTTAGCTGAAAGTGTAAGGACAATATTTGAAACTCTTAAATAATTAGAGGATAAAATATATATTTTTTGGTAAATATATTATTACCTGTGCTTAAAAAATGTCTCATCATTAATAAAATAAACACATCACACCGGTTTAAATTTTAACTTCGGATAAAAAATTAAAAAAAATTCAATTACTTTTCTTTTCTTTTTTGTTCACAACTTAAAAGGGAAAAAATAAACCTAATCAATCTTGCTTTCCTCGATATATATATATATATATAGTGGTTTCTTTTCGCTATTTATAGATCGGTTTTGCACTATGGAGGTGATAAAGGTACCAGTTTCCATGGATGATGCTGCTGCTAAAAGGCAGATTGCAGACCTGCCATGGTGTTTGATGATGGAGATCCTGTCAAGACTGCCCATAAGGACTCTATTGCTGTGCAGGTGCGTTTGTAAGAGTTGGCTTCTTTTGTTTTCAGATCCTTTCTTTGTCAAACTCCAGCTTGCAAAATCACCCACCTGCATCTTAAGAATTGGCAGAAAAGAAGTCGTGTGGTTTGTGGACGAGGAGGAGGAGGGTATTGACAGTGGTTTTCGGATTGAAACAGCGGTTATTGACTTCCCCGTTCGACCGACTGACTGCCTCAATTCTTGCAATGGCTTGCTTTGCTTAGAAATTGACGAACCCCGAAGCAGCACTAAAGAGATTTGGGTTGGCAATCCGATCCTAAGGGAGTGGATCACCATTCAGCCCCCACCTTATCCAGATGACAATTATCGACCTCGATCATATGCTTTTGGGTTCTCTCCAAAGAGCAATCAATACAAATTGTTGTGCTTTCAACTTAATCAGTATGCAACTACAATATATACACTTGGCACGGGACAGTGGCGAATCCTCGAGGGAATGAGTCCACTCAAAGGTAGATTTAGGGCCTTTGTTGGCACCTGGCTCAGTGCTTTTATGAACGGATCACTTCATTGGATTGGAGGAACAACCTCTTTACCTTTTATAAGCTATTTTGATTTTGAGAGCGAGAGGTTTGGGACTCTTCCCCTGCCTCCTCACCCCTATGATTTCAATCACGTTGTGGAATTATCAGTTTTAAACGATCGTCTATCAGCATCCGTAGATGACATCACCGAATTTGTGAAGATATGGAGTATGAAGGAGTATGGCGTGGAGAAGTCATGGACCATGATGCATGCTATTGCGTATCGTGAACCCACCAGAGTGTATGGATACCCTGAACTCGTTTTTCCTTACAATGCCGAAGATATATCGATCTACGAACAAAATTTGAGAGTCTTGCTCTCGTTGAATGAGGATGAGGTTTTGATGATGTGTGGGCTTTCTTCAATCTTTGCTTCCTTCAATACTAAGACAAGGAGATGTAGGATTCCTAAAAGGCCTCAATACGGGACTTGCTTGATTGGCTTGACTGCATATAACCCAAGCTTCGTTTCACTCCATGATGTTGCAATGGAAGAATGCATGGTGGTGCAGTCATGGTAATGATCACTCATTTGCTATCTTATCTTTGGGATTTGTGTTTAAGTATACATTGTGTTTACTTTCATGATGCTTGTTTCTTTATTTCTTCTGGTCATAATTATGGTGTTTTGATTTAGTTTAATTCCTGGTACAATTTAGTTTATCCAATGGACACGTTTCATGATTTTGGTGTTCTGCCTGCTTGGGTTCCGAGAATGTGGGAGGAGAGGGAAAGAAAGATTCAAAAACTGCTGACAGACCAGAGACGAACAGGGAAAGTAAGTGCTTAGGGTGTCTTCTCTTGGATAAATGTGTTTATGAATACTTACTGCTGGGTTTATTTAGACAATCTCTGGTCAAAAACTTTGGTTTATATGGTGAGACTAGAGGCTATTCGTCTTCCAAAAATGGACGGGTGATGATTCAAGTTACGAATAATTGATTAAATAATAAGATTTAATGGACGTTTGTCTTCGTTACTCGTTAGTTACTTTTCTGACGGGCAGAGACTATGTATGACTAACGGAGATAACGGGTAGGATCGGTTTGAATCAAAAAAGAGTTGAGGAATTGACTAAATGAAATAAATAACCGCAGGAGAGTGTGTTAACTCATTGATTGATCATCCTTTTAAAAAAAAAAAAAACACATCAATTACACTTGCACTGGCTAGCAACATAAAAAATTAAACACATTTAATTATCCCATTTTAAGCCTACATTTTACACTTCTCAAACAATTTGGTAATGATATACGCAGAGGCTTATTAGTGTATTATGGAACTCAATTTGAATTAATGTATTAAAAAAATAATTATATTTATAGTTAGTAAATTAATTTTGCATCTAGAATTGATTAAATTTAGTAAACTCTATCATACTGATAGATTTTTAATCCAAATAAAAATAATCCATTAACTAAAACTAAATGTATTATGAGACTGTATTGATTCAAATGTAAGAATCATATATGCTCTGCTTTGCTGATTACTCTGTTTTCATGCTGGCATTCATTTTTTATCAAACTAAAAATACTAATTCAATTCATTCATCAAAGCATCATTTCATGCTGCTAAGTAAACCAAATGATGTCCCAATTCTTTGTCATGGATTGGCAAGTGCTCGTGAGCAGAGCATGTTCAAAGCACAAAACCATACTAATTACTACTAACAGAATTCCAATTCATTTACAGTATCTAGCTAAGGCTGCTTGCTACATCAGGCATAAGAACACAGCCAATAGCAAGTTTGCAGCAAACAACAAAATCTAAATTGACACATGTGCACGTTTATTCTACCAAAAACAACTAAACCTCACCTTTACTAACATGCTGCATGGTGCATTCTGCTGACAATCCCATCAGAATCTACAATGCTTCCTTTCCTTTAACCAATCCTTCAAAAGCTCAGCATTCAATTCCTCACTAGAAGTTCTGCATTCAATTGCTTTGTGTTTTCCAACAAGAAGGCATGATTGAAATTCCAGTTGAACTTAGGGTTATCGAAGTAGACGCCAACCATTCTCCACGTTCGGTTAAACTACCGATAAGTGTTGAAGATGACAACTTGATAAGGCTGCTACATCAGGCATAAAAACACCCGGTATAATTTAAACTTTTACCTAAAAAAGAATTATCTTTATTTATTTATTTAATTCTCTCCAATATCTCAGAGAAACTACTGATCTCTATTGTATTTCCCATTTTTGTATCACAAAAAATTGTAAAAAAACCCGCTTCGGAGTATGGAGCTGTCCTCCAGATACTCCTGAAGTGCGTACTATGTAGCTAAAGCTGTGTGATAGTTTTCTTCTGGGAGGGATTGTGTTTGTACTTTTGTAATGTGTTAAGTTAAGTTAAGTTAGATCATGTGATTTTACTCCCAACTCACTCTTTCATTTTTCTTTTCTTTTTAAAATTGCAAGAGTAAATCACTTTTTTACTAGAAGAATAGACAAAAAAAAGACCGCTGTCCGTCTCCATCTTCACCACGCCATTTCCCCTGCCGCCGCCGCCCCCCCCTCTCTACGAAACTCTACTATGGGCCTGTTTGGCGTTCCGGTTCGGTGAAAATTGATTAGAAAAAAGTTGATTGGAAAAAAGTTGAGTGGAAAAAAATTAGTTTCAGAACAGAGTTTGCTGTTTGGTAAATGTTTGTTAAAAGTTGTGTGGGGAAACCAGAAGTTGTTTTTGGTGTTTGGTAAAAACTGTTTTAAAACTATGGTTGGAATATAAAATGACCATAAAGGGCATAATTCATTTCAAGTGTTAGAATTAATATTTTTAGTATCTTTATATGTTTTTTTATGGTTTAAAAATCTGAAATGACCAAAATGTCTCTAAATTTAATGCCGATTCAGCTGTTCGAACCAAATGTTCGATTAATACACACAATTTAATTTGATAAATACAATATTTTAGTTAATTAATTAAAAATCAAAAATTCGAGCAAACTGTTAATCGAATTATCAAATTGAAGACACCTAATTAATCTAAAGGATGAGTATGAATTATTAAACAACAGATAAACTAACAATTTAAACAAATTGATTAGCAATTGGATTTATGAAGAGTTTGGCTTAAATTTTTAGAAAATTCTAATTTACCATTGTGCCATTATAATTAATTTGATACATGTTACTGTTCATCCTCTTCCTCCTCTCTGCCTCTCCTCCGCCCAAACCCAACCAAACCATCCCTTCAATCAATTAAACTCATCCAAACCTAAATTAATTCCAATTCCAATTCCACAATTCCAATTCCAATCAAACCCAAACCTCTCTGCCTCTCCTCAAACCCAAGCACCCACCACAGAACTGCTACCACCCAGTCAACCAACCACCACAACCCACCACCATCTTTATGTTTTGCAATCGGACGTGAGAGGAGAAGCTGAGGATGAAGGCCGGCGTGAGGCCGGAAGAAGAAGGCCGGCGTGAGGCCGGAAGAAGAAGGCCGGCGTGAGGCTGCTACGGCAAGAAGAAGAAGATCGGGCACGGGAGCGGCTGCGTGAGGTGAAGAGAAAATGAGAATTAGGGCTCAAATGAAATGCAATCGTGGGAATAGATGAGGGGTATTTTTGGGTTTATAAAAAATTCATTAAACTCAAATCTCGGTTCCGTGTTTCTTGAAACCATTGGTTTTACCAACTGGTGCTCTCCCATCCGGTGGCAAAAGGTGTGTTTTCTTTGGTTTTTTAAACCAACTTCTAAAGAAGTTGGTTTAAAATAGGTGTTACCAAACACCTATTTTAACTTTCTGGTTTGGTAAACCAACTTTCTGGTACCAAACCAGACTCCCAAACAGGCACTATATACTCCTTGTAGTTGTCTCTCCTTTCGCCGGGAAATACAATTGACCAGCGTGATCAGACAGGTGACCTCCTTTAATACTTTGGCTCCTTTGGGTCGCACTAAATTTTTGCAGTTAGTTCCAAAATTAGGGTTTCGTTTTCCTTATAACATTGGCTTTAATGAAAACTTAGCTTTCCTGATGCTTGTTTCTTTATTTCTTCTGGTCATTATGGTGTTTTGATTTAGTTTAATTCCTGGTACAATTTAGTTTATTCAATGGACACGTTTCATGATTTTGGTGTTCTGCCTGCTTGGTTTCCGAGAATGTGTGGGAGGAGAGGGAAAAAAAGGTTTATTTTTACTGTTCTGGGATGTGTATAGTTCATCTGCTCAGCTTCAAAAACTGCTAACATACTAGAAAAGAACTGGGAAAATGAGTGCTAAGGGTGTCTTCTCTTGGATACATGTGTTTATGAATACTTACTGCTGGGTTTACGTAGACAATCTCATATATGGTCAAAAACTTTGGTTTATATGGTGTGACTAGATGCTATTTGTCTACCAAAAATGGACGGGTGATGATTCTAGTTAGGAATAATAGTAACTTTAGATGATGGTATGGATGGAGGCTAAGTTCCTTTAGTTGAATTGATTCCTCTAGAATAAAAAAAATTGCTTTTTGGTATAGTCTCTCCTCAATATAGATTTCATCCATTTGTTTGAGCTACTCATTTTGGTATAAGTATCTAATGTGTCGTTTTATGCAGCTCTGCTGGAAGAAAAAAAATGTTGGAGAACAAGGCAAATCGAACCACCAGTAAGTCAACGGGTCTGCCTAGGAAGCGTTTCTATCGAGCAAGAGCACATAGCAATCCGCTCAGTGACTCTCACTTTCCTGTTCCTGTATCCCCAACTCATGTGGACTATTTAGTTCATTACCCTGCATTCTTTACACCATCTGATAAGGTGGATTCTTCTAAGAAGATTGAGTTTGCAGACGTTGGTTGTGGTTTTGGAGGGCTGCTCATCAGTCTCGCGACAATTTTCCCTGAAACCCTAATGATTGGGATGGAACTTAGGGATAAGGTGACGGAGTATGTGAAAGAAAGAATTTTAGCTCTGAGACTTTCGAATGGAGATAAATATCAAAATGTCTCGGTGGTACGGACCAATTCCATGAAATACATTCCAAATTATTTTGAGAAAGGACAACTTTCCAAGATGTTTTTCCTGTTTCCTGACCCGCACTTCAAAGAGAAGAACCATCGCCGACGGGTGATCAGCCCACACTTACTGGATGAGTATGCATATGTTCTTCAGATTGGAGGAATTATTTACACGATTACAGATGTGGAAGAGCTTGGAGAGTGGATGAAGGCTTGTTTAGAGGATCACCCCATGTTTGAAGCCCTTACAAACGAGGAACTTGAGGCAGATCCTGTTGTAAAGCTCTTGACTACTGCAACTGAAGAAGGACAGAAGGTTGCTAGGAATGAGGGACAGACTTTTCAAGCAGTTTACAGGCGCATCACACAAGCCCTGTGATACATATGGGAGTAATTAGAGTGCTCTAGCTCACTTGACTTGTTGGATGTTCAGCTTATTAAGGTAGTTGCCCCATTGCTTTTAAACAATTTGTACTCTTGGTTCTTTGTCGTCTCAGTTTCTTCCGATTTCTAATCAAACATCCTCCAAATGGAGCTTGATGGGTAGTTTTCACTTGGTGCCTTTTCCTTTTTTTCGATAACTAAGCTTTTGATTTGCATAGTATGTTATGAGATTTCAGCCTCAAGATCAATTAGTTTTTCGTAAATTGAGAGATCTATCACACATTAACCCTGGTTTAGTGGTGGGAATATGAACTTTTGCTGTTCGTTTGCGTTCTCTTTGTTTTTACTTTTTGGTTTTCACTTACTGGTAAAAGAGACTAACCCAATTTGAACTAGAAGAGCTTCTTGTTTTTAGGTAGGAGGCATCAAGGTGTAGTGTAACGTGCACATTGTTGTGCTTTGTGCATTCATAGACTACAGAAGCAATGTTCATGATAAGGCTAAATCTCAGTTAAAGGAGCTTGAGCTTTTTATCTGGGTTTTGTATATGTTGTTTCCTGTCCTCCTTTGTTGGTGTGGATAAGATGAGTGATCTTTGTTCTGATTGTGATTTCCTTATTTAAAAGTTTAAATTCTGTTTTGTTAGTCTTGCCTCTAGAATCTAACAGGGATGCAAGTCTCTGTGAAGTGTGAATACACTAGAATAATCACGTACAGAATCCTATGCCTGGCAGCTACGAAACCTAAAAACAAAGTCATAAACACCCAATAAACAAACCCTGCCATAACATCATCCTTGCCGGCCAAACACTCCAGAATTTGTGCCAGTCGCAAGTTGCCTGTCACATCACCACCACAACTGCACTTATATACATGTACACCAACATACACAAGCGAAATACGGGTTGACTAGGAACGTTGGTTGTGGTCAAGTCGTATGTAAGATATTATATGGCCTGGAGTTCAAGCTTGGGGAATGGAAATGCTCTTCAGGCCTCAAAAGTCCTTCAATGAGGATGTTTGAATGCTCGCCTTCTCCTCTGTTATTTGACTTCAAAAAATAAAGAGATTCATATAATGTCAACTTTTTATTAGTAGCTGGACATGTGCATCAACTAAGATAACCATAAGTAGACTTTAGATTTCATATTCATTTGTAGGGTTTGGACGAGTGCAGTGCACTGGACTCTTGCGACTAACGCAATGGCAGTGCAATATGTCCATTACTTCTTTATTGGCTTAATGTTTTTCTTTTATTGCTTTGCTTTCATTGGATGACTTGGTAAATCAAATTAAAAATAAGAGTATTGCACTTAAGGTGATGCTGACTATATATAGATCAAATGAGCAATAATTCATCTGTCAGTTCCATGAAATTGGGTCCTCTTTTCGCTCGTGAAATGTTTCTAGATTTCCTATATGATGTTGCGATAAAAAAAGAGCTACTTGAAGACTACATGAATCTTACACTTGACTAAAATTCTTCCTTCTAATTTCCTGTAGTCATTCTGTTTTATAATATAATGTGGTAGGTTTTGTTGTTTGTATGATTGCCATAATCATCAGACTGCAACATTCTGATGCTAAACACCATTATAAAAGTCAGACTTCCTTTATACTTCCGACGCGTGACTGACCGACCTTTTCAGGAGAAAAGATAGCTGCAGAAGTAGAACCATATCCTGCTGAATATTCACGTATTGTTTCTTGAAGCTGAAGATCTACAGGTAGTCTAGCCAATACAAAAAAGAAATGCTCACATTTAGTTGTTTTCTACTGTTTCTTCTAATCCTTCTGTTGTCTTGGTCAAACGGAGTGTGTAAGTTGCAGAAGAAGTCAACCTGATAAACTTAGATTAGGTGGCATTATCGGCTACAGCTCTCGTGCTGGAAAAGAAGAGAAAACAGCCATGGAGGTTGTAATCCAAGGATTTTCAGTTAACTTTAGCCACCGCCCTGTTCTATTCTTCAGAGACTCCCGAGGTGATCCCATCCTAGCAGTCTCTTCAGGTACAAAATGACTCTTCCCTTCAGCTTGCACTGCTAATCAAGAATTTGTAGAAAGTATTTCAAATAACCGATTTCTGCAGAAAATAACACTTTAAATATCACACGTCATTCCTTATTTTTCTCGAGTCCTTGACCCAAAAGTGTGTGCTTGTTTGAAATGATTTTAAATCATTGGATTTGTATGGTAACTAGATTTTATTTATAAGTAAACTACTCATAAAAGGTAAATTTATTACAGCAAGGAATCTAATCAGAAGGCAACACGTGCGAGGTATCATAGGGTTAGGAACATTACAACAAGCTGCGTTTGTGGCTGAGCTTGGCAACAATTCTAAAGTTCCTGTCATTTCTTTGGCAAATGATGTTCCACCTTGTGCCACTTTCGGATGGCCTTTTCTTGTAAAAGCAGCACGCAGCCAATTTGCACTAATGAAAGCTGTGGCAGCCATAATTCAGAGTTGGTAATGGCGGAGAGTTAACATCATCTATGAAGATATTGACTGCTGCTGCCACTGGTTGTGTTTCTTTTCTCATTGATGAACTTCAAAATGTGGATTCGCGGATTAGTGGCCTTCTTCCCTTGTCTCCTTTCCCTTCCTACAATAATTTGTCTGAAGAGTTGAAGGTTCTTAAAAGTGGTCAATGCAGAGTTTTCATCGTTCATGCTTCTATAAACCTTATTGACACACTTGATGCATCTATCCTTTCATTCATGCAGGAAGTCTTGGGGGTCCAGACCTATTTGGCCTGAATCATAATCCCATTTACACATGCTCTTTATGGAAGCAAATGGGAACTATGTTTTTTCATCAGCATTCATCGCGCTGTTCTCGCTAACAAGTAACTGTCTAAATTTATTTTCCTAAACATAACAATTTTTCTATGCTACAAAGTGGTTCATAGTTTGGGACTAAAGATAAAGAATACATCTTTTCCTTTCAATGAACTATAGGTGATGGATGCATGGCTATTCGTCGCGTTAGTCATCACTCAAAGTTTCACTGCTGGTTTGACATCTTTGCTCACACTCCAACAACTTAATGAAAATTCCACGGACTTAGAGGTATTAAAGAGTAGTGGAGCAAAAGTAGGGTGTGACGGGAACTCCTTTGTGGCGAAGTATCGGGGAGTGGTGTTGGGTTTCCGACCTGAAAACATCATCAGAGTGTTCTGGGAGGACGAGTATTTTACAGCTCTTATCAGTGGAAAGATAGCTCCAGCCTATCTTGAGATTCCATACATTAAGGTTTTTCTAGCCAAAAACTGCAATGGTTTCATTAATTCATGACTGTTGTATAAAGTTGGAGGTTTCGGATTTGTAAGTACAAATCTCTCTTTTTTGGGTCTGCCCGTGTATCCTCTCTGGCTTTCCAACAGGATACTAATCTTGTTATCGCGTGTGGGTTTCACAGGTTTTTCCTAGAAGTTCTCCTTATCTTTCTGACATTTCAGAGGCAGTGCTAAGAGTAGCAGAAAGTGGGAGACTTAAAAAGCTTGAGAATACATTGACATCATCTTTAAGGTCTGATGATGAAAATGGTCATCAAAGCCTTGGACTTTCTAGTTTTGTTGGGATACACTATGCTTACAAATGCTTCTTCATCAAAAGTGCTTGTGTTTTGTTCACCACACATCTATTAATCTTGTTCAATTACTATCGGATCTAAAGAGCATAATTATCGTCAGAAGGTGGAATTGAATTATAGGTTGAAAAAATTGAAGAAATTTATTTAATAATGTAATATTGTTTTCTAATATTATTAATGATAACAAAAAGAAAAGAATAAAGAGGCACATGCTATGAGCAGACAACAATAAATTTTGAAATTTCACTATATACAATTAGAAACAAATATGTACAATTTGTCTGAAACAATTTGGTTTACATAAAAAGATGTTAAACAGAAACAGCAATTCTGACTCTCATAAAAGCACAACCTTAATTTAATCAATGTGACATTGAAAAAAAAAACCTTAATTACTAAGTAAAAAAAGTGACTTAATTATAGAAATTAAAGAATATTAATTAAACAGACACTAATTAGAGAATGACCCTTTTGCCCCTTCTTTTTCTTTTAATAGATGGATAAAAGTGATGCACATGCATATCTCTGCATCTCCTCCAATCATACGATCTTTGAGTGGTCCCCCAATAAGATGCAAACAACACATCACGTGAATGCACAGATCATGAGCAGCAGCGCACCAAATTAGCACCACCACCACCTCTTCAACTATTCAATCGGACCCACTTTCCACTAAGTTTCTTTTTCTTTCTTTTTTAATTTTATATATATAGATATATATCGATAAAGAGAATTTATCATCTACCAATCGATCTTGAGATGAAAAAGAAAAGTAATTAAGTTAATTAATTAATTAAATAATTAGACTAGCAGGAATTGTTGTTCTTTCTGATCAGTAGGGTCAGATTGTCTGGGCGGTGATGCAATACCATTCTGATGATCATGATCCATCTTCTTCATGTTCTGTTGCTGATAAACTTGCCTCAACCTCTCTATCTCCCTCTTCAATGCTTCTTGATGTGCTGCATATATATATATTGGTGGATATGTATATATACTGTTAGATATCAACGTACATATAAATTTTTGTTGGAGTAATCAAATTAATATGGATCTGGTATTTATGAATAATGACATATATACACCAAATTGAAGGATAGTGTATTAGTGTGTAGGATAATTATCTCCTCACATGCACACATGTGCATGCACAGATGGAGTACGTAATTTTTTAAACATTATGAAAATGAAAGTTTTGTAATTAAGCTAAGCTAGCAGTCATGAAAAAGATAGACTCGTGAAGGAGGGGACCATGATGAATTAATTAAGCATGCTAAACCCTACTTTAATTGTTACCAATTAAGGATTTTTTAAGCTTTTTTCTCTTCGTACTTTTTTTTAGGTAAAAACCGCATGAATACCTGATCAATCACTAATTAATCACTAATTGTGCCGATGCCGAGTCGATCTACTGGGAGATAATTTTTTACTGCAATGCAGTTTATTGAGGTTGATGGGGAAGTGCACTGCTAATTAATGTCATGAAATGGCTCAAGTACAAGATATATATGTAAACTTTGTCTTGTCTGTCCATCACATAATGTTGTCACCCCAATTCCAATTTAATTTTGGTCCCCCTCTCTAAATATTTTGAGTAAAATTAATACTATGACTTAAAAATATATTTGAGAATGTAATTAATCAAAATTATCAATTCCATGAGAGAAAAAAAAGATTATAAGAATGGAAATTAATTACTTACCATCTTTGAAAATCTTATCTTGAGCCAGGGCAGCCATTCTTTGCTTCAGAGCACTGTTATCGACATTTAGAAGCAAACGTTGGTTGTCGAGAAATGCCACCCTCGGTGACAACACAGAAACTTCAGCCTTAATTTGGCAACAAAAAAATAAAAAAAATAAAAATTATTATCATACTTTAAAAATTTATTAATATATATATAGGAGGAAATTAAGAAAAATGCAACTTAATTAAGCACATACTTGCAATGAGGTTACACTTCGTTCAAGCTCAGAAATATACTGGAGCTTCCTCACCCTTGATCTTTGAGCAGATTGTCTGTTTGCTAAGATTCTAATCATAATGCAAAGAAAATTAAAAATTAAAACCCAGTAATTAAGTATAATTCAATCGTTATAAACACGTATTAATTACGTACCTCTTGACCCTTTTGGGGTCGCTTATCCGATCACCAGAGGTGGTAGGAGTGTTGGTTGCACTTGAAGGAGTTTGTGTCACCCAATCGCATTGACTTTGCACTTCATCGGATTCGTTCTTGGTCTTGTGGTGGTGAATCATATGATCATCAGACGGTGGTAGTACTGGTGGTGGTGCCGTCGTTTCTTTGTCATCATCATTAATGCTGTTGTGATCAGACGGTGAGGAAGGGGTGGAGGAAGATATTGGGGCCACCATGCTGGCGACGACATTATTATTTTTATTATTGGTGATGTCATCATTGAACATGGACATGAACTGCTCATCATCAAATTTATCAAACTCATGAGTTGTAGCAGCAGCTCTGTTGTGACTGTTGTTGGTGTTGTGTCCGGACGTTAACAACGTTGGTGCAATGTTGGTGGTGGTCCCACCACGGCATTCTTCTAACATAATTGGTGTCTCAAGGAATGCAATTGAGTCGCAGCTCACCGACCGCCGGTGGTTGCCCCGCCTTGCCGAGGAGAAGTCTAGGAATTCGTCAACCCATGAAGGGTTATTATGGGCTGCCGCCGCCGCCGCGGCAGCGGAGGTGGGATGATTGGGTGGTGGTGCAAAGATGGCGGCCTTGTGGTGGTGGGGGTGAGAAAAATCAGGCCAAGCGGGTGACATGTTTGGGATTTTTGGTGGTAATTGTGCCATTTGATAGATATTAATCTCCACAAATGGCACAAGACACGAATTCAAAGAAATGCAACAAAACCCTCCTCCCAACTCCTACTTATAACAATCAAATTGCAATATTGGGTGTCTACCCAAGAAGGGAAATTAATGCAAGAAAACCCAACTTACAACACCAAATGGCAATGTGGGTGTAGAAAGAATTCAAAGAAATGCAAGAAAACCCAAGAAAAGAGATTGGAGATTCTTGTTTCTATGCAAAATTTACAAATTCAAAAGAAAATCCAACAAGAAAGATTGGAATTCTTGAATGCAATATGCAATGTTGTTATTACTACTCAACGAAGCATATATATCTACCAAATGGCAATGTGGGTAGAAGTTGGGTTCTTTATATATATAGATTTTTATTATTATTTTGTTGAAAGAAGCAAGAACAACAGCAGCAAGAGCAAGAGATGGGATTGAGATGTAAATAATGTTTGAGGAGGGAAGAAAGAGAGAGAGAGAGAAGAACAAGAACAAGAACAAGAACAGGAATAAAGAACTACAGCATCATCATTAAAAACCTTCCTCTTTTTCTCTTTTTCATTTTAATTTTAATTTTTTTCTTTCCATTCTCCAATTTTTGATATATACATTAAAATCTATAAAATAATAAATAAATAAACCCAAGTGAAATATTGGGGCAGTGGGGTCACATGGGGGGAAAGGATTGGACAGCTATGAAACAGCTGTGAGGAGAGAGAGAGACTCAACGGTATTACTGGAAAGTCGCTACTTGTTTATTAACTAGTTGAATCAGCCCACCACGTGCCCTTGTGACCGTCCCTTTAGTACCCAAAAATTAAATATAAATAAATTTCTCATTATTTTTCTCTCACCGGAGGGAACATTCACCTGCACTCCTGCCCATACTACCTTCACCTGCATCCCTTCTTTCTAGCCACTCTTTGCATTTGTCAATGGTGATAAATTGATAAAATGCCCAGATCGGTCAGATCATGTTTCTAATCAGCTTATGTTTTAACCTGTGCTCATTCTACACAAACTAAACTATGTCCTAACATAATAACATTATTATTATTATTAATTAAGATGCTAATTAATTTTTTCCTAAGTCCTAACACAATCAAATTAATATCAAGTAGGATAACAAGTCCGTATTTGAGTTGCACGTTTGAGATTCCAGTCCTAATTATATTCTTTTTCTCAACATTCTTATTTATTTAATAAAATTGATTATATTATTAATATTATTACTATATCGTAGATTACATTTATGATCTTACGTTAAAAAAAATTATATATTCACTGGTTGAACTATAACCGTACTCTAAATACTTTTATAAATCTCTTATACACTTAATTATTTCTTTAACTTATTGTTTTAATATTGATCACTTTAGTTTTTCTCCCTTTTTCTTCTTGGGATGTGAAAAAATGCAACATAACGAGCCGTACTTGTTAAACGCTCTTATTTCTTAGTTCAATCATTACGTATGTCGAGTAATTATTTACTGGAAATATAATCATTATAGTGTACCAAGAACAAAAAAGGACTTAATTAGAGATTATGAGGTGCATTTCAAGAACCTTAAAAAGATGTTATTCTTGTATGATTATGAGGTGGGTCAATGCTTAGAACTATTTGTGTTGATTAATTTCATGAGTTATAGAATGAACATTTAGAATTCTTTAGGCAAAATGATTATTACGGTGGAATAAGTAGTTGTAATAACTCCTCTTAGACATAGATGGAACTAAACATGAGACTAGTAATTAGTACTCCTTCCGGTCCAAAATGTATGACGTTTTAACATTTGTTTTTACTGTTCCGGAACGTATCTTAAGACGGCCAGAACAGTCACTATTTGAGATAATTTTGCTCAGAATTTTTTCTCGGAAGTACGTTCGAAAAAAAGTACGGAATTTTTTGGGGTCAAATAGTGCTTCATCCGGCCTCCTCGATATGCGTTCCCTACTGAATATTGGGATGCGAGGAAGTCATATATTTCGGACCGGAGGGAGTAGTAGTCGTAACGGGATAGAATGGCCAAAATTGTTTCTCATAAAAGTATGTATTTTGATATATTTCTATTAAAAGCGATTTTATTCATTAAATTTGTGACGGAAAAAACATAACTCAATGGTAAACAGATTTTTTGTGGTGGTGACCGGTGAGAGTGAAGGGCCAATGGGTAGTGATGATGAGCTGTGGAGAGAGGAAATGGGCAGGCCATGTGGATTGTTTGCACGCTCTGCCCTTTCCTTTCCTTTCCTTTCCTTTGTCCCCAAACCATACCCACATATGTAGGGTACTCTGTCGCTTTAATCTTTTTCTCTATATATTACCATATATATAATATAATATAATATAATATAATATAATAATTAGCTCAGCTTCTACGCACCTTCCATGATCACAAAATTCTTTTTTTTTATATTCTTTTTAATTCGTGTTTATGGGATGCACTAACTAATCATTTTCAGAAAGAGATGGTTTAGGTGAATAAGAATAATATACCGTTCTCAATGAAATGGCATTTTGGATAGTTGCACAAGATTTTATAAAAAAATGATTGGTCACGATTTTTTATAATATTAATAATATCAAATAATTATTTTTCTTTTTCATATTAAATAAATTTATCAATGAATATTCATTTATCTTTTTCATATTAAATAAATAAATTATAAAATATTTAAAAAATTAAAGCGTCATTTATTTGAGAACAAATTATTTTATTTGAAAGTTAAAACGACATATAAAAGAGATGAGAGGAAATTTTACTTCCTCTCGCTAGATTTTGGTTCATTCATACCTAAAATAACTCTTATCATCTCATCGGCCCAACCATTGATGGCCCAACTAATTATATGCACAAAGAGGTTAGGTCTTACATTCTAGTTATATAATTATAATGTAAAAAAGGCTTAATGGGTTGTTTTCCTTCGGTAAAAAAATTCAAATAACACTATATATATTTATTTGATTTTACATATTTTTGTCAATAAATCCCTCTTGTAAAATTGGACATATTTTCTAACTTTTACTCAATTAAAACTTTCTCAATTTCATAAATGACATGATAATATTGTGGTGTGACATAAAATTAATTATATAAAATAATAAAAATAGATTATTTTTTATAAAATAACACCATAATTTACAATAATTTTATATTAAAAACAATCCCCAATAGATCTGAATTCTGGAGTTTGATGTTTTATACCCCTCCGTTTTCAATTACCTGTCATTTTCCTACTGAATGTTACTGTATACTTTACTTGACTTTTTAGTGTTTGTTTTACTGAATGTTACTGTTTCAGAAAGTCAATTAATTGAAAACAGAGGGAGTAATAGATACGAATGTACACAACAAGAACTAATATGTACTACTTCAATTGTATTTTTTTAAATACATTTTAATTGACTTAAAAGATTATATTATGTTCACGCATACATTTGATATATATAAAAAGTAATTTAAGGGATCGTCTTTTATTTCTTCCATAAATAAACTTATGGTATTTGATTCACCAATCAAATTAATAGGTTGGATATGGTTATTATAACTATATATAACCGGTATAATTTGGTTATATATATATATATATATATATTTTCATCGATGTATTCAATATGTGAACGGTTGCAGAACATCTAACGGTTGACCCCGGTTCAATTGTTGAATAAATAATTCGTTAACTCTAGAGTTTATTCAGTTCGATATCTAATTTGATTCTGATAATTTTAATAGGCCAGACTTATATATATATTTTTGAGTTTTTGTGTCCGGTTAATTTTAGTAATCTTATTATTACGTCTGCAGTCCTTCCCGTACTGTCCCGTCCCATGTTAGAAAATGGAAGCTTATATTTTTATAACACCAATTTTATAATTTATTTTCTTGTGAGATGTTTTATTTTTACTTGTACATTAATTTTGTGGTATATGAATTGTGGGCATTAAATTAATAAAGCGTTGCTAGTTAACTTAGTATTGTATTATGTTCATTCCCCGTACTATAATGATAATTAATAATATAATTAAAAGAAAAATAATAAAACAAATTGAAATATAACCACCCTAGGTCCCTAACTACTAGCTAGTAGGAGTATTTGTGTTTGCATATGATTATGTTAACGTTGAGGTATATGAATATGATTACCTAACGTTCCACAGCCTACATGTAGCTAGGAAACTGCAAGTGCAACACTAACACTACTTACTACCACATAACTAAAGTTAGATGCATATGCATTTGTCAGCTGCTAAAAACATGACAAGTTAATATTAATCTAACAATATATAATATAGAACATTGATTTTCTGACTGATAGTAAAAATACTAGTAGAGATTGGAACCTAAGTAGAAATCCCACCACCGTCTATAAACAAATCGGTATCCACATCCATGCTGCTTCAAAACAATAATTTCTTAGAATGACATGGATTGAGTGAGAAAATGAAACTTCTAAGCCTTTTTAGCCCATAAAAACAGGCAAGTGCCAATAACATGAACCCAAAAGAAACACAACTGAAATAGCATGAACTCAAAAGGTATAGTTAATCTATCACGTAAGCAGCTGTCATGTCAAATTCCTCATATATATACATACATGCATAAGCAGCTCCCACTTATCCCAGCAACATCCTAACTAGCCAGCCGTGAATGCACTCAATGTTGAGGAATACTATTGCGTTGATTCTAATCCTTGTATGCACTACTACTCTATGGACAAATGCAAGTGCATGGCCCAACAACAAGGAATCTGAAAGTGACCCAGTGGACATGAAAGTGAGGTATCAAGACTGGCTGGCACGATACGGCCGAGCATACAAGAGCAGGGATGAATGGTTGTTGCGTTTCGGAATATATCAATCCAATGTCTTGTTCATTGACTACTTCAACTCTTTAAGCTTATCCTACAACCTCACAGATAACCAATTTGCAGACTTGACAAATGATGAGTTCAAGCAAACCTACTTTGGTTATCAGAGGAACGGGTATACGAGTGAGCCCAAGAACCCCGGGTCTGACAATTACACTAGCTTGCCACCGAGTGTCGATTGGAGAAACAAAGGAGCTGTTACTCCAATTAAAAATCAGGGCCAATGTGGTAAGTTTTTTTTTTTTAATCTTTCCCTTCTGTTTTCTAATCAGTTTTCCCCAAAACGCTGTATCATGCAGTAAACAAGTAAAGATAAAACAAAAGCATCCACCTCATTTAGACCGAACCAAACTAAACATACCAGATGTCTTATTCGGCCCTTCAAATGGGAATAGTCTCCTACTCGGAAGAATCAGAATATACATACACACACATTATTCTTATACCTGAATTAGAAGTCCCATGAGAGTCTTCAGAAACCTCTACAACACTTGAATTATGCTAGAAATAGATCAACACATGAAAAGTTACAATTTAAAATTTGAAATGGTGTTTTCACATCATTGATGACAGGGTTAATGCAAATTCACTAATTTCCTTCAAATTGGAGTATTTCACACCAGAAGATATAATAATGTTATTACCTGGTACTGCAGGAAGTTGTTGGGCATTCTCTACTGTGGCAGCTGTGGAAGGCATCAACAAGATCAAGACAGGAAAACTGGTATCTCTGTCAGAACAACAGCTCGTGGACTGTGATAGAGGCGATGATAACCAGGGGTGCAATGGTGGATTCATGGAGAAAGCATTTGCATACATTAAAAAGAATGGTGGACTTGCCACTGAAACTGAATACCCTTACAGTGGATCAAATGGTACCTGCCAGAAGGACAAAATTAAACATGCAGCATCAATAAGTGGTTATCAAGCAGTGCGTGCAAACAGTGAAAGTAGCTTGCAAGCAGCAGTTGCCAGGCAACCAGTCTCCATTGCAATTGATGCTGGTGGTTACAATTTTCAACTCTATTCCAAAGGGATATACAGCGGCTCCTGTGGAGACGAACTCAACCATGGAGTCACAGCAGTAGGCTATGGAGAAGAAGGAGGTATAAACTACTGGCTTGTTAAGAATTCATGGGGTGCAGACTGGGGTGAATCTGGATACATAAGGATGAAGCGTGGTATTACTGACAGTAAAGGTATCTGTGGCATTGCCATGGAGGCGAGCTACCCAGTCAAGTGATGAAACAGTACTTTTGGGTTGACCCTGGTCTTCCGATGGTATATATAGCTTAAGAAGATGGCTGTGGCCCTTGGATAGTGATTATGTATATAAAAGGAAACCGAAAAGATACTACTGGAGAATATAAACTTAGTAGTAACTAAGATTTACTAATTGGAAGAATGATAGGGAAAATGCATGACAAAATGCTCAATAAAATTGACAAACTAAAGCCATATATAGTGTATTATACCGGAATTAGAAACAAGACTGTTCAAACATTCATGCCTTTTTTCCTGTAAGCTAAGCATCTCTAAAGGGTGAGCAACAATCTCCATTAGAAAGGCATTTTATACAATTTATTCTACTCTGTTTCATCATGCATAACTAAGATAGAATCAACTCTGCAACCATTATGACTATAAAATCAAAATACAGATAGTTTACAGAAAACTTCAGGGACATACTCATCATGTGCAACAACGCGCACTAATACCTTCTCACCCAGTGTATAAGAAACCACCTTCTGGACGGTGACAAATGATGGAAAGATCGGCCAGAGCAGAACAAAACATTACACTTCACTCCCTAATTCACTTCAAGAAGAAATAGGATAAACTAAGAACTCAAGTCCGTAAATCTTTGCCTCACAGCACAAGCAAGCTTCCACTCACCAGCACTGGCAAGACCCTGAACCACCTTTTGCCTGACCCTAATATAGGGTATAAACCCTTTCTCAGTCATCCAGGTCACCACTTTAGCAGCCAAAACATAGTCTTGGCACTCCAAGCATCCCTCCGCTGCCAACTCGTAACCCTCAAACCCAACACTATAACCTTCTTTCTCTAAGAACTCAATCAACTCAACTGCTTTCCGAATTTCCCTATTTGCCCTCAATGCCGAAACCATTTTCTTCACTGTTCCCTGCCTTGGTATCAACCCAACTTTCACCACCATTTCCTTCATCATATCTATTGCATCTGCATTTTTCCTTGCTGCGCACATGGCATTAATAACCGTAGCATAAGTTTCCAAATCTGGAACGCATCCTGCACCGGTCATACCATTCAACACTTTCAGTGCCTCCACCAAGTGATCAACAGCACAGAGCGATGATATAACATAGTTACACGTGCCACAATCAGGTTGGTATCCAATGGACTTCATGCCAAGTAAAATGTTAGCAACAGACTGGGATTGTCGCTGCCGATGGTCAACCCAAGCAGAGGTGAGAAGTAAGTGCATTTGGGGCTTTGGTAAACAACCTGAACGAAGTGTGCGCTGGATAATTGCAAGAGAAACTGGAAAGGGGTCCGGGTTTTGAAGCGTGTAGGAAAGAAGACAGTGGTAAACAATTTGAGGGCGTGAGCGCGGTCTAAGAGGGATCAAAGACTGTAATATTCCATGGATTACTTGAGTTCTAAGGCAGTGAGGGGATGAAGAGAGGAATGCAAAAGGGTTTGCATTTTGGCAAGATTCTTTGGAGGAAATGAGGATGTCAGGAATTTGATGATAAGTTTTGGATTGTACTGCAGCTTTGATGGTTTGCTCAAGTGCTTGTGACGAACAGAAGGCGCGGAAGAAAAGGGAATGAGCGGAAGGAAGTGAAGAATTGACGAGCTTCATTGCAATAACTTGCATTTTTTGAGACTGCATCAAATTAGGATTAGGATTAGGATACCAACGGACCCAACACAAAAAATCAGTTATTTTTCATATGGGCATACTGTCGACCAGGTGGTGTGCATGTGCAATCTCCCATGGAGTATAGATATCTGGTTAGGGGTAGTTTCCCAGTGATAAGAAGGGCATACTTGGAAGAAGATGAGGGTATCAATCATCTGCCATGGCGGCTTTCAGCTGTCAGTCACCAACTACGAGCATTGCAGAATTTGCAGGCATCTCACTCAACTCACAAGTCTCAATTCCATCCCCTGCTAGTTAGGCAGGCGACCTTCAGAGTTTAAGGCTTGGATCAGAGCTTAAAGCCCAAAGCCCAAAGATCAAAGCCCAAAACCCAAAGCCCAAACCCTTA
The DNA here is from genome assembly GCA_963691705.1 of Viola odorata. Lineage (NCBI taxonomy): Eukaryota > Viridiplantae > Streptophyta > Magnoliopsida > Malpighiales > Violaceae > Viola > Viola odorata. The sequence goes on from OY829537.1 coordinate 941,606, forward strand.
ACCCTCAAATCAATTCTGTAATTTCTTACAAAAGTTATATTTTGATTTTTTATACTTTTTTTGAAGAATACAGATTTAAACTTTCGATCCAAAAACAAAAAGGAAAAGGATTTAAAATTATCAGAAAATTATCAGCTAGTTCCTACGTATATATATTCTGAGGTAAACAACAAATTCATTGCCTACACTTTGTAAAAGGTATAAATGTATCATCAACCTTTCGTATCAAATCCAGATCATTCACAAAACTGCACAACAGAAATGCTCTTCATGCTCGAACAAAACTGCAGAAATTTAAAGAAAAAAAAACAAACTGTTATTAGAACACGGATGAAGAAATTAACCGAGATTAGGGAACACTTGAGCCATCAAGCAGGAATCAAAATCAAAAAAGGGCTGCGAGAGAAGTTCACCGGATTACTGAAGTGCAGACATCTCATGTCACCGATAATGCCTTCTTTTGAACTTCAAACGACGAAGGAATTTTCGGTAAATTACCACACAACTGAGGATAATTACCTGAAGGACCAGTATAAGCTTCAACCCTGAAATCAGAAACAAATCTAATTTACTCCATTACTTCCGAAATAAACCCAAATAGTATGTACAAGGAAGAGGAACGCGCATGCGCACACAAACCTTCCAGCCTTTTGGAATAAGTCATCCAAATTGATTTTAGTTTTTGATTCTTTAGCATCAGGTGGGGGTACATAATTCACAGGCTTGTACTCAAAATTTCCACCCATGACACACGTGCAGGCAATTGATTCCACTATCATACTCATCACTTCCATCGCAGCAATCTACAACAAGGACGATTCAAGAATTGGAACTCGAGTTTGAAAAAGAACAAACTAAAATCTCAAAGGAGACAAGTTAACCTCAGATTGCAACGAAAGGGGACACTTGCAATGTAAGGCGATGTTATCAGAAAGTTACAACAACATCCAGTATCACAAAATAGGATTTTCCAACAAGGACTGGGCACCATAGGACTTCCCCAGAACATGAGAGTAAATTATGACATTCTAATATAACAAGTCAGTCAGGTGCAAAAATTAGCACCATGAGATCAGGACACTTGAAGAGAAAATGAAACCCAAACATCGACATCTTGTTTTATCTCGGAAAAATGATAACAAAGCAATCCCAAGTCTAAGTGCCATATATAAATCATGACACATGCCTGCTAACTAATGAATCCTCCAAAAGAACACTCATCCCAAAAGGCTTAAGCAAATAATTGGATAGAGGAGGGGAAATAAATAGAAACTCTTATTAAACTTACCACAAATTTCATCATTAACACGAGATGAAAATATGAATTGTGGTGTGCTCCCTACATTTCTGCAATAAAATTTGCCTCTCGAACAGGCTGATGTTCCTGTATCAAATATCAGATTGCATTGCAGTCAAATGACATGAAATTCAAAGTAAGAAAATAATGCTTAATTTCTAATAAAGTTTAGCGGCTCAAGCATGATAATAAGATGGCATAAGGAATGAAATCAAATATAATGAATCGCCTAAGGAGAGCTGCTAAGCTAAACATGCAACTCAGGAAAAAAAATCATAGGAAATAAAAAAGATCGATGCCTTAAAGAAAGTCTGTTATTTTGAACAATTATGAATACCATGAAACTCTAGGAGGCTTTTATGAATGCAAACAAAGGAAATAGCACTGTTACATCCAGAGAAGCCTCATAGAAAATCAAGTTGGAGGTAGAACGGATGCCTCTTTAATTTGTAACATTGGTGGACGTTCAAACGGAGATCTAAGATAATAACCCTTTAAACAATAAAGTCTTCCACCAGAGACGTAACGAATTCACAATTAACCAACCCTTCCTATATGATCAACAAACAAGAAGCTCATACCTCACTAGCCTAGCATTCAGTACAGGTAGAACCAGAACAGAACAAAACAAAACGGGCCAATTCATTCATTTTGACTTAGCACCAAACATTTCTTGGAACCTCAGCGTAACTAAGAATCAATATCAACATAAACCGAAGACACTCTAAATCCAGACTAACCACCAGCTACTAAGAACACTTGCAATCAATAAACAAGTTCTCTCCTTTCCCGCTTACCAATCAAAATGCAGTCTTCCTATAATCCCATTTGCATAGATAAAAAGATTACCTTCAAAATAAAATAGATTGTAACTAATTAATAATACCAGGTCCATCCGTCCCATCAAGACAATCACAATAATTATCGTTGAGACGGTCTCTGGTGAAGGATTTTGATCTTTGCACTTGATCACCTTTGAAGCAAAGTACTTCTCATCTGCACAAGTGACAAACTCAAATTAATAAGGAGAAATAAACAAGAAATCAACAGAAACAAGCAAATTGAAGATCTGGGTTTTCAAGATAACACTGAAATAGTGATGTGCACCTAAGGGATGGACGCCAAGAAGAGGCGGCAGTAGGGAGTTAACAGATTGAGGAAGGAAATAGTAGAAGAAGTATAAGAAGATAATAGACGAGTTGAAATTAACACGGTGAGTCGTTCTGGCCATGATTTTGGAAGAATTCGAAGTTTTAATTTCGGTTTTAAGTTTTACCAACTTTCACTACAATCCGTGGGCTCCACCAGGACTTGACTTGCCTAAAATAAAAATGGTAAAAATTCACTTGTGGCGTATGCTCTACAGTCAGACTCTGACTTGACTGACTACAGTCAACCCGGCCTTATTCTTCCTCCTCCTCCTTCTTTCTTTCTTTCTTTCTTTCTTTTTACCTTCTTTTAAAATGATTCATCGGGTGTCTTTTTCACCGCAGCAATTGTTAATTGTGTGGTGTTATGATGCGTTGTGGTGAGAAATGAAGTAAATATGTGGTGTCCTCCTAAGATGTTGCGGGCACAAACAATGTTGTTTGTCAACATTTGGGCCATACAGAATATTTGGGCCGAGCCCAACAAGTTTAAGCCCGAGAGATTTGAAACATAATTGGAATTAGGGATGAGACTAGGTTTACCATGTAATCATGTATAGGGCCCACCCAATCTCAACCATCCAACGCGCCTCCTTCTCTTCTTTGTTGCAGTGTTGCAGTGTCCATATGATCTTCATACGTTCTGAATCTTTCCGATACAGACCCCTTTCCTTACGTTTCTTTCCATGCTTGGTTTGCGTGCGATCTTTCTTTCTCTCGTTGCATTAATTGTTTGAAACCTGCTACCATCCACTTTTTTTCTTTTTTCAATTTTAGAAATCCCTTCTTGTTCTTGTGAGAGTAGTAAAGTAATCATAACTTTTAATTAAAATTTCGAAATTGAATTTTATGAATGGAGAAAATAATGTTAAAAGAATCACTAGTTTTTAAGTATCTGATAAAATTTAAACGATATTAGTTTCGATTGAAAAAACATCCCAAAATTAATAAAAATAACAATACTACCAATTTGTAATGACTTATTTGCTGAGAAGCTCATTAAATTTTGATTTTCAACTGGGGCATACTAGATGGTGACCTTACACTCCCAAATGTCCAACAATTCTTGGGGGCCTAAAACCTAAAAGGCTAAAGCAGAATCAAATTCAAACATTCAAATCTTCCTCCTGGAATACCTTTCCCATCTTCTCCTTCCCCTCCTTCAGTTTCAAAATTTTAAACAAATTGTCTGATTGTTGTCCCTTTCGTTCTCTAAACTGTGACCCTTTTTTGTCTGTTTGCTATCCAAAAGTTCAAATTTTTGTGTCAGGAATCCATGTGTAGCTTGTAAAAGACTCAAATAGCACTCATAAGGGTCGTTGATATTGCTTGTGTATCATATAAATGGATGTAACGTATGCTGAAAAAGTTTCCTGTACAAAATAAAGAATCATAAGCCAAGAAAGCAACTCTTCCATCAAACCATCAAAAGACATTTCTACTTTATCTGGCTCCAAATGGGTAAAATGTTCATACCTCTTGTTTCTTCTCTGTTTCTACTCTAGTACTTAGTTTTCTAACTAAAGTTTTCCTCTTTTTGGGTTTTACCTATGGAGAAAGCAGAGGTTGAAGAGAGGATGAAGGAGTTGCTGAAATGCATAACTGAGGAAGAAAGGAGTGGTGACAGTTTCGCAGAAAGAGCAGAGTGGTACTACCAGAAACGTCCTCTGCTTCTTGCTCTGCTTCAAGATCTCTATAATGACTATACCACTCTGCTGGAGCGATGCCGCAGAATGGAAAGCAGCAATTCTGGAAGACACCCACCTCTCAAATTGGCCTTCTCTACTGATCAAAACAGTCAATTTGAGCAAGAAGACTCCGAATTTGGAGATTGCACATGCACCCAAGTCGATTCAGATGCAGAGAGCACTCTCTCTTATCAGCAGCTAACTCCCAATCAACAGAACAACAACAACAACACATTTGGGGTTGGGGTTGTTGATGGGGTAGTGGAAGTAGTGGTAGCTGAGGTGGTGATGAAGAGTGTGGAGAAGGAGATATTGGAGGAGCAAATGAGTGAGATGGAGCAGGTGGGTGATGAATCTTTGAGGAAGATAGAGTTGCTGAAGAAGCTGCTTGAGGTTTTGGAGTCAGAGAGGATGGTGTTGTTGACTGAGAATGCAAGGTTGGAATACAAAGTGGAAGCTTTGGTTGAAGAGAATGGAGATTTGTCAGCAGAGGCAATGTTCTTGAGGAGGAAAGCAGGTGAGCTTAGTAGGTGCGTGTTGAAGATGAGGGAGGATCATAGGGTTTATATGCTGACAAGAAAAATTGAAGATCTTCAAGGTCAGATTTATGGGTTGGAGGAGAGGAATAAGGAGTTCTATTACCAACAGCTGTTGATGAAGAAAGATCAGCAGCAGCAGCAAGAACAAGAACCAGAAAAGAAAAACAAGAGCAGAACTGGTGGTGGTGGTGGTCACTGCCATGTGGCATTGGTGGGCTGCTTTCAAGTGGAGAAGATGAGGAGATCAAGAAAAGGGGATGATAGTAATTGTCAAGAAAATAGTAATGGTGGAGGGAAAGTTAAGATCCAGAAATGGTGGGCAAGAGTGAAGAGGATGGACTTGTTCTCCATGCCAGGGTGTGCCATTAACCAGTAGTACCTCTTGAATTCTTGATGTTCTTGTCCAGAACTTTTGTAGTATAAATTGCAAGTGAAATTATCAATATTACTTATATTTTTCCATTTCAAATATGCATCAATGGACCAAAGACAGATGAATATGCATCAGATCAGATGCCAATTTGAAATGGCAAATGTTCAATTTTGTATGATATGGGTTGTTTTTGTCATGTGTCCTATTTTATTAGTTTCATTTTGAAGGTTTGGGTGCAATTAGGGATACAGTTTTAAGTTTTTATATTTGAAATGTCCACCATAATAATTCAAATCGGATAATCATGGAAACGGACCAATTGCTCTAATGTTTTTGTGTTGGCAATAATAAGTACTCCCTCTAGTACGAATTAAATGACTTCTTCGCATCCCAATATTCAGTAGGGAACACATATCAAGGAGGCCGGATGACTCACTATTTGAGTCCAAAAAAATCCGTACTTTTTTTCCAACGTACGTTAATCCTTAACGTACTTCCTACAAAAAATTATGAGCAAAATTATCTCAAATAGTGAGTCTGCCGGCCGTTTTAAGACACGTGCTGAAAAAGTAAAAGCAAAAGCTAAAACGTCATTTAAAACGTACCGGAGGGAGTACAATCAAAGATTCAATATTGCATTCATACCAAAATGAATAATCAGTTTCAATATTTTGAGTAAATTGGATCTTCTTCTCATATACTCAATATAATAAATGAAGAGAATAGTAAGGTATAGCAACAAAAAGAAAAAGAAAAGTGATTTAATGTCCTTAATTTGGCTCATCTCCCCACCCATCCATTGTCTTGCCATTTATTGGACCAAATTGACCTTCAAAACAGAAGATAATAATAAGGTTGTCATCTTCTCATATAAATAAAAATCAACCTTAAAAAATACGCGCGCAAGTATATGTATATTTTACCTGGAATGTATAACTGTTGCTGATTGAATCCATCGACTACGTGATGCTGTTGTGGTTGCTGGTGGTGGTGGTGGTGGAGGAACGGAACAAGTCGGGTACCCACATTTACTTTTTCGTGCTTCATCATTTTCTCAGGACCTGTATTATACGATGGAATTGAATCAACAATATCAATCCTATTCCCATCCTCATGATTATAATTCAGTACCATGCTATTATTACTCAACAATCCTCCTCCTCCTCCTCCTCCAATATTACTAATTATGCCATTTGATGATTTGGTATTCATGACCCCATTAGGAACATTCCATGCAATCATCCCATTCTGCACCAACTGGTTCTGGTTCTGGTGGGCCTGGGCTTGGGTAGTACCTTTGAAGAAACTCAGCTCTTCTTGTACCCTTCTATACTCGCCTAATGATCCTAAGATAGGGTCGTTTTGCCTACAAAGTGCCTCCCAAACAAGTGAATCCGCCACCGATTTTCGATCTTCTTCGTTTACACTGCGCACCAATTTCATAACGTTACTAACCCCAAAAACTTTATGGACAGCTTGGAATTCCCGGTTCCGATCGGCGGGAAAATATGGAGCCAATACACAATCCTCATTGCACTTCTTCCTTTGATGCTTGCACGAAGCACAAGCTTGATGCACTCCTCCTCCTCCAACTCCCGTTCCGTTACTGCCAATATTACTCCTTTGCATCCTTAATTAATCACTACATCAAAATCAAAGAAACAATTTAATTAATATTCTACAACATAACCAAGAAAGAAATTCTACCTTGAAATTAATATAACCCTAGCTGTTATCAGAGTTAGTTCGCGCTTGTTCTTATTCTACTGAAAAAATAAGAAGAAATTAAAGCAAGTGATATATAGTACTACGAACCTTATTACATATGTGTTGTGTTTAAAGAGATGTTTTTTTCTTCTATAAATTATATAGAGAAAATCAAAGTTTGTGTGTTTGTGCGGACATGTAAAGATGGCCACAGTAAGAGTTGATTAGGTTTTAGGTAGCTCATAGGAAGAATAAGAGCCATAAGTAAATAAAACTTTATAATCTAGAGGTTGATGTTGTTAATTCTTATTGTTATAACTTAATTATTATTATAAGGAAAAAAATCAATAGTTATTAGTTAGTTTAAATAAGAGATCTACTTATATATGGTAAGTCCATTAATATTTATTTATGACTTAATTACTATAGAATATTCCGACTAACCTAATCTAAATATGTTACAAAAATCTCGATTGGATACCCACTTCTCTATTACTTAACTAATTAGATATTAAATAAGGAATTAATTAAATATGATAAATTTATTTATATTCAATGAAAAATAATATTTCTTTGAGACTATAAAACAAGGGTGGCATTTCTAACCATAGTTTAATGTTTTATTTTCAGATACAGACAGAAGTAGATTCGAACTCGATCAAATCCTGTTAGTATTTTATCACTAGACAACATAAAAAAAAATACATAGTACATGAGTATTAAAAACAGCTCCAAGGTTTGCGTTGAAGAACAAGAAGCAACAAGCTGTTGATACCATCACCAACTCGGAGTGGAGGATGCGCTGCCGTTTTCTTTGAGAATCTTTCAAAAACTTGCTCTGTAATTTCAGCCCCAAAATGCTCGATTAGAAGGCTTTCAAGGACGGCTTTGCATTGCTCCGTCGTAGGAAATGGGACAGGCCGTCCTGGATTGAAAACTTGTGCATCCATCTTTAGAATCCCAAAATTTCCATTCTTCTCTATTAGTACACGTAGCTCGTCTGTTGAAGGGCTGTAGATAGGTATGTTGAATGAATCCACAAGATCCTTACTCAGTTTCCCCTGCAACGATTAAAACAAAGCAATATATTAAACTAATAATTTCTCGTATTAAAGTGATAATTTTGATACCTCTACTAAATAGAATGACAAATACGGTAGTACTTAAACTCATTAAAAATGACAATTTTAGTACCTATAATGACATGGTACCCATTATCTGCTGATGTGGCCGATAACGGCCACGTGACAATATAAGTGCGAAATGGTCTTTTTTACCGAGTGCGAGTACCACATTTATCACTTTGTAATAAAGGTATAAAAATTGTTACTGCTACAATTAATTCAAAAGTCGTGATTTGGGAGTGAAAAATCACCTCATTAACCATGTCTAGCATGGACAACTCCAATGGATGGAAAATAGGCCCAAATGAAGATTGCGATGGAGTTGTTCCCTCCGGCCGACCATAGATAAGAAGTGTCATCAATCCACCAGCAACCACCTCTTCTGCTCGGGCACCCAAAAACAATTCCATATCCTTTGAGTATTGATCCGAATAGGCCTCACCAACTTCACTTGGTGCATTTGCATAAAAGATTCTGCCCTTATTACTACTTACAATTGCTTGTGGTGCCATAGACAACCAATGTAGTGAACTCGATGAATAAACAAAATCAATGCTGCCATTTGGGAACAACCTGCAGTAGAGGCTCCCCGGAACGGCGGCGGCGAGGTATTTCCGTTGGGAAGGGAGATTGGCGAAGAGGGTGTTGAAATCATTTGAAACAAGGTCATTGAAGAGTACTTGAAATTGAGGTACTTGTAATTGTTGGTACTTTTTTGTTATGGTTTCTATTATGTTTTGTACTGCTGTGAATGTGTTGGGTCCAGTTGCGCAACCTAAATCAGCAATGGTGAATAAGGGTTTTGAAGAATGATGATTCATATCAAGGTTTTTTAAGATCACTTCTTCCAGGATTGGATTTGATCTATTAGCTACCATTCTCTGCACAACAGAAGTTAATAACATTAATTAATTAGTATAATTTTGTACTAATTTTTATATATTCACGTTTAAAAAATTAATACAAATTTAGTCTCTTTGTTTTCCCAAATTATATAAATGCTATCAAGGTTACTTTTCTCATAAATACCAAATTAAACAAATAATTTTATCAAAGAGATCAAAAGTGTCGTCACAAATAGATATTGAGATTCGAACGCGAGACTTTATAGGAAAGTAGGATTCAATTACAAGATGAAGTAAGGATAGTAAGCAAGATTTATGCACTAATTAAGTATTGATGCAAGTGTGGAGTTGAGAAATAAATTGCACCTGGGTATTGGAATTCTTGGAATAGCTGTTAGGGCCATCTCCACCATTCATGCGGAAAGATTTTTCCATCTACACCTTCTTCGTCTTCTTCTATCGCCTCTCCCCACCAAATGATTAATGGAATAATGAATGAGATACGAAATTATGTGCTACTGCTACATGCATATATGTATAGGGTTTCTTAGGGTCTGTTTGGCGTTCCGGTTCTGGTCCGAGAAGTGTTTTGGAAAAAATTTTGTGGGAAAAGGACTTCTGAAGAAAGTGTTGTGATATACCTGAGGTGTTTGATAAACATTTTTTTTAAAATGTTGTGGGAAACGAGAAGTTATTTTTAGTGTTTGGTTATGGTTTGAATGTAAAATAACTATAAAGTCACCGTTCTATTTCAAATATTATTAATATAAATTATTTAAATTAATCCATTTTTAAAACAAATAATTAACAAAAAAATGTAATTAAATGGTATAAAATCCATTTCTAAAAAATTAATAAAAATAGGAAAAGTGGATCTAGAATTACTCATCTTGAGATATATATTATATTTTTGTAGTTTTTAATTTATTTCGTTCATTAGACCGAGTAAGAAAATTGAATTTATTGGCAAAGAAAAAGTAAAAAGAAAGAGAGAGAGGCAGCCGACATTGCTCAGGAATGAGCATTTTGCGGCTGCCTCAAGACCAGCAAAAATGCTGGTTTTGCTGGTTTTGAGCAATGGGCTTCTCAAGTGTTTGGGTTGTCAAAGGGCAACCCTTGGCTTTTAGTTCTGAAACCCAGCTTCCTGGGCCAGAACCAAACTCTCAAACACCACCTTAGTCGAAGAAGTACAAAAGCAGGGAAACTCAAAATGCTTGCGACAAAAATCTGGATAAACAAGCCGAGCATCGAAAAATCCGACAATGTATTTTATGTTGTAAAAGGCTAGGACAATTTATTATGTGAAATTAGCAAACTCTTATGAAAACAAGAAATACAGGAAAGATCAAATCAACAATCTTTTATTTATAGAGTTAAGAGCGGCAAACTACACGGTTGTTACCCAAATTTGGATTTTTTTGGTCAAAATTTTACGTACTTTTATTTAACACATATTTAACTTGTTTAAAGTCAAATTTCAGTCGATTCTTGATCCTAGACTAGTTTGTTTAATATTCTGTGTCATTTCATACCTTTTTAATTTTTTCGTATTTTTAACTGTCTTTTCGCTCGAACCTCTATCAGTCCCTAGCGAATTTTCTCGGACCGTAGATCGAATGCTTTATTTCTCTAATTGAAAAATACGTACTATTTTTATCTTTCACGTCATCTAGTTTGGTTTCATTTAATTTTTATCGTAAAGACATTTATTTTAGAAAATAAATGCGTTAAATCGAATTTTTTATTTATTCGCTGGATACTATTTATTTCGTCTTATTTTTCTGCACCTTTTAGTCCTTTCGGTTCAAATTTATTTTTATTTCAAGCGAGTCCGTAGCTCGAACCAAAAATATCAGGTTCGTGCCATAATTAATGCATAAAATTGCAGCATCCATCTCAGCCGTTGATCATCATCTTGACTCCTCTTTATGCAAGATCAACGACTCACCATTTTTTTCAACCCTTACCATCACCATTTAATTCATTTTCATCATCATCTTTCCCTTGTCCGCGAGCCTTCAATGCAAAAACTCAAGTTTTGCACATGCCCGTCGCTTCCTTTCCCATCGACGGATGCTTCCATTTCTTCCCAGCCAAAAAACACAAAACTTGCTCACCACTTCAGACTGCCCAAACCACTCGCCGTTGAACCCCGCGCCCACGCCCACGTGCGCCCATTTCACCACAAATGTCCTCGAGCTCTTGCCTATAAATACCCTGCCCTTCCACCCTTAAAAGACACGAGTGGACGTACTCTCAACCCCTAACTGCCATTCGAACGAAGAAAGCAAGCACTGTAAGCATTTTTCTCTAGTTTTCAATCAACTTTCGTTTATGCACTTATCAACTCAATCAATTGCTTAAATTTGCTTTAAATGCTTTATTTTCAAGTTATATTTCTTGTTCTTGCTTCAATTTGAACGCATGCTGCTTTGGTTAATTAATTGCGATTTTTGGCTTAAATACACATGATTTTTCATCGTTAAATTGTTTGCCGTTTGTGGATAAAATTGCTTGCTTTTTGTTGGGTTTGTGTCGCCTCTGAGCGTCGTTTAATTCTGGTTCGTTTCGTATTTTAATGTGTTGTTTTGTGTCACCTGTTTCTTCCTTAGTCGCCGGCTATAGCGCCGGCGACGCAAGGAAGAAGATGAAGTGAGAACTGGGCTTGTTTTGGGGCAGGAAGGAAGGAAAAGTGATGGGCTTGGGCTTGGCCAAGCCCGCTTGCTTTTTCTTTTCTTTTGTTAAGTGATGGGCCCTGGCCTAGCCAAGCCCATCTGTCTTGATTTCCAGCTGCTGGGCCCTTTTAAATGAATGTTGGGCTTCATTTCATCACAAGCCTAGCAGCTGTTTTATTAATTACATGGGCCCGACCCATTAATTTTTTGTAACTTTTGATCGGTTGTCGAACCCGTCAAAAATAACAATAAAACCTGCAGTTAGTATGCACAATAAATTGTCTATAGCGGTAGCAGGATCGAACACAGGGACTAACGTATTAACTCTCAATTCAATTTGACAAACCAAGTGATAACAATTAAGACAATCTTGAGGGCGTTTCTGTAATTATGACCCCTGCCGAGGGCGGAATCCTATAGCCCTATCGGACATCTAAGCTATCGCCGCTATACTATGAGGTATTTTCTGGGATGGTCGACATTAGCGGGGGGGGGAGGTCTCACGCGTCTCTACACGCACGGCGTCACCCCATCCCAGGGCAGCCCTGACACCCTCCACAGAGTTATCGCCCCCGGAATCACCATGGGTATCGCCCATGACGTCAGCCCAGGTATCGCCTGTGACGTCATCTCAGGTATCGCCCGTGACGTCATCTCAGGTATCGCCCCGTGACGTCATCTCAGGTATCGCCCCATGACGTCATTCAGAGTGTTATCTCTCCTGAATATCGCCTTCTAGCCCAGATATCGCCAGTAGCAGTCTATAAATACCCCTCATTTTAAAGCATCAGGTAGGCCTAAGATCGCTTTTTAGAACCCCTGCTATTAAAACCACTTATTGACTTAAGCATCGGAGTGTCTACGCCGGAGCCCCCCTCCGGCGCTTTGCAGGTACGACCGGCGTCAGCTACGGTGACTTTGATCAACAGTCATCATCGTCCCGATCATATCAAAAGATTGAATCTTATCAGATTGGTGCTTTCATTGAGAGTCTTGGTTCATTAAGTGAGCGTCCTTAATAGCCAAGCTCTGTTTTACCCAAAAATCGGAACGATCATGACTTCTGAGTCGGAGCCGACGCGACCCTCATCCTCTAATATCCCTTTTTTGATTCGTAGACAGTTATTCCCTTTTGCTACTGCTGATCTTTCTGTAACAGCGCATCAAATCACTCTGGGATCTCCTGATTTTTCGGCCAGGACGGCAGAGGAAACCCCCTCCTCCCAGATGATCTTTTCATTATCCCAGATGGCGGGATCTAGCTTTTCCACTCCTCCTCCGAGGGGATTTGTGTCGACTAGCGCAGATCACCCTTTTGCAAGTGAAATAGCGGCTCTTCGTTCTCGGTTGGACTATTTGACTGAAATGGCTGGAAGGATTACACCTGAGGTTTCTGGGTCGAGTGTTCCTCCCCGTATCATGTTCACGCCATCTATTGTCACTGAGCGGCCTTTGTTACCATCGTTACAGGGAAGCCTCCAACCAATTTTTCCTACAACAGATGCCCCGATTACCTTTGCGCAACTCACTCAAGGACGAGTGGAGCCTTATGTGCCTCAAGTGCCGCGAGTCCCCATCCCTCAAGAGGATCGACACCTCGAGGAGGTCAGAAATTGTTGGGACGGTCGAAGAGAAAGAGTGGATAGAGATTTGTCTCCCGAGCGCAGTGAAAGATCCAGTAGCAGAAGATATCGAACTCGTTCACCCAGGAGTCGTAACCCATCTCCTAGGCAACACCCTATGCCCGATCCGCGGAATCAGAGGCGTCATGCTGAAATATCTCCTCCGCGCCATGCGCGTGAGATCTTTGATGACACATCGGGTCACCCATTCAGCCGCCATATAAGGCACCATAAGGTCGGCCGACAAGTGAAGCTCCCAACTGAGACTTATGACGGCACCAGAGATCCTATTTCCTACCTCAACAAGGTGAAGGATTTCGTTCAATTTTAGACTCACAGTGATGCGGCATTATGTCAAATATTTGTTATGACCTTATCAGGAGTAGCACGTCTCTGGTTCGAAGGCCTTCCTGGCGGATCTATTGACAACTTCTCATAATTAGAATCTAAGTTTTAGAGCAGATTTAGTACTGCGATTCCAATCAGGAAATCCGCCGCTGCGTTATTTGACGTACGGCGAATGCCTCAAGAAACTCTGAAGGAATTTCTCAGTCGATTCGATTTGGAAATATCATTAACGCCGGGTGTTACCATTGATTTCGCTATAGAAGCCTTGAAAAGAAACTGTCGTTATGGTAAATTGAAAGACGCACTGATGGTGGACCCTCCAGTAACTTTAGACGCGTTAAGACTTAAAGCCCATAATTACGCGAAAATGGAAGAAGAGGAAAACAGAGACGGAGCCTATAACATGCTACCTGAGGCGCCTCTACCTCCTAACGCACCTGCAATCACCATTTCCGACAATCGGCTCGTCGACGATTATGCTCAGCGGAAAGATCATATCCCCAAAACCTCCAGTAGGCATAAAGGTAACCCTTCGAAAGGAAAGCCTGGTAATTCTCCTATTCAGCGTCAAGGGGATCCTTCTAAAGGTCGGATGTACGACCCTGATTTTCCTTCTCTTAATCTACCAAGGGCAAAGATTTTAGCGATAGTGGAGCAACGAAACCTTCCCATCCGTTACCCTGCGCCTGTGAAGCCCGGAGTGCTCCTGGGGAGAAGAGAAAATGCTTACTGCAAGTTTCACAAAGCTAAGGGGCACTCCACAGAAGTGTGCAGAGAACTGAAATCAGCGATAGAACGTTTGGTGGAAGGTTACCTGGGAGAATTCGGCGCCAAAGTAAGAGAAGACGCCAGAAGCAACCCTACGAAAAGGATGACAGATGACCGACAAGTACCCCTCGTGACACAAAGAAGGATAATATTCCTGGAGGGAGAGGTAAGGAAGCTTTCACAGTAGATGATGAGGAATTCCCCATGATTAATTTTATTGCGGGAGGGACTCCTTATATGGACGGATCGGAATGAATGACGACCGCATTAGGAGATAAACGTAAACGGGATGACGCGTTAAAGAAAGGAGAAGCGATAAGCATCCTAAATCACATGACAATAGCCTTCTCAGACGAAGATGAAAAGGGTGTTGCCTATCCGCATAATGATGCATTGGTGGTTACGCCCATCATCGCCAGTCACGGAATCCGAAGAACTCTTGTTGATAACGGGAGTGCGGTGAACCTTTTCTCGTTAGAGGCCTACAATCTCATAAAATGACCCGACAATGAGTTAACACCGTGCAAAAAACCCATAATTGGAGTGGACGAGGTTCCGATCCCTATCACAAGGATAACTACTTTGCCCGTGTGCTTTAGAGAAGACACCTCCAAGCGATCGGAGGATCTGTTATTCCTTGTAGTGGACTTAAACTTACCCTACAACGTCATACTCGGGCGACCCTTCCTCAACCGCTTTAGAGCGGTGATATCTCAGAAGCATCTAAAGATGAAATACCCCTCCTAGGACGGAGTGGTATCGATAAAAGGCAACCAAAAACTGGCGGCTGAATGCTACCTGCTCATGACTCAAAGAAGTTGCGATGGGTATGTATGTATAACGGTGGACCCGTACGAACAGGGTGATGAGATGCGCACTCAGCCTCTAGACAAAATGGCGTCCGTACCAGTTATCGGCGTAGAAGAAGCAAGCTTCCTAGTCAGTGAAAAACTCAGTCCAGCGGAACGCTTTCAATTAGCCCGGTTATTGAACAAATACCGAAGAGAGTTCGCGTGGAAATCCGCGGATATGCCGGGTATATCGCGGGAAATAGTAGAACACCGGCTTAATGTTGACCCTGGCGTTAGGTCGGTCCAGCAAAAGCGACACGTGTTCTCTACAGAAAAAGCTTTAGCCATTGATAAAGAAGTAACAAAGCTCATTAACGCAGGGTTCATCCGCGAAGTTCAATACCCTACTTGGCTAGCCAACCCCGTTCTTATTCCTAAGCCCAATGGAGACTGGTGCATGTGTATCGACTTCACTGATTTGAACGATGCTTACCCTAAGGACTGTTACCCACTTCCTCGTATTGACCAATTAGTCGATCAGATTGCTGGGTACGCATATTTGAGTTCACTTGACGCCAACTCCGGATACCACCAAATTCCCATGGCCGTCGAAGATGAGGAAAAGACTGCCTTCATCACTCCTAAGGCCACTTACTGTTATACGGCGATGCCGTTCGGGCTGAAGAACGCGGGGGCAACGTTTCAACGTATGGCCAACAAGATATTTAAGGAACAGATTGGGAGGAATGTAGAAGCATATGTTGATGATATATTGGTGAAGAGCGCAAACTTTCAGGATCACTTGCAGGATCTGAAAGAAGTCTTTAACGTGATGAAAAGGCACAACATGAAACTGAACCCCCGAAATTGCATGTTTGCATTTCAGACGGGGAAATTTCTAGGCTACGTAGTCAACCAAAAAGGAATTCAGCCTAACCCCTCAAAGATTAAAGCCATACAAGACATGATATCTCCCAGAACCGTTAAAGAAGTGCAAAGGCTAACAGGGCGCGTTATTGCCCTAGGGCGATTTATTTCCAAACAGGGTGAGAAGTGTCTTCCTTTTTTCAAAGTCATACGCAAGAAAGCATCGTTTGGGTGGACCCCAGAATGTGAAGAGGCATTTGTTAGCCTAAAATATTACCTATCGTCTGACCTACTGCTGACAAGGCCAGAGTCGGGTGATACTTTATATTTATATCTCGGCGCTGCTGACGAAGTGGTTAGTGCCATCCTCGTCCGCGACGATAGCCACGCGCACCACCCGGTATACTTTGTAAGCCACGTTCTGAAAGATGCGGAGCTGCGATACGCCCGAATTGAGAAAATAGCGTTCGCACTAATACAAGCCACTCGAAAAATGGCCAGATACTTCCAGTCCTATCCCGTTATCGTGCTTATAGACCAACCTCTGAAGAGAATATTTTGAAAGCCTGAGTCCTCAGGAAGAATGTTAATCTGGGTGCTTGAACTCGAGCAGTACAGGCTGAGGTATCAGTCCCGACCGTCCGTAAAGGCTCAAATCTTGGCAGATTTTATCGCGGAATGCACCTTTACAGAAGATCCGTTAACAGATGTACCCGAAGAGGAGTGGGGCGACATGGATCTCCCATTTCTGGAAACTTATACGGACCTCTGGATCATTCATGTAGATGGGGCTAAAAATGAAGAGTTGGTTGGAGCCGGAATCTTCATAAATGGACCGCACGATATGCGAATACGGTATGTCATCCGTATTTTGCAGCCGTTATCTAATAACGCGGCAGAGTATGAGGCGTTACTAGCCAGACTCAGGATAGGGAGAAGCTTTTCCTCCAAAGGAAGGCACGATACTGGAAGAACAGGGGACCTGCGTCTAAAAATTTGTGGTGATTCCAAATTGGTAATTGACCAGGTCTTGGGGCACTCTCAGGCCCGGGAGCCCATCATGGTCCAATACCTCGCCAAGGTGAAATGAGAGCTATTGGAAGTAAAGAAAAAAAGCATGCAAGTCAGCTTTGAGCATGTTTCTCGAGAGGACAACGCTGAAGCCGACAGTCTTGCCAAGCTGGCCGTAAATCCGAAAGTGTCCATACCTAAAGGAGTATATTACCATGAATTGTCTGTACCTTCCTTTATGGAAGAGCAAGCGTCCCTATGTGTGGAAGAACTCGAGAATGACTAGCGGATCCCCGTAATCAAATACTTGAAACACGAAGAATTGCCTGTGGATATCGCTGAAAAGAAGAAGGTGCTGAGACAGGCAGCTCGCTGCACGTACTATGACGGAGACTTGGTTCGGAGATGTTTTTCTCACCCAGCCGCCAAGTGTATAATGGAGCAGGAGGGTCTTCACACTTTGCGCGAAATTCACGAAGGGGTATGCGGTATGCACGTGTCAGGTGGCACCCTGGCCGTATAAGTCTTCAGATCCGGGTTCTATTGGCCCACCATCCGGAGAGATTGCCACAACTATGTGCAAACCTGCCCGAAATGTCAGGAGTTTTCTAAAATTCCTCGACGCCCTGCCACTGAAATATCCGAAATAATTACTCCTTGCCCTTTTGCTAAATGGGGGATCGATATTCTGGGCCCATTTCCAAAGGCAAGGTCCCAACTGAAATTTGTGATAGTGGCAGTGGACTACTTTACGAAGTGGGCGGAAGCTGAAGCAGTCACCAACATCACGACGGAGAAAACTTGGCGTTTCTTTAAACACCAAGTTATCATGAGGTTTGGTGTACCCCGTATCCTAGTCAGCGATAACGGGACACAGTTCACCAGCCAATTCTTCAAAGACCAGTGCACAGAATTCAGGATCGAGCAGCGATTCTCTTCCGTGGCCCACCCGCAAACCAATGGGCAGGCAGAAGTGACCAACCGAAGCATTCTCAGCGGTATTAAGAAAAACCTGGAAGGGTCCAAAAAGAAATAGGTCGATGAGTTGCTGTATGTGATGTGGGCGTATCGCATGATCGTTAAAACCAGTACCGGAGAAACACCTTTCGCCTTGGCCTTCGAAACCGAGGCTGTTACACCAATAGAAATCGGTGCCATGAGCCTACTAGTTGCTCACTATCGGGAGGAGCTAAATGAGGAAAGGTTACGAGCTAACCTTGATGCGTTACCGGAGGTCCGAGAAGAAACTCTCCTAAAAACGTTGCATTACAAACGAAAGATGGCCCGTTATCACAACAGGCACGTCAAAGAACGACTGCTGAAAGCGGGCGACTTGGTGCTCAGAGATAAACGAGCAGCTGGTCAACTCTCCAAACTGGTATGGGCCGTACCGCGCTACCCGCGTTATCGGGAAAGGAGCTTATCATCTGGAGATACTCGATGGTACTCCCTTACCCAACTCTTGGAACATTACTCGTTTGAAATTATATCATCCTAGAATTTGATTTTATCTGCACCTTTGACAAATGCCAACTCTAACCATGCTAACGCTCGGTAAGAGAGCTTTCTTGGGTGTTTGTGGTTGCTTTTGTGCAGATAAAAAAGAGGGTATCCTGGGAGTGAAAAGTCCTATCCTTGTGACGGTCGGTCCTGATCAGATGACTCACTAAGTGAGGGCACGACCCAGCATGCCTCAAACTAGCGTCAGGATTGAAAGGTCCTTGACGCCCCTAGGAGTGAAAAGTCCTATCCTTGTGACGGCCGGTCCTGATCAGACGGCTCACTAAATGAGGGCACGACCCAGCATGCCTCAAACTAGCGTCAGGATTGAAAGGTCCTTGACGCCCCCGGGAGTGAAAAGTCTTATCCTTATGATGACCGATCTTGATGAGATAGCTCATTAAGTGAAGGCACTTCCCGGTATCCTTTGGGAGTGAAAAGCCCTTTTCTTGTACGGACTGTTCTCATGGAGACAACCCATCAAGACAAGGCATGCCCCCAAGGAAATAGTAACTCCGTTCTAGAAACAAAAAGTCCCATCTTAATGACCAGACTAGTATAGTTGGTCCATTAAATAAGGACATGATTCTAGACGCGAGGACAACGCCTGAAAGTAAAAAGTCCTATCCTTGTGACGGCCTGTCCTGATCCGACGGCTCACTAAGATATGGCACTTTCCAGGCCGATCGTGGAAAGATGGAAACGCGAAGAATCGTGAAATTCCAGCTAGTAACCAGATGCGTAATCCCTAGTGAAGTATAAAGCTAATAGAAAAGTGATTTACGTGGTTTCCATGCTTATGCCCTATGACGGCAGCAGAAAGGCTCCTACGGGTAATTACTGTCTCTTATAGCATGTTATGCTACTAATGGTTTACAATTAAGAATGTGTAGAATTCTTTCCGAGCGATAGAAAGATGGGTGATCGCATTGATGGCGATATCTTAAGACTCCCCAGGAAAGTCAACTCGATACCAACCTCAGCGATTTCTGTTGCCAAAACGCTAGGAGCTCAATCGAGAAAATAAACACGTTGTGTTATCGGGACGATAACAACGCCAAGGGAATTTCAAAAAGTGAAAACTAAATGAAAGGGAAATACAACGATAAAGACACAAGTTGTTTGAACATATGAAAGTGCTTTAGAGGGGTCAAGAATTCTAAGGCTCAAAACAATAACACTACGGAGGCAAAAAGCATAAAGCCTAGTCATCCCCGGCAACTACAAAAGAGGCAGCGAAACTTCAGGAAGCGTCAACCCGTGTGGTTCCTCCGTTTCCAGCCCTCTGCCTTGGCTTGGTGAAAACCCGCCTCATTGAGACCAACAGACTTCTGTTTGAAAGCCCTCGTTACCTCCTCACTCTTATAAGCATCTACCCCGTGGACCTCCTCAAAGCAATCAACCAAAATCATGGCTGTCCGCTCGACATGCCACAGACACTTATCGGCTGTTTCCTCTTCCAGAGCCTTTTTCCTTTCCTCCAGGACAGTTTTCTCCTTTGCCAAAGAGGCCTTCTCTTCTTCTAGCACAACATTCTTGGCTTTTTCCGCTATCAAGGCAGCGTCAAGGGCAGACACTTGCCCTTTCAGTTCCTGCTGAGCCAGCAATAATTGAGTGCGTTCCTCCAGTAAATTTTTCTTCTCATGTTGCTCTTTGGAAAGCTCAGCCAAGGAGGCGCCAAGAGAGGCAGCCTGACGCTGCACGTGCTCGGTCCAGTAATGGAACTTCACAAAGTTGGTAAAAAGGCTAGAGCGTAGCGAATTTGCCTTGTCGTCATCAACCCTAGAGAGGAAAGCCTCCCGTTCGGCAGCGGACGACAAGATCTGGGCAGCCAATAAAGCGGAAACCTCATCTGAGCCATCGCCCCCAATAGCCGCCAAGCCCGTGTTGTGAAAATCGTATAAACCAACTTGATGAGTCACGGCCCCGGACCGACTCTCTGAACTTAGATCAGCAGCGAAGTTGGGCGTGACGGCCTCTTCCCTGGAACGTTGCGACAATGGAACGCCCGAAGGGACGAACACCAGGGGAACAAGAGGGTGAACCTGTGTAGAAGTATCCCCCTAGATGATGTAACCATGGGGATGATAGCCCGAAAAGTCCTGCAAACCCTCTTGGTAGTCCAGGGTAGGAGCATATGAATGAACAGGCCCACCGAAAGAGTTGGGTGAAGCCCCATAAGGCTCAGCTGTACCCATGTTTACCAGAAACTCTGAGGAATGATTTTAGGGAACAACTGTAGAAACGAAGGCGCTGACAGATCTGACTTTCGCCGCAGCATCAGTGGAGGATAAGCTACCACCCTCACCCTCCTGCCGAGATCTCTTTTTGGAACCACCCAGCGCATAACCCAGCTCCATATCGCCTGTGAGAGATGTGGAAGTAGGAGCAACAACAGTACCCTATAAAGAGCACAGTATAAAGTGCTGGTGAGAGAAACAGAGGAAATAATGACAGGCACCAATATACAGTACAGTATATCGCGGCTAAAAAACACACTTACAGCAGTGGTGTCAAGAGGAGGCGCTTCTGAAGAAGCTGCCGCGTCCGGAGAAGGAGTAAGAGCGGTAATGCTTCTCGTTCTTTTCTTTTTTTTTCCCTTGGCAAGGGCCTTAGGGACCTCAGAAGAAGACAGCTGAGTAGGATGAGCAGTGACAGTCACGATAGGGATACCCAAAGGAATGTCGGTGCTTCCCTTACCAACCGAGAAAGAGGATACTTGAGCGAGACTCATGGAAGTAGCGGTTGTTACAGTGGGGTTATCAGCAGCTTCCGTGGAGACAGCCCTATCTTTTTCTTCCCTTTCTCGAGCCCTTTTCAGTCGTCTCCTAACGTTCTCAGGCCCATAATTGGGATCCGTCGCTGCATAATTGCAAAATAATGTCAGCGTTAGTATCAGCAGTCATAAGGAAGGAAGCAACACGACACTCAAGTCTAACACAAGATTGAATGTCCGCCCCGCATGCTACATGATGAATGTGAAGGCTGATTTTCAGTTGGAGCAATTTGTCTAACCAGCCTTGTTCAAGCGGAGGAAGGCTCTCCGGCCGGCCCCAGGTGCTATCCTTGACGTCTTGGTTAAACCCAGATTGCCACCAGGAACCAGGGGCTTCAGGAAGTTTTATCACAAAGAACTCCTTTTTCCAAGCCTCAACGGAAGACTCAATGTGGAGGAGTTTCCAAGTAAAAGACTTGAGTGAGTCATCGTCATAACGAGGCGATATCGTTATCACACCCCGACACTTCATCAACTTAAAAATCGACTTAAGCAGCAAAAGGGTTGGAGAAGTGATCCCCTTATATTTACAAAGTTCCAGAAAGGCATAAACACAGCAATAGGCATTTGGGGTTAATTGGACAGGATTCAAATCGCAAGCAGTAAGCAGTTGTTTTATGAAAGAGTCGACAGGAAGGCAGAAACCATAGCGGAACATCTGTGCATACAGAACCCTACGTTTACCCGTCAAAATATTGTTCAAGCGTATCGACTCAGGGGCAACGGTGGCCTTATAATTGGCAGGGATAACAGCATTATGTGTGGCTAAATGCTCATTAAGAGCAACTTTAGAGGTGATACTGCTAACCGTAATATCCATCTTTTTCTCATCGGCAAATTTTGACTCAGAGCGGCGAGTCTTAGCCATGGTAGAAATAAGAAATTAAAGACAAAGAAGACGACGAAAGGAAAAAGGAAATACCTTTAGAGAAAAAGCACTTCGAGAACCTTGAATGATGGAAAGAAAACAAGATGACTAGAGAGAATATTAAGAAAGCCGAATGGCAAAAGTGAGAAAAAGAAATAAGTATTGGGTTTTATAACCCTAGGGGTCGAATGAAATGGCAGACGCTGCAGCCGTTGCGGGGGAAGCGTCACAAGGGACAGACTCAAGCAATGAGTACAATTCTAGAGAAGCGCGACAACGCTTCGATTTTGTTAAAACTCTAGAGCACGTTAGCTCTGGGTGCCCTAAAAAATAGACACGTGTGTCTATGCCATCACGACTTTTCTCTCGCATTAATGAGAGGATCGTGAGCATTAAATGCTCTGAAAAGCAGAAATGATTTTCTGGAATAAGACAAGAATGATATCGCAATAATGGAGATAAAGCGAGATAGCGTTAACCAAGAAGGCAGTTTTCGAGGTAACGCGGAAAAGCAAACAAGACAAACAAAAATCAGTTATTATCTA
Source organism: Viola odorata (assembly GCA_963691705.1). Classification (NCBI taxonomy): domain Eukaryota; kingdom Viridiplantae; phylum Streptophyta; class Magnoliopsida; order Malpighiales; family Violaceae; genus Viola; species Viola odorata. The sequence continues at coordinate 964,098 of OY829537.1, forward strand.
AGAATGAAGTACAGGTATCGTTGCACGATAAGGCGTTATTACATGATAAGTGGAAAAGAAAATCCTCCAAAGGGTCAAGCTTGACTAATCAAGGCCCAGCACGGGTATTGCTGCTGCTTTCCCCTACTCCTCCCCAAAGGAGAAAAAACCCCCCTCGCTTTCGCCTAAATCCTTTATCTTCTAGGAGGCGTAATCAGCCAACTTAGACGAATCAACAGTCCCCTGGCGATAGAGATCTGTAAATTCGGTGATACAGACCTCCATGATCTTGTTTTTCCACCAAGCTATCTTCGATGGTACTTTGGCCAGATCCGCGTCGCGGGACGATATCTCTTCATGAAGAAGAAAGTTTCTTTTGTCGGCCGTCACCAATTCCGCCTCCAGTAACTCTACCTTAGCTTTCCCCTTTGATTTTTCTCGCGCGAGCTCGGTGCGACAATCGTTCAACTCTGCCTGGGTTCGGCCCTGAAGCTTCGACAGCTCTGTAACTTTCGCCAAAGCGGCGTCTAGTTGTTCCTTCGAACCAGAAGAGCGCTGAACCTTGTCACCTTGATCCTCGAGAAAATAGTGTAATTTGCGGAAGCTGGCCAGCATGTCGTTCAGAAGGCGTCTGTGCTGAACTTCAGGGGGATACCGCAGGAACTCTTCCTTGTCTTTCGAGGAACTGAACATTTGGCCTACTATGGAACCTACCGGCTCATCTCGCGATAACGGATCCGATATCCCCAAAGCACGAAGCCCGTCAGTACCAAAAGATAATAGATCCAGCTGGTATGCGGTGTTTCCTTGAGGACTTTGAGGGGAAAGATTGGCGATGTAGGGAGGAGAGTAATTTTTTGCAGAAATACCAATGCCCGAAATTGAAGAAAGGAATAAGGGTTGAGGCTTCCTGGGGAGAGGATTAAGAGGAACGCTTGGGTTCGAAACTGGCACAGTCACGTCCGGAATACAGGAAGAGATCGGAGAATCAGAGCCACCAGACGGCAAGGATGAGCCCACCCCTGCCGAAACCTCATTAGTTTTGGAAGGAACAACAGAAGGCACGTCGACAACCTTCGCCGTCTGTGAGGTACTCGCGATATGAGAAGTGTCGACCTTCGTAGTAGGAACTGTGTTGACTTCCCTCAAGGGAGGAACCGGTGGGCCGGTTTTCTCCTTTCGGATTTTCTTTCGGAGGCGCTCCGTCTCAGCAGCCATCTCTTCGCTATCGTCCTCGGTTGACTCCGCCGCGGGATCATTCTTTCTCGCCCTAAGCTTCATTCGCTGGGCAAGGGTGGCATGACGTAGCTCAGAACCGGCATCCATGCTCTCACTATCGCTATCAATTATTTCAGTCATAGGATGACTAGGAGTCACTCCCCTGTCCCGAGGCGGTGACCAATTCTCAAGAAAATGAGAAGGTTGAGCGGAAGCACTACGTGTTGCGACGGTCTTAGTCCTCCTTCTCCTCGGTGAGACAGTCGGGCGACTGGAGCTTTCAGGTGGTGGAGAGGGGGGTAATGTCTGGAGCGGCACCACGTTCAGAGGAGTGTTATTTCCCCGGAGGAACGACCCACACCGCTACCTGCCAGCGAAACGTGTTAGTATAGCAAGCAAACCGAAGCGATAACGCGGCAAAAAAAAAACTCACCTATAACACACTCTTTCAAAGGTCGGGACCGAGCAAATTCTCGAATACGGAAAGGCCCCTCTATCTCTAACAGGGCATTAACATGGGACACGTCAGTACCAGATAACTTTTTTAGTTTTCTCCAAGCGGCACTGGTAATCTCTCGATTAAAACCCCCGCACCACCAACGAGACGGCAGACGAAGGGTGAAGAAGCCACTTTTCCAGTTGTCCACACTCTCCTCAAAACCTTGAAAATTTTGCCAGAAAAATTACACGATGGCGTCATCCCATCTTGGGACGATATCCACCAAGCAGTTACGGTAGGACAAGTTGAAAAAGGTGCGGAACAAATCAAGGGATGGAGTGAAAATACGCTTCATCTCGCATGCCCGAAGGAAGGTATAAATCCTACACCAGGAAGGTGGAGTTATTTGAACAGGATTAAGATCGTAATGATTCAGCAGCTTCATCAGGGAAGTATGGATCAGGAGATGAAACCCATAGAGGAACATCTTGAAATAAACCAGCCGGAACGTTCCCCACATGGCATCAGGAAGCCGAATATCCTTCGTAGGGATATAAGGGCGGCAGCCCGGAGGAAAGGTGATACCGTTCTCCTCTAACTCCGCCCTCAAAACTTCAGTACAATCAAAAATACTGCGAGCTCTCCTAGCCTCGAGATCTATGGGATTTTCGGCACCCACAGTGGCTCTAGCACGAGACATAAGGGACGATAAAAATAAACTACGACGAGAGAGGAGCGAAATACCTGGAACAAGAAGCCAGTAAGCAGGCCGCCGGCGTCGGCGAGCAGTTGCAAAAACTTTTATTGAGCAGAAAGAAGCGCAGGAGAAAGAGAAAGTATGGAAAAATTTTGAAGTATTGGCAAAAGTAATGAAAGAGAATAGTCGTTCCCTTATAAAGATTGAACTTGAAGAAAAAACAGCCTGTAAATATAAGACACATGCGGAGCAGAAAATGACGCGTGGGCAGTCATTTATGTTGTCGAAGAAGACAATTATTGACTGAAAACCGAAAGACGGTTACATTTAGCAACAATTATCCACCCGCGACAACCCCTGACGTTTGAAGCGATAGCGCAAAAAGGCGATAGGGGAACGAAGGAAAAATGAAGCGTTATTTTATTTATTTTTGTAAAGCCATACGACATCTACAGAGAGGCAAGACACGCTAGGCTAATCGCCATCAGACCAAGTGATATCATAACAATAAACTACGTCATCATCTGAGAACGATAGCTCTCTGCTGACGGGGGAAAAGGCTCCTCAACCCTTTTTCCCATGCGAATCATTGATCGGCCTGACTCTTCCTCAGCGGCTGACGATACCGTCTCAGCGCTCGTGCAGACAGGAAGAGCCATTTTTGGCAAATCACGAGGCGGAAGAGATGGCTCATTCCCCTTCTGAACAAAAGGAGCAGGAGAATTAAAGCATGGTTCAGACACCTTTAAGGCTTCTTTCCTCAGCCTCTTGCGACCCCGTCGGCGGACGGACGACCGCCATGGAGGCGACGGAGGTGGATTGTCTGAATCTGGTGAAGTCGGAGGAGTTGGTGGAGAATCCCGCGCAGCAGTATCCAAAAAATAAGAATCAACCATGAAAATCACAGGCAATCTTTCCAGAGGAAAAATAAACAAGAAAATGAACGGGAAAAAGGGGAAAGGATCTCATTAAATAGCCAAAGAGCTTTTCGATCATTCGGCACGACTCTTGAGAACTGACACGCGTACAACCCGGAGTGCCAATCTAGGTTTGCAGTCACGCCTGTTGGAATCTCTCACAGATCGAGGAAAATTGAAAATTAGCCCAATCAGTTAACACTGAAGCAACGGCGCGGGATTAATACGGAGCGGTTAGCGAGGAAACCTTCATGAAAAAACTGTCCAATGACCGACTCGTTTTCAGTTGGGTTGAGGAGGCCTCCAACCAAAAAAAGACAAATGGCGCATTAAAGAAGAAGAATAGTTACAAGGGGTATAATAAAAACAGTTTATTTATTATGGCCTAACGGCCGAGAAGTATAACAGCGTAAAAAGAAAAAAGGCTCTAAGTGAGCCACCACCGTCAAGCGTCGGAGCCTGCATCCTCGGGTATAATGGAAATGTCCCTCAGAGAGTCCATGACCAGAGTAAGGTTAGTAGAGGTGACCCTCATTCCTTTCAGGCAGCACCCCAGCATGTCCTTGCGCTGCTGCAGCATGGCGATCACCACTTGAATCCGAGCGATGGAGGTGGCCAGCTTCGACACGCTCTCTAAAGGACTGAAATCCTCTAGAGAGGTAGCTCCCAGCCTGGAATGGAGTGGGGTCAGCATCCCCTGCAACTCCAAGATGTCCTCGGAGGTCTTGATCAGCATGTTCTCCAGGAACCCGACGTCACCATCATTGAGATTCTTGAGAGTATGGCCCTTGGAAAGGAGAAACATTTTGGTCAAATGATCCATGATGCTGATTGCGAAAAAGATGAGATGAGCTTAAGTGGAAAAAGCTCCCAAATTTATAGGCTCCGAGAAATGGGTCTTTAGAAAGAGGAGGTCCTCAAAACACGAGCCGCCCCGTTACCATCAAAGACCGATGGACCTGACGCGGAAACAAGGATCGACGTCAGCCTGCTATTAAGGATGTCGGCACTTGAGAGAAGTACGAGTTAGAACCTCGGGAAACGTAAAGGAGCACGATATTACAGGTAGCCATGAGGTAAAAATCGCACAACTGTAGGTATCCACAGTGTAATGCCACGCCGATATTGCGGGTATCTGGTGGTATAAAGCCGCACAGGCTGTGAGTATCTAATGGTGTAAACCCGCGTGAATATCGCTGACTCCATGAGCGAAAAGGAAAGAAAGAACCGGCATATTCTCGAAACCCTCTGAACCTAGTCGCAGCCCGTGGTGACATCTATAGTGTTCCGTTAGCATCGCCGACTCTCCTACAGCACGGACGAATATGAAAAACACTGTCGATAGCCCAGGCAGGTTAATACCGCTAGGCGAGGGTGACACCCTAACAGTTCCAGATGAGTTAACGGCGTCTCTCGCTGATTCCTTCACACCCCAGGAGGAATCCACTTGCTTGGACGAAGGCTCCCAACCTAGGTGCTACCTATCGGTCAATCCGTCTTTGTCGTACCAAAAGAAGCGAAGAAGTTTGAGGATCCCGCAAGCCTATCACCGTAAGGAGGAAATGACCCTCACCTAAGATCCCAGATAGGGACAAAAAGTGACAGCCCTTGGTAAACACTCGGGCTCGTTTTCAGTTGGGCTTATGATAACAATTAAGACAATCCTGAGGGTGTTTCTATAATTATGACCCCTGCCGATGGCGGAATCCTATAGCCCTATCGGGCATCTAAGCTATCGTCGCTATACTATGAGGTGTTTTCTGGGATGGTCGACATCAGCGTGGGGGGGGAGGGGGGGGGGAGGTCTCGCGCGTCTCTACACGCACGGCGTCACCCCATCCCAAGGCAGCCCCGGCACCCTCCACAGAGTTGTTGCCCCCGACATCACCATGGGTATCGCCCATGACGTCAGCCCAGGTATCGCTTGTGACGTCATCTCAGGTATCGCCCGTGACGTCATCTCAGGTATCGCCCTGTGACGTCATCTCAGGTATCGCCCCATGACGTCATTCAGAGTGTTATCTCTCCTGAACATCGCCTTCTAGCTCGGATATCGCCAGTAGCAGTCTATAAATACCCCTCATTTTAAAGCATCAGGTAGGCCTAAGATCGCTTTCTAGAACCCCTGCTATTAAAACCACTTACTGACTTAAGCATCGGAGTGTCTACGCCGGAGCCCCCCTCCGGCGCTTTGCAGGTACGACCGGTATCAGCTATGATGACTCTAACCAACAGTCATCATCGTCCCGATCATATCAAAAGATTGAATCTTATCACCAAGTAATCCAAGTAACAAGTAACAAAAAGGGGGTTTTTGAATAGTTGTTTGATTAATCTATTTATTAATTATGAAAGTAATAGCGACTAGTAGCAAAGAGAGATAGAAGTAGTAATAAATCAGTAGAGAGAAAAGGTTCCCAGTAAGAGTCTGTATCCGGTTGCAATTATGGTCAACCGGTCATCGGTGTAAGCATTGTCTACCCCGAGCTGATAGACACACTATGGTGACCAAGGTACGCTTATGAAGTAACCTTGACAGTCCACCGTCCTCCAAGGTACGCTTATGGAGGCAACACTCGGATGCCCATGAAGAAGAGGTAAGGTACGTCTAGGGCGAGAAACTCAGTACGCTTGAGGCTCTGCCCTAACGACTTGTTCAATCCAGCTGCGAGAGATCAGGTTTCCGATCGCCTCTAGCTGGTTATCTGCTCTACCCTGCAGCTTCGCGTTAGGTATAACTATATGAACGATTGTAATACTCTAGTTCAATTGCTAGTTGATCAAGCTAATAATTAACCCTAGGTATTTTGACAATTAATCATTGAATAAGAAAGATATTAACTCAGAATTTATGAAGTACAGATTGACCTCACGGCTTCCCTTGCAACCTTCAATCGACTCTTACCAAGAACAGGAAGATTTAGCCACACATATTAAAAGTAAAAACAATTAAATAAATAAATTGCATAATTAATATAGAAGGGAAGATGAAGAAGAAATCTTATTAATTACCGGCCGGAGCAACTGCTCCGGTTTATTGAATAGAAAAACAAAGGTGCCGAAGGCAATGGTGGCACCAAAGCTTAGCGGGAGAGGAGGTCGAGAGAGAGATAGATCGATCCTTAAAACCTAATTACTAGAAAGTATTTATAGTATTATTACAAATAAAACTCCTAATCCGATTGGAATTCAACTCCCCATAGGACTTCTATTGCGATTGGGAACTCTGGAGCAATAAATGAGCGGATCTGATATTTTCCTTTTCTGCGCTTGTTTACTTTTCTTGCTAGGACACTGCTGCCTTCCGCGAACATCCAGCTGCTCGGCCTAGCTGCTCAAATACTTCCAGAAAATGATAGAAAGCGTTTCTCTTTGTAGTTTCCTCTTAATTAGCCCAGATCTGTAAAAAGTGAATAAACACAGCAACATAAGTAGCATCATGATCTAAAAAGGCATACAAAAGAGGAAAGAATTGTGGACATAAAACACTCTATCAAACATCCCCACACTACCCCGATGCTCGCCCTCGAGCATTAAAATCAGAAAGCATCACCTTGTCTGGAACACACAGCCTCAATCCACAACACACAGAGTTACTTACGTGATCGTCACTCAAATATACTATTTTCCTAATGCTTAATTTGCATAAATAAATATGTAAAGGGCAAGACAGGGTTGAACCACAGAGATTGAAGGAGGAATTTTGCTAATGAAGATGTATGACAAGACAATATGCAACAAATCAAACCAAAGTAACACTACGGGGGAGGTTATGTTGATTAATGAATTAATCAACGCAGAGTATGGGAGCTAACAGAATAGAATTGTAAAGTAACTATCTAGGGTATGAAAGTAAAATGCAGTCCAGTGCAAGAATTGTAAACACTTCGAGGGCTAGAAAAGTAATAAAAGAGATATTAATCAAATGAGAAGAGATCTTAGCGAAAGGTGTTCCTTTGGGTTGTTTTCTAGGTCGGCTAGTCATCGGTGCAGAGGTTTTCCAGACTCATGCGCAGATCTGCTATAGGGACCGCGTTTCCACACCGCATCCCCTGCTTACCTTCTTAGATAAAAGTCACCCCCCGTTTCTACATATGAGGTGACCTTGACGTTCAGCCATCCTCCCAGCTACCTCCCTTGTCATCAAAAGGCAGCCTTGACCGTCCGGCCTATCACGGGCTCGAAGTAGGAAGGCTAAATTTAGAACGCCCAAGAAGGGGAGGTAAGACAGATCTAGGGCGCGACAGCTCGGCTTGTCAGACCCGTATCACATACCCTAGATTACTGTTTACCCCTAGGTGAGGCCTCTCGCGCTGCCTCCCCTAGGTGTCTGCTCTAACTCCAGGGCTTCGCGTCAGGTATAACCCTGGAATATGACGTTACTCATGCAGAAATACTAAAAGATGATCAAGCTCTTAACATTTCTAGACAAGCATGGAATTAAATCGGTAAACAGTTATGTATCACAAGAGAATATGTTAAGCATGCATTAGACCTCTTAACCGAACCCTACAACCCTTGAAACACCCTTCACTAAGAAAGGGGTATTTAGCTACTCATACTATAATATAAACAGTAGGTAGATAGAATCATACAATGATAAAATAAAGAAAGTAAAAAGGGAGTAGAGTAAACCGGTAGATTAATTAATAATCGAAGAGGAAAGTTGTTGACAAAGGTTGTTCTTGATAGCAAGAGGAGATGATCCCCAGAAAATAAATGTTGAAACTAATGTAAGAAAATATCCTTGGAACAGCCGTCCTTTGGAAAACCCTAAAACTATGCTTATATAGCCTAATACTAGCTAGGAGACAAAATAGCTAAGGGCAATGAGGACGTGACAGCACACGTCCTTGCAAAAGGAATATTCTGGGATTCCTGACACGCCTAATGTCTTCTGGAAGCGCTTGGGATTCCGTGCGGATCTCAGAAGATGCTTTCTTTGGAAGAAGGTTCAGAACTGGTCTGGTTCGCGTCGAGGCCTTGAGACAGCGCACTGGTCTGGTTCGCGTCGAGGTCTTGATGACATTCTTTCTTCTAGGCCTGGAAAATGGAATTCCTAAAAAATGCTCTAAAATCGCTTCCTTTCGGTCTTTTCCTTCCTTTAATGCTAATCTGCAAATAAGATTGAAATGAGGGTCAAATAGCAACATCGAGCCCCCGAAAGGGCAAGAAATGAGGGTAAAACCAAGAGTATGAAACGTGCTATCATTACGCCACTACTTACGCCTTGACCAAGCAGTACGCCACCCTTCAGCCTAGATGAACTCTACACTACTCTAAAGGAATAACGAAACCAGAAGAGTAGCTTTCCTACATCAGCCTGCTGCAATCAATCCTTACAAGATATGGTGTTTATCACTCACGTCAGAAATAGAGTTAGGTGTATACACTCATCAATGCGAATGATCATGCACAAAACTAAATTTGCAATAGCGACCCGAGTACGGAGAACAAACGCATGGGCAATCAAATGATCATAGAAACTTTGCAAGGGTAAAGCAAGATAAGATGTTGAAGAAAGGGGGGTTCAAAGTAGAGAGAATGAAGGATAGAAGTTTCTTAGCTGGAAAAAAGGCAAGTTGGTGAGAAAGCCCCCCTGGTGGCAATGACATAGGCAAGACAGAGAGCGCTGATGGAGAGTGGGGGTATCATCTTCTTTCGGAAAGTGCCGTCGGTCTTCTGATCTTTGTAATGATCCGATCCAGTTCTAATTTGTACTCCCTCTTGCTCAAATACTTTATTCGATTTTTTTTTAAAAATTTTAATTTTGATTTTGAGCAAAAGGGAGCGCACAAGATATTCTGAATTGTTGAACTGGAGCAACAAAATATTTCTTGGGCACTTGATCTTTAGTACGTACATGATGCAAACGGCTCGGCCTAGCAGTTGATCTCCATATTGCTTACTGAAAAACTTCGATTTGCTTTTGAATATCTAAGCCAAGTCATCAGGAATCCCCACACTAGAGCTTTTGTCTCTCTTATGCGTCCTGTGCTTGTTGCCATATTACTGCTTTCAGCATCGCGATGTAGCAGTTGAATGTTTATAGCTCAACTTCTCCGCAACTTTTCTGTTTTCAGCTTCTTGCTCTGCTCTCTGTGTCTCGGTCTAGCAGCTCAATACCCCCACATCGAAGATGTTAATTTTCTCTGTCCCATCTTACCACTGCCGGAGGCATCTCTCACCTGCTAAGAAAAGAAAGAAGTGGCTCAAGTAGTTAGAAAGGTGGTGAAAGAAAAGGGGTGAGCAGTGTAGGTAGGGAGATTGATCGTCACTCAAATATACTAATATTTTCCTGGTGCCTAGATGCACAAATAAATGTGTACAGGGCAAGACAGGGTCGAACCACAAAGATTGAAGGACTAATAATTCAGTTTAAATGTATGACAGAAAGTAAATGTAGCAAAACACAAAAGTAACACTAGGGGGGAGTTTAGGTTGATTAACGAATTAATCAACTCAGAATTGGGAGCTAACAAGATAAATAATTAAAGCAATTATCCAGGGCATGAAAGTAAAACACAATCGGGGGCAAGATATCAAAACAGTGTCAAGATCACGAAAATAAGAAGAGTCAATAAAAGCAAATAAAGATTCAGATAAGGAAGGATCTTAGCAAGGAGTGTTCTCGGGTTGTTTCTAGGGCTAGATAATCATCGGCTCAAGGATATTCTATTCTCATGTCGTAGACATGCTATAGGGGTCTATCACCTCCCCACACTGTCACTGCTAAAGATATGACCTAGACACCTCGCCATCCTTCTAGGCACCTCCTCACACTGTCACTGCTAAAGAGGTAGCCTAGACACTTCGTCATCCTCCCAGCACCTCCCTACACTGTCACTGCTAAAGAGGTAATCTGGGGCTGGAAAATGACAGACAAGCAAATACAAACATGGAGTTTATGATGAATGATTTGGCCTCTTAACTAATCCTTACAACCCTTGAACCACCCTTTGCTAAGATAAAGAAGTTTAGCTACTCATAAATGGAGATGAACAGTAGGTAATAAATAACATGCAATGAAATAAAAGGAAAAGGCTTAGAAGGAACCGTAGGATGAATTAATAATTCAAAGGAGAAAAGCTTGCTCCTTTTACAAAAATGGCGGTTGCTCCAAAAAACCAAGAAAACAAATCCCCAAAAACTAGGGTAAAAGATGGAGTGATGTATTAATGTCTGTCCCCTCACAAAAACCCTAAAACTATGCTTATATAGCCTAACAACCTACTAGGGGACAAAAACAGCTAAGGAAGAAAGTGACAGCCCATGACACATGTCCTTTAGAAGGAATATTCTTAGAATCTCTTGGGAACGCCTGACAGCTTCTAGAAATGCAGGGAATCCCGTAGGAATCTTTGAAGATGCTTCTCTTTGGTTTCGTTTAAGAGAAGATGCAGAATTGTCGCGGCCTTGAGATAACTCACTGGTCTGGTTCGCGTCGAGGTCTTGACAACGATCTGGTCTTCTAGGCCTTGAAGCTGGAAATCCTCAGAAATACTCCAAAAATGTTTCTTTTCGATCTTTTCCTTCTTTTAACGCTAATCTGCAATAAAGATTGAAATAAGGGTCAAATAGCAAGATCAAGCCCCCGAAAGGGCTAGAAAAGAGGGTAAAATTGAGGTCATGAAACGTGCTATTAAACATCCCCACACTGCCCCAATGCTCGCCCTCGAGCATTAACAAAATTGGAAAACTACCTCATTCAATAACATACATCTTCAACACCCAACACACAGAATAGACATGACATCCGACAAACTATACCCGACCATAACAAATCTAGATCTAGAAAAGCACCTGCATCTGGCTGATAGAATAACGACCCTACCAACCAAACTTTCCCAGACCAAGCCTATTCACCAGTAGTCCTCACCTAGATATGTGTTTGCACTCATACTCAGAATAAAATAAGTGTTTAGGCTATCACTCAAGAATGCAAATAACACAGCACAGGCAGAGTTTGCACGTCAATCCGAGTACTATAGAACACAAGCATGGGCAATCAACGATCGGAAAAATAACGCATCAGCAAAAAGAAAGAAAATGGGTGGAATGAGCTAGAAATGTGGAAGAGAGAAACAGGAGATGAACAGAAGAGAAATGAGGGGAGAAAAGAAGGAAAGAAAAGAAAGGACCAGATAGAACCTGGTTGGGATTCCTTGGCTTAGGAAAAAGGTGAAGTGACAAGGCAGCGCTCGTCGAGGGCATGATGATGCAGCTGAGGCGAGGGCTAGACAAAGGATTCTTTTTCTTGGGCAGGAAGTTCTTCTCTTGATGCGGTGCTAGATCAGGTTCCTTTGTTCGCATTTGCCCCCTTCTTTTATTTTGATTCTTTTATTCTATTTTTTTTTATTTTTTTGATTTTTTTTTAGAAGAATGGGCACGAACCTTTCTGGCTTTTGATTCTCCTGGGCATGAAACTTTTGAATTTTTTTTTGGTTCTTGCCCTAGATCTGCATCCAGCATCGATGATTGACTTCTTCGGGTTCCCCACACTTGAACTTTTCTGGGGCTCGATTCTTCTTAGAGTGGATTAGGGCTGACGAATTTTGATTTCTGCTTTTCTTGCCCTAGATCTCTACTTTCTGCGCTGAAGTCTTAACTTTCTCTGCTTCCCCACACTTGATCTCGTCTGCACATCCTTTGGATGTCTAGCCCTTGACGTTACCCTCAACAATCGCTACCTCACCTGCAAAGGAAAAAGTTCAAATGGTCAGGAAAGAATATGAAAAGAGGGGAATGTCGGGGGCATGAAAAGAGAAAAAGAAGAGAGGGAGAAAAGAAAGAAAAAAGACATTGATGCGAAGTTTTTCGTCATATCTAAGCTTTCCCATGTCTAACAATGACTATACCCAGGGATATTATACAAACCTAGACTATGCCTAGCTAAGCATTTTTACTCAGAAATAAAGGGCATGAAGCTAAAAAATGCTCACGGGTTCAAACTGTGACTACTGGTGTCTAGGGTAAGATTGGATATAAGGGCTAGCAGGTCTAGAAATGCATGTTCATGCATAGATGCGATGAATGTCATATTTCTCCTATGCATTAAAAGTCAAAAATGAGGGTTTGAAAACTGGCAGTGGGAAAATTTCCTAGCAAAGCTGAAAATAAAATCCAAATTATTTTTTGAAAAATCCAAAAAATATACAATCATGCAACAAGCGTGAAAATAAGCATGCAAACATGCAACAAAGCACATAAATAAATAAATCCCTCCCCACACTTAGGCAGCGCATTGTCCTCAATGCGGGAAGGGCATTCAAAAGGATTTCAAGAAAAATAAAAATAGTACAGTACAACCAAAATAAAAGAAAGTAGTAAAAATTGTTCAAATCCCTTATCGAGGGCAAGAAAAATATAAGGGAAGGAGAAAGAGGGGAACGACATATGAGATGCCTCTAGTGCGGCCTGTTTAATCGTCGGGACCTCGACGTGTACTGACGATCTAGGGCTGGTCAGGTGGGTCTGCCTTCAGGGGGTGGAAACCTTTATGGAACAGCTCCAATCTGTGGTCATGCACTTTAGAAATGAGGCCCGTGTCCATACTCTGAATCGCGACCACGCCATGATCATACACTTTCTTGACAAGGTAGGGGCCAGTCCACCGAGGCTTCAACTTTTTGCAAAAGAGCCTAAGCCGAGATTTATAAAGTAAAACATGTTGTCCAGTAGCAAAGGTCGTAGGAGAGAGCAACCTATCGTGACGAGGCGTCTTGCCCTTGATCGTGTCACGGGTAGGATATAGAGCTAGATTGACATTGGGTATCTTGCCCTCGACAGTTCATACAGTGGCAGGATATGGAGCTAGATTGATATTGGGTATCTTGCCCTCGACAGTTAATACAGTGGCAGGAGTTAGGGCGAGGGGTTTCGTAGCCTCAAGAGTGGTCACGATGACAGCTGGAGTCGCTACCAAGGTTTTGGGGGTAGGAGGAGTGCAAAGGGTAGGGGCTAGTGTCAAGGACATGACGTCCAGAACATCAGGAAGAGGAGAAATAACATGAGGAGAAGTGATAATAGAATTCTCCTCCCAAGCATCAACGACTTCATGCAACTTAGTTGGAATCTTAAGTGTCAAGGCCAAGACGTCCAGTGCTGTGGGTGGGATACTCCTGTCTAGGGCAAGCTGCAGACAATCATCAAGAGCAAGTTCACAAACATTAGTAGCAAGAGGGTCAACAATATCAATGAATTTTACGCTTGAAAATTTAGTGGGGTGTCTCATATTGTCAAGCATATTGAACTTGATGGTCTCGCCGTCGAACTCTAGAGTAATGGAGGCGTCATGGACGTCGATCTTGGCCCTGGCGGTCCTAAGGAATGGTCTGCCCATGAGCATGTCCGAGGCCTTGACAGAGTGGGCATTCTCCATGTCAAGAACGTAGAAGTCAGCTGGATATATGAAATCTCAAACCTGGACCAAGACGTCCTCCACGACTCCCTTGGGACGGATGACGGATTTGTCAGCTAGTTGGATCGTGGTCCCGGTGGGCTTGAGGTTTTCAAGGCCTAGACTGTTGTATATCGTCAAGGGCATGACGTTGATACCTGCACCAGAATCACACATAGCTCTACCAATATCAGTAGTACCGATTTTACATGGAATGGAGAACATACCTTAATCCTTGCACTTCGGTGGTAGCTTTTGCTGCATTGCGGTCGTGGCATTCCCACCTACACAAATCTTTTTCACACCTATCATGTTACACTTGTTAGCACACCAATTTTTCAAAAAATTAGCATAACGAGGAATATTTTTAATAGCCTGCAGCAAGGAGATGTTAACTTGCACTTTGTTAAACATCTCAAAAATCTCATGGTCTTCATCATGCTTCTTAGAGTTGACTAGCCTTTGAGGGAAAGGTGGCTCAAGGATTTTATGGATGTATTCTTGAGTGAACTCATCTGACTCATCACTCTTTTTTGGAGAGCCCCTTGGAGATGGGATGCGGTCTACCATGACATCATTAACTTCGAGTTTCTTTACCGGAAGTTGCTTTTCCTCTGTCTTAGTCTCGACAGTTTGTTCAGTGTCGAGGCCTGGATGCGCAAACTCAGATATTTCAGCATCTAGGCCTAGATGCTGAGGTATTGTCGAGGGCAGTTGAGTGTCGTTGAGGAGTGTCATGGCACATACGTTATGCCTCAGGTTGGCTTCTGTATGCTCAGGAAGTTTGTCCCCATTCTTCATTTCTTTCATTTCGGCAGCCATGATACTCATTTGCTTTTGCAAATTCGCAACAACATTCTTGAGATAAGATGCTTCATCAACTGGCGGGACGGTGAAGGTCTGACCTTGAGGAGGTTGATGTTGGTATTGGTTGTTGTGGTAACTAGGCATGGGCATGAAGTTCTGCATGTTGAAGGGAGGAGGGTTATTTCCATACTGATGTTGTTGTTGCTGCTGGCTAGGGCCGGATGACTGAGGGTTAGGAACCCATCCTGGATTTTGTTGTTTCCAGCCCTGGTTATAGTTCTGACCATACGGGGCCTGGATGTACTGACCAGCGGCATTGACTTGGATTTCATCTGGAATATGGGGGCAAGCATCAGTGGCATGATCCATAAAGTTGCATATTTGGCAGGCCTTGACAGGTGCAGATTGCCCTGCCATAAAATTCTGGAACATCCCTGTGAGGGTGGATAGCTGATTTTGTAAGGCAGCCACTTGGACATCTTGGCCTTGATTGTTGCCACTGTCAGGTGTGGCATTCTTGGCCATGAGTTCTATAGTTGCTTTTGCAGTGGCTGGAGTGAGAGCAGTCAGAGATCCGTTGGTAGTAGCATTAAGTAAGGCCTTATCGTGGGCTTTGAGACCACAGAAATACTGAACAAGGGCATGCTCCGTAAGGTTGTGGGAGGGGCAGCTAGATTGAATTTTCTGAAATCTCTCATAATACTGGGCAAGATTTTCTTCCTTTTTCTAGGCTATGGAGATAAGTTGTTTGCGCGTGGTATTGGCTATCGAAGTTGGATAATAATTCTCGATGAAGATCTTAGACATCTCTGCCCAAGAATGAATGGATCTTGGTGGAAGGTCATAATACCAATCGAGGGCATCATCCTTAAGAGACCACTGGAAGGAGCGCAGCTTGGCTTGCTCGATGCTGACGTTGGGAGGTTTCATGGCCTCGCAAATAGAGTGGAGCTGTTGAAGATGGCGGAGTGCATTTTCCTTGACAACCCCTCGAAAAGTTAGAAGGTGATGCATAACGGCTGATTTCAAGGTCCAGTCATGAGGGACAGTGGGTCAGACAATGTAACTACTCGACATATCGAGGGTTGCATTGAATTGGTCAATGGTCTGTTAGTGTGGAGGTGGTAGATCTGCCATATTGGGTATCTCGGGGTAGACGAACTCCTCGTCGTCGAGGGCAAGATGGAAGATCGATGTCTTGGTGCAGATCTCCTAGTCATACAAATAAAAGAGAGAAATTAGTACCGTTCAATCCCCGGCAACGGCGCCAAAATTTGATCGTCACTCAAATATACTAATATTTTCCTGGTGCCTAGATGCACAAATAAATGTGTACAGGGCAAGACAAGGTCGAACCACAGAGATTGAAGGACTAATAATTCAGTTTAAGTGTATGATAGAGAGTAAATGCAGCAAAACACAAAAGTAACACTAGGGGGGAGTTTAGGTTGATTAACGAATTAATCAACTCAGAATTGGGAGCTAACAACATAAATAATTAAAGCAATTATCCAGGGCATGAAAGTAAAACACAATCGGGGGCAAGATATCAAAACAGTGTCAAGATCACGAAAATAAGAAGAGTCAATAAAAGCAAATAAAGATTCAGAAAAGGAAGGATCTTAGCAAGGAGTGTTCTCGGGTTGTTTCTAGGGCTAGATAATCATCGGCTCAAGGATATTCTATGCGCATGTCGTAGACATGCTATAGGGGTCTATCACCTCCCCACACTGTCACTGCTAAAGATATGACCTAGACACCTCGCCATCCTTCTAGGCACCTCCCCACACTGTCACTGCTAAAGAGGTAGCCTAGACACTTTGTCATCCTCCCAGCACCTCCCCACACTGTCACTGCTAAAGAGGTAATCTAGGGCTGGAAAATGACAGACAAGCAAATACAAACATGGAGTTTATGATGAATGATTTGACCTCTTAACTAATCCTTACAACCCTTGAACCACCCTTTGCTAAGATAAAGAATTTTAGCTACTCATAAATGGAGATGAACAGTAGGTAATAAATAACATGCAATGAAATAAAAGGAAAAGGCTTAGAAGGAACCGTAGGATGAATTAATAATTCAAAGGAGAAAAGCTTGCTCCTTTTACAAAAATGGCGGTTGCTTCAAAAAACCAAGAAAACAAATCCCCAAAAACTAGGGTAAAAGATGGAGTGATGTATTAATGTCTGTCCCCTCATAAAAACCCTAAAACTATACTTATATAGCCTAACAACCTACTAGGGGACAAAAATAGCTAAGGAAGAAAGTGACAGCCCATGACACATGTCCTTTAGAAGGAATATTCTTGGAATCTCTTGGGAACACCTGGCAGCTTCTAGAAATGCAGGGAATCCCGTAGGAATCTTTGAAGATGCTTCTCTTTGGTTTCGTTTAAGAGAAGATGCAGAATTGTCGCGGCCTTGAGATAGCTCACTGGTCTGGTTCGCATCGAGGTCTTGACAACGATCTGGTCTTCTAGGCCTTGAAGCTGGAAATCCTCAGAAATACTCCAAAAATGCTTCTTTTCGATCTTTTCCTTCTTTTAACGCTAATCTGCAATAAAGATTGAAATAAGGGTCAAATAGCAAGATCAAGCCCCCGAAAGGGCTAGAAAATAGGGTAAAATCGAGGTCATGAAACGTGCTATCATAGATTAAAAAAACAAGAAAAAAGATAACAAAGAAAAGTGCAAAGTTCCTAATCACATCATTGCTTTCCCATGTCTAAATATGTCTATACCCTAGGGGTCTCATGCAAATTCAGTTAGCACACAAATCATTGCATCTACTCAGAAATAAATTACGGCATGGAAGCTGAAAACACTCACAGGATAAGAAATATTGATTGCAAGCAGCTAGGGCAAGACATAGTCATAAGAGCTAACAGGCAATATGGTGTGCAAGTGGTTTTGGTGCAGTGGGTGAAGTTTCTGTGTGAAGTGGGCCTACTCTGTGCATTTCATCAAAGGTGAGTTTTAAAAAACAGGGGTAGTGTAAACAGTTAAAAACTATTTGAGGAAAAATTCCAAATCGGGGAAAAAACATGCAAGTGAAAGACAAACAGTCATGCAATAAGATAATAATCAAACAGTCATGCAAACATGCCAGAAATGCACACAAAACATATCACAAAAATATGAAACCCTATCCCCACACTAAAGCAAAACACCTGCCTCGGTGTGGAGGAAGGAATCAAACAAAACGGAGTTCAAAGGGAAGAGAGAAAGGGGAAAGGAAGTTGTTCACCGCAGAATTAAAGTACAAAATTGAGCCCGAAGGCAAATAGAGATGAGTTTAGGGGAGAGGATCAAGGACTAGTAGGAGGTCGCAGCCTCGAAGCTAGCTCATCAGGGAGGTTCTGGAGAAGGGAGAAATCATGGGTTAGAAAATAAAAAATAAAAAAATAAAAAGGAAAATAAAATAAAAAGGGAATAAAGAAAATAAGGAGAAAGGAAGAAATGTGGGTTGCTTCCCAAAAAGCATCGTGGTTAGTGTCTCGGCCTAGACGTTGGTAACCAGTATCAGAGCTGGTCGTCGCAAAGTCCTCTTGATTATTAGAACACCCATGCATGTGCATCTTCATTTGAAGTCTATTCACTCGGATTGACATTGCAAATTTAATTTTTTTGCTATGTTTATTGCATTTTTAGGAGTGTAAACACATAGCCTTGTTTTCTGAGCGTAAGCACAAACACTAATATATGGTGAGGATTGCTTACAGTTGCATGTCAGGGGAAAGTCTTGTCCTTGAGGTCGTTATTTCTTGAACAAGACATAGACGTTATCTAGACTTGTATCAATCATGTTTATATAACGAAAAATTGAACGAACATTCTTTCAAAAAAATGTGTATACTTGAATGGGTTTTCACTTAAACAAAGAGGCCATTTTCGTTCCAAAAAACTTGGGGGCAAGCCGAGGGTTAAATGTAGGAATACACAATGTTTCTCACATTATCATTTGCTCTCTTTTTTCCATCTGTTGCTGCTTTCGTGTTTATTTCCTTCCTATTTTCAAGATATAGATACGCTTCAGTAGAATCATGCCTCAACCATTGGGTCTTCGATAAAGAAATCGTTGTAATGCCCTCGCCTTGGATTTCCATCTAAATCCAATCAACAAACGAATGGAGAACGTTACCACTCCTCAATCATGGGTCTTCGATGAAGGAATCGTTGTAAAGCCCCCACCTTGGATTTTCATCAAAATCCAATCAACATCGAATGGAGAACGTTACCACTCCTCAACCATGGGTTCTCGATACAGAAATTGTTGTAATGCCCTCTCTTTGGATTTTCATTAAAATCCAATCAACAATCGAATGGAGTACGTTACCACTCCCAAATCAAATTCAAGGGGCAGATCACGCTCCCTTACGTTCAAATCAACTTCAGTTCGCATGGTAAGTTTGAGGTAAGACTTACTTTCCTTTCACACCCATTTTCCAAAAAAAAACATCACTCTGCACCCATTAACATAAGCGGTTCGTCCCCACACATTGTCTTTTAAATTTGTGTAAGCGGTTCGTCCCCACACAATATCTTTTAAATTTGTGTAAGCGGTTCGTCCCCACGCAATGTCTTTTAAATTTGTGTAAGCGGTTCGTCCCCATACAGTGTCTTTTAAATTTGTGATTGGTCACGTCTCCACATCTTGTCTGTTTAGTGTTGTGATAGGTCACGCCCCCACATACACCAATGTCTTTTAAATTTGTGATTGGTCACGTCCCCACATCTTATCTGTTTAGTGTTGTGATAGGTCACGCCCCCACATACACCTTGTCATTTAAAAGTTGTGATTGGTCACATCCCCACATCTTGTCTGTTTAGTGTTGTGTTCAGGTCACGTCCCCACATCGTCGTCTTTAAAAGTTGTGATTGGTCACGTCCCCATAGCTTGTCTATTAGTGTTATGATAGGTCACGTCCCCACATACACCATGTCTTTTAAAATTTGCGTAAGCGGTTCGTCCCCACGCCTTGTCTTTTTAGTTTGTGTAAGTGGTTCGTCCCCACGCTATGTCTATCAAATTCACATAAGCAACACATCCTCATTATCAAAGAAGACCACATCTCCTCATTATCAGAGAAGATCATCAGACATCCTCACTATTAGAGACATTTCCCTCAAAAGGTATGTTACTATTGACCAACATCAGACCGAAGGTACGTTACCACTTTATTTTTTTGTACAGTAAGTTCGCGGAGGTGCAATACCCCCACTTACCACTTTATTTTTTCGCACAGTAAGTTCGCGGAGGTGCAATACCCCCATTTACCCCCTTATTTTTCGCACAGTAAGTTCGCGGAGGTGCAATACCCCCACTTACCACTCTATTTTTTGCACAGTAAGTTCGCAGAGGTACAATACCCCCACTTACCACTTTAAATTTTCGCACAGTAAGTTCGCGGAGGTGCAATACTGATTGATTGTTTATTTTCTATGTTTTATTGTCTCTTTTATTATTAATTGAGATAATAATTATGCTACTTTGAGCCCTTTCCCTTCCTTTGTGGTTTTACAGGTTTAATATATGTTGAAGAAGAAAAAAGAATGAAAAGGCCAAAGAAAAGAGCAAAAATGATCAATTGGTATTGAGCAGATTTTCCAGACGCATTTCCAGCTCCATCCCTAGGCCTTGGGATGGATCAACTGCGCTTGTAGATTTCTGGGCAGTCCGACCATGAATTTGCGCGCCAAGGAATTAAATATTTCTCAGTGCTTTTCTTGTCTCCTGGGCGTGCTTGACAGCTTCTCATCTCCCCAACCTCGTGTTCCTTCCTTTCTTGGCTCAAGAATGTCTTGGAGACTTCATAGAGCACTAAGGAACATCTCTTCTTAAATATTTACAAGAATATATTCTTATCCCCTCCTTGTATTTGGAGCTGCATGCTTACCATTATTTTATCTTTGAGTGCTTGCTCCTTGGGAGAACAAGAAGAAGAGAGAGGCTGTGCTTTAGATAGAGGTGGCTGTCGTCTAAGACAAGGGGGAGGAGAATGTTTAGCATGCTTACAAGTGACAAATGCCTTAAAGACTATGCATTTTGAAGGATGTGTTCACTTGGGAATATTTTATTCTATTGTGTTGCTCCCCTTTGCTGCCATTTAATTGAAGAAGCTTTAGCAGAAGGAGGAGGCGGGAGAGGAAGAGAGGGGAACGGAAGAGAGAAGCTAGTTCTCTCATTTGTATTATTTTCCACTTTTTCATGTATTTTCCCTTTTAATTCTAGTTTGCTGTTTTGATTGGAGTTGTAATTAAATCCTCCAATTCCTGGTAGGGATTGAGAGGTTTACAATTCCAGTATGTTTTGAGATTTTGTTGTTCTTAATATAAATGATTTTCGTATTTCTTCCTCTTCTCATTTTAATGTCAATTTATTCTTGTTGGATTTAGGCTTAACTACCCTATGTTTTAACTTGAGTAATTACAGTAGAATTCTCTGATGTCAGTGTGATCCTGCATTAAGGGAAGCATGAGTAGACAACTAGTAACTAATAGGCATAAGAGTTGCCATTAGAAGCTAGGAGAAGGAAAGAATAGGTTTTGGGCTGAGTAAGTCCATCCCAAGGCCTTGGGATGGGTCTCCCGGATCTTAATCAACCGCCTAGCAGTCCTACAAGCGGGCTGGTTCCTTTGCTGGTTTTCTTGGGTGACAGCCTTGCAACCCAGTGGGGTAGTGTAGGGGTGTTATTCGGTTTTCCGAAACCGAAACCGGAAAACCGAATTTCACTATTCGGTTTTCCGAACACCCCTAAATGGAAAACCGAACCGAAACCGAAATAATTTCGGTTCGGTTTTCCGAAACCGAAATTATTTCGGTTTCGGTTCGGTTTTCCGTTAAAAACCGAATTTTTAAAAAAAAATTAAAAAAATAAAAAACGAAAATTAATTTAAAAAACATGAAAATTAAGAAAAGAGGAAGCGTCGAAGGCTGAAGGAAATAAATTGTGACCCATCCATCCAACCCAATTAAATTCTTAAATCAAATCACCAAAAAAACCAATTAAATCAAAATCAATCTCAATCCTGCCTTCCCCTGCCAAACTAATTACCAAAAATTCAATCCACCATCATCCTGCCTTCCCCTGCCAAACTAATTACCAAAAATTCAACCCAACCACAATCCAAATCAGAAAAGAAAGAAAGGAGAGAAGAGGGAAGACCGGAGCCGGAGCCAACCTTTGCCAAAAAAAACCATTCAAGCCACGCCGCCGCCACAACCCCGTCGCAATCGCCACCATCATCACGCAGCCGATCAAACACCGCCAGAGCCAGCCGCACCCACTACCGACCCCGCCGCACCTAGCCACCTCCGCAATCACTGCCTCGGCCGAACCCAGCCACGCCACCGCCCTCAACCCGCCACAACCAACGCCCGCACTCAACCCTCGCCGGCCATGAATCAAGACCAAGTACAAAGGAAAAGAAAAGGGAGAAGAGAAGGAGAAATAAAAGGAAAAGGGAAGTAGCCGTTTGACAGAAAAAAAGAAAAAAGGGAGAAGAGAAGAGGGCTGCGTGCTGCAGCCCTTGAATTGGAAAAAGGAAATGAAATTGGGGAAGGAAAGATGAGGGCTGTGTAAAATGGCCAAAAGAAAAAGAATAAGGGAGAGTGAGGTTGGGCTCCGACGTCGTTTACTAAAAGAGAAATTCGGTTATTTCGGTTAACCGAATTTTTCGAAATCAATATCCGAAACCGAACCGAAATTTATTTCGGTTTTCCCATAACCGAAACCGAATTTTCCGAAACCAAAATTCCGAAACCGAATAGGCGAAATTTCGGTTTCGGAATTTCAGAAATCGGTTTTCCAAAAACCGATTAACAGCCCTAGGGTGGTGGACCAGTACGCTTAGGATCGTTAAGGAGGGTTTGGGTCATTTGAATAGAGTGTCTCTTTTAAATGACCAATTAAGGGGCGACTTGGAGGTCTAATGTGTCATTGGCCTCTATAACATCTCTATGAAATCGTTTTGAAAATGTATTTGTCAATGATTAACAGCTTGGAATTGTTACCTCAACAGATCTCCTACCAGGAGTATTTCTCTTATCATTTCACTTTCTTTGTCTTTACTATTTTCGTATTTTATTTACTGTTTTTATTTAGAGCATGGCAGACTCATCTCAAGGCCTTGAGATGAAGCTGCCATGTCTCATGTTTTACTTTATTTTCTTGCCATTTATTTTCAGCACTACTTTCACCTCACCCTTTGTTTCCTTCAGTTTGATTTGGTTGTTTGCAGGAGAATAAATATTAGGCCGATAGTCCCTGTGGATCGATCCTCTTACCGCTGTGCACAATCCTTTTTGTTACTAAGTGATAAGTTGTAATTTATTTTTGATTGGATTCGACACCCCATCAAATTTTGGCGTCGTTGCCGAGGATTATTTGTTAAACTAATGTTTGTTTTTCTATGTTTATGACCAGATCAACTGATGAATAACTGAGTCTAGTCCAAGACTATAAAGATGGACGCTCCATGGGAGGCAACCCACTTCCCAGGTCATGTGGAGGCCAAGATCCCCTAACATTTCAGTTCACATACCACCCCCGCTATCAAATCAACATCAGAACAAAGGTATGTTACCCTCAATCAATATCCGAGCGAAGGTACGTTACAACTCTCATTTACAAAATTCCGTCATTTAAATTCATATCTAAATACTCCTCCTTGAGCGACTACTTTCCCGTCTATCTAAAATACTCCTCCTTGAGCGACTACTTTCCCGTCTATCTAAAATACTCCTCCTTGAGCGACTACTTTTTACTGTTTTCAATCTTGACCCCTGTCTTGGCCAAGCCTTTGACCAAGACTGTTTTGAACTATTTAATTGCTTTTGCTTTTGTTTTAATTTTCAGATTCAACCAACCAAATTCAGTGACGAGGAAGTCAACCAAGAACTATAAATCTCCAGAAGTCTCTGTGGACGATCCTCTTACCACCATCTACAAGTTCCTTGTGGACAAGTGATAAGTTGTATTTCTACCCCTTTTTCATATCTATTATACACTTATATTTGACGTGTTCGACGCGCGATCAGCGACTACTTTTCCACATACCATAACTAAATACTCCTCCTTGAGCGACTACTTTCCTGTCTTACATTCCTGTCTATCTAAAATACTCCTCCTTGAGCGACTACTTTCCTGTCTATCTAAATACTGCTCCCTGAGCGACTATCTTTCAATTCATGCATAAATCCCGCATCTCAACCGGTCAGGATGTATTCAAAACATGGTAAAGACTTGGGGCAACCGTCTTTACTGCTTATCAAAAATTTCAGTTACACTGTATTTTTTATCAGACAGTAAAGAGGGGGCAACTGTTGCTACCCGAATTTTGACTTACGTCATAACTTTTTTCATTTTATTACATGTCGCATTAATAGCCCGTTTACGTCAAATTTCAATCAATTTTTTATCATGGACTATTTGTTTTAATATTTTACGTCATTTCACGTCTTTTGAATTTTTCGTATTTTTCTCGTATTTTCGACTAAACCGTATTTTTCGATTTTCGTCACCTCATTTTAGTATTTTTACGTTTACTGCATTTAATAGCTCATCTAGGTCAAATTTCTGTCGATTCTTGGTCCTAGGCTAGTTTGTTTAATATTTCGTATCATTTCGTGTCTTCTCATTTTTTTCGTACTTTCGACTGTCTTTACGCGAACTTCTATCGGTCCCGAGTAAGTTTCCCGGGACTGTGGGTCGGATGCGTAATTTCTTTAATTGATAATTACGTACTATTTTTCTCATTCACGCCATCGAGCTTGGTTTCGTTCAATTTTTGTCGTAAGGACATTTATTTTACGTCCGAACTTTTAACATTTCCGAAAGAGAAAATAAATACGTTAAATCAAGTTTTGTATTTCTTTACTGTATACTAGTTTTCTCGTCTTATTTTTCTGCCCGTCGTGGTTTCCTCGGCTCGGATTTATTTTTATTTTTCGTACAAATTCACTCGTACCAAAATATCTCGTTCGTATCCAAAAACATAGGCAATTAATGCATGTTTATCTAAAATCACCTCAACTTTCTTCCTAGCTAGCCTCGCCGACTCCCCTTTGATCATTACAAACATCTCCTCGACAATCCTAGACCACACAAGCCCAAACTTGGTCACCAAGCCGGCCGTCCTTATCTTTCCACCTCCCCCGACAATTCTCGGCCAAGCAATGCCCTTAATCAACTCATAAATTGCTCAAACTTGTTTTAAATGCTTAGTTTACGTGCTAATTTCATTTCCCTTGCTTCAATTTGATTGCATGATGTCTTGACTAATTAATAGCTTAATATGCATGTTAAATAGCTTGCTTTTTTCTTTGTAAAATTTGCTACTGCTTTCCTTCGAAATGCTTGCTGTTTTTATGGGAATGAATTGCTGCCATGTTTAAGGTCTTAGGGGTATGATTGAAATGACTTTTAAAGCTTAAAGTGTCACCTTGGTCGCCGGCCATGGCGCCGGCGACGTGATGAGGAAGAAGAAGGCTTCTAGAGAAGGAAAGGAAAATAGAAAGGTGATGGGCTTGGCCTTTGCCAAGCCCATTTGTTTTAAATTAAAAGGTTTGGGCTTGGATTAATTCCAAGCCCAATTTTTGTTGTCCAAAAATCAAACATGGGCCTAAGCCCGGCCCATTAAATTTTTCGTATGTTTAAAACGTGCATTATTTTCGTGTTTTATTTAAATGTTCGTATGCCATGATTATTTATTTATGCCACGTTTAATAAATCGTATGTTTAAATCATATGCTTGTTTAATATTTCGTACAAATGCTTTAATTATTTATCGCAATTGTTGTAATAATTAATTAATGCTTTTAATTATCTATCGCAATTGTTGCAATAATTAATTAATGCTTTTAATTATTCATCTCAATTGTTGTAATAATTAGTTAAATGCTTTCATTAATTATCCCAACTTGTTGTAATGATTCAAGAATCGACTTATTGTAATAATTGGTTAGATTAATTATTCCGACCTCCAATTTGTAATAATTAAATAAGTAGTTATTATTATCAACTGTTGGTTTGTAATAAATAGTTAAGTAGCTAAAAATCGTGTATGTTGTTATACCTACGTATTTATTATTTGTTGCTAACCACGGTTTTGAAGAGATGGATCGATTGGGGCTCGTCGAAAATGTATGTTTATTAGAAATGTCAAAATTGCAATTATACCGAATGCAGGACACCCTAGTAGGCGTTAGAACCTCCCATTCGTATGCATGGCATATAGAATTGCTAAAACAAATAAAATCAACTCCCATGCTTACGTGTTCACGTCACTTACTTTTTATGCCATGAAATTAATTGTCATACATTGATACACGAGCATGGTGGTTCCCATACCACGCAAAATATGTGTGCATACATTAAATCGGTACCTTGTTAGTTTTGCCATGATAGATCACGTAGTAATTAAGTCATGCATGGCCCAGTGATAAGGGGGGAACGTCCGCTCTAGCATCGAGAAAAAATGGTAACCCCATCCCTCGAACCCAAACGGAAATAACAAGTCCCGAATGCTAAGATGTAACGTCACCTTGGAGAGCCCAAATCACATGTAAAAATATTTTTCTCAAAACACCTCGCATACCGGTAACCTTTTTTAAAGGATGTGACTTGGGTGCCTAACACTTTCCCAAGTCCATAAATACGACCTCGAACTGTTGTTTTTTGGTTTAGACCATTTGTGCCTTAGTTTATTTATTTTTATGCCATGACGATTAGGTTCCCTAAACCTTAGAAAATTAGGGTGGCGATTTCATTTTGCATGATGTTAAGACAAGTCCAACGCTTGTCTCGCATTGTGGCCCGTCCCGAACCTTTACTCTTTTTCAACGAAAAAGGGAGTGCGACATTACTCTACTTGTATAATTTGCTTTCATGATGATCACAAGAACAATTTGTGTAACTAACTTAAGAAATTTAATAATCTTGATATAATTTGATTGAATGATTGATATCAGTAGGCAGTAGTAGCACTACACCAAAGAGTAAAACTTAGGTACATCATGATGTAGGTACATCATGATGTAGGATGATGACACGTATTTAAAAGTATTAAGAATAGTGGTATTCTACTACTATTTGGGGCACGTGTCATCATCTTAGATCATGATGTAGGTATATAATGATGTACCTAAGTTTTTTCCCTACACCAAACACTTGAATTGCTTTTGTGTGGTAAAGGTTAGTTAGTTAGTTCGTTGGTCAACCAATTCAAATTTAGAAAAAATACCCCTTTTGAAACAATTATTACCATTTAAGTCCCCTTTTTTGAGTGATTCTTCAACATTATTTAGTGGCAATTGTTGGAATGGAACAAGAAAACTGGTGAAGAGAATCACCTGTTGTGTCCAAAATGACCAGTACTGATAGGTTCATCAAGTGTGTTACTGTTGGAGATGGAGCTGTTGGCAAGACTTGCATGCTCATCTCTTACACCAGCAACACCTTCCCCACGGTATGATATGATGCACTACACTTTCCTATGTTTGCTTTCATTTTCGTTCTTCAAACTTAATATCATGCGTAATCGTTTTATTCTTTAGGTTCTGTGCCTAAAGTTTTTCCTTTGTAATTCACCTCTACTCTAATTAATTAATCCCTCAGGCTTATAAAAAAATCACTTGTTAAAAAAAAGAAATATGTATGACTTGACCTTATTTATGTATCAAAAGCAGAGTGGAGCCATAGGGGACTGGACTTGGACCACGGATCGATATACAAACAAACACATTAAGATTGCTCACACAGGAAACGGATAATCTAGTTAACTTGCATTTAGACAAGCGCATTCAAATCATTCACACGGCAAACGGGACATCTAGTCTGGATTCATACAATCACATCAAAATCATTCACAGGCATAATCGAAAAATGTTACCGGGGACCATCTATCACATCTTCATTCGCAACCAGACGAAAAAGAAGAGAGAAACATGCACTCCATGAGAAACATGCACTCCATGGAAAGACGATGATTGGATTAATTGAGTGGCCCAGAACGGAACGAAGTTCAGCAATTCACACGACAACCCAAAATACGTGAATCACAAGGACAACGAGATCGGCAGCATAACCATAACCAATGAGATCTTATCCCACACAACAGCTACAAATGATAAGCGCATTCAAATCATTCACACGGCAAACGGGACATCTAGTCTGGATTCATACAATGGCATCAAAATCATTCACAGGCATAATCGAAAAATGTTGCCGGGGACCATCTATCACATCTTCATTCGCAACCAGACGAAAGAGAAGAAATGAGAAACATGCGCTCCATGGAAAGACGATGATTGGATTAATCGAGTGGCCCTGGACGGAACGAAGTTCAGCAACACTTGTTGAATTTTATTGACCGGTCAACTCATTAATGATTTGAATTTTTAATCTCATCTGTCCAATTTTATTGAACGGTTCAGATTCCTCTAACATGAAAGGTCACGTTTAAGGAAAAATTAGAGGAGTGGTCAACTCATTAATTACTTGAATTTTTAATCTCATCCGTCCAATTTTATTGAACGGTTCAGATTCTTTTAACATGACTGGTCATGTTTAAGGAAAAATTAAAGGAGCTCAATCCGTATGACTTGGCTTTATTTATGTATCAAAAGCAGAGTGGAGCCATAGGGGACTGGACTTGGACCACGGATCGATAAACAAACAAACACATTAAGATTGCTCACACAGGAAACGGATAATCGTTAACTTGCATTTAGACAAGGGCATTCAAATCATTCACACGGCAAACGGGACATCTAGTCTGGATTCATACAATCACATCAAAATCATTCACAGGCATAATCGAAAAATGTTACCGGGGACCATCTATCACGTCTTCATTCGCAAGAAGAGAGAAACATGCACTCCATGAGAAACATGCACTCCATGGAAAGACGATGATTGGATTAATTGAGTGGCCCAGAACGGAACGAAGTTCAGCAATTCACACGACAACCCAAAATACGTGAATCACAAGGACAATGAGATCGGCAGCATAACAATAACCAATGAGATCTTATCCCACAAAACAGCTACAAATGGTAAGCGCATTCAAATCATTCACACGGCAAACGGGACATCTAGTCTGGATTCATACAATGGCATCAAAATCATTCACAGGCATAATCGAAAAATGTTACCGGGGACCATCTATCACGTCTTCATTCGCAACCAAACGAAAGAGAAGAAATGAGAAACATGCACTCCATGGAAAGACGATGATTGGATTAATCGCCCTGGACGGAACGAAGTTCAGCCATTCACAGGACAACCCAAAATACGTGAATCACAAGGACAATGAGATCGGCAGCATAACCATAACCAATGAGATCTTATCCCACACAACAGCTACAAATGGTATTAGCATCAAATCAAAATTAAATTAGAAAAATATCTACAAAAATTTTTAAAAAACTTGAATGTGTTTAAACTTATTAAAAATTAGAAAACAGTTAAAATCGAAAATTTATTTTTAAATCAGAAAAAAAGTGAAATTTAAATTTAGTTAAAATTTTATAATTTTGAAAAAAAGTTCTAGAAACATAAAATAAAAGTTAGAAATATAGAAAATATTATGCCACATGTCTACCAACTAGGTATAAAAGGCAGATAGTGGCTCGCTGGAGCAGAAGCAACCGCAAGCAATAAATACTTGTTTTCTTGTTTTGTGGGTAGAGACTAGAGAGAGAGTTAAAGAGAGAACTAATGGGGAGTTTGCCAAAGTTTGTGATTCTTGGGCTACCATCTGTGGGGCCAGTGAATATGCTGGTGGGTTACAGTCCTAGTGGAGCGGATGAGTTTCAGCTGGGTTCCAAATCATTCAGAGATCATTTCGGAAAGCCGGTCACCAAGTTCCAAGTCGAGCCAGCAGCAAAGAAGAGCAGCGGCGCCGGCGATGGAGATATGGTCCACATCAAGAGTTGTTACAATAACAAGTATTGGGTCAAATCCCAAAACGACTCTGTGCTTGCCGCAACAGCCGAGGAGCCGAACGACGACCAATCCAACTCGGCCTGCACTTTGTTCACGCCGATTATGGACGAAACAAAGACAATGGTGTACTTCAAGCACGTCCATCTTGGACAGGTCGTGGTCCATTCAGACATCGACGGTTACTTACATGTTTCAGCAGCGGGAGTTCACTCGAGCATGCGTTTCACGGATGCGGAACGGCTTGTTATTTTGCCCAAACAAGTGGCATTCAAGTTTGTCGATAATGATACTGTCAAGTATCTCAAGGCCCTCGATGACCATGGTAATCATTTGCGGTTTATAGTGATTGATCCTGCAGATCCGCTGGTGGGGGACGAGATCTCCTACAACTTTGATGGATCCATTAGATTGTGGAACAAGTTCTTTAGAAGGTTTTGGAGGGTTAGTGACTATTGGATTTACCCTGATGCCTTAACTGACGACTCTCGTGCCACTTGGTTCTGGCCGGTGGTAGTTGAGAGGAACGTAATTGCTCTTCGTTCCGTGTCCAACGGCAACTTCTGCAGCAAAGACTCTTCTAGGAATGACTGGCTGAGGTCCTACAGCCCCAACATTACCAAGGAGGCGAGGCTGATTGTGGAGGAACAGGTCGCTTCCAGAGAGATATACAATGTGGTCTATCACTTCTCCGATAGCAGGAGCTATGATGAGAAGACACTGACAATTGCATCCGGGCATGTGTTCAACGGGTCTGAAGTAGAGAACGATGTTGAATTGAAGTTCGTGTACACCGAGACCACCACCAGCACTTGGAGTTCCAGCGTGTCCTTGGAATTGGGTATGAAATACTCCTTCGAAGGCGGCGTCCCCTTAATGTCGAACGCCTCGAGTGAGTTTTCGATGGTACTCACCGGCTCTTACGAGTGGGGGAAGACTAGCGAATCATCCACGCAAGTAGAGACTACGTATAGCGTGAAAGTCCCCGCAAAGACTAAAATGAACGTGAGCTTGCTAGCATCATACGGTAAGCGTGAGATCCCATACTCGTACACCCAGCGCGACACTCTTCTTGACGGCGGAGTGGTTGTCACTCAACAGGATGACGGGAAATACATTGGCACCGGTTCCTACAACTTCCACTATCAGACCGATCAGGTGGAGGACGCCGCAAGCGACAGAACCAACCACATTAAAATGAATCAAATCGCTACTCGCGCTCTACCAAAACAGCCTTAGTTACGACCTCATCAACATTTCTCGAGTTACCTTTTGTTGCTCTTGTGTGCAAATAATGCATGGTACTACTGTGCCATGTCATGTGTGGGCATGTGGACAGGGCTTCCTCCTGGTTTGTTGTCTCATGCTTGATTTTCTTGTTTTCGGTGTGCAAATAATACATGGTACGTACTGACCATGTAGGCATGTAGGGCTTTCCTCCTGGTTTGTAGCCTCATATTTACCTTCCCTCTCTTCTTGTTTTCGTGTGCAATAATACCCAATTGCTAGGGTACTACTTTTAATTACTACACTTTGTTGTTAATGAAATAAGATCAATTATCCAGATTTTTACTCCAAAGAATAGAATGAAAGAGAAAAAATCACTTCATTACCTAGTCTAGGTTTTTATTTAGATCTCATTAACTGGAATAAGTAAGTACATAAACGTTATCGACGATAGCTCCAGTCTAAAACTTTAATCGACCAGCGCTCCATTCAAATTTGAAAATGAATAGAAATTTAATGTGCTTTTTTTTAACAAATCAATGGGCATATAGTTTTATTTTTTATAAACGGGATGATATTAAAAAAATGACACAAGATATATAGCTTTTTAACAAATCAATGGGCATATAGTCTTTCTTTTTTCTATTTTGACATTGCTTATTTTAATACTAATTAATGTTATATTTTTTCTAGCTAAGACCTTTCCATATCCAATTATCACATTAAGAAGTAGAGTTTACATTTTTTTTTATCTTTCTACATGATTAATTTAGTTTCGGTATCGATAAAAAAAATCAATCAAACTCATGTATGATTAACTTAGTTTTTGTGTTCATAAAAGATTTCTAATCAAATCTCTGCATTTATGGAATCTCATATATTTCTTCCCGTGTTTGTAAATTTGATCCAATTGAACTCTACATGACTACTTATTCTAATAATTTTTATACAGTCCATAGTAAATGATGAGTCAAACTTCATGCTAAAAAAATTCTCATTGATCTCACACTATTATAAATGTAAGCCCAAGGGCAAATTGATCTTATTTTGATGATTTAAGACACACAAACTAATTAATATACTAATGCAATTTGAAGTTAAAATGTGTGTAGTTTGCGATCGAACGCATAAGAGGCAACAAATCAAGAATTCGCAAGCTCAAGATCAAGTGTACATTAGGACCATAAATGTGTAAGTATGATTCAACTTAACACTTGATATATGTTCAAAATACCTCAAGAAAAGTTTTCAAAAAGGTTTTGTGCGAAAACAATTTTTTAAAGACGAGTTTAGGAAGTGAAAACTTCCTGGCGGTATGCCGCCAGACATGAGGGAAAAATAAATTTCCCTAGCGAATGAGGCGGCATGCCGCCAGAGCCCAGGAAGACGCGCCAACAGCTATTTTCTCCACTTCCAACGGCTATTTTTGACCCCATGCCTCCTTGTCTGAACCTCTACTCTTTCTACACTATATATACTCATCCTAGATGAGTCTATACATAACAAGGAACTACAAGAAAGCTTTTACAAACTTCTAAACACAAAATCACATTTACAAACCCAAATCCAACATTCTAATTTATGCAAGCTTCTCTTCAAGGTTTTCAAATATTCTTGCATATAATTCTGGGTTTCTTTGGCTTTCTTCTTGAGGTAACTTTGTTCATTTATTGGTGTTAATTTCTGAATCATACATAGTTTATCTGTACACCAATTTGTGTTGCCATTTAATCAATCTCTTGTCAAGTATTCTTGATTGTGATAGGTTGTGATTGAGCCCGGAAAAATCACATTGTAAGGTTTATTGGTTGAGCCCGCAAAAACCAAGGTAATAGGTTTATTGGTTGAGCCCGGAAAAACCAAGGTGTAAGGTTTGAGTTGAACCCGTAAAAACTCAAGGTAATAACGAAGTGGTCGTTGTTCAAAATCCTAAGGGTGAAGCTCTTAGGTAGTGGAGTACAATTCATTGAGGAATTGGAACCACTATATATCCTTGTGTTTTTACATTCTATTTCCGCACTCTAATCCTTACATTTTGTGTTAGAATTTTCTATTTTGACATTGCTTATTTTAATACTAATTAATGTTATATTTTTTCTAGCTAAGACCTTTCCATATCCAATTATCACATTAAGAAGTAGAGTTTACATTTTTTTTATCTTTCTACATGATTAATTTAGTTTCGGTATCGATAAAAAAAATCAATCAAACTCATGTATGATTAACTTAGTTTTTGTGTTCATAAAAGATTTCTAATCAAATCTCTGCATTTATGAAATCTCATATATTTCTTCCCGTGTTTGTAAATTTGATCCAATTGAACTCTACATGACTACTTATTCTAATAATTTGTATACAGTCCATAGTAAATGATGAGTCAAACTTCATGCTAAAAAAATTCTCATTGATCTCACACTATTATAAAAATATAATTTCTTTATTGATTTAATAAGTCTAGCATGACCGGAATATTTATAAATATTTTAAAAAAATAGATAAGTCGTGGATAGAGAAACTATTATTTGAATATAATTTCTGCTACCCAAACCTTCGTATTCGTTGCAATTTTGTAAAATAAAAACAATCCAAAACTGCAACTACATTGTTCATCACGTAATTATTTATTCTCACACTTTAATAGAACAATAACTCAAAATCCGGTCCGTAAAGCAGGCCCAGATTGCTAGTAACTTGTAAGGCCGTGGTTAAGCCCACGCCCAAAATCTGTTCAAAATTTTATTTTTTTTTAACAGAATTCAAATCTCTATTTTAAGAATGAAGACTGATATTGTCATTGAGAGATTACCTGAGATAAAATCAAAACATAAAATTGTAGAATTTTAAAAAATTTAACATTCTTTTTAACAATTTTGGCATGAAAAAATGAGATAAAATCATCTTCGTCTTTTTTAAATCTTCCTATATTTTTTATTATTATGTACTTATTAACTTCATCAATTTGCTACAAATTAACTTCCACATGACAATGTAATTTATAAGCAAACTTAAAATAGAAGTTTAAACACAACAATCATGATATATAGTTAAAATAACAAAGTTTAAACGTAGAAATAGTTAGTTTACATGTCCGAAACAACAAACAAAAATCATTCCAAGTTTATATTCAACACAAAGCAATAAGGTGTATATATTATAATAATAATAATAATGCTAAAACATATGATCAGCCGGTGTATCATTTAAGTTAGTTTCACCCCTAGCACCTTCACTTTCTTTATGGTTATCAACTTAAAAGTTATCTTCATAACACCATAACTTTGTCCTAATTGTAAGCTAGGGTTAATTTCATTTTCTATTTGATTTAATTATATAATTATTTATTATATTTATCTTATAATTATATTTACCTAAGAATAATTATTTATAGTATAATATTTTTTTATTATATATATGAAATTGAATTGTTTTATTTTGATAATTTTATTA
Source organism: Viola odorata (assembly GCA_963691705.1). NCBI lineage: Eukaryota > Viridiplantae > Streptophyta > Magnoliopsida > Malpighiales > Violaceae > Viola > Viola odorata. The sequence continues at coordinate 998,174 of OY829537.1, forward strand.
ATAATTTAATATAAACGCACAACACGTGTATTTAAGACTAATTAATTATATTTTTTTGTTCATTTTTGCCTTTTGAAACTCATTTAAGAAAAACTAAAATTTATATTTAACTTTAGTGAGCCGCTATTCCAGCCTCAATTTACTATTTTTTAATTCAAAAAATGAAAAAAAAAGATGGAGTAAAATTTATAAAATCAGTTCGTGTTTAACTATTCAATGAATTTTCATATAATCTAATTATAAACTCCTAAAATCATAAGCGAAGAATCGAGATTTTTGACTGCCTAAATAAGAGCACAAAATAGCCCTAAATAGTACTCCCACCGGGGTCCAGGCCGCCAATGCTCCCAACTACCACAAATTACAAATGTGCCACTCCCGTCCCACCCCCAAACTCCTTAAACCCACCAAAACCCCTTTGTCCTCCGGCCTCTCCCCTCTATTGCAAGGAGAAAAATGGCAGGTTATCTTCTCCGATCCCTCTTTTCCTCTTCGAGGAATTCCTTTTCCACCGCCTGCCCCTCCCCTATCCTTCCACGCGCCTCTTCCTTTTCCCGCCTCTTCTCTACTGCCACTGCAACCTCCGCTGCATCGCCAATTCCTTCCTCCTTGGATCCGTCCCGACTCCGAAATGTGGCCGTGATTGCCCAAGTCGATCATGGAAAAACCACCCTCATGGACCGCCTTCTACGCCAGTGCGGTACCGATATTCCTCATGAACGGGCCATGGATTCCATCTGCCTTGAGCGTGAGCGCGGCATCACCATTTCTTCCAAGGTCTGTCATTTCTTCATCCATTTTTCAATACAACTTTCCCTCTCTTTCTCTTCTCATCTAAGCTTGATTCTTGCATTCCAATTAACGGCTAATTTATGTGTTTTGAAGACTGTGTTGTGTTTCTATAAAAGAATGGTTTTGTTTCGGTATTTATTTGAGTGGTTGTGGTCCTTTGTTGTTTGCAGGTGACAGCTATTTCATGGAAGGAGTACGAGCTAAACATGGTTGATACACCTGTATGCAGTTTTAGTTGGTTCTCATTTATAGAACGTGTAGTAGAGTAGCATAGGGGTCTCCTTTGGAACTTATAATGATTTTTCTTAGAATTTTTTTCTACTTGTGTGCTTCTGAATGAGGAGTTGACTAAATGAGCTTGAGGTTCTACTCATTAGTGATACTGTTATGCTCTTAAATTACTCCTGGTGTCAGTTTGTCAAAGGAATTTATTCTCAGGTTTCTCTGAATGATGCTAAGTTATTTTATTTTACCACCTAAGCTTGGTAAGACCCCAGTTGATTACATTTTTTAGGGGAAGCAAAGATGTCGTGTATGTTGCTCATTGAGATAACGTGAGAATCAAGTCATCAGTATGCAGTGGAGGGAAGGTCTTAGTAATGGAACTTCTAATTGGAGGCAAAAAAAGTTCAATTTAGAATTTAAAACGTTCTATGTATGTATAAAAAAGTTGTAGTTCTCAGGGTATATGTAGTCGATATTTTCATTACATTGAAGTGAAATTACTGTTCCATTTATATAGCTTACATCGTATTTAAGAGTTTATATCTTACTGTTCCTCTTCCAAATTGATATTTGTTCAACTTTTTCTTCGTGGTTTTAGGTTGAGCTGGTTGTTGGTATGGTTGAGGGAGCAGTTTTAGTTGTAGATGCTGGTGAAGGGCCACTTGCACAGACAAAGTTTGTTCTCGCTAAAGCATTGAAGTATGGGTTACGCCCAATCCTACTTCTGAACAAAGTCGATCGGCCTGCTGGTAAGATTATGGCACTAATACCTGCCTTAGGAAAATACAGTGTTAGGAAAAATATTTCAACTAGAAGTTCCAACTCATGGACACTTTACGTAGCCTGCTATGGTTGCTTTATTCGGATCAAATTGAATTGGGATAATGTTCCTGTGCTCTATTCTTTAAAATGATGTTACACTCTCCAATTTGGTCTGCCGCTAGACTCATGATCCTTTTACTTGTTGGACATTTAGGGTTACTGTTTAATGCACGAGGAATATGAATTGTTATATGTTGGGAAGCTGATATTAGCCACTTCCGTGTATTTAGATTCTCTGAAGTAACATAGGTTATAACAAGTACAAGTTTTCCAACATTTAATAAATACACTAGTCCTTACGTTCATCATTAACATTCATGCAGTCACTGAGGAGAGGTGCAATGAAGTTGAAAGCCTCGTATTTGATCTTTTTGCAAATCTTGGTGCTACAGGTAAAAGAAACAAAAAGTGAAGCTCAAAAGAAATTTCTATTCCATCTCTTTCAGCTGTGATTTTCACAAACCTTCATAATACAATGAATTGAAGTATATATTTGTTCCTTTTCCTTTTTTGTTTAGAGGAGCAGTTGGATTTTCCCGTGCTCTATGCTTCTGCTAAAGAAGGGTGGGCATCCTCTACGTACACCAAAGACCCCCCTGCTGATGGAAAGAATATGTCCCAGTTGCTTGATGCCATCATAAGCCATGTTCTTCCACCGACAGCAAACCTTGATGCACCTTTCCAGATGTTGGTAGGTGCTTGCTTTTGATGTATGCATTAGAGTGCAGATACATGTGTGTCTACATTTATATTTTTGTGAGAGATACTTGCCTTCCATATGTGTGTTAATGTATCTCTTCTTTAGGTTTGTTAATATATCCACCCAGACATAATTATTTGAAAGCAGTCGTCCTTTTTATTTTTCTCAAATATTTGAACCTAAGCCTTGTCTCTTCCTTTCCCAATGCTACTAAATTCAACAAAAGGCGTTTGTTTTTTTGGTAGTTTCTTAATCTATATTAGATCTGAAGCAAATCTGAAATTGAAATTCTGATAAGAATAGCTATAATAATCCTAGTTTTGATATGATATTGTGATGCTGGATAGGCTAGGGCTTCTAGGCATCGTATATTAGGAGAGCATGCAACACAATTTCTTTCAGTATGGAATTCCTTTCCGTATAGAATACAAAGCTGAAGCTTGTCTCTAAAAAGGTGATAATGAAATAACAATCATCCTTCTTTTTGGAGTATGTGATTCGAGGGGAAGCATAGTAGGAGAGCCCTCACTCACTTTTGTATATCCCTATAAATGGCAAAAAAAAGAATCGATGTCATTCTGTCCAAACACATTCAACATCTGTTCAACTTTTCCTTTTCCTTTTGAGTTTGTTTTACATACTTTTGTATTTCATGCTATTAAGAGAGTTCATTTACCTTTCAGGTTTCTATGATGGAAAAGGATTTTTATCTCGGGAGAATCTTAACTGGACGAATTTCTTCTGGAACCCTTCAAATTGGTGACAAAATACATGGGCTACGGATCACCGATTCTGGGGTTGAAAAAATTGAAGAAGGAAAGGTTAGCATCTCATTAATTTGGGACAACGCTTGATACAACCTCATCAAATTATGGTTAAACACTTGTATGGTTCATGGATTAATAATAAATATATTTCTTAAAACTCTATATCAAACACTTTTAGTAAGATTCAGTAGTAAGGAGCGTATTTTTTATACGGTTAAAGCCATCCTTGTTTTCTTCAGTTCTACATAGGAAACTGGTTGTTGGCCGAATCAGTTTTCTCCCTTAAGTTATTTTGCACAATATTGACTCACACTGACATTCCCTGACCTCCTTTATATTGTAGGTTGTAAAGCTAATGAAGAAGAAGGGTACAAGCATGGCTCTCATTGATAGTGCGGGAGCAGGTGATATAATATCGATGGCTGGGATGTCTAGCCCATCAATAGGTCATACGGTGGAAAATGTTGAGGTATATCATTATGTTTTTACAGAGAGTTAATAGTGATGTTTTGCCATTTACAAGAATAGCACTTCTCTTGTTTGTTATGTTCACTGTACTGCTGTATAGGTAACTAGCGTAGAACTCTTTCATTCATCATGTTTATATGTTTGACCTTTTCTTTCATGCAGTAGATGTATTTTCTTTTATGAACTATGATTTTCTAGGCTTTTCATTCATATTAGGGTTACATTATTTGGTTTTATATTATCAGCACCTTAAAATGGGCATACTATGTATAGATTTGTTGGACTGTCCAAATACCTGCTTGTGGCACTTCCTCTCTAGTCTTCTGAACCTTGGTTTCAATTATTTCTATGCATGTGAACATTTCTATCAAACAATGGTTCTGCAAATCAGCTTAATATCTTTCTTCTTGGAAAAGCTGCCCAATTGTAGTTTTTAGTTACAAGTCAAGCTGCAGACTTTCTGGTTGAAAAGTGTTAATTGCTTTGTGTGGCATAAGATCATAAGCAATTGTGCTGCTTCAATTGTTGGTAATTTATTTGTTGTTCTACTACAATCAAATCTGTAATTTCAGTTGTTTGTATAATTGTACACATTGTTCTTTCAAATTTAATTGAGTTTTCTTATTGGCTTGGGGCGTGAATTAGAAATAAAAGAGATGGACATTAATTGGTATTATGACATCTATTTTCTAGGTAATGAGTGCATTACCGACTGTTGAGTTGGACCCTCCAACCATTTCCATGACTTTTGGTGTCAATGATTCTCCTTTGGCTGGCCGAGATGGAACTCATGTAAGTCTTGAAGTTTTTTTGTTTATTATTATTTTTTTGCTCTCCATATATGTGCACTTATGAATTTAAGGGTGATGACTTTTTGTCACTTTGACATCTAAATGAGTTTTACTGTAAATCATACAATGTGGTTTTGTTACTTGTTCTCTGCTAATATACAGAGGTAGGTTCCTCTTTCGACTCCTTTTCTAATGAAAATCAGTTCATTGACATAAAACATTTGCATAGTGCACTACTATTTGATGCCTTTGTCAAAAAAATTATAATTTGGAATGTTTGAGTTTCTTTTTTTGATATATATTTGGTGATTGTTACTTCTTGATAGTATCACTTTTTGGTCAGAGGTCAGGAATGACTGGTTAAAGAGTAATTTAACTGTCCATGAGTCTCATGCTAACTGGATGAGGATATAGAATGTCCAGAACAAGATCCAAAGAAAGGAAAAGTGTTCTTTGCGGTGTAGGTCCTTTCCATTTTTACCGTCTTAGATGTTTGCTGCTTAGAAAAGAGTAATAATGTCTTTCTACAGTCCAACTTTGTCCATCATATTTTGATATTAAGCTACAATTGGTAGAAACTTTGCCAGCCACTAATTATAGTGCAGCAGTGATAGTGCTGCTCCAGTGTTTCTTGTTATTCTTGTTATTTTGTGTTTGATCTCTGATACCGTGATTTTTAGCTTAGTTATTCAAGCACAGTGTGATACTTTTCCCTGTAGACTCAATTCATAGTTACTTAGTATAAGATAATAGTTTTTTTCTCATACATTTCTAGCTAACTGGAGGGAAAATTGGCAATCGCTTGATGGCTGAAGCTGAAACTAATCTTACCATAAATGTTCTTCCCACTATTTCTGAAACATGAAGTTCAGGGAAGAGGAGAACTTCAACTTGGTATGATCCTTTCAACTTGGTATAAAGACACCTTTGTCCACCCTTTCCATCGGCCATTTAAGGCGTCCTCACTTTTCCAAACCGCCTCATCGCCGAACTACTTTCCCCAAGCACACCTCTCCCTTAGCTTCCCAAGCACACTTCATCTCCTCCTCTATAAATACTCCCTTCCTCACTACCATTCTCTTTACCAATTCACACTCTCTCCCTCTCAATTCTCACGCTCTCTCTCCCTCTCTCTCGGCAGACCAAGCATTCCAAGGCAAGTAATCTCTTTTCCTTTTCATTCTTCTCTGCTTTAATTCATAAATTGCTTGCTCTAACCTCATTTTTTTCTTCCTTTTTCTGCATTTTTTCTTCCCTGTTTTTGCTTGCTGTTATGGTTTCGGGAGAAAGAAGATGAAGTTTGGCTTGGCGGTTGGCTTGGGTTTGTATTTGGGCTGGCTTGGTTAGACAGTGGGCCGACTGGCTTGAGCCGGCCCATCAGCAAAAAGGAAGGAGGCTGCGGCTTGGCTTGAAACGTGGGCTGACTGGGTTGACCGGCCCATCAGGAAGGGTTTTTCGTTGGCTGCTGGAAATAAGACAATTTAGCTAGGCCCGTCGAATTATTTTCGTACTAGTTTATTCGATATTTGTTGTTTGTTTATACTCCCTACGTCTTCTAAGGGATGTCACTTTCCTACGGATTCTTACTGTTCATAATAATTGTCACTTTGCCTCTTCGGGCTCATATTTTTTTACCTTTTCGGTCCCATATTTTTTGTACTACTGAAGGATGGGTTGACTAGTTATTGAACAAAAAATCAAGATTCGATTTGAAACATCAATCCAAAAAAAAAAGAGGAGCATTACATGCTATCACTGTTCTAAAACGACATGTTTTGGAAGACAGAGGGAGTAATAACTAGTTAATTTTTTCTTTGCTTTCTTGTAATAAATAGTCAACTATTTTATTGCTTGCGCTACTAACCCCGGTTTTATAGGTGGAGCTTCAGTATCCGCCCTAGAGTAAACCTTTTTTAAATCTTTTTATTTATTCGACGTTTTTTTTTTGTAAATATACTCTCGTATGTATGATTATTTAGAATTGTTAGAATCTAAATTAATTTGTTGGCACGAGAGATAACTGATTTAATTACTTACTTTAATTAATTGTCATGAATGCATGTATTTTAATTTACGCTTATAATGAATGTGTTTCATGCGCGGCTTTGATCCCACTCCCCGGTCTTTCGTGCGTGGCTTATGTTGGGGAAAAAATCTCCCGCCCTAGATCGAACAAAAAAACTATACAACAAATACACAACACCGATATTTTACGTGGAAAACCTCAAACGAAGAAAAATCACGGGACCAACTCCGATAATCTCCACTAATAATAAATTATTAATTTCTCAAAATACTCAACAACAACCTTTTCACATTCTTTCAGGATGCTCAACAACAACTTTTTTACGTCGATACTCACTTAAATTGCTTTACATTCCAACCGATGCCCTCTCAATCACTCATCAATTGCTCTCCTTTGCAACTGATCAATTGCTCTCGGTGCAATTGATTTACAATCTCTCTCAATTGCTACATCTTTACCATTGATCTATTCAATTCATTTCCTTGTTCATGAAACATTTCATTCATGCATGCTTTTCTTTGCAACCATGTGCAACACACTGAGCCCACCACCGTCCTTTCCAAAACCGTTGTCCAAATTAAATACTTATACCAAACTCTCCGTCCACCACCACCTTTTCTTCAGCCTTTCCTTTTTCTTCTTTTTATTGTTTTTTTATTTAAAAAACGTTAACAACAAATAAAACAATCAAAACATGTTTTCCTTTACTTCTTGCATCAACTTTCTGTCGGTGAACATGTTTCTTTTCTTTTATGATGATGAGCTGTATCCAACAGCTTAGTCCCCCACTCCCGGTTTTTCTCCTTTCACTATATTTTCTGCATTCATTTTAAAACGGTGTTTTCTTAGTTGATGTATGATTAGAATCACTTAGTTAATAGGATTAATCATGTATACTTCGATGATGACAAAGGGCGTCGCTTTAATAAAGATTAATAAAAGGATAAAATCAATCCAACCAACGTAAGAATTAAAGTGGCGATTCCTCTAAGGGCCAAATTACTTGCTTTTTTAATGTGATCTTCAAACATCTTTTTTTTTACCGGTAACTTTTTTTAGGATGAGATTCGGGTGCCTAATACTTTCTCGAGTTCATTGAATTGTTATGCATTGATACATGAGCATGGTGGCTTCGATCCCACACGGTTATTTGCATTCATTAAAATGATATTTTGCTAGTTTTATCCATGATAGGATCACGTAGTAATTAATTAATCATGCATGGCACAATGATAATAACGGATCACTCACTTTAGTAAAAGAAACGGTAACCATTCCGTTAAAGAAATACTTGTCCCGAAGTTGACCCGACTTGTCCCGAAGTTGTCCCGACCCCAAGAATACTAAAGTGACGTTTCCTATGAGGGCTAACTTATGTGTTTTTTTTATTGTCCCTTTTAAACACTTTTTTTACCGGTAACCTTTTTTAAAGATGTGACTCGGGTGCCTAACACATTCCCGAGTCCATAATAACGACCTCGAACCTTTGTTCTTTGGTTTAGACCATTTGTGCTTTAGTTTTTTTTATTTTTATGCCATGACATTAGGTTCCCTAAACTTAGAAAATAAATAGGGCGGCGATTTCATTACATTATTCGAGGCATCCATCTATGCTCCGCATCCATCCCAAACCTATTCACGAGCAGCACCATCTCCACGGTATGATATGATGCGCTACACTTTCCTATGCTTGCTTTCATTTTCGTTCTTCAAACTTAATATCATGCATAATCGTTTTATTCTTTAGGTCCTGTGCCTAAAGTGTTTCCTTTGTAATTCACCTCTACTCTAATTAATTAATCCCTCTGGCTTATAAAAAAATCACTTGTTAAAAAAATATATATTTATGACTTGGCCTTATTTATGTATCAAAAGCAGAGTGGAGCCATAGGGGACTGGACTTGGACCACGGATCGATATACAAACAAACACATTAAGATTGCTCACACAGGAAACGGATCATCTAATTAACTTGCATGTAGACAAGCGCATTCAAATCACTCACGGCGAACGGGACATCTAGTCTGGATTCATACAAGAACATCAAAATCATTCACATGGCGAACTAGACACGTGGCATATTATACATGTTACTGAGGACCATCTATCATGCTTCATTCGCAACCAGACGAAAAAAAGGAGAGAAACATGCATGGAAAGACGATGATTGGATTAATCGAGTGGCCAAGGACGGAGATAAATAAGGGTTTTTTTAGTCCGGATTTTTTTTCGGGACCGGGACTAAAATTTTGATCCCATATTTTTCCGGGAACGGGAACGGGACCAGGACCCGTCGGGTCTGTCCCAACTAAAAGTGGTCCCGGACCAAATTGAATTAGGGCAAGAATTAGGCACACAAACACACCCTCTCTTTCCCTCCCCTCATGCAGCCACGCACACAAATTGAATTATCTCTCTCCCTCGCATAGCCGCCACCACCATCATCACCACCCTCACCGGAGCCAGCCACCACCATCACCGCACTCCACTGCACCGCCCACGCCACGCCGAGTCGCCGACTAACCCACCCTCTCCGGTAAGCCCAACAATATTGCCATCTCTGTTTTCACCCCATTAGAAATGCTGATGCCTAATACAAGCTAATTTTTTTATTTTATTATTGCATTTATGTGCAGCCGTGCAAGGTAAAATGATACAAGCCAATTTTTATTTTATTACTGTATTTTTGTCTTATTTTCTTTTGTAGGTACTGTTACAAAAAATCTATTTATGTTATTCATTCCATTCATCTTGTGCACTACTTGTAATAATTTCAATATTTCTGCAATTGAAATTGCAGCAATGGATTTTGCTGTTTTTTTTTTATTATTTTGATAAAAGGAAAATTCGGGACCATTTTTTCCCGGGATGGAAACATTAGACGGGTCGGAATTGGGACCGGAATTTTAGTTCCATTTTTTGTCAGAGACAGGGACTAGTCCCTACCCGAAAGAGCTCGGGACTATCGGTCCGGCCTGAATTGACAGCCCTAGAAGTTCAGCATCAGCAATTCACAGGACAACCCAAAATACGTGAATCACGAGGACAATGAGATCGGCAGCATAACCATAACCAATGAGATCTTATCCAACCCAAAAATTAAATTAGAAAAATATCTACAACAATTTGAAAAATACTTGAATGTGTTTAAACTTATTAAAAATTAGAAAACAATTAAAATCGAAAATTTATTTTTAAATCAGAAAAAGTGAAATTTAAATTTAGTTAAAAATTTTTAATTTTGAAAAAAAAATTTAGAAACATAAAATAAAAGTTAGCTGTTTTATATTGGACAATATTCTATGCCTTTTCACGGCATTTTAAACAAAAGCCAATTTTTGCGTAATATTAAGGAGTAATAGTATAAAGTACTCTTGTACTATTCACGAAAAACAGAAACTTTCTCTGACCTTCAAAACGTTTAATACACCTCCCATGCACTACATTAATTGTGCAATTAACTCCATTTTAATGGGTTGACTGTCATTTCACTGATTATTTCCGATTTTATGAACCAAAAAAATAAAAAAATTAAATCTGATTTTAAATATTTATTATATACATTTTTACTTTATCTTTTTGTTTTTTTTTTCTGAATCTTGATTTCCAGAAAATCAAGCATCTCCATCCACACCACCACCTCACCACCTTGAATTCAATCCATGGCTACCACCACAAACAAGAAGAAGCCGCATTAATAGTAATGGCTAAGTTGACACTTACCGCACCCATTAATTAATTTACAACTTTACCACTCATGACTGTGATCCAGAAACACCTGCTTTAATCAAACCATGCCCCAATCCTCCCTCCTCCTCCTAATCATCTTCTCCATTCAATAACCGCATATGGGTTCGGATCCATGGCCTCATCTCCGCCGCATTTGGCCAGAAGGGTTTCTTTTGCGTCATTGATGCTAGCGGTAAGCAAGAAGTTGTTTGTTGGACAAAGAACGCATCTTTATCAGCAGCAGCGCCGCCCCTGCTTGGAGTTTCGACACCACAATCATCCTCGTCTTATTTCAGAAACACCGCCATAGAAATGACTGGCTGCGATCGACCGGGCCTCTTCTCCGAGATCTCCGCCGCACTCGCTGATCTCCACTGCAACATCGTTGAAGCCCACGCGTGGAGCCACAACTCACACTTGGCTTGCGTCGCCTACATCTCCAACGACAAGTGAGATTTGTATGTGTAGATCTAGATTTGAGATTTGTATTTAAAATTGGAGATGAGTTTTATTTTCTAGATAAAAAAAGATGATGAAGATCTTCTCTCGTTACGTGTAGATCTAGAAAATAAGAAGAAATGCATTTTGTAGATCTAGAAAATAAAAAGATCTAGATTTGTATGTATAGATCTAGAAAATGTATGCGTAGATCTAGAAAATAAGGAAATGCATATCGGATAATTTCTCAATTTTAACTTTTTATTTTTATTTTCTTGATACATAAAATCGGGAATAGCCAATCAAATGTCGATCAACTGGTCAAAATGGAGTTAATTGCACAATCAAGATAATATAAGAGAGGCGTATTAGATATTTTGAAAATCAGAAGAGTTTTCTGTTTTTCGCGACTATTACCCGTAATATTAAAATAGTACCTAATTTTTGTACCGTTAGCCCTCAACTTTTCTTTTCTTTGTTAACCCAAATCGTACTGAAACACCTAATTATTTAATTTGGTCTGACTAACAATATTTTTTACCTTCCTTAGTTATTTTTTGTCCCTAAATTTTTCAATTTGACACACAAGATTTTTTTTTAAATCCAAAAAAAATTAAAAATAATAAAAAATAAAAAAGTGATATTGTTTTTTAATGAACTAACAAATAAAATAAAATCCAGAGAAATAATCAAATATCATATAAATAAGAAAATAAAATTGAATGTTTTTAATAATTAAATAAATTGAATAAAAATCTAGAAAAAGACAAAAAAAATGCAGAAAATATGAAAAACGTTTTAAAATAGCATATGCTTTTATTGTAGGACAAAATAGAAAATAGAAAATAAAAAAAAGAATATAAGTTTTTTGCTAATAATAAATAATTTAATTTTAAAAAAAACCATAATAATAAGAAATATTCCCACCATAGAACATATAACCATCAAAATGTTGTCGTACAACACCACCATTTTAAAAAAAAAATCTTATATTTTTTTAGAAATATAAACTTTTTTGGATTTTCTTTTCAAAGTATTATAAAAGGCAGATAGAGGCTCGCTGTAGCAGAAGCAACCGCAAGCAATAAATACTTGTTTTCTTGTTTTGTGGGTAGAGAGACTAGAGAGAGAGTTAAAGAGAGAACTAATGGGGAGTTTGCCAAAGTTTATGATTCTTGGGCTACCATCTGTGAGGCCAGGGGAGGACCAGACTATGCTGGTGGGTTACACTACTAGTGGAGCGTGTGAGTCTCAGCTGGGTTCCAAGTCATTCGGAGATCATTTCGGAAAGCCGGTCACCAAGTTCCAAGTCGAGCCAGCAGCAAAGACGAGCAGCGGCGCCGGCGATGGAGATATGGTCCACATCAAGAGTTGTTACAATAACAAGTATTGGGTCCTCAAATCCCAAAACGACTCTGTGCTTGTCGCAACAGCCAAGGAGCCGAACGAAGACCGATCCGACTGGGCCTGCACTTTGTTCAGGCCGGTTATGGAAGAAACAAAGACAACGGTGTACTTCATGCACGTCCAGCTTGGACATCACGTGGTCCATTCAAACGTCGACGGTTACTTACATGTTTCACGAGCGGGATTTTACTCGAGCATGCGTTTCACGGATGCGGAACGGGTTGTAATGTTGCCCAAACAAGTGGCATTCAAGTTGCTCGATAATGGTACTGTCAAGTATCTCAAGGCCTACATTGCCGGTCCCGGAGCCGGCGTTAATTATTTGCAGTTTGTAGTGATTGATCCTGCAGATAGGCTGGTGGGGGACGAGATCTCCTACAACTTTGATGGATCCATTAGATTGCGGAACAAGTACTTTGGAAGGTTTTGGAGGGCTACTGACACTTGGGTTCAGCCTGATGCCACATTTGCCGACTCTCGTGACACTTGGTTCTGGCCGGTGGTAGTTGAGGGGAACGTAATTGCTCTTCGTTCCGCGTGCAACGACAAATTCTGCGGTGGGACGAACGTGCTGCGTGCCGATATCCCCAACATTACCAAGGAGGCGAGGCTGATTGTGGAGGAACAGGTCATTTCCAGAGAGATTCAGCCTTAGTTACGACCTCATCAACATTTCTCGAGTTACCTTTTGTTGCTCTTGTGTGCAAATAATGCATGGTACTACTGTGCCACGTCATGCTTGATTTTCTTGTTTTCGGTGTGCAAATAATACATGGTTACGTACTGACCATGTAGGGCCTGGTTTGTTGCCTCTGCCTCATGCTTGATTTTCTTTTTTTCGGTGTGCAAATAATTCATGGTTACGTACTGACCATGTAGGCATGTAGCCCTCCAAAACTATAATTTGAATATAATTTCTGCTACCCAAACCATCATTGCAATTTTGTAAAATAAAAACAATCCAAAACTGCAACTACATTGTTCATCACATAATTATAATCAAACAATAACTTAAAATCCGGTCCGTAAAGTAGGCCCAGATTGCTTGTAACCTGTAAGGCCGTGGTTAAGCCCACGCCCGAAATCTGTTCAAAATTTCTTTTTTTTTTAACAGAATTCAAAATCTCTATTTTAAGAATGAAGACCAATATTATTAAACTTGAAAATTTACCTCCACACCAATAGCTGAGATAAAATCAAAATATAAAATTGTAGAATTTTAAATTTTTTAACATTCTTTTTAACAATCTTGGCATGAAAAGCCGAGGTAAACTCAGAACTAAAATCACAACGTAAAATCTTATAAATTTATAAATTTATAATATTTTTACTAATTTTATCTTCTTCTTTCTTAAAATCTTCCTATACTTTTTTATTACACAAAGCAATAAGGTATATATAATAATAATAATAATAAATTATCAGCCTATATGGTTGTCAACTTAAAGATTATCTTCGTAACACCATAATTTTGTCCTAACTGTAAGCTAGGGTTAATTTATTTTTTTATTTGATTTAATTATGTAATTATTTATTATATTTACCTTATAATTATATTTAGCTAAAAATAATTATTTATATTATATATATAATTGAATTTATTTTCTTTTGATAATTTTATTAATAATTTAATACATACGCACAACACGTGTATTTAAGACTAATTAATTATATATATATTTTTGGTTCCTTTTTGCCTTTTGAAACTTAGCCGAAGGAAATTCAAAATGCTTGTGACAAAAATCCGGATAAACAAGCCGAGCATCGAAAAATCCGACGTTGTAAAAGGTTAGTTTGGAATATGAAAACAATCTTTTATTTAAAAGCGGCAAATTACACCTATTTGAATATTTTGTATTTCTTACTCTACTTGTATACTACTCTAGAACAATTTGTGTAACTAACTTAAGAAATTTAATAATCTTCATATAATTTGATTGAATGATTGATATCATCAGTTGGCAGTAGTAGCACTACACCAAACACTTGAATTGCTTTTATTTACCTAAAAATAATTATTTATAATATAATATTTTTTTATTATATAGTATATGAAATTGAATTTATTTTATTTTGATAATTTTATTAATAATTTAATATAGACTAATTAATTTTTTTCCCTCATTTAACGAAAACTAAAGTTTATATTTAACTTTATACGAAGTGAGCCACTATTCCAACTTGAACTTACTAGTACTATTTTTTAACTCAAAAAAAGAAAAACAAAGATGGAGTAGAATCTGTAAAATGCGTTGGATCGAGAGTTTGATTACAACAAAATAGCCCTAAACAGTAAAGAGTAAACACCCACCGGGGTCCAGGCCGCCAATGCTCTCAACTACCACAAATTACAAATGTGCCACTCCCACACCCAAACTCCTTAAACCCACCAAAACCCCTTTGTCCTCCGGCCTCTCCCCTCTCTTGCAAGGAGAAAAATGGCAGGTTATCTTCTCCGATCCCTCTTTTCCTCTTCGAGGAAATCCTTTTCCACCGCCTGCCCCTCCCCTATCCTTCCACGCGCCTCTTCCTTTTCCCGCCTCTTCTCTACTGCCACTGCAACCTCCGCTGCATCGCCAATTCCTTCCTCCTTGGATCCGTCCCGACTCCGAAATGTGGCCGTGATTGCCCATGTCGATCATGGAAAAACCACCCTCATGGACCGCCTTCTACGCCAGTGCGGTACCGATATTCCTCATGAACGGGCCATGGACTCCATCAGCCTTGAGCGTGAGCGTGGCATCACCATTTCTTCCAAGGTCTGTCATTTCTTCATCCATTTTTCAATACAACTTTCCCTCTCTTTCTCTTCTCATCTAAGCTTGATTCTTTCATTCCAATTAACGGGTAATTTATGTGTTTTGAAGACTGTGTTGTGTTTCTATAAAAGAATGGTTTTGTTTCGGTATTTATTTGAGTGGTTGTGGTCCTTTGTTGTTTGCAGGTGACAGCTATTTCATGGAAGGAGTACGAGCTAAACATGGTTGATACACCTGGACACGCGGATTTTGGTGGTGAAGTATGCATTTTTAGTTGGTTCTCATTTATAGAACATGTAGTAGAGTAGCATAGGGGGTCTCCTTTGGAACTTATAATGATTTTTCTTAGAATTTTTTTCTACTTGTGTGCTTCTGAATGAGGAGTTGACTAAATGAGCTTGAGGTTCTACTCATGAGAGATACTGTTATGCTCTTAAATTACTCCTGGTGTCAGTTTGTCAAAGGAATTTATTCTCAGGTTTCTCTGAATGATGTTAAGTTATTTTATTTTACCACCTAAGCTGGGTAAGACCCCAGTTGATTGCATTTTATAGGGGAAGCAAAGATGTCGTGTATGTTGCTCATTGAGATAACGTGAGAATCAAGTCATCAGTATGCAGTGGAGGGAAGGTCTTAGTAATGGAACTTCTAATTGGAGGCAAAAAAAGTTCAATTTAGAATTTAAAACGTTCTATGTATGTATAAAAAAGTTGTAGTTCTCAGGGTATAAGTAGTCAATATTTTCATTACATTGAAGCGAAAGTACTGTTCCATTTATATAGCTTACATCGTATTTAAGAGTTTGTATCTTACTGTTCCTCTTCCAAATTGATATTTGTTCAACTTTTTCTTCGTGGTTTTAGGTTGAGCTGGTTGTTGGTATGGTTGAGGGAGCAGTTTTAGTTGTAGATGCTGGTGAAGGGCCACTTGCACAGACAAAGTTTGTTCTCGCTAAAGCATTGAAGTATGGGTTACGCCCAATCCTACTTCTGAACAAAGTCGATCGACCTGCTGGTACGATTACGGCACTAATACCTGCCTTAGGAAAATACAGTGTTAGGAAAAATATTTCAACTAGAAGTTCCAACTCATGGAAACTTTATGTAGCCTGCTATGGTTGCTTTATTCGGATCAAATTGAATTGGGATAATGTTCCTGTGCTCTATTCTTTAAAATGATGTTACACTCTCCAATTTGGTCTGCCGCTAGACTCATGATCCTTTTACTTGTTGGACATTTAGGGTTACTGTTTAATGCATGAGGAATATGAATTGTTATATGTTGGGAAGCTGATATTAGCCACTTCCGTGTATTTAGATTCTCTGAAGTAACATAGGTTATAACAAGTACAAGTTTTTCAACATTTAATAAATACACTAGTCCTTACGTTCGTCATGAACATTCATGCAGTCACTGAGGAGAGGTGCAATGAAGTTGAAAGCCTCGTATTTGATCTTTTTGCAAATCTTGGTGCTACAGGTACAAAGAAACAAAAAGTGAAGCTCAAAAGAAATTTCTATTCCATCTCTTTCAGCTGTGATTTTCACAAACCTTCATAATACAATGAATTGAAGTATATATTTGTTCATTTTCCTTTTTTGTTTAGAGGAGCAGTTGGATTTTCCCGTGCTCTATGCTTCTGCTAAAGAAGGGTGGGCATCCTCTACCTACACCAAAGACCCCCCTGCTGATGGAAAGAATATGTCCCAGTTGCTTGATGCCATCATAAGCCATGTTCTTCCACCGACAGCAAACCTTGATGCACCTTTCCAGATGTTGGTAGGTGCTTGCTTTTGATGTATGCATTAGAGTGCAGATACATGTGTGTCTACATTTATATTTTTGTGAGAGATACTTGCCTTCCATATGTGTGTTAATGTATCTCTTCTTTAGGTTTGTTAATATATCCACCCAGACATAATTATTTGAAAGCAGTCGTCCTTTTTATTTTTCTCAAATATTTGAACCTAAGCCTTGTCTCTTCCTTTCCCAATGCTACTAAATTCAACAAAAGGCGTTTGTTTTTTTGGTAGTTTCTTAATCTATATTAGATCTGAAGCAAATCTGAAATTGAAATTCTGATAAGAATAGCTATAACAATCCTAGTTTTGATATGATATTGTGATGCTGGATAGGCTAGGGCTTCTAGGCATCGTATATTAGGAAAGCATGCAACACAATTTCTTTCAGTATGGAATTCCTTTCCGTATAGAATACAAAGCTGAAGTTTGTCTCTAAAAAGGTGATAATGAAATAACAATCATCCTTCTTTTTGGAGTATGTGATTCGAGGGGAAGCATAGTAGGAGAGCCCTCACTCACTTTTGTATATCCCTATAAATGGCAAAACAAAGAATCGTTGTCATTCTGTCCAAACACATTCAACATCTGTTCAACTTTTCCTTTTCCTTTTGAGTTTGTTTTACATACTTTTGTATTTCATGCTATTAAGAGAGTTCATTTATCTTTCAGGTTTCTATGATGGAAAAGGATTTTTATCTCGGGAGAATCTTAACTGGACGAATTTCTTTCGGAACCCTTCAAATTGGTGACAGAATACATGGGCTACGGATCACTGATTCTGGGGTTGAAAAAATTGAAGAAGGAAAGGTTAGCATCTCATTAATTTGGGACAACTCTTGATACAACCTCATCAAATTATGGTTAAACACTTGTATGGTTCATGAATTAATAATAAATATATTTCTTACAACTCTATATCAAACACTGTTAGTAAGATTCAGTAGTAAGGAGCGTATTTTTTTATACGGTTAAAGCCATCCTTGTTTTCTTCAGTTCTACATGGGAAACTGGTTGTTGGCCGAATCAGTTTTCTCCCTTAAGTTATTTTGCACAATATTGACTCACACTGGCATTCCCTGACCTCCTTTATATTGTAGGTTGTAAAGCTAATGAAGAAGAAGGGTACAAGCATGGCTCTCATTGATAGTGCAGGAGCAGGTGATATAATATCGATGGCTGGGATGTCTAGCCCATCAATAGGTCATACAGTGGCAAATGTTGAGGTATATCATTATGTTTTTACAGAGAGTTAATAGTGATGTTTTGCCATTTACAAGAATAGCACTTCTCTTGTTTGTTATGTTCACTGTCCTGCTGTATAGGTAACTAGCGTAGAACTCTTTCATTCATCATGTTTATATGTTTGACCTTTTCTTTCATGCAGTAGATGTATTTTTCTTTTATGAACTATGATTTTCTAGGCTTTTCATTCATATTAGGGTTACATTATTTGGTTTTATATTATCAGCACCTTAAAATGGGCATACTATGTATAGATTTGTTGGACTGTCCAAATACCTGCTTGTGGCACTTCCTCTCTAGTCTTCTGAACCTTGGTTTCAATTATTTCTATGCATGTGAACATTTCTATCAAACAATGGTTCTGCAAATCAGCTTAATATCTTTCTTCTTGGAAAAGCTGCCCAATTGTAGTTTTTAGTTACAAGTCAAGCTGCAGACTTTCTGGTTGAAAAGTGTTCATTGCTTTGTGTGGCATAGATCATAAGCAATTGTGCTGCTTTAATTGTTGGTAATTTATTTGTTGTTCTACTACAATCAAATCTGTAATTTCAGTTGTTTGTATAATTGTACACATTGTTCTTTCAAATTTAATTGAGTTTTCTTATTGGCTTGGGGCGTGAATTAGAAATAAAAGAGATGGACATTAATTGGTATTATGACATATATTTTCTAGGTAATGAGTGCATTACCAACTGTTGAGTTGGACCCTCCAACCATTTCCATGACTTTTGGTGTCAATGATTCTCCTTTGGCTGGCCGAGATGGAACTCATGTAAGTCTTGAAGTTTTTTTGTTTATTATTATTTTTTTGCTCTCCATACATGTGCACTTATGAATTTAAGTGTGCTGACTTTTTGTCACTTTGACATCTAGATGAGTTTTACTGTAAATCATACAATGTGGTTTTGTTACTTGTTCTCTGCTAATATACAGAGGTAGGTTCCTCTTTCGACTCCTTTTCTAATGAAAATCAGTTCATTGACATAAAACATTTGCATAGTGCACTACTATTTGATGCCTTTGTCAAAAAAATTATAGTTTGGAATGTTTGAGTTTCTTTTTTTGATATATATTTGGTGATTGTTACTTCTTGATAGTATCACTTTTTGGTTAGAGGTCAGGAATGACTGGGTAAAGAGTAATTTAACTGTCCATGAGTCTCATGCTAACTGGATGAGGATATAGAATGTCCATAACAAGATCCAAAGAAAGGAAAAGTGTTCTTTGCGGTGTAGGTCCTTTCCATTTTTACCGTCTTAGATGTTTGCTGCTTAGAAAAGAGTAATAATGTCTTTCTACAGTCCAACTTTGTCCATCATATTTTGATATTAAGCTACAATTGGTAGAAACTTTGCCAGCCACTAATTATAGTGCTGCAGTGATAGTGCTGCTCCAGTGTTTCTTGTTATTCTTGTTATTTTGTGTTTGATCTCTGATACCATGATTTTTAGCTTAGTTATTCAAGCACAGTGTGATACTTTTCCCAGTAGACTCAATTCATAGTTACTTAGTATAAGATAATAGTTTTTTTCTCATGCATTTCTAGCTAACTGGAGGGAAAATTGGCAATCGCTTGATGGCTGAAGCTGAAACTAATCTTGCCATAAATGTTCTTCCCAGTATTTCTGAAACATATGAAGTTCAGGGAAGAGGAGAACTTCAACTTGGTATGATCCTTTCAACTTGCATCATGTTTTCATGCATTTATATTTCTTTTTATTTTACTTTGTGTGAACAGTCATCTTACTCAAGTTTGTTGTGACATGTTATCACCGGAAACCTTTTGATAGCATTTGGATATATTATCTGAAGGGTGGTGTCTTTGTTGATATGATTTGCAGGTATCTTGATTGAGAATATGAGGCGTGAAGGATTTGAGTTGTCTGTCTCACCACCTAGAGTCATGTGAGTTTGTTGGAATTCGTGAGCAGAGAGCCATATATACCTGTTTAATATCACTAGCTAATTCGTTAGCCTACTAGAAGCCTAGATGTTAAGAAAAATGATGCTCTTTTCACAATTCTATAAATTTGGACATGTATTGTAATTTTTTAAAGTTTAAAATATTGTAGGCTTCCAATAGGCTAATAATTTATGATAGCCTATAATTTAAATAGGTAGACTTTTCTTTTGTTGTTCTTATGAAAATTTATCGTATGAACCTTATCAAAAAGGAAAGCCATATAGTGTACGTTGTGGCGCCTGAATCATTTAGCTTCCCTGTTCCAATTTCCCTTGGTTTTCTTTGCTTTATATAGGCTTAGCTACACTTGCTCCCTCATTCTACCTAATTTGCTAGTTTGGGAAAATATTCAATTGTAAGGCTTGTTAGAGTCCATCTGGTGCAATGGTGAATACTGTGAACTTTCAACTTTCATTTGATAATTCTGACCCCTATAGCTTTCATTTGATGACAAAAAAAAGATGCTTGAGGGTTTGACTTCCCTTTGAGTTTAGTTTCACCCTACTTTGGTGGGACAAATGCCTGGATAATGATTAATTTTGACACCTTCAACAATATTTCTGTCTTGAATCAGGTATAAAACTGAGAATAAAGAGAAGCTTGAACCCATTGAAGAAGTAACAATTGAGGTAAGAATTATATAACAATGGTGGTTTTCCCTTAGTTTCTTTCTCACTATTCGAGATTTACTTGGTAGTAAGATTCATATTTCAGGTAAATCAAGAGCATGTGGGGTTAGTTATGGAAGCCCTCTCTCATAGACGAGGCGAGGTTATTGACATGGGTCCTGTTCCCGGAAATGAAGGCAGGACTAGATTGTCTCTGACTTGCCCATCTAGGTCAGTTCATAGTTGGAGTCTGGCACTAATTATGGTTTGCAGTCTTACACTTCACTTGGTAGTCTCTGGTTATTCTTTGCTACCATAGCCTTCTCCTTTCTATGATCGTTTGAATTTCTTTTCATTATTTGCTCAAACATATACATGCATGCATAAACACTATGTAACTTATGATGACCGTGAAACATTTTGCTGTCCTGTGATGAACTACTTGTTCAAGCAGTTGACACTTTGTAGGATTTGGTTTCTTATTTGATTCATGATGTGGATATTGCCCAGGTGTCAGATTCCGATACTTAGCCCTCTGTAATTAGATGTCCCGTGCTTCGGTCATGAGAATGCATAGCCACTCTTTGAGAACAGAGCAGATCCAAAGTTGTCAAGTTTCCATTAAACTGTTCTTCTGTGTATGGGGACACAATTATCTGTTCTTATTTTACATTTCACCACCTTATGCTGTTGTGCTTGCTGTGCAAATATCTTCATGCATTACCCGTTTATCATGAACCATTTGTTCACAAATGGCTATCTTCTACTGTGGAAAAAGAATTTTGAGAGGGCCCCATCTATTTCCAGTAACTTTCCAACATCCAAATATTCATAGACAAGCTTCTTATGAGCTGGAATACTCCGTTGTGATTTCAGGCTAGTTATTCAACTATGGTGCATGTACACACCCACTCACTTTGAGTTGGGTCCGCAGTCCGCTGGTAATAACTGCTCATGTGAGTGGGGGTGTACATATGCTGGCTGTATTGATTAATCTCAGTGAATCGTTTGATATTCTTATAATGTGATCTTGCTACAAATTTTACATGGAACCAAAAGACATTGCCAAGTTGATGTCATTTATCTTACTCCTCCAGCTCTCATGTTTCCGTTTGCTAGTAACTCTAAGTTGCAGTTTTGATGATAAGATAGGTCTTGCATTTGTGGGGCTGGTTACTATTACTATCATTATTTTATTTAGCATAAGTACTTTTGCAGTTGTTTGAGTAATTTAGTTTTTTTAATGAAAATTCTGTGTACAAATTCATGGTAACGGTGCTTTCCTATTGACTTAATTATCCTTTCACATGAATTAATTTTTTCCCTTGTCTTCTTTAGGGGCCTAGTTGGTTACAGGAGTGTGTTCAGCAGTGATACACACGGGACTGGATTTATGCATCGGGCTTTCCTGAGTATGCATACTGCACTTGAGGCTACTTCTGTTTTTTTTTTCTCGTCAAACCCTTCATTATTGCATGATACATATAACTTACCATTTCCTGAAAGAAGATAACCTTTATGGGTTGTCGAAATGTGGTGACTGCCTACTATTAGCTCTATTGAACCATTGAATCAATGTTAGATATATCTAAGGTTAGGGTTGGCTTAGTTTTGGCAATGTGCACTCAGGTTTATGGGTTGTCGAAATATGGTGACTGTCTATTTTTAGCTCTATTGAACCATTGAATCAACCTTTTAGATATATTCTAAGGTTAGGGTTGGCTTATTTTTGGCAATGTGCACTCAGGTTTTTTCAATCTCTGCAATGCCACTGGATGACAATATGCTTTTATGTTTTTCATTTAAGATGCGGAAGCAAGATTTTATTTGAATACAATTAACAAATTACTATCCTCTCTTTGCCACTGCGCGTAGGCAAAATGGCAAGTGCTAGAAGAAATTAAAAACATAAAATGGTTCATGCCTAGTTTTATGTTTTCATGCCCCCCTGCTCTCTTGTTCTATTGCTTAGTTATGTTACACTATTACACTCATGTTGTTTGTTTTGTCAATTTCTTTCAGCTTATGCAAAACATCGTGGCCAACTTGGAAATGTCAGGAAGGGAGTATTGGTAGGTTCACCTCCTGCCTTTTGTCTTACTGTGACTGAACTGCTGTACCCTGTTTGTTTCATTTTAGTCTAGTAGAGCAGTTTAATGCTATTTTCTTTTCTTTTAAATTTCATTTTGGATCTCTTATTTTCTGCAAATGCTGGTATTGATTTGGCCATTTTCTGAACAGGTATCAATGGGTTATGGTACCATCACAGCTCACGCACTAATGAGTCTAGAAGCTCGTGGAATACTATTTGTTTCTCCTGGGATGGAGGTTATTTTCTTACCAATAGGACATAACTTCCTGTCTCTTGTTTGACTGCTCATCTCTCATTTGTTAGCATTGGGAAGGTCACATAAAAGTGAATGATTGCATAATTCACACATCTTTACAATTTTTTGAGTTGTTGAGTATGCCCAGAACAGTCATACTGCAACAACCATACTGAGACAGGAGTTACTTGTTAGAAAAGAATGTCAAGTCTAAACTTTTTTTTCTTCCTCTTGCAGGCATACGATGGCATGATTGTTGGGGAACATTCACGGGATTCTGATCTTGATGTAAGAAGGCTTCATTCGCCTAATGTTGTGGCCTTTTATTTCACGCTTAATGACGTCAAATTGTTTCCTGCATACAGATCAACCCAGTAAGAGCTAAGGAACTCAATAACATCCGTGCTGCTGGGAAGGATGAGAACGTGAAACTCTCTCCCCCACGCCTGGTATGCAATTGATCTTTTACTTTTCATGGTGATGCTAGTTTTATAGTTGTGGCGTTTTGCTTTACTCTTACCTAACAGAACTTTGCCAGAGAACAAAGTGTACATTATTGCCCTTTCCTTTTATCATCTTTCGTAGTTAGCTAGAACAGGGAGTAGGCCATATACATGGGTTGGAATAATTACATAAGAAATCTAACTAAAAGTAAATTGTAAAGAGGAGTAAACCAACAGATATTACCAATTCAAATTTCCATTTCTGGCAAAGTTCTTGTCTTTTGACACAACTTGCAGTAGTATGCAAGATGCTTAACAAGTGCTTGCTAGTGTAGAGCTATATCTACAAAATATTGGTTTTTATGCTTTTCTCACAACATATTGATGTTTGAAAAATTAACTGCTGTAACTTTCTTTCAGTGAATTTAGAAACGCCTTTCATATTAGTCTTTTTTCTATTCTTCTCAATCTCTTTTATACCGTTATTGACAAGTCAAACTTCATATGAATCTTTTGGGCAATAAAAATCCATAAATGAAAATCTAGATGATAGGGACAGCTTGACTTAGGTTAAAACCCCTCCCACTCTGCTTTCTGTTTGGCATGTGACCTTTAAGGCTTAACACCCCATCGCAATTATTGCAGATGACCCTTGAGGAAGCCATTGGTTATGTAGCTTCTGATGAGCTTATTGAGGTAAGTTCCATTTTGGTGTTATCTTCCCCAGTTTTGGTTGATTAGTTGCCATATAACTTACTCATAGCGAGTAATTTTGTGGTTTTGAACCTACTGTGACATATTTCTTAAATCACTTTGCACATGCAGGTCACACCTAAGGCAATTCGTCTAAGAAAGAGATACTTGGATGTTAACAAGCGTAAAACCATGAGTAAAAGGCCGAAGGAATGAAATCTATCTTTAACATTATTTTGTAACCTTAGTATACCTCCGATTGTTTAAGTGTACCTGAGCAGGTGCGTACCTTTTTGTCCACTTCGATATAGGTAAAATTCATAGAAAATGCCGGAGAGAATTATTTTGGCAAATACAAGGGAATTTGTTGTATCCGTAAGTAAAATAATGGCAATGATAAGTTATACTCATTGGTATGTGATGCAACATCATCGACGGTGCGTATTATTCAAGTTCTTGTCTGCTATTCTCTGAAACTATTTTGAGTTTTAGGTGTTATGAATCCTGATGGGCTCCTGACAGGATTGGATCTAAATTGACTTTGAATTTGATTTTGTGAGAAATCTTCTGGTAAATTTGCGCTTGTAGGGGGTCTAATTGTTTTTAGTTATTTTCCCCTGCCTCCTTGCTTGACTGTGAAAGGATGAATTGGTTCTGTCCATCCTTGTGAAAGAAGAAAGGTTTATAAAAATTGGGACCTGATTGGGAAAGTTAAGAAAAATATAAGGATAAAGTTGATACATTTAGCCAAGAACAAAAGTATATTTTATTTCCATACATTCCTTGTATTGTTCATGCTTATGTCAAGAGCTATTCTTTGGAAACATCTCTTTTGCTTGTCTTGATGTGTCTCAGCCTTTTGTGGTTCAAAGAAATGAACATTGTTATGTGTTCTTGTCCTATTCATGTCTTAACAGCAACTGATGTCTTTTTTTCTTTAATTTTGTTTGGTAGTACCTCTCTAAGCTTTCATGAATCATGTCAATTATTTTTACAAATCAGTACTCTATTTTTACTCTACGAGAGAGCTGAGCTTCTTGGTTAGTTTTGTGCATAATGATGACAACGATGGCTTGATTAGCGGCCTCAAGATCAAGAACACGATTTCAAAGACCCAAAAAAAAAACACTTCTAACGTTCACATATAATCTTGAAGTTGTAATTATAAAACATAATAAACGCTTATAATTTGAAGAAACTTTACTATTTTTTCTCCTTTTTTCGTTGAAAAAATCAACAATATTCATGTCATTCGGAGATATAAAAAAATCATTAATTAGATGACAAATTGATAGTTGCATACTACTACTAATCATAAAAATGGTATATTGAAATGCAAAGAACAACTGGTTTACACGCAACAAATTACAAATCCTTTAGAAGAAAAATCTAAGCAGAATTATTCGTATGTAGAATTTCAAATTCAAAAATGGAGCTCCATAGCAAAAATGTTTAATTTTAAAGCTTTCTGTTCCAAATTTTTTAGAGTAGATTATTGGGGAGATTTTTTTCTCATTCCCTAAACTATAATTGAAATAAAAAAACACCTCTTAAATATATTTCTATTGATTCGGTCTCATTAATTAATTGTTTGATACATCTAATTCATTATCTATTTAACTAAGAAATTATACGCGAATATTTAGCTTATAATTAATAAAGAAAACATAAACTCACAGGACATGTAATTTTTATCGAACCATAAATATTGATTGCATCAAACATTTAAGGATTGAACTTTTACTTTTCTTTTGTGCAAGTCAAATTAAGGTTTGAATTGGTATCCCAGATTCCCACCGATCACATTCACATGAACCCCTTCCCCTCTCTCTCTCTCTCTAAACAAGCAAAGAATGTCTGACATTTTTAAATTCAAAACGCAAATATTTATTGACAGAACCTATAACCTCTCTCTCTCTCTCTCTCTCTGTATTTGTTACCAAAATAAAGCATATCATAACGTAAACATTTTATAGTATCTTACCCATTTCTCTATTTTGGATCCTATTTCATTTTTTCACAAAACCCTTAAAAACAGAAAATAGAGGACTACTAGCAGTGTAATAGCCAAATGGGTGCGTACAGGGCGGATGATGACTATGACTACTTGTTTAAGGTGGTCCTAATAGGCGACTCTGGTGTTGGGAAATCCAATCTGCTGTCTAGATTCACTAGAAACGAGTTCAGCCTGGAATCCAAATCCACCATAGGTGTTGAATTTGCTACTCGCAGCATCCATGTTGATGACAAAGTTGTCAAGGCTCAGATTTGGGATACTGCAGGCCAAGAAAGGTTCAATCTTTTTATCAATTATCATAGATCTCCAGTTTTGCTCACATGGGTTTTCTTTATTTGAGTTAAATATCACAGTATGCATCAGATCTGCAACTTGAAGTGGCTGTTTAGTTGTTTTCTGATCTGGGTGCTTAACCTTTATGAGAACTTGATTGTTATGTGGCTTTAGGGTGTTATATAGCTTGAAAAAGTTGCTCAATTCTTGTTATTCTTGTTATACAGTATTTCCAGATCAAGTTGAAGTCTCTTTAATGAGGCGCGTTTGATGTGGCATGGCTAGGGGAGTTTCCAGTATAAGTTGATGAGCTGTTATATTTATGCATTTTGATTTGCTTTTTACTGATTCTGGATTATTCTCTATGTAATCGATTGCTTCAATGTAATCCCTTTTTGCATTGTTTACATGA
The DNA here is from genome assembly GCA_963691705.1 of Viola odorata. Classification (NCBI taxonomy): domain Eukaryota; kingdom Viridiplantae; phylum Streptophyta; class Magnoliopsida; order Malpighiales; family Violaceae; genus Viola; species Viola odorata. Next base: position 1,024,878 of record OY829537.1, read on the forward strand.
ATGGAAGATTGGATGACGTGCATGTTCAAAGGTTGTGCTGAGGGGTCTCATGTAAACGGTCCCGCGCATTGCTGATATTAGGGATGAACTTAGGACTATTTATCTTTTGGTACTTTGCCAAGCATTGATGATTTGCATGATTGCATGATTTTTTGACAATAACTGCTGGCATTTTGCATTCTTCACCACTGCAAGTAGTTTCAGTCTGTGGAGAGGTTGAAAGGATAACTAGGAATATAATAGGAAAACATACATACCTCCTTGTTTTTTGATTCATTCCTGGACGGAAAGTTCTGTTATAAACTACTATGAGCTAAATGATTGACTCTTTATTTGTCTAGAAGATAACTTTTAATTTAGGAGACAGATTTGATCCTGCTTTACGTTTTTGGTCACAGATACCGTGCAATTACAAGTGCATATTACAGAGGAGCTGTAGGTGCGTTGCTTGTCTATGATGTCACACGACATGTCACCTTTGAGAATGTGGAAAGATGGTTAAAGGAGCTAAGAGATCACACTGATTCCAACATTGTGATAATGCTGGTGGGAAACAAGGCTGATTTACGTCATCTGCGTGCGGTTACAACTGAGGATGCCAAGGCATTTGCTGAGAGGGAGAAGACCTTCTTTATGGAGACCTCTGCGCTAGAGTCCTTGAATGTTGAAGATGCCTTCACTGAGGTGCTCACACAGATCTATCGTGTTGTCAGCCGCAAAGCACTTGACATCGGTGATGACCCAGCAGCCTTGCCCAAGGGACAAACTATTAATGTGGGCAAAGACGATGTTTCGGCTGTGAAAAAGGTTGGATGCTGCTCAGTGTAGTCAGAATGGATCAAAAAGGAAAGTACTGGTGGCAATAGTTTCTAGTCCTTGAAGATTGCATTTCTGTGGGATGCCGCCTTTGTTTCCATCATACATCTCAAAACGAACAAGCCACTTCGATAGCTCAAATGTTCCGATAAGAAAGTTCAGTTGACTGCACCCCTAGTGACTGGCTAACTTGTTGTAGGTGTGACAAAGATTAAGGGTTTGGATATTAGACAGATTCAGTTGCCATTCCTCTTTCTATCGTATTATTCTTTTTGTAAGTTTGGTTTTTTTCTTGGGAGTGTTGTATTTTGTAGCCAGTTCCAACTATCTACTTCAGATTTTGGAAGTATGTTAAGGTAATGACGGTCTTCTACTACTTGTCTTAATTATTGATTAGTTTGTTCTAAACAAATTTGTTTTGGGGGCGTACCTCATTGATTAAACATGTCCCAAAAGTTTTGTGATTCTCTTTCTCCCATTCTCATAGATGTCTTAGTGTGTGTTTGGCGTTGGGAGTTGGGTACCCAACCCAACTTTTCCCAACCCAAAAACCAAAGAAAGTGTTTGGCTACCACTTATCAACCTAGCTTTCCAAAAAGCTAGCTTCCTCATCCTTTGAAAAATCAAACCAAAAGCCACTGGAGCATTTTGCTCCAGCAGCCCAACGCACACTGCGTTGGGCACTCTCTCTCTCTCCCTTTTCTTTTTTCTTTTAATTTTAATTTTATTTTTTTACTTTATATAATGAATAAAATAAATTAAAAACTACCTCAATAAATTCTCCATCTCAAGATAAGTAATTCTAGATCCACTTTTTCTATTTTTATTAATTTTTTAAAAATGGGTTTTATACTCTAACTCTTTCATTTTTATAGTTTTACCAAACACCAAAAACAACTTCTCGTTTCCCACAGCACTTTTAAGAAATGTTTACCAAACAGCATACTACTTTGCGCAAAAGTGCTTTTCCCACAGCACTTTTGTCCACAGCACGTTTCGGACCAGAACCGGAACGCCAAACAGGCCCTTAGTTTCACTATCTAAAGCATTTCGCTGCTGTGCGTGCGGGTTTGTTTGCCCAATCACTTAAGCTGCTGCCATAGCCTATTCGCCTGTCTTATCCAACATTGACATTGGTTAAGACGATTGTGATTGTGATTGAGTGATAAGAGACTCGTTTATCTTTAACCTAAGTTATAGGTTGGAGTCAGTTCGAGTCTGTATGTAGAATGAAAACAATCATATTGGAGAACCATACTCCCCGATGATGCTCGTACAAGATTGCTCTCGTGCCTGGAAACAAGAAAAAGAAAAGGAAGGACAAGCTCTCCTGTAATCAGAGAGAGCTGCCTCTCTTCAATTTGGCCATAACAGGAGTAGTAGAATTTGTTAGTCTTGTCAGTTGTTGTTGTCACTGTGGCAGACATGTCATGATCAATTGAAGAAAAATCCAATTCATGGATTAGGATTGTACAGCAAAGAATGACAATCCAAATTCCAAACAATTGAAACACAAAAGAAATCATGAACGATCCTTTATTCCTTTTCATTTCAAACATTCATATGCTGTACATTTCTTTTACACCTACCATGTGCCTTCCCTTCACTAGTCCGGTTTGCAAACCTCAACTTTCTCTGCCTCCTAAGTTTCAACGAAAATGCCTCAAAATTTACACTAGACTTCCTTGTAAGGATCCCATTACTAGACCCTTCATTGCTTATACTTTTCCTAACTCCACACCATTCACCACCATCAGCATCACCATTTTCAGTTCTCTCGTTTGCCAATTTCAAGAAACTCCTTGGAAGGATGGCATTACTAGAACATTCACCACCGTCACCACCACCAGCAATACAAACATCAACATTATCACCATTTTCAATTCCCTCTTTTGCCAATTTCAAGAAATTCCTTGGAAGGTTGACATTATTAGAACATTCACCACCACCACCACCAGCAGTACTATTTCTATCTTTGAATTAGTAGTCGTTATAAGTTATAACTAGACTTATAAAAAGCAAGAAAATCATTAATAATTCTTTGTAAATCGATGTATTGTATTTTGAAGTCTAATTTTCTTGTTCTTTGATTTGATGGTTTGCAATTGCAGGTCAAGTTATTCCGTAGATTGACGGCCACGGGCATCCTTTTCCTTTCTAGAAGACTTATCTTTTGTGGAAGATTCTTCTAAGTTCTAACCATCTAAGTTTATAACTTCAAGAAAGGGGTTATGGCGTAGACTTATCCTTTCATCTCGTGAAGCGTGGATTTATTTTAAAGTTGTTGTAACAAAATTCGAGTTGGTTGAATAGAACTTAATTAATATTAAAGTTTCGAATCAAGAACGCGCAGAGAATCATGTACACACCACCGGCCGAATCCTCCGGCGATCGCGCCACTCGTCGTGCCAGAGTCTTATCCAATCACCTCCTCCACCAGGACCACCACCACCTCTCATCTCTCCTCCTCCCCAACTCATGCTTGAGCTACACTCCACCGGAGTTAACGGAAGGCTCCAATCACGATTTTGACGTCAAGGAAATGAGGAAATTGCTCGACATGCACCACTTGGAGGAGCGCGACTGGTTGTTTAACATTATGATGCAGAGCAAAGTTTTCAACCCGGAGGTGAAGGGAGGGAGAGTTTATGTGATCCCTGACTATAACCAGTCCAAAGAGCAGCAGCGAGAGATGACCATGAAACGGATTCATTGCTTGCTTGAACGAGGTGTCTTTGATGGGTGGTTGACAGAAACAGGGGCCGAGGCAGAGTTAAGAAAGTTGGCCTTGCTAGAAGTCACCTCAATTTATGATCATTCCCTTGCTATTAAGATTGGAGTTCACTTCTTCTTATGGTAACAATTTCAATCTTTGGTCCTCTTTTTGACCAACCCTTTTGGTTTTTTATTGCGTTTGAGGTATAATTATGTGTTCAATCTGAGATGTTTGGTATGGTGATATATGCCCACGAAATGTTTGGTAAAAGTTCAGTTACAAAGATCTGTGCGGCATGTGTGTGCGAGCATTGGTATATTGAAGTTTCTTGGATTTTAAGACTGAGTTAACACTTAATTTCTGGGCTTGTCGATTGCAAATGATTGTTAACTTCTTACTTGCTGATGAAATATCAGGGGAGGTGCTATTCAATTTTTTGGCACAAAGAGGCATCATGACAAATGGTTGAAGGATACGGAGACTTATGCAATAAAGGGTTGCTTTGCTATGACTGAGTTAGGACATGGAAGTAATGTACGTGAAGGTTGTCAATTATATTTCCTTTAGTCCTGGCCATCAAGCCTCTTTGTGGCTAGCTAGTTATGCTCTCTTTGTTTTGCCCTTCCTTAACTTTTTCTTTGGAAATTGTTTTTAGGTACGTGGTATTGAAACAGTGACGACTTATGACAAAAGCACAGGGGAGTTTGTCATCAACACTCCCTGTGAATCAGCTCAGAAATATTGGATTGGTGGTGCTGCTAATGTAAGGAGTGTTCAATAAACCCTTTTCTAAGGTAGTCTATTCTTTTTCTTCTTGTGTACTGAAAATGTCTGTCTTCTGTTGCCATGTAGCATGCAACACACACGATAGTATTTTCACAGCTCTATATAAATGGGGTGAATCAAGGAGTACACGCATTTATAACGCAGATTAGGGATGCCAATGGAAATGTGTGCCCAAACATCAAAATAGCTGACTGTGGCCATAAAATTGGCCTGAATGGTGTTGATAATGGTCGAATCTGGTATGGATTAAATGCTTTTTTCTAGTGACGATTGTTTCGTCTGTTAATCAATGCCATTAAAACTTTTGACATCTGTTTTCAGGTTTAATAATGTGCGGATTCCTAGAGAGAATTTGTTGAATTCAGTTGCTGATGTCTCCCCAGATGGACAATATCTTAGTGCTATACAAGATCCAGACCAGGTAATTATTTTTTAGATGGAGTACCCTTTTATTTTGTTCCTCTAATCATATGGATCAGATGGTTCCAGTAATTGTTTTGATTATTGAGCAGAATAACCAATTCAATTTCTCCTTTCTTGACAGAGATTTGCAGCATTCTTGGCCCCTTTGACATCTGGCCGTGTAAATATTGCTGTTAGTGCAGTTTACTCATCAAAGGTGTGTTAAACTTTTATATTATACGTATATTATGCCACCGGTTCAAGTATAGAAATGGTGCAAGAGTATGCTTGTATGCTAAGACAAGGAAATAACATAGTGGAATTCTTTGTTCCCTAAAAAAGAGGCTTCCTGATCAGTTTTCATATTATGTGATTGGCAATTGCCTCTTCAAGAAGATAAATTAATGTTATTGCCTGCATCCACAAGCATCAGATCTGGTCCAAACTTCATAGAGCTAATGGTTTGAGAATTAATTCTTATTTGGCCTCATTCTCATATCAGATTGGCTTAGCAACTGCTATAAGGTATGCTTTGACTAGGCGAGCATTTTCGATCACACCAAATGGACCTGAAGTCCTATTACTTGATTATCCAAGTCATCAGCGGCGACTCATGCCTCTTCTTGCCAAAACGTAAGTATTCTAAATATGCCAAATTTCATGAATTACTGAAACTGTAAAGGAAAGGAAACTTCTTGCGCACCCTGTCTGTAGTTTTTTTGTTTACCGTTTATGTTTGGTTTTCTTTAGTGGGTCAATCTACTAGTTTTATTGTGCAATGCTGGGGTTTGCAATTTAGTTGGATAAACTGTTTTTTTGACTTCTTTCTCCTTTCATTGTTAATCCTTCTCATGCAGATATGCACTGGGTTTTTCTGTAAATTACTTGAAAACGATATATGTGAATAGGACACCTGAATCAAACAAAACCATACATGTTGTTTCAAGTGCACTCAAGGCTGCCACAACCTGGCATAATATGAGAACACTTCAGGTAAGAGCTTGAATCACATTGCAATTTTGGTTCCAGTGAGTAGCATCCTCACTAAACTTAATTGAATTCATGCTTTTAGGAATGCCGTGAAGCATGTGGTGGGCAAGGCTTAAAGACTGAAAATCGAGTTGGTCACTTTAAAGGTGAATATGATGTGCAATCCACTTTTGAGGGGGACAACAATGTTCTAATGCAACAGGTACTGTGTATTGTCATCATTCTGGTTGAATTTGCTTACCGCTATCTTCCAGGTTTCAACACATACATGAACATCAAAATAAAGACGAAAAATAAATAGGAAGATCACCTTGACATATTTCTTTGGACTCAGTAAATGCATCGGTCTGTATTAAATTTAAACTGATTGGCTAGGGAACAGCGATATGTTTGGTTTGACATGGCTTGGGTCGTGGCATTGGTGTTGAAATTCTTGTTGACTGCATTGACATGTTTCTAGGTGTTGGACATTCAATTAATTTTGACTCAGTAATCAAGTGATGTGGACAACAAGAGGCTAATCAAAGATGCCAGGGTATTCTGGTTCATTAAACTGCATCTGCAGCCTCATAGTATTGCACTTCCAATGGTTGTTTTTGGATCATTGATCACAGTCCTGTCTCGTGTTGAGTGATGCAGAGTTCTCTTACAGTCAGTACCACTAGTGCAGAGTGATCTTACAGTGAATACCACTAATGCAGAGTCAACTTACAGTCAATGCACTACTTTTAAACATAATCCTCTTTTAAACAGTGTCGTAAGGCATGTGACTACTGCCAGCAAGTCAAATTTGATTCGCACTCTCGTCCATGATGGAAGCATATGGTGCTAAAGCTCTTCAAAAACAAGCTGAGCTGCCTTTGGAACTCCTTGCCGCTCTCTGAGTTCATTCATATAAAAGTCTATGAATTTCCTCAGTCCTTGGTTTCTTTTTGTCATGCATTAATCAACAAATGATTTTAGTTATTATTCCTTCGTGTCCTTGGTGTTTCATTTAGAGAAATCCATCAGACAGATCCATGTAACAATCTGTATGTCATATTTTAAGGTTTTTTTTTCCCTAACTTGTTTATTGTGGATGAAATTAATTGTTGAAACATCGATCACGAGAGTTTAATATGAGCAATTTTGTCTACACAGGTCAGCAAGGCTCTCCTTGGAGTATATATTGCAGCAAAGAAGAAAAATAAACCTTTCAAGGGTTTGGGATTGGAACACATAAATGGACCTTCACCTGTACTTCCATTTCAGCTTTCAAGTGCTACCCTCAGGAGCAGCGAATTCCAGGTAATGTATATTAACTTGCTTTTAGTAGATTGGCCCTTTCTAAGCACCTACCTAACTAGCTCTCTGCATCAGATGAACGCATTCTGCTTGAGAGAAAGAGATCTCTTAAATCGTTTTGTTGCTGAAATCTCACAGTATCAAGCAAACGGGGAAAGTAAAGAATATGCAGTAGCTTTGGTAGGTTCAATATTTGTGGCACAATAATTACTCCTTCTCTGTGTCATTGTAATTGATGTTGGCATTTTTTTTTTCCTTGAAAATGTTGCTCTAGGGGCATCAACTTGCAGAAGACTTAGGCAGAGCTTTCTCTGACCGGCTGGTATTGCAAACCTTCACTGAAGTCGAGGCAAATGTATCGACTGACTCAATGAAGGTGATCTCGAAAGCCATTCTCATTGTCTATCTGTATGTCTCCTTCATGGTTTAGTCTATAAGAGTTTTATAACCAGTCTGCAACGCGATTTTGTAATAAGAAGGGTATCATATGACTAGAGAAGTTAGAAATTAATCAACTGCAGCTCTAATGAGAAGGGGTTGGGATTGTAAAATAATATTGGTATTAGCATCGACACACACGCACACACGAATATACATATGTATATGCATACATAGATATAATGATGTAATTTCTGAATTTTTGGATTTGTTCCCAATGCAGAGCATCTTAGGTCTGTTGAGATCCATGTATGCCTTATTTTGCATGGAGGAGGATGCTTCGTTTCTCCGGTATGGCTATTTATCACCAGATAACGCTGCTTCAGTGAGGAAAGAAGTGGGTAAATTATGCGGCGAGCTGCGACCACAGGCACTTGGTTTGGTCAGTTGCTTTGGCATTCCTGCTGCTTTGTTGAGCCCTATAGCATATGACTGGATTGATGCTAATTCCTGGTCTTCAGTTTAACGCTAGCTAGTTTGGCCACTTAATTTAAAATATTAATAAGAAAGCCAGTTTGATATTTATAAACCACACTCATTTGTAAAACTATTTATTAATAAAATTATCTCAAACTGAATGGATTTATACAATACAAAGAAAAAACTCTGATTCCTTGCTTGTTGTTAGATTATACTCCCTCCGGATTCTTTTAGTTGTCTATTTAACTGTAATCACACATACCAAAAAAATGACAAAAGTGAACAAATCGTAAGGCGTAATAACGTAACTATGGAACTTGTATTGTAACATGTTCTAATTGACTTTAGAGCTCGGCTTGGTGTGGTTTGGGGCCGGCCTATGGTCCTTGTTATGATGGTTTGCGTCCAATGTTACTACTACTAACCTCCCTTGCCATGTGCAAGAGGGTGGACTCGAAAAGACCCATCGGCGAAGGAAAATCATCCCTCCAACCACAAGTTCTTTAGCTCCGGCACAAAGAGAAATCTCCATATCCTTACCAAAGCTTTAACCATCGCCTCCGATTCCCTCTGTTCCTGGCCTCTTCTGAGACTTGGGAGAAAAGCCGAACTGCGCTTACAGAACAAGAGAATTGGAGAGATCAGGTGGAGAGACTCAGAGAGTGTTGAAACTTGAAATCATTTGATGTATTATCACGGAAGTGTTTCCGGTGGTACATCAAAAATCTATGGTCCTTGAATTTCAAGGACAACTCTTAGACCAACCATCAGTTTCACAAGCATCTTCAAGAACTCATAGCATTATATTATGCTATTCAATATAAGATCTAAAGATTCTAAACCAATGCATCCGTAACCGTAAGAATGTAGAATGCAGAACATGGAACAGTGCAATGAATTCTAAATCAAAAGGCAATCAAAACGAGTTTGTTTCTCCGAAACTCCGCTAAGCATATCATCAAATCAAAGCTTCAGAATACTATGACAAGCACATGCAAACTTGTGATAAGAAACTATTGCCATTGCTGACAGGAACAGAACAGTAACAGGATCTAGTCAACTGTTCTTACAAGTCATCTGTACTAGTAACCTTGACATCAACACTGTCAGTAATCAGTAATACCTACACAGCATGTTGTTAGTTTCCACTTTCATACAAGACTCCTCAATCTCATCCTAGGGATCCAGCAATAGAAGTCTTCTCATCCTGAGCAGAATTACCTTCCTCTGCATCTGTTTTTTTCGTCGTCTTCATCTTGCCCTTATCAGAGGAGGGACTGCTATCCACACTGACCTCAGCAGTGAGTCTTCCCATCTTCTTCTGCAGATCAGCAAGTGGATCCTTTGTTACTTTTCCTTTCTGAGTCTTCTTTCCATCAGTAAGTTTCAGTTCTAGCTTATATAATGCGCATTCATCATGGTTTGTGATCTCATATTCATACAAATGCCACTCATGAAAGCCCAAAGGTTGTGGATCCATGTAATAGGACTTTTTGTGTCCCCCAAACTCCTTGATCACCTGCTTCCTTGATTCATGCCAACCGCGTCCACGATGGTCCGGCAATGATCTCTGCTTCCTGTTTCCAATGTCAAATGCCCTTCTAGGTTTATCAAAAAAGAGCCACTCTCTAATTGTTTCACCTTCAAGTAAGAAAATATCAAATAGCTCTGCAAGACAACAGCATAGTAAGTTAGCCACATGTTTCCATCGGGACTCAAATCACTGGTATATAATGACCAACGATAGAGGAAAATTCCTCCAGAAGTCCTGACCCACATCATACTACACTACTCACCATTTGTCAGTACAAATAAGCATGCTGTAGAATAAATATGCAAAAAGATAAGAAATTAAACCCCGACACTAGGCAAAATATGGTTGGGGTTCAACATTTTACAATCTAAGTTGAGGCACAAAAGGCCTTCATCCTTTGTGTGTGTGGTTGTTTTGGTTGATTGGAGGCATGTATGCTTACCGGTAGCATTCCATGGAGACTTGGTACTAGCAGCTCCTTCACAGTGAGGAATGCCAACATTCTTATGCAGCGCCTTCCCAGTAAGAGCAGCGAATAACAAATTATCCTTCAAACCAATCCCCTTGGGCCGTAAAACTGGAGTCATGCCAGGTGCACCTTCTTTTAAAGCTATAGTTGCATGAAAGCTGCTGCAATAGTCCTCAAACCATTCAGATCCATGAGAGGGCCTCGTGCATTCCCAAAGTGCACATTTGGGCCCCATGAAAGCAGCGGGTGGAGGACTGATATAAGACATCATGCCATTTTCAGAATTCTGTCCAGGCTCCTTTACATTGCTGGTATCAACAGGCAGGACAGAGTTGAACCCCTCGTCCAAAGTGAAACTATGAATGTCAAAATATGTCGATATGTCAGGATTGCTAGTTTCATGAAAACCAGTAGGTTGATCAAACCCTTGAAATTCATTCCCCTGGATGTCATAATTCAGGAAGTAGTCCTCGGAAGAATGTGTTCTGTTAATGTTGTCAGTCATCACCATCTGTGAAATGATAACCAAAAGAAGTAACAAAGCCAGAAAAGCATCAGTTTAATATTCTAAATCATATGAGAATATGGAACAAACATACAAAAGAATTCTTGGAAATGATCTTAAATCGTTTACAAAAAGAGCAGGCTGGTGGTTACGTACTATGTATTTCAACAAACAGCAAAAAGATACAATTAAACTATATAAAAATGAAGCAGCGATAACACATCAGTTGCATTGCATGAGTTATCCATAGGGTGGTTCTATGCTAATCTCCTAGGGAAGCAGAAAAGTAAAACCACAAAATATGTATTCTTTTACTGTAACCTTAACTACTCAGAATGGGGGTCAAAGAGAGAATGATGACAATGGTGTAATAAGGGCATTGCAAAAACTACCAAGAGAACTCACATCTGGAAATGAAGTTAATTCACCATGGTTAAAGCTTTGAACATTAGGCTCAGGACCAGGTTCAGGCTTCAAAATCGACTGTATAGCTAATGGACTAGTGGCATCATCTTCCTCCTCGAACAAGTGCAACATGCGACCTATATCATCTGAAAAGGATCCAAGACCATCATCCTACAAAACACCCATTAAAGATTATTTCTACCATATACTACGATACACCACACTTCATAGTTCAGTATCTAAACTAACAAGTGTTGGTGAATAAAGATACTAACAAACAAAGACGTGGCTGGCGATGCTGCATTGAGCTCATCTTTCCACTCAAGGAGACTCTGATAGACTTTTTCCTCAAGCGAAGCAACATCATTGGCTCGGCCCTCCTTTCTTGCAGCTTGTAGCTCAGAAAATCTTCCTTGAAGATCATTTAGCCGATTCTTTGCATTATCCATCATATGACGGTGTGATGTGGATGCACATTTTCCCTTTGTGCCTTCTTGCATTGTGCTCCTCCCTCCACAAAACCCTAAACAACAGTAACCATATTTTCAATTTCGAAAAAACAAATAAGGAATTCAAAACAATCAAAGTTTATACTTTATATAAACATAACCCGTATTCTAGATGTACCCATAAAACACCCACCTTCTAATTACTCAAATCCTACCCGTAGAATTCTAATGAAACCAGATTTTTTTGTTTTTCTTAGACCAATTCTGGTCAAACTATTCCAATGTATCCAGTAGCTAAGATCAATTGCCCAACCAAAATCAAGAAATTGTTTTTTGGACCTTTAATTACTATTGAAATACAAGTAAGAACAAACAATAGCAACAAAAACAACATGTTGGATCAATTGACTAACACATAATTAAACATTAAAATACTGATTTCAACCACTGTGTATACCTCAATTATTGTTTCTTTTTCTTTCTTTCTTCTGTTTGATGTGACAAGATTTGAGCGAATGAAAACCTTGCTTGGTACAAAACGGAGAAGAGAAGGCTTGTGGGTCTGGCCGTCTGGGAAGGAAAGAGAGTCGAGAGTCAGGAGTCGAGGGTCGAGAGACGGTTTCCAGCCGAAAAAGAAGGAACTAGCTTTATTTATAATGATAATGACATCAGTTCAAATCAGTACCCAAATTATATCTCCTCTTTCAACTAAGTACCTTACAACTTTCTTTTATTCAACAAGGTTTGTGTAGTTTCCATGTTCCACTTCCACCCACTTCTATTTATCGTTTTTCAGTTTTAATTAATTAGACCTGTTTAACCGATTAGATGTTGGTTGGACCCGTTTGAGCATGCATTAACGGATCAGAACTTAAGTTTTTAAATTTCAGGCTCGATTCGTTCAAACCTGACCCATTAAGGTTAGAAGGCTGAATCTGAGCTTTAAATTTTAGGTTTGTATCCCGTTTAATATTCAAGCTCATCCAGGCCTGGCAACATATATACTATGAAACCTATTTCTTAATTAGCATCTATATATTATATACCCTAATTGCTTGGATGATTTAGGATACCAATTTGCGCAGAAAGTTGACATTTGCAACCTTTTGAAAAAAATGCATCAATTGGTTTATACACAAACTGAAGTAAGAAGCCTTACTCTCCAGTTCGTTAAAAAAAAAAAAAGCTTTACTCTCGAGTATGCTTCAACATTGTATAGATAGAAATATAACTACTGCCATGCCAAACAAGCTTGTCTTCTGAGGCTAACAAAGCACTTTAAAAGAAGAGAAAAACAGAAAAAAACTAGGACTTTTACCCATGTCCCTCATCTGAACAAATTTCAACAGAAATAGCATGTGGCTGAATAAATCCAGTTACGATATGATAAGCGCATTCGAAATTTTGGTTTCTAAGTTTCTAGGATTGCCTTCGCGCTGTCGAAGATGGAAGCATCAACCGTTCACATCTTCACGCATGTGTTATATCCTATGTACAAAGTGTTTCAGCTCACGGAAACCGGCATTCCAGTACCTTTGAATCACTAAGTTGTCTAGTCTACCGACATAATGTACACATCCATATACACACACAAACACAAGGGAGATAGTGCTCTGCTCACATTATAACTTCAGATCTACTTGACTCTAGCATCAATCAATTTGGTTTCGCTTTTCCATCTTCAGCAGCTGGTCATGCCTGAAGGTGAAGAAACCAGCAAGGCCTCGGCCTCTAGCAAGTTGTTCCACCTCTTCGAGTTTGTGTTTGAGAAACTCAATTTCTTGAGCTAAATCTTCATCTCTTTGCTTCATCTCCTGAAACAGTAAATCATTTTTTTCCTTTTGATGAGCAACAAAAGCTTAGTTTATAAAAAAACATGGGCTCTAGATGAATCCCTCTCAAGTGGCTGCAAGTAAATATAGGCAAAAGCCACTGTAACCCGTCATATTGTTTAAGAAACACAGACTACAGGCAAGTAATAAACATGACAGAATGGATATAGATCCGCTTCAAACATAAACTCGAAGAGGTGGCTAGTAGCCCACAGGCCACAGGCATTTTCCAAAAATCGGACAAAAGTGAACATAACATCACAAACTAGTAAAAGAAGCCTCAGTATGATGTTAGGCTTTAAGCAGCTTTCAAATTTTCCACTTTGAAGAGGTCAAGGTTTTCAAGATGCAACTCTTGATTTTCATTTGGTAATCATGGTGGTAACCAATAACCTTGCTCAGTCATAAGCAGTGACTTTCAAGTTATGATTCATATACTAACATAGATGATGAGTAAGCTTCCAGTGGAAGTGAGCAAAATGCATTTATATTTTTTTAAAGTACATTTTGAGCAGGAACCAAGAGATTATAATCAGCTTTCAGTAAGCACCGGTTGGGGCAAATGAAAAAGCATAATGCATGTATCTGCAAATGAATTAGTCAAGGTGTATTACATAAAAATTCCCTTGCAGAGGATACCCACATGGTTTCTCCTTTCGAGAACACAGGCCATTTCAGAACAATAAAAGGACTCAACATTCCATGTAAAGGCTTCAACTAAATCTCCATACATTACTACAAATTAACATTGGGAACATTACACCAATAGAGTAAAGTAAAAGGAAAAACACATGGATTTAGATAAAATTTACTACATTGCAACAGTTAAGCTAAATCAAGGAACAATAATAAGACACATACCTCCAATTCCTGCCTTCTCTGTGCCTCCTTTCTTGCCTCTGATCTAGAATTCCGTTGCACCTCAAAAATAACAGCAGCTCCAGCGACCTGAAATGGTTCATTAGCATAAGCATTCCAATGTTCAGTTGCACAACATCTTTCCTTTCATCTGTTAAAAGTAATGCCACACATAACATAATAACAGTCAACTTAGACTGAACACTGATGTAAAGCTACGGAAAAGCTGAAGCTGAATCTGAAGGCTGGCCCCTACGTTGGCCTTAGAGTATAAAAAATCACATGTATTTTTTGAGCACATAAATGCTAAATCTTACTTTGAACAGGCACTATCGATTTCATTTCTTTATCCATTACCAATTTCAAAAGAAAGATAATGTTATTGAAATGGGCCCAGGTTACATTTAGATAGGTGTAAGATTAAAGCAAAAAAAACTTAGCTAATTGATACTGGTTCAAAGAATTGACCCTAAGGTGTCTTCTCCAAGGTTATACTTCCCAACCAGCCCGAACAGGGGACCCTAAACTGAGCTTTGGGTCCACAAAGCAAAAGCTTAATGGATCCATATCAATGAGATAGAACTGCTAGAGCAAAAAAATTGCATAGAAAGGGCGGTGTTGCTGTTGAGCTTCTTACTTAGTTGATACATAGACTGCATCACTAGTTCATTTTCTATTGTTTGTCGCAGCTATTCCTTTTCTTACTCCGGGTAAGTGTTTGCTTGAGTGGTAGCCTAACCACCTCCAATCGTACACCGGTCCTGGTAACGTACACTTCCTCATCTCCATATGTTATAGCCGAGCTCGTTTTAGCTCGACAATGTTCAAGTAAATGAACCATCAATACGTGACAGGGAAAGGTAAGTTTCAATAATGCACAATAAAGCAGATATCACACTGGTTGCTTGTAAGTGACAAGCTTTGGGCAAAAAAACATAGGGATTAGGGAGCAGTAAGATTACCGTAAACATGAACAACTCCCCGAGAAGATCTGCAGCAACATGGACAGCCTTCTCATCATCCAGAGGACGTATGGCAACATTAGTGGCACGTCCATACAATCGCCTTTGCAATGTTGTTGTGAACCGATGATTGGCCTGATTCAGTCACCAGAATACAAGCACGCATTAGAAAATCCTTAATCCTAAATCCTTGTGCAGCAATAAAACAAACATTTCTAAAGACAAAGTGAAACAACCCACTTACAAGAACAGAATTTAAGGCCCTGAAATCACTAAACTAATAAACCTGAGTTTTGAGAGAGAAAAAATCAAACCTGATGTGAAACTAATTAACCAAATAAGGAAAGAAAAGAACCCAAATGATAATTTGCAAGTAACAACACATGTAATAGGAAAGAAAGGGTTACAGGCAACAAGAAACATAAACAAATAAAGAATAAAATAAAACTATAAAAAAGAGAATAGGGGAGAAGGAAAGAAGAAGGAGGAACCTGGGCAATGTTAATGATGAAGTGGCGGAACTTGGGGTGATGCCCTGCTTCTTTCTTCAGACGCTTGGCTATGGGCTTGCAGATTGTTCTGAGAAGAAGGGTTCCTAACTTTGCTACTGGTAAAATCATTGTTTTTTATGCTTTATTATGTTTTAACTCTACTTCTCTGGAAGAACATGCCACCGTTGATGAATGAGGTCCGGTCCGGTTACACTTCTCTCTTTTGGACAGAGAAATCTTCAAAAAAGAAAACAAGCAACAGAAAGAGAAGCCTTTTGCTCACATGGGCTTGTTGAAGCCCAATAATATGGAATATGGGCATGTTTGTATGGGCTTTCTGGAGCTCAAATCACAGTGTGAAAGAAAAGAAAAGAAAAATATGTAGGAAAATATAAAGTTTATATTGCATGATTTTAAAATATAAAAATGTTAAGTAAAATATTTTATAAATTATATAATTTTTTTTGCCTAATTTATCTAAAAAACATGACAGCGACTTGGTAAATCTGCTGCAGTGTCATAACCATGAGAGTGTCCATGAATTTGCAGATTGAAAATGTTATGTGAAGTCTCATGGTGATGCGGCAGATCACGAGAAAACGCGGGATGTTGAAAAATTAGTTTGACCAACTTGACTGACTTAATTAAGCCCAATACTAATTAAGAAACATATAAAAGAGATTATAAATACTCGTTCAGATTAAGGCATCCACCCAGAGGCGGAGCCTCGTTAGGACCAGAGGGGGCTACAGCCCCCCCAAACTTTTCAAATTGCTTGCTTTAGCCCTTGCCTAGCCTATGCTTCAGTTTTTGCCTCAGCCCAATAGCCCCCCCAAACTTTTAAACTTTTCAAAAAAACCCACTCTGTTCTCAATTTATCATAGCTTATTTACTTTTTTATTTTTCTAAATTGAAAAATTTAATACGTTTAATCAATTCTTAATTTACTTTCACAACAATTAAAATAATAATCAAGATATATTTCTAATAATTTTCCTAATTATATCCAATCACGTATATTGTATGATTGGATATAATATTGTATGAATTCTAATATATAATTATTTTTTTTTATTATTTTCTTATTTATCTTTTTGTTAAATTTATCTAAATATTTGTTATTTAGTAACGGATACAAATACTTTTAACCATTTTTTCAATTTTTTACTTAGTTCATTTGCATTTCCTTTAAAATACTCCAAAAAAAAATCGGGGCGCTGCCCCCGAACCCCCACACTTCTTGAGTACAAATTCTCAATCCGTCACTAATCTCGCCCCCCCAAACATCGAGGCCAGGCTCCGCCACTGCATCCACCATGGCTAATGTGAGATTTAATTTTTTAATTTATTTTCCAATTTAATCTTTCATGTTCTCACGAGAACGATCTTCATAAAATTACAACAATCCTCATTAGAACCATCTTTTATACTGTTTAATAAGATCCATGAACTTGCGAAAACG
The DNA here is from genome assembly GCA_963691705.1 of Viola odorata. Lineage (NCBI taxonomy): Eukaryota > Viridiplantae > Streptophyta > Magnoliopsida > Malpighiales > Violaceae > Viola > Viola odorata. The sequence continues at coordinate 1,041,697 of OY829537.1, forward strand.
AATACTTAAGTATACTTTTTCTTTTCTTCAAAGAGAAAAGTGATAGCTTTAGAAAAATTAAAGGAAAATTAGTTCTCTTTTCGGCTAATTTAGACGGTTGAGATGATCCATACTCATAAAAATATTAAAATTTAAGTTAATTTTAAATCCATAGATGATCCATATCAAGAAAAAAAAAACACAACTGAGAGTTGTACGTAAAGTTTATGTTCGAAAACCATTGTCTCCACCATTGTTTTTAATTTTCAAAGGCCAAGGGATTATGGGTGACGGGCTAAATCTAACCCACCCAAAACCGATTCGGGTTATAGTTTATGGTCAAATCAAATAAGTCTATTGGTTTTTTAGTAATTTGAAAAATAGAGGGTATTTACTATTTAGAGTTGTAAGAAACGAAGATGGGCAGATTCGGACTATAAAATTAGTTTTTTTAACCCATTTAATAAACGAAGATGGGCAGATTCGTCCCGTATAAGAATGATATTAGACCGAGATAGACCCAAAATCGGTTTTGTTTATCCTATCTAAAAAAAGGTGTGATTATATGGTACTCCATAACGAAAAGGTTGTTTGAAATAAATATTTTAACTTATGGGAGATTTTTTTAAAGATGTGATATTTTAACAAGTTATATCGGGGAAATGGTTTTTTATGTGAAAATTATTGCAGCAGATCATCTTTGATCAAAATCTTTTACTATAGTAAGATATGCTTACGTTGATATCTATTAAAAAATGGCCATCTTCCTTCACGATCAAATCAAACATTTGCATTGATTTTTCCTTCATTTAAACTAAACCAAAATATTTTCACAAGAAATTGACATGTATATACAATTACCATTAGACTTAAAGCTTTTTTTTTGTTTGAAAAATAAAAGCTCACCATTTCTCTCAATCACTCTCTAAAATCCCCTACCAATCTAAACATTTCGGCATGCGAGTAGTTATTTATTTTTATTTTTTTATTGTGAACCAATCACCGATGATGAACAATTATTTAGAGCGATTGTTCTTAGCAAAATTCATTAATATTAAACAATCATTTCTTTCTTCCATATTAAATAAATTGACCAATCAAAATATTCATCTCTCTCATCCATATCAAATAAATTAATCATATATAAACTATACTTAAAAAAATTGTATAATTGAGACCATGAAATATTATCTAAAACGACATATAATTAAAATCGGAGAGAGTATTATACTCTGATGGTTATAGTGAAGAATAACAATTTTTGGAGTAGCTTTTTGCAACCAGCACGCAACGTCCCACGTAAGATACGGAATCGTATACAGTATTAGGACCGGACCATGCAGGTGACATTATAATTTGTCATTTTACGGAAAATTAGATACGGAATCTTATAAAGTATTAATTTTCATGACATGCATGTGTGATGTTTTTTTAACTTTGAAGTTTTGGATTACGTTTCCCACTCATGAAACTTTCTTGCTGCTTATTAGTAGCTGTCAAAAAAATCAGACGGTTAGAATTTGATCGGAAGTTACGTTGAAGTTAGATTGGTGGAGGTTGGGCCCAACCTCCAAACGCTTAAGCTTTGGGAAAGGTTTTCACTTCTCAATATTATATCTAATTAATCATTGGTGTTACTATCCGCTCCGGTGTGTGATTTAATAAATTAATCCAAGTATGCTAGATTATGTATATTTTCTGCTCTATATATTGAGCATAGAATCATTATCATAGAGATGTACATAAACAAATTAAAGATATATGGAGTTCTTGGATGACAAAGAAAGTGCTAATAAGCTGCTCCAAGCACAAAGCCATGTGTGGAATTGTACACTCAATTTTATAAATTCCACATCACTCAAATGTGCTGTTGAATTAGGGATCCCGGATATCATTGAGAGCCATGGCCGCCAGCAGCAGCAGCCCATCACCCTCTCTGCTCTGGTTGCTGCTCTGCCCATCAACCCAAACAAGGCTCATTGCGTTTATCGCCTTATGCGCATTCTGGTCCACTCAGGCTTCTTTGCTCTACAAAAGATTGATGCTAACAACCAAGAAGAAGAAGGCTATTCGCTCACCGAATCTTCTCGTCTCCTTCTCAAGGACCATCCTTTTAGTTTAGCATCCTTTGTGCTCCTCCTTAACGATCCAATCCTGACGAAACCATTTCAACACTTTAGCTCTTGGCTCCAAAATGATGATGAACCCACTGCTTTTAGCGTTGCCCATGGCGAGCCAATTTGGAAATTTTCAGGGCACCAACCGGAATTTGGACAGGCTTTCGATGAAGTCATGGCAAGCGATAGTTTGCTGGTTGGTCACCTGCTGGAAAACAGCAAGTTCAAGGTTGTGTTTGAGGGGTTGGAGTCGCTGGTTGATGTGGCAGGAGGCACAGGAAATATAGCCAAGGCCATTGCTAGAGCGTTCCCCGAACTGGATTGCACAGTATTGGATCTCCCACATGTTCTTGCTGGCTTACAAGACACCAAGAACGTGAAATATGTTCCAGGGGACATGTTTCAGTCAATCCCTCCAGCTGATGCTGTCTTGCTAAAGGTATACACATCAACTTAATTACTCAAATATTGTTTGTTCATAGTATCCTTACTTAATTAAGCTCATAATTCGTGTTGTGGAATTCAATCTGAGGATCCTATCACCACATTCGGACTCGAACTGACTAGACCCTGAAAAGGGACAAAACTCTTTAAATTTGTTTAGATATTGTAGTATCAAATTTATAACTTGTTATGTCAAATTACCGACGACAGTGGATATTGCATGACTGGGGTGACGAAGATTGTGTGAAGATACTTAAGAAATGTAAAGAGGCTATCATGAACAAAGGGAAAGTGATAATCCTAGACATGGTGATAGGTAACCAAAACTTGGGCGAAAAGGCAACAGAAGCTCAGCTGTTCTTTGACATGGAAATGATGGTCGTTTTAAATGGTCGGGAGAGAAACGAACAAGAGTGGGGTAAGCTCTTCGTCAATGCTGGTTTCAGTCACTATAAAATAAGCCCTGTGCTTGGAGTTAGAGCTCTCATTGAGGTTTATCCTTGACAATAATAATATGGTAATGGAAGTCATTGCTCAACGTTAGAGGGAACAATGTAAAATGGGCCTGGGCAAATGTATTCACCACACTATATTTGTTTGACACCTGCACTCATTTTCGGTTTTAAATGGCACTCGCACTCAAACGATTGTTTTTATTTGATTCCTCTAACTAACGTCGTCCAACGTGTGTCGTTAAGTCGACGACAGGGCATGCCATGTCATAGTCCATGTGTATTTATGCTGACGTGTCATGCCATATTCGCAAATTCGATCCGGACTCAACGAAAAATGGGCCTGGGCAAATGGATACCAAAATGGTCAAAACGACGCCGTTTTGACCATTGAGTCCAGACTAATAGAACTAGTAAACTTAACGTTGCTACCCGATTTTGGATTTTAAATTTTTCATTTTTCGCATTTCTATCATCAATTTTCAAAAATCGCACTTCCATTTATTTTCATCAATCTGATGTTTATTTTTACACTTAATGTCGTTTAAATTTTATTTCATACTTTTTTTGCATTTTTATCACTTTTTTCATTCGAACCCGTATCGATTCCGAGTCAAATTCTCGAAACTGAGGGTCGGACAATTTCACTCATTATCTACTTAGCTTTTATTATTATTTTAACTCATACCGTTTTATTACATTTCACCCAATTTATATTTTTAGCATTTTCTTACGCTCAAACTTTTATTACTTACATGCGAATTTTTATCAAATTATTCAGCGAACTTTTCATCACTCACTGTATGCTATTTATATTAGTTTATTTTGTTTTACGTTTTAACACTTTCGGTTTGAGTTTATATTCATTTTCAAGTAAAATTGCTCGCATCTGCTTAAACTGAATAATTAAATAATAAACCAAGTCATTCATCTGCACCATTGATCTAGTTGACTTTCAAATTCAAACAAAATCAAGTGGATGAAGTAATTACCACGTAAGCATGCATTTCTTCATTTGGTTCATAGACAACCAGACATGATCACTCAACCTCTCCCTCTCCATTTTTCAAAAAGCCTACTTCCTCTCTGCTCATCCATCCTCCCTCAGCAAATCTCCTCGAGCCTCACCCTCTCCATTTTCCAAGCCTACCCGACTTCTAACCATCATCATCATCTCTACTCCCTCATTCGTCACTCAATCTCCATAAATAGCTAAGGAAATTTTCTCAAGAGGGGAGGGAAGCTCGCAATCGCCATCATCACTGCCCTCCATCGCCGCCGTAGCACTACTATCGTCTTTCCTTCACCACCGAAGCGCCTCCGTTCCTGGGTGGTGCTCGCTGCTACTACCACCTCGCCTAGAGGTTGAAGATGAAGACTTACCACCACCGTTGCCGGAGTTGCAGTCGCCGAAACCATGGCGGAGCTGCTGCTGGACTGGTACCTCGCCCTGCAGAACTTCGGTGCTGCCAAGCTTCTGTTCTCCGCTGCGGAGCCTCCCCGTCGAGCTGCGTTGCCTCACCGTCGCTGTCATGCCTCGCGTCGCGCTGCCGTGCTGCACCTCGTCGCTGCCGGATCGTGACACTGCTTCTGTCGCCTCGCTGCTGCCGTTGGAGTGGCAGCTAGTCGCTGGTCGGTGCCGTTGCCATGTTGCTGCTGTGCTCCCATCGCTGCTGCACTGCTCCTGTTTGTTTTAAGGAAGAAGGAGGATGGAGAAGAAGAAAGAACAAATGGGTTGGGCTGTGTTTTTTTTAAATTTTGGTGATCATGGGCTTGGCCTATGCCAAGCCCAAACGGGAAGAGGAAGGAAAAAATGGGCTGGTTGATTTTATTGATCAGCCAAGCCCAAATGCAAAGGAGAAATGCAGCTGATGGGCCTAGCTAGTGGGCCCAATTTCTAGGCCTAGTGGGCCTAGTCTAAATTATCAGTCCATCGCATTTATTTTTCGTATGCATGTACTGTTTATCTATTTTCTGCACTTGTACTGTTTATTTAATTTTCTGCATGCTTATACTGATTATTTAATTTTTCGCATGCTTGTACTGTTTATTTAATTTTCCGTATGCTTGTACTGCTTATTTAATTTCCCGCACTCGTATTGTTTATTTACCTTTCGCACTGGTACTGTTTATTTATTTCCGCACCCGCACTATTTATTTTTCGTATGCTTGTATGCTCGTTTATTTTTGCCCGTTATGCATGCTTAGATGATTATTCGTCCAAAGTAATTATTTTCACTCGCGTGCAGCAAACGTCAAATATTTAATCATTTAACGTTCTCCTCTCCTCGTGCCGATAGCTCCGGTAAAAAAAGGGTAAATCGCTCGTACCCCTTAATCAAGTAAACGTTTCCTCCCTTTTATTTATTCACGCTTTTTCATATTTACGCTCGATATTTAAAATTTAGTTTCTCCATTGGGCATGATAACGTAAATTAGGACTTTTTATTCTTCAAGCATGATTTAAACACCTCTTTTCTCAGGTAACCTTTTTTTAGGATGTGACTCGGGTGCCTAACACCTTCCCGTGTCCATAAATCGACCCCAAACCAATGTTCTCGGGTTCAGACCCATTTTGCCTTAGTCTTTATCTTTTATGCCATGACTTTAGGTTCCCTAAACCTATAAACAAATTAGGGTGGCGACTTCATTGCATCATGTGAGATAAGTCCGATTTCGTCTCACATCTCGTCCCAAATTTGCGCCACATTAGGAAAACTGAAAAAGGGAGTGCGACACTTCATTTTTTAACAATTCATTTTTCTAAGTTGACATGTTTTTATTATTACTATGTAATTTATTAAATTAGATAAACTTTATCGGAATAAAGAGTAGTTGAAATTTTTTAATTTTACTAATAGAAAGGTTTAAACCGCAACTTCTAAGAAACTTTAAAATTTATACTGCAAGTTTTTGTAAGAATCAAAAGTGGACATTTTGTAAACTTGAGGATCCTGTATTGAGTTTATTCAAACTTATATACATTACATTAGAACTTATTCAAACTTATATAATGGTTGTTGCAGTTGTAACTAGAAAAATCAAAGTCCACTCACCCGGACTAATTATTTTGAATAAAGAATAAAATTATTTTCATACCATCAACGGGTAAAAGCTAAAAAACAACCCTGAACTTTAAAGTTTTATTTAATCGCAACCCTGAACTTTTATTTGGTTAAATTACAACCCTGGTCAAACACGAATTGTTTAAGTTACCCCCTACCGTGACAGAAATCAGATGTGACACCGTTGACCAACGTTACGTGCCACATCAGCGGTGCCACGTCAGCGTCTACTGGCACGTCAGATGACACAGTCGTGTTTGACCAGGGTTGTAATTAAACAAAATAAAAGTCCAGGGTTGCGATTAAATAAAACTTTAAAGTTCAGGGTTGTTTTTCAGCTTTTACCCCTACCGAAATTTATTGTGTGATTTCTGATTTTTGCGAAAAAAAAATATTACTCCAAAATAATATAATTAAATTAGAAAATAAAAAAATTGTTAAAATTCACAAAAATAATTGTAAAAAATCCAAAAATAATTTAATTAATCTAAAAATCCAGAAAAAATTGAAAAATTCCAAAAAATGTAATAATTCCAAGAAAAATGTACAAATTCCAAAAAAATGTTAAAATTGGAAAAAATAATTAATTAATCTAAAAATCCAAAAAATTGCAAAATAATAATTAATTATAGATATTTAAGTTATTTGGGAATTTTTATATTTTTTTGGGAATTTGTATATATTTTTTGGAATTTGTACATTTTTTGGAATTCTTACATTTTGTTGGAATTTGTACATTTTTCTTAATTTTTTTATTAATTAAATTATTTTTGGATTTTTTTACATCTTTTTAGAATTTTTACATTCTTTCTGGATTTTTAGATTAATTAAATTATTTTTAAAATTTTAACATTTTTTGAAAATTTTAAGAGATAAACATCAAAAACTACTCACCAAATCGAAGAGAAGTGAGAGAAATGTGGGGCGTTCTAGGGTTGAGAACTGAGGGAAGGGTGCGGTAATGGGAAGGGTTTTGGAGTAATATATTTTTCCAATTATTTTTGGAATTTTTACAATTATTTTTGTGAATTTTTACATTTTTTTTGGAATTTGTACATTTTTCTTGGAATTATTAAATTTTTTGGAATTTTTCAAACCTGAACTTTAAAGTTTTATTTAATCACAACCTTGAACTTTTATTTTGTTTAATTACAACCCTAGTCAAACACGACGGTGTCATCTGACGTGGCAGGAGACGCTGACATGGCACATAACGTCGGTCAACGGTGCCACGTCTGATTTCTGTCACGGTAGGGGGTAACTTAAACAATTCGTGTTTGACCAGGATTGTAATTTAACAAAATAAAAGTTCAGGGTTGCGATTAAATAAAATTTTAAAGTTCAGGATTGGTTTTTAGCTTTTACCCTACCATCAACTAAAGAATAAAAGTACTACCAAAGTGTATCCCACGAACCGCCCACCACTTTATAATATTAAATAATTATAATGTCGTTGAATGAATCTAATAATTAATTAATCATTTTTTAATCGTAAAATTTATACTATTAAATAAATTTAATGATTAATCATGTGATATTTAATTTAACCAATTATTTTTGTTATAAATAGTTAGGAGTTGGGAAATGGGAATTAGAAGGGGAGTCATGGAGTTGACAGATGGGAAGCATAACGCTGAGCTGTTTCAAGCTCAAGCTCATGTTCAGCATCACATGTTCAACTTCATGAACTCTCTGTCGCTAAAATGTGCAGTGGAGCTTGGCATACCAGACATAATCCACAAACACGGCAAACCCATGACCCTATCCCAATTGGTTGCTGCTCTACCCATTCAGCAATCCAAAGCTGAAGGCATCTACCGTCTGATGCGGCTTATGATCCAATCAGGCTTCTTTTCGCTGCAAAAACTGCGCGAAAAGGATGACCATGGAGAAGAAGAAGAAGAAGAAGAGCAAGAGGGGTACGTTCTGACCAATGCATCCCAACTCCTTTTGAAAGGACACCCATTGAGCATGACACCGTTCTTCAATGGTATGCTTGATCAAATGCTGATGAAACCATTTCATAATCTTCGCAATTGGTTCCAGAATGAGGATCTTACACCTTTTGACACGGCGCACGGAAGAACATTCTGGGACTACCTTGTACATGAGCCGAAGCATAGCAATGCTTTTAATGAAGCCATGGCGAGCGATGCGCGGTTGGTGACTAGTGTGCTGATTGATGAGGGGAAGAAGGGACTGTTTGATGGGTTGAAATCGTTCGTGGATGTCGGGGGTGGGACCGGAAATGCGGCTAAAGCCATAGCTGAGGCTTTTCCGCAACTTGAGTACTGCACCGTATTCGATCTCCCCCATGTCGTTGCTGGTGGGCAAGAGAGCGGTAACTTGAAATTTTTAGGGGGAGACATGTTTCAATCTGTTCCTCCCGCAGATGCAGTTTTACTAAAGGTAATTTACACTCTGTATTTTCTATATTCATTTATTTTTATGCAACAAAACTAAGTAAACATCTGTGATTCTATAGTAAATAAAGAAAAGTTTATTTATTATTAATAACAAGAATCGAACTCATAACTTACAATATAAAAATGCCACGCACTGGCGTGTGGAGATTTAGCTAATAAATTTTATGAATTGTCAAGAATATGTTTGGTATCGCAATCTACGGACGTTTATATATAATATAGATATATTTTTATGGAATCATATTGCTAGCTGGTTGGTAGCTGTGGGAACTGGGAAATAATTAAGCATGCAAGCAAAAGGAATCTCTACGTATTGAAAACATTTTTTATCTTACCTGAGCCGGAGATCTAGACTAATTAATTATATTTGCATCTGTATCTATATTCGTAACGTTTGACATTAATGTCGCAGTGGATTTTGCATGACTGGAACGATGAGGAATGTGTGAAGATTCTTAAGCGATGCAAAGAAGCAATTAAGGATAGAGAAGGAGGGAAAGTGATCATCATAGACATAGTAATGGGTGATCGGAAAGGAGACGATGATGTGTCAGTTGAGACTCAACTCTTCAACGATATGTTGATGATGATGTTGGCCACCGGTAAAGAAAGAACTGAAAAGGAATGGTCTAAACTTTTTAAGGATGCTAGTTTCAGTGACTATAAGATAACTTCTAGTTTGGGTTAAGGTCTATCATTGAACTTTTTCCTTGAATTCATTTCACTAATTTTGCTTTTTTCTTCTTTTCTTTTGTGTTCATGATTGATGTTTGTTGTTGATCCTTGTATAATTATGTGATTTGGTTTGGATTTTTTTGTTTGAAAAATCGTTTGTTTGTGTGAAACTAATTGCACTGGATTGAAACCGTGGACATAATAGGAAAGATCGATTTTATGACCCAAAAAATCGATTGATAAGAAAAGAACTGCAAAACTAATAGCATTTTGTTACATTTTTCTTGAAATTTTTATAATATTTTCCTATTTTTTCAATACTTTTGAACACCGAAAATGTAAAAAACTACAACTTTTGAAAAACTAGAAAGTTGATATCGCGACTTTTAAAAATGTTGGGGCGAAAGTGAAGATTTTAAGTTATTGTATTCATTGATTTGGTGGAATTAATAATGTTTCCCCTTCTTCTTTTTCCCTTTTTCTGGCTCCAAACGAAGAAAAGGGATGGAGCAATCGGCATCTGGGCAACGAGAGAAATGTTCGGGGTATTTTTATCCTAGCCTGTAGTTGCGGGCTGATTTAAAAATGGGATATTTTTGTAAGACTAGAGCGTCCGCTGCATGCTCATGGCCGGCTAAAACAATCAGCCTTTACAGAATAACAACACCAGGCTTCAAAGTCCCATGAATTTAGAACCGAAACTGTCTCTAAATACCGAAACGAAGTAAACGAAACTTCCAGTGAAAGAACTGTAGGTTTTTGAGTTCAGGAAAGAGAAGACAATCATACAAACTGGAGCAAACGAGTATTGGGCGCTTTCAGCATCTGACAACCGATTAAGGCAAGAGAAATCGCACAAGTAAATTCTACATTCCATCAGCATCATGTTGTGTAATCGTTACAAGTTATAACAGTAGAAAGAGATACAATTACCAAGCGATAATGCTATTTCAATCGCAGGACCACTCTTTCTCCTCGAAGCATTCCGTGCTACATAATGCCATAATCCGTTCAAAGAAAAATGTCAAGTCGAGAGGAATGATAGTGAAGAATCCATCTGCTATTCAAGAAAGTTGTCCACTCCTTGCAGAAAACACTTCAAAAGAACAAGAACATCTGAAAAAACAACACACAACTATTACTTTGTGATGATACTACACGAGGCAAAATATACCAGCATACACAAAGAAGATTATGCCAGTTTTAGTAGGACATGCAATGCGGCTTTGAGAAACTCCTTTCAATCAGTGAATGTCTATGCTCTGAAAAATTCCATACCCCAAGCAGTTCATTATTTCAACTATTCTGACCTAATGCGATCCAGCTTAGGTCAGAGACCATATCCACGCTGAAGATTGCAGTAACCATCTATACCGATTCACCAATATCATACCAAACTCCATTTACATAGGTAAGAAAATAACATGCTAGTGTCTAAGTCATGCCAGTATTACCAAAGATGCTGCTAATACAGAAAAGGCAGAAAGAATATAAGCAGCTTGATATGTGCCCACAAAAAGGTACTCATTTGATAAAACTAATTAGCATTATTCAATAGAGCAAAAAAGAGCATGCAATGCCTGCAGTTTAAGAGGTAAACCATGACATTGCTAAATGGAAAAATAAGGTTCATGAAATTTTTTATAAGTGATTGAGAGAGTTAATGCTTGGCTTCATAAAGCACAAATATTTGACACCGCACTCTTACCTGCAAAGCCAAACAATACCTAAGATCTATGATCTCAACCTTACTGTTGGAAATTTCATCAAGTACAAGTTATAGATAAACAAAAAATTCACGAATATGATGCTGAAGTGGGAAAAGTAAAAATGAAAAACATACCGAAGAAAGAATTCAATAAAAATAAACCATTTGGTTAAAAACAAAAGCTGATTAGTGTGAAAAATGAACAAATAATTTAAGTTTTTAAAAGCTACCAACATAGAAAAACATACCATCCCATACCATCAAGGTACAGAACTGCAGCAGGTTACTCCAAAAACAAAACTTTTCCCCATGTTTCTATGCCTACAGTTAATTGATCTGCACATATCAAAACCTAATTCTTAAATATCTAAAAATAGACCATGCTACTGCTAGGAATCCTTCGGTAGAATATTAACAAAAATATACATTTTATAATAGCTAAAATAACACATGAAAGAATCTACTCAAGATTGGCGAGAGACATACCATCAACTTGAACTGGATCGATTCCCACTGGATCTAGGTCGATTCATAAAACCCGAATCTGAATCACCACCTCTCCTCATCCTGTCGTGCCCACCCGACTTAGGCCGCCCATCCTCCCCATAGATACCTGGAGACCCAAAATATCCATGTTGCTGCTGCTGCGGCGGCAGCGGCCTATGGACTAGTCCAGGTCGTTCTTTCTTCCCGACAAAACCCGGCCTAAGATGCGGCGGCACAAACTTGTCCAGTCTCGGCGACACCACAAAGTTTCCTAACTCTCTCTGGCTGTCCTGTCCGAGAACCGGAGAGGGAACGGGAGAAGCGGCCCCAGTTCGACCAAGAGAAATCCGATCCGGTTCCGGTTCGGATCGCGTTTGATCTCCGGTGGGCGGTTGGGGTTGATTGGTCGGCGGGGTTTGGGGAGAGGGGGAGGCTGGTGGGGTAGAAATGGAGGTGATGGGCTTGGGCGTGGGTCGGGTCAGAACCAGCATCCGACCACCATGGGTCCGATTAGATGGGAAATGATCTTTGTAAAGATTGGATGAAATGGTAGATTTTGTTGGGTTGTTGGTTGTATGGTCAGAGGAATGAGAAGAATTTATGTTTTTCTCATAGATGTGATTGAAGTTAACGGAGGCATATTTGTTGGTTCTGGCCATCCACCACCACCGCCACCGCCAATTGTTGTTATTTTCTTTCTTCTTGAGAGGATGGAAAGAGAGGATTGGAGGATTTTTGTAGTGCTTGCTTGTGATGGTTGTTTCAGATGCTTCCTCCTTCTTTTCTTTTTATGACGATTTGGATTTGGATTTGGAATTTAGGTGGGTTTGATTTTGGATTTGGGCAGAAAAACGATGGGTTTTGGATTCTTAGGTGGGAGGATACATAATAGGCTCAGTTACATAAATGGAAATGACAAATATGTTGCGGCCCAAAAAGGAAATATAAAGCCCATACAATGAAGTCAGGCCCACAACCCCTAGCTTAGCCTATTTTCGTTAGCCTTATTGATTACGAGAAATGATGAGCAATAAGCAACAGCTAGCTGTCAGCATGTGTTATTCATCCAAGATCCAACTCCAAGTCAATCGATGCACCGATGCTATTTAACTAATTTAGGCTAAACAACATTTTTCCAGGCTGTGTTTTATTTTCAACAAAAACAATAAGGAAAAAGTATCAGAAGTTCTGCGAATCCAATTTTAATTACAAAAAAACTAGCTACCAAGATAAATAAATTCTCTTTATTTTTGACCCTTATCTTAAGGTATAATTTAATATTTGTGGTCTGCCACTATAGTCTAAGTCTCAATTATTAATTCCTACTTGGTGAATTAGCTAGCTAGGTTTGTCTTGATCTAGATCTAATTATCAATTATCAATATTTTTATTAGAATAAGTCTCCACCGCCAGCTATTTCACCACCAATCAAATTTGTCTCCGAGCAAGTGAAGCCCACAGCCCACTAACAAAGCCAGCTCATTCCAACACACACCCTTCACATCTTATCCCATAAATTAAAACCCATTTCACTACTCATTTCACTACACAACTGATCAAAACACCACCACCATGGCCACCACCGCCCGTGCCGCCGCTTCCCTCTCCCTCCTCCTCCTCATAATCTTCCTCCACTCCCCTGCCACCCAAGCCCAAGCCCCCACCGCCGCCCCCTCGGGCCCACCCAATGTCACCGCAATCCTAGAAAAGGGCGGCCAATTCACCAGGCTCATCTTCCTCCTAAACACAACCAATGTCATCAAGCAAATAGAGAACCAACTCAACAGCTCCACTCAAGGCATGACCCTTTTCGCCCCGACCGACAATGCGTTCAACAACCTAAAATCAGGAGTCTTAAACAACCTCTCCCCTAACAACCAAGTCCAGCTCATCCAATACCACCTTCTCCCCAGGTTCTACACTCTTGACGATCTTTCGTCTGTCAGCAACCCGGTAAACACTCAAGGGTCCGGTCAGGACGGTTCTTGGGGTCTCAACTTTACCGCCCAGGGAAACCAAGTGAATGTGTCGACCGGATTGGTTGAGACTCAAGTCGGGAATCCTTTGAGCAAAGACAGGCCTTTCGCTGTTTACTCAATTGACAAAGTTCTCTTGCCTAATGAGTTGTTTGGGGTTAGGCCACCAAGTGCGGCTCCTGCGCCACCGACTAAGTCCTCCAACGGGAAGAACACGACCGGAACCACCGTGGCGGCGGAGCCCACCTCGGCTCCTAGTGGTGCTGGTGGGAGGAGTGTGGCGTGGGGGATGGTTGTCGGGTTCGGGTTGGTTTGCACGGGACTTCTTTCTTGATGATCGGAATTTATATTTAATTAAATTATGTGATGAACATTTATTTTCTTGATGAGTTTGCATGTATATTTCCAATTCTTTGATTTGCGGTTGATTTATTATTTTTCACTTCATAATTGTTGTCTATATTGTTTTTTTTTGTTACTTTGCAATTCCAATAATGCTCCCATTTTACATTTCATTTTTTTAAAAGCAATTTTATTCTTTAATAAGTACTCTTTTTACATTCTAAAAAGTTTACTCATGATTCACTTTTATAATAGTTAAGGTAATCAGTTTTGATGTTTCTAGTCTATCAATTGCTGTTAATTAATTATGCCGAATCAATATTAATTTTGATTCACAATACATTGAAAATGATGAAATCAACATTTTTTTTTTTAAGGACGATGAAAAACAACGAGCAAGTCAATCATTTTTAGAACAGAGAGAGTACTAGTTTAGTTATGTATATTACCTCATAAAGAGGAAATACGCTAAACAATTGATGCGTTTAGTTATATTTTTGGCTCAAGTTTGTACGAATGAAAAAAAAACTAGATCGGTATCATTTTGGTCTGCTGAAATTAATCTCGTTTAAAAAAAAAAAAAAAATTATTAATACACCATGAAACCATCTGTACTCAACAAAATTAGAAGAAATTAATTGACTTTGTTTGGTATTAATCTTAAGATACCTTTCTGACTAAACTGGATGGATAAAGTAAAGTAAAAACTATAAAAGTGTCACATGGATCTCACATGGGCAGCTGCACACTGCATAGGGATAAAATTAATTATTGCTGGAGTGATATTTTCCATTTCATAAATAAAAAAATGGTTAGATATTGGAAACAATATCAGTAAAAACACACAGAGAATAAAAAAAAGAGAAATTAGAAGTCGGCCAGGTTGTTTTGGGCTTATTAATTGGTGTCGAACAAGACAAGACAACCCATAAGGCCCATGTAAACTGGGCCTAGAAGGTAGCATTTGTCGGAGAAGGGGTTTAGCCGAAGGGTTTTAGCCTCGCGCATTGGCTAACAACGACCCGGCTGTGACGCAGACGCACATCCCAACTGTCTTGGCAGTAGCTCGCATCCTGGTATGCTCTCGCTCCTTTCAATCCCCCTTTTACGAAGATAGTACAAACTTCTGATATTTTTGGATTAAGTATCTCAAAAGATGAAAATTCTTTGCTTATATGGGTAATTAATTGTTTGTTTGCTTCTGAAAGACACTGTCGACAGTGGAGTACTGACGATGATGGAGGATTTGTTGGATACTTTCATAGTTGAGAAGCTAAACCCAGATGGTAAAAAGTATGACAAAGGTAAGAAGCGGTCTGAATGCTTAATTTCCTTTTTTGGTTTCGGGTTTTTCTTCTCTTGTTTAGATTGTTTGAAAAAATTCAGTGTTAATTGAAGAAAACAAGAGAAGTGTTTGCTTGATGGTTCAATTAATGATCGGAGAAATCACAGTGCTTTGTGGTTGGTGTTTTGAAGTTAGCTTATGGGTAGTTGGGGGATCATGCAAAATGAACCAACAGAGAGGCATAGATACATAATCATTTTTTCTTTATTTTCATTGCTCCAATTTTATGCTTTAGGTCAACACCATAGGATAGCAGCTTGCATAAGTGTTTGTTGATGGTTCAGGTGGACTCTAACATGATACATGTAATGAATATAATTTGTTTTCGCCAGTCAATTAGTTAAGAGGAAAACAAACGTCCCGGATAATTCTGTCCGTTATAGAACTGAAAAGAGGAGATGGATCCATGTAGGGAACCTTGCCTTATCTTAGATTAAGGCTAGGATGACCCAAGATCATTGTGACTGTTCTAATGAATTCTATTTTCTCCTTTGTACTCTGCTTGTTATTCTATGGTACACCTGTAGTTCACTTCTTAGGACTTTGGTAGTTTCTGCACATGTAACCTTTCTATAAAAAAAGAGGTTTCCTTTTTCTTCCTGTTCAATCTTTTAATGAGGAGTTGAATCACTTGACTACAACTTCTTTACGATCATCCAGAACCACATTTTTAGTAAGAAGGATAGGCATAGCTAGCATTCACTATGCCACTTGCTGCAATTAGAATTGTGGTCTAATTAACTTTTTTCTTAATATTCAATATCTGATATTGTTTAGGTAGCAATCTATCCTTTTCAATTTTAAAATGGCTTGTATGGTTTATTGCTGGACAATGGTGCTGCTGACAGCAGTTGTTCATGCTTTATTTGTCTAGTTTATCCAAGATTCTATTTGACATTCTCTGTATCATTCTTCTGCAAAGCACAATGTGATGGAAATAATATCGTGAACTTCCTTAACCTATGCTTAGCTGCAAAGGTTTTCAAGGTTTTAATCCCATAATCCAGTTGCTGTTTGTTTTGCAGTGTCTCGCATGGAAGCACGAAGTGAGAAGCTAGATTTGTTCATGCTCCTTGATGTGAACACAGAGATATATCCAATAAATGAAAAGGAAAGATATGCTATCCTATTGACTGAGACTCTGCGCCTTGATGGAGCACAGGTAATCTTTTGTGTCTTCTACTTTACAAGTTTGACTCTCTGTTTGGTACTTGTTCTTCATCTCCTCTTTGTGTCTTTCAACTTTTTATTGTTGTCTGGGCTCACACTACCAAGAATAATTCATTGCCTTTTCAGAGCCAAGAACAATTGAACATGTACATGTTTCCACCAACATTAATTCTTTGGTAGGACCATGAGAACATGTAATCTTCCTTTATGAAATTGAATTACTATTCCTTCCCCTACTGTAGAGTAAATACTGCTGCTGTACTTTGAGATTGATCAGGGGTTCACTAGGATCATTGATGATTACATTGATCAGGGTCTTGCTGGGATCTATAATTAATTTGAATAATAGGCAGCACAAGCAAAAAATTCCAGGTGATGGATAAACTGGGAAGTCTTAGAAGCAAATGCAAACTGCTTTTCTGGTGATAAACGTGCTGCCGATTCTATTGCCCGTGTGCAGTGTTGTTATAATATCACTTTTTCCTTCTTGAATAGAAGGAGTTTTTGTACTCAACATCATCATTCTGCGAGTTCTATGATTCTGTCAGATAAATGAACTTTGTTCCATAGGTCCCATTCCTAAAATATCTGAAATGTTTCGGCCTTTTGTAGGACTATCAAATTATCCATAAACTATCATCTCATATTCTTTACATGTTTTATTTGTTACATCCATAACTCAGAGTAGCCGATCCAAAGCGGACAAGTTTGAGTATGTCATGCATGGGAAGCTTTACAAGATGCAAAAGCCTGTTGTTTCAGAAGCTAATGATAGAATGTAAGTATACACGTTTCGAATTTACTCATATTCCACACGTCTGCTTTGATCTAGAAGCATGTGGCACTTTAAGGAGTGTCACTCGGTTAATGCTATGGTATTTTGTTTTGATGTTTCTTTTTCTTTCAAAGAATTCTTTTGCCATGGTAGGACGAATGGTATGAGCTGTATATGATTGTTCTCATTGACTCTCTTTATAAACTTGTTTTTGCATTAGGGAAATCTATATTTCATTTGGTGGACTTCAACTCTTGCTGGAGGGAAGTCACGACTGGCTAGAGAACTTTCAGCTCGATAAAAATTATTTCATATGCATGAGGAAGTTGGTGTAATTTTTTTTTTGTTTCAGGTACTTATTATGTGTTTGTATTCACTCTATGAACTTGTATGGTAGCTATTTGGAATTCTCCCAGTTTTGTCGTTGGGGTCATTAGTACCTCCATCCACTGAACCCGTCCACGCCTGACCTATTTTTTAAATATATATACCTATTAATTGTTTTTATGTATATATTTTTATATTTTTTATATTAATAATTAATTAATTAGTTATGAAATTCAGGAAATTTAAAATTTAAATCGTCAGAAAATATTGGTATATTTTAACCATTTATATTTTTACTAGCTAATAAAAAATACCTGGATCCACCTTTTATACTGTCTTACATAGCAACAAATTAAAGGGTTTTATCCTAGAATTCTTTTCTAGGATAATATCTTTATGTTTTTGTGGAAAAAAAACCCAGTATACTCCATTGAAAGATTTTGTTTTAGCACTTAAAAAAATACACTTCTACTGTTCCACAGTGCAAGAAATAGAAAGGAAGTGTAATTACAATTGTGGATTTTATTTTATTTTTGCCCGAATTTCCGTCCATGTCACTGGCTGGCTTCTATGGAAAAAGAAAAAAAATCTGTGAACGACATGTCATGCAAAAAGGCTCTTTCGCTTTTCTCCCCTTATAAAAATATATAAATAATAAAACGTCAAAACCCTCCCTCTGTTAGGATTTTGCACTAGTACTCATTCTCATTCCCTGTCCTGACGATACGCTTCTCTACTACTCTCTAGGTTTGTTCTCTGTTCTCTTTAACACTTTGCTTCATAATCTTTTTTCGATTGTTTGCAGTGATGATTATCATCGAAAGAAATACGTATAAAATCGGATCTAACAGAAACCCATACAATTATATATGTCATTATTCTTAGTCCAAGATCCTGTAATTTCCGATTTTTATTTGGCCCAAACCCTTTTTCCTGAAAGCCAATCGTCATAAAACCTTGTTGGGTTTCTAATCAAGGTAGTGTTCAAGAATATTTTTCATTCAGTTCATGAGACACGAGACCACGTACATGTAGATGATTCGGACTTGTACACAATTTTGAGACAATTTTCAATGTCTCGGTAATATTATCCATTGTTTTTTTTATCCTTTTCTTTCTCTTCTGATCACATGAATATATATATATTTTGTTTAGGAATTGTCGACAATTTTGCTCCAAGGATGGAAGACATTTTTTCTGTCGACAGCGTCAGTAGGAATTTTGATCAGGGTAAGTATATAGAAATAACTCAACTTGTTTATCAGTTTGTGTTACTCCTGCAAAATCTTCTTTTTCAATGTGTCTCTTTCTTGATCGTATGCCATACTGTAATGATTAAGTCCATTCCTTAATCTGAAATCACATTAGACAGAATTCTTCTGTTGCTTTTCTATAGAGGCTATGCCTTTTTTTCATTATCTATGTATGAGAAAAGGTGTTAGTCATTGACAGAAAGAACTTTATTCTTAGTGGAAATTTTACCAGATTAATCAATCATGTCACCTATTTTAAGGTAGTAATTAGTTATTGTTGGGTGATGATCATTAATTAATTGTATTGGTAAGTGCATTTACGGGTATGGAGAATCGTTAAATTCAATGGCAATGTACATATGCTTGAAGTCATGGCTTCAAGCATGTGGAGGATCACGAGTGGGGCGGTAAAAATCAATTTGAGATATTTTTGCAATAAGTATTAGTTCTCCAATGCTTAGAAGTAAGAATGCATTTTATGAGAAGTCTTTCATGAACTATTCGAACATCACATTAGGATAGGTTAATGAAAAGTTAGTCACTCGATTCAAAGCTCTATGATAAAAGAAGTTAAAGCTTCTCTTCAAATATGGAATCTCTCTTTTTCATTACAAGATTTGTTCATTAAACAACTTTCAAGAGCTCCTATTATTGTTCTTCTTTTGTTTGTTGTTTGATGGTTATTGTTTCCAAAATGGGTTTGCAGTTTCTCGTATCGAAGCGAAGAGCGTGAAGTTTGACATGTCGATGATGCTTGATATAAACACAGATGTATATCCAATCGAAAAGGGTGAGAAGTTTACGATGAAATTAACTCCCACATTAAATACTGATGGATCAGCTGACAGTGGTTACTATAATCCGGTAATTGATTAATCTCGTTAGTTTTTTCTGCAATTAGAGCTGCATATACGTTCTTTTTTTGTTGAATACAATTATCATCTGTCTCTTAGATATTTCAACATCATTCTAGTGTTGAGTCTCTTATGATTGATTGCCAGTCCTGACAAGACTTTATCGCCTTGTTTGATAACCATACATAAAACGATGAGAGTGAACATAAAATTTCGTTCCTTATTATGCCTATGTTCGGTATGCAGTGAAATGAGAATCAAATCCATCATCTATATTATGATTTGTGTTTGGTACGCACAATGAGAATGCCAAGTTACCAAACTACTCTGCAAGTAGAGAGTGATCAGCTGCTTTGCCTCACTCACAAGTTTTGACTTTTGATCAAGTACATTATTACACATTCGATAAAATACCTTGTGTTACTCTTCTGTGTTCAATCTCTAATGAGTTCATTCTTGTTTATTACAGAGTAAGCAGGGGACAATTGCTGATGACTATGAATACATAATGCATGGAAAGTTGTTCAAGTTCAAGGAGGAAGGTTCGGGGAAAAATGTCTTAACGTATGCACCAATATATTGACTTTTTCATCTTTGTTGTTTTTTTTAGAGTATTAATTAATGATTCTTTGGTTTCTCATTGGTTGTTTCCATTCTATTTATTAATAATTCATTGGTCTTTATTTACAGGGAGATGATCATTTCTTTTGGTGGCCTTATAATGTCTCTGAAGGGAAGTCGTGAGCAGATGACCACCAGCTTTCAGCTAGATCACAAGTATTTTCTCTGTATGAAGAAAGTTTAAAATCCTATTGACTAGTAGTAGTATTGTCTTTTTTCAAAAACTATGGTGTTCTTCGGATAGTAATTCTCTATTTGAAAAACAAAATGTTCAGAATTTTCCATTTCACACAAATAAATTACAGCAGAGTGTGTGGTTGTTTTCTTAGTGTTTGGATGATAAAAAAACCTCCACATTTACCTCAAATTTTCGATCTTTATGGCGATGTTAATATATATTATTATACTATTTTCGTAAGAATCTAAGGGGCTATGCATTCCAAGCAGAACGGATGATAACATTCTTGAATTTCTTGATCGATTCGTTGGTTCTATGCATATTTCGCTGGTAAAACCGATGTGAGATTTGAATCTGAGTTCGAGTCCTAACTGATATTTAACTAATATTTTATAATTTAAAAATAGATTTAATAATTAATAATTAATAAACTAAACTAGATTGGTCTCTTAGATTCAAGGAGTTATAGGACACGATAACAGGGCTGCATATATATTACCGATCAAACAATGCTAAAGTCACTCGGGTTGATAAATAGAAACACTGTTGTCTACGGAAAACATTCCATAGATTCTTTTTCGAATCAACAATCTTTATCTTTCTCATTGATGCTAATGCAGAAGCAAATCAACGGCCTTCGGATAATTCAACCAACAAACTAGAGTGCAAGTGTTAAAAAGATCATTTACATCCGGAGAGCCAAACATCTGAATAGAGTGAATTCTATGACACAAATAGATGCGATTTTGTACTATGTATCTCGCGCGGGAGAAATATATGTACTATATGATGAAAAATGGCATACATCAAGACCATGATAGAGCATTAAAACAAATGAAAAGCAAGCATTTGCACAGGACTTGTGCTTGCATGAACCAAATGTTGTAGAATTCAGCATTGTCAAGAACATAGCATCAGCTGAGATACATGTTGAGGTGTGCGAACCAAAGTCTCACATCAGAAAGAAAAGAGAAATAAAAACTAAATATAACCATGCGGGATTAGGCCCAAAGCGGACAGTATCATTCCATTAAGAGAGACTCGAGCAGGAGCTTTTATTTCTCCAGCAATACACAATGAGAAGCACGACACCAATAATGTGAACAGTAATGATGAGCAAAATCGACCAAGTCAAAATCCAGACAAAACTTTTGGGTCGGTCACATGGTCCAAAATGATATGGTCCTCCGCACTGGTGGCAAAATCTCAATCCGCACCTGCATGTCAGTAATTCAACTAAAATCATAAGCAGACCACACCTCAAACATAAAAACAAAATTTCGTAAGTCAGATTGGTCTAGGGATCTCGCTCGTAAGAGATCAGGGGTTCAACTCACTCGTGGAAAAAAAGTAATCAAACAAACATGCATACATACCTGCATTGTATAACCCTGCAACCATGAGTTAATTCGATAGACCACCCACATCGCCTGCATCTTGTCCACTTGTTTTGTTCAATAAGTTGTCCGAACAGAATGTCATTCCTGTCTCTGAATTGCTGACTTTCATCGCACCGATATCCAGCATGCCATGGAAGTTGGCACTGGAAACAGAAGTCCTTCTTACAATTTGGGCATTTTGCTTTCTTTGAGATACCTTGGCACTCATCCAAAACCAGCGCGGAGCAGTCTTGAAACGGGCAGTAGCAGTTCTTGAACTCCAAAACCTTTAAGCTGCATAGAATATCACACCATTCTTGAAACAATGGTGTCGGCAGGAACAGCCTGCAAGAGATGGGGTCTAGTTGGTGATTGCAACTTAGCCCAGGACATTTGATACCTCCAATTCTTGATTCCACCTGTGCTTCAATGTACTTTGCTATGCATTCTAAGCAGAATGGATGATCACACAACCCACCATTCTTGAATTTCTTGATCGATTCGTTGGGTTCTATGCATATCTCGCAGGTAAAACCTGAAGCCCCCTCTGACCGCTGCGGCTCTTCCCCTCCAGCTTCCGTTTTCAGGCCTATTTTCCCTGCCTTTCCCATATAATATTCTCCCTTTTTTCTTGTCAGAAAACCTTCAAAATTGCTCTCAGATAATCCTAATATCTTGGTCTCAGCATCGACGGAAAGGGCAGAATATATAACAAAGAATCAAAAATAATAATTCAAGGCTGGAGAAAGTATAACAAACCAGAACTTTATAGTAGTAGTACTGTAGTAGTCCTTCCGATTTTTCTCTCTTCATTAAATAACTTTTCTTGATAGTTCACGCTATCTTTGAGGTTTAAGAGCGAACTTATAGATTATTTATTTAGTAGAATTCTAATTTGGCCGGGATATGTGTTCCAATATATTATTACAATATTAGTTATCAAACCCAGTCGTCCTAATAAAATATAAAATTTTACAATGACGGTTCTGTTTGTAAATTGTTTATCCACTTATTTGGAAAAAAAATACCCATCTTTTATACTAATTTGTTAGATAAATACTACGACAAGTTACTAATTAAATATAGTAAACCTAAAGTTGGATGGGACTTGTAATTGAAATAATAATCAACACACAAATACAGCATTTTCCTTAAAACCAGTCATTTATATCATACCTTCTGTTTCTCAAACTAACAAGCTCTAAGCACAGCATGTAAACAGTACCTACTCTGCAGAACTTCATTGCAGAAAAGTGAAACCATTCCATAGATTCTGTTTCAAATCAACAATCTTTTATCCTTCTCCTGACAAGGGATTCAAATATAAACAGAAAGTGGCATCTCAATTCTCATTGATGCTAATCTCTAAAGCTAATACAGAAGAAAATCAACAGCCTTCGGATAATTCAGCCACCAAACTAGGGTGAAAGTGTAAAAGAGGGTCATCTACATCCCGATAACGGAACGAGGAGAATGCAGTCAAGTCTATTAGGCAAGCCTCTGTGATTCTGTACTACGTATCTCGCGGCGGAGAAAAATGTACTAGATAATGGAAAGCGGCATACATCAAGACCATGATGAGCACTACAACAAACAAAAAGCAAGCATTTGAACACGACTTGTGCTTGCAGGAACCGAAATGGGATCGTCCTCCACATTTATGGCAAAATAGAACCCCACACCTGCATTAATACGTGTACTTTATGAGCAGAGTGGTTTAGCTCTTTCACGCTCAAGGATACAAGTTCTATCATGTTTAAGCAAAAGTACTTAACATAATCATAAATCAAAGTAAACCAATTCAACTGTACTTTTAGCATGTATGATGACATTTCTGCTGATGCATTGTATGATTTATGTTGTTTCACTATCAAATATGACAGGAGAAAACGTGCTCGCTAGCATGCACACATGTTTATGTATATATCAGAGTGAGAATCAGAAAAGAAGCCATACTTGCATTTAATTTGACGGCAACCACTAACTCGCTCAACAGAGTGACCACAATTATAACACCTAGTCCATTTGTTCACTTCAATGAGCTGCCCAACCAGAATGTCATTGCGATCCCTCAACTGTCTACTCTCGTAGCACCGATATCCTGCATGCCAAGGGATTTTGCATTGAAAACAGAAGTTTTTCTTGCAGTTAGGACAATCCACTTTCTTCAGCTTCTCCCTGCACTCGTTCAAAACCAAGGCTGAGCAGGCTTGATAAGGACAGTAGCACCTTTCAAACTGTAATAGTGTCAAATCACGTACAAGATCACACCATTCCTCGAACACTGGTTTTGAGATGATAGCTCTGCAGAAGAGAGGGTCTAATGACTGGTTGCAGCTCAGTCCAGGACACTCTATGTGCCCGGTGTTGTCTTCAACTTTTACTTCAATGTACTTTGCTATGCAGTCCAAGCAGAAAGGATGACTACACGCACCACCATTCTTGAATTTCCTGCTTGATACCATAGGCTCAATGCATATCTCACAAGTGAAGTCTGAAATTTCTTCTTCTTGTTCTCTTTCTTGTGGTTCTGTTTGTTGGGCCTTTTCCACTGTGTTTCCCATTATATGTCCTGCCTTTCAGTTTAAAGAATCAGCTTCATTTCAAGAAACAATTCCCGAGAGGTTATAATTTTAATTTAGCATAGTTACATCATATCAGATCATATATCTAAATCTAAAAAGGACACCATCTAAAACCAAAAGTCAGATTCTTTACAAATTTTCAGCGCATGGTGTTTAAAGGTGTCAAAACAATACGGATTAGGAAATTATTCACAATAAATCAAACAGTATGTATTTTGATGCTTTATATATATCAAGCACTCTCCTAATGAAACAATGGAGTATTCCAAATAGCCCAACATCCATTTCCTATAGAATCAAGCAAAACCTTAATTTTTGATTCCTTGACAACTAACCATTGTAAAAGCACTTCCTCAATTTTCACAAATCCTCAGCTACATGTTCTTCAAAAATCAATCCTTTTTAGTTTTCACTTTAATTTTTTTTTTATTTTTGATCTGATCCTCTAATTCGAAACGCAAAATGAGGACAATTTCAACCTTAAATTGTTTTCCAGGACAACAGATGAGGACCCAACTCACCAAAACCCTCAAAAACATGAAAGGACAATGAAAGTAAAGGAGATCTTTTACTCTCACTGATCTCTGACCAACAAAAACAAGACAAGACAAAAAGTAAAACATTGTCAGCGTCATAATCACAATCATACTTCATGCTCCGTCCACATAATAAAAGAAGACTGAAACTTTACAAATAATAAGAAAATTAAATCTCAAAATGACATTATTCTGCAATGACGATGAGAAGAAAGGCAGTAGCAGTAAAGGAATTAGCTTACCCTTACCAGAAGGAAGGAATTAGGTTATGAGGGAGTAAAATTGAGCCTTTTTTCCTTCTGTTTTGCAGAAAACCAGCGGAAAGAAAACCTGTTTGAGGAAAAAGAGAGAGAAGTGCAGGAAAGGAGAAGGAAATTGTGCAAAACCAAAACCCCTGCACTGCCGTTACATAGTGTGTGTACTGGTTCTACTTTTCTTGTGTGCTACTATCTATCTATAGTAAGCCAAACGTCTGTTGCATGATGTGGGTGTGAGATGTATTAGTTCGATACACTTAGCTAACTCTAAATTGATTAAGTGAAAATGACACCAAACAACCTCTTCTTTTTGGTCTTCGATCTTCATGTGTTCTTTTTGTCCTTTTCTCATTCTTTCATTATATATTTTTCTTAGTTTTTTTCAAGTCAGATAAATTTTGTTCGAGCATTATCACGTCCGTCCTAAAAAAATATGACTCTTTCGTTAATTTTTTTAATACCTTAAACTCCAACGTAATACATAGTAATATCATAATTGATGTTCATAAAATATGACACACAATTCATGTTCAAACTGATTTTAAGGAAACAAACTATCCTACCTTAATTTATAACTTTAAAAAGCTTTTGTTTTCGATTTGAGTAATTTATACTCGAGTAAAATTAAATATCTTCTCCTTAACGCCTTCTTTTTTACTTTTTCTTTTTATGTTATAACGACACATATCTCCTTTTTCATATAAAGAAGAAACTTGTACTTTGTATAATGAGTTTTTTTTTGTATAAAAGATATCGACAAAGCTATGCTCTTACAAACTTGACACAGCCTACGCATTTTCCATTGGAAGAATGCAAGAAAATGGCCATGATACAAACTATTTAAAATTATTTTGTATAATGCGTTAAGATATGATTAAGATTTATTTTTTCCTAATTAGGTTATATTATTATTTTTATTTAAATAAATAACTATTAAGAAAATGGCGAGCCTACGCATGTACGGAGTACTTTTTGTATAAAAAATTATAAAAGTGTTTATATCTCTAGCATTATTCTTTTCTTTTTCTCTCGAGTCATATGAATTGTACAACTAATTAAACTTAAACCTGGAAAAAAAAACTAAAATCAACCTAAAAAAATACAACCTGTTTTTATAACGTAAGGCTATAGGTTTGATTTCTATTATTATAATGATAATTTTTTTATTCAGTATTATAATGATAATTAATAATATAACCAAATTTTTAAGAATAAAATAAAATAATGTATATTTTGTAGAAATTATACCAACTAACTCATGCACAAAAGGGTATTATAGACATTATACACAATTAGTCTCATTTCATATATTTCATATCAAACAAAAAGTTTAAATTTTACTCTTTTCTGGTCTTGAAATATCAAACGCATCTATGTTCATATTCAATTAATGATTCTCATTGATTTATGCCGCGTTACCAAATACTCCCTCCATTATATATTAGCGTTCGAAATTACCTGACGTCTTCGTTATTCGTGCCGTTTTTTATTTTTTTAATATTATTTTTGACACGTGAGTCCTTGACAAAAACAGTTTTTTCAATTGTTTAATATAAAAACTGACGTATGAGTCCTGTCAAAAATAACCTTTTTAATTATTTCATATAAAAACTGACGTGTGGATCTTAATAAAAGAAATTTTTTTCATTTTTTAATATTAAAATTGACCCGTGGTAGGACTCTGACAAAAATATTTTTTTCATTTTTATAATATTAAAAACTAACACAGACCTACTTACTCTTAATAAATGTGACCCGCGTCATCTAAATAAAAACGGAAAGAGTAAATTGTAAGAATATCATTATTTATTTGTTTATTTTAATTTTAAAACACGCTACAAATAACAAAACTATAAGGAAATCTCCCTTTTCTTTGGGTTTTTGGATGAAAATGAAAAGTGAAAACCCTACTGGTTCATGCCATCCTGTCCGGTTCACATAAACCGAAAGCAAAAACTACTCACGAAATCATGACAAGCGAATCAAGTGATCCTAGTCTCCTCTCTTTTATCCAGAACCAGAAGGACCATAACTAAAGATTTCCAAACTGAAAGTCCCCTGTCCTATCTATCTAGTGTTCTTCCCAGGACCTAAACTGTTACTGAGCCTGATTACCAGAATGGCCATTAAATCGCAGCTATTTTCAGGGTTAGCGTTGCCATTGCCGCACCCTCCTTCCACTTCCTCATCGTCCGCCTCTTCCAGTAGCAACAGCACTGTTTGTATGCTGAAACGGTCACCGCTCACCACCTCGTTTCTCAATTCTGGAGGTAAATTGAGATTGATGTTTTTTTTTCTTTATTGGGTTTCATTGGGTTTATGTTTTTGTAGTTTTCTATTGCTAAAGTTTGATTCTTTTGTGGAGTTAAGTGTGGTTTGAGGAGAACCATATGGCTAATGGCTCTCTTTTGTTATTTGAACACTTATATTGATAACATCTTATGTACAATGCGACATTAATGGCTTAAGAATGGCTCTTTTCTTGTATTAGAATTGTGGCCAATGGATAAGTTTAAGTAAGGGCTCTTTCTGGTAAATGTGTGAGTGTGATTGCAAGTTTGTGTGGAGGAAATTGATGCTGTTTTCTGAAAGTTAACTTGTTTTCATGCCTCGGATTCTGTAAACGTTAGAATGGCTTGTCTACTAATCATTTTTTCCAAGTGATTTAGTTTGCCAGAGCACTCTTCTTCCCATTTGGAGTGATATAATTACGAGTCAGAACTTAGAGTGGATTCTTTATGGTTCAACTTGTCCAAGATGCTATTTGAAAGTCGGGGGACTTGGGTACATGTACATTTTTACCTTTGCTCTGCTTTTACTTGGGGTTGGGCTTTTGGTGAGGTGTTTTATACTAAGGTTTTTCAATGTTTCATCATGGATTATAGGTCTTTAACAAATGAATCTATGTTATGGCCACTTATTGCCAATAGAAAAATGGAACTCTTTGCCTGATGTATGCGTACAAATGCAATTGCCATGATAGTGATACTTCATGTTTGGAGTTGTATTGATCTCCTTGGTTTAATTCTTGCAGTTGAAACTCTTAGAGTTACTAGGTTAAGGACTGGTCCTTCTACTCGGTCCCATTGTTATAGACAAGGTGGACTTGGCACTCGTATGAACCTTTTTGATCGCTTTGCCAGAGTAGTCAAGGTGAGATCTTGTGAAATTTGACCTGAATTTATTCAATGATTAAGTTTGTTAATCTTGTCTAAAGCAATTGCCTCTTCTGCTATCTTACATGTTACATGATTTGGCTTTCTTCTGTTATAGTCATATGCAAATGCAGTCTTAAGTTCGTTTGAAGACCCAGAAAAAATTCTAGAGCAGGCAGTTCTTGAAATGAATGATGACTTGACTAAGATGCGCCAGGCAACAGCTCAAGTAAGCATGGCATACATTATTGCATCTATATTCTAGTTTCTATATTTTCATTGATATTGTTATTTTTGTTTTTCCTGTTCTTTTTATCTTCTTTCCTGGATTCCCGGTTTTGTTTTTCTGCCTACTGTGTCTTGTACTTATTTCCTTGCATATTACTCCTGGAGTACTAAATAAGTGCTGCATGTGGTGGTGGTGGTCCCTTCTCCAGAATCAATCTTTTCTGCATGGCATTTGGTTATTCTTTCTCTTTTATGATTCTTCTCTTTTGTTTTGTTTAGGTATTGGCATCTCAAAAACGGTTGGAAAATAAGTACAAAGCTGCGCAACAAGCTTCAGAAGAATGGTAAACAATGGCTGGAGTAATTGTTGTCAACAATGAGGAAACAGACTAGAGTCATTTGATTATTATTTTGATGAGTATAATGGGAAAAGAGTATAATTTTGTCTTTTTAATCTAGGTACCGTAAGGCACAACTTGCTCTCCAGAAAGGCGAGGAAGATCTTGCACGGGAAGCGCTTAAGAGGCGTAAATCTCTTGCTGTAAGTTTAGTCCTTCCACAAGGAGTTAATTTGGGGCATATTTAAACTGTAAGCTTTTTAGTCAAGTAAAATATTTTGTGGAGAAACCTGCAGCTGTCCCGCAAGTTTGTCCGTGTGTTTTATTTGTAAAATCTTTTGTGGTGATAATTCTACTATTTTAATTTGTGCAGGATAATGCTAATTCTTTGAAAGCTCAACTTGATCAGCAGAAAGGTGTTGTTGAGAATCTTGTCTCTAATACTCGGGTATGCTAATTACTGTATTCCTGGATTATTGTTTTGAATAGCCCGTGTTTTGTCATTGTTTTGTCCCATGGGGAAGACTAAGTGCTTTTATAGAATGCTTCCTCATATAGCCACTGTCTCATCTGAGGTCTGAAAAAACTTAAGGTCCTTTTGTGAAATAAATTGTCTGGTAGGGTAGGGATTGAAAGTGATAAGACAGGGATCTCCACATTTTCTTTTAGCAATATGAATTAGTGTTGAATGCCCTAATTACTGTTAATTTAGGGTGGTTATATACATTAGTGGAGTTTCTGTAGTTGCCCTAAATGAACTCATCTTTTACAGCTTTTGGAAAGCAAAATACAAGAGGCCAGGTCAAAGAAAGATACTCTGAAAGCGCGTGCTCAATCAGCAAAGTCTGTTTCTGCCTATCTACTCTTGATTAATTATGTTACTTCCTTATGCTGCTGTCAAGGCTCATTCTATGCTTCTTTTTAGGACTGCAACCAAAGTGAGTGAGATGCTGGGGAATGTAAATACTAGTAATGCTCTTTCGGCTTTTGAGAAAATGGAAGAGAAAGGTATACCAGTTGGAGTCAATCTGTGTTCCGAATCCTTCCTGTGCATCCCAACCTTTCCGTTGCTGCATCATACTTTTAGTTCTGGAATCCCATTATTCGTCCAGGAGTAGTATCTCTGCATGTGCCTTAGTGTAACTTATGGCCCTTCTCTTATACTATATCTTAGCATTTACCAGATTCCTCAAGTGAATCTATCCATATTGTCTGAAGTACATGGGCCTATGAAGGCATTTTAATCTGCATGCACATATAATGTTTTCATGTTTCCTTTATTTTAATTAACATATTTGTTTTTATAATATGATTTTTTTTATAAGAAAAGAAAACAATTAACCACATGTATTTACTGATTTATATTGTCAGTATGTTGAAATTTCAGTCAATTTAGGTTTACTTTAAACCTTTTTTTTCCTTTTCTCATCATCAACCTGCATCCTTACCTTCCGATTGCAGCAGCATATTTGGATGCACTAACATATCAATTATTTTTCATGACTAGATGTGGCTATTGGCTTGGATCTGACCTTTCTTTCCTTTTGATGTTTCATCTTGGCAGTAATGGCAATGGAGTCAGAAGCAGAAGCTCTAGGCCAGTTAACTACTGATGACCTGGATGGAAAGGTATCTATTGTTTTTGTCCTTGCAATCCACTATTTTTGCGGTAACAATTTCCATTTTTAATTTCCCGGTGGAATCTCTGTTTTGTTAATGTTTTTTCATTTCATATCTGAAAGAAATTCGGAATAAGTACTGTGCTAATACACGATATTTATTGCATGGTTCATGCTGTCACATCCCTTTTTTGAAACTACAAATAAGTTAAATGAATTGAGTTCAAGCTCATCTAACTCATTCATGCATTGAAATTGAGACCGAAAGTAGCTGGGTTAAAATGAATAGAATTGGACTTCACATGAGACAGGACTGTAGTTGATAAGCACTCGAGAAGTCATATAGGCATGATGATGGCACAGTTACTAGTGTGGATTGTGGGGATAACACAGATGGGTTCAATAATATCTGTTTGTAGATCTTTCATAAGCCTTTTGATCTTTTAGCTTCAATCATTGCAAAGGAATCAAGCATATTCAGCACCATATGGTACGGTTTTTCCAATTTTTTACAAGATATTTTTAGTTGGTGAAGCCATTCTGGTCAATTGTGTTGAACTTATGCAATAGTGTCATTGAATATTTGCATTGCAACTTTAGTAACAATAAGGATATACTGGGAGCTGCTGTTGGTTTGGAGGTGGTTGAAATTCCTGTGTGTGATTATTTTTACTACGCACTGAGCCTCCAATCACTTCGAAGGAACTGAGGTATGCCCTTTCTGAAACTTTGGGGAGAATGAGGCGTTATACCTTTACTGTCATGGGACATTTCTTGGGATATAAAATTACCTGACTGTAAAATGGATTAGAGCCTCATGTTTGTTTGTTGAAATAGAAAATGCGAGAGCAACAACAACAAGAAACCAGCCATAGAGTCCTGATTAGAATAGTTAGTTGATGAGGTGCATTGTTATGTACTTCCTCTTACAGCTTGCTGGGTTCTTTTCAGTTGCCAGCGGTTATTTGAATAGAAAGCCTCAGTATAATGCATATTAAAACAAACCCTCATATCATATTAGGCTAAGAAAACTCAAGTTTATGCCAGTAAAGTATTTCCAGCAGTTGAAGTAAGGTTCATCAAAGATGTGGATTCTTTTCTGGATGGATTGCCAAGTCCTATTCTAATATCACTAAGTGTCCTTGTTTGCTGTTGTGTAGGTTATTTAAGCTAAGTATGTTAAGACATTTACAATTTTGATTAGCTTAAAGTATAAAGTCAAGGGGAAGAGATCGTAATTTACTGTGATAGTTTTTCCAGATTTCAGCAGCAGTGGATAAGTTTGGCTATTTTGGGTGTTTTTCCTTTCTTAAAATTTAAGAATTTTGTATGTTTGTAGGGCTAGGGCTAGGGCTAGGGCTATTGTTTCTAGAGTTTGGGGAAGATTTAGTGTTGCTAGATTTTAAGGAAGATTTTAGTATTGCTAAGAATTTAAGATCGTGACCCATTATTGGAGGCGTTCTAGTACTGTCTTCTTCCCTTTCAATCTTTGTTCAAGTTTCGTTCTTTGTAATGCATGCACAAAATTAGCAACTTTTTACATGGATCAGATCTTAAATCAGCTATTATGTCAGCCTCAATCATAATCCCATGAAAAAGGTGCACTTTCTCAAATACTTATAAACCAAAATCATTATCCCCTAGTAACTGTCAAATATCGACACCTACAGGGCTCTCCTGGCCTCTTGTTGTTACATGCATTTTATGGCCAAATGTTGAAAGATTGACTTTGATTTGGCTGTTATGTCTTCTTTTTTCTGTTGCAGTTTGCGATGCTTGAGAGCACATCGGTTGATGATGATCTTGAGAACTTGAAGAAGGAACTTTCTGGTAGCTCAAAGGTACGTTTTTGCACATCCTTGATACGAAGATATTAGTTAGACTTAAATTGGCCAGTTTAGCCTTGTCTTTTCCTCTTTGTTGTGTTTCTCCAAAAGAACTTTCGTGTTATCGTACTTTTTCTTTACCGCCTTAAAACGTAGAACAAGTTATTTTTCGTTTTCCATCTAAGATCTTTTATATATTTCTTACTCCTTATTAATCTACCCTCCTAACAGAAAGGAGAGCTTCCCCCTGGAAGAACAATTTTCACCAGCTCATCAAATGCACCGTTACGAGATGCTGAAATTGAGATGGAGCTCAACCAACTGAGACAAAAGCGAAAAGAGTTTTAAAAGCGTGTAATTTTGCTGCTGTGTGGACACTGGACAACTAATCGGTACCGTACCGTGAAGTACGACACTGGATCTGCCAACGGATTTTGTAAAAGGTATAAAAGGCCAAATAGATGCTCGAAAAAATTGTATAGTTAGGCCAAACTCAAATAAAGTAGTAATGTAAGTTGAATTGGTATATTGATGTTTACTCACCATTGTCATGTTGCAATTGTAATATAGTATATTGCAATGCAACAAGCAACCGTGTGCATGATGAATACGTGTATGCGCCACAGCTTTTAAACAACAAGTATGTTGAAATAGTTTGCATTTGTACAAATGCATCAAAAACAAAGGATTTTCTGTTGGTACTCTCCGTTAGCGGCACAGCAGATCCTGTCTCCTGCCAAATTGGGCAACTTCTTTCCACACTGCCTATTTCAATATTGTTTCACGAACTAGCAAGATTTTGTTTTTTAATGGCTTTTAACTTAAACTAACTGGTTAAATTTAAATGTATCAGACTATTGTGTTCTGAACAAGCCGCATAAAATGAGGGTCAAACACATACTTAATTTCTTTTAAATTTTTAGACGAGTCGAGCTTTAGAGAGCTGAATGAAATTAATCTTATGTTGGAAAGATAAAAAATATTTAGAGAAATCGAAAAAAGAGACCTGTAGGCTTATTTGCAGTAAAAAAACTAGAGTCGGTTTGACAAAAGTGTAGAGACATGCTATACGTGAATAGGAGTTGTTGCTTGTGTTATTTTTCTGATCGGATTGCTTGCACGCTAATGCAAGTAATTAAGTACGCTGTGAGCGGGTGATTTGTGGGCGATGATGATTCAGAGCTGAATTCGGTATACAATTTAGTTAATTCATTTTTTTGGTTATATATCTCTCTCACTTAAACAAAATTAACGTAGTAGTAGCGTATGTGGTGGTAATTCAATTCAATGACAAAAGTTGAGTGAAATTTTTGAGAAGGCGAATTATATATTTTTTTAGGAAGAAGATGTGAAGAATTCATGAAAAAAAAAACTTTAAGGTTTATTGTGCTAAAATTTAGAATTTTAGAGGGGGATTTAAAGGATTAAAAAAAGCTGAATATATATATATATATTATTATGAAAAAAATTAAAATTGTAAGGGGACGAAATTTGAAGTAAAAAGAAGAATTTGCAAGCCAACCGGTTGGCTTCATTTACACGACTTTCCACAGTCCAGTCGAACGATGTATCTAAGAATTAAGAGCTCTAGACAATTCAAAATTTGCAAGCCAACCGGTGACTTGTGACGGTCAAATTTTTAAATCCATGCTTTCTTATTCCTAAGTCCAGTTTCAACCTCGCCTAATTTTGTGTTCTCATTCTTATCGGGAAACTAAACCTACGTGACGATATTTTAAATTAAATAAATAATCATCTTACTTATAAAAAAAATCAGAAAAAAACAATTGGATGTTATTATTGGATCTTTGATTCAGGCATTATTTATGTTAATTTGGATTTTCTTTTCAAGTTTAAAATTCTAAAAGCAAAATAAGTAGTATAGGTTAGTGTGAGCGGTTTGATAAAATCTAATCTTTTAATTTTTATACTTGACGAGAGAAAATTAATCCTTACTCTTTATTTTATCGACGTGATATGAATATAATTAATCATAACTTACTCATATATGAATGAAGAGAAAAATCAGTCGATACGTATGTGCGATTTTTCAGCCATAAGAATAGTGAATAAAAAATAAAACAAGCAATTTTATTTGTTTATACTAATCTTAGTTTTGATTAGCAAAGCAATCAATCTGTAGGGTCGCAAGTCTCCAACATATATATTATGCTCACATCATACATAACAGCAGCAGCTTGCTAGCCTGCTGCATGACTGTTTCAAACAACTGCTTGGTCAACACGTAAGACTTGTAATAGAGATCCCCACCTAACAAAATTAAAATATTTTGCATTTCCAAATAGTCACACACAAGTCCAAGAAACACCCTTTTAATACTAGTATTACTCACCTAATTTGTCTTCTTAGGCTATAAATACCTAACTCAACCACACCATCGATCATTCCACCATACATACCAACAACAAGTACAGCAGATAAATATTCTCCTAATTTCCTACCCAAAAAAATACACAGTCATAATTTTTTCATTCGTTTTTTAGCAATCCAGGTGAATTTTGGAGATGGGTTTTGGTAGAAGAAGCAACCTCTTGATGATTTTGGTCGTTTTTGTTGGTTTGATGATGATGATGATGAGTCATGT
The DNA here is from genome assembly GCA_963691705.1 of Viola odorata. Taxonomy (NCBI): domain Eukaryota; kingdom Viridiplantae; phylum Streptophyta; class Magnoliopsida; order Malpighiales; family Violaceae; genus Viola; species Viola odorata. The sequence goes on from OY829537.1 coordinate 1,076,418, forward strand.
TGAGGGGAGAAGAGTACTGTTGTTTCAGGATGATTTTGGGCGGTCGAATCATTTGGAGAGTTACACGTCGCCATCGTCATCGTCAGTTTACGGGAGGGCAAAGGCCAGCATCATGGCATGTTGGCTTGGGAAATTAGCATCAGGTCCTAGCCCCAAAGGCCCTGGTCATTGATTAGCTCCTAAAAATCCAATCCAAACTGAAGAAGAAGGCCGAAGGCGGCTTATTGGGTCTTTTTTTTTTGTTGTTGTTGTTGATAAAATGCTAGCTAGTAATCTCTGTACCTAGTATTGATTCTTTCATTTTATAATATTTGCATATTCCCATTTTATTACTATATGATCAATTGGTCTTTTCTTCTCTTTTTCCGAACCATTCAGAGTCTGAAAAATGAGGATATATATATATCGAATAATTGTTCACATCAACTCAGAGTCCGAAAAGTTCACAACCAATACAAAGTATGTAATTTTCTCACTCGATGGATGCATACCATAAGAATAAACAGTAATAAAAACAGGAATCTTATTGAGAATTGAGGGAAAAAATGAAAAAAAACGGATCTTTTCGAGTTGGCTTTATTTTCTTGTTTTGTTTTTTTATTTGAAAGAAAAGTAACAAGGCCATCTGCGGGAAAAACACTCCCGAGTTATCTTCTAAGAGATTAAGATAAACATATGAATGAAATGAGGAAAATCAAACATCAAAAATCAAATTAGTCAATTCATTTTCCTCCCAAAAGATATGCACCACTTGAACATACCAAACTCAATGTCAAACCGAGGTTAATTAATCTAAAAAAAAAAAACTTTCACTAATCATTTGGAGTTAATCTTTCTTAAAAATACAAAAAAAAAAACTTTGCACAAATAAATGTATATGTTATTTTTTATTTTAATAATCTATTGAATAGTAGAAATATTAACATGACTTTTTAAAACTATTATTACGATAATAGAGTTCTTATTCTGTATAATACCTTATGAATAATAGTTCATATGAATCTTTTGTTTTTCTAAAAGAAAATTACTCTCTATAAATTTGGCAAAATATGAATTTTGCTTACTAATTTTTTTACTCCGTTCTACTTTAATAGTCATGTTTGTTTTTACACGCTGATATATTAAGAAAGTGCAATACATAAGAAGAGAGTGTGTATTTTTTACTTCAACTTTCAATTTATACCCTTGAACTAAAACAAAAGTAAACTGAATATATGAAGAAGAAAAAAACCAGTGGTTTGGATGGTCAAAGAGATTGTATTTTCTTTTATTAATAATTCTTGTTCGAGCTTTATCAACGTTAATTTGACGAAAAAAATTCATGATTTGTTTGCACCTATATTGGCACCATTGAAAGGTTTTTTTTTTATCCCACAATCCACGGTAAATTCTTTAGAAAATTTACCGCGAATTAGGTCCTTAAATAAATATATTTTTATTTATTTAAGCAACAAACATCTCATTTTTATTCATTCACGTGTAAAACACTAATGTATGACAAAAGGAATGAACTCTGCCAATCTATGACCAAAATACAATATATTGGTCAAACATAATACATAAAATTAAATGAAGTCTTTTTTTATTATTATTAGATTTTGGTATATTATTATGTGCTAAATTAAAATTACTAGCAAGTTAGATTGTCCCCTGGAGCAACGCCAAGTCGGGAGCAATACTCCGTATAATACTGGACTCGAGCCCGGACCGTGTCAGGGTTCCCACCGTCGCACTCAAGAGCGCCGTTGATGGCTCGAATTGTGGGCCCAAATCCTTGGGACATAACAGGTTGGACGAAGTTGGTCCAATACCAAAGGGCGGTCTTGAATGATATGACTGGGTCATTGGCCACTGTTTCAGGAGAGTTGAGCCCATCAAATCCAATGGCTTCTCCTGCTGGCCCGTAGTTGAAATTCCAGGATAGCTGGATCGGTCCTCGCCCGTAATACCCTTTCTCTGGATTGCAAGGGTATTGTGTGTTGTTCTCGTCGCAATAGTCTCTACTTGCACCATTTATCTCTTCTATGAAACAAAAATCTGCCACAAAAATGATTTTCCCGGTCAATAATTATGAATTATAAACATGTTACAATTCCGTTTTCCTTTTCATTTGGGCCATTTTAATTGATTTTGTTCAGTATCCTAAATATTCTCTATGATTTTACTAGATAAGAGACTAATCGCATTCGAACATATTATCGTATATTAAAAAGTGATTGACTCTCGTAATAAATTTTCTGATTCTAAGATCAAACTTGAGGCCTGATAGGAGGATAGAGGCGTACTCTTTTACCACTTCATTATAGGAAATGCGATCTGCTCCTACCAGACAAAAGACTAATCACACTAAAATATATTGTCAGATCTCAAAAGATGATCGACTCTCCTAACTAACATAGTTTTTCTGATTTTCTAAGATCAAGACCGAAACCGAATATAAGGATGATTGAGTACTATTAAGGAGGAACCTTAATATACCCATAAGTTATACCCATAAATTAACATTTTCTCAAGTGGATTATGTACTTTGTAAATAGTAATGATGTGTGACCAATAATCAAGTTACATATAAGCGTAACCAAACTAAAATTAAGTAAGATGCAAATTAAAACAAATGTTATTAAAAATCTTACGTCCTGTCTCATGCGTGACATGAGCAAAGAATGCAGCGATCTCACGCCTAGAATCATCAGCTGACCCAATTCGGCCAAATCTTGGGAAAGAATTTAGAGCCGCAAGAAACACATCTCGGGAGTAGAAGCTCCTCCCAACACAGTTCGCGTCGGCTACTTCAATTATGGCATTGAAGAATTGGGGCGTAACGACATCCGCCACCGAAACATCATTCGCTGGCGGCGGCACAAAGCAGGGTCCGCCCTGGCACCCGGCGCCGCAATAGTCATTTCCGATGCCGCAAAATCCCCATCTGCTGCAACACTCATCCGCTGCACATCCGCAGTTCTGACCATTAACCACTGCAACAATGCATCCTATAATTAGAAAAATGGTTACAAGGCTTTTCGCTACAGAGGGTGCCATTTCTTAGTTTCTGGCTTTCTGCTGTGTGAAATTTGATTCAGAGGTTTGACATTTTTATAGATGTGTAGAATGTGAAAGCTGTCGACTACGTGTTCGACGGAAATTCAGTGAGGAATGTGGACATGCAGCCTGAAGAGTATGCCTATTCTAGAAAGCAAAGCGTGTTGGTCAAAGCTTTGAAAGAGTCTATTTTTCACTCAGAACTGAGATCGTTTATCCGTTAAGAAAGATCGAATGTTTAATTTTTATGTATATAGAAATTATCTATCATAGAACTCTATGCTTTAATGGATTAACTTGGTATGAATATTAAATTCACTCAGTTCAAGCTTTTTTTTCTTTCAAAAAATATAGAAACATCACTCATCAAGTTCTTTCTGTTTGTTTGTTTTTTTATATAATCTTGGTTGAGCACTGTCGACCCTATCAAAAAGAGACGACTCTCCCCGCATGATTTTCTCTATTCTCAAAACTCGAACTCGAGATTTTAATTAAAAATGAACAAATCTCTTATCACTTGATTTTTTTTTTTTTTGAAATTAGTTACTCATCAAATTCTTAAGAAGCAACAAATTCAGATAAATTATAAGATTAAAAGATAATGTACTTCTTTCCTCTGGTTTTGCTCCTTGCTAAAGGTACGGTTTTAGATTATATAAAAAATATATATTTAACTTTCTTTACAAAGTCATACTATTTTTCTATTAAAAATGTGATTCAAATTAACTATCGTTTTGAGTCATAATTACGACTTCTGCTCCTTGTCTTAGTTTTTTTTACCCAACCAATTAATTTGGTACAATGGTATTATTATAATTATACTATAAAAAATGGATAAATTGAAAATTACAATAAAAAAACAAAGGTGATCCAAAAATTATTATTTTAAATTTATCTACTATTTCAGAAAGTCAATTAATTCACACCGTATATAATAACTTTCTTTACAAAGTCAAATATAATAACTTTTCGGTTTGAAAGCCTCAAATTGTCTACAAAAATAAAAGTCAAAAATTAAAAGTCAAATTTAATTGTTGAGGTTGACCGGCCTCCATTATCGTAAGAAAAAGAAAAAAGTGCAAGTTGTACAAAAGGAATGGTTCTAAGAACACAGCAGTTTCTTTTTATGAAATGCGAGGTATCACGCAAACTTTTATTTTTTATTTTTTTTATGTTAATTTTATAATTTATAATTCATTTATAATTCACAAAATAACTTATTTTTTCATTATTTTTATTTTTATTTTTTGAAGGTTTCATTATTTTGTTATTTCAATAAGTGAAAATAGCTGATAAAATAAGAAGCATAGATAAAAAATGATTGAAAAAATTAATTATATTCGTTGATTATTTTTTATTAATTAGTAATATTAGAAGAATATGGATAGACAAAAAAAGAGTGTCAATAGCCCCTGTTAGAAGGTTTGGTGGGGATGAAGGATCGAATATCGAAATTAAGTATTTAATTTAGAATAATGCTCTCAGCCTGAATTGTAAGCCTGAATGACGCGTCATTCGTCAGAATTATAAAATTGCCATTAAGAAAATGACCAAACCCTAGCTTCATTTCATCATCCTCCCGACATTTCTCCTCTCTCCCTCCTTGCCTCCAAATCCTCAGAAACAACCACCCTCCTCCCTCCTCGTCCTCCACCTCAAGCGACAGCGTCATTCAGGCTTCAGCCAGCCTAAATAGCATTAGTGATATTGTATTATAAATAGTACACTACATAAATATGCAGAGATAGAAAACCAGTTCTGAGAGCCGATTACAGAGACTGTATCGATGATTGATTGCTTTTTTAATACAAGTGATATGAGGGGGTATTTATACTAACATATTTACATATCTGTTGAAGATATGATATGATATCCGGTGCCATATCATATCTCAACATTGGCTGCACCGCATGCGTGTGATGTTGATGAAGGTGATGGGCTTCTGATTGTTGATGATGGGCCTTGGGCTTGATGGGCTTAATACTTGATAATATTCAACAGCCCCTATGTATAATTTATTTCCATATACTCGTATATTTCACTTTTATTTATAAACTACAAATATTAATTAACTTATTCTTTTCTAAAAATCTATAATTTAGAAAAACGGTATAGATTTTGATCATCCCTAAATTGTTCAGCCATTTGCTAAGAAAACTTGATCGGCCAAGCACTACCCTTCATGTTGATCTCGTGACTATTTTTTAACCTACAATATGATGTGTTGCGACATATTTCATTCTTGTAAAACCGATTGGTGTAATATATGATAGATTGAGCTTTTCTAATTTTCTCTCGAACATTCGAGAAATCTGAACCGTTCAATAAAATTGAACGGATGAGATTAAAAATTTAAAGAAAAATTAGAGGAGCCGGATCCATATATGATTATATGCTAATTATCTAACTGGTCAATTTCATCTGTCAATTTATGCAAAAATCAACCACACTATAATGAACTGACTAAACTTTAGATGGCAGTAACTTCTATCCATAAAAGTACCCCAAAAATATAAGTGCGAAAAAAGACAACAATAATAAAAATTAGAATAGAATAATGTCACTGATATGTTAAAATATGCAAACGAATCTTTTTTATTCCTATAAAAACAATTAATACCCTAATTATATTACTTTAGATTTGTGTCATTTTAGAATAAGGTTGAGATTCGACCCTATATTTATATCAAATTATCAAATCACACCTTATATTTTTAATTTGATCAATTTACACCCACGTAACATGATTGATGATGTGTCATTTTTTAAAGACATTCATAAATTAATATTATTAGTTTAGTCTAGAGCAGTAAAAGTTCAGAACTGCGCGGTTTAGCACACAGCTCCCATGGCGGGAAAATGAGAGCGGGTGAATCGGATTGCAGATTTTATGGCAGCAGTGGCTATGAGCGGTGACCGGCAAAGTTTTGACAATCGATGGATAAGTATTTGGTGCCACTGAAACCCTCATCTGAAGCAGCAATCAAGCCCAGGTAAGTGACGCCATCGCCATTATCATCAGATTTAGCAAAATCTTCAATCCCTAATTCCTTGTTTTGTGTATGAATTATGAAATGGTTGGAATTGGGAAAAAAAGGCGTGGATGGAAGAGGAGTTTAATCGAGGTGAATGGGAAATTTGAGCCCAAGTACCGCCATCATCTTTCTTCGTTGCTGCTGCAATCCTTCTCAGAGATTGGAGCTTTTCCCCATTTATATCACGCTCATGATGATGAAGTCGCTGGGGGAGTGGGTAATGCCATTCCATGTCCCACTCATGTATGCGTTCTTACTTCTTTTAGTGATACTACTATTATTGGTGGCGCATCAGTAATTAGGGTTTTATGGTTGCTTAACTGGAGTCATTGTTCATGCTTGCAGATGAATAGAGTGGGTGGCCGACACTCAACCACCAAGTCAGTATGCTTCATCATTCTAATTGATTTATAGATTTGTGTTATACCAATTGGTCTGTTGTTTACGTCCTGTTCATTCTCCATTTTAGGCAAGGCATTTCTGCACTTGAATTCGACAACAAGGTGAATGTTTTCATTATTTTTTCTTACAACTGAGTTCTGAAAAATCTTTTCTTCCTTTCATCTTCGAGGATTCCAGGGTATTATTCTTCTGGAAAGTAAATGAATTTGGGACTCAGATGCCTCATACTCTGACATTAATACAGCGCTACCTCTATTGAATACCCTTAGTAATACAAATGATCTTCTCTTTGCATTTACGTGAATTCTGATGTTTTGTTAATTTGTTGCAGGGAATTTACTTAGTATCAGTGACCAAAGCAGGGTGCTTAACAGTGCATGACTTTGAGTCACTTCATCGCCAAGCTGCTGACTCCTTCCAGGGTATGTTCATCTCTGAGATTTATCACACAATTTTGTGCTTTTAGGTTTCGGCTTGCACAGACGACAACTTGGTTTATAGTTATTGGGGATCTAATGTTATGTGAACTCAGTAACATAGCTGGTGCCTCGAAGTTGTGTATGTATGTTGTACACTGTAGCCTTTCTTTTTTGCTTCCAAAATGAATTTGTTTCAGCAGTGTAGTTTATATTTTCCTTTCTATCAGGTTTTGGTGAAGATGAAAGCAAACACGTTTTGCACCTTTCTTTGCGCACCCAACTTGATGCTATTCGTTGGAACGTTGCCAACCAAGATGAGGTTTTGGTATCATTGTTTAAATATGCATTGTGTTATTTACTTTTATAATTGCGGATCAGTTATTATTACCTGATAATGATATTGTTGTCAACTTCTACTATGACCAGTATTTATGATTTCAGCCTTGATATTCCCCTTTGCCAGCGTTGTCTGTCAAAACTTCATAGCTTTTTGGTTTTGAAACTGAACTGGTCAAGGGAAGAAAATTTTAGGTAGTTTTTTTGCTTCTAGGATTGGAACCATTAATCATGTTGAATTTTACATTTCATCTTTACCCTACTAAAGGGGATGAGTAGGGAGAGGGAATATAGCTGCTAGTTGGACTGCTGACTTGCCAAAAATAAATTCTTTGAATTTCATTGCAGATGTCATTTAATATTTGGTTTACTTCTTTTCTCTAGGTTGCTTGCACATCTATGAAAAGTAATGAAGTACTCATTTTTGATATTGGTTATGTATCTTCCAAACCAGTTGAGGTAAGTTCTTTTCATATGCCATGTTATCTGCTCTTTTTCTCCCTGGTTCATGGTGTTTCATGCCGATTATTGTTTCAACTTCCACTAGATATTACATTATTCAATTTCAATGTCTAAGTTTAACTGTCAAGTTCGTATTTTTGTTCAATCTGTAAACATTTCTTGTGACGTATTTCAGTTGTCATTGCAGGTTTTAAGTACAAAGCCTACTGTCACTGTTCACGGATCTCCCATTCATAATGGCCTTACTGATATAGTTTTTAACTCAGATTCAAGGTTTGTATAAGTGATAACTTGGTCTAAAAAGACCAATGTTTTGCCAAGCTTTAGGTTTCTGAAAGAAAATAAGTTAATAAACAATGGAAGATTTCAGTAATAATTCAAATGCATAAAACTTGGCCAACTATATAACCATCTCAACATCAGGTTATACACAAGCAAGTATGAAGTCTAATCTTCTTCCTTCTACTTAAACCATTGAAGGAGAAATCTTGAAGTCCCAAGCTAAGCTTAACCCTTTGTAGGGACTAAAGGGTATGATGATTGGCTGAAAATTGGGCTTACTCGTTTAATTAATCCCTTTTATGTTGTGCTAAACGTAGGGTTATTGCTTCTGATACAAATGGTGGAATCAGCATATGGGATAGAAGAGCAGGTGTTCTTCCATGCCTTCTCCTTACGTCTAATTGCCGTAGTACTCTTAATAGCGTCCAGTTACACGTAGATAATCAGGTTAGCTCTTCAGGCATACTTATTTATTTTGTAGTTCCATTATTTACTACTATGCTGTCTATAGCTTTCCCTTTCCTTTTCTTTTGCATCACCAATCTGATGAATCTGGAATATCATTGCAGTATTTTGTAGAACCTAACTGTCTCCCTAGGCCTTGACAATGGAAGATTAGTGACTAAGTTTATGGATTGTAATTATAATTATAATGCATATATATATATAAAATTCTTTTATTGCATATATTTGCAATTAGTTGACTTTTTGGTAGTTAAATTTGCATTAGTTCATAACTGTATGATGCTAATTTATTTTTTAAAACCAATAGAACCAATTAGAAACAATTCTGTAAATTTAAGATCTATTTCAAGAATGCAAAAACTTTCACTTTTTTTTTAATGTTATCTACATTTGGGTGAGCCTAATAAAAGTAAGTTCTTCCTGCCATAGATGGTTTTTGGGGCTGGTCGGCTTGGAACAGTTTATATGTGGGATCTCCGTGGAGGAAGTACAGCTTCTGCTTTTCAAATACACAAAGAGGTAAATAGATGAATTTTATCTTTTCATAATTTCATCTTGCGAATGCTATAGCATGTGGACAAATAGAACGCAACAATTTCAAGTGTGGGCTGCTAGATTCACACTGAATTTAAAAAGTACAGTAATTATTGTAATGGTAACCTGACCTTAAATCTCCACTCTGATATGCTACTAGAAATTTCGTGCGCCGCAATACTTACCATTTGATCATGTTAAGGTAACCATATACATGAGGGTTTTGCATGCTGACATCAAGATATTCAATTTTCATCATTAGAAAATAAATGTATTCTTGGTCTTTTATCACATATTGACATCAAAGTCTTTTCATGTGCAATGTTGATTTTTGTTAAATCAGGTATGCCATCCTCCTATAACATCTTGGAAACTGTCATCAATGCTTGGGAAAATAGGGTCTTTGAAGGTATGAATGATTGTTCAAATGCTAACTGTTCAGGGTTTGTTGCAGCTTGATAACAACATAAAGTGGTTTATTGTTGTTTTCTTCTCCATCATATGCTTCCTTAAATGTCACCATTTTTAGGTTTAGAAAGCAATAAATCGATGCCTTTGACCATAACAGTATATAAGTTGAAACTTAAAGCAACAATCTCGTGGGTGAGTCATTTACATATGATATGTGGTTTTAGGGCGAAAAGATGAGGGAGGACAAAACATAGGTGGCATCTTTCTTCGACATTTTTCTTGCATCTCTAAAAAAAATCAGTATATTCAAGTTTCCCATGAATATCTACACTTTCCTTGTATTTATAATGTGTTTTGTATGGAACCACTTTTCAGTTATTTCTAGTTATTTTCCTTTTTGAACAGTACAGATATTATTAGTAAAACACAATGGGATCCTTTCTTCTGTGAATGACATTAGCAATTACAGACTATTGGATTATGGAATACTAATTGGATACGGCAAGCAAAATATCATGTTCAGTAACCCTGTTTTAGTTCCATATACTACATTCTTCATCCAGCTCCTTCTATTATGCAGGCACAATCAGTTATTGTCTCTAAGGAAGTGCACTCCATTGATTTTAATCCATCTTGCCCATATCAGTTAGCATTCCACCTTGATGATGGTTGGTAGGTCAGGAATGCAAGTTTTTTTATTCTTACTGCTGCATTCCATGCATCTGTTTTCTTTCTTCATTCTGCTCTATTAATTATTAAATTCAGTTAACAATTTATGAATGCACTGCAATTGTAAAATTCATAGAGTCTTCGCTTTAACCTTGGGTGTATTGGCTTGATTCAAGTAAGCATACTTCATAATAATTGCCAACAAGTCTGTCAGAGAAAAACTCACTTGTATAATCCCAGTTGCAATAAGATGCTTCTAATTGGACAAAGACATTAATAGTTTCTTTCAGTCTACAACAATGTAAATCTACAGAACCGCCATTGGGCTTATCTGCAAGGTATTACATTAGCATTTCATATTCAACAATAGTACGCGTCACAGAAGCAACATCTTATAATGGTGCAGAACGATGTAGGACAAAGATGAGGGTCAAATAAATTGGTCACCTGATGGGCATACACTGGTAGAATTGCTTCCATATTTGGGTTTTCAGGATGGGGTTAAAAATCAAGAAGGATCAAGGCTTAGGTAATTTAGGGTAGAGATGGTTAAATAAAGTTGGGAAAGCAACAAACCAGGAACTGTTATAGGGCTGTGACTGGCAAATTAAGATGACATGGAGGTAGTTGTTGAATGGTTACATACTGATTCTCGACATCAGACCTAGAATGGATATAAATGGAAGAGCCACATGTAAGGAAGCTGGTAAATGTTTGATAAATTTATCAATTGATGAATGAAAGGAAAGCACTAGGAGCATAGGTATTTGTAGACCACACTTATCCTAAGCGTCATCAGACCTCTTACTTTATTATAAGAAAATCCTAGCTGGGTCCAATTATTTAATTCTACATAGATACGAAAATTAATATTGAAATAAAGCCTAACCTAAATGGCCCCTACTACGCTATAAAAACTCATAAATTTGAAAGCTTTTGTTATCAGCACTACAAAACAATGTTCAATCGTCATTAAAATTCACTGGCCTGCTCGACAATTGATGAGTTTAAACTTACTGGGAGTAACAGTTTCCTCTTTTTCGTTTTTCTTGTTCCTAGTTGGAGTAAGTTTTGTCTTTTAATTTCCTTGCTCTTTGATGTGGTACATATTATCCATGTCATTGAATCTTGTGTCAATCTGATGTGTCATTCCTTGTTTATGCATAAGTCATTTTCTTCATTCCATGTCGAAAACATGATAGTAATCGTGACGATGCCCGCAGTTTATCAGGAAGAAAAAAAGGAAGAAAAAAAAACTCTGTTGATGGAGAAAGTCTCTAATATATTTTAGTATTCTACCCTGACTACCAAAAATGTATGAATACTACTGTTGTGTTGGAAGTTAAAAATTTACAGTAACTATTACATATTATGAGTAAGAAGCAGTGCCTCCAATTTAGCAGACATCAAGTCTAGTGGTGTGATCACATTTAATTTGCTGAAATCATTTAACTTATGGATGAGTTAATTGAAGTTTACTTCCTAACCTTTCAGTTTATTGTATTATACAGGTCAGGTGTTTTTGACATATATAATTTTCGAATTACGCATGTTCATTGCCCACCCCCAGCTTGGTTGTAAGTAGGATATATTTGAATTGCGGCAAAATGTTAAGTAGCATTTGCCTACTTCCCTTGCCTAATCTTGTATTTACTGCTTGTTTGAACTGATCAGGAACGGTTCCAACGCTTCGGCAGATATGTTACACCTGAGAAAGCCATCATGGCTACAATCCTATTCTGTAATGCATCAACCAATTTTACAACACTTATTCCTTTGTCATTATTACAAGCGTACGCTATGAACGTCCATCTGTGTACGTGTATGTATATAGGTGGTATTAGACTTATGATGGCACTTGTTGGTTGGCTTGTATATCTCCTGGCTTCTTTACACCCTTGTTAGAGCACCAAAAACAGACCATGATTTTAGTGGTTAGTGCTAATGACTTCTCTACGAAGTCATGCATCATTTGTAATGAGGTTTATTTCAAAAAAATAATACAGTAATTGACTCTTTATGTTACATAGTAATCCATAGACATCATCAGATCATTGTGTCAATTGTGCTTTGGCAGTGAAGTTGTGCTTTACTCCTTTTTTCTCTTTATTTATATTTAGTTGCTCGAGTCAGTTTTTTCTTAGAACAAATGGACATTGTTGATCTTTTATCCTTCTTGGCATTGTATATTTGTAAACCTCTTGTATCTAGGTTAACATTTATTCTTAAGTACTTGATAATTACCTGATCGTGCTATAAATCCATATGGTTGTGGTTCAAACTTGGTTTTCAAACTCTTTATGGCTTGTGTGAGTTCTGGTATATGAAATTTAACTCATCTTCTATTGCAGGTTTATGTGGTTGGATCATCAGCTGAGAATGGAATTCATCTCTTGGATTTCTATCCTGATCTCCGTTCTCCTTGCCATGTAAATTATAGGTATATTTCTCCATACAAAAGTGAAAGTGTTCTCTCTTTGTAATTAGAATGTGCGAGTATATCTGACCCCTCTTAGAGCTGCAATGCTCCACCTGTCAAATCCTCTAATAATGTCAATTTTCATCAACTCGCATGAAAATTGACATTTTCCCTATGGTGTTAGGTGATGTATTATGTAAAAACTTTCCACCTCCCGTGCTTTTAAACCTCTCCCTTTTGATATCTTATTTGTCATGTGTTTCTATCGTCTTGCATTGAGTATCTTCTTTTGCTATGCACCATTAACATTGATCTATTTGATTTGCTATACTAGAGAGGATACTGTGGCGCATTCGCTGGGGGGAGAACAAAATATACGAAATAGGTTTATACCATTATCTGAAGGTGTTACAGCATGTACCACACATCCCCTCAATGGCACAATCATAGCTGGCACAAAGGTTTGTGGTTTTGGTGGATTTGCATAGACAAGGGTGTCTTCATCAATTCGAGAGATGGAAGACAAGTTAATTTTTTGTGACTATTTATTTTCAACACAATGGGAGCTAAGTTTTGAATCCTTGTTTCAGCTTTCATCGTTGCTAGTGGTTTCTCAGCGGAAGGCCTCATCTGATCAAGCAGAGGCTTTGTCCATGAACTAAGCAACCAGCAAGCCTATTTAAAGGCCGGAGACAAGTTTTATAAGGTTTTTCCCTATTACTATTAGATGTTCTTGTATATTAGTTAGAACTATAAAAATCTGTGATCTCACTTCAATGTAAGATCTGTCTTAGTTAGAAAAGAAAATCAATTTAACGTGATCAAAAGTCGTGAAATTGAACTCGTTGTATAAGTAAGCTGAAGTAGGATTCAACTTATTACTTCCTTTATTTATTGTTATATCTGTAAAACCCCAGTATCCACACACCAGAAAGGATACAGTGGAAGAGGATACATATTATATTACATGAGTTTCCTCATTTATTCTTTTCTATGTTTTAGTGACGAACTTAACGGCTTAGGTTATTGCCAGGTGCAACACCAAGCTGTCTACAATAGTCGTTGTAATAACGGATACGTGCCTGGACTGCCCCAGAATTTTTTCCATTGCATTCGACTGCACCATTAATAGCTCTAATTGTTGCTCCAAATCCTTGGGTTACGACAGGTCGAACGTTGGTCATCCAGTACCACAAGGCTGTTTTAAATCATAAGGCACGATCATTAGCTACAGTTTCGGGTGAGTTTAAGCCATCGAAGCCTATGGCTCGTCCAGCTGCTCCGTAGTTGTAGTCCGTGTCAGCTGAAGAGGTCCACGACCAAAGTATTTCTTGCTTGGGTTGCATGGGTACTGCCTGTTGTTTCTGTCGCAATAGTCTTGAGAGGCACCATTTATCTCTTCGATGTAGCAGAAATCTGGAAAGAATACGATACAACTTAAGAAAGTTTTGATGGATAAAAAGTTAAGTAGTCAGTGCGTTTGCTATGGTGTTTTTTTACACTGTAAGATAACTTGGTTTATAAATAAGAATGAAATGTTACAAGATCCATAAATTACAGAATTAGCGTTACAAAGAAAAGCTGTAAAAGAATAAGTTAGAGAGAAATCTTACGTCCAGTCTCGTGAGTAACATGCGTGAAAAAAGCTGCAATCTGGCGCTTGGAATCATCACTCGATCCAACCTTACCAAACTGCGGGAAAGAATTGGCAGCATTGACGAATGCATCTCTGGAATAGAAGTTCTTCCCACGACAAATTTAAAAATATACCAATAAATAATGAAAAATTTAAAAACTAAAATAAATTTCTGGAACTTAAAAAAAGAGAAATTTCTAGAAAATTTAAGAAAATAATACAAATTAAATTAAAAAGGTTAAAATATTAAAAAAAACAAAATAAATAATAATAAAATAAGGAAAGTATTTTTAAAAAGTGAGTTAAAAATCAAAAAATACCTTTATATTTGTATCAAATATTAGATAAGTCCTATGTTTGTAATTGATTTCTAGACCATGTTTGGCACCGGAAACATAGGCATAGGAAAAATTATAAAAATATCAAGTGCAGAAATAAAAAAGGCTAAACGTGATTTAATTTTTTCAAAAGAATAGGGAAAATATAGAAACAAACTTTAAATGTGAAAAGGAAATCTTAAGAACTAGAAAAAACAGATTAGATGGGTTCGGATGTTAACGAAAAAGTTATCGATAAAGACTCAAATCTAGCGTTGTTTATAAAAAGAAAACATGCGGCAGGATAATGAAGATGAATAAAATTCAATAAAAAAGAAGAATCATATTGTTTCCAAAATACCAGATGGGTGAGGATAATAAATAACGGCCCAATAAGTAAAAGTTAGACATTAATGGGGTTGCCAAAGCAATCTATTGTTCCTAATAATAATAAACAAAAACTAGATAGTAACAAAAGAGACGTGCACTTGTTTGAGTCAATTAGAGTGTTTTTGACGTTGGAATGGAGAGTTTCTTCCTCGCATTGCGCCACCGCCACCGCCACCGCCACCGCCACCGCCACCGCCACGTTTAGAGATTTTCCTGCACAAAAGATTGAATTTTGAGGCCTATCCCTATAAAAGATTTAAGTCGTCAGTCTACTATGGAGTTGACCAATGTATGGAAACACAGAACCAGGACACTAATTACTACTCCATTATTTAATGTTTTCATTCCATCGTGGGCGACCCTCCAGCTACAATCAAGGGTGAAATTAGCTAATTAACTTTTCTTAACCACATATAGAAAAATTGATTTTTTTTCCTTTACTCTTCTATTTTCTAATATAAAAACTAGCATATATAGGAAATTTAAAAAAATTTCTTGGAAAATTATAAAAGTTAATAAAAGTGCGCTCATTCCACTTCTTTTATTCATAAAAGTGTAAAAAATACCGGAACACACTAGTAAACATATTGCTATTTTTTTAGAAACCTATAATATTTTTAACAATATGATAGAAAATAACCACACAAAAAAAATAGTTTCCAAATTAATTCGGTACAATTTGATTCAGTAAGATTAAAAAATTAAATTTAAGAAAATATATTAAATTTAAATAAATTTTGATTCATTTATAAACTTAGGTAGCGTTTGGTTCACGGAATGCTACTTTCCCCCTTGGAATCACTCTCCCGGGAGAATGATACCCGGGAGAGTGATCGAGGGGAATGTTAGTTTTTTGTGTTTGGTTGGGATTTAAAATTTCCGGGAAAATAACATTATTGTGTTTGTTTTGTACTTGGGAATCCTCAAAGAAAGTAAGAAAAATAACTACTTTATCCTTTTCTATATTTGTGTTTTTGTTATCTTGTTAGGTGTCTTTTGTTATCTTATTAGGTGTATAATTATTCATTTTTATATATATTGTGCTACACAATTTCCTCTAAACACGTTAAACTTTAATTGTCTATCTTTCAACAATCAAAATATTAAATGGGTTTGTTTTATAACTATGGTTTTTTGCAGGTTAAAGAAAATGACAAATGATATAACCTTCGTATTAGAGTCCTTGAAAATTATAACAAATTATGACACATATTGTTCTAGCAATGCAAAAAAAACATAACTGCAACAATAGACAAGTCTAGGATTGAAATTTCTTAGATGATTTGTTCTTGTTCCTAACTATACTTTATTTTACCTATTATTATTTACGTCATTACTATGTAATTTTTATAGACAAGTCTAGGATTGAAATTTCTTAGATGATTTGTTCTTGTTCCTAACTATACTTTATTTTACCTATTATTATTTACGTCATTACTATGTAATTTTTATGTGATTAATTATAATTTTTATGTAATTAATATATTTTTTGTGTAATTAATATAATTTAACGAAGTTTTAGAAAACAGAGAAGGAAGAAGACGCTTTATTAGGTTGTTTTTTTATAATTAGTTTTGGACAAATATGTCATTTAACAAAAAAAATTAACTTTCCCTGTAGGGGGGAATCACTCTCTCCACTCCCTAGCCAAGGAATCACTTTCCCCCATTTTTGGGAAATTCAAGGCGGTCAAGGAAAGTTGGATTCCTGAGGAGAGTGATTCTTTGTCGCAACCAAACGCAATAAAGCTCGGAATTTCAGATTCTCGAGTCACTTTCCTCCTTAATTCCGCCAACCAAACGCTACCTTAGCCATATTGTTATCAGTGTGTTAAAAAATAAAATTTATTTTATCAATATTGGTTATGGGGTGGTAAAAGACGTGTCTATCTTTAATCAAGATCTCGAATTCAAATTTTAATAATGAAACAAATTTATATTGGAAGAACGGATCCTCTATAAAGTTTCAACGGTGTTTTAACGGGAAAACTAGTCCCCAAGGACAACTAGTCAAAGAAGTGACAAAAGGTAGATAAGTGATCTTGGATGCATAACAGTTGAGTTTAAGGATGCCCGAATCTGGAGGCTTCCAGGTGAGGGACCGGTTAGGAATCATACTAGGAGTATTAGCGTCATCCTTTGTGTTTGCTCGTAGATACTCTCCCATAATAGTCTTGGCTCGCATCGTAATATCAACAATTGATCGAGTTTTCTTCTCAAGTATGCATTCATTCCTAGCGCATCAGAGGGACCGAGCATTGAGGGCAAAGGTGGTCATACCTGTCGCATTCAATTTGGACCATAAAGAATCAATCCAAGAGCATGCATCTCCCAGAAGAAATTCACGTCCAATTGTTGATAGATTACATTGAGACCATAGTGCATTAGATAAATCACATTCGCGGAATAAGTGAGTCATGGATTCCTCGTTGTCTTGACAGAGTGAACATGATGCATCTAATTCAACTCCTCGTTTCCTTAGATTTACCCCGATGGTAGAATATTTTGGCATAGTTAGGAGCTAACTCGTAAACTCTCAAGAAATATTTTTTAAAATCATTTTGAGTACAATTTATTTCTTGTTGATACACTTCTAGTGTAGTTGCCCTTATAATATTTTCTCAACTTATAAGAAAAAAAAATTGGATTGTAAAGTCAGAAAAAAAAAATCGTACAGGACAACTCATACAAAATTGCCCATAATATAAGTGATCTTTATTTAATTTAGTATCTGACGTTTGAAATCGGTCCTGTCATTACAAGTACAAGTATGGTGCCGTCTCAACGACAAGTCACTCATTTATTTCGCACATACAGGCAAAAGTAATTACTAATTAGTAATACATAACAGTAGCAGGAGCCTAACAGGAGAGGTTATTGCCAGGAGCAACCCCAAGTTGGCGACAATAGTCTTGGTAGTACCTAACCCGAGCCTGAACGGCAGCAGGTCTTCCCCCGTTACATTCAAGTCCATTAACGGCACGGATTGTTGCACCAAACCCTTGGCTTACGACAGGTCGCACGCTCTTCATCCAGAACCACAACCCAGTCTTGAACGCCACAACCGGGTCTCTCCCCACTGTTTCAGGAGAGTTCAGTCCATCGAACCCGATGCTCTGCCCCGCTGGAATGTAGTTGTAGTTCCATGTAATTTGGATCGGTCCTCGACCGAAGTATTTCTTGTTTGGGTTGCATGGGAACTGCCTGTTGTCGCAGTAATTTTGAGAGGCACCATTTATCTCTTCAATGAAACAGAAATCTGCACGAATTCAAATGAATTATGTTGGGTCAGAGACGCATTGGAAGCTAAGCAGTGGTAATTCTAAAGATTCTCCCGAACATATCGATTATCTCAAACGTTACTCATAAAATACAAAGAAATGATTTATATATCAAATTAAGTATTCTGAAAAACTTACGTCCTGTTTCATGAGTGACATGAGCGAAAAAAGCAGCAATCTCGCGCTTCGAATCATCTGCGGAGCCAATCTTTCCAAACTGATTGAAGGAATTGCCAGCACTCAAGAAAGCAGCTCTTGTATAGAAATTCTTTCCAGCACAACTGGGACCAGCTTGACCAATGATTCCATTAAAGAACTGAGGTGTGACAATTTGGGCCAAAGAACTTCCAGAGGAAGGGCTTCCGGAACAAGGACCTTGTTGGCACCCTTGGCCGCAGTAGGGGTCGCCGGTGCCACAGAACCCAAATTGACTGCAGCAGAGGTTAGGTGCACAACCGCAATTTTGAGCCACCACCACCACATTGTTGGAGATGGATACGGCTACAACAATAGCAGCCAAGATGGTGATTAGTAGATTTCGTGCCATGTCTTTTTTTAGGTTAATTAACCAATTGAATTTGTGTGAATGAAACTAAAGATGAGAATGCAAATATTTATAGGCACAAAATCATCTTTTTTCTTTTATTTATTTATATTTTAGAAATGGTTTGGCAACTTGGCATAGTTGAATCGGCATTGTTGAATGTTTCCTTGGTTCCACGGCATAGGCTGATACTATCATTTATCGCTTAGATTAAATGTCGTAAGACCACCGTTAGCTAGGATGTGACCGGCCATACACGGCTGCGTTTACTAGCGGCTCCGAAGACTTGACTCAAAAAATCTTACTTAAGCTCAATGATCTAATTACGGAGTCAAAATTGGAGTTTAATCCCACTTCTAGTTCGTCGGCCAAGAGTGCTTATGCCACCTAGAACCTATGCACTGGGCCACTCTCCCCATCCTCCTACCCATCACACCATATCATTGGATTCACTACTAGTATTTGTTTGAGAATATAGTTTTTTTATCTATACGAAATGATATTGTCCATTTTAACCTCAAATTTTACGATTTTTTCTATAAGACACTTTGTCTCGAAGAGTAATATGTTGGACTATATAAATTAATAATGAACCCTCATCTTGAGTATAATATTAGTTTTGGTTTTTACAAATTTTTATTAAAAAAATCACACTTGTTATCTTTACATTCACTTAATAGTTATTTATTTAAATAAAAATAATAATATAATCCAATTAGAAATGGATAAACCTCAATTATATTTTGACACATCAGTTGATACAAAATAATTTATATGCTAGATATTTTTCTCTTTCTTTAAATGAGAGTTCCGTAGGGGTAAGTTTTTTTTCATTTAGGATATTCCGATTAACAATTCTATGTATATGTTGTTCCGAGTTTTTATTTCCACACCCATTTAATTTATATCCATAGCAAAGTAGTTAAAAAGAAGTTATCTTATTATTATGTTCTCGTATGATCTCAATTTCTCACATTTTCTTAATTTCTATTATTAAATTCTCTTGATATAATAACCTCCGTTTATGTTAATTTTGTTTTTTTTTTGGATCAACCACTTTTCTTTTCTTTTTTTTAAAGAAAAAATCAAATTGACATCAAACTTTTACCTTATTATACGTTGGTGATAAACAGGGGCGGAGCCAGGATTTGATGATTGGGGGGGCGAGATTAGTGATGAATTTAGAATCTGTATTCAGGGATGCGGGGGTTCGGGGGCAGCGCCCCCGAAAATTTTTTTTTTGAAGTATTTCAAAGAGAAGACAAACGAGCTAAATAAAAAATTAAAAAAATGTTTAAAAATATTTGTATCCGTCACTAAATAACAAATATTTAGATAAACTTAACAAAAAGATAAATAAGAAGACAATATAGAACAATATAGAGCTTGGACTACATCATTTTTTGTATGATTTTTTTCTATTAATTTGATGCAATTAGGTTAGGAGCTGCTTGCTTGGCAATCGTGGTTCGCAGAGGAAGGGGGAGTTGCTGGGCTGGGCTATTGATTCCAAGAGCTGGGCTGATTAATTAAAAAATTTGGGTTGCTGTGGTGGGTTAAAACCAAAGGCTGGAAACATTTATTAAAATGTTTGCGGGGGCTGTAAAAAAATTTGGGCTGCTGTGCTGGGTTAAAACAAAGGCTGGGAACATTTATTAAAATGTTTGGGGGGGCTGCAGCCCCCTCAGGCCTAAACGTGGCTCCGCCCCTGGTGATAAAGTATCAATAGAGACTCAGTGTTAAATATTTATCCCAAGAGATGTGGTCATAAATTGTTTGTTCTAGTCTCATAATTAAACAAAAATTAAAATAAGATGTTTTACACACTTATCGTATACTATAAAAATCAATGTTTTGCCTCTTATTATCAACCACATCATATCGTATGAGTATTAATTACAAATTTTAAAATTGCTACGACTCTTTCAGCCTCTTTTACAATTCACAATACATATAGGTAGCAAAAACAAAAAGAAAGCAACAGCACTTAGGAATATATAAATAAATGATCTGAACCGTACGTACGTGTCTTATATGTATGGATGGCATATGATGAAGTTGGGGACTGAAGAAAGGAGAAAGGAGAAAGGAGTTGCCATTTTAGACCGCATGATCAGATGACTTATTTAGTGTCAGTCCGTTTAATTACTTTTGACCTAGTCCATATCTTTGCGTTTTTGCGAATTTTGAAGTCGTGGTTTGGATAAGGTCTTTAAAAGATTTTAGTCATTACTCATTACTCGCTCTAGTCAATGACTTGCTCGTATCACAATATTCATTAGGAAACGCATATCAAGGAGGCCGGATGATTCACTATTTAACCCCAAAAAATTCAGTACTTTTTTCGAACGTATGTTAATTCTTAACGTACTTCCGAGAAAAAATTAGGGGCAAAATTGTCTCAAATAGTGACTGTTCCGGTAGCTTTAAGATACGTGCCGAAACAGTAAAAACAAATTCTAAAACGACTATTGTTTTGCCCCAGAGGGAGTATTATTCTACTATGGTGTTGACCAAATTGTATGGACAACGGAACGAGGACACTAATTTCTTACGTTTTCAGGATCGGATTGAAAAATCGAACCGAAAGAGATAGAGATAGAAATAGAGGTAAAGTTGCAAAACTAAAAATTTAAGTAAATTTGAAATGGGAAGGTGAAATTAGAAACGTAAAATCGAAACATAGAATCGTAAATTTTACAATTTTTTGATAATTTTAATTATTAATTATATATGTACTCATTTTCTAAATATTTTGAATAAAGGAAATATAAATTTTAATAATTTTATGTATATTTAGTTTTGGTCCTTTAGGCCGTGCAAGAAATCAGGCCATGAAAAATGTTGATCTACTAAAAAAAAAAAAAAACTAAAACTGATCACATGTGGAGTTTTAATTGGATTAGCCACGTGGAATGCTTTACTTTCCTGAGAATATTAAAGTCTCATTTATTCATTCCTTTATTTCGAAAAAAGAAAGAAAAGTAAATCTCATCAACCTATTAAGAAAAAGAAGGTGAGGCTTGAAATTTGGGAGGACAACGCAGTGAAAGGAATAGCTTGGGAGTGGCGTGAAGAGTGGAATGAAATCCTAAATTGTCTTAATCAAGTTTTTTTTTTTTTTTATAATTATGAGTGATGTAAAATCGGTCACATCGGTAAAGTCGGATAATTTTACCGATTTTACCATTTTGAATCGAGATTTCAGTTTGTGTTTGACAGATTTTGATTCAGGTTATGTCTTAACTCGTTTTAGGGGTATAGATTTTTAAACTCGTACATTTTACGAGCTAAAATTGCGACTTTGACAACAATGGGTAGATATTTAAGGTTTTAAGGTTTAATTAAGGTTTAATCGAGATTCGATCTAATTTTGATATATATAGTTATATACATATTTGTAGTATATTTTTTTCACAAAAATCTAAATTGTATTCTTTTATTTGGCCATCGCATACAATATATATATGATTAAATCAAAATTAATTACATTATTAAATAAATAAATTTATACCTTAAATAATTACTTTAGGTCCTTAGGTTTCATTTCCACACGGTGATTGGTGAGTGAGAGAGGGAATAGGGGTTGGATGCGTTATTTTATTTTCTTAAAATTTTACGTTTTTTTATTTTTTATATATTTTTTAAAATGAAAGAACATAATTTTGACTAGTGAACCTTCAAAATCTCTAAAACCGCGACCGATTCTTCACCGGTTTTCAAATCAGTTTACCGATTTTTAGCGGTTTTTAAAAAAAAAGTTTTCCATCCATTTCAAAATCGATTAGAGGTTTTAAGATCCGACCGACTGATCCAGTCTGGTGCATAGCTAATTTTTTACAAAACCACCACGTACTTATTTAATTACTAGTATTAGTTAATGTTTCCATTTGATAGTTAGTGGGCGACCCTAATGGAGGAGAAATTATTGGGTGTTATAAAGATGCCAACTCAAAAGTAAACATTGGCATACTTTGACAAATTGCAGAGTGACACCTGTATATTTTGTGTACATGTCATTGAAGATTGTTTTTTCCTCCTTTCCTTCTCTCCTTCTCTTCTCGCAACAGCAAACAAGGAAATAACCCAATCACTAACCCTCGCCGACCAGCCACACCCATAGACAGACCCTCACCGTCCTCAATCTCTCGCCTCCAACCACCATCTCCTCATCCTCACCGAAACACTCTCATCTCCTTCAATCGCCACCGACCAGCACCACCATCATCGCCAGCCACACCACCACCATCTCTCTATCCGCAGCCACGCTCCTCCTCCGTCGCCATCAGCGCCATCTCCATCACTGCTTCTTCTCCCTCTCCTTCACCTAACCCAAAAATCCAAAACCAATTTAATCACCCATCATAAATCCAACATCATCATCATCGATACCAAATCACCGTCCAGAGCTCTGATTCCAATCCCACCAGTCACCACTCGTCTCCGATTCAACCCAAACAACCACCAATCCACCAAACGACCCATCACCACCGCCCAACCTCAATCATTTATGTTCATCCACATCCACCACTGTCAAACCCGATCACCAAAACCACCAAATCCCAGCCACCTCCATACCCAACTACCAAATCAATCATGAACAAACCTCCATTGTACCGATTCAAACCCCAACGTCACCGTACCGATTCAATTCCCGGCCCAAATCGACCCTTCACCAGCCTCACCGTACCTCCATTGGTTCTGATTCTACCTTCATCGCCGTCTTTTTTATGTTCTTCTTGTCTGGAACATAGAAGAAAGAAGACAGAAAGATTAGAAAAAGAAAGAGGTTGCGGCCCAAGAAAAAAAAAATTAATTTTTATCATGTGGGAAAAGAGTAGACACATGTCTATTAATTACTGGATGGGTATGCCAACTTTTATTTTTAAGTTGGCATCTCCGAAACATCCAATATATTTTTTTAATGGAGCCACAACCATAGGTCTGATAATTATCGGCACTTCTTGGTGATATGAAGGTATATTATTAATCTTTAACGTTTTGGTATGTACGTATACAATGTAATTTTAAAATAATCAATTTTAATAATAGTAAGAATTATTAACGTCATATAAAAGAGAGCTTTATTTTCTAAAAAAAATTAATTTAAGGAATTTAGGGCGTTATTAATTTTTTTAGTATATTTTTATATACAGTAATCTAAGTTGAGATTGTAATAATAGTAACATTAAAGACCATATATTTTTCTTTAAAAAAATCTATTACAATTTAATATTGTTTCCAAAATACCAGATGGGTGAGGATAATAAATAACGGCCCAATAAGTAAAAGTTAGACATTAATGGGGTTGCCAAAGCAATCTATTGTTCATAATAATAATAAACAAAAACTAGATAGTAACAAAAGAGACGTGCACTTGTTTGAGTCAATTAGAGTGTTTTTGACGTTGGAATGGAGAGTTTCTTCCTCACATTGCGCCACCGCCGCGTTTAGAGATTTTCCTGCATAAAAGATTTAACTTAAGTCGTCAGTCTACTATGGAGTTGACCAATGCATGGAAACACAGAACCTGGACACTAATTGCTACTCCTATAATGGAGTATTATTTAATGTTTTCATTCGATCGTGGGCGACCCTCGAGGGTGAAATTAGCTAATTAACTTTTCTTAACCACATATAGAAAAATTGAATTTTTTTTCTTTACTCTTCTATTTTCTAATATAAAAACTACTCCCTCCGTCCTCAAAATCTTGTCTTTCTCGCATCCCAATATTCAGTAGGGAACGCATATCGAGGAAGCCGGATGAGGCACTATTTGACCCCAAAAAAATCCGAAACTTTTTGTGAACATACGTTAATCCTTAACGTACTTCCCAGAAATTTTTTAGGGCAAAATTGTCTCAAATAGTGCGTCTGCCGGCCGTTTTAAGCTACGTGCCGAAACAGTAAAAGCAAAAGCTAAAACGACCTCATTTTGAGGACGGAGGGAGTAGCATATATAGGAAATTTAAAAACTATTCTTGGAGAATTATAAAAGTTAATAAAAGTGCGCTCATTCCATTTCTTTTATTCATAAAAGTGTAAAAAATACCGGAACACACTAGTAAAAATATTGCTATTTTTTTAGAAACCTATAATATTTTTAACAATATGATAGAAAATAACCACACACAAAAAAATAGTTTCCAAATTAATTCGGCACAATTTGATTCAGTAAGATTAAAAAATTAAATTTAAGAAAATATATTAAATTAAAATAAATTTTGATTCATTTATAAACTTAGCCATATTGTTATCAGTGTGTTAAAAAATAAAATTTATTTTACCAATATTGGTTGTGGAGTGGTAAGAGACTTGTTTATTTTTAATCAAAATTTCAAATTCAAATCTTAATAATGAAGCAAATTATATTGAAAGAACGAACCCTCTATAAAGTCTCGACAGTGCTTGAACGGGGAAAACTAGCCCCATTCTCTCAAGGGAACTAGTCAAAGAAGTGACAAAAAGTAGATATGTGCTACTAGAAGTTGGAATGTAACATGAATATTAGTTTTGAATTCTCGCTTCTCTTATTCGATAGCTAATATTATAGTTTCCTTAAAATATATTCGATATTAAGCGAATCATTGATTTTTTTTTTTAAATAAGAGGGAAGTTATCATTAATTTAAATCTTTTACAAATCAGAGCCATAATATTAAGGTGGCTCGCCTCAAGCCAACAATGAGTGTATTTAAACTGTAAAACTAATTCACTCAATGCATGAGCAACTACATTGGTGCCTCTCGCCGTTCAAACAAGAAGAAGCAGTAATGAAATGATTGTGCTTGCATTCGGATGTCATCGGCTAACAAGGCTAGCAAGTTGATCGAGGAAGAGGTCCTGTTTATTTCATTTGCAGAAAGTAGACAGTCCGTGGAGACAAGAAGATTGAGATAAACAAGCTAAATAGCTAATTGCATACCATACCTGATTGCCAATAGTTCTGCATCAATTACATCAAAAGAACCTGGGCAAAATTGGCTGGTTGAGAACATATGGTGGCCATGGTTATTTCGAAGAATACAACCCAATCCAATACCAGACTCGATCTTTGATGCATAACAGTTGAGTTTAAGGATGCCTGAATCTGGAGGCTTCCAGTTGAGGGACCGGTTAGGAATCATACTAGGTGTATTAGCGTCATCCTTTGTGTTTGCTCGTAGATACTCTCCCATAATAGTCTTGGCTCCCATCGTAATATCAACAATTTATCCAGTTTTCTTCTCAAGTATGCATTCATTCCTAGCGCATCAGAGGGACCAAGCATTGAGGGCGAAGGTGGTCATAACTGTCGCATTCAATTTGGACCATAAAGAATCAATCCAAGAGCATGCATCTCCTAGAAGAAAGTCACGTCCAATTGTTGATAGATTACATTGAGACCATAGTGCATTAGATAAATCACATTCGCGGAATAAGTGAGTCAAGGATTCCTCGTTGTCTTGATAGAGTGAACATGATGTATCTAATTCAACTCCTTGTTTCCTTAGATTTACTCCTTTGGTAGAATATTTTGGCATAGTGAGGAGTTACTCCCTCTGTCGACAAATAATTGTCTTTCTTGAAGTAAATCAAACACTAAAAAGTTAAGTAAAGTGTACAATAACTTTCAGTAGAAAAATGACATTTATTCGTGGACCCGGGACTAACTCGTAAACTCTCAAAAAATATTTTTTAAAATCATTTTGAGTACAATTTATTTCTTGTTGATACTCTTTATTTAATTTAGTATCTGACTTTTGAAATTGGTCCTGTCATTACAAGCACAAGTATGGTGCCGTCTCAATGACAAGTCACTCATTTATTTCGCACATACAGGCAAAAGTAATTAGTAATACATAATAGTAGCGGGAGCCTAACAGGAGAGGTTATTGCCAGGAGCAACCCCAAGTTGGCGACAATAGTCTTGGTAGTACCTAACCCGAGCCTGAACGGCAGCAGGTCTTCCCCCGTTACATTCAAGTCCATTAACGGCACGGATTGTTGCACCAAACCCTTGGCTTACGACAGATCGCACACTCTTCATCCAGAACCACAACCCAGTCTTGAACGCCACAACCGGGTCTCTCCCCACTGTTTCAGGAGAGTTCAGTCCATCGAACCCGATGCTCTGCCCCGCTGGAATGTAGTTGTAGTTCCATGTAATTTGGATCGGTCCTCGACCGAAGTATTTCTTGTTTGGGTTGCATGGGAACTGCCTGTTGTCGCAGTAATTTTGAGAGGCACCATTTATCTCTTCAATGAAACAGAAATCTGCACGAATTCAAATGAATTATGTTGGGTCAGAGACGCATTGGAAACTAAGCAGTGGTAATTCTAAAGATTCTCCGGAACGTATCGATTATCTCAAACGTTACTCATAAAATACAAAGAAATGATTTATATATCAAATTAAGTATTCTGAAAAACTTACGTCCTGTTTCATGAGTGACATGAGCGAAAAAAACAGCAATCTCGCGCTTCGAATCATCTGCGGAGCCCATCTTTCCAAACTGATTGAAGGAATTGCAAGCACTCAAGAAAGCATCTCTTGTATAGAAATTCTTTCCAGCACAACTGGCACCAGCTTGACCAATGATTCCATTAAAGAACTGAGGTGTGACAATTTGGGCCACAGAACTTCCAGAGGAAGGGCTTCCGGAACAAGGACCTTGTTGGCACCCTTGGCCGCAGTAGGGATCGCTGGTGCCACAGAACCCAAATTGACTGCAGCAGAGGTTAGGTGCACAACCGCAATTTTGAGCCACCACCACCACATTGTTGGAGATGGATACGGCTACAACAATAGCAGCCAAGACGGTGATTAGTAGATTTCGTGCCATGTCTTTTTTTAGGTTAATTAACCAATTGAATTTGTGTGAATGAAACTAAAGATGAGAATACAAATATTTACAGGCACAAAATCATCTTTTTTCTTTTATTTATTTATATTTTAGAAATGGTTTGGCAACTTGGCATAGTTGAATCGGCATTGTTGAATCTTTCCTTGGTTCCACCCCACGGCATAGGCTGATACTATCATTTATCGCTTAGCTAGGATGTTTTTTTTTTAATAAGGAGAGATTTTTATTAAGAGGTCATAAAAATATGACCGGAAGACAAGAGAGCCTGATTACAAAATCGGAAACAGAGGCAGACCAGAAAAGAGCCCCGCCAGATGGCTCCAGACAGCTCAAAAACTAACTAAAAAATGAATTGACTTCGCCCTCCCCACGAATGTAACCAAGCAGAGGTGTGAAGCATCTGCACTGAGTTATAAGGGAATGAAGGATCCCTACTTCTCAACCAATTATGCCAAGAAGAGAAGATAAGATTGAGGATGCGAAAAGCAGAGAAAATCTCATCCTTGAAAATCACTCTGTTACGCTGAAGCCAAATATTCCAAACCACCGCATAAACCAACATCCTCCACATCACCTTCGATTCAGTTTGGTTATCCAAAAACAACCCGCTCCAACTCTTCCACAGGTCTATAACGTTCCTAGGATGAACCCACACAATCCCCGCCCATCGCATGATGTAGTCCCAAATCGGAATAATGATCTTACAGTGGAGAAGAAGATGAGTAGTAGTTTCTGCCAGTTCAGAACATAAAGGGCAAATGCTGGAGTTCCTAGGAAGCATTCCGCGAATCCTTAAAAACTCTCTCGTCACAATGCGGTCTTGAAGGGTAAGCCAAGCAAATAATTCTACTCTATAAGGAACCAATCTACTCCAGCACGATGCCAATAGGATATTTTCCATTCCACCGAACTGGTGAGATTCAAGTCCCCGACAGAAGGAACTAACAGAGAACTTACCCGTAGCTTCAAGATTCCAAGTCAAGGTGTCTCTAGCTGCACCCGCAGACGGACTGATAACCAAATCTTGAAGATTGCTCACTTCATCTACCTCCCATTCAAAAAGGCCTCTACGCCAATTCCAACTCCAAACCCACATATCACCTTGCCATTCGCCAAAACCACCGACCTCACCAAACTGGTTGGTGGATAAAGAGTATAAGCGAGGAAACTGAAGAGCCAAAGGGACTTGCATAGCCCACAAATCCCACCAGAATTTACATTTCTCGTCGTTGCCTAATTTCAGCTTGGAATTAGCGGACCAAAAACTGAATAGAGAATTATTTCTTCCACATATCCGCATAATGTCTCCCCATATTGGAGAAAAGTTGATCTGATCTTTTATCCAAAAGTCCCCCAACGTAGTAAAATTATACTGCTTCTTGATTATTTCTACCCATAATTTCCTCTCGTTTGTAAGAAGCCCCCATACCCATTTTAGCATGAACGCCTCATTCCTTGATTGGAGTCGCCCAATGCCCAATCCTCCTTGATCCTTAGGCCGAACTGCAACATCCCACTCGACCTTAGCTAATCCTCTTGTATGCTCATCCCCGCTCCAGAGAAACCTTCTCATGATACGCTCGCACTAGAGAACAATACCTTTAGGCATACGAAAAATGGACATGTTGTATATGGGAATGCTAGCCAATGCCGATTTGATAAGAGTCACCCTCCCACCAACCGAGAGCAGTGTCCCTTTCCAAGTTAACAATTTTTTTCTCATAGCCTGAAGCACAAAGTCCCAGCTAGACAGTCTTCTCGGATTCATCCCCACATATGAACCTAGGTACTTGAAAGGAAGAGATTCGAATTTACAACCTGCTCTGCGAGCCATAGTCTCTCCTGTCTGTCTGAAAATGTTGATTCCCACTAAGGAGCATTTATGATAATTTACTTTCAAACCCGAGAAAGCGTCAAACCAACGCAGCAAACCTTTTACACATTGAATTTCTGCCTCATCATTGCCAACAAAAACTAAGGTATCATCTACAAATTGAAGGTATGTAAGTTTCCATCCTGTCGCTATGTTGCCTAAGCCGTTCAATAGCCCGCTCCTCTCCGCCCTACAGAATAGCTGGTGAAGCCCTTCTACGGCAATGTTGAACAGAAACGGAGACATGGAACAACCTTGTCTCAAACCGCGCCCCACCCCGAACTCGGCTGAAGGAGACCCATTTATCAAAACAGACACTTTAGCCGTACTCAAACACTGCTGAACCCATCTACGCCATTTTGAACTGAACCCCATATGGCCTAAGACAACATCCAAATAACTCCATTCTACTGAATCATAAGCTTTCTCGAAGTCAAGTTTGAACAAATAACCTTGCTGTTGAGAATTCTTTAGATGATTAGCAACCTCATTAGCAATCATTACGCAATCCAAAGTCTGTCTCCCTTTTATAAAACCATGCTGATTTTCGCTAACTACCGAAGTGATCACAGACCCCAGGCGATTGGCTAAAATTTTGGAGATGATTTTGTAAAAACTGCTAACCAGACTGATTGGACGGAACTCACAGAACCTCTTAGCTGAGACAACTTTCGGAATAAGAGTGAGGAAAGAAGAGTTTGCGCCTTTAGGAAAAATACCCGTGTTGAAGAATCCTTTTATCAACCGACTGAAGTCTCCTCCCATAAATTCCCAAGAGTTTTGAATGAAAAGCATAGACAACCCATCTAGACCAGGAGATTTTTCACCTGCACAACTCTTCACCGCTTCCCAAATCTCAACAGTTGTTACCTCCTTATCTAACCGAGAAACCTCATCTGAGTCCAACTTTGCAAAACCTAAGTCCTGCATCTGTGGTCTGTTCCACCTATTAGCCTTGAAGAAGTTGGAGTAATAACTTGCCGCTGCTATCTTGATGTCGCTTGGATTAGAAATTCTACCATTACCAGTGGCAATCTCTGTGATGTTGTTTCTTCTGCTAATAGCTTTCGCTGAAAGGTGATAGTATTTTGTGTTCCGGTCACCATGAGTACACCATTTCATCCGAGATTTTTGACGCCAAAATCTAAGAGCCCTGCCCTGATGTTCCCACAGAGAAGCGATAATGTCCGCTCTTTCTTGCACTTCTTCTGAAGATAGGTCCCGAAAATCCGCTAACCTGTCAAAGGAGTCTGATTTGTCTTGAAGCTCTTGAAGTCTTACTTCTACCTTGCCGAAGACCTCACGATTCCAAACACGAAGTTTATCTTTCATCCATCGAAGTTTCCTTATCATTTGAAAATCCCCTGGATATGTACTTCCGGCTTCAATCCAGAAGTTACAGACTGTCTCTTTGAATCCCTCAACCTCCCACCAAGTCGAAAGATCCCTGAAAGGTTTCGGCCCCCAATCCATTAGGTCCTTACATAGAAGAAGAGGCACGTGATCTGAAGAGTTACGACCCAAAACAGTTAATTTCAACTCTGGGAATCGAAGAAGCCAATCAGATTGAACTAAAATGCGGTCAATTTTGCTCCTACTAATGGAATTCGCCCATGTAAACCGACGTCCGTGCAATGGAAGATCCTGTAAGGAACAAGCATCCACCCAATCCTGGAACTCTCTCATCCCCCTCGTAAATTCTCTTCCATTCAATCTCTCTGTCAGATTTAGCACTTCATTGAAATCACCTGCAACTAAAACCGGGACCCCATAATTTCTCACCAAAGCTGCTAGCTGATTCCAAAGCTGTACCCTATTAATATCCTCCGAATAAGCATAAACGTTAAGAAGAGCACATCTGAAATTTGAACATTTCAAGCTGCCTTCTAACCAAACATAACGGTCGCCACATTCTTTCCTTGAGACCTCAAAGATCCCAGAATCCCACATCGAAATCAACCCTCCTGATCTACCGGAAGCTGGGACACACTCCCACTCTACGTCTCTACTTCTCCACATAGAACTAATAAAGAAGTCATTAACAGCGGTCTGTTTTGTTTCTTGAAGGAAGACCACACCCAATCTTTCACGCCGGATGCACCGTCGGATAAAGCGACGCTTGGTAAGGGATAACAGCCCCCTACTATTCCAAGAAATAAGCCTAATCATCTAAACCACCAAAAACCCCGAAACAACCACCTCTTTAAGATCGACAGTTGGCCAATTCACCCTCAAAGCGTTCTCTATCAAAGGCCTTCATTGCCTCCTCGTTAGCAAATTCAGTAAGAGATAGAGTTCTTCCCAATTGCCAAACATCTCCCTCCATCATTATCCCATCCACTTGCCGATTCATGTTACTTATATCTTCATCATCGACTCGTGATACATCTACTTTAGAACTTACTGTAGAGGATTCTGATTGCAGACTGCCTTTACTAGGATGTGACCGGCCATACACGGCTGCGTTTACTAGCGGCTCCGAAGACTTGACTCAAAAAATCTTACTTAAGCTCAATGATCTAATTACGGAGTCAAAATTGGAGTTTAATCCCACTTCTAGTCCGTCGGCCAAGAGTGCCCATTTCTAGTTCGTCGGCCAAGAGTGCCCATTTCTAGTTCGTCGGCCAAGAGTGCTTATGCCACCTAGAACCTATGCACTGGGCCACTCTCCCCATCCTCCTACCCATCACACCATATCATTGGATTCACTACTAGTATTTGTTTGAGAATATAATTTTTACAAAATGATATTGTCCATTTTAACCTCAAATTTTGTGATTTTTTCTATAAGACATTTTGTCTCGAAGAGTAATATGTTGGATTATATAAATTAATAATGAACCCTCATCTTGAGTATAATATTAGTTTTGGTTTTAACAATTTTTTATTAAAAAAATCACACTTGTTATCTTTACATTCACTTAATAGTTATTTATTTAAATAATAATAATAATAATATAATCCAATTAGAAATGGATAAGCTTCAATTATATCTTGACACATCAGTTGATACAAAATAGTTTGTATGCCAGATATTTTTCTCTTTCTTTAAATGAGAGTTCCGTAGGGTAAGTTTTTTTTTCATTTAGGATATTCCGATTAATAGTTCTATGTATATGTTGTTCCGAGAAATAATAAGAGAGTTTTTATTTCCACACCCATTTAATTTATATCCATAGCAAAGTAGTTAAAAAGAAGTTATCTTATTATTATGTTCTCATATCTTCTCAATTTTTCACATTTTCTGAATTTTTCTTATTAAATTCTCTTGATATAATAACCTCCGTGTATGTTAATTTTGTTTTTTTTGAATCAACCATTTTTTTTCCTTTTTTTAAAGAAAAAATCAAATTGACATCAAACTTTTACCTTATTATACATTGGTGATAAAGTATCAGTGTTAAAATATTTTATCCCAAGAAATGTGGTCATAAATTGTTTGTTCTAGTCTCATAATTAAACAAAAATTAAAATAAGATGTTTTACACACTTATCGTATACTATAAAAATCAATGTTTTGCCTCTTATCATCAACCACATCATATCGTATGAGTATTAATTACAAATTTTAAAATTGCGACGGACTCTTTCAGCCTCTTTTACAATTCACAATACATATAGGTAACAAAAACAAAAAGAAAACAACAGCACTTAGGAATATATAAATAAATGATCTGAACCGTACGTACGTGTCTTATAAGTTATACGTATGGATGGCATATGATGAAGTTGGGAACTGAAGAAAGGAGAAAGGAGTTGCCATTTTAGACCGCATGATCAGATGACTTATTTAGTGTCAGTCCGTTTAATTACTTTTGACCTAGTCCATATCTTTGCGTTTTTGCGAATTTTGAAGTCGTGGTTTGGATAATGGATAAACACAAAATTGGCACCTGTACTTGTATTGATTGAGACATTTGACACATCCATTTGTAAAACGATTTAAAAGGCACCTGAACTTGAAACATATGTCACATTTGGCACCTCCCACTAACACCGTTCACCGTCAACCGTTAAGTGCTGACGTGGCATGTCACGTGTAATGACACATCACCGACACGATGACGTGGCATGTCACGTCATCATACCGACCCACGCTTGAATGCGGTTGGCGAACGACGCGTCGTTCGCTTCAGGAGACGCGTCGTCCGTGTGGCTTGGCAAACACAATAGACGACACGTCGTCTATTGTGTATGACATGCATAAGTCAAGCGTCTGCGTGACGCGTCGCCCGTTGATTTAGTGAGCGACGCGTCACGCACAATTATGTCTTCTCCCAAAATTAGCACCCGTTGGTTTAGAAGACATAATTGTGCTCATTTTGTACTCATTTTCTAAATATTTTGAATAAAGGAAATATAAATTTTAATAATTTTATGTATATTTAGTTTTGGTCCTTTAGGCCGTGCAAGAAATCAGGCCATGAAAAATGTTGATCTACTAAATAAATAAATAAACTAAAACTGATCACATGTGGAGTTTTAATTGGATTAGCCACGTGGAATGCTTTACTTTCCTGAGAATATTAAAGTCTCATTTATTCATTCCTTTATTTCGAAAAAAGAAAGAAAAGTAAATCTCATCAACCTATTAAGAAAAAGAAGGCGAGGCTTGAAATTTGGGAGGACAACGCAGTGAAAGGAATAGCTTGGGAGTGGCGTGAAGAGTGGAATGAAATCCTAAATTGTCTTAATCAAGTTTTTTTTTTTTATAATTATGAGTGATGTAAAATCGGTCACATCGGTAAAGTCGGATAATTTTACCGATTTTACCATTTTGAATCGAGATTTCAGTTTGTGTTTGACAGATTTTGATTCAGGTTATGTCTTAATTCGTTTTAGGGGTATAGATTTTTAAACTCGTACATTTTGCGAGCTAAAATTGCGACTTTGACAACAATGGGTAGATATTTAAGGTTTTAAGGTTTAATCAAGGTTTAATCGAGACTCGACCTAATTTTAACATATATAGTTATATACATATTTGTAGTATATTTTTTTCACAAAAATCTAAATTGTATTCTTTTATTTGGCCGTCGCATACAATATATATATGATTAAATCAAAATTAATTACATTATTAAATAAATAAATTTATACCTTAAATAATTACTTTAGGTCCTTAGGTTTCATTTCCACACGGTGATTGGTGAGTGAGAGAGGGAATAGGGGTTGGATGAGTTATTTTATTTTCTTAAAATTTTACGTTTTTTTATTTTTTATATATTTTTTAAAATGAAAGAACATAATTTTGACTAGTGAACCTTCAAAATCTCTAAAATCGCGACCGATTCTTCACCGGTTTTCAAATCAGTTTACCGATTTTTAGCGGTTTTTTTTAAAAAAATTTTCCATCCATTTCAAAATCGATTAGAGGTTTTAAGATCCGACCGACTGATCCAGTCTGGTGCATAGCTAATTTTTTACAAAACCACCACGTACTTATTTAATTACTAGTATTAGTTAATGTTTCCATTCGATAGTTAGTGGGCGACCCTAATGGAGGAGAAATTATTGGGTGTTCCAGGGATGCCAACTCAAAAGTAAAAATTGGCATACTTTGACATATTGCAGAGTGACACATGTATATTTTTTGTACATGTCATTGAAGATTGTTTTTTCCTCCTTTCCTTCTCTCCTTCTCTTCTCGCAACAGCAAACAAGGAAATAACCCAATCACGAACCCTCGCCGACCATCTCCCATCGCCGACCAGCCACACCCATAGACAGACCCTCACCGTCCTCAATCTCTCGCCTCCGACCACCATCTCCTCATTCTCACCGAAACACTCTCATCTCCTTCAATAGCCACCGACCAGCACCACCATCATCGCCAGCCACACCACCACCATCTCTCTATCCGCAGCCACGCTCCTCCTCCGTCGCCATCAGCGCCATCTCCATCACTGCTTCTTCTCCCTCTCCTTCACCTAACCCAAAAATCCAAAACCAATTTAATCACCCATCATAAATCCAACATCATCATCATCAATACCAAATCACCGTCCAGAGCTCTGATTCCAATCCCACCAGTCACCACTCGTCTCCGATTCAACCCAAACAACCACCAATCCACCAAACGACCCATCACCACCGCCCAACCTCAACCATTTATGTTCATCCACATCCACCACTGTCAAACCCGATCACCAAAACCACCAAATCCCAGCCATCTCCATACCCAACTACCAAATCAATCCCGAACAAACCTCCATTGTACCGATTCAAACCCCAACATCACCGTCCCGATTCAATTCCCGGCCCAAATCTACCCATCACCAGCCTCACTGTGCCTCCGTTGGTTCCGATTTTACCTTCACCGCCTCCTCTTCTATGTTCTTCTTGTTTGGAACATAGAAGAAAGAAGAAAGAAGAAAGAAAGATTAGAAAAGAGAGAGGTTGCAACCCAAGAAAATAAGTTTTAATTTTTATCTGATGTGGGAAAAGAGTAGACACATGTCTATTAATTACTAGGTGGGTATGTCAACTTTCGCTTTTGAGTTGGCATTTTGGGAACACCCAATAAAAATTCTCTTAATGGAGCCACAACTACAGGTCTGGTAATTATTGGCACTTCTTAGTGATTTGCAGGTATATTATTAATCTTTAACGTTTTAGTATGTACGTATACAATGTAATTTTAAAATAATCAATTTTAATAATAGTAAGAATTATTAACGTCATATAAAAGAGAGCTTTATTTTCTAAAAAAAATTAATTTAAGGAATTTAGGGCGTTATTAATTTTTTTAGTATATTTTTATATACAGTAATCTAAGTTGAGATTGTAATAATAGTAACATTAAAGACCATATATTTTTCTTTAAAAAAATCTATTACAATTTAAGAATAAATGAAGAACATTTATGAATGAATCCAATTGAGTAAAGCCAACACGATTACAAAATATTATGGTGCGAATATAATTGTATTCATCACACCATGTCATTGGATTTACTACTATTTGTTTGAGAATATAATTTTTTTTATCAATCTATATAAAATGATATTGTCCATTTTAATCTAAAATTTTAGGAGACAAATTCGAAGAATAATATGATGGATTATATAAATTAATAATGAACCCTCATCTTGAGTATAATATTAGTTTTGGTTTTTACTGGAGTGTCCATAGTAATTAAAATAAAATCCATGATAGTTCTTGCAAATATATTTTTGTTACTTAGGAGAAGAAAGAATTGGAACTTTTGTCAGGTGTGCAGAATATATAATAAACTTGGGCCGAAGATATGGGCCTAAGACTTAGCGATCCACGAGATAAAAATGACCACTAGCCCAATAAATAAACCCTGGTTAAACCCCAGATTCGCTTGCAGAAGCAAATTGCCTACTGAATTTCTTCTACTCAAATATTTTTCGTTCGCTTCATGAAGCTCTTTCTTCGCCCAAATCAACAGTCATGTCATCAATTTTATGGCATTTCCATGGCTTTAAGGGCTCTTCTCTTTTCCACACAAACTCTAACCAGAGAACCCTCCGCGATCAGTCCTCTCAAGCGTATGATCATGCGGGCAGGAGATCCAACGGCTTCTGTTGTTCCACTTCTTGAGAATTGGGTTCAACAAGGCAAAGAGATTAAGCATTCTCAGCTTCAAAAGTTCATCAGGAACCTCCGCAGCACTAATCGCTTTAACCATGCTCTCCAGGTACTCCAAAATTAATTCTTTCGTTACTAAAGTTTCATACTTGTGGGCTGTTGCGCTTCTGTTAGATTTTTTTGACAATACCCACTTGCCAATTTCAAGTTCTAGTTTTGCCATTGTTTTGAAATTTTTTTTTTTTTACCGGGTTATACTTTTGTGCTTTGAGTTTTTGTAAGTATGATTGCTCTGTTGGCCAACCAAAGAAGTGCTCAGACATAGTTAGAAAATGGCATGAAATGTTCACATCAACAACATGAGGTTCATGTTAAGGAAACTAAAAGTAGCTGAATCCTACCCTAGTGTTTTGTCGCTGTCTCTTTCGTTTGTCAAGTGTTTATTATTGAAGTTTAAAATCATTTGGTGGAACTTGTTGAATCTGGTTTTTAGTTAACGGTTTACTATGGATATTAAGTTTTAGAAGTGAATGTTGATCGAAGAAAAAAGTTCCACAATTGCTGCAACTTGTTGATGAATCTTGTTATGAGTTAATGGTTTACTATGGAAATTTAAGTTTTACAAGTGAATGTTGATCAAAGAAAAAAGTTTCACATTTGGTGCAACTTGTTGTTGAATCTCTGGTTATGACTTAACAGAACTTTTTGTTATTGTATCTGTTTAGGAGTTGATTTTTCTTGCCAAACAACTTGTGAGAAATTAACTCCGCATGTGATTAGTTGTGTTTTGATCTCTTCAACGTGTCTTCCTTTTTAACTTTAGATGTCACAATGGATGTGTGACAAAAGAGGCTATGAATTGTCAGCTGCGGACCTTGCAGTTCAGCTAGATTTAACCTCAAGAGTTCATGGGATAGAACAAGTTGAGATGTATTTTAATGCCATCCCATACAATTTGAGAGGGTTTGAGGTTTATGGTGCTCTTTTAAGTTCCTATGCACATCATAAGTGCTTAGAAAAAGCCGAAGCCACCATGCAAAAATTAAGGGAGTTGGGTTTCGTAAGAAATGCATTAACTTACAATGTGATGATGTCCTATTATTCTAAGATAGAAGAGTATGAGAAACTGGACATCCTAGCGGAAGAGATGAGAGAAAAGGGTATCAGTTGTAACAGGATCACGTACAACATTCAGTTGAAAGCTTACGCTGCTAATTTGAAAATCAAGGACATGGAGAAACTTCTTATGGAATTGGAGGCCGATCCTCTTCTTAACATTGACTGGTATCATTACGTTGTTGCTGCAGAAGGTTATTTGAATGCTGGAGTAGTTGAGAAGACTTTGACAATGTTGAAGAAGTCAGAGGAATCAATTGAGGGCAACTTAAACAGGCGTGCTTATGAATGCCTCTTCACTTTGTATGCTGCTGTTGGAAATAAAGCTGAAGTCTATCGTTTGTGGAGTTTGTATAAGCGTATCAAAGGGTTCTACAACAAAGGCTATCTTTGTATGATTGATTCTTTAACAAAGATGGAGGATATTGATGGTGCTGAAAGGATTTGGGAGGAATGGTTTTCCAAGAAGAAAGAGATTGATTTTCGAATTCCAAATACGATGATTTGTGCTTATGCCAAAAAGGGTCAATGGGAAAAGGCTGAGGCATTTATATTCAAAATTACAGAGAGTGGGATAGAGCCGGTTGCGACTACCTTAGATCTATTAGCAACTGCATATCACCTCGGCACTCAGATGGATAAGGCAGTAGAAACTGCGAGGAAAGCAATTTCACTGAGCAAGCCAGGATGGAAACCGAACATTTATACTGTGGCTGCATGCTTCGAGTATTTGAAAGGTCAGGGAGATGCTGTAGCAACGGAAGAGCTCTCGAAGATGTTGAAGGAACATTGTGGTTTGTCTACATCGGTGTGTGATAAACTAAAGAGCTGCAGCGATGATGGGAACCTGGCCTCCAAAGCCCTTGCTCACATCGGAGTTGATAACCAAAATCTTGAGGGTGCAAGTCCTATAGTTGTGGAGTTTGAAGATAAGAGCAGCACTGAACTGTGAGTCTGTGATGCATTAGTTGAATTGCCAAAGATGGGTTACGTTACACTTTCTATTGGTTTTGACTATGATTTAACTCTAACCGAAAGTTCTCCTACCAAATAAAGTGTAGCTTCCCTCTGGTTTTCATTTTTCTTTCTAGTTGGCAAACTTTATCATGCAAGAAAAAAGTTAGAAAGAGAACAATGCAAAAGCTGAAAAATATTACCAGCCTGCAAATTAAACTAGAATCCAAGAAGCTCCTCTTATTTAATCTTTCAAGTAGTAGTGACAAGTCACGAATTTGTTACAAATGTAGCTCAAATAGTTTAGTCATACACTTGATGCATACACTTCTCCCGTGTAACATATGATCTCCCGATTGTTTTTAACAGAATTCATTAATATTAAACAATCATTTCTCTCATCCATATTAAATAAATTGACCAATCAAAATATTCATCTCTTTTGTCCACATCAAATAAATTAATCATATATAAGCTATACTTACAAAATTATAACACGTCATTTAATTAAGACCATGAAATATTATCTAAAACGACATATAATTGAAATCGGAGAGAGTATTATATCTCATCTATTTCTGTAATACTCCCTCCGTCTTTTAATAATTGATGTTGGTGTTAATATGTATAAAAAATTGAATAAAGTAGAATCTGATCAGGGCGGCTAGACCGACGATAGTTCCACTTTAGTATTCCTTTTAAGGTTTTTACACAATTATTAGAGTGATTGATTCTAGTTTTCAGTGTTTTAACTGCTACAATGATACCCTTCTTGTTATCCAAAAATTACTCGTAATAAATAATTAATTTCTAAATTGTTAAGAGAAATCTCGAAACTTTTTAACGTCGATACACTTTCTATTTTATTGTATGTCTTTTCAATATTATAAAATTTTAAATTATAATTTTCAGTAAAATATAAAATTAATTGCAATCTCTTAGAGGTTAAATGATTTTTTTAAAAACAATCTTATATGTTGTTTATCCTTAAATTTTTGTCCTATTTAGTAAACTGATGGGCGTTAATCCGATCAAATTTTTCCCAACAAAGAGCCCGTACACGTATGCATTGCTAGCATCTAAGAGTTGGGCTGAGAAGAGAAACACACACAATAAGCCCACCACAGGCCCAATTTTGCCCACGGCGGTGCAGTCCGCACCAGAGGACCTGTATCTTGTCAAAGATGTAATTGACAAATATTGAATAAATATGAATATTAACTGGCTGCAGCTGCTGTTGCTATAA
This sequence comes from Viola odorata, assembly GCA_963691705.1. Lineage (NCBI taxonomy): Eukaryota > Viridiplantae > Streptophyta > Magnoliopsida > Malpighiales > Violaceae > Viola > Viola odorata. The sequence goes on from OY829537.1 coordinate 1,116,649, forward strand.
ATAATAGCTTTTACAGTATAATTGAAAACTTGCATCCATTTTATGGGGTTTGGAACTGTGGTGCTAGTAATGTCGTTGAAACAAAGACGAGAACTAGAAAACTCAACTAATGTTAATAGGAAGGTTACACCATTCTCATGATATTTGAATTTCGAGAACATGTACACGAACAGGAGAGTGGAAATCAATTAATAAACGCAGCAAGCTTATCGAAAAAGGCTAAAGAAACCAACCATATACAACATACTAGCAGCTGCAGCAGATGTATATCATCATCATTCCTTATGAATAATAGCGCATGAAAGCAAGAAATAAACCAGACATAGCATCATCCAGGACTTAAATGGGAAATAAACTAGACAGTATCTAAAACTCAATCCACACCAGCACCACACCAGCACCACACTAGCGTGAATGAAAGAAAGCACTCAACTATTCTTCTTCCATGTAGGTTGAGGTATTGATATTGGCCATGGTGGAAAAACGAGCGGGAATACTGATTAATAATCCGTAGATCGAAGTGAGGGGTTTTTTGGTAAAGTGGCTCGCTGGAAGGTGGTGATCAGACCGCCGTGAAGGACCTGCACAATGCCGGAAGTGTTTTCGGGCGTAAGAGCTCCAATGCCAAAGTCAGTAATTTTGTTAAGTGTAGAGAAAGTGTGTGTATTTTCAGTGTGGTTGAGTAAAGGAGAAAACTTCCCTTATATACCACCCTCTAGTCCTTAGGCTGGACTAGAGTGGTTAGATCTCTGACATCCCCTCCCCTTTTTCCTTAGCAGGTGGTCTAGGGGCAGGGATTCATCATTATAACGTGGGGTGCAGACCTTATTTTAGGGGAATAGAGTCGTCCCTTTGTCCGGTTGTCAGGTGACGATGTGATGGGAGCAGGTTATCCTCCCTGCCAACCTTGACTAAATGTATACTGACTATGGAGTACTATACCAATAATATCTGTGAGGGGAGATTAATATCTGGGCCCCATCAGTACGATGCCGTTTGTGGAGAATCGGCAAGGAGCCGTTTGTTGTGAATCGGCCGAGTGCCGTTGTCTTTGCCTTTATTGATGAATCGGCTCTGTGCCGTTTTGGTGATAACGGGCTGGGCTTGTCCTTTAGTCACTTATTCCCGTTGACCTGGTCAATCGATCACGATGCCGTTTTATACCGTTGACTTGGTCAAACCGGTCATGTGCCGTTTTGACCGGTCAACGGTACTTTGTGAAGGCGCAAAGTCCATTGTGCCCTTCTGATAATTTTATGTATTATCAGAGGCCCAACAACGAAGGAGCCCGAGTGTTTACCAAGGGCTTGCCGTTTCCCTCTTGACGTCTGACAATCGGCATGTTGCCGTTTTGATCTATTTCCGCGTATTTGAAAAGTTCTTCTTCATTCCTGCAAATAAAACTTAGTTTGCAATAAAGTCAAATTTTTAACTTAAAGTATACCTGTGACGTGGCGCTGTAATGGCCAAGTGTTTGTAACTGCTCGCTGCTTTTGAGGCGAGACGTCTCTTCGTCTGTCCAGTTTTTGAATTTCGAAATTCAAAAACCCTTTGAGAAACGCGTGCGCTGCTCCTCTTTAAATGCGCCGCTCAGCTTTATTGACAAATTACTGCCTTTTCAGAACAGATGAGCCACGTGTCAGCGACCGATTGGGTTTGCTGACGGTTAGGGATTCATTTCTTTTAAAAGCATTCTCCCTTGGAAACCTGAGTCACTTTTCATTTCTCAACGCCGCTCTCATCTTCTTCCTCAAAAATCCTCTCTCTCTTCCTCGCTCAAGCAACCTTCTTCTGCAATCTTCGATTTTGGGCTCTGCTCTCCAGGAATTTCTGCAATCAGCTGGTATTTCTTAACCTTCTCCTCCCTTTTTGTGTTGTTTGTGACTGAGAAAATGACCCCTAGGCGCCCTGCTGTTACCACTGATGAATTGCTTGAGAACACTGCTACCAAAATTAGGACTGAGGATGAATTAAATCTGGAACTAGAGAAGTACGATATTGAGTTGCCGATAGGATGTAAAGCCCTGGTAGCTCCTCCTAATGTTAGGTTAAATAGTGACTTGCTAGATAACCGCAGGGTTCTGTATTCTAAGATGTTTGCTTATGGGTTTCGTTTTCCTCTGAAAACCATGGTGAAAAATCTGTTAGCGCAGCATGCTCTTAGCCCTGCCCAGATCACTCCCAATTCCTGGGCTTCGATCTATGCTTTTATCAACGTCTGTGCTCACCTTCAAATCAAAGAACCTCCACTCCAGCTGTTTAAGTACTTCTTCCATTTAAGCACTCGCAGCAGTTTGGTTACCCTTCGTCCTCGCAAGGATGAGAATCTTCAGCCGTTTCTGAAGAATTTTGACAGATACGAATCTTCTATTAAGGGATGGAGGGAGCACTTCTTCATGATCTCCAGCACAAACAAACCCCTATGGACCTCTGGGTTCAATCCAGCGATCAATGAGCTTCAATGGGTAAGAACAGAGGAACCTTCTAGCAAGTTGTAGGCCCAGATCGACATCTTGCTAACTTTTGACACGAGGTTCCATGTGCAGAAGATGGCACTAGGCTTGCCGTTATTGGACTGCGCCCTTGATGGTGAGTTACCCGATTTTCTAAAGGTTGCCCGAATCTTTTGTAAAATTCTGACTTGACTTTTATGCAGGAGAAGGACGACCAATTAGAGCGGCCGTTGCTGCAGGACCGTCCTTGGTCCGTTCTCGTATTGTCGATTCCGATGAGGAAGAAGTAGCCGATAATGCGGATCGCTCTGAGGACCCAGAGGTTGATCATCCTGCCGACGATGAGGATCTCTCGGCCCCGTCAGTTTTTAGACGAAAGAAGGTCGGCCGAGATACATTCGAGTCGTTTCCCTTGGGAAATCCTGACCCGCGGATTATTGAGGCGGCAAAACGGGTTCTTTTGAAGAGGAAAAGAGCTGCGGAAAAACGGGGGAACGCTGCTGCGGCCAAACGGGCTGCCGCCGTTTTGGCAGAAAATGTGGGAGATCGGCCTGGAGCCGTTTCAGAGGAAGCCGCTCCATCTGCTGCCGCTCCTCCTCAGCCCGATCAAATCAATCGGCCTGACACCGTTTTTGAGCCGATTGACCTCAATCGGACTGATGCCGACTTAGGGAGTCCTGACGCTGATCTGTCAAATGCTACTACTGAGCCGAATGCCGACTTAGGAAGTCCTGACGCCGATCTGTCAAATGCTGCTACTGAGCCGATTATCGGCGAGGGCCCGTCTGTTCCTCTTCCAGAAAGGCGAGCAACCACCTCAGCGGATGCTCCTTTTGCCGATTCTTCCAGTTCTGATCCTGCCGTGCTTTACTGGGTTGCCGGTCCTCGTATGCCCAATGATCCGTTTATTTCGGATGATCACGCAGTTCCTCCCCCTTCTGATTTCAAAGGCTATTTTTCCAGCAAAAGCCCTGACGGGGAGGTTACTCACGTCACCAGCTTGAATAACCTGGGAGAGAGCTGCGACCGTTCCCTTGGCTTGAAAATGCCAGCTTGCAGTGAGTATCGGACCGGTCACCTGATGGGCGAAATATTTGCCAATCAAGCCGACAGAGAAAAATACCGCCGTTTGGAGCTTAGCTCTCACTTCGCCAACCTGCAAAGCATTATGTACAACGGCTTATGCGCTTCCCGGTATGCTGCCGAAGTCGTGGATGCGAAGCTTGAGGAGTCTAGGGAGGCCCTTCAGCGATCCATCGCTGAAAATGCTTCCCTTAAGAAAGAGAAGGAGACTCTAGCGGCCTCTCGGGAATCGGACAAAAAGGCCGTTATTGAGGCGCGCAAGAGGCTGACTGATAGTCTTAATGAAAGAGATGGCCTTTCCGCGAAGATTAGGGAAGAGCAGGATCGGATCGGGGAGCTGTTATCGGATAAATTTGCTTTATGCGATTCCGTTAACAAGCTTTGCGAAGATAAAGCCGTCCTGATTAATAATGTGGCCAAGCTTACTGCCGAGTTGGAGGCGGCCCGTGCCGATTTGGAGACCAGAACGGCGGAGTTAGAGACGGCTAGGAGCAGCATCGCAGAGAAAGACGCTGAGTTGGAGAAGGTTCCGGGTAAGATCGGTTGGTGGCGACAGAAGACAAATGACATCATGATCGACAGTTATATGGAGTTCTATGGGGAGGCTAACTTTGATGCCACCAAGATTAGCGAATATGTTTACTCCTTGGAAAGAGAGGCTGAGGCAAAGGAGTATCGATCCTCTTCAGAAGACGAACCATAGAGCTGTCTTTTGCTTAGACTTGTCTTTTCTGCTTTTAGATTATTGCTGATCTTAACATATTTTGTAAAGAACAATACTATTTATTCGGAATATATAATTTTGCAATTTTAAGTTATTGCAAATGCTTAACCATTTCTGCTATATATATGTTACTCTCGAAAAAATAAAAATAAAAAAGATAAAACAATTGTAACTTGAACTTATCTTTATTTGGCAAATCGGCAAGTTGCCGTTTGAGGAATCTGTTTCCGTTTGCTTGAGGTGGCCGTTTCGACCTTTCGGCACTGGGCCGTTTTGGAGACATTGTTTTTGCGTTGTCGTTTCTCTATCTGGTTTACTAAGACACAGATAGGTTTGAGTCTTTATTACCTGGTTTACGAAGACACAGGTGCTTCTATCTGGTTTACTAAGACACAGATAGGTTTGAGTCTTTATTACCTGGTTTACGAAGACACAGGTACTTCTATCTGGTTTACTAAGACACAGATAGGTTTGAGTCTTTCTCCATTTTGTCACCGTCTGATCAGCAGGACCGATCATAGCGATATATGCCTCAATAACGATATATGCCTCAATAACGATATATGCCTCAATAGCGATATATGTCTTGGCGACAATATATGTATCGTTGGCGATATATGTATCGTTGGCAATATATGCCCTGGTAGTGTTTTGAATTACTCGGGTTGCTGCCGATTTGGCTGTCGGCATCCCCAGGCAGTGCCTTAGGTAGATATAACATCGCCATTTTTTGGGTTTTGGTAACGTGGTTCGATTTAAAATAACCTACATCCACGATTCTTTTACATCTGCAACCATATGATAAGCACAATACGGGCAAATATATACTTTAAACATCATTAGTTGCGAATGTTTTGCCCTCACAATATTTTTATCATTTATTCGGCCAGTGAAAACAACATATTCACTCTGGAGTGATATAGCTTTAAATTGCAAATATTCCAAGAGTTGGATATCGGAGTACCGTTCAATGTTTCTAGGTGATATGCACCTTTGCCGATGACTCTGGTAACGCGATATGGTCCTTCCCAATTTGGCGTGAGCTTTTTCTTCTCTTGGCCCGTTGCTGTTACCTTGCGTAGGACTAAATCTCCTGCCTTGAGTAGCCGTTCTTTGACACGCCGATTATGGTATTTCGCCATTTTGCGCTTGTAGTGCAATGTTTTGAGAATGGCTTCTTCTCTCCTCTCTGGCAAAAGATCCAACTGCTCCCTTAATCTTTCTTCATTTTGCTCTTCATTGAAGTACTCAACTCGAAGGCTGATTGCGCCGATCTCTACTGGAGAAACAGCTTCGACCCCATACGCCATGGCAAACGGTGTCATGCCAGTGCTGGTCTTAGTGGTCATTCGATAGGCCCACATGACAAACGGCAACTCCTCTGGCCATTTTGCCGGCTTGCCCTCAAGGTTTTTCTTAATCCCGTTAAGGATTGCTCTGTTGGTGACTTCGGTTTGCCCGTTTGTTTGTGGATGCGCAACGGAAGAGAACCGTTGTTCAATTGAGTATTCTGAGCATTTCTTTTTGAAGTAAGCACTGGTGAATTGGGTGCCGTTGTCGCTCACGAGAATTCTTGGGAACCCGAATCTCATGATGACGTTGTTCATGAAAAACCTCCAAGTGTTGTCTGCCGTTATCTTTGCCACAGCTTCTGCCTCGGCCCACTTTGTGAAATAATCGACAGCAACAATAACATACTGAAGTTGACTTTTGGCAATTGGAAAGGGTCCCAAGATGTCAATTCCCCACTTAGCAAATGGGCATGGACTCACCATACTTGATAATTCAGCTGCTGGCCGTCGTGGTTCCTTTGCAAATTCCTGGCATTTGTGACAAGATTTCACAAAGTTATCTGAATCTCTTCTAATTGTCGGCCAATAAAACCCTGTTCGGAGAACTTGGGCAGCCATGGTGTTTCCTGAGGCGTGCATTCCGCATATTCCCTCGTGGATCTCCCTGAGCGTATACAGGCCTTCTTCTTCCGTTATACATTTTGCCGCCGGGTAAGTAAGACAACGGCGAAGAAGTACCCCGTCGTGGTAAGTGCATCTAGCCGCTCTCTTGAGGATCTTCAGCTTCTCACTCGCATTTTCTAGCAGCTTGCCATGCTTGAGATAGTCAATCACTGGAATGCGCCAATCGTTGGCTGCCTCTAACACACATAGCACTTACTGCTCTTCCATAAAAGAAGGAATGAAGATTTCCTCTACGGTCACATCGGGTGGCATCATTGCCTCGGAGTTTGCTGCCAGCTTGGCAATCTCATCGGCCTCTGCATTTTTCTCTCTTGGGATATGGCTGATTTCAGCATGAATTCCCCTATTTTTAATTTCGGCCAGCTCCTTCTGTACTTTCTTCAAGTACTGAATCATAATCGGCTCTCTAGCCTGAGAATCACCGTTGGCTTGATCAATAATCAATTTTGAATCTCCGTAGATGACCAAACGGACGTCGGCCGATTGTGCATTACCGATCAGATTCCCTCCGATGCGCAATCCTGCCAATAGAGCTTCGTATTCGGCCGCATTATTTGATAACGGCCTTGAGATTTTTAAGGCGTACCTCATTTTAATCCCTTCCGGATCTAAAATGATGACGCCGGCTCCTGCTTCGGTTTGATTCTTGGCGCCATCCACGAAGATTGTCCACCGATCTCCGTTCACATCGGGAAGTGGTAAGCAGGCTTCTTTTTTGCTTTCTGGCGAAGGAATTTGCTTCTGGGCAAACGTGCATTCTGCAATAAAATCGGCCAGCGCCTGGCCTTTGATGGCGGGTCTGGACTGATATTGCAATCCATATTGCTCCAATTCGATGGCCCAAATGACCATTCGGCCAGACAACTCAGGTCTTTTGAAAACCCTTCTTAGAGGCTGGTCTGTCAGCACGACCACCGGATGAGCTTGGAAATACCGGGCCATCTTTTTGCCAGCTTGCAACAGGGCAAAAGCGATTTTTTCGATTTGAGAATACCTCAGCTCAGCATCCTTCAAGATTCGGCTGATAAAATGAATCGGTCGATGTATGCCGTTTTCATCCCGAACCAAGACGACACTAACCACCTCATCGGCCGCCCCCAGATAAAGAAAAAGGGTGTCCCCTTCTTCGGGTCGAGTTAGCAACAATTCGGAAGACAGATACTGCTTCAAGTCGTGAAAAGCCTTTTCACAATCGTCATCCCATCCGAATTGTGCCTTCTTCCGAATGACTTTGAAAAACGGGAGGCATTTCTCGCCCTGCTTGGAGATGAATCGGCTCAAAGCAATTACTCTTCCTGTGAGTCGCTGCACCTCCTTCACACTCTTTGGCGAAACCATATCCTTGATTGCCTTTAGTTTGGCGGGATTGGGCTGAATTCCTTTTCTGCTGACCACATAACCAAGGAATTTCCCCGCTTGGAATGCAAACATGCATTTTTTTGGATTTAATTTCATTCCAAATTTTCGCATTATCCCAAATACCTCCTCAAGGTCTCGCAGATGGGTCTCAAAATTTTTGCTTTTCACCAGCATATCATCAACGTACACCTCCAGATTTTTCCCGATTAACGGCTCGAAAATCTTATTGGCCGTTCTCTGAAATGTTGCTCCAGCATTCTTCAGACCAAACGGCATTGCCCGATAGCAGTAGGTGGCCCTCGGCGTGATGAAAGCCGTTTTCTCCTCGTCTTCGATCGCCATCGGTATCTGATGATACCCCGAATTGGCATCAAGCGAACTTAGATACCCATAACCAGCCGTTTGATCCACCAATTGCTCTATCCGTGGCAGCGGATAACAGTCTTTGGGGCATGCCTCGTTCAGGTCGGTGAAATCAATGCACATCCTCCACTCCCCGCTTGGCTTTCTCACTACCACTGGATTAGCTAACCATGGCGGATACTGAACCTCTCGGATGAAGTTAGCCTTTAAGAGCTTGTCCACTTCTTTCTCAATTGCATCTGCTTTTTCTTTGGAGAAGGCTTGCCATTTCTGTTGCACTGGCCTGGCATTCGGGTATACGTTCAGTCGGTGCTCTGCCGTTTCCCTCGAAAGGCCCGATATGTCCACCGGGACCCAGGCGAATTCTCCTCTGCACTTGTTTAACAGAAACGCGAGCTGGTCACAATCTCCCTTGCTCAGCTTCTCGCTTATTAAAAAATGCTCAGCGGGCAGATCAGCCACCGACACTTGGACCATTCTCTCCAATGGCTGGGTACGCTGCTCCTCATCATCTTCTAGTGAATCGTCCGCTACGCAGACATAGCGATCACAGCAACCATCAACCATTGTGATGTAGCATTCAGCAGCTACCTTCTGATCTCCTCGGATCGTAACCACGCCGTCCCAGGAAGGGTATTTCATCTTCAAATGCCTTTGCGATATTACCACGCCGAAAGCATTTAAAAACGGACGCCCCAAGATCACATTGTATGGCAGGTTTAAGTCCACCACCAGAAATAGCTGCTGCTCCTTTCTGCGGGAGCTGTCTTCCACGAAGAAGATTGACAGAAAAGTTAAGCCTACAACAGGAATGGGAATGCCGTTTACCCCAATGATCGGCCGTCGGCAAGGCTTTAGTTCCGGCCTAGGTTCTTGCAAACGGTTAAAGGCGTTGGCAGAAATGAGGTTCACAGCACTTCCGTTGTCCACCAGTGTACGCCTGACCCTGCAATCGGCAATAATGGCTGTCACCACTAATGCTTCATTCTGAGGATATGTCACTCCGATCTCATCCTCCTCTGAAAATGTTATGGCCATTCGGTCCAGCTTCGATAGACCTGTTTTTTCCCCAACGGGATCATTCCTCTTTCTCTTTTCCCCAATCGGTACATCCTCCGATTCCTCATGCTGGGCTCCTCCCGCTATCAAATTGATCATGAGGAACTCATCGAGAGAGGTTGTCAACACCTGCTGCTTTCCTTTGTCTCTCTGGCTACTGGTTCCGGCTGCATTGGGATCGGCTTCCGCTTCTCTCCTGTTGCCATCAGTTCGATCCTCCCTGGCCCTATTTCGAGCCTTGGCCGCAAATTCGCCCAAATAGCCCTCTTCAATCAACTTTTCAATAGCCTTTTTCAGAGAGAAACAATCCTCAGTGTCATGCCCTTTTGCCTTATGGAAACGGCAGTAAGAATCCTTATGCGGTCCCATAACGGCTCTAGGTTTGCGCTTTGGATACTGAATCGGCAATCTCCGTTCTTCTATGATGGCAAAGATCTCCGCCACCGGCTTAGTTAGCTGCAACGTGGAGAAATCCGCAAGGCGATCCGTCTGCCGGCCTCCAGCCGCTTGCTTCTTTTCTCCCTACTTGCGGACGGCCGTTTCTTTCTTGGGGAGATCGGGCTCCTCCCGTTTCTTCCGCTGGAAATCTGCTTCTTCCATCCTCGCAAACTTGTCCACCTCGATCCGCAAGAGGTCCAGGGTCTTCGACGTGCTCGCAATCAGAGCATTTTCCAACTCCCGATACCTGCAGTTCCTCCTCAAAGCCTCAGCGGCAAAGTTTGGCGCAACGTCGGGCAGAGTCGCCAACTCAGCATTGAATCTGGCAACATACACCGTTAAGGATTCCCCCGACTTTCGCATCATATCAAATAAAATCGCCGGAGACTTTTCCACAGGAATACAAGAGCTAAATCGGCTTGTGAAAACTTTCGCCAACTGCTCAAAACTGTCCACAGATCCGGCTGGCAATTTTTCAAACCAGGTGTTGGCGATTCCCTTCAGAGTCATCACGAATATTTGACACAGCGCCTCATCCTTTCTAGTAAAAAACTTAACATGCTTTTTTACTAAGCTCACATGAACTGTTGGATCCGTCGTCTCCATGTAGGAATCGGTTGGCAATTTGACGTGTCTGCTCACCCGATGCTTCCTAACCCGAAAGGTTAAAGGATTCTTGGGATCATCATCTTGCTCTTCCCGAGCTCGTAGGGAGGCAGAGCCTCTTGAAGCATTCCGATCAGCCCTTTCGCGATCCCTTCCCGATTGGGGCCGATCCATTGACCTCTCTCGAACTCTTCCTCTCTCGGATCTTCCTTCTACTGACTGCTTCTGGCTCCTTCTCGGGCTACGCTGGACTGCTCGGCTATTAGCCTCTTCCATGTTGTCCAGGTATCCTTCCCCTCTGATCGGATTTTCACTGTGACGGTGTAGCCTGAGTTCATTCGAAGGATTTTCCCGTTGAGCTGGCTGACTGACGTGCTGTTGTACAGATCTGACTGGCTGGAATGCCATGGGCGGAGGCACCAAAGATGGTGTCACCGCAGGTTGGTCAGGGATCTGCTGAGGAATGATCTGTTGGGAGTGGATTTGCTGGGGGAGGATCTGCTGGTGAACGGGTGGAGGGATCCTTCCCATAAACGTTTGCATCATCAGATCCATCCGTCGATGCAAGGCAGCAAACTCATGCATGACTGCTGGTGGGATGACTGCTGGTTGGATGACTGCTGGTTGCGGAGTGCTGGGAAGTAGCACCTCTGGAATTTCTGGGAAATTAAGCCGGCGGGCTGCGGCGTTCATGTCCACACGGGAAGATGAGGCGTGAGGAGGTGGAGTTTCATACTGACCAGCAGCACCACTGGTAGGTTGATTTGATTGAAAGTTTGGATCGGATGCCATCTTTTGGAATGAAGAAAACCCCAATAAGATTGAAAAAAGGAAGAGCTTTGAATTTCAAGGCTGCTCACTCAAAACCCAAAAGCTCTCAATGAAAGCACCAAATAATAATCCGTAGATCGGAGTGAGGGGTTTTTTGGTAAAGTGGCTCGCTGGAAGGTGGTGATCAGACCGCCGTGAAGGACCTGCACAATGCCGGAAGTGTTTTCCGGCGTAAGAGCTCCAATGCCAAAGTCAGTAATTTTGTTAAGTGTAGAGAAAGTGTGTGTATTTTCAGTGTGGTTGAGTAAAGGAGAAAACTTCCCTTATATACCACCCTATAGTCCTTAGGCTGGACTAGAGTGGTTAGATCTCTGACATCCCCTCCCCTTTTTCCTTAGCAGGTGGTCTAGGGGCAGGGATTCATCATTATAACGTGGGGTGCAGACCTTATTTTAGGGGAATAGAGTCGTCCCTTTGTCCGGTTGTCAGGTGACGATGTGATGAGAGCAGGTTATCCTCCCTGCCAACCTTGACTAAATGTATACTGACTATGGAGTACTATACCAATAATATCTGTGAGGGGAGATTAATATCTGGGCCCCATCAGTACGATGCCGTTTGTGGAGAATCGGCAAGGAGCCGTTTGTTGTGAATCGGCCGAGTGCCGTTGTCTTTGCCTTTATTGATGAATCGGCTCTGTGCCGTTTTGGTGATAACGGGCTGGGCTTGTCCTTTAGTCACTTATTCCCGTTGACCTGGTCAATCGATCACGATGCCGTTTTATACCGTTGACTTGGTCAAACCGGTCATGTGCCGTTTTGACCGGTCAACGGTACTTTGTGAAGGCGCAAAGTCCATTGTGCCCTTCTGATAATTTTATGTATTATCACTGATAATCTGTGAAAGGATGAGGAGGGCTTTTCCGTCAAATGGCACGTCAGAGTGAGGTTGTTGAAGCTCCTTGAGTGACCTGAAAAAGCACCGGAAGTGTTTTCCGGCGTAAACACTCCGATGCCAAAGTCAGTGTTTGGTCTTTTTTCAATACTTAGGAAGAGTGTTCTTTCTTTCTTTTGTAAATAATTAAGTGCAGAAGAGTGAAGAGTTCTTGGATGTTCAAGGATTCCAAGTCCCTTCTCAACGTACACCCTCAAGACATTTTGTAATGCTTGAGTGGTGTGTTCCCCATACCTTTAGGTTTGTCTGCCACTTTGGTGTTAAAGGAGGACATAAAGAATGATAAATAATTGTAAAGTGGAGTTAGTGCCTTTGGAGAAATCAATATTCCTCTTGTCTAATGACTTTATAATGCTTGAGTGGAGATGTAAGATGCTGTCTCCCACGCCAACTTTGACCATATCAAACTAAATATACCTGTATTGGAGTTTAGACCACTTGTATCAAATCAGCACGGTGCCATTTCTTATCATTGACTTGGTCAAATCGGCCATATGCCTTCTGGCTGGTCAAATCGGCAATCGGAATCGGCAGGTCCAAATCGGCAATCGGAATCGGCAGGTCCGAACCGGCAATCGGAATCGGCAATCGGCAATCGGAATCGGCAGGTCCAAATCGGCCATGTGGAGACTGCAAGTCAAATCGGCCATGTTGAGACTGCAAATCGGCCATGTGGAGACTGTAGGTCAAATCGGCCATGTGGAGACTGCAGGTCAAAACGGCCATGTGGAGACTGCAATGTCCATTATGCCATTCTGATATTTTTATGTAGTATCAGAGGCCCAACAACAAACGAGCCCGAGTGTTTACCAAGGGCTTTCCGTTTCTTGGTTGATATTTGAAACTGCCATTGGAATATGCCGTCTGATGAGGCAGAAACGGACTTTGGAATATGCCGTCTGATACAGCAGAAACGGACTTTGGAATATGCCGTCTGATAAGGCAGAAACGGACTTTGGAATATGCCGTCTGATGAGGCAGAAACGGACTTTGGAATATGCCGTCTGATACAGCAGAAACGGACTTTGGAATATGCCGTCTGATAAGGACAGAAACGGACTTTGGAATATGCCGTCTGATAAGGCAGAAACGGATTTTGGATGATCCGTCTGATACAGCAGAAACGGATTTTGGATGATCCGTCTGATACAGCAGAAATGGATTTTAGTTTTTCACTCAGCACTTTGTGGAGTTGGAGCTTTACCTTTGTCTAGATATTCATTTAAGTATCCTTCTTTGCTCAGTTGTTTTATAGCCACTTTCAGCTGCTTGCATGCTTCAGTTCCATGGCCCCAAGCCTTATGGAAACGGCAAAATAAATCCGCTCGTGTTCCCAGAATCATGTCCGGGTCATTGGAGGGATATTGGATTGGAAGTTTTTGATCTTCTATGATAGACAGAATTTGATCTCGAGATAGTGACTCTGTCCGCCTGTTTTGTGCTGGCTTAAATGTGGAAAGACCCCTTTTGGGGACACCGGGTTCCTCCCGTTTCCTTCTTTGATAATCTGATTCCTTCATTCTAGCATACTTTTCTACCTCAATCCGCAAGAGATCCAAGGTTTTCGGAGTATTTGATATTAAAGCATTTTCCAACTCTCGATATTTGCAATTTCTCCTTAAAGCCTCAGCTGCAAAGTTAGGTGCTACATCAGGAAGAGTTGCCAGCTCCGTGTTAAATCTCGTTACATATGCTGCTAATAACTCTCCTGATTTTCGCACCATATCAAATAAAATTGCCGGGAATTTTTCTACTTGTGAACGCCTTTGCTAACTGCTCAAAACAGTCAATAGATCCGGCTGGTAGCTTCTCAAACCAAGTGTTGGCTATCTCTTTAAGGGTCATCACAAATATTTGGCATAGTGCCTCATCCTTTCTAGTAAAAAAATTTACGTGTTTCTTTACCAGACTCACATGAACTGTCGGATTTGTAGTTCCGTCATAGTGATCGGACGGTAACTTAACATGCCTGCTTACTAGGTGTTTCCTAACCCGAAAAGTTAACGGACTTTTAGGATCGTCATCTTGCTCTTCCTGGGCTGGTCGAGAAACAGACCTTCTGGACACTAGCTGATCATTTCTCTCATGATCTTTTTCCGATTGGCATCTGGTTGCGCTGTGTTGAGCTTCTTGGCTGATAAACTCTTCTATGTTGTGCTCATGGTCTCCTTCCATGGGTAGGTTTGCACTTAGATGGCCAGGTGGAGGCATAAAAGATGGTATTACCACCGGTTGATGGTGGATCTGCTGAGGAACAAATGGTTGGTTGACTGGCGGAGGAATCCTCCCCATGAACGTCGCCATCATCATGTCCATTCTTTGATGCAAGATGGCGAACTCATGCATAACTGCTGGTGATATAACTGGCGTGAATGGACCCGGTTGAGGAGTGCTTGGAAATAAGATTTCTGGAATTTCTGGAAAATTAAGCCGACGAGCTGCAACATTTAATTCCACACGAGAAGATGAAGCTTGTGTTGGTGGAGTTTCACACTGACCAGCAGCACCACCGGTAGGTTGATTCAATTGAAAGTTTGGATCGGATGCCATTTTTGGAAATAAAACCCCAAAAATATAGAGAAAGAAGATCTTTGAATTTCAAGGTATGCTCATTTAAAATTTCAAAAACTCTCAATGAAAGCACCAAATGATAATCCGTGAAAGGATGAGGAGGGCTTTTCCGTCAAATGGCACGTCAGAGTGAGGTTGTTGAAGCTCCTTGAGTGACCTGAAAAAGCGCCGGAAGTATTTTCCGGCGTAAACACTCCGATGCCAAAGTCAGTGTTTGGTCTTTTTTCAATAATTAGGAAGAGTGTTCTTTCTTTCTTTTGTAAATAATTAAGTGCAGAAGAGTGAAGAGTTCTTGGATGTTCAAGGATTCCAAGTCCCTTCTCAACGTACACCCTCAAGACATTTTGTAATGCTTGAGTGGTGTGGTCCTCATACCTTTAGGCTTGTCTGCCACTTTGGTGTTAAAGGAGGACATAAAGAATGATAAATAATTGTAAAGTGGAGTTAGTGCCTTTGGAGGAATCAATATTCCTCTTGTCTAATGACTTTATAATGCTTGAGTGGAGATGTAAGATGCTGTCTCCCACGCCAACTTTGACCATATCATACTAAATATACCTGTATTGGAGTTTAGACCACTTGTATCAAATCAGCACGGTGCCATTTCTTATCATTGACTTGGTCAAATCGGCCATATGCCTTCTGGCTGGTCAAATCGGCAATCGGAATCGACAGGTCCAAATCGGCAATCGAAATCGGCAGGTCCGAAGCGGTAATCGAAATCGGCAATCGGAATCGACAATCGGAATCGGCAGGTCCGAATCGGCAATCGGAATCGGCAGGTCCAAATCGGCCATGTGGAGACTGCAGGTCAAATCGGCCATGTGGAGACTGCAGGTCAAATCGGCTATGTGGAGACTGCAATGTCCATTATGCCATTCTGATATTTTCATGTAGTATCAAATACCACAGCATTGGTTACCCGGGGCGCACGAACGAATGGACGCACACAAGAAAACATTCTTCGCACTCGAAGGTTAGCGGAACAAATTCGGCAGCCAACAACAAGATAAACAATGTTAGGGTCAAATGGATGAAAAGCCAGTGTTCCTACATAAAATTTCCGTCCTGAAAGAAACTTATTGATGCGATCATCCAGCAGGGAGGAGAAATCACGCACACGAATCCTGTGGTCGAGACCAATTTATGGGATCATCTTCCTTGAGTACGCAGACACGCGAACACCAATCATCCACTGGTGCTGTGCTATATCTGTCCACATGGAGATAATACAATCGCTCACATGACACCCCGATGATGCCAGGAAGTTGACAGTCACCTTATTTCGGCAAGGTGAGCACGCGACATTGACTTGAATGGCCACTCATATCATACGATACCATTTTATCAGGATATGCAACACAATGCATAGCTCCCTCGAAAGTCACAGGCCGTTAGGTGTATTATAGAACACTACAGGCTGAGAACAAGACACCTTTATATCCCTCCATTCACCAGTAACTGAAGAAAATATTTCAAACCTGAGCACAGAAGACCAAACCGGTACTCTTTGATTCGCACCACCGCGTAAGTTCCGGGTTTGGTAACTGAATCCTACAGTCACTCTGTCCTGCATAATTGAGGACTTAGGAAGAGAAACCCAATGGGCAGTGAATGGATTGCATACGAAATAGTCAGTGACCCTGATAATACAAAAGTATATCACAAGGGCACAACGGACATTGTACCTTCACAAAGTACCGTTGACCAGTCAAAACGGCACATGACCGGTTTGACCCAGTCAAACATATGAAACGGCATCGTGACCGATTGACCAAGTCAACGGGAATAAGTGACCAAAGGACAAGTCTAGCCCGATCGCCTCAAAACGGCACGAAGCCGATCCACTCGCTAAGCTGTGAAGAAACGGATCGACACCTCTTCAAACATTGACCAGGTCAATGTTCTCCAAACGGCAGCATGCCGATTCTGCACAACGGCAGTGTGCCGATTCGCTACAAACGGCACCTTGCCGATTTGGTATAAACGGCTTAAAGCCTACAATAAAGGTACACTGTATACTATTTCTATTAAATCAGTGGTCAAAGCCACACATGGGAGACAGCATTTCCTGCTCCCACTCAACCATTATAAAACTATTACCCATGAGGAATATTTATCCTCCCAAAGGTATGGTCTCTACCTTATAATTATTAACTCTTACTTTTGAACCACTTTGTGGAAAAAAGAGGAGAGGTGTTAGTAGATCTAACCACTCTAACCACTCTAGTCCTACATAAGGACTAGAGGGAAAGAGAGGAGGGACAGATCTGGAGCTCCCAAAAAGAGACAGACACTGTTCCGATATACATTCTCTGCATCTTAATCCAAACACTGACTTTGGCATCGGAGATTCTCCGCCGGAGCAAACCTCCGGTGGTTTTGCAGGTCGCTCAAGGGGCTCCGACCACACTCCCGGCATGCCATTAGACGGAAAAGCCCTCCTATCCTTCTTTGGAATATCAAATGGTGCTTTCATTGAGAGCTTTTGAAGTTTCAAGTGAGCAAGCCTTGAGATTCAAAGCTCTTTCTTCTCAATAATTTGGGGTTTTCATTTCCAAATATGGCGTCCAATCAAAATTTTCAATTAAATCAACCTGCTGGTGCTACTGCTGATCAACGTGGATCACCACCGGTGCAAACTTCATCTCCTCATGTGGGACTAAACACCACGGCTCAACAGCCTAATTTTCCAGAAATCCCATGTCCAGGCGCAACCTCAGAGGTCATTAACTCAGCCATCATGCTCGAGTTTGCTGCCCTGCACCAAAGGATGAACGTGATGATGCAAACGTTCATAGGAGGAGTTCCTCCGCCAGCCAACCAGCCAGTTGTTCCTCAACAGATCTGCAATCAACAGGCGGTGGAACCATTTTTTGAGCCACCACCAGGCCATCAAAGTGCAGATCTACCCAGAGTGGAAGACATAGAAGAATTTGTCAACCAAATAGCTCAACGCAGCGCAAGAAGGAGCCATGAACAATCATCTCAAAGTAGATCCGAGAAAAGGAGAAGCAGAGAGAGATCGGTTTAAACGGTCTGTTCAGCAACCAGATCGCGAGGAACAGGACGATGATCCAAGAAATCCGTTAACACTTCGGGTTCGGAAACATCAAGTGAGCAGGCATGTCAAGCTACCATCTGATCACTACCATGGGACAACAGATCCGACGGTTCATGTGAGTTTAGTAAAGAAACATGTTAAGTTTTTTACTAGAAAGGATGAGGCTTTGTGCCAAATATTTGTAATAACCCTTAAAGGGATAGCCAACACTTGGTTTGGAAAATTACCGGCCGGATCCATTGACTATTTCGAGCAACTGGAAAAAGCATTCAGAAGCCGATTCAGCTCATTAATACCGACGGAGAAATCTTCAGCCGTTCTGTTTGACATGATGCGACGGTCAGGAGAATCGTTGGCTGCATACGTGGCTAGATTTAGCACAGAGTTGGCAACTCTTCCTGATGTAGCACCCAATCTTGCAGCAGAGGCGCTGAAAAGAAATTGTAGATATAGAGAGTTGGAGAATGCTCTGATTGCAAATACTCCTAAAACCTTGGATCTTTTGCGGATTGAGGTAGAAAAATACTCCAGAATGGAAGAAGCAGACTACCGAATGAGGAAACGGGAGGAACCCGATCTCCAAAGTTGAGAAAAGAAGCAAACGGCAGAAAGCCGATATGCAGGTTGGGCAGCCGATTTTCCCTTCAATGCCGTTGTCCAGATCAGAGGGGGAAACGGCAATATTCTCAAAACGGCCTAGTGCCGAATGACCTCAAACGGCAATATTTGCAAAACGGCATCTGGCCAAACGGTCAAAACAGAGATAAGTCCAATTTGTTTTGTCTTTTTAATTGTTTCTGGAATATTATGTATAACATGAATTATCAAATATTTCAAAACAATGAAAAAAATATATTCGCAAGTATTGTTTCTCATATGATTGCAGATCTCGAGAAAACAAAAATTAAACCAGCCGTGGATGTAGGTTAAGCTGAACCACGTTACCAAAATCCAGCCGTGGATGTAGGTTAAGCTGAACCACGTTACCAAAATTCAAGAACCGTGGACGTAAGTCATTTTAGGCTGAACCACGTCACCAAAATCCAAGAATTGACAATACATATATTGTAAACGATACATATATTGCAAACGATACATATATTGCAAACGATACATATATTGCAAACGATACATATATTGCCAACAATACATATATCGCCACCAAGGCATATATCGTTATTGAGGCATATATCGCTATTGATGCATATATCGCTATTGATGCATATATCGCTATTGATGCATATATCGTTATTGATGCATATATCGTCATCAAGGCATATATATGTTGTCATCACATAAAGACCATGTTGGTTATGCTGATCAGACAGACAGCAAAATTACAAAGTCCGCTCCAAAATGGCAAAGCTACAAGGTCCGTTGCAAGCGGCAAATTTTCAAAGACATCTTCTGCCTTATCAATCGGCAATATTGTCAAAACGGCCCAGTGCCAAATCGACAAAGAGGCCAAGTCAAAACGGTTGCAAACCTCAAAACGGCCATAACAGAACGGCAAGCGCCCGATTCTGCTAAACAAAAAGAGAAAAGTTCAATTTCAATTGTTCTATCTTTGTTTTTATTTTTCTGGAGTATGATATATATATAACAGAAATCATTAAACAGTAGCAATTACTAAAAATTGCAAAATTATATATATATTCCGAATGATAATTGTTCATTACAAAATGAGCCAAATCGGCATTAACCAAAACATTGCTAAATGTTCATACTAACGGCCCAGATCCAGAAGCGGCGTTAGGGCCAACAAGAACATCATCATCATCTTCGTCTACATCTGAATCGGAGAAAGGTTCATACTCCTTAGCTTCGGCAATCCTTTCTCCAGCAGCAACATATCGCGAGAGATTGTCAGGGTGGAAATTCTTCTCGCCATAATAGGAGACATAGCTCTCCAGCATGATGTTCTTCATCCTCTCTCTCCACCAACCGATCTTCTCAGGAACTTTCAGCAGCTCTGCTTCCTTAACGGCAATGTCATTTCTGGCAGCTTGCAAATCGGATCGGGCTGCGCTAAGTTCCTCAGTTAGCTTGGCAACGGAATCGGCAAGAGAAGCTTTCTCTCCCGAGAGCAAGGCGACGGAATCGGATAGAGCAGTCTTCTCCTCTAGCAGCTCACCGTTTCTCCTCTGCTCATCCCTGACCATGGCAGAAAGACCATCTCTTTCTTTTAGGCTGTCAGCCAGTCTGCTTCAAGCATCCATAACGGCCTTTTTGTCCGTCTCATGAGAGGCCTTCAAAGTCTCATTCTCTTTCTGAAGGGAAGCGACTTCAGCGGTTGATTGCCGAAGTGCCTCTCTGCCCTTTTCAAGCTTTAACTCAACGGCCTCAGCTGCGTAACGGGTAGCGCACAAGCCGCTGTAGAAAATACTTTGCATATGGGAGAAATGACAACTCAACTCCAAACGGTGATAATGTTTCCTGTCGGCATCGTTGGCAAACATCTCACCAATCAGTTGACCGGTCCTATAATCTTTGCTGCCAGGACTCTTCAATCCGAGAGATCGGCGGCAGCTTTCTCCAAAATTGTTTAAGCTAACCGTGTGAGTAATCTCCCCGTCAGGACCATGACTTGAGAGATAACCTCTATGAACGGAAGGAGGAGCGACTGCATGATCATCAGAAGTAAACGGCTCAGGCAAAGGTGGACCGGCAACCCAGTGCAGGTTAATCGGCATCGGCGATGAAGGACCTGGCTGAACTGGATCAGGAATGCTCCCGGAAGCGACCGATGTGCCCGCGAAAACGAGAGAGTGATGCTGTAACGGCGTCTCCAAAGGGGGAACCGAAGCCCCTGAGCCATCAGTGCAAGCAGGAAAAGGAATGTTTGGGGCAGGCCTTGAAACGGTTTCAGCCGTTTCGATATTCTCTGGTTCGGAAACGGCGGATGCCCGTTGTGCTTCATCGGCAGCCCGTTTTGCTTCAGCTTTCCTTCTCTTTCTTAGAATTCTTTTGGCAGCTTTCAGGACTTGGGGATCAGGATCTGCCAGATCGGAGGTCTCAACCGTCTTGCTGACCCGTCGCCGTTTGATGATAAGAGGGGAATCCTCTTCTTCTTCTTCTTCTTCATCGAACGCAAAATTCACCGTTGTGTCTGGTATAGCCGATTGCTCACCTCTCTCCTCAGCGGCCTCTTCGGCCACCATTCCCTCATCAATCGGCTCATCGACCAGGGGACCTTCATCCTCAGTTCGGTCTTCAGCCGATTCATCATCAGTCTGCATTCTGTCTTCGGCAGGAGCTTTGGCCTTAGCAGAAATCGGCCGAATTGAAGAAATAGAAGCAGAAACAACCTTCTTAGCTTTCTTAGCCTTCCCTGCAAAACAGAATTTGTGTAAGAATACAACAAGGAAAAAACGGAATATGGCTGGAGTTAGTAAAAGCTCACCAAGAACGCAATCAGACAACGGCAAACCGATTGCCAGGTACCGTGTGTGGAACGGCGTGTTAACCGACAGCAACAGGTCAACTTGGGATTGAAGAGGCTCACCAAGGTTATCTGGCTTGAGCCAGTGTTTCTCATTCATTTCCCGATTAAACCCAGAAGGCCATTCGGCCGAAGAAGATGTTGTAACCAAAAAGAAACGCTCATTCCAGTCTTTGACAGAAGAGTCATACCTTTGGAAGATCTCGTTAAAATGAGAATCTCGACGGGGGCGAATCATCATCAAGCTCCCACGATTTGTCAGATTAAAGAAATACTTAAACAGAGTCAGTGAAGGCGATTTAATCCCATTCAATTCACAGACCTTCAAAAAAGCATAAATTCCAGCCCAGGAATTTAGAGAAATCTGGGCTGGGCTCAACAGATGCTGAGTGAACATCTGCTTGATCATAGAATCCAGGGGAAGCCTAAAACCAAAGGCAAACATCCTAGAATACAAGACCCTAGTATTATCATCAAAACTACTGTTCAACCTAACATCGGGAGAAGCAACAATGGCAGAATACTCATCAGTCAACTCAATTTCTAAAGCCTCCATCTCAGCATACAACTTGTCTTCACTATCTAACTTAGTGGGAGTTCTATCAATGATCTCATCAGTAACAAGAGGGCGTTTGGGTGCCATTCCTAAATCTCAAGCGATAAATCGAAGAGGGAAAAGGAGTGGGTAAATACCTAAAAATGCAGAGATCTTGAAGAACGGAACCCAGAAGTGCGGGAGGAAGTTGCAGAAATGAGAGAGAAAATGAGAGAAAATTTGTGAGGAAGAAGAAAGTGAGAGCGGCGTTGAGAAAGAAAATGAGTTAGGGTTTCCAAGAGAAACCACTTTTGAAAGGAGAAAACTCTTCAACTCACATCCGTTCCAACGAAACGATGACAAGTGGCAGGACCGATTGTGATCAGACTGACACACGTCACTAAAGCTGCAGAGCATTAAATGAGAAAACGGCGCATGCGTTTCTGACAAATTTTGAATTTCGAAATTCAAACCCTGTCATAGAACGAAGAGACTTTTCTCCTAGAAAGTTCAACCAGCAATCATCATTTTATGGGAAAATGCCACGTCAATAGGTATGCATTTAAATGCATTAATCCTTCTTTATTGACATTTATTATTTATTTGCAGGATTGAGGGAAAAAACTCAATAACTGCATCAAATTAAAACAAACGGCAGCATGCCGATTGCCGAGCATCAAGCCTGAAACGGTAGCATGATTATCAAATATCAAGCCAGAAACGGCAAGCCCTTGGTAAACACTCGGGCTCGTTTGTTGTTGGGCCTCTGATAATACAAAAGTATATCACAAGGGCACAACGGACATTGTACCTTCACAAAGTACCGTTGACCAGTCAAAACGGCACATGACCGGTTTGACCCAGTCAAACATATGAAACGGCATCGTGACCGATTGACCAAGTCAACGGGAATAAGTGACCAAAGGACAAGTCTAGCCCGATCGCCTCAAAACGGCACGAAGCCGATCCACTCGCTAAGCTGTGAAGAAACGGATCGACACCTCTTCAAACATTGACCAGGTCAATGTTCTCCAAACGGCAGCATGCCGATTCTGCACAACGGCAGTGTGCCGATTCGCTACAAACGGCACCTTGCCGATTTGGTATAAACGGCTTAAAGCCTACAATAAAGGTACACTGTATACTATTTCTATTAAATCAGTGGTCAAAGCCACACATGAGAGACAGCATTTCCTGCTCCCACTCAACCATTATAAAACTATTACCCATGAGGAATATTTATCCTCCCAAAGGTATGGTCTCTACCTTATAATTATTAACTCTTACTTTTGAACCACTTTGTGGAAAAAAGAGGAGAGGTGTCAGTAGATCTAACCACTCTAACCACTCTAGTCCTACATAAGGACTAGAGGGAAAGAGAGGAGGGACAGATCTGGAGCTCCCAAAAAGAGACAGACACTGTTCCGATATACATTCTCTGCATCTTAATCCAAACACTGACTTTGGCATCGGAGATTCTCCGCCGGAGCAAACCTCCGGTGGTTTTGCAGGTCGCTCAAGGGGCTCCGACCACACTCCCGGCATGCCATTAGACGGAAAAGCCCTCCTATCCTTCTTTGGAATATCAGACCCACTTATTGCCTCTGCAGCACAACAAGAGCCCACTGCTTGCTCTTAATGCTACGATAGGCAAATCTGGTAATTCGTCTAGATGTTGCAGAAACCGCAGGGAAAACTTCTCGTTTGTAAATTCAACACGTTGCCTAAGTGTTACATGGAGACCCATGTATTCACGAGGCACTTCACCGCAGCGATCATGTACAAAACGGTAAAGAAGATCCCAAGGCGGCTTCTGCACTGAGTTCTGGTCAAGTCGAGACACAAAACAAGTGGCAAAGAAAGGATCGGAAATAAGAGAGACACATTTAAGCTGGAGAATACGGTCTTCAGAGGAAGCCGAATAAAGATGTTAATCCAAATCCCATCTGGGATATCATAATCATCATCATGGACAGAAGATGATGTTCTTGCTATTCTCTTCCTGAAATTTTAATTATTAGAATCATTATCATCTTACCAAGCAATAACTATCCTAGTTGGTTTGAACAATGTTCCATCTACTATAGCCAAACGCTTTAATACTAATTCCGTCTACTTAATAATAATTGGAACTTTCAAACAGTAATCATTTAATTAAATAGTAATAATTGGAGTAAGTTATTTATTTTTTGACATTGAAAACAAAATTAGAGTTTTTTTTTTTTATAAAAAAAAGGGCAACTTTACATGACACCAAAAATATATTGGAAACTGATTGATTTCACTATGAAAGGTATTATTGGAAAGTTGAAACCAAAAATATATAATTATTGAAAAGTCAATGTACACGGCTAAAATCAGAGATCGGCATCTTTTATTTTAAGATCAGTACATCAGTACATGTTTACATCAAATAGTGGATTATGAAGGATTCAAAATGGAAAACAGAGTAATCTGTCTCGCAGCATGTAGCAAGATTTTCTTCTCCCTTTTCCAATAGAACTGATGGTACAACGTACAAATATTTTCTAGCTACAGACCGCAAGTTCAAAGTATATAATGCCAAAATAGTAGCAAGTGCAAATTGTATATCATCTGTGTAACCACCAGAAAGTATGCTTGGGATCACTCATGGAGAAGAAAAACCTGGGAAAGGACACCTTGTCTAGGGCCATACAATCTCCCCCGCTTGCTGTCCAATCGTAGGCGATCTCCTAGCAGTCATAACTCGAGCTCTCTTCATTATCCTATTGTCTTAACAATTATAGAAAAACAGTCAAGGATTATCAAGCTTGCTTTTCTCATGCTCGTAACCAGATGCCTTTCCTGTTGTGCCAACTAAATATGGCTCTGGCGTCGAATTTTCCAGGTTCATGTCAAGTCCGTGATAAGTTCTTGTTGCAAAATAATAATCTGCTCCAGACTTTATCATTCCCTTGGCGAGAGAAGCAGGATTTTGGTCACGTAGATGTAGGGACTTCTCCACTGCATTTGCCAAAGCGAGAGTTTCTCCATTTTCAACTTCATTATTTTCTGTCATAAGTTTCAGCAGTCAGTAAATTGCTAATAACCAATAAATGCATCAATATGCTCTACAGAAATCAAAGTCAAATTTCAACATTATGAAAGAAAATCAAGGACTCCTGTAGGCAATGGGTTAAAAAAAATGGGCAATAAAATCAAAAGATCATTAACAGAAATCACTTGATGCAAAACAGATTTGAGAAATTTTGAAAAACTTTTCAGTAGAGCGGAAAGAAACATGGGATTCGGCGGAACCAAAGCAGTCCCATTGGAGGGTTGTTTTAATAGATACACTTAAAACACCTTCTAAACACACAACCATCAACTCAAAATAGCAAAACCATAGAACCAAGCAAGAAAAGACATGAACTAGCTAAGAGTACTCCCAGTCAAACTAGTAGCACCACACAAAAGCTTAGGAGCCACAATTTAAATCTCCCTTTCCTACACTCAATTGCTTCCAGAAAAAAATTACAATTCCTACCCCATGCAAATGCAAACTAGAATACCATGATTCAGTACTTCATTTCAAGGCATATCCACACAAGGTTTTGAGGGCTCAGTTTGTAGCATGCTTAATCAAAAGCAGTAAACCAAAACAGTATGGTATCTCTTTATCCCTAGAAGCTTGAAGTTTTTCTTTCAAGCTCTAACAAATAAAAAAATGGCTATCAGCATCGCTGTAAAGGACAGGACAGGGCTCAATTGAAAGCCAGCTTTCACCCGAAGATACATTCCACCAGTTCTAGAAAATAAACAGATGAAAAGTTGGTGTTATGTTCGAAAGTACCCTGTAAATCAATGTCTTCCACGTATCCTCCTTGCACAAAAGAAAATCGTGCTTCTTCAGAACGGTGTCTTACTTCCACTGAAGATGAACAAATCAAATCCTGGAATCCCATGAAATATGCTCCTGTCCATTGGCTGCCTCTGCAGGATAAACATTTTGATGAATGAGAATACAATAATAAAACACGATCCAAAACTCAAAAGAGAGTAAATGTAATGAATTCACACCTGTTAAAAGCTAGGATGGCCTCAAATGGTGTAATAACCGGAGCATAGAACTCTTTGCTATCCAGAAGAGCAGTTTGGGCACAAGAAACATACACAAAAATATCACACTGCCACAAAAAATAACTTGTTATTACTTAACTTCAAAGTCTAATCACTCTGATATAAAGTACATAATTTTGTATAAAGGAACGAGGAGATTTACTTCAGGGAAGTTGGCAAGTTTTGCAGGATTTGGTCTACCCATAACAAGAGTATAAACTTTTTTTCCTGCACCAGTGATCAGGTCCTTCATCTTGTGAATTGTGCTAAGGTACCCAGCTGCATTAAAAGGATTATTCATATGATTACAAGAATAAATTTGCAAGTAAATCACTACTTATACATTGATGAGAAAACATCATTATATGCAGGAAAATATCTGATCAAACCCAGAAACAACCATGAAAACTTAGGTGAACTAATAACAGTAAAGATGTGAATTAAATTGTCCCTATGAACAAAATGGTTCCTTTCTAATAACAATTCATGAGGAGAGATGCATATTCCGCAATCTGTAATTCGGTTAAGTGCTAAATCTAAATCCACCACCCCAAACCTTCACTTTGTGTTTGCAGCTCTAGAACCAGAGGTTTTTTGAAACCAAATAACAATAAACAAATAAAAAACAGCATTAAATGAGAAACCAAGGATAATATCAGGACAAAAAAAAAGAAAAAGACTATGACTCTTAAATATTTATGTCCAGACTATGTAAAGACGCACGCGTACATAGACAAAAACAACATAAACATAGGAGTAAAATACTTTGAAGGAAAGAACACAACTTCATATTTAGCAAAAAACATGTTGAGGAATACTATTGGAACTGAATTCGCAGCCAGAGTACAATGCAGAATCTAGACTATAAGAAGGTCAAAATTCCAAACGTTAAAAATATGAAAAGTGAAAAAAGAGACCATGTGCCAAAGAACAATTAGAAATGGCAAACCCCATGGCAAATCACAATACTATGATTGTTAAAAATCACACAAAACATGATATGGAAGCATACCCACACCAAGAGTCCCCACCAAAATCCCAACAATGTTAGCATCTTTTGCTTTCTCCACTAGGTAATATCTGCACGAAGCCATCACAAACTTATCAGCTGACAGAGGTACATAACATGAATGCATAACATAGGAAGAGAAAAGGAAACTGAGCATGGTTCAAGAGTATAAATGGAACTAAATCTGAGTGAGATGACATCATAAAAGGTGAAGATTGTTATCTAAGAAATAGTACCTACGCTTAAGAATCTTTCTCTGCTGAGATATATCCGTCACCATGCAATTCACCTCTGCATCATATCTAACTAAAACCAAACCACCACACAAAAGTTATTTTTATTTAAGGACATGAAGGGAAAAAGAAATACAGCTATGGTAATTTGTTATAAATGTCACATGATAATCAACCATGTTGGCAAGTACCTGAATGTAATCAACATTAAGATCATAAATATTCAAATTTAACAAATACTTCTATGACCAGCAAATTGCACATA
Source organism: Viola odorata (assembly GCA_963691705.1). Lineage (NCBI taxonomy): Eukaryota > Viridiplantae > Streptophyta > Magnoliopsida > Malpighiales > Violaceae > Viola > Viola odorata. Next base: position 1,143,634 of record OY829537.1, read on the forward strand.
AGTAACAAAAAAAGAACATATCATGATGTTGTCATGCCCATGCTAGCGAACAAGCTCAGTCAACTAGAAAAATGGTGAATGCATGCCATGATTTTAAAACAATCATAACAATATAAGCAAAAGTTAGCAAAGAAGGACAGAATGTGGCTAATAATTGACCAAGTGCAGTTAAGCAGTAAAACATATAATTCCCTAGGTTAATGTAAACAACCCAAGATTGCCAGACACACAGGCTGCAGATCACCACCTGTCTCTTTTCAGTAATTTTGTAAAGCCAAAAATGCAAATAATTTGTCAACTGCACACACACAAAGGAACATCTGGCAAAACTCTGAAGCATAGTTTCATGAAAAGCATTGCAATATTTTTACCTATTTCACAGCTATTGAATGTCATCACAACATTAACAAATGCTGAATTGTCTGAGCCAATCCATAACACCAAGTAGTCCTCAATTTTTTGTCCAGTGGGTATATCCCAGGCCAGGCCTCCAATGGCATGCCTAGAACCAACTGTTATATCATTACTAGCAGTAAGGTCTCCAACTGGTCTGGAGAACCCTTGAGAATTCTCATCAGGGTTGATGGGATTCACTACTGAAGGCATAACATCAGCAAAATGGAATTCCAGATTGGTTTTGGACGCTAATAGTGTTGAAGATGCTGTCATTAGTTCTCTAATCTGTGGGATCGCATGCGCATATCCAGTCCAAAGAGGGCCTACATCAGGAAAGAAAATTAGAAGTGACTCTCACAGTAGAGACATACAGCTCTTTATCAGCAATAAGTTGCACCAGACCAAGTTACAGGTTTAAAAAGCAGAGGAAATTTTGGTGCATTCAAGCAAAAGAAAAGAACAAAAAGGAGTAAGCAAGCAAATTTAAACCATTTTTCACAAGGTGAATGAAACATTTAAAGCATCAATAAAGCAGCACAGGGTCATGCAGCTTGAAGCATATAAAAAATCTACCGAGCATGAGTTTTGTTTAGGGTTCGAACTCAAAGAAAAGAGTATAATCCAGAGAAATAACTTCAATTCCAAAGATGAATAACATTCATACTCACAAGGAGAAAACATTACAAAATTTATCTAAACACAATATGAGGAATATAGTTTTTAACAAAAATCCCTCAAAAAAAAAAATAGTTTTTAACAAAAAATGTCAACATCACACTTCAAGTGGAACTGATAACCTCTACTACAAGCACAATCATCAAATGGATATGCGCTAATCCAAAGTTTTAGCACACAAGCAACATCATTTTATTTTACCTCCAATTTCCCTTCTACATTCACAACTAACCTGTCAAATATTATGATACCATAGAAACACAAGGAATGTACTTAATATTAATAATACAAAGTAAGTAACCATAACTTAAGAACATACCAAAACAGCCTTCTGACTGCTCAATCCGTAGTTCAACAAACTTTCAGCACAATCAGACACATCAATCGTAGCCTTCCCAAAAACAAACAAGGCATCTAGTGTTGAAGTCCTGCATCAAAACAAAAAAAATATCAAAAAGTTTGTTTCAAAAAACACAAAATAGATCAAACTAAACAATCAAGAACAAGCAGTGACCTACGGGCTGAGACACGTATGGCCATAATGAATAACGCAATCAGCATCCACATGTGAAGCCCCAACTTCATCAACGCAACAACTGCCAAACGTCGTGTCGGCCATCACGAACAAACGGACCTCTCTGCTACCAACATCATCACTAGTTCCTCTGAGCGAGTTGATCTTGCCGCGGAGAAGTCTCACAACTTTTATGGAAGTCTTCAACAACTCGTCTGGAAACTAATTAAGGGAAGGAAAACAAAGTAAGTCATAAATTAATAAAGAGCAATGAATGAAATTTTGAAATTTTTTGTTTCACTTGCTTACTTGTAATGCAACTCTGGTGAAGTTTCTGGTATGGATGAAATCTGCAGTTCGGCTAATTTCGTAAATTTCTTCGATATCCATGGGTAAGAGCGAACTTCCCTGCGCATACACGACCTTACTTTTTCCGTGCAAATGAAAGAAGACAATGAAGTTACTGGTATTTTCCCTTAGAACGTGCGGCGGAGGTGACAGCGGCGCGCTACTGTATGGTGTTCCAGTTTGGGGAGGAGGTGCGGCGATTGTGTCAGTGTTTTACTACGAGAAGCGACCGGAAAGTTGAAGGAGACGGAGGCGGAGTGGGAAAGGAGCGGCGGGTAAGTAATACATGGATGCATATATTAAATAAACAAATTTAGTACCCCTCCGTACTTAAAATAAATAAATGAGGTGTTCATCATTTTTTCCTAAAAATATCGTTTTTAGAAAATTAAAATTAGTATTAATTGGGAGTAGCGATAGAGAACAATTAACTACAAATACATTAAAAATAATAATTTTTAATTATTATAAAAATGTATCGGAAGTCATTTTTTAGGATAGAGAGTTTTTATTTTGGTAGATGGTATGGTAGATATTAGACACTTTATTTTTGTGTCGTGTGTTGGGTTGAACTCACTTCAGACATCGATATACGCAAATATAAATTATAGTTTTTAAAAAATTATAAAACTAAATTTAATTTGAATAAAACTAAATGGGCCAGTATTAACAGTTAAAGCCCCTTTTTTAGTTTTTCTACCACAATAATGGGCCAAACCAAACCTCACTTGCAAGCCCAAGGCCACCAATTTCCCTATTAATACCACCATTTCTCAAAATGTCTGTGTTCTCTCTCTCACGTCTTCTTATCTTCCCCTTTTACCTCTCCTCGTGGGAAACGACAACCGGCGGGCAATCCGACGGCTCATATCAACCGGTAACGACTCATACCTCCTTCTTTAACCGCTGCTATCTTCTTTTCCTTCTCTTCATCTTCTCTCTTGAAAAGAAAATAAAGTTTATACTTTTAGGTCTCTGAACTTTTTCTGATTTTATTCCATGGCATTTAACATATCAAGATTTTGATTAGGGTTTTGGAGCCACCAGATACTTTAATGCGAGGCTAGAATGGCGAGTCATTGCGTGCGCATAAACCCTTCCAAGCTTTACCTTTGTGTGCCACCATTATCTCATTCGCGCACTCAGGCGCCTGTTCCGTGCGTCTTACCTCTTTCCGCTTACGGTTCACGTGCAACATCTATAAAACTTCCCGTGAATGCTTCGAAGAACCTGCAATTTGCGCCATTGGTGGATCACAAAAAGCAGCGTGGAAGTGTTCTAAAATACGGGAAAGGGGCACCGGTGGTTTGTTTGCTTGGGGACAAAGACAAGACTGAAAATGGCGACGAGGTAACGGGACTTTGTAACTCAGCGTCTTATCTTCCAATTCAAAGAGCTTATTGTTTGTAATTTTGGGTAGGTGTGAGATATGGTGGTTTTCCTTGCATTTACTTTTCCTTTTGTATCTGCTTATGGATTGTTTCATATTTTAGTTTTGGTTTTTTTAGAGTTTATTGTGATTATTAGTCAAGTGAAGAAAACTGGATTATGCTAAATGACACTAATGGGTACAATTTAGTACATTTCTTATGGTCATGTAGCTTGTTTTAGCAAATTGTTACAGTCATATAGTTTGGTTTAAAAGCATCAGATATGTTGCTGATAGGATAAATAATGCCTGGAGGAAAGTTTTCTTTTGGACCTCCTGTTGACACTGATAGCGCCTGACTAGGACCTTTGTGCACCAAACCTTGTAGATTGACCAAATCTAGCCCTATAAGTTCGGTCTGAGTTCAGATTTTCTTCTTCGAATTATTACTTTTTCCGATCGTGGTTAGAATGTGAAAACCATCTATTCTGTTTCTGTTTAACTTGACATGGTGAAAGAAGGATCTAGCCAATTCCATACTGTTATAAATAATACTATATGCTAATGTAGTTCATAAGCTAACGAGTGTATTTTCATAAGAATGAAGAGATTGGGTTATTTTGCATGTATTGGTTCAGTTCTTTTCTTCTTCAATTTGGTTTTGAAGTAACAGAAGGGCATTTTTCCTTGAACATCACCAACTGTGTATAAGCATTGATTTGGATAGCTTTGTAACTCAAACAATCTTTCTCCTTTATTGGCCACTACATTCAATGCAGTGTTGTTTGAGTGAACTGGTTGTATATTCATACTTTTCCCATCTTTTCTGATACATAACAAATTTCAAAAAGAACTCTTGATTTTCTCTATTTTATCTGCACAACCTTTATCAGTTCTTCCTTGCTTTGCAACAATAGCTTATGAAGGGGGCATAAAAGAGAAACGCTGCCTAATGCAATAGGGGGGCACTTTCTGCCTCTGGCACTGGGGAGGTTTTTGTCATTAAGCAATTTTAAATGCAGTCTACAATTTTGGACAAGGCATACTATTAAGTTTTTATTTTATTATTTGTTATTATTATTATCACAGGGATCTCCATGGAAATCTTTAGAGAATGCTATGGGAAGTTTGAAGGGGAAGTCGGTAGAAGATTTGCTACGGGAGCAGATTCAAAAACAAGAATTCTTTGATGGAGGCAGTGGCAAAAATCCACCACCACGTGGTGGGGGCGGAGGGAGTGGGGATGGTTTTGGAGGATCAGAGGATGAAGGCCTTGGTGGAGTTGTTGATGAAACTGTGCAAGTGGTCTTAGCTACACTTGGCTTCATCTTTCTGGTAATAAGATATTTTTTTCCTCACTTAGCTTCATTTAGCTTGAGAACATGTTAGAAGTCTGTTTATGTAGAAGATAATGCTGCTACTAGTATCTGATGGCTGATGCCAGGATACTTTACTATTTAAATGGGAAGTAACCTGCTAACCTGCATTAGTGGGACTCACATGCCGAGAGTATCTGAGAATAAGATTAGTGGAAATCCTGTGCCAAATGTGACAAACAAACAGAAAGTAAAAAAGTTCAGCTCTGTATTGCTAGAATGGACTCTGGATGGATACAGGACCTCTGCTCCTTTTTCTCTCTTTAGCTACTTTCGTTTGCATTGTATTTAATCTGTGGGGATCAGGGATGTTTTTAGCTTTGGTGTTTACTTATACTTGCAATTAGCATTCCATTATTAACTTTCATGCTTGTACGCATATGATATGCTTTTGTGAAAGAATAAAAAGTCACATTCAAAGTGACTTTGGCAACTTCGGTTGTTTAGTAGGGTGTCTTGCCATGTTTAATTGTTTATTACTGTGTTGACTCATCTGTTTTGATGCAGTATGTTTACATCATCTGTGGTGAAGAGCTGGCTAGGCTAGCAAAAGATTACATCAAGTTTCTCTTTGGTGGAAGTAAGAGTGTTCGATTAAAGAGGGCCATGTACAAGTGGAAAGCATTTTACCAGAAGCTAAACGAAAAGAAGGAGCGTGATAAGCTGTGGTTGGAAAGAGCTATTATCAATACCCCAACTTCGTACGACAGCCCAGAAAAGTACAGGAGCACCTTCAGGTCTCATTTATCATCCAGTGGTGACGAGTAATCTGCAGCCTGTCAGGAAATTTGTCCAATCCCTGATCTTACGTGTCAAATACGGAATTGGTTGCTCCTCAGATTTGGAAAAGTGGTTTGAATTTTAGAAGTGTAGAACATTCAATGCAAGCCATGGCAGGGTTTTAGGTATCAAGATTGTTGTTTGGCTTTACAGTTTTGTACAGTATATTTGAATTATGAGACGAGGATGAGTTAGATTTATGAAACGCTAGAGCGGGTCATTATTTTAATTTTTAAGTATTTATTTATATTTATATTTTTGTTAATTGTTAATGTTTATGTTCAAATCCTTATGCATTGTGGTAAAAACTAAAAACTAAAAATGCTTTTTAATGGCTGTTTGGTTGACAACCGTTCTGCTTGCGTTCTGCGTTCTTGCGTGGGGTTTCCTTCTGGAAACCACAGTTTCTTCAATTTCGTTGGACAATTTTCTTTAGTCAATCCTTACATATTTACAATTAAACCATGTATAAAGCATGTATAAGTTAGCAGAGAATTGGCTCTTATTATTCTCGTTTTCTTCTGACGAACCACAAGAACCCTAGCTGCTTGGATCGCCGTTCTCCTCTGTTACTTGGATCTCCTCTGCTGCTTGGGTTGCCGTCCTCCTCTGCTTGGATCGTCGTTGAATCACCGAAGCCGTCCGTGGGCACCTCTTCTCCCAATCTCATCGCATAAGGCCCTCTTTTCAATCTCACTTGCTGAGTGTGTGGAATTGTTTGATCAAGCAGATAACCTCTATGAATGAGAGTGCAACTATAGAGGAAGCCAAGGATTTAGGGAACCAGAAAATATTATTGAAATTCAGTTGAATACCGTGCCTGAACAGAAAATTAAACAAGCAGTACTCCAAAGTAAGGTCAGTTTGGCATCAAATGAAAGATTACCAGCATCCATTCAGGTTACACCTCCTGTGACAGTGTACGAACCACTTAGGTCAGTATTCTATATTCAATCTTGTGGTCAAAGTTACTTTCTTGACTTTTAATTTGCTCTAATTTTCTCACCCTATTTCCTTCTCTTATACCGTTTGATTTTGTGTAGGAATGATAATGTATCTGCTGAGGGTGTAACCAACAAGAATGTTGATGAGGATTTGGTTGTCGAGGTACCTTATGCATTTCCAATATTGGTATTGTTAGTTAGTAATTTGTATTGTCATATTCATTTTCATCTACTTCTTGTGTTTTAACTTTTGGCTTTCATATTTATGTTATGCAGGCTGGCCAAAAGGGGAATCAGGCTGATATAAGCCGTCTCAAATTCATGCTGGTACCAGATTCCTGTTTTCTTCGAGTCTGCTTTTCAAGCATTTCTGAAAATATGAAGCTTTGGGTAGCGTTTGGTTGGTGGAATTAAGGAGGAAAGTGACTCGAGAATCTGAGATTCCAAGCTTTATTGCGTTTGGTTGTGATAAGGAATCACTCTCTTCTGGAATCCAACTTTCCTTGACCACCTTGACTTTCCCAAAAATGGAGGAAAGTGATTCCTTACCTAGGGGGTGGGGAGAGTGATTCCTCCTACATTTTTTTATTAAATGACATATTTGTTCAAAACTAATTATAAAAAATTAACCTAATAAAACATCTTCTTCCTTCTCTATTTTTTAAAACTTCGCCAAATTATATTAATTACACAAAAATTATAATTAATTACATCAAAATTATAATAATCACATAAAAATTACATAGTAATGATGTAAATAATAATAGGTAGAAGAAAATACGGTTAGGAACGGGAACAAATCATCCAAGAAATCCATATCCTAGACTTGCCTATTGTTGCAATTATATTTTTTTTGCATTGCTAGAACAATATGTGTCATACTTTGCTATAATTTTCAAGAACTCTAATACAAAGGTTATGTCATTTGTCATGTTCTTTAACCTGCAAAAAACCATAGTCATAAAATAAACTCATTTGATATTTTGATTGTTGAAAGATAGACAATTAAATAGAGAGAGTCTAACATGTTTAGAGGAAACTGTGTAGCACAATATATATAGAAAAGAATAATTAGACACTTAACAAGATAACAAAAAACACCTAACAAGATAACAAAAAAACACATAACAAGATAACAAAGACACAAATATAGAAAAAAGATAAAATAGTCATTTTTTTTACTTTTCTTGAGGATTCCAAGTACAAAACAAACACAATAATGTTACTTTCCCGGGAATCTTAAATCTCAACCAAACACAAAAAATTGACATTCCCCTCAATTACTCTCCCGGGTATCAATCTCCCGGGAGAGTGATTCCAAGAAGAAAAGTAGCATTCCGTGAACCAAACGCTACCTTGGTGTGTAGACTAACTCATGTTTCCTGTCTGTTTAGCATCAGAAGGAGTTGGAATTGTCCCCGTTAAAGGAACAAATTGAGAAGGAGAAGGTATATACCTAGCGAGGGCTTGTCCTTTGCCAGGCTCCGGGTGTTCAAGTTGTTCTTTCTATTCTGCTATTATTACCTAGATTGTAAGTTAAATGCGTCACATTGCATCATAGCTCTTAGACGTGAACATCTTTTGCTTTCTTCACTGTATAGAGAATTTGATAACCACAAAATTATTGCAGACCGATGCCTTGCCTAGTGGATGATTGATTTACTGTTGTTTTATAAATATATGGTTTAAATGGAATGGTGCTCATTCATCCTTGCTTCCATGCATAGCCTAATCAGTATAAACAGGGAAATGGTAAGGATACATGACTGTACTCTGCCATATAATGGAAAGTGAGGTTGAGCAAATTGGTTCCAAGTTCTGGCATTTTTATGGTTTCAGAAAACAAGCTTTTGACTAGCTAGACGATTCTAGCATAGTTTTCTGCCTAATGTTTACTTAGTTTTTTTTATGAACGAAGTTCGTAACTCAATAGTCAATAGTTTAATGACAAATGGACAGTATAATTAATATATTTATGGGCTTTAAGTGGTAGTGAGTATCAATTTTATATTTTATTAATAAGAAATTTTCTTGTTTGTATAAAAACAAGTGTGGTGATTAATATTATAAAAGGAAGTTCATCTCCTTCATTTCATGAGACGTTCATTTGTTTATTTAAAATATAAATATTATTTTACATTAGTATGTGGCAATAATTATTTTTAAAAAAAATCTATTTTCTTATTGAAATTAATTATTTATTCATGTTAAATTAGTTTATAAAAAAATTTATTTAAACTGAAATTGTATTTAAATATTTATATTGTCATTTTACATTTGAACCATAATTTTAAGTTTTAAGTGTAGTTTTAACCAAACAGTTTTTTTCTCAATAAGCACTTTTGAAAATTATTTATCAAGTAGCTTATTGTGTTGTCTAAATTTTATACATAATACTTTTACTCACAGCAAAATTAGTTTTAACCACAATATCAAATAAGGTTTTCATAAAAATAAAGTACAAATGTTAAAATACGTAGATGGTCAATTGATTGTGAGTTGTTCTAGTTTAACTATATAAAGATCTTAGGTTCGAGTTTTTGATATGCAACTGTGTTAAAACTTGTGAGAAAGAGATTTATAGTCCTTCAAGTCTTGCTCGACTCAACGGTGGAATTTTATTTTTTCCAATTATTTATGACATTAAGACATCAATGAAATGGGGTTTATTAGGTTTTATTATTCCACAGACAAAATATTCTAAAATTCTAATGAAATATGTTGTATTACAGGCAGGTGATAGAATCTAATTTAATTTTTCGACCAATACAACTCGAACAAAGTGGAAAACTTGAAAAATATAGATCAATCAACATGATCAGAGCAAGACGTTAAAACCCATATCAGCAGAACAATCAAAAACCTTAATTACAATCGGCAAATAAGAAATTAAGCTCAGCCGTTTGAGGAAAAAGAAGAAGAAATTAAAAGAGACCAGATTGCTACGATTGAGGGGATAATAAAGCTTTTCTTTTGTCCGACTTGATAAACAATAATAGGCCTAGAGGGGGGTGAATAGGCACTTCAAAAATTCTGCACACAAGAGAAGAGAGAATAGCAAACACAAGATGTATAGTGGTTCCAATTCACAACCGAATTGTACTCCACTACCTAAGAGTCCTCCTCTTAGGATTTTCGAATGCAAACCTTTGCTATTCACTTGAGCTTTTACGGGTTCAGCTCACAACCTTACAATTGGTTTTCCGGGGCTCACCAACAACCTTACAAGTAGTTTTTCACGGGCTAAACTACAACCTATAGTTTTTCAAGGCACAACTATAACCTATGGTTTTTCAAGGGCTCAACCACCAACCTAAGTTCTCTTTCAATGGGATGAGAACACTACCCTTAACCCAAAAGTGTTAGGTACACTTTTCAAACCTTAACAAAGATATTATCTCAAAATGCAACAAACAATTGGTGTACACAAAATGAATAATTGTATGATTAAATTCAACACCAATAAATGAACAAATTACCTCAAGAAGAAAGCTTGAACGAACTCACAAAATGACACAAGTGAAGAATGAAATCTTTGAAGATAGCTTGTGTAAGAGAATTTCAGATTTTGGGAGTTTGTAAATGATGATTTGTGTATAAGAGCTTTCTTGTTGTTTCTTGTTGTTCTACTGCTTGTCTAACTCATCTAGGATGAGTATAAATACTCTTTGATGGATGGATGATCAGACAAGAGAGCATGGAGTCAAAAGGAGCCGTTTTTAGTGGACAAAATGACTGTTGAGAAACTAGCCGTTGGGCAAAACGCTATGGCGTTTTGAATAACGCTATAGCGTTTTGCTACTGAAGTTGGCGTTTTAAGCCTGACGAAAATGCAAAAAACCTTTCTGAAATTCATTTTCGCTAAAAACCTTTTGACTCAAAAACTCTTGAGGTATTCATGAACATTAATCAAGTGTTAAATTGAATCATACTTACATGATTAGAGTTCTAATGTACACTTGATCTTCTAGCTTGTGATATCTTGATTTGTTGCTTCTCTTCTTATTTGCTTGATCACAAACTACACACACTTTAACTTCAAATTGCATTAGTAATACTAATTAGTTTGTGTGTCTAAAATCATCAAAACAAAGAGTAAGTTGCCCTTGGGCTAACAATCTCCCCCTTTTTGATGATGACAACCACAAATTAATTTCAAAAAGATATTAAGCAAGCAATTGAAATTAGAGTAAAATGGAGTGATCTTACAACTCCTATCTTTGCCAATTTGAATGCTCCCCCTGCATAAAACGTTAGTGCACAAAGAGCTACCAATAAAATGCATTAGTACAAATAGAGCATGGCAAAAGATTTTAAAGTTTTGCTCCCCCTTAAACTTACATTTCCCCCTAAACATATTCTCCCCCTCAACTTATTCTCCCCCTTTGTCATTAGCAAAAAGGTTAAATAAATCAAAGAAGGCCAACTAGATTATACAAGGAGTAATAAAGGAGCAAGCAAAGATCAAATGCAACTCACCAAAAATGATTATCCAATCAAAAATTGAAATAGAGAGATGATAACCGAAAGCTTACTCAAATGGATTAAAAAAAATGATCATTAAAGGATGAAACAATAATTGAACTCATTTACAATGCATTCCTCTAATGGTCAACCAAATCAACAAATGTAGCAAAACATCATACCAAATATTTCTAAAATATTTAACACATGAATTGCATAGCTCATTAAGCACAATTTATGGCAAGTTAAAGCATATATGATTATGGATTTTAATTACTAACACAATCATTTAAATCAAGTCAAGCATCAATAATTAATCTCAAAAGCATAATTTAAAGAGAGGAGTTTTTAGGAATACCGGTTGCGATTACTCAATATATATCATATGCCATTCCGCGAAAATGGCTTCCATATGTGCAACCGGGGCAATCATCAAAATTAAGGCCTACTTGTTGGTTTACCCTTGGGCTACCAATCAAGCAAAATTTCTACAAAACAATTCTTTCTAAACAAATTCATGAGATAACTATTAACACAAGAAATAATTATGATCAATATTGGAAATTTAAATCAATCAAATATATTAAGTATCATTGCCAAAAATACCAAAAGGGTGAGCTTCGATTCATCACCCAACCTTGTGCCACGAATACCCTAAATATCTTTCATTATTCTTCAAGGGGTTTCCGGCACACCTACAAGACAAATCATTTCAACTTTGGTACCCAAACACCTTTGGGTCCTTCCATGTTAGCACGTGTACCCTTTGGTACCCAAATTTGTTTCCATCCAACAAATCCTCTACGAGTGTAGCAAAAATAAGATAGATGACCAAATTTTTTGCAATAGCTACATTTATAAATCGGTTTAGCATGTGAGGATTTGTGAACAACATTAGAGGATTTATCATGCCATTTTGATGAACTACCATGGCTATAAGATGAACTAGCATGCTTGTTAGAAGAGTTTGATTTAACAAAAGTGGTTTTACCATTGTTCATGCTTGTGGAGGGTTTAAAACCAATGTCATGCATATTTCCAAGAATCTTTTGATCATTCATGCATTGATAATGGCTATGATTGCTTTGCACATATTTTGCTAATGTGTTCTCAAGAGTTTTAACCTTTTCTTCTAAAATTAAAATTTCTTTAGAAGAATACTTACAAAGCTCACATTTCCCATTTTCCTCTTTAAGCTTACCACAAGCAATATCAAGCAATTTATTCTTATTTGTTAACTCTTTGTTTAGCTCTTCTAGTTTACTCATATCATTTTTAAGGCTTTCTAGTTCCTTAACAAGATTAGCATTTTTCTTAGAAACATTCTTAAAATGTTCAGCAAGTTCATAAAAGTCTTCTTGCAAAGAATCATAATCACGTTCATCAATAGAAGAGTTGCAAGAACTTACCTCATCATCACTTTGAGCCATAAGGCACAAGTTTGCTACTTCATCTCCGGATGAGGAATCCAAAGGATTACTACATGAAGTTTCATTCTCATCACTCCATGTGGAAGTTGCTTTAAATGCTCTCCTATGATGTTTCCTTCCATCCTTCTTGTTCCTTGAGCTGTGTTTCTCATATCTCTTCTTCTTTTCAAGTCTAGGACATTCACTCTTAATATGTCCTGGTTTGTCACACTCAAAGCACACAACATCATCATAAGAATTGAACTTAGAATGGTTAGAAGACTCACCTTGATATCTATTCTTCTTTGGATTAGTTTTCCACCGATTTTGGAGTTTTCTTGTGAAGAACGCACGAGTTTCCTCATCTTCTTCAATGAGCTTGCTTGCAAGAGCAATACTCTTCTTTTCCTTTGTGTTTGCCTCTTCTTCGTTATACAAACCCAACTCATGCTCAAAAGCGGTGAGAGAGCTTACAAGTTGAGTGTAAGATGGCTTCACTTCCTTTTGCTTGATGGTGGTTTTGATTGCTACCCACTTGCTTGGTAGAATGCTTAGAAGTTTTCTCACCATCTCCGAATCACTTTGAGTCAATCCGAGATTATCCATGGCACTACACAAATTTTGCAATCTTGTGCTGAGATCATAGATAGACTCCCCTTGCATCATCTTGAACAATTCATATTCAGTTTTGAGCTGGTCCAAACGGAGATCACGAACTTGAGCAGTGCCCTCATGCGCCATCTCCAAAGTTTCCCAAATTTGTTTTGCTGTTTTGCAAGAGCTGATGCGATTGAACTCACCAAAAGAAATGGAAACTTGAAGAGCATACATGGCTTTCCCTTCCATGGTTTTCCTTGTCCTTTGTGCATTAGTCCACCTCTCAAAATCAAGAATCCTTGTGGTTCCATCCGTTCCGGCTGGTTCAGTTGGAGCCATAAAACCTTTCTCCACACAATCCCACATTTCACAATTGATGGAAATAAGGAAAGATTTCATCTTGATCTTCCAATGAAGATAATTGTTGCCATCAAGGTAAGGTGGATGATTGAATGCTCCTCTATCTTGAGTGCTGGAAATTCCTCCTCTATCCATTTGAATCTTTCACTTGAGGTTGTTAGACCCTATTCCAAGTGACCTTGCTCCGCTACCAATTGATAAACAATAATAGGCCTAGAGGGGGGGGGTGAATAGGCACTTCAAAAATTCTGCACACAAGAGAAGAGAGAATAGCAAACACAAGATGTATAGTGGTTCCAATTCACAACCGAATTGTACTCCACTACCTAAGAGTCCTCCTCTTAGGATTTTCGAATGCAAACCTTTGCTATTCACTTGAGCTTTTACGGGTTCAGCTCACAACCTTACAATTGGTTTTCCGGGGCTCACCAACAACCTTACAAGTAGTTTTTCACGGGCTAAACTACAACCTATAGTTTTTCAAGGCACAACTATAACCTATGGTTTTTCAAGGGCTCAACCACCAACCTAAGTTCTCTTTCAATGGGATGAGAACACTACCCTTAACCCAAAAGTGTTAGGTACACTTTTCAAACCTTAACAAAGATATTATCTCAAAATGCAACAAACAATTGGTGTACACAAAATGAATAATTGTATGATTAAATTCAACACCAATAAATGAACAAATTACCTCAAGAAGAAAGCTTGAACGAACTCACAAAATGACACAAGTGAAGAATGAAATCTTTGAAGATAGCTTGTGTAAGAGAATTTCAGATTTTGGGAGTTTGTAAATGATGATTTGTGTATAAGAGCTTTCTTGTTGTTTCTTGTTGTTCTACTACTTGTCTAACTCATCTAGGATGAGTATAAATACTCTTTGATGGATGGATGATCAGGCAAGAGAGTATGGAGTCAAAAGGAGCCGTTTTTAGTGGACAAAATGACTGTTGAGAAACTAGCCGTTGGGCAAAACGCTATGGCGTTTTGAATAACGCTATAGCGTTTTGCTACTGAAGTTATTTCGTAACTTCAGAGGCAAAACGCCATAGCGTTTTGAGAAACGCTATGGCGTTTTAAAAACGCTATAGCGTTTTCACAAACGCTATGGCGTTTTAAGCCTGACGAAAATGCAAAAAACATTTCCGAAATTCATTTTCGCTAAAAATCTTTTGACTCAAAAACTCTTGAGGTATTCATGAACATTAATCAAGTGTTAAATTGAATCATACTTACATGATTAGAGTTCTAATGTACACTTGATCTTCTAGCTTGTGATATCTTGATTTGTTGCTTCTCTTCTTATTTGCTTGATCACAAACTACACACACTTTAACTTCAAATTGCATTAGTAATACTAATTAGTTTGTGTGTCTAAAATCATCAAAACAAAGAGTAAGTTGCCCTTGGGCTAACACGACTACGGTAGCATTACATTGGAAACACGTGGCGAGTGCAGCGTTAGAAGGTTCGAAACGGTCCTACTAGATTTCACACCCAGCAGCCAGGGGAGTAAAACTTGGGTAGATCATGATCTACCTACATTATGATGTACCATGATGACACGTGTCCAAAAGTGTCAAGAATAGTGATATTCTAGCACTATTTGGGGCACGTGTCATCATCTTAGATCATGATATAGGTAGATCATGATCTATCCAAGTTTTTTCTGCAGCCAGGGCACACCGCGCATGCTTTCGCTAAGGCATGCAAACGACCTGTCGTCTGGACGATAATATTTTTTGAATGAGCCACACGTCTTGGGGCGATTATGTCCGAACTGAAATGGTTTCCTACCAGGAAGAAGGGTATGAAAGGCAAGATATCCCTTTTCCTTAGGGAAAAAATCAACTAATGATAGAAGAATCCATCACAACAACAAAAAAAATAAGATACTAGAGATACTAGCAGTTTAAAATTTATACACATGAACCTGATATTGACAAAAATATTCATAAAAAACAAGAAATCAAAAAATAGATTGAGAGAATATTTTTTTTCTAAAAAAGGTGTCAAGTTAATGATATAAATAGGACAACTTCATAGCAAACATATATACCTCCTCCTCATCTGCTTAAGTGATTAGAAACATTATTATTTTATAGGTCGAGAGAGAGATAATTAATTTAATTAAGTAAGGATGAAGATGAATATTAATGGTGTAATTAGCATGGGATTAGTGCTGATGATGATGCTTCTTTTGTCACCAGAATTCGCTAATGCAGATTATGAACAATGCCAGCAATGCCTCAAAGGTTGCGGGGAATCCCCAGAATGCGCTATAGAATGCAGTAGCTTGTGCAACGGCAGTCTTTCTTCCGTGGATGACGTCATGACCGCGAAATCAAACGTCGCCAGCTCCAAATCGTCAGCAGCTGAGTGCCACCAATGCTTTCAGAGTTGCCCGGGTTCTCCTCAAGAGTGCGCTGTGATGTGCGCTAAGTTATGCGGCGGACGACATCGCTCCATCGTGCAAAATTAGACGATGTCGCTAGCTCCAAATCCAAGCACAAACACAAATGTATTAATACTAATAATATGGTACTTAAAAAAGGGGAATTTATTAATATAATATATAATAATTTTTCCTCCTCCAGTTAGTATGTGAAACCATCCAATATCTTTTTATCAAAATAATTTACAAGAACTTGCTCTACTTGTTTTGTTTTGTTATTTTGTTTGTGGGAAATCCGGATAAAATTTTAATAATACTAAAACTTATCATTTTAATACGGGTCATTAGAGGCACCACTCCCCAAACTATTATTGTCTAGCAAATAGGCTCCTCAATAAATTTTTACTAGATTCAGCTCTCATAATTATTTTTCCGTTGTAAAGAGACTTCTTTGTTAGTTTTCCCATCCAAAACTCTAACATATTTGCTTTAATCATTTTTTTTAATCCCTCCAAAAAAATTATACTCCAAAATAAAATTAATTTTTTTTCAAAAAGAACAAAAAAAAAATCCATAAAAATAAAATTATATAATTTTCTTCAAAAATAAAAAGATGAATTAAAATTATAAAAAGTACTAACTTTTTGTTGAAAAAATCGAAATAAAAGGAAAAAGTAAAAGCATCGTTGTTAATTTCATATTTTTTGAATTTTTATTTTATTTTTTATGACTTTTTAAAACATTGTTTACCTTTAAATTTTAATTATGGATTTATTTTTCTTCTGATTTTTCAATTTTAAAAAATTATTTTCCTATTTTTTCAATTTTTAAAAATAAAAAAGAATTAAAAAAATATGGTAAAAGAAAATACATTAAGGTTTTTTATGGAAAACTAAACAGAAGGGAATCTTTGCAATGAAAAAACAATTAGAAAAGCTGAATCCAACAAAAAATTATTGAGGGTGCCTATTTATCATATGATAATAGTTTAGAGGGTGACGACCCTTTTAATATTTAAAAAAATGGTCAAAAGATATAAGAATGACTAGATTAATAAAATTATCAAGAACAGTTTAAAAATGATTTTTTATTCATTTCGTAGCATCATATTTAAAAAAACATGGATGATAGCAAGGAGTAATTATATAGTATACCCAATGTATCATGTCACTCTGTTCATCCACTCACATAAGCCAATAAGACAGCTACACGTTAGAGTTGGTGGTTACAGATTATGAAGTTTTAAATTTTGAATATTAAAAATACTATAAGTAGTAATGGGAAAAACTCTAAAGAAATTTATGCATATATAACTACCTTTTTAGTTTGAGTGCACGCTTAATTAGAAAAACAAGTGCAAGATGTAATTTACCCGTATCAGCGGAACAACCGAAAATCTTAATTACAATCGGCAAAAAAGAAATTAACCTCAGCTGTTTGAAAAAAAAAAGGAGAGGAGGGCTAAAACGAAGAAGAAATTAAAAGAGAACAGATTGCTACGATCGAGGAAGAGTTATAAGGAACCTGAGCTTTCTGTCATGACGTGCTCATGTGACGTTCTCCTAAATTTTAGGAGATATTAAAGTTCCGTTTACCTGGGAAGTTTTTTTGAAACAAATTCTAATTTTTAGATAATTGATTTTTTTTTTTAAATGTGTTTACATTGAGTAGTTTCTCATTCAGAAAATGAAAATGGAAAATTTTTATTTCAAAATTAAGCAAGAAAACTGGAGATGTCCACGATTGTCTTTTCCATTTTTTAAAATTTTTCGCGTTTCCACTTGGAGATTTTAATGAAATTTTGTTAAACCCCAAATTGCCCTCTTCTCCTCACTCACGCTGCCCTTCTTCTTCTTCTCCTCTTCGTCATCACTCTCCGCTTCTTTGCCCGGCTTTGGAGGATGAGGAAAGGGAAGGGAAGCCGTCGGATTGGGTTGTTGAGGAGGCGGCATCGGTGGTGGTGGTGGCGTATTGGTCTCGTGCCGACGACGCGGAGAGGGGAAGCTCTTTCTTTCCTTTCTTCTGTTTTTTTTATTAATTGTTTGGTTATTTTTCTGATTAATTTCTGGGTTAAGTTCGTGTTCAATTTGTGGCTGTTTTTCTGATTAATTTCTAGGTTAAGTTCGTGTTCAATTTCTGGTTGTTCTTGGGTTCAATTTGCTGCTATTTTTCTGATTAATTTCGGGTTCAATTTATGGCTGTTTTCGTGTTCAATTTGTGGTTGTTTTTCTGACTAATTTTTGGATTAATTGTGGCTGGATTTTTGCTTAAGTTTGTAGCTGTTTTTCTGCTTGATTTTCTGTCCAATTAATTACTTGTTCACGAATGAATTCAGCCATTCGACCTTGATTTCTTCCCTGATTTCAATTGATTGCTCTTGATTGAATTTCAAAATCATCAACTGTTGCCAAAGGAAGAAGACGAAGTTGAGGAAAGAATGGAGTCGGGTTGGTCATGGGTCGGGACTATTCTGATCCAACCGGAGAAAGAAGGAAGGAGAAATTTTAGAAATTAGTACGAAGTCAACACGTTTTTCAGTTTTTAAAATTTAGAAATTTTTACAATACATTTTACAGTTTTCTATTATAAAAGAAAAACTGATTTTTTTAGAAAACTGGAAGTTTTTCAAACTGAGATTTCTCCCAGGTAAACGCAGCCTAAAGATTTTTCTCTTGTCCGATTACGGTAGCATTACATTGGAAACACGTGGCAAGGGCAGCGTCAGGCTCAGGAGGTTGGAAATGGGCCTACTAGATTTCACACCCAGCAGCCAGGGCACACCGCACATGCTTTTGCTAAGGCATGCAAACGACCTGTCGTCTGGACGGTAATATTTTTTGAGTGAGCCACACGTCTTGGGGCGATTATGTCCGAACTGAAATAGTTTCCCACCAGGAAGAAGGGTATGAAAGGGAAGATATCCCTTTTCCTTAGGGAAAAAAATCAACCAATGATAGAAGAATCCTATCACAGCAACAAAAAAAAAAGATACTAGAGATACTAGCACTTTAAAATTTATACACATGAACCTGATATTGACAAAAATATCCATAAAAAACAAGAAATCAAAAAATAGATTGAGAGAATATTTTTATTCTAAAAAAGTGTCAAGTTAATGTATATAAATAGGACAACTTCATAGCAAACACATACACCTCCTCCGATTAAAAATATTATTATTTAATTAAGTAAGGATGAAGATGAATATTAATGGTGTAATTAGCATGGGATTAGTGCTGATGATTATGCTTCTTTTGTCATCAGAATTCGCTAATGCAGATAATGAACAATGCCAGCAATGCTTCAAAGAATGCGGGGGAATCCCAGAATGCGCTCTAGGATGCAGTAGATTGTGTGACGGCAGTCTTTCTTCCGCGGATGACGTCATGACTGCGAAATCAAACGTCGCCAGCTCCAAATCGTTAGCATCTGAGTGCCAGCAGCCATGCCTTCAGAGTTGTCCGGGTTCTCCTCACGAGTGCGCTGTGGTGTGCGCTAAGTTATGCGGCGGACGACATTGCTCCATCGTGCGACATTAGACGATGTCGCTAGCTCCAAATCCAAGCACAAACACAAATGTATTAATGCTAATAATATGGTACTTAATAAAGGGGAATTTATTAATATAATATATAATAATTTTTTCTCCTCCAGTTAGTGTGTGAAACCATCCAATATCTTTTTATCAAAATAATTCACAAGAACTTGCTCTACTTGTTTTGTTTTGTTATTTTGTTTGTGGGAAATCCGGATAAAATTTTAATAATACTAAAACTTATCATTTTAATACGGGTCATTAGAGTCACCACTCCCTATTATCGTCTGACAAATAGGTCTCTCAATAAATTTTTACTAAATTCAGCTCTCCTAACTATTTTTCCGTTGCAAAGAGACTTCTTTATTAGTTTTCCCATCTAAAACTCTAACATATTTGCTTTAACCATTTTTTTTAATCCGTTAAAAAAATTTATACTCCAAAATAAAATTAATTTTTTTTTCAAAAAGAACAAAAATAAAATTATACAATTTTCTTAAAAAATATAAAAGATGAATTAAAATTATAAAAAGTACTAACTTTTTGTTGAAAAAATGGAAATAAAAGAAAAAAGTAAAAGCATTTAATTTCATATTTTTTTATTTTTTATGACTTTTTAAAACATTTATTACTTTTAAATTTTAATTATGGATTTATTTTTTCTTCTGATTTTTTAATTTTAAAAAATTATTTTCCTATTTTTTTCAATTTTTAAAAATAAAAAAGAATTAATAAAATATGGTAAAATAAATACGTTAAGGTTTTTTTATGAAAAACTCAACAGAAGGGCATCTTTGCAATGAAAAAATATTTAGGGGAGCTGAATCCAATAAAAAATTATTGAAGGGGCCTATTTATCATATGATAATAGTTTAGGTGGTGACTATACTAACAACCCTTTTAATATTGAAAAAAATTGTCAAAAGATATAAGAATGACTAGATTAACAAAATTATCAAGAACAGTTTAAAAATAATTTTTTTATTCATTTCGTAGCATCATATTTAAAAAAAACATGGATGAGAGCAAATAGTAATTATACAGTACACTCGATGTATCATATCACTCTATTCATCCACTCACATAAGCCAATAAGACAGCTACACGTTAGAATTGGTAGTTACAGATTATGAAGTTTTAAATTTTGAATTTTGAAAATAATATAAATTTAAGTAGTGATTGGAAAAACTCCAAAGAAATTTATGCATATATAACCACCTTTTTAATTTAAGTGCACATCTAATTAAAATAGCAAGTATGACATGTAGTTTACCCGTATCAGCGGAACAACCCAAAATCTTAATTACAATTGGCAAAAAAGAAATTAAGCTCAGCTGTTTGAAAAAAAAAAGGAGAGGAGGGCTAAAAAGAAGAAATTAAAAGAGAACAGATTGCCACGATCGAGGAAGAGTTATAAGGAACCTGACCTTTCTGTCGTGACATTCTTGTAAATTTTAGGGGATATTAAGGTTGCCTTTACCTGAGAGGTTTTTTGGAAAAAACTTCTAATTTTTTTAAAATTGAATTTTTTTTGAAAAATGTGTTTACATTGATTAGTTTGTCATTCAGAAAATAAAAATAGAAAATCTTTCTTTGAAAATTGAAAAAAAAAAACTGGAGATGTCCAAAATTGTGTTTCCATTTTTCTAAATTTGTCGCGTTTCCAATTGGAGACTTTAATGAAATTTTGTTAAACCCCAAATTGCCCTCTTCTCCTCACTCACGCTGCCCTTCTGCTTCTTCTCCTCTTCGTCATCACTCTCCGCTTCTTTGCCCGGCTTTGGAGGATGAGGAAAGGAAAGGGAAGCCGTCAGATTGGGTTGTTGAGGAGGCGGCATCGGTGGTGGTGGTTGTGGTGGCGTATCGGTCTCGTGCCGACGACGCGGAGAGGGGAAGCTCTTTCTTTCCTTTCTTCTGTTTTTTTATTAATTGTTTGGTTGTTTTTCTGATTAATTTCTGGGTTAAGTTCGTGTTCATGGCTGTTTTTCTAATTAATTTCTGGGTTAATTTCGGGTTCAATTTATGGCTGTTTGCGTGTTCAATTTGTGGCTGTTTTTCTGACTAATTTTTGGATTAATTGTGGCTGGATTTTTGCTTAAGTTTGTAGCTGTTTTTCTGCTTGATTTGCTGCCCAATTAATTACTTGTTCGCGAATGAATTCAGCCATTCGACCTTGATTTCTTCCCTGATTTCAATTGATTGCTCTTGATTGAATTTCAAAATCATCAACTGCTGGCAAAGGAAGAAGACGAAGTTGAGGAAAGAAGGGAGTCGGGTTGGTCATGGGCCGGAACTGTTCCTGGCCCAGCTGGTCATGGGCCGCGACTGTTCTGACCCAACTGGAGAAAGAAGGAAGGAGAAAATTTGAAAATTAGTACGAAGTAAACATGTTTTTCAGTTTTTAAAATTTAAAATTTTTTACATAAACACATTTTTCAGTTTTTTATTACAAAAGAAAAACAGAGATTTTTAGAAAACTGCAAATTTTTCAAACTGAGATTTCTCCCTGTAAACGCAGCCTAAGGCTTTTTCTCTTGTCTGATTACGGTAGCATTACATTGGAAACACGTGGCAAGGGCAGCGTCAGGACGTTAGAAATGGGCCTACCAGATTTCACACCCAGCAGCCAGGGCACATCGCACATGCTTTTGCTAAGGCATACAAACGACCTGTCGTCTGGACGGTAATATATTTTTGTGAACCACCATCTTGAGAAGATCATGTCCGAACTGAACCAGTCTCCTACCGGGAAGAAGGGGTAAGAAAGGGAAGATATATTTATTTTTTTGGAAAAAAATCATGGAAGAATCCATCACAAAACAGGAAAGAACACTAAAGATATTAGTAATTTAAAATTTATACACATGAACCAACCTGATATAGACAAAAATATTCATAAAAAAAAATAAATCAAAAAATAGAATGAGAGAATATTTTTTTTTTCTAAAAAAAGTGTCAAGTTAATGTATATAAATAGGACAACTTCATAGGCTCCTCCTCATTTTCTTAAGTGATTAGAAACATTATTATTTAATAGGTCGAGAGAGAGAATTAATTTAATTGAGTAAGGATGAAGATGAATATTAATGGTGTAATTAGCATGGGATTAGTGTTCATGATTATGCTTCTTTTGTCATCAGAATTCGGTAATGCAGATTATGATCAATGCGAGAAATGCCTCAGAGGTTGCGGGATAACCCTAGAATGCATTGATGAATGCAGTAGCTTGTGCGACGGCAGTCTTTCTTCCGTGGATGGCGTCATGACTGCGAAATCAAATGTCGCCAGCTCCAAATCCCTCACTTGAGTGTCAGCAATGCCTTCACAGTTGTGCGCTAAGTTCTCCTAAACAGTGCTTTGCGTTGTGCGCTAAGGTTTGCGGCGTACGACGTCGTTTTGTTGTGCGAGATTAGACGATGTCGCTAGCTCCAAATCCAAGCAAACACAAATATATTAATACTAATAATATGGTACTTAATAAAGGGGAGTTTATTAATATAATATATAATAATTTTTTCCTCCTCTATAGTTATTAATACCAATATCTTTTTTTGTCAAAATAATTCACAAGAACTTGCTCTTCTTCTTTTGTTTTGTTATTTTGTTTGCAATTTAGCCACCAACTTTTATTTTTGACAATCGTGCCACCACTAGAGCTGTCAAAACGGGTCTGCGGGTCGGACCCGACCCGAGACCCGACAGACCCGGCAAAAAATGGGCCGGGACTGATCCCGACCCGGATTTAATATGGGTCCAATTTTTGGACCCGGTCCCGGCCCGCTCGGGTCCGGGTCTAGACCCGGCCCAACCCGTTTTTTTGAATTTTTAAAAAAAAATTAAATTTGATCCTTTTTAATTATCAGTTATCAATTAGGTCCTCCTTCTTTCGTAATCATCAATTTCCAATTAGGTCCTTTCGTTAAAATTTAAACTAATGTTTATTTAGTTAATTAATTACTATAAATTAAAATTATTTCAACTTAAATATCAGAATAACGATTAGTTCAACAAAATAATATGCAAGTCGAAAATAAAATACTAATCCAATCTTCATAGTTCAACAAGCCACAACAAATACTAAATTGTAACATATTAGTACAAAATGAGTAAAAGAACTCTCAATTCTCTCCCATGTCTCCATCTTCAACCTCTAATTCCAATACATTTGTGCAAAGATCATCGAACTCATTGTTCACTTCTGCACGAGCATAGCACAAACACAAATAAATAAAAATTGAGTAAGACTTAAAGTCTTAAACATATAATAACAAGCATTTCTGCTCTACTGATGCAACTCTACTGATCAAAAGAAAAAAAAAGAAAAGAAGAAACAAGCATTTCTGCATTTCTGCAGGATCAACATTTAGCATTTGGCATAACAACAACATTGATAATAAGTAAGAATAAAGGAGACGAAAAAAATTAATAATAGCTAAATTAATAATAGCTAAAACAGGCATAGAAAAAAAAAAAGAAACAGGCATTTAGCATTTCTGCTCTACTGATCAAAAGAAACAGGCATAAATAAATTCAGAGAAAATATAAAATCTTTTGGCGCATAAATAAAAGGCAAAAACCATGCCAACTAACCCATATATATCCCCTCACTGAGCATCTGGTTTCCACCTAAACCGCATGCCACATATCATACAATTAAGCAAAAAAAACTGAAAGATAAAAAGGTAAAAGAGATTTCTAGCAAAGCATAAGACGAAAATATTATTTTGGAGAAACCTGAGAGACTGTCTTTGATGGCTGCTGCTCCCGGTCAAGGAATGATGAGCGTAAACGACGCGCAGAAAAAGGAAGAACGAAGAAGAGAACGAAAATAGGTGTGGTGGCCGGCGGTGGGTGCGGGTAGTGCTGGTTATTATGCGCCGAGAGTGGAGGGTGAGAGTGAGAATGGCTAGAGGAAGAAGAGAAAGATGAGGTACGGCTGCGGGTGGGTTAGAAAATAGGATTAGAAATTAGGGTTTTTTTTTTAAGGGTGGGTAATGGTCGGGTCTCGGGTCAGACCCGTCCGACCCGAAAATTTTCGGGCCGAGACCATACCCGGACCCGACTCAAAACAAGACTAAAAATGGGACCCGGACCCGGCCCGTCGGGCCGGGTTCGGGCCGGATCCGCGAGTCTCCGGGTCTGATTGACAGCTCTAGCCACCACCATATTCTAAAATGGGGTTTATTGGGTTTTATTATTCCACAGACAAAATATTCTAAAATTCTAATGAAATATGTTGTACTACAGGCAGGTGATAGAATCTAGTTTAATTTTTCGACCAATACAACTTGAACAAAGTGGAAAATAAAATCTTGAAAAAAATAGATCAATCACCATGATCAGAGCAAGACGCTAAAACCCATATCAGCAGAACAATCAAAAACCTTAATTACAATCGGCAACTAAGAAATTAAACTCAGCCGTTTGAGGAAAAAGAAGAAGAAATTAAAAGAGACAAAGCTTTTCTTTTGTCCGATTACGGTAGCATTACATTGGAAACACGTGGCGAGTGCAGCGTCAGAAGGTTGGAAACAGTCCTACTTAGAGGTGTCCACCGAAATACCGTACCAAAATACCATCCGAACCGAACTGAAATAATACAAATTCAGACGGTATTTTTCCGATTGAATTTACTGTTCGGTAATTCGGTACGGTACCAAACTAATTTTTAGTACGGTACGGTATAGATTTTGGTAGGTTCGGTATTTACCTACCGTACCGATTTACAAGCATTTCTAATTTACATTAGGATAGGGTTTATTCCATTTCTATTCTCCTTTACCCCCCTCGCCTCATCAGCGCCGCTCAGCCTTCTCTCACCCTCTTAGCCTCTCTTTCACCGTCGTCGTTCACCCTCACGCCTCTCACCATCGATTCTCAGCCTCGACTCTCACCCTCTCGACCTCTCCTTCACCATCGCCGCTCACCGTTGCAATATAAACAACTCTCATCAATCCCGTTCCAAAAATTCTCTACATCAAATCCAACTCTTGGCCTCTCTTCTTTCGTCTCGGCAGAGATTCAAATACCCATCATCAAGCCACTTATGCTTTCATTTCTGGTTCTATTCACGACTGTCACGACTCACCCCTACATGTGAGTTTTTTCCTCTCTTTAGATTGCTATTATTTCAACTTTTCTCGCTCTTGTTGTTCAATTGACTGTGTTGCTCATATACCTTTTTTTTCCTTTCTCCACAATGAATGGTAGTCATTGGTGCCCATATGCTTTCATTAACAATCAACAAAGTAGTTGGACTTTCAAGTTTATGAAGCTCAAATGTAGCTCCTAGGTTGTATTTCTTGCTTTTTTGCTGGATTCTTGACGGATCAAGACTATTATTCCTAGTAATGGTGAGTTTCGATTGAAAGAAGTAAAGAATGCTTGCCTATGTCAATGCTTATCCTAGTGTGTAACATCCAATTTTGGGCAATTCACGAGTGACAACTGCTATGGAATGTGTATGCACAAGCATTTTTAGTGAAGCTTTTGGTTTCAGTTGTTTATGACATTTGAATGTCCATGTTTTAGATTGAAATCGTTTCTTTCAGATGCCCTGATTCCTGAATGCCCGTTCAAGAATGAAGTTGTTTAATTACTGGAGTGCCCAACTTTTTAAAATTTAGTTGTCGGTTGCATGAATATGTTCCTGCTAACACCTGTGACTCTTTTATTTAGGTTTATGTATATCTAGAAGAAATGTTCCCTTTATGTGATGTAGGTTTTGGATAGGGGGGAGGATAGAACTTCTGATGGACAAGACTGAAAACCTGCATCAACAGGTTGATCGTATTCTGTCCCTCTCATCATCATCTCCATTTATATGCATGTTTGCATCAACTAGGGGTGTCAATCAGACCCGAGATCCGTAGACCCGGTCCCGGACCCGAGAATTCGGGCCGGGACTGGGTCTAGAAATTGGACCCATTTTGAGCCGGGACCGGGTCTGGTCCTGACCCGATCATTGCCGGGTCGGGACCGGGTCTATCCGGGTCTGACCCGAGACCCGGCAAAAACCCTAAAAACCCCACATTCCCTTCTTCGTTCATCTCCCTTCAACCCAAAATCCATCACCGCCATCACCAATCACTCAAATCCGTCACGTGACCATCACAAACCCTGATAGTACGTTTTATGGTCTCGGTTTTACCCTCTTTTGTGCCCTTTCGGGGGCTTGATGTTGCTATTTGACCCTTATTATGATCTTATTTACAGATTAGCATCAAAAGAGGGAAAAGATCGAAAAGAAGCAATTTTGGAGCATTTCTGAGGAATTCCAGCTTCAAGGCCTAGAAGAAAGGAAGTTGTCAAGACCTCGACGCGAACCAGACCAGTGCGCTGTCTCAAGGTCTCGACAGTTCTGCATCTTCCACCAAAGAAAGCATCTTCAAAGATCTGCACGGAATCCCATGCGCTTCCAGAAGATATCAGGCGTGGCAGGAATCCCAGAATATTCCTTTTGCAAGGACATGTGTTATCACGTCCTCATTGCCCTTAGCTATTTTGTCTCTTAGCTAGTATTAGGCTATATAAGCATAGTGCTAGGGTTTTTGTAAGGACGGCTGTTGTCCTAGGATATTTTCTTACATTAATTTCAGCACATATTTTCTGGGGATCTTCTCCTCTTGTCATCAAGAACAGCCTTTGTCTCAAGTTTCCTCTTCGATTATTAATTAATCTATCGGTTTCTTCTACTCCCTTTTTATTCCTTTTTGTTCCTTTTTGTTATTGCATGATTGTGTATACCTACTGTTTATATTATAGTATGAGTAGCTAAATACCACCCTTCTTAGTGAAGGGTGTTTAATGGGTTGTAGGGTTCGGCTAAGAGGTCTAATGTAGGCTTAATATATTCTCTTGTTGCACATAACTATTTACCGATTTAATTCCATGTTTGTCTAGACATGTTAATAGCTTGATCACCTGTTAGTATATCTACATGAGTAACGTCATATTCCAGGGTTATACCTGACGCGAAGCCCTGGAATTGGAGCAGACACCTAGGGGAGGCAGCGCGAGAGGCCTCACCTAGGGGTAAACAGTTATCTAGGGTATGTGATACGGGTCTGACAAGCCGAGCTGTCACGCCCTAGATCTGTCTTACCTCCCCTTCATGGGCGTTCTGAATTTAGCCTCCCTACTTCGTGCCCATGACAGGCCGAAGTGTCAAGGCTGCCTTTTGATGACAAGAGAGGTAGCTGGGAGGATGGCTGAACGTCAAGGTCATCTCATATGTGGAAACGGGCGGGGGGTGACTTTTATCTAAGAAGGTAAGCAGGGGATGCGGTGTGGAAACGCGGTCCCTATAGCAGGTCTGCACATGAGTCTGGAATATTTCTGTACCGATGACTAGCCAACCTAGAAAACAACCCAAAGGAACACCTTTTACTAAGATCTTTTCTCATTTGATTAATATCTCTTTTATTACTTTTCTAGCCCTCGAAGTGTTTACAATTCTTGCACTGGACTGCATTTTACTTTCATGCCCTAGATAGTTACTTTACAATTCTGTTTTGTTAGCTCCCGTACTCTGCGTTGATTAATTCATTAATCAACATACCCCCCCCCCCCTTAGTACTACTTTGGTTCGATCTGTTGCATATTGTCTTGTCATACATCTTCATTAGCAATTTAATCCTTCAATCTCTGTGGTTCGACCCTGTCTTGCCCTGTACACATTAATTTGTGCGTCTAGGCACCAGGAAAATATTAGTATATTTGAGTGACGATCAAATTTTGCCGGGGATTGAACGGTACTAATTTTGTTTCTGTTTTTGTATGACCAGGAGATTTGCCCCCGATCTATTCCCTCTAGACCTCGAGTTGACTAGAACGGAAAGAGGACTCCGTAGGCAAGCCCAAGGAACATCTGCTCATCGTAGAGTGATCCCTCATCCTACCCTCGACGGATCCCCTTCCAACCTGGCTGACCAGGAACACCAGCTTTACGTAGACCTAACCTTCCTTCACAACAACCCCGACCAGCCCCTACCAGACCATTTCGATTTTCTAGAAATGGAAGACCTAGATAACCAAAACAACCATAACGACCGAGAACGTCGTGAAGATCAACCACCACCACCACCACCACCAGATCAACAAACCATTGATAATTTCTATGCGACCCCCGATATGGCGAGCAACTGCATTGACTGGCCTAATGTCCCTCGTGACTAGACTCTCAAGTCAGCCGTACTTCATCATCTGCCTACTTTTCGGGGGGTAGCCAAAGAAAATGCTCTTCGCCATCTCCAACAGCTTCACTCTATTTGCGAGACCATGAAACCTGCCAACGTCAGTATTGAGCAAGCCAAGCTTCGCGCATTCCAGTGGTCTCTCAAAGATGATGCCCTCGATTGGTATTATGACCTTCCAGCAAGATCTATTCGTTCTTGGGCAGACATGTCAAAAATCTTCACTGAGAAGTACTACCCAACTTCTATCTCCAACACCACACGCAAGCAACTAGTCTCCATAGTTCAGAAGAAAGAGAAGACTCTAGCCCAGTACTATGAGAGGTTTCAGAAGATGCAGTCTAACTGTCCAGCCCACAACCTTACCGAGCATGCCCTTGTTCAGTATTTTTGTGAAGGTCTCAAACCTCATGATAAGGCGTTGCTCAATGCAGCCGCCAACGGATCCCTGACTGCTCTCACCCCAACAACTGCTCGAGCTACAATAGAACTTATGGCCAAAAATGCCTCTAACGACCTTGCCAACAATCCAGGCCAGGATGTCCAAGTAGCCGCCCTTCAAAACCAGATATCATCCCTTACAGGAATGTTTTAGAACTTTATGACCGGACAACCCGCACCTGTAAAAGCCTGCCAGATATGCAATTTTGTGGATCACCCCACTGATGCATGCCCCCATATTCCGGATGAAATACAAGTGAATGCTGCTGGCCAATTTATCCCAGTCCCTTACGGTCAAAACTACAACCAAGGCTGGAAACAGCACAATCCAGGTTGGGTTCCAAACAATCAACTTTCGGGACCTAGCCATCAACCACACCAAAACCCCTATGGAAACCCCCCTCCTAACATGCCAAACTTCAGACCTCGACCCACATACCATCAGAATCAGTATCAACGCCAACCCCCTCCGGACCAGACCTTCGTCCATCCTCCAGACCAGACCTTTGTCCAGACCCCGACTGCTGAAATGCCTAAGAACCCCGAGCAGCAGAAAGAAATAGATGAGCTTAAAAAGCAAATGAGTGCTCTGACTGCCAAACTGCAAGAGTTAACAAATCATGGCAGACTACCACCCCAGACCGAAGCAAATCCAAAGCACAATGTCTGCGCATTAACTTTGGGTAGTGGAACGACTTTGAACCCACCTGAGCTTCCAGCCTAAGATGTTGAAAATTCTCCAAAAGCCGAGATCCGACCTAAACCTAGAACGAAGCTCCCCAAAGTCCCTAGATTCATGGAGGTCAAAGAGGACAGAATCCGCTCTCCCAGAGGTTCACCACGGAATGACCCCAACCCACCAGAATTTACTCAAGAGTACATTCATAAGATTTTCGAGCCTCCGTTCCCTCATAGATTGGTCAAGGCCAAGAAAGACAAGGAGGATCGAGATATCTTTGAAATGTTCAGTAAAGTGGTTGTTAACATCCCTCTTCTCCAGGCCGTGAAGAATGTCCATCGCTATGCTAAATTCTTGAAGCAACTATGCACGAACAAAAACAAGTTCGCAGAAGTCAACAAAATCAGCGTAGGAGCCAGTGCCTCCGCACATATCCAGCGTAGAATCCCTCCGAAATGCAAAGACCAAGGCATGTTCATTATCCCTTGTCGAATCGGCACGGTTGATATTGGCAAGGCCATGTGCGATCTAGGTGCAGGAATCAATGTCATGCCCTTGATAATCTACCACAGTCTAGGCCTCGAGCCTCTCGTGCCATCTAGCTCGCTGATCGTTCTGTTATCTACCCCGAGGGGATCATCAAGGATGTCTTAGTCCAAGTGGGAGAATTCTTGTTCCCTGCAGATTTCTATGTGATTGCTATGGAGAACGAAAACTCTACCAAGTCTACAGATGTTCTTCTAGGCCGCCCATTTCTGGCCATAGCCCAAGCAAAGATTGATGTTCATGATGCCACTATCTTTCTCGAATTTGATGGAGAGATCATCAAATTCAATATGCTAGAAGCCATGCGCTACCCCTCTGAATTCTCTAGTGAGAATTATGTTGATATTGTTGACCCCATTGTAGGGGAGATTGATGAAATATATTCCACTGACCCCTTGCATTTTGCCCTTGACAGGAGTCTGACACCCGCTCTTCTAGATGTCGTGGCCTCGACAATTCCCATTCCACCTGAATTACACTCTGTCGTCGCGGCCCTAGAGGAATGCGCTGTTACTCAGCATGAGCCTCCAAAGCAGTCTCCTGAATGTCCAGACCATGTTAAACTATTCCCGTCTATTGATCAGGCTCCAGCCCTAGATCTGAAGCCCTTGCCTTCCCATTTGAAGTATGCTTATCTAGGCCCCGAAAACTCTCTTCCTGTTATTATCTCCAACAAGCTTCAAGACCCCGAGGAGTCCAAGCTAGTTTCCTTGCTGAAAGATTTCAGACAAGCCATAGGATGAACCATTGCGGACATCAAGGGCTTGTCCCCCGCATTATGCACTCATCACATTCACCTTGAAGACGCGAGCAAGACCATCCGTTAGCCCCAACGTCGACTTAATCGGCCTATGATGGAGGTGGTGAAGAAAGAGATTCTCAAGTTGCTAGATGCGGGAGTTATCTACCCTATCTTAGATAGCCCTTGGGTCAGCCCTATCCAGGTCGTGCCCAAGAAAATAGGCATAACCATCACCATCGGTAAAGATGGCGAATCCATTCCTACCCGGATCCAGAATGGGTGGAGAGTGTGCATTGACTACCGCCGATTGAATTCCGCTACAATGAAAGATCATTTTCCCCTGCCTTTCATCGATTAAATGCTAGAACGTCTCACCGGGAAGACCCACTAATGTTGTCTAGACGGTTACTCCGGTTTCCATCAGATCCCAATTGCTCCTGAAGTCCAGGAAAAGACTACCTTTACCTGCCCTTTCGGGACCTTCGCATATAGACGCATGCCCTTCGGTCTGTGTAACGCCCTTGCCACTTTTCAGCGTTGTATGGTCAGCATTTTCTCTAAGCTAGTTGAAGATGGAATCAAGGTCTTCATGGATGACTTCACCTTCTATGGGAATTCTTTTGAGGAATGCATGAGCAATCTGAAGAAATGTTTAGAGCGCTACATAGAGACAGATCTTGTGCTAAATTTTGAGAAATGCCACTTCATGGTAGATCGAGCCCTGGTACTTGGCCATGTTATCTCGGCCAAGGGGATTGAGGTTGACAAAGCCAAGATCGAAGTGATAAAATCATTGCCCTACTCCTCCTGTGTCCGAGATGTGCGATCTTTTCTAGGCCACGCCGGTTTCTACCGACGGTTCATTAAGGATTTTTCCAAAATCGCTCAACCAATGTGTCGCTTGCTCCAAAAGGACGTCTCCTTTGATTTCAGTGAAACCTGCAAGACCGCCTTTGACCTTCTCAAAAACAAACTTATCTCGGCCCCGATAATTCGTGCCCCTGATTGGACACTGCCTTTCGAGGTCATGTGTGATGCTAACAATCAGGCCCTAGGCGCCGTTTTGAGTCAGAAGAAGGATAAAGAGACCCATGTTATTTATTATGCTTCCAAGTTACTAGACCCGGCCCAGCAGAACTACACAACCACAGAGATAGAACTCCTGGCCGTAGTCTATGCCCTAGACAAATTCAGGCAATATCTCCTAGGCACTCACGTCCTCATCTACTCAGATCATTCTGCCCTTCGGTGTTTATTGACCAAAGCTGATGCCAAGCCGCGACTTATTCGTTGGATCTTGCTTTTGCAAAAATTCGACATCGCTATTAAGGATAAGGCAGGAAAGGAAAATCTTATGGCAGACCACTTGAGCAGACTTCCAGCCTAAGAAGATAATTCGCTTGAGCCAATCTGAGATACTTTTCCAGACGAGCAATTATGTCTAGTCCAGACTGTTTATTCCCCATGGTTTTCCGATATTGCAAACTTTTGTGCTACTGACACTTACCCAGCTGATGCCTCCCCTTCCGAATGCAACAAAATCAGAAGGCGAGCCAAATACTACATTTAGAACAACCCCTATCTGTGGAAGCACTGTTCGGATCAAATAATTCGTAGATGTGTAACCATGGAAGAGGTACCCTCGATCCTTAAATTTTGCCATTCAGAAGGAGGCCATTTCGCGGCCAAGAAAACTGCCCTGAAGGTCCTGGAGGCTGGCCTGTACTGGCCCACCATTTTCAAGTACAGTTACATGTATTGCGCTTCGTGCCCCCGATGTCAGGTCATTGGAAATATCGGGGCCAGGAATCAGATGCCCTTGACAAACATTATCACTTGCAAGATCTTCGATATCTGGGGTATGGATTTCATGGGTCCCTTTCCCAACTCCTTTGGAAATATCTACATCCTTCTGGCCGTCGATTATGTTTCCAAATGGGTTGAGGCCAAGGCCACTCGGACGGATGACTCTAAGGTGGTCGTGAATTTTCTCCGTACCAATATCTTCAACCGGTTTGGTACACCTAGAGCACTCATCAGCGATAGGGGTACTCACTTCTGCAACCGTGTCGTGACCTCGCTCTTGACAAAGTATGGAATCCACCATAGAACATCCACTGCTTATCACCCTCAGACTAACGGCCAGGCCGAGGTTTCGAACCGTGAGATTAAGTCCATCCTAGAGAAGACCGTTAACCAGTCCCGGAAAGATTGGAGCCTGAAATTGGATGATGCTCTCTGGGCCTATCGTACAGCTTTCAAGACCCCGATCGGAATGACCCCCTACAGACTTGTCTATGGTAAGCCGTGCCATCTTCCAGTGGAGATAGAGCACAAGGCTTTCTGGGCCATCAGAAAGGTGAATACAGATCTAGGCCTCGCCAATCAACACCGCCGTTTACAAATCCAAGAGCTAGAAGAATTGAGGGACGATGCTTATGAGAACGCCCTGCTCTACAAGGGCAAGACAAAAGCTTATCATGACAGGCATCTTCGCCCCAAAACCTTCTCGGCCGGACAGCAAGTCTTATTGTACAACTCGCGTCTGCGACTCTTTGCCGGAAACCTGAAATCTAAATGGTCGGGACCTTTCGTGGTCACGACAATCTACAACCATGGAGCGGTCGAGATTCATAACCCAGTCACAGGAATCATCTTTAAGGTCAATGGCCAGAGACTAAAACCCTTTTATGAAGGATTCCAGCCCTCGACAGTTGAGGAGGCCATGGTGGATGTCCCACCTCCCCAGACCTAGAATAGCATTGCATGTCGAGGTCTCGACGAGTAAACAGACCGCACTGGAGGCATTTGATATGCCGTCCGCATCTTTTCTCTCTCCCCTATCTTCTCTACATCTTTTCGGATTCTCTGATTTTAGTTGATTTTATTTCCATGTTTTATTCCTTGTGTATAACCCTGACCTTTCTTTTTCCCCATGATTTTATTCCTTTTAATTAGCATTAACTCACCTTTATTCTCTCTTTTTGTCCGTATCTTAAATGTACCAACTGCCATTTTGAAATTTAAAAATTGCTATCCTTTTTGGGCAGTTGGGATTCGCGTGGGTCATCGTGCTCCACGCCCAGGGTGCCACGTGGCCTATCAGGCCGCAGAAAATGCAGGCCTCATCAATGATAAAGTTGCGCCATTAAATGCCAGCTGTGGCTACCACTCTCTCTCCCACGCTCCTATCTCGTTTCACTCACCTCACATCACTTTTAAACACATCCCCCTCATCTCTCCTGCACCAGTACGCAACCCCACTTCCTCTTCACTCCCATCTCCATTACTGCCATCTCTCTCACTCCACTCACCATCAATGACACCAAAAATAAAAGGACCCGCCCGAAAGAACGTCTCTGGACCTAACCCAGTGGAACCCTCCAGCCCCGTTCCTTCCCGTACCAGATCTCAATCTGCCACCCCTAACTCAGCCTCGTTCAAAACTGCCACCCCACCGTCCGTCAACCCTCCTCTCATCCCCTCTCCTACGGCCGTCTCTCCCACGACCGTTGAGCAAAACTGAGAGTTCACTCCGGTGGACGACTAGCTGGAAGTCACAGGCTCTATTCCTCCCACTTCGACCACCACTAGAGGTGGCCGGGTAGTGAAACTCCCCCCAGGAGCATCCACTGCCAAGTCTGCACCCAAATCTAAGCCTAAGAAAGCCGCTCCATCTATCAAACAACCCTCTCTTGACGCGGCCATCGATCGATTTCTAGCCCCCCAGCCTGCCCTAACTGTCGAGGAAGTCCTTAAGGACATCCTAGTATCTGATGAGGACGGCGAGGCTATGGAGGAGCAGGCTGAGCCTGGTGCTGGTCAAGAAGATGATGCCGAAGCCATGGAGGAAGGCACTGGAGAAAGCGGAGATGCCTAGGGCAACGAGGCAGACGAAGAAGAAGATTTCGAGGCCCAGAAAGCCGAGGAGGAGGCAGAGCAGAAGAAGGCAGCCGAAGCGAAGTCAGCGGCCAAAAAGGGTAAATCTAAAGTTCCGGCCAAAGCGGATGCGATTGAGACACCAGTGAGCCAGAAGAGGAAACTCTCATCTTCTAGCACAGGCAAGCCCTCGACCTCCAAGAAACCTCGAGCCCTCGAAATGGATGACGATGTCGAGGCCGAGACTCCAGCACCTTCATCCATCCCCAGATCCAACTCCCAACAGGTGACTTCTGACCTTTCCTCACCCCATGAATGGATTGTGTTTAATGATAAGCCCTCACTAGATAAGTTGACCATGCTGAACTCCAAGGGCGTTAGCTCATGTGCGAGCCTGGATTTTGATTTCCTTGCTAAGATGGGTATTGAATCTAAAATCAGGGAGTATATAGCCAATATCGGTTGGGAATCTTTGTTCTATTTGGAACACCCAACCTTTATTGAGCTTTCCCTCGAATTTTTCACCACATTCTAGGTTGATGGGACCTTTAGGCCCAAGGGCAAGGTCGGTCCGAATTCTTCTATCCCTGGTCTCATCAACTTTAGGTTAACTAACAAATGGGAACACCTGACTCTTGGAGAATTTAATTGTTGGTTAGGGTTTGTTAAAAATGATGAATTGAATACTCCTCTGTATAAAAATGCCTTGACTGTTATACCTACTGTTTTTGATGCTACTGCTGCTTTCTGTGAGCTCACCAATAAACCTGCTGTTAAGTATGACCCTAAGGGTAGTAAAGCCCATGAAATCGTTGATCCTGCTTTGCGTATCCTACATAGATATCTAGCACTCACCTTTTCAGCACGATTTGGTTCGTCAGGACAGATATCTGTGCAGGAACTTTTCTTTTTATGGTGCATGAAACACAAACGTACGGTTAATTTTGGTTTTTGGGTAGCTTCAGGTGTTTTGCATGTGCTAAATGGAAACCGTGGGCCTATTTTTGGATCGCTCATCTCCTTACTTGCTGTAAAGATGCGTAAACTTGACCTTTATGCTTGTAATCTCTCGGAGCCCCTGGCATTCAAGGATTTGGATATCCGAACCTTGGACGTCATGGGCCATTTATGTCTCTCACGTGGTGTGCTAAGTTTTTATCTAGGATGTGCCCCCGTATCAGAGAAGGTTTTCGGGACCAAGAACGGTGGAGTCTTTGACTATCCAGACCTTTCGGATCCACGTTCAACTTCGATCCCTCAAGCCCTCGAAAAGCAAGCGCCGCAAGCCGAAGCAGCTCATCGAACCCAGAATGCAGCACCAACAAATCAGCCCCCGATTCCACTCATTGTCTACGACCCCACTCAGACGCGACTCCTCCAGGCCATTCTGCGGGAACTTCAGGCTTTGATGGCTGAAGTTACCCGGGGCAATTTGCCACCTCAGTAACCCCCTCCCGAACAATTCTATCTCTCCAGCCCCCGAAAAGGGGCACTGAACATTTTTAATGCTTTATGTTTATTTGGATTGTACTATCCTTTATGTTGAACTACTTTATACTCTCCCTGCATTGAGGACAATGCGCTGCCTAAGTGTGGGGAGGGAATTATTTATTTGCTATGTTGCATGATTGCATGTTTATTTTCACGTTTGTTGCATGATTGTATGTTCGTCTGATCGGATTTTATTTTTAGACTTGCTAGGAAAATTTTCCCACATGCCAGTTTTCAAAAATCCCATTTTTTTGGCATGCATAGGAAAAGCATGACATTCATCGCATCTGCACCATAACATGCATTTTCTAGACCTGCTAGCTCTTATATCCAATCTTGCCCTAGACACTAGTAGTCATAAATTTGATCCCGTGAGCATTTTTGAGCTTCATGCCATTTATCCTTGAGTGAAAATGCTTAGCTAGGCACAGTCTAAGTTTGCATAATATCCCTGGGTATAGTCACTGTTAGGACAAAAACTTCGCATCAATGTCTCTTTCTTTCTCTTCTCCCTTCTCTCCCTCTCTCTTTTCTTTTCATGCCCCCGACACTCCCCTTCTTTTCATATTCTTTCCTGACCATTCGTTTCCTTTCTTGATCTCTTTCCTTGGCAGGTGAGGAAGCGATTATTGAGGGCAACGTTGAGGGCTAGACACCAAAAAGTGAGCAGTCAAGTTTAAGTGTGGGGAAGCAGACAAAGTAAAAGACTTCAGAGCAGAAAGCAAAGATCTAGGCAAGAAAAAGCAGAAAAAATCGAAAAAAATGTTTCACAAAACGTTTCGAGCCCCAGAAAGTTTCAAGTGTGGGGAAGCCAAAGAAGTCACCATCGATGCTGGAAGCAGACCCAGGGCAAGCGCCGACAGAAAAAAATCAAGAGTTTCATGCCCTGGAAGAATCAAGATTTTGTAGCTGGTTCGTGCCCCCTCTTTTTAAAAAAAAAACATTTAAATTCCAAAATAAAAGAAGAAGGGCACCAACTGAACTTCCAAGTAAAGCATCCACGTCCGAAGCTTCAGAAGACGTCCTCCAGCCCCCGAAAGAAGATCTTTGTCTAGCCCCCGAATCATCAACGTGCCCTCGATGAAAGCTGCCTCGCCCCTTCGCTTTCTTCTAAGCCGAGGAATCCAACTAGGTTTTACCTGGTTCTTTCTCTTCATTCCTTCTTTTCTCCCCCTACTTCTCCCTTCATCACCTATCATCTCTCTTCTACTTTTCTAGCTCATCGCACCCTTTTCTTTCTCTTTGCTGATGCGTAGTTTTTTCTGATCGTTGATTGCCCATGCTTGTGTTCTACAGTACTCAGATTGACGTGCAAACTATGCCTGTGTTGTGTTATTTGCATTCATGAGCAATAGCCTAAACACTTGTTTTATTCTGAGTATGAGTGCAAATACATATCTTTGTGAGGACTGTTGGTGAATAGGCTGGGTCTGGGAAAGTCTGGTTGATAGGGTCGTTATTCTATCAGCCAGATGCAGGTGCTTTTCTAGGTCTGGAGTTGTTCTGGTTGGGTGTAGCGTGTAGGGTGTCATGCCTGTACACACAAATTTCTCCGTGATAGGAGAAAATTACACGTGTCAAATTACAAATATTGAATGTATAATAAAAGTGGTTCTTCTTCTCTTGATTCCTCTGATTAATGAATCAATCTTCACTCCGGATTTGGATTTGAACTTGAGTTCGATGGTTGACGGATTGGCCTTGAATCAGCTTGTAATCCGCGGTTGATTTGAGAAGAAACCGGCCTTGAATCAGCTTGTGGCTTCTTCTTGATTTGATTTGATGTAGTTGAGAGAGAACCAGCCTTGAATCAGCTTATGGCTTCTCCTTGGTGGTCGAGAGAGAACCGGTCTTGAATCAGCTTGTGGTTTCTCCTTCTTTCTTGAAGACGATCTGCTTCAGTTCTTGATCTTCGCAGCACTTCTTCTCTCCAAGAAAATGTTCTTCTTCACCTTCTAATGAGGCCTCTATTTATAGGCTCATAGGGATGGTTTTGAGTGGAAAGGATGACACATGTCCTCATCTCATTGGCCCAATGTGTAACCACCATTATCAATTAATTTGCACATTAATAATTAAATATTAATTAATTTGACACTTAATCAAATTATTTAATAAATATGAGATGAATTTTGATCCCTCCGAGTATGAGTTTGTTGAAATAAACCTCACGGATTTCGATGAATAGGCTTCGTGGCTTTTTTATAAATTGGACCGTATATTTTAAGATGGTCCGTAATTTTGATGTCTACAAATGCCCCCTCAAGATTATTTTACTTGAAGTAAATTAATCTTGAACTTCTTCCCTTTTCACGAGTGAGCTTAATTTGCGTCGGGGACTGAACTTGAAATCATGTTTGAATGTAGGTCTAAATTTGACGCGGAACAATTTAAACTTTTTTTTTTTTAAAAAAAAAAATTCCGGAGAAACTTGTCATCGAAGGAACTTGCACCAAGGAATTAGTTCTACAAAGGAACCCATGGTGTGGGATTTGTTCTTGCACATCATCGGCTTGGGCTGAAACAAGCATGAAGTCATTGGGCCAATCATTTTTTGATTGGACGCCAAGTCATTCCTAACAAAAGAGAAATTTTTGTTTCCTTTTGGAAAGAATTTGTCAACGGAAAATTTTATTTTACTCGTTGATGAAGACATGCAGCTACACTCATCTTCTGCTTCTCTTCTTAGCTTGAATTTTGATTTTTTTTTTTTCGTTTGAGCAAGATCTCTTCCTTAATTGAGCAAATTTCCTTCCTTAATTGAGCAGATTTTTTTCTTAATAGCATAATCTCTTCCTTTTAATTGAGCAAATTTCCTTCCTTGATTGCAGATTTTTTCTTAATTGAGGAGAATTCTTTTCTTTACAAATAAAGTTGCACTTATGCTCCCTTCTTCATTTGAATTTTGAATCTCTTTTTTTTTTCTTCTTCTTGCTGCTATCCGGAAAGAGAGGAAAGGTAATCTCTTGATTTGTTTTCTATTTGTTAATGCCTCTGCATATATACATGGCCTCATCTTCCTTAACTGGATTTTGGATTCTAATCACGTTTTCTTTTCCTTGACGCAGTACGCCAACCAAAGCAAGCAAGTGCTATTTTCCTTAATTGATTGTGCAGCACTTGGTAAAAAGCACCTTCTTTTCTTTTCCCTTTTTGTTTTTGATTGTTATTGTATGCTACTGTTGTGCTCCTTCTGATGTCGTTCCAAGAGCAATTTTTTTTTCTTTTTTTAACAAAGTTGCATGCTGCTGCCTTAGTGATTTTTTCAATTTCTGGACGTGTTGATGTATATATGCCACCATGTCGCCCTTCATGTCATTGTTGTTTTATATATATATATATACATATATATATATATTTCTAATCCATTCATGTAAACATTTTATACTTTGCTCCTGTTCTTCCCTATTCATATAAGTGTATGTAATTCTGGTGCTACTTTCAGGTTCTTCTTCTGAAACTATACTATATACTGATTCATTATCAGAATCTGTTTTTATATTTTCTATTTCGTATTC
This sequence comes from Viola odorata, assembly GCA_963691705.1. Lineage (NCBI taxonomy): Eukaryota > Viridiplantae > Streptophyta > Magnoliopsida > Malpighiales > Violaceae > Viola > Viola odorata. The sequence continues at coordinate 1,183,289 of OY829537.1, forward strand.
TCCTAATTGTTCTATTAAATTTGTTCTTTCTATATTTCTATTTTTGTTCGGACATCTGTTAGCTAAATGATCTGGATCTCAACAAATAAAACATGTACAACTTCTGTTTCTAGGTTTTTTAACATATTTATCCTTGTCTTTCCAAGGTTTATCTTTTTTATAAGTTTTACTCTTTCTAAGGAATTTCTTTTTTCTATCATAATATCCATAGGCTTGTGGTGTGTAAATGGCTGTTTTACAGAATGCCCATGCTTGTCTTTTCATCTGTTCTTGCATAGTGGCTTCTTTACATTTATCTTCTAATTTCTTAAAAACATATGTGATTCTAGACCTATTTTTAAATTTTTTAAATCTTTAATATCTTTTAATATTGCAGGTGCACAATAAAAGAGCGCACTATTCTGACTAAGATCTACTTCCATACCTGCTATGGTTGCCTTTTTAACATCTGTTTTTCATGATTTATCTAGAATTAGAACTAGAACTTTAGTTCCTAATGCTTTTCTTCCTAATCCTTTTATACCTATTACTATCAGTCCTGTATGTGCAAATAATTTACCTGTTTTCTTTATTTTATCAATCATTTCTGGGGTAAATAAGTCTATTGTTTCTGCCGTGTCTACTACTCTAAGACTTTCTTCCCTATTACTCCTAATTAACGTTGTATTCATGTTTAGATGTATATATATGCTGCCTTTATGCATATACATACTGCCCTTTTGTTTCTTTGCCCAAGCTAACCCGAAAGTCAACCCTTTCTTTCTTTCTTTTTACTGTAGGAACGCTACAAGTGATCGAGCATTTTTTTTCCTTGCAATTTTGAGTCGGACAGAAAACATCTAGGTTTGATTTTTTTTTCCTTTTGATTTTTCCTTGACACTGGGCTTTTGATCTTGTACTAACCCATTTTTTTACTTTTTTTTTCTCTGCAGGAGCATAAGATATATTTTTCCTTCGCTGCCGCATCCGAAGGAAAAAGGAAAAGAAAAGGTAATTTTCTTTTTTTCCCTTTTTTTATTATTATTTTTTTCTTAGCTCCTGGTACTTTTGCTTTATATGCATGCTTCCTGCTTCTTCATATTTATGCATATCCACCACGTCCTTGCTTCATGCATGTGTGCATGTGGCAGACTGTTTTTATTTATTTTTGGACATGTGATATACACGCCATGGTGTGCAGGCTTAATGATCTTGATTTTCTTGGACTTTCGTGTAAAATCATGATGCCACGATTTTTTTCCTTTTTCAAACTTGAGGTAGTCAAAGAAAATATCCAGACTTGATTTGATGTATAATCCTTTCGCTCGACTAGTCACCTTAGTAGTTTAGTCGGATCAATCTTTGTTGTTTTAATCTTTGTACTTCGCCCAAATCTTTAATTATTGCAAAAAAAAAAAAATTTATCTGAATGGTTGACTTCATTGTACAGAGCAAAACCAGACTGGGATTCGATCTTCACATACCGTGATCATTTAATCTTCACACGTACCAGGTATGACTACTACCCCTTTTTTTCGTATTACGTCGGCACTGCATGTCTTGTTTTATGCTTGTGATTTTTCCATCTTTTCATGCCATGCACATACTCCTCTCTTCATTAACATCACCATGCTGTATATTTTTTTTCCTTTAAAATAGATGACTTCGTCCTCATCACGATCTGCTGGTGTCGCTCCGCTGTCACCTCTTGACATGGGCTGGATTGGAGAGAGCTCAGGCCAAGGGCAAAGAGGACGGTTTCTTTATTTCCCGGAAACCAAAGTGAAGCATCGTTCACAATCCGGAGGGAAAGGAGTGTTGAAGCTCGCCATAGTGAGTCGATCAACGGAGGATCCTAATATAAGCTCCATCGAGGGTCTGGATCAAGGCTTTTTAAGCACTGTATCCCACCTAATTGATGTAAAGGCTTCAGGATCCTGCCCAACCAACATCGACGTGAACCTCATCGAGGGTCTGGATCAGTCCTTTTCAAGGACTGCATCCCACCTAATTGATGTAGAAGGTTCAGGATCTCATCCCACCTTGCATATTCCTTCCTTTTGTGGCATAGAAGACTATATCCCGCATCCAGAGATTTGCTGAGAGGATTAAGGTGAAGCGTTGTAGATGGGGATCGCCACTTGTCGCTCAAGAAGAGATCTCTTATCTTCAAGACCTTCAGGAGTGCTTGTTTTGGACTCAGAATCACCTTCGGAACAAAGGCTTCGGGATTAGTGGCATCTTCGGAATAAAAGCTTTGAGCTTAAAGGCATCTTCTATTCTTCAGGAGGTCATCAAGGACATTTACGTCTGACGCCGCTCCATTGAAGTTGAAAGTCGAGGAATTTCTGACTCGCGTTGACTTTTACCTAACAAGGAGAGAGAAAGTCGAGGAATTTCTGACTGCGAATTGATACGTCGAAGTTGAAGCTTGACGCCCATCAGATGTGGAGTTCTTCCCTTCAAGATACTTTATTGAGTTCAGAAGTAGAAATTAAAGACTTGTACTTAAAGATCAGCCAGTTGCAAGAGGAGAAGGGTAGGTTAGCCTCCAAGATTGACAAATTGCAAGATGATCTTCAAGACACTGACGAGAAAATCCGGAAGCTTTCTACGGAACAAGAAGAATCGAAAAGGAAAGAGGTCATCACTGTAGCTGAAGTTGAAGCGATTGATCGTGAGAGAGAAGAACTTAGGCGTACTCTCCTTTAGATGACAAATATGGAAGACATAGTGACAACCTTGATGTAGTCCCTTTCTCTCCTTCTTTTTTCCGAGAACATATTTATTTTGTTCATTTATTTAGCCGTACACAGTTTATACTCTTGCGGGCCAGGAGTAATGGGATGAATTTTTTTTTTTTTTGTTGTGACTGCACTTGAAATATGTCAAGTTGCCTACGTACCTTCAAAGAAGAAGGATCAAGTCATGACGTAGTTCAATTGTTTTTTTATTTTTATTTTTATTTTTATTTTGTATTTTGGCCGTACACAGTTTATACTCTTGCGGGCCAGGAGTGTTTTTTTTTCTTCTTTTTTTGTTTGTTTGGCTTTGCAGTTTACCTTCTTGCAGCTAGGAGTAGCGGTGATGATTTGTAGGCATATAAGTGCTTCAAGACCCTTCCGTTGATAGGTCCGATGTGTAATCCGTTGACTTTTTCCAATTTATCAATTGTGGCTTGCCCCCTTTCCTCGAATGTTGGCGGAGCTAGCTCTAGTTCATCTTCATTTGACACTTCCTTGACAGAAGCACAATTAGCATCCTCAACCTCCATGTCTTCAGCGTTGTAGAAGAATCGTCGTGCAATACTTTTTCTCCTCTGTTTCTTCCTTTTGGACTTTCCTTTTTGGTTTAGGACATTAGGTCCTAGCCGTGTGAAGACGGACTTCTTTTGTGGTGGTGTCGGAAGTTTAGGCCCCAAGGAAGCTTTGTCTCCTAACCTGTCAAAAATAGAGACCTTAGCCGCTTCTCCTTGGATACGGCTGAATACGGGAAGCTTCTCCTCCATAGAGGTCTCTTTATCAACTTCGTATATTTGTATCATAATTGGGTTCGCGGAGGCCTTTTTGACTTTGATCTTGGCTGGAGGATCTTGTAGAAAACCGAGCCCGAACCTTTGCCTTTCTGTAGATGGTTTTCCGTTAAAAAGGACCGCATTCAAGTCACCAAGTTGGCGAGGTTCCCCTTTTCTGTACGCAGCATTCTCGAAGAGTCTTTCGACTTTTGGGTCATACCATCCTCGGCTGCGTCCTTTTGATCCTTCGCTTTTTATATCTTCGGATCTTGCCTCTTTGGAAGCTTCCAGCTTGGACGGTCTTGGGAACAATGACGTCATAGGAATAGGGAGAGTCATACTCTTCTTTAAGACCTCTATTCCCTCAGCGATGGCGGTTTTGAAAAGCGAAGCCTTTATAAACATAGGTGCTGCCCTTGTGGCGGAAGAGCAGCTTTCTTCATTCCTCTTACATTCTGGTGTGAAGATGGGAAAGGCTTCCGAAGGAATCTTTTCTTCCAAGAAGAATTTGGCATCCGCGAAATGTGATTCTTCCTTGTCGAATGGATTGGTTTCTCCCTTAGCGCACTTTACCTCTCCATTACGAATGAATTTGAGGCATTAGTGCCAGCTTGAAGGGATAACTTCATTTTCATATAACCAAATCCTTCCGAGGAGCCGCTGGTAGGATGTTACGGCATCAATTAAAACAACATCAGCATCTTTGTGGTCAAATCCTTCAGCTTGCTCCACACTAACCATGTAGACTGCTACGCAATCTTCAGGAGATTGTTCTTCTGGGACATACTCTTCACAAGTCGTTGTCCCTTTTGGTTGAGACGAAGACCTCGGTGTTGAGCATTCGAGAGCGTGATGCCTCCCTTTTCTAGACGTTGGATGAGTATGAGCCTTACAAGGCGTTCGTTCAAGCTTTGTTGGCGCATGTATCGAAGCCTTTCCCTTGCGAGGCTTATCAACAGTCTCAACTTCATGGGAGGTCTTTGATGGCTCACCTGGAAGACCCCACCCTTCTGGCTGAATGTCACAATCTTGGCTAGAGACGCTATGAGGGTATTTTGAGGATGATTTTCTTTTTGGAAGAACTTTTTTATTCTTCTTCCTTCTGAAGGTTGACCATCCATCGTTAATTTCATCTTCGGACTCAGAGCTTGTTTCCCAAACGTCCAAGTCGTCAGTCATCAACTCGTACAAGCTTAGCCCATAAGGGTTTCCTATCTTTGGCATCCCAGGGTAGGCATAGATGACATTGACCTCTCCATCTGTGCTGAATTCTACGGGGACTGCCCCCTTCGGTAATTCAGCTGTCAGAACCATTGGCTGAGTGGCAACTGGGTTCTGACCCAAAGCTTGCGACAATGGAATAGGATCAAATGATCCGAACGCGATCATAGTTGGTGTAGCATCATTCTTTGCAATGGTTGTGATGTAATTGGCATCTACGACATCCTCATCATCGAGTTTTATTTTTCTTTCATTGTCCAAACGAACAATGAGGTCTTTAAGGACAAAACACTTATCTACCGGATGACTGATGATCCTGTGATATTTGCAATACCTGGGGTTGTCGATTTGGTTCACTTCTTCTGGGCGCTTTGATGGCGGAAGCTCGATCAACTTTTGTTCAAGAAGTTGGTCCAGGATGTCAGAGACTTCCGAGTCTAAGAAGGGATATCCTTTTTCTTCGCGTTCCTTTAGGGTCCTTCTTTGAGCTTTGAAAGGCTTGTACTCAGTCTTGACTTGTTTTGCCTCTTCTTTTCTGTGGATCTCTTTGAAGGATATTTTCATAGGTGTTGTGGTAACTACCATACTTTCCTCCCTTTCACTGGTCTTCGGGTCTTTCCTTACTTCTTCCTTTTCACGAGCCATTTGGCAAGTAACTCCCGTGCCTTTGGATTTGAATTTCCAGATCATGGGCCCTAGTTGCGAGCTCCTCAAATGTGCGTGGCATGTTCGCCTGCAAGTTGTAGAGCAGTCCCCAATGCATGCCTTGGACACACATATCAATTGAAGATGAGTCACTGATCCTTTCTTTGCAATTAAGGACCAAGTTCCTCCATCTTTCGATGAACTCAGTGACAGGTTCATCTTTTCTTTGTTTTGTTCCAGCCAATTCAGGTAGGCCAACAATCCGCCGAGTGCTGTAAAAGCGAGTTAGGAAGTCTCTTTCCAACTGGTCCCAACTATCAATAGACCCAGGCCTAATATCAGTGTACCATTCAAAGGCCACGCCTTTCAGGGATCGAACAAATTGTTTCACCATCATATCTCCATAAGTTCCTGCATTGTTGCAAGTCTCTATGAAGTGAGCGATGTGTTGTTTAGGGTTCCCTTTCCCCTCGAACTGGTGGAATTTTGGAGGTTGATACCCCACAGGCAGTAATAGTTCATCTATGCGCCTTGAGTAAGGCTTCGCGTACCCGAGAGAGGATTGCGAAGCTCCGCCATATTGAGCACGGATAGTGTTAGCAATCATCATCTGTAGTTGTTGAACTGTCAGATTTGTGACGGGTGTCGCGGTGTTGTTGCTGCTGTCATTCAGATTATTCGTCGTGGCGAAGTCTTCATGGTATTTCATCTGTCGTTCTCGCTCAGCATTCTCATCACCAAAAGAGCCTCCGCTGAAGTTTGGATTTCTTGATGAACCTGGGTGACTTGCCAACTTAGCCGTCAAGAAAGTTATTTGGGCATCTTTCTCCGCCATAGCTTTTGTTAAATTTTCAATTGCTAAGGACATCTCTTGAAAGCGAGTCTCAGCATCTGGGGAAGCATCGATGGCCATCACCGCAGCAAAGGATTCGGAGGAGTCAGAGCTGTAGTCTACCCATCTCTTAGTTGGAGTGTTTTCAGAAGCAACTCCGGCATCGGACTCTCCACTCGGGTAGTAAGAGCCATCAGATCTGGTTTGGGTCTCTTTGACGACCTTTCTTCTTGGTTTTTCCCTACGGGAAAATTGTTTCAATGGTGACACCAACGGGGCTCTTCCGAATCTAGTGCGAGCACGTGTCGCGGGAAGACCTTCTTGAAGTGCTTCAGGAAAGGAGTCGTCGGTCTGATTTCTAATCAGGCGATTCATTTTGGATCTTGATTTGAGGAGTGTGATTCAAAAGATGAGAGGAGAGTAGTGTCCCACTGGGCGTGCCAGAAATTTGTACACACAAATTTCTCCGTGATAGGAGAAAATTACACGTGTCAAATTACAAATGTTGAATGTATCATAAAAGTGGTTCTTCTTCTCTTGATTCCTCTGATTAATGAATCAATCTTCACTCCGGATTTGGATTTGAACATGAGTTCGATGGTTGACGGATTGGCCTTGAATCAGCTTGTAATCCGCGGTTGATTTGAGAAGAAACCGGCCTTGAATCAGCTTGTGGCTTCTGCTTGATTTGATTTGAGAAGAAACCGGCCTTGAATCAGCTTGTGGCTTCTTCTTGATTTGATTTGATGTAGTTGAGAGAGAACCAGCCTTGAATCAGCTTATGGCTTCTCCTTGGTGGTCGAGAGAGAACCGGCCTTGAATCAACTTGTGGTTTCTCCTTCTTTCTTGAAGACGATCTGCTTCAGTTCTTGATCTTCGCAGCACTTCTTCTCTCCAAGAAAATGTTCTTCTTCACCTTCTAATGAGGCCTCTATTTATAGGCTCATAGGGATGGTTTTGAGTGGAAAGGATGACACGTGTCCTCATCTCATTGGCCCAATGTGTAACCACCATTATCAATTAATTTGCACATTAATAATTAAATATTAATTAATTTGACACTTAATCAAATTATTTAATAAATATGAGATGAATTTTGATCCCTCCGAGTATGAGTTTGTTGAAATAAACCTCACGGATTTCGATGAATAGGCTTCGTGGCTTTTTTATAAATTGGACCGTATATTTTAAGATGGTCTGCAATTTTGATGTCTACAATGCCGATTTTGTGTGTTGGGTTCTGATTATGTATGTTATCGAATGGGGTAGTTTCAATTTTATTTATGCTCGAGGGCGAGCATAGGGGCAGTGTGGGGATGTTTGATAGTACGTTTTATGGTCTCGGTTTTACCCTCTTTTGTGGCCCTTTCGGGGGCTTGATGTTGCTATTTGACCCTTATTATGATCTTATTTGCAGATTAGCATCAAAAGAGGGAAAAGATCGAAAAGAAGCAATTTTGGAGCATTTCTGAGGAATTCCAGCTTCAAGGCCTAGAAGAAAGGAAGTTGTCAAGACCTCGACGCGAACCAGACCAGTGCGTTGTCTCAAGGTCTCGACAGTTCTGCATCTTCCACTAATGAAAGCATCTTCAAAGATCCGCACGGAATCCCATGCGCTTCTAGAAGATATCAGGCGTGGCAGGAATCCCAGAATATTCCTTTTGCAAGGACATGTGTTGTCACGTCCTCATTGCCCTTAGCTATTTTGTCTCCTAGCTAGTATTAGGCTATATAAGCATAGTGCTAGGGTTTTTGTAAGGACGACTGTTGTCCTAGGATATTTTCTTACATTAATTTCAGCACATATTTTCTGGGGATCTTCTCCTCTTGTCATCAAGAACAGCCTTTGTCTCAAGTTTCCTCTTCGATTATTAATTAATCTATCGGTTTCTTCTACTCCCTTTTTATTCCTTTTTGTTCCTTTTTGTTATTGCATGATTGTGTATACCTACTGTTTATATTATAGTATGAGTAGCTAAATACCACCCTTCTTAGTGAAGGGTGTTTAATGGGTTGTTAATGGGTTGTAGGGTTGTAGGGTTCGGCTAAGAGGTCTAATGTAGGCTTAATATATTCTCTTATTGCACATAACTGTTTATCGATTTAATTCCATGCTTGTCTAGACATGTTAATAGCTTGATCACCTGTTAGTATATCTACATGAGTAACGTCATATTCCAGGGTTATACCTGACGTGAAGCCCTAGAATTGGAGCAGACACCTAGGGGAGGCAGCGCGAGAGGCCTCACCTAGGGGTAAACAGTTATATAGGGTATGTGATACGGGTCTGACAAGCCGAGCTGTCACGCCTTAGATCTGTCTTACCTCCCCTTCATGGGCGTTCTGAATTTAGCCTCCCTACTTCGTGCCCATGACAGGCCGAAGTGTCAAGGCTGCCTTTTGATGACAAGATAGGTAGCTGTGAGGATGACTGAACGTCAAGGTCATCTCATATGTGGAAACGGGGGTGACTTTTATCTAAGAAGGTAAGCAGGGGATGTGGTGTGGAAACGCGGTCCCTATAGCAGGTCTGCACATGAGTCTGGAATATTTCTGTACCGATGACTAGCCAACCTAGAAAACAACCCAAAGGAACACCTTTTACTAAGATCTCTTCTCATTTGATTAATATCTCTTTTATTACTTTTCTAGCCCTCGAAGTGTTTACAATTCTTGCACTGGACTGCATTTTACTTTCATGCCCTAGATAGTTACTTTACAATTCTGTTTTGTTAGCTCCTATACTCTGCGTTGATTAATTCATTAATCAACATAACCCCCCCCCCCCCCCCCCCCCCCCGGTAGTACTACTTTGGTTCGATCTGTTGCATATTGTCTTGTCATACATCTTCATTAGCAATTTAATCCTTCAATATCTGTGGTTCGACCCTGTCTTGCCCTATACACATTAATTTGTGCGTCTAGGCACCAGGAAAATATTAGTATATTTGAGTGACGATCAAACCCACTCAAATCCGTCACCACCATCACAAACCCATCACAAATCTATCACTAATTCATCAAATCCGCACCTCTGCCGAAACCCACCACAAATCTATCACCAACACCAGCCACACAAACCCACACCACACAACCACCAGACCAAACCCTCCTTCTCCGCCAACCGTCGCGGCGTGGCCGAGCTGCGGAGGGAAGAAAAGAATAAAAAGAAAAATGGAGCAGAAGAGAAGAAAGAAAAAGAAAAAGAAAAAGAAAAAGAAAAAGAAAAAGAAAAGAAATAAGAAAAGAGAGGAAAAAAGAAAGAACGTACCAGAGGAGGAGAATAGGGAAAGAAAAAAATAGAAAAGAAAGAAAGAAAAGAAAGGAAAGAAAGGAAAGAAGAAAAATGAGAGAACGTAGCAGAGGAGGAGAATAGGGAAAGAAAGAAATAGAAAGGAAAGAAAGGAAAGAAGAAAAATGAGAGGGGAGTTGGGCTTCGGCCCAACCTAAGAATAAAAAAAGAATAAAAAAAATTATTAAGTCGGATCCGGGTCTGGACCCGAGACTCGGACAACTTTGCCGGGCCGGGACTGGGTCTCAGATTTGGGCCCATTTTTTGTCGGGACCGGGTCTGGTCCCGACCGCTTGTCTTCGGGTCTAGCCGGGTCCGGGCCGGGTCTGGACCCATAGACCCGAATTGACACCCCTAGCATCAACTGATGTTCATACTAAATTGCTGCTTCTACCATAATAGCATAGTCTCATCAAAATTTACTATATTGATGGCTCTAAACCTTGTTACATATTGAGCAGTGGGCATCATGTTGTGTTATGACAAACATTATCTTGAAAATGCAACATCTGGATGTTTTTATAATTGGTTGATGGCATATATCTATTTTTATCTCGAAAATGCAACATCTGAATATAGAAATATAACTGTTGTTAATGTTGTAATTTTTATTAGTTTTATGCTCTTTTATGCTGAATTTATTTTGATGGCATTCCATCCTTGAAGGTAATTTAGCGGGATTATAATTCCAGTACTGTAATGTTTGGATTTTGTTTGGATTGTTGAATTAATTTTGGTATTGTAATGTTTGGATTTAATGGATTAAATGCAACAAAAATATTTAGATAATTGTGAAACTGGTTGGGTGGAAGAGCTAACCGTTTGAATGTATTTTTTAACAATGATGGAGTTGGACGCTATACCAAATGCAAACAGTGATGGAGTTGTTGTCCAACCATAAGTTATTGAAGTTGGAGCTGCTGTCCAACCTCAAGTTACTGAAGTTGGAGTTGCTGTCCAACCTGCAACTGATTCAACTAATCCACCAAAGTACCTCAAGATTTGAAAAAATTTGTATTAGAACCAACTATTTCAGAGATAGTGAATGGGAGGCTGTTGGAATCAAAGTACCAATATCTATGTTTTTGTTACTGTTGGAATTTAAGTGCCAGTCATTTATGTTTTTGTTACTGTTTGGAATTTAAGTTCTACTGCTAGTCATTTATGTTTTTTTTACTATTGGAATTTAAGTACCAATATTTATGTTGTTGGAATTAATTATTTAAGTACGATGTTAGATTGAAAATCCAGGAAAAACTGAAAATTGTCATTACTTAATAAACTGTTCGGTAGTTCGGTATACCAAACTAATTTTGGTATTTCGGTACGGTTTGGTATTTTTTTTTGAGGTTCGGTATATCGAATACCGAAATATTTCGGACGGTATACTGAAATACCGTCCGATGGACACCCCTAATCCTACTAGATTTCACACCTAGCAGCCAGGGCACACCGCGCATGCTTTCGCTAAGGCATGCAAACGACTTGTCGTCTGGACGATAATATTTTTTGAGTGAGCCACACGTCTTGGGGCAATTATGTCCGAACTGAAATAGTTTCTCACCGGGAAGAAGGGTATGAATGAGAAGATATCCCTTTTCCTTAGGGAAAAAAATCAATTAATGATAGGAGAATCCTATCACAGCAACAACAAAAAAAAGAAGATACTAGAGATACTAGCACTTTAAAATTTATACACATGAACCTGATATTGACAAAAATATTCATAAAAAACATGAAATCAAAAAATAGATTGAGAGAATATTTTTTTCTAAAAAAAGTGTCAAGTTAATGTATATAAATAGGACAACTTCATAGCAAACATATATACCTCCTCCGATTAAAAATATTATTATTTAATTAAGTAAGGATGAAGATGAATATTAATGGTGTAATTAGCATGGGATTAGTGTTGATGATTATGCTTCTTTTGTCACCAGAATTCGCTAATGCAGATGATGAACAATGCGAGCAATGCATCAAAAGTTGCGGGGGATTCCCAGAATGCCCTATAGAATGCAGTAGATTGTGTAACGGCAGTCTTTCTTCCGCGGATGACGTCATGACTGCGAAATCAAACGTCGCCAGCTCCAAATCGTCAGCATCTGAGTGCCAGCAGCAATGCCTTCAGAGTTGTCCGGGTTCTCCTCACGAGTGCGCTGTGTTGTGCGCTAAGTTATGCGGCGGACGACATCGTTCCATCGTGCGAAATTAGACGATGTCGCTAGCTCCAAATCCAAGCACAAACACAAATGTATTAATACTAATAATATGGTACTTAATAAAGGGGAATTTATTAATATAATATATAATAATTTTTCCATCGTGCGACATTGTTTTGTTTGTGGGAAAAATCTGGATAAAATTTTAATGATACTAAAACCTATCATTTTAATATTTAAGTATAAAAAAATCGTCAAAAGATATAAGAATGATTATATTAATAAAATTATCAAGAACAGTTTAAAAAATGATAATTAAGTGAGTAGAAATATCATTTTGATTATTTATCTTAATTAAGGATGAAGATGAATGGTGTAATTAGGAGAAGAGAGTACTTAATTAGTATGAGATTAGTGTTGATGATCTTGCTTTTGTCACGGGAATTAGCTGATGGGATTCGGCAACAGATCAGTGCCAGCCTCCTCTCCTCTGGCTAGTGTGCGAAACCATCTGGGATTCGGCAACAAGGCCTACTTCAAAACTGCCAGGAACCCAAACATATTTTATTTACTAAAAAATATATATTTTATCCTCTAATTATTGAAGAGTTTCGAATACTGTCCTTACACTTTCAGCTGCTTAAGTCAAAATTCTGTAAGGGTTAGTAGTTAGTCTATATGAAATTGTAAGGTTTCGTAATTAAACCATGAGATATTGTTAGAATAATTCACAAGAACTCGCTCTTATTGTTTTGTTTGTTAGTGGGAAATTTGGATAAAAAGTTCATGATATTAAAATCTATAATTTTAATATTTATTTATTAAAAAAATTATTTATGTATTAAAAAAATATTTGTCAAAAAATACAAGAATGACTGGAATAATAAAATATCAAGAATAGTTTTAAAAATCATTTTTCCTCTTATACTAATGATTTTAACTCATGTCAAAGATTATAAAGTAACTTATGTCTTTTTAGCATTTTTTTATATATATAAAAAAGATTATAAGGCAAAAGATAGTTTGGGCACTAAACTTACAAAATTTGCAATTTAGCCACCAATTTTTTTTTGACAATCTTGCCACCATATTAGCACTAATTTTTCAATTCGGCCACCAAACTATTTTCTGACAATTTTGCCACTAAAGTTAGCAAATTTTGACAATTTGACTATTCCATTAATTAGTAGAATGAACCAATTACTGAGCCGTTGATATTGATAAATACGCAAATCTAATATAATAATTACAAATAAGTAATTGTATTCATGAAAATTATGAATTTTAATCCTTTTATTTATATTTGTTGGCATGAAGTGAGCGGAGATTATAGAAGTTGGGGTACGGGGTCTAATTGACTAACGGTAATTTTTTAACGATGTTAATGCAAAATTGGGATACGGGGTCTAATTGACTAACAGTGAATAAATTAGGGCGCCAACGTAAAATTGATAATATAAAGTTATATTTCATTATTTATTTATTTAAATTGATAATTATCAAGTAAAATATAGTTTTATTATTGTCAAGTTTCATTTTTTAGTTGCAATTGTTGATTCATTCCATTTCGAATGCATCTATTTATAAGCATTAATTGATTGTCATGAAAAGTCAACAAATCAAACTCCAATTCGTTCTTACTTCTCCACTTTCCTTTCCGCCAAATTGGCTTTCCTGCACACTTTTCTTTCATTCAAACATGATAGCTTGGACACAGAAATTTCAAGTCATTTGAACGGTGCAATAATTTCTTTTTTACAAGTCTGAGCAGATACGTATGTCCAAAATCAAAAGAACAATCAATTTGGGTTTGGTTTGGGTCACACAAAGCTTACTTCTTTTTTACAAGTCTACGCCAGTCAAGCGCGTTTAGATGGGCAAGAATAATTTTGAGGTCAGTTTTCACTTCAAGCTTGAGTGCTTTCTATTTCTTGTGGCACATAAATGTTTGATTCTTCTTCATGACTGAACTGATTGATGACTCCACTTGAATGACTAACCATTCTATACATTGTTGCCTATAAGAAATAACCACATGGATTCTCGTTCATTGTTATCTAATAAATTGAACAAAAAGACAGCCATGGATGAGTCCTTTATTCTGTTCTCCTTCATGAGTTTGTTATTCTTGTCCTCAATGTTTCCTATTCCACCCACCTCTGCCTTCAATTCAACTCACCTTCCACTCTGCCATGATGATGAGCGATCGGCCTTGTTACAGTTCAAGGAGAGCTTTATCATAGATTTGGATGCTTCTTCTTATGACCCTTTTGCTTACTCAAAAGTTGAGTCATGGAAGCTCAACGTAGCAGCAAGTGATTGTTGCTCGTGGGACGGAGTAGAGTGCGACCACCTCACCGGTCATGTGATCGGTCTTGACCTCAGTAGTAGCAGTCTTTATGGTTCCATCAACTCTAACAGTAGCCTGTTCCGTCTTGTTCATCTGAGTAAGCTTAACTTGGCCTTCAATCATTTCAATTACTCGCAAATACCACCTGCTGTTGGCCTTCTTTCTAAGCTAGTGTATCTGAACATGTCAAATTCTTTCCTTTCTGGCCCAATTCCATCCAATGTTTCAGATCTGTCAAGCTTGTCTTCTCTCGTTTTGTCCTTGAACTATCAATTGTCATTTCAAGCATCTGATTTTAGACACCTCGTCAACAACTTAACCCGCCGCCTAGAGGTCCTCGATCTTAGTGGGGTTGACATATCTTCCACAGTGCCTGCTATCTTGGCAAATTCATCCTCTCTGTCATCCCTTCGTTTGCGTTATTGTGGATTATGTGGTGAATTTCCTGCTGAGATTTTTCATTTACCCAAATTGGAGGTTCTTAGTTTGGGTTTTAACAAAAATCTCAGTGGTTATTTGCCTGAATTTCACTCAACTAGCCCACTAAGAATATTGAAACTAGAAGTCACCAATTTCTCTGGTGAAATTTCAGGATCTATTGGAAACCTAGATTCCTTGACCATCTTGGATCTTAGTAACTGTATTTTTTCTGGAAAGTTAAAGTCCTCTTTTGGAAATCTCACTAAACTCTCTCTCTTAGACCTTTCATACAACGCCTTTGATCGTCAACACACTTCATCCTTATCATGGGTTGCCAGATTAACCAAACTCGTGACATTAGGCTTTGAAAAAGCAAGTTTATATGGTGAATTTCCTTCTTCTTTTGCTAATTTGACCCAACTTTCTTACTTGAACCTAAGATTCAATCAATTGACAGGCCCATTTCCTTCTTGGTTTGCTAATTTAACCCAACTTTCTACTTTGTGGCTAAGAACGAACCAATTGACAGGTCCATTTCCCACCTCACTTACCAACCTTACCGACTTAACTTCTCTTGACCTCTATGGCAATGGATTACAAGGATCAATCCCTAAGTCCATCTCTCAACTAAGGAATCTTCAAGATCTCAATCTTCTGGGCAATAGCTTCAGTGGCACGCTGGAGTGGGATATATTTCTTAAGCTTGAGAAATTGAAGGTCATTGATCTATCGTATAACAATTTAACTTTGATTTTCAGCACTCGTTTAAATAACACTTTTCAAAAGTTTCTTAGTATAAGATTTGGTGGGTGCAAGTTGGATGTGTTTCCAGACTTTCTTCGCTACCAGGACAAGCTGGATTTTTTGGACTTATCAAGGAATAGTATTGCCGGCAAAATACCCAAATGGTTGTGGAACACCAGTGCAGACAATTTACGTGCTATAGACCTCAGTTCAAATTTTCTCACAGGATTTGAAGCAGACCCAATTGTGTTGTTCCCTTGGGTTAAAGCAGCTTACATTGATCTGCATGATAACATGCTGCAATCATCACCTCCACTTCCTCCAGCGTCAATTGGAACTTATATTGTTTCTAGCAACAAATTGACTGGAGAAATACCTCTATCATTCTGCAATCTGACCTCACTTCGTGTCCTGGATATGGGAAACAACCAACTAAGTGGCAGACTTCCTTCATGCTTGGGCAATTTCAGTACTAATTTGGGATACCTAAGCCTGGTGGCAAATGATTTCTATGGCACAATTCCTCTAACATTCTCAAGTGGAAGCAACTTAAGAATGATCCAATTGAGCTACAACCAACTCCAAGGGGTAGTGCCTCGATCACTGTCCAACTGCACCATGCTGGAGTTCCTAGATATTGGAAACAATCAGATCCGCGATGTTTTCCCGTCCTGGTTAGGACCACTCCCAAATCTAAAGGTTCTCATTTTGAGGTCAAACCAGTTCCATGGTGTACTAACGGGTACGACAACAGAGTTTAATTTTCAAAAGTTGAGCATTATTGACCTGTCGAGAAACAATTTTACTGGTCAATTGCCAACGCAATATTTCTTCAATTGGGTAGCAATGAAGGTTGTTGATGAAGACCAATTGACATATATGGCGGCACAAGGGAGTTACGTTGCTAGAGATTTTTTGTACTCAATGTTGATTACAAGCAAAGGCACTGAACGAGAATATGACAAAATCTTGGAATACTTCGTTGTGGTTGATCTTTCATGTAACAGATTTGAGGGAGACATTCCAGGAGTCATAGGCAGCCTGCAAGGTCTTCGTCTGCTAAACCTTTCCCACAACAATCTCAGTGGTGACATTCCATCAACCTTAGCGAACCTCACACGTCTTGAATCCTTGGACCTTTCTCAGAACAAACTCTCGGGAGAGATTCCTCAACAACTGGCGCAACTTAATTCCCTTGCAGTCTTCAACGTGTCACACAACCTTCTTGCAGGGCCTATACCTCAAGGTAAGCAATTTAACACTTTCCAAAATGATTCATACCAGGAGAACTTGGGGCTGTGCGGGAATCCTTTGTCAAGGAAATGCGGAACTTCGGAGGCTCCGCCAAGATTCCCTCCGGGTATCGACTACGAAGACGACTCGAGCTCTCTGTTAGGATTTGGTTGGGAATCTGTTGCCATAGGATACGGGAGTGGACTAGTATTTGGACTAGTCATTGGGTACATTGTGGTGACAAGGCACTTTGAATGGTTTGCTAGGGTTTTCAGGGTGACAGTAAAAAGAACAAGGAGAGCAAGAAATAGGAGGGGCAGGAACTGAGTTTTATGAGGTAGCATGACTGCTTTTGCCTTTTGTGTTGAAAGTATAATCTCTTTTTTAAGTTTGTGGCATTGTAAGTTCCATCATGGACACCATTTTATGCTGTAATAGTCAACTGCCTGGCATCACTGGCTTGGCCTGAAAAATGATGTTGCTTTGATTTTGCTAATTGGTACTGAATTTACAAATCGATTGGCTTTATGAATTTACATTAGCCGCTGCTATTTTCAACAATAACCAGCAGCAAATCTACTAACAAATTTACAAGTTCTTGTTTCTTGCTTATATTTTTCATTCCGGAATCTTTAGATTTCATCAAAAATTCTTCATGAAATCAACTAATAGAAGCTGGGATTTTCAACCCAGAAACAAAATTTCTCCTATCACTGCATTACGGGAACATCTACAGACTACAGTTGAAAACGCAAGAATTAGGCCCTTAATCCACTGGTTTTAATTTATTGGGGGCATTTAATTTGAAAACATTGGTGCAAGAAAGAAAAAAAACGAGTTCACCTATTATTATTTTCTTGTTTCTCATCACTACTAGATCAGACGATTCTTTTTTTTTCTTTCTAAACAGATATCCGATGCAATAAAACTGTGCTGTGCCAAATGGGTCGAGAAGAAGAAGAGAGCAAATGTTGGAAAATTGACTAATGATAATATTAAAGCTGATCCGCCAGCATTTGATAGTATATGCTACTTAAAGAGGAGGATGTAAGATCATAAAGTTTCGCGATATATAGTTAAATTTCTGAATATTTTTTCTTAATTTCTGCAATTTGTTAATTATTTTTTGAGTTTTTTTTTCTAAAAGTATTAAATATCTAATTTTGATTTTTTACAAGTTTCTAAGTATTTGGTATTGTTTTCCATATTTTAGAATTTGTTTTTCAAATTTGAAATATTTTCTGATGTTTTTTCCATCTCATATGGTTTGATGGGGCAATAGTAAATAACATAGGGCATTTAGAACATTTTCAATAGCTAATGGTATTAAAAATTTGACACATTATCTACTAACATGAAACCTCGTTACACGTGGCATCAATGCTTGGTCACTTGGGTTTCATGAAATCGTTGTTAAGGTGCAAGCCAGACCTTGCAGCGGAGCAGAACTCAGTTTTGGTGGCTGAAGTGCGTCCCTTGCCAGCTCAAATCTTGATAGGTACGGATTTGAGCGCTATATTTTTTTGTTTTTGTGATTTGTTCTAGGCAAGGATCCATAGCTGAATGAATCTCCACAGAATTGTTTAATAGAAATCCTAGTCCCGGTTATCAGAGACAAAGGGACCAACGTTGAAAATAATTGGATAAATTTAGTATTATTATAACGAATTGACTATTCTTTACTAGTTGACTTTTGACAGCAACTTCTTCCAAGCCTGAGTGCAGATTTGAGAAACTTCTTAACGGGATTGTATGCAAAGTTTCAAAGTGATCCAACCCTTATACTTGAAGAACTCAGCAGGAATGATTAAAAAAGCCAAGTGGAGAAGTTCAGAACATTTTCCCGAGCAATTGCAGTAAGCTAGTAAGAACATTCAAGTTGTTTAGAAACTGGGACCTCACATAGCTAATTCTCATCTTATTCCCATCGCAAAACGAACAGATCTCTGCTTGTCTCTTCTCTAAGAACAAAAATATTTTGATTCAAATGAGTGATTGTATTGGAAGGTTTTAATGTACCAGGGATGTTGAGTACAGAAATGGTCCGATTGTTGATTTGAAAAGCCTCCCAAGAAGCAACCAAGTTGCGGTAGCTAATCAAGCATGTGCATCCACAACCACAATCCTCGTTTTTACATGGAACCTTGAGAGATTCCATCATACCGTCGAGATGTCGGCATCTTCATCCAAAATCTGCAGGGTTTAAAGAAAAGAAGGTAAAATCCTGAAAATGCGTCATTGTCTTCATTCAAAATCTGATATATTATGCGGCATGCCAAAAGAAACCATAAATGTATGAAAAAATTCCCTCAGGAGTCTTTGATATACTAAAGACATTTCTCTTTCTAATTTTGTTATGGGCGATAGATCGATCACGGTAGGTTGTAGGACATTTCTAAGGAAACAATATTAAAAAGCTGAACTGCTATAAACACTATAAACACTAACACCGTAGCACAAACAGAAAATAGTGACAGACTAGCGAATCTCATCCACAACTCGTCCCTCTCCTCGCCCTTCGAGTTCACGTCCTCATCCACCAGTGTGCCACTAACTGATCCAGCGACCGGACAAGGTTTCAAAATGATCATAAAAGGATCCGTAAAGTTTAAGAACTCATTGGAAACATTCAGCAGCGCAGGTGCTTGGGGCTCGTCAGAAATGCTTCTAACACTAGGCGTAAGAGAACAGAAACTCAGAGTATTATGGCTGATGCGGCCGTCGAAGCACGCTCAAAAATACAATTTATATCCCTAGGTCTAGATGCACAAATAAGCTTGTGTATAGCAGCAAGGGGTCGATCCACAGGGACAAAGCGTTGACGTCGAGGTCTCGACGTATAACAAGGAAAAATCTGCAACAAGAGCAAACGAAATCAGTAACAAGGGGGGTTTACGCTAGTAGATGTAACTACTAGCAAGATGATCTTGGGAGCTAACAAAGACAATAAATAAGATAATTAAATCAAACCAATCAAATTAATAACCAACACACAAAGAAGATTATACAAATCACAATAAACAACAATGATAAAAATACTTGAGATAGAGATAAAATCAAATGGGAGAAAATTCCTAGCAAGGGTACACAGGGTTACGTCGAGGTCTCGATGGTCATCGAGGCGTAAATATTTTGTTCCAAGGTATAGACGTGTTATAGAGACCAGGTACGCTTAGGTCTCCTACTTCTCTTCTTAATAGAAACCAAACCCAAGGTACGCTTATGGGTGAGATCTTGACACTCTGCCGTTCACCAAGGTACGCTTATGATGACAATACTCAGAGAGCCCATGAAGTTGAGAGAAGACACATCCAAGTCTCGACACTGATAAGTCAGACCTGATCGGTTGCTTGCCCTAGATGAGAGGATTAATATGATCAACCATCAATCTAGTCGCCTACTACCTCCTTTGACCCTCACGTTAGTTATTACCCAAAGGAGTGACTGTAGATTTAAAAGATAAGTTAATAGGAGATCAATCAATTAACAAAACTCTTAAAATCATAAGATAAATTCGGCAAACAACCAAATACAATCATAAAACATATGAAGAACGTTCAGGTCTCATGTCTAGACCTCGCAACCCTTACTGACCCCTGCTAAGAAGAAGGATTTAGCTACTCATACTCATGGATGATAAATAGATCTAATTGACATAAACATAGAAGGAAAATAAATAAGGAAGGAGAAAATTGTATTAGATACCGGCCGGAGCTCAAAGCTCCGGATTGAAGGAAAGCTGGTCGAGGTCTCAACACCAAGAAGGACGAACAAGCCCTTCAAGACCTCTGAATAAAACTAAAACTAAGATGTCTAAAATTCTTTGTAAAATTTCGTGTCCTCACAAATGAATGGAGATTGCTCTTTTATAGGAAGAAGCATCCACTCAGAAAACAAAAGGAAATAAACTAATTGAACCACCCATACACACATGGGGAGCAAAAGGAATTCAGCTAATTAAACAAATCCAGGAGTGGGGAACAAGGTCTGGACAGACAAGCTGGACAGGAATATTCGTCTGGGTCTTGACAGATGCTCAGGTCAGGAATATTCTCTGAGGTCCTGACATGTGACAGCATGGGTTGATGAGTGCGATTGACAGGTGGTAGCATGGGCTAAAGGAGATGAGTGCGATCGTAGAGAATATTCCCACGTCGTTGGAAGATTCTGACCAGGTCTTGACAATGAAAATGACGTTGAGGTCTCAACGAAAGAAAATGGCATCTAGGTCTCGACGATGAAAATGACATTGAGGTCTCGTCGAAAGAAAGGTGCAGAAAATCCTCCAAAAAGCTAATAATTCCATGAATTCCTCATCTTTAGTCTAATTCTGCAAATAAGGTGAAAACAGGAGCAAATGAGAAGTATCATGCTCAAAATGGGACTAAAATCAATAAGGAAAACATGCATTTAAACACTATATCAATGGCCAGCAGCAAATAGGTCATAGGAATGCTCTACTATTTGTCCTGAAGACGGGGGACTCAGACTCACGAAGCTAATTATGATCTTATGTCCATCACAATTTGCGATGGTATTGTTCAAAACGAACAGATCACCGCTTGCTTCTTCTTTAAGAAGATGAATCTTCTGATTCCTGGACAAAGCTAGACGGAAGGGGAGACAGTATAGAAAGGTTTTCATGTAAAAGGCATGATGAGTACAGACAAGCCTCTGAAGTAGCAATCAGGCTGAGGGCAAGCATAGGACTCATAGATGCAATTCTTGTCATGGTCGCTTTTGTTGCAGTAGCTAATCAAGTCTGTGCACCCATAATCCTTGTTTTTACATGGAACCTTGAGAGATTCCATGATCTCGTCGAGATGCTGGCACCTGCAGTCAATGGTGTTTCTTTTTTCTGTTTGATTAATCAGTCGGCTTGTGAATAATTTATAGGTATGTACATGAAATATTTTCATTTTAAACTCTTCAAATTCCAGAAACACTTCGCCTTCCTGCCATGCATTGTTTTCAATTGGAATGCACTCCTAATTAAATGTTGGCGCAATTCTCCATGGATTAATAAACCAGAACCTATTGAACTTCCAAATGAGATTATGTTTTCAATATGAAGAAGAGAGAGCCAAGAAACATTCAAATCAATTCACTAATTCTCTCCATGATGAAAAAAAAACTACAGTGGAAAATAATAAAATTCAGCTGAAGGAAATCCATTTCCGAAACTGATTTACACAATATACTTGAAAGGCAGGAACGGTTAAAGGCTCTAAATATATTACAGGATGTTTCATAAAGCATAAGTAATTATGTTTCATAAAGCATAATCCTTGTTTTTACATGGAAACTTGAGGGATTCTATGATCTCTTCAAGGGGGCGGCACTTGATGTCAAGGTTGAATTTGCACGTGGGGCATTTTCTATTAAGTCGTCCCAAGCAGTTTTTGCAGACAGCATGTCCATTCTTGCACTTTAAACATAGATAATATACAAAGTTAACCCATAATCATGAACTTGAAGATAAATTATGAACAATAATTTACATAAAATAAAATCTATTAATTAGCTTTATTAATCAACAAATTAAACACAATAGTCAAGGATAAATTACAGAAGAACATAAAAAAGAGCAAGGAGGAAGAAGATTCTGGAAGAGCGTACTTGAAAGACAGGGATGGTTAAGTGCTTGCAGCATATCTTGTAATCAAGAACTTCAATATTGGTTAGGGTTACAGAAATATTTGAGTTAGAGCCATATCCTGTATTCGTCCCTGCGTCAGCGTTTACGCTGCTTACCTTCAGCCTCTTCTGTGAGCTACTGCCTGTCATCGATCGGTGTTTTGAAGGAAGAAGCAAACAATGTTCTGCCCTAAATACAGAGCAAACCAGCTCGTTCCGCCCTAATGTAACCACCAAGTAAAAGGAAAACGGCCTATGATCTTAAACCTTTCCTTTGGCCTGTTGGGTTAGACTTGGTCTTCCTTAGTTGTTAAGTTGCAAAAATAAACTCCTATGTTTTAGGAGATATTTAGTATAGACTAATTCAAAAAAGTTTTGATTGTGTAGGTAACAAACTCCATGTTTGTAGTAGTGGAGATCTTGCTTTCAGTAGTTTCATCTTTGAAAGGCTATATAATGGCCAAGGCTTGCATAATAAAATCAACGAAGTGATTCATACTTCTGTAAGTGTGTATAGATTGAGTGCAACAAATCTGGTAGCGGAGCCAGACCTGTGTGAAGAGAAAACACGAGTGAAACAAAGTGTGAGGAAAAACACGAGTGGGTGTGTGAGAAAAACACGAGTGTGAATCAGCACAAGATGGTTGAGAGCAGCAACTTTGCAGGACCAAGCATTCCCAAGTTTGACGGGGATTATGATCACTGGAGTCTGATCATGGAGAACCTTCTCAGGTCAAAGGAGTATTGGAGCGTGATGCAAGCTGGTTTTACTGAACCAACGAATGAAGAAACTCTATCTGCAGTCCAAAGGAACTGGGTGGTAGATATCCCTGATGTATCGAGTGATAGGTACTCTTAATCATCTTCAACAAAAAAGAGATGGGCGGATTCCAACGTAACAAGTAACAACTGATCATGCATGTAGACCAAATATTCATATAGAAATCTGGAAAAAAAAGATATGGAGACGATTTTCTTCTAAATAAGTTTTGATTATATGATTCATGTAAGTATAAATTACAAGTTAAGGTATATAAATAGTAGAATTAGTTCACACGTTTAGGCTATACCAAACATTTAGGGGCTGTTCATGTAGGAAAAATTTCTTTTCCTTTTCCTTTTACTTTTTCTAAATTTTTCTTATTTTCTTTTTCCATTGGAAAATAGAAAAGTGCGTTCATGTAATTTCAAAAAATTTCCATTTCCAGATTGAAAAATTGGAAAAATGGAATTATCATTTCAATTCATAAATTAATAAATATATTTTTATCTAAATAAATATATCTTATCTATTTCATAATTTCAATAAATTAATAAATACATTTTTTATCTAAATAAATATATCTTATCTATTTCATAATTTCACATCATTCATAATTGCACGAGTATTGACTCTAACCCTGTATGACAACTTCAGAAATAACTATTTAACAAACAATCTCAACAAATTCTTACCATTACAAATATACTAGTTAATTAACTAGTATTATCAAAACATTAAAGAGTCAACCAAACCATTATCAATCCTCTAACCAAGCATAAAAACAACCCCTAATCATTCTAAACTCTTCAACCAAGCATTCCTTCTATGAGATGGCATCTTAACAAATATTTTCCTATAATACGGATTACTGAACTTATCAACTGCCTTGATATAAGAAGCATCTGAAATATCATCCAAACTCCCTAATAAATCCATAACTTCATCGATAGAGTATGGATCTGAAACTGGGCTAGTAGCTTTTGTACTCTCTCCTTTGTATCTCTTAGCTTTAGCTATATCTGCTTCTGTTTTCGCACTTAAGGATGCTGCCAACAACTCTAAGCAAGAGTCCCACTTTTCAGATCCCGGTTTCCTAACACACCTACACCATGGAACGTTCTCATTAGCAGTACGTTTTCCCTTTGAGCTCCCAGCAGTAGACTTTTCACTTTCCAATACATGAACACCGTGATTTAGGAACTCCTCTTCCTTTTGGCGCTCCTCATCCGAGGTTGGAGGTAATTGGGTGGAAGCATGATGGAGATGCCCGGTAGCTGTTGATTTGTTAAAAACTTGGCCAAGCATCTCATAATTTGAGCATCCTTTCTTTCTGAATGTCCTGTAAATCTTATGTTTCTGCAAGTAAAATAAATCATATAACAAGTAGAATCAACATACCAAAATTTAAACCATGTACTAATATGAAAAAACTAATAAGAAAGTGTAATATACCTTAAAAAACATCTGCCAAACATCTTCTGGAGCATTCACAGTGTTTGAACTTGATAGGTAAGTAACTCCAGTAGGCTTGGTTTAAAAAAAAGAAAGAAAAAAAGAGAAAATGAAGATTGAACCACACCTGGTGTAGCGTTGATGAAGATAGGCTTGTTGTCGGGCGGCGCAGAGAGAGACGATGGTGTAAGACGTGAAGAGCAAAACGCTTGAAAAGGAGGAGGAGGTGACAGCGTGAGAGGAGGAGGTGGAGGATGAGTGAGCTGCGGCGAGAGTGAGAGGCAGCCACAAAAAGAATAGGGTTGAATTTTAGTATTTAACGTGGCAAATTTGTAATAACGTAACTCATAGGGTTATTTTAGTAACTTAAAAGATAAAAATGAATGGAAAAGCGAGTTTTCCATATTGGAAAAGGCACTTTTGTTCTTTTCCAAATCCAAGTGATAAATTAGAAAAAAGAAAATTGATTTTCTTTTTCCAAATTAGAAAATATGGTCAAATGAACAATTTTCCATTTTCCTTTTTTCATTTTTCTGGAAAAAGAGGAAATTTTTCCTCTACATGAACAGCCCCTTACATCCTCAGTTAGTTGATTAGCTCGAAAAGAACGAGTGTTGATAGTTGATTAATTAATTTAATTAAGGGTGAAAGATGAATACTAATGGTGTAATTAGAAGAAGAGCGTACTCAATTAGCATGAAATTAGTGTTGATGATGCTGCTTTTGTCATGGGAATTAGGTGATGGGGCATTGTCGACGACAGGTCACTGCTTCGACGATTGCATTGCTCGTTGCCTCGGAAGAGGGAGAATTCATCAAGAATGTTCTTTGCTGTGCTTCAGGATGTGCCACCGACGTCGTTTCGTGGACGACATGAGTCATGACGCCATGTCACATGACGCCTGCAAAATTAGACGACGTCCCTAGCTCTAAATCCTCACCACAAACACAAATTTAATGCTAATATTGTACTTAATAATGGGGAATTTCCCTCCTCTAGATTTTTTATTTTGTTTTTTTGGCCAAAATAAGAATGACCACTTTAAAAAAATCTTTTTTTTCTTCCAATTCGAATCATGAAATCCTGCTTCGACACTTGCTTGTGGAATCTCCAGGAAATACAATTACCAACTGAGAATAATTATTCTCTCTTAATTACCATTTTACCTTAGTTTAATAAACACCATTTTTTAGGCTTCCAAAGATCAATTCATCTGCTTTCCTTTGTGAATCCATAACTCCTAATCTTAGCCGTCGTTTGATGCCAAAGCAAAATGTCAAATCCTCTCCAACTTTCAAAAAAACAAAAAAACAAATATCAAAACGCTTTTGCCCAGAAATAATTTCAG
Source organism: Viola odorata (assembly GCA_963691705.1). Taxonomy (NCBI): domain Eukaryota; kingdom Viridiplantae; phylum Streptophyta; class Magnoliopsida; order Malpighiales; family Violaceae; genus Viola; species Viola odorata. The sequence goes on from OY829537.1 coordinate 1,208,882, forward strand.
ATTTTTGAATCTGCAAAAGAGAATTTTGATTTTAATAGTTGTTGTGTATGGTAAAGTTACTAACAAATGCCATCTATAGTAAATAAAAGAGAGGCATTATCAGCGAAACTTCCAGTATTGGTTTTGGCCTCCCATGAATCAGAATAAGCACCAATATGCAGCTCATCTGGGATTATGAAGGCCACAAAAACCTATGGAAAAGAACAAACAGAAGGAAAAAAAGAAAGATGGATTCGATTGCAATTTGTAACAAGAATCGTTGAATCTGTGCACAATAGTAGACGAAACGAAACCCTAAATCTTGGAATTTCGCCTTCAACTGAGAGCAGAGCAGCCGCTTCTTCATTTATTTATAGCGGTTTGGGCCCATATTTATTTTCTGATGATCTCTCTTAAGCGGGCTTTATTTTGTTCAACTGTTCAAGGTAAGTTGGCCCGTTGGATTTCTAAATGGGCCTTTTTTTTTTATATAGGCAAGAGTAAAAATTGAATTTGAGTTCGAATTGTTACCGATAATCTACTTATTGCACCAAACACCAAACACCAAACACTAAACACTAAACACCCAACAATCTTCAAATATCTAAATTTTACGCGTTTGGAAATTAGGAAATAAAAAAAATACAATTATTATTAAAAGTTCATGGGCAAAAACTTAGAGTAAAACTAACATTCAAGATTTTGTTCATGCAAAGTGTGCAAGAACAAAATACATGTGCGGGAAACTAATTGATTGGAGTTGTTTCTTCTACTCTATTACGTAAAATAGTACTGTAATTAATTTTGATAATGATTTTCAATATATGGTTTTGGATAGTTCGTATTGAATTATTAATTTAAATTAATTAATCTTTTTCGGAATAGAGATTCATCATTAACTAAGCCAGTTAGGATAAGTAATTTGCTAATTGGAATTCTTCCAACGATCAAAACAGAACCGAGGGAACTAAGGATGGATAGAGTAATGCGTGCGTTGTGGATTACTAGATTTTATCTCAAAACTTAGCTTCTTCCTAACAATTGCTGGTTATGGTAATGTTCATGACTAGGGAAAGATGAGGATTATTATTAGCTGTTGTTGAAAAATAAATAAAAAATCCTAATAATAATAATTGCATCACGTGTCTTGTTGCTTAAGAGAAAGCAACTCAAGTTACGAAGCACGTGACAGGAAGAATCTGGTGACGTAGCGTGAAAATTATTTTTAAATTTCTCAATGGCGGCACCCAATAGATTCACCACACGTGTCCCAGTTCGTGACGCGTCCTTTGCTGAACTGTCAGCAGAAAACCACTCGCTTGTTATTCGGCTTTCGTTACGAGTATCTGCCTAGATAATACCCCTGGATTACGACAAGAATTACGATGCGGCCATATCTAGATAGGTTTTTGTTTACTCGATTAAGAAATGAGTTGTTAAATACAGCCCACACGATTTGCCGAAAATTACCATGTAGCCATTACCAAGTAGATTTTGTTTTTGAATTGTTTCTTAATTTGGAAAAGACAGGCGTGGCCTTTTCGGTGACTTTCCTTTTTTCCCTTTTATTTTCTATATGACTTGTTGGATTAAATAAAGACTGTTATGAGTATATTTTTTACCATACAATATATATTTTATAAAAAATAAAATTTATCTTTAAAAAATAAAAAATATTAAGAAAATAAAGTGACGCAACTAACGTTTACTCCCTTTCTCGCTCACCAATCATCATAAAAATTAAATCTAAGGTCTTTTATTTTATTTAATAATTTAATCAGTTTTGATTTAATTATACATATAAATACTATGTGATGGCTAAATAAAACAATACTACAATTTAAATTTTTGTGGAAAAAAAATGTAGTACAAACATGTATATGACTATATGAGTAAAACTTGGGTACATACGATTTACCCACTACTCAGTACATCATGATGTATGATGATGACACGTGTCCGAAAGTGTTAAGAATAGTGGTATTCTAGCACTATTTGGGGTAGGTGTCATCATTTTAGACCATGATGTACTGAGTAGTGGGTAAAACTTCTATTTTTCCGATTCGATTTTCCGATCCGATTCTGAAAACATAATAATTTATGCAAAATAGGATAATTAGTAATGATAATGAGTTTTTTTTTAATATAGTCGCATATTCTAGATAGGAAATTTTCTCTAATTTTAAAATTCAAATATAGACCTAAGTCAGATAACGACAAATCTTGTTAAAAGAACCATTTTCTTTTTGTGGGAGCAATTGCTTATATATTTATCTCTGTATCTTGGAGAATTCTAATTCTATCCATAATTTAAATCCTAATTTCTAACAAAAAATCAAATTTCATAAGAATAGCTGCACATTACACGCATATATACATATATGAAATTATGTGCGACTAAGAACTACAACCAAGTAAACAGATATACATTACAATGATTAGCATTTTCCTATAGAATCATTTATTTATCAAATAATACTCTCTTCGTCTACGAATAATTGTCATTTTTCTACTGAAAATTACTATACATTTTATTTAATTTTTTAGTATTTGTTTTACGAAAAGTTACTGTTTCAAAAAAAACAGTTATTTGTGAACAAGTATAACCCAACTTTTTTTTTTTTTTTGGTAACCGTTGCTTTCCGCATTAAAACTTCAAAAATAAAAATATTAAAAAAAGAAAACATTGCTTCCCGCGTTTTCCATGTCCTAATTCTCTTTAATGTTATGCGTGCAAGCTATGCTCAAAAACTCACCACCGCCATAGCCTTTACCTTCTCTTCTGCCATTATTTTTAATTTTAATTTCAATTTCTTGGTTCGTAACGGTTTTAATTCTCTTTAAGCTTCTTCAATTCTTCAATCACCTCTCGTTTTTACAACTTTCTCCTAACTATCTCTTCCTCCTCTTGCTTAGCATCCTACGATAACTACTTTTCTTGCTTCTATTTCAAGAAAGCCTACCTCCTTTAATCATTAATTCTCTTTTTTGATTCTAAGTATCATTCCACTTTTGACAAGGTTCAAAATCTTAAACTTTAATTTGCTTTTTCTCCAATCTGGGTGTCCTCTGTTTCTGGCCAGTTTTAAAGCCCAAAAAATCCAGCACTCTGTTGTTTCTTTCATTAGTTTGGTTCTATGTCGTCACAAGATTAGATCTCTCTGTCTTATTAATTAACGACCCAAGAAACCTAATCAGTGGCTCTTAAACAAAGTTTGATTCTTTACGTTTTTGTGTATCAAAGTTGAGAAATTTGAATCTGGGTTCTCTTGCTCTGTTTTAGATTGGAATTGCTCTGTTTCGGAGAGATGGGGAGTCATATGAGTAAGAGACCAATCGAAGCAGCGACGACGTCTTCTGGTATCAATCTCAACCACAACAATATGCAATATACGACTGAATTTAGCTCCTACGAGGCAGCTTGCAGGGTTGATGAGGATTTGCGATCCTTCGATACGAATCTTCAAGCTCGAACCAATCACGTGATCAATACTCTTGCTGTTGGTGTTGAGGTTCGGGCGCTTTCTTTCGATTCGTTGAAAGAAGTCACAGAATGTCTGCTCGAGATGAACCAGGAGGTTGTTAAGGTTATCTTAGAATGCAAGAAAGACATATGGAAGAATCAAGAGTTGTTTGAGCTTGTTGAGGAGTATTTCGAGAATAGCTTGCAAACTCTTGATTTCTGTGCTGCTTTGGAGAAGTGTTTAAAGCGCGCCCGCGACAGCCAATTGCTCATCCATGTTGCTCTGCAACAATTCGAGGCGGAAAGTGAGGTTGGAGGGAGTAGCAGTAGTTATGTGAAGACATTGGAGGAATTGAAGAATTTTAAAGAAGCAGGGGATCCTTTCACTGAAGAATTCTTTCAGATTTTTCAATCTGTTTACAGACAGCAAATGTTGATGTTGGAGAAGTTGCAGCTCAGAAAGAACAAGCTCGACAAGAAGCTGAAATCTATTCATGCATGGAGGAAAGTTTCTAGTATTATATTTGCTGCTACTTTTGCTACTGTATTGATTTGCTCAGTTGTTGCAGCAGCTATGGCTGCTCCTCCAGTTGCAGCTGCTCTTGCTGCTGCAACATCGATCCCGATCGGTTCAATGGGGAAATGGATTGATTCTCTATGGAGGAATTATGAGAATGCATTGAAGGGTCAGAAGGAGATGATCAGTACAATGCAAGTAGGGACTTATATTGCAATCAAGGACTTGGACAACATTCGAGTTCTTATCGATCGATTGGAGATCGAAATTGAAGCACTGATGCAAAATGCTGAGTTTGCAATCAAGGAAGAAGCTGTCAAGATTGCAATAGAGGAGATCAAGAAGAAGCTAGGGGTGTTCACGAAGAATATTGAGGATTTAGGACTACAAGCTGATACCTGCAGCCGCGATATTCGAAGGGCAAGAACTGTGGTTCTGCAGAGGATCATCAAACATCCCAACAACTAAAATTATGTTGATATTTCTGAAATGTCTGTTTTTTTACATTTTCTACAATGATGAAAAGTTACTAATTTCTTAGTTTGTATAATACATTGGATTCTTGCTTTTAGCAAAAATAATCAATTGAAGACTGCTGCTACACATGTTTAATTTCCATTTTTAACTGTGAGTTATTATTTCATTAAAAGTCAAAAATTCTTTTATTTGATGACACAATCTAACAAAAATTCTTTTAACTGTGAGTTATTATTTCATTGGTAAAGATTCATCAATGGATTACCTGTTCCTAAATAGGGGAAGGGGCAATGAGTACAATCATCCAAAGTGTATGGTCCCCATACCTGGTTACCTCAATTATCTGTCAAGAAACAGAGGCCTTGCTTCAAAATCTTGGTATTTAATGCAGCCTTCGTATTTTCCACTCATTTAGATTTTGAACTTGTTTCTGTTGGGTGCCCAAATTCTAGCACTAGTCAGTAATAGTAATGAATAATAATGCATGAACAGAAAATTTTCCATAGGAGACCATTCTGCAGAATTCTTGACCTCTTGTGGGGCTCTTTTCTGCAGATTATGGATCTCTGAGTCAGACCATCCCATCCTAAATAAGTGAATACTACAACTGGTACAGGAACAAAGGACATACTTTTATTAGCAAAAAATGAATTTTTTTGCTGTACATCTGACCTGCCATGTTACCTGCTGGCAATCAGCAATCAAGCAATCAAGCAATCAGCATACATTATTAGGGAATTCAGACTGCAAACTTCATCTGCTCTTATTTTTGTCATTTGTTGGACCAAAGATTTAGCCAATCTGGAATTGAAAAGTTGAATCAAAGGGGCCAAACAAAAAAACAAGGGCAAGAAGATGCCTTTTCATTTACCGCGCGCCTTTTATTTCAACCATACAGGAGGATTAACATAGCACAGACTTAACCCACCATGGTGTATGCACAATAGCTACTTGATATCCTAATATAAAACATATGCCTTTACATTCTTCAGCAGTACAGTCGAATTCCAAAAAAACGTCGGTGTATATCTAGCAGCACGAGATATTATATGCTGCAAAACCCACCAAAAGCTTGTACAGAGCTAAGCGGCACTGGGCGGATATTGAAGTAGGTAGCTGATGCCAAGTAGCAACACACTAAAGATGCATATACTTTGAACCAAATTGATGAGAAAAACGTAAGAAACATGCATGTGCTAGTCAACAGGAGCACTGCCACCAAATATACAAGGCACTTCACCATTGAGAGGTCACCTTCCGTTCCTTGATGAGGAAAATGGCCTTGGCAATAAAATTCAGAAAGTAATTGATCCTTTAGGCAGAAGGTATTCATCAACCAAGTGGCAACCTCCTTTTCAGATGTTGGGATCTTATCAAGGGATACACGCTTAATATGAATGTGGACTTCTGAAGGATCCACACCAAAGACATTGTCCAATAAAGATGGACACCGATGCTTGTAGCCGATAGACACATCGTAAACTGCAATGAAGAGAAGACACATTGGTAAATCGTGATGTAAAGGAGCTAAAAGTAAGCTAAAGTGTATTGAAGCATTGCTAATTTTACATCCAAACAGCAATCAGCCACTCTAAATCATCCAAAACGAGGAAGAAAAGAAAAACAAACCTGCATCCAAAGATCCCCTCAAGTCTTCCAAACAGGCATGGAAGCCTTTGGTTTTGGGAAGCAAGACATTCTTCAGGATAGGTAGATGTTTTTCAGCTGCATATTTTTGATTGCGCATGCACTTCTGCTCACTGTTTCGTAGAAGGGGAGAAAGAAGTAGGCAAAAGTAAATGCATTAGAACATAGCAACGAATGGAAAACACTTAAATGCATCATGTTCTTAGGTCTGACAATGGAGACAAATGGATCAACGACAGGGAAGGAATAAGAGATTACGTGAAATCAGTTCCTTCCGGGAAAAGGGCAAGCCAGAGGGGATCTCGGGGATCCTTAAAACTTGAAAGCATTTGGCGCATGTTTGATTCGTCAGCCTCCCACCTCCTTTCCACTGGGATGAACTCCAAAATGTGGAATGCCCACCCAAATACAGGTAATTTCATCAGACTGCTCTTGAGAACATACTTTATGTACCCTGAGCATCCTTTCCGCCATGCAAGGTTCCACAAGTACATCCAGTCGACCTCAGTTCGGTGGTTTGCAATAAGCAAAACCCTTTCCCTTGCAGGAACAGTTTCACCAGAGAAAATAACTTTGGTTTTGTTTATCTTTTCAAAGAGAAAGGGCCACAAAGCTAGCCAAGCACCAAAGACAAAGGAAGTGGCTTTCCTGCTGTAATGTATGCTGAAAAATCGCAATACCACAGCAGTCATAAAGCCAAAATAAACTAACATCACAAATGCAGTTGAAAGCAGCACCAATAAACACACCATGCCCCTAATCAATCTTAGAACAGTCAAAGGACGGTGCCTTGCTTTATCATCTGAACTATGAGTTCCTCGGAGCCCCATATGCTCGTAAACTCGATAACAGCCAACCCTGTTAAAATGAGTCCCGATTTCTTGAATACACGGATACGAAAGGCACAACAAGCAGGTAGGTCAAGCTCCACAAGGGTTTATGAAGCTTCTGCAATCTCGGCAATATTGATGATGATATTTAAGGAGTGAAGTATTCAGCACCAAATCACTACAAACAAGGAAAAAGGAATCTTTAGAACAGAGGAACTACTAACATATGTTGTAACAAATGGATACAACAGCATGTGAAGAAAGTTATCCACAAACCAAGGAAACACCCAGCCATGCTAGGAGACATTCAAGTACATCAAAATAAAATAATGTAAGTTAAATGTAATAATCTACTGAATAAATAAGCATGGTAATTAAATTAGGAAAGAAAATGCTCCTCACAACTTACACGGACGCCAATCGTTTTAACAGCAGAATGGCTTAAGTTACTTCGAAAAACAATTTCTTTGCAAGAAATCAGAATGATTTAGCTCCTAGAATGCAAACGTAAATTCCATCTCTTTTTTTGGTTTTCATATCAAGAAAGCAGCAACCACAAAAAAAAAAGTAGTAAATATTTCTATCTGGTTCTAATAGAAATTTAAGCAAACTGCTTAATTAAGTAAATAAGCAAGCTAAATAGCCTAGTTCAATCTCCAAACGTCACCAACCAAGTCTAGATGATCAAAACTGCATAACAATCCACAAAGCGATAAAACCCAAAACCCACAAATTTTAAACACGTAATTATGCAAACTGCATTTCTTATGATCATTTTACAGTTCAAGCAGAAAGAAGAAAAACCCTTTTTGGTCACTGTAGCAACCCAAGAGAAAACAGAACAGCAAAAAAAAAAAAACGGAAGAGATGAGCTAAACAGAAAAGAAAACAGTAAAGCTAAGGGAAAAGCTTGGCAATACTCATCCTCGAAAAAAATGTAAAAAGGAAAAGGAAAACTTAACTCCAACAACAACAACAAAAAGAAAAGAACCAGTCTCAGTTTTAGCTGGAGAAGTGACTGATGTGACACAGTAGGATCGATCAAACGATGAAGTTTCATTCCCGTTTAGAGAAATGGGGGAGAAAAGGAAGTGAAACACGCAACCTTTTGCAGAAGAAAAAGAGTTGGGGAGTGAAGAAATCAACGGCGGAGATGGTTGGCGCAGGTGTTTGTTGAACGGAAGAAACAGAGACGATAAAGAAAGCTTGTGCCTTTCTGATTCTTTTTTGAAGTTGTTGCAGCAGCAGTAGTGCCGTTCTAAGATTTACTGACGGTCAGTAACTAAATAAGGACCGGTTGTTGTTTATATTACGCTTCTTGCCATTATTTCATATTTTTTAAAGTCGAAAACGGCACCGTGTTGTGATCAAAATATTTATGGTCATTATTTTTCATTTGATTTATTGATGGGCCAAAACTTAAAATTAAAGTCTGATCAAAACCCGTATAAGTCCTTAAATTCATGAACAGTAAAGCCCATTAGAAAAAAACTTATGCAAATATATATTGAAAAAAAGAAAAGAAAAAGAACAGCAGCGACTCCAGAAAGACTTGGAAACGAAGCCAGCGCTTGATGCTTAAACCCTCTCTTACCTGAAACAACTCTTTTCAAATTCTATCGACTGCAATACCAATCGAACATGGAAATTGATTCCAAGCAATACCAATTGAGCTGCCATCTCCGCGGCCACCAAGACGACGTAAGAAATCTATCCCATCTCACTCACTATTTCCGCGCTCAGCTTATTGAAAACTCTGTAATTTGCTCAATTTCAGGTCCGCGGCATATGTGTGTGCGGTAATGCTGGGTTTGCCACCTCGTCCCGTGACCGAACCGTGAGGTTTTGGTCTTTGGAATCATCGGAGGAGAAGAAGCAAAGTTTCCAACCATCCAAGATTTTACTTGGTCACACTAGTTTTGTGGGCCCGATAGCTTGGATTTCACCTGACGATGAGTTTCCAGAAGGCCGGATCGTGTCTGGAGGGATGGACACGCTGGTGTTGGTGTGGAATCTGAGTACTGGAGAAAGAGTTCAGACTTTGAAGGGTCATCAATTACAAGTCTCTGGTGTTGCTTTGGATGATAATGGGGATATTTTTTCATCTTCAGTTGATCGGTGAGATGCAGATTCCTTTGGTATTTTGTTTTGTTTTTGTTTCTGGGGATTGGTTTGGTTAATAGTGTGATTTTTGTAGTACTATAAAACGGTGGAGGAAGGGCCAAGCTATCGATTCGTGGGAGGCTCATGAGTCTGCTGTTCAAGCAGTTCTGAAGCTGTCATCAGGGGAGCTTGTTACAGGTATACGAGTTTTATGCATGTTGAGGTTGAGTAATATTTGTGTGGTTTTAGGTTTGAAGAATGCTTTTGATAAAAAATGTTTTGCTTTTGTACATCATTAAGATACGCCATTTTGGAGATAGACATGAGTGTTTTGTATTGTAGAGTATTGAATCTGCTTTGTGCCATGATCCAGGTTCATCTGATACGACTTTAAAACTTTGGAAGGGAAAGGAATGCCTGCACACTTTTAAGGGACATACAGGTTGTTGTTTTTTTTTCATACTTTGAGGAAAATGCTCATTTAGGTTACAATTCAAGAATTAATGATGGAGGGTGGCTTGCTAGGCTAATCATACTGTTTTATGGTTTGTATATATTTATTATTATTTTTTTGTTGGTACGAATTGTATTATCAGTTTGATCAATGGAACATGCCTTCTTGTCCTTTTGTCCTGTCATGCACTGACTGTACTGGTGAAGGCTTCTGCATGTATCTTGATTTAATTTTAAGCATTTTCTAATACACTTGATGAATTGTGCAGATACTGTTCGAGGCTTGGGTGTGATGCCTGGATTTGGTATTCTTTCTGCATCCCATGATGGGTGAGTTGTTTTCTTTGTTTATGCTGTTATCCCTTGTATGAATTTGTCAATTTAGTTTTATTTTTCTACTTTCTCTATTAATTTCTATGTAGAGTATACTTTAGTTTAAAGAGGTCTTCCGTAGTGATGAAATAGTACCATTTCAGGAATTTCAGTGTATGAAGCTAGTATCTTGGGTTTCTGCTTTTCATGGTACTTTTCTATATAGCCTTTATTGTCCTCTACGAGATTGTAATGTTGTGAATGCTGTTTAATTCTAACAGCACCATTAGGCTATGGGCATTAACGGGTCAAGCTTTGATGGAGATGGTCGGTCATACTTCCATAGTTTATTCAGTTGATTCGCATATGTCTGGACTTATTGTCAGTGGAAGTGAAGACTGCTCAGCAAAGATATGGAAAGGTAGTGGTTCCTTCTCTTGGTACTTGTTTTGGTTATTGACAAAAAGAAAAGGTTTGAATTTTGCTACAGTATCTGTCATCTTTATTGTTGTTTTACTTGGAAGTCTTTGTCGTGTTCGTGTTACAGATGGAATCTGCATTCAGAGCATTGAGCATCCTGGTTGTGTTTGGGATGCCAAGTTCTTGGAAAATGGTGACATTGTAACAGCATGCTCAGATCATATTGTTCGAATTTGGACTTTAGATCAGGATAGGGTTGCAGATCCGGTAGATTGTGATGCTTATGTTTCCCAACTTTCTCAGTACAAGTTAAGCAGGTATAATCATGCTTTAATGATCAATATGTGAACTCTTGGTTTGATCAGCTAAAGAGGGCTGATCTAACTTCCTCTAACATTTGTTAATGTCTGATGTATATATCTTTGTACTAAATTCTGTCAGAAAGAGGGTTGGAGGTCTAAAATTGGAAGAGTTACCCGGGCTAGAGGCTTTACAGGTTCCAGGTGTGGCTTTAATACTCGTGCTTTAAAATCATTCCCTTTAAACAGTTATTAGACAGATGAAGCATCTATCAGTTTCCAAGTGAAATCAACTATAGCAAATGAAACAAAACTTGTGTTGACGCTTGCTGTTTGTCATGTGGGTATACCAATGCTCTGAACCATCTCGTGATGTGTTATGTTTTCTGATTATCTTGAACAGGAACCACTGACGGCCAAACTAAAGTTCTCAGAGAAGGAGACAACGGTGTGGCGTACTCATGGAATTTGAGGGAACAGAAATGGGATAAAGTGCTGTTCTGTCTCACTACTATTTCAGTGCTTTTAATTATGTTGTTTATCCCGAATCTATTTAGAATGGTCTTTCAGTAAGGGTCATGTTCTTAACTCGTTGGATTTTCATTCTTTCACATTTCAATGTCTTGGTTGTTCCACTTTGTAGATTGGTGAAGTGGTTGATGGGCCCGATGATGGCATGAAGAGGCCCGCACTTGATGGAATTGAATATGATCACGGTTAGTACCGTACGTTTGGCTACTTTGAGTCTCCTTTGTCTTACTTCATTTATTGATGGTTTGGTGCTCTCGCTGTTCAGTATTCGATGTTGATATTGGAGATGGGGAGCCTATTCGTAAGTTGCCCTACAATCGCTCAGGTATCTTTTTTGAACATTTTATTTATTTGTTTATTCTGGCTGTCTTCTTTTGTTGCTTGGAGGAAAAATGGGAAAGAAACAGCATTTCCGAATGAAAACTAGCATTCTTAGTATCTCAGCCATTTAGTTTTTGGGCACCATATGGAACTGCCTCGTTATTGTTAGGTCAATTGTATCAGGGATAGTCAGGGAAACAGGGAGAGAGCGAGAACATATTCTTAGGATTATAGCATTTTTTTCTTTTCTGGGTTCACGATATATTTTGAACAGAGTTGGACATGCACTAAACACCCATGGTTGATTGGCCACAGATTGATATATGGCCTTCTGAAGAATAGTTGTAGCATATATTAACAGCCTAAATTGCTTACACTAATGATTTATGCTGGGAAGTCTTATTTTTATTCAATTGTGGTTATTTTCAGACAATCCATACTCTACAGCTGACAAGTGGCTTCTCAAGGAGAACCTTCCTCTTTCCTATCGCCAACAAATAGTAGAGTTTATACTCCAAAATTCTGGACAAACAAGTGTTCCACTTGATCCCTTGTTCCGTGATCCGTTCACTGGCTGTAAGTACTGTCATAATCATCTGGTGATATTTTTTGTTCCCAGTTATTGATACAATATAGTTTGATTCTCAGTTTTGTTATTCTGAATGATCCTTTTCTCATTATTTCTATTTGACATTTTCAGCAAGTGCCTATATACCTGGAGGACCATCCAACTATTCTGGTATGCACCTATTGGCCAAGCTACTTTTACTTTTCTTAGCTGCCGATCTTGTGGTTTAGCTGAACTAGTAAAGCAGTGGAATTGTTGAATTTTCTGATGTGTTCCTTCTTGTCTGTATAACAGCTACTTCAAAACCTACTTTGAAACATATCCCTAAGGTATGGTCTTGAAGCTCCTTAATGGATCGGTGTGTTCATTAAATCACAGCTACCTCATGTGTTACACATAGTTGATCTTTATCCGTGTCAATGCCAGAAAGGAATGCTTGTTTTTGATGTGGCTCAGTTTGATGGGATCCTGAAAAAGATCTCCGAGTTCAACAGTACTCTACTATCCGATCCGGTAGCTTGTTTGACTACACTTTGTTTACTTTTCCATCATCATGGTTTTATTCTTCAATATTCTATTTTCTGAGTATCTGTTACGAATCTTTTGAAGGACAACAAGCACTTGTCTCTTCCAGAAATTGAGACATCAAGACTGGGTGCTATTGTTAAAATTTTAAAGGACATGTCGCATTATCATACAAGTATATTTGCGGATGTTGATATTTCTTTGTTGGTAAGATTGCTCAGGACTTGGCCCCTTGCGATGATGTTTCCAGGTTAGGATTGTAGCTTGATATTCACGCAAATGTATACGTATGCATGGTGTTATCACTGTCTAGCATTGCATCTTTGCTCACTTGGGTGTACGTTTTGTCAGTTATTGATATTCTAAGGATGACCGTCTTACACCCTGATGGGGCGAGTGTTCTTCTCAAGCATGTTGACAATGAGAATGGTACTCTTTTGTAAACATAGAACAAGCTTGGTTAGGATTGTCACACTGTTTTTGTATTTAACGGACCATTTATGCTACCAGATGTACTACTCGAAATGATAAAGAGGGTTGCAACGGATCCTCCTCTTCCTCCCAATCTTTTAACCAGCATCCGAGTTGTGACAAATCTATTCAAAAATTCATGCTACCATGACTGGCTACAGAAGCATCGCAGTGAGGTAAATACTACTCTAGTTTTCTTCTATCAGAGATGCATGTAGAAAAAGTTATATGAATGACCAGTGAGAAGTGTAGGAACCTTTTACAATTTGAGAGACTCCTGGGGTGCTCCGATGTTGAGTCCATTCCTTTTGGCGGGCATGGTTGCCATCTATATTTACTGCCTAGGTCTTTGCATTTTCGTGATAATTGTTCAAGGGTATGAAATGAACTGAGTTTTTGCTTTATTGAGATTGCAGATTCTTGATGCTTTTTCAAGTTGTTATTCATCTCCAAACAAGAACCTGCAGTTGTCTTATTCTACCATGATACTCAAGTAAGCATTTCCTCAGCTGTAGATGACAGGAAACATATCCATGTGTTTAAATATTGATTTGTGTTCTTTGCCATAGTATAAATGCTCAAGTCCTTGTAATTTTCCCTGTATCAATCATCATTTTTATGCTCAACAGTTACGCGGTGCTGTTGATTGAAAAGAGGGATGAAGAAGGTCAATCCCAAGTTCTTTCAGCAGCCCTTGAGGTATGCCTTAATTGTGCATGCTTCACTACGATTCTGCAAATGAATGGGTTGGATGCCCTGTGTGTGTGGACGGGGCCGGGTGGGGGTGGGGGGGTTAATGCTTTATTGAGAGTTCCTGAGAGGGTATGGCAGTATCATGACTTGTTTGACATGGTAGCTTTGTTTTTCTACAGATAGCAGAGGAGGAAAATCTAGAAGTTGATTCCAAATTCCGGGCCCTAGTTGCCATTGGATCACTGGTATGCTGTTTACTCTATGTATATTATGCTCATGCGTATGAGTGACACTGCCTCCCCGAAGAGGAAAAGAAAAGCAGGAGAATACTAATTGGTTACATTTTGTTCTTTCCTAAAACAGATGCTAGATGGTCTGGTGAAAAGAATAGCACTGGATTTTGATGTTGAGAACATTGCAAAGATGGCCAAGGCCTCTAGAGAAGCCAAGATTGCCGAAGTTGGCGCTGACATTGAGCTCTTGGCGAAACAGAGCTGAATCTGTTAGTCCTAGTAAGTTTGTTTCTCTTTTTTTTCTTTTTGAGGACTCTAGTACTCGATCCTTTAAATCAAGTTAGTAGTTAAAATACAGCCATTGGGAGAAAAAAACTGGCATAAACAAGGATGTGACAAGAATCTTGGCATGTATTTGATAACATGAGGTAGAGACCCTATTATGAATTAACATAGTAAAAACTAAAAGAAACATAAATGCGTAGAAATAGTAAATGCAATTATTTCAAAGAGAATAGAAGAATGCTCAAACTAATCAAATGTAATGCCATCCTCTCGCTTTCTTTAGCGCAGTTGTATGGTCAAAGCTCAAGTGGTTGGAATCTCATTGCTACTAGTTGACATTAATCCCAGCATGTTTTAGCATTTGCAGGTTCCATGAATGACGAGCGGTTAAAAGGAACAAGAAAAGAAGCAGAACAGCAAGATAATTTGTTAACATTCCATAGGAGGGGGAGGTAATAGGACACAAATGTTTTTAGAAGACATGCAAAAGCAAAACAGTTGAGTTGCAGTTTTTCGGCTTAGACTGGAGCTTGCTTTTGCAAAAGTTCTTTGGAATTCATCTCTAATATTAGCCAAGGGAAAAAGGCAAAAATCCTTGGTAACTATACATTTTTAGACCGATTGATTGTGTAATACTCCCTTGAAAATGGAAGGAATTCCTGAGTTTCTAAAATGCATCCGTGAATACAAGTTCGGTTGATTCATTTTCACTTTCGTCTCTAAATTCTTCTTACTGCGTCAAATCTTGTAGTCGATTGAATCTGCAACTCTAAAGTTATGTAAGCTAAGTCTGGAGAATGAAGAAAACGTGCTAAGACAGGCTCGAGGATAATGGCAGAGATCGAAGAGCTAATGTTTCTTAGACACGAAGAAGTGAAAGAACATTTGCAAACAAACTATTCATTTCCATTTAGAATAGAATGCACTATCACTACAAATCAACATTTTATTCAATTTGATCTTTACATTTCGTTCCTTCAAATGTAAATGCCTAGGCGCTATCCTCTTCTCCAAACTAAACCCAAAATAATGTGGAAACTCTTTCAATTCATCCAAACTCTTCTCCATTTCTTCCTTCAAATACTCAATCTTTGGTATCAAATTGTTTTCTATACTATACCCAAATATTGCAGGATTTCTTGCACAAAATCGTGTAGCTTCCTCATAAGAAAAACCCACAAATTCCAAGAACTCAACTTTCACACGCAGCTTCTCCACACGAACATTCAAAAGATGAGCATTCAAACTACTCGGAACATTCAATTTCGGCACCCCAACATGTCTAAGATAATCGAGAGTTGGTTTAAGGCAGTGTTCGACATCGGAGAAGAGAAGTTGTGGGCATTTCACGATCAATCCTCTCGCTTCTTGGACAGAGGCGAGCAGGTCTTGTGACAGGAATCGGAAGACGGGTTCGATATCGGTCCTGTATGTGTCGAGGGAGAAGAATTCTGGGCAGTGGAAAGCGAGGCGGGAGAAATCGGAATCCGTGAAGCCTCTGGATTTGAAGAAGTCGACGGTGGCGAGGATTTGGGCTATGGCGTCTGGTGGTGGGAGTTTGTGGGGTTTTGCGGTCGGATCGATGATGCCGATGGATTTAAGGTATCGAAGATTTTGAAGATGATCTGTGCGGAATTTGACATAGAGAGGAGGAGGAGGAGGAGGAGGAGAATGTGAAGAGTGAGATCGAGGATGGAATTTAAAGGTTTTGGCGAATGGAGAAGATGAAGAAAAAGCTGCTACAGACAGAGATTGGAGCATTGTTCTTTTTCTTTTCTTTTCTTTTCTTTCTGGGTTTTGCAGGGTAGGGTTTTAGCAAAGAATCTTTTCGTGGTGTGGTGGAGACTGGATAGTGGATAGTGGATAGTGGATAGTGGATAGATAAGGATCGGAGAAATAAATAAAAAAAGGTATGGAAAATTAAAAATTAATAATTGCTGAATTATTTGTTTATCATTTTATGTCAAATGTCCACATTGTTTCAAAATAAAATTATCCTTTTTTTCAAAGTGTTTTATTTTATTTTATGGAACAATAATTAGTTGAGTAATTTAAATAAATATTATATATAGTATGGTAAAAAAAACTAAAAACAAAAGGAGACATATATTTTAGGATAAAGAACTAAAGTAGCATGGTCGTTACACCTCATCAGTTTCTTAACTGATGGCGTGAACACTATCATCAACTAAAACACTACCCAGCTTCAAGAAATCTCCATCAATGGAGACTCTAAACCCCACAAAAACCCCAATCCCATCTCTCTTCAAAACCCATTTCCTCAAATCTCCTACTCTCATTAACTCCACATACAAATTCAACCCACAAATCTACACTCTTTACACAAGAAGAACTCTTTCTTTAACAGTAACTTGCAAGCTGAAATCATCTCAAGAAGTCAAGAACAACAAGGACAAGAACTTCTCCAGGAAGATTGTTTTGTCGAATTCAGCTCCACCAGTGACAGAGGAGAGTGGTGATGGCAATGGAAAGGTCCCAGTTAAGTCTGGAAGTGGAGGTGGGGGGCCATTGGGGTTTATGAAGAAGTTGCCTAGGAAGGTTTTGTCTGTTTTGTCTAATTTGCCGTTGGCTATTGGAGAGATGTTCACTATTGCTGGGCTAATGGCTATAGGTATGTATATAATCATTAAGCCTCCTTTGATTGTTAAAATTTGAAAAAAATATCAAATCTTTTCCTTCAGTTCTTGTCTAATTTTAGTTTAGGTGGAAAAACTCTGTCCATGTTAGTCAGATTTTGGTCATTTTAGTTATCTAAAGTCAACTTGAATTTAGCATTTCCTTATGAATTACTGGGCAGTCTGGTATCGTGCTGATGCCATCGAAAATCTGCCTTATTGGTGTGCTATGTTTCTGCAGGTACTTTAATTGAACAAGGTGAGGCACCTGAATTCTATTTTCAAAGATTCCCGGAAGAGAATCCTGTGTTAGGATTCTTCAGTTGGAGGTGGGTGCTTACCCTTGGGTTCGATCACATGTTCTCGTGTCCTATTTTCCTGGGAATGTTGGTTCTTCTGGCAATGTCTCTTATGGCCTGCACTTACACAACACAGATCCCACTGGTCAAAGTCGCAAGAAGGTTTGATTTGTAAAACGAAATCGTGTTATCGTAATATGGGAAAGAGGATTCGTTCTTTTAAGTGACTGCTACTGTATTGATATATGCAGGTGGAACTTTTTACACTCGGCTGAGGCTATCTGTAAACAGGAATTTTCAGACACTTTGCCGAGGGGTTCAATTCAAGATTTGGGGGTTATTCTAATGGGAGCTGGATATGAGGTTATATAATTGTTGAGCTCATTTGTCTTGGGTTTTCAAAATTTTGTCTATTGCTATTTCCTTAAGCTGAACCATTTGCATGCATAAATGTATAGCAAGTTACTGAAACTGGCTCAGTTCCAGTTGAATGGTCTCATTCGTGTGATGCTTGCATAAAACTAAGCTTCTCTGACAAATAACATGAACAAGGTTTTTGTGCTCATCATGTATGGAATCATTAATTGTAGGTATTCTTGAAAGGACCGGTGCTGTATGCCTTTAAGGGGCTGGCTGGCAGGTTTGCCCCAATTGGAGTACATATAGCAATGCTGCTGATAATGGCAGGAGGAACACTGAGTGCAGCAGGAAGCTTCAGAGGCTCAGTTGTGGTTCCTCAGGGGCTGAATTTTGTCGTGGGAGATGTATTGAGCCCCATAGGGTTTCTTTCTGCTCCTACTGATGCATTCAATACTGAGGTTCATGTCAACAAGTTCTCCATGGAGTACTATGATAGTGGAGAGGTATTGGTTATTTTCACTTTGATCGCTGCCTAAGTAAGGATTTGAGCATATTGCTTCTATTTCTTGGTTCTCATTTCTCTTCGAATATGATGCCCAGTCTTTTCAAGTGGAAGCCAATAGCCTACCTAAGGATTTTCTGTATAGTCCTGTTAGTTGTATGTTCATCATTGTAGTTTAATAGTAATATTTTGCTTCTCATTTTGAGTTTCCCTTGCAGGTCAAACAGTATTACACTGATCTTTCGCTTTTTGACCTAAACGGGAAAGAGGTGATGAGGAAAACAATTAGCGTAAATGATCCTTTACGTTATGGTGGGATCACCATGTACCAAACAGATTGGGGCATTTCAGCGCTGCAAGTACTCAAGGATGATGAAGGACCTTTCAATTTGGCTATGGCACGGTTACAGGGCAGTGGAGACAACAAACTCTTCGGAACATTCTTACCAGTAGGAGATGTTAACTCTCCCAATGTCAAGGGAATGTAAGTATTTCTTTTCACTCCTTTCCAGTAATTTTGTAATCACTGTAAAATTCACTCATTCTTCCCTCCGTAACTTGTATGCGTGATACTCAAATGCAGTTCTCTGTGATGGTTATGTGTTTCGCATGCCGGATATTGCTGACAAACTTTCCTCTTGCTCCCTTGACTCCCCTCATCGTTTTTTCTACGAAATTTTCAGATCAATGCTTGCTCGTGATCTGCAATCCATTGTCATTTATGATCAAGAAGGGAAATTCGTGGGGGTACGACGGCCTAACTCTAAGCTTCCTATCGATATTGATGGGACAAGAATTGTTATTGAAGATGCAATTGGAAGCAGCGGTCTCGAATTGAAGGTGAAAGCTTCAAAATTTTGCAGCAACATGAAATTTGTTTCATTTATGTTGTGGTTTTTGTTGAAAATAATTATTTTCTTCGCTCAGACTGACCCAGGGGTGGCGATTGTTTATGCTGGTTTCGGTGCTCTAATGCTCACAACTTGCATCAGTTACCTATCTCATTCACAGGTGCAATTTCAATCTCATGAATTTGGCTCATTCTGTTTTTTCTACTTAATCCTCAGTCGAGTCAATTATCATCTTTAATCTCGAAAAAGAGAAGTTATTGATCGATCGTCTCGTGTTGTTTTTTTGTGCTTCCTGTCACCAACCAAAGATCTGGGCTTTACAAGATGGAACTGCTGTGGTTGTTGGAGGGAAGACGAATCGAGCGAAAGGTGAATTCCCACATGAGATAAACGGTTTGCTCGATCAAGTTCCAGAGATAATCCAATCATCAACGTCCGCGAAGCAATCCGATGCCAGCATTAGTGGCTAGTTTTAGTTCATGAAGTGAAGAACATTAACAGAAGGGATCAATACAATTCTCTCTCATTCTCCAGTTAATAAATGAGAGTACACCGAAATCCCGATCGTGTTGCAGCTGAACGCAGCATTTGAACAGATACATAGAAGGAAGGCTTTTTCAAGTTGTTGATGCTGGAATTGTAAGATATATACATACATATGGTGATATGGTGAAGCATCAGAATTCAAGATTCCCCTTGTTAACAAACTACATTGTAAGCAAAGCGACTCGACTGATCGGTTGATGTAGAATCACATTTTATTATTACTATTATTATAAATCACTTGGATTTACACAAAGATAAGTTACAACAGACACATCTTGGTACCAATTCATGTGAAAACCATAAGTTCCAGCTCTCGTGATCGCAACCTCTAAAGCACTAACATTGCAAACTTGTAGCTAAAATACATCGGTAAAGATGACCAAGATCTCATATTAATGATACATGCTGGATGATGCACAATCTAAGTGGCATTGTTTAATGCTGTATGTGTATATACACAAACTAAACTACACTAGTTGCAAGGCTTCTTCGCGCTTGATGTCAAATACCTTAATGAGGACATCTTCCACAACCTGACCAAAATTGAATTGAGCAAATAGATCATGTAAATTTCTTGTAGAAAGGAGGATAACTAAAAAAACAGGACAGGAATTGAGAGTTCTAACTAAAGGCAGTCTGATCATGTGGCTAAACTACAAACTAGCGAGGCCAAGCAAGTATAGTTGTAATTGCACCAAATTCAAGAAACAATACATAGTCTAATAAATAAATTACCTTGTCTGGCGTTGAGGCACCGGATGTTATACCAATTGTAATGGGGCCTTCTGGTAACCAATTTTCTTTCTCAACCAATTCTCCATGCTGTATAGAATTATTTGGTAGAAAAATAAATGAGTAACATGATAAAGTTGAAAGCCGGGTCAAAGAAAGTGGACTCTGAACAACATTGGTACTTACATTCAGCTTATAAGCTATTCTGTTTCCAGGACCTATCCTCTTTTCAGAGTCAATCCAGTATGAAGGAATTCCACGGTCTTCAGCAATTTCTTGAAGGTGTGAAGTGTTGCTTGAATTCCACCCTCCAACCACTAGCATAAGATCCAGCTTGTCCTCTACCAATTTATACATTGCATCTTGTCGCTCCTGAAAAGCAAGCACAGGAACATTATACTAACAGAATCCACTAAACCAGGGGAAATCAGTATCATTCAGTGATTAGCATAGCCAATATGGCTTTTCCATCTCATTTCTAATTAGGATTTACACCATGTTCACGGGAGAATGCGATTGAAGACATCACAACAAATAAGATCTTTCCTGGGAAACACATCTACATATCTATAGCACTTTGAATTTCAGACGGGGCATCTCAATTTCCAAAGTAAGAATGTTGGCTAGCTCTAGGCATCATGATATGGAAGAAGAGAAAGAAAAAAGAATGCATCCTTAGAAAATGAAAAACAAGAATAATTCCATCAAGGCTCCTTAAGCTGAACAACTAAACGCACCAGTCAACATAGCTAAAGCCTCAATTGCTACTAGAAGCGTTTTCATTCACCCACTGCTCCATTCTTTTATAGCATAGACATTGTAAAATCTATTGGGTGTTCTATAAAATTATTTCTCACAATTCTGATGGGAGGTTGGATGAGCAGAATCATGATAGTAGGGAAAGAGGTTAATTACTTGAGTAGCATCACAAATGGTGTTGAAGCTTATAAAATGACTGTTTACATTTTCCACTCCATATTTACGCATCATAGTCTTCTCCACCAATTTCCCTGCAACATTGATAAATAATTTACGCATCTATTACCAAGTGAAAACTAATCCCAAAGAGACGGAAAGTAATAGCATATTGTAAATGAAACATACCAATATCTTCTGTTTCTCCCTTAAGCATTGTAGTTTGGTTTGCTATGCCGAGTTTAACCAAGTCTCTATCAGGATCAAACCCCTTAGAAACTGCATATTTAAATTTCTGCAAGTATGCCAACAACACAAGTCATAAGATTGTGCACGGCACTCGAATTGTAGTTTAGCAAAGAACCAAAACTGTACCTCCAGAAACTCCTCCTTGGTTGAGCTGGACCCATCAAGTTGACCCCCAAGAATATAATCACACACATACATCGCCTACGTTGACATTAAATTGGAAAAAAAAACTTAGAATATAGGGTCTCTCTATCTTAAATCAATTAGACCACCAAAGATTTTTTTGGAATACAGTGTAAAGTGATGTACCTCTTTCATATTCTTGACAATAATATATGTCTTCGCGAAAGAAGCAGTTGCTATAGTTTCCTCATGAGCATATTTCCCGTGAATAATTGAAGTATAATCCCCCTTCTTATGCTTCTCAACCATATTCCAAACCTGCACATTTTTCATCAACATGTACACTTATTCAACACATAAGAAGGTAGCAAAACAAAACACAAGAACAAATCACACAAATATGATACTACCTTAGATACCCAAGGACAAGTAGTATCCACGATTTGAACATTCTTATTACTCAAAGTCAACATCTCATCGACAGCCGCCCCAAACGCGGGCAAAATGACAACATCTCTATTATTTACAACTTCAAACTGCTTCTGCCCATCCTCAATCGGAATTAGCGCAACTTCCATATCCTCCAATCGCTGCCATACACACCACAATTAGCTTTAACAAAATCAAATTTAAACAAACTGCAAGAAACATGTATTACATATGTTAATTCAAAATAAACCTTGTTAACAGTTGGATTATGAATAATCTCATTAGTAATCCAAATCTTCTCATCAGGAAACTGCTTCCTCGCCTCATAGGCAATCTGAACCGCCCGCTCAACTCCCCAGCAAAACCCGTAAGATTCCGCCAACTTCACCGTAACAGTCCCCCACGTGTACTCATTTCCATTCTCCTTCAACGTCTTGATGATATCACCTATCAAAATAAATGGAGCAAAAAGCAGCTTAGTAACAGTATATCCAGTTAGCTCGGCGAATTAGAGATATAAATCACTCCAAGCCACTTACTAGTGTACTCTCGATCCATGAGCTGGAGAGTCTCTTCCTTGTGACCAAAACCTTTACGGTTGTAATTCTTGCTGCGCGTCAAGTTATGCCGAAAAGCTTTCGGGTCGAATTCAGACTCCAGAGAGACGGAGCCGGAAGACGACGAGGAGTCTCCCTCGGCGGAGCATCGGACGGATGTAGCTCGCCGTAGAGGGCGGAGAAGTGATGAATGATTACCAGATAATAAGTGGTCGGGGAGGAGTGACACGCGGCAGAGCTGCAGAGACATCGCCATTGAGGGTGGGACGTAGGGAGGGAGAGATGAGACGCCCACGTTAGAGAAGTGTGGAGAAATGCGGAGGGTGTACCAATCAATGGTGCGCATTTTATTAGCTGGAGTCAATTTGGTGAATCTGTCGGTTAGTTGACGCCGTATCGAGTTTTTATGGTTAAACTTTGATACCAAACCACGTTTTTTTTTTCTTTTTTCGTATTTTTTCTGTTTTCTTTTTATTAATAATAAATAAGTTTCTTTTTTTGTCTGAAATTTTGTCTGATATGATACGAGTAATAATAGAGTAAAAGATCCCTAATTACCGATCAATCAAACACGGGAAAAACTATAAGTTCCCGCCGGCCGACCACCACAAAACGGCAAAGCACAAGCATGATGATACCAGAAAAGCTGCTTCCGGCCCAGAAATGCTCCACCGGATGCCCAATCCTCGACACCTTCTTCCGCGGCGGCGTTCCTAGCAATTCCATCACCGAAATCGCGGCGGAGAGTGGTTCCGGCAAGACCCAGCTCTGCCTTCAACTCTCTCTCTCCGCCCAGCTCCCTCCTTCCCTCGGCGGCCTCTCCTCATCCTCTCTTTACCTCCACACCGAATTCCCCTTCCCATCTCGCCGCCTCCACCAGCTCTCTCTTTCCTTCCTGTCCATGCACCCACTAATATCAAGCAATCGGCCTGATTATAATCCGTGCGACAATGTTTATGTACAAAGTGTAACCAATGCAGACCACCTGCTCGACATAATCTCTAAAACAGAGCATTTCCTTGTAAATTCAAAACTCCAACTTCCCATCAGGTTAATTGTTATTGACTCGATTGCAGCATTGTTTAGATCCGAATTTGAGAATACCCCTAGTGATCTGAAGAGAAGATCGGTGCTATTCTTTAAGATATCTGGCATGCTTAAGGCATTGGCAAAGAAGTTTAATTTGGCAGTGGTGGTGACTAATCAGGTGGTTGATGTTATGGGTAATGGAGAGGGAGTAAATGGAGTAAGGATTGGGAATTTAGGGAGCTTATTTACTTCTGGGAGAAGGGTTTCTCCAGCGCTGGGGTTGGCGTGGGCTAATTGTGTAAATTCAAGGCTATTCTTGTCGAGGGATGAGCATGAAGATAGTTCGTCTTGTAGGCAAACAAGAAGATGGATCTCTGTTGTGTTTGCTCCTCATCTTCCTAGTTCATTTTGTGAGTTTGTGATCAGGAGTGATGGCGTTTTTGGTGTCCAAAGACAATAATGGTCAGTTCTCTGTACAATATGGAATGGCTAATTTGAAAGTAGAATTTTGTTATGTGATTGGTTTTCCATTTTTCATTTGTACACTTCACTTGGAAGATTGCATAACGATCTTGTCATTGTGTTGGTTTTGCTTGTGCAAGGAATAAGCGTATTCTGTTCTTACTTCTTATCTGCACCAAACATGGTACTCATTTAGGCTTTATTCTACATCACTTTAAAAGAACACCTATGTGATAATAGTAGCTATCTTGCAGAGGTTGATTTTGAGATGTTTGTCGAAATGTTTTCTTTGGTTATGTGTGCAGTATTGTTGACTGAAATGCAGAAAATCACCTGCTGAGTTCTTTAATATTAGTGATTAGTTGTTACGTCCGTTTGGTTAATCTGTACTAGTTTCTTGATTGAGAAATGCAGATAGCGCAACCCCTTATGCATTTTATTTAAGTTTTTGAATATTAAAGGACAATAAATTTGCTTGATTATGTGCCCTTTATGAATTTTGTTCTGTTATATTTTCATTATATGCAGTGGACTATAAGTAATTTTGTTATCTACAATTGTTGCAATCCTCTGTGGGATTTAGAGTTTGAGGTGAGTATTGCATACGAGGATAGCCAACTATGATTGAACATTGTTAAATTTAGGGATTGCATTGGACAATGTGCAAGAACTGGATGTGTGGGGCAAAGGTGCTTTCCACACTGCAATTTTCTTCTAATGGTGTCTCCACCAATGGTCCATGGTACATGCAAGAACCTCTTTACTTGCAGTGGAAAAATGGGAATGCCATGGAGATCGCCGTTAGCACTGTACGGTTGATAGAGAGAGAAAGAGAAACAGTAGGTCAAGGTCCTGTGAAGTACCATGGTAAATGGGCCTTCAAACCTGCATACGGAATACAGGTATGCTTTTTGATTAGATCGTCCCCAGTAGCACTTTTCTTAAATTGTCTTTTGAATTTGATATTTGTGGACTATATATATATATCTTTACCCTTCTTTGGTTACTCAGGAGCCAGCCCCTGTTGCCTTCTCTGCCCTCAGCCTTGCAATGCATTTCCATGGTTGGGTATCATTTTTCATCCTTCTGCACTATGACTCTGAAACAAGATAAAAGGGCATACTATGAATATGCCACTTTATGGCACATCTACGCTTTCTTGTCATCGAACTCTTGGTTTTGGAGTGTTGTTTTCTACAGTCGGTAAGCTTCTATTTCATTACATTATTTTGTTGCATCTGTTTATTGTGTTTGTCTATATTTTATGCCTTATCTTCGGTTGTCAAATTGAGTTGCAGGGATGTGGACTTGACAGAGAAATCGGACTACTCTTCTGCGGTTGCGCTACTGGGATACTCACACCTTTTGGCTGTACGAAGAAGTTTCAATGCGAGGGTTGAGGCTGCAAGGGTCATCTCATGGTTGCTGCTCCATTGCTTGCATTTGTCTCTACTCATGTACTATTCCTTAACAACTTACAAACTAGTACGATGTCAATCTCTCTTATTATATTATATGTTATACATTGGTGCACAAGATAAACTACTGAATAGAACATATATTTGATCGAGCAATTTACTTTCAACTAGATCATTAGGCCTTGATCATGGTGTCCTATGACCGTTGGATGATGCATTGTTATTATTATTAGAGTTTGTTTGCGGATGTTATGGTGCAGAGGTTGTGTTGCTTGCCTGGGTGTTTTTATCAAGAGAGAGTTTTAAAGTAAACAATGTGGTTAACTACTTGGCTAAGCCCATGTCTTGAAACAGCCCTTTGGGCACGTCTGAATCCATCTCCATAATCAAGACTATTATTGTGTGTTTCTACCCTCTGTTTCAAGGTCATTATTAGATTTTTGGTAAACTCTGATGATGTTGCCTCAAGATCCGTCGCCTCAAACCACTCTAACCATCGATAACCTATAACGTTGCAAATGCCTTCTTCTACATCTGTTTTCAATCCAGAAACTCCTACCAAAACCCAACCAAGAAAATGAAAAATCTTATAATTCAACATATATAGTTTTATTATAAATCGTGCTTTATTTTGTATAAAATTTAATGACATAAATCCCCTTGTACTTTAATATTTTGATTAATTACTCTCTATAATAATGACAATTTTGAAATTTATTAGAGTTGAATAAATCTTAAATTCTTCAACGCTGGACTATTAATCAGAATCAGAATCACAATGAGGAAGAGCTTTATCTTCAACAATGTTGCGAACTACTTCGCGAAGCCCGTGTTTTGAAACCGCACTTTGGACACTTCTGAACCCACGTCCGCAACAACCCGCGTCTGTTACTATATTGTTCATCAACTGCCTGATCTGATTCTGGCTAAATTGGGATGATGATGCCTCATATTCCCCAAACCACTCTAACCATTGATAAGCTATCACTTGGCACACGCCTTCTTCTAATTCATCTTCCAGTTCTCCACTAACCCCTGCCAAGAAAAAGAAAAATTATCATCCAGCATAATTTTCATATAAAACGTGCTCTATTCTTGAATAATCTACTATATATTCAGAACACTCACCTTCAAGTGCTAACCATGCGTGCATAAATTCGTGTGCAAGGATTTCCCCCATCTTAGCCCTGGAAAAAAGAAGAAAAAAGAAAGCTTTTTAACCAGACGCACAAAATGAATCTCGTTCGAGCATTATTAAAATGAAGAGATGGGTGCATACTTAGGCGAGCCATAAGAAACTTGTATTGTTATGTCGCTTGATGGTTTGCGACTCTCCTTCTCTGTAAAAACTCTTCCATTTTCCACCCATGTATCTTTAACCTGTATTTTTCACCCAAAAATAATGAAAAATATATATTCAAATTCGTTCGTTTTTTTTTCTATTAGAAAATTAATTAAGGATGGAACTAAATTTTTTGCTTACGCTGACAACAGATCCCTTATATCCTTTCCTTGTGATCCCATGAGTTGGGCTATATGCTAATTGCATGGCTAACGTGTTCGCTTCTACCAAATAGACGGCGACAGATTCCGTTATAGGCATATTCAACTGTTCATCAAAAAATGTCAGCACACCGTCTACAAGAGTTTGGCAGCTGTCTGTATCCATGACTGCAGTGGAAAAACATTCCCTGCAAATTTTTCTCTCACATGCTTCATGGCTTCCACCATCGCTCAGTATAATGCGCTCTGTGTTGTGCTGCAAAAAATTATAACAAACATTACTGAATTTTGATAATCAATCACGACCACAGTTAGATTCCAACATTAGTGGTCTTAGAGGGTTAAAATTAGATCATTTATTTTTAAAATTCAGATACCAATCTACGTGATGAATTATAAAGATTAAAGAAACAAACGAACCACAGTGTCGTTGCAGGAGAAGCAGTAGAAGCTGGAGACAGGAGTTCCATAACCTGAATAATTAAGATTCTGATAACTGGAGCCACTGGAGCCACTGGAGCAAAGAAAAAAAAGTATATCAATTAATTAATAATTCAAACAGTTTCGAAATTACAAAAAATCAATTAATCCAATCAGTTTCAAAAATCGCAAGAACTCGGAAAGAAGTCGAAAAGGAAATTTCATGTAATATATACTGGACATGTACTTGCTGTAATATTGATAATCTGCAGGACTAGTCTGATAATTAGGACTTTGATCTACTGCAGCAGTACCACGCTTTTGATTTTCATACTCCCGATATCCCGAAAGAATCCAACCGAAAGAATCCGTCATTATAGGAAGATCCGTGCTATCATGAGAATCCATGATGGCTGTAAAAATAGACAAGTAATTTCACGAACACCGATATATGTGTGTATATATATATATACCTGAATCTTCCAATTTGTCTCTCTACAAACCAATGTTACTAAACGTCATATAAGGTCGATTTGGTTCTCGGGTCAAGAATTTCTTTTTATATAGATTCTTTGATTTACTAAATACAGTAAGAAAATCTTAGATATAGGAAAATTTAAACTATTCTTATATGGAGTAATTATAACTCTAAAATATCCTATTTAGCACGAGATAATAAATTTTCTTATTTTAGTCAGTAATTATAACTCTAAAATATCCTATTTAGCACGAGATAATAAATTTTCTTATTTTATGACTAATTAATTCAATGCTCGAGTTATTAATTCTTACACAACCTATTTATGTTGTGACTAGTATAAATAGAGGTCATGGGTTCATTATGTTTTGTGTGTCAGAAAATAAATCCTCTCTTGGTCTCTCGCTCCAACCCAAATTTCACATATCCTCCTTCCCCCAAGCACCATGAGCGAGGCAAACTTAAATCTCCTTGATGCTGACAGTGGAGTCTCGGGCTACATCCAATTCTTGGAACAATTTCCTACCCAATTTCAGAAGTTCGTTATCAATGAGAAGAGGAGCATATTTTTCCTTCCCTTTACTGATGATAAAGAACTGATGAATCTTTTCATTAAAACTGGTTCCAATTTGCTGACTATATACACCAGAATCAACGATCTTTATTTTGTTGCCTTTCAAGCGAAAGGGAAAGAGATACAGTTGCCTTTCAAAATTGGTAAAGAGTTATTTCCGGACATAACCAAAAGGGCATGGAGACGAGAGGGCGCGCTTGAAAAGCTATGGAGACTAGTGGGCAACAAATACGCGCTTGAAAATCTATCATATTCTGATATCCATAAAATGGCTGAGGTGGATACAATCGATGATTTTGACATGTCCATTGGTGGGATCAAGAATGCTGTTATTCAATTGTCAGAAGACAAATGCTCGGAAGATCTAAGAAGTTCCTACAGATCAATTTTGATTATCTTGTATGGAGTATTTGGAGCGGTTCGGTTTAAACCCTACAGAAATCTTGTCATCTTCAACACTTATCGGCAGGTTAACCGAATGGGTGGAGGAGTGATTAGCATTTGGCCAATTGACCCTAAGTTCAACTGGAACTCTAATCATGTCTTCTTGTCAGAAAAGGGTGATAAACAATAATAGGCCTAGAGGGGGGGTGAATAGGCACTTCAAAAATCTGCACACAAGAGAAGAGAGAATAGCAAACACAAGATGTATAGTGGTTCCAATTCACAACCGAATTGTACTCCACTACCTAAGAGTCCTCCTCTTAGGATTTTCGAATGCAAACCTTTGCTATTCACTTGAGCTTTTACGGGTTCAGCTCACAACCTTACAATTGGTTTTCCGGGGCTCACCAACAACCTTACAAGTAGTTTTTCACGGGCTAAACTACAACCTATAGTTTTTCAAGGCACAACTATAACCTATGGTTTTTCAAGGGCTCAACCACAAACCTAAGTTCTCTTTCAATGGGATGAGAACACTACCCTTAACCCAAAAGTGTTAGGTACACTTTTCAAACCTTAACAATAATTTTGTATAAATTATGCAACAAACAATTGGTGTACAAAATGAATACTTGTATGAATAAATTCAACACCAATAAATGAACAATTTACCTCAAGAAGAAAGCTTTGAAAGAACTCACAAAATGACACAAGTGAAGAGTGAAATCTTTGAAGATAGCTTGGGTAAGAGAATTTCAGATTTTGGGAGTTTGTAAATGATGATTTGTGTATAAGAGCTTTCTTGTTGTTCTTCTTCTTGTTCTACTCATCTAGGATGAGTATAAATACTCTTTGATGGATGGATGATCAGACAAGAGAGTATGGAGTCAAAAGGAGCCGTTTTTGGTGGAGAAACTAGCTGTTAGAAAACTAGCCGTTGGACCAAAACGCTATGGCGTTTTGCATAACGCTATAGCGTTTTGCTACTGAAGTTATTTCGTAACTTCAGAGGCAAAACGCTATAGCGTTTTGAGAAACGCTATAGCGTTTTGCTCCTGGACGAAATCCTTCGTTCCAGTAGCAAAACGCTATAGCGTTTTCACAAACGCTATGGCGTTTTAAGCCTGACGAAAATGCCAAAAACTCATCTTTTCGAAACACATTTTCGCTCAAAAACATTTTCGCTTAAAACCTTTTCGCTCAAAACCTTTTGACAAATATTCTTGAGGTATTCATGAACATTAATCAAGTGTTAAATTGAATCATACTTACATGATTAGAGTTCTAATGTACACTTGATCTTCTAGCTTGTGATATCTTGATTTGTTGCTTCTTTTCTTATTTGCTTGATCACAAACTACACACACTTTAACTTCAAATTGCATTAGTAATACTAATTAGTTTGTGTGTCTAAAATCATCAAAACAAAGAGTAAGTTGCCCTTGGGCTAACAATCTCCCCCTTTTTGATGATGACAACCACAAGCTAATTATAAAACATAATTGAACTAGCAATTGAAGTTGAAGTAAAAAATGGAGAAAACTTACATCTCCTATCTTTGCCAAAGGGATGCTCCCCCTACATAAAACATTAGTGCAAATAGACATGGCAAAAGATTTTAAAGTTTTGCTCCCCCTTAAACTTACATTTCCCCTTAAACATATTCTCCCCCTCAACTTATTCTCCCCCTTTGTCATTAGCAAAAAGGTTAAATAAATCAAAGAGGCCAACTAGATTATACAAGGGTTAATAAAGGAGCAAGCAAAGATCAAATACAACTTACCAAATGAATGCAAGTAGCAAAAGACTTACTCAAATGGTTAAAAGAGATGATCATTGAAGGATGAAACAATAAATGAAATCATTTACAATGCATTCCTCTAATGATCAACCAAATCAACAAATGTAGCAAAACATCATACCAAATATTTCTAAAATATTTAACACATGAATTGCATAGCTCATTAAGCACAATTTATGGCAAGTTAAAGCATATATGATTATGGATTTTAATTACTAACACAATCATTTAAATCAAGTCAAGCATCAATAATTAATCTCAAAAGCATAATTTAAAGAGAGGAGTTTTTAGGAATACCGGTTGCGATTACTCAATATATATATCATATGCCATTCCGCGAAAATGGCTTTCATATGTGCAACCGAGGCAATCATCAAAATTAAAGCCTACTTGTTGGTTTTCCCTTGGGCTACCAATCAAGCAAAATTCCTACAAAACAATTCTTTCTAAACAAATGCATGAGATAACTATTAACACAAGAAATAATTATGATCAATATTAGAAATTATAAATCAATCAAATATATTAAATATCATTGCCAAAAATACCAAAAGGGTGAGCTTCGATTCATCACCCAACCTTGTGCCACGAATACCCTAAATATCTTTCATTATTCTTCAAGGGTTTCCGGCACACCTACAAGACAAATCATTTCAACTTTGGTACCCAAACACCTTTGGGTCCTTCCATGTTAGCACGTGTACCCTTTGGTACCCAAATTTGTTTCCATCCAACAAATCCTCTACGAATGTAGCAAAAATAAGATAGATGACCAAATTTTTTGCAATAGCTACATTTATAAATCGGTTTAGCATGTGAGGATTTGTGAACTACATTAGAGGATATATCATGCCATTTTGATGAACTACCATGGCAATAAGATGAACTAGCATGCTCATTTGAAGAATTAGCTTTAACAAAAACATTTTTACCCTTGTTCATGCTAGTGGAGGAGTTAAAACCAATGCCATGCATATTACCAATTTTCTTTTGCTCATCTATGCATTTATGATGGATATGACTACTCTTCATATATTTGGCTAATGTGTTCTCAAGAGTTTTAACCTTTTCTTCTAAAATTAAGATTTCTTTAGAAGAATCCTTACAAAGCTCACATTTGCCATTTTCCTCTTTGAGCTTACCACAAGCAATATCAAGCAATTTATTCTCATTTGTCAAATTTTTGTTAAGCTCCTCTAATTCACTAATATCATTTTTAAGGATTTCTAATTCTTTAACAAATTTAGCATTCTTCTTAATAGAAACATCAAAGCGTTCAGCTAATTCATTAAAGAGTTCATGCAATTCATCATAGTCACGTTCATCAATGGAAGAATTGCAAGAGCTTACCTCATCATCACTTTGAGCCATAAGGCACAAGTTTGCTACTTCATCTCCGGATGAGGAATCCAAAGGATTACTACTTGAAGTTTCATCCTCATCACTCCATGTGGAAGTTGCTTTAAATGCTCTCCTATGATGTTTCCTTCCATCCTTCTTGTTCCTTGAGCTGTGTTTCTCATATCTCTTCTTCTTTTCAAGTCTAGGACATTCACTCTTAATATGTCCTGGTTTGTCACACTCAAAGCACACAACATCATCATAAGAATTGAACTTAGAATGGTTAGAAGACTCACCTTGATATCTATTCTTCTTGGAATTTGATTTCCAATGATTATGGAGTCTTCTTGTGAAGAGAGCAAGAGACTCATCATCTTCTTCAGTCAACTTGCAAGTGAGGGCAATGCTTTTCTTTTCCTTAGTATTTGCCTCTAAATTATATAAGCCCAACTCATGCTCAAAAGCGGTGAGAGAGCTCACAAGTTGAGTGTAAGAAGGCTTCACTTCCTTTTGCTTGATGGTGGTCTTGATTGCTACCCACTTGCTTGGTAGAATGCTTAAGAGTTTCCTCACCATCTCCGAATCACTTTGAGTCAATCCGAGATTATCCATGGCACTACATAAATTCTGCAATCTTGTGCTAAGATCATAGATAGACTCTCCTTGCATCATCTTGAATAGCTCATATTCAGTTTTGAGTTGATCCAAACGGAGATCACGAACTTGAGCTGTACCCTCATGTGCCATCTCCAAAGTTTCCCAAATTTGTTTTGCTGTTTTGCAAGAGCTGATGCGATTGAACTCACTAAAAGAAATGGAAACTTGAAGAGCATACATGGCTTTCCCTTCCATGGTTTTCCTTGTCCTTTGTGCATTAGTCCACCTCTCAAAATCAAGAATCCTTGTGGTTCCATCCGTTCCGGCTGGTTCAGTTGGAGCCACAAAACCTTTCTCCACACAATCCCACATTTCACAATTGATGGAAATAAGGAAAGATTTCATCTTGATCTTCCAATGAAGATAATTGTTGCCATCAAGGTAAGGTGGATGATTGAAAGCTCCTCTATCTTGAGTGCTGGAAATTCCTCCTCTATCCATTTGAATCTTTCACTTGAGGTTGTTAGACCCTATTCCAAGTGACCTTGCTCCGCTACCAATTGATAAACAATAATAGGCCTAGAGGGGGGGTGAATAGGCACTTCAAAAATCTGCACACAAGAGAAGAGAGAATAGCAAACACAAGATGTATAGTGGTTCCAATTCACAACCGAATTGAACTCCACTACCTAAGAGTCCTCCTCTTAGGATTTTCGAATGCAAACCTTTGCTATTCACTTGAGCTTTTACGGGTTCAGCTCACAACCTTACAATTGGTTTTCCGGGGCTCACCAACAACCTTACAAGTAGTTTTTCACGGGCTAAACTACAACCTATAGTTTTTCAAGGCACAACTATAACCTATGGTTTTTCAAGGGCTCAACCACAAACCTAAGTTCTCTTTCAATGGGATGAGAACACTACCCTTAACCCAAAAGTGTTAGGTACACTTTTCAAACCTTAACAATAATTTTGTATAAATTATGCAACAAACAATTGGTGTACAAAATGAATACTTGTATGAATAAATTCAACACCAATAAATGAACAATTTACCTCAAGAAGAAAGCTTTGAAAGAACTCACAAAATGACACAAGTGAAGAGTGAAATCTTTGAAGATAGCTTGTGTAAGAGAATTTCAGATTTTGGGAGTTTGTAAATGATGATTTGTGTATAAGAGCTTTCTTGTTGTTCTTCTTCTTGTTCTACTCATCTAGGATGAGTATAAATACTCTTTGATGGATGGATGATCAGACAAGAGAGTATGGAGTCAAAAGGAGCCGTTTTTGGTGGAGAAACTAGCTGTTAGAAAACTAGCCGTTGGACCAAAACGCTATGGCGTTTTGCATAACGCTATAGCGTTTTGCTACTGAAGTTATTTCGTAACTTCAGAGGCAAAACGCTATAGCGTTTTGAGAAACGCTATAGCGTTTTGCTCCTGGACGAAATCCTTCGTTCCAGTAGCAAAACGCTATAGCGTTTTCACAAACGCTATGGCGTTTTAAGCCTGACGAAAATGCCAAAAACTCATCTTTTCGAAACACATTTTCGCTCAAAAACATTTTCGCTTAAAACCTTTTCGCTCAAAACCTTTTGACAAATATTCTTGAGGTATTCATGAACATTAATCAAGTGTTAAATTGAATCATACTTACATGATTAGAGTTCTAATGTACACTTGATCTTCTAGCTTGTGATATCTTGATTTGTTGCTTCTTTTCTTATTTGCTTGATCACAAACTACACACACTTTAACTTCAAATTGCATTAGTAATACTAATTAGTTTGTGTGTCTAAAATCATCAAAACAAAGAGTAAGTTGCCCTTGGGCTAACAAAGGGAAAGGAATTGAATGCTGAATTTCTACTGTGGAAATGGAGTGACTTGTGCTCGTTGGTGTTCGACGAAAAATTTCTTGAATTTGCAAAGGAAGATATGGAATTCGACGAGTTTAAGAACGCTTACAAGGAGCCCAGAGTGTTTGAAGTGACCAATAGCCTATTCTGTGGTATCAAGACGGTAAAAGATGCTTTGGATACAATAAATCTTTACAAGATGAATCGCTCGGCAGAAAAGAAGTATAAGGAGTGGTTAAAAACCCCAAGGCACTAAAGAAGTATTACGGGTGGAAGTATGGTAAATTCTGATGGGATTGTAAAGCTATTGCAGTGCATTTTAAATTTTTTTAAATTGTTTTAAATATATATAGTACTAATAAATTTATAAATATTAAATTAAATATTATTTAAGAATATGATAGCAAAATAACATTACAATGCCTAATTGGCTAGAGGATTTTTTTTTTTCGTTTTTCATCCCTTACCATATCAAGCACACCATCTGTAACCTTTAATATTTTCATTACGATTCTTTAAGTTCTACTCTATTTCTTTTTCTGCTAATATTACTCAAATGGTCAAATGTTTGTAATCGATATTAATTAACATATCTAAACTTCTTTCTGGTTTTTAGTTTGCATTTAATATACCCATCAACTAAATTTATATACAACAGTGTACATTCTTGTTGGACTCCAAAATTTTACAGTATTTATTTACATTTCTAATAAAAATAGAAATAATATTATCTTCTTCTCCTGGCATGCATGCTTTTTCCTGTAAATTGAGATGTATTGGTGGCATTGCATAAGAAGTGTATGCGCACCAAAACAGCCAAACCGATCACCATCAAACTAGGATCATCCCTTAATAAAGCTGATAAACAATAATAAGCCTAGAAGGGGGGGTGAATAGGCACTTCAAAAATCTGCACACAAGAGAAGAGAGAATAGCAAACACAAGATGTATAGTGGTTCCAATTCACAACCGAATTGTACTCCACTACCTAAGAGTCCTCCTCTTAGGATTTTCGAATGCAAACCTTTGCTATTCACTTGAGCTTTTACGGGTTCAGCTCATAACCTTACAATTGGTTTTCCGGGGCTCACCAACAACCTTACAAGTAGTTTTTCACGGGCTAAACTACAACCTATAGTTTTTCAAGGCACAACTATAACCTATGGCTTTTCAAGGGCTCAACCACCAACCTATGTTCTCTTTCAATGGGATGAGAACACTACCCTTAACCCAAAAGTGTTAGGTACACTTTTCAAACCTTAACAATAATTTTGTATAAATTATGCAACAAACAATTGGTGTACAAAATGAATACTTGTATGAATAAATTCAACACCAATAAATGAACAATTTACCTCAAGAAGAAAGCTTTGAAAGAACTCACAAAATGACACAAGTGAAGAATGAAATCTTTGAAGATAGCTTGTGTAAGAGAATTTCAGATTTTGGGAGTTTGTAAATGATGATTTGAGTATATGAGCTTTCTTGCTGTTCTACTTGTTGTTCTACTCATCTAGGATGAGTATAAATACTCTTTGATGGATGGATGATCAGACAAGAGAGTATGGAGTCAAAAGGAGCCGTTTTTAGTGGACAAAATGACTGTTGAGAAACTAGCCGTTGGGCAAAACGCTATGGCGTTTTGAATAACGCTATAGCGTTTTGCTACTGAAGTTATTTCGTAACTTCAGAGGCAAAACGCTATAGCGTTTTGAGAAACGCTATAGCGTTTTGCTCCTGGACGAAATCCTTCATTCCAGTAGCAAAACGCTATAGCGTTTTCACAAACGCTATGGCGTTTTAAGCCTGACGAAAATGCCAAAAACTCATCTTTTCGAAACACATTTTCGCTCAAAAACATTTTCGCTTAAAACCTTTTCGCTCAAAACCTTTTGACAAATATTCTTGAGGTATTCATGAACATTAATCAAGTGTTAAATTGAATCATACTTACATGATTAGAGTTCTAATGTACACTTGATCTTCTAGCTTGTGATATCTTGATTTGTTGCTTCTTTTCTTATTTGCTTGATCACAAACTACACACACTTTAACTTCAAATTGCATTAGTAATACTAATTAGTTTGTGTGTCTAAAATCATCAAAACAAAGAGTAAGTTGCCCTTGGGCTAACAATCTCCCCCTTTTTGATGATGACAACCACAAGCTAATTATAAAACATAATTGAACTAGCAATTGAAGTTGAAGTCAAAAATGGAGAAAACTTACATCTCCTATCTTTGCCAAAGGGATGCTCCCTCTACATAAAACATTAGTGCAAATAGACATGGCAAAAGATTTTAAAGTTTTGCTCCCCCTTAAACTTACATTTCCCCTTAAACATATTCTCCCCCTCAACTTATTCTCCCCCTTTGTCATTAGCAAAAAGGTTAAATAAATCAAAGAAGGCCAACTAGATTATACAAGGAGTAATAAAGGAGCAAGCAAAGATCAAATACAACTTACCAACAAAACGATTATTCAATCAAAAATGGAAATAGAGAGATGATAACCGAACGCTTACTCAAATGGATTGCAAATACCGATTTCATGTCTAAGCTCCATAAAACGTTCTTTGGCAAGAGCTTTGGTAAAAATATCTGCAAGTTGATTGTTAGTACCAACAAATTCAAGCATAATATCTCCTTTAGCCAAATGATCACGAATAAAATGATGTTTTATATCAATGTGCTTAGTTCGTGAGTGGCAAATAGGATTCTTGGTCAATTGGATAGCACTTAGATTATCACAAAACACAGGAATTTTACAAAACTTAAGATCAAAATCTTCTAAGGTTTGTTTCATCCATAAAATTTGAGATACACAAGATCCGGCAGCAATATATTCAGCTTCCGTAGTGGAAATTGCAACAGAATTTTGTTTCTTACTTGACCAAGAAACCATAGCTTGTCCCAAAAATTGACATGCACCACTTGTGCTCTTCCTATCGGTTTTAGAACCGGCAAAATCTGAATCGGTGTAACCAATTAAATCAATGCTAGACCCTTTGGGATACCAAAGACCTAATTTAGATGTACCTTTCAAATATTTGAAAATTCTTTTCAAAGCAATCAAGTGAGACTCTTTAGGACAAGATTGAAAACGAGCAAATAGACAAACACTAAACATTATATCCGGTCTACTTGCCGTTAAGTATAAAAGACTTCCAATCATACCTCGATATAGAGTAATATCTATATCTTTACCATCATCATCTTTGTCGAGGTTGACGGTTGGACTAAGGGGAATAGGACTCTCCTTGACATCTTTGTATCCATATTTGTTGAGGAGATCCTTGATATATTTTGCTTGATTTATGAAAATACCCTCTTTGGTTTGTCGAATTTGGAGTCCAAGAAAGAATGTCAATTCTCCCATCATGCTCATTTCGAACTCACTATGCATACATTTTTCAAATTCCTTGCACAAAGAATCGTTAGTGGCACCAAAGATAATGTCATCAACATAAATTTGCACAATCAACATATGCTTACCATCATGTTTAGTAAAGAGTGTAGAGTCAATCTTTCCCATCTTAAAACCATTTTTCAATAAAAATTGACTCAAACGATCATACCAAGCTCTAGGGGCTTGTTTAAGACCATATAGAGCCTTTTCCAATTTAAAAACATGGTTAGGAAATTTATGATCTTCAAAACCGGGAGGTTGCTTAACATACACTTCTTCCATGATGTAACCATTCAAAAATGCACTTTTAACATCCATTTGATATAAACTTATATTTTTAAAACATGCAAATGCTAACAACATGCGAATAGCTTCAAGTCTAGCAACCGGGGCAAATGTTTCATCAAAATCAATACCTTCTTGTTGGTTATACCCTTGGGCTACCAATCTAGCTTTGTTTCTTATAACATTTCCCAATTCATCAAGTTTGTTTCTAAAAACC
The DNA here is from genome assembly GCA_963691705.1 of Viola odorata. Taxonomy (NCBI): domain Eukaryota; kingdom Viridiplantae; phylum Streptophyta; class Magnoliopsida; order Malpighiales; family Violaceae; genus Viola; species Viola odorata. The sequence goes on from OY829537.1 coordinate 1,246,982, forward strand.
CACTTGGTTCCAATAATAGTGTGGTTGCTAGGCCTAGGGACTAAATTCCAAACACAATTTCTCTCAAATTGATTTAGTTCCTCTTGCATGGCAATCAACCAATATTCATCATGAGAGGCATCATCAAATTTCTTAGGTTCAAATTGAGAGACAAAAGCATGATGATCATTTAAATGTCTAAGAGATGAACGAGTGACTCTACCTTGGCGATTACCTATAATTTGTTCTTGTGGATGGGCATTCATAATTTTCCAAGGTCTTGAATTGGAGGGGCCTTGATTACTTTGATTTGCTTCAACATTTGCATCATCAAGGACCTCTTCTACTGTTTCCTTCTCCTCCTGAATTTTTGGATTTTCTAGAGAAGGTGTGTTGTCCTTTGAATCATCAAGAATCTCCATAGGAGGATACTCTTGAAGGCTTCCAAAAATATCAACATCATCAACACTAGCTGTCTTTTGCACACTTTCAAAAGGATTAGTCTCATCAAATGCAATGTGCATGGATTCTTCTACAACTAGAGTTCTTTTATTATACACTCTATAAGCTTTGCTAGAAGTAGAGTATCCAAGGAAAATACCTTCATCCGACTTTGCATCAAATTTTCCTAAATTGTCTTTGATATTCAAAATAAAACATTTACACCCAAAGACTCTAAGATGACCAATGGTGGGTTTTCTATCATACCATAATTCGTAACAAGTTTTGTTTAAAAGAGGACGAATTAAAACACGATTTAAAACATAGCATGCGGTACTAACGGCTTCGGCCCAAAAATACTTTGGCAAAGTATGTTCATTCAAAAGAGTCCTAGCCGCTTCTTGCAATGACCTATTTTTCCTCTCAACTACCCCATTTTGTTGAGGAGTGCGAGGACATGAAAAATTATGATTAATACCATTTTCATTGCAAAACTCTTGAAATATACCATTTTCAAATTCTCCACCATGATCACTTCTAATTTTGGAAATTTTGAAACCTTTTTCATTTTGAATTTTATAGCAAAGTCTTTTGAAGTTATCACATGCATCATGTTTATGAGACAAGAATAAAACCCATGTAAATCTAGAATAGTCATCCACAATTACAAAACAATACTTCTTACCACCCAAGCTAGCTGTCCTTATTGGTCCAAAAAGGTCAAGGTGAAGAAGTTCAAGTGGCCTAGAAGTAGACACGGATTTGATGGACTTGAATGAGCTCTTGATTTGCTTTCCATATTGGCACGCATCACACAAGCCTTCCATCTCATACTTCAAAGTAGGTAGTCCTCGTACAAGCTCCTTCCTAGATAGCTTTGCAATATGATCCATTCCTACATGAACAAGTCTCCTATGCCATATTGAAGAATTATCTACTAAAGCACTTAAACATGTATGATCATTGTTAGACATATCATTCAAATCAATCATGTAAATATTTCTAACTCTATTACCAATAAAAACAAGTGCTTGTGTGTGTACATTTCTAACTTCACAATGTGTAGAATAAAAAATAACATATAAATCTCTATCACATAATTGACTTATGCTCAAGAGGTTGAATTTTAAACCTTGTACAAACAACACATTTTCAATAGAAGGAGAATGACCAACTTTACCGATGCCCAAAACCTTGCATTTTTGGTTATCGCCGAAAGTTACACCTCCTTTGTCTTTCTTCTCCAAATGGGTGAATTTTGACTTGTCACCCGTCATATGCCGTGAACACCCGCTATCCAAATACCATTTTCGTTCATTGGGTTTCCGGCATTCCTACAAAGACAAATTAGTTAGTCCTAGGAACCCAAACATGTTTGGGTCCTTCCTCATATGCATGTGTACCCTTTGGTACCCAAATTTGTTTCCAACTAACAAATCCTTTACGAATGTAGCAAAAATAGGATAAGTGACCAAATTTCTTGCAATAGCTACATTTATAAATTGGTTTAGCATGTGAGGATTTGTGAACTACATTAGAGGATATATCATGCCATTTTGATGAACTACCATGGCAATAAGATGAACTAGCATGCTCATTTGAAGAATTAGCTTTAGCAAAAACATTTTTACCCTTGCTCATGCTAGTGGAGGAGTTAAAACCAATGCCATGCATATTACCAATTCTCTTTTGCTCATCTATGCATTTATGATGGATATGGCTACTCTTCATATATTTAGCTAATGTGTTCTCAAGAGTTTTAACCTTTTCCTCTAAACTTAAGATTTCTTTAGAAGAATCCTTACAAAGCTCACATTTGCCATTTTCCTCTTTGAGCTTACCACAAGCAATATCAAGCAATTTATTTTCATTAGTCAAATTTTTGTTAAGCTCTTCTAGTTCACTAATATCATTCTTAAGGCTTTCTAGTTCCTTAACAAAATTAGTATTTTTCATAGTAGCATTTTCAAAACGAGTAGCTAGTTCATTAAAAACTTCTTGCAATTCATCATGATTACGTTCATTACTTGAAGAGTTGCAAGAACTTACCTCATCATCACTTTGAGCCATAAGGCACAAGTTAGCTACTTCATCTCCGGATGAGGAATCCAAAGGATCACTACTTGAAGTTTCATCCTCATCACTCCATGTGGAGGTTGCTTTAAATGCTCTCCTATGATGTTTCTTCCCATCCTTCTTGTTCTTTGAGCTGTGTTTTTCATACCTCTTTTTCTTTTCGAGTCTAGGACATTCACTCTTGATATGCCCTGGTTTGTCACACTCAAAGCACACAACATCAGCATTAGAATTGAATTTAGAATGGTTAGAAGACTCACCTTGATATCTATTCTTCTTGGAATTTGATTTCCAATGCTTATGGAGTTTTCTTGTGAAGAGAGCAAGAGTCTCATCATCTTCTTCAGTCAACTTGCTAGTGAGGGCAATGTTTTTCTTTTCCTTAGTATTTGCCTCTTCTAAATTATATAAGCCCAACTCATGCTCAAAAGCGGTGAGTGAACTCACAAGTTGAGTGTAAGAAGGCTTCACTTCCTTTTGCTTGATGGTGGTCTTGATTGCTACCCACTTGCTTGGTAGAATGCTTAAGAGTTTCCTCACCATCTCCGAATCACTTTGAGTCAATCCGAGATTATCCATGGCACTACATAAATTCTGCAATCTTGTGCTAAGATCATAGATAGACTCTCCTTGCATCATCTTGAATAGCTCATATTCAGTTTTGAGTTGATCCAAACGGAGATCACGAACTTGAGCTGTACCCTCGTGCGCCATCTCCAAAGTTTCCCAAATTTGTTTTGCTGTTTTGCAAGAGCAAATGCGATTGAACTCACTAAAAGAGATTGAGACTTGAAGAGCATACATGGCTTTAGCTTCCATGGTTTTCCTTGTCTTTTGAGCATTGGTCCACCTCTCAAAATCAAGAATTCTAAGAGATCCATCCGTTCCGGCTGGTTCGGTTGGAGCCACAAAACCCTTCTCAACACAATCCCACATCTCACAATTGAGGGAAGTAATGAAGGTCTTCATCTTGATCTTCCAATGAAGATAATTGTTGCCATCAAGGTAAGGTGGATGATTGAATGCTCCTCTATCTTGAGTGCTGGAAATTCCTCCTCTATCCATTTGAATCTTTCACTTGAGGTTGTTAGACCCTATTCCAAGTGACCTTGCTCCGCTACCAATTGATAAACAATAATAAGCCTAGAGGGGGGGGTGAATAGGCACTTCAAAAATCTGCACACAAGAGAAGAGAGAATAGCAAACACAAGATGTATAGTGGTTCCAATTCACAACCGAATTGTACTCCACTACCTAAGAGTCCTCCTCTTAGGATTTTCGAATGCAAACCTTTGCTATTCACTTGAGCTTTTACGGGTTCAGCTCATAACCTTACAATTGGTTTTCCGGGGCTCACCAACAACCTTACAAGTAGTTTTTCACGGGCTAAACTACAACCTATAGTTTTTCAAGGCACAACTATAACCTATGGCTTTTCAAGGGCTCAACCACCAACCTATGTTCTCTTTCAATGGGATGAGAACACTACCCTTAACCCAAAAGTGTTAGGTACACTTTTCAAACCTTAACAATAATTTTGTATAAATTATGCAACAAACAATTGGTGTACAAAATGAATACTTGTATGAATAAATTCAACACCAATAAATGAACAATTTACCTCAAGAAGAAAGCTTTGAAAGAACTCACAAAATGACACAAGTGAAGAATGAAATCTTTGAAGATAGCTTGTGTAAGAGAATTTCAGATTTTGGGAGTTTGTAAATGATGATTTGAGTATATGAGCTTTCTTGCTGTTCTACTTGTTGTTCTACTCATCTAGGATGAGTATAAATACTCTTTGATGGATGGATGATCAGACAAGAGAGTATGGAGTCAAAAGGAGCCGTTTTTAGTGGACAAAATGACTGTTGAGAAACTAGCCGTTGGGCAAAACGCTATGGCGTTTTGAATAACGCTATAGCGTTTTGCTACTGAAGTTATTTCGTAACTTCAGAGGCAAAACGCTATAGCGTTTTGGAAAACGCTATGGCGTTTTCAAAACGCTATAGCGTTTTGAGAAACGCTATAGCGTTTTGCTCCTGGACGAAATCCTTCATTCCAGTAGCAAAACGCTATAGCGTTTTCACAAACGCTATGGCGTTTTAAGCCTGACGAAAATGCCAAAAACTCATCTTTTCGAAACACATTTTCGCTCAAAAACATTTTCGCTTAAAACCTTTTCGCTCAAAACCTTTTGACAAATATTCTTGAGGTATTCATGAACATTAATCAAGTGTTAAATTGAATCATACTTACATGATTAGAGTTCTAATGTACACTTGATCTTCTAGCTTGTGATATCTTGATTTGTTGCTTCTTTTCTTATTTGCTTGATCACAAACTACACACACTTTAACTTCAAATTGCATTAGTAATACTAATTAGTTTGTGTGTCTAAAATCATCAAAACAAAGAGTAAGTTGCCCTTGGGCTAACAAAAGCGAGTCACAAGCAGACTCCATAGCTAAAAGCAACCTATGAACCGTTCGTCCAAGAAATAATATAATCAAGCAAGGACAAAAAGATCCAATTAAACAAGGCATCAGAAGTGGTTCCCGCATTCAGATAACTTTTTAAGACACAACGTGTTTAACGTACGTGATTGAATCGAATAAAAATGAACGTTAGGGATGAACTAAAATGAAAATAATAAAACTAGGAATCTCGTGGTGAGGCCAAACCCACAATTCATTTGGTAAAAAAAATTAAAAATAATGAAACAAACACATAATATATGTAAAAAACCTTGTGTACTAAAGTCTGAAATCCAAAATAATCCAAGCACCACCAATAATTCATAAATAAAATTAAATAAATGTCCTACTTTACCTCCACTAATAAAATTACATAATTAATCGGATATAAAATTTAATAATTTGTATCTCATGTAGTTAGTATAGTTGTTTGCTCGTGGCAAATTATCATTAGGGTTTGAGGTCAAATCTCACGTCCACTAATTGAAATAAGTAATCAATATCTTATTGGTCTTATTCACTAACTATTAAATTTATCTTATGATTCTAATAAGTTAGAGTTTTAATTTTTAAAATATAAAAAACAATTTATCTTTTTCTTCAAGATTCCTTTTTTTTGCCATTTTAAGGTCTTCCCGAATGTCTACTCCTTATGAATAAGAGATTAATCTCATTCGAATTATCGGGTCTTATAGAAGGTTAACTCTCTCAACATGGTATATTTTTCTTATCTATTATCTCATTGCATTCATATACTACTATCTAATGTCTATATATAATTGCTTACTTCTTTTCTTTATTCTACAAATATATAAATAAAATAAAGAAAATTTTTAATTTTTCAACCTCATTTATAAATGCATTATGGAGATACTTTCTTCTTATTTTTGAAAAAGATAAGAATATAAATAAACTATAAGACTTGAACTTTAATACCTTATTTTTCTACATCGAAAGAATTATTACTGAAAGTATCATTTTCTTTTAGAGTTTTTTATTAGGGAATAACTAATCCATTATGGAATATTACGAGCTATATAATTTATTATCTAAATGTTATTTTTAAAAGAATTTCTTTGAATGATTTTTTACTATATGTTTTTTTAAGGGAATATATAATTGGATTAATTCAAATCTGTAAATACAAAAGGCGTGATCGCCTCGGGGCATTCCCCTATCCATACATTTCGTAAACCGGAAGGGAGAAGCAATATATTTCTATTCTAGTTTAATCCGAAATTGAAAAAATAAAAAATATTAATGCATTAAATTAAATAGTGTAAACTATATGTTGCCCCACTGATAACCACTGGACCGAGTTAATTCCTTCTTACCTCCAAAACTTTCAATGACCGTCGAAACTTCCATGTAATTTTGTTTTAATGTTCCCTCTTACTCAAACTAATCAACCCTAATTAAACTCAATTAGACTTTATCCACCACCGATATTTAAAATTCTTTTATTTCAAATATTATAATTGTGATTGCAGAAATAAAATTAATTTAGTCGGCTAGAGGAACTGACAAGAATTGGGCCGCTACAGTCGTAACGCAGGCCACCCTTAATAGTCGTGATCTGTGGGCCCGCGTCATATAAAAACGACGGAGGGAGTAATAGTTCAAGGTGATAAACGGCCTAGAGGGGGGGTGAATAGGCAAATAAAATCTTAACACAAAGAGTAAGGAATTAAGAGTGCGGAAATAGAAAGTAAAAACACAAAGAGTTATAGTGGTTCCAATTCCTCAATGAATTGTACTCCACTACCTAAGAGCTTCACCCTTAGGATTTTGAATAACGAACACTTCGTTATTTACCTTGAGTTTTTACGGGTTCAACTCAAACCTTACACCTTGGTTTTTGCGGGCTCAACCAATAAACCTTACACCTTGGTTTTTGCGGGCTCAACCAATAAACCTTACAAGTGATTTTTCCGGGCTCAATCACAACCTATCACAATCAATAAACTCAAGAAGAAATGTGAAATGGCAGCACAAATTGGTGTACAAATAAACTATGTATGATTTAATAATCAACACCAATAAATGAACAATATTACCTCAAGAAGAAAGCGATCCAAACTCGAATTGAAAGACGCAAGAATGGTTGAAAACCGATAAATGAAGCTTGCGTTATAAAACTTTGATTAAAGGAGTTTGTAAATGTGATTTGTGTATATGAAACTTGTAAAATGCTTTCTTATCTTCATATAACTCATCTTAGATGAGTATTTATAGTGTCAAAAGATTTGTGACCGTTTATAGCCGTTGGAGCCAAAAACTATCCGTTTGCTACAGTGAAAAACTATTCATTGCTACAGTGAAAAACTATCCGTTGCTACAGTGAACCTATCCGTTGCTACAACAATTCTATCCGTTGCTACGGTGAAACTATTCATTCCCGTTGCTACAGTAGACTTCCCGTTGCTACAGTGAGTTCATCCGTTGCTACAGTGAAACTCTCCGTTGCTACAGTGAAATCAAAAACTCTTTTTCCAAAATTTATTTTTCGTGTAAAAAATCTTTTGACACTCTCCTTGAGGTATTATCGAACATAAATCAAGTGCTAATTAGAATCATACTTACACGTTTAAAGTCCTAATGTACACTTGATCTTCTAGCTTGCGATATCTTGATTTGTTGCCTCTTATTTATTCCATCGCAAACTACACACATTTTAACTTCAAATTGCATTAGTATTATTAATTAGTTTGTGTGTCTAAAATCATCAAAACAAGAGTAAGTTGCCCTTGGGCTAACAATCTCCCCCTTTTTGATGATGACAACCACAAACTAATATCAAAACATTTTTAAACTAGCAATTGAAATTGAAGTTAAATGGAGAAAACTTACATCTCCTATCTTTTCCAAATAAATGCTCCCCCTACATAAACCATTAGTGCACATAGAGCATAGCAAAGATTTCAAAGATTTGCTCCCCCTTAATCTTACCTTTCTCCCCATTCTATAAGCTTCGTTACCAATCAATCTCCCCCTTAACTTATTCTCCCCCTTTGTCATTAGCAAAAAGGGTTAATAAAATAAGAAAAGTCAATTAAGATCATATGAGGAGTAATAAAGGAGCAAGCAAAGATCAAATCCAAAAATACTTTAACAAGTATTAAGATCAAACAATTATCCAATCCAAAAGTCAAAATACAAATATGAATAGTAAGATTATAAAGATGGATAATCTAAAAATGCATAATTAAAACAGAATTTTTATTCAACAAACATGTCACGTTACACGAAACGTAGAGAACATTTAGAACATTGAAAATACTCAAGAACCAAACCTAATTAAAATTCCTTCATAATGGAATATTACAACTCTTATTCAACCTAAAAGACCATTACAAAGTATAAGAACAAACACATTTAAAATATAAAATACACGATACAAAGATGTGATCAAAGATGGCATTGAGGTGAAGGACAATCACATGGAGGGCAATGACACTTGGGACACATGAACAAGTCGACATTTCTTGGACAATTTTTGAGCATGAGAAGGGGAAAAGCAATGAAAGAAATCATCAATGTCAAAATGGCCAATATCATCCTCATCTCAAACGAAAGCATTTTGAAGATTCGAAGGAATTGAAGGTAAAGCTTTCCGTTTTGGATATCTAGAGAGGTGTAATCTTAGGCTATTTAAACACAAAAATGACAGCTTAAGGTCTAAGAATTACAACTCGAGGATATGAAATGTCGCTGACTTTTGTGCCCAACGCATGCGTACGAAGAATCAAATATATTACATCAATTTGATTTCCTCAATGATCAATCATATGAACAAAATCATACATGCATAGAAAAAATGATTCTCATTAAACACGTATATGCACAAACAAACAAAACAATTTACGGCAATTTATAGCACATATGATTATAAATATTATTTACTAATAATAATCATGTAAAAACATAGATATTCATCAATTTAATATAGGCATATAAATAAGAGTTCAAGAAATTTCGAATTCTTACTCAAATGGATTGCAAATACCAATTTCATGTCTTAGTTCCACAAAACGTTCTTTGGCAAGAGCTTTGGTGAAAATGTCTGCAAGCTGTTTGTTAGTACCAACAAATTCAAGCATAATGTCCCCTTTAGCCAAATGATCACGAATAAAATGATGTTTTATATCAATATGCTTGGTTCGTGAGTGGCAAATAGGATTCTTGGTCAATTGAATAGCACTTAGATTATCACAAAAGATAGGAATTTTACAAAACTTAAGATCAAAATCTTCTAAGGTTTGTTTCATCCATAAAATTTGAGAAACACAAGATCCGGCAGCAATATATTCAGCTTCCGTGGTAGAAATAGCTACTGAATTTTGTTTCTTACTTGACCAAGAGACCATGCATTGTCCTAAAAATTGACATGAACCACTAGTGCTTTTCCTATCGGTTTTAGAACCAGCAAAATCTGAATCGGTATAGCCAATTAAATCAATGCTAGACCCTTTAGGGTACCAAAGACCTAATTTAGAAGTACCTTTCAAATATTTGAAAATTCTTTTCAAAGCAAGCAAGTGAGATTCTTTAGGACAAGATTGAAAACGAGCAAATAGACAAACACTAAACATTATATCCGGTCTACTTGCCGTTAAATATAAGAGACTTCCAATCATACCTCGATATAGAGTAATATCTACATCTTTACCATCTTCATCTTTGTCGAGGTTGACGGTTGGACTAAGGGGAATAGGACTCTCATTGACATCTTTGTATCCATATTTGCTTAGGAGATCCTTGATGTATTTAACTTGATTGAGAAAGATACCTTCTTTAGATTGTCGAATTTGAAGTCCAAGGAAGAATGTCAATTCTCCCATCATACTCATTTCGAACTCACTATGCATACATTTCTCAAATTCCTTGCACAAAGAATCGTTAGTAGCACCAAAAATGATATCATCAACGTAAATTTGCACAATTAACATATGATTACCATCATGTTTAGTAAAGAGTGTAGAATCAATTTTTCCCATTGTAAAACCATTTTTCAATAAAAATTGACTCAAACGATCATACCAAGCTCTAGGAGCTTGTTTAAGACCATATAAGGCCTTTTCCAATTTAAAAACATGGTTAGGAAATTTAGGATCTTCAAAACCGGGAGGTTGTTTGACATACACTTCTTCCATGATATAACCATTCAAAAATGCACTTTTAACATCCATTTGAAATAAGCTAATGTTTTTAAAACATGCAAATGCTAATAACATGCGAATGGATTCAAGTCTAGCAACGGGGGCAAATGTTTCATCAAAATCAATACCTTCTTGTTGGTTATACCCTTGGGCTACCAATCTAGCTTTATTCCTAATAACATTTCCCGATTCATCAAGTTTGTTTCGAAAAACCCACTTGGTGCCAATGATAGTATGGTTGCTAGGCCTAGGAACTAATTTCCAAACACAATTACGCTCAAATTGATTTAGTTCCTCTTGCATGGCAATCATCCAATATTCATCATGTGAGGCATCATCAAATTTCTTTGGTTCAAATTGAGAAACAAATGCATGATGATCATTCAAATTTCTAAGAGAAGAGCGAGTAGCAATACCTTTGCTATGGATATTACCTATGATTTGCTCTTGTGGATGTGCTTCCATGATTTTCCAAGGTTTGGAACTTGAGGGGCCTTGATCATTTTGATTTTCTACATCATTTGTATTCTCAAGCACCTCTTCCTCCAGCTCTTTCTCCTCTTGAATTTCTAGAGTATCTAGTGAAGGAGGATTGACTTGAGGGCTTCCAAAATCTTCTTCTACATCACTATCTATCTCTTTCACACTTTCAAAAGGATTAGATTCATCAAAAGCAATATGCATGGATTCTTCTACAACTAGAGTTCTTTTATTATAAACTCTATATGCTTTGCTAGTAGTAGAATAACCAAGAAAAATACCTTCATCCGACTTTGCATCAAATTTGCCCAAATTATCTTTGATGTTAAGAATAAAACATTTACATCCAAAGACTCTAAAGTATGCAATTGTGGGTTTCTTATCATGCCATAATTCGAAAGGAGTTTTATTAAGTAAAGGTCGAATTAGAACACGATTTAAAACATGACATGCGGTTGCAACGGCTTCGGCCCAAAAACATTTTGGTGTATTATGCTCATTTAAAAGAGTTCTAGCCGTTTCTTGCAATGTTCTATTTTTCCTCTCAACTACCCCATTTTGTTGAGGAGTGCGAGGACATGAAAAATTATGAAAAATACCATTTTCATTGCAAAAATCTTGAAACATGCCATTTTCAAATTCACCACCATGATCACTTCTAATTCTCAAAATTTTGGAACCTTGTTCATTTTGAATACGTTTGCAAAGTTGTTTGAATGTTTCACATGCATCATTCTTATGAGCCAAGAAGATAACCCAAGTAAATCTAGAAAAATCATCCACAATAACAAAAACATAACTCTTACCTCCCACACTTACCGTTCTCATAGGACCAAATAAGTCAAGGTGTAGGAGTTGTAGTGGCCTTGAAGTTGAAACGGATTTGATAGGTTTGAAGGAGCTCTTAATTTGCTTCCCATATTGAAATGCATTACACAAACCTTCCTTCTCAAACTTCAACTTAGGTAAGCCTCTCACAAGCTCTTTCCTCGAAAGCTTTGCAATGTTTTCCATACCTACATGCACAAGTCTTCTATGCCAAATAGATGAATTATCAACTAAAGCACTTAAGCATGTATGATCATCGTTAGGAATATCATTTAAATCAATCATATAAATGTTTCCAACTCGATTACCCATGAAAATTAACTCACGTGTGAAAACATTTCTTACTTCACAATGAGTAGAAGTAAAAATGACAATTAAATCTTTATCACACAATTGACTAATGCTCAATAAATTAAATTTTAAACCATGCACAAATAAAACATGTTCAATAGAAGGAGAATGACCAACTTTACCGATGCCCGAAACTTTACGTTTAAGGTTATCTCCAAATCGAACATTTCCTCTATCTTCTTCCTTCAAATGGGTGAATTTTGACTTGTCACCCGTCATGTGCCTCGAACACCCGCTATCCAAGTACCATTTATTTGCATGGGGTTTTCGGCACATCGAATCATTGTCGCTATCTTCCTTAGCCATGAGGGAGAATTCGGTTTCTTCATCGGAAGAGTCACATTCATTTGCAAAGAAGCATATGTTGGATATCTCTTCTTCTTCTTCCGATTGGGATTGATTGCTTTCTTCTTCACTCTCATCATCATCCCAAGTTGTGGCTTTTAGAGCCTTCTTAGGATATCTACGTGAATTCTTCCCATCCTTAGAACCTCTTTTCTCAAACTTTTTCTTCTTCTCAAGGTTAGGACATTCACTCTTGACATGCCCTGGCTTTTCACATCCAAAACAAACAACACTATCATTTTTAAACTTGGATTTAGAAGTGTTAGGGTGCTCACCTTGATACCTTTGCTTCTTGTCATCGTTTTGCCAAAATTTCTTGAATTTTCTAGCAAAGAGAGCTAAGGACTCAATGTCTTCTCCATCTCCTTGAGCCTTGCTAACAAAAGCTACATTGTTGCTCTTGACTTTTTGCACTTCCGGTTCACCCATTTTGAGTTTGTACTCAAATGCCGTAAGAGAGCCAACAAGTTGAGAGAATGTGGGTTTCTTTTCTAGTTCATCAAAAATAGAAGTCTTGGCATTCCACGAGTTAGGTAAAATACTAAGAAGTTTTCTTACTATCTCCTCATCACTAGGAGTCCAACCAAGAGTTCCCATAGTATTGCAAATATTTTGAATTCTAGTACTCAAATCATAGATCGTCTCACCACTCTTCATACCTAGTAGTTCATACTCACGTTTGAGTGTATTGAGTCTAATGGTTCTCACTTGAGGAGTACCTTCATGTGCTGTCTCCAAGGTTTCCCAAACATCTTTGGACAATTTGCAAGCACTAACACGGTTAAATTCGTTTTGGGAAATAGAACAAAATAAAGCATACCTTGCCTTGTCTTCACTTTGTTTTCTTGCGACTGAACCAGCTGGCCACTTATCGAAGGGAAGAGGTTTTGTTGATCCATCTTCAGCCGGAGGTTCCATGGGAGTGGCAAATCCATGTAATACACAATCTAGCATGATTTGATCTTGTCCACCTAGGAAGGCTATCATTTTTGTCTTCATTGTAAGTAGTTGTTTCCATCAAGAAATGGTGCGCGGTTGAGTGCACAATATAATCCCTCTTGAGCCATTTGATCTTTCACTTGAGGTGATTAAACCTACAAAACAAGTACCTTGCTCCGCTACCAATTGATAAACGGCCTAGATGGGGGGTGAATATGCAAATAAAATCTTAACACAAAGAGTAAGGAATTAAGAGTGCGGAAATAGAAAGTAAAAACACAAGGAGTTATAGTGGTTCCAATTCCTCAATGAATTGTACTCCACTACCTAAGAGCTTCACCCTTAGGATTTTGAATAACGAACACTTCGTTATTTACCTTGAGTTTTTACGGGTTCAACTCAAACCTTACACCTTGGTTTTTGCGGGCTCAACCAATAAACCTTACACCTTGGTTTTTGCGGGCTCAACCAATAAACCTTACAAGTGATTTTTCCGGGCTCAATCACAACCTATCACAATCAATAAACTCAAGAAGAAATGTGAAATGGCAGCACAAATTGGTGTACAAATAAACTATGTATGATTTAATAATCAACACCAATAAATGAACAATATTACCTCAAGAAGAAAGCGATCCAAACTCGAATTGAAAGACGCAAGAATGGTTGAAAACCGATAAATGAAGCTTGCGTTATAAAACTTTGATTAAAGGAGTTTGTAAATGTGATTTGTGTATATGAAACTTGTAAAATGCTTTCTTATCTTCATATAACTCATCTTAGATGAGTATTTATAGTGTCAAAAGATTTGTGACCGTTTATAGCCGTTGGAGCCAAAAACTATCCGTTTGCTACAGTGAAAAACTATTCATTGCTACAGTGAAAAACTATCCGTTGCTACAGTGAACCTATCCGTTGCTACAACAATTCTATCCGTTGCTACGGTGAAACTATTCATTCCCGTTGCTACAGTAGACTTCCCGTTGCTACAGTGAGTTCATCCGTTGCTACAGTGAAACTCTCCGTTGCTACAGTGAAATCAAAAACTCTTTTTCCAAAATTTATTTTTCGTGTAAAAAATCTTTTGACACTCTCCTTGAGGTATTATCGAACATAAATCAAGTGCTAATTAGAATCATACTTACACGTTTAAAGTCCTAATGTACACTTGATCTTCTAGCTTGCGATATCTTGATTTGTTGCCTCTTATTTATTCCATCGCAAACTACACACATTTTAACTTCAAATTGCATTAGTATTATTAATTAGTTTGTGTGTCTAAAATCATCAAAACAAGAGTAAGTTGCCCTTGGGCTAACACAAGGATATTCCAAGTAGAAAAAAAAGTTTCATGTCAGTGATCCTACGCCTAAAAAAAAATCTCTCTTCTATGTCGCAACTGCACAGAAAAGGTATGAACATGTTATCCACCGAAAAGAAAACTTCCTACCATACAACTAAACAGAATTTCCTATTTTGGTTCACTCTCATATCTCAAATCAAGAAGAATGGTCTGCAATCGAAACAGTCACCAATCTCTAATGGTTAATCCAGTCATTATATGCCAATGCCTAAGCAGAAACAGGCACCTATACCCAAACAACAACCATCAATGGCATTGTAACATCATCCTTTGCAGCAGCAGCAGCTGTAGATGGTGTGTCCTAGATGGTACGAGAGAACCACAGCATCCTGTGCACACAAACAACATGCTCAGAGTCCTCAATCCCGTTGCTGCGAGTGTGTTGCCAAACACCACAGAAATCACACTCGAACATTCTTTCACCGTCATCATCTTCAGCCCCACATTCGCATCTTACCTTACGGTTGTCAGGCCCTCCTTCGTACCTCAACTCAGTATTCAGATCCATGCCAGTTCCCCTCACAAGAATTTGAGCACCAGATTCAACAGCTCCAAACAAGTCCCCATCATCTAGTTCATCCATGTACTCTATATTTGTCACCACAAAGTTTTCCATGACACAATAAGCATCTCTAAGAGCTCTCTCTGCTTCTTCCTTAAGTTCCACCTGTGTGGGATACAATGGCAGCACACCTATCTCACCAGGAGGTGATTCCCCATACGACTTGCTTTCTAGCTCATGGAAATCAGGTACAACTTGACATATGAATCTCAATAGCTGGTCATTTCAATCCTTGAATGGCCACTTCTTCACAAAATGCTTGCTGTCCAGAATTGCCTGAGTTGCTATATCTATCAATTCTAATCCGGGGTAACTCAACAGCACATTAGAATACAAAAATGCAATATCACTGTACAAGTCAGCACCAGGCACAATGGGCACCGCTGGAGCCATTTCCCCTTCTGCTTCTATAACCTCATCAGGTCTACTCCCATCACCAACCTCATCAATGAAGTATTCCAAAATATTTGTCTTAGGGTTCATGGCATGGTAAACAACATGACTCCCCACACTTACATTGTTCATAGACTTCAGCACATAATCAAGCAAACTAGTATCACTGATCAGCATCCTTGCTGCATCCCTCACATCTCGGCGAGTCATTCCTCCCTTACTATACTTGTCAGCCTTCTTTGTTTTCAAAGCTTCCATAAACCCACTCAAACACACCAAATGTGGCTAGAGATACACTGGATTAAGGGGAGAAACAAAGATCAGGCAACGTCTCGTGAATCGTTCCCTCCATTCCTTGTTGTGTTTCTTCTCCCTTTCTTCTCCTTGCTTGTCTATGGGTTCGTTGCTGCTGTGCTGTTTTAATTTGCAGGTGGGTTGGAATTGGAAGAAGAGAGGAGGAGATTTGGTATGGTTTGGTTTGGTTAAACCCGATTGGTATGGGTACGGGTTTGATTTGTAGGATATGGATTTGATTTGTGTACGGGTTTGATATGTAGGATATGGGTTTGATTTGTTTACGGGTTTAATTTGTTGTACGGGTGGATTTGTACGGTCTGGGCTCATCCTCTCCGTCGCTGCTCGTTCGATTCCCAGTAGGTCTGTCTTGCTTTATTTTGTTTTTCTGGGTTTTGATTTCTGTTTTGTCAAATTTGTTGATTGTTTAAGGTTATAATGTAATTGAAGAAAGGCGGTATGAAAGGGAAAGCAGGCTGCCCTGTTGTGGGATTGGGATGGGATGGTTCCTGTAAGATTTTTTTCTTCTTCTTTGTTTTGCGATTATTTGTTAAATTTGATTGATGAGTATGGATTTGAAACGATTTTTTATGTTCTTTTCAAGGTTTATGGCTGGCTTTGTTCTCGGTGGGGTTCCTTGGTATGTTGGGACCTTTGTCCTCCTCATAACTCATGTGGATTACATGAGAAACCAGGAGATGTTGCTTGCACAATTGCTGTGAGTGATCATTCTGTTCATCATATCATTTTTCAGCTACTTGGTGAATTTTGTGTTGCATATTTACATTTTGTGCACTTCCCTTGTTGTTATGGTCTCGAGTAATTCCATTCACGGAAGAGGATTGGTACATTTACTTCTGGCTATGTGTGAGCAAGAGTTGGTCTAGTTCTATATGCCAACCATTTGTGGAATTGAAATAAAGCTTATCTAGGTGATAGATTCTATATATGGCGAGGTGTGCTTCTTGAGTGCCGGATTGTCAGGCTATCCATGAGTCATTTCTAGCGTTGAGTCTGAGTCTCGTACATGATTCATGGTCCAGTCTAGGGGATTTGAACTCTGCCCTTCAAAACTTTCCTGCTATTTCACATTAGCTGTTATTTTTCACGGGGTTGCTGCCATAAGGAAACATTCATTGTCTAGTCCATAATCTTATAGGATGGCTGGTTCAAATTGGATTGTCATTTGTGGGATTGCATTCTTACCCGTTGTTAGGGGTGTCAAATGGGTCGACCCGACCCGACCCGACCCGTTTAAATGTGACCCGTTGGGCTGAGGGTCAAAAATGACCCGGCCCGTTTTTGACCCGTAGGGTAGCGGGTCGACCCGACCCGACCCATCTGACCCATTAAGCAAAACGACGTCGTTTTGACGAATCAAAACGACGTCGTTTTGACATGTTTTGTCTTTATGAAGACAAAATTTCAGAGGGTCAAACGGGTCAGCATGACCCGCGAGCAGCCCGTTGACCAGTCAATGACCCGTGAACAGTAAAAACGGGCCGACCCAAATTTTGACCCGAATTTTACTTTTTTTTAATTTTTTTTTATATGGGTTTTTGTTTTTAAAAGTAATGGTGCATTTAAAATATCAATTTTCTTTATGAAAAATTTTAAAATAAATATTTTATAAAAACAAATTATTATTGACGTGATTTTTCGATTAACAAGTTTCATACTATATATTTTATGCATTTAAATTTCTAAACAAATACTACAATGAAATAAACGGATTTTAAAATGAAATTCTAGCATAAACATTAAACAAATACTACAATGAAATAAACGGATTCTAAAATTAAAATTGCATGTATTTAAAGGGAAATAATATCTTCAGTGAGCTCCTCCAAAGCTGACTTCTCAACCTCTACAATAAAAACAAATTAAACAAATATTAAACAAATTACATGTGTACTCAATTTAAAATCTATAAATTAAAATGATATTACCTTGTGTCCCATACAACCAATCTCTTGAACAAATCAAAGCTTCTACTATTTCCGGTTTGAGTGCGCTCCTATATTGATCAAGCACTCTACCACCGACACTGAAAGCACTTTCAGAAGCAACTGTAGAAAGCGGTATACTTAGAACATCACGAGCCATTGCGGCAACTTTAGGAAATCGACCTTCATTAGTTTTCCAATATGCCATGATGTCTACATTTTGTCGTCTATCTAACCTTGCCTCCTCCAAATATTGTTCAAGTTGTGTCTTTAGAGGAGAAGTTTCTTGCATATCAAAAGAATCAAATTCCTATAAAAAGATAAACAGTAATTTGTAAATGAACTTATCACTAAATGTATAAACATGAAAGATGGAAGAATAACTGAAAAATGCATAATGGATAAGAGAAATAAGATGCACATACCTGAAACACTTCATCAGTCATATTGTTTACTTCAAAGGATGGATGATGACTAACTTTACTTGAAGAAGATGATGTACAATAATTATTATAAAAAGAAACCAATTTCTCTTTCAAAGCTACTGACTTTGGAGCTCCACGGTCACCATAAAGTTTCTGATGGCACCACTGAATAAAAGAAAACTTGTATCGAGGATCTAGCACAACAGCTATAGCCATTATCTCTGAAAAATCAGCCCAATACTTATCTAATTTACCCCACATGGTTGATGCCATATTTCTCATGTACTCATCATCACTTTCCATTTCCCGTTTCAAAATCAAACAGATTGAAAATACAGCAGGATAATATAGATTAGCAGTTGGATAATTGGTTCCTGAAAACAAACAAGTTGTCTGATAAAAAGTTCCCAAGAACTTGCATATCTTTTCTACACCATCCCATTCACCCTTAGATGGGCAATGAGTGTAATTGCAGTCACTTAACTTCATGTGCATAAAAGCAATGCGATAATATAATGCATTCTGAAGCATGATAAAAGTGGCATTCCATCTAGTAGGTACATCTTGCCTTAAACCCCTTTTAGCATCAAGTGAGCAATGAGCAACACACTCCAAAAAAATTTGTTTCCTACCCTGAGATCCCTTGACATACTTAACACTCTCTCGAATTTTTTGAACAACTGGGTCTATTTCTTTCAAACCATCTTGCACCATCAAATTAAGAATGTGAGCACAACAACGCATATGCATATATTCTCCACCAAACAAAAGCCCATCTCCTTGAGTCAAGTTAGTCTTCAATAAATCAACACAGGTGTAATTCGCAGAAGCATTATCTAATGTGATTGACATTACTCTTTTATCTATTTTCCAATTCCTTAGGAATGTCATTATATTGGAACACAAAGAAACACCGTTATGAGGAGGAGCCAAGAAGCAAAAATTCAGAATTCTTTTCTAGAGTTGCCAATTTCTATCAATAAAATGTGCTGTCAAACATATATAGCCATCTGTTGTCAACGAAGACCAGCAATCGGAAGTCAAACTAACTCTACCAGGTGTTTCATCTAACATGATTTGTACCTTATCCTTTTCCCTATTGTACACTTTAAGACAATCGGATCTGCATGTATTTCTACTCACTAAATGTAAATCTTCACGCAAGTAAAGCAACAAATCTCTAATTCCCACCCATTCAACAAACCGAAAAGGGAGATCATGCATAATCACAGTTGCTGCAACTAACTCTCTAAATCTATCTTGATCAAAATTATCATTGTGTATAGAAGTAGTACCTTGACTTGCATCCCTATGACACCTTTCCATGTGTCGTTTCATGTTTTTAGTGCCATGTCTACCTCCACAAATGTACACAGTACTGCATATCTTACATTTGGCCCTTCTCTTGTTATCTTCAGCAAGTGGCATGTCCTCAAAATATTGCCACACAATTGAGGTGACCTTCCTCTTTTTTGTACCTGAAGACTCCGAGGTAGATGCATTTAGTTGAACCATGTCATCACTCTCATTTCCCAAAATTTCATCCACACTTTGCTCAACCTCAAAAGAATTATCCATCTGCAAAAATGTAGAGGAAAATAGTTAAATGAGAAGTACTGTGAGACTTACTTATAAATGAAACACAAAAGCTAGCTAGCTGTAAAGGTTCATTTTCTAATTTCTGCAATTCTTAGATGCATGCATTATTAGCAGTACTAGTGATCAACATCCGTAATTGCTGCATTTTTCAACCCAAGCCAGAACAATTTAATCATGGTAAAGGATCTCAAAACAGAACAATCAAAACAGTAGAATGCTATATAGTAGTAGAAAATAGAACAGCAACAACAACATGGTAAAGGATGGCTTTCCTTTTTAAATTAAATTTCAGCAAATAGATAACACATTGAAGCAAATAAACTACGCAAATGTGTGGCTCATGTAATCTTCTTAAGACTTAAATACCATCAAAAGGCACAGCTAAAGAACAAACATTTCCTGTATCTATTGATTAGGTAAAGAACAAACAAACTCACTTGGTTCTATCCTTTTTACTACTCTAAGCTAGGACTGGATGGTTCTCTGAAAGATGAGTATGGCCCGATTCTTCCCGTAGCTAGCTTCTTCTGTCAAAGACCAGTCCCACCAAGAAGGCTTATGTATTAGCAGCAATCCTGTATAACCAACACATGAATATAGATGCTCAATAAACTCAAAGTAAAGAATTAAGATGACAAAAGAAGAAAATCAGTACAGAGTGCAACCTTTACGGATTAAAACCAACAATCAGTATTTATTTCTATGATCATAGAGTATTAAAAAGGATAGAATTCCTACACAGATTTGATCCAGCATGTCACACAATCCCAATTTTAAAAAGATATCAGTACTAATAGAACACAAAAGGCTAATGGCGAATGATTAGTGCTTTCCCCATATATGAAACAACCAATATAAATCAGCTTACACAAAATACTACATTTTGGGCGTTTCTAACATATTCATCCATAAAACATAAAATCACACCGATGGACTCATGATTTAACAAGAACCCTGACAAGAAGTAAACAATAGGGCAGCAATGCATTTATTAAAACTGTGAACGAGCACTTTTTTATTTAAAAACGAAAGGCCTGAGTAAACAAACTGACCAAGCAATGTTCACGTTCATCAAGCAAAACAGAGAGTAAATTTATTCCCAAAGGGCTGCATGAAACAATGGGAAGGGCATAAAACATAACACTTTTGGAGGATCATAAGAGAATGTTTTTACCTTTGTCAACAGAAGATTGTTGGACAACGACATGGATGGTTGTAACCCCACCAGGAACATCACACAATGGGCTTCGGCAATCAGCTACCGTTCTATTATTCTCCAGTATTTTTCCTGCACTAATTAGCTTAACATCCTTTAGTGTCCTCGGAACATTCTCCTTCTCTGCTCAAATAAGAAATAACAGGTGTCAATATCGTGAATGATATTATCAGAAAGTGCTTAAAACTAGAGAAGCTAATGATACTGAAAATCACAGCAGAGATATCTCATTACTAATACAAGTCACTAGACAACAAGAAGCTAATGATATGGCAATCACTAAGATGATATGGCAATCACTCATATTACTTTTCTAACATAACAGCCAACAGCACTCAAGCATGACTCACAGTGCTAACAAAATTCAATCTCCAACTGAGTGCTACATAATGCTAATTTTCCAAATTATTTCATGGTAGAAAGATCAATAAGAAATAATTCCAATGTTTGACGAAAAGAAAGGAAATGACAAAAGATAAAAGCGACAGTTTTGTCCCTTTCCAGTTCCCAGCATCAGTTCAAGATCTCATGGCATGTGTACATCAGTATGCACAAGGGCTTATTACATGCTGTTCCAGAAGGATGGATTAGTGGATGGATGTCTTCGGCAGAGCAGAACACAAGAGCTAAATACAGTACTAATAGAACACAAAAGGCTAAATACAGTACTAATAGAACACAAAAGGCTTACCACACACATGGCCATACCTGTCAGAGAAGATGATGGTGACGATGGTGTGTTGAATCTGTTGATGGGTCGGCGCTGGTGGTGGTGGTTTTGAAGATGGTGTGCTGGTGATGGTGACAGTAAGAGAAGAAGAGGAGAAATCGGGAGAAGACTGAAAAGATGACAGACGACAGAGGGAAAGAAGAGAGGAGAATGAGAATGAGATCGGGGAATGAAAATGGAGTGTATTCCTTTTGCTGGGCTAGGAATGTATTCTCCTCGCAAGCAGTAGCAGAACGTGGAGGAGGAAGAGGAACGCAGCAGCAGGTGAGAGGAGGAGGAGGAAACGAGGAGAGAAGAGATAGGTTATTTTTGTTCTAAATTGAGACGGGTCAGATGGGTCGACCCTTGACCCGTCGGGTCGACCCGCATCTGACCCATTATTAAATGGGTCAGAAAAAAATGACCCGACGGGTTAAATTGTGGGTCAGGTAAGGGTCAACCCGTCGGGTCAAACCCATTTTGACAGCCCTACCCGTTGTTGCCTTATTGCATTGCTATTTTTTTTAATGAATTATAAAGTATAATTAATTTTATTGACAATATAGGCCCACGTTGATTTTGTTGAACTTTTTTATTTATTATACCCATTTCATAATAAAAAGAATGAATATAAAAAATTTGGCGCATGCAAGATTCGAACCTGCGATATTCGCCTTATTAGGACGACTCTCTAACCAACTGAGCTAATAGGCCATTGTTGATTTTGTTGAACGTTTTTATTTATTATAACCATTTATAACTAGAACAAAAAGACAAATAAAAAAAATGAATATCAAAAAGCTGGCCTATGCAGGTTTCGAACCTGCGACCTACGCCTCATTAGGACGACGCTCTAACCAACTGAGCTAATAGGCCATCGTTGGTTTTATTGAACGTTTTTATTTATTATAGCTATTCATAATTAGCACAAAAAGACAAATAAATAGGCTTAAATATCAAATAGGCCACTATATATCAATTTGATCGGAAAAAGAAAAAATATATACTAATGTTCTCGTGGGACCCACCATATCCGGATGGAGTGGAGACTGCCACAACTCCCAGCTGTTCCAGTCCTTCTGTTGTCCAAGAACATGATCAGGAAGTAGTTTACTATAATTATTCCATCGTTCTTACGAACTTTTAAAAATAAAAAAAATAAAAAATTATAAAATCATTATTCCACAAAAAATGGAGAATTGCTACTTGCAATCATCAACCATAACTACAATACCATCATCCTCTTTATTACCCAACAAACCATTCATTGGAAAAACTGCAGTTCATGGTCATTCCCTTAAATTTCCTAATTTTAGCAAGTCCCAGAATCCCAGAAAACTCAACATTCTTCATGTCAAAGCTACAGCTTCAGGTGAATGTACAATTTTCTTTCAAATATTGTTTTTAATCTATGAAAGGTGGGCAGTTTTCATTTGACTTTGTTGTTCTTGATCAAGAGAAGAATATGGGTTTTTTATTTCTTCAATCGCATTGTAGTAATTTGTTGAATTTGTTGTAGTTGATCAAGGGAAGAACATGGGTTTTCCATTTCTTGAATGGCATTGTAGTAATTCTGTTGAATTTAAGCTAACTTGTATGTATAATAGCCAGAGGAGCTACAGGGGTTTCAAGATTTAGCTCACAGGCAGTTGAAGCAAGTGTGAAAGAAGTGGATGCAAAAGATGAGAGCATTGCTTTCGTGGCTGGTGCTACTGGTAAAGTTGGCTCGCGAACCGTGAGGTTAGAAAGTTTTCAACTTGATGACTGGGTTGTTAATTTTTAATTAGTTGTGGCTGTTTTAATCAAATCCTAATGTGCTTCAGGGAGCTTCTCAAACTGGGGTTTCGAGTTCGAGCTGGGGTCAGAAGTGCTCAAAGAGCTGGTTCCCTTGTGCAGGTACAATTTTTTTCCCTGGCGAAACTGCATTGTCGTTTTGAAATGGGTATGGACTAAAAAGAATTGTTCCTCTGCAGAGTGTAAAACAAATGAAGGTTGATGTTGAAGGAGCTCAGCGTAAGAAAATGATGAACTGAATTCTGATCTAGGACTTAAATACGAAATGCTAATCATTTTACGAGAAGGGAAGCATATGGTTAATAACAGCTTTTCTTTGATCTTTAGCCCAGCTGTAGAAAAGCTTGAAATTGTGGAATGCGATTTGGAGAAGCCTGGCCAGATTGGAGCGGCATTAGGCGATGCATCTGTGGTTCTGTGTTGCATTGGTGCTAGTGAGAAGGAGGTGTTTGACATTACAGGTCCTTACCGGATCGATTATAAGGCTACAAAAAACCTCGTTGATGCAGGTAAAAATGAGAGATTGTCGAGTTGTGTTATATTGTCCTAAAACTCGAGATTTCAGAATGCTCAGAACTTACTCTTATGTACAGCAACTGCTGCAAAAGTTAAGCACTTTATCATGGTGTCATCTCTCGGGACGAACAAATTTGGTCTTCCTGCTGCTGTACTGAAGTAAGTTATGCAATCTGTAGAAGAAATAAGAGATCAATTGGTGGTCAACAGCATCGTTTATTAATGTTTCTTACCTTTGCTGTTAAAGTTTGTTTTGGGGTGTCCTATGTTGGAAGAGAAAAGCAGAAGAAGCACTCGAAGCGAGTGGTGTTCCTTACACCGTAAGCACTCATAGAATTACCTGGAAATACATTTTTAATACACATTCTTTGTATGCACGTTTGATTTGCTTGAACTTGATTATCATAGTGCTCTTCAGATAGTGAGACCTGGAGGAATGGAGCGGCCAACTGATGCTTACAAGGAGACTCATAATATCACCCTTTCTGAGGAAGATACTCTTTTTGGTGGCCAAGTGTCAAACCTTCAGGTTTTCTTTTCGAATGTTATTTGGAAATTGAAGTTTCTTTGATGCTCTCACATAAGTCTCCCCTTTCTCAATCATTATAAAGAAGCAACTCCATTTACAGGCTTTGTCATAGAGAATGTGAAATACCAAAGTGCCATAAATTCTAGGTTGCATCTCTAGTTCTCTTTCTGCAGGATTTTAGTATTATTCTGATCAGAGATCCTCTATTACCATGCTTGTCCATTTGGTGGAAGAAGATTAGCAGCATGCATCTGTCGATTCGAATAACCAATCTTATAGTACTCCTTCATTGTTTTAAGCTTTTAGTTCTTTACATACCGGTGTAAAAATAGTTAAGTTGCTTTTTAGTAAACACAAAAAAGGCGTTACTAGCTATATATTCTTGTTATGTGTTGGCTGCAATTCCCCTTTTCACTGTCTTTTCGCCTTTGCTTCTATTTTGTCTGCTCAAACAAAAAGTTGCACTCAATACAGGTTGCCGAGCTCATTGCATTTATGGCACAAAATCGTTCGCTTGCATACTGCAAGGTGGTGGAAGTAATTGCGGAGACTACTGCCCCACTGACTCCTTTGGACAAGCTTCTTGCAAGAATACCTTCTAAACGTGTCGAACCAAAGGTACCTCATTCCTCAACTTACAGAGAGAATAAAAGATTCTCAACACTTTTCCTGAACTATGCAACTTCAGAGAATTTGAATTTGTGACTTTCTGTTTCCCGGGTCCTATGCAAATTCCTCAGGAGCCAGCAGATGGCCCTCCTAAGAATGTGGTACCTGTGCCTACCATCCCTCCCAAGGAGAAGGAACCTGAGCAAGGAAAAGTGTCAGACTCGAGACCACTCTCTCCTTATTCTGCGTAAGGCCAAACTGAGCTCTTTCCACTTTATTTGCACTATCATATTACTTTGCATAAGATACTGTACTGACCCAAATTTGATTGCTCAGAAGGCCTCACGCGTAGGCTAGAAAATGCAACATGAAACAAGACAATCTATCTGTTTATACTTGTCTATATAATGCTCAATACTACCTTTTATTTACATCATTTTCCATTGCGCTCGACAGCTATGAGGACTGGAAACCACCTACTACTCCTACTCCAACTCAACCTATCGAGAAGAAAGAAGATATTGAACCCACAGAGATAGTGTTTACCTTCGATATCGAGGCTCCGGCCCCAGCTCCAGCAGGAGCAAAAATAGAAAGTCCTCTTTCTCCTTACTCTGCGTAAGCCATCTTTTCATTTTGTTTAAATTTACCGCCATCTCTTACTTCTTCATTTCTTAAGGTTGCTTTTTGTATGCATCATGTTTCTTTGGTCACTTTCTCTGCAGATTCAATGTAATCTTTTTATTTGATGCTTCTTTGATTCGAATCCATTCTCCTAATTTTCAGATATGACGATCTCAAACCTCCAACATCGCCGACCCCTTCAAAGCCAATGGGGTCAGCCATACTAACATCTATGGATGGAGGACCTGAGACGATCAACAATGAACCTTCTTCCACACCGAATAACGAGCAGCAACATGTAGAAGCAAAACTAAGTCCACTCTCACCTTACACCATGTAAGCCTGATTTTTCTCAACCATTAAGTCTTTAAAAATTGAGATTTTGGTGAAGATTACGTCTTAAAATTGCCATTGAGTACCTTTTCTTTATTCCATTAACAAGGTATGAAGATTTGAAGCCGCCGACAACTCCAACACCATCATCCCCATAGAAATCTAATTGAAGGAATTTCCTCTCCAAGAAAGAACAACAATCATGCGGAATCCTTCCATGTGAAGGATTTTTTTCTTGGACGAACGCATCTTTATCGTTAAAGATGAGATTGTGTTACTATTTATTTAAGACGAGGTTGTGTTACTATTTATTTATTCTATTTAGCAACACTATCAAAATTGAAAAAAGATTGAAGAGATTAATGATAAAAATGGAAATAAAATTTTCATTTTAATACTGTACTTCTGTATAAATTAAGCTTTGTGGTTAGAGTTTTTTTATTTTGTTTTTTTTAAAACAACTAGGTTTATTGGCCATGCTATTGTTTTATTCTTACTATCTAAAAAATATTGGAATATGAATAGATTAAAACATAGCCTATTTATTTATTTTCGGTCTTCTGTCCTCTCGGTTCTTTTTGGCAGAACATTTTATTATTATGCTTATAATTCTACCGCACGTCTTTATCATTCCTATAAATAAAATTTTCCATAGGAGTAATCCTGGCCAAACCCAAACATTATACATAGCACTATAGGCTAGAGCAGTGAAGTAGAGGCTGCCAAGAGAGGGCAAAAAAACTTGGGTATATTTGATGTATCCATTGCTCACTACTACTTCACGCTAAAATTTGATACGTGAATAATTTTTACACGTTATAAGTAACAGATCTATTAAACTAACCACTGTTAATTTAATTAATTCTTTTCTATTTTCTTAATAATTTTTTTATTTAAAGATATTAGTTGATTTGTTTTGATACATATCTACAATTAATTGCTTTGTAATTGGTGGACAATCTAAAGCAAAATTTCCTTTATGGTTCCCTTTCCTTTAGAATATAAAACATAATAAAAAATTCTGTTGAAAAAAGCAATTAAACGCAAAAGAAATCCCTATTTTTCAATCTAAGCAGCGATGATTCCAAATCCAGTAAAAAATTGTGGAGTTTCTGGTGTGTACCCTTCCCTTTTCATATCTTATTAGTTAAATTTTATATTTGACAAGTAATTGTTCAGTTCATTCAAGTGAATTTTAAAATATAGCGAAAGGTTTTGTCTAGGGATTGTATATATTTCAGTTAGAATTCCAGTGTCTCCTTCACACAAAATTCACACCGCAACAGATTAGCTCTTTGATTTTTTATGCCATGTTGCTGCATTTTTTGGATTGTATTTAAGTCTCAAACTTTTTTATTAATAATATGAAAGAAGGAAGCAACCGGCAGAAGTAACCTTCCTTCTCAAGGGCCTTTGCTATAGAGATATCCCCGTCTTTATAATCCTGTCATCCTCCTAAAATAAAACAGAAGAAAAAGAGAATTTTATTAAATGCTATAATATTTTAGATGCATAATGAGTCATCTAACCTCTGCTAGTCATTTTATCAAACACTAATCGGGTAAACATCTGGAACCCAAGCTTTTGCCAATATTATCTCTCTTAATTGACACAATTATAAACATCACGCAATTCCTTAGTTGATTGACAAGAAATAGAGACGTTCAATCTTATTCAATGACAAGATTTATAAGGTTTTAAAGGAATACATGCTGAAACTATCTGGTCCACTTAGTATAGTTTAAAATTAAGAGGACTTGAAGCAGTCTAACCAAAAGAAACATTCTTAATACCTAAAAAAATGAAAATTCTTGATCGGAAACAGATCGCCCACCACCGAAACAGCGTTGCTTCTGTGCCTTGATTGCGAATAGCTTAACATCGGCAAACTACCAAAGTTGGTCTTTTGTTTTTCATGGAGAACAATTGATAATTTTGTTGTATTTTAAGGGAAAACAAGAAAATAAAAAAAAGAATTTATTAAGTTAACGATGGTTAATTTAATAAATTATCTCTATGTCAAATTTTACTATTTTAGTGTAAAATGATGGTTAATTTGATAGATCGGTTAAATATAATATGAAAAAATTATCTATGTTAAATATAATATGGAGTAATAATAAGCAGTGGGTACATAAGATGCGCCTAAGTTTTTGCCGGCAAGAGAGCTGTACAGTGGTAAAAAAGAACATTTTATGAATATATAATAAGTTAATTATTTAATTATTATTATCGCTCTCCTCTTGTCCATTCTCTCGCACTTCGTTTCAATTCTTCTCCTAAAAAGCTTCTGCTTTTTTTATATCCGGCTTCCTCGATCTCGCCGGAGAACCCTTCTCCGATCATTGGAATCGATTCGCCACCCAATCCAAATAACCTAATTATCACAATTGTATACCTACGCGCGAAACAGCAACAGCAACAACAAAATTAGAATTTAATTTTTTCAATAGATGGAGGATTATGGGGGAAGTGACGACGAGTACTATTACTCCGATGATCGTGAATCTCTAGACGGCCTCGATAACGATGATTCCGATATCAAGTGCGCCCCTTCCAAAGGCTCCTCCACTAAGGTCCATTCATGGCTCATCTTTTGATTCCTTTAATTTAATCTCTTGTCTTTCATCCGCGCGAATTAGGGATTATTGAAAGCTTCATTTTAAATTTCGGAATTTTTGTGCGTTTCACTAAAATTGGTTCTTTTTTCAGGTAATTACTAGAGCGTCTCTGTTAGCTGCGCAGGTAATTGATGTGAACTCAAGCTATTTTTTTTGGGTGAACTGTTGATTTTGCTTGTGTGTTTATGTGTTGTAATGGTTTTGTTCTGTTTGTGTAGAGGGATGATTTGAGGAGAGTAATGGAATTATTGTCCCTGAAAGAACATCATGCGCGGACTTTGTTGATTCACTACCGTTGGGATGTTGAGAAACTGTTTGCTGTGCTCGTGGATAAAGGGAGGTCTTATTTGTTTACTGAAGCAGGTATTACTTTGGTTGAGCATTTAGATGAAGATGAGCCAATAACTTCGTCTTCCATCGTCACCTGTGACATTTGCATCGAGGATGTGTCTGGTGATAAGATTGCGAGAATGGATTGCGGCCATTTCTTTTGTAATGATTGTAAGCCCCTTGTAACCGTCTTTCTGTAATTGTTTGGTTTGCACACATTTTGCTTATTAACCTTTTTTGAAGCCAGTAGTGAGAACTTTTGCAATTGATTCCCTAGAGTGGGAATGGGCATGCTGTTAAGGCTCTTGCCTAGTGATGGTGTTTTGTGTTGGAATTTTTTTATCTGTTCTTTCTAACCTATTCTATACACCTTGAAATTGATTATATGATTATCCTTTTGAAGGTTGGACAGAGCACTTTATTGTGAAAATAAACGAGGGTCAGAGTAAGCGCATACGGTGCATGGCACACAAATGCAATGCCATGTGTGATGAAGCCAGCATAAGAAATCTAGTTAGTAAAAGACATCCTGATTTAGCTGAGAAATTTGATCGCTTTCTTCTTGAATCGTATATTGAGGACAATAAAATGGTCAAATGGTGCCCCAGTGCTCCTCATTGTGGCAATGCTATAAGAGTTGAGGATGATCAATTTTGCGAGGTCGAATGTTCATGCAGTTTACAGTTTTGTTTCAGTTGCTTGTCTGAAGCACATTCACCATGTTCATGTACAATGTGGGAGCTCTGGAGCAAGAAGTGCAAGGATGAATCTGAAACAGTTAATTGGATCACTGTTCACACAAAGCCTTGTCCAAAGTGTCACAAGCCTGTTGAGAAGAATGGGGGCTGTAATCTTGTAAGCTGCATCTGTGGGCAAGCATTTTGGTGAGGGCCCCTTCCCATCGCTCCTATATTCATATTTCAGTTATGCTGTAGGCTCATTGAGACTTCATAAGAATGAGTCTGACATGATTGTTGCTCTTGTTGTATAAATGTTTGGCCCTTAATTACTTAGTATTGGTTTTAATTGATCTTTCTCACCCTTACCCTTTTGGGCTATATCTATATTGACGGCTTTTCTCTGACGGTTTGTGACAGCTGGCTTTGTGGTGGAGCTACTGGCAAAGACCATACCTGGTCTAGAATATCTGGTCATAGCTGTGGTCGTTATAAAGAAGACAAAGAGAAGCAGACTGAACGGGCTAAACGAGATCTCTATCGATATATGCATTATCATAACCGCTATAAAGCACATACAGATTCCTTTAAGCTTGAAAACAAACTTAAAGAGACAATCTTAGAGAAGGTCTCTATTTCAGAGGAGAAGGAATCATTTCTCCGAGATTTCAGCTGGGTAACTAATGGACTCTACAGACTTTTCAGATCAAGGCGGGTTCTTTCATACTCGTACCCGTTTGCATTTTATATGTTTGGTGAGGAGCTGTTTAAGGATGAGATGACGGATGAGGAAAGGGAGATAAAGCAGAATCTATTTGAGGACCAGCAACAGCAGCTTGAATCAAATGTCGAAAAGCTCTCAAAGTTTCTGGAGGAGCCCTTCGATCAGTACAGTGATGATAAAGTGATGGAAATAAGGATGCAAGTCATCAATCTGTCCGTCATCATTGATAACCTTTGCAAGAAAATGTTAGTTCGGCTGTTATCTGATCTTTTTGCTTGTTTGACATTTTAATTTTTTTGTAAACTAATGAAATCATTTGCAGGTATGAGTGCATTGAGAATGATTTGTTGGGCTGTCTCCAACAAGGTACTCATAATATAGCTCCATACAATTCAAAGGGTATTGAGAGGGCATCAGAACTTTCCTCATGTTGGAGCACCAGAGCAAATGCTTCTGATAAATATCTACCGCCAGATGGTATCTCAAGTGGTAATTTTCCTTCAACCGATAACTTTCTCTTATCTGGCATTTTATAAATGGAGACTAGCTGTTGTAATATATCATGGCTTTGCCATATATTGGTGTGAATTTTGTCATCTAAAATTTAGTACCTGGCTTTCCTTCAAATGCATAATCTGTTCAGGCATAAACCCCTAGGATTTTCTGAATTTCATTTTGCGTCTGCATAAAGATTTTTTTTCCGTTGGTGCATCCGAAAGTTCCACTGATCCTATTTGAGTGAAATAGTATTTTTCCCCCCATAATTGATATGTATGAAGCATTAAATTCCATAAAACAGTTTTTCTTTTTCTTCCTAGCTTTGAACTTCATTTATCTTCCTTTCGTTTTGATATTCTTTATTCCATAAGCTGGTGAAAGAGGCAAACTTTTTTCTACAGCCAAGCACCTTACTGGGCTTCTCACAAGTGGAGTGAGGCTGCATGAGAATATGATCTTCTTTCAAATTGTTTGTGCATGTTTCTAATACAGGAAGATGAGGGCTCTTTATAACTTTAAGATATGCTGACACACTGTGCTATAGGTGGGGCATCAGAACGTGACAGACCCCCAGGCTCCGGGAGTTCCACTGACAGTGGATGCTCTTCTATGAAGCGTGCTAGAAAGGATGGTGGTGGCTTTTTTGATCTCAACTTGCCTGCAGACATTATGGACAGAAACTAAACCAGAGATCACAGACTTCATCTAGGTACCATTGTACATCCCTAACTCAAGACCTTTTTCTTCTCCATGGAATATGTTATTCATGGTGATGGATTAAGCAACAAATGCTTCACTTGAGCTAGCCATTAAAATATTTTTTTTCCCTGGCGTCAGTATTGTCTTCTCTTGTAGGATAAATCCTGGAAGAGAAATCTGGACTTAATATCTATTCGTGTTTTTTTTGTTTTGTACCTACTGGGTTCATGGGGGATAATTTGTAGATTCTTTTGCCTTAGACTTTCAGCTAGAACTTCAGCTAGTCATTGACAGTCTTACATTTTTAACTGTCATATTATTTTGTGCTTGACCAAACCGCCTTACACAGCACAACAGCTTTCATTTTCCCTTGTTTTCTTGTTTTCTATGCGCAATTTAACAAGATGTGAAATGTTTTTGTTCAACTGTAGTTTATTGATGTTTATGCTCCTGTGGTTGTATGAGTTATTGTTGGGTTGTAAGCTTCTGTTGGGTTTAAGCTTCAACTTTTTCTTGTTTTTGAAGGGATTAGGATTACTACTTCGATCTAATCTTTGGTTTAAGATCCCGCTTTGCTGCTGACTTATTTTCCCTGTAGGCAGACGATTGATGAAACGACCTAGAGGACACAACTTACAAGTGTTCGACTGTTGTGTGTTTTAGGTTTGGATTAATTAATTAATATTACTATTGTTATGTTTTGTATATTTTTTTTTCGTCAAAATTCAGGGAGACAGTGAGTTTGGAGGAGCTCAACAACCAACAGAAGATGCCTTTTTGCTGTTATCACTGGCATTGACTCCGCTGCACAATATGGGTTTTTTTTTTCTTTCTTTGTTTCCTTTGGAAAGTTCGCTTTCTTGTCTATTTTTGGGTTTCCAATCTTTAGGTTGAGGGGTTTCCTTCTAAACAGAAGTCGAGGAGGAACACATTAATTTTCACTAATCTCAACTTAAAAGATTCACTTTCTTGTCCCAAGAAACTTCCCTCGCCTTCGGCTATATTCAAATTATGTTTTTGTTACAGGCCCAGAAAAAGGATTAAATTTTGAAGATATTCCAAAGTTTATAGTTAAGACTAATTTAGTTCAATGTGATTTGTATGAGTTAGTAAGATTAATCCTGTTAAGTCGGTTTAGTTATAAGTAAATTGCTCCTCTTATGTCACTTCAGGAGCATATTATTCATTTTTGACCTGATGGTTTGACCTCATCATTGTGTTATTTTATATTTTTTTCAATTAGATTCTGCACCTGATCTCGAGATTATAGACAGATAGCACTTTTTTTTTATTGATCTTCTTGAAATGCTAGCCACTATGTTTTCGCACTAATTCAAATGACGTAGGAGTTTGTAGAGATTTTTGTTTGTTCTTGATTACATAAAGTAATTAATGCAACTCTATGTAAGAAACCACAAAGCATGTCTGTCAATTGTTAGTGTTTACTTTGGTTGCATGATAACGAGGTCACATTGTCTTTATCCTTAAGCTCTCTTTGTTCCTTGCATAACCTCATCAATGTTTTCATCTTTTGTAGTGTTATATTTACTTTAATTAGCAATACCTTATTGGTACGAGCCGTATGACTGTTTCAATACTTTCATTCTTTTAACAACAGGTTGCTAGTTCAATCATCGTATAGAAAATAATGGAATGATTACTTAATGGGGACGTGGTTGATTCATGGATACCTATATGATTAGTTTTTTTACACCAATACGAAAAACACCCTTTTTTATTTATTATTAATTGGGATTAATGTTAATCGTATTCGTGCATTTTGGTATATTATTTTTTTGCATCCAAGTTCTTATTGTTATAACTTATAAAGGTCTTGGAATTTGTAGGATTTTTGTTTGTCATTGATTGAATAAAATAGCAAATGAAGCTCTAGATTTCTTTATGCATATGTTTCTGTCAGTTGTTTTTCCTCTTTTTTTTCCCTTGAAATTTGACGCTTTGACTAACTAGACAGCAATGCTGTTTTACCCTATAGTTTATGAGGTCGATGCTTAGTTAATTACTCCCTATAATGATTAATAAATTATGATTAGCTCAAATTTTCCAGAAGTGCACATGGATTTTCCAGGGTTGACTCTGCCCCTCCATCCAAATTAGAAACTTCTCTGATAAAAGAGAGAAACCTTGCGTCTTTGCTGATATGCTAT
This sequence comes from Viola odorata, assembly GCA_963691705.1. Classification (NCBI taxonomy): domain Eukaryota; kingdom Viridiplantae; phylum Streptophyta; class Magnoliopsida; order Malpighiales; family Violaceae; genus Viola; species Viola odorata. The sequence continues at coordinate 1,280,686 of OY829537.1, forward strand.
GGCGTACCAGGAGCAGAAAGAAATAAACCTTGCGTCTTTCTTTTTCCTAAATGCTTAAATTTTAATGCAAAAGATTGGTTGGGCAAATCGGAGTAGCTCGAGCAGTCCACAAACAGTTGAGGGGTTCCAGGCTGGGACCCCCGGAGCCCAGCCCGCGGAATGGATGCTTTCTTATATATATATGCAAATGCACTCTGTCCGAAATATATATAAAAAAAAAAAGGCAAGAAACTTTCCCCATTCCCCAACGATTTTTTTGGATACAATGTGTTGCATGGAAGCATTTTGATTTTTAATTCTTTTCTTTTTTGGTTTAAAGAAAGAGTCAAAGAGTTGGCAGTTGTAAAGCCCACCAAACTAGTCATTTCATAACAAAAATCAAAATCAAACAATCCATTGTTGTTGTTTTTTCCCTTTTGACCTGTATAACTTTCAGCTCTTTTGAGGTTTGGTGCTTTAACTTTTGTATTCTCATCCTCTACTAACTACTACTAGTGCAGAATGTTTGCTACCTAGTAGCAACCTTTAATTGAATGATTGGATAAAAAAAGAACAAAAGGAAGATATCATACAAGAAAAAAAATACCCACTTTGTTACTAACAAGCACTAACGGTCTTAATCCCTTATCGAATTAGAACTCAAACGATTATAAAGAATAATTTTTCATAAAGTTTAAATTTTTTGTACCGTTTCAACTTAAATAATAGAAAATTTAATTATTCGATAATATAAATGAAAGATATCTTAATATGGTTTTTCACATGGTGTTTTTTTAATTAAATTTCCTAAATTGAGATAATTAAGGAAACGATATGTTTCATTAGCAGGATTAAACAAAATTGGCACGAACTACGATGTTCTCTTTTTATCTTTTTTCTTCAATTATGATATGATAACTCATGCTTTCAAAGTTTCAAAGTTAAGTGGCATATAAAAAAGCTCACATAAGTGTAAAGTTTTTATCACAAAAAGTTGAAGCCAAAATCCCAAGAACAAACATATGATGCTATACACAACTATACAACCGTGCACCTCTTGATTTCTCTCGTCTTTTCCCTCCTTTTTCAATCCCTTTTAACCATCAATCAACTTCAATCTATAAGGTAAAACCCACAATCTGAATTTATTTCCCTTCTTTTCATGCAAATCCCAAAAGCCCACCATTGCCACCATTGCAAAAAGCTTCAAAGGTGGCATTTTTCTTGCTTTCTAAAGACAAAAGAGGACACAGTAGTCAAAAAACATGACAACCCTTTTAACCACTATCTTCTGTTGTGTTATTACAACTGGATTTTGGGGGTTTGCAATTAGAAATTTGGAAAGAAAAAACTCAATTTTGCTTCTTGAAATCACTAGCTCTGGTTCAAATTTCTATGAAAAAAAAAAGAACAGAAAAGAAAGAGCCTTTTATTTTGTGTGTAGTAGTGTCTGTTGCTTGCTTGCAACTTAGAGGCAGAGTTTATTCTGTTACCATTTAATGTCTTTTGGATTTTTACTGTATGTTGTGTATTTTTCTTTGCTTAGTTCTTGTCGTTATCCTCTGATAGTATTTGCTTTCATTTAATGATCTTAGGCTACAATTTCAAAAGTGGGGTCTAGTCTAACCAGAATTTTGTATCAAAAGTTGCTGCTATGCTATGCATGGAGGAAAGTTTAGGGTAATTAGCTCAACTCAACTTTTGAAACCATTCAAGTTCATGGATCCTATAGAAAGAGACCCGAACTTCTTGTACTACTTCGTAGAATATACCATCGAGCTATGAGTTTATTGGTTTTCCAGTCATAACTTAATTTCTAATTTTTTCTTATTGCTAATTTGTTAATCTCCCTAGTTAAAAAGTGATTATAAAGATAATTACAACAGTAAGATGGTTTTGTTGGAGTAAGTATATTTGCCGGTGTAACAACTGCTGTACCTAAAGTAGTTTTTCAAGGACTGTACATTTTGGGCCAAGAAAATGGTAGCTTTTCTTTCTTTTGTACCACTTTGGTTACTCTTTTTGCTATCTTCTGGTTTTTGCATTTAATCTTCGTGGAAAGAATGACATGCTAAAACCAGAGACTTCAGCATTATGGATACTAGGAAGAATAGGTATTAACTGCTCAATTCTGCTTTTTTCCATAACTTTCTATATTGGTGTAGTTGTTCATCCATACTTTTTCACCTTTTTGGGCCAACAAATACCTTAAGCTGTTGACTGATTTGCCTCCTTGTCCTTTCCACCATTGTTAGTACTGCCTGTAAAAATCATGAACTGGGTACTTCAATAAATTAGAAGCTGCAAATTTTTCAAACAGAATCAGAGAAGTTTTTGCTTATTACTGTCATTTTCTGCGGATTGGATTTTGCTTCTCATGGTAACTAATGCTTTGATTTCTTCTTGCCTGGAACTTTTAAAGAAACTTTCTTGGGTCTTTTCCTTATTCTTGTTTTTTACCATTCTGTGTTTTCGTTTTGACAGTGATCCAGATTGCAACTTTGGACCTTCTAATCACCTTAAATTGGTAAGAATTAAGAGCTTACCCTAAAATCCATGAAAGTTTTCATGTATTTTCTGGTATTAAGTTTTGGCTGTTTGGTTGTTGTTGTTGTTATTGCATTGTTTCTTCAAAAGAAAATGGGAGAGCTAGAGGACTGTGTTAGAGCAAGGAAAAGGCAACCCCCTTGCATTGATGTGCAGAATTCATTAAAGCAAGAGGTGAGTTTCACAATCTTGCTACTTGTCTGTGCTTCTCTTGAATGCATAAACTTTTCAGTTACTGCAACTTAATCTGTTCATGTTTCGTGCAGATTCTCGAGCTCCAGGATCGATTGGAGGACCAGTTTGTCGTTCGCAATGCACTGCAGAAGGCACTTAACTGCAGACCACTTCCGCGCGAAGTCATAACTGATAAATCCTTTCCCAAGGTAACTTCTGGTCTTTTGTATCACACAAAAGTTTGAAGCTTTATTTTTGTTGAACTCTTTGCCTGCTGGCAAAATGTAGAAAAATGCACTTAGAAAGGGCATTACATACCTTTTATTTCACTTGCAGCCAGCTAAGGAGCTCATTAAAGATATTGCAGTTTTGGAGCTGGAAGTTGCGTATTTGGAACGATATCTTCTGTCTCTTTACAGAAAAACATTCGATCAACAAGCATCATCTCTGTCGACCAAGGATGAAGATCTAAAAACTGACTCCAAAACACATGAAGGGATCCTTCAACATCATATCTTGTTGCAAACAGACAGCTCAGTTAATGATACAAGTAATCCTACTTTCCCGCGAAGCTCAATAGGAAATCCACCTCATGAATGCAATGGCATTTTGGGACCAGGAGTGCTGTTGGATTCTAGTATCCAGCGATGCCACTCCTCACTGTCTAACCGTTGGACTCGAGCATCTCCTCCTAAAATGAGATCTATTGCCAGAGATTTAGACTCGTACCATTCACTCCCATTATCAATGCTGGAGGTAACTTAATCCTGCTGAAATGTTTGGTCCATTTTTTGAGCAAATTCAATTAAATAATTGTGTTTGAATGTTGTTGTTGTTGTTGTTATCTTCAGCAAGCTCAGGATCATACTTCCAATGGTACCCGCCTCGCGGATCATCTTGGAAAGTGCATTTATGTTCAAGAGTCGCCTAACTGGCTCTCTGAGGAGATGATCAAGCGCATTTCAACCATATACTGTGAACTTGCAGACCCACCATTGATCGGTCCTGATCTGCCTACCTCTCCTATTTCAGACTTCTCATCACAAAATGAGTTTCCATCACAAGGTCATAGCTACATGTGGAGCCCTCAATATGGGAACTTTTCTTCCTTCAATTCATCTTTCGACAACCCATTTCACATTCGCGAGTCCAAGGAAGTCAGCGGTCCATACTGCACAATGGCGAAGATTGAGTCAATTTGTAGAGATAGTAAGAAGATGAAAGATATGCAAAACAAGATACAAGATTTTAGGTGAGTGTTGTTTGTAGATCATACATTTCATGATCTTTCTGTCTAAACTATCAATGCAGTTGAAAAGCTAAATCTATTCCATGTCAGGTCACTAGTCTCTCGACTGGAAGTCATCGATCCAAGAAAGTTGAAACACGAGGAGAAGCTAGCATTTTGGATCAATGTGCACAATGCACTAGTCATGCATGTAAGCTTTCACAACTATAAATATATGATCCTCTAGCGCTAATGTTGTTTCTTGTGTCACTGCTTTAAGCTTTCTGGACTTATTTGAACTCTGGTTTGCTACAGGCATTTTTGGTTTATGGAATCCCACAAAGTAGCATGAAGAGGATGTCTTTGGCACTCAAGGTAAGAAATGCCTTTCTGATTTGCCTCAAAGAAGAAGAAAAAGTAAACCACCATTCTCATAGCTTTTGTATGTTGTAGGCTGCATACAATATAGGGGGTCGCACAATTAATGTCGAGATGATACAGGGTTCAATTTTGGGATGCAGATTGCTTCGACCAGGACAAGTAAGGCTTGTTCCATGAAAGGACTTTAAGATATCCTGACCTGTTTTTTACATGATTTCTTTCTGTCAAATTCAAGAAAACAATTGTCTGATAAGAGCTCGTTTGAACTGTTACTGCTTATAGTGGTTGAGGCATCTGTTTTCTTCAAGGACCAAGTTCAAATTTGGAGATACAAGAAAGGCCTATTCAATTGATCACCCCGAACCGCGCTTACATTTTGCACTTTGTTCAGGAAGCTATTCTGATCCCGCTGTATGTTTCGGTATTATGAATTTCTGTTTTCTATGCTAAACAATTCTGCTAACTTACGTAAGACGTGAAGCTAAGCTTTCTGATTCTGTAGGTCCGAATGTACACGCCAAAGAGAGTGTTTGAGGATCTGGAAGCTGCAAAAGAAGAGTACATACAATCAACCTTTAATGTCCACAAAGAAAAGAAACTCCTTCTACCGAAGATTGTAGATTCTTTCGCCAAAGACTTAAAACTTTGCCCTGCTGGTTTATCCGAAATGATCGAGCATTTGCTGCCAAATTCTATGAGAAGGAGGATTCAGCAATACCAGTACAAAAAAATTGGCAAGAACGTTGAGTGGATTCCTCACAACTTCACATTCCGCTTACTGTTTTCCAAAGAACTAGTCTATTGATCTCCGTAATCATTCCAACAAATGAATAACATGGTTTGCGCAGTTGCTCGTATGATAAACTTGGTATTACAGAAGAAGAATCATAACTGAAGTGAACTAGATGGTCAACTACATGGTTGCTTTGTTGGTTGATGTTCTATATCCAAGTCCTTCTCAGAAGAATGATGATCAAACAAGGTTGATGGTAAAATTGAGATTTGAATCCAACAAAGCATCTTTGTAATTTCTTGTTGAATTAAGTCTTGAAAAGCTTGTGCTTGTCTGATCAACAATCTTCTTAGAGCAGTGACTGTGTGATTTTAGTTCTCATCCCTACTTCTGTTGTCTGTTCTCATCCCCATTTCTGTTGTCTGCAATTCCAATCTGTCTCTCAGTTTTTTTCTAACAATTTTTTTGAAATGAATATCTCAGGCCCAGTAGATATAATTTTATGGGCTTTGTTATCTAGGCTTAGTCCATTTTATTGATAGATAGATGCTCTCTATGTTTTCTTCCATCATTCATGATAACTCATGCTTCCAAAGTTAAGTGCGGTATAAAAGCTACATTAGTGTAAAGCTTTTCAAGAATGTAAAGTTTTTTTTCTAAAGTTTCTGTTAAATTGGTGCCAAAATCCCAAGAACAAATTTGTTAATTTCTTGTCTTTTCCCTCCTTTTTAACCATCGATCAACTTCTTCAATCTAAGGTGGTGAACCACATTCTGATTTTTATTTTTATTTTTTTTGTTTTTTCACGCAAAAAGATTCAAAGCTGGTATTTCTTTTTTTGGCTATCTAAAGACAAGTCAAAGAAACATGGCAACCCATTAACCAGTATATCTTTTCTATGATTAAAATATTGTACATATATACTCCGTATAATCTTCTGTGGTGTTCATATCACAAGACAACTGGATTTGTTTGGGGTTTTGCAATTAGAATTTGCTTCTTGAACCACTAGCATGGCATCTAATTAACTTTGTATGAAGAAAGATTTGTAATTTGTTTTGCGTATGTGAATGGTCTTAATCCCTACAGTCCATGTCTTTTTGCTTACAATAGACAGTTTTTTCTGTTACCATTTAATGTCTTTTGTATTTGTAGCGCATGAAGTGTATTTTTCATTGTTTAGTTCTTGTCACTACCCTCGCTTGTAGTATTTGCTGCATTTAATGATCTTGGCTGTGAAATATCAAAAGTGGGGTCTTACCAGAGTTTTGCATCAAAGTTGCTGCAATTGCATAATGCATGCATGAGGTGAAGTTCAGACCAATAATTGGCAGAATTTCAAGTTTTCAAACAATTCAAGTTCATGGAAGTAAGAATTTTACAGGCATCACTTAATTTTTCAAGTAAGATATATAGAGTTGATTATAAAGAAATCACAACAGTAAGATATGGGTTTTTGTTGGAGTAAGTGTATATGTTTGCTGTACCTAAAATGACCCTTTTCTGGGCCAACAAATACTAACATAGCTTCCATTGTCAGTAGGGTAAGCAGCCTGTAAAAATCATGAACGGGGTATATTTCAATAAATAATTAGAATCTGTAATCTTTAGTTTCTTATTGCCTGGACTTTTTAAAGAATTAAGCTTTCTTTATTGTTTTCTTGATTCTTGTTTGACTTTCTTTAATCTGTGTTTTTATTCTACCAGTGATCCGGTTCATAGCGAAGCGGATACACCGAAACCAAATCTGCAATCTTTGTTGTTTGGTTGTTGTTATTTACTACTTTGTTTCTTCAAAGAAAATGGGAGAGGTAGAGGACTGTGTTGGAGCAAAGAAAAGGCAATCCCCTTGCACAGATGTGCAGAATTCGTTAAAGCAAGAGGTTGAGTATCACAACGTTGCTTACTTACCTGTGCATATAAACTTTTCAATTACTGCAACTTAAATTGTTCATGTTTCTGTGCAGATTCTGGAGCTCGAGGATCGATTGGAGGACCATTTTGTGGTTCGAAATTCACTGCAGAAGGCATTAGAAAGCAGACCACTTTCGCCCGAAATCATAACGGATAAATCCGTTCCCAAGGTAACTTTCTGGTCTTTTTCATTCAGACAAAGGTTTATTTTTTCTGTTGAACTCTCTGCCTGCTGGAGAAATGTAGAAAAAAGAAGAAATGCTGATAGAAACTGCGTCGAATTCCTTTTACTTCACTTGCAGCCAGCTAAGGAGATTATTAAAGATATTGCAGTTTTGGAGCTGGAGGTTGTGTGTCTGGAACGACATCTTCTGTCTCTTTACAGGAAAACATTCGATCAACAACTATCATCTTTATCGACGGAGGATGAAGGTCTCAGAACTAATTCCAAAACACATGAAGGGACTATCTTGTCACGAACAGACAGTTCAGTCAATGATACAAGCAATCCTACTTTCCCTCGAAGCTCAATAGGAAATCCACCTCATGAATTCAATGGCATTTTGGGACCAGGAGAGCTGTTGGATTCTAGTATCCAGCGATGTCACTCTTCACTATCTAACCGTTGGAGAAGAGCATCTCCTCCTAAGTTGCGATCTATAGCCAGAGCTGTAGATTCGTACCACTCGCTCCCATTATCGATGCTGGAGGTAAGTTAATCCTGCTGAAATACCTTTAGTTGAAATTGCCCCTTCTTAGCCCGTTGCCTACACAAGGCTCGGGGTGGACCCTGCGGCGGTGCAAGTGCCCCAAGCATGCCCTCGTGGCTGCTATGGATCACTCGTTCCCACTCGTGCCTTCGGATGCGGAACGCTATGCTTCTCTTGAGCCATTCCTTTTACTGACTAACTTGGGAAAATTCAAGTCATTAATCGTATTTGAATGTTACGGTTGTTCTCTTCAGCAAGCTCCGAATCATACTTCCAATGGAACCAGGCTTGCAGATCATCTTGGGTGGTGCATTGATGAGGAAGAGACCCCTAACTGGCTCTCCGAGGAGATGATCAAGCGCATTTCGACCATATATTGTGAACTGGCAGACCCGCCTTTGATCCGTCCTGATCTGCCTACCTCTCTTGTTTCAGACTCCTCATCACAAGGTCAGACATACATGTGGAGCCCTCTATACGGGAACTTTTCTTCGTTTAGTTCATCTTTCGACAACCCATTCCATATTGTCGAGACCAAGGAAGTCAGTGGTCCATACTGCACAATGGCAAAGATTGAGTCAATTTGTAGAGATAGCCAGAAGCTAAGAGACATGCAACACAAGATACAAAGTTTTAGGTGAGTGTTCTTTGATGATCATACATTCCGTAATTAGTGTTTTATTTTTGTCTAAACTATCAATGTAGTTGAAAATCAAAACCTATTCCATTTCAGGTCACTTGTCTCCCGGTTGGAAGTCGTCGATCCAAGAAAGATGAAACATGAAGAGAAGCTATCATTTTGGATCAATGTGCACAATGCATTAGTCATGCATGTAAACTTCCACAACAATTTATGAATATCAAATCCTCAAGATGCAAATGTCGTTTCTTGTCTCGTTGATTTCAGCTTTATGAACTAGTAAAAACTTAATTTGAACTCTGGTTTCCTACAGGCATTTTTGGTTTATGGAATCCCACAAAGTAGCATGAAGAGGATGTCTTTGGCACTCAAGGTTAGAAATGCCTTTCTGATTTGCCTCAAAGAAGAAGAAAAAGTAAAACACCATTCTGATAGCTTTTGTTTGTTCTAGGCTGCCTATAACATCGGGGGTCGAACCATTAATGTCGAGATGATACAGGGTTCAATTCTCGGATGCAGATTGCTTCGACCAGGACAAGTAAGCCTTGTTACATGAAAATTCTTCTAAGCTGTTGTTTTCACATTTCTTTTCTTGTGATATTCAAGAAAAAAAGATTATCTGATTAGAACTGATTTGAACTGTCACTTGAATCTAGTGGCTGCGGCATCTGTTTTCGCCAAAGACCAAATTCAAGTTTGGAGATGCAAGAAAGGCCTATTCGATTGATCATCCTGAACCGCGATTACATTTTGCACTTTGTTCAGGAAGCTATTCTGATCCTGCTGTATGTTTCAGTACTGTGAATGTTTCTTTCCTATGCTAAGCAATTCTGCAATCTTACATAATAGGTGAAGCTAAAATATTCGAGTTCTGTAGGTCCGAATGTACACGCCGAAGAGAGTGTTTGAGGATCTGGAAGCTGCAAAAGAAGAGTACATACAATCAACCTTCCATGTCAACAAAGAAAAGAAACTCCTTCTACCGAAGATTGTAGACTCTTTCGCCAAAGATTCAGACATTTCCCCTGCTGGTTTATCCGAAATGATCGAGCATTTGCTGCCAAAATTTATGAGGAAGGGGATTCAGCAGTACCAGTACAGAAAATTTGGCAAGAACATTGAGTGGATTCCTCACAACTTCACATTCAGCTATCTGCTTTCGAAAGAACTAGTCTTTTGATCTCCTTATTCCAAGAAAACGAATAACATGGTTCGCGCAGTTGCTGCTCGTATGATGATTTGGTGTGACAAAAGAAGAATCAGAACTGAACTAGATGGTCAACTACATGGTTGCTTTGTCGGTTGATGTTTCTATTCAAGTCCTTCTCAGAAGAGTGATGATCAAACAAGACTGGTGCTAAAATTCAGATTTAAGTCCAAGAGAGCACCTTTGAAGGGTGGAATGGCTTAGCTTGTAATCTCTTGTGGAATCAAGTCTTGAAAAGCTTCTGCTTGTCTGATCAACAATCTTCTTACAGAAGTGACAAGGTGATTTTGCCATCCTCTGTTGTAACATTTTGTCAAAGAATAAAGAAAGACTAATGTTATTTTGTGGGCTTTGTTTTAGATATTAGTATTTTGTTCTATGAGCTCAGCCACATGCAATACTTTTTCTTCTTTTTCGAATTTTGATTTAAATCTTAAGTTTTGATTTTTATTTTGATTTTAAAAACACATAAATATATTTGCAAATCCAATAACATCAGCAGTTAATAAGAGAAAAATCACCATAGATCATGGACAATAATAGTAGTTTAGAACTTAAAAAAACTAAAAACTTGGAGGTAAAGGCCAGATTTGTCATTTCTCAATTTGGCAAGGGCTAATGAAAGCAAAGTGAGAGAGATCTCTATCTGCTAAGATTGCACCACAATCACTTATATAGCCGCAAAAAAGCCCAATCAAAAACCCAGAAAGCTCACTCCTTTTGGCGCTTCTGCCGTATATTACTTGGAACACTAACAAACAAAACTCTCAAAACCCTTGAAAATTAAACTCCACCACCAAGATTAGCAAACCCGAAAAGTTCCTTTTTTTTTTAAAATAAATTAATTAATACGCAAAAATGGAGGAAGAGGGGATCGAAGCAGTGTTGGCCAAAGCCATAGACTTGAGATTAAAGGTCATGAATTGCATCCAAAGAGCTACGAATAACACCGCCACCAACAACAAGTCTCCATCTTTCGAAGAAAAAGAGGGTCTTGAAGAAAATGGGGTCGATGCAAAGAAGGCTGATTCTGCTGAATCTCTTGATGGTGAGGGATTATCGAGTGAAGAAGATGAAGAGGCTGTGCGACTTTTGCATATAAGGGATGCTCTTGAATCACTTGAGCTCCAGCTCTCAAACTTACAGGTTCTTCTTAATCGTAGTTCATATGCATAAAGATCGATTTTTTTTGGCATTACTGAGAAATGTACGAGACCCATTTGCTTATTTTGAGGATTGATGAGAGTTTGGACTTGGGTTTTAAGTTTATTGTGGAGATGAGCCGAAATAAGTGAAATTGAGTGGAACGACCTCGTTCGTTAGGTTTTATCCCTGACTGTGTTTCAAAATGTTGTAATGCGATTAGGTTTTTTATGATTATAGTTATGCACAGTTTTAAGGGTGTTAATTGGCATCTGGGAAATGTAATTTCTTGCCCATATAAGAAAATTTGGGTGTACTGTAGTTCTTTATTTGGTAGCTAATCCTTAATAGAGGCTACAGAGCTATCATCATTGTTGAGTTTGTTGAGTTTACTGCATTCTCTTTTATCTGTCCAAATGTTATTTAGAAACAATCTGAACAGGAATGCCAAAACTGAAAGAAACTTGGCATCTTTTTACCCTTCAAAGATGTGAGAGATTGCATTGGTAATGAGTAAGAACTTCATATTGTTTTCTTCTAATGGCCAGGATTTGCAGCAGCAGCAACGTTATGAGAAGGAAGTCGCCCTCAGTGAGATTGAACAAAGTCGTAAGATCTTATTGGATAAGCTTAAGGAGTACAAAGGCGAAGACTTGGAAGTAATACGGGAAGCATCTGTATTTGCTGGTGAAACGGTGGAGCACAAGAATGATCTTTTGCTTCCTCCTTATCCAAGCCGTCCTCCTCAGTCACATGTTATTGACAATCGCCACCTTTCACATTTTCATTCCTCTCGGAAGCCCATTCAGAATGGTGTAACCACTGGTAACCACTCAGAAATCAACGAGGCACAACTGAACTCCAAAAACTCAAGCAAAGGCTTGGGACATGTCCTTGGTGCTGCAGCAAAAACAGTTGTAACCCTTGTTGGTGTCTTATCTGTGTTGAGCATGTCTGGATTTGGACCCAAAGTTGGAAAAGGAAATAATCCTCTCAAGATTCTAGGCTTGTTTCAGCAACCAGCAACCGAAGAGAAGGGGAAAACTGCCAGATGTCCAGCTGGGAGAGTCCTGGTTAAGGAAGATGGGGAAGCTCGATGCGTTGTGAAAGAGAGGGTTGCCGTTCCTTTTCAGTCAGTGGTCGCAAAACCTGACGTAAATTATGGGTCTGGTTAATATGGTATTCATCTTTACCACTTCTTCTCTCTTTGCCTTCTCCTCCCCCTTTAAAGTTTTGGTAGTTTCATTTCCCATCTATTGTAAATCTTAATTCTTCATCAGTATATGGTTTATGAAAGTTTTGCTCGGCCGGCTCCAACTTGTTGTTTATGCATAATGTGTGATCTTTACTGTGTTTGATCATGGGAAATCTAGCTATTCATATTCCATGAACTGTTGCTGGATAAGTGTCAGAAAAAGTGAGCTATGATCATTTGGGAAATCTTGATTCTTATACTTTTAACTTGTAAAGAGCGAGTATAAAACTAGTAATGAAAAGATTATCGAAAAGTGGGATGGTATAACTGTTCAAAATCCGTTCTTGGTTTCTCCTTTTCTAGGGGCTACGACCACCTGCTCTTTTCTATGGGCTGGGCTGTATGTAGCTCAGTCAACTTGGATTAGTTTTATCAAAATCTTTAAATCCCAACATGATGTAAGCTCCTACCTAGGATGGATGGGAGTAATTAATATTAAACCTTATCAAAAAAGAGGCCAACTCATGTTTGTATTTGTCCTACAAAAACATTGTATCTGCGACTCAGCTCCATCCACTCATCATTAACTTAATAACTAAAGGAGCTAAATCCACCGGTGCAATAAAATAGCAGTCAATTGTTGGCTCTACCATCCTATGAAAGGTTAATTTAGTTTCTGCATATAAAAGCAGGCAAGCAATCTACTCTTTACCACTAGAAATCATTAAACCAACTTTAGCTGCTGAAAGAAGGATTGCTATAAGCAATGAGTCTCATGAACACCAGTTCTCTTACAACTTCTACAGCTACTCTGCTCCTCTCTAATGGTTAGTAACTTCCCATTTCTGCATTTTTCTCTCTCTACCCTTACAAAATCATTCATGTGACTGATAATCTGAATTATTTTACTAAATTCACAGGCGCCAACAAGTTTGATACGAGAGCAGTCTCTATGATTTCGGCAACACAAAGAGCTGGTCCAAGAATCTTGCACCAGCAATCCATGGAGTTGTCTTGGTTCAAGAGAGATGGGTCACTGCAAGCGCTCGTATGCAGAACTCCAAAATCTGTGGGAAGAAGTAGAAGCTTAGTGGTGAGTGCATTTACTGAAGAGCAGGAAGCTCTGGTGGTCAAATCGTGGAATTCGATGAAGAAGAATGCTGGAGAATTGGGTCTGAAATTCTTCTTGAGGTAATAATGATCAGCTTTCAGAAAGAGAGTTGGGTCTAAAATTTTGAATCTCTCTTGTGTTTTTTTGTGGCTGTTTTGATCCTGCAGAATTTTTGAGATTGCACCATCTGCAAAGAAGTTGTTCTCGTTCTTAAAAGATTCTGATGTTCCTCTAGAGCAGAACCCAAAGCTTAAACCTCATGCGGTGACTGTCTTTGTAATGGTAAGTGCAATTTCTAGCCATCTCACCACAAGAAGCAGCATTTTTAGCTTACTGGTCTAGTTTCCAAGAAATCGCATGGTTAACTTGCTAATCTGCAATATTTATATCAGAACAGCATGTTCATGAATCAAACATTTAAGTATTAGTACATGTTTGTTTGCAGACCTGCGAATCGGCTGTGCAACTTAGGAAAGCTGGCAAAGTTACTGTGAAGGATTCCAGCCTCAAAGATATGGGAGCTGCTCATTTCAGATACGGAGTTGTCGATGAACATTTTGAAGTAATTATACAATCATTTTTAACATTTTTGCTTTAATTAATTAATTATAAAGCCTGGAATTCTTTTGAAACCTGACAGAGATGCATATCTGACTTTAAAAATATATGGGTTTTGTGGATGATGGATAGGTGACTAAGTTTGCATTGCTGGAAACTATAAAGGAGGCAGTGCCGGAAATGTGGTCGCCAGAAATGAAGAATGCATGGGCTGAAGCTTATGATCAACTGGTAGCTGCTATCAAAACCGAAATGAAACCCTCTTCTTAAACTCCTTCTCCAGAGAGGCAAAGGATTAGTTCTATGATGATCATTTTGGTGTTTATCTGTTCAAATAAATTCAATATCATTTTCTTGTTATTTTTATTATTATTCTTGTAATTGTTTTTGTTTAACTAGCAGATTTCCATTAGATGATTTTTTTGTAGTTCTATAATAATAATAATATTATTAATTTTAAATTTTATGATAAAATTATTGGCCATTTGAAGTGGTCAACTACTTATGACGTGGCCTGATTAAGACCGTGTATTTATAATGGTCATTCTAAATCGTCAAATGAGAATTAGTAAAAAAAAATTATGGCTTGTTTTTTATGTTGTTTGCCAAAATCAGTTTTTTTTTTTTGTTGAATTTGCAAAAATCAATTTGGACTATAACCTCCATATCTTTTGTAGTTGTTCCTCAGAAAAAATAAATAACATGATGATTTCTGAACATGGGCCGAACCAATATCTGTGATAAGAAAAAAATATGGGCTGTGTGGATAATGGGCCAAGAAAAGATATTGGGCTATGTGCAGAGGAAAATGATGATTGGTGAATGTTAAGGTTATTGTTGACATTTAATTTCATAAATATAATAGTATTTAATATGATCGTAACTTAAGTATCTGATTTGTAATTTTAAATTAGATATTGATAATTTTTCTCCATTAAAACATTTGACGTAATTAATATTCAAAAAGGAAAGCATTTAATTTTGAAAAAAGGGTAAGATACACCCCTGCATTTGTATCATAGGTCAAGATAAGCCACTACATTTGTAATTGAGTCAAATAAGCCACTGCATTTGTATCACATATCAGGATAAGCCACTATATTTGTATCATATGTCAAGATAAGCCACTACATTTGTAATTGAGCCAAATAAGCCACTGCATTTATCCATTTTATCTATATTAACCACTCATTCCTTATACCTTGTTTGGATACATCATAAGACTATGATTACATAGTAATTTTTTTTTAAATGACATGGCATAAAAATCATGCTCAACATTCATTTTTGCAATAGAAAAATAAAACGTTGAATCAAAATATTCAAAAATAAAAAATCGAGCGAGATCAAAATAATATTCATTTTTTTAGCAATAAAACATCGAGTAAGATCAAAATAATAAACCACTATTTTTGTGCACTCAATTTTATTTATTTTTGAGATCCAACTTTTTATTTTTCAATTGTAAAAATGAGTGTTGGTCATGGTTTTTATGTCATGTCATTTAAAAAAGAATACCATGTAAGCATATTCTTATGATATATCCAAACAAGGTATAACTATTTTTAGGGATGAGTGGCTAATGCAGATCAAATTGACAAATGCAGTGGCTTATTTGACTCAATTACAAATGTAGTGGCTTATCCTGACATGTGATACAAATGCAGTGGCTTATTTAACTCAATTACAAATGTAGTGGTTTATCTTAACCTATGATACAAATGTAGGGGTGTATTTTATCCTTTTTCCTTTAATTTTTTTTCATATGATCGTCAATCTCTCCCTATTTAAACGACGTGACATTTTAGATTTCTATATACACAACCATTTTCTCAATTTTTTGTAGTTTAACTCGCTAGTGTGCTAATATTAATATTATAGTGACCATGACTTCTAACAGGACTATTTTCCTTATGTTCGTTGCCATGTTCCTTCTATCTGGTTAGTCAGTCTCTCTCAATTTTGTTTTCACTCTTTGAGTAACTTGATATTTGCCCGATTGGGTTGGTCGTAGTATTATAGAATCGGCTCGTGAATCTTTTAGATGGTACTTTTTTTTTAATGTCTGAGTTTATATATATCTCTTTACAGCTTACTTCTTATGTTAATGTTTATTTTAATACATTTTTTGGCTTATAAAATAGTGGAGTAGAAGACATGATGGTATTATTTTATATGGTATATGGTATTATATTTTTCGTTCTAGCATGAAGTAACACGGTGCTAGCTTATTGATTTGCATGAAAAATGTTTTTTTTAAATTAATCTTCATCGGGAAATCAATGCACTAAAAAATTGCAATTACGGGTGTTCGTGATTTGCAGGTATATTATTATCAGGTGGATCAGTTGAGGCAAGAATAGTAACGGTGCCTTGCTCTCGTGATAATGAGTGCATGGGTTTGGGTGCTTGTCGCTGCGAAGTATGCATTTGTGTACCAGGGCAGAATCAGTGCGGGTGCGGCCATATAGCCACGCCTACCTTTGAAAATCGTCATTTGTAAAAGATTAATTAGTACTAGCTAATAGTAATAAATAAAAGTTAATCAAGTTAATTTTGTATTAAATAATGGATGATTGACCATATATTATTATAGTAATTTTAGATGCTTTTTTCGCCAATGAGTTTGTGATTTATTCGATTTTATTTTATAAAATTAAATTGAAAAAATTACCGAATAGGTTAAAAAATAAGTTACATATATATTATTGAAAACTCAACACGAGTCTATGATATTTCATCGAATCATTAATGAAAAGATTCTATGCAAAACGTTCCTTTTTTACTAATGGTCTGCTCTTGAGGCTATAAAGTCGCTAGACAAATATTCCATGTTATGAAATTGTTATGCAAATGCCTTTTTTTTAGGCGAGGATTGCTAGATAATACTTAGTATATATATATATATATATTTTTTTTTAAAAATAGTTAGTATGTCTTATATGGAGAATGGCCAAAGGAATAGTTAGTACGTCTTACATGTGTTTTATGGACCATTTTTTTTTAAAAAAATAATTATATTAATAATTATCTAGAGTGTATTAGAGATCAAGCTATTGACTTTTTTATGTACTCCCTCCTGTCGCGAGGGATCGCGAAAGTATATCGTTTCGCGACCGGGCACACGGATTAAGGCCGCACTATTTGTGGGAGTGTGATTACCAAGCTGCCCTTCGTTACTCTTGCCCTTCAAACCATCTTCAACAATTAAACAACAATCTGCAGAAATCAATTGCAGAAAATCCCAAAATCATCATTAAACTCTTCTATTCCTTCAACAAGCAATTACCCAATCTCCCAAAATTAAGAAATCAATTGCAGAAATCAATTGCAGGATAATCTCCCAAAATCAATTACCGATTGCAGAAATCAATCGCAGAAAATCAATTACCCAATCTCCCAAAATCAAGAAATCAATTGCAGAAATTAATTGCATAAAATCATCATTAAACTCTTCCATTCCTTCAACAAGCAATTACCAATCTCTCAAAATCAAGAAATCAATTGCAGCCAAAATCAAGAGATCAATTGCAGAAAATCAAAACTGCCAAAATCAATTAAAACCCACCTCCCTGCAAATTAAATCAATCCCGATCTCCTCACCCGAAACAGACAAGCGTGGTGTTTTTTTGTTCGGTTGGGTGGAGGAAGTCGTGGCACTGTTCCACAGACAAGCGCTTGGGAGGGTTCAATGTTGATGAAGATGAAGACGAAGAGTGAGTGAGAGATGAGAGAGATCGAGGTGAAACGGTCAGAAATGGGAGAAAGAATGGTTGGAAAGCGAGAACGAAATACATATTCGACGGCGAAAGAATGTCTGAAACGACATACTTTCGCAACCGGAGGGAGTATTAATCAGTTAAACTACAACCTCATGTGTAATTGCGGATCATTTTCATCCACAAGATTTCAATTAACCATTTAACTAAAGTAAAAAAGAAGAAGGTAAAAACATACTCTTAACTCGGTCATATATAACTCAAATTTTCATTAGAGTCTATAAACAAACTTGCTTTGGGTTTCATATATGTTAATAGTAGTAAATTTCTGCCTGTTTAACTTTTAATTTAAAACAATTTTATTTAACACTAGTTACATAAACTTACAAATTATGCATAGAAATCTAAATCATATAGTCGTGGTAGGGATTGTGTAGGTGCTTGCTCACCTGAATGCGCGACATGTATTTGCCAAGCTGGCCCTGGGTGTATGTGTAGAACACGTCTTTCAATCTAAGAACAAACCCGACGGGTTCCTGTACGTAGCCCAAGTCGTTTTGGAAAATTTCCAAAAATTATTAATTAATAATCATCTTCCATATTTAACCAATATGCCTAATTTTAGTTTCTTCGAGCCTAATAACGAAAAAAGTTATTAATAAAAGCTTTCAATTTTTAAATTGCTAGATGATTTTTAGCCACATTATATGTCTTGGGAAACGGAAAGGGGAAAAAATTAATTCCATCTTGGGAATATTTATATTTGGGTGAACTTTAGTCTCTATAATTTTAACATTTTACTAATCGGGAAATTATTAATTAATTTATTTAAAAATTAAAAAGGATGCCTTTATTTCCAAATTTAATTCTTCTTATTGGAATTAATTAGATTGATTTGGTACTCATTTACGTATATACATTACTTAATTAGATTGATATGGAATTAATTACAGTATTACTCCCTCCGTTTTCGAATAATTGTCACTTTACTGTTTATGCACGCGTTTCGAGGAGGCTGAATGGTTCACTATTTGACCCTAAAAAAATTAGTACTTTTTTTTCTAACGTACGTCTGAGAAAAAGTACGGAACTTTTTGGGTCAAATAGTGAGTCATTCGGCTTCCTCGAAACGCATGCATGAATAGTAGCCAGTGATAATTATTCGAAAACGGAGGGAGTAATTCTTAATTAATAGATATGATATTGATAACCCAGAGAGGGGTATGAGGGTTTTTCCGTCAAATGGCATCTTGGAGTGAGATGGTCGGAATTCCATGAACGCCATGAGCAACCTGCACAGCGCCGGAGGTGATCTCCGGCGTAGAAACTCCGATGCCAAAGTTAGTGTTTGGTCTTATTTTGAGAATGTCCTACGTATGTGTGTGAGAGTGAACGAATGAAATTCCTCTGTGTATGTGCCTCTGCTCAAGCTTATCATTCAGATCCCTTTCTATTGTCTCCCATCTTCCTTTTATTGAGTTAGAGGGCTCCTTCACTTTAGACATGTTCCCTCTTTTTGCCCAAAAGGTGGTCAAAAGGTGGGAATAAACAACTAAAAGTAGAGTTAATGCCTTTGGGGGAATAAATATTCCTTATGTCTAATAACTTTATCATGTTTGAGTGGGAGCAGGAGATGCTGCCTCCCACGCGTGGCTTTAACCACTATCATAATAGAAATAGTGTACAGTGTACCTTTGTTTGGAGCTTATGCCGTTTGTGCCAAATCGGCAGGATGCCGTTTGTGCCAAAGCGGCAGGATGCCGTTATCACCAAATCGGCTTAGTGCCGTTTGGTGGCATCTTTGACCTGGTTGACTTGGTCAGACCGGTCATGTACCGTTTTGACTGGTCAACGGTACTTTGTGAGGGTGCAATGTCCGTTGTGCCCTTATGATAATTTTATGTATTATCAGAGGCCCAACAACAAACGAGCCCGAGTGTTTACCAAGGGCTTGCCGTTTCTGGATTGATGGCTGACGATCGGGATGTTGCCGTTTTGATTTATTTCTGCCCCTTGAAGAGTTTTTCTTCGTTCCTGCAAATAAACAATTAATAGCAATAAAGTGAAATTTAACTTACAATGCACCTGTGACGTGGTGCTAAGCGTTTGTAACTGTTCGTGACTTTTGAGGAGAGGATGTCTCTTCAGTTGGCAGAATTTTTTGAATTTCAAATTCGAAAAACCCTTTGAGAGACACGCATGCGGCTTTTCATTAAATGCCTGACAGCTTTGTTGACAATTCGCTGCTTTTCAGAACAGGCCTGCCACTTGTCAGTGATCGGTTGGACACATAAACGGCTACTAATTATTTCTCTTTAAAAGCAATTTTCCTTGGAAAACCTAATCTCTCCTCATTTCTCAAACGCCGCTCTCATCTTCTTCCTCAAAAACTCTCTCTCTCTCTCTGCTCAAGCGAAAACTCTTCCTGCCATTTTCGATTTCAAGCTCTGCTCTTCAAGGATTTCCGCAACCACCGGGTATTTCTTAACCTTCTTTTACCTTTGTGTTGTTTGGTGATTGAGGTTTGTGGAAAAATGGCCCCTAGACGTCCTGTTATTTCCACGGATGAGTTGCTTGAGAAAACTGCCACTAAAATTAGGACTGTGGATGAATTAAATCTGGAATTGGAGAAGTATGGGATTGAACTGCCGGTAGGGTGTGAGGCCATGGTTGCTTCTCCTAATGTTAGGTTGAATAGTGCCTTGCTAGGTAATCATAGAGTTCTGTACTCTAAAATGTTTGCTTATGGCTTCCGTTTTCCCTTGAAAACTATGGTGAAGAATATGCTAGTGCAGCATCTTCTTAGCCCTGCCCAGATCACTCCCAATTCCTGGGCTTCGATCTATGCGTTTATCAATGTCTGTGCTCACCTCCAAATCAAAGAACCTTCACTGCAACTGTTTAAACACTTTTTTCATTTGAGTACTAGGAGCAGTTTGGTTACCCTTCGCCCTCGCAAGGATGAGGACCTTCAGCCGTTTCTGAAAAATTTTGACCGGTATGAATCTTCTGTTAAAGGATGGAGAGATCACTTCTTCACGATTTCTTGTGCAACCAAACCTGAGTGGTCCCCTGGATTCAATCCGGCAATCAATGAACTGCAGTGGATAAGGACAGAAGAACCGTCTGGTCCGTTGCAAGCTCAAATCGACATCTTGCTAACTTTTGATACGAAGTTCAATGTGCAGAAGATGGCAATGGGCTTGCCGTTACCGGACTGTGCCGTTGATGGTGAGTTATGAGTTTTCAAAGATACCCTGCGTATTCGTTGTAACATTCTGACGCCGATTTTGTTTTTATGCAGATGATGGACGACCGATTAGAACAGGACCGGCACCGATCCGTTCTCGCATTGTTGATTCTAGTGAAGAAGAAGAAGTTGGCAATAACGTGGGTCGCCCTGAGGACCCTGAGGTCGATCAGCCTGCTGCCGATGAGGGAGTCTCGGCACCTTCGGTCTATAGGCGAAAGAAAGTTGGTCGAGATACGTTTGAGTATTTCCCCTTGGAGAACCCTGACCCGCAAATTATTGAGGCGGCGAAATGGGTTTTATTGAAAAGGAAGAGAGCTGCGGAGAAACGGGAAAAGGCTAAAGCGGCAAAACGGGCTGCTGCCGTTTCGACAGAAGATGCGGAGAATCGGCCCGAAGCCGTTTCTGAGGAAGCCGGTCCGTCTATCGCCGTTCCTCTTCCGTCTGAACAAGCAAATCAGCCAGAGGCCTTTTCTGAGCCAATTGACCTAAATCGGACTGATGCCGATTTGGAGCGTCCTGATGCCGATCTGGCAAATGCAGCTACTGAGCCGATTGTCGACGAGGGTCCGTCTGTTTCTCCTCCAGAAAAGCAAGTAAATGCTTCAGCAGATGTTCCTCCAACCAGTTCTTCCGGTTCTGCCCCTGTTTATCTTCACTGGGTGGATGGTCCGCGCTCATCCAATGTACCTTTTATTTCAGATGATCGTGCCGTTCCACCCCTCACTGATTTCAAAGGCTATTTTTCCAACCATGGTCCTGACGGCGAGGTTACTCATATTGCTAGTTTGAATAACCTTGGAGAGAGTTGCGGCCGTTCCCTTGGTTTAAAAATGCCGGCTTGCACTGACTATCGGACGGGTCACTTAATAGGTGAAATTTTTGCCAATCAAGCCGACCGGGAACGCTACAGCCGCTTGGAACTTAGCTCTCACTTTGCCAATCTGCAAAGCATTATGTACAGCGGTTTATGTGCTTCACGATATGCTGCAGAAGTTGTGGATTCGAAGCTTGAAGAGTCCAGGGAGGCACTTCGGCGATCAACCGCTGAGAATGCTACCCTTAAGAAAGAAAAAGAGAGTCTGATGGCCGCCCATGAATCGGATAAGAAAGCTGTCATTGACGTACGCAAGAAGCTGGCCGATAGTCTTCACGAAAGGGATGGCCTTTCGGCTAAGATCAGAGAAGAGCAGGTGTGGATCGGGGAGCTGATGTCAGATAAATCGGCCCTGTGCGATTCCGTCACCAAACTTAGTGAAGATAAAGCCGCTCTGATTAATAATGTGGCCAAGCTTACTGCTGAACTGGAAGCGGCCCGTGCCGATTTGGAGGTCAGAACAGTAGAGTTGGAATCGGCTAGGAGCTGTATTGCCGATAAGGACGCTGAACTGGAGAAAGTTCTAGGCAAGATCGGTTGGTGGCGACAGAAGACAAAGGACATCATGATTGACAGTTATATGGAGTTCTATGGGGAGATTAACTTTGATGCCACGAAGATCAGCTCATATGTTAACTCCTTAGAAAGAGAAGCTGAGGCAAATGAGTATCAATCCTCTTCAGAAGATGAACCATAGAACTGTCCTTGTTTGCACCTTGTCTTTCCCTGTTATGCGGATTATTGCCGTTTCGGCACATTTTGTAATGAACAATATTATTTGCAATTTTTAGTTATTGCACATGCTTGATCATTTCTGTTATGCATATATATATATACTCCAGAAAATTAAAAAGATAAAACAATTGTGAATTGAACTTATCTTTCTTTGGTAGAATCGGCTGCTTGCCGTTCTAAAGATGCCGTTTTGAGGTTGAAAGAAACTTTGATGAATCGGCACTAGGCCGTTATGAAGAGACTGTCGTTGCACACTTCATTACTTCAACGGCGATATATGCTTCAATAACTCTATATGCCTTGATGACGATATATTCCTTAGTAACGCTATACGCTTCAATAACTCTATATTCCTCAATAACGATATATGCCTTGATAACGCTATATGTCTTGCTGACAGTATATGTATCGTTGGCGATATATGTATTGTTGGCAATATATGTATTAGTTAGCCGTATATGTTATTGTTGGCAATATATGTATCATTGGCGATATATGTATTAGTTAGCCATATATGCCTTGGTTTCAATTTGGATCATTCGGGCTGGAGCCGATTTGGCTGTCGGCGTTCCCAGGCAGCGCCTTAGGTAGCCCTAGCAGAAATGATATCGCCAATTCTTGGATTTTGGTAACGTGGTTCGGATTAACCTACATCCACGACTGGATTTTGATAACGCGGTTCGGCTTAGCCTACATCCACGGCTGGATTTTGTTAACGCGGTTCGGCTTAACCTACATCCACGGCTGGATTTTGTTAACGCGGTTCGGCTTAACCTACATCCACGGCTGGATTTTGTTAACGCGGTTCGGCTTAACCTACATCCACGGCTGGATTTTGTTAACGCGGTTCGGCTTAACCTACATCCACGGCTGAATTTTGTTAACGCGGTTCGGCTTAACCTACATCCACGGCTGGATTTTGTTAACGCGGTTCGGCTTAACCTACATCCACGACTGAATTTTGTTAACGCGGTTCGGCTTAACCTACATCCACGGCTGGATTTTGTTAACGCGGTTCGGCTTAACCTACATCCACGGCTGGATTTTGTTAACGCGGTTCGGCTTAACCTACATCCACGGCTGAATTTTGTTAACGCGGTTCGGCTTAACCTACATCCACGGCTGAATTTTGTTAACGCGGTTCGGCTTAACCTACATCCACGGCTGTTTGCATTCTGCAACCATATGGTAAACACACTACGGGCAAGAATATGTATTTTTAATATTGTTAGTTGCAGATAATTTTACATCTACAATATTTTTGATATTTATGAGTCAATTGAAAACAGCATATCAACTCTGGAATGATATAGTTTCAAATTGGAAATATTCCAAGAGTTGGGAATTGGAGTACCGTTCATTGTCTCAAGGTGATATGCCCCTTTGCCGATGACTCTGACTACGCGATATGGTCCCTCCCAATTCGGTGTCAGCTTTCTCTTCTCTCGACCAGTTGCCGTTACATTGCGCAGGACTAAATCTCCTGCTTTGAGTAGCCGTTCTCTGACACGCCGATTGTGGTATTTCGCCATTTTCCGTTTGTAGTGCAGTGTCTTGAGAATGGCTTCTTCCCTTAGTTCTGGCAAAAGATCAAGCTGTTCCCTTAGCCTTTCTTCATTCTGTTCTTCGTTGAAGTACTCAACTCGAAGGCTGATTGCGCCGATCTCGACTGGCGAGACAACTTCTACTCCATGTCATGGCAAACGGTGTCATCCCGGTGCTGGTTTTAGCTGTCATCCGATAGGCCCACATGACAAACGGCAACTCATCTGGCCATTTTGTCGGTTTGCCCTCAAGATTTTTCTTGATCCCGTTGAGGATTGCCCGATTTGTGACTTCCGTTTGTCCATTTGTTTGTGGATGCGCAACGGAAGAGAACCGTTGTTCGATTGAGTAGTCTGTACATCTCTTCTTGAAGTAGGTACTGGTGAATTGAGTTCCGTTATCACTTACAAGAATTCTTGGAAATCCGAATCTCATGATAACGTTGTTCATGAAGAAACTCCAGGTGTTGTCTGCCGTTATCTTCGCAACTGCTTCGGCTTCAGCCCATTTTGTGAAATAATCGACAGCAACAATAACATACTGGAGCTGATTCCTCGCAATCGGAAAGGGTCCCAAGATATCAATTCCTCATTTTGCAAATGGGCATGGGCTCACCATATTTGTCAATTCAGCTGCTGGCCGTTGTGGTTCTTTTGCGAATTCTTGACATTTGTGACAAGATTTCACAAAATTATCAGAGTCCCTTCTAATCGGTGGCCAATAAAAACCTGTTCGAAGGACTTGGGCGGCCATAGTGTTTCCTGAAGCATGCATTCCGCATATTCCTTCATGAATTTCCCTGAGAGTATACAAGCCTTCTTCCTCCGTTATACATTTTGCTGCTGGATAAGTAAGACAACGACGAAGAAGTATTCCGTCATGATACGTGCATTTAGCAGCTCTTTTAAGGATCTTCAATTTCTCATTCGCATTTTCTGGTAGCTTGCCGTGCTTGAGATAGTCGATTACTGGAATACGCCAGTCACTGGCCGTTTCCAACACACATAGCACCTGCTGCTCTTCCATAAAAGAAGGAATGGAAATTTCCTCTATTGTCACGTCGGGTGGCATTAGTGCTTCGGAGTTTGCGGCCAGCTTGGCAATCTCATCAGCCTCGGTGTTTTTCTCCCTTGGCACGTGGCTGATTTCAACATGAATCCCCCTATTTTTGATTTCGGCTAACTCCTTCTGCACTTTCTTCAAGTACTGAACCATGATCGACTCTCTAGCCTGAGAGTTGCCGTTGGTTTGATCAATGATCAATTTAGAATCTCCATAAATGATCAAACGGATGCCAACCGTTTGTGCGGTGCCGATCAGATTCCCTCCGATACGCAGCCCTGCCAATAGAGCTTCATACTCGGCAGCATTATTTGATAACGGCCTTGAGATTCTTAAAGCATACCTCATTTTAATCCCCTCCGGACCTAAAATGATGATCCCGGCTCCTGCTTCAGTTCTGTTCTTGGCGCCGTCCACAAAAATTGTCCACCGATCTCCATTCATATCGGGAAGCGGTAAGCAAGCTTCCTCTTTGGTTTCGAGCGGAGAAACCGGTTTCTGAACAAAAGTGCACTCAGCGATGAAATCGGCCAAAGCTTGACCTTTGATGGCTGGCCTGGACTGATAATGCAATCCATACTGCTCCAATTCGATGGCCCAGATGATCATTCGGCCAGACAATTCAGGTCTCTTAAAGATCCTTCTTAACGGCTGATCTGTCAGCACAACCACTGGATGAGCTTGAAAATATCTAGCCATCTTTCTAGCAGCTTGCAACAGAGCAAAAGCAACTTTTTCGATTTGAGAGTATCTGAGCTCAGCATCCTTCAGAATTCGGCTGATGAAATGAATCGGCCGATGTATGCCATTTTCCTCTCGAACCAGAACGGCACTGACCACCTCATCGGCAACTCCCAAATAAAGGAACAGTGTGTCTCCGTTTTCCGGTCGAGTTAACAGCAATTCTGAGGACAGATATTCTTTTAAGTCGTTGAAGGCCTTCTCACAATCATCCTCCCATCCAAACTGTGCTTTCTTCCGGATGACTTTGAAAAACGGGAGGCATTTCTCTCCTTGCTTGGAGATAAATCGACTCAAAGCAATTATCCTTCCTGTGAGCCGTTGTACTTCTTTCACACTTTTCGGCGAAACCATGTCAATGATTGCCTTTAGCTTAGAGGGATTAGGCTGAATTCCTTTTTGGCTGACGACATACCCAAGGAATTTTCCTGTTTGAAATGCAAACATACATTTTCTGGGATTTAATTTCATCCCAAATTTACTCATTATTCCAAATACCTCTTCAAGGTCTTGCAGATGTGCTTTGAAGCTTATGCTTTTCACCAGCATGTCATCCACATATACCTCCAGATTTTTCCCAATTAACGGTTCAAAAATCTTGTTGGTCGTTCTTTGAAACGTCGCTCCCGCATTCTTCAAACCAAACGGCATGGCCCGATAGCAGTAAGTGGCTTTTGGCGTGATGAAAGCCGTTTTATCCTCATCGTCAATGGCCATCGGTATTTGATGATATCCGGAATTTGCGTCGAGCGAACTCAAATATTCGTACCCCGCTGTTTGATCCACCAACTGTTCTATCCGTGGCAACGGATAACAGTCCTTGGGACAAGCCTCGTTCAGATCGGTGAAGTCAATGCACATCCTCCAATCCCCGTTTGGTTTTCTTACCACAACTGGGTTGGCTAACCATGGCGGATACTGGACTTCCCGAATGAAGTTAGCCTTCAACAGCTTGCCTACTTCCTTCTCAATGGCATCTGCCTTCTCTTTGGAAAAAGCTCGTCGTTTCTGCTGAACCGGCTTGGCATTCGGATAGACATTCAATCGGTGCTCTGTCGTTTCTCTTGAAATGCCAGGGATGTCTGAGGGAACCCAGGCGAATTCTCCTTTACATTTATTCAGCAGGAATGAAAGCTGGTCACACTCCTCTCTGCCCAGCTTCTCACTTACTAAGAAATGCTCAGTGGGAAGGTCGGTTACCGATAGCTGGACCATTTTTTCTAATGGTTGAGTGCGATGTTCTTCATCATTTTCCAATGAATCATCAGCTATGCAAACATAACGGTCACAACGGCCGTCGACCATCGTTATGTAGCATTCGGCGGCTGCCTTCTGATCTCCTCGAATTGTGACAACGCCATCCCATGAAGGGAATTTCATTTTTAAATGCCTTTGAGATATTACTACTCCAAAAATATTTAAAAACGGACGCCCCAAAATCACATTGTATGGTAGATTTAAATCTACTACCATAAATAGCTGCCGTTCTTTTCTTCGGGAGCTATCTTCCACAAAAAAGATTGACAGAAAAGTTATGCCTACCACCGGAATGGGAACGCCGTTTACCCCAATAATCGGCCGCTGGCAAGACTTTAGGCCTGGCTTAGTTCCTTGCAATCGACTGAAAGCGTTGGAAGAAATGAGGTTTACTGCGCTTCCATTGTCCACTAGAGTCCTCCTGACTCCGTTGCTGTGAATGATGGCCGTGACCACTAAGGCTTCGTTTTGAGGGTAGGTGACCCCGATCTCATCTTCTTCTGAAAACGTTATAGCCATTCGGTCCAGCTCTGATAGGCCTGTATACTCCACACTGTGATCACTCCGTTTTCTCTTTTCACCAATTGGTAAATCTTCCGATTCCAATTGCTGAGTTCCTCCTGCTATCAAATTGATCATGTGGAACTCATTGAAAAAGGTTGTCAACACTTCCTTTCTTCTGTCTCCTTGGGCACTGGTTCCGGCTGTGCCAGGATCGGCTGCCGCCTCTCTCCTGTTGCCGTTAGCTCGGTCCCCCATGGCCTTATTTCGAACTTTGACCGCAAACTCTCCCAAATATCCTTCTTCGATTAATTTTTCAATTGCCTTTTTCAAAGCAAAGCAATTCTCGGTGTCATGTCCCTTTGCCTTATGGAAACGGCAATGAGAATCCTTATGCGGTCCCAGAACGGCACCAAATTTGCGCTTGGGATATTGAATCGGCAACCTCCGTTCTTCTATAACGGCAAAGATTTCTGCTACCGGCTTGGTCAGCTGCAAAGTAGAAAAATCCAAGCGCCGATCTGCCTGTCGGCCTCTTGCCATTTGTTTCTTTTCTCCCTGTTTGCGTATAGTCGTTTCCTTCTTGGGAGGATCGGACTCCTCCCGTTTCTTCCTCTGGAAATCTGCCTCTTCCATCCTTGCATACTTATCTACTTCAATCCGTAAGAGGTCCAGGGTCTTTGGTGTGCTTGCGATTAGAGCATTTTCCAACTCCCGATATCTGCAATTCCTTCTCAAAGCCTCGGCTGCAAAGTTGGATGCAACATCAGGCAGAACCGCTAGTACAGCATTAAATCTAGCGACATATGCCGTTAAGGATTCTCCTGGCTTTCGCACCGTATCAAACAGAATCGCTGGAGACTTTTCCACCGGAATACACGAACTGAATCGGCTAACAAAAACCTTCGCCAATTGCTCAAAACAATCAATGGATCCAGCCGGTAACCTTTCAAACCAGGTATTGGCAATTCCTTTCAAGGTCATCACAAATATTTGGCACAACGCCTCATCGTTTCTAGTAAAGAATTTAACATGTTTCTTTACTAAACTTACGTGGACTGTTGGATCCGATGTCCCAAGGTAGGAATCGGTTGGCAGCTTAACATGCCTGCTTACCCGATGCTTCCTAACCCGAAAGGTCAAAGGGCTCTTTGGATCGTCGTCTTGCTCCTCATGAGCTGGTATGGAGACAGAGCCTCTGGATGCATTCCGGTCGGCTCTCACATGATTTCTCTCTGATAATGGTCGATCTGCTGATCTCTCTCGATCTCTTCTCATGTCAGATCTTCTTTCTACCGAACGCCTCAGGCTCCTTTTCGGGCTGTGCGGGACTGCCCGGCTACTGACTTCTTCCATATTGTCCATATATTCCTCCCTTCCAGGTAGATCTTCATTTTGACGTCCTGGCCGGAGTCCATTCAAAGGATCTTCCCTCATAGCTTGCTGGCTAGCAAGCTGGTGAGCAGATCTGACTGGTCGGACAGCCAGCGACTGAGGCATTAGAGGTGGTGACATCGCCGGTCGGTTCTGAATCTGCTGAGGAACACGCGGCCTTGCGGCATGTGGTTGAATCCTTTCTATGAAAGTCTGCATCATCGTGTCATTAGAGGCCATCATCGTGTCTATCCTTTGATGCAGGGTATTAAACTCGTGCATGATTGTTGGTGGAATAACTGTTGCTATAGACGGTCCAGTTTGTGGAGTGCTCGGAAAGAACACCTCTGGAATTTCTGGAAAGTTAAGCCGGCGAGCAGCGGCGTTCATCTCCACGCGAGGAGATGAAGTTTGAGGGGGTGTATTTTCAGGTTGACCAGTAGGTTGAGGTGATTGAAAATGCTGGTTGGATGCCATTTTTGGGAATAAAAACCCCAAAAAATATGAAGAAGAAGAAAAGAGCTTTGAAACTCAAGGTTGGCTCACTTAAAATTTCAAAAGCTCTCAATGAAAGCACCATTTAATAACCCAGAGAGGGGTATGAGGGTTTTTCCGTCAAATGGCATCTTGGAGTGAGATGGTCGGAATTCCATGAACGCCATGAGCAACCTGCACAGCGCCGGAGGTGATCTCCGGCGTAGAAACTCCGATGCCAAAGTTAGTGTTTGGTCTTATTTTGAGAATGTCCTACGTATGTGTGTGAGAGTGAACGAATGAAATTCCTCTGTGTATGTGCCTCTGCTCAAGCTTATCATTCAGATCCCTTTCTATTGTCTCCCCTCTTCCTTTTATTGAGTTAGAGGGCTCCTTCACTTTAGACATGTTCCCTCTTTTTGCCCAAAAGGTGGTCAAAAGGTGAGAATAAACAACTAAAAGTAGAGTTAATGCCTTTGGGGGAATAAATATTCCTTATGTCTAATAACTTTATCATGTTTGAGTGGGAGCAGGAGATGCTGCCTCCCACGCGTGGCTTTAACCACTATCATAATAGAAATAGTGTACAGTGTACCTTTGTTTGGAGCTTATGCCGTTTGTGCCAAAGCGGCAGGATGCCGTTATCACCAAATCGGCTTAGTGCCGTTTGGTGGCATCTTTGACCTGGTCAACGTGTATATCAGTGTAGACCCGTTTCCTCATGCTTTGAGGTGAATCGGCCTTGTGCCGTTTCGTTGATAACGGACTGGACGTGCCCCTTAGTCACATGTTCCCGTTGACGTGATCAATCAGTAGCGATGCCGTTTATATGGTTGACTTGGTCAGACCGGTCATGTACCGTTTTGACTGGTCAACGGTACTTTGTGAGGGTGCAATGTCCGTTGTGCCCTTATGATAATTTTATGTATTATCAGATATAATTTATTATTTTATTTTCTTTACTTTAATAGGACGTTTGGTGGCACTATAAATATATTACTACCAAATGATGAGTTGAACAAAAGTGAGCAAAGCCAATTGCTACTGCTAGTTTCTCAGAATTTTGTGCGTTATTCTTATAGTGATGGCTTCTCACAAGACTCTTTTTTTCCTTCTGTTGACGTTGACGGCCATGTTCGTATCTGGTTAGTTCTTCTATTTTATATATTTTTAGAGTAAAATATTTAAGAAATGCGGAAAAATTCAATATTATATTTTTCACTGTACTTGTGTTTTTTCAAAGTTTTTAATTAGAAAAACAAAATTCAGTATTAAATCTGGTGTTTATTTAGTTCTCAGCATAGAGAATTGAAGGTGTTGCATTATCAGGTGGATCAGTTGAGGCGGCAAGGATTTTATCAGTTGGAAACGACTGCACCAGTGATGCGGACTGCCAGCAAGATTGTACCTGCAAGTGGGCATGCACGTGTGATCGATATGAGCACATATGCACGTGTGGCCATTAGTCATGATCAACAAAAGTTACGCAGGAATAGGTATTGGATAAATTATATGAAAAACTCTATATAGTTGTCAGCATATCGTACGTCGGTCATGAATCCGAGCTAATGGTGTTTTACTATATAGTAGTTTTCAACATATTTGACATCTTATCTATCTCAATAAATTATTAAAGGAGAGCCTACTATATCTAGTATTAAAAAGTGGCCCAAGAAGCATATATATATATATATATATATAAGGTTAGTTTTAATTTGTTACATTTATTTTTATGCATTGGTAATTTCTTTGACGTCATTATTTAATTTAAAAGGGAAGGATCCGAATTCTGATTGGACATATTTTAATTTAAAAGGAAACGATCTAAATTTTCTAAACCTTCCACTTTTTCCATATTTTCTTGATTCGATATTCTTTCTTTAATGGACCTAATTGTTAGCACTATATATATCGTACCATACGAGTTTAATACAAGTATAAGTGAAACCAATCGCTATTTTCACAATTCTGTATAATACTACTGTATAAATATACACTTGCGCCAATTTATACCGATGGCTTCTAACAAGACTCTTTCTCTTTTCATGGTTGCTATCATCGTTTTATCTGGTTAGTTCCACTTAATTTTTAATTTTTAATTTTTTAATGAAAAATATGCAATCTTTGGATAAAAAAATAGAAAATATTTTTAATTTTAATTTTAATATTTAATAATAAAAAATGCTAAAAGAATGATTTTAATATTATTAGACAATTAAACCTAATCAACAAAAACAATAAAAATTAAAAGATTAATAATGGGTTGAATATAAAGCGTGCAAAACCAGTTTTATAATAAAGCTTGTTAGTGATTTGGAAGAGAAACTTATAATTCAAATTATATATTTAGTTAATCTAATTAATATTTAATCTGGTTATTAATTAATTATAGGGGTGTAATTAATTGCAGGTATGTTATCAGGATCATCAGTTGAGGCAAGAAAAGTTCCAGGGAGATGCAGCACTGATCAGGATTGTGTAGGAGCTTGTCCACCTGTCTGCACAACATGCACTTGCAACCCTGACGCAGGGTGTCAATGCGGCAACGTTTTGCAATCAAACGACTTAGCCCAAGCTGCTCTGGCAAATCTTCATAATTAGTTTTCTTCCATATATTGATCAAATATGTGATCCTCATTTTAATTTCTTTGAGCAAAAAAGATGAATAAAAAAAAGTTATTAATAAAGGCTTTCCAATTTTAAATTTTAGTCCAGAGCGAAGGGTTAAGAAAATTCTATCGTTCCATTCGACCATGATTGATTTATTTATTTTGGTACAAAAAAGAGAGAGAACGCTAACCAATGTTGATAACGATAACTAGGGGTGAGAATTCAGATTTCGGATCGGAATCTGACGAGTTCGGATCAGATAAGTTTGGATTCGGATTCGGATTCGGATTCGGATAATTTCGAATCGGATTTTTTCGGATCTTTTGTTAGGGAATCCGAAATTTATCCGACGAGTTCGGAATCGGATCGGTTCGGTCGGATTTTTGGATTTTTTTCGGATTTATCAGAAAATAAATTTAAAGTATAATTTATTTTTTATGTACGTCATTTCGTTTGAAAATTCTGCTGGTTATTTTCTACAAAATTAATTAATAAGGAGTAAAGACATTGTTGGTTCTTACTCTTTGTCCCACCGTCGTGAGCGATTTGGGACGAAACAAATACACATACAATGAAGTCGTCACCCTAATTATTTATAAAAGTTTTGGGAAATCTAAAATTCGAAATAAAAGAGAAAGAAAATAAAATAAAAATTAAAGCACAAAAGAAAAGGTCTAAATCATTAAACCAAATTATTTCTCATGCAAGTAAATTATTTCTAACAATTCTAAATAATCATGCATACGAATAGATAATAATTAAAATACAATGAGGAATAAGTTTTAAAACTCGAGTTTAGAAAATCGTCACCAATATCAAAATTGGCGAATGATTCAATCAGGACGGTAATCCCAAAATCACCTACAGAAGAAAACGAACACATTGTTCATGATTTTAATTAAAAGCCCACTTTATCATCTTTATTTTCCTTCTCTTTTCGTTCACTCTCTTCTCTTCTTCTTCTTTTTTTCTTTGTTATTGGGCCGTAGCCCAGCTTCCTTTTCTTATTTTTTCTTCCTTCTTTTATTCCCTTCTCTGAAGTCTCTTGTCTTTTCTCTTCTATTCTCTTCTCTGTTACTTTTATTTCTTCTCTTTTCTTTTTTTAATTTGGATGATGAGCAGCGAGGGAGATCCGACGATGATGGTGTTGGGTTGAGGGGAGAGGATGCGGCGATGTGGTGTTGGAGCAGCGGGATTGGCTGTGGCGATTGTGGCGTTGTGGCTGGGCGGTGGTGGCTGTTGGGTGACTTTTGGTGGCTGTAGAGCAGCGGAGATTTGGTGAGGAGATCGGTTGGGCTGTGATTTTGTTGGCTGTGGTGATTCGGTGTTGGGGTTTGGGCGGTGACGAACTAGGAAGTTAGGGTTGGCCGGTTGGGTTGGGTAAACATGAAATAAGGGATATGGATTATCGGAATCCGAAAACAGCCTGATCCGATTTAGTGTCCGACATGCTGTCGGATCAGAGCGGATGGGTGAGATCGGATCGTGATACGATCCGACCTCAGATGTGAGGGCCGAATGGTATGAAACGATTGGAGGATCTAGCTCTAGAGTTTATGCCACAAACAACACAAGAAAACAACAAGAAAACACACGGATACGCAGCGGAATTATAAAGATAAATACCCGGATTAAGAAGGCAGTTGGAGAGGGGATGGATGATTGAACAAACGAACGATTGAAAATTGAGTATCACTTGAAGATCGTCTTGAACACGGGCAGAAATTCAAGAACACAAAAACACTCAATATTCTGATTCAATTGCTCACACAAAATGAAGTAACAACGAATTACACAAAGATGGAAAATTATTCTTTTAGCGTGGATCAAACCAAGGAATTTTCGAACCTAGGTAGGAGCCAACAGAGCTCCGGATGAATGAGAAGGAGTTAAACTCAACTTAACAATTATTCATCAATTCAAAAGCTCCCTAACAAATGAAAGAAAATAGCTATTTATACTTAAGTTCTAAAAAGTTACTGTAGCAGCGTGGCACTGTAGCAAATCAGTACTATAGCAATTTCCGAAAATGCTCAGTTTTCACGACTTGAGCGTTCCGTGCATAATTCTTGGCCTTCGATAAGGTGTGCAATCAACTTAAAGGCCTTGCTACATCTCAGGACCAGTCCTCATGGCACTGTGTCATGCTCTTCGATTCCGAAGGTGGGCGTGAACATATCAGATCGGGTCGGATCGGTCGGATCCACCGATCCGATCTCACCCCTAACGATAACATCTTAGACAAACCATGCGCCAACACCATGATTGAATCATTACTCTTAATGAATTAAAAAAAAAACTTACTACTCTCTGAAAATTACAAGAATACCCACTACTAATTTCTAGAAAATAAGCCTTTCCGAGATGCATTGACTTTTTTTGGGGTCAAATATCAAGTATCTCTCGGCTATAAATTAGTCTGCCTTGAAAATAAATTTGGGATATTATATTATATTTTTAAAAAAAGGGTAATTACAGAAAGACCCCTTGTACTATCTCGAAAAACAGAAACCTCCCTTGTCTTTCAAAATTTTTATTATGTCTCCCTTGTACTTTGGGTCAATTGCAAAAACAGGTCCTTCTGTTAGTCAACGCTCCGTTCCGTTACTTTTCACGTGTGGCAACCGATTCAATTTATTTACCATAATACCATTATGTATTAAATAATATAATTAATTTAAAAAATCAAGAAAAATAATATAATTAATTTAAAAAATTCTGAAAAATAATATAATTAATTTTAAGAATTCCAAAAAAATTGAAAAACAGGGGAGGTTTATGTTTTTCATGATAGTACAGGGGGGCTTTCTGCAATTACCCCTTTAAAAAAATTCATTAGCGTCGTCACCTCCTTAAACTATTATCGTGTAGCAAATAGGCTTCTTAATAATTTTTTGTTGGATTCAACTCCTCTAATTATTTTTTCATTACAAAGAAACCCCTATGTTAAGTTTCCAATCCAAAACTTTAATGGATTTGGTTTGACCATATTTTTTATTCTCTTTTTATTTTAAAAAAATAAGAAAAATAGAAAAATATTTTTTAACTTTGAAAAAAATAAAATAAAGGAAAAAATTCAGAATTAAAATTTAAAAGTTATAAAAAATAAAAAATATGAAATTAACAGCGATACTTTAATTTTTTATTTTATTTTATTTTTTCAACAAAAGTTGCTAAATATCTTCTGCTTTATATGGTTATCAATCAAATAAAAAATTATTTTTTTAAATTTTAATTCATCTTTTATAATTATTTAGAAAATTGTATAATTTTTTTATATTTTTATGTATTTATTTTTATTCTTTTCGGTTTTTATTTTTATAAATATAATAATATAATTTTTATAAAAATATTTATTTTCATGTGTACTTAACAATTACTTAGTTAAAAAAAAATATTGGAGTGTAATTTTTTTTGGGATTAAAAAAATATGGTCAAAGCAAATAAGTTAGGGGTTTTGGATGAAAAAAGTAACAAAAAAGTCTCTTTACAACGAAAAAATAGTTAAGGAAACTGATTCTAATAAAATTTATTGAGGGACCTATTTACGATAATAATCTAGGGGGTGGTGGTGCTAATAATAATAATAAAAAATATTAAGTATCAACATGTTCTTCTTTTTTTTTACTTTTATTTGGAGGATGAAATTGGGCAGGCTGGCCCACAAAAAACAACCAGTTGACACTTTCAAGTTGGGCTGGATCTCTATCGCACAATGTAAGCCCAGGCTTGTTTCATTATGTGAAAAACTGAGAGTTTATTTTTACTAATTTCTTGAGACCTTTATTTATTTACTTATTTTTTTGTCGAATTTTTTAATTTTTGTTGATAGGCTTCACTCATCAACTTATCATTGGGTCTGGAATGTTGGAAAATATCTGCAAAACAATGTTAGAACCGCAAAGATCGAGTCGCAAGGAATGTTGTCCTAAGGAATTTATTTTCCTCAGGATAAAACGATCTCTTCCGATTTGAAAACCGGGAATCAGAACAGCAGGAACAACAATAACCAAGAAGTAAAGCTCTCAATTTGAGTGTAGTATTTTTTTCTTAATATGGTTTGGTAGATGGAGAAGGTCCTATAGGGAAGAAAAGAATCTACCCAATTATGGTGGAGATTATGGCAATTAGTGGAGATCATGGCTGTAAGAAATTTAAACCATTGCAACATTGCAACGTTGCAAGAACGGCAATCATGACATTCATGGTCATTTAAGGTGAATGATCATGTGATCATGGGAGATCATGCCATTAAGGAGAATAATGCATCCGTTTGCATAATCAAGCTCATTACTACCTTTGTGGAGTAATATTATTATTTTACAACATGGAAATCAAGGTCCTGATTTTCCGAATTTTGACATGACATTTTGTTTTTGATTCAATGACCTTTGGCTATCTAATTTACAAGGAAATAATTTATTTTTTATTTTTTTGTACAATTGATTTTTCTTTCTTTAATAGACCTTTGGTGTCACTATATAAGTATATATAATACGAGTGGCATTTTCTCACTTCTCAATAATACCCAAACTACGCCAGTCACAACTACCTACTATACTCTATACCCATGGCTTCTAACAAGACTTTCTCTCTTTTGATTATTGCTATGATCCTTTTATTCGGTAAGTGTTGGTATTTTATTATTGACAGATAATTAATAAATTATATATCACTTGGAAACTGTTTTTAGTCATTTTTAATAATATATAATTATGGGCGTATAATTTAATTGCAGGTATGCTATCAGGATCATCAGTTGAGGCAAGAAACATTCCAGGGAAATGCAGCACTGATCAGGATTGTGTAGGTGCGTGTCCACCTAAATGCGTAATATGTACTTGCCAAAATCAACCTGGCCCGGGTTGTATGTGCAGCAACGTCTTTCAATCAAACGATGTAGCCCAAGTCGTTTTGGGAAATCTCCACTAATTAGTGATCATCTTCCATTTATGATCAATCATGTGATCTTCATTTTAATTTCTTCAAGTAATTAAAAAATATGATTAATTAATGAAAATCTTTCTATTTGAAACTTTATATTTTGTAGAAAATATCACCGACTTATAAGTTTATTAGTAAAAAAATAGTTATATTATTAATTATAGTACTAATATGGAATTTGTGATCTATATTATAAAAATGACGTGCACTAACTTATTGAACTACAAACTCAACCGCTGAAAAATTGTAAAAATTATGACAAATCTAATTTTAATGGTAAAAAGAAAAAACTATCCTCGGCCTGGTTTTAGTTAGTTTTGGGCCAAAACGTGCTGAAAAATGGATCCATTTAGAAAAAGGGTTCTAGGCCTGGTGGACTAATACGACGCGCTTGACTAGTCACCAGACTCACCACTAACACTAATCAATGATCACACGTGTACCAATTGCAGGTATGTTATCAGGATTAGTTGAAGCAAGAACTGTACCAGGGAGCTGCTCTACAGATGAAGATTGCAAAGGTGATAATTGTCCCAGCTGCCCAGCGCCGGCAACGTGCATGTGTGTGCCGGTGTTGAATATGTGTGGGTGCGGCCACGTCATTCAATCAAACAATGCAGCCCTACCCATATTGGCAAATTAATTATAATCTTCCATTATTAGTCTTTTTTTTTAATTGAAGATCATGTCACGTGATTCTAGTTTGGGTTTTGGACGATTACTACTAATAAAGATTATGTGCTAATAAAAAGCCTTCGATTTTCTACTTTGTTGAATGATTTACCATATTAATTAGTAACACTTAGTGATGCTAATTAATTAAGTCTACTTTTTAAAAAAAAATTCTTTTACTGATTTACATATGGAAATATATATAATTGGTGGTGTATAAAATTAATTTGACAAGGTAAGTTTTACTAATAAGTAAATAAATATTACTATATATATTAATATAAACTAGTGATAATTAATTACCATATAAGTGTGGATCATATCTTTGCTAAAAAATATATATTCAAAATCTTAATTTCTTATATATAATCCTCCTCACCCAAACACCCAATCAAGCTACTTCTTTTTATCTTTCATTTTTACACATAAAATACCAATTTTAGTGATGTTTTGCTTTGGAATTAAGGAGGAGAGGAAGCCATGGAAATGGCTCGCCTCTACGATCCAAAAGAAAACAAGAAATCTAAAGAAACAAAAAGAATCTCCTACAACCAATCACAGACTCAAGCATTACGAGCATTTTTGTGAAAGCTACTACCAACTCAAGTATGGTGACCACCGCAGCCACCCCGGGCGCCAACCGCCAGCTGAAGTCCGAAGTGGTGAGAGAGCCTATCCTATTAACAAGTCTGATCAAGTACGTTCGAGTTTAATCAAAGCGAGTCCAGAGTGTATTGAAAAGTTCGATCATGGAAGATACGAGCTGGATTTGTCTAAGGAAGTAGATGTCAAAGCCGAGGAGTTCATCCGAAATATGAAGAAAAGTTGGAGTCTTGAAAATCAGCAATCAAAAGTAGATTCGAGTTTAATCAAACCGAGTCAAGAGTGTATTGAAAAGTTCGATCATGTAAGATCAGGTTTGTTCGAAGCGGGCCGAGGAGGAATGGATTTGAAGACAAACGATATTTATGGAAGATACGAGTTGGATCAGTTCAAAGAAGTGGATGTCAAGGCTGAAGAGTTCATCAAAAATATGAAGATGAGTTGGAGTCTTGAAAAGCAGCAATCAAGCGACTCGATTAATTCAGTTAATTGACATTTTAGTTCCTAAAAAAAATCATGGAAGAGAACTTAAAGGGATTATTTTTTGTTCCCATTTTCTATTTCATGAAACTACATTATATATTATTTGCATATTGTTCCAAAATCATTTTTAGAAGATCAAAACTAAATTATGATGATTAGAATGGCATTTGGGCCTGTATTAGCCCATGACATAAAAAACCAAAAAATGCATCATTCACGGCCCGTTAATTTGACTAACATTATGAGTTTTATTGCTTTTTAAACAAATTCTGTTTTCTATGGTAGTTAATTTAATAATCAAAGTTATACCAAACGTGCCCTATATAGTATATACGAGAAGCAACACTTTTACCTTTTTTCTTTCTTTTAAAGTTAAATTAAATCTGAACGTGTTTTTTTTATATAGATATTTATTTAAATAAATAAAATATAAATTTCAATTAATTATCGACTGCTAAGTTAATTTCTAGAAGTGTTATTATATTAAAAAGTTAATAGTTATCTAAATTAAATCCAACTTTTCTTCTATATAAAACCTTCCATCCTTTCCTATTTAACCATGCATCGCCGTATCTTAAATTGATATTTGTTTTTACTTAATATATATATACTATTTTCTCATTTTAAAAAAATAAATTATTTTCTCAATTTCGTATAATTTCTATAGTGACGACGGCATCTAACGAGCCATGTTCGTAATTTGCTCCTCAATTTTTTTTAGCTCAATGCACTTATATGTTAGACTTTTAATATCATCAATTTATCGAAAATGAAATACAAATATATTATCGGGATCAATTGAAGTAAGAATGTGTACCGTCGAGTTGGTCCAGTACTGATAATGAGTGCGAACACTGTCATTCAATCGAATAACAAAAAAATAGTGAAGAAAACAACTTAATAAGATCGTAAAAGTCAGATATAAATCAACTTATTCACATTACCAAGTACATGGACATTGGACACTTTTTTTATCCATCATCTACTCCTAAAGGCTAAAGTTCAACTTACCCTACAAATTAAAGACATAAAAATAAGATAATTAAACCATAACAACCCAAATTAACCAAACCTTTTTTCCCCTCAATACATCAAGCTTTCATCAAATTACCAATAACCCCAGCAATAAGACTTGATGGATCGCCAAGCACGGCAGAAAGAGCAAATTGCAAGGCTATTCCAGCCATTTCACACCCTTTCTTCACCTTACTCTTACTCCTAACCCTTCCAATTAGGACACTATTCTTCAAACTAGGAATCTTAGTCATCTCCAATTTCTTATTACCACCACCACTAATTGATTTTCCCTTTTGATCACCAACATAACCTTGCCAATTCTCAACTAATATATCCTTAACACACGCCACGTGTAAATTATACTTCTTACAACCTGACCTGTAACTCCAACTCCTACCTTTCCTCCCACATTTCACACAACTTGCACTCACTTTCCTGTACAAGTACAACTTCACTTCCCCATCATCAATCACCATTGGCAGTTTCGCGCAACACGGGTGCAGATCGAACCCGCAATCCTTACAATGGTACACGAATCCCGTGACGTCGCGGTGGCAGGCGTCGCAGAACCTGGCCTTATCGCCTGGTGGCCTAGAAAAGAATTGGAACGAACATTTCGTGTAGAACGGGTGGTAAATTGTGGCAGAAGGGATCGCGCACTGTTGGTGGAGATCGAAATCGCATTTCGAACATTTGTAGCGTGACCCGATTCCGACTTCTTTGCACCCGTCACACTTGAATGGAAATTCGGAGTAGTCGAAGGTTAACTTGTGTTGGGGATGGCTAAAGTGTGATATTTCGTTGTATTTCATGTTTTTTTTTCTTGGATAAATTTGGTGTATGTTTTTTTAAGGGTTCTCTTCCTATTTATAGCATGTTAGAGGATTGTTTTTGGATGGAGGATTGGGTTAATTATGGATTGTAATTAGGGTTTAAGTAGTGTGTTAATTTTGTGTGGCTTGAATTTGACGCAAAGTAAGGAATTATGCTTGGTGATCATATTGTTGATGGTGGCGAGTAAGTGTTGTTGGGAATCCAAATGTCTAGAATGGTAAGGGGCGTAAGGGCAGACATGGAGAATATATTTGGGCATATTATAGGGTCTAGTATGTGGGTAAATGTCATATGATATGACCCACATAAGAATATATACTTGTTTTAGTTTAAGTAATTAACAATTATAGTTTGTATTAATCCAAAAATGATGGAATTAATTCCCCATGGGTCGTAATTTTTTTAAAATAAGGTCATAAGATAAGTGATAAGTCTAAAAATCGGATCTAATTTGATTTGATATTATCATGTCTATTGAGTGGATTAGAAATATTCACACACATCAACTATTTACTAATAATTGTCTTAATTAGCAATTAATGAAAGGTTTTCTAGATAGAAACTTGAAAGAAAGAAAAAATAGTTTCAGTAACAGAGCAAGCAAAATAGAAAAAAAAATGAAAAATAATTGGTCAAAAGTTTTCTTTGAATGGAAATGTTATAATCTAGCTAGGTTGTTTGGGCATGTTGCACTTGCAAAAGAATCTAGGAGTTTCTTTAGAATAGAATTTAGGTTAGCATTTCAGAATGAGATTATCAACAATAATTCTGGTAAATATTGAAGTGGTTAAAGCATAGAAAAGCAGAGTTGTAATTGAAGTGGATCATCTTTAATTGATAATTTTGTTTGAAATCATCATCATTTGATAAAGGATGACCATTCTCATGAAATCTACGCTACAGAGAATAGAATCATACATCACATACATATCCATTGGAAATTCAATTATATGATCAATTCTTTTATATGTTACCGTTGCTCCTTAAGTTTGAGTGGTAAAAAATCTATCTATCATTAATTCAAGTTTAACGTTCTGAGTATGAGTAATATAGGAAAATCACAATAGGAAAATCATCCATTTTAAACCCATAATGTTCGAATAAGACTAGTTTTCTGTTGGAAGGGAGAAGACGTCCACTTAACACCACCTGCAGCCATAGAATCTTGATCTTGTTCTCAACAACAATCCAAAAGAATAACTGCATATGCCTATCATACTTAGCAATTAGTAAAGCAAACGTTCAAATTCGAATCTTCCTGCTAAATTGTTCATGAATTTCACCATCTGTACAGTACAACGACCAAGTACTTTAATTCAAATCCGTGATGAACTTTAAAAATCAAAAGATTCAAATCTTAACTGGGTTGAGAACATAATTATTTCAGTTTCCCGTTATCCTTTTGCACTTCCCTAACATTATAATCCTCGTTTGACCAATATCGATCTAGAAAATAGACGACCCTCTCAATATAATTCGAGCAATAACTGATTGATGTTCAATATTTCAGCGGGAACGAGGATCTGGAATATGAGAATACTTTGCAAGTGATATCTGTGTCATTTATCGGAATTTAATCCATTTTCTAAGAGATTGTACTCCTATAATCTATATCTCCAAAAGAGAACAATGAATATGATGCTTTCTTATTATTATTATTAATTTTTTTAATTTCTTCCGACTTGCAGATTGAGAATGCACTTCTATTGTGCACTCCTCATCTACATCTCAAATTGTAAATTGGAAGGTAAAGAATATATCCTTGTGCTTCATTTGACATGTTGATGAAGAAAGCTTTTTTTTTAAATGTTTTGTTGAAATATATTTTTGGTCCTCGTACTTCTTTTTTAAATTAATCATATCCCATACTTTTTTATTGGTAAATAAGGGCCCTTTACATTTTAGTTAGTGTTCTAGGTTTTCTTTACATTAATTCCTAATCGGTGTGTGTTTTTCCTCTTATATCTGTATTTGATTTCAGATTACGCGTCTTTCTCCAAGAAGACGACGTATTTTAAAGAAAATGCGGAAAATTTTAAGGTATGTTAAGGAGTCTTTTTGAGAAAAAAATAAAGATTTAGGACGGTTTTTTTAAAAGAACATCGAGGCTCGCATTTATTTTTATAATGCGTCTTTTTGAAAGGAAAAATTAGAACGTCAAGTCTCGGGTACATCTTTTTTTTTTAAAAGGCGTCATTTTAGATAAAATGTAAAAATTTATGACGTCATTTTAAAAAGGACGCTGAGAATTACGTATATTTTGAAAGTTTTGGATACGCCTTTTTGAAAGAGACGCGTCTTTTACCATGAAAGACGGCTGAGTCGGCAGAAAAAGAAACAGTTCGAGTTAACTGTCAATTTCCGGCGACCATAACTGTCATAACATTCCATTTTCTTCTAACAGGGTCTGCAAATGATTCGACTACTCCGATGTCGATCTCCCATTTTCAGACGACGCACTCTCATCTCTCTTTCAAACCCCAATCCCTCTCTTCACTCTCTCTCATCCTTCTCATCCTCCACATCACCACCACCATCTGATCCTCCATCCCCTTTAATCTCCACCGTTGTTTCCCTCCTCACTCACCACCGCTCCAAATCCCGATGGACCTACCTCTGCTCTCTCCTCTCCTCCGCCGCCCCGCTCTCCCCTGCCCACTTTTCCCAGATCACCCTCCACTTCAAATCAAACCCCCATCTTGCCCTCAACTTCTTCCACTTCTCCCTCCGCAACCCCTCCCTCTTCACCCACAACCTCCACTCTTACGCCACCATAATCCACATCCTTGCCCGCTCCCGCCAAAAAGCTCGGGCCTTTTCCGTTATCAAGTCAGCTTTTGTTTCTCCTTCTTTATTTCCCAGTGGCGATACAAAGTCGGCGCCTTTGAAGTTCTTCGAAACGCTGGTGAGGACTTACAGGGAGTGTGATTCAGCTCCGTTTGTGTTTGATTTGTTGATAAAATCGTGTCTTGAGTTGAAAAAGATTGATGGGTCTTTGCTGATTGTGAGAATGTTAAGGTCGCGTGGGATTAGCCCGCAAATTAGTACTTGTAATGATTTGATTTCTTCGGTTTCGAGGGTTAAGGGTGCGTATGCAGGGTTTGGGGTTTTCGGGGAGGTTTTTGGTGCGGGGGATAGTGAGAAGGAAGGGGAGGTGAAACGGGTTTCTAGAGTTAGGCCTAATGTGCATAGTTTTAATGAATTGATGATGGGGTTTTATAGGGATGGCGAGATGACGATGGTGGAGGAGGTGTGGAGTGAAATGAAGAGGTTCGGGTGTGTTGCGAATGTGTATAGTTATAGTGTGTTAATGACTGTGCTTTGTGAGCTGGGGAGGGTGGAGGAAGCAGAGAAGTTGTGGGAGGAGATGAGAGTGGAGGGAATACAGCTTGATGCCTTGGCTTATAATACAATGATCGGTGGCTTATGCGAGGTTGGAGAGATGGACAAAGCTGAGGTTTTTTTGAGGAATATGGGATTAGATGGAATGGAGAGTAGTTGTGTGACTTTTGAAAAGGTTATTAAGGGGTATTGTAGAGTTGGAGAAGTAGATACAGCAGTTCTTGTGTACAAGGATATGCG
Organism: Viola odorata; assembly: GCA_963691705.1. Taxonomy (NCBI): domain Eukaryota; kingdom Viridiplantae; phylum Streptophyta; class Magnoliopsida; order Malpighiales; family Violaceae; genus Viola; species Viola odorata. Next base: position 1,324,486 of record OY829537.1, read on the forward strand.
TAGGAAAGGTTTTACACCAGAGGCTTCAACAATGGAGGTGTTGATTGAGGGGCTGTGTGGGAGGGAAAGAGTTTTAGAAGCATTAGAGAGTATGAGGGTTGCAACGAGAGATGTTGGTTTTCATCCAAGTGCGACGAGCTATGAATTGTTGATAATGGGGCTGTGTAAGGATGGGAAAGTGGAAGAGGCATTGAAGCTTCAAGCAGAAATGGTAGGCAAAGGCTTTGAACCAAATTCAAAGATTTATGGTGCTTTTATTGAAGGTTGTATGAAGTTAGGGAACGAGGAAATGGCATCAATGTTGAGGAAGGAAATGGATTCATTTCAGAACAGATAGGAAGAGGATTAGACACTCGTCATTTACAATGCAAGAGTCTAAACATTTGATCATCATCATGGTTTCGTACGGAAGCTATAAACCATGGTATGTTTCCCTAATAGACTTGATAGTTTTAGTTGCATCTCATCAGAAGTATGCAAGATTAAATGTTTGAGTGCAACTGGTGCACAGGTCCTATCCTTCCAACCTAGGCCATGTGTGTTAGTGATTCTCTGAAGTCTTGTTCCATGTTTCTAGACCTGGCAGCTTTTTATAACATTTAAACCCAAGGAGGGGCTTGCTAGTTAATCAGCTCATGAGCTGGGGAGGATACTATTGGACTACTTCTTATCGTTGTCTCAGGAACAGTTATACCAACAGTTCTTTCTTTCTCGAAAAGTTCCCGAGTCTTGGGGATGACTCCCCTTGTAAGTGAAAGTTCAGAGAATTTGCTGATTTATCCTGTCTGTAGGTATGACAATGCCTGACTTGTTTTTAAAGAAATTATAAAAGTTAAACATCAAAATTTAGTCTTGTAGAATTCACCTTTACAAGTGAAAGAAAGTTTTATGCTGGGTGAGAGAGCAGAACATGGAACCATGAATGTTTTAAATCGATATTAGTTGTCTTCTTGTTCATATGGCTGACTTGAGAGCTGCAGCTTTTGGCATACAAGTAGTTACATACAAAGTGATTTCTCCTACTTTGAGTCTTAACTCTTAAGAGCAGCTTTATCATACTGATGATGGCTCTGTGGGTCTTTTGTATCATGAATTCTTGGAATTCAAGTTGTTAGATGCGAAACAGACTATTGTGGTTGGCTTCTGTGTATCCGTTCCTGGAGGTTTCAGGGCTGTTGTTGGGTTGAGGGAGTTTGCTCATAATCATCATGGCCACCCCAAGTTTTCACACGGTCCTTAGCTTGCAAAGCCTGCATTGTTTAGCAATGGTTAAAGGCACCCGGAAGAAGGTAAATGGTCAAAGGTAAAGCATTTCTTAGGTTTTCTCCTGCCATTGGTGCGAGTACAGGAATTTACATTCTTTGCTGTACTTATGAAAAGTGTTACTCAGACATTAATCATGTTCAGTTTTATTGAATGCCAGGTAAGCTTACTTCTTTTTGCCAGTTTGTTCGTCCAACGAGGAAAAGAACACCGAGCATCTGAAGAACACAACCAACCAATAGCCCTATTATTATGCCATGAAGGCCGAGCTTAAACTTGTAGCCGAGCAGAGCACTAATGGGAAGTCCGACGACATAGTAGCTGACAATTGTTATCGACGCAACTACAGCCTGCCAGCCTGCACCCACTGCCACCCCTGCAGATGTGAAAATATTAGATTATAGAAATATTTCGAGTCAGTTGATTGCTTGTACAGATGTAGAGAGTTTAAGTTGCAGTTGGCGATACTTACCATGGAGAACACACTGGATGCTGTTGAGGAAGATTAATACTACTGGGAAGTATACCAGCTTCGCAGTCTCCTTTATAAGCACTGGTTTCGCAGTGAACATTTTGGAGAAGTCGTTTCTGGCTACCAGAATCACAATGCTGAACAGAATTCCGATTATCGTAGAAGTTAAAGCGTGCACCATTACTGTCAATTTTGCAGCCTTAGCATTTCCAGCTCCAAGCTCGTTCGATACGCGAATGCTGCAAAAACAAACATCTTTTGAGATTCATGTTCAAAATTTGTCAGTATTGCGATATATTTGTTTAGACGGAAACAACTGACCTAACTGATGCATTGAAACCCAGAGTAATCATCAAAATCCACAGTTGCACATTGAGGCTGCAATCAGAAGAAGCAAGAAAATAAGAATTAGATGGTTTTTTTAAAAGGCTTAATGACCGTTGGTGTCCTTACGTTTGCACTTTTGGAGCACAGAGGTCCCTGCGTTTCACATTGACCCATGAGTCTCTACGTTTGTAAAATTGAACCCTAGAGGTCCCAGTGTTTACAAAATTGAATTTTTCTATTTTTTAGAAATTAGAAAAAATATTTTCCTATATTATTATCACCATAAATTGGCATCCAATGCAAGAATGAAGATATGCATGCAAGAATGAAAATGTACAAGATGGAGAAAACTCTAACCAAATGGAGATAGTATCCACTGCAATCTCTGGATCCTTCAGCCATCCAACCATCAGAGTGATTATGGTAGGGTACCATAACTCCAAGCTGTTATCATAAAAAACAAGAATAGTAAATTCATTAAAAATGTGACTTTCTATCTTTTTGAAGATAGCTCAAACGAGTGCTGAATTTAGACACTAACCATAACATTATAGCTGATGAAAGTGAAAGCTTTACAAAAGCAGCCAATGACTTGAGAGCTGAAAAGGAAAAACCAGTCCAGGCATCTGGAAAAAACCCAGCAACCACATAAACGTAATGAGCCAAAACTAGAAGGATCCATGAGATATTCCCTACAATGGCAGCTCCGACGAGGCCATGATTCATCTTTGCCACAACTACCCAATTTAAAACACCATGAATTGCTAAAACCACCATAGAAATCACTGTCATAACCCAAACTCTGCTCTGCGATTGGAGAAACTTCTGAATTGGAAAGTTTGCAGCATATGCAAAAACCTGAGGGATTATCCATAACGAATATTTTCCAGCAAGCTCTGAAATTTCTTTGCTTTGATGAAACAGTTTGAGCAATGGCGAGGCGAAAATGTAAACTGGAGTTATCAATAATGCGGTGACTAAAGTAATGATCCATGATCTTTGCAAGTAAATCCCAAGCATATTGAATTCTCCAGCCCCAACAGCTTGCCCACATAGAGTCTCCAAAGCACTTCCCATCCCTAGCTGATGAAAAGAAAAACCAACCCAGTATAAGAAAGATCAGAATTCAGCAGAGGAACACAAAAAATGCAAAAAGAAGGCAATCTAGATTGACAACAGAAGAAAGATAGCATCTTTTTTATGAAAATGGGTATTGGGTAGCTAATGAAAGAAAAGCCAACCCAACATAAGGAAAAAGAAAGAAGAAAAGAGGGTAATCTTGATTGACAAGAGAGGAAAGATTGCATCTTTTTGTGAATGTTGGGAAGCTAATGCAAAGAAAAGCAAACCCACTTAAAAAGATCAGGATTCAGTAGAGAAAAAAACCAGAAAGAGCAAAAAAGAGGGTAATTTAAGATTGACAGGAGAGGAAAGGTTGCATCTTTTTTTCCTGAAAATGGGTATTGGGTAGCTAGCTAATGGAAAGAGTAGCCAAACCAAAATAGAAAAATCAGTGAAAAGATGAAAAAGAGTGCATCTTTTTGAGAAAATGGGTTTTGGGTACTCACCATAAGTCCAAAAACAAATCCTTCAATTACATTCTGCACAATAGAAACAGCAGCAAGCTCGACCGAACCCAAATGTCCAACAAAAGCACTAGTTACTGACCCAATTCCGAACTGAGTCACTCCTGTTAGTATTGCAGGAAAAGCAATCGCCCACATAATTTGCGACTCGACCCACCATCTCCCTCCAACTTTTCTCCAACCCTTCTTCACCTCCTCCTCCTCGTTCATCACCATCTCTACCGCAAACGTCTCCGTTTCTTGATTAATCTCTTGGTAACTTTGAGGGTGGACGGTGGCGGCGGATCTTGACGAAAGTGTTCCAATGAATGCATTCCAACGCTTTGATGCTGAGGCTTCATCGTCATTCCTGACTACTGAAGAGTCTTCATCGTCATTCCTGACTACTGAAGTGTCTTCATCGTAGTGGTTACGCATTTTTGTCAAATGTCCTGTCTGGTCAGGATTAGTGATTACCGTATCTATAGTTTATTAAAATAAATTAAATCCATGTATAGTAGTACAGTACTAAACTACTAATTAATTAACAAAAATAAAATGTTTAATCTTTGGTTGGGCTGTAAAATTATAAATCAGCTGAGTCAATCTGCTACTTTATGTGGGAGGTAAAGATCATGTCAATTATTTCGGTGTGTAGTTAGCCTCTATCATTAAACAATTTTATTCTCACTCACCAAACAACATAGACTTCTAAGGTTTCTCAATTATTAATTAATTTATTAACAAAATATGTTAAGTAGTCAACGTACTTTTTTCATATTAATTTTATTCGTACCAAGTTACTAAATTAGGTTTTTAAGAGATAAAATACTCTTAATATACTTCGATGAGAGTATCAAATCACGTACTTTTCACGAGTATTTAAGAGTTAGAAAAATGAATTTTTTTTTTAGCAGCGGACAGTATTTTTAATTGTAAGTTTATTATTTATAATGGATTATTGGTGGCAAATGATAAAATAAAAGACACTGTTAAAAGTTTGTCAACGAAACTAATAAAGAAAAAACCAAATTTGCACACGACAACAGATGTTTCTTTCATTCTTTGTTTGGGAAAGTTTAATCCCTTCAATTAGCACATTCCGTTCATAAACACGGTCAAAAGACACGTGTATGGTTAATATCCGTTCCCACCAAAACAAAAACTATAGTTCAACGGCTATGACTCACGTTCACTTACCCTTAGCCCATAGGTGCAAGCCACGTCTTTTGTTCCTCCGCATGTCGTCGACAATGAAATGGCTTGCCTCCCCTCAAAGAGTTAGTCCAAGCAAGACTCACAAGACTCAAGAATTAGTTAAAACTACTGTTTCCGGCATTGAGCTATTACTCCCGACTTTTCATTTCAGTATGTACACAAAAATCGTACAACTGATAAAATTATTACATGTAGATAGTGAATGATTAAAAAAAAAAAAAAGAATAACCAAAAATAGTGTATAATTTCTCCTCGAGCAGGACAAATGCTAAACAACCCTGCTAGAATCAATTTCGTAATAATCCTGGTTAGGGTTTATAGAAATTGGAAACTAGGATTTGGTTGATGATTTATAACGGAGATTGGAGGAAAAACGAAAGATAACACAGAAAAGCATAAAATGCACCCCCACAGAGCAACACGTGTACGGTAGAGATCCATTTCACCAAACCAAACTATTAAATCTGGACGGCTATTGAGATCCATTTAACTAGCCATACTTGTTCATTCAAATCTGTAATCAACTTTTTTATTCAAATCTTTATAATTTCCTTTCATAGCAGACATTCCATGAAAAAGGGTCTACAAGAGCATACATTGTCTAGTAAAACATGATCATCCCGTACAATTTCCACTAATCATCTACACTATCCTTCCTGTATGGTTTTAGAAGTTCCTCCTCTAAACTTGAACACTATTAATGGCTTGGATTGAGAAAATTCGTCAGAAACCTACAAAAGTTTTAAGAGATGGAGTATATGGAAAGAACACGAGTGACAGATTCACGAGGAGAGGAGTAACCAAAGGTTGAAAAGCGACGATGCCATAGAAAGAAACCAGGATGCGAAGGCCATAGCAGCAGATAACTGATATCTGATGCAAAACTTAGGGGGGCAAAACGAGCCATTAGAGTGGAGCAGGAGATCCACGACACCAGCTGTTGAGCATGCTGCGGCAAGCATGAGAGCAGACAACACCTGACATGAATTCGTCACAGTTAGATGTCGGTAAAAGCATTCATCGGAGTTTAGCTAAAGAAGCAAAACCTTAGCAAATACATACCCAATCTCCTAGAACAATAATCACCAGTATTCCCGGTTGTCGGATAGGGCACTTAACCAAGGCCGAGTATCCATCAACTATGCCCAAAGTAAAACTCCAAGGGATTGCCAAACCCATAATAGTTACCAAGTAGCTGAAATTAGAGACATCCAAGAAAAAAGATTGTAAAGCAATGCATTAAGAGAGGTTAGGCAACAACGAAAAGAAATTCCTAAAGGGATGCACAAGTTTACTTCCCTCCTACCAACATCAATTTGCTACCTTTTATCCGGAAGTAATTAACTCGTGTAAGACAGATCAAAAGAGGATGAAAAATTATTAGGAACTACCACACATGAAAGAGGATGAAAAACCATAGTATCAACCACAGCATGATAAAGCAATGGTGATGTGTGCACGAGTAGGGTAGTCACGACAATAGTCTACAGCAGAACAAATTTCATTCTCCATGTTTGGAAATGAAAAAAGTGATGGAACAACAAATTCAGTTTCACGTCACATCTAGAATTAGCTATTAGAAATTTGAATACAGTAAATGACTCGAGCCTCCTACTTCAGCTTTAAGAGCGGAGCAAAGAATGCCAATTCCATCCACACCTTGCAGCACCAGAATCTTGATGATGGATTCTTTAAGGAAGAAACATGCTAAAAATTATAGTCAGTACTAATCACCCAAACTCAAGTAATTTTTTAGCTCTTTTTATTTCCCTACTGCAATTCCTTCATAGAGACCATTGCTGAGATGCATGATTTTGTAGAAGTTAACCAGCTTGAAAATCTGAGAACTTTAACACAATATCAAAACTTAAGCAGGACAAAAACTAAAGTACCAAAACTAAATCAGACAAGCTTTTCACCTAATTCTACTCAAAAGTACCAAGCAAGACGTTTGGTTAGAGCTGATGCCAAATATAGGGCAACTTTTAGTTCACTGATTGCTCTGTCGGTGAACCACCTCATATACAACCAAACAGTTAGAATTCAATTCAGTAACAGGGGTAGTTGCAATAAATCACAAAATATGTCACTGCGAAATATTGATCACAAAATATAATCATATTTCTGACCCAAAAAAAAATTACAAATCAAGAATAGAATAGAAAATTAGAATCAACTCATCTAACCTGAACTAACACTGAACACAATCAAAGAAGAAGATGAAGAATTACCAGAAAGCTGTGTAGCTGTAGAATTCAACACCAAGGGACATGAAAAGAAGAGAAGCAGAGGAGAAGATGGTCTGCCCTAATCTTAAAGAGAAGCTGCCTCCAGTTCCCACTGAGAAAATCACATCACCCATCGCATATGGGATCTTCTTCCTCTTCCACAATCTTTCTTAACATTCATCTTCTCCCCTTCTCAAATCTCTCAACCGTACCCAACAACTCCACATCAATGAACAAATTGCAACCCAAATCAAGAAAATCTCTATAGATGATGATAGTACCGAATACGCGACCCCAAAGAACAGAACAACATTCTTGACAAGTTGGGTCTGTTCCTATGGAATATAATAAGAGAGTGACAAGGAAGCAGTGGCTGCAAAGAGAGGAGAGGTGTGAGACAACCTAACAGTTAAGGTCAGGGTCTGAGTGAGAAGCAGGGGAGATGTTGGTTTAGGATGTGTTTGATTGAATTCTTGGAGAGAATTGATTGATCCAATTGGATGTGTGTTCCTTTTATGGTTGGCACGTTGTCGTAGCACCAGCCCCCAGCAGTGAGCAGTGGCTTGGAAAAAGGGTGTGTCACTGTGTGTGCCTCGGGAACGAGATGGGAATTGAATATTGAAAATTGGGAACGTGTGCTCGACTTTTTTTTGTTTGTTGGATAAAATGTGCTCGGCTGTTCTAGTCGAACTAATCTGCTCTTAATTTAAATTTCATTTAAGTAAATTATGCTTCAAAAATATTTTTGACGTCTAATAATGCTCAGTTTTTCTTTCCGATAAGCAACAGTTGAAACTTGAAAGGACACCACTATATTTACCTCTATTTTATTAGGTGAATTACTATCAACCATTATTAACCTGGGGAAAAAGAAAAAAAACATTAATTTGCATCTGTCGTCATTAATTACCCATCATCTCATCATAAATTCAAAGTTTAAAAAACCATTGAATTAAAACCTGTCTTTAATTTTATGGGTGGAAAAACATGTCTACTGGAGTACGATCAAAACCAAAAAAGCAGACATTTTTAAGACCATGATCAAAGTTTTCACTGGAAAAAAACATACTCCTACCTACGTATGACTGAAACATCATATGATAAGTGACAGATTAGAAAATGGATCCAGTTATCCAGTTATCCAGTTTTCCTAATTAACAACTCCGTCCCATCAGAATCTCATCTTACGAGATCAACGAACGAAAATGGGAGCTCAAAGAAGAAAAGGAAAATAAAGGAGCGACCGAACAAACATGAGAGCATCATCGTGGGTCCTTAACGAACCAAAGGTCCTTTTCAATTTTTGTCAAAGGCTTTAAAGCAGTAATCTTAAATCTTAAAATGACGGGTCAAAACAAGGTGAACCAAAGGTTTAAACGAAGGGTTATGCACTTGCCACGTAGAATGGCTTTTTTGAACTTCTTTTGTTGGTGATCCACAACCATTCTTATTGACTTGGGCATCTTGTCTGTCGGCTCTGTTATCGTGTCACTGTGCAGCCATCTATGGCATGGTAGCATCAAATCTCACACTACTCTAGAGGCCTTCATGAGGGAAATAAGAATGTAATGTGAGCTTATCAGCTTAAGCTCGTAACTCAATAGTACGAGCTGCAAAATGGAAAAGGGATTAGGTACCGAATTCGAGTTAAAAAAAATTGGGTTCATTCACTAAACCACTAGGGTGACAGCATAGTTTTCCTATTGCAAACAGTGAAAGTTAGTACCAAGCATGAGGGATTCTGGCTAAGAAACGTTGAATTATGTGTAAAGAATTAAACAGAATCAAATTGTTATTAAGATGCAGCCATTAAATCAAACTGGCCTCTCATCATACACCAGTAATGACATAATACCAATCTATTGCAAGTCGAAAATCATAAAAAAAACGAGCCTCACACACTTCCAAGTGGAGGAAAGAAAGCAGAAAATAGATGGAACCTCATACACTGCTCCTCATCTCAGCCCAACTTCTCTCCTTAATATTCACTGCATACACAACCAAAGATGAACAAATAAGGTCATCATTGCTATTATGGGGAACCAATTTGAGGCACCTTATCACATAATAACATTTAGGAAGTTTATCGAGATATTGAAGCACAATTGTTGCACGCAAGTCATCCTCCTTCATTGGAAAAACTGAGTAACAAGAAACTTTCTAGAATGTAAGCCAAAGGCATACATTACGAATAACACAATTTGAGCGATAAATATTACCCCATGGATTTAGTAGAGGCTATAGCTTGCTAAAATAGAACAAAGAAAATGCAGGAAGAACACAACAAACAGGCAACAGCTCATCAAACATTATGGACTCTTGTTTGGCAACACCCTCTGCCATATGATGCATATACCAGCAGATATCGAGGTAAATCCATGCAATTGAGCAAAGTCCAAAGATCATAAAAGCTCTAACATGCAGACAAAGTGAAACTCCAGCCAAATAGCTAAAAGACAATGCAAATTAAATGATCACTCATGCAATAATGCAATCCTAGAACAGAGCTAAAGAAGAAGCAATAAGAAATAACGAAAAGGACAAGGAAGAAAAGGGACAATGCACTGGTACAGTCATGAACTCCCTATAAACTCTGGGATAGATACGGTACACGAAGCTATTTTCACAATCTAGCAACTCCCCAGAATTATCATAACTCTGGAGCATTCTATTGTGGAAGCATGAAATAATATGGTCTGAGCAGTCATTACTTCAACCTATTTATCAAGAAAAAGAAGCACGCGAGCTGTGCAAGGGAAAACTATCCCACGTGCCTAAAGCAAACTTAAGAATTTTCCCCAGCACCGAAGATAAATTACTAGCCAAAAATTACCACAGAGAGGAGACGATCTATGAGCAATATTGCCAGTGCTAATGCACAAAATCATTTTGGCAATTATAGAGTTAATAAACTACCACGTTCATCCATGAGAATTTGATGCCCGCATTCTCAATGTAATCCACCAGGATCACAGGGGTTTAGTATTTTTTCATCTCAAAACACACCAAATCTTCTGTCAATTAACTTGCCACAACTTCACCAGAAAACCACACTTTTCTATGCTTCTTATCTAGAAACTACTCCATTGGCTCTACCCAAATTATGCACACTCATAAGATTTCAAAACCCAGGTTTGCATCAATCCGTTGACGCTTATACCCATTAGCAGCATGCTTGTTTCACTACTTAAAATTACACGGAAAATACGCATCGAACCAGTTACATCCAGCTAAATTTTTTGTTTAAAAACCAAAACTCAGTTCATAGCGTAACCAAAAGTATAATTGTACTAATTTACGCCACCAAAAACGAAAGCTCAATTACTTTGTACAAATAAACAAAAACCCGGTTCTTCTGCTAATATCCCAAAAATGAAAATTACCTTACAAGGGATCTATAACTCAAGCTTGAGCTCGTCTTTCTCCTGGGAAAGGAAGTGGAGCACGTAAGGAGTAACACGTAGCGCGACAGCCCAAGCACCAAACATCGCCACATGAACCCTGAGCTGCTTCAAAGCCTCCTGCTTGTCTGGTTTCCGCATAAACATTCCCGGAAACATCTTTGATTTCTCTTTGGTTTACGATTGCTCGGTTGATAAAATTGAAAAGCTAAAACCCTAACCGCAGTTCTTATTTCTGCCTTCCTTCCGATGATTTTATTTGCGGGCTGGGTTTTTTTTAGCTTTTAGGGCGTTCAAAGCACGTGCCGTTTCTCGCGCACGTATGAAGCGTGTCGTCGATCCAAAACCGGTTCTTTGACAATTACAATTTTCCACCCCTATACTTACTGCAAATTACGATAGGGGTTGAAAATAAATTATTTTTTGTTGGAACCAAGCCCAACGACAAGTATGCTCAGTGCTTACACTAAGTTTATATGGGCTGTTTATATGGGCTTTGTATTTCACCATTCAATCTGTTCTGGTGTTCTCCTCTTATTATGAGTATTATTTATTATAGCATACACAAAATGATAGGATAGTAACACTTGCATGCCACCATGAATGCCACCATGCCCACACACATTCATGTCATCATATAGGCACAACAGGCTAGTTAGTAGTTTGTGTCATTGCCACCGCATGGGCTCCTGTCCTCTGTCGGTGCATTTCATTTCAAAAAGGCCCGACCTTCTTATTTTATTTGACCCCAAAACCCAAAACTTTACCTCCACTTTTCCTTCCAAATCCAATCAAAGAGTCTTATTTAATATTTATATCCGAATCTAGTTTTTTTCTTAACTCTTAAATCAGACTCTAATTTTAACTCATCGTTGAATTAACCCTTAATTCTATGTTCCGTCATTCATGTTTGATCCTAAAAAAAAAATCGTTAGTCATTTAAACCCCCATGCTCCCAACTTTCCAACCATTTCCACAAAAATCGTTAAACCCCCATGAATTTAAAATTTTGCTGGTATCTTTATTACAAGCAAAATAATTTATAAGCTATATGTCTCTTGACTTATTATTTAATTTATTAATCTACTTTATCATTTAAACTCTAACTAAAAATTTAACCACAATAAATAAATTTCTAATCAGACAACAATAAGACATGTCTTAAAGTTGAGAGGTGATCTGCTACCATCTAGTTGTACTTGTTATGAATTTACCCAACCTAACCAATAACCATGAACCGAATCATCTATACTATATAAAAAGCACGAAGGGGCTTATTTCCTTAAATTACTATGATAGCCTTTAATTATTAAAAAATTTAAGGGTGTAATAGTCTTTTAATTTTTAAAATTACCTACCTATTAAAATTGAATAAATCTATTATTCAACTACTTATTTAATTAATTAACTTACCTATTAAAATATTAAAGTTCGTATATGTTTCTTCCACCTTCCAATCGTATACAAACACCACAAGAATAGCACATACAGTTCCGTCTCTTAGAAAAGCAACGGAGAGGAGGTTTCCAAGCATTTGATGAAATTCTATAATAACTTCTACCAGCTTGGATGGAAATCAAAAAATATACTTACTCGGTTTGAGCAGCAAGACATATTACCAAGCCGGGATTGATACAGAGGGGAATATTGTTGGGAGCACCAAGGAACCTGAGATTGGTTGGATGTCTTCTTTCCTTTTTGTAACCAGTTTTGTTGGACTGCTTGCATTGGTACCTCTTAGGAAGGTAAACTCATTTCATTGTTTATGTTTTTTAATTCCTTGCTTGAGGATTGAGCATTACAGGGGTACACAGTTTCCATGAGCTGAAATTCCAATTTCCAACTTCTAAGATGTTGTTTACTTTACATAGTATAAATGATAATTTACAATGCTTTTTTTTTCGGGGTTTTTGAGCAGATCATGATAATGTTGTACAGGAATTGTACTAATCTTAAAAATAAGTCCAGTAAATAAATTTTTAACTCAATATTATTTTCTTCAAATTGAATAATATTTTAGATCTTGACACAATAGATCCATGTTTGATCGCGTGTCGAGCGCGTCAAATATAAGTGTATAATAGATATGAAAAACGGGTAGAAATACAGCATCGATTTTACAAGTTCATAAGGTACGAACTTTAATACTTTCTGATAATTGATTTCATCTTTATTTTTTCATTAAGATCAATGAATCGAACTTGTAGTTTATTTCTAATTTATAATACACGTTTTTATTGATTTATGGAATTCAAGACATCAAATTTATAAGCATAATTAAAAAGAACAGAAATTGTAAGCAAATTTGTGCAGAAACTTATTGCCATCTCAATTAATTTGCATCTATATATGCTGGCTGTCAGTTGCCTTGAATGGATTGTTAGATTAAAAAAGGCTGCCGCATTTTGACATTCACCAAAAGCGAAAAGCATATGCAACCATGGTTACAGCCACAATTGATGAATGTATTAGAACATTGATTTCCCTCACATTACCATTTATCACACACAACATATAATTCATAGTTGATGCCTTAGACCATCCAAAAATCAATTTTCAAGAGAGCTGCAAATACGAACGAAAATAGAATTTTGAGGGCAATGCCATTATAAGATACTAAATCCTGAGCCTGAATGTTGTTTAACATGGCATCACTGAACAAAAAAGAGTTGTTTTTTTTTATTATTATTATTGAAATAGATTTATATGTCACGAATAGTTTTTTAGTAGTATATTTAATATGCGAATTGTGTTTTCGTCTTCACAGATCCATCGTGTTTTTGGTAGCAGCTCGCTTGGCAATTCCTCCAATTACCAATCGACTTGTGGTATGAATTATATATTTATTATATAAATCATATATTTAATTAATTTGAGTACTTATTAAAGTCACAAAGAATGAGCTTGATACATTCTCATCTTTGTCAATGGTCGACAACTATGCAGTTATGTAAAGGTTGAGTCATCTATTCAGCCCAAGGTTTTGTTCGATTTCAAGGTTAGTAACTTATTTTGCTGTCAACACTCAACCTTCTTCTTTTTTGTATATCAAATGCGCATGTTATGGGTAATGATTGCATCGTTTGGATTCATTTTTATTGTCAAAATTTAGGGATTGCTTTCAACTTTTTTCCTTTAAGCACAATAGATCCTATGGTATGAATTATATATTTATTATATAAATCTTATATTTAATTAATTTGAGTCTTATATATATGTATTTATTTAGCTCGGTCCATATGTGTATGTATTTATGATTGTCGAAATTGTTTGAACCATCATCATTATTTTTTCTGATTTATCTTATAATAAAGGTGGAACCTGCCATCTAACTTAAATTAGTTATTTGCAATTTTCATGCTTTGAACATCTTTCGTTAAATGATAACATCATTCCACCAGATTTTATATTTTCGTGCTATTTTAACTTTTTCCTTTAAGCACAATAGATCCATATTGTATTTATTTAATTCGATCCATATATGTATATTTATACAATTTCATACACTATTTAAAAAATTACTTCAATTACCACTTACTTGCAAATTCATGTTTTAAATTTATTTCAATTGTAGGAAAATGTCTACAAACAAAAGAAAAGTGACCAATGGTTTGATGGTACCACATGCTAAAAGAAGAGAACGAAATTGGTTGCTTACCAATCGAGTTGTGGTATGAATTATATATTTATTATATAAATCATATATTTAATTAATTTGAGTACTTATTAAAGTCACAAAGAATGAACTTGATACATTCTCATCTTTGTCAATGGTCGACAACTATTCAGCTATGTAAAGGTTGAGTCATCTATTCAGCCCAAGGTTTTGTTCGATTTCAAGGTTAGTAACTTATTTTGCTGTCAACACTCAACCTTCTTCTTTTTTGTGTATCAAATGCGCATGTTATGGGTAATGATTGCATCGTTTGGATTCATTTTTATTGTCAAAATTTAGGGATTGCTTCAAAAAAATTTACAACATGTTCTGAGAATCCAAATGCAAGACAATATTTATACAGGCAAGAAAAAAACTTTATTCTTAAAATTTTATTTCTTTGCTTATTTATTTTCCAATGTCACTATTAGTATATATATATATATTATATTATTTATTTATATGTGTAGATATAATACATTAATTAAAGTTTCAAAATGATATCTTTCACATAATTATTTCTTATATTTTTACTACAGGGAATTTCCTGTGCATTTTGTCTGGCAATCTAAAGAAAAAACATGGAAAATAAGAGAATCAACAAGGGGTGTGATTGGCCGTGTAAATACTGCAAATCCAAAAGAAGGAGAAAGGTATTTTCTAAGGTTATTATTGAATCATGTTAGAGGGCCAAAATCTTTTGAAGATTTATTGACAGTAAATGAAGTTATATGCAAAACATTCAAACAATCAGCACAAAAGAGAGGACTTCTTGAATCTGAAGAGAGTATATCAGCGTGTCTAAGTGAAGCAGTTATGTTTAAAATGCCATTGGAGTTACGCAGACTATTCGCTACTATTTTGGTGTATTGTCAGGTAATTTTCAAATTAAGTCACTAAAAAACTAAATTTAGTAGAATTTACTATCCTCACTTTTACATCTTTTAAATCTATTTTTTCCGTATAGCTTATATTTTGTCAAATGCCTTTTTAATTTATAAATATTAAGATGGGGAAATAGTTTTTACCACCCCTGAACTATCGTCGAAAATCAAAAACCTCCCCTGAACTTCATTTTTTGAAATTCGCCCCCCTGGACTATTGTTTTCGGGCAAAAAGCCCCTTCTGTCCATAATTAAATCAATTTTTTTGTGAATTCTTGGAATTTTTTACAATGTTCCCCTATTAAGATTAAGATTCAGCAAGAGTTCTAAACCAACTGTGTTGTTCCCCGAATATTTTTATTTATGTTTATATTAATTTAAGCCATTTTTTATTAACGTTTACATTTTTTTTATTTAATTTATTATCAACCTGAAGATGTAAGGAAGTTATGGGATCTCTATTGTGATGCATTATCCGAAGACTATAAAAGAACTCATCGAAATTCAAGCGTAGATGAGGTATTTGCATTAACACTCAAGAGTATTAATTTTTATTTAGAAAGTATGGGGAAAAGTGTTAAGGACTATGATTTACCTACATTAAAAGAGAAAAGTTTGGAACATGATTCAACAAAGGAGATTGCAGATGAATTGTCCATTAAAGTCACATTGGATGATATAGAGACACAATCAAAGTTAAATCCAGAACAAGAAGAGGCTTATAAGGCAATTATAGAAAAAGTTGATTCAAATTCCAGTGGGGTATTTTTTGTCGATGGACCAGGAGGAACAGGAAAAACATATTTATACAAAGCATTGCTTGCTAATGTTCGATCACGTGGGATGATTGGACTTGCAACTGCGACATGTGGGGTTGCTGCTGCAATCATGTCAGGAGGTTGTACTGCTCATTCACGATTTGGTATCCCTATAGATGTTCATGAATCAAGTGAAAGCAACTATTCAAAACAAGAACCCAAGGCTCAATTAATAAAAAGGGTAAGACTTATTCTGTGGGATGAAGCTCCAATGGCAAAACGTTGCGCAATAGAGATGGTTGATCGATTCTTAAGGGATATAATGAACAACAATGAACTATTTGGTGGTAAAGTTGTGGTTTTTGGAGGTGATTTCAGACAAGTACTACCTGTAGTACCACGAGGGACAAGATCAGAAACTGTGGGAGCAAGTTTGGTAAGATCATACTTATGGCACCATATGAGAAGACTGAAATTATTTAGAAATATGAGGGCTAGCTCAGATTTAGAATTCAGCAAATTTTTACTCAGAATAGGAAATGGAGAAGAGCCAACAATAGATGATGACATGATATCTTCACCAGAAGAGATGATAATTAAATATGACAACTGTGAATCTTCCATTAACCGTTTGATTGACAATGTCTACCCCTCACTTCGAGAAAATACAACATTACCTGAGTACATAACAAATCGTGCTATACTGGCTACCAAGAATGAATATGTTGATGAGTTGAATATTATAATGATATCATTGTTCCCCGGAAATGGCACAATATTTAAGAGCTTTGATATCGCATCTGATGATGAAAACAATTGTTACCAAGAAGAATTCCTAAATACATTGATGCTAAATGGATTGCCGCCACATATACTAGAACTCAAAAAGATGAAATTGAATTTGAGAAAGCGGAATCTAGATCCACCAAATGGATTATGCAATGGGACTAGAATGGTTTGTCGAGGATTTGAACGCAATGTCATACATGCAGGAATAACAGTTGGCCAACATGCAGGTAAACGTGTTTTTTTGCCAAGAATACCTTTGTCACCGGCAGAAGCTGGAACATATCCATTTAAATTTGTTCGAAAGTAATTTCCAGTGCGACTTTGTTTCTCCATGACGATAAATAAAGCTCAAGGGCAGACAATACCAAATGTAGGAGTTTACTTGCCTGAAGATGTCTTCTCGCATGGACAGTTATATGTGGCACTATCAAGAGGAGTTTCAATGTCAACTACTAAGCTTTTAGTCAAGACAGACAACCTTAAAAAAAAAAGACGAGCTTATGTTAAAAATGTGGTGTATAAAGAAGTGCTAACAAGCTAAGTTGTTTCTAAAGTTGTTTCCAGTCCTTTCTAATAATTAAACTTCATGTCTATTTATCCTTTTGATTAATGTTCTTAATTCTCCTAAATTTCATTCTCCAAACAACATCAGCTCCTGGAACAATGCCACATCAGCTTGCCACGTCTGATTTCTTTAATACAATCAAAATGACATCCTGGATTCTAATCTTATGGATTGTGTTGAATCACATATTTAATCACATATATTTAATTAGTTTGATCCGCATATGGATGTTTAACGATAGGAAAAAATATAATATGAATGATTTTGTTAGAATAAGAGACTAAAATTCTAAGAAAAAAATGAGATCATATTTATGCGAAAAATTGGAGGAAGAATAGAGAGGAAATAATCTAATTTGTAATTAAATGTTCTAAATTTGTATCATAAATGTCATAGTAAATTCCCTATATTTTTAATTGGTTTGAATCAACATCACCCTTAACAAATTAATCAGTATATTTTAACAAATTAAAATAATTAATGATTGATAAAATAATTAAATAACTTAATAATATTTTTATCATTTTTTAATTTTCTAACTATTAGAAAGACCAAAATTGTAACTTTATTGCAGGCTTATATTGTAAATTTCAAGACTATTGGGTTTAAAGTGGGAGATTTTGTATACTTTAGGGTTTCTTTATGTAATTTACCTAAAAATATATTTAATTTTTTAATCAATAAAGTTAATAATTTTTTTATTATTATATAATAAATAAATAAAATGGTACAAAATAAATATTTTGAGTATATGCTTAATGATTACGTAAATGTATTTTATTGATATTTTTATATAGTTTTTTAGATAAAAACTAGATAATGTTTTCAATTTCAAGCTAAACAATAACAACACAGACTTTAAAATAAAAAAATTATATCTTTTCTATATGGCAAAAGTGGAAAGAAAATCGAGTATGCTACATTCGTTAGTCTTTTAGAAAATTACACGGGAGTAGCTTATAATAATATTTTAAAATAACACTAATAATAAGTTAACAAACTTATAAATTAATTTTTCAATTAAGTAA
This sequence comes from Viola odorata, assembly GCA_963691705.1. Classification (NCBI taxonomy): domain Eukaryota; kingdom Viridiplantae; phylum Streptophyta; class Magnoliopsida; order Malpighiales; family Violaceae; genus Viola; species Viola odorata. Next base: position 1,342,639 of record OY829537.1, read on the forward strand.
TGCAATTTTATTTCTATTATTAAATGACCATTTATTTAATTAATAACAAATTATTATATATGTAACTTTTAGTAAGAATTTGAAATTAGTAAAAAACTTACCATAGAAAAATATACTTAGTATTGTGAGTTAAAAAAGTAAGCAAAAATAAATTATATTTGTATAAACTATATATATTTAAATGACTTAATATTATATTTATGAATAATTTAAATTTATCGTTGTTTGTGAAATTGGCATGGGTGATAAAAATATTTTCTTGGTTGATTACCAACAAGTTCCTCACTACATTCAAAAAAGTTGTGGTAGATCAATCTATGCAATGTACTGGTGGAGGTACAATGTGAGAAATATCCTTAAAAGTATGGAATTGGAAAATAGTCACAATGAGTAAAATATAAGTTAATCTACTTTTAAATGTAAATTATTTGTTAAATATAAAAAAGCATATCTTAATCTATTTTTAAATGTAAATTATTTTAAGTATTACTATATTATTTTTAAAATGATATTCTTTATTCGAGTTAATATTTTTTTAATTTAATTTAGTAAAAGGATTGATTTTAAAAGTGTTAATGAAACATAAACTAGATAAAAGTGACAAATAAATGGTAATATTTATAATTTTTCTAACATAAATTATATGCTAAAATAAAGAACAATCTTTATGAAAATAATTGAGAAGTTTATTTACAACTATTGACAATATTATCCATATATTATCAAAATAATTTACATTAGTTTTATTTTTATGAAAGAAATATTATATATTGTACATAAATATTTTCTACATGGGTTAATAGTCTTTATTTTATTTTAATTATTTAACTATAATTTTACGGCAGTACATGGTTTATTTTTTCACAAAGAAAATATTTTAAAATTGAAATAGTTACTATTTTATAAGTTATCATTATACCTAAAATAATTAAATAAATATTTATTGTAAACTTAAATTCCTTAAACCATAAAGTTAAATTAGTTTTTCAATTAATAACAAATGGATGAGATTAAATTTGTGTAACCTAATAGGCTGTTTTTTTTTTTCATAAGCTGAAGAGATTTTATTAGCCACTATCAAGCAGATAGCAGCAAGAAGAATAGAAAAACGAATGTACAAGAGTGACACTTCCTCAACAGAGGAAGCACCAGAAAAGATAGTCAAGACACAACAAAATCCCTACTGATACAATAGGCTGTTGTAAAAGTACACAAAAGATCTCACTCATGGATCTTTAATGCGAGTGACGAATGTTGATGAAGTTTATATAATTAAGAACATTAAATAAAAAATTATATTATAAGCCATAAGTTATAGGAAAAAAAAGAAAACCAAAAGTTATGGATTATATGAGATAGATAAATCTCTTAACATTATTATCATCCTAATCTAATAAAAAATATTTTAAAATTGAAATAGTTTATTTATTTATAATAATAATAATAGTTTATGACTAATAACAATTACTACTATTATTATTCTAATCCCACAGATTAAGAAAGTATATTTTTTATTTTAAAAGATAACAAAATATTATATTATTACGAAAAGAAGAAAAAATAAAGGACAAATACAGTAACAAAATTCTCCCTTTTATTAAATTATAATCACAATTATTTTTAGACTTTTTTATTATTATTATTATTATTGTTGCTGTTATTTTATATTTGATGTGTTTTCATTATTAGAATAAGAACTAGAAAAAAAAATGAGAGAAGAAAAAAAAAAGTGGAAAGTGATGATTCTTTTTAGTTAAAAATAAAAAAATTATAAAATTTTTTATAAAATAAACAAGAAATTATCTTGCCTCAATAAAATATAAAAAAAACTATGAAATTATTTTTATAATGTATTATTCTTAAAAATATATATACACAAATATTAAATTACTGAAGTTTGATTTCGTAAAATTTGTAATGATAAGGAATTATTTTTCCTTAGCTAATTATGTGATTTTTTTTCATACATAAACATGGAGAAAAATAGTTTGTACATTTACTTAAATCATAATTTTTAATTAAATATTATACTTAATTTTTTATTGAACTTAAATATTAGTGGTTGTTTTTAAATAATTACATACTTATTTACAATATTTGGAAAACTTAGATAAAAATAATATGGAACATCATTTTAAATATTTAAATTTTAATTTATAAAAGTAACTTACTTAATTGAGTTAAAATTATTTTAATTCTAAGTGCTTAAAATTAATTATTTCAGAATTAATACAAGATTTTTTTGTCGACATTAGAACATCAATAAAAATACAAATATACTGCCTACAATATAGATTAAGCACCATAGTAAAAATTTATGTTAATCTTATTTTTGGAGATATTATTAAAAAAATTATATTATACCAAAAATATATTTGTGTAAAATACTTTTTGTACATAAATATTATATTTTAATATTATCAAATAAATTTCGCACGTACAACGCCACGTGGCTAAAAATTTAAATCAAGTTAGAAACAGTATTCTCATCTTCTCCATTCCCATAATCTTCCTTTATGCATTCAAAAATGTACAGCGCTACAGCCCAACAAATTTGGTATTGAGAGATTACGGCATTTTTATTTGGAGAATGTAAAAAATAAGATTTTTACCAATGTATACGTGGACGAGGAAAGAAGGTTTTCAAATCATAATATTAAATTATAATTAACAAGTCCAATCAAACTAATAAATACTATTATATATAGGAATTGAATTCCAAATTAATCAAATAACTTAATAGATAGGTTTTAAATACTATTATATAAAAGTCTATTATACAAATTATATATTAAAAAACTATAAATTAACAATTTATATGGTTGGTTATAATATTTTAGAACAATTTTAAATACTATTAGGCTATATCTTCTATTAATACTTATTATTAGTATGTTTAATAATTTATATGTTCGATCATATGACCTTAGAATAATATTTAAATACTATTAAGCTATATCTTCTATTAATACTTATTATTAATATGCTTAATAATTTATATGTTCGATTATATAACTTTAGAACAATATTTAAATAGTGGCTTTATATATTTTAAATGACCAAAATTAATTTATAAATAATATATATTAAATAATTTAATTTCATATAAAAAATTACCGCACGTGGAACGCCCGTGCCTAACTACCTACTCATTATAAAAAATGCTCCAAGTACCAAAACCAAAATCCTTACCTAGTTACCCCGATTTCATTGATGTATACAGATATGAACAATAAATGAGAGGGGGGGGAAATGAGAGAGAGAAAAAAACCAAACAAATTTTTGTGTGAAAAAGAGGAGAAAAAAAAAGTGTTTTGTTCATCTCTCGTCAATTTCGTCAATAAATGCTCTCCCCACCTCCATTAATGTCTCCCCGCAAATTGCCTGCCTACGCTCATGCTCCTCATTAACTCCACCTCCTCCTCATTTCAATTCTTCGAATTCCCAAAATATTAATATCACCCGACCCCTCCACCTTTCCGTCACCGCATCCCATCTCAACCCTCCATTCCCCTCCGCTATCTCAATCACCACCCTCCACGTGTCTCACCCGACCTTCTATTCTAATTTCTACCTCCTGTTAAACCTCTCCGGTGACAGCAGCGCCTCGGGATCCCCACACCTCAATCTGCTCGATGAGAACACCGCCAGCCCCGACCCCACCGACGATCTCAAAAACATCGGGCTCGCAATCGACTTGCTCCTCCTCGACGAGCTACCCCACCCGCTTCCGCCGCCGCTCCCGGCGTTGGTGAACCTCTCTGATAGTGGAAACAGCCCCGATGACCCCCTCCGTCTGAAAAACGCCGGCGATTTCATCCCTCTGTAGTGTCTGAATGAAAACACCCTCGACTTTGATAGTGATCCAAATGGCGAGGGCCGTTTACTCCAGAAACTCCCTCCTCCTGCTCCTCTCCTGTACCGACACGGCGACGCCGTCGCCGCCTCCATCACCATCATCCTCTCCGACGCCGAACTCCTCTCAAACCCGAACGAATACGAGCGCTTCAACAAGAAATTCTCACGCCCTCCGTTAAACCTGAAAAATTGATCATCGGAATTCCTCCTCGGCGACGCCTCGTCAATACACGGCGTGATCTCCGTCACCGCCGTCGCTTCCGCCGCGATCGTTGACGGGCTCTGTAGGATCGTGTCAAGAGCAGCACTACTCATCCGGTGAAGGATGAGGGAATCGTCAAAACTGGGCCTGATCCTGGCCGCCATGACGGGGATAAACGGAGATTCCGGACGAAATATTCCAGCTCGACACAGCGGACAATTCGCGTGAGACCTCAACCAAATATCGATGCAATCCACGTGAAATGCGTGGGAGCAAACCGGAAGGGTACGGACGTAGTCGTTGTCCTCGAACTCCAACAAACACACGGCGCAATCCTTGTTGTTGGCGTTGGCGGTTACAGTTTGTTTATGAAAACTGTTATTGTTGTTATTTTGATTATTACTATCAAAGTCAAAATAATAATTATTGTTATTGTTGTTGTTACTTTTGGTGGTGTAATAGAGAGAAAGGGGGATGGTTTTGATGACTGACTCATCGAGGCCGTAGGGGGAGTACACGTGGAAGCCATCGGGGGAGTCAAAAAGAGCGGGTGGGGAGTCGATGTCTCCGTTTGAGGAAGGGAGGTAACGGTGGAGGAAGCGGCGGCGGCGGCGCCACATGCGGTAGCGACGGAGGACGCGGAGGAGGTAGCGGGAGATGAGGCGGGAGTAGGTGATGACTAGGAAGGCTGTGGCTACTACGACCACCATGGCTATCAAGGGGGGACTGAAGTCAACGGTGGTGAGTTTTGAGCTTGACTGAGAGGAGGAGGATGAGGAAGAAGATGATTGATTATTGGATGAGGTCATTGTAGATATGGAGATTGTGGGAGCGGAGGGAACGCGGTGGCGGTGGTGGTGGTGGTGGTGGCGGTGGTGAGGGGAAGGGGCAGGTGCGTGGGAGGAGGAAGGAGGTGGAGCCATGGTTTTGATCATTGTCACGGGTATGATTATGGACGGTGGTTGTGATTTTGGATTTAATTGGACGGCGGTGGTGGTGGTGGTGGTGGACGGGTGAAAAGAAGAGTGTTGATGGGGTTTTTGGGTCTGGAGAGAAAAATGGGGAAGGGAGAGACTCTGGTTTTGGTGGGGATTGAATTGGAGGGGTTTAATGGTGTGGTTGACTCTTGACTGTAAAATTGGAAAACACGTCAGCATTTGTGAATTTAAGGCGCACTTCAATCTTGATTGTTGTTTTTTTTTTCTCATTTAATTAATTTTTAAATTCGTCGAGTAGTATAAATATTCTGAGATCTATAAATACAATTATGTGAAATAGACCGGAAAATTTAAGTAAAAGAATGAATATTTCCTCCTTTAGATAATTTAAATCAATATGTAAGTACTAGTCTAATACGTTCGCTGACATTTATTTTAAATTTTTTGTCTCATTAAATAAATATCTAACGAATAGTAATAGGTAGTAAATATCAAAGAATGAGAACAAATTATTCAAAAAACTAACTCAGTAGCGGATTCGGTGAAAAAGGCAGCTAGATCAAAACAATGCTGTCACCATTAAATGTTTAATCTCCCTGATAGTTTAGCAGCTTTTATTTTAATCTTTTAATCTTTTAATCTTTTAATCTTTTAATCTTTCTCCTTTTTATCGATAATCTTGATTTCAGGAAAAAAAAAAAAGTATACTTGTCATACGCTTAATGGTGGTAGATGGAGTACGGAGGGGGTGGTGGACCGTGGACTTTATGTTATGTGGGTTCTACATTGTGCCACGTAAGCAGCTTCGAAATGCGAGCATTTTTTCTGAAATGGCACCGTTTTACAGCGTGAGTTTCAGCCTTTCAGGACAGGATGCCCGCACTAAGGGCTTTGATGTGGTGGCCCACGGTTCAAAAGTCATAAAAGTGAACCCCATGGCTTTGTTTGTCCCTTTAAAAAACTAAATTAAACTAAGAAAAAATTAAGAAAAAAAAAAAGAATAAAACAAAAATTGTAGTGAAATCTAGGACTTCAAAATCTACCTACCTATGATAAGACTGTGAGTTGGTATTTATTTGTGTCCAAATGTAAGGAAATGTTTTGTTTGTTTTAAACCAAAAAAAATATAAAACCGGAATAAAAAAATATCCGTTACCAAACAAACTTGATGGGGTGGGGTGTTTCCCACTTCTGAATTCTGAAAAGACAATAAAAGAAAAGGAGAAAAGTAATTAAAAAAGGCGACCAAAAATAGAAAATGTTAACTAATTGATTAGGTATTTTAGAAAAGCCCAAGGTTTAAAGCTTGAACTATTATTGGGCCTAACGAGACTTGTTGTATACGGGCCCATTAAGCTCTAAAGCAAAGGAATGGAAAATATTGTGTCCGAATTGCAATATTTATAACACTTTATAATTTTTGTAAGAGTTAGCAATTTTATTTTTTCTGGTTCTTAAAAGATTTGCGTTATAGAGCTCCATTTGACTTTTTCTCTCTAAATTAATCGTTTGAGATGATTAAAACTATTATTATATGAATAAAAATGATTTTTTAATGCAATTTCGTTAAAATTGAATAAATATTGAATTCCTTAATACTCTACTGCCACTAATGTTCAACACTGTGCTGAATTACATCTTGAAGTCGATGTCTCGAAGCATCCCTATGAACACTTGTTTATTTTCAATGCGAGACTCTAAGTCTTGATAAATTGGGATATCAAATCACTCATTCTAACGTTGTTTGTCTTATTCTACTTCCAATCTTGTAACCCTAACTACAAAAAATACATAATAAATTAAACTCTCGAGTTTAAATCTTAAATTCGGTCCACCCAAAAGAGCACAAATAATTAATGCCGTAAAAAACAGAAAAATAGCAATAGGCAACAAAATCCCAACTAACTTTGTTAGCTCTATTTAATCCGTTTAATAAAAGAAAAGAACGATAAGAATCCAACTCCAAGTCAAAAGATGAATGCATCCAACCTCTAAAGTCTCTAAATCCCATTCCCATCCACACTTGAATTGACTCCATATGCATACGCAACGCAACTAAGAGCGACAAACCCAAAGCTTTGTTCCCTTTTTTTGAAAAAAATAAATAAAGAAGCCTTTTCTTTTGAGAGTAAATATAAAACAAACATGATCTTGCTTTTGTAAAGTTGATAAAATTCACACGACATTTAAAGAATAAAGATAGTGGTGCAACCCAAACAAGAGCTAGCTAGCTCGTAACAAAACAAACACTTATATTCTTTTTGCAAGAAAACCAGCACACCCATTTCCTTCTTTTGTTTCGAATTCGAGTTTCCAATATAGAACAAACAATGCTGAAAGAACTATATATCTTTTCAAACGCCCGCTGGACTGAAAGAGATGGAAAAAATAAAACTACCTCAAAGCAAAATAGTAAAAAAAATGGGAATGGAAACTCAGAACTACGTGCCTTTCACAGGCTCAAAGCCCAACAAACAAAAGGCTCCAAGCTACTGACTGCTCCGGTCTTGCCAAACATGGCAAGTCGATTCCTAGAATATCAGCACGCAAACACATTTTGAACTCCTCTCGTCAAACGCGTGTAACTTAATTTTAGAATTCCGGTGTTTCTCAATTGTCACCACATCACTTTAAAAAGTTATGTCTCGCCAACTTATATGGATATGCACTTATCAGTTACGCTAAGATTTTAAGTGTCCTCATTTTATTATCTGTCATAATTGTTATTAATAGCTTTCTTTCATCACACCCCACCATTATTTTATTTTATTTTGTTTTCCCGCCTATATCATGTTTCTCATTTCATCCCAAAACCTTTTTTTTTGCAAAACAATTATAGAGGGTTTCAAATTTTCCATCAAAATAGAAAACTCTATAAGATAAGATAAGATATAAAAAGAAATTTGGAAAAAAGAAAAGAAAAAGAAAGGAGTAGTACTTGTAGGTGAAAATGTGGTACACCAAACTGCCAGCCACCATAATAAATAAGGGTTGCAAGTAACAGATGGACATACACATACAATTAAACGCCGCTATAAAATAGCTGAGCTGCTTCTCTTGCCCCACTGTAACATACCACCAAAATTTAATGCAGCACATATCAGCTCAACCAACTCTCTCAGTCCTCATTCTGGTTCTTAATTTCAACAACAACCCTTTTCTTTCTTTCTTTCTTTCTCTACATTTTCCTACCTATCTTAATTATATATCCACCCCACTTCCTTTGATCCATTTCTTGAATTTATAGTGCTACTTTCTTTGCATTTCTTGAATTTGTGGATTCTGGTTCTTGAATCTTGATTGACAATGCCGGCCATGGAGGATTATCTGGTGAAGGTTGAAGAATCAAGGGCTGCAACTGATGATGGGAAACCATCTGCTGGGCCGGTTTATAGGTGCATTTATGCTAAAGATGGGCTTTTACAGCTGCCTGCTGGCCTGGAATCTCCTTGGCAGTTCTTTAGGTAATTGTGCAATTAAATTTAAATCAATCATTCTTAATTTTTACTTCACATTTTTCTGACAATAATGCTCTTGTAGTTGTCATTTTCATCATGGGTAGAAATTTGCTTTCTAATTTATGGTTAATTGCTAGTTTAAAGTGGATGCTAATTGAAAAGGAGGAAAAACAAGAGGCGTTTTTTCTGAGACACTCTTTTTTTTTTTCTTCTATGCTTTTTGAAGAAAAAGGTGTAATTACCTCACTAGTTTTCTTCGTCTTTTTCAATCGTTATTAGTTTAGGTAATTATCAGATCAGACGGAGTTAAGGATCTGCTTTAGATATAGTTAAGTTATGGGCCTTATGGCAGCCGATTATTAAAATCGCTGTGGGCCCAGCCCATCCAGGTTTCAGTTGGTTTGAAAGGGTTTTTTTTTATAAAAAAAATGGCCCATGCAGGTTTCGAACCTGCGACCTTCGCGTTATTAGCACGACGCTCTAACCAACTGAGCTAATAGGCCATTGATGACTTGACTTACTCATAATTATTATTTAAAACTTTCACGTTGTTTTTGTTCCAGTGACGCCACTCTTCGTAGCCCAAACAACCCAATGCTTGGTAGTCGGCGAAGTAACGATTCCAAGGTAGTTATAATTCTCTCATTTAATTTTAATTTTTATCTCACTTAAAAATCAAATCGCATTCAACAATCAACGCCAGCAACTAAGTTACTAAACATGAATTTTGATTTTTGATTTTTCCTTATAAGAATTAAGAAGTGGAAATGATTTAATGCACAAACTTATCTTCTGGCAGGTGGGTCCCTATGTATGGCTGACATATCAAGATGTTTATGATTCTGCTCTCAAAATCGGTTCTGCAATGAGAAGCCGCGGTGTCCATCCTGTAAGTCCAAATTTATTCTTTTAACATACATCTTACCATACCATGTGAAAGTGAAACTAATCCTTTTTCTTTCAAAAATAATATTTTTGTCTTCTTTCCCAAAATGCCTAAGCAATCAACTCTTTTTTTTTATTACTAATTAATAGATTTACATTTGCAGGGTGATCGCTGTGGAATATATGGCTCCAACTCCCCTCAATGGATAACTGCAATGGAGGTATAAATACCAAATTCATTTTGATTTCTTAATTTCTATCGAACGAGTGGTTTAACCATTGGATTGAGTTCGAATAAAAGTACTTGTGTTTGTTTTGTTCTTGCTCAGGCTTGTAGGAGCCAGGCCATAACATATGTGCCCCTCTATGACACTCTAGGTATGTTCTCAAAATATCACTGAGCTGTGCAAATACTAGAATGTCCTGTTGGATTCTTCACCCTTTTGACATTACTTTGGTTTTATCACCAATTGCAGGTGCTAATGCAGTGGAGTTCATCATTAATCATGCTGAAGTTTCGATCGCGTTCGTCCAAGAAAACAAGCTCCCTTCTGTAATTACCTTCCTCTTCCTGTATATGCAACTAGGCCTTTGTGTTTCCATATCTTGTCAGATCTCCAACCTGTCGTGTTCATAGTTCGCGTTATTAATCGTCAACTCTTTCTGCAGATTCTGTCTTGCATTCCAAGGTGTTCTGCACATTTAAAGAGTAGGTCAAATGGGACAAATCCATCTGCATTTATGAAAGTTTTAAGCATCTATATAAGAATGATAACTTAACTTGTCATTTTGTTTTGTTCAGCGATTGTTAGTTTTGGAAATGTTTCTACCCAACAGCAGACAGAAGCTGAGGAACTTGGGGTTTCTTGCTTTTCATGGGAGGAATTTTCTCAGCAAGTAAGATGATGCAATCCTTGTTTCCCTACACGGGACTGATTTGCGTCGGACATTAAACCCTGATATCCACTTCTTTCTCGCAGGCAAGTTTGGATGGCGAATTACCTCCCAAACACAAGACTAACATCTGCACTATAATGTACACAAGTGGAACAACAGGAGAACCAAAAGGTGTTATTCTCACCAATGAGGCTCTAATGGGAGAAGTTCTCGGTGTGGACCGCCTACTTTTTCTTACCGACAGAGTGGTAAGAACAGATCAAACACAATCTTACATTTTTTACAAAGTTGAAACAGTTGCATGCAAGTGTATTAATGTTAGAACTTCCAACATATTTTTTCTTTTAGGCAGGAGAAGAAGATGTATACTTCTCTTTCCTTCCTCTGGCTCATGTATATGATCAAGTTATAGAGTCCTATTGCATCTACAAAAGCGCCTCGATAGGATTTTGGAGAGGGGTAAGGCGGATAGTTCTTTGTTCTTTTCTTTTGCCTATTTGACACTTGCTGTTGTTTTTTTAAGGAATCTAATCAATCCTTTATTGGACATTTTCATTTAGGATGTAAGATACCTGATGGAGGACCTTCAGGAATTGAAGCCTACCATATTTGCAGCAGTTCCTAGAGTTTATGACCGTATATATACCGGTAAAGTAGATATATGTTGATCGCTATATCGAATTAGATAACCCTATTGTCGGTCTGTGTTGCTTCAAGCAATTGACCTTGAAATTTGTTCTTGAAGGTACAATTAGTAAAATTTCATCCGGAGGTGCACTAAAGAAGAGACTATTTGACTTCGCTTACAACTAGTAAGTCGTTTTCTCGAGTTCTCTCTGTCATTTCTTTTAGTACAGAACTAATTCAGGAATCTGATAACAGCAAGTTGGGAAATCTTCAGAAGGGACTGCCGCAAGAGACTGCAGCACCCTTGATGGACAGACTTATCTTCGAAAAGGTTGGTCATTTTTGACCTTTTATATTCTTTCGAAGTGCCTGTTTCGCATTCTAAGTTGTGTTCTTTCTGGTAGACAAAACAAGCATTGGGAGGCCGAGTTCGTATCATGCTATCTGGCGCCGCACCTTTGCCTAGGCATGTGGAGGAGTTCCTAAGGGTCATCTCCTGCTCCACTTTGTCACAAGGATATGGTATGGTAGAACGATTCTGTCGTTACAGTTATCATTTCTAGCTCCTTGATACGACCAACTTATTCACGAAACTGGTTTTTGAAATACCTGACAGGTTTGACAGAAAGTTGCGGAGGGTGTTTAACATCAATAGGCAATGTGTATCCCATGATGGGGACTGTAGGAGTCCCCATGCCGACAATTGAAGTAAGGCTCGAGTCCGTGCCAGAGATGGAATATGATGCTCTATCCAGCATTCCAAGGGGAGAGATCTGCCTGAGAGGAACTACCCTGTTCTCAGGTTATCATAAGCGAGAAGATCTGACAAAAGAAGTCCTAATTGATGGATGGTTTCACACAGGTAACCTTGGCTGTTCATTTTCTTTCCTGAGCTCGAACACGATGAACTGGTTGGCATGACGTTGAAAAATGTCACAGGTGACGTTGGAGAACTGCAACCAGATGGAGCAATGAAGATTATCGACAGGAAAAAGAACATATTTAAGCTATCACAGGGTGAATATGTCGCGGTGGAGAACCTAGAAAATACCTATTCTCGGTGCCCTCTTGTAACATCAGTATGTCAACTTGTCAATCTGATTAGATATAATTCATGTAATCAATCGGTTGATCAACTTGATCTGCAGACTGGCTCTGCCCTTGGCATTTTGTAAGGGGTCTAATTTTTCTCTCGTGGTGTACAGATTTGGGTGTATGGCAACAGTTTCGAGTCGTTTCTTGTTGCTGTAGTAGTTCCTGATGGGCAAGCACTTGAGGCTTGGGCAGCTAACAACAACTTGGATAGTGATTTTAAGTCATTGTGCAAAGATGCAAAGGCAAGAAAATACATCTTGGATGAGCTCAACAGAATTGGTCAGGAAAATAATGTATGTATTAGCTTTCCCTCATCTCATCTGTCGAATCGCAACTTAACTTTGTCTCTTCAACTAACATTGAGATAATTGCACAGCTCCGAGGATTTGAGCTGTTGAAAGCAATTCATTTGGAACCGCATCCGTTTGACATGGAGCGGGATCTGATAACTCCAACATTCAAGCTAAAGAGACCTCAATTGCTCAAATGCTACAAGGTATCCCTACTTCTGATTGAATTATGAAGAACTAAACAGATTGTAGGAATCATATCTGGCTTATCTTTAGCATAAACTGATAGAGCGGGAAACCAATGCTTACTCATCAAAATTTTGCATGTAGGACTGCGTCGATAAACTGTACAGCGAAGGAAAGGGATCGAAGGCGTGAAAGCAGTTCCCGGAAGCTAGGATGCTTATGTTACAGGCACTTCAGCAGGTTACTTGAATTCCTGTTCGGTGTTGTTTGAGAAGCTCAAGAAAAATATAGCCTTACTTACGCAAATGTATGAGCTGATGTCTGTCTTTCGTACAAAGGTTTACTTACAAACATTTCTATTGTTGTATTCCTGATTTCTGGTGCTATTTCCTCTCACTCATTACTTGAAATCTAGTTGTCAGTTAGGGAGTATATCGAGTCGAAACTCTAAAGAACTCCTTAGAAAAAAATGCACTCATCAGAAAAAACTGGTAACGAGTGCACGAAAAAACCAGTTTCCATATATGCTTATAGGGCGAACAATTCAAATTGACAACGGAATGAAACCTACCATCAGAACAACTGAACACGAGTCATTTTATTAATTGAATAAATTTATTCTTGGGATGGATTCGAAATCCACACCTATAATTCCTCAAACACACAGACAATAAGATACATAGAAATGAAAAAAAAAATCCAGAATTCTTACAGAAATGGATTCAGAATCCATACTTGTAATTCCTCAAACACAAACACTAAGATACATAGAATCCAGAATCTGTTGTGGTTTGTGCCTAAAACAAGTAAGTGATCAATGCCCAGGCAGGGAAGACGAACAGGAGTAGAATGCCAATAGAGTTTGACAAGCCATTGGTTTTAGTGAATGCCTGCTTGAACCCACCCGATGCTCGGATGTGTTCTTGCAGCAAATAGCACGCGATTGCTAGACATATCCCGAGACCTACAAAGGCTAACGAACCGCGGAAGGTGCTTGCAAATAGACTAGGAGCCACCACAATCAACAGAATCAATGCAGCTGGCAACTCTGCCCAATCTACATTGATAAAAGACATTGTAGCTATTAGCAAGCTAAAAAGTACATAGTACCCTCGAAAGAGATAAATCTTATGCCCGGAAAGAGCAGAGAACAGAACCAATCATAGATAGAGATACCTGGGAAATGTTTTGGGAAGAAAAGACGCAGTACAATACAAACAAAAGCAACCCATCTTCCAATATCTCCCCTGCAAAGTAATAACTAGCTTTAATATTAAGCAAAAATATAAACATAAACAAAAACTGACTTGGTTAGGGTTAGAGGTCAGACAATATAATTAAAGAAGACTGAAAACCTCACCTGAACAAGTTGAATATTATTGAAGGAAGACTGAAGAAAATGTACGGTATTAATAGTCCGGTAAGAATGCTTGTCTTCCAGTTTGTTCGATCCAATACCAGTAGATAACTGTACACCAAAAGGAAGTTGCTTTAGCAATTAAACCTCAATTCCAGACAAACCCAGATGAAATTTCTCCAGGAAAATCAGAAACCCAGTTGCAATTTCCTATTGTGGGTGCAAAAATAAGCAGAATCAAACAGAAAAATGAAAACTTTGATAGATTAGAAACATACATGGCAGCACCAGAAGCGACCCATTCAAGGATTGTGGAACCAAATCCTAAGCCACCAAGCTTGATGGCATGGTTGAACAGATTCTTAGCAGCATTAGTCAAGTCATTAAAATCAGAGGCTATCATGTCATTTGTCATTTGCTGCGCCCTCATCGCCAAATAACTCTGCTTTCCCATCTTCTTTCTTCTTTTCTAATTTAAAACCAGAGAGTTGAATTTCAAGAAACAGAACAGAGTGCGCGGCTTAAAAGACGAGAGAATTTATTGTCCCTACGGGAGTAGCTGTGAGTAGGAATAGTGATCAGCTGTGGCTAGATTGGTGGGACTTCTAGCAACAAACTGCTGCCACGTGGAAGTCAGAAGATTACGTCGACCAGGTACTAAAAAAAAAAAAACTTATGTCGACCGTATACATAATAAATTATAAATAATAATTTTGGAGTAGTCGGTAGTCAATATACGAAAGTCCAGATTACTCAATAGTGTCGATAAAAAAATTTATAAACACAAATAAATAGTAATGTTGGGCGTTGCCTTGAATTGAACCACATAATTGATTGCCGAGCTGTCCTCCTTTCGTGTCCACCATCCATCCGCTATTCTTAGTATTTTACTATTTTATTCGTTTTTAGTTTTTGGTTTTTGGTTTTTGGATCCACGTAATTGTTCGAAAAATAAAAAATAAATAAAACTTTGGATAAGAAGGTTCGGGATTGTGCTTACTAGTACAGTAGTATTTTTTTCTTTCAATACATCATCTATATAAATTAAAGCTATTGTATTGGGAGTCAGCAGATCTTTGAAGCGGACAAAGATCAAATCAGTTTCTATAGGCTTGTTTTATACATCAACTTAGCATCCATATACCTTTTATTTTGACATTTTATAAAGCCTGTTGGGCCAATGTGAAGCCACAAAATTTACAAATTTTGGGCCCAAATCCCTCACTTCTTAGCCTCTTCACTTCGGTCCAAAAATAAACATGTACAAGTGCTTCTTATAAAAAGCGTTGGAAAAAATGATTTTTTTTTTTAATCTAGTTATGGGTACTAAGTATTCCGAATTCGAACCAAACATAACTTTAAAAAATGTTAAAATTCTCTCTTGTAAGTTTTAACCAAAACGATCAAGATTTTGGTATCACGTTAAACAATTTATTCAACAGAAATGGTATCGGAATCCATACCTAAAATTTTTCCAAACATACAACAAACACTGATATTACATAGAATGGACAATCTGATGTGGTGCGTGCTTAAAGCAACTCAGTGATCAATGCCCAAGCAGGGAAGACGAACAGGAGTAGTATACCAATAGAATTTGACAAGCCATTAGCTTTAGTGAATGCCTTCTTGAACCCACCTGATGCTCGTACATGTTCTTGCAGCAAATAGCAAGCAATCGCCAGACATATCGCCAGACCTACCCAGCCCAACGAACCGCGAAAGGTGCTTGCAAATAGACCAGGAGCTACCACAATCAGTAGAATCAAAGCAGCCGGCAACTCTGCCCAATCTACATTGATAATTTAGACACATAATTAGCAAGCAAGCCATTTTCCAACCCTATTTGGTGTTCCAAAATGATCGCAACGAGATTAGTCTTCTAATAGGTATACCTGGGAAATGTTTTGGGAAGAAAAGGCGCAGCACAACAGCAAGTAAAGCAAACCATTTTCCAACCTCTCCCCTGCAGAGTAATAAGTAGAGCTTAAACAAAAAGAAAAAGTGATTGGAAGTTAGGGTTAGGGGTCAGACAATGTAATTAAGGAAGATTGACTACTCACCTGACCAGATTGAACAATATTGAAGGAAGACTGAAGAAAATGTATGGAATTAATAGTCCGGTAAGAATGTTTGTCTTCCAGTGTGTTCGATCCAAGATCAGCAGATAACTGGGAAAAGAAAATACCAAATGGAAGTTGCTTAAGCAAATAAAATCTAATTCCAAACAAACCCAAATGAAATTTATCTATTCTTTTTAATTGAATCCAAGAATCAGAAACCAATAACAATTTAATTTCAAAAGAATCAGAAAACCCAGTTACAATTTCCAATTGGGAAGCGGAATCAAACAGAAAAATGAAAACTTTGATAGAAATTAGTAGTAACATACATGGCAGCAGCTGAAGCGACCCATTCAAGGAATGAGGTACCAAATCCTAACCCACCAAGCTTGATCGCATGATTAACCAGACTCATAGCAGCATTTTTCAAATCGTTAAGATCAGAAGCAATCAAATCAGCACTCACTTGCTGCGCCCTCATCGCCAAATAACTCTTCTTTCCCATTTTTCTTTCTTATCAGAACTGTTTTGTTCTTCTTATTTAGACCAGAAAGTTGAATTTTTTAGAACAGAGTGCGGCTTAAGACATGGAAGCGAACCTTACTATGCGTAAAGTAAGCAGGAACTAGGTAGGGAGAAGGAGTGGGAGACTAAACGACAGGAATTGATTGTCGTTTTGGAGTGATGAAGTGTAGTGATTGGTGGATACTTCTAGCAACAAAATGTCGCCACGCGCTGTTCTAAAGATTTGGTCGACCGTTGGGTTGCGTAATTCTTCAAAAGCTGTCCTCCTTACGTGTCCACCGTTCTTTTATTTTTTGTTTACATTATTTCATTTTGGGGGAAAAGACATTTTTGGCCCCTGAACTTTAATTTTTTAATTAATGTGGCCCCTGAACTCTTAAATTGTTTAATTACAACCCTACGAATCGAACATTTTGACAAAATTGGCCCTTACCGTCACAGAAATCTGACGTGGCGACGTTATCTTCCACGTCAGACACGTCTCACGTGCCACGTCGGCTAGCCACGTCAGATTCCTGCCAACTCACGCGTCCACGTCATTGCTTTATCAGGGCCCACATTAATCATTTAATTAAAATTCAGGGGCCACATTAATCATTTAATTAAAGTTCAGGGGCCATTTATGTCTTTTTACCGAATAGATGTGGAGGTGTGAGATGGCAAGTTGCTGAAGGCCTAGCACTACGTTTAAGCTCTTAAATTGAAAATTTCCTAAAAATTACTACTATATAAATGATAAAACCCAAATATTGTATATGTATCTTCTTAATTGGATAAAAAAAAAACTTTGACTTCAGCTGCTCCTATACCTTGCCAAATATTTAGAGTTAAAGTAAATAAAAAATTTACAGTTTTTAAAATACATTACTTTGGCCTCTACTAATCTTTCAAATGTTAACCTTACAGTTTTCTAAAAAAAACATTACAATTTTAAATTTTTTAATAATTAAACAGTAAATACAAATAACAATTTTTTAATATTATGGATTGAACACTAATTTTTTAAATTTAATTCGGATATGGATATGTGAATTTATTACCCGAATTAAATATTATGGATGTGAATATTTATGCGTATTTATTATATATATATAGTGTTCATCGTGAGGCGAAGAAGTAATCATGTGTTTTTTCATGGGGTTGGTTGGTGGTCAAACTTTTGACACTCATCAAATGGTTACCAATTCAATAATCTCATTTTAAAAGCCTCTATTTTGTGTTCTCCATCTCTAATTTGTTAAAATTAAACTCTAAATGTCGTTAACAATAATAAGAAGGTAGTTTAGTGATATATATATATGTAATTTTTCTTGTGTGCTAAATTTAATTCCCAGGCGATCAGCAAGACCTGTCAAATCATAGTCCATGTATTCGAAAACCATATAAAAGCCAAAAATGTCTTTTTCCCATTGAAAAATTGTTATTTGTATTTACAGTTTAATTATTAAAAAATTTAAAATTGTAATATTTTTTTTAGAAAACTGTAAGGTTAACATTTGAAAGATTAGTAGAGGCCAAAGTAATGTATTTTAAAAACTGTAAATTTTTTATTTACCTTAACTCTAAATATTTGGCAAGGTATAGGAGCAGCTGAAGTCAAAGTTTTTTTTTTTATCCAATTAAGAAGATACATATACAATATTTGGGTTTTATCATTTATATAGTAGTAATTTTTAGGAAATTTTCAATTTAAGAGCTTAAACGTAGTGCTGGGCCGTCAGCAACTTGCCATCTCACAACTCCACATCTATTCGGTAAAAAGACATAAATGGCCCCTGAACTTTAATTAAATGATTAATGTGGCCTCTGAATTTTAATTAAATGATTAATGTGGCCCCTGATAAAGCAATGACGTGGGCGCGTGAGTTGGCAGGAATTTGACATGGCTAGCCGACGTGGCACGTGAGACGTGTCTGACGTGGAAGATAACGTCGCCACGTCAGGTTTCTGTGACGGTAGGGGCCAATTTTGTCAAAACGTTCGATTCGCAGGGTTGTAATTAAACAATTTAAGAGTTCAGGGGCCACATTAATTAAAAAATTAAAGTTCAGGGGCCAAAAACGTCTTTTCCCCTTTCATTTTGTGGATCTTAACGGCAATTATAGCCTAATAAAAAAAAACTCTACGCATCCCAACATTAACATTAATTGCCGGTAATTGTAAATGACTCGTCACCCGAGCCTCAAATATAAAAAATTAAAATTAAAATAATAAATCTTTAAAGATTACTATAGAGAATTTAAAATCCGTTAGCGTTCTATAATATTTAGCGGGAGCAACGGTGTTTAGTTCTTTATTTGGGTTGAAGTTTTGGTCCAAGAGAACGTCCGGCGAAGAGCAACAGCGGCTGGAGCAAATGGGTGAGGTTGCTGCAGAGTTTCTGAGCTGGGCTTTCCTTCAGTCTATTTCCATCCTGGGCTTAGTAATGTCTCTTTTTTAAGGCTGTTTGACTTCAACCTGCTCATAATCTTGGGCCTAAACTATTTGTTTGTTATCCTTAAATGGTTAAGAAAATCACTGCGTTACAATCATTAGAAAATAGAAAATCATGTTAAGAAAATCATCACTTTTTGGGGACCAATTAAATTCAGACGAGATTAATCTCAGTTAGACGAACATAAAGTTACACACACCACATGTATTAAAAATTTGGGGAAATTTTTTTTTTTAAAAAAAAGAAAATTATATGAGAGGACCCACGTAATTGTTCGAAATAGAAAGGGAAAAACTTTGGATAAGATGATAAGAAAGTTTGATTACTAATATTCTGCTGCTCTTAGCATATCTATGAAGGGACCAGAGATCCAAAATCATGAACTTTCTGACGACATTATAGTAGATATATTAGCTATTCGATGCCGACATATATGTCAGATCCAAAATAGTCTATTGAGTAATTCTGGATGGGCTTCTTTGGGCCGCAATCGAATTCCATAAGGCCCGTGTCCGTTTACCAATCAAGACATCATGTTACGTTTCCCAGATTCTCCGGAAATTCGAGTTTGAAATGTATTCAAATATTTCTTGATTAAAAATAAACCCACAAAGTTCAGATACCAAAGCACTAGATGTATGTGTGAGCGGAATACAATTTAAAATCAACAAATAAAAAAAAGACCGATGAGTTTGTACCTTATGGGATAGTATTTTTCGCTAAAAGTCAAATTTTGAATTTCAAATTTAAAATAAAAGAAAAACTATCATGCTTCTAGGAATAATGACAAAAATAGTACATTTATTCGTTTTAGTGTATTGATTTGACCCCTCAATTTATTTTAGGTCACATTTAACACTCGTACTCGAATGATCGTTTATATTTAAATCCTCACAGTAACGTCGTCTACCACATTCTATCAAGTATCCGACGTGGCATGACACGTAGTCACGTATTTTTGCTGACATGCCACGTAAGTGGAGATAAATGGCACCTGCTCAGCTCATCTTTCTTCCTCTCGATCTGCTGCAATTTCTCGGAAAAAAATTGGAATTGAATTTCTGGAAAAAACTTGGACTTGGTAGCATATGGATTTAAAATAAGTCCATCGAATTCGCCTCGACGAGACAATAAAAGAACCCAGAAAAATATGAATTGAGATTGGAGAGATAAGATTGGACTTGTGGCTGGGTTTGTCAAAAACAGAGAAGAGAGAATTGAGAAGTGGTAAACAAGGATAGGATAGAATAAATTGATAAAGATTTGAATGTTGGTTATGCTGCTCAAGCTTGAGATGGATTGATTTTGGCAGTAAAGAGGAGATTTTGTGTCCTCCACTCTCTATCTTTATCCGGTCATCGTCCACCTCCGATCACCAGCAGCACAGCCGCAATAGATCTTCATCCACCACCGTCCCAACATGCCAGATCTGACCACCGCCACCTCCTTTGTCCAACAATCCTTACCATAGGTCACCATCTCCGGCCGATTCAGGCCATGTATGCTAATCTCGTGCCGCCACGCGATGGGGAAGTGGCGGGATTGGCTTTGCCTGTTTACATAATGAGTTCTGTGATGGTAATTGTGATGTGGGCTTTGGTGGCTGCAATTCCTTGTCAGGAGAGGACTGGATTGTCATCGCATTTTCAGATCCCAAGGCATTTGAGCTGGGCACATAGCATGATTGGGTTGCAGGAAAAGATTGGGGATGAGTGCAAGAGGAAGGAGAAGAAAGGATCTGCTGGGTTGCTGGAGGAGATACAGAGGATGGAGAAATTGGTGCATAGCTTGATTGAATTTGCTAATGGGTTCCAGTTTCCGGTGGAGAAGAAGAAGGAGGATGAGGTGGCGGCTCAGGTGGCGGAGCTGGCAGAAACGTACACGGGTCATGCAACGTCGGATGCTTAACGAAATATAGTAGACAGTGTTACTGTGAGGATTCAAATATAAACGATCATTTGAGTGCGAGTGTCAAATATGATCAAAAATCAAATTAAAAATCAAATTAAAAATCAAATCAATACAGGTGTCATTTTTATCATTATCCTTTTCGAAGCTTGTAATCTGCGACTGCATCATTAGTTCGGTAAAATTATTTATTTAGTTTTTCTCATTTTTCACATGGTGGGCTGGCTTAGAGTACTATTTGCATTATTGTTTTAGATGTAGGCCATAATTAGCGAAAGGGAAAAAAAATTCAGTGTACTATTTTTATATGATACTTCTTCCGTTTTTTTTTTAATGTGGGCCCACGAATTATGAATTTTAAAAATAAGTGAGTTTGTGTTAGTTTTTAATATTATAGAAATGAAAAGGTTATTTTTTATTAGGATTTTAATATTAAAAAAATGAAAAAAGTTGCTTTTGTCAGAACTCATGCATCAGTTTTTATATTAAACAATTGAAAAAACTGCTTTTGTCAGGGACTCATGCGCCAAAAATAATATTAAAAAAATAAAAAATGGCATGAACAATGAAGGCGTCAGTTAATTCCAGATACCCATTTTTGGGCTAAAATGTCAGTTAAATTATAACGGAGGGAGTATGAAGCTGTCTTGTGTTTGTACTATTTTTGCATTGTTAAATATGAACGATTATTCGAGTACGAGTGTCAAATGTGACTAAAAATAAAATAAGAAGCCAAATCAATACGCTAAAGTGAGTGCATGTGTCATTTTTATCATTATCCCCGTGATTCTATTAAGAGAGACAGTGATTGTACAACACCATCGCAACTTGTAGTCTGCGACTACATCATTAGTTTGGTTGATAATACATAGAAAGAGGACAAGGATAGGAACGTCATTATACGACCCTTTGACATAATCTCCACTAGCTCAGGTCACGTGGACAAGATGCGAGTCTTATCGTTACCTCCCCTGGGAGAAGGTTAACGGGTAGCCAATATGGATGGAGGCCCACATCCGTCAGGATCAAGCCCAATAGCCAAAAGGCGTATACTGGAGCCGACCTATATCCTCAACCGGGCGGCCTGCGGAATCAGGGGTAATCATCACCTCCTAGACCTCATTTAATCCGGAGGTGATGGTATTTAATGCGGATCTCAGAGCCCCAAGCGGCGGACGCAAGAAAGTCTTTAACAGAAGGAATAACATTCAATGCAGAAGAGATAACTTTTAATGCGGAGGTGACTGCACTCAATGCCACCGTCATGAGCTACACCTATTCTGTTATATCATCCAAGCTCCCCCTGCAAACCCGGTAACTATTTCGGAATCTCTCCCTCTACTTATATCATTCACGATTCTAATTTGATCGTTGGAATTTCTACATCGGAGACCCCCTCCGACCCTTTGCAGGTAATACGCGAGAAAGTTTATCCACCACATCAGCACGACTATTAACAGAATAACCCTCCCCTACTTAGGAATATCATTGGTGAAATTGTTTATTTAGCTTTTCTCATTTTTCACGGGGTGGGGCGGCTTAGAGTACTATTTGCATTGTTGTTTTAGAT
Organism: Viola odorata; assembly: GCA_963691705.1. Lineage (NCBI taxonomy): Eukaryota > Viridiplantae > Streptophyta > Magnoliopsida > Malpighiales > Violaceae > Viola > Viola odorata. Next base: position 1,364,932 of record OY829537.1, read on the forward strand.
GTAGGCCATAATTTTTTAATGCGAAAGGGAAAAAAATATCAGTGTACTATTTTTGTATGATATGAAGCTGGCTTGTGTTTGGATGTGTTTCGATTTAAATCATGCATTTCATTTATTTATTTATTTTATATTTTCACTCTCATAAATGATAAAACCCAAAGGATTCTTTTATTTATTTAAAACTCTCTGCATTTTTTGTTTTCCCGCTTGAACCAAGTTTAGCAACTTTTATATAAGACCAAATAATGTTGCATGTTGGTTTATACCGATTTCAAAAAAAAAAAAATACAAAGATGGAATTTTGAAAATGTAATTATGCCTAACATAGCATTAGGGGCTACATCAATGGGGTTCTTTTTTCCTTAATTAGTTGGATTAAAATAAGTTTAGGTTAGGGATTCCACTAGTGCATCAAATTATAAATATAATTAGAATTAGTAGTATCGTGAAGGGTTCTTTTATTTATTATCACAAATCACAATCATAACTTCACCACCAGCATTTGATATTCTTACAATATTTTACTCTTTTTTTTTCATTTTCATTTTAATTGTCAATCCTATCATTACATTAGATTTCCCACTAGAATCGAAATAAATACTCCCTTCGGTTTCCAAAAAATGTCATTTGGAAACCGGACACAAGAATTAAAGAGAGTCTGACTTTGCACTATTTAGTATTGTTTATACTAATTTTACTCCTTACTCATCACCGCTCATCATCTCTGGTCCAGATTCATTCATCCTCGTTATCCTGTTTGCTAGATCTGGTTCACTATGTTTGGATGTTGCATTTTGCTCAACTCAGATTTTTTGTTTCATGAATGTCTTCACCAGACCCACACCACATCGCACCAGCAAACTGAACCACAATGTAAGCTACAGTTCTGATGAGCGAAAAATAAAAAAATCCAAATTAAAACCAAAACCCATAAACAAAAGAGTGTAAGACTAAGAATCCATGTGAGAAATTTTGTTAATTTACCAGAGATTGCGATGGTGCAGTAAACGAGGATGAAGATCATGCCACCAAATGACCAAGCGATACCCAAAACGCCAACACTGTCACATGGATCTTTGTTCTTGGCATGGCCGATGACAGTGGCGATGGTGACGTAGAGGAAGAGAAGGGTGGCGATGAACTCGACAATGACGACTCTGTAGAAAGACCATAGCTTGCAAAAAAATGGAGGAAATTGGGAGATGAGGACAAAATTGGAAAGTAGACAAAGTAATTGCATTGGAAAAAGTAAACGACATTTATTTTGGACTGCGCGATATTCTTTCGTGATGGGAGGGAGTATTTTTATCCTTGTTATCAGAACCGGACCGGACCTGTCGGTTCAACCGGATGTTTTCACCTTTTCGGTCCGATTCAGCTATCGGACCGGATTTGCCTCTGACTCGGGTCGGACCGGTCGACCCGGTGAGTTTTTTGCGAATCGGCGAACCGGTTGGTTTGATGACGTCAAAACGACGTCGTTTTGACACGGCCCATGGACCCAAAACGACGTCGTTTTGACTAGGCCCATATCAGGGCCAAATCAAAACGGCGCCGTTTTGTTCCATATGGAACAAAACGACGGCGTTTTGAAAAGTCCCAAAACGTCGTTTTTGGACTTTTTCAATTTTAATAATATTTTTTGATATATTATAAAATGCTGCAGTAAAAATCAGCCGGTTTAATCTGGTTTAATCCGATTTTATCGTCTAAAATTTACCGGTTTAATGTGTAAACGGTTCTGGACGGACCAGCATCTATAATCCGGTCGAACCCGGTTCAACCCGATTGAACCACCAAATTTTCGAAAACGATTCGTTGTCCAGTCCGATTCTGATAACACTGATTTTTATAGCCCATAAGCGTAAAAAAAAGAAAATTTGAAGCGAAAAAAGAGAAGTAAGAAGGGCAGAAATGGTCCATAAAATTTACCCGTGCAGCTTAGTGATTGTCCGTTAGTTGCGTGTATCAAAGAGACTCGAATTTTAATGTTACATTCGATTATAAATATTAAAAAAATGGTGCAATTCAAAAGGAATACACATATTTAATTATTTATTTAACACACATATTATATTTTATTTATTTATTTTACACTTTAAACATAAATGAACTAGGGCATCAACAAAACAAATAGAAAAATTCAAAAGATTAAAAGAAAAGAAAAATTCTCTCTTAGGATATTTCTGGATAAAAGACTAGTTCGAGCATGGTCGGGGTTATACCGTTATGGGATGCACCATCATACCCTTCAATGGCATTTTCTTCAATACGTCGCAAGTTAACCACCGGTAGTCTTGGTCAACGAGGTGAATGTGACTGATGATCCTAAAGGCAATATCCCAATATCCACAGTAAACGTATCATACTTTAGGAAGAAGTCAACGAGCAACACTCTACCAAGGAGAACCACCAGATCTTTCCCCGGACATTGCTTATTGTCCACCGTTGGATTCACCGTCTCTCGCTCATTTGACCAGTAAACATATTTCAACAGGTTCGGATTCTCCACAAACCGATCCCCGACAAACTCCTCGGGATTCTCAAAAACCTTGGGATCTTTCGTAGCGAACGGCATATATCCAAAGATCATCTCACCTTTCTTGATCTCAAACGCCGCATCATGGCTGTGAACCACGAGATCTTCCTTCGCCTTAGCGTACTGGAACGGAACCGGCGGTTCAATCCTCAACGCCTCGTAAACCACTGACTTGGTCAAAGCCATTTCTTCCAAACTTTTGAATGTGATCTCACCTTTCGTTGTTGCAACGGACCTGATTTCATCACGCAGACGACGGTGCAGCTTCTCCCCTGCTAACGCAACCCACTTGATCAAAGCCGGAAAAAAAGCTTTCATCCCACCGTAAGCGTTGAATCCGGCGAGAAAAACCAAATTATGACAGGCTTCTTCTCTACCAAGGCCCAAGTTCTCAGCTTTATCCAAAATGGTCCCGGAATTGTCAAAAAAGGCCTGGTAGAGCTTGTTGTAGTCAGATTTTACAGGGAAAAACGGGAATGGGAAAGTATGGAGCAACAAGTCTTCAAAATATTTTAAAAACTTTGGTGGATTCAATGACCCAAGTGGGGAAAGTTGAAATTTCAGCCATTTATCAACCAATTTCCCTCCTTTCGGTCCCAATTCCGTTGTAGTTGGGTCTTTGTCGTCGCAAAAGAGGCGAAACACGAAGTCGAACGCCATGTCGTCGCTTAAATCGTTGTAGTTTGCCTTCTTTTTTGACGAACTCATCTGGTTTTCGATGTTGAGGAAAAGATTTTTCAGGGATTTGCGGAAGAGTGGGATGAAATCGGAGTGTTTGGATGCGAGGGTAGAGAGGAACAGCGATTTGAGTGTGGCATGATTGGGCTCAGATGGGTCGAGATAAGCACACATGCGATGGCCACCAGTAAAGGCCCAAGAAGGGTGGTAAGTACCTTCGAGGACATTTTTTTTCTCGACCTTGGACAGGTCGAAGAGGATTTGGAACGAGGTTGAGTCAAGAACGGCGACGACTTTTGGGTTGTCGGAAATGAAAGGGCCAGGTGGCATGTTTGTCCGGAAAACTGTGGAGCTGTATTTCTGGATTTTGGTGGCGAAGAACTCATCTTTGCCTTGGTTGTAGAAGTAGTCGAGACGATCTTTTATGGGTCCGAAGAAAAAGTTACCATAATCGCCGGGGATTTGTTTTAGAGGGAGTTTTTGATCGGGTGAAGACGAAGAATGAGACATTTTTTCTGTTCTGAGAAAGGAGTTTAGGAAGTTTATTAGTGAGACAACTTGATAGTGGCGGAAACAACTGATTTGGATTCGTATATATATAGAGAGGAGGGAAAAAACTTCAGTAGAACGGATGCACTATACATCTCCCATTGATAAGATGCCGCATATACAGAATAGTTTATTTTTGTACATGTGACATTATCTCAATAGAAGATGCACCGGTGCATTCGCTCTACTGAAATTTTACTCTAGAGAGAAGAGGTAATGTATAGTAATCATTAAAGTTGGTATCAAAATATTAACGATGAAGTGAGTGATTTGAACTAAATAAATATTAATTTATTTTTTATATATTTAAAATTTATTTATTGTGAGCACTGAGCATGGTAAGTTGGTGGGGAAGGTAGACGGAAATAATTGAGGAGACAAAATTAAATAAATAAAAATTTAACACCATATATGTGAATTTTTTTTAAATTAATTAATTGAACAAGGACCAAAATGGAAATTGTGAAAATATTGATGATGTGAGGGCCACAGACATGTGAACATGCAGACGCTCCTGTTTTGCTTGGGAGCAATATTATATTCCTCTGGATACTTTTAATTGTCTTTCTAAAATAATAATTTTCAGTAAAGTAAACATTAAAAGATCAAATCAAGTGTACAATAATTTTCAATAGAAAAATGACGATTATTTGTGAACGGGAGGAGTACCTTATTGCATTAGTAGTACTTCCTATTATTAAACAGTAAGCAAACTTGATGCCTCAGTGGCACCAATATTTATACAGTACACACTATACCGATTAGGAGTATAAACCTAGGTTTAAATATAAAAATATTATAAATCTAATCAGTAATGAGATAAATTTCAAAAATATTCGAATAACTATTTTATTAGTTTGGATGCACGCATAGTTGAAACATAATTTTTGGAAAAATTATAATGTACTCTCGGTGTGTGTATATATATATATGTCGTATCATTTTTGCATTTTATTCTCGTTCGAGCTTATAACTGTCACAACATAATTTTTCTCTACTTTTAATATTCGAACTTAAGACCTTAATTAGGGTTAATAATTTTTTTACTATTTAACCTGGTTAAACAATATTGATATTTGAACAGTTTTGTTGTTGTTGTTGTTGAATAAATTGTTTATTGGATAAGTCAACAGAAGAATGTTAGTATATGTTTAATTGTTTGATAGATTAAATTGTTGATAGTAAAATTTACCATTCTAAATAGGGGTGTTAATTCGGGTCTAGATGTCCGAGTCTGGGATCCCTATTTGTAGATCCGACCTCGAACGGGTCGAAACTAGACCTAACCCGGGTTTTATAAGGGATCAAAATCATGGTTCCGGTCCCGACCCGCTAGTAGTTCTAAGTCCGAGACTAGACCCGGATCTATTTCTTCTTTCTTTTCTTTCTATTTTCTTTCCTTCTTCCTATTTTTTCTTTCTTTCCTTCTTTCTATTTCAGCAACTGATTACATTGCATTTCATCATGTTTTATTGTCCATTTACTTGTTGTTTTGGGCAGTAAATCTACTGATGTATCTTTATATTTCCCATATCTTATCAGGTCTGGTCTGGAGGCGAATTGTGAGAAATCTGATCTAAGGAGAGCTGGAGCTGTTTACCTGAGTCTAGGCCGGGATCTTGGCCTAGACGTTTTCTCATCCGAAGCAGCGCGCTCTTGACCATCGTCTTGGCCAAGACTCCGGCCAAGACTGATCCGCGAGAGAGGAATCATGAGCAGCGGCGTTGGGCCTTGCGAGCTGGCAAATCACAGCTGTCCAGTGACAAAGATGAGGATCAAGAAGATATTTATTTAAGAATCCTATCAAGGATCTCCTTCCATCTTTGTATATTTTAAATTCCTATTTTTATTCAAAACAAATCAGGATAATTATTTAGGAGATTATTTAGGAGATTATTTAGGAGATTGAGTTGGAGAAGGACAGAGGAGTTTTAGCTTACTTATAGCTGAACTTGTCCTCCCCTTCTGGACGCTCAGAAGCTCTCTCTCTTCCGCCACTTTTATACTATTTGCTCCGGATTTAATTCTTTGAATCTCGGATTTAATTTATTTATGCAATCAAGTATTCTTATTTTCTATCCATGAGTATGAGTAGCTAAACACCCATTCTTGGTAAGGGTTGATGAGCTTCGTTCTTATGTATTCGTGAGATCAAATCGTCCTTAATAATCTCTTTATTCGTATTCACTTATTTCTTGATCTTAATCAAATCGCTTACTCACTAGAGGCAAGAGTTGGCCATTCTTGTTCCCTAGTAGAGAAGAGTTGCAACCAGCCTAGAAGGAAAGGGAGCACCCGTCAGCTAGGCAAAATAGGTGACTAGTCTCGCGCCAGACTAGAAGAAATAAGTGATCTAGGTCAAGACCAGATTGACAACCTAGGGTTTCCGTGGGGAAACACCTTGACCTAGGTACTGTCTTCCTCTATACCATTGAAGAGGTGAGCAGTCATTCAAGACAGCAGTCAAACAGATAAACCCTTTAACCAGCAAGGTGTCCCTTGGCTAGGATTATCAGGAAAGGGAGCACCCGCCAGATAATTTGAAGAGGAGGGAAGATAGGAGTGACCAGGAGCACCTCCACTCTATAGCAGTACTAGGGCTGTTCATCGGAATTTCGGAATTTTTTCGAATTCCGAAGTTTGAAGTTCGGTTTTCCGAACTTTTAAAAATAAATTCCGAACTTTTCCGAACTTTTTGTATTCCGAAATTATTTCGGAACGGAATTTCGGAAAACCATATTTCCGAAGTTTCACAAAATCAATTAAAAAAAAATCTGTACAAAGTGTTTTCATGAATCCGGCAATCCAAAGTTGCACAAAATCAATAAAACATCATTCTTCTTGCCTGTACTTTGTTCAATTGAAAAAACAGTAGCAAAAAAGTTGGGTTCTGCTCTAACTTGCTCTTGGGAGGGAGCAACAACAATGTCAACCATATGAGTCGCAGTCTCCATTTTCATAAAACTGAAACAATGTTGCTGGAATGATTAAAATTTCATAATAGGCACAACACAATTCTGGACTAATGGACTAAAATCCCCAAATAACACAGTTTTCAAAATTAGGGATTGAAAAATTAGGGATTAAAATTCAAACCTGGACCGACGAGCGAGAGGAAGCGACGGAGCGAGAGGAAGCAACCGACGAGCGAGAGGAAGGACGGAGCGAGCCCAACGTCGTCGTCGTCGGAGCGTCGAGCACCTTGAGAAGAAGAGAGAGTGCCGAGCTGCGAGCACGGAGAGAGGAGAGAGACTAGAGGTCGTCGGAGCGAGCGAGCAAGAATGTCGTCAGAGTGAGCGACAACGTCGGGCGGGGCGATTCATGCGTGAGCAGCGTGAGTGAAGGTCGAGGGTAGAGTGAGAGAATTATTGGATTATTAATATTGCCTATTGGATTTGGTTTGGAATTTGGATAGAAGAATAGAAAATAAAAAGCTTATATATATGTTGGCAACTTCGGAATTACGGAAAACCGAAGTTGTAAAAAAAAATTCCGAACATTTCCGTAATAAATTACGGAACGGAAATTCCGAAACCGAATTCCGAAATTCCGAACTTTTCTTTCCGAACAGGTAAAACTTCGGTTTCGGAATTTCGGTTGCGAAATTCCGATGAACAGCTCTAAGCAGTACTATGAATACAGAGAAGAATATCTTTGAATTAGTGATCGGATCATAAGAACAGAAGCTCTCATATGTCCTTACCGGGAATTCTTTCTTTTCTGATATTTCACTGTCTTGACCCCTGTCTTGGCCTAGACTCTGCCCAAGACTGTTTTGAATTATTTTACCTCTTTTGTTTTCTTTCTTTATTTTCAGATTATACCAATCAAACTCAGTGACGAGGAAGTCAACCTAGAACTACAAACCCCCCGAAGTCTCTGTGGACCGACCCTCTTACCACCATCTACAAGTTCCTTGTGGACAGGTGTTAAGTTGTACTTCTACCCCGTTTTATATTCATTTATACAACTTAAATTTGACGTGTTCGACGCGCGATCAAATTAACCCATTTTATCTTTTCTTTCTTTCTATTTCTTTCCTCAAATCCTTTTTCTTTCTTTTCTTCTTTCTATTTTCTTGGTTGGTGACGGAGAAGAGATCGGGTGTGGTGATTTGTTGGGCTGACGGGTTGTGCGGCGAATCGATGGATTTGATGGTGGTTGTGTGGCGGAGGTCGGGTGAGGAGTGTTGGCGGTATTGTGACGGAGAAGAGATCGGCGGTTGGCAGTTAGGAGGTGGTGATGGTGATGGGCAGTGGTCGGTGTCGGCGTGCGATGGTTGAGGGGATATGGCCGACTGTGAGGATGTTTGTAGGTGTGTGACGATGTGCGAGATGGTGACGATAGTGGTGGAGGATGGTTGCCGATAATGGTGGTGGTGTGACCGTGGTTCGAGTTTGGCAGAGGGAGAGATGATTTTAGTCGGGACAGACCCGACCGGGTCTGGATCTCACTAGGTCGAGACCCGATACCAATCGGATCGGAACAAACCCGACCTAATTATAAAAATGGGATCAAAATCTTGGTCCCGGCCTCGACAAAAGACCTAGGTCTGGGTCCGAGTCTTCGGGTTTCGGAACTAATTGACAGCCCTAATTCTAAATAGTTGAACTTGAACGAGGTTGCATTTCTTTGTTATTTTTTTACTTTTCTCTTGCGACTTGACGGCCATACAACTTCCTAATCAAAGTTGTTATACAGTTCCAAAAAATTTAACGTATATTGCCCAGTTTTTTAACGAAGATTCCCCGACGAGGTACGCGATGGTATAGTATAATTTGACTTTAAACAATGACATCTGTTTTTTCTTATTAAAAAGATTGATTATATTACATTAATCATCGATACAATAGCAATAATAGAGATCGAATTCATAATTTACGTCATAAAAACAACATATACTAACCAGTTGAACTACAATCTTAGGTGAAATAACATTTGTTTAAAATAATGAGGAATGCGAGAGGCGATTTTTTTATAGGCAAAGGTTATTCCTTACATCGGTATATAGTTATCCTAAAACATATATTTTCTTTTTTATTAGCTGTTGAATATTACAGCTTTTAATGTAAAAAAACACTTTTTTGATAGTTTTTAATTTAAAATACACTATATAATTGGTAGAAATGTAAATCAATTTCACTATTAATTATTAATTTGGTTCTTATTCAATTACTTTTTTACGATAATTATATCCGAACAGAGGAAGTAAATATTGCTCGTTTTACATTGCTAATTAATAAAAAAACATTTAAATTCTTTACTCAATTTTAAAATGTTTAAAGTTTAAAATGTAGTCTTATACAATTATACTCCATAGAATGGAGGAAGTAGTTGTTAACCAGCTAGTATTATTTATAGAGTAATGTTAAAAATATTAATTTAACAATTGTACAAATTTTTATACTAAAGTACATGTGACATCTTCACGTTCACTTGATAATTATTTATTTAAATAAAAATAATAATATAACCTAATTATGAAATGATAAACTTCAATTATATATTGACACATCAGTTAGTATAATTTTATTAGTAAAATAGTTAATATTTCAAGTATTATTCCTATTTATGAATAAAGTTTAGGTTATGAGGTTTTATATATACTTTAAATAAAACCTTTAAAGTTTGCTTCTTCTTTTTTTATTAGCGAAGGTGAGACTTTCCTGATACTTTGTTATTAGCTGACAAAAAAACGTGTTGCTTATGGGAAGGAAGACAAAAAAACGTTCTGCTTATGGGAAGGAAAAGGAATGTGCTCTTGCGTTTTAGTTGTAACTTCTAATCATAAGTGTAATTCTTCTGACCAAGAAGATTAACGAAGAAGGTGAGAAACATGTGCTTATGAAAGGAAAAAAAAGGTGAGAAACATGTTTCTCTTTGGAAAGTAAATGTTCGAGAAAAGGTATCGACTTATATAGAAAAATAAAATATATTAATTAATGCTCCAATACAGTGGAACATTCAGTTTTTTATTTTTTTTATTATATTATTAATTAATTATTATTATACCGGAGATTAAATTAATAAGCTATGTTATAACGGCTGCAGTTAAACTACTATAAGTTTATAATGCAGTGTGACATCTAATTTAATCGATTCGGTAAATAATTAGCATAATCCCTCCCAACAACCTTATGAATAAAAACAAAAAAATAAATAATTGAGGAATTGAGGGGGACAAAAAGGCACTGAAGTCTTAGCTGGTGGAGATAATTGAGAATCTGTGATGACATTTTTATTATTTTATAGATTAGGTGCATCCACAATCACGTCGCTTCACTTTTCTGATTAATTACTGTTACTAGTAGTTTTTAACTAATTAATTTGAACTAAATAACTATAATATCTTTCATTTAGCCGGCCAAGCTTCCAAATGCGTGTGACAAGGAAAATATAAAGTGGTTTAAAAAAATGCAAATCGTGACTTAAGCCGGCACATATATAAATAAACATGTTAGTGTGAGGTGGCAGTGTAATGTGTTAGGTGGCTGAGTTTATTTATGCAAAAAAGCTACTTAATAAGAAGAAAACAAATTATTTATCAATGTATGTAGGTTTTGTGAATATTGGGTTTGACTTGCTCATTTTTAACGAGGAGTATTTAGATTTTATCTTACAGTAATTACAGTAGCTCATATGACTAACCATATTGAATTACGAGGTGAGAGTTTTTCTAGTAAAGGTCCGATACGATCATACACATAAATTGCCTACTTAAATCTCTTTTTTGGTGTAAATTTTAAACGGGACTCGGCTTGATTTTTCACTTTTTCCTTAATCAAGATCTCAATTTCTAACGTTAAGAAAGAAAAAAATTATATTAAGATAGTCACCCTTTTTTAAAGGTTGGATAATAGTCGAAATTAATCTTAATTGAGGCCACTCCACAGTTTTCCTGAAGAAAAGGGAATTTCCAAGGAAGTCGAAAAGGAGGCGTCTCTTCTTACATCTTGGGTCCGTCAAAGACAAAAGCCATATCATCGTCCAACTGATTGCTGTTCCAAACCCAACAATCGTAATGAAAGAAACGCACGAGGCAATGATTCTCCGCATCGACATTTCTCAGCCGAATAAAGATCAGCCCTCGACAGAATAGCAGTCCTCTGAAGATTGCGGGAAATTCATAGAAATGTTTCATGTTTGCATCAATCCACGAGTCATGCTTTTAAAAGGAAAAAACTTTGTATACCTACGCAGTTCTCAGGTTATAAAAGTATGTCATGCTCATCCCAACCGTGAGATGTTACTAAGGAATTAATCCAATTTTTTTCACAGCAATAAAAATCTACCTAATTCAGTTGCTATAATTATCCACCTGTTTTTAACGCATTAATCATCTCAACGCTGGAGATCGATTGACTTACTGTTTTCAGTTACAACATGAGATGTAAAAACACGAGCTCTAAGATACTTGTAGTAACCATACCACATTGTTTGGTCAATCGGCTTAAAAGAGTGACATTTCCGGGGGTGGTCCATACACAGTCTTCCATGAAAATGGGATAATCCATTTTCCACCATCGTTACCTGAAAAAAAAAAAGCATTCGCAGTAATCAGTATAATTGAGCCCATGGTCTGATGGCCATACCAAAATGCAAGTTAAACTGTTTCGATTGGGTCGGATAGGGGAAAGGGTAGACTAGTGAGATTTTTTTTCAAATCTGGCATTCTGCTATATAACAGTCTCTAGTTTACCCCCCCCCATTCATGTATCTCACACAGATACTTAAAGAAAACTGAGTGCATACCCTGCTAATGCTGCATTACATATAATATAGCGACTGGAAACACCAGAGAAAATTGTTGTGTTCCATAGCTGGAAATAACCTCTAACCAACATTAGATCATCACAGACTCACAGAATCAAAATAAAATAAAAAAATCCACTCATTAAGATCTTGTCTAAGCAAAGCCATATAAAACATCACCAAAATGGCATGTGCATTCCAAACTGCAAATCTGAACTATGCCTAGAACCAGAATCTCACCTTGGAACTTGTCAGGAGTCAGGCCCAAAAGTTTGCATGTTGCCTCAGCCAAATGAAAAGCATCAAGTGTGTTGTCCCCCTCAGAGCAGTAACATAATATGCAGGTAACTTTCAACCCCCTTGCCTGATTCAAAAACCAGTTACAAATCAAGCGCAGTTTAATCTATGCGCGTCGAACAACACAATCACAAAAGCATAGCTACTATAGAGGTTATTGTGCATCATTATAAGGTAACTAAAGCTTTCCATTAGCAAGACATAAGTACACAGACAGATTCTATACAAAGGCATTATGTCTTGCATCCAATATTCAGATGGTGAACATCTTTCTGAAGAATGAGGTACAAGGAAAAATAACACACTCCTAATACATAATTTCACGTAGTGATCGAAGCCTAATATCTAACAGCAACCACAATGAAGAGCAGCTACATTGCCAAAAACACGCTCATCTAGAGTTCAGCTAGGAAGTTAAAATACCTAAACCTTGGAGACTGAGAGAGATAATATAACGCACAAAGAGATTGTGAGAAGGATACTATAATGCAGAAAAATATATATACCTTGAAACAAGAGAAAAGAGCAGCAAAAGGCAAACTTGGGTAGTAATCTTCTTCTTCTGGTTCATCTTCAAAAGGCAAGTCATTCTCCTGTATTGAACTTCCTTCAGCCAAAGTAGTAAGATATTTCCATGTCCTCTGATCAGGGTTGTATTCTTGGAGTCTTTTCCACCCAAGTCGTTCACAACTATCATCTGTTCCATCGGCATTGGCACTAGACACATAGTATATCGGCAAACCACTGCATGAAAACTAACCAATTAGCATAAAAGAAAAATGCTCACGCGCGACATGACAACGGAATTTTAGCACCTATAACAAACAATTAAGCAGCAAATGTGATTAATTTTACTGCATACCTCGACGTGTCAATTCTTTGCCATCTCCCAAATTCTAAGCTTGAAAGCACAACAACATGCTTCTTTCCAGTAGAAACAGCGAAATTTGCCAAGTTCTTAGCAAATTCAATCGTCATTCCCTGTTTCAAAAAATCAATACATTACGGCAATTTCAAAATCCAACCTGATAACAACAACAAAAGACACTAAAAGACATGAAAGAGCATTACCGTAGCCACAGGAGAGCGTTGTTGGACAAATGTTAACTCATTAGCAGCCGAATCATAAGCTACCCGACCAAAAAACAAGCAAAAACAACAAAAGAAATAAGCAAAAAAACAAAAAACTACAAACCAACAATGTAAATAACAGAAACAACAACAATAATACCTTCGAGAGGGAGAACGAGATCTCCAGAAGGAGTGGGGCCAAAAGCGTCATTTCCGACACAGGGTAGGATGTGAGGATCGTCCAAGTACCCAACCCTCTCCGCTTTCGTTGATGATACTAACAAATCCACCGCCAGTTGTCCGACATTCCCTACCGATAACGCCGGCTGAAATACCATAAAATGGAAAACACAATTTTAGTATGTGTTTGAGTTTACAGATTTTGAATTTTTTGAACAGGAATAAAATGGAGAAAAAATGGACGAACCAGAACTAGAGTGGAGCATTCTTCGTGCAGATGCTTGCCTTCTTCGATTACGAACTCCATAGAAGAGGTGACGAGTTTCGACGATGATGAGTGACTGACTAAGTGCTCGACTTTTCTTTTTGCTGTTTCGTTGTTCTTTGAGCTCTACTGCGCAGACACGCGACTTGAAGAACAAGATAGATTTTGGGCTCACATCTGGAATTCGGCCTGATGGACCATATTTTTTGGGGTTAGAATTAGGCCCACTGATAAATTATCACTGGGCCTTTTGGTGACTTAAACACCTAGCATGCATGCAAATAATGGACGACACGTCAGTCACTTCGAGTCAAAATGAACGAGTTGTTGCTTGCTGTATATTTGCGGATTATCCAAATGAATTCTGCTAATAAATACTTAATCGTCTGGTAACATCAGATATCAATTCTTTCATTTCACAACATCCCCAAATGAACAACGTCTCTTAATTATTCCATGTGCTTACACGTGGTTTCTTATCTAATTGTTTCCATTTTTTTATTTTTTTCAAACAAAGTTTGTAATATAATATCAAGATCTTCTCACATTTCTGGCCAAAAATATTGTTTCGTACATAAATAAATATTATTCAGCACAAAAATAAATAAAAAATTAAACATAGATTCTTCATTTTTCTGTTAAAAATCAGCAATTCTAAGAATCTTCACCAATCCTGCTCCTTCTTGTTTGAACGGTAAGAGATCAATGTAGTTGCTCTTGTAACGCGTAGACTAGCTTTAGAGTTTAAACATATTTATTGTTGGCTTGAGCGAACCATCCTAATATTATGTCTCTGATTTGTAAGGATGTTCTCGTTTTGAATTAATGATAATCATAATGATATCAGATGTGAATTATGCAGAAAGAATACGGAGATGGAAAGCTGGGTGTGGGACACCTGATATCAGACCATACAATCCTGTCTTTCAATAATGTTATGTATTAAGAAACCTGAGATTTAATGCAATCTGCACAGAAACCTGACACGTATTATTGACAGGATAAAACATCAAACCCAGTTTCTTGAAATTAATGGATAGTCAAATCCACGATTAGAACTTCTCACCAAACAAAGAAAACAAGAAAAAAAATCTGAAAAATAATTCTATCCCCAGAGGGCAAAAACTTGGGTTGTACCCAAAACTCATTACCACTTCCATTTAAAATATGATATGTGTATAAGTGATACACGTTATACTTAACTGAAACAAATGGAACTAACTACCGTTAACCTAATTAATTCTTTTTTTTATTTTCTTTACGATTTCTCTATTCCCTATTCCTTCCCCCTTCCTGGTTCATCATAACAAACCATGTCTTCTCGTCTTCTCATCGCCGACTGCCTAATTAATTTATTTTTTAATTAATGCATTGACACATGGTTATGGACAGGAAAGTTGTTTCCTCGAGTTAGTAAGCCAACTTTGTTGTGGTTTGGAATAAGAAACAATTCCCATCAATCCAATATCAGATAATTGTAACAAGTTTGGTTTGGTTGGTTGCTCTGTTTTCTATTATGGACTGAAAAGGGTCCCTCTGTTTTCTGCAGAATTTGCCATGTGTAAAACCACTAACTGTATAGATCGAAGAAAATGCATGATTGTTTTCGAAAATGTGACCACCTGATTATTCCAGAATAATCTCTTGATTCTTGAAAATGTCCTTGTTCTTCTTGCTATCAAGAAAATCCAAATCCAACCGTACAGCACTAGTTCTTGATGTGGTGGTCTCCCCCCATTTCCTAAACATGTACGAAACCATTATTGTGTTTCTCTATAACTATTTTACGCCTCAATTCAAAAGATTTTGAATAAAAGGTCCGTTCAGTTTTTGAAATATACAAAAAAATTAGGTTTGGACTGAAATGTTAGAATCTCAATTTTAGTGTGTGTGATTCGTGAAGTTATATTCCGGGAATGCTATAGGCTGGAATTTGTAATGTTACTCCGCTTGGATTCTGAACTTTTTCATTTCTTTACTTTTGAAAAGAAAAATTATTCTTTGTTTGGCCCCTACATTATTGATGAAAAAGTTGGGAATAATTACATTTTGTCTTTCTGATTAACTAAATTTTGGAATATTTGTGTTGCCAATTTGATTTTCTTTTTGTTTTTTTCTAACATCAGCGTAGGATGAATAGTGTGTATAATTTTCATTATGGGACGTCATGTCACTCTTCACTACTACTACTACTCACTTATCATGACAACAGATATTCCAATTATTATTATATTTTATTTTTAAGGTTGTAATTAATTTTATATAAATCCAATTTTGGTTTGTTCTGACACTAGTGACGAACTAATGGAAGCAAGACATCCAACAAAACAAGAATGGGAGCAAAGAAAAAGAAAGGAAGCATGAAAAAATATCACAGGAATAGGAAAGGAAAAGACAAAGAAATAAGCTGACGAATGATGATAGAATTCCAGTAAATAATTATATCCAAATCCTGAGCGGATCCTGCTCTAGCTAGTTTCTCATACATGGTCCCCTGCTCCCTCTCCTGCTAATACCGTCCAAAATTTGACAAGATTAATTAAATAGATTATCTTAGTAGAGAATTAATCATATGTGTTTGATGATTATAAGGCAATGAATTGAGCAAATTCTAACTAATATTTGCATCTTTTTTACTTAATTAATTAAGTAAGAGCACACTTGTCATAGCCCAAAACTACAAACATGCATACACTAATCACATTTGAGTATTGATCTAGTTTTTACTATTACTTTATACATAATTGTGATGAAATTCAAACAATTTCATACGAGCTGTTCCACTCCACCGTACTAATTCTTAACTTAAGTAAGAGTAATTAACACTCTTTCTTTGATGACGTACGTTTCTAATTTAGTTAAAACATTTCTTTGATGACGTAGCAAATCTAGTTCCAAACATTAATCAAGCATATAATCATGCCACGATATGTTTTACTACAATTGTTGGCGGGCATTTACTTAATTATTTGTTGAATTCATTATAATAATTACTATAAAAAGTAACACCTGGACACTATTCATTAATTCAAAATCCAAGCTTTTTGGTTTAGATTATGATCAAAAGATTTGCTAAATAAATTAAGAATTGGGAGCATGTTGGATGTTTAACGAACAAGCCTAATATAATCGGACGAAGGCGTCAAGAATCACTAAGGATACGAGACTATTGCATCATCTTAATTAATTAATTAATTAATTAATTAATACTACTAATTAAAAACTTTATATACCAACACCTGGCTAAATGGCTATCACCAAATCCTTACTTATAATAATCTCGATTCATATATATTTTCTAGACTTTTCGTCACACAAAAATGACTCTCTAGCATATGAAAATTGTCACATTTGTATTTTTAAGAGAAAATTGTAATTAATAAATTAATTGAAAGTCTTTCTACAACTAGTTAATAAATAAGGACGTAAAATTATGGTCCGATCCATAATAATATAATCAAGTATTTTTCTTTCTTTTTTACAAAGGGAGTAATTCTTAAACCATCTCTTAAATATTTTTGAGTGAATTCAAATTCAATATTAAAGATGCTAGAAAAAACTTTATTATCTTCACCTAAGTGTAATAATTTCTGACACGTATACAATTAATGAATATCTATACATACGGCAACCTAGCTAGAAAGTAGCCGTAGATGTTTGAAAATAAACACAATATATACACATCTGAATATACATTTATTACAGTGTATATGTAACATATGCACGATATTACAATATAATATTATAACTTCTCCGAAATTATGTTTCGAATTCAAATCTATTTATTTATAATTTTATTTTTTTGTAAACTTACGTGTGGATGAGACACTAGCGGCTGCAGATAACGTTAAATATAAAGAAGCTGCCTGCATTTTGATTCGGACTCCATTAAAAAAAACTATTATAAGATCTAATTTGGCTAATTTCCATTATCTTTGTGGTGCAAATTTGTGTCATCTACACAGTACATAAGGAATTAACCCTGCCGGTATTTTTGATATGGGGCCAAGATAATGTCCTCGTGATCAATTAATGAGGATTGACTAATTGTCACACATTAGAAATTAATTGGTGGTATTAATAATAAATATATAAATAAACAAATTGAAAGTGCAAAATGTCAATAGCCTCTACTCTATAGTCTCTGTTACATCAATGCTATTCTAGACTTACATGTACACATTCCAATAATTATACGTACCTTGTAATCTTGTGAGTTAACAACCAATATACAAAATGAAATTCTTAGAAAAAAACACTCAAAACTAAAAATATAAAATTTGGTTCTAAATCGAACATTCGTTTACGGTATTTTCGGTGTACCCTACACATATGATTGTCAATAATATTTTATTCTGAATCAATACAAACTAGATTTATCGAAAATTGTTTCAACCAATCAGAGAAAGTGAATGGATGTACCCGATATATCTCAGAATAATCTGTACGCGTGAGTAAATAACTTACAATCCTCCGACCAAGAAAAACATACTAAAATTTCATTCAATGATTTGTAGAAAAATGGGAAAATAAGAATAGGGACATGAAAATTTGTGGTAAAATTCAATAAGAGGACCATAACATACAATGCCATCACGCTATCGTAATGGACGCGTGTCAAAGGCCAAATGATCCTTACATAATCACAGATTGGGTTACGTGGCGAAACGGGAGATAAGGTATGTGTCATCGCTCACCATGCTTGGTTACCGTTAAGTGGCCGTTAACCATAAAAGGAAACTTAGTAACTTAGGTGAGGGTCATTGTCTGTTACAAAACGGTTAAATCGCAGGTGGCGGGCAAATAAAAAGCCGTTGACATTTGAGCGCCTAGAGTCGTGAAAGAGAAACGGTTTTGTCGCGTGCGCCCACGGTTCTGTCGCAGACGAAAGACTTTCGCTGTGTACTTTTATTCGTATGGTTCACCAACAAATGACTCTATTGGCACTTGGTCCGTAATTTTTTTGTTTATCGCATGTGAAAAATGGTGGCGGTAGAGAGTGAACTCAAGCTCTCTTTCACTCGCTTCTCATTTCCAATTTTCTTAATTTATAATTTTACTATATAATCTTGAATAAACAACTTAATATACATTTTTTCTTTCTCAAACATATTTAAATTCAAAAGAGAAAATATCATTTTGATTTGAAATTTTGTTCGCAATTATAAAAAATTAAAAAAGACACAATAGCATAACTTCACTGTAAATACGAAAAATAACCTCATTTTTTAGTATTGTTAAACTCAATAAAAGATGATTCTAACTAGCTTCGAGTATGATTTTTTTCTATTCTATTTGTAGAACTCAAGATTTTAATGGAAGGTAAATTAGTGCTATTGATCATATTACAAGATTTTTCTTAGAATGAACATATATTACAAGTTTTTTTATATATAGAAATTCTCACACCAGAAGATTTCTAATTAAGTAAATTTGTACAAAATAAAAGTATAGAATATTAAACACACTATGGAAAATTGTGTACTCTTGGATCTAGATCCATTGATTCCATTGATCTGCTTGGAATTGGATATGTGATTGTTAATTTGTTATAATAATATTACTCCATATTCATTGTACGTGACTCGTATATGGACGGAAGGTGGCGGAGGTCCTTTAATTTGGGGGCGCAATCTATTCTTTTCTTATGGAAAATAAAACACGTACCGAGATTATTTTTTTCTTGAATTAGCTAAATAATATCCGGCTTACATAACTTCCGAAAAGCATAAGATGATTTGATATTGAACTTAATTATTCAGTGTATCTCATACAAAGTAGCCACCAGTTTAGTCCCTCTAATTAATTCCCTGTAAGATTAGTAGTGGATATAATATATGCTCTCATAACCCATAACTAAATTAAAGAAGCAATTGATCTCTTTTTCATTACTTCATCCACACGCAAATGACGAAGGAAGAAGGGTATATGCAAAGCAAAAACGGTGTCGTATAGTAGTCGAAGAAGTTGAGCAAGTCAAAGGTCAATTTCCTCCTCTTCCTAAACACAAAACAGTCAACAATGTGAAAGTAGCTTTCTCATAATCTTTTCGTTAAACATGAAATTTTGAAAACCTTCCATTCCTCTAGAAACCAAAACCCAAAATAAATAACACGATATTAATATATTAGACTAGCGTGTGAAGCATAAACGCCTCCATCATAGAACAAAAAAAATCATTCAATTTCATACATCGCACGTACCACTGTTACATTTTCCAGTTTCCAATTTACCGGCACAACCAGTTTCCCCTTTTGTAAATGCTTACGTCTTAATAACGACACGTGTTACCTTCCATCACCAACCTTGCCAAATTAGCAAATTCCTCTCATCTATATATACCCACCTCTCCTCCTCAAACATTTTCAGTTTCTTTCCCTCGATATTTTTTTAAAAAAAATACTCCTTCCAAAACAAAATCTCAGATTCTGATCATTTTATAAAAAATCTCTCTTCCAATTTCACACCCATGGTTACTGAACACACGAAATTGCTGCGCCCGAAACTCGCCGCCTTATTGAAATCCGATCCAACAATCTTTCACGAAGATGATGATGATAACAATAACAACTATTCAAGTTCGAAGAGCAGTTCTCCTTCTTCAACAAGCCCTCGGTATAATTACAACAGTGCCATTTCTCCTAGCGGCGACACTTCTCCTTACCTTCTTCTCTCTCCATCCAACCACCCATACTCTCCCTACATGAAATCCCCATGGATAATCCCATCCCCGATCAGCTACAAGCTCACCAACAACGGACTCATTGGATCCATCTCTCGCGAGGGCGGACACGTGTACTCCTTAGCCGCCGCTGGCGACTTGCTCTACACCGGATCCGACAGCAAGAACATCCGCGTGTGGAAGAATTGCAAGGAGTTTAGCGGGTTCAAGTCAAACAGCGGGTTAGTCAAAGCTATTGTTCTACACGGAAACAAGATCTTCACCGGCCATCAGGATGGAAAAATCAGAGTGTGGAGAGTATCCGCGAGAAATCCGGCTGATTATAAACGTGTGGGGACGCTACCGACTTTGAAGGATTCTGTTACAAGCTCGGTTAATCCGAAGAATTATGTGAAAGTGCGCCGTCACCGTAACGTCCTCCGGATTAAGCACTTCGACGCCGTTTCGTGCCTGAGCTTGAACGAGGAGACCGGGTTGTTGTACTCCGGTTCGTGGGATAAGACGATGAAAGTGTGGAGGATTTCGGATTTCAAATGCCTCGAATCGATCAACGCACACGACGACGCAATTAACTCGGTGGTTTCTGGATTCGATTCGTTCGTGCTGACAGGTTCGGCGGACGGTTCAGTTAAGATGTGGAGGAGGGAATTGGTTGGGAGTGGGACCAAGCATTTCTTGGTGCAGACGCTGTTAAAACAAGAAAACGCGGTAACTGCGCTCGCGGTAAATCAGGAATCGGCTGTGATTTACTGCGGGTCGTCGGATGGATTGGTAAATTTTTGGGAGCGAGAGAAGCATTTGTCCCACGGTGGGGTCCTCCGGGGCCACAAGTCGGCCGTCCTCTGCTTGGCGTCGGCGGGGAATCTGGTTTTCAGTGGGTCCGCTGACAAGACTATTTGTGTGTGGCGGAGGGAAGCCGGTGGGGTCCACATATGCTTGTCCGTATTGACAGGCCATGGTGGGCCCGTCAAGTGTTTGGCCGTTGAGGAAGATCATGAGAATGATTCTGACGAAGGAGATCAAGATCAACGGTGGATAGTGTACAGTGGGAGTTTGGATCGGTCAGTCCAGATATGGCGCGTGGCGGAACAACCTCTCGAGGTCAGAGATTATGAATCGCCTCGAGTGAGCTATTCCTCCTCCTCCTATTCGCCCACAAAAAAATAGACGAGATTCCAGAGTATCGTAAAGAAAAACGATTAAACGATTCGAATTTGATATATTCGGTATTTAATATAGTGACCAAAATTGGCTTGTACAATTATTTTCGTATGACTACTTGAGCAGTAGTACCTGGGGCTGGACACGGTGCGGTTCAATTCGAGTTTAAACAGAACCAGAATTAGAACTACAGTTTAGAACCGGTTCGGTTCGGTTCTGGGTAATTGTATTTTTAAAACTAGAACCAAACCGCACCAGAACCATCTGATTCCGGTTCAGTTCCGGATTGTTTAAATGAAATTTCTGAAAGTTTCTAATTAATATCATGGTTCTAGAATTTAACAAGAAAAATAAAAAATGTTAATAAAAACTCAAATAAATGAGCTGAATTTATATCTCACATCGTATAAATTCGCATTACCTTGCCAAAATACAAGTTCACTCCAAAAAGCTAACAAAAGTTAACAGACTGCAACTATTAAAAGAAATGATAATATATATTATAAATATGAATATATATTATTATATAATATTTCGGGTAAATCGAGTTGCATGATATATAGAACCGAAACCAAACTATTTATTTCTGAACGATCCGATTCGATTCTGATTCCACTGTTTTTCGACTTAAAATTTGAACCAAACTGTCACAGTTCGGTCTGGTTCGGAGAATCGATTCGGATTTTCAGTTTTTCCGCGGAATGCTAGTAGTACCTTTAAAGGAAGGGTGCATTGAATTTGATGGAGATGACATATTTTTGGATCTGTTGGTAATTAAATTAGTGCCAACTTCAAGAAAAATTTAATAATCTAATTTTGAGTTTAATCTAAGAAATGAAACAAATTACAGTGAAAGACCTATCTCTTTCTAGATTAAATAAAATTGGGACATTAAGGAAATTAATGGGTAAAAATAGTTTGGGCCTCCATCTCAAAAGGAGAGAAGATTAGGGCTACACTTGTCCCGTTAGTTGTGGCTTAGGCCCACCTGAGGGTTGGGACAGGCAGATAAGGAGTAGTACCTTAGAAGGAGGGGTACAGTGATGGGCAATTTTGGAACCCGGTCTATCATATGGTTAGGGAATTATTGATCAATAATATTAAATATCAATATATTATAATCATTTTAGCAACTTTATTGGTCCTACGTAACCAGTTGCTTGGGAAAGCCGTCCAATCCATGCACGCTAAGTTAGGGAACATTTAGCTAAAGTGATCAAATGGGTAAAAGAGTACTAACAATTATATTAATAATGAAAGAATGAGAATTTGAATGCCTTCCTTAAACAAAACGACATCTTAAACCATATGGAGCAATCTAGACACCCAATGCTCGGAAAAGATAAGTAAAAGTTGTAACCCACGGCTAAGAGATTTATCTATTCTTAATTTATAAAAATAGTTTAAGATTGAAAAATGAAAAAAATCATAATAGAGAGCCCTTTTTTTAAAACTCTACAATACTTAAACGAGATCAATTAATCTCTTATCGTTTAAAAACAACAGGATATATACTATTTTTGTTGCTGTTGAGCAATTGACTGGCTTTTTAAGGAAATTGGTCTTAAAGTTACATTACGTGTGTAAAGATTGATCTAAAAGCATGCATACGCGTGGTCGTTTCATTACCTAGAAAACCCAAGAAATTTGACCCGACCCAACCCAACTCCTATGGTGTTCCAAAGGCGTTTGCTAGTTATGGATAATCTGTATATATAAACATTTAATCAGTATATACTAAAATGTGAATATAATAAATTATTTGGTTTTCTCAATAATAAAATTAGATGGGCCACTCTAGTATGAGTGGGCTTCAGTGATAAATAACATTGGGCCATGGAATGACACGCTGTGGGCTGGGTTTCATGAGGGGGATACAAAATAGAAGTGTAGGACCCAGGACAGGAGCCATACTGTTACGAAAAAAACAAAGGTGCATCGACTCGTCACTCGCAATTTAAACGGCATGTCGTTGGAACCCAAATCTCTGAAACAGTCACCAACTCCGTAATAACGGTAACTATTAACTAACAGAACCGACGGCCAGAGCGCCAAAGTTTGTCAAAATAAAAGAAGGGGAAGGCCAATTCCTCAGTTTTTTTTTCCAATTCCCTCGTCAATTCCAAGAAGCTGCTCTCGTTCAACTCGTTGACCTGGACAATCTGTACAACCTAATTCCTTTTTTTATATAATAATGATAATGTCTTCGTCTCTCTCTTCAATCATTTTTGTCCTGGTAAGACATCTAGACCCAGTCTTTTTCCCGTTTAAGCTAACTTCACCTACTAAACTCCTGCTTAGGACCACTGCTATTCTCTTGTTTCCACTCGTTCTTGTTTTCTTTGACTCATTAGCAAACAAGAATGAGAGAAATTTGCTGGGTAATAACGTTCTTTTGATGCTTTTTTGTGCTGGGTTTGTTAAAGTCATGGAATATTTTGGTTAATTGATCTTTTTGGTTCATGGTTTTGATGTTATTGGGTTTTTTTTCAACTAGTTTAGTTCAGTGGTTGGTTTTGTTTGTTGAGTTTTTAGGGTTTGGAACTTTGTAAGATGGTTGGTGTTTTAAGGAAGTTTTTGCCTGGTGTGTCTTCATCTCATAAGGTTGAGGAAGATGATGATGATGATCCTAATAATGTTGAGTACTCATTTGCAATTGAGTACTCTGGTCCTCCTGTCATGTCTAATATTCCCCGAGTGGTTCCGGTTGATGTTAATCAAATTCCAATTGCCGCGACAGTTGTTTCAGCCTCGTTGTTGAGTGATGTGACACTGCCAGTTATTCAACCTATTGTAAGGTCTAATTTTTCTAACAAGAAGCTGTCCAAGGAGGAAAAATTAGGATCTAATGGCCATGTTGGTGTGTGGATGAATGGGGAGTTGAATGGAAATTGTAGGTCTTGTGAATTGTCATCCAATGGGGTAGATAAGTCGCGTTCATTATGTTGTGAAAGTGGTGTTGATCATGGAACTAAGTCCTCTGATAGAATAGGAAGCTCTGGTACAATGCGTGGTGCAAGTAGTGACATGCGCCAGCCAAAATTATCTAATGGAATAGAGAGTTCAGGTAGATTGGGGTATTATGATGGTTGTGTTGGTTTTCCAGAATCATCAGGGAGAGCGTTGGAAGCACCTGACCATAGTACAGAAGATGCACGTGGAGAATTTGAAGATTATATGAATTCCATCAATTGTGAGATAATAGAATCTGAGAGTTCACCCAGTCATTCTAATTCGTCCGAAATTTTTTCTGGCCAAGATGAGGATCGTATCGGAGAAGTTCCTCACCATGTCAAAAGACCATCAGCTGTAACATTCCGCGATCCTGATTTAAACGATGTTGTGGAGGAAGAAGAATCTGATGCCTCTGTGGCTGAAAGTAGTACCCCTGCAAGGTTATACTTTCCAAGGCCAGGGAAGAAAGGGACATGCTACCGGTGCTTGAAAGGAAACAAGTTTACTGAGAAAGAGGCCTGCATTGTTTGTGGAGCAAAATATTGTTACACTTGTCTCCTGAGAGCAATGGGGTCAATGCCAGAGGGAAGGAAATGCATTTCTTGTATTGGTCAAAGGATTGATGAGGCATCTCGAAAAAGCTTGGGGAGATCTTCACGGATGTTAAAGCAATTATTGCCTCGACTGGAAATTAAGCGTATAATGAGCTCTGAGAAGTCTTGTTCTGTGAATCAGCTGCCACCGGAACTTATATATGTGAATCATGAGCGTCTCTCTCAACAGGAACTATCCCTTCTGCAGAGCTGCCCAAACCCGCCAGGAAAGCTTAAACCAGGACACTATTGGTATGATAAAGTATCTGGGTTCTGGGGAAAGGTGAATATCAATATCTGTGTTCTTCTATTTTTCTTCTTCCTTTTGCGGTTTTCACCTTTTTCCACTTCGGGAAATGGTAACCACCATTTTGCTGCATCGCATTAGATTTATGACTCTTGCATCCTTGAACAGGAAGGAGAGAAGCCTTGCCAAATAATAAGTCCACAATTGAACATTGGGGGTCACATCTGGGAAGATGCAAGCAATGGAACCACAAACATAAAGATAAATAATCGCTGGATAACTAAAGGAGAACTCCTGATGCTCAAGGTTGATGTCCTGGAGACCACCATCAAGCTATTCTGTTATGTGTAATATTTTGAGCAGGTCAAATTGATTTTCTACCTGTTGAACATTTGCAGTTTGCTGGAGTGAAATGTGAAGGATCGACACACTTTTGGGTTAGCGCAGATGGATCCTACCAGGAAGAGGGAATGAATAACGTTAAAGGAAAAATATGGAAAAATGTATGTTTGCAGTTGAACTATGAATCTTCTGTTAAATTAGATCCCATACTGCCTTGACTATTTCACTTTAGTTGCTTCATCTAAATTCAAACATTTGATGATAAAAGACGTGTTTTCTTTGCAGTATAGAACAAAGCTAATTTGTGTTGTTTTGCGTCTGCCATCTCCTCCTGATACTGCCAGTTCAAATGTTGAAGGAGTGAATGGTGTTATGCCAAAAGAATTCGAGGAAAAAAGACTTCATAAACTTCTTCTTGTTGGTTGTGAAAAATCTGGCACGAGTACAATATTTAAACAGGTAAGATCTGGGAATGAAATAACCTGAAGTGCTTAAGTACCATTGCATTTTTTTCTATATACCGAGGCCCTTCCTCACGAGTTAGAGCATTTTGTGTTTTGCTGTTATTGCTTTAATGGAGGGAAGCATTACTTATGGATGACATTCGGATTGATTTGTCCCTTCTTAGAAGCTTCTCTGACTGGGGAGGCAATAGAAGAAACTGAAGCATTGACTTAGTTGCATGCTTGTTTCAGGCAAAAATTGTATACAAAGTTCCTTTTCCTGAAGATGAGCGTGAAAGTATCAAGTCTATTATACAATGCAATTTGTATGGTTATCTTGGTATACTGCTAGAGTGGCGTGAACGATTTGAAGCAGAAAGCTTGATTGGGAAGAGAAGGCGTTTCGTTAACCATTGTGGTCAGTGTGAATGGTTGTTTATGTTTTTCCACTCGAAGCTTATGCTTTACACTGCCTTTTTCGTTGCTTTAGGGAAAAAAAGTCTACAGTATGCTATGAATGCATAAAACTTAGTTTCCTTAGCATTTACCATTCTCTTGTGGTAAAAGGCAAGAGCTGCCAAGTATCCTCTATATATATATATATAATTCTTGAGAATCTCCTATCTACTACAACTTGATGGAGTTTGTTTTTTTAATTACTTTAGATCATGTGTTTTTCCAGCAGATAACACAGCACAGAACGACTGTAAATCTACCTACTCCATTAGTCTAAAATTGAAGAATTTCTCAGATTGGCTTCTTCAAGTAATTATGGCTGGTAATCTTGAATCCATGATCCCTGCTGCATCTCGCGAATATGCCCCTCTTGTTGAGGAGTTGTGGAAAGATGCAGCCATCCAAGCCACATACAACCGGAGACATGAAATTGACTTGCTGCCTCGAGTTGCTACTTATTTCCTAGAACGGGTGAGATCAAGCTTCTTGTCCTTGGTTGCATCCCTTTCCATATAGACTCCTCCCTTTTCGTTAAAGAAAACTATAAACTCTACTTTGACTAGATTAGTTGGTCCATTTAGTCTAAAATGATTCTGAACATGGGATTGGTTATTCGCTATGTACTTGAGACCTTGCTTTATTTTCATGTTGCATGCATGTGAAAGCCATCCAGAGAAGTTAGTGGATACTTTTTTAATCTCATCCCAGTGATATAGTAAGAGCAGGATACATCAATCCACAACATTTTATTCTGTGTTTACTTGATGGCCAATCTTTCAAAGCAGGTAGTTCAATAAGATATGAGCATGAAAAGTTCCTCGAGTATGATTGTGTCTGTGACGCATCTTATTTCTTCTCGAGTAACTGATTTTTGTCCTCCTACTCAGGCTGTTGAGATTTCCAGGGCAGAGTACAAACCATCTGATATGGACATACTGTATGCTGAGGGAATCGCCTCGTCCAAGGGGCTGTCTTACATGGATTTTTCATTTCCCAAGTCAGCTAAGGACAATTGTGATCCCATTGGTTATGAACATGATCCCTCCCTAAGGTTAGTTCTATTAATGTTTTGCTAATCAGTTTGCTACTAGATTTTGTCTTTGGATGGTAAGAGTTCAGTTTGGGATAGTAACTGCGATCGAGCAATTTGGACATGGGTCTTTCTTTCCTTGTTAGTACAAAAGAGGTGCAGCAAGCCACACCTAATGTTACCAAATATACAATTGCAGATATCAACTTATCAGGGCACATCCAAGAACTCTTGGAGGAAACTGCAAATGGTTAGAAATGTTTGAAGATGTTGATATTGTTGTATTCTGTGTTTCCTTGATCGACTACGACCAGTGTTCTAAATCCAGCACTGGGGTTCAGACCAACAAGATGATGGCGAGCAAGCAGTTATTTGAGAACATTGTCATTCATCCGACCTTCAAAGACAAGAAGTTCCTTCTAGTACTAAATAAGTTTGATCTGCTTGAAGAAAAGATCAATCAGGTTCCACTCATTGCATGCGAGTGGTTCCAAGACTTCAGGCCGGTAATGGGTAATAATCCAACTGGCAATGGAACCACGAATACTTCGCTGGCTCACCGTGCATTCCAGTTCATAGCAATGAAGTTCAAGACATTGTTCAGTTCCCTCACCGACATGAAGCTGTATGTTACTCTAGCAACCGGGTTGGAAGCAGACAATGTCGATGAAGCTCTTAGATATGCAAGGGAGATCCTGAAATGGGAACAAGAAGAACACACTTTCCCTAATCCTGAAATGTCTTCAGCTAGCATTGAAGCTAGTACATCCTCATGATCTCTTGCCCTTCAATTTCATACCAAAAGAAGGCCTCCTAAAGAAATTCAAGAAGTGGCCTGTAACAAATTTCTCTTTCTTTTCTTTTTTGGTGGTGTATGTATAGGAGGATGATAGATTTCAGACCATAAATACTTGAAACAAACATGTAAACTCTTTCTTTTCTTTTTGGGTGGTGTATAGGAGGATGATAGATTTCAGACCATAAATACTTGAAACAAACATGTAAACATGTACTGAAACAAATGGTGAAATTGAGATTGGAACTTGGAAGATACAAATACAGCAATCCCTGAGTTCGAGTCTCTTGTCTACATTCTTATCTATGTCTACGAATAATTTCACTTGATTGATTCAGCAAAAGTTGTCAAATTACAAGAACAGAGAGGTGAAAGACACAAGCTTTTTATATATTGTGCTGATATATACAAGAACTAGAAAGAAGTAGGATAGATACAGATTAAAACAGACTAATTTAACTAATTATACTGATCATTGATTTGAATTGTTGCATCACCAAGGTGCAAATCTGTCCATAAGTAAGCAAACAGTAGCTTCAGACATTGTAGTTTCAGTAGTGTAAACTACTTTGGTCTCTTTTTGATCATTTTTCTTTCTTTCTTCAGCAGCTTCTCCTTCTTTGGATTTTGACAAGAATCTGGGTTTTCTTGTTTTGACCTTCTCCTTCAGCTTCACTAGCTCGCTCACCCACACCTCAACAATGGCAGACATTTTTTCACAAAAAAAGCAAAACAGTAAGTAATTTCCTTCTTTTTCTTTTTGCTTTTCAGAAATGAGAATATGGGAATGGGAAGAAGAGGCATTGTGGTTAAATAGAAGGGGAAATGGGTTTGGAAGAAAACCATTGTTGAGTGTTATTTTGGCATTTTTAGAAGATGCTGGTTTTTTCTCAACCGGGGACCAATACCAAAAGAAAATAAAATCTATGTGTGGTTGCACATAGATAATGTTAAAAAGGAGAGGGATATAACTATTGAATATTCTATATTAATGGTATGATTATTTTGATTTGTTTAGGTTTAAATCACAGATATCTCTCGACTGTTAAATCAGAATGAAGTTGCTTCAACCAAATTAACTACTAAAAAAATACAGTATTTTTTCAAGATGATTACTATCTCATGTACAACGAGAGAAATCGTCAATATTTTATTTAAAAAGTGAGAGTATCGAAAATACTAATTTAGTTGCATGTAAGATATTTATGTGTTAATTGATTATTGGTGGTTTTACATTTTTGTGACGTGATGTACATAGCCGCCACATACATATATGGCCCATAGAAGTGGGAATTGCTGTTTGGTGGAACGAAGAAGGTTCCAAGGCTAACAAAAGCCTGTGGGCTATAACTTTGGGCTGGCCAGCCAATCACTCTGTTTGCTATTTATTATTTAACATGTAAAATAATTCAGAAAATCATAACAAAAAGAACAGTTTAGTCGACCGGTTAATTAGTATATAAAATATAACTTCCTGATCACTATCACCAGACAGTTTGGCCGAGTGGTCTAAGGCGCCAGATTTAGGCTCTGGTCCGAAAGGGCGTGGGTTCAAATCCCACAGCTGTCATTTTGTCATTTTTATCCAAATTTCCCCTCTCGGTGACCATAAATTTATATAGTCAACCATTTCTAACTTCTTTTTAAAGAAATATTTCATCAAGTTTTGGGCACTAAAATAAAGTATACCTAGATTTTTAAAGATTTTACTAATGTTTAAATTTTGTCAATCAAATCATTGAGTTTTTCTCAATTGGACAATTCAACACTCCAAATACAGGTCCAAATCATATAGGTATTAAATATTTCTAATTTTGACGTGAAATGAACTAACTGTTCTTACATTAAATAGTAAAATAGTAATAAAATAATTAAAAAGTTAGAAAGAACACTAATTTTAGTTCTTTTAGCTTTCAAATTGGATAGATTTAATACCAAAATTTTTATGGGAATTAGCTCGATTTGTAGATAGGATATTGAAATTGTCAAATTGAACAAAGTTTAATGATCCAGTAGATAAAATTTAAATATAGGTGATATCTTTAAGGATTTATGTATATTTTGATGGTTCAAATGCGTTTCGTTTTCAAAATTTTAGGCTCGGATAATTGCTTAATTTTTGTAATATTTTAGTTAAGCCAATAATAATAAGAAAAGGAAAAGAAGGTTGTATGATTGCCGCCAAGTATTTCTTCAAGCAACAAAGTCGAAGTTTATTACTCTAAAATTTAATTAGCAAAACACTTTTTACACTAACAAAAGCTTAAAACTAGAAAAAAAAGGAAAGGAAAGGAAAGAAAACAACAACATGGGGCTTAAAGATGTAGGATGGCGATGATTGGTAATTAAGCAAGTTGTTCAGGGGCAAAAGTGTCCAAGCATCATTGAAACTGAGGCCTCCGAGTATGGCAATGCGAGTGAATTGACATGGATGCCCCTAACAAAATCAAGCAGCGACGTGATGGTTCTTCCTTCCTCTAGTACTTGACCCACTTTGGTGGTGGTGGTAGTAGTAGTAGACCCATGATCAACTTTAGGATCCGACCCGTTTGATGATGACGACAGTGATGTGCTTTGACCCTTTTCTCGCAGCTTGGCAGACTCAGCGGTCCATATATCCACAAGTCCAGACATTTTAATTTTGGCTCTTTTAGAAAGAGAAAAAAACTAATAACAACAACAAACTATGAAAATGAGAGAAATAAGAGAATCAAAATAGATACTTTGGAAAAGAGGACTACAGATTTTTTTTAAAGAAGAATTTTGGTGGTTGGATATTTTGAGATGAGAAAAGGGTTCAGTCTGGTGTGTGTATATATATAAGTTTTTTTTTCCTTTTTTTTAATAAATAAAGTTAAAAGCTGGTTTTCTTGAGTTAAACAAAGGCGCACACACTTTTGGTAAGCTGGTAAATCCACTAGATCATTATCATTGTGTGCTAATCATAAAATAGTAGCAGGAATTCAAAATTCGGGTTCATTTATAAAAAAATCTATTTAGTTTTTTGTCCCCGAATGCGACAATACCGCTGCTAGCCACTAATCAGCCAGCGGTATGCTTATTCATTTCCATTGTTAATTATGGATAACATGGGCTGGGCCAATGCGCAAGTTAAAGTTATTAGAGAGAATCTCAACGAGGTATAAAACATTGTTATTTTTATGAAGAATTTAGGTATATAAAATTACTGTGTAGTATTCACACATCTCCCATTCAATACAAAATATGGTGCAACAGTGGTGCTGGGCTGCTGGCTCCTTGAAACGCGAAAGCGCCTTTGGAGAAAAATTGCATTCTGGCAAATCGGCACCAACGACTCTAAAATAATGCACCACCGGCTCAAATACTTGCGGTAAAACTGGAATTGCTCCCTTGAATGCAGCAGGCGCACCGTTTGCTTTCTCCCATCGTGAGTAATCTGTTAAAAAAGAACCAGGGCTACGCGAGCATACACTTCTGCCACGGCCATGCATACATGTGAACCTTGGGAGAAGCTCTCCCAATGGTAACAATAACAGGAGTAGTCTTAAGCCACAGGACTTGCTAGTCTAGCATCTGAATCCAGACGTACCTTGTTCAAGCTGAGGAGTACAACTTCTGGCATAGGATGTCCGATTCCTCAAAGCTGTGTGCATTGCCCAAATAGAACAATCCTGAGTAGCACCTTACACAGGTCCTGTTTGGTGACGGGAAATAGGTGCTTGAAGCCAAAAGAAGGGCGGGGTCTAATGCAACAGCTCTGGCAGCTCAAGTGCTGAGAGGAATAAGGTTTCCAGCAACCACTCTAGCCATTTGATGTCACTTCTGTATTTGGAAGATTCAGACCTCACTAGTTCAAATCCATGGCGTCCAACCTTCATACATGTTGCAAAGGTTATCTATGCTCATTGCCTGCTTTAGCAGATAGTCCACTTGCTCGGTAATATTAACTTTCCTGAGGCAGCAGAAAAGAAGCCACAAAATGAGTTAACACTAGTTTTCACTAAATATAACGGATTTCAAAATAATTCATATACCTGTT
Organism: Viola odorata; assembly: GCA_963691705.1. Taxonomy (NCBI): domain Eukaryota; kingdom Viridiplantae; phylum Streptophyta; class Magnoliopsida; order Malpighiales; family Violaceae; genus Viola; species Viola odorata. The sequence continues at coordinate 1,396,989 of OY829537.1, forward strand.
GTCGGCAATGTCTCTGCCATCTATTTTCATCTCAACTCGCCTTAACACTGACATGGCATAAGCATTTCTCCCTGCAGGTAACCAAAACAACAAACATGATTTGAAATCCAAGCCTACATCATTCCGACGTGCCCTCAAAAAGTAATACTGGAGCAAAACAATTTAAGGCGTATTTGCAAAGGGTATTTAATTTTATAAAGCGGTTTCACTCGAAGATAAAATCAAAACGACAGGCTCAAATGCCAGATTTTAAAGGCTATATTTGCAAACATTAGGACACTGGAATGACCATCCAATTTAAATATTGTCACTAGCCTCTAGTTTCAACTTGCATGTAGTGTAAGAACCAATTTCATATCCTAGCGAGAGGTATTATCAAAGGTAGATTTCTAACCTACATTTCCTGATGCTCTGAACTAATTTAAAACCTAGAAGATTTCATAATAATTTCAGGCTTCCAAGCAGTTAATACAAAAATAGAAAGGCAATAAAACGGGAATTCAATTGATAAATATTTGACATTACCCCTTGCCACTCGACTACCAGCGTGTGAATTAGGATGAGGAGCTTCTTGGTTTTCATCTTCAATCCTAACATTGTTTGATGATGATACTCTCTCTTTTCCCTCAAACTTTGTCCCAAGGTTATCCTCATTTGGTGGTTGTGAAGACTCGGCAGGAACGGTCAGTGCTTCAGTAGTTGGAGATGGACAAGAGTTTAGGTGTTCATTTAGACCACTAGCTTTCGTAGAAGAACTGCCATCACTGTTGTTCACCTCTTCAACTTGTTCCATTGACTGACTAGAGTTCACAATTCCATGGCAATCCATTTCTGGGTATGGAACATAATTTGGATCATTTGCATCTCCGGTATTAGATTCATGTAAAAGCTGTCCAGTTACTTCCGCTGGATCATTGAAGCTTCCTGGTAGACTTGCTTCAGCTGACGTAATGCCAGATTCTGCACTGCTACTGTACATGCTATCTGGTGGTGATATCCATCCTTTATCTTGCAAAGAAGGTTCAATATCACCAAGGAAATCATTAATGCTTCCACTGTCAGATCTGGAGAAGCTTTGGCTTCCCTTGTTATTGAATTCATTAGCACCATTATCAAGATCTGACCTCGATATCATTATTCCCTGTGATTTTACCTCCTCACTTTCTGCTAGTCCTTCAAGGGCCTGTCAAAAAGAAAAATATCAAGAGATAAGAAAAACAGCACAATAGTGTCATTTTGTTAAACTATAGCAGTCCATATGAAACTCAAATATCAGACTTTACTTTATGAAGATTCCCCGCATGGAGACTTGCAGTACGTGCAAGCTTTGTTAGCATCGAATACAACCCCTTGACCGATCGTGTAAGTGATGGTACCAAGGGGTTAAATATCTGAATAGCCTCCCTAATTTTCAGACGGTAAGACTGGTATATGGCTTGTCCATGAATAGGAGATACTTCCATCTTAGTGTCTCTTTCTTTAGTCATAGCATCTGTCATGGCAGCTACATCATTGGACAATACTGATTCAAGTGGTAATAGAACTGCATTTGCCTGCTCAAAACAGAGGCAGTCATTGGGTACAGTTTTAAAGGCTGGATAAGATTACTAGAAAATAAGTTGATTGTCTGAAATTTGAAAGTAAGTCACCAGAAATCGAAGGACAAGAAAACTACAAAAATATGAGTCGAACAAAACCTTTGATAGATCACCCAATAGATAATGATGCACCGCAGCAGCTTCCTTCCCAGATGTATGAACATCATGCAGATCCTCAGTTATTGCAAGCACCTACAGAGAAGTATAACATTATAAGCCACACAAACGCTTACAAGGTTTAGACAAAAAAGAGAGTGTACAAGGCGTCAAACAGTAAATGAATAATGGGATTGACTAAAAGGCAGAGACAGAGTAGCTTATGGTGCTTGTTCTTGTACACAATAATCACCTATTGATGACTTCCTAAATGCTTAACACATCAAATTTAAAGAACCCAAAGAGAAAATCTCCTTGCACTACATGAGAGTCTCTCATATGTTAAAAGACAGCACTTCCATAGAATGAAATGTAATCACGATTTTGTCAGTATAATAGGATTAAATTGTTCAGCTTATATGATAAGTGTGGTAACAAGAAATGAACAGACTTGTCTTATAAAAGTCACATGAATTGATGCCAGCAGAATAAGCCTACAACTTGATGAAAAGAACCTCAACTACAGTTTTTGATTGAACTAAACAGAAAGCACTGCAACTATTCCCAGTAAGTAGCAAGGCACCAGACATCAAAATGACCATCCAGCCTAATCCCCACAGATTAAAAAGGGTGGCAAAGCTCCCTTAAACCACAAGCAACGAAAAAAGGGTAGGTTGGTGTGTGACAGGTAATGATGCTCATCAAACTCAAATCACAGTGTGGATAACAACAACAAGATGAATCCTGGCTCCACCAGAACTCACAGACATGCAGGGTCAATAAGGTGTTCTAGATGAACTTTCTGATTAATATGGTCCAACAGACCTGTAACCTAATAAACAAACAGATGCAACAATGGATCCCATTTGTTCAGTGGGCTTGAAGACATGCTTAATAATAGCTGAAAAAGGGCCTACACCACAGGTACCATGCTGATCGTGCTTTTCTAGTACTATTGTTCACTCTGGAAAAGGAAAAAAAAAAACCATAATTTTCAAATATCATAATACCTCTTCAAGCATGGTACCGGATTCAGAAGTCAGGGCAGTATGACTCTTTGATATGCGAACAAAGGTAGATAGTGCGACACTAACTTCATATGCACAGTCCTTCATTGCAAGAACAGTGCCCTGTAGATCACCTGCAAGACACACATTCATGAAGTAGCATAATCTATAAGTGGACATCTATAACAACAACAAAGATATACGGTCAGTATACTGGTTTTTGAAAAGTTTGATTGAAGAATGGATTACTGACTTGCTAAACTATTTCACACTGTTATCTAGTCTTCCAGGTTTGAGTCTTCAGTCTTCAAAATGTTTTAGTATATCATCAAAGAATTCACATGCTATGTATCATTATTTATTATTTTAAACAAATGATCTTAAATATGTTATCTACTTTAATTAAATATTCATACATTTATAACAGTCAACATACACAGTTAATTTTATATTATCTGTAGCCTTTTCATATGAACCATGTTCTTATAATAGTAATGTTCAGTATTAGTGGCATCAAACTACTTATTTATGCAGGAATATAATCTTCAGCTACAAGAAAATGATCTATAAAATCATAAAAATAAAGTCTTCTATAACAATTCCCATTAGTATTCATACATGAGGATACATACATATTGGGTAAAGAAAGGATCTTAACCTGAAGTCGACTTTGCTTTAAGGGATGCAACAGAGAGTTCATTAGTAGCAGAATACAAGCCACTCGAAGCAGCTTCCACACTGCTCTGTGCAAGCTTCCACTCTTGTTCTGCGCCTACATTCATCATAATGATTTAGTCACCATATACATGTACAAGTGACACAAATAAGGTTAGCCGTTTAGTAGGACAGGAGACTCACGAGCAAACGAATGGTAAGCAGCCTCCAATTTTGTTAGTGCATTCAAATAAGCTTGCTTCCATATCCTGCCATCACCACCAGTCCTCAGTGGAAAAACCTCACCAGGGATCCTAAAAATCCCGTCTCTTGATGCTTCAAACTCCAATACTGACATGCAAATGTTGACAACACTTGATGCCTTTTCTCTAGCTTCCCATACCAATTGTCGTCGCCTAATCAGATGGTTATGAAATTCAGGAGGAATTCCAGAAACTTTGGTTGAGTTATTTCCAGTTGTACCAGAATTTGGGCCACCGCAAGCCCACCCCATTGCACGCTCTAGCTTCCCTTCTGCAGCAATAGAACTTTGTTCACAAACTTGCAGCAAGTCCATCGACCTAGTCATTTTTGTTACACTGGATTGAAGAACTTCGAGTAATTTGGGTCTGCTTAGGTTTGGAATAAGGGAATGCAAGCTATCCTCAGCAGCAAGAAACTTTTGGAAGGTAACTTTGCTTTTATGTGAAGGGTTCAATGCATCATATACCCACTCCAATTGAACAATCTCTAGGCAAGTCTTGTGAAGAGCTTCTTTGAGTTCATTTACCTGTCTTTTCATAACAGAAGCTGCTGATCTTGCTGCTCTAACAGTTTCATGTGCATTGCAATATTCCTCCAGCATGAGCTGAACCTTCCTCACAGAGCCAATATCCTTTTTCACTGGGTCAAGAGAAAGTTCCTCTGCTGCCTCTGTTAATTGATTCAAATGTCCACTCTCTTTATCTAACCAAGCCAAGAAAGCAGGAGCTATTTGGTCCTTCAGGTACTGACCAACATGTTCTTGAAGTTGGACTTCAAGCTTCTTCTTTACAACGTTGTAGAGCTGATCAAATCCTAAATTTCGATCCACAGATGAAGCAGCATCATGTATGCATGAATCAAGAAAAGAATCCACCACAAATACTTTCCAAATAAAGAATGATTGGTTGTTTAATAAACTGTCAAATTTCCAAATATGTTCTGACACTGGGTACCCAGAACTCATAAAATCTGCTAAATTTGAAAATTGATTTGAGTGTGAGGCGAGAAAACCACCGGAAGTTGACAGTACTTTATTTAGTGATTCCAATTCCGAGAAAGGTTTCAGTAGCTTGGCCAAAAGTGCTTTGCTTCCTAAAACATGTGGCTCCCCCAGCTCTTCAGCAATAATTAGAGTTTGAAAATGGTTTTCAGCAGAAACCAATGCATTTTTTATATCACTCTCTCTCCTTATGAGGGAAGAAGTCCGCATCTCCCTCTGATTCCAAGATTGATGGAGGTGGTCCAGCTGTGCCCTACAAGCTTCTTCTTGGGAGGCAAGCTCCTCTGCCTCTTCCCAGGAGAGGTGATCTCTACCATTCATGGTAGCTTCCTCCAGAGCCAACTGCTGCTCAGTAATGAGGCCAACCTTCACAAAGTAGTTCTTTTCAAGTTCAAGCAAGGATGCTCTTTCCAATTCAATTTCCAAAAGCTGCTCCAATGCTGTTTCGACGGAACCCCGGATTTGAGATATTATCCCAAAGGCATCCATAACATCCGAATTCAGTGAAATCGCAGATTTCATTGCATCTAGAAGAACTTCAGTCATTTGGCTCACAAAGCTTTTACAGGAAAGTAAAGTGGTTTTGAATACAGAAGCCCAGTTCGTTTCAGAATAACATCTTGCATGGTCTACATCTGTGTCCAAGCTAGGAATGTCCTTACCTAGATATTGCTGTAATTCGCTAATAAAACCAGACACAAGTGTGCATTTCTCTACTTGCTCCTCAAACTCACAGAAAATAGTTCCATACCTGTCATCTGCATTTCTCCCTCCAGCAGAATTACTAAATATGTTGAATACCCTATGCTTAACCTCATTGTACAAGAAACTTACTGCTCTATTCAAAATAGACAGCACCTTATCCTTCTTGTCTTCCAGTTCTCCTGGAATCTTGGCATCCCTGGCCAAATCATGTTTCAATTGTCCAAGCTGGTTAGAAGAATCTTCTTTCCTCGAAAAACCAGCAACTTGCATGTACTTCAAAAAGGAAAACAGAAGACGATCCTTGGCTTTTGACTCGGTCTCTGAGCCAATAGAGTTAACCAGTTCAGCACACTCTTGTTCAACTTTGCCTATGTCTGTTGCATATTTTTCCACTTTAAAACAGAGGTCATCATGAACTTGTGCAACAGATTCAAGGTTGTTTCCATGTGCTTTTTCAATAAGTTCAGCAGCTTGTCTTCTGGCAAGGGAGAGGATATCAGAGGAAACAACATTTGAGGTTAGTTGCAAAACTTGCATCCAACCATGTACTGCGCTGGTTGTAACATAATTTAGAGGTAAAATTCTTTGCAAAGCCAACGAATATGCTTGTATTCCAGTTATTGCAGATGAGAGTCCATGATCCAGCTCAGCTATGAGCTGAGAAACTTCCCTATCAATATCCTGGCATTGTGCTTGTGTGGGCTCAGGAACTATGGTCAGTGGGACTCCAGCAACCAGAACAGCAGATGTAAGAGACAAAGTGTCAGCCATACTACTGAGCCTTGTGATGAAATTTATATCTGGAAGCAAGTTGCTCCTCAAAGCATCAAGGATCCTTCCATGTTGTTCCATCCATTTTGAAGCATCCTGAGCCTTTTCAGCTATTACAGACTTTGCTTGAGCAAATTCTCGAGCTTGATGTTCATATGATACACATGTTTTCTCTGATTTAGAAGTTGCTTCAGCAACAATTGACTTTGCAGATGCCTCGTGCAGAATAAGACTGGATCTCTCTTGATCAGCTCGGTAAAAGACAGCAGAGGCAAGCTCATATTGATTTAGAACATCAGCAAACCTCTGGTACACATAGCCACAGACGGTAATAAAAATTCACAGCTCAGAATTAATTTGAATTCTTGCGCAGGAAAAAAAGAAAGTATATGTAGTATGGGGCATTACCCCATTCCTTTACCTCAAGAGCAGATTCAACAGCAGGTAAGGTAGCCAATAAAAGATCATGATGCTCCTGCTCACAGTCAAAAGATGTCAAGATTAATATGTTGATTTAATTGTTAGTGCAAGATAAAAAGAAAGCTAACTAAATCACAGAGTGCAAAATTGCAATTACCATTATGGGTGTGAAATTTCACAGCAGGTTCAAGTTTTAGAATTATGCTACCAAAACATGTAATGAACCCCAAGCAATAAGGCTAGACATGAGCAAACAAGTCTAGGAAAATAAGAAATGTTTTTATTCAACAGATACAGGTAAGGTGCATGTCACAATCGACCCAAAAGGCAACACTTCATTTTTTCTACAGTACAGAGAAGACATCCAAGGCAAGGGATCATGGAAATTAAGTACCTGCAATGGGACACGAATTTCTTGCACTCGAGATGCAAACAAACTCAAGCTAACTGCTAACTCCATGCCCTTTCTTTCTTCACCACCAATTGCTGCTTCATCATGAAAGTCCTCTCGTGTCCATTCTACGAGTGGATCCCAAACAAACACCTCTAATAACATCAAGAGTACATCCTTGTTTTCCCTCAGAACACCAAGAACTGCTTCACAATTTTCTCTGAAGGCACCTTCAATACCAGTCAAGCCTAAAGCAGCTTCAACAATTGGGGTAAGCCGGAAAGGAACAATTTCTGGAATCTTTAATCTTTTCCCTTTATCGAAGCAGACATTATAATCAATATGCACAATATCCCCACTGCAAAAGTCCACGAGAATGTTATCCAAATGCCTGTCACCAAGGCCTAGGATGTGGCCAACCATACTCATGGCTGCCACACTTCCAGAATACCTACAATTAGAGAACACAATGGTAAGTTTAGTTCTGAGGAATGTGGGGATATAACCATGTTGTAAAAACAGAATGTCGAAAAAAACTTCCTGTAACAGAAATGATATCAGATTCTAAGTTCCTTAACAGAACATACAACTATGCAATCATATCCATTCTGCACATTATCCTGTGAAAACCAGATATTGGTTGAAGAACCAATTTCATCCGACAATAAAAGCCAGAGGCAAAAACAATCCAGGATAGTAATGGAAGCATCACAAAGATAGCTTGGTCAGAAAATGAAAGCAAATGACGGAATTGATAAGAATGGTTTCAAAGTGATCTTTAAGGACCGCAAAGTGCTATAACAATTGTGTAAGTGTTGCCCCAGCATAAAACAGTGTTATGGCATCTACAACCCCATAAATAGTATCACAGCATTTGCAGCCTCACAAAGCTCATGCTTGTGCATGTAAAGCTTCCTAGAGAAGAAAAAGTGGAACATTTTTCAGTTCCTGAAGGATTACCTCCTCAATTTTGAGCTGAAGGCTTTGAACCCTTCACTAGCACACCAAAGTTCTTGATGAAGCAGCTGTGTAGGAACCTCCTTCATTAGATCCAGAAGAACTTTACGCTTTACATCATGAGGCCAGTCCCTCCGTGAAATGACTCTCCTAATGCCTTTCTCTTTAAGTGCTGGTATGATTTTACCATAAAACATGTCACTCGGCCGAGGAACAGATGGAGGCACAGAGTTTTTGGCACTGCCTGGGCCCATTGCTGAGAGCTGGGCCACTTGCACACGGTTTTGCCAATCCTTAAAGACACTGTATATGCCTATCACATTATCAACCCACTGGATAAGACCTGCCCTACCACTGATTGGAGTCACAGAATAATAACGAATATCAAGAGAGTGTCTACGAGTAGCAGAAAATGAATGCAAAAAACCATTTATTGCTTGTAGAAGCTGCATTATCCTCGCATCAAGGCGCAAATCTTCTCGCCCCTTCAAAAGGTACGTGTATTTTTTACCATCTGAACCAAGTATAACAAGTTTCTTGGGTTTTGTCTTGGTTGACAAGACGGTCACGTGCTCAGAAAAAGAAGCGATTGTAACAATTCCCTGAAGTGTTGAAGTAAGATTTCTATCAGAATCGGATACTGCAATCTGCTTCTCAAGACCAGGCATTGGAACATCAGAAGATGACAACAAAGCCAGTTGGGGAGCAACTTCTCCTAGAGATATTGATGACTTTCTCTGGTAGGATACCAATGACGAAGCAATTTCATCAAATGGCCGCCATATGTCTCCTAGTGCAGCAGCAGAAGCTGGAGGTATCTTAAATGCCAAAATGGCCGATCTCAGGCGTTCTCTATACTCCTCACAGAACCATATTTCATGAGGTGTTTCAGGTTTTCTAGATGTTGAAGCCAGGCGACGTTCCAGGGCGACCACTATGGGGGCCATCATTGCCGAGTATTTGGCAGCATTAATCTTATTTTTTTCACTTTGACTTAAGGTAGAATTCTCTGCAATTCGTGCAGCTTCCTCTTTCAGCAGATGTATGCGTCTCATCACATCTGAAAGAATTAGTCAGGCAGCAACATAATGTGCACTGAAGGTTAAAGTGGAAAAGTAGCACAACAAAGTGAAAATCCATACTCATTCATGCAAATAACAAAGATTTTGGGATTATGCAACTACTTTGCAAGAATATATAATTACACTTGAAGAACAAGCTATATATAAGCAACAATAAACAGGTCAAAATCATACTGAATATGAAAACTCTTCTCCCTGCTTTACACACATTCAGGTTCCATCATCACAGGTAGTTCATTCTTAATAGGTTTGCAGGTTATATACCATTTAATGTGATGACATATGAAACCTTTCTAACAGATCAGGTAAAATCAACTATGATACATCATGAAATCATAAAAAGCAGAGTTTAAGAATGGCACTGTGATACAAAAAGCTGAATGTTTTAAGCAAGGGTTACCAGCATGAAGATCTTGAAGTGTGCTGAGCCATAGCTCCTCCCAGAGAACAGTTACATTTCCAAGCTCATTTATCATTAGTTGGACATCGTGAACTAATCGAGGGTAAAGCTCTCTCTGCACGAGACAAAGATCTGCTTTAACATACATATTCTTTTTTTAATACTCTACTAGAAACACCAATGACTCATGAAAAAAGTTAGGGCAATCGGTGCAATAAGCCACAAAAAAGGTAATAAGCTTCAGATAAGAATGAAACTTAAAAGTTTTAGCTTCGATGTGAAATGAGACTGTCACGAAGTTTTCCTTTGAATTACTAATTTCATTAAAGTGCCTGAAATCCTCTCAGCTAATAGTTTTGTAGACTGCCAAACTTATAGGGTTTATGGAGAAGTAATATGCAAACATATCCACATACAGCTGAAACTTATGAAAATAGTATTGAATTCTGCAGGCATAAAGAGGAGATAGATAGTGGCTGGTCAAGGAACCGGGCACCTTGAGCAGATTTTCCTGGGCAAAGGGAGGGGTTTTGTTCAATAGTTTACTTAGTTCTACACCACCAAGCACAAGATTGGCTTTAAAACACAAGTTACCTATGCCTACAGCCTAGTACACATTTTTTCCAGTTACCAAACTATTGAATAAATGCAAGTTGATATCACCAATAATGAACTAAGTGCACAACAATGTTAACCAAGTTCATTAAAAAGTTCCATTACCAAACAACCCAAAATGTGCTGAAGCTCATCTGAAGGCTTCTCCTCATTAGCATTTACATCAACGAGAGTCGGGTACACTATGGACCAAGGAGATAATTTAGCTAACATCATGAGTAAGCCCTGCAGTTGTTTCCGGACCACTTGCTCTGGGTGAGAACTTATTCGAGCAAATAACTGGGGAGTGACTTCCTACAAAAAAAAACAGAAGAATGTGTATGTTGTTGCATCAATAAAACAAGAGCAGTGACAAAAATATCAAAACCATGAGTTTCCAACCTGCCAGGGTAACAAAGGAATTGTTGAGAGAGCAGGTTCAATTATATCTCCAAGCTCTACTGCATAATTCAGAAAAATGTGTAGGAAATACAAAGTTGCCCTCAGAGTATAACTCCCACTTTTTTGCTTTAATTGCTCGCTCTCTGAACCAGCTAACTGAAAATCAGGAACCTTAGCCGATGAATATGTAAGGTATTGCATAAAACCATGAGCTGCATGACCAAAAAGAGAAACACGCCGCCTCCTTAGGGACCACCAAACATTAACCAGATCATCAATAGCAGATGATAGGTCAGTTTCTTCCAGGTCACCATTTGCAAATAGCAAGGAAGTCCGCAATTGAGATGCTAAAGTAACAGAAAGGGACTCCCCATTAGAGATTTCTGCACCAGGTGCACCAGCTACAGTTTCCATTATGTCCATTACTTGCTGCACCACAGGAGAATTATTTTTAGAATGTTGTACAGAATCGAGCCAACATTTCTGGTCTTCTCCATCGATGCCCCTCTGGCAAACACGCCAGACTATAGATTGAACTATTCCCCTCTCATCCTCAGTCAACTTGAACCTTTCAGGCAAAATTTCTGGAAGAAGTATAGAAGAGAAAGAGCATGAGTGGAGGACAGTGCCACGCGGGGTAAAGAGAGAGTCTCTAGCTTGACAGAAACACCAGGAAGCATAAGAAATCCATGACTTTCCCATTGTGGAGCAGAGTTGTGTTGACAATTTTGTAGCTGTGCCCACCATTTCCTCAATAATAACTTGTGAGCTTGGTTTCTCAACATTTAGCAAAGGTCCACCTATACTATTGGAAGATACTTCATCAATATTAAAATCTTCATGCATCTTGAGAACAATATCTGCCAAACTCACATCTGGATAATCCAGTCGCAGCCATTTTGACAGTTTCAAACAGGCCTTTGCCTTCAAAATAGCATCATCTGAACCAGAAACTATAGATGAAGAAGAAACCATGTAAGGACGCACAAATGACCAAAGATTTGCAAAAGCATCTTCAAACTTGTTTTCAGCATGCATGAGCAAGAAGCCCTCGTATTGCAAGTTTGCCAACAAGAAATCATGGCTTATCCCTTCAGAATGACTCAAAAATTGATCTCTCAGATAATTGTTTAGACGGTTTGCTAGCATTAGGTTACCCTGTTTACGTGATAAACTCGACAAACTCAAACAAAGCTTTGGTGTTGCTGGAGAAGTTGGGAAGCTGGTTCGATAAACACGGAGAACTTTCAACCATGAACTACAGTCTTGATGAATCCTATTTATTACAGAATTCATCGACTCAACAAATGAGATTAGCATTGAATGATACTGCTTGGAGTTGTCATGGATACCCTTAAGCTTCTGAGACAGAGCTTCTTCAATAGCAAAGATGCAGTGCAACTGAGTGGCAAATGGTGCAGCCTCTACCAAACCATCAAGTGGCAATACAGATAATATTTCCTCAAGCATTGACTTAGCTTTATTTACTTCATTGGGTACCTCATCTAACTTTCCCTCAACAAGAAACAACACCCCTTGTAAAAGCATTTGCTCACTCCTTTGCAAGGCCAGTTTAGGATCAAGTGTGAGTTCACTGCTACTTTTAGGAGTCAAATCCAGACATGCCCACGCTCCCTGAAAATCATTGTCATCAAAACGTGCCAATGCATGAATTGCATTAATTTCATTGCTTGTTGTAGTTAGTGCACCAGAATAGTTCTTCCCAGCATGTCTAGAACGAAGTGTCTGTAACTCTAAGAGCCAAGATTCCAGAGACCTCCAATCAGATACAGCAGTATAGCTTTCAATAATACGTGCAATAGCAAACTGTATATTATCAGAACCCATGGAGCTAAGTGATTCCTCATTCTGTAGCAAGTGAATGAAGTGAGCAGCGGCTTTTTCATATTTTCCTTCAGCCTGGTATACCAGACCAGTGATCCATGCAAGAGGACCCAATGTTTCACCATGACTCAGAGACTGGTTCTCATCTGCGAGCAAGCAAGAAAATGTCATTGAAGCCCATTGTTGTAGACCAATCAAAGATTTTGATTCGTGATTATTGCAAAGAGCCAATGCAATGTGTCGTAAAACCCTCATAACATCTCCAGAAAACCTATCCTTCATATTATGGAGGTTCTCGGATGCATGTGCTTTGGGCTTGTCCTTAAAAGAAGAAGCTGAAAGATTTTTCAGTTCCTGCAACCGCAGACTACAATACTGAATTGTAGCATCATGACATTGAAGTGCCAATCCCACATTCATCATTGGCTCACATATACGAGAAAACCACTCCTCACAGACCTTCCTGTTTGCTCGAAAGAACAGGCAACTCTGGCGAGTAGCAGATGGTAAAACGGCTGATCCTTCGTATGCATTATATACATTCTTCTTTAAGGCCTCCACAAAATCCAACAGCAACCTCATTGGCAACAAACGCGCACCAGAAGAGCCAATTATACTTAGGTTTCCATCATTTTGTTCAGTATCAAGCTGCAGTACATGCGCAATGTCTAACAGCATTCTTTCCAATGCTGCAAAAGTTTGTGTTGGCCCACCAAGATTAGTCCGAAGGCGAGTTGAAATACAAAATCTAGCAGCCTCATGTATAGCCCACAAACCACCAGCCAAGTTATTCACTGAGCAGACCCTCTCAAGAATATCTTCATCCACTTTGATGTCCAACCACTGAGCATTAGCACCAAATTTTTGTGTTTCCTCAATTTGACTAAGAGAAAGGTCCTTTGCACACCTACAGCTATGAATCAGCCGCTGAATCCAAGAAGAAAGAGGCACCTTCCATCGTTGTGAAATATAGCTCAAAATGGAAACAAGCTGCTGTGACTGAACCTGCTGCGGTAGCTGCTTCAATGCAAATACTTGCTTCCAGTGCAAGTTAGAATTAGTTCCTGAGAGAAGGGCATGGGACCTACATGGGATGAATGCTTGACAGTCACTCAAGCCGCATGCATAAATTGTTGTAGGCAACACATGTGAAAGAAGTCTAACAAATGAATTTTTTATATCAACATCTGGATCACCAAGCTTCTCTAAAACTACTTCCGACACGGGATAAAAGCAAACAGGATCTATGAGTCTTGCCTGCAACAGCGCCTCTAAAACTAATGCAGCATGTAACCTCACTTTGCGCTCCCCATCAGATGCAGCATAAAAAATCGAGAGTAAAATGTTGCCTATGCTTCCTATAAATCCAAATGCGTCGTAGAAAACAGTTTTGGAATTTATATTCTCATATAGGGCAATAAGATTCTCGGAGAATCTTTGGATCCATTCCAGGGCTATTAATTTAACTGCAAGAGGGGAAGAAACATGTAATGCTTTGACAATAAACACACTGTACTTCCTCATATGCTCATCAATCAAAGTAGAAAGACCATCTCTGAGAGTGTTAAGATCATCAACTTTTTCAGCAGTTACACTAGCATCCTCAAAGGATTTCTTGACAGTCTGATTCCTCATGGAACATCTGCTCAAGAATTCAACTGCAGTTAGCCTCTGCATTGTCTTGATAACATTGACTTGCAACTCAACATATGCCTGGATAGGTAGACTGAAAGGATCTAGCTTCTCAATAAGAAATGAGACCAATTTTTCTGACCTTTTCAGATAAATGGCAGCAGTTTCTGGTTGGCAGATTAGACTTCCATCCCCATTAAAGGAAATACAAACTAGCAAGACTTTCAAATCAAATTTCATTAGTGCAAACAACTCAAATTTTGAATAGGATTTAGAATCTGTAATGCAACTAACTTCATCCCCAACAGCCAAACCTTTTTGAAGCATACCCATTAAGAACTCCAACTCTTCAATCAGCAAATTCAATGCCTGTTGAACAACTTCATCATTCCCATGTTGAAGTAAGAAAATATATGTGGCAGCAGAACTTCCTGTCACCAGATGATTTGGATGCAAACGCAACTGAGATATTGGTGCATTGAATTGTAATACTTTCTGCACTGAGGATGGGAGAAGACCTAGTTTCTGTAGAGATAATAGCTGAAGATTAGTTTTTAAAACCCCATGAACTCGAGAGGGGTTAATCTTCTCAGCTTCAGGTCGAGTTGAACCACTCATTTCCAAACTTTGAAATAAGATATCAACCACAAGAAGGTAAAACGCAGAGAAACTTTCACCAAATATCTCGGCCAAGAGAGTCAAGCACTTCCACAAATCTGAACTCCATTTTGACCACCCAAATTTCCTCCCAACCATCGATAAGCATCCCAACAGACGAGGCAGCATCTTGCCAAGAGATTCACTTATCTGTTCAAGTAGATTCATCTCCAGCAACCCAGAAGCAGTGGACTGCAACACTGTTGAAAAACAAGAAAGCAAAGCCAGCAATCTTCGAAATTGTGGTGGGGTTCCATGGCTACTATCCTGAAGCAACACATCCATATCACCCAGAAACTTCGACAACAATCCTAGAGAAAACTGCAAATTCCCCACCCAATGCTTCTGAAACTGCAGGAAACTGTCCATAATAACATGCCTATCTGATTCGCCAAGATCCGGTACAAGCACCCACCCAAGAAGCACATCAACAATGTCAAGGAAATGTGGTTGAAAAACCCTTGAGAACTTCAACGAAATCAAGGTCAAGACACCCAGAATTCTGTGTAACAAAATCAAGGAGGTTCTCTCATCCTCCAAAAGTTCTTGGCACGCTTTAAGAATTGGCAAGACATATCTCTCAATCCCTACTGGATCACCAACACTAAGAAACTCACGTAAAGCTTCCACCTTGAGTTCTGTGGTCCCATCACTTGCACTGATGTTTGTAAGCAATGGCAAAGTCCATGCAATGAACCGATCAACTATACTTCCAACCATGACATGATTTTGCCTCCCATTTGGGATTGAATACACGACACCACATAATGCCCCATAAGCAGTTGCTGCAGACTGCCTCACCACAAATGACCTATGCCAAGAATTCATAATTAAGGAAATTAAGCTAAAAAATAAAACTTCCTAGAACAAATTACTATTGTTAAGCATCAGCAACGTAAATTCATTCTAAGTCATGACTACATAATCTAGCATCAGAATGCAAATCCCATGTCATGACTACACTAGTAACCATGTTCAGCTCTAATATAACAACTTCCAAATTGCAATTCATCATCATCAAGCAGACTGGTGATCATGCAGCTTCTGCCAAAATACCATAGTTAAAATTAGGAGCATTACCAAACATTACAAAAATGCACATAATCAAGGAGGGGACAACCAGACAATTTCTAAATGAAACGAACATAATTTTGGTCAGGTAAAATGTTAGCATTACAGATTTGTCTCAGCACTATTAAAATCACAACCAGAATCTCAATTGCAATACATACAATTAGCTCTAATATAAGAACTGTGCAACCGGGAGATTGAACACCAGCAACTCAACTAGGGTGGCAGCTGAGTAAATTCAACGTTAAACTAACAATAACCGGAAAAATCAAAATTCCTGAAAGATAATAGCGCATACTTATCAGAGAGGAGTTGAGAGAAGCCTTGGGAGAGAAACGTAGAAGAGTGGGATACGAGGAGGGAGTTTGGAGGGAAAAGGATGGCGCGGTGGAGCGAGGTGATGGCAGCGAGCCGCGATGAGTCGGCGTCCTCATCGGAGCTTGCTGCTTTAGCTGTTGTTGTCGCTGCGGAGGAAGTTGCTGAGGTGGCGGCGGTTGTTGTTGAGGACGAAGTGGAGGAGGCATCTTTGGGAAGAGCAGCAGAGAGGAGTGCGGCGAGTTGCTGTTGTTGGTGGTGAAGTCCTTGCATCATCGCCGCCCGGTTCGGATTCGCATCTCCTCCGGCCGTCGTCGCTATCGCATGAGGTGAGCAGTGGTTTTGTGCTCTCTTTTGCTCCTTGCTGGAAAAAAGAGAAGCTGTACTGTTGTACGTTGTAAAAAATTGGGACCGACAGGGGTGGGATTTAGTAGCGTCCTTTTGAAAAAGACGGAAAACCGAGCTCCTAGAACGACGCGTTTTATAGTAAAAAGATGCTGCCTTTTCAAAAGGACGGAAAATGATCTTTTAAAAGACTCATCCTTTTCAAAAAGACGGCTAAATAAGGACGCGGTACGTTTTTATGGACGCGCCATATTGAAAAAGACGCAAACATGAATATGTTTTTGAAAGAAATGCGTCCTTTTCATATTACGTCCTACTCGATAAAAGACGCAACTTTTTTTAAAATACAATACAAACGAATTCGTGGAAAGGCTCGTGTCCTTTTGATAAAGTCGTCCTGTTTGTTAAAAGACACGTCCTTCTAAAAAGAGATGCTACAAGAAAACTTAATAATAGGAGAGTAGTGGCGACCTTTTATAACTTTGCAATACCATCACACCTATCAATTGCTAATCAGTTGAATCTATTGTCACAGAATCAGCTGGAGAGATGGATCAATCGTATGACCAGTCAGTTTAGAAGCAAGGAAGAAGGAGAGCTATCTGCCAAAAATACAACTGGAATTTATGTTTGTCTTTTCTGTTAGTAGTGGTTAGCTAATTAGTTGTTTTGTAGTGTTTTCAATTAAAGGATTTTGGGATCCGTTTATTGTAAGCTGGAGTCCAGCAACATTCAGCTATATAATGTTGTAATGAACATTAAAGAAGATAAGAAGTTTTATTTGCAAATTACAGAGCTCTCAATGAGATGCCAAAGGTTCAATGAACCAAAGTTTACAAATTTAACTTCTACATACATTAAGCTGCGTTTCCCCCTTTCTAATTCGATATTTGCAGTCCATTGTTTTATTTGAACCTTATTCCTATCGTTACATCCACATTCCCTCGTTTCTGTCACTCAAGACTCCACCTTTGCCCCATCCTATTCGCAGAAGTCCTACTTTTCTCTTGTTTTTCCTGCACAATTCGTAACAGTGGTAGCAGAGCTCTTTCCTGAGCAACCTGCAGATCAATGGCCAGATCCCACCACCCAGTCACAGATCCTCACACCAGTGAGCCTCCAAGGCCAACCAGGGATGACAACAGCCTCATCCTTTCTCTGGAAGCAAGGACTGATGCAACAGATCAGAGGCTTATAAACCTGGAGCAGAGGGTTGATGATGGATTCCTAGTCATGAACTAGAGGATGGACTCCATGGGGCTCACTCTAAGGGAGGTCCAGAGATTTATGCAAGAGCTAACAGCTGCTCAAAACAGGCAACACTTCCCACATCCACACCAGCCACCAGATCCAAATCACCACCAAATACGAAAACCTGAACCTAACCAAGACCCCCCCGGGGTTCAAATCCCTGAGCCTCACCATCACCAAGTTCCAGATCCCTCACCAAATCAATTTCAAAACCATCCCAGACCCACAACCTTGGAATTTCCTTGGTTTCAAGGATCTGAGGTACATGATTGGATTTTTCAGGCAGATAACTTCTTCCATAACATGAGAACCCCTGCACATCTCAAGGTTGAAGTAGCATCTCACCATCTCTTTGGTGATGTCCTCAAGTGGTTCAAGGTAAAGCTAAAAACAAAAGGAGGAAACTAGGGGTGGCCAGATTTTACAAAAAGCATTGTGACCAGATTCTCACCCAAGAGGAGTGATGATCCCATGGCAGAGATCTCCAAGCTCAAGCAAACAATGGAGGTTGAAAGGTATGTAAATGATTTCAATGCCTTGTATGATAGGTTGGAGATAACTGATGACTATGATAAAAGCTTATTTCTTGCTGGTTTAAAACCTGAGTTATCCCATCTGGTACTCATGTTCAAACCTGAGACATTTGATGACGCGGTGGAACTTGCATTATCCACTGAGATTGCATTACCAACCTTTAGAACCATGACCATACCTGAAAACTCACATAGCACACTCACTCAACCTAAGAACACTTATTATAACAACAAACCTTACAACCCTGCAATAAATAGACCTCAACAAACCCAACACAACTAGTTTAAGGCACCCTACACACACCAGTAATCAAAAGAATCCTGCACAAACCAGCCAAAACACTCTAAACCTACCAAACCCACCCAGATCACCCAACTAAAGAAATCAGAACACCTCTTTCCAAATACTGGATGAGAAGACAATAAGGGAGAGGATCTCAGCAGGTCTATGTAAGTATTGTGGGGAGAGATTTTTCAGAGGACATAGGTGTCAAACAAAATAGTTCTGTTTGATTGTGACTAGGGAAGAAGAGCAGGACCCCACTGAGTATGAAATTATTGAGTATCAGAATCAGGAGACAGAGGAACCAACCCAGGTGGAACCTACTGTTTATCTATTTGCCATTCATGATGTCAAGAAAAGAGGGGCAAGAGCCATGAGGATAGCTCTGCAGATGCAAAAGGTCATTGTGCATACCCTGGTTGATACTGGTAGCTCTCACAATCTCATTTCCAAGGAAACAGCACAAAAATTGGGTTGTGACATCTCCACGATACCTCCAGTGAGCATTACTGTTGCTAATGGGAAGTGCTAGTGACTTCAGAGGCCTGCAAGGAGATAAGATGGTATATGGAGGGAGAGTTATTCCAAATCTCAGCACTAATAATTCCTTTGATACACTATGGCGTAATCTTAGGAATGGACTGGTTAGAATCTTTGGGCCCTTTACTGTGGGATTTTAGCAAGAAAGAAATGAGATTTCAGAGGAATGGTAGGGAGATAGCACTCAAGGGAGGTACTAAACTATTTGTAAAGTGGATTAAGGAAGGATCCATGAACAAGCTATTGGCTGATCCTGCAAGGATAGCAACTACTCATGTGTGTACCGCTGCGAGTTTAATGGAGGTCATTACTTCCAGTGATCAACCTCCTGCAGGTATTCAGAACTTGCTGGAGTTGTTCAATGATCTTTTTAGAGAGCCAACTTCACTGCCCCCATCCAGGCCATATGATCATCGTATCCCTTTACAAATAGGGGCTCAACCAGTCAACTTAAGACCCTACAGGCTGACAAAATAACAGAAAGATGAAGTGGAGAAGCAAGTGACTGATCTCCTAGCCTCAGGATTCATTGAGGAGAGTCAGAGTCCATATGTAACTCCTATCTTACTAGTCAAAAAGAAGGATGGAGGCTGGCGCATGTGTGTAGATTTCAGAGCCTTAAATCAGGAGACAATTAAGAACAGGTTCCCAATTCCGGTCATTGGGGAACTGTTAGATGAATTGGGGGGCTCATCTGTGTTCTCCAAGTTGGACTTGAGAGCTGGCTACCATCAAATGCTTCTCAACCCAGAGGATGCACACAAAACAACTTTCGGAACTCACCAAGGCTTATACCAGTATAAGGTAATGCCTTTTGTGCTCTGCAATGCCCCCTCTACTTTTCAAGCTTTAATGAACCATGTGTTTTGTGATCACCTGAGGAAACACATATTGGTATTTTTTGATGATATATTGATCTATAGCAAGAGCATACATGATCATTTAGAACACCTCCAGATCACTTTTGATCTCTTAAGGAAGCACTGTCTTTTCCTTAAACAATCTAAATGTGCCTTTGCCACCTCTAGTATAGCAAAGGCACATAATTTCTGGTAAAGGTGTCAGAACCGATCCTGGAAAAATCAAGGTCATTGAGGATTGGCCTCCATTGAAAACAGTCAAGCAGGTGAGGAGTTTTTTGGGGTTGGCTGGTTATTACAGGAGGTTTATTAAAGGTTATGCTGCCATAGCTAAACCACTAACAGAATTACTAAAGAAGGATAATTTTCTCTGGAATGATGCTGCTGAGAATTCTTTTCAGAGGTTAAAGCAAGCACTAATCACTTCACCTGTCCTGGCCCTCCCAGACTTCTCAAAAACCTTTACTATAGAGACTGACGCCTCTGGAGAAGGGATATGTGTTGTACTTATGCAGAAAAAACACCCAACAACCTTTATTAGCAAGGCTTTAGCCCCTAAACACCAAGCAAAGTTTGTATATGAGAGAGAACTCTATGTTGTCCTTTTTGCAGTCAAGCAGTGGCATCATTATTTGGGAGATAGGCACTTCATCATCCAAACTGACCATCACAGCCTGAAGTACCTGCTGAATCAGAGACTGTCAAAAGATGCTCAATTTACATGGCTAGTCAAGTTGCAACAATATGATTATGAGGTACACTACAAGCCTGGTAAATCCAATGAAGCTGCAGATGCCCTATCTAGAGTCCCTAGTGTAGAGCTACACAGCCTAATATTTTCTTCTGTGGACCCTTTATTACTGCAAGAAATTCAGGATTCATATGCAAAGGATCCTACATTGCAGACAATCATGTTAGAATTAGCAAGCCAGCCAAATTTACACATTCAATACTCACCTGACCAGAGCATGCTAAGGAGAAAAGGGAAGCTTGTAGTGGGTCAGGATCCATTCTTGCAATACATAATTATATCTCTTTTCCATAATAGTCCTGCTGGGGGCCATTCAAGGGTTAGTGTGACTTCTCAAAGGTTGGCGTCACTGTTCTATTGGTAGGGTTTGAGGAAAATGGTGAGGAATTACATAAGAGGATGTGAAATATGCCAGAAGTGCAAACCTGAGCATGTCATGAACCCTGGTCTGCTCCAACCCCTTCCCCTACCAAAGGGCATATTCACAGATCTCACCATGGACTTTATTGAAGGGCTGCCAAAGTCCAAAGGATTGAATGTCATCTTAGTGGTTGTGGATAGAATGACTAAATTCAGTCACTTCTTAGGACTTAAGCATCGTTACACTGCTACCAACGTAGCCAAATTATTTATTGACAGAGTGTTATGCATACATGGATCTCCTAATTCTATCTTGACAGATAGAGACCCCACATTTCTTAGCAAATTCTGGACTGACCTTTTCCAGCTGCAAGGCATTGAGCTGAAGAGGACAACTGTTTATCACCCTCATTCAGATGGTCAAACAGAAAGGGTGAACCAGTGTGTGGAACAGTATTTGAGGTGTTTTTGCTCTGATAATCCTCACCAATGGGCTGAATTTCTTCCTCTTGCTCAGTATTGGTACAACACTGCCCTCCATGAATCATTAAGGATGAGTCCTTTCAAAGCTTTATTTGGTATGGATCCACCGATGAGCATACCATATATTCCTCATGATTCAAATGATCATGAGGTAGACAAGTTACTATCTAAGAAGGAAGAGGTATTGCAGAAGTTGAAGCTGAACTTGGAGAGGGCCAGGTCCCGTATGAAGCATTATGCTGATAAGAAAAGATCTTACAGGTCTTTTGGCATAGGCGACTTGGTTTTGTTGAAGCTGCAACCTTATAAACACCTTTTTGTAGCCCAACGAACAAACCAGAAGCTTGCTCCAAAGTTCTTTGGGCCTTTCAAGGTCATAGACAAGGTTGGCAGTGTGGCTTACAAGATAGAGTTTCCCCCATCAAGTTTGATTCATGATGTTTTCCATGTGAGTCAACTAAGAGCCTTCCATCCAGCTCTTCAACATGAAAGCTCTCCTACCGTAATTCATCCAGTAACAATTTTAGGCTCACGCATCCAGCGCAGACAGGGCAGTGCTGCAACTCAAATCAGAGTTGCTTGGAATCCTGAAGCAAACTTAGACCCTACATGAGAATGGCTTGATCATGTGTAGAGTACTTATCCTCAATGCTCTTCCTTGTGGACAAGGGATCTTCAGCAACGGGGAATTGTCACAGAATCAGCTGGAGAGATGGATCAATCGTATGATCAGTCGGTTTAGAAGCAAGGAAGAAGGAGAGCTATCTGCTAAAAATATAACTGGAATTTATGTTTGTCTTTTCTGTTAGTAGTGGTTAGCTAATTAGTTGTTTTGTAGTGTTTAACATTCAGCTATATAATGCTGTAATGAATATTAAAGAAGATAAAAAAATTTATTTGCAAATTTCCGAGCTCTCACTGAGTTGCCAAAGGTTCAATGAACCAAAGTTTACAAATTTAACTTCTACATACATTAAGCTGCGTTTCCACCTTCCTAATTCGATATTTGCAGTCCATTGTTTTATTTGAACCTTATTCCTATCGTCACATCCACATTCCCTCGTTTCTGTCACTCAAGACTCCACCTTTGCCCCATCCTATTCGCAGAAGTCCTACTCTTCTCTTGTTTTTCCTGCACAATTCGTAACATCTATGCAGCTAAACATGAAGTCTTTGCAAGTTTTAAATTCTCAATTACTCAAAAACACACCTCTTAAGAATGCTACTCTCATCTCCTCCACCAACAGTCATCGCTCTTCTCCACTTCATGCTTCAACTCCATCTCCAAAATCCAATCACACAGCAGCTGCTGAAGAAAAAGTTCAAGCCACCACCCATGAAGATCTCCTCAACTCAATCCAATCTTCTCAGTGGCATTTCATCAAACACCTTGCGCCCAACTTGTGTCCTTCTCTTATCTCCACCACCCTCTCCAGCCTCCGCAAATCCCCTGATTTAGCTCTCCAATTCGTCTCCCACGTCGGATTCAACCGTCTGGATGTCAAAACCAAATGCCTCGCCGTCGCCGTGGTGTCCCGCTCCTCGTCACCGAAACCAGCCTTGCAACTCTTAATACAAACTATTAGGAATCGCGTGGACAGTGTGGGGAGTGTTTTCAATGAGCTGGCAAGTGCGCGGGAGTCGTTAGGTATTGAAAGTAGTTTGCTTTTTGATTTGTTGATAAAGGCATGTTGTGAACTCAAGAGGGGTGATGATGCATATGTTTGTTTTGACATGATGAAGGAAAAAGGTATACTTCCAATGACTGAGACGTGTAATAATATGTTGAGTACGTTTTTGAAGATCGAGCAGACGGGAAGTCTGTGGGTTTTGTATGCTGAGATGTTTAGGTTGAAGATTAAGTCCAGTGTATATACGTATAACATTATGCTCAATGTGTTGTGCAAGGAAGGGAAATTGAAGAGGGCAAAGGAGTTTATAGGATTTATGGAGACTTTAGGGGTTAGACCTAATGTTGTTACTTACAATACATTGATTCATGGGTTTTGTTCTCACGGGAGAATAAAAGGTGCTCGTGTGATTTTTGATGCGATGACCACCAAAGGGATTAAACCTGATTCATACACATATGGCTTGTTTATTAGTAGTCTGTGTAAGGAAGGAAAACTAGAGGAGGCATCAGGGGTGCTTGAGGAAATGAAAAGACTTGGGTTGCCTCCAAATGCTGTTACATATAACATCTTGATTGATGGGTTTTGCAACAAAAGCAATTTGGAGATGTCTTTTAGGTATAGAGATGAGATGGTGAAGAAGGGTATAATGCCGACTGTGTCAACATATAACTTGTTGATCCATGCACTGTTTATGGAGGGGAGAATGGATGAAGCTAGTGACATGATTAAGGATATGGGAGATAAGGGGATGGTTCCTGATTCTATAACTTACAACATATTAATTAATGGGTATTGCAGATGTGGGGATGCAAAGAAAGCTTTTAACCTCTATGATGAGATGGTGCTTAAAGGGATTCAACCAACACTGAAAACTTATACATCGCTCTTTTATGTTTTGAGTAAACGGAGCAGAATGAAAGAGGCTGATGATATGTTTGAAAGAATAGTCCGTAAAGGCATGGTGCCTGATCTCATAATGTTCAACACCTTGATTGATGGCCATTGTGCAAATAAAAATGTGGATCGCGGATTTGCTTTGTTGAAAGAGATGGAAAGAAGGAAAGTTCTTCCTGATGAAGTGACCTACAATACGCTAATGCAAGGCCACTGCAGGGAAGGAAAAGTTGAACTAGCTCGTGAGCTTCTTGCAGAAATGAAGAACAGGGGAATTAAGCCTGACCATATTAGTTATAATACTCTTATTAGTGGGTACAGTAGGAGAGGTGATATGAAGGATGCGTTTAAAGTTCGAGATGAGATGTTGAGTATAGGATTCAATCCTACACGACTCACTTATAATGCCCTCATACAAGGTTTATGCAAACACAAGGAAGGAGATCAAGCAGAAGAGCTACTCAGAGAAATGGTTAGCAAAGGCATTGCTCCTGATGATAGCACCTACTTCTCCTTGATTGAAGGGATAGAGAATGTAGATGACTTTTTAGGAGTTGTAGATGCACAATCTGTTTCGTAGACAGAAACGTGTAATCTTTCAATTGAGAGTTGCACTAGGAATATCCTTTCATGTCCAATATGTGGGGAGGTTTCTGTATGTGAGAGTTTCATGACTTTGTGCATGAAAAGCTTCTGCAGGCACAGGCACAGGCACAGGCACGTGCACTAGCCCCGATGACAGCACAGACTCTTTTCGATTGATGGCAGGGATAGAGAAAGTCAAAAGGGATGCTTTGGCTAGCCTAGTTGAGCAACTGTTAATTTGTGACTATTAGTTGAGATGGACAAAGTGACCTATAGAGAAGAAATATGCTTTGACTTTTTGATGTTGATTATCATCTCATGTGATTGGGAAATGTTTTTGAACTTCATCTCACGCTGTTAATATGTATTCATTTGCTGTTTAAACAAAAAAAGAAATGCAGTGTGTAGCATACACTTTGGCCATTGAATAGGTGAAGCCAAGGATTTCCAATTTTCCATATTTGAACACTTTGGAAGAACAGCTTGGTTTTTTTTCACAATGAAAGTAGAGTGTGTTCTCTTTTGTTTCTACTTAACTTTACCTTTTGAATGCTTGTTCATTTTTTCTTCTGATATGGATTAGGTTCTGATATTTCCATACAGCTGAGTGGCTGTATGGGTCTGTTTCTCATTGGATCTCTCCTAATTCAATTTGTCTGTTAGTTAGCTTATGATTATCCCTTAATTTCTTCTCTGTTCTAATATTTAAGTTACTCTGCCTTCTTTGTATTAAAATTTCTCTTGCTCCCATTTACACTGCGCATGGAAGCTCCCTAATTGATGTAATGTTTGTTGGTTGATTCCCTGCTGCAGATTTTTGGGCTGAGAATGACCGTGTTAGGTCTCAGAAGCAGGGGATAGCACATTTGAGACGCATTATTGTTTTCCAATGATGATACTTTGTAGCTTATTTCTTTGTCCTTTTGTAGGTCCTGTTGACTTTAGCTTTTCCAAAGTGGAAGTGGACTCAAATAAGAAAGACCATCCTCCCTGCAGCACCACTACACCAAGGGGTAATATTCCTGGTAATCCTACTAACTTTATTATTAATGCTGTAATGTTCAATTGAATGAAGGCAGGTGGAGATACAATCTGCTATTATATTAGTGGAATGCCTTATTGGTTCACCTATGTATTGGAGACATGTCACTTTCCACTAGGTTACTTCTGTGGCCTTAACAACCTTGAGGAGTCACGCCCTTTTTACCTTATACAAGGATGTTATATAGAAACGCAAATTAAATCAGATCAACTCTTGACCATTGATTTCAATGACTTGTATCAAGTCAGGAACTTGGATTTTCTCAGTCGCTCAATTTCATGGTCGTAAAGTAACAATAGCAATCTTGTCTAGGGTTGTGTCATGTTTCTGCTTTCCATCATTTCTTGCGATGTCATTTATCACAGTATGTGGAAACACATGCACAATGCACCAAATGTTTGTTCAGATTACCATAACGTGCTTCTTTTTCTTTCTGTACCTTTTTTCACAATGAGTCTGCAGTGCAACTACTAGTATCAGTATTTAAAGCATTCTTAGGCATGCTCATTGAGACTGATAAGAGAAACTTTCATGGGAACGTTTGTTGGACACATCGTACCTGGTTTGGCCTTATCCTTCCTTGGATTATGGCACACCTTTAACACAATCAATGCCTATTGTCTGAAAGGTCCCAGTAACTTTAAAGTGAGGTTCTGGCATCCATTTTACAATCATTTCTCCAAATTGAAATACTTGGAGCTCATCTTCATCCTATTTTTCTCTGTTTTTGCAATTTTCATGCAACTTTTGGACTACCCCGGCTTTCAATTTGCCTTCAAACTTGATAGCTTTGAACATGCAACAATGTTTCTCCACCTTGCCATGTTTGCTTGTTTTACCCTTTCTGCAGAGGTGTCTAATTCATCTGATATCCTCACTGGGGTTGTAGGTGTCCTTGCAGCCTCCGTTTTCAGCCAAGAGCTTTTCCTGCTCCGTTTCCACTCTGCTGATCATGTTGGACTTGAAGGCCATTATCACTGGCTCTTGCAACTCATTGTCTTTGTCTCTCTGATGGCAGCTTTAGCTGCAGCCAGTTTCCCATCCAGTTTTACTGCAGCACTTGTTCTTTCAGTTTCAGTCGTATTCCAAGGATGCTGGTTCATTAACATGGGGTTTACACTATGGGATCCTCACTTTGTTCCTAAGGGTTGTGCTATGCAGTACTCCGACGCTAACTTCGACAACATGCATGGAGCTGTAAGTTGTGGATCTCCTGATGCAGAATTAAGGGCAAAGGCACTGGCCAACTTGCAATTCAGCTGGATACTTTTTGGAATTTTGTTGTTCACAGGATGCATTTGTCTGAAATTAGCTCGAAAGTGCCTCCCCAGGATTCATTCAACCGAATATGAGCGACTTCACAGCAAAGGTACAGACATCCCTGTAACCAATGATTTCTTCAAACAAGCTGATCCTTGATATATGGAGCATACGATACGAATTGGGGTATGACATTCATGTTGCGACTTTAATTACAGTGGTTTTAGCTGCGGCGGGCAGCTTCTGAAGAGAATTTGATAGCACTAAAACTGATGTTTGCTTGGTGTTGTTTAAAGGATGTCTTTAACTTCCAAGCTTATGCTTATGTTATTGTTATGCATCCTTAATTAGGCTATTCTTGCCTAATCTGTGATGTGGAACATGTGATTTTGTATATGAATAAGTAATGGCATTTAGCCGATCAAGATTGCAAGTAATTAACCAAATAATTACAAAACAAAAGTGCAAATTGTCTCCCAAATTTATTTCAGTAACTTTTCATTCTGTTCATACCCAGAAAAAAACAACATAGTACACTTGTACAAGAATGAATTACAAAATGAAAAGAAAGATACAACCTTGGTCGTCAGAGGAAAACCAAGAGAATCATCTTCAAAGTGATGGTGTGTGACTCAAGATTCAGCTTCGCCTTCTTCGACGAAAGCTTCGATTCGAAGAAGCACGAACCCAACCGCGACTCCAACAAGAGTAAGTCCATTCATGATTGCTGCAATCTGAAATATCTCTCCAGCAACACTGCAGGTTGAAGACAGGCCACCTCCTTTGTTTTTTTTGCCTCTCATTGACATAACCAAGTTTGCAAAAGATTGTTGAGTGGTGATTGGCTGACCTAAAGATGTCAACCTGTTTTGAGCTTTTAGTCCACCGAAAGAGTTCAGTCCTGTGATGTTGTGGACAACATTAGCACTCATCTTCTTCTTGTTGGGGCTGGTAATGGTGGAGGCAGCAGTAAATGTTGCAGGAGACAGAGTTGCTGATGCTGTTGCCATGACTGGAAAACCAGAGATTTCTGAATTTTCTGGTGTTTTGGTGGTTTTACTGATTTTTCTTTTGGAAATATGTTTGGCAAGGAATAAAAAAATTGTATGGGATGGGATTGTAGAGTGTGGATAAGGTGAGGAGGGGATGGATGGTTGATAGAAGAGAAGATTTAGATGGGATTTGTTTTCTTTAGGAAAAGCTTCTCCACCTTTAAAAATGCTAACCCAAAAAAAAACAATGAAAAAAGGATCAGTTTTGCACTCTCTTTCAGTATTTGGAAAACCAATCTGGACCGTTGGAATCAAAATAGGAAAGAAAGAACATTGTTTTGAATTATTATTTGACCACTTCAAGTGTGGTCCACCATTAGTGGGCTGAAATCTTAAATTTCTTTGGGCTTTATGTTTTTTCTTTTTCTTACCGGACTTGCTTTGGCTCAGTTTGTTTCAAGACTTTTGGATTTGTAGTTCTCTACATATGGAATCATTTTTGAAAAGAAAAGAAAAAAGTCTGCTATTCTATTAATTTAAGATTGTGGAGATTAATTTAAAATAGTAGAAAATAATCTCACAGCCGCTAAATTCGATTGAACCCGATTGAATTATTTGAGCGGCTTGATAATCTCATTATAAAGCAGCAGTTATGGTTCATGTGGCTAAGTACAAGACAATGATTTAGAGGAAGGGGACTTCTGTCTGTTTGAGCTGATCAAATCGGGGACGAACAAGGTTTTCAAAGCATCGATATTTCGTGCGCCGAGTATTGAATAGTCTTCGGATCCTTGGTTCTAGGAATCGGCAATGCTATTTTATAAAATATGCTCGTATCGGTTAATAAAAGTGTTAGTAATCTTCACGATATTATTTTTTCAGAACAATAAACTCAAGTTTGCTTTGAAAGCTTTTAGCTAGGCATCTCAAAATTCCTCTTCCGAGAGCGAGCACTCATTTGGTAATGTGATATGGTCACACCCATTTGCCAAGCAAGTCCCTCCGCAGGTTTTGGAAGCACAACCTCGTCATCATTTTCATCTGCAAGCCCACGTATGATCGCATATGTATTTTTACGGTGACGTAATAACACGAAAATAAACTTGAAAAGGTTATAATGATAGTTCTAGTATAGTAGGCGCGTACAGAGTGGTCTTAAGGAATTTTAACAATTGATTATGGGCTCTCTGCTCAAGGACAGTAATTAAAAGATTAAATTCTTTTCTTAATACTTATTTTATTCTTAAAAAATTGATTTTTTATTTACTTTCACATTAATTAAGGTAATAATTAATTACTATTTTTGATATATTTCTAACTAGTTTTATTAACTATACTCAATTAACACTAGTTTTAATTTCTCAAAATATTAGAAATTGTGGAAATGATGTTTTTCTCAAAAAAAAAAAAAATATGATCAAGAAGTCAATTATTTAAAGACGGGATGAAGTATTAATAATTCTCTATTATCCAAAGTATGATTATGCATTGCCAATAAATGAGTCTTTTCATTATCAGAAATAAAGTAGATGAGTATTCGTTGTACCCACAAAATGAACTGACAGTGAGTTGTTTTAGTTTAAGTATAGGTCTTGAGTTCAAGCTTTACCATTTTTTAGAGTCTTGTCTGGTTCGAATCTAGAATAGTCGGCACCAATGTGGCGACCGAATTATCAGATGATATGATTTTAAATAACGATAATGGGTAACGTAATGAAAATCGTAACGGTCACGGAATCACGGAAAATAACGATATAACATAATGGTCGTGGTCATCACGACTACAAATAATCTGTAAATACTAAAAAAGTTCATCAGTCTAGAGATAATTAATATTTTTAATAAAATAAATATATAAACTATTATTTTTTTGTCAATAAATAATTAAGTATGCATAACAAACTTTAATTAAAAATAAAAATTTTTTAGTTGAGTTTTACACACAATCATCTCTAATAGGAAAAGTTTTGCAAATCAAAATAAAGAAAAATATACATATCTAAACACACATACATTGTTCATTCTCATATTAAATATTCAGGAGGATTATAATAAGGGTAATGATTATTATAATTATTATCTCCGCCATTTTGTTCCCATTATGTTGGCTAAAAAAAAGAGTATGGAAAGTAACCAAATGATTTTATATTTTCTTATTGCTCTCCCTAATAAAAGTGTGAATGTTGAAAATTTTCACTTGTATGCACATATTGAGGATGTGGAAATGAAAAAATACTTTAAGAACTATCAAAATTTTGACTATTTTAATTGAAAGTTCTATAACCATGGTCATTAATTCATTATTTCATAGACAACATATTTACTATTATGAGATCTAAAAATGTAAATTGGATTTAGTTATAAAAGTGTGATTTTGTTAGCCTAATAAGTTTTTTATTAACTTGATATGACAATCATAACAAAAAAAATAACGAAAAATGGTAACGATTAAGGGTGAGCTCGGATCGACGGATCCCACCGATCCGAAAAATTTTCTGGCACATTTCGGTGGCGACAGTCGGAATCCGACGGATTCCGACGACCCATATGTATATGTTTTCTTCTCTTAAATTCAATTTCACAACCCGACGAATCCCAAGTTCCCAACCCAAATAATTCCTAAACTCGCTTGCTCGCGTCGCTCTGCACTGCATCCAGCCCAGCCTCCAGGCCGCCGCTTGCTCCGCTGCGCTCTCCTCTCCGGCCTCTCCAGTCTCCCCCGTCGGCCGCCGCAGAGTCACCAATCAACACCACTTTGAACCCGTAATCTATTCTCCCGCTTGGATCACCTCCCCCGCTCGCAATCTCCGCAAATTCCGACTAGATCTTCCTTTTGCAGAGCAGCAGCAGAGTAAACAGCAAGAGAAGCAAGAGTATTATTATTAGGACTGTAGTGTGGAAATACTAGAGTGGAAGGAATAAGAAAGCAACAAACTTATTAAGTTCAATAAAGTGAGTGGAGTAAAGGTCCCCTACGATCACGTACAGGATAAATCAAGAGTACAAACGTAGATATAGTAGCCACGTGGTGATATCTTTCTGGTGTTGTGATGTGGCGGAAGGAGTTTGGGTGGTGCTGAGGGTGGAAAATGGAAAATGAGTTGGCCCAAGTCTGGTGGTAATGGCCCGGCCCGGCCCGGCCCAATCTGAAATCCAAAAAATCCGACCCAAACCGAATCCGAACTTGTCGGATTGGATTCAGATTAGCTACCAAAAAATCCGAAAAAATTCGATCCAAAATTATCTTAATCCGAACTTATCCGATCCGAACTCGTCGGATTCCGATCCGAAATCCGAACACTCACCCCTAGTAACGATAACGAATAATATTGTGCAAAAAAAGGCCAAAACGTTACATAACGGGAATAACAATAATGGTAAGTCAAAGTTATGTTACATATCACAGGCGTTATGTAACGAACGAGTGATATTTAAAACCATGCCGGATGGTCTTGACAAAAAAAGAAAAAGATAAACAAAATTAAGTGAGTTGCTTGATGTGACCATGCGTTTCATTCTACTTTACAAGCTTTCTTCTCTGGGCAGTGCATTGAATATGTGAATTTTCAGGACATAGTCCCTTGTGCTGTTGATTAGCTCAAAGACACAAACATCTCCTTCCTCCAAGTCATTTCCTTTCCTAACGTCACTCCAATGCACATTCAAGAACAAAGTTGCAGCATCTCTCCACTTGGTTGCGTAGTGGAATCTTCTTTTATCAGGAAGCTGAATCTTAACTCCATCAGAAGCTTCAGACAGGTACTTGAGCGTGAATTGAGATGGTACGGTCTGCACAGAATCACATATCAGGAATAGTTATAACTATGCAAACAACATTCAAGAAAGGTGTAACAGAACTCCCTAACCAAAGAGGCTTACCAAAGTATAAGACCTAAAATTATAAGGCTTCAAGATAATTAGAAAAGAAGGATTGCTGGACTTGAACATTTTGGCAGCTTCATACGCCTTTTTGGTTGCTTTAGATGCCTTAGCAAGTTGGCTATCGAACATATGTGTGGTAATGATTCCTGAATCCTCATGTTGTTGTCCATCTGCAGTTATTAGATTTATCGAGTGAAAACTAGATGCTTGAGATTAATCGACTATGGAATAAACTGGAAAGCTTACCTCTAATGTTGTTTGGCTTTCCATTTTTTCCCAATCGAGGCTTCTCTAATTCTTTCTCATCATCTAAAATTATTATTCCATCAGGCAGCTCTTCCGACAGGCTTCTCTTGATCCTTGATCGATTATCAAAATATGGCGTCTCCTCTTCTGGAGCAACTACTTTATGACGCTTGCTAAGTTCAGAACCAAGATGAGGAGAAGATGCACGAATTATCGATGCTTTCAGGACAACATTCTTAGAATCGATCAACTCAAAAACACAGACGTCTCCTTTCTTGAGTTTCTTGTCCGTGGCAAAGTCAATCCATCCAGCTGCTAGCTCCAAGGCTCTAGAAGCTCCTTGTCGATGGACTCGGACAGACCACTCTCTTCCACCAGAATCCTGAACTCTAATATTAATATGTCTACCCTTAGAAACTCTTCCCCTCAGATGTTCGTGTGCAAAACTGGCAGGCACATACTGCAGAAACCAAGAGGGCAAGTGCAAACATCAGTATGTTTTCCAATGCTAAATTGAAGAGCAAAACGAAATCATCTTAAGGTTTAATTTATATCGAAGACTGACCGCGGTGTAGCTATATGGTCGCACTACAAACATAAAATGAGGATTTTTAGGCTTTAACTTTTTGGCAAGGAGGACTGCTCTATCTTTTACTTCAGACCACTTTGTATATTTTCTAGGAACATGCATATCCTCTTCAAGTCCATCTGACATCTCTACTTTACCTGCATTTGTACAGCGATTAGAAACGACCGAAAAGAGCAACATTACAGCATCTGCCACACATGTATTATGCACAAAGGTAAGAACTTCAATTTCAGGCTTACACTTGCGCTTGGGTGAATTACCCTCGTCCGCATCATCTAAGTCCACCTCACTCGCCTCACGCTTTTTAGCCCTTGTTCGAGACTTAATCCCACATTTTGTGTCCACCAAGAAAGGTCTTCCACCTGACGAAGACTCTTGCTCGTCGCTGGACTCCGTTTTTCTTGAGTACGAGTCAGAACCCAAGATCTCAACAGAGCTCTCATCATCCACATCATTCCCTCCTTCATCTTGTGATAATGAGCACTGCTTCCTAACGCCACGGCCTTTGTCACCACCAGGTTTTGCTCCATTACATGGATATTGAACTTCACAAGCAGTCTTGTCAAAGATGATAACATCAAAACAGGATATGCCATTGTACTTGAATATTAAAAAGTTCCCGTGACAAATCGAATGATTCTCCACAAACTCTGGAAAACCACTGTCAAACCAAATTTTCCCATCGGTCTTAGTTAATCCCAATTTCCAAACTTTACCATTGGAAAGAGTAACTGTAGCAACATCACCAAGTTCTTGACCATATCGCTTCACAAACGCGTTAGGAATTCCCTGCAGTTGCTCGAATCGAATATCAAAATAAGCAATCAAAACACACTTTAGATTCCTACTGTTATCAGGAAAAAGGCATTAATAGAGCGTTCTGTTTTCTCTGTTTCAAGAAAAAAACTGTAACATCAAAGAATCCTACTCATACATAAACGCAAATTAAAGGAAGCAAGGGTTTTGTGTAAAATATTACCAGTTTCTTGCGATCTAATGTGGACTGAAGAATGATCTTTAAGAAACTCTGCGAATCCTTCTTGGCAGAGGATTCTGTGTTCGTGGAACGCATCTTGACGCTATGCATCGACTTGGGTACTCGTGAAAAATCAATCGCGGACAGAAAGTTGCTTCCTTTTGAGGGAGAAGATAGAAAAGATGGCAGCTTTCGAGTCGTGAAGGGTTTTTTTTCTTTTCAAAGTGGAAATAGATTAATGAATATGAACAACTATAAAAAACCTTAGGATATTCCCTACTCAAATATTTCTTAAACCGGAAATTAAAATAAGTTGTCTCAACTCATGAGTTGGAATATTTATAGTTCATTTTGTGTACTGAAACGAACAATTAGTGAAAGAAGATGCGAATCTAGCCACCTCCTCCAATACCAACCCTATGTAGCTAAGGGGAAGAT
The DNA here is from genome assembly GCA_963691705.1 of Viola odorata. NCBI lineage: Eukaryota > Viridiplantae > Streptophyta > Magnoliopsida > Malpighiales > Violaceae > Viola > Viola odorata. Next base: position 1,430,794 of record OY829537.1, read on the forward strand.
TTCCAGTAGTCAGGGCTAAGATGTTCAAGAGGTAGTGTGTCTTAACAATAATCTTATCACACCCCATTGTCGGGCCTATATAAAGGCATCTCTTAGCGCTAGGGCCTCTGTTGTTTGCGCCTCAGTCCTATGAGGAAAGAACATGGCCCCCGAGAAAATCAGTCCATCATTAACGTCTCGAGCGATAAAACCCAGCCTAGTCCTCGTAGTCCCTACTACTGTGTCTGTGTTGACCTTTACCATCCCTGTAGGTGGAGGTTGCCATTTCGGAGCAATGGGGTGCGCGTAGGAGCAGAAGGAGGCTGTTTCGACATTCCGGCCTCCTTAAATTCTGACAGTTGCTTCCCACCCCTAATAATCACCTCCTAGATCGAGTCCTTGACTTGGCGAAAGATCCTGCTATTTCGCGATGTCCATAGAGACCAAAGGATAGAGATTAGCTGCTCAAAGTTCGTTTCATCCAGAGACTCCCTACTCGCAGCTAGCCACTCCACCCAATTGTCTCATTGAATCCCCGGAACTCTATCCCATAAGTCAAACTTAGCCCACACCCCACTCGCAAATGGACAAGACAGCAATAAATGTGATGTCCATTCTACCTTCTCGTTACATCAGGGGAACTCTAGGTCAACCGTCATTCCTCTCCTCCCTAGGTTCACTCGGGTCGGGAGATAGCCATTACCCAACCTCCACATGAAATTTTTAATTTTTGGTGGGATATTTAAGCTCCAAAGGTATTTCCACCAACGCCGCTTAGGCTCCGGACACTCGGGTGCAAATGTTGAGGTTAGGTAGTGGTATCCGCTTCAGACCGAATACCTCCCAGTTGTAGTTCCTTTCCATACAAGGGTATCATTCGCCTCAATCCGACTAAGCGGTAGGCTTAAAATTTCCTATATCTCCTGGGGTAGAAAGATTTGCTCCACTAGATTTGCCTTCCAGCACCTCCGTTCTCTGTCGATGAGCTCAACCACTGTTGCATCCTCATTCAAACCCAATACCGGTGCTGAGATCATTCCGTCCTCAACCGAGGGAAGCCACGAGACTTTTCAAATCCGTATCCGCGTCCTATCCCCCATCCTCCAAAAACAACATCGCTGAAGAACCTCTCTCCCTACTAAGATGTTTCACCAGATATAGCTAGGACGATGTCTCACCTCTCAACCGAGGGAAGCCACGAGACTTTCCAAATCCGTATCCGCTTCATATCCCCCACCCTCCAAAAACATCCTCGCAGAAGAACTTCTCTCCCTACTAAGATATTTCGCCAGACATAGCTAGGACGATGTCCCACCTCTGCCTCCATAAAATCTGAGCGGGGAAAATACCTAGCTTTTAAGATTTGGGAGAGCAAAAAGTTCGGGTACTTATGCAGACGTCAACCTTGTTTAGCGAAGAAGGTTAAATTAAACTCTCTAATTTTCTGGAATCCCAGGCCAGGTTTTGGTATTCCTAGAAAGCTGAAACAAAGTAATTTTTCGTATTATTTATTATCACTATTATTAATAATAATATATAAATAAGGAATAACTCCCTTCAATGGCGGAGTAGTGGACTATGGAATCTCCCCACTCTTACCTTATTTGATTCTGGTGAACTAATAAATATGTCCAATTTTTAAAAAATTATACACTATTCTCAATTTTATGCAGATGTTACTAACTGATCCCTGTTCTTATTGACTTGATTTAGATTTTGTATTTGTTCCCTAAAACTAAGAAAAAAATTGCAATTTTCCTAAATAAGAAACTTCTCTGTTTTTGTTGAATCACGGATTCTTATCATATCCATCATCCATGCAACAAAAGAAAAGGAAAAACATTTTATTACAATCCAATTAATTAGCCTTTCTTTTCTACTTTTTTTTTTATAAGAAAACTATAAATATAAATGATTTTAACTTTTATATTAAGGAACATAATAAGAGAAGTATAATTCTAATGCGATATGTTTTTTTCTTTTTCGAGACTCGACATGAGATTTAGTCGTTTGCCAGAAGTACTGTTCACCTACAAACTCAATAGTTACAAATTAGGAGTTTGCATATTCAAACTGCAAGGAATTTATTTACTTCCAAATGTCTAGTACAGAATCAAAATCTCCTGAAACAACTTCTTGCAGGAGTATGGAATTTGCCATTTTTCCAAGTTACATCATCAACTAACTAAAACAAAACAATCAAAATAGACATCAGCTACCATCAATTTTGAGCACGAGTGTAGTAAAGTTTACTCTTAAGATGCATGAAATACTGAAACTTTCAGCACAACTTTCTTTGTCTTGATCAGCTCAAACACACATACATCTACTTTCAAATCGTTGTCCGAGGTAAATTTGGTCCATCCTGCGGTTAAAAATAAACCGTCATTCGAATGAGGTGATGTTTGAAACGACCATTTTCTTCCATTAGAATCCTTAAGTTCAATGTTTTTAGCGCCCCTCGACAGATACATCTCACAAAATTCAACCGGCACATAATGCAGCAACAAAAGAATTATTGTAACTAACCATGTCTCGGAAACAAACACTAAACCTAACGGGCACATATACAAAAAGAAAGCGACTCACCAAACGTTTATTACGAAAAGCTGATGCCTGCATTATCAACATGAAAGAAGGATTCTCGGACTTCAATTTCTGAGCAGCATTCAAGGCTCTCTTGGTTCCTCGGGATGCCTTTGCAACTGCCTTGTCAATTTTTTTACTGAGATATACTATCTTCATACTCAGGTACATCTGCACTCAAACAGAAAGAGGGAATAGGTTTTCTGATGGTATTGTACAATGAAAAGTATACAAAGATTCAAAAAAGCACAAGAGGATCAAAGTTTACCCGAAACACTATTGCTTGACATTCCATATTTCTCCGATTTGACTTTCCCCAATGGTTTCTCAATGTCCAAATTTGCTTTCTCTACCTTCTTCTTGCCACTCTTCTTGATTCCAGAACTTGGCGACCTCTCCATTGAATAAGCAGTTTCCTGATTCTTGGTAATTCCTTGGTGATATGGCCCAAGCTCTGATTTGGAGGAGTTAGGCCGAAGGAATCCTTGAAGGAGTCGGATCTAATCTCTTTAGGAGGTTGGCGTTCGGATAATCAGATGGAGTAAATACTCTAGGTTATTACAAGGAGTAAATACTCCTTTACCCTTAGGTATAAGTGGCTGGACAGCCGGCCTTGAAGGCTTGGAGATGGGCTGGTGCGGCCTTGGCTGATCCGTGCACATGTAGCCATGCCTAGCCGCGGACGCTCATGGTTTCCGAGGGTTAGGTGCGCTAATCCTCATGGTATGTCCGAGTAAGGCATGAACGCACGTAGTCCATCTTTCCCTTGGCTTTAGGTTGGTTTCTTCGACCCTAAGGCTCTTCAAGAGGGTGGCTGCTAGGGCTTTGCTCCGAGTGAAGTATCCATGAGCATTGGTGCTCATATCATCCCCTCCCCGTTTGAAGGAATTCGACCTCGAATCCATGGGCTGCTCCTCTTCAACACCCTCGGTATCGCCTGCAAAGTAAGGAGACAAGTCATTAATATTAAAGGTTGAGCTAACGGACCCAAAAGAAAGAGGTATGTCTAAACGATAAGCATTATCGCTGAATTTCTCCACAATTAGAAAGGGGCCGTCTCCCCGTTGGCTAAGTTTCCCTTTCCGTTGAGTTGGGAAACGGTCTTTTCTCAAATGCAGCCACACCCATTCGCCAACTTCAAATGACTTGATGTGGCGTCCCGAGTTGCGTTTGGCCATCAACTTGGAGTTCAATGCCTCCATTCGCTCCTTTGCTTTTCCATGCAATTGCTGCACCACGGCTGCTTTTTCCTCACCATCTATGCTTATCAAATCAGTCAAAGGAAGAGGCAGCAAGTCTATGGGGGTGAGTGGGTTAAACCCATAGACTAGCTCAAAAGGTGAAAAGCGAGTGGAAGAATGCATGGCACGATTGTATGTGAATTCAATAAAAGGGATGCAATCGTCCCATGACTTAGAGTATTGCTGAATCATCACTCGTAGCATTGTGCCTAAAGTCCTATTAACTACTTCAGTTTGGCCATCCGTTTGGGGATGACAAGATGTAGAAAACAGCAACTTAGTACCCAATTTACCCCACAACACACGCCAAAAGTGACTAAGGAATTTGCTATCCCTATCACTAACAATTGTGCGAGGCATACCATGTAAGCGGACAATCTCTCGAAAGAAAAGTGTGGCAATGTGCGATGCATCATTTGTAGTGTGACATGGTATAAAATGAGCCATTTTTGAAAAGCGATCAACAACTACAAAGAGTGAATCCTTGCCTCGTTTCGAGCGAGGCAAACCAACTACGAAATCCATAGATAAATCACACCAAGGATGTGATGGCACAGGTAGAGGCATATAAAGACCTTGATTAAGGCATTTAGATTTAGCATGTTTACAAGTAATGCAAGCTGCCACAAAATTAGTAACTTGTTTCTTCATGTGTGGCCAAAAGAAATGTTCTTTAAGTGTGCTAATAGTCTTTTCTACGCCAAAGTGGCCCATTAGACCACCTCCATGTGCTTCGTTAACAAGCAATTCACGTGTGCTACATTTAGGAATACATAATCTACCTTTGCGAAACAGAAAAGAGTCATGTAACACAAAAATGTCATGCGCACCATTAACAGAAGCTAGAAATGCATCTTTAAAATCCGCATCATCAGCATACAAAGAGGTAATATGCATAAAGCCTAAAAGGCGTGAATGAAGCGATGTAAGGAGGGCATACCTACGGGACAACACATCTGCCACGATGTTGTCCTTACCCTTCAAGTATTTGATGTGGTATGGGAACCGTTCGATGAACTCCATCCAAGCTGCATGGCGTTTATTGAGCTTTCCTTGTCCCTTCAAGTACTTGAGGCTTAGGTGGTCTGTATGCACTACAAATTCTTTGGGCAGCAAGTAGTGTTCCCACACATTGAGGGCACGCACAATGGCATATAACTCTCGGTCATATGTGCAATAATTCAGCTGCGCACCCTTCAATTTTTCACTAAAGAAAGCCACCGGTTTCTTCTCTTGGACTAAAACAGCTCCAATACCAATGCCACTTGCATCACACTCGACTTCGAACGTTTTGTCGAAGTTGGGTAGGATTAGGATGGGGCTGGAGGACAGCTTGTCCTTGAGAGTGTTGAAAGCTAACTCGTGCTCTTCACCCCAAATGAAAGGGACATTCTTCTTGGTGAGAGCATTGAGGGGGGCTGCAATGGAGGAGAAGTCCTTTACAAAGCGGCGGTAGAAACCAGCCAGCCCGTGAAAGGAGCGGACGTCCCCCACATTGGTTGGGGTCGGCCATTCAGTAATGACCTTGATCTTCTCATTGTCCACTTTTAGGCCTTGAGTACCTACAATGAAACCAAGGAAGTGTACTTCCTCCAAACAGAATTCGCATTTGGATAACTTCGCGAAGAGTTTATGCTTGCGAAGGGTGAGAAAATCTGTGCCAAGTGTTCTAAGTGGAGTTGTGGTGATGTGCTATAAACCAATATGTCATCAAAATAAACAACTACAAATTTCCCCATAAAAGGTCTAAGCACATGGTTCATTAAGCGCATAAAGGTGCTAGGAGCATTAGTGAGCCCAAATGGCATAACTAACCATTCATAAAGACCAAACTTGGTTTTAAAGGCTGTTTTCCATTCATCTCCTTTATACATCCTAATCTGGTGATAACCACTCACTAAATCAATTTTGGAGAACACTTTAGCACTACTTAACTCATCCAGCATGTCATCCAAACGAGGAATGGGGTGAGAATACTTTACCGTGATTTTATTCACCGAACGGCAATCCATGCACATGCGCCAACTTCCATCCTTCTTTGGCACGAGGACCACCGGGACAGCACAAGGAGAGAGGCTCTCCCTAACGAATCCTTTCTCAAGAAGCACTTCAACCTGATCTTACAATTCTTGCGTTTCCTTTGGATTACAACGATACGCTGGGCGGTTTGGTAGTGTAGATCCAGGCAAGAAGTCAATTCGGTGCTCTATTCCACGCACGGGGGGAAGTCCATTGGGGATTTCATCCGGAAAGACATCCTTGAAATCTAGCAAGAGAGGAGACAAACAACTAGGAAATGGGGGGTTAGTGTTAGTAGCGACAAGGGAGTGTTCCTTAAATCTGATAAGTATGCAAGGCTTGCGCATGATTAAAGCATGCCTTACATCTCTACCCTTAGCCATTAGACACACCTTGCTGTCCATTTCACACCCTTTGGGATCTCACCCGCTTGCTTACTTTTTTCAAGCGATGTATTTCCACTCAACCCCCTCTCATAGCTCACATTTTTCTCTCCCCTCAAGGCATGCTCATTTTTTTCATGCCCGCTGTTTTGCACTCGCTCACCACTTACTTTCTTCACTCCACTCCATTCTGCTTGTTTTCCAAGTGAAGATGTTATTTCAAACGTGGCAGCAGCCTTCTCCAACTTCAATTGGTCCTCGTAAACTTGATTAGGAGGAAGGGGCGGTAGTAGGAACTTGCTGCCATTGTGTTCCAACTTGTATGTGTTGTACAACCCGTCATGAAAGGCCCTCTTATCAAATTGCCACGGTCTGCCAAGGAGGAGGTGGCTAGAGTGCATTGGTGCCACATCACATAGGCGTTCGTCCACATACTTGCCGATTTGGAGGGGAACTAGAACTTGGCTCTTGACTTTAACCGAGTTGCCGTCGTTGAACCAATTCAACACATAGGGCCGGGGGTGTTTGGAGGTGGTGAGGCCTAAGGAATGCACTAGGAGGGTGCTGACCACATCCGCACAACTCCCGTTGTCCACAATAATGGAAATCACCATTCCATTTGAAATTCCACGGGTATGAAACAAGTTCTCCCTCTGTTCCATCATCGTGTCACTATCCTTTGCTGCCATGCTCAAACTACGTCGAACAACTAAGCAGTTGGGGACTTCTAACATGTCATACTCATCTTGATCCATCGGTTCACCCTCGTGATCATTCCATATATGGTCGAGAGGAGGTGGTGGATCGTCATCGTCCTCACTTTCGGCCGCCCCCCCTCACGAATCATTACCACCCTCCGATTGGGACATTCGGCCCTCATATGGCCTTTCCCCCCACACTTGAAACACTCAATGTTTCGGGAAGGCGTTCTAGGTGTGGAGGTAGTGTTTGGTGTTTGTTTCGGGTTGGTGTAGGGCTGGGATGGGGTGTGTGTTTTGGGGCTATCCGTGGTAGGTTTAGAGGTCTGCCATGGCTTTGGTGTGGTATTGGTAGATGACTGCCAAGGTTTTTGAGTGGTGGATGAAGAAGTGTATGAGGATTTGGGTTTAGAACTTACTTGTTTCTCAATTTTCAAGGCCAAATGAAACATGTCTTCTAGGGTGTCATAATGATGGAACTCAAGCTGATAGGAAATTTCCTTGTGTAGACCCGTGATAAACCGAGCCATGGTTGCTTCTTCACTCTCATTCGTGCTCGCCCGCATCAAACATGTCAACATTTCGTGATAATATTCACTCACGGTACGCGGCCCTTGATACAACCGTTGGAGGCGCTGGTGTAACTCGCGGATATAGTGTGGAGGCACAAAACGACGCCTCATCTCAGCCCTCAATTCTTCCCAAGAGGCAATAGGTGGTGTGCCCGCATTTCGTTTGAGCAAACAAAGGCAATCCCACCACTGTATTGCCAAATCCGTGAATCCCACAATCGCTAACTTAACTTTCTTTGTCTCAGAGTAATTGTAGCAAGCAAACAGCCGGTCCACTTTGTTTTCCCACTCATTGAAGGCATCCGGATCATCTTTACCGTCGAAGGGGGGAATGGAAAGTTTGATACTCAAGAGGTTGTTATCCACTCTCTCCTCGTTGTTCCGATCACCCCGCTGCTCAAATGCTTCGTCATAATCGAAACGCCGAGCATTGTGAGCGTGCTCATAGGGCGGTGGACAGGGGGGTATAGGTCTGTCCAAGGGAGGTGGTACATAGGCATTGGCTAGGTGTAAAGGGACGTCTAGGGGATGGAGGTTTGGTTGCTGTCTAGTAGCATTAGGTGGTGCTACGGGTGGGTGGTTGTGTGGAGGTGGTGGTGGCGGTTGTGTTGGTGGCTGCCTTACATCTTGGTGGGAGGTGTGTGTGAGGGCATCCTGGATGTGTGTGGATGCGGCAGTGTGGGCGCGAGGTGGTGGCTGCCTTATGTCATGGGGGTTGGTGTGTGTGTGTATTTGTGGCATCGCATAGTAATCGATGCTTGTAGGATCAGTTGGGCGTGTAGTTTGGTGGTATTGAGCCCCTGGTGGGAAATTTTGGGGTTGGTAATTGGGCGGCGGGTAAAGAGGTGGTGGTTGATGTGGGGGAGGTGGTGTGTCCTTCGGAGGTGTATATGTGGGCTGTGGGGTTGGGGCTGGCCGCGGGGAAGTAGGGTTAACCATTTGCGCCGATAAGGCAGCAATGACAGCCAAGATGTTCTTTGTGTCTTGGCCTTGCTGTGCTCTAAAGTGTTGCAAATCAACGACATGCTGCCTAGTTTCGTGCATTTGGACCGTGAGAGAGGCCATGGCCGGATTTAGAGGGGAGGATTCCCCCGAACTAGCATTCGAATTTGTGTCTCGGTGAGACATAGTGAAAGGTACCTGCAAAAAGACACAAACACAATTGGAAATAATAAGGGTTAGTCTCTCCCTTACGTGTGTCACTCGTGTTTCGCACTACACTCTAATACGCTCACAATCTCACCCACTCAATCTTCACTCAAGAACCGAACAATTGAACTAGCAATGACGCTAAGACTCAAGGCTAGGATAAGGAGTTCAATGAAAACTAGGGTAGAAAAAAAGGGTAGAAAATCGCAATTGTGCTCACTAAAACAACTTGTTGGTGAACACGAATCAGGTTTAGAGTAGATATTAGTGTAGGAAACAAGTGAAGAAAACTCAAGGACACAAAAGAAGGCAAGCTCAAAGGACTAACACTAGAAGAAATGGAGGGGAACGAGAATAAGCTTTAAAAAATGAAATTCTGCCGCCAACTGAAACACTTGAAAAATGCACACCTTAACTTGAAAGAAAATACTTCAAATGCACACATACATTTTGCCTCTTGCTTTAACTTACTCGTATTCTTTTTCTTTTGATTGAGGGATTTAATTCGCTCTTTTGATCCCTTCTTTCTTTCTTTTTTTTTGACTTAGGGATTTCTTTTACTCTTTTGATCCCTTTCTTTGTTGTTTTTCTTTTGTAAGTGCAAGAGAGCTTCAATAAATGTATGATATGAGTTTTGATAATTGAAGTGGAAGGCAAATGATTTTGCAAGAAAAAAAATAATTTCACGAATTGCCGAAATTTTTTGCTAACATGCACCAGAATTTTCCATTAAAATAAACCAGTATTTGTCACTAAAAATGGACGACTATTTTTGCTAAAATGCACCAAAGTTTTTCACTAACATGCACTAACATGCACCACAATTTTCACTAAAGTGCACCAAAGTGTGTGACAAGGAGTTTAGGCAAATTAGGGTGTATGACAAGTATTTGATTGAAGGTGTATGACAAGTAAAATAAATCGTATGACAAGCCAAGCAAAATGAAGTGTGCTGCCCTAATTTTGATTGATAGGTGCGGCAGCCACAAACACAAATTTATTCAATCTTTGTGTGAAAACAAGATCAAAACTCAAGATAAAATTAATTTCTCAAGAACGGAAAAAATTTCAGATTTAATTTAAATTGTTTCCTATGGTAGAAAACAATGTTTTAACCATAGAAAAGGAAAGAGAAGAAATTTGATCCGTAGGAACAACTCGGAAAAATATTTTAGCAATTTAAGGGAACTGTCCTTGAAAAAGAACCGTGGAAATGATGAATAAGATGATTCGGACCATGAATAAGAACAATACCAACCTAGAGAACAGCTTGGAGCTCCGCTACCACTTGATATGGCCCAAGCTCTGATTTGGAGGAGTTAGGCCGAAGGAATCCTTGAAGGAGTCGGATCTAGTCTCTTTAGGAGGTTGGCATTCGGATAATCAGATGGATGAACGGATTATTTGAGATGGTGATGGGGTTGATAGCAGCGGACATAAATGGAGGAAAAGGATAGTGTATTGATGATAACAAAAAGAAACTATTGTTCTTGACAAACCCCCTCACCTCTTGGATGAGTAACCTTGCCGAAAAGAACAAAGGATCTCTTAAACAAATACAACCCTCTCACCTCTTGGATGAGCAACCTAATTTGTTTAGATAGTTGGTGCTGGTTTTAAGAACCCTAATGCTTAAGCTAAAAGTTTGGTCCTTGAAGAAGATAACACAAAAACAAAGACAAGTGCAATAATGAACAAATTGCACTTTAAATACTCTAGGTTATTACAAGGAGTAAATACTCCTTTACCCTTAGGTATAAGTGGCTGGACAGCCGGCCTTGAAGGCTTGGAGATGGGCTGGTGCGGCCTTGGCTGATCCGTGCACATGTAGCCATGCCTAGCCGCGGATGCTCATGGTTTCCGAGGGTTAGGTGCGCTAATCCTCATGGTATGTCCGAGTAAGGCATGAACGCACGTAGTCCATCTTTCCCTTGGCTTTAGGTTGGTTTCTTCGACCCTAAGGCTCTTCAAGAGGGTGGCTGCTAGGGCTTTGCTCCGAGTGAAGTATCCATGAGCATTGGTGCTCATATCACTTGGTCAGGTAGAAAAGATGACGTGTGGAATATAGATGCTTTCAGTATCGTACGCTCCGGTACAATCAATTCAAAGACAATGACATCCCCTTCTTCCAAATCATTGTCCACTGAAAATTCAGTCCATCCTGCCATTAAATTTAGACCAGCATTCTTTCTGGGTATAATTTCAAAGAGCCATTCTCTTCCATTAGATTGAACTTTAATATGGTCATACTCCTTGGACAGGTACTTCTTACAGAATTTAGTAGGCACATACTGCAGTGACAGAAGAGCAATGATAATTTAACATGTTTGGAAACAAACTCGAAATCTCACGGGAACGTATGCAAAAGAAAGTGTCTCACCAAACATTTACTACGAAAATTTGTTGCATGCAACATCAACATGAAAGAAGGATTTTTAGGCTTTAACTTCTGAGCAGCATTCAATGCTCTCTTGGTTTCCAGGGATGCCTTTGCAACTGCACTATCAAATCTTTCACTAGTATATACTTTTTCTGCCTCCATACTTGCGATCGTCTGCACTCAAATCGAAAGACAGAATAGGTTGGCATTGGCATCATATTATGAAAAGTATACAGAAACTCAAAAGCAGAAAGAATCATAGTTTACCAAGTCTACTCTTGCTTGACATTCCATCTTTCTTCAATTTGACTTTTCCCATTTTATTTTCATCAACCGGATTTGTCATCTCCACCTTCTCTTTTCCACTCTGGTTGTTCCCAGGATTTGGTGACTCCTCCATTGAAGCAGCACTTTCCTGATTCTTGTTAATTCCTTGGCCAGATCGAAAATCAGACGCACGGAATATGGATGCTTTCAGTACAACAGGCTCAGATACAATCAATTCAAAGACAATGGCATCCCCTTCCTCCAAATTGTTATCTTTAACAAAGTCAGAAAATCCTGTAGTGAAGTTCAATCCTCCCCCAGAGTTTCCTCTCGCAGCAGCCCGGACAGACCACGCACTTTCATCAGAAACTTGGAGTTGGAGTTCAAGGAACTTCGAATATTTTAGATGATCTGAGAATTTCATTGGTGCATACTGCACAAGACAAGAAAATTATCACTCGGAATGAAATTAAGAAACTTCATTACCATACTCTCGATAAAAGACTTACTCATGTATGACCATTTATGTTGTATGATCGCATAACCATTGTAAAAGAAGGGCCTGCTGTTTTGAACATTTTAGCAGCCTGGATTGGATTCTCTGCTTCTTCTGAAATACTTAAATATGTTCCATGACCATGTCTACCAGAGACGGTTCTCGCCTCTTTCTCCAACTCTTCATCTGCAAGTTAATAATACATTTCAAATAACAAAATAAGTCAAAGAATACTATCACAAACGAAAAGAATTTCAAAGTGGGGAAGAGCTTACCACACTTGGTTTTCAACTTATTCTTGTCCTTGCTTGAATGTGACACTTCATTGTCAACCAATTTGGATTGACCTGGCCTCAAGGCTCCGCCATCGTCGTCTACAGCTATGAAACCCACCGTTTCTGTCATAGGTTTGCTGCCTCTTGTCTCATTCTGTGGTATATTTGGGCTTCTCACATCAGCAATTTTGCGACGTTTGTTTATTCCTACTCCAACCTGTGAAGATTTTAGCAATTGTTCCTGTGACACAAGATTTTCTCTGTCTCTTGATTTGTCTTTTCTTAGGCATGATGAAGAACCCAAGATCTCAACAGAGCTATCATCTTCCGTGTCGTCAATACATGGATATTCGATTTCACAAGCAGCGGTGTTATAAATACGAACATCAAAACAAGACATGCCCTTATATTTGAAGACTAATGTGTTTCCACGACGGATTGAGTAAAATTCAACAAACTCAGGCCAGCCATTGTCCAACCAGATACTTTTATTGCTCTTTCCTTTTCCTATTCCTAATTTCCATACGCGACCATTAGGAATAGTAATCGACACTACATCTGATAGTTCATCACCATATCTTTTAGCAAACAGAAAAGGAATTCCCTGCAAAATTACACACCCTAGTCAATGCAAACAGGATCAAAACACCACAACATAATGTAACATTTAGATACTGATTCAACACCATCTTTCACCAAAAATTTGAATTCTATTGCAGCATTGTGAATTCTAGGTTAATCTTACCAGCTTCTTGTCATCGATTGAAGCTTGAACAACTATAACGAGAAAATGCCCCCAGTTCAATGTCTCTGAAGAAACTGTCTTCTGGTGAAAAGACCTCCTGGGATTAGATTCCATGCTATGCTTCTGCTGCCATTTAAAGAGAAACCCTAATGTTAGAAAAGCAAAAAACATAAGTAATTACACAGTTTTCGAAAGCTCCAATCTTTATTTCAGAAACATCGTACTAACTCACTCAGCTAACCTAGTCAACAATTTATTGTAGAAATTTTACTTTTTTTAGAATTCTACTTCATGTTGTACTGTAATGTAGTGTCGAATGAAGTCCATCCGAATTGAACAACAACAAAAAAACAAGAATCTGATTGATTAGCGGTTACAAGTGAGATTTCAGGCGACGTGTCAAACCAGTATCAATCAATTATGAACAGCATTTGAATATTATTAACTAAAAAAATAAAAATAAACGTAAAATTTCTTCAAAAAAAGCAAAAAAATTAAAGAAAACGTCTTTCTTTTGTGGAAATTAATACCACCATTACTCCATTATCATCATTAAAAGAGGAAGAGGAAGAAGAATGAGGAACAGTAGAGATGTGATTACACGCAAAATTAAAGTTCAGAGTTTTTACCTTAAGTTTGAGGTTTTAGAGCAGGGAAGACAGGGAAGAAGGAGGTATCGATTTCCTTGCCTGGAAGAGAAACAGCAGGGAAGGAGTAAAACCGTAAAAGTGAAATTGGGCTGTACTAGTTCAATTTATTGGAAGTTGATACAAACCACACCAAAAGTATTCTGGACCTTTCATCTCTATACCAATTCTACGGAATAAATATACAGTTTAGGGTAAAAAAAGGACCTATAGCGTGTCAAAAGTGACCTATAGCGCTCTCTTTCATGAAAAGGAGAACAGATACATAGCATACTAAAGCTTTGCCCTTACAACTACTCCCTTCGGTCCGAAATGTATGACGTTTTAGTATTTACTTTTACTGTTCCGGAACGTATCTTAAGACGGCCGGAACTGTCACTATTTGAGACAATTTTGCCCCGAATTTTTTCTCGGAAGTACGTTAAGGATTAATGTACGTTCGAAAAAAAGTACAGAATTTTTTGAGGTCAAATAGTGCCTCATTCGGCCTCCTCGATATGCGTTCCCTACTGAATATTGGGATGCGAGGAAGTCATATATTTCGGACCAGAGGGAGTACTTCTCAACCCGATAATTTTCTCTTACCACTTATTTTCGTTATGCATACTCACTTGATCGTCGGAATTTCTACGCAGGAAATTTTTTCCGGGGCTTTACAGATAGTGTAGGAGCAGCGAGATAGTCCACATCAGTCCAAATCCAGGATTATAAAAAGTTATTTTTTAAAATTATTAAATCCTTAGTTTTCAAGTTTTGATTTGACAATACACTATCCATCCCGTTGCGTGTGCAGCAGTATAATCAAGGGAAAATAAATAAATAATTGTTTCTATTTATTTATTTTCTGTTTCTGGCCAGAACATGATTACTAGTCAAATTAGTAATCAGATTCCTTCAGGAAAAAGAAAAAAGTAACCAGTATGGTTAATGATGGTTACGGTTAATATATTTTCGTATAGGTAATTTTAATTACTCATTAGACGGTGTTTTATCAGACCTTATCACGAGAAGATAGGTTAGAGACTATTGTTTATCATACATAGCAACACATGCATTTAGCCAGAGTGTATTTTTCCCAAGAACCTTCCTTATCGAATATTCCATCTACCATTGATTTATACATTACAAAACCCAGAAAAGACTACCAAAACTTTCTCGTGTCCTGCACTTGGATAAACTTCTGTGGACGGGTCGGGTCTCCCGCTGCAGAAAAAAGTAGTGAAGGTGTCAATTTGAAACGACACAATTTGCAAACGAACACAGAAGAATATAATCGAACTAATGGAAATCAAGTAGTTATAATCCTTGTGTAGTCAAAATAAACTACCTAATCTTCAACTGCACGAAATATCGAAACTTTAAGAGCAAACTTCTTGCTATTGATCAGCTCAAAGACACACACATCTCCGTCCTGTAAATTGTTCTCCGTGGAAAATTCCCGCCATCCCTTTCTTAGGTATGTATGGCCCTGTTGAGTCCTAACAATATGTAGAGGCCACTGTCTTCCGTCAGAAACCTCAAGTCTAGCATACATAGAAGCTCCACTCAGATAATTACTAGCAAATCCATCAGGCACATACTGCAAAAAAAACATGAACAAGTGAAAATATGAGATAAATCCATACACAGGCGCCATTACCGTTATCAAGCTCACACGACTGGCTCACCACATGACTGCCATTGAAATTATACGGTCTCAACAAAACCATGAAAGAGTGGCCTTCAGGCTTGAACATTCTGGCAGCGTGAATTGCCATCTTGCTTTTCTGGGATGCCTTTGCAAATCCACTAGCAATTGTTTCCATGTAGTCTTCGGTTTTTTGTAATAACTCGTCTGCTTCACTTAATGGACCTAGGAATCAAACAAATATCACATAGTGCAGTTTTTCGAGTAATGAAAAGAAGCTAGATATTTTAGTTTATAACTACCTTTCTTCTTGATTTTATTAAACAATGCAGCCTGTGAGTTAGAAGCTCCTTGTTTTTTCAACATCCCTTTGCTTGATTCATTGAAATCATCATCTGAATCTGTCAGCTCCTGATGCTCTTTCTTGACGCGCTTGTCACTCTTTTTGCTACTTGTGCCACCAAAACTTGGGATCTCCTGCGAACCAGCCTGCCTATTATGAGACCTCATTGCCCCATTCTTCTTCGATAATGGTTCATGCCTTTTGCTAGATTCCCCTCTACTTTCACCTTCATCAGAAACTCCAGTTTTTAATGCCCCGTCACCGGAAAATGAGATTTTGCTATCCAAAATTTCAACACCGTCATCAACATCATCACAGAATGAGCTATTCTTGCCACTTGTAATATCATCACCACTGGCAGCTCCAGTGGTCGAGCTTTGAATTTCACAACCAGTCTTATCAAAGATGAGAACACTGAAGTTGGACGAACCCGTATACCTGAAGACAAAAAGATACCCCTCATCGATCGAATGATGCTTCATAAATGCTTCCCAACCACCATCAAACCAAATTTGGTTCTGAGCTTTCGTCAATCGCACTCGCCAAGCACGGCCATTGGGACCAACAACTTCAGCTACATCAGAGAGTTCATCCCGAAACATCTTGGAAAATTTCTTTGGAATCCTCTGCAGGTAGTTTACATGACTGCTTAGTTACCAATTCAATAATAATTAAGATGGACTACACGAATGATTAGGCAACCATCTACAATGCGACTGACATTCCATCAATAAAAGCAGCAAAATTTATGGCATCCCATCAATATCCTTCTATGAACTCCTTACAAGACAACAAAATCTAATGCGGCTGGTATCCCATCAATACAATCAACTAAAGCAACAAAATTCTGATTTTGAAAACCCAGATTCTTATTTTAAATGCCATAAATTTTAGGACTCTACTCCGAGCATAGAAAAGGAAAAACAGGTCATAGATGTCATACATAGTAGCATACCCATTGATCAGAATACTAACCTAGTACATGCAAGAAAAGCAAAGTACAAAACGGGAATGAAATATGTTTACCAGCTTCTTGTCTAGCAAGGTAGTGGGGAGGATTATCTTGACGAAATGCTCAAATGTTCTCTCAGATGGACGATGTGGGCTCCGCCGCTGGCGACGTCCACCACTAACACCGGCTTTACTCCGGCGAGCCATTGATTTAGCTCTGCCAAGACAAACCCGTAGCATCTGCATTTATCTCCCATCCAATACTGAACAATTTTAATTTTCTTTTTTCGAAAATCCAGGTGGCGCATCCTGCTCCTTATTGTGCTCACGTGTTGGGTTCTCTCCGTCACTGGTCGCTCGTCTTCCAAAATCTAACACGAGCACAAAGAACAGGCTAAACAATTTAATTTCAGGCAAAAGGTCAAACTCTCTCTTTTCTTTTCTTTTCTTTTCTTTTCTTGTTTTTTTCCTTTCTTGTTAAAAATAGGAATGGAATGTAAACTGATAAAAGGCCCATTTAACTGCATCATGGGCCAGGACTATGCTGTTGTTGCATTAAAAGGCCCAAATGGGGAAGTATTTTAGCAATTCTAAATATGTTCTGTTGGTGCCTTTGGAAAATAAACAAATAAATATCAATTTGTTGCAAATTCGTTAAAAAAATTGTTTTATTAGAATTAGAATTGCATTATTACCCAGCGATTAAAGAAGAGAAAAAAAAACATGGATTTCTCTAGGTATCCTCAGTGCTATTCCAGCAAAAAAAACTAATATAATTCGAGCATATTCAGATCCTAAAAGACAATTAGTTGATAGGGGATGCTGTTGTATAAAATACATCATGGAATTCAATTCCTGCAATGTCCTGAAATCTACGGGAAAAGGAAGCCAATAAGTTGGAAATGAATTCCGTGAGGCACCTAAAATTAAATTAAACCATTAGGTGAAGAGAAAGCCATAGATACATGTAACTCCATAACTTCATTTGCCTTTTATACATTACAAAAACAGAAAAAAGGACTAGCCTGATTGCCAGAATTTGTCATTCCCTGCATTGACCTAGCTTTTGTGGACTGCTTCTTTCTACAAGCCATTACCGCGGCGTAAGGGAAAGACGAATCGTTGGTGAGAGCAAAATCATCAATTCTGAGTTGTTGAAACAATCATAATCAGACGGCTCTACTCCGGCGAGCCCTAAATTCTACCTTTTTTTTACCTCGAATTCTAATCTTCTGCACATTTTTTTCTTGTTTTTCGGAGATCCAGGTGGCGCGTCGTGCTACTTTCTTGTGTTTACGTGTTGATCTCAACCCGGATTCCTGTGCTCGTCTAACAAAATCAAAACTTTTCAAAAGTGGACAAGAAAGAAACGATGTTGTGAATCTAAAAAGTGTGATATTTTGGTTTTCTTCGGAGACTCGAATTCGAGACCTAACAATTCCGTTCGGTGTATAGATTAATTACATCATTTTTGATACGTTGATGCCGAAAATCTACAACAGCTGTACATATAACTTAATATGCCTTCTTTTTATACATTACAAAACACAAAAAGACCTACTGGGTTTGGTCCTGCACTGCAATGCCCTTGCTTTTACAATCAAAATTGCTTCTCACGACTTGAACAACACAATCACTTTAACACCAATAATAATTCTAAGCAGTTGGAACGGGTAAAGTACCTGATAGGCGCAAGCGAGCAATCAAGTGGAGCTATCTTCACCCGCACGAAATATTGAAACTTTAAGCACCAAATTCTTTTTCATGATCAGCTCAAAGACGCACACGTCTCCTTCCTGCAAGTCGTTTTCCCTGGAAAACTCATGCCATCCCTTTGCTAAAAATGTATGGCTATGGCCAGTCCTGTTAATACTCAGAGGCCACTGTCTACCATCAGAAACCTCAAGTCTCACATACTTGGAAGCTCCATGCAAATACCGAGTAGCAAATCCAGCAGGCACATTCTGCAAAAAACAGGAATAATTCAGAATGCAGACGATCCTTACAGGATATCAGCATTATTGAGCTTATGTGACGCCTTACCACGTAGTTGTTGTAGATATTATATGGCCTCAACAAGACCATGAAATTGGGATTTTTGGGCTTGAACATTCTGGCAGCATGAACTGCTCTCTTGCTTTTCTGCGAGGCCTTTGAAAATCCACTAGCCATGATTTCTATGTATTCTTCAGGTTTAGGTAATAGCTCATTATCTTCTTCACTTGATGGATCTAGGAATCAAACAAGGAACCTCAGAACACAAAGTAATATAAAGGACCTAGGCATTTCAGTTCAGAACTACCTTTCTTCTTAGTTTCATTAAGCAATGCAGGAGGTGAGCTAGACATTCTATGTTTGCTCAGCATTCCTCTCCTTGATTTACTAGAAGCATCTGGACCTATCATCTCAAGAAGATCTTGCTTAACTCGCTTTTCGCTATTTTTGCCATCTGCAGGATCAGAGCTCAGGATCTCCTGCGAACCAGCCCTCCTTTTGAGCAATGTCACCACCCGGACCTTCTTTGACAATGGATCGTGCCTTTTGGTAGATTCTCCTTTACTTATATCTTCATCAGAATCTCCAACTTTCATTGCCCCATCAAGGGAGGATGCAACTGTCACTGCCCCATCATGATCATCATAATCGAGCAAGCTATTTTCGCCACTTCTAATACCATCACCACTAGTAGTAGATCTGACGCTGGGATACTGAATTTCACAACCGGTCTTATCAAATATGAGAACACTGAAATTGGAGGAACCCTTATACCTGAAGACAAAAAGATACCCCTCATTGATCGAATGATGCTTCATAAACGATCCCCAGCCACCATCAAACCAAATGTGGTTCTCATCCCTGGTCAGCCGCATTCGCCAAGAATGTCCCTTAGGACCAACAACTTCAGCTTCTTCACAAAGTTCATCCCCATATTTGTTGGCAAATTTCTTTGGAAGCCTCTGCAGGTAAATCAATTGATCATTAGGAAACTATCTACGAAGCAACAACATTTCCTCAAATTCTCTTTAGCCCTAAATCGATGACATTCCATTTCCATCAATGTTCTTCTACAAATTTATGCATCAGATCTCTAGCAGAGTACATCAAAAATATCATTTCTTTCTAATTTTGAGGAGTACTTAAAATCTACTTTAACAACAGAACAAGTATAGCGGCAGACAGTTCAAGAACAAACCCATTTTACAGAATAATCTACATGCAAGAATCTAATTAAATAAGCAATCAAAGCAAAATAGCTAAAAAGAGTAAACCCAGTTTACATTTTACAAGAGCAATATTCAAGGGGAAGAGTAGATAGATAGACAGCGAATGAAATGGAAATTACCAGCTTCTTGTCTTGCAAGTTACTGGGGTGGATTATCTTGACGAAATGCTGCAATGGTCTATCTGCTGGAGGTTGTGGGCTCCGCCGGCGACAGCCACTTGGTCCGGCTTTATTCGGGCGATCCATTGGGGTATAGAGTTTAGCTTTGTGAGGAGACGAACAAAAACCCTTGCCTCTATTTATATAAGTTGCATTTACAGCTTCTCTCCAAAATCCAGGTGGCGCATCATGCTTCGTTCTCATGTTTTCCTTCTCCGACTGTGTGACACAAGAACAAGAAGGTCAGAAGGTCAAACTTTTTTCTCTCTGGTATGGAAAAAAGAAAAAGACTCGTTTTTCTCGTACCAACAATGGCTGTATCATGAAAAAAAAAATTTTTTGAGAAAAACATAGACTAAACAATACTGCCTCCGTTTACTTTTAAATGACTTTTTGAAATAGTAGAAAAACGTGAATCATCATTGTTTCATTTTTTCTTCTAATTTCCACTCAAATTATCACACCATCATCAAATTGGGTTGATTCAACAAAAAAAAATTATCATTTGCACAAAATATATGCTTCGAAAAAGATAAAATGACAAGTACTCAAAACAGTAGAAAAACGTAGGAAAGTGACAATTAAAAGTAAACGGAGGGAGTAGTTTCTAACGATTGTATGAAATAGATCTAATTATTTAATTAATTTATTTTTTAATTTTTTTAAAAATCAAAAACTATTTTTTATTATTAATATCTTACATGGAATTCACATAATAATGAAATATTGATGGTCGCTGAAGTGGTAAAAAATTAAAAATAAAAAATCTCTCTGAAGAAAGATCCATCTTACCACGTCAGCAATTAGGCCCTACAATACAAGCCAGAAACTGTAAGACCATCCACAGCAGGGGATCAAATTTTAGGGTGTTATTCACTTTCTCTTACTGGCACATCAGCTTAGCACCCAACCAAAAAGCATTTAACACCCACGCGCTCACAGCAGGGGATTATTCAGGGTGTTAAAAACTTTCTCTCCCTTCCACATCATTTATCATATACCTCACCATATTTTTCATTTCTTTTTCTTATTAAATTTATAACTACTATAATAATTACTTTTTATAATATAATAAATAATAAATAATATTTTTTTATATAAATTTAATTAAATTTCATAATTTTTTTCAGATATCAAAAAATCGGTCTTTTTCAGTAAAATAAATAATATAATATTTTTTAAGCGTAACACACGATATTATTTATCACTCAGTAAATCAAAGATCGACTTACATTATTTTGAGTAATTATTATTAAAAGAAGCATTTAAAAAAGAAAAAAAATGTAAAAAACTCGAAATTTTGTTTTTTTCCAAATAATACAAACCTAGTCTCATTTTATAGATCTCAAAAAGTTAAAAATAATGGTATATTTTTTATAAAATAATTTTCAGTATTTATAGATAAAAAATCGATTTAAAAATGAGGTGGGAAAAAAAATTAAAGACAACCCTGCAGCGCGCACGTGGCGCGCTGCCATTGGCTGAAGTCTTTAATTTTTTTTTTTTTTTTAAATTACTGACATAGTCCGGGACCAAAATTTGGTCCCCGGACTTGCCACGCTGGACCATGATACCCTGCTGCCTTAAATAGCCCCCAATTACTCCCCAATTGATCCCCAAATAGACCCCTGCTGCTGATGGTCTAAGAATTCCTGCAAGCAAAAACGATGAGGGAGGGAGAAGAGAGGGCATATGTCACTTTTGGCTTGTGGGGTCCAGTTGCTGATATGGGGGAGAAATATTGATGTTTGCTGATGTGGCAAGAGTGGCCCTACTTTTGAGGGAGAAATTATTTTTTGCCATGTAAGCATTTTCTTCCAAATCAGCAAACATCAATATTTTCTTAATAATTGAATTCCATGTGGAATATTAATAATGGAAAATAGTTTTTTGATTTTTCAGAAATTAAAAAATGGGTTAAATTAAATAATTGAATTTATTTGAGACATTTAGACAAAACATAAGGGCTTATTTAAAACACTTGTAAATATAAGATTTATTTGAGACAATTGAACAAACGCATGGACTTCGGTTTCGTTTATGAAAAAAAAAAGTGAAGAAGAAGAAGACTGATTGTTCCTTGCTTCCTGGGGCACTCTTACAAGTCCAAGTTATAATCCAATGGATTGACATGAGAAGATGAATAATTACAATTGGAAAAAGAGGCTTTAATCTTTACATTATGATACTGAAAAATGCCAATAATTTTTTGGAAGAGTAACATAGAGATACAAGAAGGCATTTGAGCACTCACAAAAACGAAATTAGTTAAACCATCCGCAATTGAATTGGTTTCCTGATAAATATAGAGAATATGAACTTCCCAATTGGTCACTTCTATAAGCTCATTAACACAAATAATAAAATATATTAAAGGTGCAATTACATGGAAAATGCCAGCATGATTGGACATCTAATACTATATATACATATACATATACAGGGGTGCACACGAGTCGGTTTTGTACCCGACATATGTAAATTCAGGCGGGTCGGTGCGAGTTGGTGTGAGCTCACACTGCATATTTAGGTGTCGTTTGGGGTTAAGGTTTGGGTTGGGAAAAGTGTTTTTCCCAACCCAAAAGTTAGGAAAGGTGTTTGGTAAACACCTTCCCAATAGAGCTTTTGAAAAGCTTGGTTTCCTTTGTAAACTCCCTCTAAAAGCCACTGGTGAAAAATAGAGCAGTGGCAGAAGCTGGCTTTCGAAGAAAACACGGGACGCACTTTGTTTAACATTTTGGACAAAAATATTGACTCACTTCTTCATATTTACACTTATACCAGGTATATAATGTTGAATTTCTTCCGCTGACTCTCATTTCCTTACCCACATAAATTCTCTCAATCTCTCTGCCGACAAAACCACCACACCTCACCCATTCTTCTTCTCTACCCTCTTTGTTCCTCATTTGTCAACAAAAACCCGTCTCTCGGCCTCCTCAATCGTCGCCGCCACATTGCCACATCACCGTCCCTCGGCCTCCTCAATCGTCGCCACCGCCGCATCGCCACAGCACCGTCTCTCGGCCTCTTCGAACGTCACGGTAGCATCTCCCCCTCACCATCCCCGTCTCCGTCTCCACCGTCTCTCGTACATTACCCATTTCATTTAACGTGGTGTTTGTTGCTGTCATTGTACTTGCAGGGGCTAAATTTCCAGGATTTGGATGAGTTGCTGGGCAAAGTTTTATCCTTTGACTTTGTATCTGCAGGAGATTAGTAAGTTTTGGATTCATATGATTCAAGTTGCTTCTTCTTTTTTAATGTCTAAAACTTTGTTTTGCGAGAGTATGTGTCATTACCTAGCAAAGTAACTGTATTACACATCATTTTTCATTGCTATGTGGTGAGTTTGAACCAAACCTGCAGACACATCTTTTTTCCTTTTGGGAATTACATTATTAATTATATACTGTGGTTTTGCTGGAGGTGCTAGTTTCAGCATATTGTGGCATTTTTTTTATTGTGTTTTACAATTCTTCGGTGCAAAAAAATCAGCAATGTTTATTAAAAATGTGATGTCAACTACAGGAAAGCCTGGTGTGATCAAAAGCCTTTTTTTACCTTTCATTTCTATTAGTGATATATAGGACCATATCTTCCAGAGGTAGAGTTAGAGTGAAGAACAATTGTGACAACCTAAAAGGGTTCATTTAGTTTATAATCTAAAAGTTATCTACATACTAGTATTGGGGAGAAGAAGTGCAGTTCTTATACACAATTTGCATATCTTGTGAAAGCTTGGGTGGAGTACTAACAATCTGACCAACTAGAAGCATCAATAATGAAAATAAAAGATTACCTGTAGATTTTTGGTTTAAGGTTTCTCCAACCTACTTAAGAGTGATTTATAGGCTTTACTTTTTGTTAGATGTGCTTCATTGATAACCGCAACTTCTACTAGTATTGTATCAAGCCATATGTAGGAGGTGCAAAAGTTTAAGGTTGAACTACTGATGGATGAAAGAAAATAAATGGAACTACTTGTTATGATATGATATTTTGCTTTTCAGTAATAGGTCTCCTCAAGTGTGGATACAACATTGTGGTAGATTTTTGCCCATGTATTGTATGCCAAACATTTGAACTGTGTTTGTTGCTTTGCAGGCTCTAGAGGCTATTGAAAAATTACAAAAGAATGTCGATACTCTGATAGTGATACCCAATGACCGTCTGCTTGATATTGCTGATGAGCAAACAGGTCTCCAAGTTACTTTCCTTCTTGCTGATGATGTTTTAGGCCAGGGAGTGCAAGGAATTTCAGATATTATAACTGTGAGTGGGTTTGAAAAACTATGCTATTATATTTGCGAAACCAATTTATTTAGAATATGACATCTGCATTTTATTATCTTCCCCCCTCAGTATGCATTATCTTATTGAAATCCACCATTGAAAGTGGTCCTAAAATTGCCCACTGAAGCGTCTTGCATGTTGTTTTCGGCTATTAAGTTGTGCATCCAAAATTTTCTACAGACCATATGAATTGTTATTCCCCTATTTTGCAGATACCAGGACTGGTTAATGTGGATTTTGCAGATGTAAAGGCTGTGATGAAAGATTCTGGTACTGCAATGCTTGGAGTATGAGTCTCATCTAGCAAAAACCGTGCTGAGGAAGCAGCTAAACAAGCAACTTTGGCACCTTTGATCGGATCATCAATCCAGTCAGCTACTGGAGTCGTATATAATATTACTGGAGGGAAGGACATAACACTGTAGGAAGTGAATAGAGTATCCCAGGTAATTTAGTTCCTTACAATAATCCCTTTTCTATCATTTGAGAAAGAGATCTTAGATCATTGAGTCATGTTAACGTATGAAAGTCTGCTTGAATCTTTGAATGACCACTTTCCTACCATGAATTTATGGATATACCAAAGGTAACAAGTTTGCATGTTTAGAATAGAGACACCATGCTTCGATAGTGATCAATGTTTTGAATGTATGAACAAGGGACTTTTAATTGGTAGGCTACTTGGTTTGATGAAGCAAATCCCTGGAGGTCTCAGTTTCTCCATGATGATTTCAAATTCTTCGAAGTTAAGCTACTCTTTTGCAAAAAATAGAGGAATAGTGTAGAAAATCACGAGTCTCCAACTTATTTGTCTTCTTCATTCGCGGTAATGTTTTCTCAATACTTGCATTAATGTAGTTAAAAATGGTGGTTCCAGGTTGTGACTAGTTTGGCTGATCCATCGGCGAACATAATATTTGGGGCTGTTGTGGATGATCGTTATACCGGGGAGATTCATGTCACCATCATTGCAACTGGTTTCTCACATCGTTTCAGAAGATACTTCTAGCTGATCCTAAGGCCGCAAAACTCCTAGACAGAACGGTAGGGAACCAGGATGTCAAGGGGATTCCACTTCCTCTCATGCCGTCAGCTTCCTCTGTATCTTCCAGACCGTCTCCAAGAAAGCTCTTCTTTTGATTCTTTCTTTCGTTTTTCTTTTATTTCCCCTCAATGAAACTAAAATGTGTACTGAAGTGTTTTTTTTCTGTGAAGGTCAATAGTATCATTCTTCCTTTCAATGTTGACGATGGCTCAGTTTGCATAATGTTTGCAAATTAGGTTTTTTTTACCCGAGATGTGTATGATTCTTTACGCAACTAATATAATCAATCTTGTATAATGATTTTAGATTAGTTACTTGAAGTGATGTTACTCAGCAGCGCCCAATAAAATTCTCCAAATCAGACTCCATATGTTAATTAACATCTCAAAAATCAGAATAACAAATTGACATGGCATTATAATAATTTTAGATTCCATATTATTTAATATAATTATCATCCATTAATTTTATTTATTAAAGAAGTTATAAATTTTGGGTTTACATTGTTAAATAAATTTAACTTGCATAGTTAATTAACTTTGTTTAAATGTTATTGATGATATAAGTTATGGAACATAAAATGAACTTAAGTTTAATTATCATACTCAATATATACTCAATATTTAATTCTTTTTTTTCTTCTAATGAAGTATTATTCTTGTTATAAATAAAATGTTAATTATTTGTTTAAAGAAATAGATTGATTTAAATAATCTATATATATACTAAAACATATTAATTTTAATACTTGAAACAAATTGTGTCATTTATAGTTAAAAGGTTAAAATTGCAGCTTTTAAAAAATTATAATTAAATTATTTGTTTAAAAAAAAAAGATTGAATTAAATAATGTAAATAAATAACACTAAAAATGACTGATACCCTTTATAGTCATTTTACACTCAAACCATAGTTCTAAAAGCAGTGTTTACCAAACACCAAAAATAACTTCTCGTTTCCCACAACATTTTTAAGAAATGTTTACCAAACAGCACACTGTTTTGCGCAAAAGTGCTTTTCTCGCAACACTTTTGCCCACAGTATTTTTCGGACCAGAACCGGAACGCCAAACAGACCCTTAGTATGTTGGAGTTGGATGGTTCGAGTCGGTTAATCGCGGTTTGGCGGGTTGGGTGGGTATATTTTAAAAAATTACAAAAGTTGGCTTCAACTAAAATTTGGGCCGCAACTACCACAAGTATAATTGGGCCTAGTTACTAACAATCATAATTGGGCCACAAGTATAAATTGAGCCTATAATAACACATGCACGCGATATTTCTAACTAAATTTACTAACAATAAACATAATTGATGTAAAAAATGCTGGCATAAATTTTGATAGTAAAGTGGGTCGGTTAATTAGACCATCCACACCAATGTGTTATTGGTGTGGGTTTTTGGGTGTTTTTACCCACAGCAATGGGTTTTCTGCGCCAAGGCACGCGAGAGGGTGTCAAATTTTGACACCCGCGTTTTTCTGACATTTTTATTAAAAAAAAAAAAAAAAATTTAACTGGACCAATGGCAGCGCACGCGTGGCGCGCTGCCATTGGTTACCAAATTCTTTATTTTTTTCCTCACCTCATTTTTTAAATGGGGTTTTTTATAATAAATACTGAAAATAATTTTATAAAAAATATACCATTATTTTTAATTTTTTGAGATCTATAAATAGAGACTAGGTTTGTATTATTTGGACACTAAAAAAAATTCGAGTTTTTTACATTTTATTTCTTTTATTTATTTTTAAAATGCATTTTTTCATAATAATTACTCAAAATAATTATAAAAAAATTATTTCTCAAGTTTAGGTATATTTAGTGTGTATTTTCTTGTTCGTTTGCAATAATCTATGTATGTTTGATTTACTGATTTATAAATAAAATCGTATGTTATTTTTAAAAAATATTATATTATTTATTGTATTAAAAAAGTATAAATTTTGTGAAATATGAAAAAAATATATGAAATTTAACTAAATTTTATTAAAAATATATTATTTATTATTTATTATATTATAAAAAATAAATTATAGTAATTATAAATGTTAATAAGAAAAAAAAATGAAAGTTAGTGGAAAACTGACGTGGAAGGGAGAGAAAGTGAATAACACCCTGAAAAACACATTGCTGTGAGAAGTGGGTGTTATTTGAAAATTTGGTTGGGTGTTAAACTGATGTGGCAGGAGAAAAAGTGAATAACACCCTAAATTTGACACCCACTGCTGTGGATGATTTCTGACAAATGGACCCGCACACAGACCAAGGTATCTTTGCTGCTGAAAAATAAAATTGAAAAGCCTCTAGGAATTGGAAAAAAAAGTTATTACCGGATTAGCTCGTAGCTATAAAGTTATGCGATGCTTTTAAAATTAATGTTCATCTCTAAAAGAAATTATTAAATTATTAGGTACAGTAGAAACTCTATAAAATAATATATTTGGAACGACCAAAATTTATTAATTAAAAGAGTTATTAATTAATCGATAAATTAATAATTATTAATTTATATATTAATTAATATTCGGGGGCGCTGCCCCCGAAGATGTTCTGACTCACCCAGAAGAAAATGTAGTTGCACAGTTGTTGACTGGTGAAGAAATTATTGAAAGCGTTATTGGAATTAATAAAGATGATATCGATGAAGAAGATGATGAAAGTTCTACAATGGAGCCCCCTTCGCGAAACGAAGCTATTAAAGCGGCAATCACATTGAACAATTTCTTGTTGAGCTATGAGAAAACAACACCAGAAGTTCTTACCATGCTAAGGAAAATTAGAGACGACATTTAAGGGGAAATTGATTTCAACAAAAAACAAAAGACAATTGAGTCATTTTTCAAGAAACCTTCATAAATCATTCATGTAATATGCTATATATAAGGAATTATTAATTTATATTTTATATGGGGTCTAAAGAAATTATCAAAAATGTATTATCTTATAATTTTAGCGAATTATTAATTTAGCACCCTATCCCCGAGTCGGGACCGGCCAAAAATATTATCTTAGAGAGTTTATTAAATAATCGAGTATTAATTTATCGAGTTTCTACTGTATGTCGTACATGCCAACTTAAAAATAAAAATTACTAGCGTGCTCAACCAATAATAAAATAACATCCGTATTTTGCGTCCACGTAAAACACTTTTCATTTTTATTTTCTTTTCATCTTCCTCAAAGGCACAGAACCCCCGACATCACCACGTGATCTATCTCTAAAATATCCAGAGGCGGTAATAGAAATTATTGGACTACGGTGAAGGGAAGACTAGAAGAGTGGCTATGAGCCTATGTCGGTTGTAGATAGGCTTACCCAATACCCACACAACAACAGTATTCTCACTTGCTAAACAATAAAACCTTGTTACTTTCATTCCCTACTCCTCACTTAAATCAAGCATTATAAGCAGCCTCCTACTGCTTAAACACCTCAACCTAAAATCTAACAGATCCACACTCCACGGAAACTCCCAATTAAGTTAACTTCAGAAATAAGTGCTCCTAGCTTCTTGTGGCAGCAAGAAAATTAAAGACAGATCAATCCAATTTCTTTGGCATGGCAGCCACCCCACAGTCGGAGCAGGAAGAGAGACAGAGAATCCTGACCAACAAGTTCAACGAAACAATCATAACTCTACCGAAAGCAAAAGGCTGGATGTTTGACCATATCTTCAATTTTCATGGCTGCTGGATGGCTTCAAAATGTGTAAAAGGTGCTATTTTCCTTCAAGATGACACCTTTTGGCATAATAATAAACCCAACACAGATACGATCATCCTGGCAAGCTTTCCCAAATGCGGCACCACTTGGCTTAAAGCTCTCATTTTCGCCATCATCAACCGCACCTCCTTCGATTCTGCCTCCTCGTCACACCCTTTGCTCACCAGTAACCCGCATGATTTGGTTTGGTTCTTGGAAGAAATTCTCATCCCTGAAAATGACTCGATTCCTCTTCTTGAAACAATGCCTTCCCCTCGCTTCTTCAGTACCCACCTCCCTTACTCTTTATTTCCAGCCCCTGTACTTTCTTCCGGCTCCTGCCGATTTGTTTACATTTGCCGTGACCCAAAAGATTCTCTTGTTTCCGCATGGCACTTCATTCAGCCTTTGAGGCCTACAGAACTGCCACCCATGCCCCTGGAAGAAGCATTCCAGTTGCTATGTGATGGCGTCTCACCTTTCGGACCCTTTTGGGATCACATGTTGGGGTACTGGAAAGCAAGTCTGGAGGCACCGGAGAAAGTTCTCTTCCTTAAATATGAGGACGTGAAAAGGGAACCTTTAGCTCATGTTAAGAGGTTGACTGAGTTTCTCAGTAACCCCTTGTCGTCGCAGGAAGAGAGTGAAGGTGTGGCTGAAGAAATTGTTAGGCTATGTAGTTTCCAAAATTTGAGCAATCTGGAAGTGAACAAGGGTAACAGTAATACTTGTTTAAACCCCCCTATAAGAAATTCTCATTTCTTCAGGAAAGGTGAGGTTGGAGATTGGGAGAATCATCTCACACCCGACATGGCTGCGCGTCTGGATCAGATCATAAAGGAGAAGCTACACCCTTTTGGATTAAGTTTTGCATAGTTGGATTCTACTCTTTACTTTATTTTCATTTGTTTCAAAATAAAATGATGTCATCATTGTTCCAAGTGATGTGATTAAAATGTTTTGAGATACAAACTTTGACAAGTTTCTCATTTCATCATGTTGAGAATACTTGAGTTTTATCTCCTCTTTCTTGTTTGTGTCTTCCTAGTATTATTGTGTTTTGTGTACCTACCATCTTCTACTACTAGTTTCTCATTAATGAAAGTTATGGTTTTGCTTATGTGTGCTTGATACTTTAAAAAGTCTAGATATCCTAGATTCCTAAAAAATACATATTGTTTCACTAATGTTTTACTTTAAACCCTACAATTCTAGAGTCACAATGTTGGCTCTATACTTTCACAAAAATTGCAATATTGACTAATTTGGTGGATCTTCAAAAAATATTCCCTTTCCAAAGTTTTTTTAAAATATTTACAATAATTAGAATGTAAAAAATGTTTAATTAATTAAATTAAAATTAAAAAAATTTTCTTTCACTAGTGTTTTCTACATGGACATTAGACACTATATAGCCCCCACCGAGAAAAACACATGATGAAATGCTTCTCTTTGTGACCTATTTATTTGCAATTTACTGGGGTGGATTATCTTGACGAAATGCCGCAATGGTATATCTGCGGGAGGTTGTGGGCTCCGCCGGAGACACCCACTTGGTCAGGCTTCACTCCGGCGAGCCACTGGGGTTTAGCATTGTGAGAACTAACAAAACCCTTGCCTCTGCTTTTATATGTACTAATTGGGTCCTGCTCTATTTGGTTTAATTCCTCTGCTCTCCTCTTCCAAAATCAAATTAAATCAGAGAAAAAGATGAACAACAATCTCGTATTCATTCACTTTTAGAATGGGCCTTGTTTTTTGGGCCATTCTAAAAGGCCCAAGTGATAAAGTAAAAACGTCTTGTGAGAAAGCATTCGTTGGGGGTGTGGTCAAGGCTTCTTAAACACTTGGTTGATTTGATCGTTTTACATTCTGATTAGAGTTAATGATAGTTTACTTTAGACTCTGCAGTTTGAAGTGAGATTAATTTATTCGGTACTTCGATATAACTTTTATTTTTCCTCCGGTATATTAGATTTTTTCGTGCTTAAATGATACATTTTTTATATTAATTGATGACGTGAATTTTTTCTTTTAATTGATAATTATTATTTTTTAATCTAAATAGGAGGCCACATTATTTATCCAAAAACCAACCTAACGAAATCAATGATATTTATTCGCTTTGTAATTGACTTATGAATGTGTGATGTAATGATAAAATGACAATAGTTTAGTTAGCAACTCTTTTTTGTTACTCCAACAAATTGTCATGCGTAACCATAACAAGCATAGCAAGTTAGCAACTAGTGCCGGCGTTTCCTCAGTTGATTTTCCAAATGCCGGCCTGCCTGCCGTTTTTAATTAAGAGAAAAGGACAGGTATATAATTCGTTGCTAAATTGTTCTTAGTGTCTACATGCAGTCTACGGCGACAACAATAAAACGACGAAATTTGCTTCCGTATAATAATTGCAACCACACAAAAGTACATCAGCAATGTAGAATTCAAATAATTTGGTTCCCATGGCACAATCTGAGCAAGAAGAGAGAGAAAAAAATCTGACGAACAAGTACAAATATGAAACAATGCCAACTCTGCTCAAAGAAAAAGACTGGTTGTTTGAACATCTCTACAACTTTAATGGCTTCAGGTGGGTTCCTTCATTTTCTGTAAAAGGTGTCGTTTTCGTTCAAGATCACACCTTTTGGCATAAACCGACGGATATCATCTTGGCAACCTCTCCAAAATGCGGCACCACTTGGCTCAAAGCTCTCATTTTCGCCATCCTCAACCGCACCTCGATACATTCTGCCTCACACCCTTTGCTCACCACTAACCCACATGATTTGGTTCCATTTCTGGAGATGTTCATTTCCCAGGATGAGTCGATTCCTCTTCTTTAAACAATGCCCTCCCCTCGCATCTTCGCTACCCACGTCCCTTACTCTTTATTTTCAGCCCCGGTACTTTCTTCCGAATCCCGGTTTGTTTACATTTGTCGTGACCCCGAAAGAAGTTCTTGTTTCCAAATGGCTTTCATCAAGTCATTGGATTTGAGACCTAAAGAACTGCCACCCATTTCGTTGCAAGAAGCATTCCAATTGTTCTGCGACGGAATCTCACCTTTCGGACCCTTTTGAGATCACGTGTTGGGGTATTGGAAAGCAAGTCTTTTGGGATCACGTGTTGGGGTATTGGAAAGCAAGTTTGGAGACGCCGGAGAAAGTTCTGTTCTTGAAATGTGAGGACATGAAAAAGGCACCTTTAGTTCATGTTAAGAGATTGGCCGAGTTTCTTGGTAAGCCCTTTTCGTCGCAGGAAGAGAGCCAAGGTGTGGCTGAAGAGATTGTTAGGCTCTGTAGTTTCCAAAATTTGAGCAATCTGGAGGTGAACAAGAGCGAATATAGTTCAAACTGTCATATCAAAAATTCTCATTCTTCCGGAAAGGGGAAGTCGGAGATTGGGAGAATCATCTCACACCCGACATGGCTGCGCGTCTCGATCAGATCACAGAGGAAAAGTTACATCCTTTTGGATTAAGCTTTGCATAAGTACACCCTTGCCTGCACTTGGGGTGTAGATCATTCAAATAAAAGTTATGTTCTAATTTCTTTTGTCGCAGTTTATTTGTATTTAATTTGTTTCGTGTCAAGAACATCCGGCTAAATACTTCTAGTATATATTGCAATTTGCGTACCTGTTGTTATTCTACTAGTTTTTTCGTTAATGAACGTTTGTATTAAAAAAAGGAGAAACGAAAACCGATTGAAGTGGAGAATCCATTACTACTATCTATATAACTGATAACTGATAACCGATAACTTCATTTGCCTTTTATACATATAATAAAACACAAAAATTGATTACCAGGATCTTTGAGTTGAGGTCTTCATCTACATCCCTTGGAGCTGCTTACAAATCAGCCAAATTGGCCGTCTGCAAGTGAAAGAAATCAGAAAAGTTAATGCCAGTTCTGACTCGCCGAAACATTGACATTTCACATATTGCATAATTCAAAACCACGTAATCATACTGCATATCATGCAAAAAAGAACAGATGGAGGCCTACCGATTGGATGCTTCTAGGAAAACAGTTGGCTTATAGGTCCATCATCTTCAACTGCGCGAAAGATTGTAACTTTCAGTGAAACTTTCTTGTCCCTGATCAGCTCAAAGACGCACACATCTCCTTCCTCTAAATTGTTTTCGCGGAAAAATCCATTCCAACCCTTTGCCAAAGTCAGTGTCTTCTGGTCAGACCACTTACTGATTCGGACAGGCCACTCTCGCCCATCAGAAACATGAACTCTAATGTACTGAGAAACTTCTCTCATATACCTTCTAGCAAATTCAGATGGCACAAACTTCACAAGACTTTGTCAGGAATTTGGATTGAAATCAGAAAGTGAAACTTAAAATTTCCAAATCAACAATGAAGGCTTACCACTCTTTGATCATTATGCATAAGAACCATGAACGAAGGACATTTGGGCTTGAACATCCTGGCAGCATGAATTGCTCTCTTGCTATGCTGGGTTGCGCTTGCGAATCCACCAGCATGAACATCCAAATATTCCTCACATTCATCAAGTTCCTCATATTCTCCTGCAACGAAATGCATCCATTAATCATAAACACAGCTTTTCAAAGACCATCAGACTAATTACAAAAAAAAAACATAAAAAATAGTCTTGAAACTACCTTTATCCTTGCTTTCGTTAGCATCACCTGAATCTGTCACCTCAGCATTCTCTTCCTCAACACATTTTTCGCTCCTCTTTGCATTTCTGCGCTCATAATTCGGACTTTCCCAGCGGGAACCAATGCCTCTCTTCCTCTTCTCCGTCCCCTTCCTTGTCGAAAGATTATGCTTTTTACTCGCACCTCCACTCTTCGAAGCATCAGCTCCATTACAATCTAAGGATGTAGTCTTGTGACCCATGGTTTCAACAGGGTCATCATCTCCCTCTTCATTTTCATGGAAAGATGAGCTTTTCTCACGAAAATTAAGAGGACCCTGACATTGAATCTCACAAGCAGTCCTATCGAATATGAGAACACTGAAACTGGAGGACCCTCTATACATAAAAACTAGAACATACCCACGACCAATTGAATGATGCTCTACAAATTTTTGCCAACCACCATGAAACCAAATGTTGTTTTGAGCTCTTCTTAATCCGATTCTCCAAACACGACCATTGGGATCAACAACTCTAGCAACCCTAGAAAGTTCATCTCCAAATTTGGCTGCAAATTTATATGGAATCCTCTGAATGTCATAAGAAAAACTAGGTTAGTTAGGTGACCGGAATCACAGAAATCAACTATAGTTGAATGCATGCATGAAATACATAAAGAAATCGAGTTACTAATTGATGTGATCATATGATTGAATTACCAGCTTCTTGTCGTGCAATGTACTTGGAAATATTATCTTGAAGAAATGTCTGGTCTCGGAAACCGGAGAATAAGACCGCCGGCGTTGACTACAACTGGATCCTACCTGGGCTTTCCTTCCGCGAGCCATTCGAATTGGAAGAAAGAACCAACAGGCAACAGTCTTACTAAAACTCACTCTCCGCCTGTTTCACCTTTAGTCAACACAAGACTTTACTCCTTTGACAATCCACGTGGCAAACTCTCAAACTTCATGTGCTCACGTGTTCCCTTATAGAATGATTTATTTATTTATGTTGAGAAAAAATATGGAAAAAATAATATTAAAAGAGTAGAAAAAACAAAAGCTGTACATGCTTAATAGAGCTAAAATTTTCTACCTTTTAAAAAAAAAAAACACCAAAATGCATGTCTTCAGAGAATCAAAAGAGTTGCTTAAAATGTGCAAAACTACTAAAAGTTATGGTGGATGATGGATTGTGAGCAGAAACATAACTACAAGCTTATGTTGAAGCTGGAATATATTAATCACTAATAACATATTTAGATTTAAGTAAATTTAAATTTTATGTCCGAGTTAACTCGCTGAGGGGAGTCAAACTCGTAAATTCGTATGAATTTGACTTGCGAGTTTAACTACCTTGACTACAAGCTTATGTTAAAGCCGGAATATTAATCACTAACAGCATATTTAACACATAAAGCTCGAATTGTTTAATATTCACAAATTGCAAAATGCAGAGCAGTTTTAACACTAATCCACCGCTTAAACATGGAACCATTAACAAGACTGGCAAAATAGTTACTGCGACCTGATTGATTTTTGCAAGCTTTTATCTGACATTGATTCCACCACTATCAACTCGGTAAGTAGCAACCGGTGATGGATCTTCAAGGACCCGAAAGATGGTAACTTTTAGAACAATGTCTTTCGCATTCATCAGCTCGAATACACAAACATCATCCTCTTCCAACTTGTTTTCCCATACAAATCCTGGCCACCCTTGGGTAAAACAAGCCTTCCCGTCCTTGTAAACGCATCGAACCTGCCATTGTTTTCCACTGACACCCTCGAGCGTGATGAGCCCTGCGACGTTTCTCAAATAAACCCGAGCAAAACTTGTGGGGACATGCTGCATTAACCAAAACTTCAAAACCTTATGCAAAGTAATAATAATCCATGATGTAATAAACCAAACCTACAAGTTCGAGGGCTCACCAGGAGAAATCCCCTATAGACATAGGATGGCCGTAATGTGACCCTGAAAAACGGATTATGAGATTTGAACATGTGAGCAGCGCGGATTGTTTGGTCCTTCTCTTCGGCTGTTACCTCTCTCCACCTCCTTGTATAGACATTGGAGGTATGTTTTTTGTGGTCTATGGCAAGAGTCTCACTTCTATCTGCATTTTCAATGAAGCAAAAGTTAAAAAACAATCAACTACGCAATAAGAGGAAACAGAGTTCATAGGATGTTACTGATTTCAGATTTCCGTCTTCTCCTCCTCCTCCTTTTAGGTCCTCGTTCTGCCTCACTGAGCAAGCCAATATCATCCGTGACACTCATAAGCTCACCGCCATTAAACTGCTTCTCTGTACTAGCCCCATAGTAGCTAAACTCGGGCCAATTGCAATAGATGTACTCATTGCTAATCTCGTTTCCTGACGAAACATAAGTAAGGCATCGAAGGCCCGGACTGAAGATCTCAGTGACAGCTACATCTTGCAAATTATCTTCCTTATAGAGAACTAGACTTTTACAATCATTATCGGGTTCTTGCACACCACCGGGAGGACTAATCAATGGATAATTTATCTCGGAAACTGCCAAGTTAAACACATTCACATTGAAATTCGATTTCCCTTCGTATCTAAAGACTAAAAAGTACCCAACATTGATAGAGCAATGTTCTACAAATTCATTCCAACCCTTTTGAAACCATAGCTTGTTGTCAACTTCTTGCAGCTCTACGAGCCAGATATGACCGTTCGGTACAGTGAGTGTCACAGTTGAAGAAAGCTCATTTCG
Organism: Viola odorata; assembly: GCA_963691705.1. NCBI lineage: Eukaryota > Viridiplantae > Streptophyta > Magnoliopsida > Malpighiales > Violaceae > Viola > Viola odorata. Next base: position 1,466,952 of record OY829537.1, read on the forward strand.
ATATTTCTTGACAAACTTCTCAGGTATTTTCTGTTGCCACACAAAAATCAATCAAAGTTTGATCATTTCCACACTTTTTTTCTCATCAATCATACAAAAGTTAACATTTTTCATACATATGGAGCAAAATGCCTAGAAAATCAGCAAGAAAACTCTTAACTATCCCAATTTTTTCACACAATCAAATGCAACATCCGATTCTTCTATCACATAAAACTAATTACTAATTTATTTTTTGTGGGATTTCATCAAAACAGTACTGTATTTCATTTTCTCAGCAACCAAACACATAGCAGCAGCAGCAGCAAAGAAAGAAAAAGAAGGTAAAGTAAAGTACGTACCAGATTCTTGTCTTGAAGAATAGAAGCAACCATCAACTTGTGGAACATACAAGACCTTCTTCTTGCCGGAAAACTAAACCCATCTGACCCCACTGTCTTTGACATTGATGGTTTTATCAGTTTGCCAGAAAAAAAATTTCTCTAAAATGAGACCATAATATATAAAATATAAATAGCAGTAATTTCGTTGGTTTCTATGCAACTATATAGGCAACAAAAAAGAAGGTGCTTGTTCAAAGGTGCACTCTCCTCTATGAGGCCTGCTATCTAAAACTGAATCAACGGTTACGATCAGCTGTTAGGTCTATAAAGTGAAAAAAATTTGAAGTCCCCTCTTGATTTTAACCTTTTTAGAATCTTGTGGTGGGTTCATCAGTGACCGATAAATGACTTGTACTTTGTAACTTGTAATTTGTAACTACTGCTTACATCTGCTTACGGAAAAGCCGTTTTATATCGGATTTTATTAGATACATTCCGTGCATAATTTATATGGTTAGCGAAGCCCTAATTTGCTTCGATATATAAATTGTCTATGATCCAGCACATATATTTTGGTATATTTAATATATTTTTTGTTTTTCTACGCACCTAAACAAAAAATTCGTGTTAAAAGAGGAAAAAAATTTAGGTTGGAACACTAAAAAGCGTGACTTGTTAATCGATATCCAGAAATTAATTAAAATTGTCTTTTAATGTAATTTTAATCTGAAATAATACTAGTAAATTAATAACAATATTAGACAAGGAATCATAAAACAAAAATTATTAAAGATTATTAAAACAGTGAACCATTAGAATTTAGAAAGCTATAAAAACTTTATTTTTACACTAAAAAAATTAAGGAAACATTTTCTGCGAGGAGAAGAGAGTCGGTTATTCCAAATTGAAGTCGGTTGAATTGGATTATTATTATTAGGGATTTTGGATATGTTAAATATAATATTAATTTATTACATGCAGAAATGGAGGAAAAGAAAAGGAAAAAACTTTTGCATAAATTGCGCCTCCCCTTACGATGTGTCGTTAAAATTCAAAGCCAAAACCCAGAATTGCAGAATGTATCAACCCCACCCTGCACAGGTTTTGTGAATGTATCAGTCTAAAAAGTGCTCGAACCAACTCAAAACATACTTCGATCGACCAACGCAAACAGAATCAGTAGAGCATTCACATTCAGTTTTCGTAGCGTAAACATTACAGACCCATCAATGCAGCAAGCGGCTGCTGGTAAAACTATGTGCCTACGATCCGTTTGCCTGATCAACTTAACCCAATACTATTTACAGTAACTAGCTACAAAGTAAACAGTTAAAAAACCACTAATTTGCTTTCAAGAAAAGTTACAGACATCAAACAATATCTAGGAAACCAGCACTGTAATAGATCAACAAGCGATAGTTACTTAAAAAGGTTTCTCAATTCCGAAATTACCAACCACCATGTCTATCTAGTCTAACTGAGCTATCGTCTTATTGTCAAGGTTGGTTCATGAGTCCAGCACTGTCAACAACGCGAAATACAGTAACTTTCAGCATAACATCCCTTGATTTCAGCAGCTCAAAGACACAAACATCTCCTTCTCCCAAACCATTCTCCAATGTGAATTCATACCATCCTTGGCTAAATTTAGCTCTACCTCCTCTGTAAAGGCATCGAACAGGCCACTGTTTACCATCAGGCAACTGAAGTTTTATGAATCCTGATACACCGTTTAGATTCTTCTCGGCAAAGCTGGATGGTAAATACTGCACCAAGAAAAGGAGTTGCACCTCACACGTTACATTATACTGGAAATTGGAAAAAAAAACTAGTAAAGCACATCAAACTTAATAACTCACCATAATGCAACCCCTGTACAAGTAAGATGGTCGCAAGACAACCCTACAGTAAGGATTTTCTGGTGGCTCAAATGCTTTGGCTGCATTCATAGCTCTTTCCCGTTCTTCAGCCGTCACAGTTCTCTTTCTTGCCGAAGCACTTTCATAAAATCTAAAGCGCATATCAGATTCATCTTCGTTCTGACCTGGGAGCTGTTCGTCTACATCAAGTCACAAATAACAACCATATGAGAATCTGCAACTATCACAGCAAACAAGCAAGAAAAGAACATAAAAACACAAAGATCTTACTAGGATCAACTTTCAGCTTTTTCCTTCCTCGTTTTTTAGGTTTTGGTGCTTCTACTTCTGGAGTAGAAAATTTGATGTCATCTTCAGAATGTTTCATCTCTGATGCACCCATCTGAACAGCTACATTTCGAGCTGGTTGATTGGCCATATGGGAAATATTAGCAGCCCTTGCTAAGTGCATGTTGTCTTCAGCACTCCAATTTAAACAGTTATTAAGTTTAGACCCACTGAACAAATTCTGAAGTGCTGGAGGACTATAACCTTTGTTTATCATCATTTGAGAATGTGCAGAACCCAGGTGTTCTAAAGGGTCATTTTCTTCCAATTCTTCAAATATAAGATATCTTTTGCCACTAAGAGCATTAGAATGATAGTTTATCTCAGATGCAGGTAAGTTGAATATATGAACATTGAAAAGTGCATTTCCCTCGTATCTGAAGACCAAGAAGTACCCAGCACGGATAGAGTAGCGTTCAACAAAAAGCTGCCATCCATCATGAAACCAAAATGTTTCATCAACTTTTACTACCGTCACTCGGGACATGTGACCACCAGGAACAATGAGCTTCACAGATGCAGAGAGCTCATTTCCAAATCTCTTGGCAAAATCATCCGGAATCCTCTGCAAAAGAAAACTGAGGAGACTAAGATCTTTAATTACCTTAATGCACTATTTCAGATATGATAACTAAGTGTAAGTGAGCAGTTCAATGGGAAATGTGCATGCAACTAATACATGAAGTGAGTGTGTAAATACCACATTTTTTTAGAGGGATGATTACTAGCACATCCAAACAAAGTTGATTGTTGATACAAGTGTCAATATTTTACCACACAGCATACTGGTAATTCTCAAGAGCAAAACATAAAGCGGAAGCTCAAGCACCTATGATCCTCTCAATACACATTATGAGTAATTCATTCCCTGAATGAGATCAATGCTACAAAGTAAAAGATACAAGACAAAGTACTTCAGAAAACGTTTATGCATAAAAAGCTTTACATTATCCCCATTTCTTCCCACAAGATATCCCTTCAAATCCTAAATACTACCAGTTCGTAAAAGGGTTGCAATTTTTGAAATGTGGATTCATGAGACAAATCAGATGAAGACCATTAAATAACCTCATTACTATAAGTTTACGAGACAGTTAAAAGGATTCGTTCACAACAGAACTGATTAGATCACTACCAGTTCAGATGTCAACTCTTGTCATGCAGCATGAATCAATTAAAAACTTAGGTAAATTACACTATATAGTAGTTGTCAAAAATATAAATAATTCAAAGTTACAACAACAGTATGCCAAGTGTTCGTTCCTTTCATAATTTATTTTTTCCTCGGAAATACATTTTGTTCCACAAACTCATTCTGAAATTATACACAATAACCTGAAGTTCAACCTAAAACTTAAAAACTAATAACAGATAATTCGGAAGTATCATATTAAGCTAATGGAGATACTGATCCAGAGAAATTCAACATTCAAAAACAAAAACTAAAAGAATCAAACTTCTGATCGAAACCCACGAAAAACACAAGTCCAAACAACAGGGGCAGAAGACCAATCTTGAAAATCCTAAAACGCCCAGTTCAATCCTCACATCCACTAAGCAAAATTGTCCCAGATTTTCAAACTTTACCAAAACCAAATTCTCACAAAATTCACAGACAGATAATCAAAGAACACATAATTGAAGGGAGAAAAGAAGTAGAGAAAGAAAGAATCTTTTGGGTTACCAGTCTCTTTTCACGAATGGTGCTGGAGAGAATTAGCTTGTGGAAATAAGGCCTATGCATGGTTTCCTCTACGTTGATGATGCGTGGATTTTGTTTGAGTGGTGGTTTGTGAGAGAAACAGAGTCAATTAGATCATGATACAATGACAAGACCTAAATGAATTGAAAGATAATTCCTCTCTCTTTCCAGATCTACTGCTTCTCTTCTCTCCGTCTCTCCCTCTTCTTCACTGCTGTTTCTTAGTCAAACAGTACGTTTAAACCTTAAAACCTTGAAAAAAAACTCAACTTGACCTAAAAATTGAACGAGTTTGGTCTCAACTCAGCAAATCAGTAGGCCGACCCGGTGCGACTCGGAGCTAAACTCGGTTGGAATTGCGTGACCGAGTTATGGGTGCAATAATGGCATGGTCTTTGGTAGGGTTTCTGTTTTTTTTCTTAATAATAATTAATGACCATTAAATTACCATTTCCACCCTATTTGTTAACTATGTGATTAATAATTTTTTAGCAATACGATATTAAGATTTAACTATTTTTTTTTAAAAAACAACTTCTATTTGCTCAATAGTTGTTTATTTATTGATATAAAAATAAAAATAATGATTAATTTATCGATATAAAGATAAAGATAATAATTAATTTATCGATATAAAGATAAAGATAATAATTAATTTATTGATGTAAAGATAAAAGAATATGTGCAATGGCATTGGAAAAAAAGAATTGCACAACTACTTGCTAGGTGTCTATGTGCATGAATATATGTGTGGTTCTATCCTCGAGTAGTGAACAGAATCTAGTTACTTACGGCTCAATTTGAGGTGGCTAAAATTTCACATGTCCATCGATTCGATTAATGTATTTATATTTTATTCACTTTGTCGACTAGTTTAAAAGTAATTGATTTTTTCATAATGTAATTGAGATCTCATACCAGTATTAGATAGCGCTTAATGATAAGCTTAGGGAAATTTGGGTTAAAGGTGGAAATTAAAGAAGTGTTCGAATTAAAATGGTGTCATTTTATTTATTTATTTGTTCAAAAAGATGGTGCCATTAAAAAAAATATTGCTTTTCGTTTTCAGAGGACAACGAGAGTAATGAGTGAGTTGAAATATCTTTCGCTTTTGTACTTTGATTGTACTTTGTTCTTCGAAAAAATTATTGACTGATAATAGCTATCCCATAAATTCTTGGAAAAAAATATATCTAAAACTCTAAATTAGATGTTTATTAATCACATTTTTGTCCTAATTTAGGTAGGTAAATTACTTCGTAATTTTTCTGTCATGATTTAAATTATTTACAGTAGAACGATATTAGCTTCTGCATTTTTACCTTTTTACAGTATAGTACTTTAATTATTACCGCTCGATAAAACTCGAATCGAATTACCTGATGGAATAAATAAATAAAAACTCAAGCAAGTATGACTTTTTTTCTTTCTAAAGAAGTTTTTTATATACAAAACAAAGGGTTGTTTTCTTTCGTCATTCTTTAAAAAGAAAAGGGTCGTTTTCCTTTTTGGGATAGGGGAACTGGGAAGAGACTCAGTGACTCACCTGTGTTTCGACTCAGCGGACTGTTACTGAGTCAAAAGAACAGAAGTGCCATTTTCTGAAATAAGGAGATCCCTTATTTTCATAAACTGTTTTTGTAATAAATTTGTATTTTTTTTACAAAAAGAAATAATTATAAAAACTAAACAGTAAACACAAGGAATAATAAGTAAAAACTCGATTTTTACAAACTTTTTAAAAGAAAATTATAAAACATAGAGACAAACTTGTAAAAAGGGACAAGATCCACTTGGCTTGCCTGAGTAACCGCCTTACGCGTCTAGAGCTGTGTTTCCTTGAAAACGTTATGTGAAATAAAAGCTACCAATTCCATAAATATACATTTCTTTCACCTTCAAAACTTCATGACACGCAGCTCTTGCTCACACATCTAATTTTCCTCTTATACCTTCCAAATCCTAATTATCCCATCTTTAAATCCTTCCTACCCCAAATTCCTTCACCATCTTTGAATTATATTGGTACTTTTTTGAAGAGAAGAAGAAGAAGAAGCAATTTCATTCAACATTTCGACCCTGGTAGGTTTTTTCTAGATTTCAATTCTCGTTTCTATCATTTCTTGTGCAATTTTTTGTTTTAATTGTTACTTATTTTCTTCCATATTCTTTGTTTCTTGTCTTTATACACAAACATTGTTTTTGTAAATTGCCTTTGTTTCTGTCACCAGAAATGCAAAATCTTCTTTTTTTCATGTATTGCAGATGATACAAAAACCTGCGGAGGAAAAATAAGATGATGATCCAAGAATTACCTGCAAAGATGGCGATTGTAATGATGATGATGATTATGATGATTGTAGCTGTTAATGCAGCTGATACGAACGATGTTTTCGACCCTTGTTTAGATGCCAAAGTACAAAGATCAGATGGTTTCTCATTCGGTCTCGCGTTTTCAGACAAGGATTCTTTCTACCTCAATCAGGTTCAGCTTTCACCCTGTGATACCCGTCTTCCCCTGGTCACGAAAACAGCACAACTCGCTGTGTTCCGGCCAAAGGTCGACGAGCTTTCTCTTCTCACCATTAATAGCACCACCTTCGATCCGGTATGTTAAAAGGGTTCTATTAATTCTCTTCTTTTAATGTTTCTTTTATGCACACATCAAGAACTGAAACATTAATCTCTGATCAGGCACTGTCTGGTGGGTATATGGTGGCTTTTGCCGGAAGGAAATATGCTGCAAGATCAATACCGGTGATGATCACAGACAATAACATGACTATAACTAGCTTTACTTTGGTAAATGATCTGCTGAATTGTCATTTTTCTCCTCTTTCCATGTATTTTTCATGAATACCAACGATGAGAAATTTGTCTGTTATCCATCACCAGGTCATTGAATTCCAAAAGGGTACCCTTGTAAACTTGTTCTGGAAAAAATTCGGTTGTAAATCATGTCCTAAGAATTTTACCTGTCTTGGCGGCCAAGACTGTGCAATACCGAGATCAAAGTGTAGAGGCCAGGGGGGTTCTGCTGATTGTAATCCAGGAATACAGTTAGCATTCTCAGGTACTGACAAGAATCTTGAAGCACTCAATTCATGGTACGAGATGTCGAATATCAGACAGTATTCTCTCTATGCCCTGTATTCCGACCTGCGTGAATCCATCCTCAGCCCACTCGGTGGGATCTTGTAAACATGTTGGTCAAGGATTCAATACGATACCATGTGAGGTAATAGTATCCGTATTTATGACAACATCCAAGATGAAAACACAGATGGTTTTATTTGTCTGCAGTAGTGGAAATACAACATATGGTGCACAGAAGAAGTACTTCAATTTTAGTTTCAGATAACTATAATGTCACAATGCCACCCATTTTCCATGTAAAAGGTTCTATCCTGTTATGCTCGAAACAAAAGATGTAATCGATCGAAGTTCAGGTTGTTTGAAAAGCATTAAGATGCAAAAGCAGCATTGTCATTAAGAGGATTCTTCACATACAAAATAGTTTTACCACAATTACTCAGCAAAAGCAAGTTCACAAAAGATTTAATGTCATCGCGGCCTCGTCATATCCTAAAGAACAGGTTCAGTGGCCTTTACTGGATAACAAAAGTAGCAGAATCTACAGGTCTCATTCTTTCAGAACTCTATGTTTCAGATTATCTACAGCTCTGACTCATTAACTTGTTGCAAACCCGTGTTACGTGTCTCTTCCTCAATACTCTCATCTACCTCCATGTTGTTGTCACCATTGTCAGGAACATCTGAGTAGTTAACAGGAGTCAAACCCTTCACCCTGAGCATAATTATTATAAGAGCAATGCTATTTAGGCAGAAAATTTAGGCGGGTCGCATAATAATGACAGTTTTGTAAATATACGGTGACAGTTTCCTAAATAAAACGATTATTTTATTTACAAAAATGACATGGGTGTAAATTTTCTGCTTAAATAGTATTGCTCTTATTATAATTAATAAAAGAAAAAGTCTGGGGCAAAAACCTATTTTGGGGTTTATTGATAGGGATAGGAGAAGAGCCATTCGTAAGGGTTTCCTGGGTCTACCGACGGGGCGGGGCCGCCGAGGGGTATGCATAGGGGCACAGGAAGGAACAAGGGAGTAGATAACAGGAGCCAAACCCTTCAACCTGAACATAATTATTATAATTAATAAAAAGTCCAAACCAAACGATGGAAAAGGTAATAGTGTAAAATTCACCTCGATGAACATCGCTGGCGCTGGGGCAAAAACCTAGTGGGAACAAGGGTTTTTCTGGGTCTGCAGCGGCCGGATTTGGGTTTGAGAGCAGCTGAAACCTTGAAAAGGTCAAGCTCCTGCATTTTTTCAAGGTTCTCTCTGATTCTCTGCTGCCGGATCTGCTCATAATCTGGACTCGGACTCCCAGTGGTTTCCTCCCGCGCGGTCTTTCCTGCATCCTTCTTCGTCTCAATGTTGTTGTTGATCTTGTTCTCCGCGGCGGCGGCAGCGGCGGTTATTGTTGTTTGTCCTCCCATGCGCCCCCTCCTTGTTGACACCATGGTTGGTTTGTCTTTGTTTGGCTTTACAAATCTTCTCTGATTTACAGAAATGAAACGTTGGGAGGGAAAAGAGAGTGCCCTTTTTCGCGAGTGGCGCGGTTACAGGAAAAAAAAGAAGGATCGAGCCATTTTGGGCTTGGGATTTGAGGCACCGAATAAAATGCCGTAATGGGCCCTGGTCGCTCTCGGACCGTAAATTATAATATCAAACAAAACAACTCAAGAGATGGAAATTGGAACTACTCTTTTTAACGCGGATTCGGAATTTCAGATTAAGATCCAATGACCAAAGATGCAGCTAAAATTTCGGTACAAAAATCCAAACGTTTTCTTCTTTTTCCCCTCTTAACACAAATCCAAAGGACCAAAGGTTAGTGAAAAGAAAAAGAAAAGGATCAAACTTTCATTCATAGAAAATAGAAGGGGACACTTTAAAAGCCGGCAGGAGCGTTTCGATCAAAGAATTTTGAACTCAAATCTCAAAAAACAATCTATGACATTTTTTGTACCTAAGATGAATGAACAAATGATATATCACTCACACACTTTTGCTACTAAAGTACACCAACCCAAAATCCCAAATATACAAAAAAAAAAGAAAAAAAAAGTCTCTGTACAAGCTCTACATTTGCAACTTTGTACAGTTGGAAGGAAGATTGATATGCGAAGGGCTGAGGTTTCCCGTGCTTTCGAAAGACCCATGCCCTTGTTGTGATGGAAATAAGCATGCCACAAGACATTGAGACTAACCGTGCAAAAGATGGACACTTGTGAACCGGCAATTCTTGGAACTGACTCTGACGTTGTTTATCTTCATGACTGACCAAGTAAGGAGGAAGGGAGAAGATGAAATCATGAGTTTGTTACGCAGGTGGAACACGCATCTTCTCGTTAAGATCAACTACAAGATCCCGGAGCTCGGGGAAAACTGATAGCAGTACTAGTTCTAGTGCTCCATATGCAAGTTGCTTCATGCAGATCGTAGACTGCAGTCGTAGAGAACTCACAATTGTTGGTTCCAATGAAAATGGCGTAGAAGTACAATGGCCAACAAAAATCACACCATATAATGGTTTTATACCTGAGTGAAATAGAAAATGTCTCTTGCACAGCGCTTGTACTGCTTACTCCCTATCAAGCTGACTAAGGTTGCTGGAGCGCCATCTGACAGGAGAAGGGAAGTTTTGTCATATAACTGTTAAACTTAATCAAAAAGCTTAATGTAGGTAGCAGAGTCCAAAATTCATGTTTTTAATGAAAGATGAAAGAGGAAGTCAAAACCCACAAATATATAAAGGCCTAAGTTATCTTGGGATATTATATAAACTGTTTGCTAAGATAGAAGGCAAAACAACATTCCAATACTAAGAGTGAAATAGCCCCAAATAATTGAAGTGTCAAGGGTTTAAGATAATTATACGCACCAAACAACATTTTCTTGATATCACTTGCTCTACGAGTGGACTCGAGCTGTTCTTCAAAGGAACCTTTTTTAGAGATGTTACTGCCACTGAATTGGCCTAACTGAAAACGGTTCAGATCTAGGACAGTATTATCATCTTGCATTTGTGCAACACCTACTCTTGTAAAGAATGTGCCGCCAGGCCAGAGAAACTAAGTGTAACCAATTGCCAAAACAGCAGGAAATTGTTAGACAGTTTGTAAAAATGACAACATCAGCAGACATCATATCAGAATAGACAATCCAGGCCAGCACCCTTCAACAAATATAAGAGAACTAATGCCGTTTTCTCAAGAACTGGTACTTAAGGTACTTAATGGGCTCAACTCTTGTTATACCAAAGAAAAACTATACCACAGCTATATAAATAATTGGTTGAGTTCTTACATTATGCAACCATCGGATCCCTTCAGCAATGGTGTCCTCCCTCCGAAGCAAATAAATCTGCCTCAACAGCCACTCATCAATAGCATCTTCCATTATTAACTGAAGGATTTGCTTTGATATCCAAAATACCTGCCTCCTGCATTATTAAATATCACTTGTTACCAATTCTTCTCCTGATATATGTGACTGGTTCTCTATTTGACCAAAATCGAATTTCGCACGTTCTAAAGCATAATTAGGAGAGAGGACAGGGGACGGTATGAGCATACTCCTAACTCCCCGGAAATTGATGGATTCAAAATGGATTGAATTAATGCCGAAAAAGTAGCTCACCTCAACCACCCTCTTCCCTTAAGCTGGAATACATTATCAACTAGATTTAGAAGAGGTACGCTTACATTGGGAGGGCTCCACTGCAAGATAAACACACAGTTGTTAAAGTATCCAAAGGAGCTCCGACATGTATCACTGGATTGAATGTGCACAGCAAAGTTAACTTAAGGCAGCTATAATAATATAAGCAAGAAATATGTATAGCTAATTAGCTATAATGAACTAATCTCAAATTAACAAGAACCAACATTAACTGAGTTTGACCACACAAATGGTTGCACTATAAAAATGCAATGAACAACTGTATTCGTTCGGTAGTTTTAAAAAGTGTTAATTTTTATTAATAACAAGTTATCTTCTCAATCAGCCAAACATATCATTTAGAAGGCATGATCATATTTATAGCCAAACATCATGCAGAAAACTTTTTCCACAGAAACAATAAAATACCTCAGGGGGCATCCCATAGGGATCTTCCAAAGTATTGAAGGCTACCGGAGATTTTGATGCCGCAAAACTCCCCTGATCAGAATTCCCCTCTAAGTCGTGTTTCTTTTCCAAAGTTCTGTCTGCAGACTCCTCGTTGTGTTTGATGTCCCAAGGAGGAACAGCCTTTGAGTTTAACTCATTATCTGAATGCGAACCACTAGCTGGTGCACTGGATACTTCCACCTGATCATGGTGTTCATGATTATGGTTTTCTTCATTGTCAGAGGAGCTATTCAATGTTTCCAAGATATCTTGCCTTGAAATGCTTTTATCCATATCACCTCCATGCCAAGACAAGTTCCCACTATAGACCGAAAAACTGGATTCATCAAGGGAGGATGAACCGACAACTTTACGCATTAAGCCATCTGAAACCCCTTTGAATTGCCGCACAATATCATCCATAGCATCATCCACATTGACTGTATAAATTTAAAACAAAAGTTACAAGGAAAAACATCTAAGAATATGTGATAGGAAGTAAGTAAAGCTCATAGCATTCCATAACAATCCATAATGAAAAGAGGCTAGTGTGGCTCACAACTCAGAAGGGGTTATAAGGGTTCTTAAATATATGCCGTTCTCCTGGATAATAAGCCAAGGCCAAAACCCATGCCATTACCATAGTGATCGCAATGCACGTTAGGATGCTTTAGAAAGAAGATCTTAGGGTTATCGGACTGAGTTGGTATTTGGACATGGAGCTTGTCAGACAATTGGCTGTGTGGTCAAAATTGTTGGACTTGATTCTAAATTTAGGGTTCACACTAGATATTTTGAGTTGGATCTTGCTCTAAAATGGTTATTAGGACAAAATAAGGAGTTGGGGTGGTGGTCTTAAATCAATTGCTATGAGGCCGTCACAATGAAGAATATAGCTGACCTGCAAGAGATCTCATTACCGAAGGTGATTTCCCAAAAGAGTAATTCTACAAAAGACAAAAAAGAAAGAGATAACTTTAGAAGATCTTAGTTTAATAATGAGTAGTTAAAGAAGGTAATACCAAAAAAAAGGCAAATATGACCTACTAAAACATCAACATAGCTCACACCTTTGAAGAAACACTTAAAAAGTCCCATACTTCATGCTGTTCAGCAACATTAGCAATAGACAAGAGATCCTGAGAAACATCAAATAATTAGAAAACTGGAAAAGAAAATAATTGTTCGAAAGAGAAAGCAGATCAGGTACAAGACAATACTTGTAGATATTTATCAAGCTGAATACAACGTTGATGAACAAAAGCATCTTCTGTGCTTGACGAGAATATCCTTTTGGGAGGCAAGTGTAGTGTGTAATTTGGGATCTCTTTAAGATGTCTATGCAATCTCTCAAAATTCCGGTACCTATGGAAAGAAAAAGAAGAATAAATATCACAACTAAAATCGAGTTTTCAAAAAACTCCAGCAACACTCACAACAAGGCCCTCAAGATTTTGGTTAGGTCAACAAGAAAGGAGATTTGCAAAACTAGCATCCTTTGAAAGATGAGAAACAAACCTTCTTTTTACAAACCAAGTTCTGTTTTCTGCATCCGTCACTGCAATTGAATAAACTGCAAAAGACTTTGACCCAATTTTCTCAAAGTAAGCTCCTACAACCTGTAGAGAGATGGCATAAAATAATAAGAGTTAAATGAAGCATCTTATTAAGAACAAAGCAAGTTCAAGAAATGACTCTTTCTGAATCCTACTCATCATTTCATTATTAATATTCTAAAATCTGCATGTTACAGAAACTACAGGCTGCACTCACCCGGCATTTGAGCTTGGGAGTAAAAGGTCCCTCCTTACGCAGTACTAAATCCGAGGACTTATTCGCAACATGGTATTCACTATGCCTTTTAAAATCTGGGCTGTAGAATTCTGAAATAATGGGTCCTTCATCATCTCCAGAAAATGCCATTTTTCTGTCAGTTAGGAGTTTCAGCGCAGAAGTGCTATTGGATCTCTTAAGTCGACCTTTATTTTCATTTGAAGTGAGATTACTTCTATTCTCCAACTCATCACCAACATAAGCTCCTTTAGAAGGCAAAGACTCATTGTATTCCTGCTGGATAAACCGTACAACATTTTTGTTCTCACTGCTTACTAGATTACCCACACTTAATTGAGGTGCTATTTGCATCATAGCCTTTACCCCCATTACAGTAGAAGTCCCAGTGCTGCTAGGTAATATTTCTTTCCCCAGAGTAGTAGTATGTGAAGAACTATTTGCTACAGGAGGTTTAGCTTTCTTATTCTCTTTCCTTTTGTAATTTCTTCCTTTGGTCCACATGTTTTCAAGATTTTCAGGTGCAAGAACTTCTGTTCTTCTCTGGGTTGCTGCCTCCAGCATTCTCGCCCAGTCAGCATGATGTGGCTGCGTAGGTTGGTATAAGCTCACAGCTGTGTCACGATGATTATTGGTTTTTGCCAAAGTCATATCTGTTCCCTGGTTGTCTTTTAAGTTGTCAATATTATCAGTCCTTGAACTGTTTGAGGAAGAATCCTTGCCCGGGATAGAATCACTATTGGGCATACCACCTACAGACTTGTCAACGTCTATATCCTTTGGACCATCACCTCCAATAGCAAGTAAAATACATTCAATCAACTGATTGATATACCTGGTTACAACCAAGGAATTAGCACAATTGCACATAAACTTTTGAACAATTTATCTTACATAAGAGTATAACAAAAAAAAAGAATTGAAAGCATCCACATCCCACAAGAATCATCAACAAGGAAACAAGAATGGCAATGAAAGCTTCATTCCAGAAAGAGAGTTATGTAGTGCAGGGAAAATAAAGTGAAAAAAAACACCGAACTATTGAAGGAAACAACCAACACTTACGCAGGGCTCGCAAGATTCATGACAGGCTGCATTACCAAGCAAGTTACAAGCTCTCGAGCAATAGCTCTAACTAGGGGCGATTGAGCTTCTCGAGGTCTTAGTACTAGGGCTAAAACTCCACCAATTAACCGCTGAAGAACCTTTTTTTAGTGTGCAGAAAATGGTTTCCCAAAAAAGGAGAAAAAGGCAAAATAAAAGAGCATTAGATGACTAAAATGCATGCAGTAGTATCCAAAAGCCAAGAAAAACAATTGCATAGGAACCCTCCACTCACACCTTGTACTCACTCTCAGGAGAAACTAATGCAGGATGAAGCTCCTTGGAGTCCATCAGATGGTGTTTCAACCTTTCATCTCTCTCCTCAGTAGAAAGTGTGGCCATTACATCAGCACCTATAGAGGCTAGATTTCTTCTAAAAAGGTCCAAGTGATCTCCTATTAAATCAACTACATCCCTGCAACATTAGCCACCCATGCAAACATTAAGCCTATACATTACCCAGTTATTTTCACTCTAAACTATCTAGATTAGAAAAAGATGTTACCTCGTTAGCAAGTCAACTAGGTTAATCTCCTTAACCCTTCCCGAAATCTCACCAATAGCATCCATAATCACAGCATGCATAAGCTCAGGGGATTCCTTATCTGGAGTAATTGCTGAATACCATAAATCCACCACAAAATCCTTTATTATCTTGTCAATAAACTCAGTGGCAGCAGCCTCCACGACATGAGAATCGATTTTCCTCTTCCATTTAGGCGGAGGCAGAGCGAAAGAAAGGCGCCAATCATTCAATGACAACTGCTTCTTCGCCAAATGAGACAAATAAGATGGTCGATGCACAAGCCGCTGAGATTTCCAGCCGAACTCCACCTCATTCAACAAAATGCGTAAAGCGGAAACGAACATAATAGCAATTGGTAAATTTATCCACATTGACGAACTTGTATCTGTAAAACAAAGCAACCAAAATCAAATTAAAACACAAGTCGAGCTCTAACTTTTGCACCTGAACAAAACCCTACCTTACAAATTATGAAGAAAAAACAGGAATTAAAAGAGAATTGAGGTATTGAGCTTACGTGAGAGGAAGTAAGTGACGGAGAAGATGCAGAGTGCCCACCAAACTGTTCGAAGTTTAGCTTCTTCGATCAGATCATTTATTGATTCCATGGCTTTCATTTTCCTTTCTTTCTATTCTTGAGATTCTACAAATTTTCGATTCTCGCTCGCTTTTTTTAGTGTCTGAAAAATGATATATTGTAATTTTTATATGATTCCACGTCTGGAATTTGTTGCGTGCTTCTACTCTCTACATCGATGAAGAAGGAGAACAAAAAAGCGAGTGTCGTTTCTCCTGGGCAACAAACAGGTGTATGCTGAGACACCCTGCGGTGTCGTTTTGTCGATGCTTCCCTACAATTTTCTTGCCTAGTTGCCACGTCATCCCGTAAATACTTTTTTTTTATTTAAGCGAGGATTAATCAGGTAAATTATTTCCTTTTTATTTAAATAAATGACTAAATATTACTGTTGTGTTTATTTTCCAATGGATTCTTCTCCAAACTCATTAAGGACAGTTAAATTTACTTCTTGTAAATTGTAAACAAATCTGACCAAAAAAACTAAATTGAAACAAATAATAATAATAATTTATGCAAGACAAATATATAATCGAGTATATATTTATACGAATAATTTAAATGTTCTCTATGTCTTTTTGAAATATGAAAATAATATTATTCGAGTATAATTTGACTGTATTCATACGAATAGTTTAAGGATAAATAAAAATAAATAATAATATATACTTGACTTGACTGAGGATAACAGTTAACAACTAATCATGAAAAAGAACTCAAATGGCATTATCTCAGAAAACATCCAGCATTAGGGGATGAATGCACGTTTCTTGCACATTATTTAATATCTGTACAACTATTTACTAATTACAATATACGACAATTTACACGTGCGTTTAAGGTGGAGTCTGTGCCAGCACGGCAGCACTTACATTTTACTAGTGGAGACATGGCCAAGCTGGCCACGTTGAGAAAGTGCTCCATCTGTCTGGGAGAGGTTGGGCTTGGGCCTGGGCCTTGGAAGAGGCAAATAAAACCAAGAAAACAAAAGAAGAGCCCATGGGTCTTCTGACAAAGTTTATCAGAAAAGTGTAGTGAATTTCATAGTAATTTTTTGCCCTTTCATTTTTGCCTAATTTACCCTTCCATATATTAAAGTGCATCAAACCCACCATATCACACGATCCAACGGTCAACTCTTATCTCTCACTTTTAGTGAAGGAAAAAATAAAACATTTTGCTTAATACATTATTTTAGGCTGTTTCTCAAAAAATCTCAAATATCATTCTACATCACTATTATTTTAAATTGTACCATCTTTCTATTTTCTCATAATTAGAAAAATTCATGATTATTTTACTTTTTTGTTTCTTTTTTTCTCCATTTTCCCTATTTTTTACACATTGTAATAATTAATTAGTTAATTAGAAAATGAATAAAACAAAAAAGAGGGAAATAAAGAAGTAATCAACTACTTAGAAAATGACTATTTTTCCTTGTAAAAATTGAAATAATTTTAGGAAAATTAAAAAAGTTTTATAATTTTGAAATTCTTTCGTTGCTATTTAAAAAAAATTAGAAAATATTTAGGTAGGGAAATACTCCAAGACGATCGCGTTTTTTACACTTGCAGACATAAATTAATCATATTTGCTATTTTATTTTTAAAAAAATAAATTAACAAACGCATCGGCCAAAATATATATTAATCCAAGAAATATCACAAGCAAGTTGCAAGAAGAAAATATCTAATAAAATATCTAAACCAGTGAAAATAATTTGAAAATTGAAAAATAGTTTGATTGTGATATTACCGGGTAATACCTGACTGTAAGTAAATTCGGATTATGAAAAGAAAATATCCAATCCTTATCAACTTTTTTTCGTGCTTAAATGCAACCAACGCTCAACTCATGTTTTGAAGTTGAACCAATCAATCAATATTTCCTCTCTGCGATTCAAAACTAGAGCCGAGGTATTAGAATTTAATCTGTGTTTGGATACAATGATAAAGTCAGTCCTGGTCCGTTCTTGTTTCCCTCCTTTGCTCGCTGAACCCAGAGATTTACATCACTCAACCTTATCCAAGAAAACTGTTTCCACTGTCACTTGTTCCACTTCTTCGTCTCCTTCAAGAAGCAGCGCTTATATCCCAAAGCTCGAACCTTTCAGCCGAACCAAGTTCGAGCGTGCCGTCAAAGAACCGCCCTTGATTGAAAAGTCCGAGAATGAGCTCGCCGGTAATATAATCTGTTACAAGTTTCAATAATTTTCCTTTCTCCCTCTTTCGAGATTAGAGCAATAGCTCTCACTAATAGCTCTGTTTCTTGTTTATACAGACTACTGTTCAACCATCGAAGGAGGAGATGAGTCTTATAGCTGCTGGCAAGCCTATTTCGAGCTAAAAGATCTTGAAGTGGGTCATTTTATTAATATTCACTGATTGCAGAACATGGTGTTGATTCTTTTATAGGCTTAGTCCATCAAATCAAATGTTTCCTGATTGGTTTAGTTTATAGGTGGATAAGAGCTTGGAAAGATTGAGTCTTTGCTGTGTAATTTTGTTTAATTTCAAAATCCACTCCACCAATGAGAATTGAGAAACAGAATCAAATATTTCTTGATTGCTTTACTTTTGGAGTGGCAAATAACTTGAAAAGAACGAGTCTTTGCTCTGTAATTTTGTTTAATTTCAAAATCCACTGCACCCATGAATTGGGGATAAGAATCTGGAAAATGGTCTATTCTAGTTGTGCTAAGTTCACTGATTTCTCTAGGGTGAATATGGATTTTAGCTTGTGAGTTCCACGCGCGGGATTGAGCTGAAAGTAATAATCTTTATTTGTATTTTGCTTCAGAGAGAGTTTCCAAAAGGGGAAGTAGAGAAACTGATTCTTCAAGTTGGTGGGGTGAAGTCTTTAATCGGATGCCTACACGTGATTGCATCAATGCACAAAGAAAAGAAGAATAGTTTCAATTTGGCAGAGTCGTCCTTGGAGCAAGAAAAAGAGAGGCTTTGTCCAATTCCCGATGGGTTGCCGAAATCGCAGGACGAGCTTGAAGAGGAAGAGAGTGCTAGAATGCCGGATTCGCCATTCACCAGAATGCTTAGAAATAAAGGAACCTTTCCTGCTTGGTACTCCGCTGCTCCTGACCATGAAACAGATTGATGCATGTTGTGATGTATGTTGAGATCCTCTGTTTTGTATAGGTAGATAGTATAAGTTGCTGTGTTGATTTTGGTATGTTGGATTTTTTATCAGATTGCTGTCGTGTATTGCTTTTATGACTTCAGATTCTGTCTTTTGCTATATATGCTTGGAATTCTGTTTCCAGCATTTAGTCTTGTCAAAAATTTGTGAATATATATAAAACCACTTTTAAATTTTAATAGCTACTATACCAAAGTGATTATTTATCATAGATTTGGCTGTTGGATTTTGTTTTTACTTCCTTTGTTAACAGTAGCAGATTGCTTTTGATGATGAAACTAGCCAGCTTAGTAGTTTACTCATTTTGTAGACATTATGTAAGTTTACAATGTAATTGGTTCGAAAACAATTGCATTCCTGGATTAAACCAACATGCGTTGAGTAGGAAAAAAGAAAAAGAAATGAAAAAATTCTTAATCTTTCAATCCCAGTAGCATCTGTACCACCTTTTCCATTGAAGGCCTGTTGTTGGGTTGATATGAAATGCATTGCAGAGCAATTCCAATCATTCCAATCACGCCATCATCACTCTCCTCTCTCATTCTCTCGTCGCATAAATCTTTCAGTCTTCCATTTTTCATCTTTTCTTGCACAAGTTCTTCCAAGTTGATCACACTAGGTCTTAACCCGGTAATAAGCTCGAGTAGCAGAATACCAAAGCTGTAAACATCAGAATTGGATGTTAACATTTTTGTGAAACTTTGGTTGTGTGTTATTAGTTCAGGTGCAACTCTGCCAGGGTTTCTTCTGATGATGGTCGCCGCAGGAACAAGGTACGGTATTTCATAACCAGAAAGACATGCAGAGAAATCCACCCTAATTAAGATGTTTGATGACTTGATAACACCACAGACACAAGTTTGGCCATTTTTGGTGACCATGGAATGAATTGATGCCACTGCCATAGCTGCACATTTTGCTATTTGCTTTCGAATTTGCCAACTTAATGGAGTGAACTGGATTCCTTCACTACCTGAATCATCATAGCAACTTATGGCAGGTTAAGTTTCTAACACTCATCATCATGCCTCAGAATCATAAATGGCAGGAAAAACTTCTAGTTCTGTCAAGATTCTAGTTATGGATCTCACGAGTAGAATTCACACATTGAATCTAACTATTTAAACCGAGGATAGGCGTGCGGTGATCTCTTAAGAGGTTAGGTCTTCAAATCAGCTTATCGGAAAAGGAAAAAAACCCGTCTTGGGTATACGAAAGAAAAGGAAACGACACAAAAATGAAATCATACCTACCATGGAGGAGCTCTTCTAAGCTTCCCAAGCAAAAGTGCTCATACAGAACAAAGGCTTCTCCACCATACCAGAAACTGAACTGTATTGGCAAGAGCAGAGGACTGTGAATTCCTGCAAAGAAGTTGATCCAAAATTCAAGATCATCTGGTCTCACCAACCCGTCTCGGATTTTTCGGATCGTGACGATAGATCCACAGTCAAGAACAGCCTTAAACAAAGTCCCTAATGTTCCTTCCCCAAGTCTTGTTTTTGGAAGTTGAGCTAACTCTGATGAATCAAACTTTATGGCTTCATCTTCGAATATCAACTTAGTAGGCAAGGAAACCTTGACCTCTAACAATGAGACAGGAGTTATGTTGTTGGTTGTCTTTCCATCGCTGGACGTATTATTTCTCAGTTTTAAGACATTGGTGCAGAGGAATTTAGTTGCTGCATAAATGATGCCTATAATGGTGAAAAATGCCAAAGGAGGAAAATAGTTTGCAGGAAATTTCGTTTCAGGTATTCTCATGGTGATGAAGATGAAATTCCTGTTTGCTGACAAGAATTCTCCCTTTCCAAGCTTAAACTTTCCTTTTCATGGGTTTTTCCGCAAAAAAACCTTGGAAGCATCATCTCATATACTAGTATTTAATTAAGAAAACATTTATTAATAAATCATCATCTTATACATATGGTTTACTTTCCAGATAAATGGGGGAAAAAATTAGTATATCCTAGAACAAATAAATTTAAAAAATTATCTCGAAAATGTATTATTTTAAAGTTATGTTATACTTTAAGTTCATGAATTTGATAGATTAAAAACTATAAATGAAAAAAGAGAATTTTACACCAAACGGCATCGTTTTAGATCCAATTCCTTTGATTTCAAGCTGCATCGCATAGATTGCTGAGTTTTTCAGTCTACTTCCATCAGTCCATGCCTAGAACTAGGGGTGTTCATCGGTCGGTACGGTCGGTAATTCGGTATAAAATTTCGGTATTCGGTATACCAAACTAGAAAAATTAAATACCGTACCATAGTTTCAATTGATCGATACCGTTACCATATTACCAAAATAATTTCGGTACGGTATTTCGGTATTACGGTAATACCGAAAATTGTACAAATAAGTAAAAGTAATCATAGCTATGAATAAAATTTCAAGTACTGGACAAATATTATACACAAACTATTATGCAGTTTTGTAATATACATGCCCAGATTCCTCACCAAACATGTGCCAACCACAACCTAAAAGAAGCAGCTTATAATTAACAGAGGTACCATTTCTGTGTGGATGAGCAGGTACCTCCTTAGAACAAAAAATGCATATACCTACTTGGTCTCCATCCGCATTATCCATTTTCTTGAAATGTTTCCAGTAAGGAGACCTTGATGGTATCAACTTCCTTCTTTTTGAAGCTGTAGGTTGCGCAACAACTCCAACTTCAGTAGCTTGTGCTTGTGTAGCATTTGTAGAAGGTAGTGCTGAAATTCCACTCCCAATCTGGCCATCAATGCTGCTTGGTATGGCCTCCATTATATGAAATCTATATAAAAAAAAAAAACAATGTGATCACAGACAAAGGAAAGAAGGTAGCTAGAGTAAAACAATGAAACTGAAAAATGCTCAAGATGGCCATGAAGGCTTACCGGGCAGCAACAAAGGAAAGGAGGTAGCTGGGTTCTGCCTGGTGGTGCTGCTGATGCGGCGATGCCTGCTGGTGCTCACACTTAAGTTTTAGGGTTTAATTGATTTCAATAAGAGGAGGGGCATCGAGAGAGAAGGGGAAAACAAATGAAAGGTAAAGATTGGAGTTTGGCCGCTTAATTGCCAATAGGCTTATGGGCTTCAATTAGTTGGGCTTAAGTTATATATATTAGTCATGGCAGCATGGCAAGTACGGATGGCAGCATGGCTTCCTATTATTATTTGCCTATATATCAAAACATAATTTCGGCAGGTACGGTAATACCGTACCTGCAAATTTGGATACCATACCGTACCGAACTTTGTTCGGTCGGTAGTTCGGTCTACCGAACAGTAAAAATTCTAAAAAAAATACCGACCGAATAGAGTAAATTTCGGTACGGTATTACGGTAATTTCGGTTCGGTCGGTATTTGCACAGCCCTACCTAGAACAGAAAGAGTGACACTTCAGGAAGAAGACCCAGCCTAAAGTCTCAATTCTCAAAGTTTATTATTGCACATTACAAAAGGGAGATCAAAATAAGAAAAACTTTTGTACTTTCCATAATGGAAGAGGACAACAAGTCACCAAAAGAGGAGCCCAAGCAAGAAGAAGCAAAGACCTCGGCTGGGGGAGGAGGAGAGGGTGGTGGGGGATGGGGTGGGTGGGGTTTCTCTCCTTTGTCCGTCCTCTCAGATCTCCAGAAGGCAGCTGAAGAAATTTCTCGTAATGTAAGTATCCTTCCTTTCTGGGGAAAAAAGTTAGGGGTTTGGAGTTTGTTGGTCGTTTTTATGGAAGCGATAGATCTGGGTTCAGTGGAGATTTTGATGTTTAACGAAATTTATGGATGCAGGCGGTCGAGGTTGCGGGAAAAGCTGCACAGAGCCTTGCGGATATACAAAATGTTGGCGACGAGGAATCTGAGTCTTCGTCCAAGGAAGAGGAGGAAGAGCGAGGAGGGATATCTGATAAGGAAGAAGATGGTGAGGATGTGAAGCGGAGGAAATCTGCTTTGGATAAATTGGAAAAGGCAAGCCAGGATTCTGTACTTGGCCAGGCAAGTTTTCTGCTTCATTTTCTTTGTTTGGGTTTCCGTGTTTAGTTGAAAGTGAGCTAACTGCAAATAGTTTTGAATGGTTTTAGGGTTTGAAAGTGCTTGATCATTCTGTGGAGAATTTGGCATCAGGAGCATGGCAAGCCTTAGGCAATGCATGGAGGGGTGGTTCCGATTTTGTTCAAAAGTAAGTGTGATACTGGTCTTGGACTTGTTTATTTACGTTTGGAAGTGTTTTTGTGTGGTTCAGAGGAGGTAGTTAATATGACCATACATGGACATGAAAACCTTCATGCTATTATGCTCATTTACGAAGTGAAACCAAGTGCGGGAATTGAGAAATGCATTAATATTGAAGAAGAGTTCGAGTTGGGATGAGGAATTCTCATTTGGATAATTTCTTTTGGAATGTGAATCTGATTGCTTTTAGTTCAAATAGTTAATGGTAGGTATATGTGTGGTTTTGAAACATAAGTTTCTTCCACAAGATGATCCCATCAGTAAAATGGACAAGAAAAACTTTAGAAGAGGGTTATATTTATTATGTGAAAGACTATGTTGTAAATTTTTATACTTTAAGTACCATTGTGGAACATGATAAAAAGATAAATTAAAAGTACATTTGCAATTGTGCTATAGGGTGGTACTTGAACAAAACAAGTGATTTTTAGGGAGTATTTTGAAGATGTAAAGAAACAGAGGCCACATGGAGCCATATGATTCACCTTTTATGTATGTAGTACTGGTGGCTGTGGTTTCAGCAACTATGCTGCGATCTTCTTGCACTAATCTGATGGCTTTTAGTTCAAATAGTTCATTGTTCTTAGTCTTAGACTTTTGTTTGACCAAAGGGAAACTCTCTCAGTTGTGCTTTTTTTTTGGCTTTTCTTATTTTTCTTTCCTTAGGCTTGAGCAATCGATTCAACATGGTGCTGTACCAGGAGGGACCGGTCCTCAATCAATCCTAGAGGTTTGAATGGATCACATCATGTTGCTCATTAATTTTGCTAGTTTACTTATTATTGCCATCATGTTGCTCATTAGTTTTGCTATTTTACTTATTGCCATCATATTGCAGTCTGGAAAGGCGTTTACAGCAAAGGGGATGCAAGTGCTTGAATATGTAGGGAAGGAAACTATGGATTTACTTATCGCAGAGACTGGTATAGAAGTTGAGAAAAAATCAAAAAGCTCTCACCAAGAAGCTGATGAGGATCAGTTACTAGAGGAAGTGACATTTGATAGATGCTTCTATATATATGGAGGTCCAGAACAGTTGGAGGTCGTTATCTTTTCTTTTTTTATGAA
This sequence comes from Viola odorata, assembly GCA_963691705.1. Taxonomy (NCBI): domain Eukaryota; kingdom Viridiplantae; phylum Streptophyta; class Magnoliopsida; order Malpighiales; family Violaceae; genus Viola; species Viola odorata. The sequence continues at coordinate 1,490,831 of OY829537.1, forward strand.
ATTTCTTTATTCGAACTGTCATCATAATATTGAAATTGTTGAAGTGTTGATGCTGTCAGGAACTTGAGGCACTGTCAAACCATTATGCTCTGATATTTAACAGGAGAAAAGCAAAACTATCACCAGAACAGAAGTCTGCATATGATGGAAAACTTAAACTAGTTCAGCAAGTTTTCGATTTATTCAATGAAATCAATGGGGATGATTCAGAGTCAAGCAAAGGGAAAAAAATTGAGACCGGGAATGATGGAAATAGCAATGAGTTCAAAGCCTTATATGACTCAAGTGTGAGCAAGGCTGCAAACATGGCTACAAGGTGATCTGCTTCTCGTACAATATACTCAGTTCCATAACATATAAATTTACTGTGACCTGCTTTTGGGCTTAACTTCATTCCTCTGCTAAAGTGCACTACTGCTGTGGCTTTATGAGCTTCTTTATCTTGCAACATAAACTTCCCCATGAGATCTCTGTGGCTAAACATTCACTTCCATTCAATATCAATCTAAACCTTCCAATTTACTCATGTTTCTTGAAATGTTATCCTCATTCAGTATTTCTCAGCCACCTTAGAGTGACAGAAAAACGACTACTCTCCTTAACTTCATCTCATTTTACATTTGTTGTAATAGTTTTTTCCAACATTTGCAGCTTCACTGGTGCTTTATCAGGACTAGCTGCGACTGATATGATACAAAAAACTGCTGGCAGGCTAGAATCTCTTCACTCAGAGGGAGTTCATGTATGGAAATTTGATAGTTTTGATGAGACTTCTATTGTCTTATTTTTCTTATTCACATAGTTTTGCACTTTGGAGTAGATCAAATAATAATTAAATTTACATGTCTATGCAGAGGCTCTCTGAAATGTGCTGCTCTGCTGTGTCTCATCTTCAGATGCTGGGTAAATCCATCATATCCAATGCTAACAAAGTTGAAGAAGATGCAGATGACAATGTAGTGAAAATTGACTGGCCTGAAGATCCCATTGAGAAAGCAAAGGTGATCCGATCAAATGCCCAATTAATGACAGGATATTTGGAAGCCGTTTCCAACAGCTTTATCACAGGTTTGTTTATAGTGTTCTTTGCTTGTTACATATTGGTATTTCTCTTGTTTAGCGGACCGCAAGCAATATCAATCTGACCTCACTTTACGCGGGACATCATATTATAGGTGACACTAACATACTTTTCATGCTGTTTTTGAACTTAAAGTTGTTCAATTTAAGATGCATAGGGTTTCAAATCCAGAAGTTTGGCCATCTGGAGTGTTGAATATTTCTGTCTACAGTAATATAGAATCCAATTTAGAGAAGGAGCATGCATGCATGTAGATAAGTAGGACCACCTGGTAATCCTTGTGTTTGAATGCAAGTGGTGGTCTTTGTTATGGCTGAGAAATCAAAAGGCAGAGGTCACTGAAGTAGGCTTGGTTTCTTGTATAAACTGAGATTAGCTGTTTCTTTGTAATACAAGAAGCGATTCCTGATTTCCATTGTTGGGAGTATGCTTGGTTTCTCGTATAAACTGAGAGTAGCTGTTGCTTGGTAATGTGAGAACTGATTCCAGATTTTCATTGTTGGTAGTAAACTACTTTTCTTTTCATCGATAAATTTGTTCCACTTATTATTGTGCTGCCTTTTTCTTTTATTGCAAAGAGTTCGGAATGGTCTTCTTTTAATACGAGTTTCTTACTGTCTTCTTAAGGCATATCGGATGTTGCTGAGGCGTATACAGCTGCCATAAAGGCTGCCGCTGCTGATTCTCATGAAAATCTTCCTCAAACATCAATCCTGGAAAAAGCCAAGACCTTCTCGGAGCTCCTCCAAAGTGATCAGACCATAGCAGTGGCCAAAATACAGGATGGGATTCAATACTTATCATATGTAGTCATTTCCACTTCTATGCCTGCTGCCTGAGAAATCATTTCTTTCCATCTCAGGTCCAAAAATTCTTTATAGTTTCATCTGTAAATACTAAATAGTCGGTTTATTTTTTAGTTTTTGGATTCACTTCCCATGCCAAAAGGGTAATATTGAACACCCTTTATTTGCATGTCCAAAAATCCGATACTCGGAGGGGGGTGTTTGGCTTCGGATTTAGGTGGTTTTTTTATGAGTTTTAACAGAATGTATCAATAATATACCTAGTCCTTGCTTGATACTTTTACTAGATGTTTTGTCTTTGTGACACTCCCAATTATTAGTTGTCCATTGCACGATGGGGTTTTATTGATGGATTCTACATTCACGTGAGTAGAGTGTCAATTATGAATTGACATTCGAAAAATAAATGAGTTGACATCTCAAGAATATACTATAAGAATTACTCCATATACTTATTTTGACATGCGAACGAGCATAAGAAATAAGAATCATTTCATCTACTTGTTGATAGTTTGTAAAGTGTAAAATGTGGGTTTGGAGTTGGTGTGGATTCTAAACTATCATAATAGCGTGTGCCTAAATCTTTCAGAAAATTATCTGAGAATTAAAAAATCTTTCTGAAAGATGTTTAATTATTTCAAGCAATTATTCAACGTTTTAATGGTACAAGACTACAAGTTAAGTATATGTAGAATAGGGGGGAAACCACATAATGATTAGAAGCTTCAAAACGTAAGTTTACCAACAATACCACCCACCAACCTCTCATTTTTATCAGTGATAGTAGAACTCCTCATCAGCAAATTTTCAGTAGTCACTCACTAGTCAGTAGTTAAAGCCCAAAAGTTCACAACTTTTTTCCAAATTACTGTGGCCATGGGAGAAATCGACCCAGCTTTTATCCAACATGTTGAGTACAGGCCCAAGTTTACCATCGAAGAAGGCGAAGGAATCCCGGTTATTGACCTCTCGGTTTCAAGCCCTGATGACGAAACACCAGTGGTTTCTGCAATTGGAGAAGCGTGCAAGAAGTGGGGTTTCTTCCATCAGATCTGCGCCAAAAGATGGAGGATGTGATGAAAGCTTTCTTTCATTAGCCGATTGAGGAGAAAACGAAGGTGAAGAGGGATGAGGTGAATCCAATGGGGTTTCATGATGGTTAGCATACGAAGAATGTTAGAGACTGGAAAGAGGTTTTTGATTTCTTGGTGAAGGACCCAACTCTAATTCCTGCATCTGAAGATCCTGATGATGAAGAGCTGAGGACTTTGACTAATCAATGGCCTCACTATCCTCCAGAATTCAGGTTCTGTTTCAATATTCCATGCTCAATTGAAATTAGATTGAATTGTGCTTTTGGCTTCTTGTTTTACAAGTACTACAATTAATAATGGTAGTGGTAGTAGTAAGTGAGGAAGGACTTGAATGAATGAATGCATGATCTATTTATACAGCTTGAATGCTGGATAACGTGTTCCATGGCATAAGTTTAGATGAGATACTTTGGTGCTCGTTTAATTTACTTATTCGATGTCTTTTATGTTCAGAGATGTATGCGAAGAATATGTTAGGCAAGTAGAATAGCTGGCTTTCAAGTTGTTGGAGCTCATTTCTTTGAGCTTGGGGTTACCGGCAGATCGGTTAAGCGGTTATTTCAAAGACCAAATAAGCTTTGCTAGGTTCAACTACTACCCTCCTCGCCCTGCACCCCACCTAGCACTTGGTGTGGGTAGGCACAAGGATGGCGGTGCCATAACCATCCTTGCTCAAGATGATGTTGGTGGGCTGCAAGTAGGCCGAAGATCAGATGGAGAATGGATTCCTGTTAAGCCAACTCCAGATGCCTTCATCATCAATATAGGGAATTGCATGGAGGTAACAACTTCTGAATCTAATGCATTACCATGATTTGTTGCCAATAAGTTGCATTTGGTGGGTAAAAGTTTTTGGATGCAAATTGATGAAAATGCTTTTGTGCCATGATGAGAGGATGGTTCTGCCGCTTAATTAGCACCAATGCGACCTTAAGTTAAAACGCTAATTTGTTGCCCTGTCTTTTAATTTTTCGGGGAATGGAAATATGCTTGATGGGACTACAAAGTCACATTTAAATGTTCAATAATTCGGTAGCCTAGACTCTCTTTTCTGTTTATTCCTGTTTAGAAATCAATTTTCTGCTCTTTCCTATGACTTCATGATAGATTGCCATGTGCTTTTGAATGTGTTTTTGATAAGTATGCTTTCAATTAGCACTTGATTTTAATAGCCCTTGACGTGGGTCTTGGGGATATATGAAGAAGAATGGCTTGTTTTTGTTATCAATACGAATATGTTTGCATTTTCAGTTAACTGTTATTGATATCATTCTCAAAAGATTTATTAAAACAAAGCCAGACAGAATCTTATTACCTAGTCAGCATCAACAAACCGTGAAATGGTAATAGAATTGATAACATTGACCCATGTTTCCATATTTACATGCAGGTTTGGAGCAATGACTTGGATTGCAGAGCATAGGGTGGTGGTGAACTCCAAGAAGGAAAGGTTTTCTGTACCACTTTTCTTCTTTCCTTCCCACTATGTCCAAATTAAGCCATTGGATGAGATAGTAAACGATCAGAACCCTGCTAAATACAAGGAATTCAACTGGGGAAAGTTTTTTGCTAGTAGAAACCGTAGTGATTTTAAGCAACACGATATAGAAAACATCCAAATCGATCATTTTAAGGCCACTGAGTAATGGTTTTAGACTGATTAGTCCTATTATTTTATAGTTATGATGTGCTTGTACAAACTTCGGCCGGAATGTTTGTTATTGCCTTATTGTATCTATGATTAATACATTGGATTCTAGTTGTTTCCACTCCTGGGTCCCTAACACAATAATCCTTTTAGTTTCCACTCAAGTTTTCTCCGTATGGTAGGAGCTAGGAAGCAAAACACAGTAAAAACTCAGAGCCAATGCTGGATAAGCATGTGAATAATTGGGTAGGTGGAGGAATAGATGAATTGGTAAGAGGTGCTCATGTGGGGTGGGGTTTGGATGTAGACATGTGGCCTACTTCAGATAAGAATTTGTTTTCAAATTACGTAGACCATAGGTTGTCTTAATGCTTTTCTTCTTTTGAAAAAAACAACTGACCATGATGTCCCTAATTTTCTACGTTGGGGGTCAATTGTAGTCTTGATTCTGTGTGTTGTCTCTTGTCACTGGTCCAAACGTCTGAAAGGTAGGATGAAGTTGATTTGTTAGAGGCATACCACTGTACCTAGTAAAAATCTCACTTTACGAGATGTTCTTGTATGAACAAGAGCAACCTAGGTAGCACTAACATGGAACTAGTTTTCACAAGTTAACAATCACATCCTTCCAAAAATAATACCGTCAGCACTTACCTAATTCACCAATCTCTAACACTATGTCCAGATTCATTACTGCATCAGTTCTACTCTAACTACTATATTACCCTTAGCCTATTTTTGTTCATTTTCCTTTCAAATCAAAAAGAAAAAGAAAAGATCTATCATGGGGGAGTTTGATCCAGCCTTCATTCAAGACTCTGAGCACAGGCCAAAGCTGGAGATCATTGAAGATGAAGGGATACCCATGATTGATCTCTCCATGGTAAGCTCACCTAATGATGATGATGTGAAATCGGATCCTGAAGCACTTAAGGGTCTGGTGAAGGAGGTAGGGGATGCATGCAAGAAATGGGGTTTTTTTCAGGTGATCAATCATGGCGTGCCGCTCGAGATGCGAGAAAAGATGGAGAATGCAGCTAGAGAGTTTTTTGGTCAGCCTGCAGAGGAGAAGAGGAAGGTTAGAAGAGATGAGGAGAAACCAACGGGTTACTATGATACTGAGCATACCAAGAATGTTAGGGATTGGAAAGAGGTATTTGATTTCAATGTGGAAGATCCAACTTTGATGGCTGCTTCTTACAAGGCCGATGATAAGGAAGTGACCAAGTGGTTCAATCAATGGCCCGAGTACCCCACTGATCTAAGGTAATTGATCTCATTCTTTTGATTTGGAATCTCAAATTTAGTTTACAGATTCATAGACCCTTTTATTGCAAATGGGTTGTTGAAAATAAACTAAGAAATTAACTGTTTTTTCATGATTGAATTGATTTTCTTCTTATTCCTCAAAAAAAAAGTTTGGTTTTTCCTAAAATTAGGGGTGGCAAATGAGTGAGTTGGATATAATTTTTTTAATTATACTCATTTAATTTATACTTACCCATTAATTCATTTAAATATAATTTTTTTATTAAATAAGATTAAAAATAACACGTTTGATCAAAAAAAATGTAAATTTTAACAAAGTTTAACTATGTGACTCGATTTTGATTATGCATGCTGGTTTCATCGTTTAGGTTCGGGTTTTATCGTTTAAGCTCGAGTTTTATTGTTTAGGTTCGATTTTTATCATGTATGTTTGATTTTCAACGTATAAGTTCAAATTTGACAATTTAGGCTCGATTCTTACCACATAAACTCATTTAATTTTGAATTTTAACTATTTATATAGCACTCAAAATATAATCATATCCATCAAGTATGATTTTCATGCTATTCACAATATGCCATAAACAATGAAAAATGTTGCTTACAAGACATGAAAAATGTGTCCATCATTTTTCTAATTGAGATAATTAATTTGTTTATATAACTTTGCTAGTCTATAGATTTTTTTTTTTAATAAGCAGAGGATTTATTAAATAAAGGTCATGAAGAACATGACACTGAACAGAAAACCAGAATTAGAGCCTGCCTAAAGAGAGGCTCAAAAACCAAACCAAAAACATGAAACCACACAACCAGCAAGAACAATACAGAAGAAGGAAACCTAAGCTCACACAACCCACAACAGAAGCCCTTATCGCCACCAGAAGGGCCAAGCACGGGCAGCAGCTAGAACGCCACCAGATAGACCAGCCACGACCACCGCCAAGACAGCTGCGCAGACGACCACAGCACCCCACAGCATACACATACAGAAAGGAAGCACAGAAGATGAAAAAACAAATGGAGGTCACGACACAAACCGAAACTAAACACGCAGAGGAAGACCAGGCAGGCAGAGGATATCTCTCCCCAAGACTAATCTCACGACACAAACTAGACCCCACCAGACCATACAAAGAACCCCCTGGACCCAATAGACTTAAAACTACAGAAGCATGAAAACGCAGCACCAATATCTAGAAGCGGACCAAAAATAACAAGCCGACAGACACCTAAACAATCAAGACCAACACCATAAGGCAACCACACCCACAGTGCTAGTCTATAGATAATAGGTAAAATGCAAATAAAGAGAAATATAAGAGATTCTAGGTAATTTAAAAATAAAAATTTAATAATAAATTAATGATAAAAATAAAACTAACTTAATCACCTCATTTATAAATTAACATATAATTTGATGAAAAACAAGATTTATAAATATCCACGCAAATCGTACACCAATACCTTTCTAGCTTTATCATAGATTTGAAATTTTAAGTCATAAATAAATAGATAATGAGAAAATTTAACCGTTTTATAAAATTTTGAGTACTTAATATAATAACTGGATATCGAATAATATTGAATAAAAAAAATACTACTAATAAGAAAGCCATAAATTAATATTAATAGTATATAAAGTTTGCTTTTTTTGTGCTGAGTAGACTGGAGCCCTCTCCCTCTAGGCTCCACTCCCACTCCCACTGATCCACTCACTCACACCATGAGACAACCCTTACCTCTTTGCTCGCTGTCTTTCTCATTCCTTCATTCATTTCTTCCCACTTTCAATGGATGTACTTGATTGAGGACAATTATGCCCTTATGGAAGACGAGAGAAAAGTCCAGGAGAGTTCCTTCCCTTATGGTGGTGATCGGAGGAGAGAGGTGGCGGTGGTGGGTCGAAGAGATAGAGGTGGTTGTGATACTGAGAAAAAGATTTAGATAGAAAAAAGAAAAACCACTAAAATGGTTGAAAAAATTAATTGGTTTAATTGGATACCCAAACTTAATAAAATCCACATATTTTAATTTAAATAGATATTTATTTATTTTTACTCATTTAAAAATTAAATTTATTTATTTAATATCCATACCTATTTAATTAGTTGGATATGGATTCATAAATGGGTATGAGTATATATATTTGACACCCTACCTAAAATGGGTGCGGTGATTTTTTTCAAAAAAGATGCGTCAATTAGCGACCTTCTCAAAAGGACGTCGTAAATTAAAGTTAAAATTTCCTTTCCAAAAGGACGTCTTGAACTGAAGTTAAATTATGCATCCTTTTCAAAAGGACGTCGTTAATAGAACTAACTTTTCGCGTCTTTTTCATTAGGATGTCCCAACACTGAACTTAATTGAAAGTTTGGATTTGGGTAGAAAAATACGCTCCTTTCCTGATCTGTCTGCTTTCTGATTACTATTAGCTAGTAGTACTGCCGATGAATATTGTTGTGTACTGACAAGTTTCCAAATTCCAACTTGAACAAGCTAGAAAAAAGAAAGAAAGATGTGTACTACTTCATACCAAAAAATCCTGAGATTAGATCCTTGTCAGTGAAACCTAGTCCCTGGAAACTCAAAATTCATGTTTTAAGAATGTCTTTGCCCTGATTATGTAATGTAGTTATCAGATATCTGCTGCCATGGATAAATTTCAAGTTTCAAGAATGTATTTGCTCCAAGTCTTGGATGTATGGTGTCTCATATCTGCTGCCGTGGACAGGGAAATCTGTCAAGAGTACGCGAAAGAAATGGAGAAACTTGCTCGAAAGTTGTTGGAGCTTATCGCGCTGAGCCTTGGTTTACCAAGCGATAAGTTCCAAGGCTTCTTTAAAGACCAAACCACCAGAATAAGACTCAATCACTATCCACCTTGCCCTGTTCCTGACCTAACTCTTGGCGTTGGCCGCCACAAGGATTCGGCTGCCTTGACAATTCTCGCTCAAGATGACGTTGGAGGCCTACAAGTGAAGAGAAAAACAGATGGAGAGTGGATTCGGGTGAAACCAACACCAAATTCTTACGTCATCAACGTTGGAGACATTATTCAGGTCCTCTCTTTCAAAACTTACATTACAACCAAGCTTAGTTACCTCCTGAATTATCAAATGAATTGGCCATGTTTGTTGCTAATTCGCGACGAATCGCTAATTGTGAGTTTTGTTTTGGGGACCTTCAGGTTTCGAGCAATGAAGCTTATGAAAGTGTGGAGCATCGAGTGATGGTCAATTCCGAGAAGGAAAGGTTTTCAATTCCATATTTCTTTAGCCCAGCACACTACACCATGGTCAAGCCCGTGGAGGAATTGATAACTGAGCAGAATCCTGCAAAATATAGGCCATACAACTGGGGGAAATTTCTAGCTGCCAGGATGCAAAGTAATTTCAAGAAGCTTGATGTGGAGAACATCCAAATCTATCACTTCAGGATATCAGACTTGGCAGACAACTTAGATAATGCACTTGTTGTACAGTAAAAACCACCCTATTTGACATTCATGTAGTGTGAATTGTTTGGAACCTAAAAGATTATATTGTGTTTTCCATCTTTCATGAACTAAAATTAAATAATTTGGTGTAATAAGAGTATCTTGGCCTTTTAATTTGTTTTACTGTTGCTCTTATTCTTCTTCTTTTTCTCTCTAAGAGATCGATTTTGTTCGAGTACGGTGAGTTGATAAAAAAAGTTGGCTATAGCATATTTTACCTAACTTTCCACTTCCTAACAGTACACTATATCCTGTCCAGGTTCAATCTTTGCAAGAATCCCATCTACAACAACAAATCGAAAGAGAAGATTGTTGATCCAGATTTCACCAAGAATTAGAGCACAGGCCAAAACTGAAAATCAGAGAAGCTGAAGGGATCGTACCCTTACCCTTGATTGATCTCTCCTCAATCAGAGAAGGGAGAAATAGTACTCCACGTGAAGAGCATGGTGCATCTACTGATATTGATCGGAGCCATTCAGTCTGTATCTAATCTAATCAAATCAAATCTAATCAAATCTCTTGAGTCTTGACAGGCTGCCACAATTATAATACTCCTGGATCCCCGCCAGGCTGGCACAATAATGACATCCTTCGATAAATAACACCGTCAGCACTTAGCCTGCTGCTCACCAATTTCTCAGATTCATTACTGCATCTGTTCTACTCTAACAACTACTACTCTTAGCCTGCTGCTCATTTCCCTCGCTCAAATAAAAAAGAAGCAGAAGAAGAAAGAAAAAGATATATATCATGGGAGAGGTTGATTCAGCTTTCATTCAAGTCTCTGACCACAGGCCAAAGCTGGAGGTGATCGAAGATAAAGAGATACCTGTTATCGATCTCTCCATAATTAGCTCACCTGATGCGAAATCTTACCCGGAAGCACTTACGGGCCTAGTGAAGGAGGTAGGTGATGCTTGCAGGAAATGGGGATTTTTTCAGGTGATGAATCATGGGGTGTCCTTGGAGGTGCGAGAAAAGATGGAGAATGCATTAAGGGAGTTTTTCGGTCAGCCTGCAGAGGAGAAGAGGAAGGTCAGAAGAGGTGGGGAGCAGGCAATGGGTTACTATGATATAGAGCATACCAAGAACGTCAGGGATTGGAAAGAGGGCTTTGATTTCAATGTGGAAGATCCAACTTTGATTCCCGCTTCTCACAAGCCTGAGGATAACGAAGTCACCAAGTGGTTCAACCAATGGCATGAGCAGGGACGGATCCAGGAATGATTTCTAGGGGGGGCGGGGGTTCGGGGGCAGCGCCCCCAAATTTTTTTTTTTGGGTATTTTAAAGGGAAACCAAACGAGCTGAACGAAAAATTGAACAAATGCTTAAGAGTATTTGTATCCCCGAACTAAATAACAAATATTTAGATAACTTAACAAAAAGATAAATAAGAAGACAATATAGAAAAAAATTAATTATACATTAGAATTCATATAATATACGTACTTCTTACAATTGTTCTCTACGAGTTTTCATTTTTTGAAATCGTTGAATGATTCTCTCATTCTCTACACTATCAAAAACATATTTTTCAACAAAAGTAATCAAACAATCATTTAACATATCATCTCCCATACGGTTCTGCAGTCGGTTCTGCAGTCGATTCTCCACAATGTTCATATAAGAAAAAGTCCTTTCCACTTCCGCAGGCTAAACTTTCATCGAGGAATATAATCAAACACCTTTTAGGCTATTTGAATAACTAAGATAACAATTTGACAGAGATGAAGTACAATTTCAAGCAACAAAAGTCAGACTAATTAGGAAACGAGACAAAACAACCATTCAATAAAATAAACAAAGAAATTATTGTAGTTATAACCGGAGCATTTTTAACCGATGCAAGTATACAGATATGGTAATTTACCTGATTAGGATAACCGGAGCTCAAGTGAGGAGCAGCAGCGACAGTGATGGCAGCGACAGCAGCGGCGTGAGGAGCAGAAGCGATGGTAGTTGCGGCGTGAGGAGCAGAGCTGCAGAAGCGATGTTGATTTTAGAATCAGAGGGTTTGGTTGGGATTTTTCATATCCCGTAAACAATTTTTTGGAACTCAACTGAACTGCCCAAGCCCAATAAATAAAAAATTCATCCAACCCAAGGGTGGGCAATTGCCCACTCTTGCCTGGGCTGGATCCGTCCATGGGCCTGAGTACCCTTATGATCTAAGGTACGTAATCTGCTCTTTTGTTCCAAGAGTCTGTTTGGAATAGTTTCTTAACAAATTCTGTTTTCTTTAAAATTTTAATCTAATAATGGTCAAAACAATTTATGACATAAACTATCAAATTTAAAAGTTGTTTTGATCATTAGATCAGATTTTGAAGAAAACAGAATCTGTATGTATGCTGTCTAATATTTACTGCAATGGAATGGACAGGGAAATCTGTGAAGAATATGCGAAAGAAATGGAAAAACTAGCTGGAAAGTTGATGGAGCTTATCGCGCTGAGTCTTGGTTTACCGGGAGATAAGTTCCAAGGTTTGTTTAAAGATGTCACTATCCACCATGCCCAACTCCTGGCCTAACTCTTGGCGTCGGCCCCCACAAGGATTCGGGTGCCTTGACCATCCTTGCTCAGGATGACGTCGGAGGCCTACAAGTGAAGAGGAAAACAGATGGAGAGTGGATTTCGGTGAGGCCAGCACCGGGTTCTTACATCATCAATGTCGGAGACATTATTCAGGTTTGGAGCAATGATGCGTACGAGAGTGTGGAGCATCGAGCGATAGTGAATCCTGAGGAGGAAAGGCTTTCAATTCCATATTTCTTGGCGCCAGCACATTACAGCATGATCGAGCCCTTAGAAGAGATTGTGAGTGAGAAGAACTCGCAGAGATATAAGCCATACAACTGGGGCAAATATCTAGCTACGAGGGTGCGAGGAAACATGGAGAAGCTCGACGTGGAGAGCATCGAAATCTATCAGTTCAAGAAATAAAAAATGAAGACAATAGAGAGAAATTAGATGGGGAAAATAAAGGTCGTGCGGACTTCTTTTTTTTCTTTTTCGTAAGTTGAAATTTATTAATAACTCCCGAAGGAGCAGAAATAATATAAGTGCAGAAAGAGTAACATGTTGTTTGGAGTAACATGGTGTTGTCTTTTTAGTTTTTTAAGAATTTCTTATATATACTACTATAAAGTAAATTGATTTGTCAAATATTGATATATGATCATTATTATATAAAATAATGAATTTCGGGAATAAATTGTGCGAGAGTTTCTATTGCCGGAGAAATTACACAAATTTTAACACTTTATTACCATGTGACGCGTGTAACTTTCAGCCAAAAAAAACTATACATTTCAAAAATATTTCTCTTTATTTTTGGTTGGGATTATTTTTTTTGTTTTTTTAAGAATTTTTTATATGCACTACTATAAAATGAGTAATTGACTTATCAAACGTCGATATATTGATTACTATTTGACCTAATAATTAAATTAGAATTATATTATTTTTTAAAGTATACAAAATAATGAATTTCGACAATAAATTATGTGAAAGTTCCTATTGCTAAAGAAATTATATAAATTTTAACATTTTATTACCATGTGTGTAACTTTCAGCACAAATAACTATACACTTCAAAAATATTTCCACCACTGATCTTTATTTTGAATGTTATATTATTAATTATTATTTTAATACCAATGATCGAACTTGTGACTTATTATAACGAACATGCACTAACCAGTTAAACTATAAGCTCAAATAATGCATGAATTTTAATAATTAATTAATATACATATTATTACATATATATATAAAAATGTAAACATATTATTACATAAAAATATAAAAATGATGTATTGTATGGTTCCCGATTCTCTGTTTCGTTCCGGGTTCCACTTCTACAGAACCAGAAGTGGACCAAATAATCGGTATGGTTCCGGTTCTCATGTACTGATTTCTACAAGAGAAAAAAATAATTGGATTGAATTAAACCGAATCATTTCCGGTCCAAATCAGTTCTTAGACACCTCTAAGCAGTGTGCACTTCATAGCTGATAAAGCACCGGGATCACAACCTTCCAAAAAACAATACCGTCAGCATTTACCTAATCTCCACTTCCTAACCAATCATGGGAGATATTTCACTCTATCATGTCCAGGTTCAATGTTTGCAGGAATCCCATCTACAAACAGCAAATCAATAGAGAGGACAAAAAAGAATTAGAGCACAGCAAATCAATCAATCAATCAATCATGGGAGAGGTTGTTGATCCAGCTTTCATTCAAGAATTAGAGCACAGGCCAAAACTGAAAATCACAGAAGCTGAAGGGATCATACCCTTGATTGACCTCTCCAGCATAATAGCATCTACAACAACTGAAGAAGATGCAAACCCTAAATCAAAGAATCTGATCAAGGAGGTAGGGGATGCTTGCAAGAATTGGGGTTTTTTTCAGGTAATCAACCATGGGGTTCCGCTAGAGAAGAGAGAAAAGATGGAGAATGCAGCAAGAGAGTTTTTTGGGCAATCTGGAGAGGAGAAGAGGAAGGTTAGAAGAGATGAGAAGAGGCCATTAGGTTATTATGATACAGAGCATACCAAAAATGTTAGGGATTGGAAAGAAGTTTTTGATTTTCATGTGGAAGATCCAACTTTGATGGCTGCTTCTTACAAGGCCGATGATAAGGAAGTGACCAAATGGTTCAATCAATGGCCTGAGCAACCCAATCATCTCAGGTAATTAATCTCATTCTTTTGATTTCGAATCTCGAATTTAGTTTGCAGATTCATACACCCTTTTATTGCAAATGGGTTGTTGAAAATAAACAGAAAAAAAAAACTCAGAAGAAATTGTTTTTTCATGATTGAATTGATTTTCTTCTTATTCCTCGAAAAAAAAATTAAAAAAGTTTCGTTTTTCCAAAATGCCTGCGGTGATTTTTTTTCAAAAGGCGCAAATTCCGTCCTTTTCAAAAGAACGTCCTAAATCAAAGTTAAAATTTGCGTCCTTTTCAATTTGACGTCTTTTACCGAACTAACTTTTCCGCGTCTTTATCAACAAAAAAAAGTTCTCAAGAAACTGAACTTAGTTGAAAGTTTGGCTTTAGGTAGAAATGCACTCGTTTCCTGTTCTCTCTGCTTTCTTATTACTGCTAGCTAGTACAGACAAGTTTCAAACTTGAACAAGCAAGAAAAAAGAAAAAAGATGGATGGTACTACTTCATACCAAAAAAATCCTGAAATAGATCCTTGTCTGTGAAACCTAGTCCCTGGAAACTCAAAATTCATGTTTTAAGAATGTCTTTGCCCTGAGTATGTCATGTATGTTGTCAGATATCTGCTGCCATGGATAAATTTCACGTTTCAAGAGTGTATTTGCTCCAAGTCTTTGGTTTGGATGTATGGTTGTCTCATATTTGCTGCCGTGGACAGGGAAATCTGCCAGGAGTATGCGAAAGAAATGGAGAAACTTGCTCGAAAGTTGTTGGAGCTTATTGCGCTGAGTCTAGGTTTACCGAGCGATAAGTTCCAGGGCTTCTTTAAAGACCAAACCACCAGAATTCGACTCAATCACTACCCACCATGCCCAGTTCCTGACCTAACTCTTGGTGTTGGCCGCCACAAGGATTCGGCTGCCTTGACAATTCTCGCTCAAGATGATGTTGGAGGCCTACAAGTGAAGCGAAAAAACGATGGAGAGTGGATTCGGGTGAAACCAACATCAAATTCTTACGTCATCAACGTTGGAGACATTATTCAGGTCCTCTCTTTCAAAACTTACATTACATCCAAGCTTAGTTACCTCCCGAATTATCAAATGAATTGGCCATGTTTGTTGCTAATTCGTGACGAATCGCTAATTGTGAGTTTTGTTTTGGGGATCTTCAGGTTTCGAGCAATGATGCTTATGAAAGTGTGGAGCATCGAGTGATGGTCAATTCCGAGAAGGAAAGGTTTTCAATTCCATATTTCTTCGGCCCAGCACATTACACCATGGTCAAGCCCTTGGAGGAATTGATAACTGAGCAAAATCCTGCAAAATATAGGCCATATAACTGGGGTAAATTTCTGGCTACCAGGAAGCAAAGTAATTTCAAGAAACTTGATGTGGAAAACGTCCAAATCTATCATTTCAGAATATAAGACTTAGTAGACAAATTAGATAGTGCACCTGCTTTACATTAACAACCATTCAGCCAACCTATTTAGCATTTTGGTCTTGGGAATATAGTGTTTCTGCTGTATTTGTGATTTGAAATTAATGTAGTGTGATGTTTGGTAGAATTAAATAGGGATGACTCTCGCGGCACAGTTTGCTTCAATTTTTCAAACTTCGAAGTACTTTTTCTTTTTTTGAGAGGAAAACTTCGAAGTCAATTCCCGGTTCGGGTTATATAACATGGACCATAAATGTAATTTGTAATAATCCATCGATCAAAAGCAATGCGATTGCAGTTTGCAATTTGCAACTGCAATGTTCTGGTGGATTTGAAATTATAGAGTGATGATGTTTGGGAGAATTAAATGTTTGTCTATCAGTGCTTTATTAGGAATTGCCAATTTGCCACCTTCCAAAAATTATACTGTCAGCACTTACCTCAGCGTCCATTTTCCCATGGCAGCACAATCTGAGCAAGAAGAGAAACAAAAAATCCTCACTCATAAGTTCAGTGAGACAACCCTAACTCTACCCAAAGAGAGGTTTGTGGTATCAGCATCTCTTTCATTTCCATGGCTTCTGGCTGTCTCCGCGAGCTTTAAACGGTGTCATCTTCGTCCAAGACGACACCTTTTGGCATAAACCAGACGCAGATATGATCATCTTGGCAAGCTCTCCCAAATGCGGCACCACTTGGCTCAAAGCTCTCATTTTCGCCGTGGTAAACGGCACCTCCGTCGATCCTGCCTCCTCATCACACCCTTTGCTCACCAGTAACCCACATGACTTGGTCCAACACTTGGAAATATTCATTCCTAAACACGAATCAATCCCTCTCCTTGAAACAATGCCCTCTCCTCGCATCTTTGCTACTCACATCCCTTACTCTCTATTCCCAAGCCCTGTACTTTCCTCCGGTTCCAACAGGTTTGTTTACATCTGCCGTGACCCAAAGGATGTTTTTGTTTCCACATGGCACTTCGTCCAGTCATTTAGGCCCGAAGAAGTGCCACCCTTTTCGCTGCAAGAAGCATTCCAGTTGTTCTGCGATGGCGTTTCGTTCTACGGACCCTTTTGGGATCACGTCTTGGAGTATTGGAGAGCAAGCTTGGTTCTTCGGTTTCCTTTAGAATGAAAGTTGCTATGAAGCCCCTACTACTTACTGAAATATGAGGACATGAAAAGGGCGCCTTTAGTTCATGTTAAGAGATTGGCTGAGTTTCTCGGCAAGCCCTTTTCGTCGCAGGAAGCGCCCGAGGGTGTTGTGGAAGAAATTGTTCGGCTGTGTAGTTTCCAAAATCTGAGCAATTTGGAGGTGAACAAGAACAATGGAAAATCGAGATATCTCGGCAAGTAAGGGGTCGACGAGAAGGTTAAGACTAGCTCTCGATCATATCTTCTGAAAAATGCTCATTTCTTCAAGAAAGGTGAGGTTGGAGATTGGGAGAATCATCTCACACCTGACATGTACCTTTCCGAAATCAGCTTTGTTGACCAGCTATTAATTTTTCAGATTTGGGATTTCCAGCTCTTTGATCATCTCAACATTGATTATTTGAAAAGAGGAGGTTTGGATCTGATCCAAAGTTGGTCAGGATAATCAATAGCGGAGAATTCCTCATGAGTCTCCTCTGTGAAGGAAAAAAAAGAAATTTACATTACGCATCACACTTTTTATATATGTAGATGTTCGTATAATTTTTTTTCCCCAGTTTAGCACCAATTTTTTTTTTTTTACAAAGCACATGCTAAGTATGGCCCGATAAATAATAACTTCATGGTTAGCCCACACCGCAGCAGGGCCCGGCCCAATAACATTGTCATCCGACATCTCGTTACTTGTTTTGTTAGCAACGGGAATAGAAATGGACCATGAATGAGAGAAAAAGGTTTAAAATATAATTTTATGGTCGGACCCTTTTTTTTTA
Source organism: Viola odorata (assembly GCA_963691705.1). NCBI lineage: Eukaryota > Viridiplantae > Streptophyta > Magnoliopsida > Malpighiales > Violaceae > Viola > Viola odorata. The sequence goes on from OY829537.1 coordinate 1,508,284, forward strand.
TATATAACAAAAAATGAAATGAGAAGCAATTCTATAAATTTTTATTTATTATAAATACTTTTTTTTTTTTTTTAAATTACAATTTACGTCACTATACAAATATCACTTATTTGATATTTGTATTGTCTTAACTTGAACCGTGACTTCCTCTTTTTTTTTTAATAATGCAATTAGTTTTTTTTTTATAATTTAATTAGTCTTTCAAATAAAAGGTTTGATGCTTAGTTATAAAATGTTACTAATTACTTTGATTCATGAGAAGCTTCCTTCTTGATTTTTTTCCCGATAAACTTCATTATTGATTTTTTTTCTTCTTAATTTATAACTAATTGTTAAATAAAATACTTAACGATTTTTAAACAATATTTTATGAACATTTCATGTGAAATTTAATATTTATATTTTATTCAATTCATTTTAATCAATAAATTTTATTATTAAATATATTTAATACTAACTCAGGGGTAAGATAGAAATTTACATGTTTATTCTCATTTCTTACCATTCATACCAAACAAAGGTGGTGATCATTCAACTTTATTATTCTAATTCTTGGTGGTAGGATACCAAACACTTTAATGGTGATACCCTTTCATTCTCATTCCTACTTATTCTCATTGACCTCCATTTTCATTTATTATGGTTAATTACGGGTAACCAAACAGGCCGTTAGCTCATACCTGATGTGGCCATTTTATGTCCCAAAATGTTAAGCTAGTAAGTAACTTTTTTTCTTTTAAAAAAGAAGAAAAAACTATTCAATATTTAATCACTTATTATTAAATTAATGCAATCTTGAGCTAGATAGAATATCAAAAGAGAACAAATCGTTTTAGTTTACAATCATTTCGATCCTGCTGTTTTACAGATTTCCTTAACTCAATTGTAGTTGGTTTAAATGAGAATAATTTGATACTATGGTATGATGAATTGTCACAAAAATTGATGATGATTACTAAATATTTTAATTTAATGTGATCTTTTAAAGATAGATCCGAGTATTAAAAGTCTTTTCGATAAATTAGCTTTCTACTGGAGTCCTCCTATCTTATTAAAATTAAAAGAAATGAAAAACAAAGGATCCAAAGTGCAAACAACAAAATTATATTACTAAAAAATAATTAGATATACTTTAAGGTTTTTAAAAGAACTAAATAGATTTTGTTAGAAATTTAAAGACACAAATTTTTTTTCTCAACTTCATGTGAATGAATTGACATATAACTAATTTGATACGAATAAAATTAATATTAAATAAGAGCATAATCATACGAGTAGTTTAATCTAAGAAATTGTATCCTAATAATAAAAAATAAAATCCTCATACTATATAAATATAATAACTTGACAAAGACATATAAATTATAAATATTAAAGCCGAACCCACTACTTTTTTCTATAAAAAAGAATAGAGTGGAGACAAGTTTTTTTTTTAAATAACTCATTTATTTCACTTTTTATGGTGCGTCAGTGATATAGATTAAGTTGAAATAATTGAAGGGTGTCATATTCTATTCCTTTTATTATATGAAGTCATTTTAAGTTTTAACAGTACCAATCATTACTGTGTAGTGCGTACTACCATTTTTTTAACGTAAGTTTAGATATTATTTTTTCCTCTTCCTCCTCCTACTCTCATATTAATAATAATAATAATAAAAAATCACATTGAGAAAGTCGACGCCCTTTAAAAATCCGACTGAGTTTGAACACGAATATAACCGAGAATATTAGCGAAAACCAAAATTTCTGAGAATGCAAAATTTTCCCACATTAACTATAGTGGAGAGAAAACGATGAATCACGTAGTCCAGGCCAGAACAAAAATTTACCAATAAACTGAATTTTACAGATCATTTAGCTCTAGCATAGTACATAGTAGTATTACATAATAGGAGTAACAAAAGAAAAAAAGAAGGTATATAAAACCCAATTTTAAATAGTGTCACCTAGTCTATCAGAAAAAGAAAAAGAAAAAGAAAGTAAAAACAAGGGAATTAACTAACCCTTCACAGATCACGATCCTAAAGAGAAACAAACAAATAAACAAAATTAACGAACCCCAAACATAATCAACTGCAGCTGTACAGGTCGGTGCCTGATCGGTAAGCCGGAGAATGAATCATGGAAGGAATCCGATGAACGGGAAAGGAGCGGAGTAGGGAGGAGAAGAGTGGAGTACATGTACAAGACTTGAAGAACTAGCGCTGCGTGTATCTTGATATACAACGATTCCGATCGCCTGGGCTACCGCCATCAGAAATTCGACCCCCATTTTTACCAAAGAAATACACATCTCTATTCTATGGATCATCGGCTTCTACTTTAGTTGTTTTTTGGTGACCACCCAAAGTCGCTTTTTCCACTTTTCCCTGTGTACGTGTATATATATACTGCAAGAAATTAATGCTGTAGCAACAACAGTCTTATCCATAATAATTAATGTGAAAAAAGAAAAGGACGTACCAAAAACAAGATTTCTTTGTTTTTGTTTTCTGAAATTGAAAGAAAAATGAAACATGTCCTTATTTTGGCCTTTGGAAGAGGTCAAGGGGCAATATGAATAATAATAATATCTACTAGAACTCAACTCTTTTAAGCTATGAAGTGATGAGACATATATATACTGATCTTTAATATAGGCAGCATGATTGGCATTTGATTTGCCGATCTTTAAGAAAAAAAATGAAAGATACGGGTGGTGCTGAGTATTCATCTATTTTAGTCCTTATATTTATCTAAAATTATGAAATTAGTCTTTGCATTTATTTTTGGCCGAAATCAATTCTCATATTTATATAATTGATTGAAATTAGATCAATTTATTAAATTAAATTTATTTTTATTTTCAAGAAATTCCAAAAAATATGTTTCTTTACTAATATCATATATCATACATGAGATGATAATATTGTCAAAATAATAAGAATTTTTTTTCTTATCTTTGTTATTAATTTCATGTAAGATTTTAATAAAGAATAACATTTTTTTTTGAATTTTTTTAAAATTAAATTAATTGGACTAATTTAAACAAATTATGTAAATATAGGGATCAATTTTAGTCAAAGATAAACAGAAGGATTAATTTCAAAATTTTAGACAAACTAGGGATTAAAATGGATATTTAACTTTTAAGTATTGTTCAAGAAAAAAAATAAGATATTATTTTTTACAATACCGAGATATGATTTGAATTTTAGGGTCTATTTATACTTTTAACGCAACAAAACAACTAATAAACTACATACTTAGACATTATTGATGAGAATCAATTAAATCATTTTCACGCTAAACACGTCCTAATCAATCAAAATTTAAACTAGTATTTCGTGTTAAAGATGAAATAATTTTTTTTAAAAAAGTACGTGAGCTGACAAGAAAAAAAGCATCTTATTTGGGTTATGAAAGCTTCAAATATGCTACAGCAACTGAGAGTCTGAGACATTGGATGAGTGGGATGACTAGATGAGCATGACACTACAAGTTTTTTATGAACAGATATTTTTTATTGGTTGCAACTAGAACGTAGAAACAAACAAACAAGCAAGCAAGCGATCGCGAACCAAGCCACTTGGAATGCACGTCTTTTTGCCATGAAATCAGATCTCCTGTCGTCTTTTCTCTTAAACAAATGTTTTCTACTGTCAACCAAATAGCGCCGAAGAAGATCTGCAAAATATACGAGGAAATTAAAAAAAGGAGAAATATATGTGCCACACTAGCTAATGAAAGATATTTCATGTGACTTTTTGATTATTTATTTGAATAAATAAAAAATAAACTATAATTAAGTGCCACGTAGCCATGTTAGTTAATAACTTAATGGAAGTGCAAATATTAAAATAGAATAATGTTTTTCACGCTTAGATGAATATAGAGGATATCCGAAAAAATAGAAAAATAATTAACATCTTCAACATTTTTTTTGTAAAATATAAGAAAAGGGAAAGACATTTTCGGTTGACCTATCAATAATAAAATGTTTCATGTATAAAGATTAAGTTATCGATTTTTTATTTAAAAAAAGTAAGAATTTCAAACTACTTAAATTAAATCCGTTGATGTTTTGTATTTGAATTATATGTGTTTCTGAACTTACTAGACCGAACTAATCTTATACATATGGAAGTTGGTTCACGAGAGGAAATAATTCTTCAAACTTTTAACATCTCCGTTCAGGTCACAAGGATGAAACCAATAATCTCATATCATAAAGTGCAAAAAACCAACTACATTTGGTACCCACAAAAGATGTAAGTAATAAAAAAAAGAATGATTTACAAACACACAAAAAAGTATATAAAAAAATGTCAACTGGGCCAATCAAAAGAGCGAGGCCCAATTGGATACAAAGCCCAAATTGCACCTCTTATTATTAACTGAGCCCATAACTATTAGGCTGGAAAAAGCCCGCGAGGTGCTGTTTTTTTTATTAAAAAAAATACTTCCTTGAATAATAATGATGATCGCTTTCTTTCCACCCGAACCCGATGCGAATCCCCGTTTTAAAGAAAAAGAAATGGCCGTTGCAATTTAAAAACTCAAACGTAATTATATTCCCACCCCAAAATTTCCCTCTTTTAACCGAAACAGCCCCCAAATTTCAAATCCCCAAACCGCGCTATTGCTAACCCCGACAACATCCAACCCTTTCCAAACCCAACTTCCAATCTCAGCCGTCCATCTCAAAATTGCCCCTTCTTCAAGTTCAAAAACTTCAAACACTCATTAGCTTCTATGTTCTAGCTCACACTTCACAGTCTTTTCTTTCCACCTGAAAAAAAAACCCAATGATCAACTCAACTCAGCTTCCTTGAATCAGATCCAGTAAAAAGGAGCCTCTCATCTCTCTCGCTGACTCGATATCTGCATATCCTCTTCTTCAATTCTTCTTTCAGGTATATCTCCATTTGTAATCTCAGCTTGCGCGATTGGAACTCATTTCAGCTCATCATATCATTTCTTTTTGCGTTTTTGAGCTGTTTTTGTAATTTTTGTGCGTTCTCTTTTGGTAGAATGTTGAGAGATTTCAAGTTCACGCGGCGGAAGCAAAATGAGGAAATCGAGAATGTCCCTGCAAACCCTAGGGATTCAATGTCGAGCCACGCCAGCAGTTTAGATTATTCCTCATCATCTTCTAGACCCCCACTCAATACAATCCAAGAACCAATCACGAAATTCTTTGATAAAACACCGACGAAACATAAATCCAAACCCTCTGATCCACCATTGCCCCTCCGCACCCCTGACAAACACGGATTCTCGTTGAAACAACGGTTTGGATGGAATGAATCACGCGAGGAAGCAGCTCAACATCCTCGAGGGGGTGGTCCGCAAAGCATGACTCCTAATCCAAGGATTACTAGGACTGTTGCCAGGGGTAATTCTGGGATTTCGGAGGCTAATTCCACGCAGAGTACGCCGAATAAGAGTGTTTCTAAACCAGTGAGTTTAGGGTTTCGGAGTAAAGTTAGTGATGGGAACAACAGTAATAATGTTAGTAATTATAAAGGGAACGTTGGCGCATTGTATAGAGGGGTTGGTGGTTCGGGTGGAGGCATTGTGGTTAACACTGTTGAAGTGCCTCATTTTGAAATGAAAGAAGATCCGTCATTTTGGATGGATCATAATGTACAGGTATATATAGTGCTTAATTATGAGTGATTAATTAGGAATTTAATGTAAGTAACTAGAAAATGCTTGATCAATTTGAGATGTGGCAATGTTATGCTGACAAGTTCAGAGTTTGTGTAGGTTCTTATACGAGTGCGTCCGCTTAACGATATGGAGAGGAGTATGCATGGTTATAATAGGTGTTTGAAGCAAGAGAGCTCTCAAAGTATTACTTGGATTGGGCAGCCTGAAAGTCGTCTCACATTCGATCACGTTGCTTGTGAAACTGTAGATCAGGTACGGACAGGGATGAGGAAATAAATAAACAAAAAGGTCAATTACTGTTTTTGTGAGCTAAAGATGTTTTAAATTTCTGCAGGAAACGCTTTTTAGGATGGCTGGTCTTCCAATGGTGGAGAATTGCTTGTCTGGCTACAATAGCTGTATGTTTGCTTATGGTCAGGTAATGTACTAAAACAGCATAATTTTTTTTTGTTTGGTAATAAAAACAGCATAAAATTCACTGATATAGATGACTCTCTTTTACTTCCAAAATCCACAAAATTATGTTTCAAATAAATCAACTAGTAAGGATGAGCTTTATCTTGCAGACGGGAAGTGGGAAGACTTACACTATGCTTGGCGACATTGATGGTTTAGAATTCAAGCCCAGCCCACAACGTGGAATGACCCCAAGGATATTTGAGTTCTTGTTTGCAAGAATCCAAGCTGTAAATTTTTGGTCTTGTCAATATCTTTCATTGTATGTGTGTATATCTACCGTTTTTCTTTGCTGACAGTTCATTTGGTATCTAGTGGCTGCTACTTACTAGTTTAATCATAAGGGCATGATGACATTCTTCTGCATATTCTCTTTCACCTTTGTCAAACTTTCACCGTTGCTTTAAGACCAAAATAAAAAATTATTTTTGTTATTGCAGGAAGAGGAAAGTCGCAGGGATGAAAGACTAAAATACTACTGCAAGTGCTCTTTCTTAGAGATTTACAATGAACAAATCACAGATCTCTTAGATCCCTCATCTACCAACTTGCTTGTAAGTTCGATTGGTTTAAAACTGAATTAGCCTTGGACTATTTTGAGATGCTTTCACTCATGCTTTTGTCTACTTGTAGTTGCGGGAAGATGTCAAGCAAGGTGTTTACGTGGAAAATCTCTCAGAATTTGAAGTTCAAACAGTGAGCGATATCCTGAAGCTTTTGACTCAGGTCAGCCTTCCCTAATCATTATTTGTACAGTTGCTTGACTTCCTCTACCTTCATTCCTTGTTTGTGTATGTGCAATTCGAAGTCTTTTGATACTCATCACCAACCTCTGTACTGTTTCTTTCTACTTACATAAATAATTTTTTACATGTAGGGCTCTCAAAATAGAAGAGTTGCGGCAACAAATATGAACAGAGAGAGCAGTCGCTCGCATAGTGTCTTTACGTGTGTAATTGAGAGCAGGTGGGAGAAAGATTCCACAACTAACCTAAGGTTTGCAAGACTAAACTTGGTTGATCTGGCTGGTTCAGAAAGGTAAGCAAATTGCATGTATGGATTGATGAAATTGTACGTATTTTGCATACTTGAATTATGCAATGCCTGATTGTGGAATTAACTATCAACCGCAGACAAAAAAGTTCAGGTGCTGAAGGTGAGCGTTTGAAGGAAGCTGCAAGTATTAACAAATCACTATCCACATTGGGGTACTGTGAACATTATCAAATTTCTCCAGAAGTTATGTTCTTGTCACGTTCTCTATCTTGTTTTGTCTATTGCTTTCTCTCTAAATAATGGAGTAACTTCATTTGCAGTCATGTAATTATGATTCTAGTGGATGTCGCTCATGGAAAGCAGAGGCATGTTCCTTACAGGGATTCGAGGTTAACTTTCCTTCTTCAGGTGAATACCAACCCATGCTCATTTCTTCATTAATACCATGTGTAACCAAGTTAAGCTTGAAGGCTTAATTTAATTGTAATGTAGGACTCTCTTGGTGGAAACTCAAAAACAATGATCATCGCTAACGTCAGTCCTTCTTTCTGGTTGGTTCATACTTCCTAGCTGTTATGCGGTTATTTTAACCTGGCAGCCTGTCCCACAGTCCTTTGACATTTGTCTTTTGCAGCTGTGCCGTTGAAACATTAAACACTTTAAAGTTTGCTCAGCGAGCAAAACTCATTCAAAATAATGTAAGCATTTTTCAATTATCGATACACTACTGTTGAATTTCTCTTTAGACATCAGGCAGTTTAAATGCTTAACGGATTTTTTTTGGTCATGGTAGGCTGTGGTTAATGAAGATTCTACTGGGGATATCATTGCACTACAGCAACAGATACAACTATTGAAGGTCTGTTATATTGGATGCCATTGTTCTTTAACTCTTTCTTAGTAATTGTTGAATGTCAAATAATTGCAACTAAAAATCTTTGGATCCTTTAAACAGGAGGAGCTATTCGCTCTAAAGCGTCAGAATGTCTCCAGGTCTTTGTCATTTGGTTCAACTGCCAAAGATACACCACAAGCACATGATAATACTTCAGTTAAAAACATTCACCAAACGGAGCAACAGCACGTTGATGATTTGCTTGGATTTGAATCCAAAGGCATTGTTAGAATGTCTACTAAGCAGGTATGCTAGATCATTCAACGGTACTAACAATTCAGTAGTGTGACAAACATAACAATTTCACATACAAAATTGTTTTTCTTGCAGCTGCTACAAAGAATGATAATCATCCCTATGTCTTTATGCTCATTTTTTGATTAATTAAACTGTCGCTGCCTTCAAATTGACATGGGAAGGACACATTTGTATTTCCTAGTCACAGCCTGCAACAATGAAACAATCTGATTGAGTTAGATGATTATTCGGGAGAGTTCCTATCATAACAGTTCTAACTTAATTTGAAACCATTTGTTACGCATAGTATTCCCTCAAACCAATGTTTTATGTTCAGAAGTCATGTTTGGTACTGAAAATGATTCTGAAACAGCTGAAATCCTTGGAGACCACCCTTGCTGGTGCACTGAGAAGAGAACAGATGGCAGAGACTTCTATCAAGAAACTTGAAGCTGAAATTGAGCATCTGAATCGTTTGGTACTTGCTTCTATTCTTATATCATGTCCTTGTTTTTTTGCTGTTTCATTGTGTTTGCTCCTTTAAAATTTCAGTTCTGAACAATAACTGCATCTCAGGTTCGTCAAAGAGAGGAAGACACAAGGAGCTCAAAAATGATGCTCAGATTCCGAGAAGACAAGATTCAGAGAATGGAGTCACTTGTTAGTGGCTCATTACCACAGGACACTTATTTGCTGGAAGACAACAAAGCTCTCCGTGAAGAGATTCAGTTGCTTCAAGCTAAAGTTGACAAAAATCCTGAAGTAACCCGCTTTGCATTGGAGAATATAAGGTTTTTGGACCAGATTAGAAGGTATTATTTTTGTTTATCTTTAGTTCATAGTTCTTTGAGGGGTAGCCAATCTACTATTTACTAACTATGACAATTGTAGATTTCAAGAATTCTATGAAGAAGGGGAGAGAGAGATACTATTGGATGAGATCTCAAACCTTCGGCAGCAGGTTGTGTTAAGTTTATGCTAAAATGTTTTCTGTTTTGTTTGATGAGCTGTGTAGAGACGCCTTAATTTGAAGATCTCATGTTTCCTTTTAAATGCAGCTACTTCAAATTCTCGATGTGAATACTATGCAGCATAATCATCCAGTTACGAGTGACCAACCTGAGGTTCGTGACGAGAATAACCTCCTTCAGTCTACCTAGTTTTCCTTTCTCAACGTATCTTCTTCTTGGATAAAACAATCTGCAATCCGTAAAATATGATTTTATTTTTGATTGGGAGGGAAAAGAGGTGGAATTAAACTCACACTAGGAAATTGGAAGTTCTCCATCTAGCTTTCTACAACCTAACATGGTGCTGACATTTTGATGTAATTCCAAGCTATTCCGACGCATTTATCGTCTTACATAAGATTATACCCTTTTTGCCCTTTGACGCAGGAAACCATGACCATCAGCAAGGAAAACAATTCTTTCAACTTGGAGGTTGCTTTTCCCTTTCTTAACAAGAATTGAAATATTTTTGTGCTTTATTCGTCTATTTCACATTCATCATCCTTATTCATCTATCTCACATTCTTTTTTTTCTTTCATGTTTTTCATTTTTTCCAGTTAAAGAACACACTGAATGAGTTGGAGGAGTGCAGGCACAACCTAAATTCTTGCCTAGAGGAGAACCAAAGATTAAGTAGGTAAGAATCTAAGGTTGCGTTTGGAACTGTGTTTGAAATCTAGTCCTAGTATTGAAACCAAGAATTGCTTTATGTTGCAGTTTTCCAGCTATGATTCTGCTCCTCTAACGATTTTTTTTTATCCTCCTTCCTTTTGCAGAGAAATAAATGACCTACACATCATGTTAGACGATCTCAAATCTGTGAGGCATGACCAAAATCACAACACTACAACAATAAAGGTATATTCGGCTTTCAGAAAAATAATAGTACTACTTATATAGTGTTCAATTATGATCGGAGAAGTGAAGAGGAGGGGTGAGAAGAAATGTCATAAGGTGCCTTACAGAAAAGTGCTATGGGTTTAATGTTATTAGCACATATGACTAGCGTGCATCTCAGTTGGATATGCACAAAATTGTAATTTTCTACTTTGCACTCATGTATTGGAGCATATTCATTAGTGATAATTAATCTGGATTTCAGGACTTGGAACCTCCACCTTTTGAGCACGGCATACTGGGAGGAGTCCAAAACAAGGTGGAGAACTCGCACACCATTTCAGAGATGAAATATACAGAAGAAATATTGGGTTTGCAGTTGGAATTGGACATATTGAAGATTATTCTCAAAGAAGAGAGATTGGCTCATGCAGAGGTGGAGGAGAGGGCAATTTGCTCAAATAGAGATCTTGATTTGATGAAAGAAGAATTTATATTTTTAAGCAAGCAACATGAAGGTGCAACTCTTGAACTGAAGGAGGTAAAGTCAGTTGTTGATGCCCTGGAATCCCAACAAATACTTGCGATAAATGAGCTGGATGATCTAAGAAAAATAAACAGTCATTACATGAATCTTGTGAATGACAAGGAGCTTGAGATAATTGCCTTGAGGGAGGAACTTTCTGGAGTAGATTTGAGAGATCTTCCGTCTAATAATTCAGGAAGTGAGAACTACACCTTGCAGAGAAAATTGAAGAGGATGCAAGATTCCCTTGATATGGCAAAGAGATTGAATATGTGGTACAAAGATGATCATGTATCTCAGGCTTCTAATGAAGAAGAGATGGATGTAATTCGCCGGCAGGCTGAAGGCGAGACTGCTGAGGTTATTGTCTGTATGCAGGAAGAACTTTCCATTCTTCAGCAGCAGGTTCAAGATTGCAATTTGAAAGAGATGAAGGCTAATGAGGATGTGATGCTTATGGAAACTGAATTAAAGGAGCTACAGGAAAAGTTCTCCCTCTTAAATGAAGATAATGAGAGATTATATGGAGAGCTTAAGGAGAAAGATAGTGACCTGAAAAAGTTATCTGATGAGTGGGAATTCTTGGCCTGTGAGATGGAAGTAGTTCTTGCTGATGGGCAAGAAGCACTTACAGAAGCCTCTGATCAGGCTGATCTGATCTCCAGTTCCTTTCCACAGAAGAGGATTTGGATATCTGAACAAGTTGGGAAGTTAATTAGAACAGTCTCTGAAAAGGAGCTACTGATTGACGAACTTGGTAAATGTTTAGAGGAGGCAAACAATAAAAGGTGTTATGTGGAGTCCATGCTTAAGTCTTTGAGAGGGGCAGCAATGGTCATCAGTGAAGCACACCAGCAAGAATGCAATGAAAAGGAGAGAGAAAATTTTCTCTTGAAGTCTCAGTTGCAAGCAAAAATGTCTACGATTACTGAGCTTGCTGCCAAATTGAAACTAGCAGAACAACAAGCTAATAAAGCTTCACTTTGTGCAACAGTTGCTTTTGTGGTTGTCAGCAGGGTGTCAGAAGTGAATCTTATTAATCTCAATGAGTTGAATAGTAAGGAAGTCCTTCTTGAAGACAAGGCTGCTGCTATTAAAGAAGCAGAGAAAGAGATTGGGTCTCTAAGAATGGAGCTGGTAGAGTTTGAGGAAACTTGTGCTGAACTTAGACAGAGGTTTTCTGAGGAGGAGAAACGCACTTGTGCCATTCAAGAAAAGCTTGAAGATTTTGAAAAGACTGACATTTTGATGGCAACGGAGAAAGTTGCTGAGCTGAAAACTGGAGTATCCATGCTCAGGTCATCCATGAACATGTATCCAAAGCATGATAACATTCAGGAAACAAATGAAGTTGAGGGAGCTTCTTCACCTACTAGTAGAAGCACCGGATGTGTAAGATAAAAGTTTTTTACTTCCGTGCACAGATTGGGTTAATTCAATTTTGTATTCCTTAGTTGTTTTTGAAAGCTATTTAGTTAAGTAATTGCTGTATGTAAACATTGTTGCAGACAGATGCTGGACTGGACTTGATGACCAATGCTTCTAAGTATTCTCCTAAAGTAGGAAGGAGCTTTGGCAGCTCTTCAAGTGATCAGAAATTCCAAGGGACTTCTAACAACACATGTGATAGAAATGTTACCATTGGTCTTCTGAAAACGGAAATAGAGTTTGCACTTGAAAGTTTGAAAGCGATTCAAGTGGAGATGGCTAAACTACAGAAAGAGAAGGAAGAAATCTCAATGTCTGAGAAACAGAGTCAAGAAAACATGAAATGCCTCACAACCCAGATACTTGCATTACAAGGAGCTATTAGTAACTTTGAAAACCAATTTGAGGCCAAGATGAACAACGTAAACAGCAGGCTGAAAGCCTCTGAAAAAGTTGTCCAAGAAGCAGCAACTTGTTGGGGCCAAACAAAGGAGGTAACCTACTTAGTTTTTTTTTTTAATTCATGGCGCATTGTTACTTTTGCTTCTGCAGTTTTCATTTTTCCACTCACCCATATTATTCATTCCCATAATTCTCACAAATATCCATTCCTTCTAATAATTATTTTACAGTTGCTTGAGTTGGAAGTTGGTGATGCAAAGATAACTGCAACCCAGAATGCAGCAGAGGCTTATTGTATATATGCCAAACTTGAAGAAGCACAGGATACCATGAAAGAAGCTGATATCATGATCAATGGATTGATGATAGCTAATGAAACAATGAAGCTTGATATGAAAAGGCTGAAGAAAATAGGACTTGCTTTAACCAACGAGCGGGTTACACTGAGTAATGAGGTTCAAAGTTTGCAGTCCAGCAACCTTCTCAAGGAACAGCAATATGAAGAGCTCGAGAAGCAGTTTGACTTAAGCTTATCAGAAATGCGGGACCTTGTTGTGGAAGTGGAAGCTGTAAAGGCACAACTCGAAACCACTCTCAAGGAAAATTTCTTGTCCATGATGGGTGATTTCAAATGGTTGAAGACTCTCATCTTAGACTCTCGAAAGTTGGTAAGGTCGTGGCTTGAAGATATCTGGTCTGAGATTATTGTCAAGGATTCTGCTATCTCAGTGCTACATCTTTGCCATATGGGCATTTTGCTGGAAACAGTGACAGGGCTTAATGCTGAGAATGGCTTGCTTCAACATGGCTTGTGTGAATCAAACTCTCTGATAGCTGATCTGAGAGAGCACAATTCTAAATCAGGAAGAGAGCTTCAAATGTGTAGATCTCTACAAGGGAAACTATTGGCTGACATCAAGAACAGTTTTGATCGGATCTCAAGAAAAGAGGAAGAAACTGGGCAGCTGGGTCTCAAGCTGACAACGTTTGATAAAAAGATCTTAGACCTTCAGCTTCAGGAGGAGCTGATGTTACAAAGATCAAATTATATGGGATCTCAGCTTACTACTCTAATGAAGGAGTTGGATGTAACTAACTCTAATGTCATTGAGTCCCTTGTTGATCAAGAAAAAACGCTGAAGGATAAAGATGATCTCCTAAATACTCAATCTGAGCTTTTTATGTTGAATTTGTGCTCAAAAGAATTTGAATCATTCATCCTGGCATCGCGGCTGGAGGAAATCACTTGCCAAAAGGTGGTGGAAGAGAGAGAGCATTACTCTGTCCTAGAGAATTTAAAGAAAGAAACGATCTGTTCAATCATAGATGCAGAGCTGAAAGAACAAGTCCTTATGAGCCAGGAAGCCGAGCTTGCTCTTCTGCGGAGAGAGGTTGAGCAATTACAGAGTGGTAGGGAAAAATTGTTGTCAATGTTGAACCAGAGCAATTTAAGAGTTGCAAAAATGAATGACGTAAACAAAGCTTTGGATGGAGATTTTCAAATGCTAAAGGATGCTGCTCGTTCAAATGATTTAATTAGGGAAGAAATGGCTGAAGTTATGGAGACTAATTCGAGACTATCAAAAAAGATACAAATGCTTGACACCACGTGCGAAAAACTTCTCAATGATTTGAGGTTGAATAAAACAGCCTTAGAAGAGATGGACCACCAAAAAACCATAGCAGAGACGGAGTATATCAGTTGTGGAGCTCTTCTTGAGAACGTGAAGAAAGAAATGATTCTTCTGATGGTAGATAGAGAGTTGAAAGAACAAGATTTAATAGCTAAGGAAGCTCAGGTTTCTCTTCTACATAAAGAACTTGAAGAAGGTCAGAGAGAGGCTCAGCATCTATTGTCAAAGCTGAACCTGAGCCTTTTAAAAGTTTCAGAGTTGGATGAAGTAAACAAGACGCTTGAGATGAAAAGTCAATTGCTCAAGGATATTTCTGAAGCCAATGAGATGTTGAAAACTGAACTTGGTGAAGCTTTGGAAACTAAGGCAACTCTCTTTAGTCAGGTTCAAGCTCTTGAAGTTGAATGTGGGAGACATGAAAAGGATTTGAGGACCAAACAAATAGCTTTTGACAATGTCTCCAATTGTATTTCTTCTGTTGATCAGCAAAAGCTAAAGTTACAGGAGGATATATGCACGTTGGAAAATTCATTAAGAAAACTTCAAAGTGACCTAGGAATAAAAGATGAAGAGCTCAGAAGAATGAGTCACTTGGAAGAGGAAAACAACTTACTTAAAAGTGAAGTCTGCAAGTTGAAGGCAGAAAACAGCCTAGTTCTCCAAGATTTGGAGTCCCATGCTAAAGAATTGATATCTAACAACACGTGTTTCCAGGCTGAGTTATCAAGGAAGGAAGACATTCTAAAAGGGTTGTTATTTGATCTAAGCCTGCTGCAAGAATCTTCTTCTAACACCAAGGATCAAAAGGATAAGCTGGAGGAAATGATGGCGTCTTTGGAGGCTTTAGAAGATGAGCTAGTTCTGAAATCAGATGAGCTTGATGAACTTGTTACTCACTGTCAAGTGCTTGAATCTGATTTGGAGGACAAGACTGTCATGATATCCACTCTTGAATTGGAATTGGCAAAGGAGAGGGAATCCTTAAAAAAATGTTCTTGTGAAAATCAGGAGCTGAAATCTCAATTTGAAAGAGCCTTGACTGAAAAACGCTCTCTTGAGGATGAGTTAATTGAAAGAAAGCATTTGACTGATAGCTTAGAGAAGGAACACTCTCACATGTGTAATTCTCTTGGTCAATCAAGTAATTCAATTGAATCCTTGAGGAAAAATCTTACTGAACTTGCCATTGAGAGAGATCAGCTCCACGTGGAGATGCATGGTTTGAATGAAAAGCTACAAAATGCTTTGGCTCGGGCTAAAGAAAATGAAGCTATTGCAGCAGAAGCCCAACAGGTACTTTCTGGCGCTAAACACATTTTCTGATGCAATTACTTGATCGCCTTATGCTTCATATTTCTAAGTTGTAATCTGTATGCCAGATAGCTGAATCCAGAAAGATCTACGCTGAAGACAAAGAAGCGGAGATAAAGCTCCTGGAGCGATCTGTTGAGGAGCTAGAATGCACTATAAATGTACTGGAAAGCAAGGTTAGTTTTGTCGAATCTAGTTGACATACATGGGCTTAACTTTTTGGGATCAAGGTGTCTGATGCATGTTGAATTACTAGGTTGATATTCTTAAAGGAGAAGCTGAACGCCAAAGGTTAGAGAGGGAAGATCTAGAAGGGGAGCTCAATACTTTGAATCATCAGATGCATAGTATTAGAAGTGCTGATGACGACATGAAAAGGTGGAGATCACTTATTCAACTTTTATCTTTTTGATTTTGGCCAAAAGAAAATCTCTCAAATTGCTAATATGTGAAATTCTAATCCATGCATAGGCATTTAGCTGAGAGAGAGAAACACCTTGAACAAGCCTTGAATGATATACAGATTCTTGAGCAGGATATGGCTGATAAGGATGCTGAGGTGAAGTTCTTTTTTATATAGTTAACTCGTCCCAGATGTATAGTGGTTAAACCATCTTCTCTAGAAGAAAATGTCCCCAATGGTCTATAATATGGTTCGGCATTTTAATTTACTCTGTTATTTTACCATTGAACAGATTGCCCAGTTCAGGGCACATATCTCCGAGCTCAATTTGCATGCAGAAGCCCAGGCTAGTGAATACAAGCAGAAGGTAGGCCAGGTTTACAAGATTTTCCTGCTCTACTAAAAATTTCCTCAAACTTACAAACTAAGGATTTTGAAAACAGTTTAAGGCATTGGAAGGCATGATTGAACAAGTAAAACCTGAAGCCCATCTCTGCCACAGCAATAGCACAAACTCTTCTTCCAACAAGTCTGAGAAAAATGCAGCAAAGTCAAGAGGTTCGAGTTCCCCTTTCAAATGCATTGGTTTGGGCATGGGACAACAGATAAAAACTGAGAAGGATGAGGAGCTTACTGCTGCAAAGCTCCATATTGAAGAGCTAGAATCTTTAGCTGTAAATCGACAGAAAGAGGTTTGGCTTACCTGGCAAATGTTCATTCAGTTGCATGCTCACATTTTGTTTGAGATGTCACTAAATATGCTGCTATTTTTCCAGATTTTTGCACTGAATGCGAGATTAGCTGCTGCTGAGAGCATGACGCATGATGTAATTCGAGATTTGCTGGGAGTAAAATTGGACATGACAAATTATGTGGTAAATTTACATGGCTTTACTCCTCTGATTAAGCATTGTGGCTGGTTGCTACAATCAGTGCTGGCATCCCGCTCCAAATATGATTACTGTCCTATATAAATTGACAAAAAGCTATGTTCTACTATTAAGTGCTCAATTATTTTTGTCAGCGTCTTTATATCCCTTTTGTTATTGGCAGTCATTGTTAGATAATCAACAAGTGCAGAAGATAGCTGCAAAAGCTCAATTAAGTAGCTTGGAGCCTCGAGCAAAGGTATTTCTTGGACATCCTGATATTGGGGGCTAAGATCTTATATTATTTATGTGATCTTATTTATGTACACATACAGGAAAACGAGGTTACCAAGCTTAAGCAGCAGCTGAATGAATTTATTGAGGAGAGGCAAGGGTAAGTTTCTTCTGATTAAAAGATGCCAGAATTGACAGATAAATGTCAGGTATTTTGCATGTTAGATTAATACATCCTCCTAAACTTTTTCTAGATGGCTGGAGGAAATCGACAGGAAACAGGCTGAGATGGTCGCTGCACAAATAGCATTAGAAAAGCTTCGTCAACGAGATCAGCTACTTAAAACTGAGAATGACATGTTGAAGGTTAAAATTTAAATATCTTAATCTGATGTTCAGATGTTCTTTCAGTGGATTAGATGGAATCCCAGGAAGCTAGCTATTTTCGGGAAAAAAACAAAAAAAAATTACCACTGACCCCCTCATTTTTTCCCTTACTTTCTTCACTTTCTACAGACGGAGAATGTAAATCATAAGAAGAGAGTACTGGAACTAGAAGGAGAAATAAAGAAGCTGTCTGGCCAGCAAAACCTTCATCAGCGCATTCATCACCATGCAAAAATCAAGGCAGGATATTATTAGACAACTTTTTTTTTCTTCAAAATTTATTTAACATCCAAAACATTCTGAACTTCGGTGGATTCTGGCTGAAACCTATTACATGCACATTATCTGTAGCTTCTCTAATTTCTACTCTTCCAAGTTATCCTAAAGCAGATTATTGTGATGTTAAACAGGACGAGAACAATTTGCTTAAACTTCAGAACGAGGACCTCAGTGCCAAGCTACGACGAGTGGAGGTCAATTTCACTCGAGTGAAGGAAGAGCTGGCACACTATCGATCATCCTGTGGGAAAAGCCCTTACATAAACTTTGAGGAGGAACAACGATTGATTAACAAACTGAAGGTTAGTGCAACAAGTGAAATCTGTAGCTATTAATTCATCCATACTAAACTTTTGAATCCACTCTTAGAAATCATTTAACCATAGAATTTTGACAATATCTATCATCCACACAGGAAACGGAGGATGACCGGGTTCAATTAGCACAAAAGTTACTCGGCCTGTGTACGAGCGTTTTGAAGGTATGTGTACACTGCTATACAGCAAATAAGTTATGATTAACTCAGTTCTTACGGCAACACATCTGTATCAAACTTTCAGGCAGCCGGAAAAACGAAACATGTATCCAACATTACACCAAGTGATGCGGAAGACGCCCTTCAGCTCCTGAAAGATAGACTGACTTCACTGGAAAGCGAAGTGCACGGTCTGACATTGAAGGTCTCGAATTCTCAAATGCATTAGTGTTTATCTTTCTATCGTTTGTCTTGTGAAAGGAAACTGACCAGAGTTCCATATACATTTGCAGAATCGAATCAGCAGCGAAAGAACACGAATGTCTGATTTGATACCTCAAACTTCAACAGATGAGAACTGTCAGAGTCCAAGAAAGATACAGTCTCCATTTCTTTCAGCCTTAGATCGATAGCAAACATCATCACCCCTTTCGTCATCCATATATGTTTTTTTTTGTTGGGGTTTAAGTTATTATATTTATAGTTTTTTGTCTAGTCTAAGTTGTATATCAATTCTTTTCTCGAGAGCTGTATGTCAATTCTCTTCCCTTTTCATCAACGTTTCTCTGTAAATATACTCAATTCAATAGAAATCAATATTTCCCGTTACGACAATTTTGCACATTTGAGTCATTGTCGGCCCCTAATAAGTAGAAATCTTATAACGAGAGAGTCACTTCGTTAATGCTGGAATAAAATTAGTATTGTTTCGATTAAAAAAGTCATTTTTATAAGATCTTTTTCTTTTCTTATAGTTGTTGACCGTAATAAATTAATAATTATGCGATTATTAACCTTGTTTTTGGTTCTACGGCTCTGCCCTTCTGCAAACCAAATCTGACCGCAGCCGTTCTAAAACGCAAAGGGCCCAGCCCAAGAAACAGGAAAAATAGAGGGAAGTTTTAATTCTCAAAAACAAAATCCCCAAATTTTGTTCGTAAAACATTTGCTTCAGCTCAAGTCGCTTGCTAGCTGTTCTTCTTCTCAAATCCCAAAATCAAAGGTATCTATAGTTTATACAATGCTTCTCCTTCCTTCGAAATCAGCCAAAAACACATTCGCTCACTCTCTCTCTTTCTCTTCTTTGTTTTCTGCAGTATTTTATATCACATGAGTTCCGCTACTTTCAACTCCACCTGCTTCGACAGACCTTGCTTGTGGAAGGTTAGTGGTTATCTGATGGGTCGTGATTGTTTCTTCTTCTTGTTCAAATTAAATCATTGTTGTTACAGCAATTAAGTTGAATTTTTTCAGGGTGGTGATGTGAAATTTTCGAAATTTAAGAACCGAAGAGGAAGCATCAAGCTATATGTTGGAGGTGCTGGACAACGATCTGCCGCAATGTCGCCTAAAGGCCTCAAGATTTCCAACTCCAAGCAGAAGAAGGAAGTTCGCGTGGCGCTTCTTGGTGCTAGTGGGTACACTGGAGCTGAGGTTTGTGATTTTTGATTATTTATTACCGATCATTTGTTATTGTTTTTATTAACTTGAGAAATATACTTAAAAGTTATTATTTTTTGTTTTATTTGTTGGTAGATTATTCGGCTTCTGGCCAACCATCCGTTTTTTGGGATTAGTGTGATGACTGCTGATAGAAATGCTGGAAAGACAATTGAATCAGTGTTTCCCCACTTTGTTACTCAAAAGGTATGAGTCTTCGTGTTTGTTAATTAGCCGATCGAGCTCTAGAGTTGTCTTCTTAACTGAAACAAGCTTCTGTGGGTCTTGAATTAATTGATGTTGGCAGGAGCTTCCAGTTTTGGTTTCTACTGGTGATGCGGATTTTTCGAATGTGGATGCTGTATTCTGTTGTTTGCCACATGGAACCACACAGGTACTTAGTTTCTCATGTTAGATCACTAATCCATTTAACTAGTAGATTTCAGTGATCAGCTGGGCATTCCTTATGGAATGGAAATCTGTCCATGATGTCCGTCTCATTTGACACCTAACCGACTTGCCATTTTCCGCAGGACATCATCAAGGGTCTTCCCAAGGGATTAAAGATTGTTGATCTTTCTGCTGTATGCTTCGACCAAGAATCATAATTATATTATTTTGATGTCATGTCTGGAACTTTATGCATCTGATAATTTTACAGGACTTCCGACTACGAGATATTTCTGAGTATGAGGAATGGTATGGGCAACCTCACAGAGCACCTGATTTGCAGGTGAGGCCTTTAGCTTAATCTCTTGCACAGCATACAGTCTGCTCCACAAAGCTGTCATTCACCTCCTTTGTGAGAGTGTTGATAGCCATTTGGGACAGAGGTGCTCTCAACTGTTTATTGTCTTTTTTTTAGAGCAAAGTTCTGTATGCTGATGAACTTCTGTTTGTGGATCCAGAAAGAAGCTGTTTATGGTTTGACAGAGTTTTTCAGGGAGGAAATAAGAAATGCACATTTAGTTGCTAATCCTGGTTGTTATCCAACTTCAATTCAACTTCCACTTGTTCCCTTGATTAAGGTTTGTGTTGTATTTAAATTTACTTCATATTAATAATTCAGCTTATATTGATTTTAAGGGAAAAAAGTTGGAAGTTTAATCAACAATAGGTACCAAAGTAAATTTATGTGGCTGTTAAGTATTAACATTTGCAAGATAATATTTTCTTTGAGTATTTCATGTTCATTGCCTAATAATTTCCTGATTTTGCAGGCAAATCTTATTGAAAGTAAAAATATAATTATTGACGCAAAATCTGGTGTTAGTGGAGCAGGTATGAGTTTCTGCAGCTTTTTATATCTCTACTTCTTATCCCAATTTCTTCTGCACCTTGTGATTTCTTGTCACATTGAGCAGGCCGTGGTGCAAAGGTGGCAAATCTGTACACTGAAATAACTGAAGGGATCATGTCGTATGGTGTTACAAAACATCGTCATGGTACATCTTTATTACCAAAAGGCTGTGATGTTATACAGCTTGAGACATAATTAAGTCTTGACTCTGCAAATCCTTGCTTTTCATGTGTTCTTCTTTGATACTCTGATGTGGATTCTTGTTTTGGATTGCAGTACCAGAAATTGAACAAGGATTAGCTGATGCTGCTCAGTCTAAAGTTACTGTCAGTTTCACCCCCCACTTAATGCCAATGGTACCAGTTGCATTACTTGTATATTTTATGTAATCCTGCTTTCTCTACATTCTCTTTTCTCTGGAAGAATCAAGTACTTAATGATTTTTTTTAGAGCCGTGGTATGCAATCAACTATATATGTGGAAATGGCTCCAGGAGTGACGACTGAGGATTTGTATCAGAGATTGAAGATTTCCTTTGAGGTATACCTCTTAAGTTCAGATCCGTAGAGCAGTCCTTGTGCCCGTGTACTAGGGTTATAGACTTGTTTCCCTTTAGTTTTAGTTTTTAAAGTGTTCAATGGTGTAAAGCATCAGTAAATTCACGATTTGCTTTGATCTAAGTGCCCGAGTGGATATACTGGCACATTCACTTTGTATTTGGCCTCTCATCTGCGTTTAGGGGCAGTCTTTCTTTGATAATAGTTCATGCTTGTTGGCTTGTAGATTTCGTGTTTGTTGTCTCTTGCCATATCTGAATCATCCATTCTTTTTTATAAATTTATCGCAGGATGAAGAATTTGTAAAATTATTGGAGAAAGGAGTTGTTCCTCGAACTCATGATGTTCGAGGTTCTAATTACTGTTATATAAATGTCTTTCCAGATCGTATTTCTGGTAGAGCAATCATCGTATCAGTTGTATGTATCATGCTCCTCCTTACTATCCTTAACTTTCTTCTTTCTTATTAGTTGGTTGTTGTTTTCTTGTATCATTGCTTGCTAATCACTTAACCCTTGCGCAGATTGACAATGTCATGAAGGGAGCTTCTGGTCAAGCGCTTCAAAACTTAAACATAATGATGGGTTTTCCAGAAAATACAGGCCTTAGCTACCTGCCCTTGTTTCCTTAACAAACTTTATCCCCTTATCCATAAAACATGTGATTCCTCCGACTCGAATTCTCATCCATTTTCGTTCTGTCATTTCTATTAGCTACTTATACTGACGAAACTATTTCACGGGTTCTTGCAGGTAACAGCAGAATGTAACAAACTCAAGTGCAATAAACTATCCAAGAAAGTCCTAATAAGAATTTGGACAGATTTTGGTCTTCTACAACTGTTAAGAATTCGTCCATCAAGTGTATAAGAGTTTTCGACGATGAATTACAACCTCATTTCGGGTTTTCTTCCTGAACTTGTGTATGCAAACTCCATGTAAAAGCTCTGCACTTTTGTTCTTTCTAGGCCATTATAAAGTGCAAGTGCAATGGTGGGCCAAAACGGTAAATTATTTTGATGTCAATCTATAAAATCCAGACTTTATTAGTTAAATTCATGTCTCTCTTAATTGCAGAGAACACTAATCAATACTTCTAATTTTCAACTAGTAACTAAGCTATTGATATCACACCGTCAACAGAATGATTTTTTATTTGATTATAGAACTGTCATTTATAGTTTAAGTTTAAACTGAAAAAAATTGATGGTAAAAGAAAGGAGAGAGTTTTAGTTTTTTTTAGTAGTGTTTAAACGAGTTTGGTCTCGGAACGGAAACGAGCAGAGTGGACATTCCAGAAGACGAAAAAATATTTTTTTTCAGATGGGTTTAAACGACCCGTCA
Organism: Viola odorata; assembly: GCA_963691705.1. Classification (NCBI taxonomy): domain Eukaryota; kingdom Viridiplantae; phylum Streptophyta; class Magnoliopsida; order Malpighiales; family Violaceae; genus Viola; species Viola odorata. Next base: position 1,530,962 of record OY829537.1, read on the forward strand.
TTCACAATTATGTAATATTCTCATTCGTCAACGTGTCAATCGCTAGTGCCGCTCTACTTCTACGAACGACGGTCGCTATTACCAAATCCTGCCTCTGGCACTGCGCTCCTTAAACCCTTCGTCCTGAAATTGGAAGAAGAAGAACTACTTTCCTTCCGTAAATTCCCTGAAAAATCAAACATTTGCATCATCTTATCCTCCTCTTCCTGCTGCAATTCGAAACACCCTTAGAACTGCATCGTTTATGGGCTGAACATCGTACCGATAATTACACTTTTTTTAAAGAAAGAAGAAGGAGAAAGAAATGACGACCGCTTATCCATCGCACTTCTTATGTGCGTCCTCTCATCTTCAAACCTCCACTAAGATAGCTGTCAGGTCTCGCTCTCCGTTCATCCAGAGATTCCAAGTAAGCTTCTTCATGTGAGTTTATTTTCCTTTTATGGGATGTAATAATATGGGTGTTTCGAGGATTCTTAGGATTCCTTGCTTCTCTAGATGTGTTTGATTAGTAGGAAGAGGGCATTTAGGACATGGGTTGTTAGCATTTGAGCTGGAATGATAATATCTGTGAATTTCAAAGGTTTAATTGGTTATTTGAGACTTTTCTCACTGGTCATTTGGCAGTTTGTCAGTATAGAGTTTAACTTATTAGTGCTCAATTTTCCTCACATGCTTAGAATTGATGTTTAATCTTGTTATTAGGATTAAGGACCATAGACAAGCTTTCGGTTGATGTTTCCTTTTTAGAGTAATGGTTTTTCATTTTCTAGGAAGTGAATTTTGTGTAGGTTATAAGCATTGCTTTCATGCTTTATTTTGGCCTGCATGATATGTCTGCATTTTATGTTGGATGCAGAGCATTCCAGTTGCTATGTGATAATGCAACTTGCTGAGAGAATGCATCTTGAATCATTGATGTGTGTGTGTGTCTTTTGATTCGAATCTGTTCTGATTTAACAGATTTGGCAAATCCTTATGATGTCTGGAAAATAAAGCACCTCAAACTCATTACATCTGAAAACTATATATGTGTGGCATCTGCAAACCATAACCATCATTGCCTTGTAGCAGGGACTGTCTCAATGTTCTAATTCACCCAGCGGCAGTTTGAGCATAAAAGGTAATGGGATCTTTCACAAATCCCGGGTCAATATCTCTTGTGCAGTTAATAGGGCTGCCGGGCAGTCAGGTGAGCCTGAGAAGTTAAACCTTGACCATCTAATTAAAAAGGCGAAAAAAGTCTGGGACGGTGCTCCTCAACCAGTCAAGAGCTTCCCTTGGAATAGAACATTGGGGAACTTCACGCAGCTCATCCTTGATCTTGTTGTGACGGTTGTCAAATACTTGTGTGTACCTTTACTGTTTGTATCCTCCCTTAGTGAAATGTCGTATTGTGCGCATCAAAGGAGATTGTTCCTTGTCCCTTTTCCGCTCCTCATTGGTTTAGCAGTTGGAGGTGTACTGAAAGAAACTGCCTTGGAACTATCTCCACTTCGCAAGGTGGATAAACTCGTTGTTGTTTGAGTTTTCTATTTTAACATGTTCTTTTGTTTGACTAATTCTACTCAAAAGTTTCTGTGATGCAACTCTTATCTTCTGTTGCTGTGATTTGCAGGATGCTGAAGTTCCCTGGCATCTGATAGTGATTGCATTGCTCTCCTCATTGATCAAATATCCAGGACCATATTACCCGTATTGGGGGCGCATATTCATTCCACACTTCGCCAATGGGATCTTATGGAGCATGCTATGGTTTGCATTGACATGGTATAGAAGACCCAGAACGACCTCTGGAGCAACCTTGCACAAGGATCCAGTAAATAGCAATGATGTTGAGAACGAATAAGCTCTAATTTCCTTACTTCGGATTGCGAGGCCTCTCATGAACATGTTGTTGTTCTTCCTTAGCAGTAAGAGTGCAAGAAGGAATGCAAGGAAATTTTGCTACTCCTCAGTTATAGAGCTTAGTCATCATGATTCGTGATCCTTTTTGGAATGTCAAACAATTTTTTTCAACTGAGTTGAGATGTTATGAGCTTACTTGTCTTGTTTTGAATTGTTCATGAACTTCATATATTTGTTTTTGCATTGTTTGCTTTTTTTGGGTTTATTTTATTTTTGGTTTTTCAATATTAAGCGACGTCGTTTAATGGTTTAAAAGAGACGATCAAATAAAAGTCAATAAAAAAAGTCCGAATCCGGACAGTAAAACGCGCCGTTCGCGGATAGTCTTCTTTATAAGCGATTTAAAGTCCCCTCCCTCCTCCATTCTCATTCCTGTCAGTCCTCCCCCTCCTCCCTCGGCGAAAAAACTCGGCCACCGAATTTCGGTTTCGCTGCCTCAACATTTCCGCCCCTCGCCTTCTAAGTCCGTCATCATGGGCGAACAACAACCGGAAGGAGAACAAGACGAGCAGCTAAATCAGCTCTCTGCTGACAGCAATAACAAGAGAAAGCTACTAGACTCGTTGGAACTCGCCAAGCAGAAAGCACAACAGCTTGCTTCACGTCTCGTCAACGATGCCGAACCCAAACGGCAGCGTCTCGAACAGAACGATTCTTTCTCTTCGCATCCAAATCCCTTCCCTACCCCCTCTTTCCCGGGTAACGACGTTTTTCTTCTCTTCTCGAATTTCTGCATTTTGTCGTTAATAAATTGGTGTGTTTAAGACCGTCTTTAGTTGTGTTCTAAGTTCTAACTTAGTAGTTGATCGAGGAATTAGAATGGTTCTGTGTTATCTTTCCCCTGAATTAGTTAGGGTTTTGTTTGTTTCAGTTGCAAGTCAGCATTATGGAGTGGCAGCTGCGACGAGTAAGAAAATTAGTATTCCGAATGGGAAGGTAATCATGACGGCATTGTGTGTCTACACTGTGCTTGGTGGCTGGTTTTTGTGTCTAAATTTTGGATGTGTATCACAACAGGTGGGAGTGGTTATAGGGAAAGGAGGGGAGACTATTAAGTATATTCAGCTGCAGTCAGGAGCAAAAATTCAAATCACAAAGGATCATGAAGTAGATCCTCATTCATTGACTAGGGATGTCGAGTTGATAGGTACTTCAGATCAGATTAGCAGGGCGGAACACCTTATTAATGATGCCATATCGGAGGTAAGTTAAACCCAAGTTGCGTTTTAGCTCTTGAAAGTAGTCTGTATGGAAAAAAAAGAACCTGCTATAATTGTGGATTTCTGAACTATTGAAACAGAGTGATGCAGGAGGCTCTGGTTCATCTGTGGCTCAAGGGTTAAGTACAAAGCAATCTAGTGGAGGTGAACAGTATGCAGTGACAGTTCCTAATGATAAGGTGAATCTAGTGATTTTATTCTCTTAACCGTAGAGTAATGTATAAGGAATTGGAGTAATTGTGTTGGACTGTGCATTATTCATTGTTGTAGGTTGGATTGCTTATTGGCAAGGGTGGCGAAACCATTAAATACATGCAAGGAAAATCAGGGGCCCGCATGCAGGTATGGTAATGGCCATATGGAGGACTAAAATCACAATTGGAGAAAAGAACGGAAATTAACAAATTGTTTATCTTTTCAATACATAATGTGGCAGTGCAGGGGTCATGTGAACTTTTGTCATCTTTATAATGATAATTATAGGTTTACAGTAGATGTGAACTGAGTCTGTTCTAGGATTTGAAGTGCTCCCATTGCGTTAGGGAAGGGATGTTTAGTTTTATTGTATCTTCTGTTTGTCAAAGGAAAAAAAATGTACTGTTTTGAATGGAAAATACTTGGTGTCATAAAGATCATCATTGTCTTGCCAAGAAGAAGAATGGCAAGTTACGTAGATAGACAGAAAGGAAGTATAAGCTCTTATAGACTTAGTCGACTAATTTTCAGTTTCATGTTTGCTTTACATCTGCTTTAGCAATGCATTGTACTGCCTTGGACTATGAAATTCTCTGTTATTCTCAATATCCCAATGTTTTTTTGTTGCATGATATGTTTTTTTCTTTCTTCAGATTATCCCCCTTCACCTACCTCCAGGTGACACAGCAACAGAGAGAACGGTTTATATAAATGGCACTACAGAACAAATTGAAGCAGCGAAAGAATTGGTTAATGAAGTAATCAGCGGGGTAAGTCTTGCATTAGTAATATTCCTACTCGTGTTATATTATGCTGTACTACAAGATCAGTAAATATTTATGATTTTAGTTGGACCGAATTGGGACTAGTCATGAGTGTGTACATTAGCTTGGAACTTTTCCTTACATTTACAGTAACAAGAAGGCCAAAAAATAAAGTAGAAAAGTATGCATCAATTTAACACCAGAATAGTTCGTAGAGAATTTTGAGCCTTAACATAGGCCAGTGGTGGAAAAAGATCCACATTACTTGACCTTACCAATTTCGGGAATACTTCCCAAGGCTAAATAAAGGAATGTGAAAGTGCTGTGAGTAAACTTACCTAAAGCTATTGTAATCGCTAGGGTCTTTTCTTACAGGCATATGAATTAAGCTTTATGTGCAACAAGATGTTTCCTTCCTTAGAGTTTGATGTATTTTGGTTGCTTCTTGGTTTCATTGCAGAAGCGTCTCATAACTCCTTCTGTACCCAATACCTATTCCCAACAAGCTTATACTGCCCCCACTAATTGGGCCCAGCAAGGACAGCCTCAAACGCAACAGCAGCCCCAATATGGGTACATGCAACCAGCTCCTTCATATTATGGTAACTACACCAGCCAACAACCAGCTTGGGATCAGTCAAATGCATCAGCCATTTCCCAAACTCCGTCACAAGTAACTGCTGGGTACGGTTACTACGGACAGCAACCTCAAATGGGCTCAGCTTCACTTAATCCCAGCTATGGGTACAGCCAGACACCTGTTGCTGGCAACAATTACGATCAAGCTTATGGACAGCAGCCAACAAACATCTCTAGTCAAACTCCAGCAACTGAACAACAAAACTCATATGCAACTACATGTTATGGTATGGATGCAGCTATTTCTTCCCAACCAACTTCACAAGTTCCCGCGTATCCACCCTATCCTTACAGTCAACCAGTGAACACTGCACAAGTATACTGGGCTCCTTCAAGCTATGCCGGCCAACCAGCATATCAGACGGGATATGATCAATCAGGTTATCCCCAAAGTGCATATGGGGCCACTCAACCAGTTTATGGACAAGGTGGATATCCTCTTCAGCCAACCCCTCCACCTGCAAATTATGCTGCTCATGCGAGTCAGAATCTCACCTATGGACATGGACAGCCACCACATGTTGAGGCACAGCCCGAGTCACAAGCACCAAGCAATGAGCCTCCTCCGCCGCAGTCATCGTCGACATATGGAGCTGAGACTCATGATGGTGCAAATACAGCCAATGGTTCAAATCCCTCTGCAGAGGAAGCTGTTCCTCCTCAAAGCTAACGGCCGGGATGTTTAAAGCTTGCTTTATTTTAACGCCTTTTCTAATCATGAGAATCCTATAGGCCCTTGTATACTACATTGCCTTCACCTGTCAAGGTTTTATACAGTTAGGCTCATAATTTTTGGAAATTTGTCTAGCTTCCTGATTTCAGGAATATTTTGTAGACCTAAGATTTTGTTTTTCCTAACTCGCCCTTCATTTAGGTCGGCTTGCAGGTTCTATAGTAGTATGCCCATGGCTCAGTTTAAATGATTTTTCTAATTTAGTCTATAGGTTTCAGGGCTCCTTACTTTCTATCTAAACTTTCAAGGTTTAAGTACATTTCACCACGCTAATGGTCATCCAACAGGATCCGTGGCGCAATGGTAGCGCGTCTGACTCCAGATCAGAAGGTTGCGTGTTCGATTCACGTCGGGTTCAAACCTCCATTTTTTAAATATTTTGACTGTTTTTAATGTGCGGCCACAAAGCAACAAAAAAGTAATTGTCTGAGCCCGGGTTCGAACCGGGGACCTTTAGTGTGTGAGACTAACGTGATAACCAACTACACCACCCAGACATGGTTGCTAAGTGATAACTTTTTATATACAATACAAATGCCTAATTAAAATATCTACAAAATGTTCCATCTCTCTTTAGCAAACTTCTACAGGTGAACACCAGCAGTATAAAAAGAACAATCTTTCCAGCTGCTTGCAAAAGAATATTTGTAGTGTTCAAGTAACAAGAACCGAAAAACATCAATTGTGCTTAAATGCTAAAACAATTTGTCTGCATTTAACTTGGATCTTGAGATCGAGCCTGGAAAAGAAAACAAATTATCCTATCAAAATTATGTACTCCCTCCGGTCCCAAAACAATGTCGTTTTACCTTTTGTTTTTACTGTTTCAGCACGTATCTTAAAACGGTCGGTAAACTCACTATTTGAGACAATTTTGCCCCTAATTTTTTTCTGGGAAGTACGTTAATCCTTAACGTACGTTCACAAAAAAGTTCGGATTTTTTTGGGGTCAAATAGTGCCTCATCCGGCCTCCTCGATATGCGTTCCCTACTGAATATTGGAATACGAGAAAGACATTCTTTTGAGACCGGAGAGTATTTTTTAATACCCAATAATGTTCAAAATGAATTAACATCATTAAAATCATGTAAATTACAAAAACACCTTGGAAAACGTTAAAAAAAAACAGGAGTAAATCATGAAAGATGCTGGAGGAGTAAATCATGAAAGATGCTGTATAATCAGCCCCTTGTTGAGCTACAGGCTCTAGTTGCTTTCTCATCCCAAATATTCAACTTTTTTAAGAGATGATTATTTTCTTTTTCTATTCCTTTTCCTTCTTTTTTCTGGTACACCACAAATTATCTAAATCAGTCACGAATATTCAATCCATAAACAGAGATCTGATCTGCGGACATAACATTACAGAGAAACATAAATTACTGATACAACATTTGAGACTTTATCGGTATTACTGCATTGAGAGTACACATTTTACATATATAACCACGTACAAGTGGGAAAAAATACAAAACAGAAGAACGGGGGCCTAAGCGCTCCTCTATCGGGACGTGATGATAACAATGACACAAGCATGCAAACAGATTCTCATCTGAAAATTAGAAATTTCTAACCATGGGGTCTTCCTTGGCAAAGAAACAACAGTGGGACCTTTATCCTCCTTTCGTTCGTACTTTCAGTTACATACTTGCTTAGCAGGGTGCGTTCGAAAAGAAATATGCGTACCACCCCCTATTGGCATTCACATTGCATATACTATCTCTCCACTGCTATCAATGTCGAGGTCAGGATCGGTCTCCAGATCCTCATCCATGTCGTCATCAAGATCCAGGCTGCCGTGCAGATATTGGTTGAGACTAGAGGCACCGGCTGCAGGTATGGTGGCTTCGGTGATTATTTGCATGATCTCATCAATCCCCTGCATTGGTTGATCAGGCTCTTCAAACTGCTTGTTCATTTCATCCATGATATCTGCCGGAATATTCTTTAGGAACCATTCGTGATTCCTAATTTCAGGAATGGTTATCCTCTGTTGCAAAGGTAAATTCAAATCAGTTAATCTTCACCACAATACAAAGTAGATAAGATAGCAAAAAAAACAGTACTTTCTGAGCATAAATTGGGGATCATTATATAGTCATAAATATATCCCGGGTACCAAAACTAGCTGACCTTTGCAGGATCTGCTACAAAAATTCTCGAGATCAGATGCTGACACTCTGGAGATATGTGCACGTAATCAGGGATTGAGTATTGGACATTCAAGATTCGCTGCAAGAAAACAACAAAATATTTTAGTGAGGCGTCTCAGTAAAGAAGCATTCATTAAGCTAGAAAAGGGGTAGTCAATTACATGTATCGTCTTGCGGAAATTCTTCGGCTCATCAGGGTCCTCAAAAGGGTATGCTCCCACCAACATAACATATAAAGTAACTCCGCAAGACCATACATCTGCAATCTGAAACAGAGAATCGCATCTCAAAATATTAGACCTTTTCTAACTGCAACAAGAGTAACAGAGGGGTAAGCTTATTAGATTCATTAGTCACATTTCAGAACTTCACTTGCATAGCTAACATGCAGACAAAGGCAAAGTTATGGCATTGGGGACTTATAAAATTCAAACCAAGATAATACATGTCAGTCTCACGAACATTACTTTACGGCTCCATATAAACTGAATCAATCAAGTAGGCAGTTATTACCTTGCCATCGTATTCCTTCTTAAGTAACACTTCAGGGGCAATGTATGCAGGGGTTCCAACAGTAGATTTTGGTTGTGAATGCAGGACTGAGGACTGTTAAAGGCAAACGAAGACAACAATATGCAAATACATGGGTAATCAACTGAGTGAAAAAGAAAGGTATTTGACAAAGTAATGAACACAAAAAAACAGCTCATGGCCGTACATAAACTGTGTTTTACAAAAATGCACATAAATTCCAAAATGGATCTGTAGCTCGCTGATAGTAACAATGCAAACATACGACCGCTTGTAAACTACAGAATGAAGCTATTGGATTGCATTACCTTAGAGTAACCAAAATCACAAATCTTAAGGCGGGGTGCTGGACTTCCATCCAGCAATGTATTCTCCAATTTCAGGTCACGATGGCATACTTGCTTCAAAAGGAGTAAATAAGAAGAAATACAAGTTAAATTTTTTTCCCTTATGAAGCAAATATAAAAATCAAAAGCAGAAAACTTGGTGTACCACTACCAACCATTGCATGACAGTAGCTAACTCCTGATATAAGTTGTTGGAAGAAAAAGCGTGCCTACATCATAAACAACTACGATAAGATAAGAATGAACAGATAAGAATAGTAAGTAATAATGGAAAATAAATGTTGTTTATACAAACCTCATCCTCACTGAAGCGACCTGCATTGCATATCCGCTCAAAGAGCTCCCCACCAGATGCATATTCCATCACGATAGCCAGATGTGTCGGCGTTAAAATGACCTACCGTTACATCATCAAAGTAATAAGGTATTGAATGAAAAGCATCCCACGCAAAGTAGAATCATAATAAAGTGCAGGGATTGACAAACCTCTTTGAATCTGACAATGTTGGGGTGCCTCAGCGACCTGTGGTTAATAATTTCCCTCTGCACGTTTTCGTCTATCTGTTACCAGAGCAAGGAAAAATGTATATCAGTGATTATAACTAAGATAGAACTGAACTTTCAGCGGCGACCTATTCCAATTCTTGCACTCTTGTAACTGATCATTACAAGTTTTGGTGTTATCACAGCTCAACACCAATCATAAGACAGACATTTGTTAAAATTTATCATAAAAATTAATTGGTATAGAAGAATCCATAAAGAAATGAACTCAGTAAACTGAACTCGAAGAGGTAGAAAACAAGCTAAGCTAAACAATCAGTAGCTAAATTTGAAAACCCAGAAGGGGAATTTTACAAATAAATAGTTAATTAGTTAATCCTAGTGAGAAAAAATAAAGAAAGATAAAGGACAAAGCACTAACCTTCTCACCTCTCTCGATATACTTGACAGCAACAAGCTCATCAGTCTGCTTATCCCTCATCAACCTAGCAACCCCGAAATTCCCAGACCCGATATCTCGGACTAGCTCGTACCGATCACCGTCGTGCATAATCGGCAAATCCATACCAGGCCCAACCGTCATGGGTCCTCGATCCATGTCTTTCTTCTCTCTCACTCTATAAATAAAGGGAAGAAAAGAGGCAACCAAAACAAATCACTCACATTATTATCAAATTCTCGAAAGAGAAAAGGCTGTGATTAAAGAAAGAAGCTTTGTGGGATTTCGGTGGGGCAACTGGCAAGAGCAGAACCACAGGATTGGATTGGTGAAGCAAACCCAAAACCCAACAACAACAACAACAATAAAAAGGAAAAGGTTTGATTTTTTGAACTAACCCAGCTCGTGAAATCCTCACCCACCCATACCCATATAGGTTTTCTTTTTCTTAGTTATTAATTGATTGATTATTTAGTAGGGTTTTTGATGGCACACCAGAGAATGGAAGTTGCAGAGATAGACATGGATGGATGGTAGCTCCTCGTGATGAACTTTGCTTTCTTTTTTCTTTCTTTTTAAATTACAGTTCCACACTCCACGCTTTTAGTTTATTGCTCTGCATTTTTTCGGTTTTTAACTTTTTTTTCTCGTCAGTGACTTCTTACGATAGCTTGTACTCGAAATTCATTTTTTATCCAGTGCAACTAATTATCTTTATTACTTCAATTTAAAAAATTAGAAAAAAAATAGTGTCTTTTAAGAAGAAGAAAAAAATTATAATATCGGCTTGTAAATTTTAAATTTAGAATTTCTCGTAGGACACTTCCTATATGTTGTGTAGCTGTTCTTTTAATATTCAACTTATAAAAAAAGGTAATTAAGTGACTCCTCATTTGTATAATAATCGAATGAAATGAGTAATAGAATATAATTAGATGTCTTTTATGTTTAAAATAAATAAATAAAAATATTTTTTCTTCGACAATTCGAGAAAATGTTATAAATCAATCATTAGAAGTGTATTGTAAACGCTGAAATAAGACTAAAAGCGATTCTATTGTGCTCAAGTCATATACTTCAAGACATGTCAAAAAACGATAGTTGTCGTAATCTAAAAAAAATAGAGAAGGAAAACAAAATAAACAGTGAATTTCTTGAATAATTATTTTTGTAAAAATATACATTTAGGTAGCTTAAAAAGAGGTTACAAGATTCTTTGTTTTAATTATCAGCAGTCAATTAGGAATTAGTATAACAAAAATAGTAAGGCTATGGCAGCTATCTTGGTTTTTTCTTCTTTCCTTTTTTGTACAACTTAACTTAACCGAACCGTGTTTGTTAGTTAGTTTCATGATTTTCTGTTTTTGTCCAAAACCGTTGAATGTTTATGTAATGACGGAAATGACCCTGATTCTATTTTTATAGGTTTGTTTGTCAGAAGAACCTTTGCTGAGGTGGAATTACAGATACAGTATGGGGTTTCATTTGGATAAGATTCAGTGCTTCACATGTCACGAGGAGACTTTTATTGGATTTCTCTAACCAATTAAAATCATTTTTTTGATTTGTCAAATTTATTGATTTCATAAAATAAATAAGAGTTGCATTATTATTTTTGTCTTATTTTCATTTTCTTACGTTATCATATAGTAAGAGGCACAGGTTTTATTTTTTATTTGTGTTAGACCTCAATAATGTGATAAAACTTAATATGGGAGAAACTATATTAAACATAATTTGCTTTCATTTTATATAAATAAAAATGTAGTTAAGGAGATTCAAATTCGTGATTTTACTCTTTTTATTTTATAAAAAGTACTACGTACCGAACTATAAAATTATTGATAACTTGTTTTTATTTAATATTTTTACTTTCTCTTCTTTTTATTATTTTTTTAATATTAAAAAATATTATCATAAGAAAATAATCTCCATTTTTTCTGCATTTTTTGATAAAAAAATTATTTTTTAAAGCTACGTTAAGGTTTTGAACGGAAATTTTAACGACAGTGACTAATGTCTAAAAAGTGTAAAATCGTCGGGAACTGATTAAATAGTACTAAAACTTCCGGGATTCTAAAATATTTTTTCCAATTGATTAAATAGTACTAATATAATAACATGAAGATAAAAAATGAAGAGAAAGGGAAGAAGAGTTATTTTTTAATTTTTGTTGGGTAGAAGAAAAATGAAGCATTTTAGCATTAAGCAAGTGTCTTGGATCACGAGCAGGCATTGATTGGGATGACTATGGATGGAAAGGAAACGTTGACAGAAAAGCTACTCTTACGGAATACAGGACACCTAGTATTAATTAGGACAGCAAAATAATTGTGGTGACGATATTGCTCAACTAAGATTAATCAGTTAAATCAAGCCACTCCACCAAGTTGGGTTTAAAAACCCCAAAAACCCTCTAAAATGGGTTTCTTCAAAATTTAGTCAACCCGTTCGCGTTGACTCGATTTAAAAAAAATATTATATGTGTGTTTATCAATGTCCTTAACTACTACACCAATAATATGTTTGTGTTATTATATAACAACATATAATATAAATATTTTCATTTGTTTTTAAAATTTCTCATACTTTATGCAAATATTAAATTTTACTTATTAATTTATTAAAATTACGGATCAATCCGAGTTAACCTTCTAACTCTTGACTTTTTCTCTAAACCGAGTTTATAACCGATCATGATTTTACAACCTTGATATGGATAGAGAATAATATTACTTCACTATGACTCTTAAAATAAATAAAAGTTATTGATTACTAGTAATTATTTATTTTCTGTCAAGTTACACTTAATTAAATGGTTTTAATGGACTTTCTAAACTAGCTATTTTATTTTTTCGTTTTATTAGGCTATTTTTTCCTCGATTCGGTATTTTAATAGTATTTATAATTTACTTATTTATTCTATTGATGAAACTCAAATTGAAATACATCCTTCAATTTCATCCCAAAATAAATAAAAAAATAAAAAAATAGAAAAGTCCTCCCTCCCTATTATAAATAATAGTGATTAATTTTTTGAGTTTTATTATTTGATGGGCTGGTTTCGTTATTTTCTTCTCTTCCCGGCCCAATTGAGGAGTGGACTCCAAAAATAGAACAAGCAGAAAAAATCTAAAAGATTAATTGGTGAAGAAAAAGAATCAAACAAAAGAGAAGTGTGAAAATTACAGTGAAAATCCATAACTGATTGACGAGTGTTGTTTGCTACTACTAGTCTACTAGTACTACCCAGAATTGCGACCCCAATCTCTCGCCTCTCCCTCCCCTGCTGCATCCACCGCCGCAGTAAACACCACCCACCGTTACCGGCAAATCCGAAAGGCATGTTCCTAACCACCGCCGCCGCCGCCCACGACCTCTTTTCTTCTCTTATCCTCACCGTTCAAAATAATCTCCTCTTAAACCCCAACACCATAAACCTCAGTTTTCCTGTTCGCTCACCGCTCTTCTCCCGCTCCCTCCCAATCTCACTCTCCTACCACCACAGCCGTCTTCTCCGCTTCCCCGCCACCAAAACCCATCAAAAGTCCCGCTCATTTCCTCGCGTAAAATGTCTGGGTACTTTCGTCGAACACTTAGAAGACAAGTCGGACCTCTCCGGTGAGAATGAATCTGATACTTTTAAATTTGATGAAGACTATCATCCTGGGTTTTCGGGGGCTGGTGGGGATATGAAGAATTTGGATACGCCGACGGTTGAAGTGAAGGATTTGGGAGAATTGCCGGAACAATGGAGGAGGGCGAAATTGGCTTGGCTGTGTAAGGAGCTGCCGGCGCACAAGTCAGGAACTTTGGTGAGAATTCTCAATGCCCAGAGAAAGTGGGTGAGGCAGGAGGATGCCACCTATGTTGTTGTTCACTGCACACGCATTCGGGAAAATGAGGCTGGCTTCAAGGTCATCTTCTACATTTTTGTGTAGTTCTCAGATTGAACTCTTAAAACCTTATCTTCTATTTAGAAAGACTTTTTTTAGATAGGGTTTTGTAGGATTTTAATTTTTGTCTGTTTTCTTTGGCAATAGGTGTATAAATGGATGATACAGCAGTCCTGGTATCGTTTTGATTTTGCCCTGACCACAAAGCTGGCAGATTACATGGGCAAGGAGCGAAAGTATGCTAAATGCAGGGAGATATTTGACGACATAGTCAGTCAGGGGCGTGTTCCGAGTGAATCCACTTTTCATATTCTGGTTATTGCATATCTTAGTGCACCAGTTCAAGGTAGTCTGGATGAAGCATGTAGCATTTACAATCGTATGATTCAGTTGGGAGGTTATCGCCCCCGGTTAACCTTGCATAATGCTCTGTTCAGAGCTCTTGTAAGCAAACCAGAGAGTACATCTAAGCTTTATCTTAAACAGGCTGAGTTTATTTATCATAACTTGGCGACATTAGGACTTGAGATACAGAAAGATATTTTTGGTGGCCTAATTTGGCTTCATAGCCATCAGGATACCGTAGATAAAGTGAGGATTATAGAACTGAGGAAAGAGATGAAGCAAGCGAGAATAGAGGAGGGCCGGGAAGTGCTTGTGTCCATCTTGAGAGCTTGTTCCAAGGATGGTGATCTGGAGGAAGGAGAGAGAACTTGGCAGAAACTCGTCCGCATTGATGGTGGTCTCTCATGTCAAGTTTATGTGTATAGAATGGAAGTCTTTTCAAAGGCTGGAGAACCAATGAAATGTTTGGACGTTTTCAGGGAGATGCAGGAGCGATTAAGTTCCACCAGTGTTGCAGCATATCATAAAATCATAGAGGTCGTGTGTAAGGCTCAAGAGGTCGACCTAGGAGAATCACTTATGCAAGAGTTTGTTAAGAGTGACATGAAATCGCCATTACCATCTTTTATTGATCTAATGAATATGTACCTCAATCTAGGCTTGCACGAGAAGCTTGAGTCTGCCTTTTCTGAGTGCCTCGAGAAATGTCGTCCCAACCGAACTGTTTACAACATATACTTGGATTCTTTGGTCAAAGTTGGTAATCTTGACAGAGCAGAGGAGATCTTCAACCTTATGTGTGGTAATGAAGCAGTTGGTGTTAACGCCAGATCCTGTAATACCATTCTAAGTGGTTACCTCTCTGCTGGAGACCATGTGAAGGTAGAGAAGGTATACGGTCTAATGTGCCAAAAGAAATATGATGTTGATTCGCCATTGATAGAAATACTTGACTATGCCCTGAGCTTGAGGAGAAAAGTTGTGAAGAGGCCTGTAAACCTCAAGTTGAGCCCAGAGCAAAGAGAAATTTTAGTGGGCTTGCTGTTGGGTGGTTTGCAAATTGTATCAGATGGAGCGAGGAAGAAACACATGATTCAGTTTGACTTCCATGAGGATTCCAGCGTACATTCTGTGTTGAGGAGACACTTACATGACCGGTACCATGAGTGGGTGCACCCAACTTTTAAACCTACTGATGGTAGCGATGATATACCTGCCAGATTCTCTACCATCGCACACACTTGTTTTGCCTTCTATGCTGACCAGTTTTGGCCGAAAGGCCGCCTCACGATACCAAAGCTAATCCATCGGTGGCTATCACCACGTGTCCTTGCGTACTGGTATATGTATGGTGGTTACAGAACACCGTCAGGGGATATTTTGCTGAAGGTAAAGGGAAGCACCGATGGTGTAGAAAAGGTTGTCAAAATGTTGAAAGCAAAATCACTGGATTGCAGGGTAAAGAGAAAGGGGAGAGTATTTTGGATAGGTTTTCTGGGGACTGATTCCACGTGTTTCTGGCAGCTGATCGAGCCTTACATTTTAAATGAATTGAAAGATTATCTGAACCCTGGTGATGCAAACGGTGATGAAACTGACGGGCAAAATGTGAACTTCGATAATGGATCTGATTTTGATGAAGAGACGCGAATGCAGTGACAAGGACGATTCGTAGTTCCGTTGTGGGTGAAGCCTCAGTTGTGAGATTCAGCTTCCCATTCAATAGGATTTCCTCAGCCAACCAAAGATTGAAAAAAAGCCGAGTGCTACCCAGAAACGGTGCTAAATCCAGAGGTTCATGGAGCTTGGATTTTATTCGTCGGATACTATGTTCGTCATCAGTTCATTGGAGGTGCGTGCGATGCCTTTCTTAACGTCATAGCTGTACATATCGATGATGTTGTTGAATGTTGATAGTGTAAAAGCTTCTTCTCCACTGAACTGGTTAATTAAAATTCCTAAAACGCAGTTCTGCCTTAGAAGATTCCTTTTTTTGCAAGTCATATGAGGATATGGAATCAGGGATTAAAGAGATGAATACTCATAATTCTAATCCTCGTGTATAAAAAAACGGAATATATTTATTTTCTTTGTTGATTAATTGTTATGTACCTTAGTAATTAATTGTCTCATGAAATTATTTTTAAAAAAGTTAATTAACATCTCAAATATTACCGTGAAAGGTATTTTATTTATTTTCTTTTCCATGATTCCATGTCCTAAAAATATGTTTTCCCATCTCGTTTAAGTGCCGAACCACAAAAGATAAAAATAACTTGATTTCCAAACAAAATACTCCCTCCTTCCCCAATTAAACGTCGTTTTAGCTTTTGCTTTTACTGTTTCGGAACGTACCTTAAGACGGCCGGAACAGTCACTATTTGAGACAATTTTGCCCCGAATTTTTTCTCGGAAGTACATTAAGAATCAACGTACGTTCAAAAAAAGTACGGAATTTTTTGGGGTCAAATAGTGTCTCATCCGGCCTCCTCGATATGCGTTCCCTGAATATTGGGATGTGAGAAAGACATTTAATTGGGGAAGGAGGGAGTAATAAAAAATGAATAAAAGTAATTATGTTATACATAAATTGTAATTCGACTGGTTATCAGAACCGGACTGACTCGGCGGTTGGACCGGTTAAATCGCGACCTAAATAGGTTTTCAATTCAATTCAGCTATCTGACGGGATATGCAGGCGAATCGAAAAAAATCAGTCTACCCGACCTGTTTTTACACAATCGGTGACCCAGCCGGTTCATTATCAACCCAACTGGGTCAATATTACTGTCAAAATGGCGTCGTTTAAGGAAAAGAAAACGACGTCATTTTGTGCTTCTTCTCCAAAACGATGCGTTTAAGGTATTGGGAATTTTTTTTAATAAAAATATGAAAATTTCGATGGGTCGGCCAATCAAAATATGAAAATTTACCGGTTCAATTATCTAAGGTTGAATGGTTCGATGTGTGGACAGTTCAAAATGATTCAATGGGTCAATCCGGTCGAACCCAGTTGAACAACTAAATTTTCATTTTCGGTTCGTTGTTCGGTTCGATTCTAATAACTATGATACCGTGTATTAAATATTGGATCTTTTTAGGCTTTAAGCCTCTCCTATAAAAAAAATAAAAAATAAAAATAACAGCAAACTAGAAATGAAAATTTCCTGGTTCGGCCGAGTTTAACCGGGTTCGACCGGATTGACTCATTGGACCGTTTTGAACCGTTCACATATCGAACCATTTAATCTTAATAATTGAACCAGATTGAACCGGTAAATGTTCATATTCTAATAGGCCGGCCCATACTGTAATGGGTCGGCCTATCAAATTTTCCATATTCTTATTTTTTTTAAAATTTCAATACCAATACGATGTCGTTTGGAAGAAGAGTCGTTTCCTTTCCTTAAACGACGCCATTTTGACAGTGGCATTGACTCAATCGAGTTGACAGTAAACTGGTTGGGTCGGCGGTTGTGTAAAAATCGTCCGAATCGATCGATTTTTTTCGATTCGCATGCATATCCGGTCAAATAGCTATTTTTTTTGTCGCAATTTTACCGGTCGAATCACCAAATCGGTTAAGTTTTTAAAACTATAATTTTTAGTACACGAAATCTTTATATTCATTCCAACATGAAACAGTGCACGAGAAAAGTAGATTCGCTCAGATACCTGGCGTAAACGTTTTAACTCACCACACATAAACGGCGTCGTTGGATTCAGTTAACTTCCAGTTTTGCCCCTACACTAATCTCCATTTCTCACTTCTCATTCGCTACCTGCATGAACGAACGAACGCCATCTCGCATACAAGAAAAACCGAAAAAATAAAAATAAAATACCTCTCCGGAAAAACCACCCCCAAGAAGCTCGACTTCTTCGTTGCTTACCGGAATCCCAAGACAAAGAAATGGTATCGGACTCTGACCTAGTGTCTCGGCTCCGAGACATACTCCAGAATTCGGACCTTGACACCGCAACCCCTGGCAGCATCCGCCGCCAACTGGAAGAAGTCTTCGGCGCTGATTTATCTGACCGGAAAGCCTTCATCAGCGAACAAATCGATGTTTTCCTCAACATACCATCTCAACCCGATGAAGAAGGAGAGAAACAAGAGAATGTAACAAGAAATGAAGAAGACGAAACAGAAAATGGCAACGACGTCGTTTTGGATGGCGCAGAAGAAGAAGACCAAGAGGAGGAGGAAGAAAGGTAGTTATTAATCGTTTTTATAGCCTTTTTCCTTTCTTTTCTGTTCATAACAATGTCTATAAAATTAATTTATCAGGAAATGAGACTTTTAGGTGTCATTTTGTTATGGTATTTTGTTTTATTAGGTCGAAAGAGGAAGAGAGAGAAGTTACGAAAAAGAGAGGTGGATTCAACAAGTTATGTAGTTTGTCGCCACAGCTTCAAGATTTATTTGGAGTGGCTGAACTAGCAAGACCTCAGGTATATTTGCGAGTTAGATGATTTTTTTCCCAGCTGTTTGGTTTCTGTGCGTGTGTGTTTGAAGACTGCAGCTTATTGATGATTTCTGTTTGTTGTGTTATTGTAGGTTGTGAAGAGGCTTTGGAGCTATATTAGAGAGAAGGATTTGCAGGATCCAAATAACAGGAGGAATATACTATGCGATGAAGCCTTGCATGCGGTTTTTCGTGTGAAGTCAATTAATATGTTTCAAATGAATAAATCCCTGACCAAGCACATTTGGCCATTAGATGGTATTTCCTCTTTCTGTTTTATGCTTTTATTTCTACAATGTGATGGTATTCTTATTGTAAAGAGTTCAGTTTAGGATCATCTCATGGGAACGAAAAATATAAGTATTTACTCATTCAAAGAATTCTAAAGTTCATTTCTGTGACCATGAATTCTGCTATTTTGTAAATTAATGAATTATGGAAAGCGGTTCCTTGTGCTTAAGAATGGTCTTTCTATTAGTCTTCATTACTTTCGTGATGTAGTTTAGATCCTCACTTTCCCATGAAACCAAGAAGTACAAACATTACCTATTCGAAGAATTCTAACACTCAATTTACTAGGGAAGAGAGGAAACCTGTTGTTAGTATATGTCTTCTACTCGATTTTTGTAAATTTGGTGAATGGATTTAAAAAAGAAATTTATGTACATGTTTGAAAAGTTTTGCTTGGTATTGAAAAGATTGGTGCTCGCAAGTTAATTGTATTTGTTCTCTTTGCTGTGCACTTTGTTTTTACATGAAAGCTAATCTCTCTTCCCCCAGCATTTGGATTACTTTAGGATTTTTATATTTTCTGCAATATCAACTCCAACTACCACAAACAGGCTTCCACGTTGAACTTTCAGCTTTATTTCATTTAACGGTATACTGTAATCTTCTTAATTACCTACCTTAGTGATATCATCCTAAAGTTCTATTGTATAAGAATTTAGCTGATCTACTACTGCTTACATTTAATGTACTATCAGAAGCTGTGAAGCTGAAAGTGAAACCTGAAGATGGCGATGATTCTGAATCAGTTAGAGACAATGCTATGGAAGAAGATAATGACCAAGAGGACGAGGGAGAAGAAAATGAAAAGAGGGATAAGAAAAGAGAGAAGGATGTAAAGAAAGAAAGTAATGGGCCGAGAAAGAAGGGAGGGTAGGTCGCTCTTCTGTCTCTATTTAACTTCATATTTGTGACTGTGCAACAGTATTCTGAAACCTAAATGTTTCCCTGCTGGACATGCTAGAAGTTGCTCATATGGACTTTTGTGGATACAAGAATAATACAGATATATTAGAATATTATGAAAGGAAGTCCATCAGTGTTAATGTCTAAACTAGATTCTTATGTAGTAGGTCTACCAAGGTGGATGGAGAGGTTAAGAAAAGAGGTGGTGGCTTCAATAAATTGTGTAGCCTTTCTCCACAACTGCAAGACGTCATGGGAGTGTCTGAATTGGCCAGACCAGAGGTGTTAATAGATGCCTGATATTGGCAGTTCAATAATGTAGAACACTTAAATTATTGTTCAGGCTGTGGCCTATTTTGAAGTCATCACATACTTTTTCTCCCTCCACATTTTGTCTGTAGGTTGTGAAGAAGCTTTGGGCCTATATCCGGGAGAACAATTTGCAAGATCCAAAGAACAAAAAAACTATATTATGTGATGAACGATTACGTACTCTTTTCGATGTTGACTCGGTTGACATGTTTCAAATGAATAAAGCTTTGTCCAAGCACATATTGCCCTTGAATGGAGCAGAAGGTATATGTTTAATGAACTTTTTTTTTACGGTTTATAGTTATGTTAAGGCCAGATAATTGGATTTTATTGCGCAAAAACCTTTGCTACTTCTTTTTTACTTGACATTAAATTTATCTATATTGGATCAGAATTGGTCTGGTGTTGATTTGCATTTAGTTTTTGCGACTTTAAGTAGGATATATGTATTTTAGGTTGCTTTACATCCTATTTCCATAATTGTTTTGCTTCGCATTTAGAAGGGCTTGGATGGAAAATGAAGAATCTGCTGTGTTTAATTTTGAGAAGGGTATTGTGGTATTGCTTGGTGGAAAATAATAGTAACAGAGTGAGTTATTTGTGTGAACTTGACTTGCTCTGCCTGAATATTTACTTCGTATGTAATATCTAATGAAAATGGGCAATGTCCGGCATTTAGATACAAAAAGAATAGTTATAATAGGTCTTTTTGAAAAAAGTTAATAGGGGCTTTGTCATGGTACAAAACTTCCAACGTCAGATTTTCATCATTGCCATCTTGATAAAGGTCTGTTTTTATAGGTCCTCTTGAAAGTGAAAGTTAAATTCATATTGCTTACTGGCGATGCATCAAATTTGTTCAGTTACCTATCCTAAATAATGAAGAGTGAAATGTTTTAAGGTGTTGTTAGATCAGTAATAACATTTGGAGTTTGTAAAGGTTTTATATATTATGACTATTATAACTGCTGTCATTCAGAAGTTCATGCAAACTGAGGATTCTGAAGTTGCTATTGCTGCAAGCTTTATGGTTTTTGTTTGCCGTTTGCCATTTTATATCAGCATTTTACAGTTTCTCTTTTAAATTTCTAAGGAAGTTGTCTTTATTAATGGGGACCCTTTACATTGTTGGGTTGATACAACAGTCTTGTTATCTCTAGTAAAACTGTAAACTCAAAATAGTTAGGTGTCCTCACTCATTTCCCGGTGCAGAACATGCCCAAATTTTCATGAACTCTACTTCTTTGAGTATTTGGGGGGAATGATCCGTGGTCTGATTGGACATTTGTGTATTTCCAAAATGTCTGTTTAAGTGTTCTTTCATATTATTCACATTAAGTTGGATTTTCATTTGTCTTGTTGAAAATTTCTATAGCATTATGTTCATTTGAGTAAAATATCTTGTATTGTACGTAGCTAAAGACAACTCTTCACAAGAAGAAAGGGGGGTTAAGCAAGAAAGAGAAGACGGTGAGACAAGTAACTCTGAATCAGTGTGCTTAAAAAGAAAAGTCTTATAGACCGATTAGTGATAAACTTGTGATTACCATACTGTTCAGGTTCTGATGAACCAGAGCCAAAGGGAAAACGGCAGAAGGAATGTGAGAATACATAAAACAGAATGATCTGCAGGTATGCTCCTTTTTCTTTCGAAGCCTTATTGTGACCATTGAAGACTTTGATATTTTGTTAAAACGATTCAATCATGAAGTCGCTATCGTTTATTGTTGTTATTCAACTCGCTTGAAAAGACTGATCTTTATGTAGTCACCAAACACATGCTTGCATTTTTGCCTTACTCAAAGTTTTCTCTGATTTCTTGAAAAGGATCAATCCGATAAGAGGAGAATCATTTGCGATGACAAAGCTAAGAGAACAATTTGAGGTGTGATACCTTCGACGGCTTCTGAATCAGCAAGCTCTTGACTGCTCATTTTATCAAGACAGACCAGTGAGTTGCTTGTATATACATAAAAGTAAAGCCAGTAGAAGGCAATTTTGCTCAGAGTTAAAGTCACTAATCTCATTTTGATGCGGTAACCTGTACACACATGTAGTTTCAAACGATCGAAATAATTTCTTTTTGTTTTTTGGAAAAATATTAGTACTCTCTTCTATTCCATTTCCCTGATTCTATTTGTTTTCTAGGTTGGCCATATTAGAAGCAAAACAAGTTTCTTGTGCACTGTGGTGATATCTTGCAGGGGCAACATAGTCGAACCTACCCTAGATTTTTGGTCCTTTCGAATTCGACAAGTGTTGAATTCATTTTTTTTTCTCCAGAGCTGCTATTGTTAGTAATGGAGATGAAAACCAAAAAAAAGGTTGAACTTAGGTGGAGGAGATGGTAGAGGATGAAAACCAACATTCCACTTACTTTTCTTCTTACTACTAGTTTGGTTGGTTGTCTCGTGGGTAAGAGGAATTATGCGAACTTTGTAGGATGATAAATATAAAATGGGCTTTGCCCAAAAATAAGATGAAATGAAATGGGCCTCATCAATTCAAGTTGCGTCCTTTTCTTCTTATAAATGTTTTACTAAAACATTATCATAATAAATTCTTAATTAGGTTAAGTTAAGATTAGGGATTATTGTATAAATGGATGAAAGGCTAAGTTAAGATTGAAAATTTGCGCAAAAGTCACTCCTTTCTTTGTACGTTTAGGAGATGTAGAGAAACCGTATATTCGCACGTGTGTATCTAATGTCATTGTGTAGAATCGTAGGGATTAGTTGACGGTGTGAATTCATGTGAATTAAGGTCATATGTTTGACTGGCATGTTTTTCAAGATGGATCCTTAGTTTTCCTCGACGAAAATTTGAATATTTGAGTGTAAGAAGGATTAAATCAATTAGCGTTCTCGAGGGGCTTGGGTTAAAAGAATTAAGTTGTTATGGGGTTAAATTTTAGATTTCTGAAAAATTGCTGGGTGAGAAAAAGATTAAAACAGTATTGAGGAGGAGAGACTTTGGGTATTGTAATTTGCAAAACGACAAATAGAATTTTGTTTATATGTTTATTTTATTTATATTTTGGTTAATTCGGGATGTCAAACAAACAAACAGAAGAAATCTATGACAGTGGGACCCGCCATTATTTATATGTTCGAAGCACCGCCGTTCGTATGCGGCGAATCGATTCCCCCACCGTTCCCACTTCTATCATTCATCGCGTCTCTACCACGCGCCTGTCCTTGCTGTGTCCACGTGTTTACTGTTGACGGCCAGATTTTATTTTCGGCCGAAATGAATTTTGAGCCCCTGCAGTCTAATTGATTGACTTATTTCACCCTTCTGACAGATTTTTGACTTATCTCCTCCCTCCACTAAAGCCCAACAATTTATTTCACCCCTCCTCCTGACGCCGCCAACATTTTCCGTCTGTTTGCTGACGTGGCGTGCCACGTCAATTGACATGTCAACGATTGATGACGTGTCACGCCACGTCAGCAAACAGAACCGGGTCGAGCTCAAAACGGGTCGAAAAAACGGGCTGAATTTTAAATAGATTTTGAGTCCCTGCAGTCTAATTGATTGACTTATTTCAGCCCTCCACTTAAGCTCAATGATTTATTTCATCCCTCCGCCTAACGTCATCCACATTTTTCGTCTATTTGTTGACGTGGCACGTCGCCACGTCACCGACTACTGACGTGTCACGCCACGTCAATTGACACGTCATTTTTTCTTTCTTTTCCTTTTCTTTCTTTTCTTTTCTTTTCTTTCTTTTTTTCTTTCTTTTCTTTTCTTTTATTTCTTTTTCTTCTTCCTCCTCCGTCACCAACCGGCCATCAACCTTCTCCCTCTCCGTTGGCTCTTGGCCTCCTCCTCCTCCATCACAGCACCAACCATCATCAATTAATTAATTTTAATTTTACCATCTCCCCAAAACTTCCAAAACTGCAAAAACAAACCACCAAACCACCTGATAATGGGAGAGATGGGTAGTGGTATGGTGTGGGTGTTGATTTTTAATTTTGGAAAAGAAAGAAGGTATAATAAAATTGAAAAAGGAAGAAAAAGAAGGTCCGTGGCTGTGCAGAAAAAAAGAAAGAAAGAAGAAGGAAGAAGAAAAAAAAAGAAAAAAAAAGAAAAAAAAGAAAAAAAGAAAGAAAAAAAAGAGAAAAAAAATCACGTGTCAATTGACGTGGCGTGACACGCCAGCAGTCGGTGACGTGGCACGACACGTCAACAAACAGACGAAAAATGTGGATGGTGTTAGGCGGAGGGATGAAATAAATCATTGAGCTTAAGTGGAGGGCTGAAATAAGTCAATCAATTAGACTGCAGGGACTCAAAATCTATTTAAAATTCAGCCCGTTTTTTCGACCCGTTTCGAGCTCGACCCGGTTCTGTTTGCTGACGTGGCATGACACGTCATCAATCGTTGACGTGTCAATTGACGTGGCACGCCACGTCAGCAAACAGACGGAAAAGGTTGGCGGCGTCAGGAGGAGGGGTGAAATAAATTGTTGGGCTTCAGTGGAGGGAGGAGATAAGTCAAAAAACTGTCAGAAGGATGAAATAAGTCAATCAATTAGACTGCAGGGGCTCAAAATCCATTTCGGCCTTTATTTTCCTTTTTTGTGATGGAACAATTCCTTGCAACTTGCAAGTTGCATGCTACTAGTAATTAAAAGTTTTTTTTTTGTAGATGTCATGACTTTTCATTTCTTTTTCTTTTGGTAAAGAAAATGTTTATGGGGATGATCCACGAAATTTGCTGTAGCCATTAATGCCATTGAGGATTGTAGTTGTAAAGTAAGTATTGAGATGACAATAACCATATCTACCTTATACATTGCCTCTCATCTTTTTTCTTTAAATGGGTACACAATATATGTCATAATTTAGCTTGGGAAATCATAGCTAAGTGTAGCACTTTGGTTTTTGGTCCAACAATGCATGAATGTGATTGCAATATACCTAGCTACCAAGACTTTATACCACCACTCTCTAATATATACTCATTATCCATTATTTGATGATATATTTACCCACTCAAAGAAGAAGAATGGCAAAAGAGAAAATAACGCAACTATTCATATCTGATCAGATAGTTCTATGATATATGACAGCAAAAAAAAATAACTGTAGTTTATCTCGAATTCGTACGAATAAAATCAATCTTGTCTAATCAATGCACGCATTCAAGGATAGTATTATGATCTCTAACATTAGGAAATTGAAGCAATTTAGTATGGGGCATTTCTTGAGAGTAAGATGTGTACCAAAACTCAAAAGGGAAGTGGGGGAAAAATGATGATGTCAAGGATGGGGCCATATTCATCAGTAAGTGGAATTCTTGCAAGGACAAAGCATGAACTAACAATAATGCTACTAACAACAACAACTACTACTACTACTGCTGTGTCTGGAAATAGAAAAAAAAAACTCTTAAGTGACAAAAACAGTAATGGAAGAAAGGTACATACAAAATGTTAAATTTGCCCATCTCCATTATTAAAAAAGATTCCATCTAGGCAAGGGCGAAAGAGACGGGGGCAAAAAAATAAAAAAGATAAACGGGGACAAAAGATACCCTTCAAATAAGGGTCACCAAAAATGCCATTGCCATGAACATGAGCAATTGTCATCACGTGAAAGATGCCGTTGAGGATTGATAAGGATATTGGGGCTGCGCCCTTATACTTAAGGGTATCTATGTATCTATATATTTTTGATGATTTTGATATATTTTTTGTTTGGATTTGAATTTGGATTTGGATTCAATCAAATTGGTTTTTAACTTTCTTGAAAGTGAAGAGGGGATGGGATTGCACCATTCAGTGAATCTTATGGAAATTTAAGCCTACCTTGCAAAACCCTCTATCTTTTGTACTGTATAATGTAGTTTGTTTATGCGGGTCGGGTAGGATCCCTTTCATTTTTTACTCAGATTGTTATTTTTTAGAATTTATTTTCCACGTCACCGTTAGCATAGAAAAAAGAACAAAAATTACGTCAAACGAATTGAGTATTGATTGATTCAGTTCTATACATAACTAAATGGAAAAAAACATCGAATACATGGGTTAAATGAACACGATTTTAAATATTGGGGTCAACTTTTCATTCCTAAATTATTTGACAAAAATGTTTAAATGATGTAAACCACTCAATATGTAACCAATGTTACTCCCAATTAAATGGTAAAAAACTCATTTATGGTTAATTCATGTCCCAAGCTTGAATGATGTAGAAAATATAATTTGTTAGAAATTTTTTCTCAAATTGATAAAGAAAAAAAAAACCAAAAAACGTAGGATGCCCTCTATATAATCTTATGACCTGGCATGCCATCATTAGATGCAGAATTAAGAGAATCTCATTCTCTTTGACCGCACCATCAATTGGATTAATTTATTAAACCCGAATTAGTCATTGACTAAAAGACCCCTCTCTCAACTAATACCAAAAAATTATATGACCAGATTTTATTTGACAAGTTTAGAAAAAAGTTTGACTAGTGAGCAAGTAATAATTAATTAAAAATTAAATAATAAATAATAAATGATAAATAAATAAAGGGTAGAATTGGTAACTTAAGATATAATTTTGTAAGATCCTTTGATTACAAGCATCTGACAGGAACCAAGCGAGATGCGGGAAATTGGAGTGGATTCAATCCAAAGTACACGCTTCAATTAAAATTAAAATAAGAAAGAAAGAAAAAAAGGGAGTATAGTTGTTTCATTTAATTTTATCAATAAATAGTTTTTTTCCTTTCTTGTTAGGCTTCAACCAAAACTATTTATTTTTCCACTAAATTAGGACTAATCATCCACATAAAATTAAGTTCGACGCATTAGATTAGCTTATTAAAAAGGTATAGTATTTCTATAATCTTGTAATTACTCGATAAATTTTAATTAAACCAATTAGCTATTTCTTTTGAAATAAATGAATCTCGAATCACGTATGTTGAGTACATAGGTATAAGAACGAAACTCTTCAAAGCATCAAAATGACCAGTAGTTTGATTGAATTTGAGGGATAGATAGGAATAGGAGAGATTCTTAGTTCTATGGAAGAGAGAAAAATGGAATGGAATCTAATGGCTTTCAAGAAAATGGAGCATCTCCTCCTCCTCCTCCTCCTCCGTAGGTCTCTCTATATACACATGTTTCCAATTGACAAATCAGGCAATATCTAAAAAATGGGTCCCACATAAATACTAAGATTCTTTTATCTCTTGTACTCCCTCTCTCTTTTTTTTAATTATCGTTGAAGTTTGTTGCTTAACATTCCTGTTTATAATTTTGACATCTAAATCTTTATAAATTTAGATGTCAAAACCAAACCAACTTCACTCGTCCAATCCCCATTTCTCAAACAATTTAACAAGCAATAGAATAAATTATTATTTTTTATTCTAAAACCTCAATTAATACTACCACCGTCCTTTAATATTTGACGTTTTGATTTTGGACACGTATATTAAGGAAGCCGAATGATTCACTATTTGAGACAATTTTACTCCGAACTTTTTCTCGAATTACATGAATAGTACGCTCTAAATTTGAGAAAAAATTTAGGGCAAAATTGTCTCAAATAGTAAGCCATTCGGTTTGCGTATCCAAAGTTAAAACGTAAATTATTAAAGGATGGAATGAGTAGTAATTAAAATGTGAAGGATTGGGATTTTGATAATTCTGAAGTCGGCACAGATTTCCATTGGTGGGATTCTTAAATAGTTGCACTCACATCACATGTATGTACTACTAGACTGTCCCTTTCTTGAAATGGAATCTACCCACCAGGTGGGGAAGGGATGGCCGATACCATACGGAAACGGACCCGGGTTTTCTTGACTTCTTACGGTGTCAATTTCGGGTCTTTCTTTAAGTATATTTCTCTCTTTTTCATTAAATTCTATAATTTTCATTTTTCACCATTATAAGAATTAAACTTATAACTTTATTTAAAAGATAAAAATATCAAATCACTCACGTAATCATATCAGTCATTTATTATCATCGTTGAGATTCTAAACAATACTTTAGAAAATAGTTCAAGACTTATTTATTATAAGAAAAGTTGATAGTGCTATTTATAATGGATAGAATAATTTGAGAAGAAAAAAAAGAAGAAGAAGAGAAAGATAGAAGTTGGTTGAGGCAAGGCAAAGCAAGAAGCGGAGGCAGATTCCATGGATGGCGTGCCGACCGTTGAGAGAGGAGTAGGCGTATGGAAAGTTTGGGCTATGGAATCAGCAAAGGATCAAAATTTTGTAATCCACCAATTAAGCCCATGTGGGACAAAAAGTAATGATTCCCTTCGAAATTTGAGAAAAAAAGAAAAAGGGAACAAAGCCAAACAGCAGCAATCGAAGAATCTTACCCTATCTACCTACCACCAATTAAACAATCTTTTTTATTAGATGATTGCGAATGTTTTTTTAATAAATAGAGATGAGATTCGAACTTAGACAAACGAAATATAAATACACAAAAAATTATAATTTATGGTGATACTGCAATCAACTATGTGTATTAACTTTAACTTTTAGGATTGTGTTGTGTCAATTCGTATTAAAGTTTAAACTATATATAATGGATTGAACTAGCGTTGAATTAAAAAGTGCATTTGATAAATTATTATTATTTCACACCGGTAAAAAAAAAATTGAACAAAATTGTTCGTTCATTTATTAAGCACGTCGGTACTGTCCCATCCAACTAACTAAACGAGGCAACTTATTTGTCCATAATCTACTATAAATCAGGTTTTACGAAACAAATATAAAATGATCACCCTCACGTAAGAAATATCAGCTCAATCTTTATGTGTGGAATAATAATAATTTATCGAGTATTTTTTTTTTAATAGAATTTACTCTCGAACGAGACCACTCATTATAAATATGACTAGTTATGGAATACTTAATTATTTTAATTGGTGATCGTAAAATTTTCCCCAAGAAAAAGGGGATCGATGGACTTGATTTGTCTTCAAAAACCCAGGAAAAGGGGGCTTAGTAACAATTTCTGGTGACATTTTTTCGGAAGTTGTATTGTATTAATTTTAGTAGCAATAAAAAAAAATACCGACGAAATCCCTTCACTTTCCCACCGTGTCACCTCCGCCCTTTCAAGAATCTAAATGGTCAAAAACAAGAAAACGAGAACAAATTGGATTTTAAAATAAAATAAAATAAAATATAGAAGGCGCGTGGTGTACACACTACACAGTAAGCGAAGGAGCTGCCATTTTATTTATTTATTTTCCATGTTTAAACCAATTGCATTTATTTCCAACGCGCAACTTAATCAAAAAGTTCATTAAAGTTGAGAATTTTATAGTCTAGTCAAAAAGCACAAATTAATAATAATGAACTCGGAAAATGCTTGTAAAATCTTGCCAAAGGGATAACTATAAGAAGAAGGGTGAGTAGAAATTTCTCACAATTCGTTTTTTTTTTTTTATTCTAGCGTAAAAAATCACACTGTTAAGATCTTTATATTGGGAGAATCACTTTTATTTAAAAGAGTGATAGAACTCGAATAAAATTACCTAGTGAAATAAAAAAAACTATATTATGATAAAATAAAATAATAAAAAAACATCAACACTATACTTATATTTTTTCATCAACATTGTTTGTGATTAATGAGGGACAAATGGTAAGGAGGTCTCAAGTTTGAGTTTAAAACAATCGTATTTAAGACCTAATAATTCTCGAACGAGTTCTCTCAAGAAAAAATTCTCTAAAAAATACTAATATATATATATATATATATTATATAAAAAAGAAAAACCAGTTCATATATATATATATATATATATATATATATATATATATATATATGCGACGACGCGATAAAGGGTTTTGTAACCCAAAAAACGCCGACAGAATCTTCACGTTATTTGCATTTATGCGATTTCTTTTTTTTACGCGAATTCCTTTCTTTTCTTTCAATTCTCTCAAGTTATTTACCAAATTGTCCCTAAATAAAAAGACCATTCTATTATATTCTCTTGGAATATATTTGTTTTCTCAGTACACCACAACAACAACAACACACACACACGTAGATCTCACCGTTTCTTCTCCATCTCTCACTCGTTTCATTTCACAAACTTTTTGAAGAAAAAGAAAAGATAAGGAAGGTAAAAGCTGGGTTTTGTTTGTTGAGAACCAGAGAGAAATAAAAGCAGCAGAGCAGATTAGCAGATGGGTTCGCTTCCTTCACCTGAACTGAGCTTGGATTTTAGGCCAAATAAAATGTTTGTGCCGATAACCATCACTGATTTGTTAAAAGAGGTTTCGATGATCGGAGATGTTGCGCAGAAGGCTTCTAAAGTTGGTAGCTTTTTGAACGAATTAGAGGAGGAGCTAAAGAAGATCGATGCTTTTAAACGGGAGCTACCTTTGTGTATGCTCCTGTTGAATGATGGTTAATTGCTTCCATTTCTGTTATCACTTTTGATTGTTTATTGTCCGTGTCTGAGGTTTTGATCATGTAAAATGAATTGGTTTTGATGGTTTTCTTTGATTTATATTGATGGGTGTGTTTTGGTTTGCAGTTTTATCATTGGAAAGAAAGTTTTTTGAGAACTGCGTTTTTTTATTTCTGATGATTTTGATGAAATAGTAGCTTAGTTTGATGAAATGGGACTGGAGTATGAGACGGGTTGTATTGATTGTGTGTATAGGATGAATCATGGGGATGATTGCATATGTTTTTACTGTATATTTTTCTCCTTTTGCAGCAATTCGGATTTTGAGGGAGGAATCAAGGCAATGTGAAGCATCAAGTAGTAAACCAGTGTTAGAAGAATTCATTCCATTGAAGGGAAACTGTGATGATGATGGTGATCGTGAGGATATGAGTTCAGTTAGAAAAGAAAAGGACTCGAGAGACAAGAAACATTGGATGAGTACATTCCAGCTGTGGAGCACTGATAATGGTTCCAGCTTTGATCAGAAACAAAACCTAAAATCAGAACCTAAGGTACAATAAAATTAATGATTAAATAAGAATGATAATTGAATGTTGATTATGTGATGTGATTCTTCTTGAAGCCTTGAAACAAGAGTGGAAGTGGAAGCTAATTTTCTACTTCAACTTTGTTGTTTTTGTATAGACAAATAAGAAGGAAAACCAGTATGCAAATGGGGATACATTAGAGGCCTATAAAAGCAGGAGTGCAGCTAGATCCTTTTTTCCATTTAAAGCTTACTCTGGTTTATCAAGGAAGGAGGATAATAATAGAGAGGAATTGCCTATTCCTGGTCTCTCTCTACTTACTCCTGGAATCAAGAACCTAAAAGACGAATCTAGCTCTACAGATTCAAGAACAAGCTGTCATAGAGTAGTTTCTACTTCTGCTCCCAACTCGCACTCAGATTTGAGGAACGGGCCACAACCACCTCAGCAGTCGAGTTCGAGGAAACAGAGGAGGTGCTGGTTACCGGACCTTCACCGGCGGTTCGTCAATGCTTTACAGCAACTTGGAGGCTCTCAAGGTTAGCTAATGAATTTAACTTTATTACAATTAAGACATTGATGGTGAATTGGTGATTTTGCCTTTTGGTTTGAGATTTGGATATATAGCTTGAAGTTGTCTAGTTTGCTGAAATTAAAATGATGATGGGACTTGGCAGAAGTGGATGGTAATTTGTCTCTGTAGTAATGTGATCTCTCAATATATGTTCAGTTTCAAGAAGAGACGGTAGGAAAAGTTTGCTGTATAGTAACATAAGTTGGTTAGGAACTTGGGGACAAGCAGGGTATAGTATGTCTCAAATGAGTGAATCTTCTTGAAGTGTAGAACTAGAACTGAGTGATCCTTTTTCATTTCCGTTCGACGTGTTGAACTTTTGCAATTTGATTCCATTTTGGAGCACCCAATTTAAAATTTCCTGGATTTCTTTTGCAGCAGCTACTCCAAAGCAGATTAGAGAACTAATGCAAGTTGATGGATTGACCAATGACGAAGTGAAAAGCCATTTGCAAGTGAGTTTTCAATTTTCAACCTTGACCTTTTTGTGATTCTTAGGGTTCATTATCCATTTTTCTAATGGAAACACTCGTGTGATATAATCAAATGACATGGAAGTTTTAAGTTTTTATTTTAGATATTGATTAGAAATCTCTGTCCATTGCAGAAATATCGACTTCATACAAGAAGAACATCGCCTTCTACCACCACCCCTGCAAACAAATCAGTAGTTGTTTTGGGGGGTTTATGGATGGGCCAAGATCAGTATGGTGACACCACAAAGACCACCAGTTCTCAGTCTGGTTCTCCCCAAGGTCCCTTACAGCTAGCCGGACATACCGGAGGGACCTCCACCACCGGCGGAGACAGCATGGAAGATGATGAGGATGCAAAATCCTAGGGCTAAGCAGCTGGACGAGTCATATTCACAGATCAGGAAAAGATGATGATGTATAGAGTATATCCACCATGAATTTTTGCAGACAAAAAAAAGTATACATGGGAGGTTTATGTGGCTTATAAAAATAATACTACATATTATTACATAAACAAGAGGGATCTTGAGTATTGTGAGAGGCTGTCAAATTTTTTGCAGGATTAGCTTGGAGACTTCCATCTTGAAATTGAGTTTTGTATTCTCTCCGGATCGGTATCGGAATTCTAAGAACCATGTGTTGTTCATGGAACTGGAAGAGAAAAAAATGCCTTAAACTTTTCCTAATGTCATTGTTCCTGTATGCTAAACTTTTCAAGCTGATGCAAAAGTTTTGAAGTTTAGGTACAAATGCTTAATTTTAGTTAACCCCTTGTGATTCCCTACTGGCAATGGATTTCTACCTGATTAATTGACCTTATGGACCATTTTACTTTTTCACTCTTTCTGTGTCCTTTTTCTCCCCGTTGGGGTAGGAAACTATTCTTGTTCGAATATCGTAAAGTTCTAAAAGAGAATGATTCTCAAGTATAATCTCCAACTTGAATCTAAGATTTTGGTTAGGATGGATAAGAGTACCTTACCACTCGACCATAAGCAGTGCCCGTCGTGAACTGTTTTACATTTACTTATAATCTGAGACTTGTAAGAGGCTCCTCTCTCTGATTTTCCAATGGAAAATGATGAAAGTTGGTGGATTTCTTGAGAGAAATCACATCATGAGACTGGAGGTTGGCTCAGAGAAAGAAGGATTGCCCAGTTTTATGAGAGATGGCAACAATTTTTTCATAAGAATTTAGGAAATTGTTCCGAAGATTCTGATTCCTCTGTGCGTTTTGCCTGCCTACAAAGACGAATAATAAGGTTTTAAGAAGAAAATTAGAAACCTTTCATTTTCAATTTTGGTCTTGAGTTTTGATAGTATTTTCAATGGTCTTTTCTATTTTAAAAATTATCCAGAAACTCTATCAATTCATTTCTTTCTATTCAAGAAAAGTGATAAACGCTAACGGTAGAATATCAATTTATGTTTGAGTCTCGCGTCCGTGTATTTAAAAAAAACAGTAAATGGAACATGAATTGATAGAAACGTATTAATTTTAATAATTGAGGATGGACGGTGATTATTGTTTTGGTTGTACACGATAACAAACAAGATCCATACTTATCATCTAACAGAGAATATTAAAATTTCTTGCAATAATGATTCTGAAACCAAGGGTTTTCTTATTCAAATAACAGATAAGATAGAAAAATAAGCAGTTGACAAATTATTTCTCGCAAATTTGGTGCACCAAAGTACCCATTTTGAAAAGCCACTCAGGTCTCTTTTGGGAAATGAGAAATAAAACCGACCAAAAACCAAATACGACTGCTCACCTAATTTGCAGATTACGTGACACTTATTAATTGAGTCAAACAATTTTTGATAACACCATTTTTATCGATTCGTAATTAAATATCTAATCGTGCAAAATAGGTGAATTATTATTATGTAACTTTTTCCCTTCACCAACGAGTGTACCTAATAATCGCGCCGTGTAGTCAATTAGTAATTATGAAAATATTGAAACCCTAATTTGAACCTGCCACCTAACTCAGTCATATCTCACTCGACAAGAACGCAATCAGTTGTTGTATTGTATTTATTTGGGTCCATTTCAAGACAAAACAGTCACCTTCACAAGCAAAATAATAGAGAGAATCTTATGGACATGAAATAATTAATGAAGGCGAGAGCCCACATTGATAAGAACTTAAGAATTCTATCTTTTTAAAATCTAGTATAAAACTATTGTTTATTTGGTGAAAGATCAGGTGAAAATGATGGCTAACTCCTCATTAAACTAAATGTGTACAAAATGGTCCCTACACTAAATTACTAGTAATTAAAGAAAACAATTTCTATTTCAAGATTCAGAGAGCATGATGATCCCACTTGATATGTCTGGTGTACATTAGGAAACTTTCAAATGACAGAAAGCTATGAAAAAAGTGTATATTTAGGCAAAAAGGCCAACCAATAATTAAATTATTTTCAAAAAAATTATCTATCAATGAGAAAAGAAATAATAATTCCTCTTTTGTTTTTTATGCTCATTCTTATTTGTTATCACAGGATTTCAAGAAGACAAAATGAGTAAAAGCAGTTGTTGCCGACTTCGGTCTTCGTTTGAAACTACTATCATCCTAATATATTTTAATTAAATATAGTCCGTACGAGTAGTTTGATATTCTCGATTCTCACTCTTAAATAAAAATAATAATAATTATTTTATAAAGTATTTACTTGCGAAAAATATTTTATTTTCTAATAAATTGATCTGATATAAATGAAATTGATACCTTATAGTAATATATTATTGAATAAAATGTTATTTTCATAACGGTGAATATTAAAGACGTTAGAATAATATCATTCCTTGCTCTTTACTAGTTTGACTGGTCGTTTCGCATGGCTATCCGAATCTTATTGTCAATGATTATATAGCTATGTAAAATGCAGGGAGGGAGTAGTTGGCTATATGATTGGCGTTCACTGTTCACCTACGTATCCAAGAAAAAAATATGATGATGGCTTCAAAATTTAATTTAATCCTTGACTAAAAGCCCAATTTTAAGCCCGGCCCAAATCCTCGGTTTATCTTCTTGAAGCCCAACATACTTGCTCCCAAATTAATTATATAGTTCATGAGAGCGGGCCTATGGGATTGATGATGGGCCTAAGCCCTTAACCGGAGAACGAAATGAAGAGCCCATGCATACTGCATCTGCTCATTTTCATTAGTAGGAAGGAGTACTATAATAATAAAATAACGAGTTTTAATTTATATACCAATTATGTGTTGTTTAATATAATTAATTTTGTTCGTAACTGGTCGATCGATTATTCGAAAAGATTTGAAAGTTGTATAATCTCTTGTTAATGAGCAAGTGAAAGGTGAATCAAAGCAAAGTTGTAGGGAACGATAGGAGAATATTTATTTATGGCAAAAAGTTGGTCAAACCCAAAAGCGACGCTTTTATTACACAAACTCTTCTGCCACTATTTGGGCGCCAAAAGTGGATTCAATATCACACCAAACACAAATTTTCAGTTACTAAACTTTAGGAAGAAAGAGAGATCATACAGTACAAGTAACCCTTTACAAAATTTAAACCCATTTTATCCCAATTATTTCTCCATAAAAAAAAACAAAAACCCAAAAAAAAAAAAAAAAGAATGGCACAAGCACAACGTAGCGAGGAGAAGAAGAATGAAGAAAATGTTACATCTTCTTTAAAATGTGATAAAATTCAATTGAAAGAAGCAATGACAACAAAATCAAGTAGTATTATCCAAAATACTACTACTAATAGTAGTAGCCAAGATGTGTCCTTCAAATTCAATGCACAGGCGCCCGAATTCGTGCCCAGATCAAGAACCACGACCCAGACTCAGGTCCCTATCTCTGGCTATTTCTATCCATGTTTTCATTATCTGGGTGCTACTGGCGGGTCGGATTGGTTCATCGTTGGGGACCAAGACCCGGCTACCTATTTGATCTCCAATCCGAATCTTGCATTGCCTAATTGTGCCAATAAGAATACCCAGGTCCTCACCGACGATCTTCGCCAAAAGATCATCAAACAGGTCAGATCTATTTTGCTTTTCCGCAATTGATAGTTGTTGGGTGAAACCCAATTTGGGAAAATTTTGTATACTTAAAGAAAGTGTAACATTTTTGGTTTCCAAGTACATCCCACTTGGTGGGTCGATTACGATAAATCTTGTTCGCATCTCTAAGCATTGTTTCGATTAGGACATGTTGTTATTCGTTCATACCGCATAATGAATACAAATGTTTGTTTCTGTGCATAAAAACAGGTGGAATACCAATTCAGCGACATGAGTCTTCTGGCAAATGAATCCATGTCCAAGCACATTAGTAAAGATCCTGAGGGTTATGGTAAGTTATATTTTTTTATCTATATTCTTGAAAATAGTTTCTTTTTTTCTGAACTTAGTTATATATATAATTTCCATGTTTTTGTGTGGCTCAGTTCCAATATCTGTCATTGCTTCAACTAAGAAAATGAAATCTCTCGTAAACAACAACCATTTGCTAGCTCAAGCACTCCAATCCTCTTCTAAACTTGTAAGCTCTCTGCATAAATTATCCCGTTTTTCGCAGTCTTCAATCGATCATGCCCTCTAATTGTGAAAGTTTGATGTGATTTGTTAATGGGTTTTAATTTTCAAGGTTGTGACTGAAGATGGCACGAAGGTGAAACGTAAAATCCCTTTCACTGAAAAAGACAAAGAAGATTTGCAGGTATAATAACTTTTTTTCCTGACAAATCCTATCTCACACTTTTCTGTCTGATAATGCTAAGAACACTTCCATTTCACCTTCCAGGCTCGTACCGTTGTGGTTGAGAATTTGCCTGAAGATCACTCTCATCAGAACGTGGAGAAAATATTTAGTGTTGTTGGAAGGTTGGATCTTTTAACTTTTTAAATCTTTTAGCATCTATTGTTGTTGTTTTAGTACTTCTCAGGTTTGTTGCATATACTAAACGACCATAATTTGCAATTTTGAACAGTGTGAAAACTATCAGAATATGCCATCCTCAAGAATCCAATTCTTCCAGACCTAAAAGTACTGATTTCTTCACCAGCAACAAGGTATTGCTAATCATCAACTTTTCCTTCCTATGTACGATGAAGCAATAGCGATTAAAGATTTTCTCATGATTTCTTGTTTTATGTTTATATATTTTGTCCTGAAGCTGCATGCTCTTGTGGAGTTTGAGACACCAGAAATTGCTGAGAAAGCGGTATATATGCCATCACTCTTTCAACACTTCTAGCTAGAAATAGAATCAATCATGAAGCAATAAATTGCCTCTAATTTCCTCCTTTCCCCCTAACCCCTCCCCCCCCCCCCCCCCTGAAATGGAATTGAGAGGTTGATAAGTATGATTCCATCAGGTTGAGAAGTTGAATGATGAAAGGAATTGGCGAAAAGGGCTTCGAGTCAGGTTGCTTCTTAGATGCTCCGTAAGTCTAAACTAGTTGAGTTGAATTTGAATATCTGAATGTCTCGGTTCGAGACTAAAGTCTAAACTAGTTAATTGTAAATGGTCAGCCAAAATCTGTCCTGAAGATGAGAAAGTCTGAATTCGATAGCTATTTGGAAGAGGACGACAACCAAATTCCTGAATCAAGTGAAGAAACCTCACCAGTACACAATTCAGAATCTGCAAATGACAACTTTAATGTAAGTTACAACTTTACTTCCTTGTGTAGCCAGAAAAAGTAAAGAGAGTTATGTTTTTGTGTTTTAAAATGATGAGCTGACAATGGCATTGGAAGAAATTTGTTGTGCAGCATGAAGAAAGTTCAGGAGGGTCAAAGAAGGCTAGTGGTGGTGGTGGTGGGAGAGGGCGTGGGAAGGGGAGGGGCCGCGGCGGCAGCAGCAGAGGACTGCTGACACCAACATCACAAAGTGAAGCA
This sequence comes from Viola odorata, assembly GCA_963691705.1. Lineage (NCBI taxonomy): Eukaryota > Viridiplantae > Streptophyta > Magnoliopsida > Malpighiales > Violaceae > Viola > Viola odorata. The sequence continues at coordinate 1,568,497 of OY829537.1, forward strand.
GCAGTATCTACACCTAAACATGGATCAAAGGGGCCAAGAATGCCTGATGGGACAAAAGGGTTCGGGTTGGGTCGAGGCAAGACATTAGTTGCTTCTGCTGTCGCCAGTTCCCTTATGGAATAAATTACATACACATAATTTTTCGTGTCTGGTTTATGTTCTTGTTCTTATATTTTTTGGAATTTTGATCTGGATTTAGTCATTATTATACATTTAGCTTCTCTGCATCCTGTTGTAGAGTTTGACAAGCTAAAAACATTTTTTTGGTTAGGTCACAAATAAAATTGGGCTGCAGGAATTCAGTTCCCTCCCCTCTCTCTGCTCCTGTTGTATAAAACACTTCATTTGTCTTTTTGTTCTAGTTATGAATAGTATAGAATAGATATAACATTTGAGGAAAACAAAATCAACAATGGCCTATTAGCTCAGTTGGTTAGAGCGTCGTGCTAATAACGCGAAGGTCGCAGGTTCGAAACCTGCATGGGCCACTTCTTTTCTGTCATCCGTATTTTAATTCTATTTACTCTTGTCCTTTCCGATTTGGGCTTTAATGGGCTTATTATCCAATTGGGCTAAAGTGGGCCTCTTTGTCAAAACCTTTTATAATTCTTTTCTCCTGGAAAATGGGTAAATATTCAATGAATCAATTGGTGAATCGACGATAGTGGTGCACCAGCAGCACCTTTTACAAAATTTATTTTTCGTAGTTTGACACTTGTAAATCCACTGCTACCAAAAAATCACTCACACATAAATATATTCCTGTTATGTTTATCTTCACTTGTTGACTTTTCTTACAACTCACATGAGATCCTAGTCACAGTACTCTTATTATTTTTTCAATCACGTGTGTATAATATAATCTTTTCCCACATTTAATTCCATAAGTTTAAGAACTAGTTGGAGTCCTCACCTAATTTTGCTTATAATTCACCATATTTTTTAGTTTCATTTCGATTAACAAGCGATTAATTTGAATTTTTCGATATTCCTATCCTTAAAATAAGAAGTTTTTGGTTCAATATATAAGCCAAAAGATGTTGGTTAGGAGATTTTTTAGTCCAAACGTTCTATCACTTTCTGTAGTTTCCATCGCATGAAAGATTCTAATTAAGAAAGTGTCAAAGTGGTTACTTATGTGTAAATTTTAAATTGTCAAAATTCATCAGCAGTGATCTTAGACGTCAGATGCCATTAGGAGCTGTTCATCAAGTAGGAACTAATTTTGTCTCACTCTTCTAGTGGTGGTTTAGCCACTTGATAAGCTTTTTATATCCCGACTATAATTATTCCTGAACCGACTGTTTTATTACTGATTTTATTCGTACCGAGTTGCTACGTTAAGAGTGAAAATTCGAGCAAGTAAATATTTCATATAAAAAATCAAACTAGCGACTTTTCATTTAAGAGGTGAGAGTATTGAACTATTCACACCCACCGTTTACTTTTCTTAGCAATATAAAAAGGGCACAAGGTCCCCATTAGAGCTCATCAGCATCAGCATAACTTGTTCATAGTCTTATATCAGCAAAATGGGTCAAAAACTATTCTCATACTTCACCAAAATTCTACTCTTTATCCCTTTGCTTCCCTTGGTCACTCCTTCTCCTTCATCTTATAATCCTCAGGCTAACTATAACTATCCCTGGCACAAACCTTCTCCGCCTTCAGGTTCTTCTAACTATCCCTGGCCTAACCCTTCTCCACCTTCAGGTTATTCTAATGGCGATAGCTACTACTACCGTAATTCCTGCCCTCGTTTGGATATGATTGTTTGGAGTGGAGTTTGGCAAGCTTACAAGAATGAAACCAGGATTGCTGCTTCCCTCCTTCGCTTGCACTTCCATGACTGTATCGTAAATGTACGAAACTCTTGTCAATTGTTTCCGCGCATTAGTAGGAGTTGATTAGTTCAAGACTTCTTAAGCTCCTTTATACTGGTTTCCTGTTATAATCCTGACGTTCTTAAATTTCACGAAACTGTTAAAATCCAAAAGTTCTTCTGATATGCAGATAGCCAGGTTTTCTGTTATAATCCTGATGTTCTTGCCAAATACTGAAGGCCCCTCTTAAAAATTATGACAAAATCCTGACTTTTTTTTTTCCCTTCAGGGCTGTGATGCATCAATACTTCTCGATGACACTGACGATTTCATAGGTGAAAAGAATGCGCAACCAAATCGCAATTCAGCTAGAGGATATGAAGTCATCGATGCTATCAAAGCAGAAGTTGAAAAAGCTTGCCCATCAACTGTTTCATGTGTCGATATACTGACTCTTGCAGCCAGGGCAGCGGTCGTTGTGGTAACCCTTCCATACCTGCTGTAGGAAAAATCTGTGAGCTTTATTCATACAATTCTTTGTTCTGATAAAAAAGTTTTCTTCTTTCGTTTCTGCTTCAGTCAGGAGGACCTTCATGGTCTGTTTCGTTAGGCAGAAGAGATGGATTAACCGCGAGCCAACAGGCAGCTAATGATCAAGTGCCGTCACCAATTGAGTCTTTAGAAAAAATCACAGCAAAGTTCACATCAAAGGGTCTTGACATTAAAGATGTTGTAGCCCTCTCAGGTTCTCTTGTTTTTCCGATAATTGATCGACAATTTAATCGTATGCTGACCCGGAAAAGGAAATGATTTAGTCTCTCTTTTTTCTGTAACAGGAGCACACACAATAGGATTTGCTCAATGCTTCACTTTCAAGAGGAGGCTTTTTAACTTCAAAGGTTCAGGAAAACCTGATCCTGACTTGGATTCCTCTGCAGTAGCATCCTTGCAAAGCATATGTCCAAACGAGGCTGCATCAAACACTGCTCTTGCCTCCCTCGACACGAGTGATTCGAGATTCGACAACGTATATTTTGGAAACATTGTGAACAACACTGGCCTACTTGAATCGGATCAAGCCCTGATGAATGATGCTAAGACTGCTCCACTGGTGAATGCATATAGCAACAACCCTAATCTTTTCTCCACTGATTTTGCAGCATCAATGGTGAAACTTGGCAATCTTGGAATACTTACTGGGACTAATGGACAGATTAGAAAGAAATGTGGGTCTGTTAACTAAGTTGGCATTCTTGTCAAACCTTAATTAGCTAATTATCTAGGGTGTTTAATCTTAATTAAGGTTGTGTTTTTTGCAGTGGATGCTTTATTAGTCTTTTTATAAAGACTTTTTTTTCTTAAAGGAAAGGTGAATAACATAAAACAATAGGATTGAAATGATATAAAATACTAATATTCAGAAAATGTTAGTACTAAGTTGATTACAGCTCCTCACCTCAAAGAAAGAAAAACTGACAGAGTGTTTGGACTTTGGATTCAAGAAATGACCATAAAGATAAGAAAAACTGGTAAATGCTTGACAAAAATTTGATTGCACAACACTGTTGAGCACTGTCATTGTCTCTAAGCACCACTTTTTTGTTCTTTACTCTCTCTCTCTTATCTTTTTCAAGAACTTTACGGAATTTGGATCTGCAAAATATTATTGTATGGTAGTATCATGCATATGACCTATCATCATCACTGGTAGACATACTCTCTGCTTTCAGTTCAGATTAGATTCTCTATGTTCTTGAGTCTTGAAGTCTTGCCGCAACTTCCGACTTCCATATATCTGCGTACTTTTCAAGTTCGAGTCCTCTAACTTGTAGTTTCTATTCACGGCAACAAAAACAAAACAAAATAAAGGAAACTGTCTAGACATTGGGACAGCAACTTTTACTTTTAAAACTATGTCAAACCAGTTTTTCTTGAATTCTTGCAGCAATCCCAGAAAAGATGGTCTAACAAAAACTTCTCAGTTTTCAAAAGACTTGTCTTTTTTCTTCTTCTTGGGTTTTGGTCTCCACTCAAACATTTCCTGTTTTCCTTATTTGAACTTTACCATCTTTTTCTTCCCTCACTTTTCCACCATTTAGATCAATCTCATTACACTCCTCTCTTTCAATAAACAGTAATTTAACCTAAAAGATCAAAACTTCTCTCTTTTTTCCCCTTAAAAAGCTTATCAACAACAAACACTTTTGTTTTGCCATACTTTTTCTTTTTTTTCTGCAAATCCTTAACATCTAAGACTACCAAAATCTTAAATTTCTTCATACCCAAAAAAAAAAAAAAAAACCCTAAATTTCTTGCATTTCCAGGATCCTAGATAGCTAGCTAGTTCCCATTTTCACCACCATTGATTCTTCAGACAAAACTGATTAAACCCTGAAAACCCTTGTTTCTAAAAGATGTCCACGCCACTAGACCACCAGCAGCAGCAGCAGCAACCACCGCCCCTGGAAGTGACAGAGCAAGCCTACTCTGCCGACTCGGGTCATGGGTCGGTTGGACCCGTGATAGCAGTTCTTGCTGTGCTCACCATCCTAGGAGTCATTGCTGGAATGATTGGTAGGCTTTGTACGGGTGGTCGGATCTTTGGTCATGGCGACTATGATTTTGAAGGTTGGGTACAGAGTAAATGTTCCTCCTGCCTTGATGGCCGGGTCGACCCGGCACCAACCCAACGTGCAGAGATTCCAGTTGCAGTAGCGGCGGCGGCGGCGGTGGGAGGGCATCAAGAAGCCAAAGAAGAAGAACAAGAACAAGAACAAGAACAAGAGGAAGAGGCAGAGCAAACCCAACATAAACCACACGAGAGTAGTAGTCAATCTTGATTCTTGATTTTGATTTACTAGCATATTTTAGTTTAATTTCGGATTATTCATGAGAGTAGTGGAGGGGTGGTTACTGGTTATTGCTTAATTAATCTTGTTTTTGTGCCTAATTTTTTTAATATCAAGTAGCATCAAGATTGTACATTAATTCATTTTAATAGCCATGAAAAAAAATTTGTTGGTCTAAGGATAAGTATTTTATTTTCTTTTTATTCTTTTGTTTGGACTGATCATCTAATGAAAGCTCTGGAAAATGTGAAGAATTCATGGTTTTGTATATATATAAGCTAAATACGAGTTTTTAATAATATTTTTATTATTAATAAAATAATTAATGAGTTACGTGCTTACGGTTACGGTTGGAATAGTTGGTTCATGATTTTCCAGTTTAGGATTTTTTTTGTTCATGTATATATATAAAAAAGGAATATCTCTTTCTTGTCTAATTGTATTGGTTAAAAGCATTTGAGAAAATTAGTACAAAGTTTGAATTTTTTAATTTTATTTCTAAAAAAAAAGTTTCATAAAATATGCATTTGTGCTATAATGGACAAACCCTCTCATCTCTAAAATGTAGGTTAATGCAGGATTTGGCGCGTTTACTTTTTTTTTGTATGATTTTTTTATCATATAGTATCATTACTATTTATTTGTAATCTTTGAATACACTTAGCTAATGATTTATAAAAAATAAGTATGAATTTCATTCAAAAAGAAAATACTACTACTATCTATCGGGAAAGGAAAGAAGGACATTAAAAAAAATGTATAATAATATAGTTTTTTTAGTTACGCGTATTTAGTTGGATCGGTGAATTAATAGAGTAATTATACAGTGATTTAGTTTATTAATTTGATAGTATATTGAAAATTTACATATCAATAACTACCAATATAAACAAACAGTCTAAATTCTGATTGATATCTTCGCCATCGATAAAATAATCAATAAATTATACGGGTAATATCTTTTGTTGGTCACTCATCCGACCAGAATTTAAATAGAACAGTTTAATAGTTAGTTGAGGAAATGACGGAAAGAAAAGAAAAGGGATGTGACGTGGGCAGCTTGTCTGAGCCACCATTACCAAACACCAGAATGAATTGTCCGAATCAAGAAAGAATGAAAGTGAAGTGATCAAAACTGTCTCTCTGTACTTTGGTTGGTTGATTCGTTTTTTTTCCAGGATTTTCTGAGATTGTGAGTAGTACTCTACTCACTACTCACCTCACCCCTCACTGGTCATTTTTTTTTTATCAAGATTAATGGTAATGACTATTTTAAATTCAAATCGGATAGGATGTTAAAGATCGATAAAATTCTTCTTCACGAGTCAAATTTTGATGAGCGACGGCACAAGTAGGACAAAGTAAAGCCCAGCCTAACTTAGCTAGAAATCATCGGAGCTCCCTCTATTTGGGCTAAACAGCTAACCTAACAATTGTCAGTTATCATTGTTGTAAATGGGCTCATCTGAAATTGCTAAAGCCCATTACGATTTTCTTTTGGGCCCATTTAACATAAAATTAGGTCTGCAATTGCTTATACAATAATAATACTATATACTCCCTCTGTCCTTCAATATTTGTCTTCCTCGCATCCCAATATTCAGTAGAGAACGTATATCGAGGAGGCCGGATGAGGCACTATTTGACCTCAAAAAAATCCGAATTTTTTTTTGAACGTACGTTAATCCTTAACGTACTTCCCAGAAAAAATTAGGGGCAAAATTGTCTCAAATAGGTCGTTTGTCGGCCGTTTTAAGATACGTGCCAAAACAATAAAAGCAAAACCTAAAACGACATTCATTGAAGGACGGAGGGAATAATATTATAATAAGTGGACGTGGCCCTCTTTGGTAATGGCGACATAGGCTAGCTATCCACCATTTTTTCCCCATTGTGGATCAACATGGACACTCTATTTAATGCCATTCTTACGTATATAAGTTATTTTTTTTCTCAACGTTTGAAATATAATTTTATTAATAAAATTCAATTTATTTTTGTTGGGAAAAAAAAAGAAGAAAGAAAGAAAGAGAGGAATTTATTACAAGTCGATAGAAGTAGAATTGATAAATGAATAACAGTTGTAGTAATAGTAATGGCGAAATCAGAAAAAAAATCCTGGGCGGGCCCCACACTTGGGCAGAGAACAGAGAACAGAGAACCTATGTAGACGACACCGTACAGCGAACCATTTCCCAAATCCTATCTTTCTTTTTCAACACGTCACTATGCTTTTTTTTCCCTCCTCAAGCCAGTGGTCATGAACGATAAGATCTCAGAGTTTGAAAAGTGTTATTTTTATTATTAATTGTTAATTGTACAATTTTTACAGTATTTGATTATCCTCTTAAATTAAGAGTTTAATTAATGCAATTAGTTGTTTAAAAAGAAGGTAAAATATTAAACTGCTTTGCTTTTTTTTACTTTTAATTAACGAAGGGAGAAGTATTTACAGTAGAGAAACTCAGAGGTCTAAAACCATTAGGTATGCTGATGTCTTGTCGCATATAATAAAGAGAAAAGAAGAGGTTTTCCATTTTTGGAGATTGCAAAAACTCCCCAATTATTTATTTAATTAATTAGTTAATGCATATAGAGATTCCCGATCCATAATATAAATACTGGTATAAATAAATAAAACTGTAGGGCAGAAGGATAACCAAAAAGGGAGTTGACTGTTCAGTTTTACAGTTTGGGAGGAGGAGGAGGAGGAGGAAGAAGAAGAAGAAGAGGATGAGGAGAGGGAGGTGTTTCTTGGATATTAGCATTGGAGGAGAACTAGAAGGAAGGATTGTCGTTGAGCTCTTCAACGACGTCGTTCCCAAGACTGCTGAGAATTTCAGAGCTCTCTGCACCGGCGAGAAAGGCGTTGGCCCCAACACTGCTGTCCCTCTCCATTACAAGGTCCTTACTTTCTTACTTTTCTGTCAAAGGGGTCCTTTTCTTTTCTTTCCCTTCTTCTTTTTCATGTTTATAATTACTCTATATGTTGCTTCATTAATCTAGTTTTCTCTTTTAATCATGCTTTGCTAATTTTGTTGTGTTTGTTATCTTTTTTTTCCAATCTAATTAACACCTTAATTTTCAGTTTTGATATATCTGTTTGGTGCATTCTTGGTTCTTAATGAAGTTTCACTTTGGTTTGTTTATAAATCTTTCATGTGATCAATGATTGTCAAAAGGTTTCGCTTTTTTTCGATTAGGACTTAGTTGGATTGGTATGTCTGGTTTTTATACCTGTTTAGTGAAATAGATGCTTGATTTTTCTTATTTTCTTGCTAATAACTGCATCCATTTGATTAAAAATTACTACTTTTATTTGAAATGTGTTGCTAATTTAGGGTTTAAGCATAATCTTGTTAGTTGATCTGCAATTGGTACTTATGTTTGTGATTTTCAGGGATGCCGTTTTCATCGCATTGTCAAAAGTTTTATGGCGCAAGGTGGAGATATATCTGCAGGGGATGGTACTGGAGGGGAGTCTATCTACGGGTTGAAATTCGAGGATGAAAATTTCAAGTTGAAACATGAGAGGAAAGGGATATTATCAATGGCCAACTCTGGTCCTAACACCAACGGGTCGCAGTTTTTCATCACAACAACCCGAACTCCACATCTTGATGGCAAGCATGTTGTGTTTGGGAAAGTTGTGAAAGGAATGGGAGTGGTTCGGTCAATCGAGCATGTTTCAATTGGCGACGATGACTGTCCCACTCTTGATATCGTGGTTACTGATTGTGGAGAGATTCCGGAGGGGGGAGATGATGGGATTTGTAATATGTTCAAGGATGGTGATGCTTATCCTGACTGGCCAGTTGATCTTGATGACAAGCCTAGTGAACTTTCTTGGTGGATGGATGCTGCTGAATCTATTAAAACTTACGGAAATCAACATTTTAAGGTGATTCCCTATGCATTTTCAACTTCATATATCAATTTTCATGCTAGAAAAGCCTTTTACCATCTGTATATATATCACCACAAATAGGAGAATTATAGGTATCAGATTTGTGTTACGAAGTTTTCCATCAATAGATTGATTTTTTTTCTGTTTGTCAATTTCCCGGATTCTCTTGTTGATGAAATGCGTACTTATTGTTCGACAGCAGAAGCAAGATTATAAAATGGCTCTCAGAAAGTACCGAAAGGCTTTACGCTATCTGGACATATGCTGGGAGAAAGATGGAATTGATGAAGGTAACAATTTCTCCGTGAAGATATCTCCTTTCATTTTTCAGTGCATTCAAGCACAATATTAGTACTCTTACTCTGCTCATAGTTCATTTATGCTTTTCTTCTGGTGCATTTACAGAGATCAGTTCAGCTTTGAGAAAGACAAAGTCACAAATATTCACAAACTGCTCCGTAAGTTTCTCATTCCTCCCTTACCCTCCTTTGATTGTTCTGCATACGATCGACTTTAAGGCTATTTTTGTATGATGCTTCAGGCTAGTAAACTAAAATTGGAAGATCCCAAGGGAGCATTATTGGATGCAGACTTTGCCATACGCGATGCAGATAACAATGTGAAAGCATTTTTTCGTCAGGGACAGGTTAGAGTCCTTCATTTATTATTGATCTGAATCTCTAGATGACTGTTACTCAAATGTTCCCTCACATTGGTGCAAACAGATTGTGTGTTTTGATCATGCAGTTAAATATTACTTCTATTAAATTTCGCTTGGTTTTTTTCTCAGCAGTTCTTTTTTTCTTGTCTGTTGTTTGTTAGGCGTACATAGCTCTAAATGATGTTGATGCTGCCGTCGAAAGTTTCAAGAAGGCATTGCTGTTGGAGCCAAACGATGGTTAGTATGATCCGAAACAACCTTGTTTGCCGACAGATGAGAGTTGTTTTTATCATGTCCAAAATCATTGCGATTGCTTACTCGGTATCTTCTGTGTTTCAGTTGGGATAAGAAATGAGCTTAAAGCTGCTAGGAAAAAGGTTAGTGTTCACGAATTAAAAAATGCTCATCATGTGACACTTTTCTCCCTAACTCTTATGGATTGTAAATAAACGGTTAAAATTCCTTGCAGATCAATGATAGAAGTGATCGGGAGAAAGAGCGGTTTAAGAAGATGTTCCAATAGCTCTACACTTACTTCCCTAATCAGAAAGTAGAAAAGTTATGGTCTTTCTTCAAAGAACAGGCTACAGATTTTGTGATTTACCCTCTTTTTTTCAGGTTTTGTTCGGTATAGCGGCAAGGAAAGTGGAAATCAAGTGTACAAATATGGAGCCTGAGCCAAATTTTTACTTTTACCATAGTTTCCAATGAGGAATGTATAATGAAACATTGAGACAAAAATGGAGAAAAAAAAAAGGATCAAGAATTACTCTTTCATGGACATAAACTTGTCGCTTATTGTTTTGTTTTACAGTTTAATTGAGCAAGATGTTTACAAAGATGGATTTTTTTTTTTTGTATATTTTCATTTGGGCCATTGTTCACGATCGATTTACCAACTCTCTCACTCTCTGTCCCTTTTTTTATCAGCTAAAGGATATCTTGAATGCCTCTACCAGCAAACACGGTGTCAAAATACACAAACATAATGGAACACTTGTAAAAGTTGGATACGTACACAACTTTTTCTCGCCATTTCCTTCTCCAATTTTAAGATATAATCGCTTGTAAAAGTTGCAGACTGCGGTTATCACAAAAGTTGTTCTGTTTTGTGGTATGATCTAAGAATTATAATTATCAAGGCCCAAATCTCTCAGAGCGTCCGTAGCGGCCTCCTTGCACGTTTCATGGTTTTCCTTAGCCTTCCGAATGATGCTTTCGATACCGAGGTTGAGCAGGAGAGTTCTGCAACATGAGGCTGTTTAGTTTCAAGGAACGGACCATAAATGCTGGAGAAAGAAACCAAAAAAAGAGAGGACAATGTACCTGTTCTCTGGATTCCTGGCGACAAGATTTCGGATCATGAAACATGAGTTCTTCTGTAATAGTGGTGCATTAGGAAACCTCTGCATGGCTTGGATGGCAAAGTCTCCAGCTCCAGCTTCAATTGCACGTGCTGCATTATCTGATGACCTTAAGGAAAGGACTGTAAAGATGGACATAACCTGAACCATATTTAAAATAATGAATAACAATATGACATCAGTATAGACGGTTATCGGGACTGATCCAAAGCAAGTTGTAATCAAGATGGCAGTGTTAACTTTCCATACAACTGCCAGCACTTGGTCGCAATTAGTGAAAGATAGTCCAATAAACCATGCATTTCATTTGTCCAGAAGCTAAATCTATTATGACCATGAGGACCATGCACTTAGAGTAGTAAAGAGCAACTTTCTTATTTCTTACCTCTTGCAGGACAGAAGGGTCATCAGAAAACCTTGCTGAGAGTTTGATTAGCTTGTTCATACCACCCTTCTCAATAATAGCACATTTATTTGAGTCGCTTCCTGCCAACTGTGACAAAAAAAAAAACATTCCAAGGAAAATAAGAGTAAGTTACGAGACTTGAAGCTCTAGCACTTCAGAAATTAGATGTACTGATACGTGTTTAGTAGAAGTCTAGATTTCATAACCAAGACCATTTTACACAATACGAATTAAAACTGAAAAGAAAAGCAAATCTTTTGAGCCAAATTTTCAAATAGATTTGAGGGATGGCATAAAATGTAAAGTCAAAAGAAATGAAGGCATTAAATCTCTTCAAAAGAATAGTTTTCCCTTCGTACCTTGGATAACAAAGAACAACATGTTTTAGCAACAGTTTTATTGCCTTGTTCACCGCTATCATCAATACATCTCAGAATCACATCGATGCCACCAGCTTCAGCAATAGACTTGCATATTTCATCCTGCAACCAGAAACAAGAACAATAGAGCTATAATTAAAGAAAGCCTAGATTTAATGTGCATATCTTAGTATGCATAATAACATTACTCAACGTCAAACTAAACAGTCAATTTTTTAACTTTGTGGAAGAGTTATGACTTAAGTAAAAAACATGGAGAGTGATATCAAACATCACTCTTAGACGAGTATTTGCTCACATGTTACTACCAATTGTTTGTGCAGTTTAAAATAAGTAAATGGCAAACCTAAATTTCCTAATATGGAAAACATGAAGCAAAAACGCTTCCTAGACAGTATTTAAAGTATCCAACAACACAATAACTCAGGTCTTTAATACATGATGCCATCACAAGATCACAACTTCCACAATGACTTGATATAATTAAGAAGCATATGTTAAAGGCTCAAAATGCTGTAAAAAATGAGGAAGGCATGTCATGTATTTAGCAACGAGATAACAGCAAATCATAACACGTTCTGATAAACTTACATTGACAGCTATAGCCCTCAAAGCTATGCTTGCTGAAACTAAACCAGGCGATGCAAGTCCTGCCTGTAATGACTCCACAAGAGTAGTAGCAATGCCAATTTTCGCAAATCTCCGAGCGTAACCATAGACCTTGAAGATTGTAAACAGACAATTACCTTAAGGAAAGCCCTTGGTGTCAAGGTGTAGCAAGCAAAGATTTGATGCAAGCAAAAAAAAAACACGAAACAAAACAAAAGTTGATAAAATTCATCAATACAATTACAACAGCTTACAAAGCTAATACAAACAAACGATCACAAAAGTTACATAAAATTTATTGATTAAAACTAAAACAGCTTACATAGCTAATCTACTTTGTAACCATAATGTACTTACTTGGGATGCCACCACCCGATTATCATCAGGTGTTAATAGCACACGAATAGCATCATATAAGCTCTGCACATTGCTTTTGCTCTTCCCACTCAATACTTGCAGAACAAGCTCATCGATTTTCAATTCCATAAACAACTCCTTCAAAACCTCATTCCCAGTCGCAGCCGCAGCAACAACAGCAAACCCGCTACTCAAAATCTCCACATTTTCACTCCCATCTCTTAACACACTAACCACCATTGCTGGTCCACCACTAGACCTAAACATCTCCGTACTTTGCAAATCTATCCATTACCAAAAAAACAATAAGCACACGGATTAAGAATATCCACTTCATTCCTAGCAACGATGGCACTATGCATAATCAATCTTCTAATTAATACATACTAGACATACCATGAAGCATCAATGCCAATGCGCTAAAACCAGGAGCGAGCGCTTGGTGGGACCCAGTTGGCAATTTCGAACAGAGAGAGCAAACCAACTGGATTCCTCCGTTTTTAACTGCTATTGCTGGATTTCCTGTTTCTTCAGATAGCAAATTTGCAAGCTTATTAAACAGACCCGGCATTTCGGCCACCTCTCCATCCAAGTCGCCGGAATCCAGCTTCTTCAGTGAGTCTAAACACTGCAACAGAGGATTATTAGCGGCTTCTCCAGGAACACAAGTGACGATCCCAGAAAGATCCACGCCTTGAAGAGTGAGAGTGTCGATGGCGTCTTGAAGTGCCTCAGCTGGTTCCATGCCCAGATCTTCCATGTTCTCCTTTACTACCTCGTCGAACGCTACTTGCGAGATCGAACGGAGAGTCTTGCTTGGTGGGCCCATTGATTCCGATCTCTCTCTGTTTTCGTGAAATCAGTGAAGGCGAAGCAGGAGGAGGAGGAGAGTGAGCAGTTTGCGTTTTTTGATTTTTTTTATTTTACTCTTTGGAAGGAAAAGACGACGGTTTTATTCAAAACAAGAACGACACGTCGGTTAATCTTTTCCATGTCGCTGGACAGTATGGATGACACGTCATTTTCTTTTATAACTCTGCCTCCTGACTTTGGTTGCTTCCACTCCATTAACTGTGCATCAATGTGTATGTGAAGGCGGGGAAGCCAGGAACGATATATAATATAACATCGGACGCCATAGCAGGAAAGGAAAATAAAGTCGCCGAAAAGGAGGTTGCAATTATCGCAGAATGTGTCGATCACCAGGCTAATTTAAGAACTACATGACTAAGGGGTTATTTCAGTTAAGCAGGAAAGGAAACTGTTGATCATAAGCCTTTTTACATGCTCATCCTCTTTGCAGTGTTTACCACACAGAAGGATTGGTCAGAGCCACTTGTGGGAAGCAGCAGCTCACGTACCAACTACTCATATACCTCAGTAACACTACGATTCGTGTGGACCTATTCTTACCGTCTGAACTTCCTGTCATCGTTTGTTAACAGACAATGCTTTCGCATCCGTCTTACAACAGGCTATATACACTATAAATGTTGTTAAGACCGTAGCACTTCATTCCAACAATGGGTTTGCAGCAGCCATTTCCCTCACACGCTGTTGGAGTCTATGTCTGCGGTAGATGCCTACTAGCCGTAGGATGATAACCAAAATAATAGCAGCACACTCAAACAATTCAGTAACTTCCATACCTCCTCCTGTAGAACACCAACCACCAATCTAAATCAGAACAAGAATCACAGAGAGAGAGAAAAAACCTAATCATAAAAGCCACATTCGTATTCTCTCTCAAATAACTGATCTTTTGTTAACAGTTTAAGCTTCAAGCATGGAGGAGCAACAAACAACAGGCCTCTTTTAGCATCAGAATTCTGACCTAACCGATATGGAACCTTGTACAAGCAAAAAGGTCAAAAAAAACTAGTATAACAATATCTACCAACAGGAAGTGTGTGACCTTTAGGTTGTTTTCCAGGGTCTGGCAATCGTTACTTGAGAGAAGCTAGACTAATAAATTGCAGTACGAGTAATAGAACTTTCCAAGGAAACATCTTGCCTGTAGGAATGAAGTTGAATGAAAAGGCCAAGTACAGCACACCTAGTAACTCCTGCAGAGAAAAATGAGAAGAGTTACAAGGGAAGACCGATGGAGACCAAAAAAACACCATGAAGCTACACTTCAAAAATGAAACAGCAACTCATACAAAACCATAAGTGTAAGTACTTTCTTGGTGAGACATCTATTAGAAAGTTGTGAAAATATCAAATCATTGAAGCAGAAAATAGTCAATGGCCCATGACTACAGTTTTACTAATTGATTGGCACAACAAAACTAAGTTGATTATGTTATCAGTTTCCCTGTTGCTACTAATTGATTGGCACAACAAAACTAAGAGAATTGAAGGAATTCGACTGTCCTGTTTTTAGCAAACTATAAGCAGACCCTGGTGTTCAGTGCCTCCTTTCAAATTATCCCTAGTTAACTGCCAAACCTCTCCATATGACCTTCCACAACATCCCATACCCAATCTACCACTACCAGCTAGCATCCATGGATGTCACAGCTACAAAATTCATCCACTATATAAAATTTAGACCTCAGGTACTTAGATGAAGTAAAATGATACAGAAACAGATAGCTAAAAAATTCATTTTCCACAGCTCCTCTGTGTTCCCGGCACAGAGATTTCTATCGAAACACACTAAAGGATTTCTTGTGGACCAAACAACAAGATGAGCAATGGAAACTCTGCTGAAAGAGAACTTTTGTGGAAATTTTCAAGATCCAACTATTGAATTCAAAATAAACCCACAGGAATAAATAAAAAACTTGGTAAGAACATGAATTGATAAATGAACCCTCAGATAAAATTAAAAAGAAGAAGCAAGAAACATCCTTGTTAAGTGTTAACTGGTGTATGGGCTTACAGCAAAAAAATGCATGACTCTTAATAGGAAGAACAAATCAGCAACTGTAGTATCAGGATCCATCAATCGCAGAAAAAACCTCTTGAGGAACAATGGTGATCGACGTACTTTCTGTGAAAATATCAAGAATATAGAATCCTTTAGCCAAAACTGCAAATCATATTGTAAGAGATGAAACAGAACTCAGCTCCTCTTTTGTAATGGTGATGATTTAGCCTTTTGTATCTTCTTAACATTTCACATGGCAGCAACAACACCATAGAAAAAACACACAGAAAGGCTAAAAACAGATAAGTAACAAGAAAATGGACCTGAACTAGGCCGCGCAACCCTCCAACAAAGAGACAGTTATACTCCGCAACTTGCCCCAAAACCCTGACAACATCCTCTTCTTTCTGGTCAAGTAAAGAAGCCTCTGGTGTCAATTTGGTAATTCTACGAGTACACTTCGGGCATTTGCAAGGCCTGGTCATTGCACAATAGCTCCAATACCGCAGAATACAACTTCCTGAGCACAAAAAAACCAAAGAATTAAAGATCATTACAGACTAAGAAAGTAAAAAAGACAGCAAGAATCAACAAGGAAGAAAGAGAGGAGAGAACGGAAAGGTAACGGACCGCAATACCAGTGGCCGCAACTGGACTTGCAAGGGACAGTGAAGTTGCCAAAACAGATGGGACAACAATCGTCAAGAGGAGGGCCGTCGTGGACAAGTTCGCGGTGGCGGTGGACGTGGTTAGGGTTTTCCATGATGTCTGTGACGCTGTTTGCCGGTACGAAGGTTCTGTGGTCATCAATGGAGTCGATTAGGGGAGGGGGAGGAGGAGGCGTGGTTTGTATTTGTTCTCCGGAAATGTTGACGCTACGGTTGCGCGCCCTCAAGCTGCTGCTCATTTCTTTCTTGCCTTCACGCATTCCTAGCTTCTTCTTCCATCACCGCCTTCTTTGGTTTGGCCCTTCATTTTCTGTTGTTGAAGTATTTCTTATGGAGTAATCACTGGATAAGTGATTCATTCAATCCAGAAAGTTTCCGGAAACATGGACTTTTAGCTTTTTACTAACATCATTAAGGGTGTTTTAGACTGTAAAAAATTAGTAAGACATTAATTAATTAGTTGAAATTTATTGCATTAACTAAGCCTGTGGGACTAGAGGGCGTACTCGTGGGCCGTGGCATAGAGAAACCGGGCCTGTTGTTCTGAGATTATTATTTTACAGTCCGTCTATAATTAATCTAAACCATAGGAAAGGTCTGTTTGGGATAACTTTCTAACAGATTTTGTTTCCTTTAAAATTTAATTTGTGTGTCAAAATATTTTCTGACATAAACATCAAATTTGAATATTCTATCGGAAACAGTTTTGACAGAAAACCGAACTGTTTGGGAAGCAATCCTAAACAGGTCCAAAGTAGATAACAAACATCAACCAAACCTTTTACTTTATTTTAGTTTAGTTTTACATAGATAAAAATGTAAAATAACGAGATTAAGCTTAAATTATTTTATATTTTGTATGAATTATTCAGTTATGAGCTTGTTGCTTTGAGTAGAAGCTCAAAAAAAGTAGTACTTAAATAAATATTAAAGATGACTCTTGAATAGCAAACAATATTTGTATGTCATTCTAGTAAGTTTCTATAATTTGAACAAAAGATGTTCCCATAGAGTAAATCATGTCGTGAAAAATCATCTCCTTTTGAACCCCTACTTGTGGAAGAGCTCGTTGGCAAAGATTTTTCTAGGTTACTTAGATGAGAAACTTGAGGCTAATTCAAGAGCCAAAAGAGTAAGGGGGTTAATTCCATTCAGCAAGAAAGAAAACAGACCATAAGGCAAACAGGGTTGGTCATTTCTTGCAGTGCTTGCCAAACAGGGTTGGTCAAACCCACTTGTAACTAGATTCTATATATACAAGAGCAGCTGCTCGCATACAAACTGGTACTACTCAAATACCTCAGCATCACTAAGATTCGTGTGGACCTATTTTTACCGCATCCGTCCTACAACAGGCGATAGCTATGTATACATACTGCGACTGCTATTGCAATGATTTCCCTGAAACGCTGTGGGAGTTGACGTCTGCGGTAGGTGCCTACAACCCGTAGAATGAGAACCAAAATACTAACAGCTTTGTCAACCAATTTACGAACTCCTGCCGGATCTCCTGTAGAACACCAATCATCAATCTAAATCAGAACGAGAATCACAGAGAAGAAAAAAAACCCAAATCATAAAAGCCACATGTAACCGAACTCTTAAGCTCCAAGCATGGAGGAGCAACAAACAACAGGCCTCATTTAGCTTTAGGATTCTGCACTGACCAATTAACTAGTGCTTATTTCAAAAATACACCCCGAACCTTGTACAAGCAAAATGGTCAAAAATCATCTAACATCCTAGCATAATAAATATCTACCAACAGGGAGTGTGACTTATTGGTTGTTGATCCATCGTACTTGAGACAATCTAAACTAATAAATTGTGTAAAAGAAATTTAGTCCCCAAAGAAATAACTTGCCTATAGGAGAAAACATCACTGACAAAGCCATGAACAATGTAATCAGTATCATCTGCAGAAAAAGATGATAAGAGTTACAAGGGAAGGCTGAAGGAGACCAAAAACACCATGAAGCTAAAATTCAACTATGAAACAGAAATCCATACAAAACCATAGAGTAAGTAGTTTCTTGGTGAGCCATTTGCTGCAGATAATTGTGAAAATATTAATCACTGAAGCAGAAAATACTCAAAGGCCAATGAAATGCAGTTTTACATTAGTCGACGGGAATTAAGTTATCATTTCCCCTGTTGCTACTAATTGATTTGACACAACAACACTAAGTTGAGTTATCACTTATCATCTACAAAAACACCTAAATTCCTCATAATATTGATACCTGCCCACACACTTAGAATCAGATCACAGGCCTAGCCGAAAGGAACACCATCACTAGTTAAGAAAATCGAGGTAATTCGATTGTCCTGTTTTTAGCAAACCATAAGCAGACTCTGGTGTTCCATCCCCAATCTACCACTACCAGGGTCCAGCAAGCATCCATGGATCTCAAAGCTACAAAATACATTCAACTCGTAAAATGTAGACCTCAGGTACCTAGATGCCGCATGTAAGTAAAATGATGCAGAAACAGACAGCTAAAAGATTACAATTTTCTCTGTGTTCCCAACACATGCAAAGATTTCCCTCAAAACACACTGACAAATTTCAAGTGGAACAAACATCAAGATGAGCAATGGAAACTAAGCTGGCGAAATTTTGTGAAAATCTTCAAGAGCCAACTCTTTAATTCAATATAAACCCACTGAATAAAAAAAATATCAAATTGAAGTGGTAAGATCATAGCAACCAAATCTGGCATGGCACATAAACTGATAAATGAGCCTTAGGATAAAATGGAAACCAAAAGCAAGAAACGTCCTAGTTAACTGGTACATGGACTTACAGAGATTAATTGCAAGTAAGATTCTAGCAAGAAGAAATCAACAGCTGGTGTATCAGGATCCATCAATCGCAGAAACATACTCCGGAGGAACAATGGTGATCGACGCACTTTCTGAGAAAATATCAAGAATCTAGAATCTTTTAGTGAAAACTGAACTCAGCTCCTCTTTTGAATATTGGAAACACCCCAATGCTGTTCTATTCTATCTCATCTTCTTAACATTTTACATGGCTAAGCACACACATGAACATGGCAACAGCAACAGCAACACCAACACCAAAGAAAGAACACACAGGAAAGCCAGAAACAGATAAGTAACAAGAAAAATGGACCTGAACTACACCGCGCATCCCTCCAATAAAGAGACAGTTATACTCGGCAACTTCTTCCAAAACCCTAAGAACATCCTCTTCATACCGGTCATGTAGAGAAGCCTCTGGTATCAACTTGGTAATTGTACGCGTGCACATTGGGCATTTGCAAGGCCTGGTCACTACACAGTGGCTCCAATACTGCAGGATACAACTTCCTAAGCACAAAACAAGAAAGACCATCAGAGAAATAGCATTTAAAGAATCAACAAGGAAGAAGAAGAAGAGAGGAGAGAAGGGAAAGATACGAACCGCAATACCAGTGGCCGCAACTGGACTTGCAAGGGATAGTGAAGTTGCCAAAACAGATGGGACAGCAATCGTCGAGAGGAGGGCCGTCACGGGCATGCTCGGCGCTGTGGCGGTGGTGGTTAGGGTTTTCCATGATGTCCATGGCGCTGTTTGCAGGCAGCAAGAAGGTTTTATGGTCATCGATGGAGTCGGTTAGAGGAGGAGGAGGAGGGCTTTGTGTTTCGTCATCTCCGGAAATTTTGACGCTACCGTTAAGCGCCTTCAATCTGCTGCTACTAGTGATGCTGCTGATCTCTTCTTTCTTGCCCTCACGCACTCCTTGCGTCTTCTTCCATTCCCGTCTTCTTTTCTTAATTATTCTTAATTATTTTTTCCCTCGTTCCTTCAGTTCCTAACTTCCTAGAAGAACATCAAATTAAGAAACTAATTAATTAATTAAATTTAAATTATATGGGATTTTACATTTTAGCCACTGGCTTCTAGTATTTGAATCCAAGCTTGGCGTGGGGAAAGCGGGCCTGTCTCCAAAAGAGACTAGGAAAACGCTTGAGTCATTGGGCCGAGTATTGTTGGGCTTTGATGAAAAACTGGAAAAGAAGATGCTATTGGTCCAGATTTAGATCATTTCTTGACACCGAAGCATTATTGATTTATTATTCCATAAGACATTTCCATATACACATTTGTACTTTCTTTAAAATAATTAATAATGATTACAAAATAAAAAATTAAGATTATCATCAAATTAGAAGGTCATAAGACTCATAACTCGAACTCGATTTTTAACTATTAATTTTACTTTGTTGTTTCAAATAAAAAATAAAAAATCATTTTTACTCATTTTTGGATAAATTAGAAAAATTAATAGTTTGGTAAATTAGTCAGCATGGCAGCATCATGTGTACGTATTCATGACGTTCTAAATTTTAGGTAGAAAACCAAGAATTAATGCTTAGACTTCAAGAGAGCATTCTTTTCCTTGGTTCATTCTTTGTCAACAACAAATTTAAGTTAAAAGCGCAGTGATTGAAGCATTAAGCACGACTCGACTTGGTCAACAAAATTCTGGCTTTAGAGAATTTTTTGTAGAAAATGATTAATATAATTTGGTTGACCCCTATTTGTTTGGGAATTGAGAAGGCAAGTGTCAATAAAATATCATCAAACCTTTAAGCTAGTGCACTTACTATAGACAAGCAGATCCCTTTCAAATTGATAAAACACTAATTATATAATTATAAAAATATTAAATATTTTTTTTTATAATTAAGCTCAATATTATTATAAAATAAAGTAAACATGCTACTTGGAAATTAAAAAAATTGTGCCGACCTAACATTAGGAAAGACAAATCTGAAAGACCCACAAACTATAGCTCCCGAAATATAAAATACAGAAAAACAGATACAAAATCAGAATCACGATTTAAAATACTAATCGCGGTTTAATTATATATGACGTAAATATAAATTAATATAAGTAATTAAATAAAAAAAATAAAAATAAAACTTAAAGGTTTGTTTGAGAAATATTTAGCAAAAGAACATGTGTTTGTTGCTTACTTATTCGGTGACATGGGTTGAAAAAAATGTAAACATGCATGTGAAGACAAAAAAGAAAAATAGATATTCATGAACATTGGCAATTTAGTGATAAGTGGAGGACTAGATGACTTACTTAGCACAAAATCAAGGAAACAAAAACCGTGTTTCCCATCTCCCACTAATGACTAAACCCAAATCTAGAAAACAAACAAAAAAGGTCAATTTGGTCGATTTGCACCATTTCCTCTCCTCTATATAAACATGCCCGTCAAACTCATATTTTCACATCATTTTCCAAATTTCTCTCTTTAAACTCTGCATTTCAAGAAAAATGGAGGGTGGTCTTAGTCTCAGTCTTAGGATTAGTTATGCACAAGCACTTGTGTTGTTGATTAGTGCTTCTTTGTGTGCAACCAGCATGGCCAATTGGCAGTGGCATTACGGTGATTGGGGGAATGCCAAACGTCCACCACCAACCCCGCCCTGCCACTTTAACTCCACGGTCTCCAAGAAAATCACAGTCGGTGACGACTCTCAAAAGTGGACCTTCGGTGTTAATTATACTGATTGGATCATCAAGAATGGTCCATTTTACCTAAACGACACATTAGGTAAGCCTACAATTCTCAATTTTCTTTTAGTCCGATAAGCCAATATAATAAATCATATTACTTTATGAGTAAGCTTTTTTTGTAAGTGACTAGTGCGATGGCGTATCTGATAATTTTTTTTAACTGATGTATTATGTCGTTTGATATTTTAGTGTTCAAGTACGACGCGCCGAGTAAGACCAATATACATCCGCATAGTGTATATTTGCTGCCAAATGTACGGAGCTACAAAAAATGTGACCTCAGCCAGGCAAAATTGGTTGCGAATGAGACCCGAGGAGGAGGTAAGGGATTTGAGTTTGTGTTGAAGAAATGGAAGCCACACTACTTTGCTTGCGGTGGAGGTGCTGGTTTCCACTGCAACAATGGCACCATGAAGTTCATCGTCATGCCCTTGATTCGTCCTTTGAAGTAGTAGAATGTGGACTTTCCAGTCTTATATGGATCAAGGCCCGGCCCGGACCATCCCGGCCCATTTAGTGTTTTTTTAAGGGCCCATTTAGTGTTATTTAATTTTGTCTTCCCTTTGGAGTTTAATAACCCATTAATTAAGATTAATCCTTAATGAATGTCAATTATGTTACAATTTAGTGGTTCGATGAGTTTATTATGTGATGTGATCCGAAAAGTTTTTATTAGTTGAAAACAAATAGAGATGTGCTTGCTATCTAGTATTGTTTTTGTTTTTTTTATGTAATTTTGTAACATCAATATGAGTTGACAATGTTTCACATTTTCTAAGATATTAATATAAGGCTTTGCTTTCAATCTGTCCCTTCTCAAGTTTGAATCCCCTCAAAGAGATTATACTCTTTTTTTTCTTTTAATCATGCTCGTGGACCATGGAGTAAGTGGACTATGAATCCA
Source organism: Viola odorata (assembly GCA_963691705.1). Lineage (NCBI taxonomy): Eukaryota > Viridiplantae > Streptophyta > Magnoliopsida > Malpighiales > Violaceae > Viola > Viola odorata. Next base: position 1,590,848 of record OY829537.1, read on the forward strand.
ACTATTTCATTGATGTGTCTTTTTTTACTAAAAGAGAAATTCTCAGTAACTCTATTTTATTTAAAATTATTTGATATTTAATTATTATATTAAATGTCGATTATTTTAAATTTGAATCGGTTAAAACTTCAAAAGATATAAAACTCTCCCTACCTTTATATTATACACGTGGTAAACATCTATGCCGTGTTCGTAAAATTGAGAATGTTAAATAATACTCCTTCCGGTGTAAAATAAATGATATTCTGGGATAGTAAAAATTCGTAGAACAATGAATAACAAGTAAAATGAACAATAAAAATCTATAAAAAAACGTCATTTATTGTGCACCAAAAGGAGTATTATTCACAAAAACGATATTACTATTTACATATTTTGATTTAATTTAATTTTTATGTAGGAAAAAAATAGACAAGTTAAATTGGAATTTTACAGAAAAAGGAGACAAAAGTTAGAAACCGGTTGTTTTTATTAGGAAAAAAAGTTGGAGCCTTCTTCGTCTGTGCTGCGGAAAGCCCAAATGGTTTTGTATTTATTTGAACGAAATAAAGGGGCTGGACTGGACGGACGAGCGTAAAATAAGGACTCTTTGTCCTTTTTCCGATTATTATGTCATCTCTTGTCAGTATCGCCAATTTAATTTTATAATTCTAGCAAAAGATTTAAACGAATTCAAGTCCTTGACAATAAGATCAAAATTCACCTGAATTTTTTTAATGAATTTAGTACTTCCTCCGTTCCAAATTAACTGACGCTTTAACTTTTGACACGCATATTAAAGAAGCTGGATGATTCACTATTAGAGACAAAAAAAATCCGTACTTTTTTTTCATTAACGTACGTTCGAGAAAAAATTCGGAGTAAAATTGTCTCAAATAGTGAGTCATTCGGCCTCCTTAATATGCGTGCCAAAAGTTAAAGCGTAAGTTAATTTGGGACGGATGGAGTAATTAATAATTAATATTATTAGAATATAATTTTTTTTTAAAAAAAATTAAAAAATTGTATATGATATAATTTAATAACAATATGTTAATATAGTGGCTAAAATTTTATGACAAGTTAGAATCTCATAACCCGGACACGACTCTTAAGATTTCCTACTTCACTCCTGCTTTCCTATTTCAAGCCATTCTAATACTTGATCAATCAAAAAAAATCACACACCGTAAATCCGATGCGCACACCAATCCCTCCCTACTCCTCCCCACACACAAGTGACGCCACATAACCGTACATGCATCCTCCCACGCGGCATATCATGGGCTACTTGCAGTAATAAGTCTGGCTGTATACCCTTCACTAAAACCAACAAAGTTTTTGTCTCCTAGTCCATGTCAGCAACAAAAACCGCGTGCCCTCCACCCCCTGAAACTTCCCTCACCGCCATCTGTTCTCCTTCCTTCTCCCAAATTCCAAATATATATAAATTCTCACTTCCTTTGGGCTCTTCAAATCGAAGACCTAACTTTATTCTTTGATTATTATATTTTAATTGTACAGCAGCCGCCGAGATGTGCCGGACGACAGATTTCCCGGGGGTTCAGTTTGTTGATCAAAGACGACGCAGTTTGTGCATCAAATCTTTTCACGCCCGCTTCTTATCTGGGTTGAAGAAGTCGATGAATCTCTTACCGGAGTCTCTCACTCTCCGTTATCTTCCGCGCATTAACGGATCCCAGCTTTTAATTGATGGGTCGAAGGTGAAATCCGATTCCGATGCGTTCTTGACGCTCTATCGGATTGTTCAGGCGGCGGAGGTGGAGGAGGAAAGGGAGGTGGTGATGTTCGGGTCAAGAGAGCGTGTTCGGGCAAGCGAAGGGGTCCGATTCGAGATTTACTCGCGAGAGGATAAGATATTGGAGGGAGGGTTTGGCAAGGATGAGGAGGAGGCGTGGAAGGTTTTGGTCGGTGGGAGTGGTGGCGGTGATGACGACGTGGCGGTAGTGGAGGTCTGCGTGGCGGTGGAGGGAGCTCCGACGTTGACTGAGAGGGTGGTGATTGGGGGGAGGAGGGGGAGGAGGAGGGCAGAGAGGAGTAGGAGATTGGAGAGGCTGGAGGCGATTCCAGAGGTTGTTGATGAATCAGACGATGAATGTTTGTTTGAGTGTATGGATGATCCCGAGGAGGATGATCGCGGTGTATTGAACGGTGGAGATTTGCTGGAAAGTTATGGGCCTGATTTGGAAGGAGTGAGCTGGGCCATTGATGTTGGGATTTGGGTTGTGTGCTTAGGAGTGGGCCTTATGGTTTCTAAAGCTTCTACTAAAAGCATGAGAAGATTGAGGATATTATGAAAATTGTATCCCTCTTTTTTACTTTTCAAAGATTAGTCAGCTTATGTAATTGTAAAAAATTTTGGTCTATAAAATTAAAAGATACTAACACTTTATGTACTCTTTGTTATCTACTAGGTGGTTATTAATTTAAATAAAAATTATAATATAATATAATTAAAAATGATAAATTTCAATTATATTTTTAGTTAGTATAATTTTATTAGTAAAATAGTTAGGATCCTAATAATTATTCATAATATAATATTGTACTTCTTACTAATTTTATTAATAAAATACTCCTTCTGAATTTTATTAAGGAATTTTATTAATAAAATCAGGAAGGAGTATTTTATTTGAAAGATTCTATTGAGAAATAAAATCGGGATTTTTCCAAACAAACAATGTCTTCATAGTTTTTCTTTTGTAGTTACAATCGCATATCTCGAATTAAATATCACAGAGCTTACAATCTAGGTTCAACAATTTTCACCCGATGTCGTACCATTAAGGTCCAATGATTTGCACAAAAGATTTCATTTTATTAAAAATTTCACTACTCTTATATTGCACACCTCAATAATCTCTCATTCGAATTAAGTACCATAAAACCCACAATGATTTGCACAAAAGACTTCATTTTATTAAAAATTTCACTACTCTTATATTGCACACCTCAATAATCTCTCATTCGAATTAAGTACCACAAAACCCACAATGATTTGCACAAAAGACTTCATTTTATTAAAAATTTCACTACTCTTATATTGCACACCTCAATAATCTCTCATTCGAATTAAGTACCACAAAACCCACAATGATTTGCATAAAAGACTTCATTTTATTAAAAATTTCACTACTCTTATATTGCACACCTCAATAATCTCTCATTCGAATTAAGTACCATAAAACCCACAATGATTTGCACAAAAGACTTCATTTTATTAAAAATTTCACTACTCTTATATTGCACACCTCAATAATCTCTCATTCGAATTAAGTACCACAAAACCCACAATGATTTGCACAAAAGACTTCATTTTATTAAAAATTTCACTACTCTTATATTGCACACCTCAATAATCTCTCATTCGAATTAAGTACCACAAAATCCACAATCTAAAATCCACTTGTATCTTTTAATATAATGATATTATCCGTTTTGGGTCTGAGTTCGCATAATTTTCAAAAAAATCTCATTCCATTAAGAATTTCACAACTTTTATATTCCGTTTTTATTTTTATTATTTTTCTGATGTGAAATTTTAGTTCGTATACCGCAATATACTGTACTAGTTATAGACATTTATCTCAACTTGCGTAGATTTTGGGCTTTTTTTTAATCGGTTTTTGATGTATATTAATATAAAACGATTATGTCAATTATAATAGGGAAAGAAAACATCCAGTACATTAATTTACAAAATACTCCATTTACTCAACCATTTTCACATGAATTAAAAAAATGATTGATTCATATTTTCAATGTATATTTAGCCAATTACTCTCATTGATTTTAGTAAATATAGTCAATTAACATTAATTTTTATTTTCCACTAACCGTAACCTTTTTATAATACACGCGTAATTTTTTAAAAGTTAAACTACATTAATTAAAAACATCGTCCAGAAAGTGCAAAATAATTTTTTTTTTTATATATATACTTTTGTGCCTGAAAGTAAATAATATTTAAATTTAAATTAACAGGAGCCAACGCTCTTATTAAAATAAATTAACAAGGGACGTACTACTAAGCAAACTCGCATATTTTTTCCACACCATAACATAAAAATGTCACGTCCTTCACTTATTATTTACACCGCGCTTTGATACGATTTAATATTTTATATTTACGTAAAAAAAGAAAAATTAAAATAAAATAAAGACAAGTTTTTATTTTTCTTAACCATTATTATTGAAAAAGAAACTCGGACGGAGCCTTGTTCGGCTGGGCTGCGGAAAGCCCAAAATGATTTGTTTTTTAATTGGGCCGGATCATGGTACACCAGACAAGCGTAAGAGGAAAGAGCAGAGTCGAGCGATTTGGCCGGAGCAGAACATCTCCCTGTCCTCTATATAACCACGCCCATCAAACTCATATTTTCACAACCACCATTTTTCACAAATTTCCAAATCTCTCTTTAAACTTTTCATTTCAAGAAAAATGGAGATTATGCACATGCACTTGTTTTGTTGATTAGTGCTTCTTTGTGGGTGATAATACAAATAAAACACGTTAAGGGTATTTTCGATCTTTTATCACCAACGAAGGATCCTGATATATGCATTTCTTGGTATATATCACCGCCAATAGCCAAGATTATATATATCAATTTCACCAGGTAAATATATTGTTTGTACAACATACTAGGGAAATTATCGGGTAAAGGGATAGGGATAGGTAATGGCTAACCAAACCCAAGCAACACGTGTTTAGGGTGACCCACATGACGAGGCTATAAATACCCCTCTATCACTCCTTCATGAACACACACATACTTATATGCGCACACGTACCGAAACTCTGCCCGCATAATTACTCAATTACCTACCTCCACTCGATAGTTTTTCTTACCACATATTTCATCATCATGCATGCTGAATTGATCGTCGGAATCTCTACACCGAAGACCCCCTCCGACGCTTTACATGTGGCGTAGGAATAGCGAGACAATCCACGTCAGCACGCCATATTACAGAATCACCCTCACCCCAGATTCAGGATTATCAGTGGGCAACCAGCATGAACAATTGGCAGTGGCATTACGGGTTCAACCACTCTGACTGGTGGAATGCCAAACGCCCACCACCAACCCCGGCACTACCACCCTGCTGCTTTAATTCCACACACACTGAGTCCAAAAAGATCATTGGTGGCGACACTCAAAAGTGGACCTTTGACATTAACTACGTTGATTGAGCCTTTAAAAACGACTCATTTTACCTAAACGATATTGTAGGTAAATCCACAATTCTCAATTTTTCTTTCGGATCGACTAGTTCATGCACCTATTATAACTCATTCGTTCATAAAAATGATCGACATGTTAATAAAATACTAATTCTTTATATATAACTAGTGATAATTCTTTTAGCTGACATGTTGTGTATATGGTGTTTGTATTTTGAAGTGTTCAAGTATGATTCGCCGAGTGACACCAATATACACCCACACAGTGTATATTTATTTGCTGCCAAATGTACAGAGCTACAACAAATGTGACCTGAGCAAGGTGAGATTGGTGGCGAACGAGACGCAGGGAGGTGGCGGCGGGTTTGAGTTTGTGTTGAAGAAGTGGCAGCCGCATTATTTTGCTTGCGGTGGAGGTGCTGGCTTCCATTGCATCAATGGCATGGCACCATGAAGTTCGTTGTCATGCCCATGTTTCGTCCTTGGAAGTAGTAGTAGATTATGGGCTTTCCAATCTTCTAAGGATCAGGGCCCAGCCCAGCCCAGCTCAGCTAGCTTGTTTCATAATTTCCGTTGTGTTCTAGTAATTCTTACTATTATTGAAAAAAATAAAAGAGGGAAATGTGATACACACAAAAATGCTATAGTTTTTTTTCATTTCCATGTAATTTTGTAACATCATCAATAAGATGAAAATACTTTTTCATTTGCTAAGATATTAATAAGAGACTTCGCTATGAATCCTTGATATGATTTATCTTTTTGTATAGTATATAACATTACTGTATTTTAATATGGTTTATTACTAATTCTATTTTTATTTTTAAAAAAAAATTTAAAAGAAAATAAAGACAACTTTTGATAAAAAATTGTTTTTTTGATAATAATAATAATAAAAAAAATCGGAGCCTTGCTTGGCTGGCTGCGGGAAGCCCAAAAGGATTTGCTTTTATTTGGGCCGAAATCAATGGATATGCAGACAACAGTCCAAGAATTAAAAAGAGAGGAATGGGACAAGCGTAAAAGAGGAAGAGCAGGGTCGTCGACTGTCGAGCAATTTGGTGGAGCACAAGAAGGGAAGAGAAAATACAGAGGAACCAATATGAGCGTATTTGGAGGGGACAGCTGGGCAAGAGAAGCGCAACACAGGAAGAGAAGAGTGGATGAGATGATGGTTGAAGGCGTTGATGATCGGTCTTCCTATAAGAAGCTTTCAAGCGGCAAATACGCGTGTCTTGTCTGTCCCCACAATCCCGTCCTCGATACTCCTCTCATGCTTTCTGTAAGCAATACCCATATCTACCTTTTCAGATTATGTCATCTCTTGTTCACTTATCGCCGATTACATAATCAGCTAATCCTAAATCGTAAGAAAACCATCTGGTTGTTTGGGGTCTCTAATAGATAAAACTATTTGTATTTAAGCTTAAGTACTTCAGTTCTTGGTTTTGAAGGAGTTGCCACTTTGTGCTATGCAGCTGTTGCAAAGTGGGATAGTTAGAGATACGAGTAGTGGTATAATTTCTCTCGAATGTAAGGGTAAATTATAAGAAATTAGTTGCATTATAGCTTAATTATTTTGCTGCTCATATTGTTCCTGTATTATTATTTAGATGGGCGTTTCTGCATTCAGTGTATTGTTTCACATGAATCAATCAGGGATCCTTCTTTTGAATTTGGTTATCTGGTTGTTGGATTTTAATTTGCAGATGCATGGAAAGGGATCACGTCATAAAGCTGCAGAGTCGAGGTTGAAGGAAAGGGAATTGATGAGACGAGAGGAGATAAATAAGCGGTTAGCTTTATCAGACTCCTCGGTTGGTTCTGCAGAATCCAATAAACTTAGGGTGGTGAGTAATCCATTAATTAAGCAGACATGGAAGGCAGCTTCGGAGGTACTTGGTAAGGGACCTTCCCAGCAGCATTCAGGAAACCAAAATTTTGATGCAAAGCTAATGAAAGAGCATGCCACGAATGTGACAACTCATTCCAGTGATAGTGTCTCTTGTCCTGAAGTTAAAGTAGATGACAAGTTGCTTGCACAACAGCAGTTGGATTTAAGAGCGAGTCGAGAAAGAGAACTCAAGTTTACAGCGGCAGGCTGGAAGCGGGATGGCCATGGGAAGTGGTTTCGAGATGAGAATGTAAGGTTCTTCACTTTCTATTAAGATTTATCATTGACTTTGTGACAACTGTATGTTGGCTATCTCTTTGTTTGTTGTTGATTCTGCATTTGTGGTTGCATGTTGGAAGTTCTTAAGTTAATCAAATCATTATTATGTTCAAGGAAAATATTTCCATTTTGCATTATCACAGCCTTAAAAGAGAACTGATTTGAGTTTTTTCTTTTCTTTTCTTTGAATCATTGTATTTATCTAACCTGGCTATTTATGATTCCAGGTTGAATTTGACTCGGATGAAGAGGATCCAAATGTTTCTCTTGGTTAAAAATTTCAGCTAGGATCATCTGGGTTGAATCTCAATAGGTAAGCAGCGGCATGATGAGTTGATGTTTGGTCATGTGCCTGCTTTTTGGCGACGCCCAAGTTTCTTTCTGGGTTCTATTTTAATATTCAAGTCCAGTCTAGTTAAAATTCTAGTAGTATTTGAACACTTTATTATTATTAATTATTTTTTCTATTTTAAAGTTTCCGCGTATAAAAAAAAGGGAAGTGCTGTTGACATTTTTAGCGCGGTCATTTATCGTCTTGAATCTCGAGAAAAGAGAAGTTATTGATCATCTTCTGTGTTGCTTTCTTCTGGCTTTACAAGATGGAACTGCTGTGGTTGTCAGAGGTAAGACAAACCGAGTGAAAGGTGAATTTATGCATGAGATAAATGGTTTGCTTGATCAAGTTCCAGAGACGATCCAATATAGAACTGGAGATCTCTAAAAATCCTGGTTAGTAAGCAATATTCTCAGCAACTCATTTGATAACGTGACAGGTCCTTTTTCTGCCATGATCTTGGCATCCAGCCATATTCTCTCCTAGCATGTTGACCTATAACCTCATTGGCCACATATCAGCTGCTACAGGAAGCTTAATCTCTTGCAATCTGCGTCTTGGCATTGTAGTAATATAAATGTGAAATATCATGTGAGTTTGGATCGCTGTAAGTGCTCAACCAACTGTCATTCAACTCCACCAGAGAGCTTGGACGGCACTACAATACCTGGAGGCATTCAACTTTAGACAATTCTGTTGTGTGGCTCTCATTCCTGATATTTGTCAATTTGCTAAGCTTGGTCCTGCTCGTCTTCTTTTTCATCTTGTTGGAAGTTAAAAAATTGTTTAAGAAAACCTTGGCCATCAATGTTTCGCCACATATTTTGGTGTTGCTACTGTTCGACTAGTCTAATCTGACTCCAGAACATGCATTTTCAGCCTTCAGGTATGTACCCTTGCATATATGTGTTGTTTATTTCAGTGTCGTTTTCCCTTAATCACGTATTATGTTATTTAAATGCTGGCAGCACTCAAATTATGAGAACTACTAGTGTTAAATTTGCACGATCAGGTATCCTAAAGAGGCCAAGACTAGCGGGGCTTCCGGTAGGGATGATAATTTAGTCTGATCCAATAGGTACCCCATCGATTCTATAGGTTTTTAACTGAAGTTAGCAATGTTTGATGAATTATTTGTCGAAATGAACTAGAGCTAATCACCAACCTGTGTACTATCTCATACCCACCCCACTCGTCAAAGGGTAACGGGGTGGGTAAGAAATAGTACCCACGGGTTGTGGTCACGGATAGGTACAAGCCAAAATTAGAAGGAGCGGATCCAGGATAGGGCAAGAGAATCGAGCTCGGCTCCACTACATTGTCATTCCTGGCATTCAGGTCTGCTTCATGGTAAGCTTTAGAGGAAGTGGAGTATGCATGTTAGATGTGTAGGTATGATTAACAATGATGAAACCCTCACCGGCCAAAGTTTAGGGAATCAAGTTTCAGTTTGGAATGTCAAAAAACCCTCTTTTATTAGAAAGTGGGGCACTAACCAAGTCATAGATCGACAAAAACAAAACAAAAAAACCTCAAAATCATTTCTACATTTGAGATGAGACTCTTTAAAGAACAAAAGAACACTGCAAAATTCTTTTGCATATAGCCAGTGGCCTTGGTAAGAATTTTGGGGTCCCTACTGAGACACTGCCTTTACATATAACTTAAATTCGTGTTTACGTAAACTTTATATACAAAAAAAATACTCTTGACAATGGCTGATTTCTTATAATTTTATACGTTTTCCGGTGATAGATTCCACGAATAAAACAAAAAAGATTTTCATAGTTGCTAAAGGATAAGAACTAATAACGATAATATTTCCGATATGCAGTTGGTATGCTCTGCTTGTCCGTATCGTTATGCCAACAGGTTCCACAGGTTCTCATGGCAGTATGCATCATTGCTTAATCACATCATTAAATCATTAGTAATTGTTAATAATAGCCATACGAGGGGTATAGATGATTAACACACTGACAATGTGACGAATGTTTCACCTAAACAACATTAATTTATGTGGGTACATCTATGTCTCGTTCAAATAATACATACCATTTGTTAGGTCAAACAACAAAACAGCTATATAAATTCAAATACGCGGAGAAATTAAAAATTATAGGACCGAGATGCTATATACATGTAAAAGAAATGAGTTTCAATTATATCTTTTAAGAATATTGTAATTGAAATGTTAATCAAATTAAGTTTACTCTTATAAATACTTTTAGCAACTATAATTTCTACTACTAGTATTATTCGAATTATGATGAAAGAAAATAGAACACGAGAGATAGTAAGTCGTACACGTATTGTATTAATGTTCGTCGAGTATTGATATCGAAAATGAGTCTCATCGTGAGTTCATTTGATGTATCAGTTGGTCGTGTTGCTGACGAGCTTTATCTGCGAACTCCACCATTTATATTAGTAGCATATAAATGCAACTTTGAATTAAAAATATTGGATAATTTATTTTTAAGCGACCGCGACAACCTTTCGATACTGACGACACTGTGATGAAGCATGAAGATAAAAAAAAAGAAAACCAAAACCAAAACTATATAAAAATATTGATTATACTATAGTAATATATATTAATTAATTAGTCAAAATTTGGATTATGATTATAATGTTTTGTTTCATTGTCTACATATTATTATTATTTTAAAATTTGAGTAAATTAATTAATAATTTTAAATAATTTTAAACCACACACACATTGTAGCACTAGCAATAGCAAAGTATCACTATCAACACACACGTTGACAGGTGTGTGTAATAAAGTGGCGTAATTTGATGAAAAGCAGAGCTGGCCAGCCTATAGTATCCACCTAATTTCAATGCATCCAAAACAGAAACGACACGTATACGGGACCAAAAAGATGGTCGAGTTTTAGCTTTCCAACCACCAAAATAAATTAAAATTTTAAATTTTACGAATAATTGTCTAACTTTTAATGAAAAATAAAACAATTTATGCATTTAAGTATGTCTTAATTGACCGTTTGATTAAATCAGATTGAATTCAACTAAGTTAAACCCGAAATTCATTTTCTTTATTAGTATCTTTTAGTGTTGATAAAGTATCGACTAACTCGAAATTTTTATATTTTATTTTGTCACGAATTAGATAATCTAACTCGATATACTTGGAGATAAAATATAAGAAATGTTGGAGTATAATCTTTCCATCAAAACATACACTAAATGCCAAACAGTAAACAAATTAATGTGGAAATTGTCCATTTGTGAGAAGAAAAAAGAGAGAAAGAAGGCATGTGCATGCCATGTAAGCCTTGTTATGTCCAGCTCAACTCTGTAGCTATAGAGGCAGTAGCTACCTTAGCTTAGCTTCCTTCTTTCCACCACCACCACCCGCCGTTGCTGCCGCCGCGGCAATGCCTTAGCCTCCCATTTCTGCTGCCACCACGAGAAGGAAGAATTGAAGAGTAAAGATGGGCGCTTGCTCCTCAAAACCACCCAAACAAAACCCATATGCACCCAGAGAAATCCAGGAGCAGCAGCAAACCCCAGCACCATACTCAAATCAAAATGACCAAATTACCCCTCCTTCCCCACTCCCCTCCTCCACCCCAAAACCCCACCACTCCCCTTTCTTCCCTTTCTACACTCCTTCCCCTTCCTACTTCCTCAAAACCAGCCAATCCCCTTCCGCCGCGTCAGCTCCGGCGACCCCTTTCCGTCTCTTCAAGCGACCCTTCCCTCCTCCGTCACCGGCCAAACACATTAGGGCCGTTTTGAGAAGGAGCAACACCAACAAGAAGAAGAACACCAAGAAAGGGGCAGTTCCGGAAGGGGGAAAAGAAGGAGAAGAAGATGAGGAGGAGGAGGAGGAAGAAGAGGCGGTTAAGTTGGACAAACGATTTGGGTTTTCTAAAGAGCTTAGGAGTAGATTGGAGGTTGGAGAGGAAGTTGGGCGAGGGCATTTTGGGTATACTTGCTCTGCTAAGTTCAAAAAAGGGGACCGGAAAGGCCAGCGAGTCGCCGTTAAAGTCATTCCAAAGTCCAAGGTTCGTCAGGAAAAAATATAATTAATCTGGATTTCTTATATTTATTTAATTTGCCCCTTTTTCTTGAGTAATAAATTAACAATAGTATTAGTAGCATTTCTTTCCTGATCAAGTACAATTAACAAATCCTATGCACTAATAGCGTACATTGTTAGCATTTAGCAATCAGTGTCAGGTGAAACTCAAACTCAAGTTGGTGTTATGAACAAGGGAGGAGGGTGTAGCTTTAAATCACCAATTGGGGATTACTGCATTAGGGTTTCGAATGTGACCGGCATAAAAGTGATGGAAGATTTTTACTTACTCATGTTTTTTTTTTTTGGGTGTGTCAATGGCAAGAAAGAACCTCGTGTTGTCTCAGGTTTGAACTTTGTGTTTGGCGTACTGACCATTGCCAAATCTTTTTATATTTAGATGTATGTGTGGTGAGTGGAGACTCAATCTGCTAGTTTTAATATATTCAACCCACTTCCTAATAAAGTAATCTTATTATTATTATTATTAAAAAAACTTCACTAATACTCGTCTCTTTGTTTGTTGTTACTGCATACAATCGTACTCCAATGCATCGAATATTGCCAGATGACAACAGCTATTTCAGTGGAAGATGTGAGAAGGGAGGTGAAAATATTGAGGGCGTTGGCAGGACATAACAATTTGGTGGAGTTCTATGATGCATTTGAAGACCCAGATAATGTCTATATAGTAATGGAGTAAGCAAAATGCGCTTCCATTTTGCAATTGTGTCATGCTCACGCTGTGTGTGCTACTATTAATTGCTTGAGGTCAAACTTACATCTGCTGAACAATACGCATATCGAATATCGATACTGCTCATGGTTGAGTTTGGAGTTGCATCCTTCTTCTAATATGAGAATATGACATCTTTCGGTCATGCTATCGTGGATGCATTGACATTCTTGATGAGCTTTATGATGCATTTCCCATCATGGAAATTGATTAGTTGTATGGTCATTTCAGGTTATGTGAAGGAGGGGAGCTTCTGGATAGAATACTTGCAAGGTGAGGGCCATCGTGGTTAGTCAAGTTTCTGCATTAATGCTTCTGTGAGGGCCATTGTGGTTTCTAACTAGCTTTTCTTACACTTTAAGGGGTGGGAAATACTCAGAAGATGATGCAAAGGCTGTTATGGTGCAGATATTAAATGTTGTTGCCTTTTGTCATATACAGGGTGTAGTCCACCGGGATCTCAAACCAGAGGTGAAACTTATTGGCCTTTCTTGTTTCTCTTTTATTTTGTTTATTTCTCCTCAGAGAATCCTGTGCATCTGCACTTGCACTAGTCCCAAAAAAACTTGTTGAGAATTTTGAATTGGTGATAATCATGTAAGAGGTTTTTCTACTGTGTTTGATCTGGCGCATGGCTGTTTGGGAAAATCTAAGGAAGGGTGGGTAATACTCACTCTCCTTTGTAGCAACTACAGTTAAACCTCGATAAATGAATGTCCGATAAACGAATAACCTCGCCAAATGAATAATTTTCTCCTGTCCCGACTTGGGCAAATGGGCTAAATGAATAACCTCGCTAAATGCATTAACGAATAATTTTTTTTGAATCCTTAAAGACCCCATGTAAATATAAATGAATAATCATTAAAATTCATCAGACTGAATCCTTATCTGGTCGGTCAAAGTTGATTTTGTTGTTAGTTTTGACTGATGATCGGAAGCTATCAGACTGAATATTAAGAAAGATATAGTAGAATGAATTATTTACCAAATCAAGACTCTAGAAAAATATATATAGTAGTTTGTAGGTAGGTTAGGTACATTGTCTTAGTCTCTAAGTATTCCATACATAGAATATTATTATTAGTACATGTTGCATGTATTTAGACTCTAAGTATTCCATACATAGAATCTTATAAGTATATGATGCATGTACATAGTCTATATATGTATTTGTACATTAAATGTAAAATAAATAATCATACGAAAAAATAAAAATGTAAAAATACTATCTAAATGAATAAAAATTCATTTATCGATAAATGAATAATATATTCATTTATCGATAAGTAAATAAACTCACTAAACGAATATTTTTTGCTGGTCCCAAAAGCATTCATTTATTGAGGTTTAACGGTAGTTTGGAAGAAACTGGTTTACACCGATATGTTGCTTCCTCATGTTTGCACTACAAAGCAATTATATATCCTACTAGTCAGCCTTGTTTCATAGTGTTAGGCTTCAGGATTTTGTTACTTGCTATGTGATTCTCGGACCAACCATTGAAGCTTTGTGTATACCTTTGGCCCTGGCCTTTCCCATTGTCTGTTTTTTCCCCTTTGATAAGCATTGTGGCCTGTTTAAGATCATGTATAACAGAGAAAGCAAAGAGGGGAGGGGAGCATGATATTTTTTTTTGGTATAAGTGAGCATGATATTTAGGATGAAATGTGCTGTGCTTGATAATTACCCGTTTAATCATGCTGCTTGTTATCTTTCTATCATAAATAGTTCATGAGTATCTTTTAGATGGTGCTTTTGGCTACCATTTTTAATTCTTATGTATTCACTTGACCAGAACTTTCTGTACACTTCCAAGGATGAGAACTCTCAGTTGAAAGTCATAGACTTTGGCTTGTCCGATTTTGTCAGACCAGGTTTGTCCTCTTTTCTAGTGGCAATTGAGTGATAATCTGTATTTGGTACCACTTAGTGTTTGCATTTTGGTGGTTTTTATGCCTATTATGGTTTGCAGAAGAAAGACTCAATGATATCGTAGGAAGTGCATACTATGTTGCACCTGAAGTCCTACATAGGTCTTATAGCACAGAGGCTGATGTATGGAGTGTAGGTGTGATAGCCTATATTCTACTGTGCGGTAGTCGTCCTTTTTGGGCGCGGACTGAGTCTGGAATTTTTCGGGCAGTCTTGAAAGCTGACCCTAATTTTGATGAAGCACCTTGGCCGTCCTTATCTCCAGAAGCTAAGGACTTTGTCAAACGTCTATTGAACAAGGACCCCAGGAGACGAATGACAGCTGCTCAGGCTTTGAGTGAGTGCTTTCACTTTCTTTCAATTTTTTTAAGCTCATATTTCAAGGTATTTACTACTGTTATTTAAGATTCCATATTAATCCTTGTTTTGTAGGCCATCCTTGGATCCGCAACTATAATGATGTGAAAGTACCTCTTGATTTTTCCATATTCAAACTAATGAAGGCATACATGCGGTCATCATCTTTGCGCAAGGCTGCTTTAAGGGTTTGCACTCTACTTTTTTTCTCCTTTTATGTTGACTCAAAGAATAAGACCTAGGAAAACCACGGTATCTCCTGATTATAAGCATTAAGCTTTCGTTGCTAATCTTCTAACTCTTTTCTTTTTCCTGTTTGTTTGTGTGCTTGAAAAGGCATTGTCCAAGACTTTGACTATCGATGAACTATTTTATATGAGGACGCAGTTTGCATTATTGGTGCCAAACAAAAGTGGCTGCATAACCTTGGAAAATTGCAGGATGGTTAGTTTCTAACTCTTTCACTCTGTCTCTCTACGTCACAACTTGATGAAATTAAGTGTGTGTTGTTCATTTCATTTGTGCAGGCCTTGATGAAAAATGCAACAGATGCAATGAAGGATTCTCGTATCCCTGATTGTCTCTCATCTGTAAGAACTGAAGTTGCCAACTTATTACTATCTTTGTGCGACATGTATGTCATAGTTTTCTAATTTTATACGTACTTTTAATTTCCTTTTGACAGCTAAATGCACTTCAGTACAGAAGAATGGATTTTGAAGAATTTTGTGCAGCTTCATTAAGTGTCCATCAGATGGAAGCTCTTGATCGTTGGAAACAGCAAGCTCGTTGTGCATACGATTTTTTTGAGAAGGATGGTAACAGGGCTATTGTCATTGAGGAGCTCGCTTCAGTAAGTTTGAATGCTCTCTCATGCTATTTAAACTCTTATAGTTTCCCCGGTTTCTGAAAACCTCTTGCGTGCTTATAACACAACACCTAACTGCACCAGACTTGATATTTATGAGCTTATAGCCATCAGTATAAAACGTGAGATCATTAAACCAGAGAAAGCATATTAGCATGCCAGATTTCTAGCGGCATGACTGTTCCCTAAACTTGTATGCAATGTTCTTTCAGGAACTTGGGCTTGGCCCCTCCATTCCAGTTCATGCCGTTCTTAATGACTGGATAAGGCACACTGATGGGAAGCTAAGCTTCCATGGGTTTGTAAAATTGCTGCATGGTACGTCCAGCCGAACCATTACAAAGGCACAGTGAAGGCTACATACATGTCCCTGTGTGTCACTGGACGCGCTGATGCTTCTATGCTTCTTGAGCAAACAAAATGCACGAGATACATTTCAAGTCTTCAACGCACCGAACCCTCTCGTTGGCTGTAAAAGCCTTCGTTCTCCTTAGTTGTTCTGGTTGAACCATTCAGAATTCATGTCATTGGTTTATTGGGAACCTTGAAAGATCATCAGTGTCATAGTGTAAAGAATTAGTTTAGTTTTTGCCCAAACTGGCAATGATAATTTCCTCCTTTCGTTGCGTTTGAATGACAGCAGTAACATTTTCTTGGTACCTTGCGGTTTTATACATGTACATTTATTGGTGTATCCATTTTTTCTCTGTTAAATTATTCCAACTCTTTTTATTTTTTTATAAACGGATGTGAAACTCGAACTTAAAATTTTACTGGTATTTTCCTATTGACAGTCAACCAATCTTTTTTATTAGTTCTGCGTAGTCAAGGATTTGATTATGCAAGAACAGTGATAAGTCAAGTCACAATTAACAAATACAAGTAAATAATTTCTTAAAAGAAAAGATATGTTCTTGAACAAGAAAATCCATAGTATTAAAAAACACACCATTTGCAACAGGAAGCATGTCGTTTAATTAGGCGATCATTCAATCCGTACTACACGTCGTTTTTAATTATGAAAAACCCTCCTATAAACCCTATTTTGATTTTTTCGTCTCTTTCAGATGAATCATACAATAATTGAAGAAACTACTCCAATCCAGCAATGAACAAAACTCCCGATTCTTGCTGATAGACGAATAAGAAGAAAGCCCGTTTTCTTCATTCGATTTCCAAAGATGCCCCTCCTAAAACCCCAAATTTACCGTTCTTTCTCTTCCATTCCATCTCTTGCACACGAACTTGTAGCAGACAGAGCCATAACTCTGCTTGAACGCCATCCATACCATCTCCACTCCATAGTTTCCGAATTTACCCCTGAAGCAGCTTCATATTTACTCAAAAAATGCCAACACAACAAATCCCTAATCCTCAGATTCCTTAGGTGGGCTCATCCCCATCAGTTCTTCACCATTCATTGCAAATGCATGACCCTTCATATTCTAACCAGGTTCAAGATCTTCAAAGAAGGGCAAACGCTAGCTCAGGACGTAGCAGTAAACACACCAGATGATAATGGCAGCGCCGTCTTTCAATGCCTTAAAGAGACCTATCATTTGTGCAATTCAAGCTCTGCTGTTTTTGACTTGGTGGTAAAATCTTATTCCCATGTAAATTACATTGATAAGGCTTTAAATATTGTTAATTTAGCCAAGTCTGATGGGTTTATGCCCGGTGTTTTGGCATATAATGCAATTTTGGATTCGATAATTCGGTGTAGGAAACCTGTTGGGTTTGCTAAGGAGGTGTATAGGGAAATGATAACAAGTGGGGTTTCTTTGAATGTGTACAGTTATAATATTTTGATTAGGGGTTTTTGTGCAGCAGGGAATTTGGACATGGGTTTACAGTTTTTTAAGGAAATGGAGAGTAATGGGAGATTGCCCAATGTGGTTACATATAATACAGTAATTGATGCCTATTGTAAGTTGAAGAAAGTTGACGAGGCAATTGAGTTGCTTAGTTCAATGGTGTTGAAGGGTATGGTGCCGAATTTGATTACATTCAATATTTTAATTAATGGGTTGTGTAGAGAAGGGAGGATGAAGGAGGCAATTGAGTTTCTTGCAGAGATGAGAAGGAGGGGTTTTGCTCCTGATGAGGTTACGTATAATACACTCGCGACTGGTTACTGTAGGGAGGGTAATTTTTACCAAGCTCTTGTTTTGCATGCAGAGATGGTGAGGAATGGATTGTCACCTAATGTTGTTACGTATACTTCATTGATAAATAGTATGTGTAGGGCTGGAAATTTGAAGCGAGCAATGGAGTTTTTTGATCAGATGCATGTTAGAGGACTTAAGCCAAATGAAAAAACCTACACCACATTAATCAATGGATTTTCACAGCAAGGATGTCTGAATGAGGCTTACCGGCTTTTGAATGACATGACTAGGAGCGGATTCTCACCTTCAATTGTGACATACAACGCCCTTATCAATGGTCATTGTATTTTGGGGAAAATGGAAGAGGCCATAGGAGTGTTACGAGAAATGGAGAGAAAAGGTTTGCCTCCAGATGTTGTGAGTTATGGTACTATTATAGCTGGATTTTCTCGAAATCAAGAGTTGGACAGGGCATTTCAAATGAAGGCAGCAATGCTTGAGAAAGGTTTTTCAGCAGATTCCATTACATATTCATCACTTATTCAAGGTCTCTGTGAGCAGAGAAGACTCGTTGAAGCTTCTGATTTGTTCCGAGAGATGTTGCATATGGGTCTACCTCCTGATGAATTTACTTATACCAGCCTGATCAATGCTTATTGTAAAGAAGGAGATTTGAGCAAGGCCATGCATTGGCATGATCAAATGATAAAAAAGGGCTTTCAACCTGATGTTGTTACCTATAGTGTGCTTATTAACGGACTTAATAAGCAAGCTCGAAATAGGGAAGCAAGGAAGCTTCTGCTCAAGTTATTTCATGATGAAAATGTTCCTGATCATGTAACTTATAATACACTGATAGAAAATTGCAGTAATATTGAATTCAAGAGTGTGGTGGCTCTTATTAAGGGATTTTGTATGAAGGGTTTGATGAATGAAGCAGATCAAGCTTTTGAATCAATGACTAAAGGAAACCACAAGCCAAATGAAGCGGTTTACAATGTTATTATACATGGTCATTGCAGAGGAGGAAATGTTCAGAAGGCCCATAACTTGTACAAGGAGATGATTCAGTTTGGTTTCTTTCCTCATACTGTGACAGTTATTGTTCTGGCTAAAGCGCTATTCAATGAGGGGATGGAGGAGGAATTGAATCAAGTCATTGCAAGCATATTGAGAAATTGCAACCTAACGGATGCCGAGCGTGCTAAAATACTTGTTGAAGTCCACCATAAAGAAGGAAACATGGATGTTGTGTTCGATTTGCTTACTGAAATGGCCAGGGATGGCCTTCTTCCGAGTAGCGGGACCCCTTCCCAGTGTTGAGAGATGTTCTATTTATATATGGATACTTCAACCTCTTTCTTGTTGATTCACTGAGGATGTCCTGTCCTGTGGAGGGCATGAACATTTAAAAGTGGGAATTCCCTTGGCTTTACTTTTATCCCAAAACAAGATGGCATGCGGGTACCTTATTGACAGGGATGCTTAAGACCCAGAATATGCTCACATCAAGATTGAACACTGTTTCCCTGCCTCGCATCCCTGGAGTAGCACTGCAGCTGATGGTAAAAGCATTCATAGATATCCAACAGTGCAATAGGCAGTCATAGGGATTTTGAGGGGATCGGGCGTAAACCGTCAGAAAGTTTTCTCAACTACCGTGTGATCTTTCTGGGGATTGTGTGTTTCATTCATCATCCCATGCAAAGGTGGATTCACATGAGACAATGATACCTGAATGGAAACTTGCGACCTTTTTGCTTCCACGTCTCTCTAGAGTTGATTCTTGGAAAATGAATATCTGTGAACTATTGTCCTAGAGCTTCTTTCTAATCTCTATTACCGTTCCTGCCAGTTTAATGATGCAGCTAGCAACTTCGTGATAAGGTTTTTGTAGTTGCCAGGTTGCTATAAGCCTATAACATTTGATCTCGTTCCACATGGTAAGAAGATGGTGCTAAACCACTCTGCAGAAATTTGACGCTCCTCTTTGGAGGTTTGAGAAACCTATTATCATTGAACCTCTAACGAGATTGATCCGTAGGCAATTCTGTTGAGAGAATAGATTCTGCAGCCAACGATGTCAATGGTGATGCTGTGACCTGATATAGCTCTTTTAGAAGCTGTTGCTTCTATGTAATTGGATGCTTACTGCTAAGTCAAGTGATTAGAACAGTCAGTTTGTCACTGTTAGCTGTCAGATGTAACAGAATATTGTCTTCTTCTAGTTACAGATTGGAATTCCATTCTTAAGATTCTAGTCTTGTGCCATTGTGTTAATTAATTGAAACCAAGCATTCTTTTAGTCTAGCCAAATAGATGGTTTTCTAATTTCATAGATTAGATTACCACCACCATTCATAACACCAAAAAGAACAAAAAAATCGTTCAGTCAAACAACTACGAAAAATAAGCAATTCATTCACCAATTCGCAACTCAGGATTATCTGGGATTACAAATTCCATTTCCAAGTGAGCTTGTCACATCAAAGTACATGAGATTGACTACAAAAGGGCTCTACTACCCGAGCAAATCTACATCTAAAATAACAAGCAGGAACGACGTGCACAGATCAGCTAAAGCAAGTTAGGATCACTATTAACTTATCCTTTAGAAAGGAAGTAACTTCTGAAATCCTCCTCTCCTCCAAGCGATACATCTATCTCGATGAAAGCCTTTGGTGCAAATCATCAGCCAATGCCTGCCTCAAGCTATCCCCAAAATAATGAAACGATTTCTCATTATCGGGCACCCTCGCTGGAGCCCCACACTCGTCTGGCTCCTTCCAAAGCTCAGGCTCCGGTTCCCTCGCAATTTGGCATAAATTATGCAACACACAACAAGCAACAATCGTTTGTGGGGCATGGTTAACACCCACATTTAGATCCTGTAAGATCTTCCACCTTCCCTTTAACAACCCGATAGCCTCCACCACGACTGACCTGCCCTTCATCAGCATCCCGTCAAACAGATTCTGTGCCGGTGTCCCTGACCCATTCGGCGAAAAGGGTGTCATCAGAAACGTCAACAAAGGATAACACCAATCCCCAACTATATACGGCCTCACATGGTGACCTCTAACATTAATCACCTTTTCCCACGAAACATCACCAGAAACAAGCCTATTATATAGCAAACTATCCCTCAAATGAGCATCATCATCATTACTCCCCGGTGCCTTAACACACACATCCCAAAACAACTTCTTATGATCAGCCACCACCTGCAGTAAAACAGAAGGATATCCGTATCGGCATTTATAGGAAGCTCCCCTACTTCCGTCATTTGGGACACTATGAAGCTTAATTGCACTCCCATCAATGGCACCACACATATTAGGCAAGGAAGTTAGTTCCTCAAAAGCCTGAGTAGTCTCTATCAATCTCCGCTTACTAACCGGAATCTTAATAAATTCAGGATAGAGCTTAGTAGCCAATAATCGAGTAACCATATTAGTAATCTTAGAAATCAAATATGGTTCAAGAGAATACCGCGAAGCCATTGTCTTGGCGGAGTACCCGTGAGCTAATCTGGACAGAACCATAGCCACAGCATAATCAGAAGGCAGAGACAGATTAGAAGCGGCGATATGGGGTTTCAATTTCTCAACAACAGTGGTGAAAACCGGGTGGGACAAGCCGTAAAAGGACCGCCATTGCGCATCGCGAAGTGGGGCCTCCAAAGACCATATGCGTTCGGTGGAGAAAGCGCGGAAAGCGGCGACGGAGTAAGCATAGTTGTCGGGTCGGACAGTGTTGTCGGACGTGGATGCAGGGGCGGAATTGGGGTTACTAGGGTGTTGGTTGGGGCCGGCGGAGGAGGTTTTTTGTTTGAGGGGCTTTGAAGAGGCGATGAAGGAGAGGATGGAGGCGAGGGTGAAGAAGAGGAGAGGGGCGGCAGTGGAGGAGGAGAGGAGGGAGGAGGGGGAGGAGAGGGAAGGGGAAGAGACGGAAGGACTGGAGGGAGATGAGAGGAGGGAGGTTGCTGGGTCTAAGGAATTGTGGAGGTGGAGGAGATTTGAGAGCATTAGCAAGAAGGAGTCATCCATGGTGGCGGTGGTTGTGGTGGAGGTGGGACGGAATTAGGGTTTTGGGGAGTGGGAGTGGGATTGGGGGAAAGATGACGGAGAACGGGTGAGGAAGGGGACGGAGTTGGGTTTTGGGTTCCGGAATCTTTGGTAAGGAACTTTAACTTAGTTCCGGTGAAGTCAAACTGCCATCGTCATGGCGTTATTCTTCTCTTTTTTCCAAGTTTCTAGTGACAACTTACAAGCTCCAATTTTTATATATTAAATAAGATTTTTTTTTCTTTGTATTTTTTTTTGGTAAAAACTACTTTCTCCCCCGTTACTTTTAAGTGTCTTTCTATACATGTGCACAAGTTTTAAGAAAATTACTGTTTGAAACCCATCTGTCACTCGCCCTTCTTCGAATTTACACGTGCCACTTGCTCTCCCATTGGTTTTTTTTGACAGATCTGATAGGTACCCAATTAATCCAATCCAATCCAATTTCAATCCACTTCCTCACCCTCAATTTCAATTTTATTTCCACCGACCCTCACATCACAGCATACACTGCCAATTAATTCATCCCTCTGCCCTTCACCGCCACACCCCCATGGCAACAACCATCTCGTCCTCCTGTCACCGCCGCCGCTGCCCCACTACCATCGCAACAACCAACACCACCCTCAAGCACTCATCCACCCATCGCAACAACCAGCACTAAACCATGATCAATGCCTATGGCGAGGAGGAGATGAGCGAAGGAATGGAGAAGAGAGTGGAGGGCGTGGTTGTGGAAAATGGCAGGGTAGTAAAATCACCCCTTCAAAAGTCAGAAAAGTGAGTCACGACATACTCCCTCCGGTCTGAAATGTATGACGTTTTAGCATTTGCTTTTACTGTTCCGGAACGTATCTTAAGACGGCCGGAACAGTCACTATTTGAGACAATTTTGTCCCGAATTTTTTCTCAGAAGTACGTTAAGGAATAACGTACGTTCGAAAAAAAGTACGGAATTTTTTAGAGTCAAATAGTACCTCATCCGGCCTCCTCGATATGCGTTCCCTACTTAATATTGGGATGCGAGGAAGTCATACATTTCGGACTAGAGGGAGTATAATTTTCATGTTTTTCCAAACTGCTAGAACGACAATTAATACAAAATGGAGGGGTACAATTTTTAACATTTATTTGAGTTTGGGAAAACTAATATTTCAAAAATTCGTTACTAATTATTCTTAATATATTATATAGGTAATATTATTGAGTTATAAATTTACGGTATGAAAATACAAATATAAAATCCACTTTTTAAATTTTATTTTTGTCTCAAATTAATTTTTGTTATTTACGTGACTTTTTATCTAATTTTACTAGTTTATTTCTAGATATTGAAGAAAATTAATATTAATTAGGGTAAAATAAGAATGATATTATTGTCACAAATTATTATCTTAATTGTGTACCTTAAAAGTTCAAAATTTAGTTATTTATTTATTTATTTAGTAAAATTTCTCATCACCAAAACATATATAAAAAAATTAAAGAAACAAAAATGAAAATCAAACAATTAAGTGAAAAAGATTATAAATGTAATAAAATTTCTCAAGAGGGGGGAAAACGCCGTTGGTAAAAGAGAAAAATATAAGCGGGAAAGGGAAATAAAAAAACCAAATTAAGAAACCGGTTCGGTCGTGCACCTTTCCTTTTACCGGTTTCGCATCTCTTTGTTTGACGGACTTATTCGAAAAGGGGTAATCGCGAGCCTCAAACGACAACGAATAGCAGGGTTCCCAGATTTAAGATTTTAGGGTTTATAACGATCGCGACTCAGTATTTTCTCCTGTTCATTTCCCCAATTGAATCAACAACATGACAGAGGTACGCGATTTATCAGATTTATGGGCTTTTGTTTTCTTTCTCTCTTTCTCGATTGATTGATTGATGGTGCTACTGCAATTGCAGTACTGGGTTAGCCAAGGCAACAAATGGTGCGACTTGTGCAAAATCTACATATCCAACAACCCTACCAGTATACGCAACCACGAGCTCGGCCAGCGCCACAAAGATAATGTCACTCAGAGACTTGAATCCGTGCGAAAAGACAACGCTGCCAAGGAGAAACAGCAGAAAGAAACCGAACGCGCCATCGAGCAAATTGAAGCGGTAAGTCTTCCACAGTTTATCTTTCAATACTGATACCAAAGTAGATTTTTAGTTTTAAGTGTTAGTATGTGCTTTGGTTGCTTCCGTGACAGAAAGCTAAGCAGAGCTATCAGAAGGATGTAGCGAGTATTAAGAAGGCGAGTAGCACTCGAACGCTGGACATTAATGAAGATGACGAGGGTAGGTGTACACAATTTGCAATCACTGCTTCCTTGTTGAAGAATTCGTTTTGATATGTTGTTAGTGCAGTTTTTTATTGGGGCTTTACACTGAAATCAAGACAGCGTCTAAGTGTATTTTTGTCAGGATGGACTAAGGAATTAGTGTTTTTAGGTTTTTGGGTTTGTGGGATTTATGGTAGAACATACAGTGTGTAATTAGAATTGTAATTGTATGATCTAAGGTTGCGTGGGGGAAGCTGGCGTTGGGTGTAAAAGCTGTAGAAAGTTTCGCACTGTAAAAATTGGATAGGTTCGATGTATAGTCATTGGGTCCTCCTAAAGCTCATATAGGAGTGTGCAATTTGGAATAAAGATACATCAGCAGCTGATTAAAATCTATCTTGGCTGGTAGTTCCAATTAGTAAGAATGCTCTTTTATCTTTTAAGAAACTCGTGGCAGCGAAGCATTGCTCGTGATCCTTCTTATGCCCATTTCTCTATTGGTGGTTTAATTTTTGTTGTCTTGATTGTTTTTGCGTTCAAACTGACACAGCTCTGAATGATGACAGAGTGGGAGTATGAAAGCGCTTCAGGCTACTACTACAATCAAAGCAATGCTTTGCACTATGATCCAAATTCTGGCTTTTACTATTCCGATACAATAGGTATGAATCATCCTATGAATTTTTTTCTTATTCCACTTTTTTTCTTATCTTTATTCTTTTGAATTACATGTTATTAAGTTGGAGTTTGTTGCTGTAGGCAAGTGGGTGACACAGGAAGAGGCATATGCTAATATTCAAGTTTCATCAAATTCCAAGCATAAAGAATCTAGTTTGAGAAAATCAGCATTGGCTTCAGCTTCATCAGTAAAGGAAAACAAAAATGCCATTCAAAATGGGCCTCCACCTGGCCCTCTAGTTTCAGCCTCGTTAAACCCTATGAGATCTGTTAAAGGTGCTCCATCAGCAGTTACTATTAACAAGAGGAAGAGGCAAGATCAGAAACCAAAGGTTATGTCTGCAGAAGAGAAAGCTGCACTTAAAGCAAGGGAAGCTGCTAAGAAGAGAGTTGAGGAAAGGGAGAAATCATTGCTTGGCCTATACAAACATTGATTTGCAGCTGCTTTAGCTGGTACCTTTCATCGTCTCAGAGTTAGTGGTATGCATTTGGCATGTTCATTGATCATTAATACACCAGAGATATACACGTCATTTTCGGTCTCCACTGGCCTCGCCTTATACCACACTTTCTATTTGGCTTAAAATTCCAATATCGTTGGCATGAATTGTCTATATATAATGTATCCAATAATCACCAATTTATGTTGGTGAGCTTCTATTTTGCTAGTCTGACATGAATTTTCACCTTGTTATTGGTTGCTAAACAACAACAAAATTCAAGATGTTTTACTTGGACTCTTTGCTTTATGTTTATGTATCTTAGCCCCACACTTTAACATGAGAGCGTATGGTACTTGACCCCCATGACTAGGGAAAATCGTCTTAACATTAGCAAGCAAGTCAGATGCGTATCTAAACTGGCTGCTGATACACCAGCCTACCATCGTTCCCAAGTAAAACTTTCATGTTAGGGCCTAGGCCTACAATTTCTATTACCCAGTTTGCAGCTATGATACACCCCTAAAGGCAATATTTTGATTGGACTGCTGGATACTGATGCTGCCTTGTTTGGTTTGTAGTGAGAAAGTGTTTGCTTAGAGTTTGTACTTAACTGGGTAAAAGTTCTTTTCACTATCCAGTCAATTTTGGATGACATAATTTGACATGTTACTCTTGTTTAGATCAGTTTTAGATAACTCCACGTGAAAGGACATATTATCATGGTTTAGAGAACTCCATGTGAGAGGATATGTTATCATGATTAGAACTCCAAATAAATGATGTTTCTGTTTCATTTTGCATTTTTATGCAGATAGGGAAAACTATCTGTTGGTATATGACGATTGGCAGAAGCAAGAAACTCTGCATGGAATTTCTCAATGACGGGAAGACACGGTGATAGGAGTCATAATACGCTTGCTGTTGATCTACTTAGCGTTGACAAACTGGGATATTGTAATCTGCCCAGTTCTTGTGTTTCAACCGGCTGCCATTTGTTAAGAACATCCATCGTTCCTTCTGAGTTGTGTGATGAAAGGCAATGCGTCGCGTTCGCACATGTACAATTTGGACGAAAAGTGATATTGGGCAATGAAAAATTGTGAGTTTCTCCTGTTATGTTTAGTCCCGCTTTCCAAATAAGTGAAGGGTATTGATGATAAGTTGAATGCTCTGTATCCTTAAAACTTAAAAGGAGGAGAAATTGATTGATTTGCTAATTGAGTGCACTGAATCCTGAGAAATATGTGCGGTAGTATACTAGCTTCATTATACCAGTCCAATAGGTACTGTTTAGTTCGATCAGGATACAAACAGGATTAGTCTTGAGTTAGGGATAACTGTGGATTATCTTTAGTTTTTAAAAGAGAATTTCTTTTGACGATTTTAAATGCTTTCACCTACCTTGCATGATTTCAATATTTTTGTATTGAGCACATGAGCATATGAGATTGTGGTGGCAATTTCTTAGCAACTTAATTTCACACCAAATCTAGTTCTTCAGTACAACTTACCTTGGTGTGAACACGACTTGTTCCTTAAATGCAGAGAATTGAAAAGTGCACGTGTTTTTGTTTGCTACCTTATATCCTCTTATGTCGATAATTGACTATCAGTCGACCTCTAAAGTCATAGAAACCGGCAGTGACCAAAAGTATGATTAGGTGATGGAGGAGGAGGAGTCGTCGTTGACAGTGAGCTTTGTGGTTGACCTGACACGTGATCAAACCGGGTGCACTGACTGTTACCGTGTTAACCCAGCTTGTTTCTTCTTTAGGTCCAAACATGGTTATTCCGAACTAATTTTTTCACACGTCGATCTTGTAACAGAATAAATATATAAAATATTTATCCACTTTATTGGTAAAAACTGAATGTTGTTTCACCTATTCGTTGGGTAAATGATGATAAATGCAAGTGTACCATTGCTTTCTAAATTTTCTACTAGTTTCTTTTTCATCTGAGGAGATACTTTTAAGTTTCAACCACCAACAACAAAAGCCGGAGGCGGATTAGAATTCAAGAGAACTTTTTTTTTTTTAAAAAAAAACTCTTTTTCCTTGAACGATGCTAATTTGGGTTTGTTAGATATCGTTTCTATTTTTTATTTTTTATTTTTTTCCCTGACTTTTAAAACACAATAAAAATTAAGTTTTTTGGATTTTAAAATTATGATTATATTTTCATAAATTATTCACTTAAAAGAATAAATTTAAAATAAAAAATTATTTTCCCAAACACATTTTAAATATATATTTTTAGACACTTTATAAAAAACAAAAACAAAACGATTACAAATAAACTCGATAAATAATTAGATTAGTAACTTGTGTTTCTTGCATTAGAAGTGGGTTAATGAAATGAATTAACTTCTCAACAACAACCCACTTTTGAGTTTTGACTCGTATTTCTTAACTTTTTTCAAAATTGAATCAAGCTATGGAATTTCGACACTTTTGTGAGATGATAGACCCAAAGGAAGGTCAGTCAAGTGAGTTCAACTCCTAGACAAATTTAAGATACTTTTTTTATGGTCGGAAGTGAGATTCGAGTTCGAATTTCAGCTAATATTTTACCACCAGTGGATAACCAATGAGTTACATGCTCTTTATTCAAGCACCCGTAAAATAGAATAGCGCATCAAAGTACTGAAAATTAATATTTTTAAGTTTTTGTTGAAAGATTGTATGGTAATAGTGATGAGACTGAGAGCCATGTAATGTAATGTATAAAAGATTTGTTAACTTAGGGGTGATGAAAATGGCAGCAAGTTGATGATGGATGGTCCACCTTCAAACCACACCTTCTGATAAAAAAGAAAAAGAATTGAAGGCAGATGACCCTAGAAAAGTATTTAGCATATTTATTCTGAGGTAGGTGGCCCTTTTTTGGTAGAGAAAGTCATCAAAAACAAAGTCCTCACTCTGAGCAAATGTGCAGTTGATGCCAAGGAAAAATCAGCAATTCAGCATACAAACCAAACGAAAAGATGAAAAAGATGGCAGTATTCAGCAACATGCATGCCAAACAAAATTATATCAGCAAGTAAGGCATAGGAAACAAGCTTAGAATCCCTAGATTCATTTGATTCGAACTATTTTTATCGCATCAAGTTGACATACTAAAAGATAAAATATTCACAGACGTATAATTTCTCAATACACCCGATATATGAAAATATAAACTACAAGGAACATACAGAATTGAGTTCTTTCTGAAACTAAAATTTGGAGTGATGGACTATAGCATCATTATCACCAACAACCATGCAATGACATAGCAACAGCTGGTATCATTAAAATCACCATCATCATTGCAATCATCATTATCATAAATGAGACAAGTTTTTTAGAGTACAGTTTATATATATTTGTATTATGGTCATTAACAATTTCACCCATTAATAGCATCCATTGTATACACTGTTTCTCTTCTGGAAAACTACTTTACTTTCTAAACATATTTTTCTATTCAACCAACAACCTCCAATAAAAATAAAGTATAAAAATAATAAGGAAAAAAAAAGATTAATCTCGATCGAACATGATCAGGCTGTTGATTGAAGCAAACTAAATACCACATCTGAAAGAAAAGGGGTGTGAAAAACCCTATAAAAGAGTGGTGGATCCCCTTGAAAATTGATGAGGTCTTTTGGGCTTGGGCCTTGTCATCTCGTTGATCTCTAAGGAGGCTCAAAAAATCGTATCGTGAGGTCTATGTGGTGAGGAGGCCTTAAAAGAATGACTCTCCTAATATATTTTTCTCTATTTTCGAGATTCGAATTTAAAACATGAAGTAAGAATGGACGACTTGGGTATCGCTGCTTTGAAAATCAACAGTAATAATAGCCTTTAAGCCTTTTAATAAAGTTAGGTTTGCTTGCATACCAGCTCCCTCTCTTTTTCCAACAGCAGGAGTACTTACTACCTTACTAAAGCAAAAATCCTGTAGAATATATAAATGATCCGTCTCTCAATTCTCCTCCTGCAAATTCTAGTTTATTGTTTTGTTTGAAACTTTAAGTACAGCATAACATCTGGTTACAGTACTATATAGCTGATTAATTAGCGCCTAAAGCAATTTAAAGAAAATGTATTTGCACAACTGTTTCATCATTGCATTCTTGTTCTGATGAGCAAACCATGCAATAAATTGCAGGAAAGGCATCCCTAAATCGACCGGGTTCACATTCTCAACAGTGTAAAATGCTCAATAGTGTCGAAACACTTACACCAATCAACACGAGCTTCTCGTTTGACTACTGGTGCAACAAAAGCAATCTTTACACTGTTTATAGAAGAAGAACATAATGATGGTAACTATTCCGCGAACCTAATGATTCTGTTATGGGAAACCCTTTCCATCCCATGTGTGGTCTCTTTTTTTAAAATGAAAAAGAAAATATTTTCCGGCTATTCCACTTTCTCTTATCATTCTGAAACATGTTTAATTTTCCTAAGATCTAGCTGTAAAAATGCAAAATTAAGTAATCCTACTGTTAGAAACCACATTTATCTTCAAATCTATCCGGATTAATTTTATTCATACCGAATAGTCACCAGTAATTACCAAAACTAGTGTCGGGTAATACTGAGTCAAATTAGTCGGTGTCAAAGATGTTAATTAAGCAGCAGGAGATATACAAATGGTGATGCCAAATTACAAGATAAGTACAACAATTTTGGAATAATATTGTCATTTTCCCTTCATCTTCATACAATCTGTGCCCATCTTATGGATTGTGACACAAACAAGTATAATATAATTCTACAATTCAAACAAAAAAATCAAAGAAAGTAAAAAAAAGAAAAGCTCAAACAAATTGGAGGAACAGAATGAGCATAATCTGGATCATCCACGTGGCAAAGACCCAACTCTTCTGGCTAGATCCTGCATACCAGGATTGAACCCCAAGCATCCTAATAGCCCTTGCTTGTAAGGCAAGAAGGTTTTCCTTTTCATCTCCTCTGAAACTGCTCTGTTTACTGTGTAATGCAATTCATGAGCTGAAACAACAGAGGATTTATTAGATCTTCTTGAACTCCCTATGCTGCTGTCGGTGGATCGAAAGCTCGAA
Source organism: Viola odorata (assembly GCA_963691705.1). Classification (NCBI taxonomy): domain Eukaryota; kingdom Viridiplantae; phylum Streptophyta; class Magnoliopsida; order Malpighiales; family Violaceae; genus Viola; species Viola odorata. The sequence goes on from OY829537.1 coordinate 1,621,127, forward strand.
TTCTTGACATCTTCCATCGATTCTTGTTTCTTGGACAGAACTTCATAACTTGTTCTTGGATCTTTGATTGTTGTTGCTCTGCCTTCAGATGCACTTCTGAACAACAAGAAATCCTTCAGCTTCCATTTCCTGTAATACCCTTTTGACTTTGAGAATGAAATTGCTGACAGGAAAGAAGCTGCATAAGACGAGGATTGACCATTTTTAGCACTACTACTTGTTTCTGCTGTTGTAGCTGTGGTTGTTGAATTGGTTGTAAGATTTGGATTTGGGGAAGAATTATCTTGAGGGCAGAACATGATATCTGATACTCGTAATGGGGACAAAGATCTGCTTCCTTTACGAATCGAGTTCGAAGAACGAGCGATTCTTTCTCTCCCCCGTGGAAATTCTTGGGTTTTCATCTCCTCAATTGCAGCTTGAAACGGATCAAAATCTTTGGTTCTTGATTTTGGTGATGTTCTTGGAGAAGAAACGGAGGATGTGCCTGATGGGTCATACCCAGGTGGGGGTTTTAAAGGTTTGATCTTTCCTCCATCGAAAAGCTCATCAGCTGATAGAGAACTTCTCTCTAACTGACCACTGAAATCAAACTCAAAATCTCCATTTTCTTGATCTTGTTGGGTTCCTTTTCTTGATTTAGGGGTTCCAGGCTTTTCTTCCCAATCAAAAGGGATTCTAGCAGGAGAGGAAGAGGAAATGGAAGGAGAATTGTTTAGTTCGCGGTAGAAGGAAGAAATGCGAGATGGGCTAGTCGGTGCGCTGAAGAAGAAATTGTTTCCGAAACGATGAGGACTAGAAGGAGCAGTCATGTATGGAGAAGAGCAAGTGCTGTCGAAATTGAAATCCATAGGAACAACTGGTATCACCACTTCCATCATCTCCATAGATAGAATTGTGTGGTTATGGAGAAAGATGTGAGCTTTTTGGGTTTGGAGATGGATTATGGTTGAATTGTGCAGTTTTTATGGGTGGAGGAAGAACAGGAGTGACAACGACGGGGAGGAGGAGGAAGGAGGAAGGAAATAGAGGAGAGGAGGTCTTGACTAGAAATATGAAGTTAATATTTGAGAAAGGCGGCTTTATAATTTTCATCTTCTAATTCCCTGATTAATTTAATGCAATTTGTCACAGCTCATTGGTTTCTCATAAATGATATACCATACCATACCATACCGCTTGAGTTTATTTACCGGATAAAGTAATTCAAGTATTCTTAAATATTCATTTTAGATATTCCGGAGTATAAGTTAATTAAATCGCTCAATTAGTAAAGCCGAGCGTTTATAAATAGTCTAATTTACGAGATCATGCTATGTTAATTTGGTACCTTATATTATTTTCTTTCATTTTTTAGTAAGAAAAATTACTATAATTATTACACTCTATTTTCTTTTCTTTTGAAATATTATTATTGCCACTCCTAATTTGCATTGTTTGAAAGTGGTCAAAAGATTGTATCAAGATGCTGAGATTAATTATGGTTTATAGCTATTTTGATGATCATGCAGAGTAATAAGTGCACTTGGACTTGGAGTCATAACACCTGTTCACTGCTACTGTTTTATTACTATGAATCCTAGAAACCCAAAAAAAAAAAAGTAAACGTTCACTATTCTTGAGCTTTTTTTTGTCTTTTATTTCAATGTCAATTTTGCATTTTAAAAAATAAATAAAAATAGGTCTTTTAAACTCTTTTTGTTTAGTCAGGTTTCATTGAGTTTGAATAAAAAATAATCGAATCAAGAATAATCGGCACCCGTTATAATTGAGAAAAGAAAAGAAAAACTCTTTGTACTTGCCAACAACTTTGTACCATTGTCTTACATTAATTCAATTTGGCAGTTGGGTTGATTTTCCTACCAAATATTTTAATTTTTTCCAGAAAAATAAAACATGAAACTTGCTTTATTTAAAAAATGAATCTTACTGCATGCGTACATTGATTCGATTACAGCAGTTGCATGATTTCGCAATCTAGATGTTCACCTAACCCCAATTTTTTATTTTAGAATTGGAGCTACATAACGAAGATACACTGAAAATTGAGAGTAACAAAAAAATAAAATTTTGACAATTTGTGGGAGTGAGTTGCAATAAGTGATACTTCTTATATATAAAACAAAACGTTGGATCTCGAGTTCAACTCTCGTTAATCACGTTCTTAATCTTGTTAATTATTTAGAGTAAATTTTATTTTCAAAATGCGAACCCGAGACGGTTAGAATCATACTCCGTACCAATGGTTCATTTCCTATAGTAGTTGTTGATATGACCACGCTTAATTAATAAATGCCTCTTTTTAATTAGTGTATCCATGCACGGACGCCTACTATTAATTAGGTAGGCATAAAGTTTATAACAAGACTATTATTTTTCCCATGTTTAAAGCAACTCCTTTAATTAGTTTATTATTACTACACTTTAAGTCTTTAACATATATTTATTTTATCGAAATTATTGTTCTTACGCAACCGTTGCTCTATATTTTATGTCCTAATATATATAGTTGGCATTGTTTTTCAATTCCATTACAAAGAAAATTATGTAGTGCTTAGCTTGCAATTTGTGGGCGGGCGTGACTGTTAGTTAACGTATAAATTATTAATTCCATAACTGTAGTCTGTAGGCACACGTTTTCATTTTCCATTGATGACATCTAATGAAGGAAATACATTATGGGATGATGAATTTGACCCTAAGACATAATTAACCTTGATTTGAACATTGGCTTAAATACAAAAAAAGTCCCTGCAGTCTAATTGATTGACTTTTTTCATCCCTCTGTTTTTTTTGAGACATTTTTAATACTCCGAGTCAATAAAATGACTTTTTTCATCCCTCACCCTAACGCCGTCCACGTTTTCCGTCAGTTCGCTGACGTGGCATGCCACGTGTCGCTGACACAGCACTGACTTCTGACGTGGCCTGCCACGTCACACAAAAAGATAACGAGGTATGACACGTGTCAGTGACACATCAATGACTACTGAAGTGTCACGCCATGTCAGCAAAGGGCCAACTCTTAAAACATGATACCAAATCTTGCATGAGGTTGGGCTCGAACCCATGACCTCATGGGTGAGGTTCAGCTCTACCAACTGAGCTACACACTTTTTGTGTCAACATGTAATACAATCTGACTATTACTTTCCTTGTTTTTCAACAATAACACTCAAACATTTTCCAACTTTTGTGCAGATCATCTCTCGACCCGAGGTTGTTTTAAATTATTAATTATTATGTTGTTAAATATTTAAATTTTATTATAAAATTATTAATATTTCAATTTTCAAATAAGATATATCTGTTTTGTTCATATATTTATTATATATAAATTTAATTATGGGTGGGCTATTAGTACTTCTAATTATTTATTTGCATTTTTTTTATATATTTAAATTTTAATGGACAAAATGATAATAGTTTGATAATAGTTTGTCTATTAAAATTTAAATATATAAAAAAATTAAAATTTTAATTTCTAATTATTTATTTGCATTTTTTTATATATTTAAATTTTAATGGACAAATTGATAATAGTTTTTCCATTAAAATTTAAATATATAAAAAAAATTGATAATAGTTTGTCCATAAAAATTTTAATTTTTTTTATAATAGTTTATCAATTTTTTTTATATATTTAAATTTTAATGGACAAATATTATCAATTAATAATTTAAAACAACCTCGGGTCGAGAGATGATCTGCACAAAAGTTGGAAAATGTTTGAGTGTTATTGTTGAAAAACAAGGGAAGTAATAGTCAGATTGTATTACATGTTGACACAAAAAGTGTGTAGCTCAGTTGGTAGAGCTGAACCTCAAGCATGAGGTCATGGGTTCGAGCCCAACCTCATGCAAGATTTGGTATCATGCTTTAAGAGTTGGCCCTTTGCTGACGTGGCGTGACACGTCAGTAGTCATTGACGTGTCACTGACACGTGTCATACCTCGTTATCTTTTTGTGTGACGTGGCAGGCCACGTCAGAAGTCGCTGTGTCAGCGACACGTGGCATGCCACGTCAGCGAACTGACGGAAAACGTGGACGGCGTTAGGGTGAGGGATGAAAAAAGTCATTTTATTAACTCGGAGTACTAAAAATGTCTCAAAAAAAACAGAGGGATGAAAAAAGTCAATCAATTAGACTGTAGGGACTTTTTTTTGTATTTAACCCTTGAACATTCACCAGATTTTGCCCCAAAAAGAAACTGTCAAATGCTTGCCTGCGGATGAAGACACACACGCCACAGAAGTCATGGGCGGCCATGATTCGATGCACGGTTCTCATCAGGTATGAAAAGAAAACTTAAAAAGGTTTGTTTGGTAAAACTCATGAAAGTTTTGAGTTTGCTCGTTGAAGTCCATAAATCAGTCTGTAAGCCGAGTTCACTCGTCTCGATTAGCATTCATCATTGTATAGCTTTTATTACATAGCTGAATTTAATAGCCTAAATTCAATTAGGTTTATTTAATAAATACACATTAAATTAAACTACACTTAAAAGACCAAAGCTTGCTTATGCTCATTTAATAGCTCATGTCATAAATAACAAGTCATGCTCGAGTCAAGCTTAAATTGAGAGCCTAAACCTACTAAAGCTCAACTCAACTCAACTCAACTCGGGCTCATTTGTAGCGCTAGTTCTGTTCACAAACAAGAGATTGACACAAATGATCCTACGACTCACGCTAGGATTAAATTACTTGTAAACAGAACAAACAAGCATGCATGCAAAATCTCTTCCTATCGGGTAAAAAGAAAAATGCAAAATTTCTCTCCATCATTCCATTTTGTTTTGGAGGTTTCTCAACAAATGAATATCATTCCCGCCCACTACGAAAACCTCAAAATCTAGCAATTTAACGATACATAAACCCTAGGACAACTCCATGAAATAAAAAATTCAAGCAAGCTACAAAATTCTCCAGAGGTAAAGATGTAGCCATGAATTCAGAGCCATCCACCTTCCAATCATTGTTTTCAAGACTACATATAAAGCCTCTCGTACAATTTCAGACTTCAGATTACAACCGGTAGGCTGTAGGTAATCGCCATACCTTAGTTAAGAAGCCCCAGAAGCAGCGGCGGCGTACATGCTAGCACCTTGATTCGGTGACATAGAATATCCATACCCACCACCGTATCCTTGCCCTCCAGAATAGCCCCCATTCCACTGATTACTATGATCCCCTCTCCACTGTTTAGAAATCAAGAACAATGGACGTTAAAAAACAAGAAAAGTTATATAGAGAATGATAACATCAAATACTAAGGCCAAATGTGGCAATGCGGGGTTATATGAAGCAGTAGAGATTGTAACAACAATACCATCTTATAAGTTAACCTAAACTACGTTCATGCAGCTTATAAATTTCATATCACACATTATATATATCCTTGATGCAAAAACACAGAAAGGGGATGATAAACTATATTCAAGCATCTCTCCGTTAGTTATCAAGCTTTACTACATACTTTATGCCGAGCCAATTTACCTGCTTGTTAGCTGGGCTGCGACCCCAGGAAAGGCGAACCGTCTGCTTGCCAATCACTGTCCCATTCAAACTCTGCAGTGCCTCCTCAGCATCCTTTCTGAAATCAGAGACAAGAGTGGAGTCATTACATAGCTACAGAAATAGAGATGATATTTTGGTATCCATATCACCCCAGAGTTTTAAAGCATAATCGCTTACACATGGCAACCAATTGCTAAATCATGGAAAGAAATTGAGAGGAGCATGCCTGATAGCAAACTGCACAAATGCACATCCTTTGCCAGCTGGTATTTTCACAGACACGACTTCACCAAATTCTGAAAAGGGCTGCTTCAGATCCTCATCACTAGTGTCAGAATCAATCCCTCCCACAAATATCTGCAACATTACACGAATCAGGAAAGTATTGTAAACAGTGATTGCAGCAAGGAAAAACGTAACTCACAGTTGTATTATTCGCTTCTCCATCAGAATGTGATCCTTGAGACATAGAGCCATTTGATCCAGGTCCACCAGCCAAAACCAAAGCTAAGATTAAAAAATAAAACCATTTATAAATCAAAATTTAAATTATTAACAGTATAAAAGCATATAATGCTTTACAACACATGAATTCCTTTTTTCTGTTAGGCAGGGCCAGGTATCATGAATATTTTGAGTAATATGCAAGTAACTGGCACCCTATTCTACACTAGCCTCAGGACTGCACTGGAGTGGACTGTGTTAAAACTCAGAATTATCTTTGACCCTAGCTACTTCACCCATTAAAACCAATGGTGACAATGTTGACAATACAAGGAGTCCAGAGCAAAAGACATTTAGCAGAGATCAAAGTGCAAAAGATATAAGGTGTCTGGAAACTGGAACATTAACTGTGAAAACAATCATTATAAGGTGTCTGGAAACACTGGCTGAACAATACAGGGGAGAAACAGGAATTTTCCAAGATTAAAGTAGCATGAAAGGCACCTGCATAACATATAAGAAGTTACTTGGTTTTTCTAGTTCCAAATATAGAGCTTCAAGAACAGAAATTAGTGGTTCCTCGTGCGGAAGAAAGCTCTTAAAAACTAAGATACACCATGCATAAAGCCTAAGCATATACAGAGAAGAAGAAGAATAAGAAAACCAATCGAAGCAGGACTTTCAAAAATCCAGCAAATGTCATGAAATTAGAGGGAAAACAAGAAAACCAAGACTTTATATTCAAGTGTATTGGTTAAATAATGCAATGTTAAACATTTCCAAACCATCTACAGTCCTTGAATTATTTGCACCAACTCATAATAATTCCCTTACAAGAAAAACGGGTAACAAAGATCAGGAACAAGCGTGGAAGGGCATAACATAAGAGCAGAAGCAGCACAACAAGAACAGGTGAGATGGCGCACAATGCCCTTGAACAACACAGTGGCACCTAGCCCACTACACCCAAGAGCATAAGACAGCCAGATAATGGAGCATCCTGTCCATAATGTCATTTATGAAGAAGAAAAAAGGAGCAAAATTTAAAAATTAAAATCACTGCATTCAAAACAAGTTGAAAAGTTTGATCATATTCATTGATGAATCCAGGTTAGAAAACTAGGAATAGGGGGGAAATGAGAAAACAGAATATGCGTTATAAGAAAATTAGGACCACAACATATAGGCATGCAGCATTTTTAAGAACTGAAAACAAATAATAGAAAATAACGTCAGGCCTCCAATTCCTTCTTTAATAATGCACTGCGTAGTGCGTAGACTATTGGTATATATACCTTGTGAAGAATACTGTTGAAACTTTTTGGGGGTTGCAACACCAATGCGCATGGGCCGACTTGAGCAATAAATTCCATTCATCTCTGTCATGGCCCTTGACCTCTCATTTTCATCAGCAAACCTTACAAAACCATAACCCTTTGTACGGCCAGTGTTTGGATCGGTAACAACTTTCGCTCCCTTAACAGAGGGGAATTTGCTAGCAAAGGTTTCCTGCAACATAGCATCTGTCACATCTGCAGCCAAATCTCCTACAAATATAGACAGATCAGAACCAGATTCTGGTCGTCTATCAGCAGCAAAACTCGCCCAGTTGAGGCGGAAGGGCTGTTCAGCATTTGGCATCATAGAGCCGCTATAGTTCTGCAAGACTTTCTCAGCTGTTGCATGTGATTGAAACTCAATAAATCCATACCCCTCTGGCTGACCAGTTAGCTTATTGCGAATAATCTTTACGGATGAAACCTGCAAGTTTGTAGATGCGAAAAATTCAACAAGAGACTACTAAACAACATTTCCACAAGGAAATTGTACACATGAACGAGTCCACTCATAAACATAGACAGTTAGCTGGATGCTCCATCTCCAGCACTCAAAATTGACAGTGATTCAATTAAGACAGCATATGAAGGAAAATAACGAACATTTTATGCCATTAAGAAATGCAACATGATATATACAACAATGCCTGGCGCTCTCAGCAGGGTATATTAAAGGGCATGACTTTCTAAGTGGCACCTACATCAGATCTATGTCACTGAGAAGCAAAAATGGCATGGACACTTCAACTGAAAACCTATGCAAACATTAATTGCGTAACCAAATTCCCTCAAAGAACGAGACACTGAGTAGCTGGTACAGCTACAATGACACAGATGAAGTAGATTCCCTTAATTCCTAAAATAGGAAGGAAAAACATGCTTTAACAATTTGCATCATGATCTGCACTTTTACAATCAAATCACAAACACGTGGATTTAAAAAGTTGAAACTTGTTCCTGAACTGAAATTCTACTAATGCTTACACCCATAAAACCCAAATCTCAAAACAATAAATCTCCACAAACCCAGATGCGGAAAACAAATAAGAAGCAACAAAAAAGGAGCTGACTTTTTATCAAACAGTTAACAGGAAAACACCATATACCTCTCCTGTATGGGAAAAACAATTATGGAGATAAGTTTCATCCATCCAAACAAGCAAGTCGCCAACCCATAGAGTCTTTGAATCCTCGGTAGGCACCACCTGCTTTTGGTACTGCTTTTGATACGGTTGTTGGTTTTGGTGCTGCTGCGGCTGCTTTTGGTATTGCTGCTGTTGTTGCTGCTGCTGCTGCTGATAGTAAGCCATGTAATGAGGCGGGTAATGCTGAGGATACATCATCTGCTGCTGCATCATCATCATAGCTGCAGCTGGGTAACTTGCCGCCATCCATGGCTGCTGCTGCTGAGGCATGTGTGGGACCCACTGCTGTTGTTGCTGCGTGTGGCCATGATGCTGCTGCTGCTGCACGGATGTGTTCATATCTGTACCGTTGCTTTGCTGCATCTTAGCTTGATCTGAATAAATAGTGTCCACTGATCTATATCTCTAGAGTCTAAAATCTAGACTTATTTCCTTTTCTTCTCTTTTTTGCTTTTGTTTTTATTCTCTCTACTCTCTAAAGAGAGGATGGGCTAGGAGAGAGAGAGAAAAAGAGGAGGAACTGAAGAAGAGAAGCGAAGCTTTAAAGGGTGGCGCTTTGTGTTGTTTTCTGTTCTGGATCTGTTCGTCCTGTGTTTTGGTAATATACAATTTGGTCCTTAATGGTTACAAATTATTTCACTCCTAACCTCCTTATTAGTTTTTTTCAATATCATCCTTTGAAAGTAAACTTTTTTATGTATAAATAATTTCTTCCCTTTTATTTTTATTTTTATGTGAGCTACAACTATTTATGCTCAAAACTAATCTCGTTTATATTTCTTCAACTTACGCAGTAACAAAATACTCATAATAAATAATTATTTATATATTATCAATGATTGAATTGACATTTTTACTTAAATAAAAATGACGAACCACTCATGAGAATTAGTTACGTTAGTCAACCAACTAATAATTTTTTTAAATTTTATATAATTATAAAATTATTATTTGGAGAGATATATTATTTTAACCATTATTTTTAGTAAATAATTTATATTAAAAAGAGGTTGTTATTTTTTATACCCTAAGCCAAAAATATCCCTTTTCATAGACTATGGGGGAAATGATAAAATGGTCGTATAACTAATTACTGTATATATTTTTTGTATGATGATTATGAATTCGATTTATAGTAGATTGAAACCTTTCTCGATATAAATAAATAAATAAATAAAAATCAAGCTGATTCAACATTAAAGCAAGTTTAATTAATTCAATAGAGCGAGCAAAACAGTAGTTGCAATAATAAACTATTGAATTTAACAGATGATACTGGAAACTTATTAACTATAAGGACCGAAATGAATATTTGTAATAAGCATTTTACTTTTTTATTTTTAATTTCATCGATTTGGTTAGGGTTTTAGACTTGAAGGTTAAGCCCCCTTGGACCCTACCTCGGTTGCAACGACCACTTGCCGTCCATGAAGAGTGGGACCCACTTACTGTGGAGCCAGATTGCTGACGTGTACTGTGTAGATGTGAACAGCTGTTTTTTTAAGAGTTAGGAGGGTTTGTGATCAATTTGCAGGGAAATTGTTTTCATTTTGCAAGTTGCATCTTTTGGTGATTTTTTTAATGGAAAATTAAATTAAATGTTAAACTAGTTAGTGGTTAAATGAAAGTATTTACTATCGCTAATGCAGTCGCGAATGATTTAGCTAATTTTACTTCATTTATCTCCGTTAATTATTACCCCTCCGTTACTGAATAATTGTCGCGCACGCATACTAATATTGGCCGGATGACTAACTATTTGATCCCAAAAAAATATTAACGGAGGGAGTAGTATTTTTTTTTACGTCTCATATTATTGCAGATATTGTTATTTTTTCTTCATAAACCAAAACATTGAGCCATCTTTTTTAACCAACAAAAATATTTACTGTCACAAAATCTAAAATCCTAACTCACTCTCTCTTATTTTTAACTAAATTCTAGATAAATCCAATAAGACCAAGTCTTCACGTCCACATTTGTAGTAACAATATGTGGAGATTGGTTTGGTGGTTGTAATTACTAAATGTGCATTTTTTAAGTTGACATAAGTTTACTTAAAAAATAGAGTTTACTCAATTAAAAAAATTAATAAAAATTTAAAATTAAGATGGTCAACTTTTTCATTATCGCCATAAAAACTACTTTTAAAGTCGGTATGATTCAAATTTCGATTTTACGTTCGCGATTCCGCCTGTAAAAAAAAGGTTATATTTAGTAATTAAACTTAATATTAAAATAATCAGAGAATAAAAAATAATTTCTTAATACACATTTAAAGTTATATTTGGTATATTTAATTTTGCAAAAATTAGACCACAAGATATGAATTATTAATCACTTGATAATGGACCAAAAAAAATAATGATGTGGTAATAATTAGTTTAGTTAATCTTTTTGTATTGATTAATGTAATTAATGTGTTTCAATTAATGTTATTCCCACACACCCAAATAATTACTCGTTTAATTAGTTTTTTTTACTATCAATTAATGTGTTTGGAGTGTGAAATTTTTTTAATCATGTGTTAAAATAGGTTGGTTTGACTTTGGTTAAACGAGTTTAGGCCACCAACGACCCGACCAACCCAGCTGGGGTGGTCCGTCATGTTATAGGCCCTTTGTTCTTTCCCTATTCTTCGCAAAATCCTTTGACCACCTAGTATCTTGGCCGGGTCAAACCCGGCCCGTATTTTTAATGTGGCCAACCCCACGTAGGATTCTCATGTTGGTTTTTGGTCAATGTTGTCACTCCCAAACTTTTACTCTCTCTTTTCCCAATTCGCCCCCTTAATCTTTCAATCACGCGTTTGAACTTTCCATGCAAATAATCCAAATTAGGGGACCATTTCAAATTACTAAATGATCAAACTAATCTATCAAGTTTAGGACAGTGAAAATTTAGATTAATTGGGAACATGAAAGAAAATGAAAAACCAACTATAATGAAAAATTTCATCGATCACATGTTAACGATTATTTCATTACTAATAATAAACCATAAAGAAATGGAATGTACACGTTTTTTTTAATATTTCGGGATAGGAAAAGTTAACACCTAGTTGCTTTTATTTATCTTTTCGACACAAGATTAATTTTATTTAAGCGTAATTAGGTATTAGTATTATGTATCTAAAAATATCATTTTAATAATTTTTAAAAAAATAACAAATACTGTACAAATCTTAGAAAGGAGAACAGTAATAAGTTCCACCGCAGGCGCATTAAAACTTTGGGACCTACTAGCCGAAAGGGTGGACGAAAATCATAGTTAAGCTAAAGGGGTAAAAATCTAGTGAAAGTAGAATGAAAAATGAATAAATGAATAAATGAATGTATCCAATCCAATCCAATCCAACACCACCAAAAAAAAATGTATATATGTACTGTTCTGTTCATGGCCATTACATAACGTGCATGTGAATTTGTCTTTTCTTACACTCTTTGCCCACCACCAACACCAAAGTTTGCTTGTTGCAACTTTTTTGTCCACAGATCTTTTCCTTTCCTAGTAAAATAAGGACTAAAATCTCCACTTCACTGGAAAAAAAATGTTTTAGATATATGATAATCCTGAAAGTTAAGGAAATTACTAGCCAACGTATTGCATTGCAGGAGAAAAGCATTGAACAATTTTTCTGTTAACAAGAGTGTCCAGAACATGAACTTGAGCGAGTACCTGTTGATTTGTTCTCAAATCTGCAGTTAACACACATTGATAAGAAAATGGCACGCTACATCTCTTCTTTGATCGATTCTTCTACAGTAATTCTCCAAATGAACAAAAGGAAAAGAATGAATTAATTGAATATTGATTAGGTGATTGCCGCCAAAAATTCGAGAGAGTGGAAGAACTCTAGCCGCCCCCCTGTCTGGGCTTAGACGAAATAACATAAGTTGATATGTACATCATATCACTAGCTTTACTTTCGATCCTCTCCATTAAGGAAGGATTCGTAGTTTGTTCCTTTGAGAGAATTTTGGACCTCATCCCAGTTCTCAACCAGGTTGGATAAGGATCCTTTGTGTATCTTTACTTGACGACTCTTAAGATCCCTACGAGGAACCTTGAGAAAATCTTGAACTTCTAATAATTTCTGCAAGAGAAACATATTTACTTTAGTGCACATCTTTTTTGATCTTTCATAAATCAACACGACTAAAGGCATTATGGATTATACAGATCTATCTAAACAAGAGGTTCAACAGTTTGGCTTACGGTCCGGTTCTTCACTATATCCTCATAGTAGACAATAATGTGCCGTGTACTCTTGAAATACTCTAATGCTTTGGCAGTTGTATCTGCTACTTGATTCAGACTGGGTAGCAGCAGCGTTGTGTTGATTGTAGGCTTATATTTAGCTAGTATCTCTGCCTGGAAATCATTAATTGTTAAGAGAGATCTCAAAAATAGATACGAATTATGTGTGTGCACATAGAGAATGGAGAGGAAGAAAGGGGCTGACCTCATGAGGTGAATGAACATGAGACTTGTGAGTCCCATTTAACAGCTTATTATCTCGATCATGCAAATTTGCTAGTATCGAAATCATCCTACGCAACAGATTTCTCCTGAAGAGAAAGATAGCTGAGACACCCCTGGTTTTGAAATACTCTACTATTTCCTCGTGATGTTGAATAACACCCTATATTATTTGTTATGGAATGAGATCAGAAAATGGGGCCAAACAAAGAGAGAAAAATAAAACTTGAAACAACAAAACAAGAGAGTTATGGAAAATACTACAGAGAGGAATGTGCACTAAGTTGCACAACTATACTGCCAAATGCCAATTATGCTTTAATAAATAAATTCTGAAACAAATGAATCACTGATTATGTGTGAATTCACCCATTGGACAGAAACATGCCAGTTTACTAGTCATATCCCCCATTCCACTACAAAGAACATAGGATAGATCTGTAATTCAAGCACAATAAGGGCAATGTAACTTATGTTTGAGTAAGAAATAAAAATACTTCATGGATGGGGGAATGAGATCTGGTTAGTACATGGGAGGTTGACTCTCATGTAGTTCTAGCTAAATTGCTTTATAAAGGACTCAAGACTCATCAATGTCCCTAGTGGTCACTCTCTTGTTTCAGATATTGTACCGAACTACCAATTAGCAGATAAGGAGTTTTGCCAGCATAGATAAGTCTACAAGTTCTACCTAATCAAACAAATATCCCAAGCAATATTTCCAAACTCAGTTTGGACAAAGCTGCTATACATTATAAACATGCCTCACGAAGGTACTGACCTCATAACGAAGTATACTCATTGAGCACACATCTAAATCATACAAGTATACATTTAGAAATTTGACCCTTAACCCGACAAGGAGAAATGCAGGAAGCGGAAGGACAATGTTTTTTGTAATCAAAGTTATCTTATTTGGCTAATGATAGAGAATAGAAGTGAATGGAAATTTCTTAATGTTTAATCTCATGCCCACCAAAGAGTATTTATTACATTGGCCCTAAGGGTATGTTGAAGGTTTGATTAAAGGCAGTTGCTCCATATGAAACACAAATATATGACCAAATCTAGCAGGTGACTACTTCCCTGTATATAAGATGTTGGTACACAGATAAAATTGCTGAAATGCATATGCTGTCTTCTCATCTAACAAATCTTTAAGGTACTAAAAACAAATATGTAGAAGAATATTTCAAGGATAGCACTCTTACCTGGTTAAGCATCCACTTTAAACCAACTGCAGAAGTACACTCGTTCTTTGAAGCACTACTGAACCAGTCCAAATTGTAAATTTTGTCCAAAGTATCAACGATCGTCGAGACATTACTCCTCCTAACTTTAACTGAGAAAATCTCCCCATTTGAGCTTATGTTAGTATGGTTATTTAACAAAGTTTCAAACCACCCACTTCCAGATCTCTGCATTGACAGGATAGCAAAATACCGCACAGGAGTACACTGACATTCAGCCCTGTGATCCAACAAAAGATCAAATGCATCACTAAATCTTAAATACAGTTTAAAACAAGAGTTAATTGCGTATCATGCACAATGTCTCACCTGCTATAAGTCTTGGGATTTGGGTAGTGAACATATGGAATTTCCCATGGTTCAATATTTGGTTCCGGGCATGGCTTGTCCACCCTTTCAATCTCCCAAAGTCCAGAAGTGTTGCTTATACCGATTTGTTTTAAGCAGATTGCACATATATATACACCAAAAACCATTGCAAACACCAAGACAACCATCCTTAACAGCAAGGGAGACTTCTTAGGGGCCTTTATCAATAAACAATCCTAAAATGCACAAATGACCCATACGTTAAAAATTGCAATCGACCACATAGCAAACTGATATAACCAATGCCGAGATGGATTAGAGTAGAAAATTAAAGAAAGCATGATATGGGTATTTATGTAAACACCCAGCCAACAAAGCTTTCCGTCTAGTTGAGCTACAAAACCTAATATTAATGATAATCTCCAATAAATGCACATTATTGGACATTCCCCATTAAACACAAGCAGCTCATTTGCAGTAATTAGAAGCAGTCTACTAAAAAAAGCAATACCCATAACAGAAGCAATCTGGGTTTGCTACTGTAAAGAAAATGCATGTCCAAACAAAACCCAGATCACTAAAAAGAAAAATGCAGTACACGAAGCAGATAACGAAACAGTGAAAGAAAATGCATGTAACGGCTTGGTGATGAAACGAACCTTAGAGAAGAAGAAGCAGCAGTGATCGTCAGCCATAGTTTGGTGAGCTCAAAAGGGGAGAGAAAAAGGAGACATTTGGCAGTGAAGATTCCCACTTTTTATACTATCATCTCCTTCAAAAATGAAACTTTACCTTTGGGGTTTTTGTTTTAAAAAAACCATTAATAAATAGAGAGAGAAATGGGTCCTTTTCTCGTGAAGAACGAGATGATTGTGTTTTATGCTTATTATCTTTGCTTTAGACCGTTGCACGCTTCCTTTTTCGTTTTAATTAGTTGGCTTTGATTAAAAATTTCTGCTTTTGATTTGCAGAAATTTAACTGACCAAAAACGTAGGAGACTGCTAGAGGTGGAGGAGGAGGAGCGAGGTTGCTGTTTGTCTAAAAACGACACCCGTTTTATGTTTGGATTTGGAATTTTTGGATGAATTGAGTGACGGGTCAAGTCTACTTAACTTTTTTATAATTAGATGACGATGACGTGTCTCTTAAATTAATAACTACCTGAGGAGGCTTTTTGACCTATGCTGTAGATGATGAGTTTTATTATTTTATACAAAATTTGAGCCGGATTTTGACTATTTCTTGGTATCCCCTTTCAATTTATACTAATCACGGTAGAGTATTTTCTAATTTTTATTATAAAATATACATTTATTTAATAGTTATTTATTTAAATAAAAATAATAAAATAACATAATTAGGAAGGAATAAACCTTAATTATATCTAGACATTTTATTAATAAAATAGTTAGTATCTCAATTATTATTACGCTGAAACAAAATTAATTGTATGTCAAAAAATAGAAGAATGAATAAAACATAATAGCATGCGTCAAAACTTTATCGGTCCTACACTACGCATTGCAAAGTTACAATTATTGGTAGCTCTAACTACCATACATTTTATTTTATTTTATTTTGGTTTTATCTGGAAATTTCTTCCGGTTGCACTCTAAGGGAAACTGGTAAATTATATTTTACCTTATTTTTCCACCCAAAAATAAATAAATACAGAGGAGAGAACGGAAAATGCTTACCGGGCTTTAAACTATTACGAGGGAGATTAGTGCTAAAAAAAGCTCATCCATAGGCCCGTTTAATCCTCAAGGCCCATCTGCAATCAAAGCCCAACAGCTCTATAAAGAGAGTCTTGTAGACTAAATCCAATGTTGGAAAAATGAGATATTATAATGGTTGTTTATGGCTAAAAAAATTATTCTTAACTCACCTTTATATACTATTTGTAGTTTTGGGTTCAGTAAAAGAGCAAGAAATATGAGATGGACTGGCGCACAAAAAATTGGGCCTGTAAGCTCAAGTTGTGTATAAATTTTCTGATTTAATCCCCCTGCGTGTGGTCCATGTCTTGCTCAGATTTTACTTTTTCGTCCCTAAAGTTTTCCTTAAATACAAATAGCTATATTTTGAATTAGTCAACACTATTTGTAACCACCACAAAAATCACATGACATCCCACTTAAATATGAACCATCATCTTTCATTTGAGACCCACAGAAATATTCATTTTACACCAAAACAGATTTTTATTATAGAATTTTTGTAAATAAAGTGTTAGTTGACATAGGATTCCATGCCAGCAAAAGTAATATTTAAATATTATATATGCACGACATTAGGGGAAAAGATTGATCTGGACAGAAATAAAAATAGGGCCAAGTCAATAAGAAATTTCGAATAGGTCAACATTATCATTAACCCACTGATTTAATTAGCTATATATGATTTTTAAAATTATTTTATTATTTTATTTAGTATACATTATTTTTTCCTTATTTTATTTAACAGAAAAAATATTAAAGAAGTTTATATATAAATATTTTTTACTAAAACGACGCTACTCAACGTGAATTAAAAAGTTAGGGATTAGGGCGCAAGGTTGCTAATGAAAAAAAAATGTTATAAGTAATTCCCAAGAAGAAAATGGAATCTATTTTTATTGAAAAATTAAATCGTCAATATGTCATTCCCAAGAAGATTTTATTTTTAACTATAAGAAATTATTAACTTAGTATATACATTGAATATTTCTTACGAAGTAAAAAAAATTGAAAAAAACATGACAAGTATTTTTTACTTATAAGTAACGATTAAGTTTTTGAAAATATCAACAAATTTATAAGAAATATTATTATTAATTGAAGTTGTACCCACGGCGATTCAAACTTTATCTACATGGCATCATTTCAATGTATTGCAATTTGCAATCAAAGGCTGATACAGTGGAATATTTTGTAGATATTGCAATGAAAGGCTGATAATTTAAAAAGTTGCAACAACACCCGGGAATGAACCGCCGGCCTGAGGGCTGCCCGAGTCAGGCCCGCTTTGACTAAGGGCCCAACTTGTTTTGACCGAGCCCCGGGCCGAGTCCGGCTTGGTGGGTTTAGACTTCGAGGTTGAAGTCTAAGCCTGACCCACGTAGCATATTTAGGCTCGCCAATACTAAATTTACGATAAAATAATTTTACTGCGTGTGTGTTTTGCAACTTGCGCATTGTAAATTAGTTAGAAATTGATTGAAAAAGGAAAAAAATAATGCACAAATACTAAAAATACGTTGTTAGTTTAATTTTATGTACCAAATCATGTAAAAGTAGAAGTAAATAATGAATTTTTATTCGATAAAAAAATACCTTGTTTTTTATCATTTTGACTCATTTTTTACCATTTCGGTTCATTTTTTACTATTTTGGCTCATTTTTTATCATTTTGACTCATTTTTTACCATATTTGGCTCAACATAGTAGTTAGATTGAATATATAATAATAAAGAAAGAGAGCACTAATCCATATCATAATAAATTAAAGGTATCATCCATATTCATAGGGGATATACATACAAAAATGTAAAGTAAAGATCAACTTCTGTGGAAACTCATCCGTCAACTGTCAGTACTTAAAGTACTTGTATCTGTTGAAGACATTTTGCCACCATCTAACAGAAGAGAAAAATCAATTGTGTAAAGGATATAGTTACGAATTGAAATAATTAAAGTGTTAATAATTAATGGGATTTATTTTGGTAAATTCAATGACCAAAAGAGATTTGAGACCAGGTCTCTCAACCACCCTTATCTAGTTTTGGTTTTGATTTTGGTCTAGACACAACGCACAACCCTTTAAAAAAAAAAAAAATTAAACAGTTCAACAAACCACCAAATCGGCAACACTAAACCACTGCTTCCTCCTCCAACCCATCAATCCAAACTTCCAAATCGCCACCACCGATCTCCAATTTCATTCTCGACCAAATCAACCTCCGTCTCTTCTCGATTTTGACCTTCATCACCGTCCCAATCACCACCAATGTCTCTGTTTTCGATCCGACAGCTCACCAAATTTCCGACCAATACCAAATAGTCGTTCTCGGCCCTCGAAACCGCCACTCCCGGCCAGGAAACGCTGCCTCTCGCAACCCTTGCTTTCGTCCATGATTAGTGTTGTTGTTGTGTTTGCTGAAAAAAGGAAAAAAAGAAAGAAGAGAAGAGAAAAAGAGAAAAGTGTGAGGTGGTTGTTATCGTTGAAGAGTACAAAAAAGAAAAAAAAATCCATACCCGTTTGAGTATTTGCGGATACTGTACCCAATTATACCTGCAATTATAAATACGAATATTACCCATACCTAAATTATACCCAGTCAAAATGGATATTACCCGATTAAACGGATATAGTTATGGGTGGGTATGCGGGTATGAGTACCCATTGAGATTCCTAGTTCTGGTCTGTGTAGTAGAGCACGACCATCTTAGAGATAAAGGAGTGACGTATTTTGAGACCACGGGTGGGAAGGGAGTTTGGAATTTTATAAAATGAAAGGGGAAGGCCATGTTTTTTACATCTTTAATCCCAGGAGTGAAAATATCGAGTCATTCATGAACAAACTGGTGGATTTCATAAAACAGGAGTAGGAGAAACCTTCTTTCCTTTCACCAATTTGCTCTGTTTCTGTTATGCTGTTGTGATTTTAAGGAAAACTTTCATCATTCTTTGTTCTTACTTCTTACTCCCTCCGTCCCCAATTAAATGTCGCCCGCACTGTACGTTAATCATTTTCCTACGTCCGACAAAAAAATCAGAATTTTTTGGGGTCAAATAGTGCGTCATCCGGCCTCCTCGATATGTGTATCTACAGTGCGAGTGACATTTAATTGGGGACGGAGGGAGTACTTCTTAGGATTAAGGAGCTTTAGTAGAACCATGACTATTTTTGATAAAATATAAACCTTAAACACGTTAGTACCTTCAAATTTAATTTTAGAGTTTAAGGATATAATATTTAGTGGGTGTTTGGCATTCTGGTTTGGTACCAGGAAGTTGCTTTACCAAACCAGAAAGCCAAAAAAGGTGCTTGGTAACACCTTTTTTAAACCAACTTCCGAAGAAGTTGGTTTAAAAAAACAAAGAAAATGGGCCTTTTGCCACTGGATGGGAATGCTCTAGTGGCTGAAACCATTGGTTTCAAAGAAACACGGAACGGAGAAATGATTTTAATGAATTTTTAGAAACCCAAAAATACCCTCCTCTCATCTGCGCCCACGAACGATTGCAAAACATTTTAATCCCTAATTCTTCTCTTCCCTCACGCAGCCGCTCGCCTCGCACCGTGCCCGATCTTCTTCTTCTTCGCCGTGTAGCAGCCTCACGCCGGCCTTCTTCTTCCAGCCTCTTGACCCCGTCGGCACTGAATCCTGATTTTTTTTGTTGTTTCTTATTATTGTAGGATTTGAAGGAAGCGATTGTGACGGGTTTGGGTTTCCAGGCGGATGATTTTAAGATATCAGGGTTTGATTTGAGGGACGCGCTGGTGGGTCATTCGGTTGCGTATGAGTTTGATGTTGAGGTCGATAATCAGGTGTTGCCGTTCAAGCTGTTGGAGGATGTGAACCAGTGGGAGTTTGTGGATTTGGCCATCTTTAGACCTGAAGAACCTGTCAGGCCTGGTGATGAAAATGGGTTGGTGGAGCAACAACGGGTCAAGCCAGATAATGATGGGTTGCCTATTTTGGCACCGTTTCAGCTTGCTGGACCCATGGAAATCTGGATTCAAGACGCCAAAGATATGCGGATATCCTTGCCGGTCAGTACTCCTATTTCTATTCAGCTTGAGCTAGCTAGAGGAATGTAGTATATAAGTTTCTTAATTGCTAATGCCTAGTTATCTATGCGATAATTGTTCATATATCCAATTGGTTGAAGGAAATTCTGATCATGATTGGATGTGATTTGATTTTTTCTGTGATCCTTGAGAGCAAGCAAATGTTCATGTATTTGCGGATCACTAATATGCCTAATTATATGTTATTTGTCATTCGATAATAACTGTTGATGTGTCTAATTAACTAGGGTATGTTTATCTGCTCGATTATTGTTAATATGTAATTGGTTGAAGTGAACCTTGATCATCAAAAGGCCCAAATTGAATTTCCCTTATTGTTGGGAGCAAGGAAGTGTTCATGTATTTCCTAATGGTTAACGTGTCTAACTTCATATTTTTTGTTCACATTGTTACGATTATGATTTTTACTTGTTGATGTGTCTAATTCTTGGTGCCACATTGTGCAGCATGATGTGGATGGTGGTGTGTTGAAGAAAGTGATAATAGCCGATGGTGCAGTGGTCACTGTCAAGGGTGCTAGATCAGTTAGTTTGCGCCATCTAGTTGATCTCCCGCTACCTCTTAATCGTACTCAGAGTGGTTTTGCTTCTGGCCTTTTAGCCTTGGCTGAGTAGCTCCGTCAGGTGATGAACCTTATTGGTGATGTGCGAGGAAAGGTTGCAGTTATGGTGGATGACATGATCGACACTACTGGTGAGTAATGTCATGTCAATTTCAAAAAAATAGGGAAGGCAAGTTTGTCTTTGTATGTTGTGCTTTAGTGCATCTTTGAGATGTCTTAATTATCTAGATTATCCATTCTGGTGTCTAATAACTCAATTTTCATCTGGTAAGTTGGTAGTCTTAGGCCCTTTTTCCTGTTTCAGCTCTCAAGAATCTATAACAATATTCTCACCATCACTAAAATAATTGTTTCCATCTTACTAGTTGCCTGACTGTCCACAAGTTTTCAGGCACCTGCGCATTACTCTCCATCAAGTTAAATGTTAGAGATAGTATGTGTTGTGGCATTGAGCTTCTCTTGTGCTTTAAGTTTAGGTTTATCATTAGCTTGTATTTCATTTGCCAATGCATCACAACAGCTTGCCCAGTTTTCCACTACTGATCCTTTGAAAAGCCTATATGCTGATAGTTATGTTGTTAATCAGGTTCTTTTTAATATTATCTTATCGTATTACTGGATTTTACAGACTTGCTTAAGTTGCATTTACTTAACTTTGGTATGTATATTTACTGTTAACTTGAGTCAATGTGGGACTTTGGTGTTCCATTACCAAGTCCGCTAATTTTCTACAGAAGCATATAATTCTTTTACTGGAAAGTCACTAGTCATGCTTTCAATGCCTTTCAGTTCTGGTTCATGAGCTTCCTAATCCTATTTATTATGATCTACAGGGTATAATGACTCCTCGGCTATCATCTTTATTGTTTCTTGTGGTGGGGATCTCAATGGCCATCACACCATGGCTTGCTGCTGGAGGTCAGTTGCTTGCATCCCGCTTTGATCAGCATGATGTTCGTAGTTTGCTACCTGTTGAGAGTGAGGTAAGATGCCTGACACCTGAATCTCTGGCTACTGGTAGTTTAAATTTCATGTTTTGCAAAATGGTGGCTGATTACGAATAGGTTGTGTGATTAATTCTGAAGCATGGATGATACTGATTTAAATCCAGCTGACATTGAAAATCCTTCTGATATAACAAGCATGATGAAACTTGAGCGGAATTTGGTTGCTAGTTAAACTTGATTACTTGTCCATTAAATTCCTATGTCATACGTCAATCACTTTGGTTGATGGAAATGATAAATAAATGTGGAATTGTGGCTTGTTTCTATGATCTCATTGCTACTCTTTCTTGCATGCTCAATTATTTTTAAAACCTTTTCCGCAATGCTCCCTTTTCCGCAATTACGACATTAAGGATGCAGATGGGCGAACCGCGCTGGATAGAGCTGATGAGGAAATCAAGGACTTCATTCTTGGTTACTCAGTTCAGAAGGCATGATTTTCCTTTCGGTATGTTTATCACATGAGTTTAGTGAAGAAAGTTTTCCAACAATTTGATGAACATATTGATTTTGTACCATCATTCGTAGTCTATGTAAAAGATTATATTGCAGCATCAATGAAAAAGCAGCAATTGTTTTGGTTGATTTCAGATTTATTTTTATTTTTATTTTTTAAGTATTCCATGAAATAGGTCTCGGTTATACATCATTGCACACTATGAATTAATTAGTCTTTATTGGTTATAGAATGACATTAATAATAATAATAATAACCAAAAATAAGACAAAAAATAAAACCTCAGTACTAATAATATTTCACAAGTTGTATTTATGGTAGAAATCAATTCCTTCAATTATGGAACGATACTTATTGCCATAATTTAGAAGTAGTATTTAAATAAGAAAATAAAAACATAATTTAGAAGTAGTATTTAAATAAGAGAATAAAAAATCATGTACCGATAGGAGTGTAGTTACGAATTATTTGTTTATTTATTTATTTTAAAAACCTAACATGCGTATTTGTTTATTTATTTATTCCTTAGAATTTAAACCAATACTTCGATACAAAAATAAACCACATATTGTCATGTCTTTTTTCAAATGCCTAGCATGTCATAATTTATATTTTTTATGGTATTAATAAGTTTAATTTATTTATAATATTAGATAAATATTAGGGGTAGATGTTAGATTATAAATAAATAAATTAAAAACATATATAAAGATACTAAAAAAATTAATTCTAACACTTGAAATAAATTATGCCCTTTATGGTCATTTTACATTCCAAGCATAGTTTTAAAACAGTTTTTACTAAATACCAAAAATAACTTATGGTTTCTCCACAGAACTTTTAACAAACATTTACCAAACAGCATACTCCGTTCTACAAAAGTTTGAAACTGACTTTTGCAGATTGAATTTTTTTCTACTGAATTTTTCCAGCTAGAACCGGAACGCCAAACAGACCCTTAATAGGACTGGAAAAAAGATACACTAACCAGGAGTAGAAGACAAGAAAATCCCCTTTTACGAAAGCTTCGTGTCGTAGTGCCTCGCACACGGACGATGGGCTTGGGCCTTGGGGCTAGCGAATGGAACTATGGAGATAGCGTGTAAAAAGCCTTCAGTCGTTCCCAACTGACAATACGAGTAACATCTTGGGTATATATTAAAATAATATGAAAAAATGATGTATCTTCAAAGTTTTTAAAAATTTCTTGTATCATTGTATCTATATCTCGTGTGCGTATATCCTAAGGCCTTCAAATTGACATTAATGACTCTCGGAGGTGGGCGTGCCAAAGAAAAGAGGTCATTGATTGAACTGAAAAAGAATATGAAATGAGTGGTTAGTAGTTGTGTGATTGCAAGTGCAACCTCTCATTCGTTATATCTCTTTCTTTTTCCTTCACCTAATCTGCCAAAAACCTGCTAACTCTACAAATCTTATTATCCAAATCCTCCATCACCACCATCAGATTTTACCATGGATTCAACCAAAACCCTCAATTCTGAAGTAGCCAATGATTTCCCACCTTTTTTCAAGGTATACAAAGATGGCCGCGTCGAGAGGTATCGTTCCATGGATCGTATGGAGCCAGGTCTCGACCCAGAAACCGGACTCCAGACCAAAGATGTCGTCGTTTCACCTGAAACCGGCGTGAAAGCTCGCATCTTTCTCCCCAAAATCACAAACCCAGATCAGAAACTCCCTCTGCTCGTCCACTACCATGGCGGTGCCTTCTGCTGGGGATCCCCGTTTTCCTCCGCCTTCAAAAAATTCCTCTCCGCCATAGCCATTCAAGCCAATTTCATTGTAATTTCCATAGACTACAGGCTAGCGCCTGAGCATCCGTTACCGATTGCACACGACGATTCGTTCGGTGCGCTTCAGTGGGTCGCTAAACACTCAAACGGGCAAGGACCCGAGCCGTGGATCAACCAATTTGCGGATCTGGGTCGTCTTGTTTTGGGTGGGGAAAGTGCAGGAGCGAACTTAGCTCACTATGTAGCAGTCCAAGCTGGTGCTAAGGAATTATCTGGTTTCAATCTGAGAAGACTGGTTGTCATTCACCCGTATTTTGGGTCCAAAGAGCCTGATAAATATTACCAATTTATCAGCCCTGGAAGCTCTGGGGCAGATGATGATCCGCGATTTAACCCGGGTGCGGATCCGGATTTGGGGAAATTGAAGTGCGAGAAAGTTCTGGTTCTTGTAGCAGAACAAGACAGCTTGATAGACAGAGGAGTGAGGTATTTCGAGACGATGAAGAAATGTGAGTGGGGAGGGAGTGTTGAATTATATGAAACGAAAGGGGAAGGACATTGCTTTGCTTTCTTCAATCCCAAAAGTGAGAATATTGGGCCATTCATGAAGAAAATTGTAGATTTCATGAAGGAGGAGTAAGAATTTGTTTGGCGTATTTGTGAATATTGCTATGAATAAGTAAATGGGTCTTTTTGGTTTTCTATAACATCATCAGTGCATGTGTTCCTACTTACTTAAATATTTGTGTGCAATTTTGATTTGGTTCCGGCGAGTATTTACAAAATCTATCAGGAAAAGTCAAATTTACTTATGTAAATGATAGAACCGTTCCACTTATGCTAGCTATTTTAATATTAACACGAGCCATTCGAAGCAGCATTAGTTATTCAAACAAAATGACCCAAATCATAAACATTCTATTACTCACTTTTATTTCTTTTATTTTATAAGTGGAGGTGTTTTATCGCAGGACAGCCAATGAGCTAAAAGAAAATTCAACCTACTTGATTCTTATTGGACTATAAAATTATAGACAATACTACAACACTTTTGCATCTTTGTCACCACGAAATATCTGAAGCAGAAAGAGCAACAAAGAGCCACTCATGCTGCGACTCCTTATCTGCTTCCTTCCTCCTCCTCCTCTAATATCCATTTCTCCTTCCATCAGCCAACCTTTTTCCATAAGAAACAGATCCAAATTTCCAATCCGCTCATCATCCTCCTCCTCCATGGAATCATCCCTGCAATCAGCTGATCAGATCGCTTATGACTACTCCCCTTTCCTTCGAATTTACAAAGATGGGCATGTCGAAAGACTCAAAGGTGCAGAAATCGTTCCTCCTTCTTTAGACCCAAAGACCCAAGTCAGGTCCAAAGATGTCCTGTTCTCACCGGAATCAAATCTCTTTTCAAGACTCTACCTTCCTGCAAAAATCAACCCCAACCAAAAACTCCCAATCCTAATCTACTACCATGGAGGTGGGTTTTGTGTCGAAACCCCTTACTCTCCAATCTACCATCAATCACTCAACAACATAGTTGCAGAGGCTAATGTCATCGCGGTCTCTGTTGATTACAGAAGAACACCAGAGCATCCTCTGCCGATTGCGTATGAAGATTCATGGGCTGCGCTCAAATGGGTCGGGTCCCATTTTAGTGGAGATGGGTCTGAAGAGTGGCTCAACAATCATGCTGATTTTGGTAAGGTGGTTTTGGCAGGGGACAGCGCTGGTGCTAACATCGCGCACCAGATTGCTTTAAGGCATGGAGAAGAGAAGATCGATGGGATTAGTACCATTGATGCTGTTTTGATACATCCTTACTTTTGGGGGAAAGACCCGATAGGGAATGAGCCTAAAGAAGTGGAGGAAAGGAGCGTGATTGATGCTGTTTGGCAACTCTCATGTCCTGCTTCGAGTGGGTGCAATGACCCATGGATAAATCCGGTGGCGGATCCGAAATTGGGGAAGATGGGTTGCAGGAGGATGCTCGTGTTTGTTGCAGGGAAGGATTTGTTGAAAGAGAGAGGATGGTATTATTATGAGAAGTTGAAGGAGAGTGGATGGGGAGGAACAGTGGAGATTGTGGAGTATGAAGAAGAAGGCCATGTGTTCCATTTGGACATTCCTGAATGTGAAAATGCCGTGGCTTTGTGCAAACGAATTGCATCTTTTATCAACAATGGAGAGAATTAATTACAAAAAACCTGATCTTTAACTATTTCTCTTTAATTCATGTAAGATCCCCTGTTTCTCCCCTGTTTATTTTTTTCATGTATCAGAAATGCTAAATTTCTCACCTGTAAAATTGAAATGGTATGAAATAAGTTATGAAATTATGGCATTTAGTAGTTGTTTTTTATCAATAACTAAAAACCATACATTTTCTGAACTGAAATTTGAAACCCCCAAATCTTAAAAAGTTCAATTAATTTCATAACATGTTAGAGAACCGAACGTTTATAAACTATGAAGTAGCATCACTCAAGCTCTCAATCTTCATTCCAAAATTGAATTAACTCTCAAAATTAATAGTTTTTCTAACTTATAGCTTCCGCTAACAATGACAAAATCTTGCAATTTTGTCCTGTCGATGGCCTTTTTCGCTGCGGTCTCATCGGTGCTAGCCAGAGTCATTGAAGAAATTAGTTATAGTCCAACTATGCCACCAATGGGACATGTAACATACGCACCTGAATACAACCAACCTGAGCTAGATATGCCACCGGAGCCATATCCAGGCTATTACAGCTATTTGGAGAATTGCGCCGACCGATTAGGCGACAAGTGCGGTCCTGAGATCTTTTACGGTATTTTCGACGAGATTCGTCAGCGACGAGTGCTGCGGAATATTGAATGAAGTAGGAAAGAAATTCACAGATGGGTTGCTCAAGAACATACTCCTGATCCCTCAGAACAAGAAACATGAGGCCCTGGCTTGGGAAAGGAATGACAGAGCCTGGAAAAAATGTTCTTCATCTGCCGCACCTGTTGCTTCTCCTTCTCATGATTGAAATCCTGCGTTAAAGAAACAACAAATGGAATTGGACTTGGACTGTTGGTTCGGTAATTTGTGGGCTTGGACTCGTATAAAGTGGATCTGGGCCTTGTAATATTAATCCAATAAAATACGTACCCTTATGGTATGATGTTACGACAATCTTTTCATGAGCTTATTTCCACGCTTGTCAGCCTGGTAACACATTTGACTTTGCATTTGCAGGGAAAACCATGGCTTCTGCTATAGCAACAGCTGAAGCTTGTGACACTCGAATGCAGCACTTTTAGCCAGCGGTGACTTGCCTGTCTTTCAACCAATCTTCAAGATTATAGTGCTGCGGAATCCGGAAGGAAGTAGGAAAGAAGTGCACAGATGAGATGGGTTGCTCAAGAACATACTCCTCAAACGACCTGCCTCTTATCCTTCATCTGATTGAAAAATCCTGTTTTGAAGAAACAATGGATAGACTTTTTTGTCTGTTTGATTTCTCTAACTGATATATGTAAATGAATGATCTAAAAACTCCCATTGAGACAGGAAAATGGATGTTTTTATGATAAGTCATCACTATGGCCTATTAGCTCAGTTGGTTAGAGCGTCGTGCTAATAACGCGAAGGTCGCAGGTTCGAAACCTGCATGGGCCAATTTTACAGCATAATATTTTTAAGGAGTAGAAACCTTAACGGGCCGGGTCAACAATGATGTCATACATCTTGGGCCAATAACGAATTCTCTAGTTCTTTTCAAGTCCACTGAAACCTGAATGGGTCGTAAGGCCCATAACTATCCCAAAAGCAGTTCCTCAATTCTAAATGTAATTTCATATTTTCCCAAGTACTAATCATATTCATTATATAACAGGTCGTTGACTCCTTATCACTTCATCCTCAATCATTTTTTTATCAAAAAATTAATAATATTTCTAATTATTCATGACCGTATATCAAAAAATGACATTCTTTGAACAGTTAAAGGAGATTATTTTTGGTCAAATTAAAAAGTAATTGTTGTGGTTTAGTGATATTTTAAATCTCAAATATAGGCGGTAGAATGAATGAAAATCATGGACTTTTATGGTTCGAACAATAAACATTACACGCTACTGTATTAAGTATAAATGATATTCAAATCACTTACACGAAAATTAAAAAAATGATTGATAACGATTCTAGTAAATATAACCAATCAACATTGATATTTTTTTCTCAATACATTATAAATGTTAAAAATGACAATTATTTAAAGACAAAAAATAATAACTTAAGTGTTATTTATTTGAGAATCGAGAGAGTATTAATTGAGTGGTATAAACAAAACAAAAGCACTGATATAAACACACGAAAATTGTATACTTCCTTCTTAAACCTACCCCTAATGCTACTCCTTAATTATAGAAGTCATATATGCATAGAATAAAAACACTGCTAACCACTGCTAACCACAACAACTATATTACAAGTATTATTTTCACATTTATTTTATAGTTATTTATTTAAATAAAAATAATAATACAATATAATTAGAAATAGATAAATCTCAATCGTAAGTTGACACATCCGTTTATACAATTTTATAAACGAACGACCAGTATCGGCCCGTATCTTTTTACCCAAAACCCATGATCCAACCCAGAAACTACCCATCCTCTACTACATGCATGGTGGTGGATTTTGCTTGGAATCAGCCTTCTCACCCGTTTTCCACAACCATCTCATGGCATTAGTTGCTGAAGCCAACGTGATTGCCGTGTCACTAGAATATGGGCTATTTCCAAAGAGGCCCATACCCCCTGCTGCTTATGACGATGGATGGGAAGGGCTTCAATGGATATCGAGTCATGCTGACAGTAACGGGCCCGAGCCTTGGTTGAACGATCGTGCGGATTTTACTCGTTTTTTCATGGGCGCGGATAGCAGTGGGGCTAATATGTCTAACTATTTGGCGGTTCGGGTTTGTTGCAAGGATTTGTAATGGCTAACTGATTATTCAATGTTTGATTAATTCAAATTTGAATTGAGTAATACCGACTCTGATTTTCACATGTACCACTATTATCACGAAACAAAAGTCACTTTCAAAAAATAAACAAAAGTCAGAGAACGGATCAACTACTCACTACCAACCAAGTAAGATTGCTTATATAAGGGAAATTGCAAAAATTAGTACCTGTAAAATAATTGATTGACTGATTTGGTACCTTCTTTTATTTCTGCGTTTAAAAGGTACTTCTAAACAAACAAAACGTCACATTTGGTACCTCCGTCCAACTCCGTCCACTTTCCACCGTTAAGCGTCCTACGTGACATGCCACGTCGGATGCCACGTCAGACACGAGTGACGTGGCATGCCACGTAGGACATTACTGACCCGGTTAGGATTCCACGGGTCGGATCCGGATATTCCGGACCCGGATATTCCGGACCCGGATTGAAACGACGTCGTTTCATCGACGCCATTTCATTCTTTTCTTTTCTTTTCTAAACCTTTCCTCCCTTTTCTCCTTTTTATTTCTTTTCTTTTCTTTTTCTTTTTCTTTTCTTTCTTTTTTTTCTTTTTTTCCTTTTTTTTCCCTCCTTCTTCCTCTGCACATTCAAATTAAATTGGATTGAATTTAAATTGGAAACATCTGCATACAATTTAAATTGGAACGGCCTCCACAAACATCTGCCAAATTAAATTGGAACCACCATTTCATCACCAAATTAATTCAAACCCATTCAATTTCTCTGCCAAAAACCCATTCAATTTTAAGCCACCCATCGCCGCCATCACCACCACAGCCGACCTCCTCTACCGCCATCACCACCATCAAACATCACTTCCCATCGCCTCCGACATCACCCAGCCACCCTTCATCGCCGCTGCCACCAAATCCACCCACACCCGATCTCCTCCCAACCACAACCGAATCAACAACACCAAACCGCCACTGCCCAACCGAATCATCCACATAAATTCCTTCAATCATCACATAAATCCTCTCAACCCACACAATAAAAAAGAAAAAGAAAAAAAGAAGAGAATAGAGAAAGGAAAGAGGAGCGCACGGGAGAGGAGAGGAAAAAGAGAGAAATAGAAAAAGGGAAAGAGGTACGGGTTGTGGTGGTGGAGGAGACGGCGGCGAGGGAGATGGAGTGGAAGGAGGCGGCGGTGCTGGTGCTGGTGCTGGTACTGGGTTGCGGGCTGGAGCGAAAAGAAAAGAAAAGGAAAAAAATGACATTGTGCAGAGGAAGAAGAAAGAAAAGAAAAGAAAAGAAAAGAAAAGGAAAGGAAAGGAAAGGAAAGAAAGAAAAGAAAAGAAAAGAAAAGAAAAGAAAAGAAAAGGAAAAAAAAAAAGAAAAGAAAAGAAAAGAAATCCGGGTCGAGAAAATCCGGATCCGACCCGTGGAATCCTAACCGGGTCAGTAATGTCCTACGTGGCATGCCACGTCACTCGATACTGACGTGGCATCCGACGTGGCATGCCACGTAGGACGCTTAACGGTGGAAAGTGGACGGAGGTACCAAATGTGACGTTTTGTTTGTTTAGAGGTACCTTTTAAACACAGAAATAAGAGGAGGTACCAAATCAATCAATCAATTGTTTGACAGGTACTAATTTTTGCAATTTCCCGTTATATAATCAACAAATATCTCCTCTCTTTTATATCAAACCCCATCTTCTTCATAAAAAAAACCAGTCCAAAAAACAGAGCACTCTCCGTTATTCACTCTTTTCCCTCAAATGAATTCAACTCAGCTGGAGATTGAGCATGATTTCTCACCGTTTATGCTCATATATAAAGATGGAAGCTTGAAGAGACTCCTCGGAACCGAAACTGTCCCTCCTTCTCTCGACCCAAAACTCAATGTCCAGTCCAAAGATGTGGTCTTTTCACCACAAACCAATCAAAGTTGCAGACTTTACCTCCCAAAAACCACAAATCCAGACCAAAAGCTTCCAATTCTGGTGTATTTTCACGGCGGAGCCTTTTGCATTGAAACAGCGTTCTCACCTTCTTACCATAATTACCTCAACACCTTAGTTTCAGAAGCTAATGTCATTGCGGTCTCCGTCGATTACAGGAGAGCACCAGAGCATCACATCCCTGCTCCGTATGAAGATGCATGGGCTTCCGTCAAATGGGTCGGATCCCATTTCGGTGGAGATGGCCCTGAAGATTGGATCAACCGCCATGCCGATTTTAATGGATCCATGTTTTTGGCCGGAGACAGCGCGGGGGCTAACATAGCCCACAATACAGCGATGAGGTTGGGACAAGAGAAATTGGAAGGTATTACTGATATAGGGATTGTTCTAATACATCCTTATTTTTGGGGTAATGACCCAATTGGGAACGAGATTAGAGATCCATCACAGAGGAGAGCGATTGATTTTTTGTGGACATTCGCTTCTCCTAATTCAGAAAATGGATGTGACGATCGTTTGATTAATCCTGCTATGGATCCGAATTTGGGTAGATTGGGTTGTAGCAGGGTTCTTGTTATTGTTGCGGAGAAAGATCGGTTGAGGGAGAGAGGATGGGATTACTATGAGAGATTGAGAAAGAGTGGGTGGGAAGGGGAGATTGAGATCATGGAGGCTAAAGAAGAAGACCATGTTTTCCATTTGATGAAACCTGCTTGTGAAAATGCCTCAACCATGCTTAAAAGAATCGTTTCCTTCATACGTCAGGGTAATAACTAGATATAAATTGTATTTCTTTGGTCAGATTGTTTTTATTTTTGGTTATTCCTAAGTTTCAATGTTCATGTGATACATTACGAATTTGAAATTTCATCTTGTCTTGTCATTGGAAATTATCTTGTCTTGTTTGCATTCTTGCTGGGATTATGCAATGGCGGCTGACAATTTGTTCAAGGCATGTACTCTGTGTCCATATCTCAAGTACTCCTTTCTATATCTAAGGGAAAAGTCAGAATTTGGCACCTGCACTTGCATTGATTGACTAATTTGGCACCTCCTTTGTTAAAACGATTTAAAAGGCACCTCCACTTAACTAATATGACACTTTTGACACTCGTCATTGACGCCGTCCGTCATCCACCGTTAAGTGCTGACGTGGCATGCCACGTGGCATGCCACGTCATCAACATAATGACGTGGCATGCCACGTCATCAAATAATATAATTAATTTTTAAAAAATCATTAAAAAAATATAATTAATTTTAAAAATTAAAAAAATATATATAATTAATTATAAAAATTCAGGAAAATAATGTAAATAATTTTAAAAATTAAGAAAATTTAATTTAATTAATTTTAAAAATTTTAAAAAATATTTTATTAATTTTAAAAATTCAGAAAATTAATATAATTAATTTTAAAAATTCAAAAAATTAATAATTTTAATTTTAAAAATTCAAAAAAATTATAATTTTTTTTAAAAATAATGTTATTAATTTTAAAAATTCAAAAAAATACTTTAATTAATTTTAAAAATTCAGAAAAATAATTTAATTAATTTTAAAAATCCAAAAAAATATTGTAATTAATTTTTAATTTCTTGGGTTGATCTTCATATTTAGTTTATGCTTGGGTTTGCCGAATTGGCAGCGGGGGATGGTGATCCCACTCCGATTTTGGCGCCAAATCTGTTGTGGGGGTGGTGTGGTGGTGATCTGCTGAGAAGCATGTGGTGTGGTGGTGGTGCTCTAGATTTGCTACAACGGTACAGACTATTATAGTTGCCGGTTATGGTAGGAGCTTCAGCGGGCTTGGGTTTTCAGCCGCTGATCATGAAAATTATTAATTTCCTGGGTAGATCTTCATATTTAGTTTATGCTTGGGTTTGCCGAATCAGCAGTGGGGGATGGTGTTCCCACTCCAATTCCGGCGTTTCCAGCCACTAGTCATGAAAACTAATTACATTTCTGCGTTTTAAAAATTAATCACAGTATTTTTCTACATTTTAAAAATTAATTAAATTATTTTTCTAAATTTTTAAAATTAATTAAAGTATTTTTTGAATTTTTAAAATTAATAACATTATTTTAAAAAAAAATTAAAAGTAATTATATATATATTTTTTAATTTTTAAAATTAATAATATTAATTTTCTGAATTTTTAAAATTAATAATATTAATTTTCTGAATTTTTAAAATTAATTATATTATTTTTCTGAATTTTTAAAATTAATTAAAGTATTTTTTATAATTTTTATAATTAATTAAATTAAATTTTCTTAATTTTTAAAATTATTTACATTATTTTCCTGAATTTTTATAATTAATTATATTATTTTTTTTGAATTTTTAAAATTAATTATATTATTTTTATGATTTTTTAAAAATTAATTATATTATTTGATGGCGTGGCATGCCACGTCATTATGTTGATGACGTGGCATGCCACGTCAGCACTTAACGGTGGATGACGGACGGTGTCAATGACGAGTGTCAAAAGTGTCATATTAGTCAAGTGGAGGTGCCTTTTAAATCGTTTTAACAAAGAAGGTGTCAAATTAGTCAATCAATGCAAGTGCAGGTGCCAAATTTTGACTTTTTCCCTATATCTAACCATGATACACCATTCTACCAGAAGCAAATTAAACAAAACTTGTTTCAACTTTTGGGTTGTGTGAATGGATTCAATCAAGATCAAAGCTGGCATCCATTTCTCGCGCTTTCGTCCCATTGAGGAAGCTAGCGTTCTTAAAGTGAGAGCCGCAGGAATCGAATATTTTCCGCCTGGTCTTGATCCTACACACCAATGTCCAACCCAAATTCATAGTTTATTCCCAAGAACCAAAGTTATCAGCTAGACTTTACCTCCCACAAAACACGACGAATTCCGATCAAACGCTCCCTCCTCTCATCTATCACCATGGCGGTGGCTTTTGCACTGAAAATGCTCTCTCCCCAATGTATCATGATTCATAACCATCTCAACATTTTAGCTTCAAAGGCTAATTCCATTGCAGTCTCCGTCGATTACAGGAGAGTCCCCGAGCATCGCCTCCCTACTGGGTTCCACGATTTGTGGACTGCTATGACATGGGTTGCATCTCATGCTAATGGGGGACGGCCCTAAAGAGTGGTTAAACTCACATGCTGATTTCAACAGGGTGTTCTTGCTTGGAGACAGCGCTGGTGGGAATATGACCCACCAGACCGCATTGCGATTCCAGGAAGAGAAACTGGAAGGTATCAATGTTGCTGGGATAGTCTTGGTGAATCCATTCTTTTGGGGCAAGGAAACCGTTGGGATGAGGTTAAGGATTCAGAGTCGCGATCCTGCACTGAGTACTAATGGAGATTTCCTTATCCTGACAGAGTTGGGATTGATGACCCTCTGATTAGTCCGGTTGCTGATGCAAAATTCGGTAAGTTGGGCTGCGAGAGGGTGCTTATTCTCGTCGCAGATTATGATTTTCTGAAGCACAGAGGATGGGACTATTACGAGAGTTTGAAGAAGAAAAGTTGAGATCATAGAGAGTGAAGGAGAGGATCGTGCGTTTCATATCAAAAACCCCACCATTGAAATGCTGTTGCTCTACTTCATAGAAATGGTTTCCGTTTGAAGGACTAATCTAACCATGATTGCATCAAGAATAAAGACTTCAAATTCAAATGTTTGTCCTCAAGAATTTCAATTGGGTTTGCACTCAAGATCTCAGTCAATTGGAAAAACACAACACTCGTATCATAACAATTAACTACTGAGCAGAGACAAAATCAAAGATCAGAAAATGAAGAAGACAGCAAACTGCAGAAAATGAACATTCTGATTAATTTTTCATAAAAAAGTTACCACATTTGAGGCATCCTATTGTTTCAAGAAAGAAGCAATTCTGTGTATCAGCCTTTGCATTTTCACAATTCGGATTGAACAAATGGAAAATATGATCTTCATCTTCGGCCTCCATAATCTCCACTTCTCCTTTCCATCCACTCTTCCCTAACTTCTCATAATAACACCATCCTCTGTCTCTCAACCCATCCTTCCCGGCAACAATCACGAGCACTTTTCTGCAACCCATCTTACCCAACAATTTCGAATCAACAAACGGATTTATCAACGGATCATCGCACCCGATCGTGTCAGGGCAAGCCAATCTCCAAAACCCAGCATAAAAGCTTCTCTTCTCCATCTCCTCGGGCTCATCTCCAATGGGTTCTTCCCCCCCAAAAATAGGGATGCACCAGCACAATCCCAACAAGATTTACCCCAACTGAGCTTTCCCGGCCACATCTCAGGCCCATCTGATGCGTTATGTTACCGCCAGCACTGTCACCTGCGAAGAATACTTTACCCAAATTGCCGTGAGAGTTTAGCCACTCTTCAGGGCCGTTTCCAGGTGAATGACCAGCGACCCATTTCACGGCATCCCATGAATCGTCGTAGATTGTATGGACACTGCGCTCTGGGGCTCGCCGGTACTCAACCGATACCGCGATTACGGTGGCGGCGGCGGCTAAGGAGTTGAGGAAGGTTTGGTAGATAGGGGAGGAGGCAGATCCGATGCAAAAGCCTCCGCCGTGGAAGTAAAACAAGATGGGGAGTTTTTGGTTGGGGTTGGTGATTGGGGGGAGGTAGAGTCTGCAATATAGGCCGGATTCAGGTGAAAAGATTATATCTTTGGATTGAACATTGGTTTTGCGATCGAGAGAAGGAGGGACGGTCTCGTTTCCGGGGAGTCTCTTCACGCGGCCATCTTTGTATATACGAATTAATGGGAACAGATCTTGGGTAATCTCAGACATTTTTACTGAGAATTGAGTATAGAAAGCTTTCTGCTTGGTCTGGAAAGAAGAAGATGATCAGTTTTTGGTGGACTCTCTTACTACATGCTGACTGCTGAGTTAGCCGTGAAATTAGCAGTATTTTATTTTCTAATTTACTAACACGAAAATAAAATAGTGTCATAATTAATACGATTTTTTTTTTTGGGGTCAAAATTACATGGTCCAAAAAGAGCATTGAGCTCATCAGTTTTATATGGAATCACGTCCTGGGTCATTCCAAAAGCTTGGGTCGAACAAAACTATAAAGCCGAAATTAAAAGAAGAAAAAATGGTCCCCAAATTTCAAAATTTCAATCAGTTTGCACATACATAAATACTACAATGCTTAATGGAGCTCAAGATGTGGAGTCAATTGGCATTCATTTCATCGTAATTAATTATTGGACAGAGACAATATCAGATATCAAAAACATTCAGAAAAGAACAGAAGATAACAACTGCAAGATGTAGCATTCTGATTTCTTTTAGACATCCTGTTGTTTTAAGAACATTGGTAATGACTGACCAAGCCCAAGCGACATGTGAGTGACCTATTAAGCGAGGTTATAAGTATTCCCCATCACCCTTTCATTAGGGGGACACTTACACATGCAAGCGTACTAAAACCTTGCCCGCACAACTACCTAACTACTTATTTCCACCCAATAGTTTTCTCTTACCACCTATTTTCGTCATGCATACTAAGTTGATTGTCGGAGCCTTTACGTCAGAGACCTCCTTCGACGTTTTGCAAGTAACGTAGGAGTAACGAGATGGTTTACGTCAGCACACCATATTACATAATCACCCTTACTCCAGATTCAGGATTATCAATATTGGTTCTGGGATCGAGGGAAGGCGGGGCAATGTCGTTTCCGAGGAGTCTCTCCACGTGACCATCTTTGTATATACGAATTAAAGGGGATAAATTTTGGGCAATTTCAGACATCAAAAATAATTTGGGAGTGAATAGAGGAAGAAAATGATGATTTTAATTCGGAACCTGCAAAACAAAATTATATAAAGCGAAATGAAAATATAAACAGATTTTTTGGTTGCTAAATTTGGAGGTTGTTCCCGCCAAATTTGTATAATTATTACTCCCTCTTTCGCCAAAAAAATGACGTTTATTTTTTGAATGGGCCCTTCATAAACCTTTGGGCTCGACCACAAACCCGGTCATATTTTTTTTGTAAGAAGAGCTCTTTTTTTAGATTTAAACATGTTGGGTCATGACTGATCATTTTTACATAGAAAAGCAAAGTGTTTGGTAATTTTTTAGTACACAAATGAGCTTTTACTTAAAAAATAAGAGTCACACCAATCACTTGTTGGTGACTACAAATATTATTAAAAACAAATTTGTATTGGAAAAAGTTGATTTTTTGTTTTCACCATTGGCGTTTCGGTTCTGGTCCGAAAAGTGCTGTGAGTAAAAGTGCTGTGGGAAAATCACTTTTGCGCAAAGCAGTGTGTTGTTTGGTAAACATTTTTTAAAAGTGCTGTGGGAAACGAGAAATTGTTTTTGGTGTTTGGTAAAACTATAAAAATGAAAGAGTTGGAGTATAAAACCCATTTTAAAAAAAGAGGTAATAGCATAAAGACCCCCTGTACTATTTTTTAAAACAGAAACCTCCCCTGTACTTCAAAAAGTCAAATTGACCTCCCCTGTACTATCGGTCAGAAGCATTTGCTTGGTCTCTGTCAGTCAAACTAACAGACCGTTAGTGTTGACCGTTGACTTTGAATAAAATATTCAGAAAAATTGTAAAAAATCCAAAAAAAATGTAAAAAATTTATAAAAAATTGTAAAAAATCCCAAAAAAATGTAAAAATTCTATAAAAAAATTTTAAAAATTCCCAAAGAAATTTAAAAATTCAAAAAAAATTAATAAATCTAAAAACATTGTAAAAATTTCCAAAAAAATGTAAAAAATTCAATTTTACATTTTTTCTGAATTTTTAGATTAATTAACTTTTTTTGATTTTTTTTTAAATTTTACATTTTTTTCTGGATTTTTAGGTTACATAATTTTTTTATAGAATTTATATATTTTTTTGGGATTTTTTACAATTTTTTATAAATTTTTTACATTTTTTTTGGATTTTTTACATTTTTTTTGAATTTTTTATAATTTTTCTGAATATTTTAATCAAAGTCAACGGTCAAAAAGTGAAGTCTGTTAGTTTGACTGTTACAGACCAACGGAATGCTTCTGACCGATAGTACAGGGGAGGTCAAGTTGACTTTTTGAAGTACAGGGGAGGTTTCTGTTTTAAAAAATAGTACAGGGGGTCTTTATGCTATTACCTCTTAAAAAAATTAATAAAAATAGGAAAAGTGGGTCTAGAATTACTTATCTCGAGATGGAGATTTTATTGTGATAGTTTTTAATTTATTTTGTGCATTATATAAAGTAAAAAAATGAATTTAAAAAAAAAAAAAAAAAAAGGAGGAGAGAGAGGGTGCGTTTGCACCCTCCTTATCCCACTGCACCAAAATGGTGCAGTGACTTTAAGAGGCATTTTTGTGAAGGGAAAGGAAAGTGCTTTTGGGAAGCACTTTTGGAAAGGTGTTTACCAAACACTTTTCCTAGCTTTTGGGTTAGAAAAATCACTTTTCCCAACCCAAACCACAACCCCAAAGGGGTACTAAATCAACTCTAAAGTGTAAGGAAGATAGTTCATCAACTATCTTTGTCCTTACTAAAATTTAATAATTTTACGTTGTCAAAATTTTAAGAGTTTTCAGTGTTGTTATAAAATACTACTAGAAGAGAAGAATTTAATAAAAATATTTAATTTATTTAATGAAAAAATTGGAAAAAAAGAGATCAAAAGATTTCCAATTCTCCACGCAAGCAACTGTGTTCGAAACACAAGTAGTTTCCTTTCTCATAATTTCCATATATAAATTCTCTCCAATTTTTTCTGATCAACAAAAATCCATACTCCTGATATTTTTATTTTTCCCTCCCAACACGCCAAAAACCCCAAACCCCACAACGCCACTACGGCTCAAGCTACCTATTATCCATTTCCTCCTCCTCCTCCTCCTCCTGCGGCCATGGAGACATCTGCTCTCCTCCGCACTCTTTCCTCTCCTTCTTCCCTTTCCGGCAACAGATTCTTCTTCTCTCGTAAACTCCCGCGCTTCCTCTCCGCTCTACCATCACAGTCTCGCCCCTTATCCTCACTGTCCACTCCTCGCAATCTCCACCGTCCAATCACCGCCCTCACCAAACGCTCCCTCCTCCGTCGCCACCTCCGATTACTCCCTTCCGCTGCATCTTCATCATCTTCGTATCCTCCTCGCTTCACCAAACACTTCTCTTCACTCTCCACTCACGCTATCGCTACTCCATCTGCTCCTTTCTCTCCAGGTGAGCCATGCTTCCTTTTTCACTATTAATTAAAGTTTGTGAAACAACAATTAATGTATTGATGACGTGGTGGATGATGCAGATGTTGTTACCGTTCCAGATGAGGTTGCAGAGAAGCTTGGGTTTGAGAAGGTATCGGAGCAATTCATTGGAGAGTGTAAATCAAAAGCTGTGCTGTTTAAGCACAAGAAGACTGGAGCGGAAGTCATGTCTGTTTCGAATGATGATGAGAATAAAGTTTTCGGCATTGTTTTCAGGACGCCTCCGTATGTCAATTGATTTTTTTTCCCCCTCGTTTTGGATAATAATAGGTTTCTTTGTTTTTTGCCCTTGTAATTGCGATTCTGAATATGAATGTGGTGTGATGTAGGGATGATTCAACTGGCATTCCACACATATTGGAGCACAGTGTGTTGTGTGGGTCAAGAAAGTATCCATTGAAAGAACCATTTGTTGAGTTGTTGAAAGGAAGTTTGAACACTTTCTTAAATGCGTTCACCTATCCTGACAGGACTTGCTATCCTGTTGCTTCCACTAACACAAAGGTGGGACCAATTAGTGATTGCATATTAGAGTTACTCTTAATTTGGATTCGTTTTTCTCAATTCAGTTTGGCGCCTAATAACCTGGGTTATTTTCAAAACAGGATTTCTATAATTTAGTTGATGTCTACTTGGACGCTGTTTTCTTCCCCAAGTGTGTGGAGGATCACCAAACTTTTCAACAGGAGGGATGGCATTATGAGCTGAACGATCCTGAAGAAGAGATAACTTATAAAGGTTCCTTTTGGTTAACATTCCTTTATATTAGCACATTGTGCTGTTCTGTTGGGGTGGTTTTATTTGCTGTTTATGGAAATTTGGGAATTAGTATAATTACTGATAGCGTAGGACCAGGGATTTATTGTTTCGTCGCTAAAAATTTCAGGTGTTGTTTTTAATGAGATGAAGGGTGTCTACTCCCAGCCTGACAATATATTAGGTCGGACCACACAACAGGTAAGTTTTCATTTCTCTTGGCATCAATGCTGATAGTAAAACTGCATCACTGTCACGTGGATTGCACCCTATAAAACACCTATATATCTAAGCCCTAACAACATTGAGACACAAACACACACCTATTTAATACTTTTGTTCTCTTTTCCTGCATGCAACTAGGTCTTCTTCAGTTCAGTCTACTCATTATAGTCATGCAGTTTGTTGGCCAACTATTGGCTGAGACTACTATTGCTTCTGTCGTACAGTGCCCTTTTTATCTTCTTTTTTTCCGTTTTCATTAATGGCAGATAGTCCTTACAGATTCTGTTTTGTGTGATTGCTGACATAACATAACAGCCATCATGTACTTCTGAAAATCAGTTTACCTTGATTGAATGGCTTCTGCATGGATACTTAGTTGTTTTTGTTGAAATGTTTCTGCTACAAATAGTGGTAACTATTCTTGTAACCTCTGTGTAGGCACTTTTCCCAGACAATGCCTATGGTGTGGACAGTGGAGGTGATCCAACAGTTATTCCTAAACTGACTTTTGAGGAATTTAAGGTATGTTGTTTATATGGAGTTGAAAATGGTGTTTTAGTTTAGTCTGCAAGGGTTTGATTTAGAAATGGTTCATGCTGCTTCTTTGATAGGGTGAAGGGAACAGGTGAGTAGTCAGCATTAACTGATGAAGTTGAATATCACTAGTCTAGTGAACTCAACCATTTTTTTTGGTTTCTTCTTGGTACTATCTGAATTGAATTCTCACAAACTGTTATTCGGATAGATTATTTAAAGTTAGAGAATTGAGGTTGTCTCCATCTCTTAGGCTTGCTAAGTGGTGAGTAAATGTAATATGATTAAAATACAATGTATTTCTCTTTCATCCTTTGAATTTGAATTTAGAAAACTTATGTATGCTTGTTTTTCAAACGTCAAATATGTGATGGTGAAACTGTACTGTCTTGCCTACCTGTGAGTTAGTTCATATATGCATTTCACAGTAGGTTCACTTTTGTAGTTATATGAAAGATTTAAAGATTCTGTAGTTTACTCATGGCTATAGCTAATATACTCAAATTCTCTTCTTTCCTAAACAAAATACAGGAGTTTCATCGTAGATACTACCACCCCAGTAACTCCAGGATATGGTTTTATGGAGATGATGATCCAACTGAGCGGTTACGCATTTTGAGTGGTACTGAATGATTTATTTTTATATGTGCTGTTTGCTCAGTTCATTGAATAATCATTTGGCACATTTTCTCCAACTGTGTAGTTTTTCATTCTTTGGGTGTCTCAATTTTTTTCTATTTGTTTTCCATATATATTTAAAAAGAAAATGACCTTATGCTGGCTTGTGGATTTTCAGTTCTGTAGATTCCTCCTAATTATAAATTATGGTTTGTTGATAAACTAGGGGTGTAGATGTTCTTTTAATGCGTGCACCTCAAAGGTCATGGGAATTGGAATATTTAGTTTCATTTTAGTAAAGTTCAGGAGTTTGATTTGATAACCTTGTACTTAAGTTGTAGCATGTCTCATTGACAGAATATCTGGATATGTTTGATTCAAGTTCTGCTCCACAAGAGTCAAGAATCAAGCCACAGAAGTTTTTCTCAGAACCACTTAAGATCGTTGAGAAATATCCAGCTGGTGATGGTGGTGACCTGGAGAAGAAGCACATGGTTTGCCTTAACTGGTTGCTTTCTGATAAGCCCTTAGACTTGGAAACTGAGCTTACACTCGGGTTCTTGGATCACCTTATGTTGGGAACACCTGCTTCTCCCTTGAGGAAAATCTTGCTGGAAAGTGGCCTGGGAGATGCCATTGTTGGTGGTGGGGTTGAAGATGAACTTCTTCAGCCTCAATTTAGTATTGGGTTGAAAGGAGTTTCTGAAGAGGATATTCAAAAAGTAGAGGAATTGGTCACGAGTACCCTTGAGAAATTAGCCGAGGAAGGTTTTGAGACAGATGCCGTGGAGGCATCCATGAATACAATTGAGTTCTCTCTCCGGGAAAACAACACTGGATCATTTCCTCGCGGCTTATCGCTGATGCTTCGATCCATTGTTAGTAGTTTTTCTTTTTCTTCCACTCTCTTATAAACCAGCTATCATTTATTCATGTGTAATCATTGTTGATGTTGCTTTATTTTATAGGGTAAATGGATATATGATATGGATCCCTTTGAGCCCTTAAAATATGAGGAGCCCTTGAAGGCCTTGAAGGCCAGAATAGCTGAGGAGGGCTCTAAAGCTGTTTTTTCTCCTCTGATTAAGAAATTCATCTTGAACAATCCTCATCGTGTTACTGTAGAAATGCAGGTAAGTAGATAAGCTAAAGTTTGCTGCCATATTTTCCGAAACCTTTATGGTGCTTATATGAATGATAATGTGCATTTTGTTCATTTCAGCCTGATCCAGAGAAAGCTTCTCGTGATGAAGCTGCAGAGAAGGAAATCCTGAAGAAAGTGAAAGAAAGTCTGACAGAAGAAGATCTTGCTGAGTTAGCACGTGCAACACAAGAGCTAAAATTGAAGCAAGAAACCCCTGACCCACCAGAAGCTCTGAGAAGTGTTCCAAGCCTTTCTCTGCTTGACATTCCAAAAGAACCTACATATGTTCCTATAGAGGTATTAGTAACTCTAGTCTTTGTGCTTGAGTGTTCCTTGGTTGTTCAAAGCATTTTGGATGGCAATCTGTATTGAGCTTGTATGTTAACTGTAGGTTGGGAATATCAATGGAGTGGAAATATTGCAGCATGACCTCTTCACAAATGATGTCCTATATGCAGAAGTTGTCTTCAATATGAGATCTCTTAAGCAAGAACTCCTTCCTTTGGTGCCACTTTTCTGGTGAGTTTCCTTCTTTTCACATGTGCTGTTTCTTTTGTCGTTACTTAAGCATGACAGCTACATGCACCATTATTGTTAGCCCATTGCAGAGATCTTCTTACAGTTCCAAACTTTCTTTCCACTTTCTTTTCTTCGGAGTTTTTCTATCATGTCCTTAATCTTGCCTCTCATGTGACAAGGTCCTTGATATTCTAGTATTCTTGTTTCACGCCTCTATAGTGCAGACTTGCAATACAATTTTATTAGAAAAGAAATGGAATCTCTGACAATTTTTTGAATGCAAATTTGCCACGGTTGGCTTTGGTGCTATGCACAACTGCACATATAGTGCATTATTTATTGACGTAATCTTCTTACTTGATTTTCCTTACAGTCAGTCACTGCTTGAGATGGGTACGAAAGATTTGAGCTTTGTGCAACTAAATCAGTTGATTGGAAGGAAAACTGGAGGTATATCTGTTTATCCATTGACATCACCTGTTCGAGGCCAGGAGGATCCATGTAGTCGTATAATTGTCCGAGGAAAAGCCATGGCAGGGCGTGCTGAAGACTTATTTAACCTGGTATTTGCTTTTGAATTGTTGTCATTATTTTCCAGATTTGTGTGCCATCATTGTGTTCCAGTACATATGTTATGACTATAAGCAAAGTTGCCCATCTTTCAAGAACAGTGGATTACTTGATCTTGGGGCTCATCCTACCCCATAATTTCTTGGTTGAGGGAGCACACTTTCTTAGCAACCATCTATGACAAGTTGCGCATGTTTCCTTCCTTTTATTGTTCCAATGTTTCCTTGGGTTATAGCTTCATGTCAACATTAAGTTCTTTGCTTCCTTACAGAAGCAGTTGCCTCAAGTACTGAAGGATTTACCTGTCCTGTCTATTGTTGCAGGTTAACTGTGTTCTTCAAGAAGTCCAATTCACAGATCAGCAGCGGTTTAAGCAGTTTGTTTCCCAGAGTAAAGCAAGAATGGAGGTATATATTGAAGAATGAGAAATGCAATTGAATATTTTATCTTTGAGAGCTCATCTCAATCTTTCTGTGTCCTTTCAGAACCGGTTAAGAGGAAGTGGTCATGGAATTGCGGCTGCCAGGATGGATGCTAAGTTGAATGTCGCGGGATGGGTTTCAGAACAAATGGGTGGTTTTAGGTTGGAATATTCGTCTCCTGGCCTGATCTTTATACTGTTTGATTTCATCTGCCTGTTTTTTCCATTTAGCAGTTTTGAGTTCTATGAAAGAAATTTTTCTAGGAATTTGAAAAAAGTGATAACTGCTAATTTTCTTGTCAAGCATTTGCATTCTCATGCATAGGTAGGTTAATTCCATTTATGAAGAAATTATGGAAGTTCCATGTGTTAAAAAGATATCATGGATATATTTATCTGAAAAATGATGGCATTCAAATTTCTTTATCTGCTTATAGTTACCTGGAGTTTTTAAAATCTCTGGAGGAGAGAGTTGATCAAGATTGGGCTGGAGTTTCTTCGTCCTTGGAGGAAATTCGTACATCCTTGTTGTCGAGGAATGGTTGCTTGATAAACATGACTGCCGATGGAAAAAACCTCTCAAACTCTGTAAACCATGTTAGCAAGTTCCTTGATTTGCTTCCTAGCAAATCTTTGGTTGAAGCTGCAGCTTGGACTGCTCGACTTCCTCCAGACAATGAAGCTATTGTTATACCTACACAGGTGAAACATGTCATTTTGTTGTCTGATTATGTCTTTGCTTCGTTATGTCCTGAAATTAAATACATCAACTTTGTTCTTTTACAGGTCAATTATGTTGGCAAAGCTGCTAACATTTATGAGACTGGTTATC
The DNA here is from genome assembly GCA_963691705.1 of Viola odorata. Classification (NCBI taxonomy): domain Eukaryota; kingdom Viridiplantae; phylum Streptophyta; class Magnoliopsida; order Malpighiales; family Violaceae; genus Viola; species Viola odorata. Next base: position 1,665,972 of record OY829537.1, read on the forward strand.
AGCTTCATGGGAGTGCCTATGTTATTTCAAAATACATTAGTAATACATGGTTGTGGGATCGTGTGCGTGTTAGTGGTGGAGCATATGGAGGATTTTGTGATTTTGATACTCACTCAGGTACAGTAACGTGCTACTTTTGTTTTGAATAAACTTCTACTTTCCAGTTTATAAGCCAACAATTTGACTCGTTTACCTTGTTCCATTCTTCCAACTTTAGGAGTTTTCTCCTACTTGTCCTATCGGGACCCCAACTTGTTGAAGACACTTGATGTATATCATGGAACTGGAGATTTCCTGCGTGAGTTGGAAATGGATGATGATACTCTTACTAAATCAATTATTGGAACTATCGGAGACGTGGATTCATACCAGCTACCAGATGCGAAAGGTTACAGCAGGTTAGTGGATATCATATTTTGATTACGTTCCAGAAACTATCAATCTTTTGAATGACTGTGAACAAACTTGTGCTTTTATAATCAATTTTCTCCTGAAAAATACGATGCACACATTGTTATAATGACTTGTGCTGATTGCTTTTTCAGTATGCTACGGTATCTATTGGGTATCACAGATGAAGAAAGGCAAAGGAGACGGGAAGAAATATTATCAACCAGGTAAGGACAACGTTAATTGACAAGCTATATAGTCAGGCAGATAGTCCACCTACAAAATAATGTGCAAACTGATACCCAGGGTTATTACCTGAAATCTGCCGAATGAAGTTATTATTACTTTTGTTATAGAAGGAAAAGCCAAAAATTTGAGAGAGTTAAATTGGCTTGGATAGACCATGATCATAAACCTGATTTGCATTACCCGTCAGTTTGGATGGTTGCTTGTTTCTACGTACGGGGATTAAATCATGACCTGTTTGGTTTGTGCAGTGTTTATCCTTCGTTACCCTCATGTACGAAGGCTATTTGCATTGACAGATTCCAGAGAGTTTCACCTTGATGATATTGTTGTTTGTTCAAAATAGATAGAGAATGTGATAAACTATAGGGATATGAAGGGGATACGAGCTCCAATTACATTACGCTTTACGGAAATTCAATCACATACTTGCTCAAATGATCGTTGACTTAATCTTCAAAGATAACTAGTGTCATTGCATAGATTCACTAGGAGCATTCTTGTAAAACAATCATACATGCCACTACTGTTGGCTGTTTCGGTGGTCTATGGCGTGTTTTCTCTGTTTGATTGCAAGAATTGAAACTAAACTACTTTTCCAAATTCTCAACTTATATGTGCCTCTTTTGCCTACAGTTTGAAGAACTTCAAGGAATTCGCGGAGGCAATCGATGCGGTTAAAGATAAGGGTGTCACAGTCGCAGTGGCTTCACCAGATGATGTTGCAGCGGCGAACAACGAGCGACCTAACTATTTTCAAGTGAAGAAAGCCCTCTAAAGCCCCAAGATTTTGCGTTTCTAGGAAGAAAATTATACGGAAGATGCTCAAACTGATTTTACTATTTTTTGTTTTTCTCCATACTGATATGGTAATTTAGAAGAAGCAGAAACATTTTTGTTCTTCTAAACTGTGTAACATACGAATGGTGCTGGAAAAATTATTGCGCGCCATTAAAACTAAAATATTGTTTTCGTAATTTATTAAAATTTAAATTGGTTCGAAATAAGGCTTTAATTTATTTTTCCGCGATTCATAATTTTTACCATTTTTTTAATAAACGAAGAGACTAAAACTGCAATTTTAAAGAAATTATAAAATTTACATTCAAAGATCGAAATAGAAATATTTAGAAATTAGTCTCTCTACCATTATTACTACCGTACGGAAGAGTTAATCCAAGAGGACAATAAAGTAAATAAAGCGCCGATCAATTTCCTCCTCTCTCTCTCTCCAAAGAGATTGTCCAGCCGATCTGTCTGTTGATGATGGATCAAAATCAAACCATTACATCTTTCGAATCTCAAGGCAGCGATGGAGAAGAACAGAAACAAGAAACTGATTTCTTTCGTTTTGGAGGAATCAGAAGAAACATGGTTAGTACTTTTTCATCCTCCTCGTTTTTATAGTTTTTGATCATCGTAAAATTCACTGTTGCAGCATTATTCTCGATCTCCTTCTATATATATACATACTTTGTTTGTAGCCATAAAGGGAAGAGGAGCAAGAAGATGCACGAACAACGGAAGATGTGTGAAGCTTTGACGAGTTTGAAATTACTGTAAATGATGTTGTCATAAACACTGAGCTCTCCGATTTCCTGCAAAAGAGGTATTGATCTTTGCTGCGCAGGAAAATGCTTCCTCAATGCCCATCTCCTCGACGGCCTGAACCCTAAATTGATAGCCTGAATGATTGCTGCTCTGGAGAAGATCTTGACATCATTTCAGGGACTGGGACTGAATGCTGGTTTCATGCTTGACCCGCTGCTCGAGCTTGCCAGGTTAGCTGCGAATCGTAATGTTGGTTTTATTTATTTTGCTTCTATTTTGATTTCATGCTTCTATATAATTTAATGTTTACAATTATGTAATGTACTATCTGTTTTAATGCTATCCTGTCAGGTTTACATTGCGAGACCAGATGTACAAGCGAATACTTGTAAGCTGTTAATTCTATATTCGATACTGGTGTTTGGTTACTGTTTCGAAGTGGCCTAAATGGTTGCAGATTCTAATTTAGTGTTTGTTTACTAGCTTGCGATGAGGATGAGGATCCGAACATGCTTTCAATAAGGGCTGAACTTCTGGAATCCTGGTTCCCGTCAAAGGGCAATTCTGGAGAAAACATCGAGAATACGAGCACGTTGCGTAAAGCCACTCTAGAGCTTCCAGAAGGGCCGGAGCCTGTGGTTGATTTTGAAGATTCGAAGAGCTTTTGCATCTTCAGCACTCTCGTAAGCCGTCTAACTGTATATAACGAGCTCTTGAACGACGTTCTAGAGAAGTATTATGAGCTTTGCCGCACACAGAAAACCTTCCTCTATGACCATCTTATCCAGGGTCTTAACAGTAAACTGATTGCCGGAGTGATTACGGAAACTGTTAAATTTGCCTAAATTTGCCGATGCCATTCGAGGCCGCTCCAAGCTCACCCCTAGATAATTTTTCAACCTGGGAGAAAGGTTTGAAAGCATTTGCAGGATTGGGATTCAATGTTGGATTCTTGCTTGATGAGTTTAACCAACTTAAAAGTCTGGCCGCTAAACACGAAGAACCTAAAGTGCGAATTTGTTGCGAATAAAATTAGTCTAATTTGATAAAAATGCGGACATTTTGGAGGCATAGTATGTGCTTTTAAACATAATGTTACAAATCAACTTTTTCACATGTTTTTTTGATCAATAAACCTTTTCAATTTTGAAACCACAAAAGGAAAACTTTTTTTCAGTTCTCCTCATCATAATCAAGGGTACAATAAAACCCCACAGATACTTTTTTTCAAAAATAAACAAATATTTTAGCCGGAAAGTTTCACTCGAAGCGCTTTCGTTTTTTTATTTTTTCAAAATAATAACTTTAGAAAAGTAGAGTAGAGTCGCATCTTTGAAAATTAGTAGTATAAAGCTTTGTTTTCTTTCTTTATTCATCACCTTTTCGTGGTCCAAAAATCATCCTCCTTTCTACAGCTTTTAAGCTCTTTCTAAACGTGAATGTGTTATTATTTTCTTCTTCTTTTGAAGGGATTTTATTATTATTTTGCAGCTAATTAACATGAATGCAACATTCATATGTGCCTATGATCGAAAAGCAAAACACTTCTTCATAGAATCAAATGTTGTCATAAAATCGAAATCAGGCTTTAGATGAGGTGAGGAAAAAAGGTTAAGAGTTTGAGGTTCGACCAAAATGAAAGTTGAATCGAGTTTCTTTAATAAACAAAAATTAATTCAATATATATACAAATTTTGAATAAATTTACATAATTTTGATACTTAAGGGGCAGATTTGGAAAAACAATAATGTTTGAATTTTGATAGGGCTTTTTTTACAAGTTAATAAAAATAAATTTCTTCATATTTATATCTTGTTTTAGCATACTGAAAAATACTAGATTTTGCATCCTCATAAATTGTGGTTTTCTTATGAAATGGTTGGTTGCTATAATTACAATCAGAAATGTTGGAAAATTTTGAGAATAAACAAAAATCGAATCGCGAAAAACGCTGTTTTAAAAGAATTTATTCTCACAGAATAAAACGATCTCTTCTGACACAAAGTCAGGACCAGAACAACAAGAACCAATCATCATTTAATCATATTCTAGGAAAAAAATGCTTTCTTTTATAACACTTTGTTGTTATGAAAAAACAAGAAAGGGATGTGAAGGTTATAAGAGATGAACGTATACTAGTGGAGCTATTTTAGAAGAGACGTGTGTTGGTGGAGTGAGTGGTTGAAGAGGAGAGAAATATTGGAAGTTATGCAAAGAGTAAGTGCTCTCCTCAATTTTATAACAATAAATTTTGTAATACTTCACTTTTACAACAATCTCCCACATATTACAAAGGTTGAAGGTAGAAATTCTTGATTAATATATAGAGTATAACTTTTCGAATCTTATGTCTTTTAGACTATGAACCAGACCTAGATAAATAAATTTTATCCTTACAGGAATAATGGTGAAGTTTAAAATTTTTATGAACCATTAGCTCTTTTGCAAGGTAGGGAATTTATTTATCATGTTGTACCCCACAATTCTTGCTGTTAATGCGGTTGTGCGCGTTTTGGCCATGTGCGTACCTGGATGTTAATGAATGCTCTAAAGATCATCCAAAAAATTATTAACATCACTAGTGAATCATCAAATTACATCACTAGTGGATTTTATCTCATTTAAATATAAAATTCAATTATCATCACTATATTTTCTAATACAGCGGAAGCTCAAATTATATATATGTCATTTAAGAGTATTGGGAAAACTTGACATCAAAATGTCCAATTCTTGAGAAAAATCTCAACACAAAGTTCTTGTGATAGCATTATGTTATCACATCTCTTATCATTTATTTATTTGTCCATTATCACACTTTTGATATCATTGCTCCCAGAAACTCACAAAAGTATTAGTATACTTCATGGCTAATTTTTTTAATTAATCTATAGCAGTAATAGCTACACCACTTAAAAATAATTTCACATGCATCACTGTTTAATTTAAAATAGTAAGACATTAATCCATTTTCACAGATTCAATTCTTCTCTTTTAAATATGTTAATTGCACCAATTATTAACATAAATAAAATAATTTATATCCATTTTTAGTATAAGAGCAATGTATTTTAAGGAATCATTTTCACATTAAGTGAAAACCTATGACATTAATTAAGATACCTCATAAAAAATTGCAATTAAGCTTAAACCATAAAACTTATTTTATAGACGTTCATGCACAAAATTCCAATTTTGGTACAAAATACCTTTCCAGCTATTAATTACTTTCCGTTTAAAATACCACATAAAAATGCAATTAAATTTTATAACCTTAATTACATACCATAATACAGAGATTCTAATATCACAAATGGTAAAACCACCATCCACTTTATTTTTATAATCAATTAAGAAAAATATGGTATATTAAAATCTCATTTATATTTGCATCGCTTAACTAAGTATTAGACTGTTGGCACATTATAATTTAAATATATAATAATTAATATTTATCCATTGACATTTTGTCATTGAAACTCCATCCCATTGTAACAACACTCACGTTACTAGCCGATTAAAAAAATTGCTATTAAACATTCATGCATAATTAAAGGCCATTACGACATGTATAAAAATCACAATTAACTTGCTGTCAATTATACTCTTAAGACTTAATACCCCAATCAAAATAGCAATCAAAAGAATGTACTATTCTATTTTTACTATAATTGATTCTCCTTAAAGTCCAAGGATCATGATTAATTAAACACCATTTAATGAGATTATTAATCACAATATTAAATCAAATAAATAATTGGTCAAAAATTTGTGTATTTATCTCTAAAATGAAACCACAAATTTAATAAATAATAACTTTGCCTACTCACCATTGATTATATAAAAGCTCCCGCTTATTTTCATTTTACTTGTTCTATGACATTCTAATAGCTTAATTATGACCATAATCAAAATACAAGAATCGAGAATGACATACCTTATTTTAGAATTTGTGTTTGTATTCTTAAAAAATACCATTTATTCTTCATAGAATAAATAAATTTGAACTATAATTGATCATCCATTTTAGTTAGCTACACATTGGCTGTAGCGCTTCTTTCATCTGCTTCTGTTATAAGAATAATCGAAAAAATTCCATAAAATTAGTAAAAAGTACATGAACTTGAATATTATTGGCATAAGCTATACGCATAAAAGACAAACAACTTATTAGAAATATATAGACAAATAATTCTATGAAAAATGGACTCTTAATAATAGATACTTATCTGATGAGTATACAAGATAATGATATGAACTTTCTTTTCTTTGCACTCTCAAACGATCCATCACCGGTAAATTAAATACCTTTAAATTGTTGGAAAATTTTGAGAATAAACAAAGATCGAGTCGCGAAAAACGTTGTCCTAAAAAAAATTATTCCCCCAGGATAAAACGATCTCTTCTGACACGAAGTCAGGACCAGAATAACAAGAACCAATCATCATCTAATCATTTTTCAGGAAAGAAAAGACTCTTTTATAACAGTTTGTTGTTATGAAAAAACAAGAAAGGGATGTGGAGGTTAAAGGAGATGGACGTGTGTTAGTGGAACTATTTTATAGGAGACGTGTGTTGGTGGAGTGGGTGGTTGAAGAGGAGAGAATTACTTGGAAGTTATGCAAAGAGTAGGTGTTCTCCTCAATTTTACAACAATAACTTTTGTAATACTCCAATTTTACAACAAGAAACACATTTGAACAAACAAACCAATGGGGTTGTTTTGTGCATTGCCCCCAATTCATACTTTTCTAAAAAAGATTCGTAAAATCATCGTACAAAGTTCTCGAATTCGAGTATCATCTTCTAAATTCATATCTTATTAATTATTTATACAATTTTTTTGAATTCGAGTTTAAATTTTTTTTATTTACTTTTTTCCCCCTCTTTCGCAGCTATATATATATATAAAAAGACATCCCAACGCTCCACTTTCCACCTAGATTTCGCGCTAAGATTGAGTAAAAGAAAAGAAAACAGGACCATTTTATATCGTGAAAATGGATGATGGATGATGGATCATTGATGATGGGGTCATATGATTTCATGAAACAAGAAACCAGATGAGTGGTCCACGAATCTTTTGGTCCTTCCTCTAACCTATTTTTTTCATCAACGCCCATCTCGTACTTATAGTTTCTTACAAAAGGAATGCCTTGTTGGGCCAAGCATCACATTGCATTCAACTCTTTCACTCTTCTCCTAAAATTGCTAACTTATAATCATCAACCCACCCCTTTTCAATCATCTCATTTCCTATACCATGCAAAACAAATATACAAACATTATTTCATATAATTCAAAAAATTAAAACCACATATATATATACATATTTGAAAATTTAGCATCCAACATAATGTACTTTCTTATATGGATCATAAATTCTGGCTACATAGTTTTTCGCCTTGTTTTGAAGTACAAAATTGATAAGTCACTTTGCAGTCTTATGTTGTAGAACCCCATTAAACAATTCTATATTTACTTCACACTCGCTTATGTTTTAACCTGAGTAACATGAAATACGTAAAATTTCGTATAAATCAGCTTGAAGCATTTTACAAGGCTAAATATTTCTGGGTGGGTGACCGATGGTGAAATAGTATCGTGAAGAAAATGTCAAAAGTATGAAATCACTTATATCATGTTGAGTTCAGTATTTTTAGCATTTTTAGCATTTTCTCACTTTTCAACTTTGATTTTTCTAAAAAAAATTGCAAACCAATTCAATATATAAATCTCATTCTTGTATTAACATCGGTAATTTTAAAATTCGCAACACATAATAGAGGAATTTTTAAAATTATGAAAGTAATTAAAATGCAAGACAAAGAACAAGCATGGAATTTCTGTTTTGCCAAAAAATGTTGTTGTTTGACGCGTCGGTGTTTTGATTGGCAAGGCAAAGGATTCTTCTCCTAACAGACAGATCTTGTTAACGGAATTGTATATACCGTCCCGTAAAATCACCGTCAACGGACTAGGGGACCACATAAAAATAAATTAACCCTTAAGAAAACAGATCTGAGCCTTCAATTCTATCGAACGGCTCTCACCTCATCATCTTCTCCTATTTTTATCTCACCCACTTTCCCAAGCCCAAAAAAACCGAAAACGCAGAATAAGAAGAAAGAGAGAAGATAGCAAAAAATCATAACAACAATTCAGAAAAAAAGGAAAAATAAAAAATGGGAGATTGCGTAAGGAATTGCAAGCGTGTAGCGGTGATGGAATCTTCAAGCACAGCAACAACACAAACAAAGAGACTGAAAATGGATTTTGATTTTGAAGAAATCAAGTACTCATCACCGTCATTCAACCGTTTAATCGCCATTTCTTCATCGGCGGAAGCTGCTTCTTCGGCAACTTCAGAGAATTCCGACAGGTTTCTCACCGGAGATGTATACTCTGCCGACTGTCCACCGTCTTTCTGCTCCAGCAATGAATCAAGCGAGGTTGTGAAGGATAGCTTGAGACTCTTAGATCTGGAGGTGCATTCTTAGCTTTCAAAGATTAAAATATCAGTTCAATTTCCTTATTCTACTTCTTTTTTCTCTCTTGCTGTTCAACTTTCTGTTTGGTTACTGAGAAAGTGGAGGGAAGTGAAAGAAAGTCAAATAAGATTTTGATAAAATTGTCTTTTAGTAGTCATGCGATTCATATTTTTCTCAGCAAGGAATCGTGTGAAACTTTGAAATTCAAATCGTATGATACTAGTAGTACTATATATTTTCTGTTTTGGTTTCTCTGTGTACAGAAAAAGAAAACAAAATCAGAGTTTTCAGAACAAAAAAAAAATAATTCTACCTCCACAGAAACTGATCGGTACTGATTTATTGATTTTAAATTTCGGTTTCTTGTTTCTGAAATTATTTTTTTCTTGCATTAATTTTATGTTAATCGTTTTAATTAATTGAATGCAGGTGAAGAGTTTCGAAACGGAAAGCTCGACGAGTATCAACAATAATTTCAGGTTATTTCTCACTTCTTTCATTAAAATTAACTTTCCTTTTTCTTTCGTCTTCAAATATATCCGACGGTTTTTTTCTGAATCACTCTTTTTAAATTTCTGTTCAATCGAGCAGCAGAGAGACAACTCCTTGCAGCGAGGTGTGCGGAGACACGGACGGGATGGAGAAGCCAGCTGTAACGACGAAGACTTGCCAGCGGATCAGGGAGCGGGAGGCGGCGGCGAAGATGCCGTCGCAGGAGGAGATTAACGAGTTCTTTGCGGAAGCGGAGAAGGGAGAGCAGAAACGGTTTGAGGAGAAGTGAGTATATATGCGTAGGATAAGGAGTGTCACTTTCCGGGGCGTATGTTAGCAGTGAGGAGGTGTTTTGAACGGTGGAGAGAGCGTAACTAACTAACAAACTTTTTCGGCATTTTGCAGGTACAACTATGACATCGCGAAGGATGCGCCTTTGGAGGGTCGATACCAGTGGGTTTGTTTGAAGCCATGAGGAGCGAGAAAGGAAGAAAGAAAGAAGGAAAGAAGAGAGAGAAAAGGAGAGAGACTTGATAAGGTTACACGAGGTGGCACGCAGAGAATGTGACTTTTGCTAATTCAGAATTCTTAATGCTGTGTTTGTTATCAATCTTGTACAGCTTTTAATTTTTTTATTAATCAAAATCCATTTTCGTTTGGTGGAATTAACCAGTAAGAAGTAAAATCTCCATATGTCTTCTTCCGTTTCCTTAATTCAACGACAGTTATTAAAGAATTTTATCTGAATCATATTTAAAGTAGTTTAGAAAAGAAAAAAAGAGAGAGAATGGAAGGATAAGTTTACAGTGGATTGATGGCGTGTTTGTGTCGGTTAATTTTTGGACTGATGCGTGATTCTTTTGTTGGTGGAGGAAGTAGAAGTGACTGCAAAAGAATGCAGGCATTGGTATTGAATATTGATGTTTGTTTGATATTGAAAAGGGGGTTTTGTTTGAGCTTTCATTTGGCTGCTTTCGATCTGGTATTTCTTTTTATAATTTAAAATTCCTTTAAAAAAAAGAAGTTTTAATAATGATCATTGGTCACACAACAAAGGTAAGGTGCCTTTTTATGGTTACTTTTTTATTTATTTCTTTATGTCGTCAGCTCTAATTTTGGAATATTCTGTCAGAAATCAGGTTATGATTGTTTTCCAGGCATCATGATTCCAATATGTATGGCTGCACACCTTGCCTTGTGTTGTTGTTTGTTGAGTGCTAACAATCTCTACGATATGCTGGGAAATGAGGACAATTCAGGAAAAAATGTCAACATCTTGCATCTTATGTTGATTTCCATGTTGATATTTCTTGCTTGTAAAGGCAGTTGCTTTCTTCTCCATTTTATTAAAATTAATTTTATTCGTATCAACAACACGAGCTTCAGCCTCTCATCACGGTATAACAGGGGAGGGGAAAAACAGTATAAACTATAAAGTACCATTATTCATTGTAAAAGAAAACGCTGGGTGTTGAGAAGAGAGAGGAAAAGGGAAAGGGCGTGTAGTGTGTAATATAGGACTGGTGCAGAGGGAAACGAAAGAAAAGTGGTACATGCACTAGGCATTGACATACATGTGGCAAAAACAATTGTTGTCCACTCATCCACTCACAGTTTCAACTTTTAAGTACAAAAGGTTTGATTGTACTCCTTGTTTCGGGTAAAAAGAATGAAACGAGAAATCCTCATATAATTAGGAGTAACAAATTTTACTACAAAAGCATTCTCATTAATTAATTAGTTACGTATTCCATGTACCCAACCCAAATCGAAACAAATGGTTTAATTGATGAATCGGTCAACTGAATGAATCAGTTCAATTCAATTTTTCTTACCATTTTGAATCGGTAAACGGAAGTAAATTACTGGTTTTTACTAGTACATTATTGTCTTTCCAAAAAGGAGTTTACCCAAAGAGGGAGATGGTTGCACGTGCAATGGTTGAGTGAGAGGTCACCTCTCCTATATTAACTTACAGAGGTAGTGTGCATGGCTTTGGATCTGATGCACATTAGTCAATCTTGATAGGGAGGGGCGGTGGGGTATATAGAATGTTGCTTATTAATACGGATTATTTAGGAGTTACCAAATCTTATTAATCTTTTATCATATTATACCATTCAGAATAATAGATATATCTTATTCGAATATTAAAAATAAGATAAGAAATATATTAATTATTTCGATTTATATTTTGATCTATATTAATAAAATATCATATCAGTATCTAAATTGTGTTGAATGTTTGTTGTGAATTTATACGTAGTTATATGTATTACATATAAGAAAACAGGATATCAAAATGCCGATGAAATGTGTATTTTAACCTAAACCGGTATATCATGTACCAATGAAAAAACCAAAACATTTATTGGTACGAGATCGACAACTTTACTTACGACCTTTTTTATAAAGTATCATGTTGGAACCTTTCTGGCAATTTAAGTGATGGTATTTTCATACACTTTTTTTCTGTAAACCTATATTTTCTCTTTCCGGGATGGGATATTATAAACTTAAAAATTAACGAGTAGACTTACATACTCTTCCAAATTAAAGAAAAGAAACATTTATACGTGGAACTAAATCTATTTTTGCATTTACACCTTCTTCTTCCTTAATTTGGGCCTGAACTGTATATGGGCTAAAGGCGTATCTAATGGACTAAAAAGTCCACCATGGGCTGCTGGATCTTCAAAACTAGAGGAGTAGGAGCAAAATCTAAGCCCTTTCACTCTTGTCAATCAATTTTTTCTTTTGGGTTCGAAACCTCACTGGTATAAAATTGTAGCTAAACTGATAAACGCATCATATCCGGCACAAAATTATCTAAAAAGATTTCCCCTCAATTTTGGCTTCCACTTTAAATCGAGTAAACAATTTTAGCCGATCAAAAAGGAAAAAATAATTTTAAAGCACTAAAATTCATCAAATTACTTACTGGGTCAGTATAAAAGTTGAAATAAAGAGCAGTAATTTGTTTTATTACTCCATTTTGATGATATCGTTTGCATTATTATTGTTCAGGTGAGGTTTCGGTTAAGTCACCATCTGGTCATGGGACTGGTCCGGTGCAGCTTATCCTAAAATACGCGCGATGCGTCAGTCCGACGTGGCAATTTATTTTATTAATTTTCCTTAACAAAATCACACTCATCAAACAAATGGATCACCATTCACCAGAATTAAATACCACACACGACACGACTGGTAGTGGCTGGAGAGAGAGAGAGAAGAGAGAGAGAACAAAATCAAATTTCAGCTGACGATTCAATTCGCAATCCACACACTCGCAGGATTTCCCTTCCGTCATTCCAGGTATTTCAGTTCCTCAGCCGTAACCGCAATGTTAGGAGGCAGAGGTGGTGCCGGCGGCAGCGTTTATTGGGGAAGGAAGGAGCATGAATCGAGAGGAATCGTGGTGATTTTCTCCTGGATTTCGATTCATCAGAAGGATTTGGATAGCTATGTGGATTTGTATTCCTCTCTCGGATGGAATTCTCTTGTGTCTCATGCCGATTTCCTCAGCGCGTAAGTCGTTATTTTTGCTATTATTGTATTATACTATTATTTTAGGCTTTATCAGTATAATTCTAGGTAAGCAAGTTAATTGAGCTTCTGGTCTGCAGATTTTATCCTGAGCGGGCCTTGTCGCTAGCGTATCTGCTTCGAAATGAGCTTGTCGAGGTTGGTTTAGTAGATTTTTTAGAACAGAAAACAGTGGCTTGAGCAATTGAGTGAAGCTAATGGTTTTATGTTTTTCTGCATATCCAGGAGTTGAGGATTAGACCATGTCCGACTGTTTTTGTAGCGTTTTCTGCTGCTCCAAAAGCTTGCATGTACAAGTTTTTTCAGGTATATATCTTGTGAATATTGGCATCCTTAATTGGGGCAAGAGGGTTAAAGAGATTTTATGAAATCTTGGTTTGCTCAATGCAGATTATTCAAGGAGGGTGTCATGGTCATCTCAGTCTGGTATGTTCTGTCAACCATTTTGATTTTGATGGAATTTTAGTTATAGGGGATACCTTTTCTTTTGAGGTTTTAATGTGTTGTGTTTGTCTTTGCTCTGTAAAGGATGAAGGCCGGTTGGTTAGAACCTGTGTTTCTGGACATATTTTCGATTCAAGCCCAGTAGACTTTACGAGTGATTTGGGTGCCCACTTTGCTCTACACCCTGCTATTCAGAAAATGCGTGGTCCATCAAAGCTTGTGTCTTGGGTTGCAAAAGGCATTGCATCAGGACTTGATGGCCTATATCTTACCAGGTTTGAGTTGCAGCGTGAAGAATATTGGCAGACACTATACTCTTCCATTGTAAGTGTCCAATTGTTTGGCAGCCTCCCTAATGTTGTGCCTGTAAATTTGATCAAATAAGTTTTGACATTCTTCTCTCTTCCTTAGGAAATGAGAGCTCCTTATCTAATTTTGTGCTCGGAGAGTGATGAGCTTGCACCTTATAAAGTCATCTGCAAATTCGCTAAATGCCTACAAGACCTTGGGGGAGATGTTAATCTTGTGAAGTGGAATTGTTCACCTCATCTAGGTTTGTTGCTTATCCTGTTTTTTTATATTTATTCATTCACATGCTAGTTTTTGTAAGATTTAATTACTATTATTTGTACTCTTGGGAAATAATGGTGGCTTGGTCTTGAGTTCTGTATCCTGCCTAAGCAAGGGTTGGAAATTCCTGGGGGGCAATACGTTGCTAATCTCAGGGAAAGAGAAGGAAAAAAAAAACATGTAAGCTGCCTCCACATCTCTACCAACCAAAGTGATGATTGAGTAATTGACATGGTTATCCAAAACATGAACTGAGGGCTGTTCCTGCAAGCAAATGGTGCAGAATTCTTGGATGCCAGCAGTGGTAGTTGTGATGTCTGTTTCTTCACCTAATGTTCTGCAGCGGAAACATTGTTTTATTTCATCAAAGATGAGAGATTTTTTCAAGTTAGCATAGATTAAAGAGGAGAAGAGTAACCCACTTGTGCCTATTTGGCGTGGTATTCAGAAATTCCACCAAACCCTTTTAGGGAAGAGATCATTAAGCATACTATTGCGTTTTCTCACTCAGGACTGATAGTTGTAAACTAAAGATTGTTACCTTTTCTAAGTTCTGATTGTTCCATTTGCATCTTGTCTTAGAGATACCACAAAGAACTAATTCATTTGGTGTCATTTCAGGCCATTACAAGAACTATCCCATCCAATACAGGGCTGCTGTGACCAGCATACTTGACAAGGCACCTATAGTTTTTTATCGAAGAATCCAGCAACTTGGAGAGGGAATTGGCATGGATGGTATGCATGATGGGATATCCGAATTAATATGCGATCTCCAGAAAGCAGCAGATAACTCGAATCAAAGCCTGAGAAGAGTTGCTGCTGGTCCAGGTGACCACTTCTTTATACCAAGTTCAGTAGAATACTCCAATAATAAAGAGTCGGAGCGATTACAAGATGAACGGACAGAAAGATCAATGCATCTATCAAACCCTCCAAGTATTAGTGCACATAGTGTTCTTGGGCAAATGCTCTTTGATGGATGTGTCCCTAAGAATATCGAAGGCTGGGATATCAGGTTTTGTGGTTCTCTGAATGGCCAACCTATTGGCTCTGCTCGGAGGCATTCTCCTTTCCACAGTATCAAACGCATACGTCGCTCAAGATTATAACATTGTTTACATTTACACGCACCCGCCTTCAAAATGACCAAGGTGAGGTCTTCTGGACAATTTTGTTGGGTAGTTGGATTAGTCATCTGTTACTCTAGCTTCAAGTCTGCCCTTTGGCATGAATAAAACAAGTAGTTGTATAGTCAAAGTACATAATGGAGCTACTTTCTTGTGCGATATGGTGTGAATGTACAACGGGTGGTGAGTTTGTCGATTGTCTTTCAGTTCCTGCTGGAAAAGATTTGAGATTATGTGGTGTTTTCAGGACTGGAAGTAGGGTTTATGAGTTCTAGCCGTCGTATTAATGCTATGCGATCCGCCAAAATGGCCAAGATGGCAATTTGTGGATGTAAATAGTAATGTATAAACTGTATGGTATGGTATATTCATTTACATTGTAAATATATGTAAAAAAATCAAATGGGAGAGACTGAAGTTTGTACCTAAGCGTTTTGACCATTTATAATTACTTCCGCCCAGCAAGGTAAGAATCTAGTTGGATTGGAGGATTAAAAAATAACGTTAAGATAATTTTATTGATAAGAGAGAAAATAACTCTTTGATGAGAGCAACTTGTCTCTCAATTCCGTATTATTTATTCCGTTTTTAAAAGACTTGTCGTTTTAAACTATAATTATACGAATTAAAGTAATGATTGATTTTTTTTAAAGAAATAATCATTGATTTTAATTATTTGGATATTTCTTGAAAAGTGATATAATCTCACTATATTAATTTTTTAATTAAATTTATCAATCTAAAATTTAAAAAAAAAATAGTATTGATTGAGTTGAATTTTATAATTTATCTCATTTCTTTAGAAAATATAAGTTATAATTAAAAGAGACCAATTAATTTCCTAAAAAGTTTAAGTAAGACAACTAATTTACAACAAAATTTGGATAAAAATGACAATTTTTCATAAACAGAGTATCGTTTAAAATAAAAAGTTTCCACACTTTTATATTTTACATTTGAACCCTAATCCTTTCCTAGTTCCATTTCAACTAATCACATTTTTTCATACCTCAATAATCAAAGATAGGTTAATAAAATAGAGAGGAAGACAATACATATTACCTTGAAGAGGGGATTTTTTACTAAGATGTGGATTGGTGAAGAAAGATGGTTAGAGTATGGTTGCTTCTCTCTCTCTCTGTTATTTAAAGTGAGGTTTTTGTCCGATTATTATCCATAAATAAGTTTATTTCTTCATCTTCGCCATTCCAAAGTGCATATTAATCCACTCATCCATGGAGGAAGTTGTAGGGTAGGATCATGGGTTTTCGTTCAAGATCTACTATTATTTTAGCGGATCTGACGATTGATTTCTATTTTTTTCTATATCAGATTTAAGGGCTAAAACTACTTTGGGTGAAAACATATGATCGCAGAGAATTCCTACAAGACTACAAGAGCATTTTTGTTTCCCTAATGAAGAAGAAAAAGAAGAAGATTGCAAAAGGAAGAGTGGATCATACCTACAAGACTAAGTAAGTGAAGTTGCATTAGTACATTGTGCATTATTTGTTTGGGATAATCCCCCAAATGATGATTGGATTTTTGTCAAATGCGAAGAAGAATCTCGATGATTTGTCACTCGTTCGATCTTGGAACCAAAAGTTCATCCATGGAGCGAGCAGAAGAGATTGAAGTATACGTAGGAGAAAAGTTCCCTACTTTCGTCAAGTCGATGATCCGATCTCAAGTTTCTGGTGGATATTGGATGGCAAGTTCCAATCTTTTTTGTTAATCCATGATCATATTGATAAAAGTTTGGAGGAAAAAAGATGGTTAATGAACCAATTGTTTTGTTAATTTGCAGGGTCTTCCTAGAGATTTTTGCCTTGTGCATTTGCCAATGTCTGATGCTGTAGTCACTTTGGTGGAAGAGAATGGAGAAGAGTATGAAACTAAGTATCTTGCTGAAAGAACAGGACTAAGTGGAGGGTGGAGAAAGTTTGCCATTCAACACATAGGGTGTTGGAGAAAGATGCAATGGTTTTTCATTTGATTGAGCCTTCCAAATTTAAGGTAAACTTCCCTATCCTTACGGCAACTTCTCGTGCTACCCAATCATCACCGTGCATTCGTCACAGTGTTTGTGGACTGTCGGATGAACGAATTATAAATTACAGAATTAATGTTACAAAAGAATAAATTATAAATTATAAGATCGAGACGAACAGTTTGAACTATCTGCGTTCTCTGATGATTTGATGGACTAAATCTGCAGAATTTCATGATCACTTCTTATCAGTAGCAGATGGAGCTCTTGCCCTCATGAATTTGGCCTATAGTAAGTAATGGCCACAGCCTCCACTCAGTATTAAAACAAATTTTGTTGTTGAAGGAGCAGTTCTGACTTTTGCTGCTTTTTGTACATGTATAGTATATGTAAGGAATAGTCAAATGAAAATGGGAAAACAGATGAAGAAAATAGTTAGACTCACTTTTGCTGATGACAGAGAGTTGCTGTGATCAGCATTCTCAGGTCTCGAAAGAATACGATTCTTTAGCATAATTTTATTCATTTTTTAGATTCGAATTTTAGACTCAAACCTCTCTACTAGTATATTGAAAGCTTGAAAAGATAAATTACAAACTCAAATGTAGTGTCGTGGATATAATTAAACTAGTATCACCATACCCAAATCCAAAACTTGGTAACAATTATTTTTAACACCAGTATAATTTAATTTTTTTTTATAGATGAATGTAAGATTCAAATCTGAATTCGAAACTCTATTAGTATATTCGCCATCAATAAAATAATTAGAATTAACTTAATTTGAAAATAATCCTACTGTGTAATGGATACATAACCTGAGAAATCATTTAGGGGTACTCTGTTACGTAAAACTGTGACTTAAAGACAGATTTTTTTTTGCAGTAAGAATCATTTTATCCAAAGTTCATATAGTCCTTGTTGTATGAATATAATGACCGCTCTGTTTCGTTTCCTTTCTTTTCTTTTCAGGTCAGTGCCTCGATATATGTTTGTATACCAACGGGCAGCTGTAACGAGTAATGACCCTGTAAAAGGACGTCATTCTCAACATCACTATCTAACATAACAAAACAAAAGAAAACAAAACGCATTTTCCTATCAAATTACTATCAATTGTTTTAGGATCCTGACACCAAAACACTGTAATGCACCCGATTTACCCCTTGTTAGTGTTAATTAGTCAATTTAAATAGATTTAATGAAGATAATTAAATTAAATATAAAGGGAAAAAAGAAAGAATTAACATGATTTAAATGATCGTCTTGATCGGTACAATTTTACACTAAACGGAGTAATAAATTGGAATGAAGGAAGTAATTAATACTCGAAGAATAATCCTATTTTAAATATTATTGGATTTCTTTTAAAATGACTCGTTTTATCTTATTTTTCGACTCTACTTAATTTATAGTAAGAAAAATATTCATTCAAATATTGTTAGATGTTGAAAAATTAGTATCACAAAATTTACTCATCTTATAAAAGATAATAAATTATTTTATTCATACTTTTTTTCTCATTTATTTTACTGCTAACAAATTATACTTGTTCATGGAAATTTTACTGGTAACAAATTATAAAAGCCAAAAAAAGAAAAAGAAAAAAAACTGACTTTTATTAAAAAGAAAAAAAACCTTTGACTCGTCTCACCATTACATGAACTATTCTGCCCTAAATCTGCGTTTAGAGTTACTTTCCTTTTTGGACAGCAGAAAGAAAAAAAACATTATCAAGGACAGGAATCTGAAAGAGAAAAAAAAAAGAAACTGCGAACCCCAACAGCAAATACTTCTTCCTTCCTGCTTTGGCTGCACTGCACACCACCTGACCTACCATGGATGCCAAAGAAGGCCAAGCCACACCTCCTTACCAGCCTTCTTCTCAAATCACCATTTCTACTTTTCCAAAGGTCTCATCTATACCCCTGTTCTTCTTCTGTGTTGTGTTGTCTTGTAATAATCTTTGCATGTCTGATTCTGCAAATCTGTTCATTGGCAGATTAAGCTGAGGAAGCTTGAAGGCAACAAGATTAAGCTGACCCAGATCCGCGACAAGTCTCAAGAACCTGACCTCAAGACTGAAATTGTGAGACCTGGTTTTTCTCCCTTTTCCTGTTTTGCGTCCCATTTGCGTCAACAAGTGTAATCTGTTGATTTTTTAAAGGAATAGAGCTCATTGAAGTCTATGTATACTTGGTTCTTATGATTTGCTAAATGGGTTTTGTCTTTGGGCTGATGAAGGTTGTTTTTTTCTTTCCTTGCTTCATTTCCTATGCTGTTCCTGTTCATATGTTTACTCGTTTTTGGGTCTTTCTTGGACTAATGTTGTTGAATGAAATGATAGATTTAGGTAATTGTTTCTGCAATTTTTTTGAGAAGTTCTAAGAGCCTCAGGTAACTTTAAGACCACCAGGCTTCTTCCATGGTGGCTGTTACCTGCAACCTATAATTGTTTATGTTTACTCTCCGTGATACCTCCACGTTGAATGGAGTTAAACCATGCTGGTACAATACTGATTAGCCAGATTTGAACTATCCATTCTGAGCTTGTTACTATCCATTACCATCTAAACCTAGGCCAAAAAGAAATCTAAGTAACCTTTACCTTAGCTCCTATAAACCCTTTCGTGTTCAATGAAAAACACTCACAATGCCATGCAGTGCTTTATTGGGTGGCTTTTTAATTCAATTACAATTCCCAGTCCTGGAAGTTTTTCTGTAGAGCACTCTTATGTTTGTAAAAGCTGCAATCTGCCATGACTCATCAGGTTGAATTTGAACCTATGCTGCCATTGAATCTGTTAATGTTGCATAATGGTTGAAGGTTTTGCCAAAATTTTGCTTCACTTGCACTGTTTATGGGCTGTGAGCGTCAAAACCACTATTAGAGGATAGCACATTCTCAACTTATGTACTCAACAGTGAGCTGTATGTACTAACTAGAAGCTGGTTGATTCTTACCACTAATTTTGTTTGCTGCTTGGGCACAGTTCCTGCATAATTGGTCTTTCTATCTCTAGATATCTCCAGTTTTTGTTTTCTGCTGATGAAATGGTGATATTTGGAATAGATTTGATTGTCAAAATAATCTGACACTTTTTTTATTTTCTTCTTGAGCAGGTAGTGTATGATAAATCAGGAGAGTCAAGAAGGTCAGGACCTTACCTAAGTGCCTTCTGCTTAAGCTGAACAGTTCATAACTTGGAATACTAAGGTTTTAGACTGATTTACGTTTGTTTTGTTTTTACAGCCTCAAACAAAAGAGAGATGCAAATAATGATATCTATGACAGGGTTGAAAGTAGGTATTCTCCTATGGAGCGGGCAGAAGATTTTCGGGCAAAGTTAGAACCTGCATTCCCTAGCTTTGCAAAAGCTTTGGTCCGCTCAAATGTGACTGTAGGGTTTTGGATGGTAATGTAACACTCTGTTCTAAATTTGAGAATAAGAGACTATGCCATGTCTTAGATTGCTTTATTTTTCTTCTTTTTTTGGTTAAAACAGCTTTATTTTTCTGAGTTTCTTTCTTTTTCTTCTCTTACAGCATCTTCCAATGCGATTCTGCAAACTGTATTTGCCAAAGAATGATGCAACAATTTTTTTGCAAAATGACAATGGGGATGAGTTTATAACAAATTATATTGCTGAAAGAACAGCACTCAGTGGTGGGTGGAAAGCTTTCTGTGCTGGAAACAACTTAATTGAGGGTGACATTCTCATTTTCCATTTAGTCAAGCCTTTAAGGTTTAAGGTACAACTTTTCGTATGGTCATGTATTCAGTTTTTTTCCGAACAACTCATTTTAAAATGTCCTTCAGAAGCATCTAGAACCTGAAATTTTTCTCCACTTCTTTTCAATTGAACCTTTAAGCATTGCATAGACTAAAACATATGGAGGGAATGCTATTGAAGCTCTTCTTGGCAATATTTCTTAGCTCATAGTTTATGAGAACATATATTGAAACAGACAAGCATTGAGACTGCGAAACTTACATGAAACAGAAACAAATGTTGCCAATCATTTCATACTGACACATCTATAAATGACCTAGAGATCCACTAGTGTTTTCAGAGGGTACAGGTCTTCATTTTCTTCTTTCTGCATACTTATAGTTGGGTCTTTCCTTCCAATTTTTTACTTTAT
This sequence comes from Viola odorata, assembly GCA_963691705.1. Classification (NCBI taxonomy): domain Eukaryota; kingdom Viridiplantae; phylum Streptophyta; class Magnoliopsida; order Malpighiales; family Violaceae; genus Viola; species Viola odorata. The sequence goes on from OY829537.1 coordinate 1,686,972, forward strand.
TGGAAAAGTTACTTGGTCATTTTTGTAGATTTCTATTGCCACAGTTGCTATTTGCTTGACACTTCTTTTTGCAGGTGTATGTAGTCAGAGGAAGTGGTCATGAAAATCAAATCGAGCCTGGTATGTTGTACTTCTTTTTCCTGTTTTACACTTTCTAGCTGATCGGTTAAAATTACATGATCTATATTCCTGCTCTGTTTCCCGGCAGCAATAGCAGACTTGATAGAGAAAGTTAATGAGTGCAACAAAAAGGCCAAGCCTTTAGCGTATCTTCCAGCAGACCATTTGGAAGAGAATAATCAAGAGAAGAGCCTGATTGTAATGGAAACCAATAAAGTGGATGCAGCAATTCAATCTGAGAGTGAAAGTGAAGATAATGGCTCTGAAACTCGAGATCTCATCAAATCTTCAGGATCCACCAATGATTTTGACGATGTAGACGGCTTTGATAATTTCAGAATTCTTGTCAACGGCTCTGCTATAGACTCTGAGCTCTCCAATCACCATAGGGCTGAATACTATGACTTATGTTGCTCACAAAACTCATTTCTTCATGACAATCTTCTCGCAAGTCTTAATAGTAAATTGGCTGCTGAAATAATAATAGAGACCGTCAAGATTTCCATGGCTGTTAGAGCTTCCAAGCTTTCCAATTCCCGTTCTGATTATGCAGTTTGGGACAAGACCTTGAAAGGATTTGAACTGTTGGGCATGAATGTTGGATTTCTACGTACTCGGCTTAAGAAGTTATTGAATCTCGTCCTGGAATCAGAAGCAGCTATGGAATCAGAGTCCAGAGAGGCTAGAATTGAGCAAGCTCGTGTAAATGAAGAGATAAAAAGTATCGAAACGAAGCTTTCAAAATTGAAGGAGACTAAGGAGAAGCTAGATGGTGAGATAGAGGCCCTAAAGTCAAATGCCGAGAAGCATGAGCTCAAGTTTCAGGAAGTGGTCCTTTCCCCATGGTAAGTGTAAGAGTAGCAGTTTATGGAACTTAATCCTATTCCCAACAGGATATTTAAGGAATCTCAATGATGCTCAAGGTTTCTCATGATAACAGGATGTGTTGACAAAAATCTTTTCTAATTTGTCCCTGAGCCAAGTGTATGCGAATCACAACTTCATGTGTTCTAGTAGAGGGGGATGGTCGGTTAGGTGTTTTCTTTACCGTAATATTATTAGCTGTATCCTGTAATCTTGTACATTGTTTTGCTGCAGACTGCAGAAATGTTGTTGTAGACTTGTATCAGTGCTGTAATCTTTCTTTCTTTGTGGAGACACCATGTTAAAATATTTTCTTTCTAATGATCAACCTGGAGTAGAGGGCATTTTTCAGGGTTGTCTCTTGCCGGACTCCAATCCTGCCACCTCTTGCCTGTTGGGTAGGGTGCTTTCCTGCAAGCTACAAGTTAAATCTTTGGCAAGAAAGCTTTAAGCATTAGATTGTCATTCACAATAGAGAGATTGAGTCTTAAGAACAGTGCAAATCATGATGAGAGAGAGAGCAGCTCAAACGAACCCATTTCGGCTGCAAATACTGAACTTTTAGTATTTTTCATTTTGATCTTTACGATCGTTGATTGTTGTTAACCAAACAAATTTTCATACTTTCGGTTGTATTTTGCAACTAAAATTTAGTTGAATCTCAAAAACCAAACAAACATTAGTTAGAAAGGAACTAACACATGAAGAGGAAAAATAACAAAGAGAGCCCTTATTCAGTCTCATCTAATGAGTAATAATAATGACTTGGAATTTTGATCAACTCACGATCAGCCTTTTCATTCTAATACAAAATTTATCCACAACACTGCTTTTTGTTTTATAATTTCTCTTTCTAATTGTGGGTAGGTAGGTTCATTATCTGTAGTTTTTCGATTTTTTTGCGTATAAAAAAAATTGATTTCAATCCGAACACAGTCAGTTTAAAGAAGATGACTCTCCAAACACTCATGGTTTATTAAATTATCAAAATTTGAAGCCTATCCTGTTTTAAATTACTGTAAATACTATTATTATTATAAATAATCTTTTTATCCTAATTTCTTTTTGGGTAAAATTTTCTTTCCTATTTTGTTACTCGTGTTTTGCGTGAAAAAAAATAAATAGCCATAATTTAATACAGTGGTTTGCGCGCCCAAGAAATTTACTTATTTGCTACCGAAATCCCGAGAGAAGAAAAATGGTGTCGGACCGTGCTCTAGCCATTCGGCTCCGAAAGAATACTCCAGAAATTGGACACCGGAACGGCAACCGCAGTCGGCGTCCGCCCCAAACTGGGCTGCGGAGAGTACTCCAGAAGATTGTGCGCTGATTTATTTCATCCGTGATCAAACTGTTTTCTTCTGCGAAGCTCAAGCCAGCGAGGAAAAACAAGAGAATGTAAGAAGGGATGGTGGGAAATTGAAACGGAAAGCGACAACGATTCTGTTTCGGATGACCCAGAAGAAGAAGAGTAAGAATGTGATTTGCGCGCAAGTGAGGTACAAAGCCAATTTTGCTCCTGATTTTCTTGGCGCACGATAGCGTAATTTGATGGCCTTCGCATATTTCCAAAGGGTTTAGTATGATAAACATCGATTTTTGGTTCTTGTTCCATAACGAGTTGATTTCATGTTTAATACTGTTCGTTTCGCAGATACAATGATGCTTGATGGCTTACATTTAGGATTTTGGGCCATGAACAGGAAATTTTGTAATGAAAAAACTTGCCTCAGGACCTAATGATGGTCTTGGAAGATGAAACTGGAACCTGTTCTGAAGGAAAATACCTTGAGAAGAATGGGGTTTAGTTTTGGATGGAAAAGGGTTTTTTCCTGGGTAAGTTTCTTTTCATTTCAATTGCCAACTGATTTGAATTATGGCTTGGCTTTTGATGATTAGAAGGAGTCAGATGCTTGAACACAGTTTAGATTGTGACATTTTGACCGAATATTCAAGTGGCATCATGATCTACTGTCCTGTTCTTACTTTTGTTTTCTTGGCTTTTGATGATTTTGATATGTAGGCATGGGTTTAGTTGCATCTGGATATAGATTTTGAGGTCAATTCCCGGATACTAAGTGTAACTTGCTAATTATTGCTGTTTTTCAAACTTATGAAATGTACTAACTACTTTACAGCTATTTGCCCCTTTTAAAGGTTTTCATTGTGAGAGTAAATGGTGCATGTGACGTTTCGAAAATGGATTCTCATCATTCATCAGGAACAGGTGAATACTGGTTTCGTTGTTAATTTTGTGGCGGATCCTTTTGCTAGCTTGCTCTCTAAGTTGCCTTAATGGGTACCGATTCTAATTTCGTCATTCTTTACTGTCAAACTACGTAGTTGGTGTTGAGAATACGAGCATGGCTACAATAGGGCTGCAAATTCTAGAATCACAGCACTCACAATTCTGAAGATAACATTCAGAAGACAAACAACCACATTGCCTCGCGGCACAAATAGTGTATCTACAGTCTTCGTTTGAAAAATGAAGTTGAGGACCTTGGTTCCAAATTCTGGGAGCAGTAGAGTGACAGAATCCTGTGGTTGATTTTACAGATGCGAAGAGCTTTGATGATATCCAAATTGTTGTAAATGGTCTAGGTAGGAACAATGAGATCTCCAAAAGGACCTTCAAAAGAAGTATTTATGACCTTTGCTGCACGCAGAAAGCCTTCTTCCTCCATGACCATTTTATCGAGGATCTTTATGGTAAACTAATCGCTGATAAGTTTTCACCTTGGAAGAATTACTTTGGGCCGCTGGGGTTGAGTGTCGGCTTCGTGCTTGAGCGGTTAGACCAACTTACGGACCTGGTGCTAAATCAAACAGAAGATACAAGCTCTTTGAGTGAGTCAGATTTAAAGGAAGAGGAACTGGCTTTGATGTTGAGATCAAAGACTTTGCAGGTGAATGGTGGAATTTTACTGAGCAAATGTTCTAAGGCTCTGTTTGGCAGTCCAGTTTAGTGGGGAAATGGTCAGTGAGGAAATGTTCAGTGGGAAAACAACATCTGGGAAATGGAGGGTGCTGTTTGGTAAAATTGTAAAAATTCAGTGGGAAAACGATATCTGGGAAATGGAGGGTGCTGTTTGGTAGTCCAGTTTTCCAAAACTATGATTTGGATGTAAAATGACCATAAAGGGCATAATTCATTTTAAGTGTTTGAATTTTTTTTATTTTTTTATCTTTATATATATTTTTAATCAATTTATTTATAATCTAACATCTAATAAAATTTATCTATATACCATAAATAAGACATTGTGCCGAAATAAATTGAGAGTGATTTTACGGATGGATGTCGAAATAAATTGATGGGTTTTGTTGGAATGGATGTAGGGGAAGGTGTGGTCAAAATTTGAGAGGATTCGGAGAAGATTTGGGGGAGATTCGAAGAAGAAAATCAATTTTGGAGGTGAAAGGGTCGGGTTGGAGGAGAGAGAAATTTCTGAAAAAAGTGAAGAAGAAGAAGGAAATCACGATTTTATATAGGGGAAATAGTTTTTACCACCCTTGAACTATCGTCGAAAATCAAAAACCTCCCCTGAACTTCATTTTTTGAAATTCACCCCCCTAGACTATTGTTTTCGGGCAAAAAGCCCCTTCTGTCCATAATTAAATCAATTTTTTTGTGAATTCTTGGAATTTTTTACAATGTTTCTTGATTTTTAGGTTAATTACATTTTTTCGTAAATTTTTACATTTTTTTTAGATTTTTTACAATTTTGTTGGAGGAGAGAAAAATCCTTGGCGTGATCACGCTAAGGGCTTGGCGTGATCACGCCAAGGAAAAAGTGCCTAGCGTGAATCACATTGGCAACTTAAACCCATTTTCAAAAAATTAATAAAAATAGGAAAAATGGATCTAGAATTACTTATCTTGAAATAGAGATTTTATTGGGGTAGTTTTTAATTTATTTTGTTGGTTATATAACGTAAAAAAATTAAAATGAAATGAAAAAGAAAAAAAAAAAGAGAGAGAAGGCCAAATGGAGTTTCATTTCCGGAATGGAGCAAAAATGCTCCATTCCCTCACCCCCTACTTTTCTCATTTCCCCACCCAAAAACCCACTTTTTCATTTCGGGAATGGTGTTTAACAAACACCAAAATTTCATTTTGGGTTGGCAAATGTTGGGTTGGGTACCCAACCCCAAACCCCAAACAGCCACTAAGATGTGGCTAAGACTCCATTGGGGTTAATTAATAAGGTTGGTAAAATATTCCTAGAATGTAATTTTTTTTATAGATCGCTTAAATAATTATTTATTTAAATAAATAAAAGATGGACTTAAATCATCTATTATCACAGTTAATAAAATTATTAGTACTAAAAACTCGCTCCAAAAGATATTCTAGTATTTACAAACTTGCTGTAATTTTTCTCATAAAGGTTCTTTTTTTCCTTTTTTTGGCTAATGGGAAGAAATCGTTCGTGACTCAGTGGGGACTCAGTCCTGGTGACAGCGTGTCAACCATCGGTATTATTTAGAGTTAATTAGCTTTTACAAATTAGTTAATTACGATATTACTTCTCTTCCTGCATCAAGATTTCCCTTAAAATAAGCATTTCTCATATTTATGTACTACAAAATCCACAAATGTTTTAGAATATCAGGGACTATTTAGTAATTTAGTAGTATATTTTCGTTATCTCAAAAAGGCTGTTTTACTGTCGAAAGAAATGACAGGTTGAGAGGATTAGAAATGACAAGAAGTTAGCGCGATTTAGGGAGGCTGGGCTGCGCACGCGCACTGCAAACTTTGAAACAAAATTTTGAATTGAACGGTCCTTTCCTCTTCCCTCCTTCATCTCACTTTCCAAATGAAATGAACTTGTAATTTCCAATACTACTACTATTTTGCTTTCTATAATTCCCTCCTCGGCGTTTCTTCCCTTTGTTCTCACCAATAGCCATGGCTGTAGTGCAGGGACTTGAAGAAAAGGTCGCTCCTTTTCCCTCTCTGTATATCGTTGAATACCCATGTATGCATGTATGTATGTACATAAAGTTTCATTTTTTTTTTTTTTTTTTTGCAGAATAGAAGAGGAAGACCACCAAAGACGGTGCGGAGCAAAACGTTGGTTGCTTTAAGCAAAGTTCGTACCCTTTTTATGTTTGCTTTCTGTTTTGATCTTTTCTGTGTTCTTTTGAACAAAAAAGTTCTGAACTTTTCATGACATTTTGGGGTTTTTAACAAGGGTTCTTTTCTAGGGATGCAAATCCAAAAGACCACTCTTTTTAAAAAGAAACAAAACTTTTCTGGTAGCTAGTAGAACAGGAGACAACAAGATGCTTTCTTGAAAATATATAGATCTCTTCTGCTACTGTATTCTACAAGGGTTTTACAGAGGTTTTGTGTAGTTTGCTGAACTAACATTTTTTGTTTACTTTATTGAAAAAGATTTGTTGATTAAACAAGTATTTTAAATTATTGACCAGGTGGCTAACAATGGTCCCATCAAGTCTGAATGGTGAGTGGATTCATTTTATCTTTCCTAATATGGGAATAGCTGAACTAGATTCTGACTCGATTTTTTCGCTTGTAGCCAAAAACGGAAGAGGGTGACAATGGATGATCTGTACGGTAATGATGAAGTAAAGTCTGAGGTTTTGTTGCGAGCAAGCGAGGTTAAAGATACTCTAGCACCTCAATTCCCTAGTATGATAAAGGTCATGCTGCCCTCCCATGTTACTGGAGGATTTTGGCTGGTAAACAAATGCAGAGTTTTTGTTTTACTTTTCCTCATCAATCGATTCATGAATGCAGTAATCTTAATGGGTTATATTTTGGATTATAGGGTCTTCGTAAGGAATTTTGTGATAAGCATATGCCGATGGAGGACACAATGTTTGTTTTGGAAGATGAAAATGGGAAAACTTCTCTATCAAAATACCTTGCACACAAGGCGGGGCTTAGCGGTGGATGGAGAGGGTTCTCGATTGATCATAACTTAGTTGAGGGAGATGTTGTGGTTTTTCATTTAGTCGAGCAAGCCAAATTCAAGGTAATCTTTTGAACTGTTTTTGTGAGGTGTGTGCCTCATCCTTTTATCAATGTATGTGAAGACATTTGTTTCAGGTTTCAGGTTTTTGTGGCTAATCATTTAAAAGAATGGTTTTTCTAAAAGAATTTTCAAGATTGCTTAGCAAAAAACAGTAGCCACAAGTTTAACTTGTTGCTTAGCTTTAGATGTTCTGGAGCACTATGATATTTGACAGGAAAATTGGATGCCATGTTTTTCAACTGGAAATTGAAAGGCATAATCTGGTGGCTAGATGTGCAATTAGTTTGCAAATGACGTTTTGTTCTTCTCCATGCTGACCATAAGGAACCAGTATTATAATTCATGAAGCTATGTCTGTTTTCCACTTTGTTGTTATCTGATTGCAATTTGCGTCATTTTTAGGTCTACATTGTGAGAGTTAATGGTTCAGAGGAGGTAGATGGTGCTCTTGGCCTTTTGAAATTAGATGCTGCTGAGCAAAAAATGAATCCTTGTGAGTGGTTCAAAACAGTTAACTTTATGATTATGAGTAGCTTAATTGCTCACAGAATCTGATTTCTTTGTTATTTTACTACAAATGAAGCAGCTCCTTTGATCATGGCTGCTGAAGAAATGAAATATGAGGATTCACAGCCACTCTTAGAAGAGGAAAGCAAAAAGATGCGTGGTACAAGCTCTATATCAGATCATTCTGAAAATGGAAGTGAGGATCTTGGCTTCGAAATTTCTGATGGGATCAGATTGTCAGAAGAATGCCCTATTGATTTTAAAGTTGTGAAATGCTTTGATGATTTCGACATTATCGTAAACGGTCTGGTTATAAACACTGAGCTCTGCAGACACCTACAAAAGAAGTATTATGAGCTTTGCCTCAGTCAAAATGGCTTTCTCCATGACCATCTTCTTCAGGGCCTTAACTGTAAACTCATAACTGGAATAATTGCTGAGACTATTAACATTGCTGATGCCATTAGAGCTTCCAAGATCGATACGTCTCAAGATAATTTTTCAACTTGGGAGAAGACTTTGGTATCCTTTGGAGGCTTGGGATTGAATGTTGGGTTCTTGCTGGCGCGGCTGCGCCAGCTAATGAGCCTAACTGATAAGTCACAGTGGTGTAAGGAAGCTAAAGTCGAAAGAGTTAATGCAGAAGAGGAAATGAGGAGTCTTGAGGCAAGGATTTTAGAAGTTAGGAATACAATGAACATGCTTGATGCTGAGATTGAGACTTTGGAGGTCAGTGATAATGACACTTTTGAGCATATGTTCCAAGAATTGGCCAAGGCACCATGGTGATAACTATCATGTTAGAAGTTCTACAACTTTTGGTGGGGAAAGGTGTGACCTTTTTTGAGAATATGTATGATTCCACTTGCTTCAACTGTCAGGTTCTTTTTTGTATTTTGGCTTCCCTCCTACTAGGGGAATTGTAAGCAGTGGATTCTTATCAGGTTAACCTCATGAGAAAAAGGGTTTGTGTACATTTTGTGAACTACTTGAAATCTTTTCATGTAGAGAAGGAAAAGAAAAGGAGTGAAGTTTTTTTTTTTAGTAAATTCATTTTCTAACTCTCCTGGACCTCAATGGTACTGAATTTATAGACAATTGCATTTTCAAGGAAGGAAATTATTACAATTATTGCTTAGCACTATTTCAACTCAAATTATGTTTCCAGGTGTCTATCCTATTATCCATTTTGTTTGGTCCTTTTCTTCTCCATGATATTGGTTTGGAGGTATAAAGTTGTGGGCTTTAGTCTTGTTTTTGTCTCCCCAAGGAAATCATCTTAAAAAACAAAATTTAGTTTTGAACAAACTAACTTGGGAAAAGAAAATACCTTAAGATAACCAAAATTTCGGTTCAGTGGATTGACAAGCATAGTTATCAGAATTGAACCGAATAGTGAATCGAAAATGAAAATTTAATGGTTCAATCGAATTCGACCGAATTGACCTATTAGATCATTTTGAACCGTTCACACATCGAACCGTTCAATCTTAGATAATTGAACCGGTAAATTTTCATATTCTGATGGGCTAGGTCATGCCTATAATGGGCCGGCCCATCAAAATTTTCATATTCTTATTAAAAAAAAAATCAATATCTTAAACGACGCCGTTTTGGAGAAGAAGCACAAAACGCCGTAGTTTTCTTTTCCTTAAATGACGCCGTTTTGACGGTGACATTGACCCAGTTGGGTTGACATTAAACCGGTCGTGTCGTCAGTTGTGTAAAAATTGGCCGAATCGATCAATTTTTTAGGGTTCGTATGCATATCCGATCAGGTAGCTGAATCAAACCAAAAATTTATTTAGGTCACGATTTTATCAGTCCAATCGTCGAATATGATAACTATGCTGACAAGTGAAAGTTGATAACTTTTGATTAGACAACACGGTACCATGGCAGTGTAAACCCTAGAAAGTACTACTACTAAGAGTTACCGTGGCTGACGGGGGCAAAAGGATTTTGAATTCAAAAGGCATGAGACAAAGTGGAAACATTAACATGGCGCCCAATTCCAAAAACGCCTCACTGTCCACTGACCACTATCCCAAAAACAGGAAAATAGAAAAGCGAACAGTCTTTAATTTTTTCCTCCTTTATTCTTGTAAAAAAAAGGAGCAACCTTTTCACCTTCTCCTTCTTCCAACTGAAAAACCCATTTGGATAATCATCTTTCCTTCTTCATTCTTTCATTTCACGGAAAGAAATGGCAAAATCGAATCTCTTGTACGAGGAAATCAGGAAGAAGAGGGTTGAAGAGAACAAGAAAAGAATGGAAGAACTTAACTTGAAAAACCTTTCTCTCAATCTCAGATCTAAACTCTCCAAGCCTGTAAGTGTAAATTCATACATTTTTGTTAGAGATTTTTCATGGGTTTTGCTTGATAGGTCTGCGTCTAAAGTGATGGAGAGCTTACTATGAATCATGAACAGCGGAAACAGGGGAAACCCAAAACTTCTAAGTTGCCATTGGAGTTTATTTCTGTGAGAAGGTCCGGTCGTGTGGCCGACAAGCCACCAGTTAGCTATAAAGAGGTAAAGTTCATCTTTTTATGTTTGTATCCATCTGATGAGTGCTTTCAAAGTTTCAATCTTTGAAGTTTGAAGTGTCATTGGTTTATTTGTTGATATGGTTAACCCACCTGTTAGCTATAAAGAGTAAAGTTAATTTCTTTTTAAGTATGTGTATCCATCTGAAGAGTATCTCAAAAGTTTCAATCTTTGAAGTTTGAAGCTGTGATTTTTTATGTTTTTGGTTAATTTCTTGATATGGTTTTACTTATAATCAAGTTTTGTTTTGTTTTTTGTTCCAATTTCTGGCAGGTCCCAATGGAACCTTTGGAAAGACCCAGAAGGTTGATATTTTCTGAAAGTATGATTTTCAATTTACTTGTTCTATTTGTGGAGTGGAGTGTTTAATTTGGTTGGTGTTGTTGCAGGAGTTACAACCGAAGAAATCTGTTGAATCGTGAGTATGCTTCCGATGAAGAAAGGCAGTATGCAATTTCTAGGGCAGAACAACTTGAATCAAGTTTGGAGCCTGATCTTCCATGTTTTGTGAAACCCATGTTGCAATCCCATGTGACTGGAGGGTTTTGGCTGGTAAGCTAGGCTGGTTATGTGTAGATGGATTGGAAGTAGATGAAATGCAGATTTAGTCTATTGACTTTCCATGTAATGTTGTCTTTAGGGTCTGCCTAAGCATTTCTGTGTGGAAAATCTTCCACATGAAGATGAAACATTTACTTTGGAGGATGAGAGTGGAGATTTCTCTGATACAAAATACCTAGCTGATAAACATGGTCTCAGTGGTGGATGGAGAGGATTTGCAATGGATCATGAACTAGTTGATGGCGATTGCTTGGTATTCCAGCTAGTCAACCCTACTCAATTTAAGGTATGTAATCCCTTCTCCCTTCTTGAAATTCGTGCTCGATTTGTTTCACTAGTGGCCATGTTTTCTGTTGATATACATATTAATCTGTGAACTCTCTCATGAATGTTTCTTTCTCAGGTGTACATTATTAGGGTATGTGATGCGGAAGACAGAGAGGATGAGGAAAACAATGAAGCTAATGCACAGGAATTAGATCCCGCGCCAGTGGATACGATTGCTAAACGAACTAGATCAAGTATGCTTTGCTTCCAACCCGTTGAAATATTCCTGTAGAAATCGTTCTCCCTCTGTATTATGGTACTTGAGTGGATATGTTTCGATATGAAAAGCAATTAAAAATCAGTACAAAATTACTGAACTCACTGTAAACTTATAGGTTCTGATTTGTTTCATTGCTTTTGGCAGGCAAGAAGTAGTCTCTGTTCATGCCTGAAGGCAGCAAAGTTTCTCTGCATTACAGCATTTTGTAACGAGAAAGCAGCAGGATTCTCTTTTTGGTGTATAGAAGTAGAACACAAAACTATTAGGGAATTAGACTGTTTCGATCGGTAGCATGCTTTTTCTGTACTTATTAGGGTAAGGAACAATGTAACCATTGTATCGTTTGATGTTCTTAGCAATCACATTCTCTCTTCTTTTGGTCTCCCCTGGGTGCCCTCTCTGCCTTTTAGCAAATCTCATTCGAGTATCATATCATTTCCTTTCCTTGTCAGTTGTATGATGTTTCTGAAGTAGCATTTGCTTTGAAGGGGTGAATATGGTGATTTTGCGTCGTTGTTTTTATGAACGAAACTGGTTTTTGAGAAGAATCGTATCCATCTTTTGATGATTTATTACAAAATTTAAATCTGTGAAAAGTGAAGCACAATTTTGGCATATTGGAGACGACATTTTTATTCACTATGGTAAGAAATGTTATATATAGAGAGGAAAAGCTGAATCAGTCTACTCCAGGTCGAAGCAAGTATGACTACTCTCATCACGCTCCTTCTCTATTGCTTTCTTGTGTGATCTCCATTTGAATGATACTTTTCAGATTCCATGACAGCGTCACAAGCCGAGCTGAATCTTGAAATCAAGTTGAAACTTTATTTTCAAATCAGGTATAATGCCTGTGAGGTGAACTTTTATAACCATGCTCATATCATAACTTAGATATCTGTTCGCTGAAGGTTGGGTCCAGGCAAACAACAACCTATAAAAATGGTTAAAGATATAAGGCCATATTCCCCTTACGAGTAAGATCTTCCGAAAGAAACACGGTAGATAATGAGAGTATGTTAGGGCTAGAATAGTGGTGTATTACCTTGCCAACACTTTTACCAGAGTGAAGATGCTCAACAGCATCTGCCACAGCATTTACACCAATGAATCTTTTCGGATCTATGGAAACCTGTTACAGTTAAATCACAGAGCGAGTGAGCTAAGCTTATCAGAAGATGACCATTATTTGCCATGTCAAATTCAGCTTGCAGATACAAAATTTGATGTTAGAGTCAGAATATGCAAGAGATTGATCAGACATTTCGTTTTTTATCAAGCATTAACATCATAGTTTGTTTGATACAACCCAATCTACAAGCACACGAGGAGCACGACTCTATGAGGGTGCAAGTAAGGTGAAAAGGGGATTACCTTGAGCTTTCCTGTAGAGAAAACATCATATAGTTTGTACAGATGCTGCTGCCATAGGTGAGCGTATTGTAGTAGGAAAAAGCCAATCTGTATTCATTGGCATAGTAAAATCAATTACAAAAACCAAAGTAGAGAAGGGAAGACTTTACTAACTAGAATAATAAGGCAAAGTAAAACGACAACACTCATACTCGGAAAGCTACATACCACAGCTTGGCTTTTTGCTAAGATCTTCTCACAGAGTCCAGTATAATTCGCTGGAGTCCACCCATGCTCTCCTTGATACTGAAAAAACATGAATCAGCTCACTGACAATACATCGACGCATTTGACTTTACAGACTCCTAGGAAATTTACTTGGACGGTCCACACAATCAATTCAAGCAGAAGTTACATTACTGCCCTTAGCTTCCACAAAATGCTAATCAAAGCAGCATATCATATAAACAATGGAAGGAATTTTAAATGCGCAAGCTAACTAAAGACAGAGAGTGAAATAAAAAAGAGGGTCAACAACTGTAAGTCTGTAACGCCAATCATCTGAAAGATCTTGGGAAAGCAAACCTGAGAAATCATTCCAATCACTATAAGTCTCCCATGGATTGCCAAAGCATTCAGGCATAGATCAAACATATCACCGCCAACTGATTCGTATATGATGTCGATACCCTTTGGAAACTCCTTCTTTAGGACCTGCAAGAAAATTCATAAGGATTCCTTAACACCCAACAAATGAGGAAAAAAAATGTCACTTTGTACAAGTATAGTATTAGAATTTAAACCTCAAATCTTGACTCTGAGTGAGATCTTTACTTTTGCTATAAGAAGAAGGCCCTCATATTATATTGACTACGCCACATCAATATATTTTGACTTAACAAGATTTCAGTTCACTTCATTCAAACTTTAACCAGAGTAAATAAAGGAAAATGCCACTAATTAAGTTCTAAAACAAGAAGTTTAAAAAACTCATCCCTGTATAAGAAAGGTGGTTGATATGTGGATTGTTTGAAGGACAAGAAGTTTGCATGCCAAAACGTGTGCTACTTATTTTGCATGATTGCTCTCAAAATATATTGAACAAGTTAAACTAGTCGCCCTTTCCACTGAAAATCCAGCTCATTGAGTAACATAGATAATGCTACAGGATAACACAAATAAAGTAATTGGATCGCTTAAGCAATAAACTCCATGACCTGGACACCAATCCATTACCTCCTTGCACCCCCGTAACCTTTGCACATTGTTACACTAAAGGAGAAGGGAATAAAAGGTGTAAACCTTGAAAAGAAAAGACATACAGTTTTGATATCCTCGGTTTTGTAATCAATGACTCTGTCAACTCCCAATTCTTTCAAAAGCATTGCCTTTTCCTTGCCACCGCACGTTGCAACTACTTTTTTTCCTGCTAACTTTGCGAGCTGCAAATGCAGGAGTTCCCAACTTATTCATTTCCACAGAGAGAATGGATATAAAGGATAATCACACAACAGAGAGAGATATAGTTGACATATATTATATATATATAATATCACAGAACATCAGTTACGTGCCAAACTATACATAAGAATTCGACAAAAGACCATTCCTCTAGAAAAGACATAAGACAGTAAAATTGTAATCCCATTGAATGGAAAACCATCTTTATGCTAAAATTAAACCTGAACAGCAAATTGCCCTGTTCCTCCGGCAGCAGCAGTGACAAGAACTATTTTTCCAGAATCCATTCCTGCCTGAAAGTTTCACAAGAGAAAAATAGTTTCAGAGGAAATATAGCTGAAAGAATGAGCAAAGATAAACATGGTAAAAGATGACAGAAAGAACTACTACTGAAACACGGGATAAAAATCAAAATAAAAAGAGGACAAGTACAAGACTAAATTTAACACATGATGACCACAACCTTTTCTAGAGCAATTGATGCTGTCAACCCTGATGTAAGCATGGCGACAACTTCAGGATCTGGTCTTGGAATTGGAAGAATATGTTTTGCAGGAACCTAATTTGTGCGCAAAATCCACAAATTAGATAACATAAGGGGTAAACTTACATATCCCACGATAAAATAGCAAGAAAAAACAGTTATGGCACATGTAATGAAGCAACTCCTATGAATAGTTAAAAACAAAGCTTTCTAAAGTAACATACCACGACGAACTCCCCATAACTCCCAAAAGCCATGACTGCAGCAGGAGTACCAACTTTCAAGTTAAGGACAGATTCCCCCACTGCACCAATTATTCCCACTGCCTGAACAAAAAGAAAGAAAGAACGTTACCTACACATCACAATTCGAAACAGTGTATAACAGCAGTTGAAAACAACCCCACGCTCACCCACAATATGATTAATTTGCATATAGAATTTTGTTAACCTCAAAACCAGCATCAAATGGGAGAAGGGAGCTAAGATCCTGATTCTTGCCATTGAAATAGCGTCCTGAGCTGAAGTTCACCTGAACAGAAGTTTATGAAAAGTCCTTGTTAAGCTATTAATGAGCATAAAGTAGAGACATTTGAGCCAACTATTTCATTCCTTCCACAGGTTCAGGTTCAATAGATTAATTCAAAGTAGAGAATCAAGAACTTACATCACTAGCATTTACACCAGCATAAATAACTTTCATGACGACTTGATTTGGTTCAAGCGGCAAAGGCAGTGGTGCGCGCACTATGAGGGTAGCATTGCGAAAATTGTGGCTCAAGGTATGAACAACTCTGAGTAGCACAAACTAAATATCGTTAGTAAGTAACTCCTCTTGATAAAGGTATAACTTACCATCTAACTAAGGTAACATTCAGTTTGAACTAAAGTCTTTTTAACAGAAACATCACAACAAAACATGAAGCTTTTTTTACTCACACTTTCTCAAAACTCTGAGGAAGTTGGAAATTCAGTGGCGCTTTGAATGGCACTGTTTTCCTGAAACCTGAAGAGTGCACCAAGTATTTCTCTTTTTCAGCAGGTGTGGGCCAATACTCCAAGCCTCGTCTATTTGTAATCCATAGGCAAGAACCAGCTTTGCTATCATCACTGATAAGCTCAAAAGCCCCTAAAGATGTAGATAATGGAATATCAGAATTAGATAGAGGAAACAAGTGATATACAAGACTATGGATGTGGATAGAGCATAAATCCAGTAGAAACGAGAAGAAAATCAATAACTTAAGAAAAGACTCCTTGACAATTTTCAAGTACAGGCAATAACACGATATCCCATTATCAACCAAATTTTATCGACTACTATTCCATTTCATTAACACTTGGCATAAAGTGTACCTTTGATAACCATTTCCATAGGCACAAAGCCTCCTATCTTTTCAACAAAACTAGCATCCACTTTTGCTCCCATCTCAGTTTTAACAAACTGCATACAGTTTGCAACAAATGAAATAGATCAGTCCAAGCATTAGCAAATGCAACACCTTATGGGGTTGTATAAAAAATGTGCTACACTTTTAATCAGTGTTGAATTGGAAGATCAAAAAGAAGCGCAACCAAAACCAAAGAAAGAAGATGATAATCATATGAAGAGAATAAGAGAACAAAACGATGGGGGAACAGATAGAGAAAAGAAGGCTTTTGATTCCAGGATTTTCATGCAATAATTTTACCTCAGGGCAAAGCACGTTGACACGAATACCTTGACGTTTGTATGGAACGAGTGATCTAGTGAACATAACAACACCACCTGAGAAAGCACATCCCATAAAGACACTTAAAATTATATAGTTGTAGGGATGTCTGAGTTGAGTATTCATCAATTTATTGTTTCACAAATCACTAAAAGCACAAGTTGACCAGAAAGGTGTTGGAAGGAGAACCACCAACATGAACTAACATAAAGCAGCATACCTTTAGAACCGGCATAGATAGGGTCCATGTACATTGGATAAAGACCTGAAGAGGATCCCAAATTTATAATGACTCCAGGTTTTTTAGCAGCTTGCATAGCTTTTACCTGTCCAAAAGTTTCTAGATGATTATGGCCAAGCACAGTCATTGAAAACCCAAGAAAATGAAGTCTAAGAAGGACACAGTCAAAAGAAAAGCAAAAAGAAATAAGAGCATATACCGCACGCTGAGTGCAATCAATTACAGCAACCAGGTTCACGTTAATTGCATGCCTCCATGAACGAGTCCCATCAGTTTGATCTTCAAAAAAGGGTATGGAACTACCAATCCCAGCACTGTTGACACAAAGATCCAGTCCTCCGTATGTAGCTACATGCTTCTCAAACGCAGCTGCTAAATTTCCTGCTCGTAGAAAGGAGAAATAAAATCTGTCAACGAGTCCAATTCTTTCTAACACTTGGTGGCGTTCAATCATTCAGGGGAACTGCAAAACCTACCGGTATCAGTTACATCACATCTGATAAACAGAGAAGATGGAAAATCCAAGTTTGGATGAAACTTGGCATTGGATTTCTGAATCAAGGCAGCAGTCTCCTTTCCTTTCTCTTCAGAGAAATCAAGTACCGTCACAAAGACCCCCTTCTCTCCAAGTGCCAAAGCAATAGCTTTTCCTACAGATAATCCATCATACAGACACAGAGTATACAAATCAAATTTATGAAAACAGAGAAGATTTTATTCAATTTCAAACAGGTCAACTCAAGACTGGTCACTACTATTGGTATCAGCTACTTTCATTGAGTTCATCACTTAATATTCACTTTTCAGTAATCAGAACTGACTGCTATTAACAGCTTCCATCCATCCATCAGAAGCGGCAAACGCAGGGAAGCTATACACGACGAAATTGAAAGACCCAGATATGAAAAACGAAAAGAAGAAGAATGAGCTTACCGATGCCAGACGCACCGCCGGTAACTAGAGCTGACGAGCCTGGTTTGATTTCCATCTTCTTTGTTCGCTTTCCTTTTTGCTAGTTTTGGACAATATTGCAGGTTTAAAAACGACCCAGAAAAGGAAGAAGGGTGCTACTTCGCTTTCAAATGGGAACCGAACTGCTGCATATCCGATCTCATTGGAGGCCGAACGGAGTTTTGTCGTTTGGCGCTCTGGTTAGAAAATCAATGTGTGACGAGAGCTGACGTGGCTTGTCGTAAATGACTGTCCTCTGGCAGGTGGAAACGCAGCGTAGCAGTACAGTTTTTTTGGGAAAAAGAGACGAGAGGTAGCCGACGAGATGAGGACGGCTATTTTGTGGGCCCGCTGACCTAATTTAAGACTCTTATGACGTCAAGTTTGTGGGCCGCTGGCCTATATGTTTAGGACGTCCTTTTGGAAAAAGGAATGGAAACAGGTTTAGGACGCCCTTCTTTTTAAAAAAACGTCTTTTTCGGAAATCTGAAATTATATTTAGGACGCTTTTATGAAAAAGACAGTATCTTGAGACGTCTTTTTTTGGAAATCTTTAGGAGACGACTTCTTTAAAAAGATGCATCTTTTAATGAAAAGACGTATCTTGAGACATTATTATTGGTCATCGTTAAACCCGCTTCCCAGTTTCACATGGCGGCAAATAAAATACTTGTATTTCTTGCTCATCTTATCCTATTAATACATAAAATACTTGTATTTTTTTTAATCTTTTATAAATAAGTTTTATACTATTAATGAGTTACTCATGGTTTTCTTTTTAAAAGCATAAAACATATAATGTATCATTGAGCATAAATTTTTATCTCATATATTGTATAAAGTACAAGAAAATAACTTATCAGGAGATTACTTTTCTATTGCATCTAAACATTAGAAAAAAAATTCCAACTAAACAACCAAACAAACAAAAAATAATTTATTTTTCAGGAAAATATATATTAAAAAAAATGTTTTCCTCGTACAAGTTATTTTCCCAAAACAAATATAGCTCAAGTCCTAAGCAGAAAATAAAATTTTCATTGTTTTTGGGCCAACTTGAGAAGTCTACGGGCCTTAAATAGTGAAACGCAGACACATCATTACGGCCTGCTCTTTTGTATGGATTAAGTTTATCCAATTGAGAAGTCTATGGGCCTCCAAAATGGGCTTTTCTTTTATTTTTTTCGAGAATTAAATTGGGTTTTTCTTGTTTCGACATTGTATTCATGAATTAATTTTGCAAACGGTAACATATTTTATTATTAAATGAGCATATACTACCCAAGCTTTTTTTTTATTTCATCCCCTCGGTCGAGAAAGTAGCTTCTTAGATCATCATGCTTAGCACAAAAGCAACAACACAAAGCAAAGGTAACCATTGTTGACTTTGGCTCAATTATTAAAATATGAATTCCACCCATGGCATGGGGTCTTTCTTCCACTTTGCATGAAAATAGAAAAACCATTAAAAAAAATGATGACTCCTCGAGCTTATCCTACGTAGCAATGGAGATAGAAATTTAGAAAAACCTCCAATTTTACAGGAGACAAAAACCGAAATTAACGAGCACACGTAACGTAACCTGTAAATAATAAAACAATGGAAAATAAACTGAGAAAAGAAAGACCCAAAGACAAACCAGAGCAAACTCATACACCAAAAAACGAGACCCCAAGTCCAATCAATCATTTCCCTTGCAAAACAACAACGACCCCTTTTGTGACTCTTGATGGAATCAGAAGAGCACCGCCGCCTCTCTCCCCTTCCATCACGACGAAGACCTTCTGCGGAATACCAAACCCTAATTGATCCTTCTCTTCAAACTCCGCGCCAAATTTGAAGCAAATTCGATTCTCAAGAACAGGTAGAGAAAAAGATTGATAAACAACCATGTTTAGTTGGAACTTCGCCAAGTCTGCGGAGGCTGTGTTCACGCGTTGGGCGGTGAAGAGGCTTTGTAAATTCGTGTTGAAGAAGAAGTTGGGGAAATTCATTTTAGGCGAGATTGATCTTGACCAGCTCGATGTCCAGCTCGGCGACGGTACAATCCAGCTCAATGATCTCGCTCTCAACGTCGATTACCTCAATACCAAGGTACGTGGATTACTGTGTTCTTTTTTCGCTTTTTTGCAAGCATGCGTGTGTATGCGCGTGTTAGTCTAATTTGTGTTAAAAATTGGCAGCTTGGTGCTGCGGGTTTAATGGTGAAAGAAGGATCGGTTGGGGCGTTATCTGTAAAGTTGCCTTGGAAAGGGCAGGGTTTTGAGGTTGAGATTGAGGATCTGGAGCTCGTGCTTTCATTGGCTTCAAAGAGTTATTTGCGGGGCGGTGATGAGGGTAGTAATGTGAAGAAAGAAAGTGAGCAGCATACTTGTGGTGAGACATGGAGGGTGAAAGAAGATGTTTCGGGGAAACCAAATTCTACTGCCTCTGGTGATGTTCACCAAGGTGTTAAGACCATAGCAAAGATGGTCAAATGGTTTTTGACGAGTTTCCATGTGAAAGTGAAGAAGTTGATTGTTGCATTTGAGCCATACATGGAGAAGGATGGAAAGAAGGGCGAGTCTGGAAGGACTTTGGTGCTTAGAATATTGGAAACTGAATGTGGAACTTGTGTTTCAGATGATGCCAATTCGATTTCTAATGCTGGGGTTGAGAGCTTTCTGGGGATAAGTAGACTAACAAATTTCGTTAAGTTTCAAGGAGCTGCGCTTGAACTACTACAAATATATGATATTGATGATCAGACTTCCTCTCCAAGTGGCTTGAGTTCGAGTTTCAGTGAAATGTTTTCAGGGGAGTGCCTGTCAAATGTTCCAACTTCTGTTATTACCGGGAAAAAGGGTGGATTCTCGGGGAATTTGAAGTTGAGTATCCCTTGGAAGAATGGTTCATTAGATGTTAGCAAAGTGGATGCAGATGTTTCTATTGATCCTGTTGAATTAAGACTTCAGCCAAGTACCATTAAGTGGTTTGTACATGCATGGGAAGCCTGTAAAAATGTGGACAAGCATGGCAGGGGTAATGTGCTTTACAAGTCTATGGAGTCTGTATACTTCAATTCCGCTTCTCACTTCCTTGCATCATCATCCATTATTGATAAGGTCAGTCCCAGTCACGGTAGTTTTTCATCAACTTCAACTCCTGCAAGGCAAGAACCAACAAGTGAAGTGGTACTACCTGGATCACATTTTATACCTAATTGGGTGCCAGATTCTGTCAAAAAACAAGGACAGGACCATTTTCAAGAAGAGCTTGATCTTGGAGCAAGGTTAGTTTATGTTTTGTGCCCTTTAATAGTATTCAATGCTCTTTATAATTTGTGGTCACCAACCACATGCCAAGATCCTATATATATGTATATGGAGCAAGAACAGTGCTAAAATTTCCTCATCTCATGATCTGGGTCTATCTGCAGCGTGAGCCAGTTTTTTGAATGCTTAGATGGATTGAGAAACTCACAATCAGCTTTAGGAAGCAGTGGGATGTGGAACTGGACATGCTCTGTTTTGAGTGCATTAACTGCTGCATCCACTCTTGCTTCTGGATCTCTTCATATTCCTTCTGGTTAGGACACTTTTCACCATTTTGTGTCTTTAGATCTAGGATGCCTACACCATCCCATCTGACTATTATTTAATTTACTTAGTTAATTTCTCTGTAATGGTTTATCGATATAGGAACCAAAAGTAAATTAATTGTTCTTTTTGAAAACGTCCAGAACAGCAGCAAGTTCAAACAAAGCTTAAAGCAACTCTCGCTGGAATTACTATCATGTTATTCTTTGATGATGAATGCGAGGAACCTTTAAACGATCTCAAGGACGACCGTAGTTGCTTTGGTTCAAACGTCCATTACATTGTTGCGGAATGCAAAGACATATTTGTTCTTTTGCAGGTAACATTTTTGCTGGAGAATTTACATCTGTTTTTTTTCTCTTGTGTGTGTGTGTGTGTGTGTGTGTCAATCTTATTCTCTTTGTTTGTTGGTTTTAAAGAAACTCCCCGCACACTAACCTGAAACATTTGATAAGGTCAACAGGTATGTCCTCAAGACATGAGGTTTGATGGATCATTGAGGTACATTGAGGTCGCTGATTACTCTTGCAATGAAAATATAATGGACATTTGCATGAGGGGGTATAGTAATGTTACCAACTGTAAAACCCTCTTGATTCAACACCTGCAAGATGACGTCCAAATTGCTCTTCCTCACTTTCCTGTTTCTACTAAAGATCTTGATACAGAAGAATCAGATACGCCATTTGGCCCAGATTCTCAATCTATAAATGTGACCAAAATCAAATTGCTGAGCACCTCCAGTACAACTTCTTTCCGGTTAACCGTCAATTCAAATTCATCAGATGGAAGTGTAACTAGGCCAACATTATTTTCACTGCAACTGCCACCATTTGTCCTCTGGGTGAACTTTTGGTCAATAAATACAATATTGGATCTTCTTAAGAATGTTGTGGAATCTGTTGAATTTGATTGCAAGAGTAATGGATTTCCATCTAGCAAGGAGAAGCAAGGATCATCTTCAGGTAATATGAAGAAAGTTTTGCATTCTGGTGGTGCAACATTGTCTTCAAAAGAGAAATTTCTTGGTAATATATCACTCCCCACTGCAAGGGTCATACTGTGCTTCCCTTTTGGTAGCAGCAACGATGTTGGAAGCTGTTCTTCCTGGGATCAATTTATTGCAATTGATTTCTCTTCGCCATCAACTTTAGAAAAGGGGAAAGAAGGCACTAGTGCTATGACAGATGCTGCTCCACCAAAAAGGTATACTTCAAGGGGCACATCTGCTTTGACTTTAAACACTGGTAATATGATTTTTTACATGGTTAATCCAACATGTGAACATGACATTGGCTTGAGCTCCTCTGGCATGCCAAGGCATAAATTTGATGCCCACAAGATTCTTTGCATCAGCAACAATGCTGGTTATCTGTCGACAGTTAGTATGATTTGGCAGGAGGGACCAGTGACTGGTCCTTGGATAGCTGAGAAAGCCAAGTCATTGGTTACTTCAGAGGATTCCGCAAGCGGAAAAAGATTCAAAGTGAAAGGTTATGAATTTGCCTCTGTAACTGCTGTGGAAGATATAGAAGACTTAAATTCTCAGACCCGAGGGGAGATGATTTTGAGCTCCTCATTTTTCTTGCATGTTCATCTCTTTCCTGTAACTATTGATCTTAGCAGTTCCCAGTACAGTATTTTGCATCACCTGTTCGATCAGATTATTAATGCATTGTCAGCTGCATGCAATGCAGCGAGTGCTGTGGAATTATCCCCCGCGTCTCAAACCGCAATCCTTGTTGAGTGTGAATCTGTAGAAATTTTAATTAGACCAGATGTAAGGGAGGATATAAAACGTTCATTACAGACTGAGCTTCCTGGGTCGTGGCACTCTTTGAGATTGAGAATTAGAAAGTTCAACATGTTATCTGTTTTAGACATTGGGGGTATCAAAGGTGCCAACTTCTTTTGGCTTGCCCATGGAGAAGGTAAATTATGGGGTTCCATCACTGGGGCTCCTGGCCATGAGTTTCTTCTGATTTCATGTAGCAACTCTGCAAGGAAGCGTGGCGATGGAGGTGGTTCAAATGCGTTATCTTCCAGGTTGGTTGGTTCTGGTATTGCACACTTCCGGGATCCAATTTGCTTCGAGGATTTCACATCTATTACTCTCACATGTGATACAATTATTGCTGCTGGCGGCCGCTTGGATTGGTTGGAAGTGTTATCCTCCTTTTTCATTTTGCCCTCTTCTAAACTTGAAAAGGAAAGTGCTGATGGTTTATCTAAGGAGGATTTGAGTTTAGCTCGCAAATCTTCTTTCATTCTTAAGTTGGTTGATGTTGGCTTAAGCTATGAGCCTTACTTGAGGAGTTCAGCAGTACAAAACCTTCCTTCTCAGTCCACTTCCTCACATTTCAAAGAAGAAACAAATGAGCCATATTTTGCTTGTCTATTAGCTGCGTCTTCCCTGACTCTTTCCAACTCAACAGTGGAAGATTCACCAGACAGTGATTACAAAATTAGAGTGCAAGATCTGGGGCTTCTTCTATGTCCAGTGGATGATAATCTTGGTGGCTCACATAGTGTGGAATATCTACATGAGATAGGTTATGTGAAAGTTGCTCAAGAAACGCTTCTTGAAGCAATTTTGAGAACCAACTGTGAGAATGGCCTTCTCTGGGAGGTAGAATGTTCAAAAGCCCACATTTTTATTGGAACTTGTCATGACACTACTTATGGTTTGATGCGCTTGGCTGCTCAACTTCAACAGCTTTTTGCCCCTGACCTGGAGGAATCAGTTGTACACTTGCAGAATCGGTGGAATAACATTCAGCAGGCCCAAGAGAGAGATGAATTTAGTGATGAAAGTAGAAGCTGGAATGATGATTCTTTGTTGCCTAGTTCTCAAGCACGTGTTTCTAGTTTAGATAGAAAGAGTGAAGTTGGGGTAAGTGGTTTGATGGATGAGATAAGTGACGACGCTTTTCACTTGGATGGAAATCAGGTCTGCCAGCTTGATGTCAACGAATCTCAAGTTCATGTTTTACTTGATGAAAACCTACTTGGAGATCCTTGCTTACGTATGGAAACTCCTGATCTTTTATCTGATGCTATATCTTTTGAAGGGTCAGTTCCCACAGCAGGTCTGGAAACTAGTGAAACTTCATTTCTACAAAGTGGTTCATTCCCAGAGTTTATAGAAAGCTATTGCTTGTCCGATTTACGCCCTTTATCAGAATTATCTATAGGCAGGCAGTCATCATCTGAGATTCTTAAACTGAGATCCGGAAGTTTTGGTGATGTAGATATTGGAAGAGGAAATAGTGGTTGGTATGGGGATACCTCTCTGATTATTGATGAAAACCACATTCCTGAAATGTGTGGTGAATCTTTTATGAATCAGTTTTTGGAAGATAAGCTTCCATCTATTGACTCCCCAAAACCAATAAATTCTGGGAATGCCACGGGACGTGTTCTTTTTGAAAACATTAACATGAGTTGGAGAATGTTCAGTGGTTCTGATTGGCATTCCTATGGGAAGAATGGTATGCCTTCTGGTAATATTCATGGAAGAGATACAACTGGTTGTCTGGAGCTTGCTTTATCTGGGATCCAATTTCAATATGACTTTTTCCCCATTGATGGAATATGTGCATCTAAGTTCACTCTCTCAGTTCAGGATTTTTACTTTTATGACAAGAGCAAAGCTGCACCCTGGAAACTTGTAAATATGGACTCTGTCTAATTCTTTATTTGTGATTACTGTCTTTGTATAAGTAGTATTTGATAGTTTCTCCTTTTCTAAATGAAAGGTACTAGGATATTATAATTCGAAGGATCGTCCGAGGGAATCCTCTTCAAAAGCTTTCAAGCTGGACTTGGAAGCTGTGAGACCAGATCCTCATATCCCTCTCGAGGAGTACCGGTATGCCTCCGGTTTTTGTTCATTTTTTAGATTGTTGAAGGTAGTCTAGTTTTCTATTCTGCTTTGTTGTGGTAAAGGCCTTTTGGTGTAAACTTTTTTGTACTTTATTCTGGGCTTCCTCTTCATTTAATCATTAAGTACCAGATTTCTGTTATCTGAGGTTTGATTACTACATTTGTCATTACAGGTTACACATAGCATTTCTTCCTATGCTACTGCATCTTCATCAAAGCCAGCTTGATTTTCTTATTAGATTCTTTGGGCCGAAAACTTCATCAACTGAACCATCACTAGATCTTCAGAACCCTGGTGGTTCAAAGCCATCTTCGATGAAGAGTAGTAGCATTGCAGGGCATATAATTGCAGATGAGGCCTTACTTCCATATTTTCAGGCAAGCACTTAGGTTTCTTGGAGTTTATCCAAGTAGGACAATCTTTGCTTTGTCATTTTAGTTCTTGTTTTATCGAAGTCCTAGTTATTTTACTTTTTTGAAAAGACCTAGTTATTTTACCTGTAAGTTACTTTGGATCATGAAATGACACATTAGGTTATTAGGACGACTCTCATGTTCATGTTTTGTTAGCTTATATTGTAGTTCTGGGGTTGTTCTTTTTTGTTACTCAAAAGACTTGGAGAAGTATGAAGTTCCAAACCATCTTGGTTAAGGAGCTCATGGTGTGCATAATATTTTTAAGAGTAATAATTTCTGTGTTTCCCACAAATAAATAAACAGTTAATCAGATTCATATATAGTTAACTCTAAAACATTGTCACATAATTCTCAAAAAAAAGTCCTGTTGTGCTACTGTGTATTTCAGAAGTTCGATATCTGGCCTGTTCTTCTTCGGGTTGACTACAGTCCCCATCATGTTGATCTAGCAGCATTGAGAAGTGGGAAGTATGTGGAACTTGTGAACCTCGTCCCCTGGAAGGTGATTTTTTCCCCCTTGAATTCTGTACGAATTACTTGGTCGGCTTTTATATCAGAATGCATTACAGTATAATGGGCTGTAATTGGAGTTAAGTTGTACTATCATCTTTAGTCTTTTATCTGATCCAAAACAAATCAAATGTTGTGTCTTGGATATAGATTTGGGCTTGCTATTTCTCCATTTGGTTTGCTAAGGCTTGTTACTTTACATTCAAAATTTGCACTACTAAACCTTATTATTTTGTGGTGAATGGGAACCTCTCAAGTTTCTGCTTATCTAATTGAGAGCTGGCTCTGGGAATTTTCCCCCCATATATTAGATTTTGTGTGTATTGAGTATTTTGAAAACTATAATTTTTTATGCAGGGGGTTGAGCTGCAGCTCAAACATGTTCATGCTGTTGGTGTCTATGGGTGGACCAGTGTATGTGAAACAATTGGAGGAGAATGGTTGGAGGAGGTCTCCCATAATCAGGTTTTATCGACTTTCCCACTGGATACTAGAAAATTTAGGATTGTTGGTTTTCTTAGCATGTTCATTATTTGATACTTGTTTCCCTCTTCCAATCAGATGCATAAAATATTGCGAGGCCTTCCTACTATTCGGTCCTTAGTTGCTGTTGGTGCTGGTGCTGCAAAGCTTGTTTCTTTACCAGTGGAGAGCTACAGGAAGGATCAGAGAATAATAAAGGGAATGCAAAGAGGTAAATCATACTCCATTATCTTAATTTTTTTTCAAATCAAGCTTTAAAGTTTGGTTTCTTCAGGATGCAGCATTGAGTGATTTTTACAATGTTAGTGCCTTAGTGATCCAGAAAATATAATTTATCAGTTTAATATAATAGTGGCTAGCCACCACCCCTTTTCACCTTTGGATTAAAATGATTTAATCTCATCCATTGAAACTAGATAGATTCTATGGGTGAGATTAAGTCACTATAATCCAAAGGTGAAAATAGGTGGTGGCTAGCCATCATATGGTGGCCAAAAATCATTTCCCTAATATATTTAGCAATTTTTATTCACATTTTTGGGTGGCTTTCCAGATTTTACTTGTATATGGTGGGTGAGTCATGAGTGCTTTGGTCATGTTTGCATTGGTTTTTTTTTTAAGAAATAAAACTTCTGGTATGCTGCTCTAATGGTTGAAGATCTAGCTCAGTGGTGGCAATCACAACCTTTAGATTGTTTTTGGCGTATATGTAATTATGTCTAATGCAAATTATCGATGGAAATATTATTTTTTCGAGTAGTTGGACTTTTTAAGTTTGATAACTTATGGTTCCCGTAAGAATATACCTCCATGGTCAGTTTGCGAAAGTAGTTATTGTTAGTGATAATAAGAGGCAATTCTCATTGCAGGTACAATTGCGTTTCTTAGAAGCATATCACTTGAGGCTATAGGACTTGGTGTTCATTTGGCAGCTGGAGCTCATGAAATTCTACTGCAAACTGAATATATGCTTAGCAGCATTCCTCCTTCTGTATCACAGTCAATACAAGGGAAAAGTAAACCAAATGTGAGGTATAATCAACCAAAAGATGCTCAACAAGGAATACAAAAGGTGAATAGGCTTGTTTTTTTTTTTTTGGCCTTGCTCAGGTTGCTTTTTATGTTTTGTATAGTTAACACTTAAATTATGTAAAGGGACTTACAGACTATACTAAGGATGAGATCAAAATTTGTCACGTAATGGACCATTATCCATCCACATGTGTTAGCGAGTAAAGTTTATATGGTTGTGTATATTGCTTGTTTCTAAGAGGTTGTGCGCTCTCGAAATTGACAGGCATATGAGAGCCTTAGTGACGGCCTGGGAAAATCAGCTTCTGCTTTAGTGCGAACACCATTGAAAAAGTACCAACGTGGAGCTAGTGCAGGGTCTGCATTGGTGACTGCAGTGAGGGCTGTTCCTACTGCTGCTATAGCACCACTTTCTGCTTGTGCAAGTGCTGCTCACTATACCTTTCTTGGCTTTAGAAATAGGTCAGTTCTATTTAGTATTGTTTGTTGAGCTTTAATAAGATCTCTTCTTTTCTTTCTCAGTTTGTTAGCGGTAATTCTCTGCATCGCTATATATTTACATTGATGGGTATACTTGCAGCCTTGATCCTGAGCGCAAGAAAGAGTCGATGG
Organism: Viola odorata; assembly: GCA_963691705.1. Lineage (NCBI taxonomy): Eukaryota > Viridiplantae > Streptophyta > Magnoliopsida > Malpighiales > Violaceae > Viola > Viola odorata. The sequence continues at coordinate 1,714,851 of OY829537.1, forward strand.
AGAAATACATGGGCCCCGTGCAGCAGCATGAATACGAATGACTAAACCATGTACAGAGCTAAGAATTCTTCCTTTCCTCTTTGCTAGAGGGGAGTGATCATCAGCAACCTCTCTTTGTAACCCAATTGTATCATGTAAGTTGAACTTGCTTTAGACAATTACTCTTTCGTAAATCCCCAAAACAGCATCTAATAATGAACAATTCTTTTTCTAGGCTGATAGGAAGCAATGTGTCTGTTTTCTTTCTACGGTCCATCTAAGCATGAAAAAAAAGGTGGATTTTCCATTGATGATTATTAGGCTAGGAATGTACATGAATACCATTGAGCTGCTGCATTAAGAAGCAAGAACCCTATTACTTTGAGTGCAATGATGTGTTTGTATCTTGGTCGAAAATTGGGCCTTTACATACTTGGTTTCCCAGGTAATGAAGTAGTATTAATCTTATTCTTGTATTTTGGTTGCAGATGAACAGTAGTTAATGGAAGCGTCCGCGAACAGATTCTTTCCCGTCTTAACAAAAACTTAAGATGGCTGTAGTTTTGTATGCATTGTAAATAAATAGTGAATTGGTGGTGATTGTGAGCTTTTTTTAGACATAGAGAGTGGTAGAGGTGGATAATTGTAATCGTAATCATAGTCCATCGATATTTGGTGGTTACTTGTTCATACTAGAGAAGTACAGTCGTTACACAGTAGCTTTGTAGCCTAAAGTTACAGTGGCGGATGTCGTTTCCATTTGTTGTACTTGTACATAATTTGATTGAATATCCTTAGATTACCGTTACTGCTATCTGTATCAGATATTGTGCTGTTCTACTCTCGTAGCTTTGCAAAATTGGGTTGACTCAAACTTTTTTTTACAAGTTACAAGGACTGATCGGAAACTTTCGGTTTCTGACCGGCTACCACAGGTTTGGATTGGTGCCATTAGAGTGGGAGCCGAAGTTGCAGTAAAAATCTTAAATCATTTAGTTTGCTGATCACAACAAATCAAGAATAGAGCACTTGCCATGATATGAGAATTCCGTCAAACAATTTGTACATAACTAGACAGCTAAAATGCCAGTGTCCTGGTTGAGATAAATAACAAGGGTAGATCACAGTCGACTAAACAAGTAAAAACAAGAAACCATAAACAGAAAAAAAGAATCATCTAAAGTTAAATCAAAATCTCAACTTCAATCAATCAGTTTTAGCAGAAATTAGTGAATTCGTCTCATTAAAACTGTCCATGTCTTCTCCATTGCTTTCTTCACCGTCTCTCTCCGAAATTGAACCCTTCTTCTCCAGCAAACACTACCTGTACAAAAGAGGAAAAAACAAATTAGCCTAAATTAAAACAAGAAAAATGGAAAAGTATTGTAGAAAGAATTATGATTCCTGCTCTCACCTCTGTTTTCTTGCTATCAAGTCCCTCATCAAGATCAAAAACATGCCTCTTCTCCTCTTTCCTAGGCAAAACAGGATTCCTCTTCAGGCCCCACTTCTCCTTCCACCAGCCAGAAGAACTTTTAGGTAAACTGGGCAACATTGCATCATCATCATCATCAAACTCATCATCATCAGCAAGCAATTCCTCTCTTAAAGTAGTCATCTTCCTCATCTGGTTGCTGCTGCAATTATTATCCTTCAATGGCAGGATCACACCTTTGAAGAAGATCTCATCAGCAGGGATCATGCTGTACCCTTCTCCAGAGAATTCAAAATCCATTGAAACTGGAGCTTCTCTGTACCCATTCTCATACTTTTTAGCTTGTTGGGTGTCTGCAAAATCATTAGAGAAGGAAATTCTTGGATTCATGGAGGAAGTGTAATTATGGCCAGATTGCTCACTGTTGATCATGTTTAAGCATGCCATAAAACAAACACTCAAAAACCAAACACTACCCACTTGAGTTTAAAATCCACATGGTGGAGCTTGTATTTATAGTAGTATTCGGTCATTTTATTGAGTACCGATTATTCATAATCAAACCGGGTAGGATTTTAAAAGGTGGCAAAGCTGTATTGTATTTTATACAGTGGCAAGCTTTGTTTTATGTAAGAATTTAGTAGACATCTCATGTTACTTAGATTTGTCAGTATGTGGTAATAGATCAAGATAACAACCTTTTTCTACACCAAAATACTTCATTAAGCAGCTGTCTGAAACTTAATGCACTCGATTATTGACAGTTTAAGACTAATATATTGTTTATTACTTGTTAAATAAGGTGGTGCTTGACAAAACAGATATGGCCATGCATCTTGTTGGGAGTCTTGACCCTAAGATTCTGCCTATTGTTTCCAAATCATATGCTAATTTCCTTTTTCAATAAGGACTATGGACTGGTTTATTTGACCACTAATTTTACTTAAAGATTTCCTTGACTACATCAATAATTGCACTTGAAAAGGTGACAATTCCTTCGTAGTTAAACAATGAGCATTAGCTACCCATTACTCAAAAATTAAGGAACAAGCAAAGGATTAAGGTTAGACATCCATGCACCAGTTGTAAAGTCATTTTTTCCAGCCAATTTTGGAGAACTTTCACACAATTCAAGCACTTTTTTGCATCCTTTCAAGATATTCTTTCAAGAGTGGCTGGTTTCTTAAGTTGCAATTCATGTACTTTATGCATCAGACTCCACTCCCAACTAAATATTTACCATCCATTCCTGAAGACCCATGTGGATTTTTAGCTGGTAATGTATAGAAATAAAGTTATCCTACGCCCGATCATACCCGAGTGAAAATCGTTATTCTTTAAAGGATAAAGAGGATACTCGAACAGATTAGAAAAACAAATTTTTTAAAACCTTTATAGTTTGTCTTTAGTTGACCATTGATCATGGGAACTTCTTTGATCCATGAATTAGGGTATTAACGTTGGTGGTCACATGGCTAATCCCTCATCCAAATGGGTTTTGGACAATTGGCTTATTCTTATTCGACAACTGTAATAAAAGAGAGAAAAACATGCCTCTTGCAAACAGTCTCTCACTTTCATTGGTCTAGTGGAGAGAAATTTAGTATAAGGACACTTGTCTCCCTATTGTTGACATTGTTTTGGTCCTAATCTAACAAGGAATATATTTAAAATGTGAGCTCACTTCACTCCCTGCAAAATTTTCTATTTTTAATTATAATTAATATTAGATCATGGAGAACAATTCTTAATTTACTTGTTGGGTTACATGCTTAGTATGTTAGCCCCAAATTCGTCATATTATTAGCGAAACCATGTGATCAAGATGGCCTAACCGAATTGATTCTCACTGTTTCGTTAGTGCGAAAGGGTCCGGCCCTGAAGAAATGTTTACTCTTTTTTTTCACTGCCTTAATTGCTATTAAAATAAATAATTTCAATTATTTATTTTTACATTTTAAATAGACTTTAATTCTAAGAAACGCGAAAAAATTTAAGTATGCTATGCAATAAAGTAAAAAATATATATATATATATATATATATATATTAAATTGAAAGTGAGTGGAAAAAAATTGAAAAAAAGTTTTTAAAAATAAATATTTATTTCAAATCGCTAAAAAGATGGAACATTTTGTAAATTAGCCCTATTTTATTCACACATGCGACAATACCCAAATTGGTGCAACAAAAGGATGGTTTTTATCAGCACTTGACAACAGAACAGAACAGGAAAAAGAAAGAAAAAGAAAAAACTCAAGTTGAGCTGCTCAAAACTTTACTGAAAATCATCATCACGTTCAACAGTGTTAGGAGATAATCTTTTCAATGGTAATTGATTTCCAAAGGAAAGGTTAGATTTTAATGTTCCATTCGCTACTCCGTTTCGAGCAGCTCTAATTCGTTTCAGTGTTGTTCCTTGCAAAGGCCTGAGGAAAGATGAGTTAGCAGTTCCCTTCAGGTTTTCCTTGTCATTCATTTGGATGTCATTGCCTTTCATCCCTTGATTTTTCGGATTTCGCATCGACTCGATCGGCACGAGCTTGCCATCTACTTGGTTTGTGAAGACAAATGTGACCTGCAATGGCATAAAAGATTAGCACAGGTGCATCACATATTTCTACTTTCTAGCCTAGTTAGATCATAAGCTAGTTCCTTGTTAGAGAATGGCCGACCTCATCACCAGCTGAAGCTTGAAGTATGGTATCAGGAACTGATGTTGAGTGGAAATGATGCCCCCAGTTGCCTAAATCTTCTTCTAGAGGAGCACCCACCTGAAATTTTGTAGTCGAAAAAAATTCGAGTCAGATGCTTGAACAGTTCTTTATTATGCTTGAAAAGATGAAATAATTATCTAGACTGTTACTGACCTGCTTCTCGGAACTCTTCAATTTATGCAGGCACCCAGAAATTCCTGCAAACCCACCTATATCAAGCACATCTTGGTCAGACATGCTGCTTCCATCTATCGATTTGTCTTCACCTTCTACATTCTCAGGTTCCATATCATCACTAGAACAACGGGCGCAGTTCATATTTTCATGAATTTCAGACCTAAATGAAACAAGGACATGTGAGTGGGTTTTATATGGAAAAGCAAGTCTGAATTCATTGGTGGATGAAGGTCAAATGAGACATCTAAGATAACATATTAACCCACTATCAAGAAATAACAAGCCAAGTAAGCAAATTTACTCAATGATTCATGACCACCAGTAACAGTGAAGTAATACCAGATTCTTTATCAACCAATCCAGAAGAATTTCAAAGCTACCGACATTTGGAACAACGATAAAAATCTGGTGCTTGAAAGTAATTGGTAAAGATGCTCTCATCCTAATTTCTAGGTTCTATTGATAATGATAATATAGTGGCCATTAAATGAATCCTTGCTGATAGGGGATCTCAAGCTTTTGTATATGCTCATTGCTGCATCAGTTGACTCGCCACAGAAAATGGACAGCTCATTTTCCATCTTAGTGTCTTCTCTAATTCTTGGCATAAATTACAACAAATCCCACAATCTGGTCGATGCCAAATATAGTGCACAAAAATAACACAGGAACCGGTTACAAGGAGTTTCAGCAATGATGACACGTCAAATTCAGCAAAATACAATTACCTGGCATTCTCATGAAATGTGAACAGATCACGCAGATCTTCTGCTGAAAGAAGGTTTCCCTGCAATTTAAAGGCTATATTATAAATACTCCATTCAGAAGAGTAAACTCCAATCGCATAGCATAAACAAGCGACACCATAAGAGAACCTGTGGCTCAACGTTAGTTTGCTCATTCTGAATAACCTTCTGAAGCCCTTCCTTTGACATTTGACGCTGGTAAACCTATAGATATAATGACATATCAGCCAACATTCTTAAATCTTGCTAGTTGACCACTCAAACTTCAATAAAATGCAGAAGGGAAAATGACTCGGTTTCTGCACATCCAAACCTTTTCTTCGATAGTTCCAGTGCTCAAAAATCTGTAGATATATACTCTTTTCTTTTGTCCATCCCGCCAAACTCTTGCAGCAGCCTAATTAAATCAGGAAAGAATTATGCGAACATTGAGAAGTCATAGGAGACCAGCATGTTGACTTTCTAACGGTTGGTTTGCATGAGGGGAGTTCAGAAAAAGAAATTACTTGTTTGTCATTAGCTGGATTCCAATCTGGGTCAAACAAGACAAGTCGATTACCCCCGATTAGATTAAGGCCACAACCACCAGCCTTGCTGCTTAAGAGAAACACAAACTCATCCTGTAATGCATTGAGTGAAAATAACATGATCAGCAATCAAGGATGGCAATTACCCTCATGTGGAATTAAAGGATAAATATCAAGATGTTAAGGGAAAGAGTCGGTGCCTTTGTTGGATCATTGAAGCAATTCACTAACTTCTGTCTTTTGCTTATTGATGTGGTTCCATCCAGCCTCAAGTGTGGATATCTTCTTTCACGACACAGTTGAGCGAAAAGGTCCAGTGTCTGATCCATGAAAATCATTTGTGTATTGTGAGAATAAGTTATCAGTAAGTACTCAATTTTGACATCACGTCATTGATGAATACTCTTCTTACACTGCTAGACGTCACTTTGACAAGTATTCAAATAGAAAAATGGGCATAAAAAGGCTGTTTGCCTTTATTCATAGTTTAGTTGGTTAAAGAAAATCACCACAGTTAGAAAGGGAGCACTTCTTCTAAATCCAACCTCAAACTACCTGAGTGTAGTTGGAGACTAGCACAATTCGATCGTCAGTTCTCTGACGTAGATGAGCCAGTAACCGGGCCAAAACATGCATTTTACCGGACAGTTCAACCCAAGCCCCATCACCACCAGTCCATGATCCAGACCTAACAATGAAGAATAGAGAAGAAAACAACTAAACTAAATAAATAAAGAATCATAGCAGAACGAAATAAAATATGGAACAAAAAATGCATAGAGTAAAGCGTGCTATAAGTGCTTACCTTCCAGAGAACATTCCTGGAGGGAAAAAGCGTACACAATCTTCAAACCCTGAAGTGCCTGGGCTACCACTTTTTATGGTGTCATAAATGAGCTACATGGATAAAATATTTTCTATAAGAATAGAAGCGCTGCCGAACACACAAAGGAAAGACAGCAGTACCGATACCCAAACTACTTTTGCTATAGTTTTCTACCTTTGGATGGTTGCAAAGCTTCTTGAGGGCTGTAATATAAGCCAAAATCTTGGATTGCTTTGCTTCCTCTGTGATGGCCCGTTTAACCTGTGTTAGGGAGTAGCGACATAACACATGGGTAAACAACTAACCATCTTATAAACTGTCTAAAAAAATTACGACTCTATAAATAAAAAAACCCACATTTTTTGAATGTATAAAATGGTTGTATAGCTGTGACTGGAGAGGAGTCAATTTGCAGCAAACAACTTCAACTATCTGCAAACAAAACCATGAATTAGAATACCAAAACTACTAAGGTTTTGTATCATAACATGTGTATGTGAATTAAAGAAAAGTTTTCTTCACCCAAAAATGCTGAATCAATAGGAAAATTTGCTCATAACTAATACAGAAACACTTCCATAAACAAAATTCCAATTTGAAACCACATGTATGGCCAAGGCATACACAAGACACTGATTACACAGTATAACTTATAGACTTTCTAAAATGGTAGGCAAACTTTTAAAGTGGATTGCTGCATGACCCTGTACTTCACAAGTGAAGTGACTAAGATCAGGATATACCTTTGGCGGCAGGTGATTTGATAACAATGCATTAGTCCTCCTCAGTATAAACTGCATTACATGGTTATAGTAAAGTTAAACATTTAGACAAGGACAAACAAAAATGTTTGTTTTAGATATCCAAGTTTTGCTTAAAGAAATTACTTCCCATCACATAATAAGGCATTATAAACAGCAGATTGCACTAATAGAACTTTCCAAGAAATTACCTGATTTACTTTTGCGCTTAACTCTCCTGATCGTTCAACACCAAGCTTCTTCTCTTCTTCAGAGGAGGTTGGCTCCCTCCCGCAAATAATCGGAGTCTTCATAGTTTATACACATAGAAAATTAACAGAATAAGCATGTCAATTAAGGAGAAGGAAAAAGGATGGACAATGCTTGTTACAAGAAATAGAAAAAAATAGACTTTGTAACCTTATATTTAACCTTATCCAAACAGGGAAAGTCTTAAAAATGAGAAACAGAGCACTCCTCTTCAGTGGCAGTTGAACAGGGTCTGATTTTATACTTTCAAATGGAGTAAAAAACAACAGAGCAGGAATATGATCTAATTGCTAATGCTACTCACCTCATAGTAACGACGAAAATGTGCAGCATCACCCAAAATTCCAGGGTTAGTAAAGTTAACCATTGCAAAGAACTCTTCAAGGTCATTCTATCAAGTAAAAAATAACAGAAGGCAATCATGGAATGTTTATGACAACATAAAAGTATTGGAAAAATATTATACATATCACATTCCAAATACCTGCATCGGAGTTCCAGACAACAAGATACGACGCATGCAGGGGAGAGAAGCCAGTGCCTAGCCCGGAGAAAAGTAACACAAATATATTAGGGAAGACAAAAAAGAACAAACTAAAACTATCAGGAAGAACATAAGGACAAAGGCAAGAATCTGCATGGCATACCCGATTTGTGATAGTCTGGTCATTTTTAAGCCTGTGAGCCTCATCACATATTAGAAGATCACAAGACTCACTGCGGCTAAATTTTGATGAATGCATCCGAAATGTCTCATATGAAACAATCAGTACCTGAGAGAGACTAAATTAGTACCACTTTTTACAAAACCCAGATCAATAATACAGTCTTTACCTGCAAAGAGCTGCGAGGACTAGTGAAACTATCAATTCCAGATACAACATCCTCTCTGGTGCTTTCGCAGAGAGCAACAAGCTTCACTCTTTCTCCGACCCACTTTTTTATTTCAGCTTCCCAGTTACTTACTAGACTAGTCGGGGTGACAATTATAGCCTTCTTAACCATAGGCTTCCCATCAAACCCTTGAACAAGCATAGTATATAGCAATGTAATTGACTGCAATGTCTTTCCCAAACTGCCAAAGCAAGAACCAAAACAGAAACATTGAAAAGAAATGAGAAGAGAAAACACTGAGAGGAAACTACAAACAACAAATGCATAGCTTAATCTCAAAAAAGAAGAGCATTTACCCCATATCATCGGCCAAAATGCACCCATTAATATCAGAACTGCTACTTAATCCCGAAACACATTCAAACATAAACTGAACCCCTTCTCTGCAAGCAAAAGAAACTGATTAGCTCACACTCGCCACGTAGTAAATTCAGACTTCACTACACTTTATGAAAGTACCTTTGATGGGGTCGAAGAAACCTAACAAGCAGGGGATCAACAGCAATTGGCTTCAAATCCCCAGCTCCATCCTCATTCTCTTCAGGTTGCCAAAGCACCAAAGGTTCAACCCCAGGTGGCAGAGACACATCTTCCTCCACCTCATCCTTCTCGACAGTACTTGGCACAGTCAACCTACTCGTCACTTCAACCAACATAGGCCTTGAAGAACCCCAAGGAACAAACCGCTTGCGGGCCCACAGGCGCCGACTAAGCTGCTCGTTCCCATCATTATTAGATCCGTCCAGGCACGGCAGCTTAAATGGCTTCCTACAAATTGCTGCCCCTTCTGTCACTGAGAGCACTCGCGGTAACAGTGACTGCCTCTTCACCACGAGATTCCCTCTGTTACATCGTAATTAATCACAACTTTGCATCTTAATTTCACAAAACTGAAACTGTTCAAAACCCTAATTTTTGGAAATGTTGAAATGGAAACCTAAAATTTAATGCTGTGATGCTTAGTACCTTAAAAGAGCGTCTACATTCTTTGATTTTCGGTCTCTGTGATTGGACGGCGGTGATGCTGCCACGTGCTGCGGCTCAGCTTCCTTAACATCCTCGATGTCGCCGTCAACATCTTCATCGGCGTCGAGTGTGTAGTCATCGCTGGAATCGGAGCAGTCCGACGACGAAGAAAGAGATTCAAATTCTTTTTCTTGTTCGTCTTCTTGCATTGAAGGGATTTTTCCGTTTCGGGGATTCTTTGAGTGAAGGTGCCCGCTTTTAAATTGGTTTGGCGGGTAATTAACAATGGCGGCATTTTGGTGGACGAAATGGTAATTTTATATTTATATTTATATTTGGTTTTAGTCTTTAACAAAATCAGACTAGAAAATATAATTCTGCATTCCTAATTTCCTACCAAACCTTATTTAATTTTACAACTCTACAATGACTTTTGTACAGTTTTCTCATTAATACCACATAATAATGATAACTTTTCTAATTTGGTAATTAATAATTTAATTAATTAATTAGTTAATTAATTAACTTTACAATGTACTTTAAGAACAATACTAATGTTAATAGGTTAAGTTAAAAGATACATTTTTAAAAAAACTTTATATTTTAGTTGTAATTAATTATATTATATTTTGTCGGTCGTAAGAAACATACAAATTGATAATTTATGTTTATCACTTTCATTCCTTAAATAAAAATTTGTTAATTCAATTTTTATGTAAAGTAATTACATGAGAGATTAATTAATTAATCCACTCAGACATTAACCTTATTATTATTATTATTTTGCCATAACATTTAATTTAGCATTTATTAATTGTTGTTCAAGTCAACTTTTGGTCATGAATTTCATTTGCTAATTATTTTGTTTCAAGAATAAAGGAGGAAAGCAAGAAGAACAAAGACAAACCCATAGTAAAAAAGCAAAAAAGAAGAGTAAATACGCGCAAAGCATTCCCATCTATTGGTTTGTACAATAACATAAGTTAAGGATTCCAAGCCAGATAAAACAAGAACAAAAGCAAGGTAAGCTAACTATTCATGTTTCATAGACTTTGTCATCATGGTCATAAACTCATCCATATTAACCATACCATCACCATCCATGTCCACTGCCCTCACCATTCTCCGGCAATCCTCCAGGCTGCACCTCTCACCGAGCCGCCTCAACACTTCCATAACCTCCTCTGCACTTATCTTCCCATCCCCATTCGCATCGAATGTACGAAACGCGCTCTCCATGTCCGTTGTCCTGATCCCTCCCCCCTTCTTCTGGGCTTGCACGAATTCCTCGAAATCGATGAATCCATCCCCATCCAGATCAACTACCTGGAATATCTTCTGCACTTCCCCAGCCGTGTTTCCCCGACGCAGAGCTCTCAGCGTCACATTGTACTCGTCCTGAGAAATCTTGCCATCTTTGTTGGCATCAAATTTGTTAAACACCTGCTTCAGCTCTTTCAAATTTGGCTGGAACATAGGCAGTAAGCCAGAGGATGATTGTCTGCTCCTAGCGGAGAGCAATCGCGATGGCTTCCTCAAATACTTGTTTTGTGAAAGCTTGTATTGGAACTCAAGAAAGCTAATGTTAGACATATCTGCGCTAGCCAGAAACTACAGTGATGCAAGGCCTTATTTTGCCTTTGTAGACGAATGCTTATGAACTTATATACCGTTAAGGACACACCGACAGATCATTATCCGTTATTTATAAAGTTTGGACAAAGTAAAAGTCATCCTTTATTCCTATAACAATTTGCAAGGAAAAGCCTCGAAAGATTCTAAAGTGACAAACCTGTGGTTGCAGAAGTAAGAGAGCTATCATAAAAGAATATACTCTTTAAAAAAGCTACAATGAAATCTTTGCATCTTCTATCTTATTTCCCCGTTCGAGGAAGTTTCTTTCTCTGTGACCGATAACAATAAAAAATGTTGACAATAGTAGGAAAGCTATAACTTTGTCAAATTCATCACCAAGGCTATCCTAGAAGTCCGTATTTGATTCAGGTCAAGGAGGCTTTCCATTATCCAAATCCTCCATAACATCAATATTATTGCGAGCAGTTATCTTCTGCACATATCCTGCAGCCATGCCAATATTGAGGGTAAAGTTACAACCTCTAGTTTGAAAAACAATAGGCAATAAAGAAAGGCAAAGAATGTATTGATGTCCATTTTTCACAACATTGAAAAGATGATCATGACTGAAATTAAGCTAGTTCTCTCAAGATACAATAAAAAATAACTTAATAATTGGAGGAAGAACAAAAACCAAGCATATGCAGGATAACAACACAAAGGCGAAAATGCCAAAACTCAACTTCGGACAATTACAAAAGTAACCTAAGCCATAACTTTTAGAGCACCTGTACATGAAAGGCTTTTCTAAATAGAATCTTTAGTGGACAGCCAAAAAATCTAATACTTCTCTTCTTCCAAAAGTAGCAAAGCACATCATGGCCGCCTAATATTTACCTAGCTCATAATTTTTCGAATCCTTAAAACCATGAGCATATCAAATTCAGAGACAGAAGACAACACACTGATTCCAAAAAGATAAACCAAAAGCCAAAACGTTAGACACCACTATCCAAGTCATAAAGGAAACGAAAAAGACGAGGCTAGTAAAGCAAAAACCTATCACATATATGTGTAATTAGTCAATTCAATCAAAGTATGAATGAATACTTCTATTGTGGGCTTGATGTTTTTAACTGGCAAGCACCTTGACATACTGATTCCACTTCAGTGGAATAAGCTTAACCAGCAATACCAGAACTCCAACTTAGAACCCTATACCAGGACACAATCCACCATGATTACTACCTAATATGCTTTTCCAAGCGCATCACTATGGTTCTCTCAAACAAAGAGAGCAACAGACCTAACTTTTAAACCTATACCCCAGAGCAGAATCCACCATGATTCCAACATAATATGTGATTCAAGGAAAACCACCATGGTCTAAAATCTCACACGATTGTGCCAGTGAAAGCACAGCCCAAGCTTTAGAGGATAATTAGGTTGGCGGGCTCATCAAGCTTTAGAGGAAATTGAATGCATTGTTATTGGGAGTGCCAATTAATATTTCGAGTTACACTGTCACAGACTTAAAGTTCACATTTTCAGCAAAGAATAAATCATAGCACCCACAAGATAGGCACTGCATGCGTTTTGCAGTTTATTATCATGTTCACTCTATTATCACATAAACAGTTGTGTATCTAGATGTGTATTACCACATCACTGCCCATATTTGTCAATTCCACATGCTGAATTTCAAACACTACAGCACTAAGGTAATGAGCAAGAACAAAAAACAGGGAAAAGGAAATACCAATTCCAAGGCAAGGTACGCATTTGCAAACAGTCTCTTTCCCTCTTTTATTGTAGTAGCTTACAAATCCTGATCCTTGACAACTTCTGCATTTTCCAGTCCATTCATAAACCACGGTCTTACAATCCTACAACTCCACAATTAGAATCAAACTATATCAGTCACACTTAAAAATGCTTAATTTTATACTCAATTAGTCAATTGGTCATCAATTCACAAATTAAACCATTTAGTACCTCAATTACGGGATCGCACCTTAGCCGTTCATCAATCTCGTCGGGTGAGACGGGTTTAGTGTCGGGATAAGTCATGGGAAGAGGAAGCGCGTCCCCGTTATCTGACAAGTAGCTTTCTCTAGTTCTCGACCACTTCCTCTCTCGAGCATTCACTCTGGTGCTGCTGTTGCTGCTTCCATTACCCACAACTCCTCGCCTCTGCGCAGGAGTTGATGCGCCACCATCTCCGGATACCCCGTCGGGTTCCTGCCCAATACGGATGCTGCCCGCGTCTGCAGCAGAAGAGACCGAGAACCACCGTGGGAATGCGGAGCCAAATGGGAGGTCGCCGGTGGCGAAGCAGCGGAGAGAAGGCGAGGTGGTGGCGGTGGTGGTGGTTGTAATGGTGGAGGGGAGGAGGGGATTGACGAGTCTTGAAGGGAAGAAGAGAGAGGTAGGATTTATTGGGAGCATTTGGAGGGACAAATCAATCGAAGAAGTGAGCGCTTAATGTTTTTATCAGTTGTTTATCCATGTTCTTGTGTCGAAACTAAAACGACGTCGGCTTGCAAACTTATCACTGATTAGAATAACTTGAAGAAAAAAAAAATCTAAATTTACATTGATATTTAAGAAATGGCTAGTTGGATTCAAATAGAATTTAGTGAAAACATGATTAATCCTGTAAATTTTAAAAATACATGTTTTTTGAGTATTAAATATACATTTTACAAATTAGGAAGCGTCAGGTTACTAATCCACATCATGTCACTCGCATTCTTCTTGCATCCTATAAACTTGCACAAACTTCTTGCTCATCTCCTTTCACTTACTTGTTCTTGTTATAGCTCATTTCACACCCTATCAGGAAAAAAACAAGAATTGGTTAGCAAGAAATCCTGAAGAAAAAAAAAAACAAGAGTGAAAAGCCTTTTTCTTACTCAAGATTTAGTCCATTCTTGTCTTGGATGGAGCTTGGTACTTGGCCACTGAACTTGTTATTCTGAAGGAATCTGTCAATGGCAGAAAGTTCAAAACTTTAAAGTCAAACTCAATTCATTTGGATGTTCTTATATTTAGATTGCTTCAATCGAAAGAAACTCACAATTCGCGCAGCTTCCTGAGGCGGCCTAAAGATTGAGGGATTGATCCTTCAAATTGGTTGTTCTCCAAATGTCTGCAGTACAAAATCATGCATCAAAGTATAAAATTATAACATCAGCAGGATCGTGGATAGAAAGAAAAAAGAGGTTTTTTGTTAAGGGGCATACAGAGTTTGTAGCTCCTGCATTCTTCTCATGTCTGGAACGAAACCTGAGAGTTTATTCCCTCCAAGCAAACTATAAGCAGATAAGAATTATCCTTTTTGTCAGTAAGTAACGTCCCGAGTTTGAGTTTTCTTGTCTGCATTTTGATAATCTGTCAATAATCTTAGTTACTACTTACAGGTTGGTGATTGCAGTTAAATTGCCTATGCTCGAAGGCAGTCGCCCTACGATCCCCATGTTTGTGAGGTTTCTTCATGAGATTGGGGAGAAGAAACAACCAAGTTAATGAGGAAAGTTATCCAAAACAGAAGAAGGAAATTGGAACTTGCTGTAATAGGGTTTGTTGAATAAATAACAGTAAACTTACAAAGAAACAATTCTTGCCAGTCTATCTTGAGAGCATCTAACACCTGTCCATGAGTGTTCATGAGGTAAACAAGGATCACCACTCCAATCAGGAGGTGGATTGTCCAAACTTCTAGCCAAATCTTCCATTGCCATCACTAAAAACACGAACGAAAAGTAGAGAATTACGAAAAGCAGCTCAAGATAATGAATTTGAAAGGGAAAAAAAGTTGACAGTAATGTGCTTACCGTCTCTGGTGAGAGTTCTTTCACCAAAAGGCAAAACCTGAAAGATTTCGCCGCAATTGATCAGCGGTCCAACAGATTCATTATCTCCTGGAGTCAAGCTGATATTGGTTTGTCCTGAAAGAGGCCATTCTGATGCATAAACAGTTACTCCATTCGTCGTCGCGTTAAGATTCTTGTAAAAAGTCTGCCCATTGATTGAAACATTAAAGATTCTCCAACTGTACGGGCTCGAATTCCTGTTGTCCTGAAAATAAAGTGCAATGTAGTATTTCGTACTCAGGAGCGAGAATGGCGGCCACTCTATGCTCACTGACTTCCCTTTGTTGGCTGTGATTGCTGATGTGAATGCTTTCTGTGGAGGTAAGTTCCAAAATTCTGAAGAAGTTACATTCTGTTGGCTCAGGACAACAGGGTTCTTGTCTACAAAAGGTTGCCACAACCGATTGAATTGATCATCTGGAAAACTAGGTTCAAGTTTTCAACAATCCTCGTCAGAATTAGGTCTACATCCTACAAGTTATCATTTCTACACAATTCTGAAACCGAAACATAACCATTTTACATTTCTAATATCAGAAACTAGAAAAAGGAAACAAATTTCATGCAATTTTACTTACCTAATCATAGAAAAAGGAAACGAATTTCATGCAATTTTACTTACCTAATCATCTCATCAGAACCAAAAGTATGTCGCGCAACAGTACTAAGTGCGTACTTTCCGAAATCTGTTGCATTGTACATTGAATTCTCAAGGTAATCCACTTCAAGTGCGGATATGAAAGGACTAGAAGTGGTGTTCTCGTTCCTTGCAAGGCAAACACTGAGTGTTTTTCCCATGGAGACCACAAGAACCTCATAATAAGAAGTCATGTTTTTCGCATAATCATCCGATGTATCAACAGTGCTCCATTTAGTACCTTGAATGATCTGATCAAACACCGGCGGCTTTTCCCCTCCATCATATCCTCCGTAATAATAAACAGTTCGTACCAAGTATTTCCCTCCTTTGATCGTTGGAAGAACATAGCAATATTTTCTTGCTGCCGCGTTAGGGAAGTATCGCAATGTCGATAAAATGGGCAATAACCCTGGTGTTTTGATGCCTGACTTGTTACCAACAGAGATGAAACCTTCATCTGGGATGTATTTGATGCCACCTTGAGTTATCTCCTTGTAGTCACCACAATTTATAGAATAACCTGTTAAAATGTACACATTATTTCCAAAATAACCATGTCTGTATTTTCTGTATCGAGTGCACGTAATAATCTTTGGAGCCGGTGTTACCTCTATGGTCAGGCGCTGAATGGATCAAGAGAGGAATGCTGACAAGCCAAAGGAGGAAGATGGAGGTAGGCATGATGTAATGGTGGAGGAAGATTGAAAATTGACAAGTTTTGTTTGGTTCTTTCTTCGTTCTTTTTTTTTTCTCAGAATGAGAGTGAGAGGTGAAGGAGCAATGTAGGGCATGTTTTGTTCAATTTTGACACATCGAGGGCTATGCTTGAAGATAGAATTGTTTTGCTAATGGAGAGATCCCAAGCACATGTATATATATGGTTGACCTATTCTTTTTCAAAGCCTTCGTTGTAAATACCAAATTCACCCATATCTCTCTCTAATTTTGGCTTAAATACTAAATTCATTCAATTCCCTAGAGGAAAATAATCTTGCATTTTTATAAAATTCTAATTATAAACATGATAAAATAATTTTATCATAAAATTAGTTTTCAACATTCATGTCATAAAATTGTTTGTCATGTTTGTAAATGGATTTCTTATAATACCCCAAATTATTTTCTTTTTCTATGGAAGAGATACTTAAAGCTCATAATTTTATATATTTACATATATATACTTAAACAAGAAAGATTGCAATATCCAAGTGCCTGTAGCTCAGTGGATAGAGCGTCTGTTTCCTAAGCAGAAAGTCGTAGGTTCGACCCCTACCTGGCGCGTGGATGACGTTTTGTTTGTGAATCTTCCTCTTTTTTTTGGGTTTCTTCTCAAAGTAGTTTAAACCCTAATTGATTAGTACAATCTTACGGCTCCCACAGCTAAGGAACTGCAGAGACAGAAGTCCAGTTGAAATTAGAATCAACAAAAGAAGATGAAGGTTTTCGAAGTCAATGGAGGCACCCTCTCCCTCTCCCTCTTCAGTGACGTCACCAATTCCAAGTAACTCTCTTTCTCTCCTCCCCAATTTGCTACTCTTTTCTGGTTGATTTTTTTAATTATGGAAGTCGAAAAAGAAATTGGTAAGTATAGATCACAACCATTAAGCTAGGTTTGGATGAAAAAAGTTTTAAGCTTGCTGGTTGTCCCAACTTTGAAAGTTGAAGCAATGCCACCGATATGTCTTCACTGAGTTCATTGCGCAGTGTAATCGAAAACCCCATTTGCAGTTTCTTCAATAACAACCTTATTTCAGAAAGTTGTGTATTTTGTGTAATATATATGATGCCCAGTAGAAGTTTCTGGAGACCATTCATGTTGGATTTGATACTTCAGACATATGTAGTTTGATTCACCTATGGAGTCTTCTCCTTTGGATTTTTCTTTTTATCCAGTTTTATGTAGGCCAATTCACAGCAGAAGCTTGATGAGAAGTGCATATACCCTTGTCGCCGATCTTCTAAATTAGTTCCCTAAGTAGCTTCTGTCCAGCTTATGCTTTTGCTTAGTCAAACAAATGCTTTTGCTTAGTCAAACAAATGCTTTGAAGTAGGGTCAAATTTCATGTCACCGAACTGTGATTTACTAGAATTAATAATAAACTTTTAGTGTTAAACTTGAAGGCATGTCCCTGTTACAGACTAAGTGAACAGATCAGTTATGAGCATAACTGCATTATTCTGTGAATAAAAACTAGTGAAAAAATAGCCTTGTATGTGTGCTTGAGCTCTCAAGTTGTGTTACTCTGCAGGGAACTTCTAGATGCTATGCAATCAGCAACACTGGAGCCAGAAGTTGCTTTTCTCAACGCGTCACTTGTATATTTGCCCATGGCAATCCTAATACCTACTTCCTTCTGATTTCCCTACAGTCACTATAGTGTTCTGAGTTTCAGTTCAGCTTTGTTCTCATGCTACTTCTTTACTGTACCAGATTCCAGATGTTTTTCCCGTTCTTGCTGCAGCGCACAAGACCCTTGTATCCAAGTCCCGCGATTCATTGACAACACGCACTCTTCATTCAGAGCTTGTCTACAATTACTCAGGATCTAAGCATGTACTTACCTTTCATCATCATATCACTGTTTTTTGGCTTGTTCTATTGCGGGAAGTTAAACCTTGTGACTTTTTGTTCTTTTCAAATAGATCACTGAATCATTGAAAAGATGTGGAATTTCGGAGAGCACCACATACATCTTGGCTGCTCGTTTCAATGCTTCTCCTGATGAGGTGAGGTTTTGGCCTTTTGATAGGAATCCTCTAGTTCTAGCCTAGTAACCGTCTGAGTGATTCGTAGCTATTGCTGACAACGTAATGTTACTCTATCAGATGAAACTTGTGGAGAAGCTCGTCAACGGAAATGAGATTGATTTGGAAGAGTTGGAAGGGAGGGCAAACCAAGCACAAATTCAAAAGGTCAGTTGGGTAAACCTGTTGGTTCAGTTAACTTTTCTTGTCTTGGTGTCGCTTTTAGTTATGAACCCTGATGATGAAACATTTGATATTATTCTTCAGCACTACAAAATTTCTGGCCCGGAAATAGCGATATCCACTCTTGCCGATGCCATTACCTGCCGGATAGCTGCACGCGATGCCTTGTGAAGCAGACGAGATATCATCTATTTTGTACCGTGGAATGAGTTTTGTTGTAAGTTGTAAGCCTTCTAAATTATGCTTGGGAAATCCTTGTCGAATCATTTGTAGGAATGTTTTGAGAATAGCTATTACTTTATTGAATTATTGAACTGTAGAGTTATAAAGGGTGACTGAAACCAAATGGCGAGTGACTGTTTCTTAACCGCGATCCAAACACGGGACAAGACGTGGCAACCTTTTTCTTTTCATTCCCTTGAGCATGAAGTAAACTGTCAAGTGCGACGTTCGTTCAACGCTAACTGTAACCGGCGATAGCAGGTTGTCGACCGCAAGAGATTTTTGCTTTTATACCCTTTTATTTCCATTTCTTTACGCTTTTGTCCTTCCCTTCAAATAATTTGCTCTGCGAATAAGTATATAGTTATATCACTCGCTTAAATTTTACCATGTAATTTGCAAATTAGGAGATTGTTTATAAACATAAACAAAAACAAAATTGCACAATAATCTATAAATGTAGAATGAAATGCGTCATATTCTATCTCTTTTTCTCCTTGCTTTTCCACCTATGTTTTTTTCCTCCCAATTTTTTAAAGATCTTCAAAACATCTCTTATAAACGAACACAAATATTAAATAATAAAAAGTTCTTTCTATCTTTTAAAAAATAGCTTTCAATTCACTTCTACAGCAATTAAAGTAATTAATTATTGATTATTACTTTTAATGTATTTTTAACTACGTCTAATCAATACCAATTTTGATTCTTTAATACGATGAAAACGATATTTTTTTAAAGAAAAAATGTGATCCACGGAGGGAATAGTCAATTAGTTGATTATTATATTATTTTTTATTAAAAGAAAAGAAAAGGAAAGGAAAAGGAAAAGGAAAAAGAAAAGGAAAAATAAAAGTAACCCAAATATTTTATGCACGGTAGCCCAATTACTTTATGCAAAGCTTAATGTTGTTGTTTTTTTAGGAGGAAACCCGTTAAAGCCGGTTCCAAACCAACCTCTGTAAAAGCTAAGACCAAGCTTCAAATCAATCATTTCTGATCACTGACCACAGCACAAACTCTGATAAAATTCTGATTTATTTCTTCAAAAATCTTCTCCTTGTAATTTCCGAAAATCATGGGCACTTCGCAAAGCCGCGAAGGCAGAGATCTTTCTGACTCCGAATCGGAATACCAATCCGACGAGGAAGAGCAAGAGCAGGAGGAAGATGAAATCCATTACGACGCCGTAGAGCGCCAGGAAACACCACAGAGCGCTTCATCAGCGAGGAAAACCCTCGATGAAATCGACACCAAACTCAAATCCCTAAAGCTCAAATACCCCCAATCTACTACTCCTACCCAGCAAATTCCCTACACTGTCAAGCTCTATCTCCACATCGGCGGCAATACCCCTGCCGCCAAGTGGGTCCTCTCCGACAAGCGCACCTCTTACACCTTTGTCAAAGCCAACTCCCTTGATCATGATGATTCCTCTGATCGCGATGATGATGATGATGATGGCGGCCCGAATTCGTTCTGGGTTTTGAAAGTGGGGTCCAAAGTGAAGGCTAGGGTTTCAACGGAAATGCAATTGAAGATGTTTGGAGAGCAACGCCGTGTTGATTTTGTGAGTAATGGTGTTTGGGCGGTGAAATTTTTTACTGATGAGGAGTATAGGAGATTTATTACTCAGTTTCAGGATTTTATGTTTGAGAATGTTTATGGGCTTACAGCCACCGAAGCAAATAAACTTAAAGTCTATGGGAAGGATTTTATGGGGTGGGTAAGGCCGGAGACAGCTGATGATTCGATGTGGGAGGATGCGGAAGATGGTGTGGAACCCACACAATCGCCTTCACGGTTAAATGAGAAGGATTTGGTGGAGGAGGTTGAGGACACGGCGACTGGAGGTGTGCAGAGTTTGACTCTAGGTGCTCTGGATAATAGTTTCCTGGTGAATGATTTAGGTGTTCAAGTTTACAAGAACTATCAAAGGGGGATTCACGGGAAGGGTATTTCTGTGAAGTTTGATGGCGGTAGTTCAGTGGATTCTACTCCAAAGAAGGGGTTGTTGATGAGGGCAGAAACCAATATGATGTTGATGAGTCCATTGAAGGAAGGAAAGCCGCATTCAACAGGGGTTCAGCAGTTGGATATTGAGTCTGGGAAGATTGTGACAGAATGGAAGTTTGGGAAAGATGGAACTGATATTACAATGAGGGATATAACCAACGATACTAAAGGATCGCAGTTGGATCCCTCTGAGAGTACATTTTTGGGGCTGGATGATAACAGGTTGTGCCAATGGGATATGAGGGATAAGGCTGGGATAGTGCAGAATATTGTGAAGGGTAGTGGTGACTCACCAGTGTTGCATTGGACCCAGGGGCATCAGTTCTCTAGAGGGACTAATTTTCAGTGCTTTGCTAGTACTGGAGATGGGTCAATTGTTGTTGGATCAATTGATGGGAAGATTAGGTTGTACTCAAAAACATCAATGAGGCAGGCTAAGACTGCCTTTCCTGGTCTTGGTTCTCCTATTACTAATGTGGATGTTACTCATGATGGAAAGTGGGTGTTGGGTACAACAGATACATACTTGGTCCTTATCTGCACTCTGTTTACGGATAAAGATGGCAAGACTAAGACTGGATTTGGTGGTCGTATGGGAAATAAGATACCAGCTCCGAGATTGTTGAAGCTTACTCCTTTGGATTCACATTTGGCTGGTGGGAATAATAAGTTTCATGGTGGTCATTTCTCTTGGGTAAGCATCATTTGTTTTTCTTTACTATGTTATGTTTCTTCGTATGATTATTGCGTGTGTATACCCTTTTTAGATGCATTCTCCGTTCTGTCGTTGCTGTGATTTTGAGTTGGCAATGTTATTCGATTTTAGATGTTTTTGTTAAGATTTAAGCATGCCAGCAAATACATCCTCTGCTCTACTTAGGTTGTTTAAACTTTACATGCTACACCTTCTGCGTTGCTGGCCTGCTACTCTTCTGTGAAGTTTAGTGCCAATTCTCACTAGTTAAGATAGGTAGGTAGTGTCATTGCGAACCATTACACTGAAAGCAGGGTATGTCATCAACTGATTGTTTCAAAAATTAACTCATTGTATTTCAGTTGAATGATAATTTTAACTATTAAAAGGTGGGTTCACCTAGAAAGACTAAGATGATGATGCTTCTAATCAAATCATTGAAACATAAAAAAGGATAGTACTGGCTGGAATTTCTATGCATGAATATAAATTTGATTTTGATTCTATTTTCCTATTGCTGAAGTAAATTAGTGGCTAGAGGTGAATCTGTGGCTTGAAGTTAATTTGTTTCCATATTAATCACTTACTTGTGGCTTGATTTGAGTTTCCTGTAATCCTCGTTGTTGGATCCACTATTGTTAATCTACTATAGCAATCCGAATGATTTAGTTTAATTCTATTGTTGCATTCATCTCACATTTTATTCCTTCATCTTAGGTTACTGAGAGTGGAAAACAAGAGCGCCACCTTGTTGCTACTGTGGGCAAGTTCAGCGTGATATGGGATTTCCAGCAAGTGAAGAACAGTGCCCACGAATGCTACCGGAATCAGCAAGGCCTCAAGAGTTGTTACTGTTACAAGATCGTGTTGAAGGATGAGTCCATTGTTGAAAGTCGATTCATGCACGATAACTATGCTTTTACTGATTCACCAGAAGCTCCATTGGTTGTAGCAACTCCAATGAAAGTTAGCTCCATTAGTCTTTCCGGAAAGAGATCGGTGGGGTGAACCATCTTTGTACATATTTCTCAAAAGGTTCTTTTTCTTCCTTTGTTTTCCGGTTTGTGCAGTTCTCTTCTGCTGCTGCGACTTGTTTGTTTCTCTGTCTTGTGCTTCATCTTTTCCTTGGAGTTCTATGTACTGTGGATATTTTACCTGACTTTACCCAATAGTTTGTTTAGTGAAGTAGTAACCACGGGATGTTGCAATTTGTGATTGTAAAATTTGTTGCAAACTATATATGTGCGCGGGTCTATCCATTCTTTTTTTGATAATTTAAATATTATTTATTTATAGAGTTTGTTTCGCATATTTAATAAATACTAAAATAATTTATAATGTTTAAACTTGTTCTTCTCATTTTTTTCAAAATAAATAAATATTATATATACTCGTTTTTTTATCGGGAGAAAAAAATAAAATAAGATGGAACTATAGAGTAAAAGGAGGATGAGAATAGCATGGTCATATAAAAAAATGAATATTTATGTTTATTTTCTTAAAAGCACCAATCAATGGTAACTTAGTTTTCATAAGTTGACTAACTTATTATAAACACCAATTATGATCCTCTACAATATGTCCATATATAAAAAGTGGTACTAGTCTAGAAATCTATACCGTGTAGTGTACGATGGTGTATACAGGGACAAATATTCTCGATTGTTTACTAGTACTACTATGTAATACCAGTTGAATTTCTCGGTCTTGTAGCAGTATAATTTAACTGATAATCTGCTCTTTAATCATTTTTATTGACAAAAAGAGATTCTGATATTGTAATCATACACGTCATAATACTATGCAACAAAGAAGAAAAGGTAATAGATGTGAACACCAAAGAATCTGCACTTTTGATTAAGGTTGCTTGATTAGTGTCATATGTCATGTCAACTGATTAAATAATCAGTACTAATAAGCACATGATTAACCTGTTAAATGTTGTAGTACGTTAATTAGCACTCTTAAATAAAGATGATTATAATCTTAAAAAAACACACAGGTTAAGAAAATGATTATTTTGTTTCTTCCCTTTTAAATTGACCAATTTAATGAAAAAATGATTCTATGGATTAAGTACGCGATACTTTTTAAAGAAAAATAAAAATAGATTTTATTGAAAATAGTAAAAACATAGTATTACTTTTAACTACATAATCTAAGCATGATTAGCATTTTGAAATATAAAAGTTGTATACTTATTAACATAGTTTTCTTAATATAAATAAAAAATATTATTATATACGCTCTTTGGATTTTTTAGCTGCCTTTTTTTTATATTAAAGTAGTGATTATTTTAGGTTGGAAATAATAGAATAGAGGAAGAAAATTATTGCAATTATTGGAAATATGAAAAAGGTATATAGTATCTCATTGTATTAGAGTTTTAAATAATTATTAGAAATGTAAAAGATGTAAAAAAAAAACTAATTAACCACCTAGAAAATTTAATTAAGACAACTATTAAGCCTATCTTTTTTCTCTCCATAAATTAGACATCTAAAAAAATTCTGGAGGGATGTTGGTAGGGTTGTACATGGGTCGGGTTGGATCGGTTATGGCTCATAACTAGTACCAACCCGTCAAATATTTAGTGGGCCGGGTTGGGTCGATTATCCACCTATAATCACCAATTGATAGGTTGAGCGGTTAACCGCGGGTTAGCGATTATAGGCGGTTATAGGAATGGGAAATTTTCAACCATTACTTATAGTTTGGGTCGTGCACATGGAACAAGATATATCCATATACGACTGCTCGAGTAAGAAACCAAACAAACCATTGTTCGTCTTCATCACCTTTTCTGAATCTAAAATTCATTTCAGCCTCAGATTGCCATTTCAAGTACCACGTTGTTCCAACACTTTAATCTATTTCCTCTGGCCATGCCATACCCAATCCCATCCTAATCTGTAGTGTGCCAGAAAATTGTCAAGAAAAAAGTATGCAAGATAGCATAAACTACTACTATAAAAAGTCTCAAAATCAAGTGGCATTAATAATTAATACCGGGTATGGGATGAAAAACTCCAGCACTGGAAACACAATTGCCATCATTAAGTCATCATTTATGTCTCTAATGTTCTCTATAATCCAGTCTATCACTCTATGGGTGGGTTGGGTCGATTATAAGCGGTTTTTAAAAACTCAACCCGTTATCCGACCCAACCCACCTATAACGGGTCGGTTATATAACCGTTACCCGTGGTTATGGCGGTTATGTTCTTTTCACGGGTTGGGTCAGGTCGGTTATACGGATCAGACGGGTTGGGTCGGTTTTTCTTTGTGTTTTTGATATGTGGAGACTTTGTATTCAAATGATCGTATTAATTTGAGTCGTATACTCATTTTTGGTTTAATTTGAACCCTCTACTCACCAAAACCTATCATTTTAGACCCTGGGTAACTCCGACCCTGCCCAACCAGCCACGTCATAACATGCTAACATGGCATGTCATATGGCGAGTGACATGTCATCCTCAACCCCCCACTGGGTCGACCCGCCCGCCCGGTATACTTTGACCTGACGCCCCGTTTTGAGTTTTTAATACGTGGAGGTCGTGCACTCAAATGATCGAATTGATTTACTCCTTATACTCATTTTTGGTTCAATTTGGGCCCTCTACTCACCAAAATTTGACATTTTAGACCCTAAGCAGCTTCGAAGCTGTCCGACCAAAGGTGACAAATTCGTGATCATTGCTCGGTCAAGAGTCACGAATTTGCGACCCTTGCTCGGCCAAACGTCACAAATTGCCTATTTTGTGTTTTAAAAAAAGCCATATATTTAAAGATCTTTTTTAGTTTAAAATTATTTTAAATAAAATCAAAGTAAAATAATTTTAAATTAAAAAAAAATCTTCAAGTAAATAGATTATATAAACATTTAAGTCAATCATTTGAGGGCAGGGTTTTCACATATCAAAAAACCCATTTTTTAGTCTAGACAAGGCATAGGTCGGATAAAAACAGGACGAGCGGGTGGGTCGACCCTGTGGGAGGGTGATGTGTCACTCGCCACGTGGAGTGCCACGCCAGCATGTCACTATCAACAGGGCTGCCCATTCGGGTTTTCCGAATTTCCGAATTCCGAATTTGAGGAATTCGGGTTTTCCGAAATTTCAATTTTCAATCCCGTTCCGAACCGAAATAATTTGCTTCCGAACCCGAATTTCCGAATTCATAATTTCAGAATACCCGAATTTTCCGAATTTTCCGAAATTATGAACTCATACAATTCAAGCAACTGCCATACAAACAATCCAATAAATTAAACACCTTCAAAGCCTGTTCTCTTCTGCATTTGTTCAACGTCATCTCTCTTAGACCTTTCATCAAACACCTTGTTGTCAACCTACTCATAGCTCCCAAAAATCCTGATCACACCACACATAAATCACTACAACAGTCCCACGAACTCAAGAATTCACTCCAACAAACAAAACCCAATTCTCAAAATTACTTGAATTACACATGCAAAATTCACGACACCCACAAATCTAAAATCTAAAATTGATTCTCAATCAAAAACCACAAAATAAAAATTAGAATTGATTCAATTTTATGGATTGATTTAAGCGGACTAAAAATTGAAAGTAATTAAGAGAGAGGAGTAGAAGAAAGGAGAGGAAGTAAAGAACCAGATCCTTGTATATTCTTGTCCTTTTTCTGCAGCCATGTCCTTCTACTCTGCTGCTGGGAATGGATGTGAATGGGAGAGAGAGAGATTTTGTTTAAAAGAAATAGAAAAGAGATGAAGTGGTGGAGGGGACGCAAGAGATGAAGCAGGAGATCGGGCGGTGAATCGGTGATGGTGGACGGCGGCTTTGGTAAGAGAGAATGAGCAGAAGAAAAGGGGAAATAGTTAGGTTTTATTTGGGCTTAGCCTAAAACGGCGTCGTTTAAGCTTGAAAAATTCGGGTATTTCGGGTACCCGAATTTTTCAAAACCCATCCCGTTCCGACCCGAAATTTTAATTCGAGTATTTCGAGTACCCGAATTCCGAAATTAAAAATTTCGGGTCGGAAAAATCGGAAATTCGGGATTCGGAAGTTTTGGGCAGCCCTAACTGTCAACATGTTGTGACGTGACATGCTAACGTGGCTGGTCGAGTAAAGTTGGAGCTGTTCAAGATCTAAAATAACATTTTTTTGGTGAATAGAGTGCTCAAATTAAATCAAAAATGAGTATAGATCATAGGCCCAAATTAATATAACCTTTTGAGTACAAGATTTACACATATCAAAAATTCTATTTTCTTTATAAAAAAACAGTTATATTATTCATTACCTACGCTGTCCTTTTATTATTCGAGGGCCATAAATCATGACTCTATTAATTGACCTTTTGCATCTTACAATACCCAAATTTGAGACTTTTACTTTCTTGCACATTTATCCATCTAATTAATTTGGGTATTTGAAAGAAAGTACAAGGAGTAATCTTAATTAACTACTTTAAGTATTTAAAAAATATTCACAAAAAATAACCAAGAATTTGCAATCGTCATCCACTAGAAAATATTATTTATTTATTATATACTCCTTCCTAAAAATCACTCCTTTTTGGAAAAAATTGCTTTACTTGAATCAAACGACTACTCTTGTAATCAATAATTATCAAAATAGCTTAGTGATGTTATGTCATCATCTTTTTAATAAAATTCCAATCTCAAATTAGGGGTAAGTTACTAGTGATGTTATGTCATTATAAAAATTACTCTATAATTTATTCTCAAATTTTGTGCATAAAAAACGCTACAATTAAAGAATATTAGGGGTAAGTTTGCAAAAAATTATAACCAACCGTATTAGAAATGAAAACAAAACAAAAAACTATATTTTCTTGCTGGACAATTAAAAAATTACGGGAGGGAATAAGTTACTTAATTAACAAATATTGGAAGGCATACTAAAAATTGTATTATAATATACATTGTGAATTTTCTTGATGCGATGCTCACACTCACATCACCAATTAAAATCTTATTCCCGTCGTTTTTTCCCATGTTTTAACTTCATGTAATCAATATTCCCTCCGTCCATTAATAACAGATGTTTTAGAATAGTAGGAAAACGTAAAATAATAATCTTTAATCTTATTTTATTACGTATTGTTTCATTTTCAACTCAAATTATCACACCATCACCAACTTGGATTGATTAAAAAAAAACATTATCATTTGCATAAAATATATGTTTCGAAAAAGATAAAATAATAAGTACTCTAAATAGTAGAAAAATATCAGTTATTAAAAGACAGAGTGAGTAAGAAGAAGTTGAACTACCACTTGATGATTGGCGCACATGTTAAACATGAACATGATTAAAAAATGTTTGTCCGAGAAAAGAAAACGCACATGTTGTAAATATACAAGATTAACTCAACGCTACTTGCAAGAGTGGGAGTGAGGTGAGACTAGTAGTTAGTGGCCACGACTGGGCCCGCCCTACTACATAGAGGCCCACCTTGCGCTTTCGTCAGGTGAGATTTACCTATCCCCTTAATTATTGGGTTACAGATACACACTGACGTGTCCTGTGTGGATCCCAAGCTTTTTAATTCTCTTTTCCAACAAACAACTGTCCATTACCACTGCTAGAACACTGAAAGCTAAATGGAGAAACTGATGGACAAAATTTGGGAATCAGATGTGGAAATTGCAGATCAATCTGTCTATGTTAAGTTGTACCACAGTTAATAAGTTCTTTTTTATTATTAAATAGGTCATCGATTTGATTGAAATATTGATATTATTTAAAATTAAAATGTTGATATTCGAATGAAATTAAATTTATGTTTGAGAGGAAGAGTATTAATGGATGAATGATTATTTTCTTACAAAAAAAATATAGGAAAAGGAATCTTTCTAATATCTCTACCATTTACATATTCCCAAAATTTAATTAACAAGCTAATTAAGCTCTAGGAACAATCTTTAATTAGTTCACAAAAGTAGCTGCAGCACTAGCACCAGCAGAATCCGATGACGAGTCACCGAATTCCATCATCATCATCAAAAGTTTTTGAATCTCATCCTCTCCAAAATTTTCCCAGAATTCATTTTCCTGCTTCCCCATTTCTGCTGATTCCATCTCGATTTCAATTCCTCGCTTGCTAGAAATCGCATTCTCAACATTCCCAGCCTCCTTCACTTTCCCAATTTCCTCCTTACTTTCTTCCAAATTAGAATTGTTTTCGGGAAATGGAAAATTGAGCTTTGCTCTGGGCCCACGGAAATCAATCGCCGCCTTGTCATAAGCTCTCGCCGCCTCCTCCGCCGTGTTAAACGTCCCCAGCCACACCCGTTGCGCCCGCCGCGGGTCCCGAATCTCCGCCGCCCATTTCCCCCACGGCCTTTGTCTCACTCCTCTGAAATTCTTCTTCCCTGTCGATTTCTTTCTAACCGGCCCTGTTTTCTTGCCTCTTCTGCTCTGTTCTTCCTTCTTAACTTCTTGATTTGGTGGGAAAAGTGTGCATCCCAAACAACCACTAATGTTGCACACATTACACGTGTCAAGATCAGACGGGTGTGGAAATGGGTTGGAGGCGAATTGTGATGTGGGAGCGAAATGGAAAGAAAACAAGTCTTGAAGAGTGGAGGCGGTTGTTGCTCCGGTGATCACGTTTCTCAAGGCGCCGACCATGATGGCTAGTTCCTGCTCTTGTGTTGGGCGCTGCGGCGACTGAATCGTCGGTGGAAGTGACGTTTCGATGGTCGGAGCTCCGTCGAGTTTAAACCTCTTGGATGGAGGATGCATATTTTGTTAATTTGTGAGGAATTTGTTTTCTGGTGTGTTGCTTGAAAAATGATTGCTGTCGTCTCGTCTGTTTGGTCAGAGATGGAAAAGAAGACTGTGTGGGCTTTATATACGGTTTGGGTACTGAGATGGCATGACAGCTGTGTTACTGTGTACGCAAGTTGCACACGGGTTTGAAGACTTTTTTTTTTTTTTAATAAGGAAGATATTTAAAAACACGTGGGGGAATTAACAAATTCTGGATGTCGGTGACAAGCATAGCAAGCAATTAGGAGTGACGTGGCAAGGTGATATTGCTACTCGCTAGTGTTTCTTTTTTTGAATTAATTAAATTGCTATGTTACCATGGGATTGAGCTCCTCTAATTTTCTCTTAAACATGACCAGTCATGTTAGAAGAATCTGAACCGTTCAACGGATGAGATTAAAAATTCAAGTAATTAATAAGTTGACCACTTGTTGAATTTTATTGACTGGTCAACTCATTAATTACTTAAATTTTTAATCTCATCCGTCCAATTTTATTGAATGGTTCAGATTCTTCTAACATGACTGGTCATGTTCAAGAGAAAATTAGAAGAGCCGGATCCGTTACCATGAACCATAAATATTTTTAATCCCATCGAGTATTATCAGATTCTCAAAATGAGTATTTATAAATATTTTTAAAATCTATAAAACTACTAAATGATGTAAAATTTAATACACAAAAATTATAATTAATTCGTTTTTATAAGTGCTAAAACTACGGAATAAAATTGCGATCAATTGAAACTATTCTTGTAGTAGGATTAAGAGATTTATTCATTTTAAATTTAAATATTAAGTTTGAGAATGAAAACAAAAATAGAGCAAACCATTTGAGGAATTCAAATGGCAAATTAAGAACTTGGGTCAATCTACGGATATCACACGGACGGGAAGGGTCTGTGCTTCTGTGGTCTGGACCGCACAAGAGATGTTTGGGCGGATAGAGTGAGACAGCTGTAAGGTGCGTGTGTGAAACCTTCTGACTCCTACGTGTGTGTACTCCAGTCCACTCCGTATCAAAGTAAAACAGAATGGACGGACGCCACAGACTGAGATTGACGGAGCAGCATACGTCATTTTTCCTTTTTCCTTTTTAAAATAATATACGTATCAAGAAGAATGGCAAATAAAGATGTTTAAATCTTAAGTTCATTAATTTTTTATTTATTTATATAAATTATTAATGATGCAAATTACACTCTCTGTTCTTTAATAATAAACGTATTCTAAACACAAGTTTCAAAAAAAATATCTTCTTCTGAAAAAGTATTGCCATGCCCGTCATTTTGTCTTCCTTTAAAATTTTGTAGTTCATAATTTTCTTTAATTTTTTATTCAAATTTTGGCTCACTATAAAATATTTTTTTATATATAAGTGGAACTTAAAGTATATTAAAAGGACTAAAATGTCTATTATTTATGGACAAAAAATTTGGATCCAAAACGTCCATTACTAGACAGAGGGGAGTAATAATTATATCAAAAAGGAGAAGTAAAGCACTATGTTTGTGCTATGAAAAATAGTGTAATTGTACTATTGGTGGAAGAAAATATTAATTTTTTTTCTCGATCTTTTATGAGTATTCTTTTTGTTCTTTCAACATAAGATTACTCTTATTCGAGGGTGATCGGTTCTTATAAAAGAAGCGACTCTCTCAGCGTAATTTTCGTCATTCTTTAGATTCGAATCTAAAACCTTAAGAAAGGATAAGTCATTTAACTACCATTAATGTTGATGTCAACAGTTATTTTTTATCTGATAGAAATTAAAATAAGTTAAAAATAAGATAACATCTCACTGCTTTGTACGAAATATGGTAGTGCTAGTTGACACTAAGAAGATGCTCAATATGTATAAATAACCCACAGGCCAAACAGACCCTAAGCATTTACCTTTTTACTAGTAGTTTTTACTTTTTAGTACGGGCCACGCTCCTATTTTTCTACAAATAAACTACCCTATATTCTTCTTCCGCATGTTGTTTAAGATTTGGAGTAAACCTTTTCTATAAATCAAAAATAAATTTAATCAAGTCTTTTAATTTGCAATTTTTTATTCGCGAAAAAAAGGAGCAGTGTGATAATTTTTTACTAATATCAGTGGTACAGAAATCCCTCTATACTGCAATATGGTTATTGCTAACTTTGTCAACTCTTCTTGATGAATGATGAATGACAATTTGACATCCGGCAATGGTCAAAGCTCAACAGCTCAAGCCCTTATTATTGAATCTGAAATTTTGAATCACATCATTATACTTTTTTCTCCCACACAATGTAATCTTTGCCAGAAGCTGCAATTTGAAAGTTAGGGGGGACAAGATTTCCAAAATCAGTTCTTGGTCCAATCTTGACTATGATCTTCTCATCTATTGTGGCCAGGTAAAGGTCAGCATCAGCTGCAAGAATCCGCAGAACACTTCTCGGTTTGATTCCATTCCTGATTCGGATCGCGACGAGTTCAGACATCTCTCCTTTCACACCCCAATCAAAGAAATGATCATAAAACTGAAATTGAGAAAGAAAGAAAAAAGTCATTAGGATGCTTTTTTTGGGTGACATTCTGCTATCAAGAAAATGTGAAAGAAAAGTGAAAGAAATTACTATTGAAGGGATTCCAGGATGAGTAAGTATA
This sequence comes from Viola odorata, assembly GCA_963691705.1. NCBI lineage: Eukaryota > Viridiplantae > Streptophyta > Magnoliopsida > Malpighiales > Violaceae > Viola > Viola odorata. The sequence continues at coordinate 1,746,501 of OY829537.1, forward strand.
TAAGCATATCCCTGCATGATTTTGTCTGATGGAAATGGCCAATGATTCTGTGTGGAACCCGTATCGTGGTTATCGACGAAAGTGACACCGTTTCCTGGTAACATACCTATCATTCCAGGAGCATTTCCTTTCGAGTCCTTCAAGCGCCAGAGCTCACCTTCAACTGCAGCTTGTAGTATTCCTTTAGTGGTGAAATCAAAAGCTGTCACACCTCCACCAGCAGCTTTCACCCATTGAACAATGTCTAATCGATGCGAATCCTGGTTCTGTTCTGGCTTCCCGTCGCTTCCATAAGCAAGATCCTTCCATATCTCCCCTACTGCAAATCTTGGCTTTGTGTTTGACATGTAAATCTTAGTAAAGGCAGGGGAGTATCCTCTGGCAAAGTCGAATCTCCATCCATCGAAACCAATCTCATCCTTTAACCAAATCATCCAATCTGATAACTCTCTTTGGACTCGCGGGTTGATGTGATCAATGTCAGGTGCAGGCTGGAAATCAGCTCCTGTGTCAGGATTTCCTTTCCCATCAGAATATAATGTGTCATCACTGCAAATGAAAGATGGGCTCCAATCGAGGCGATCGTCCGGAGTTCCACCTTGAAAGACTGCCCAAATTCCTCTTTCATCTTGCTTCTCTGCACATCTGTGGTTTATAACTATATCTGCTATGCATTGAATTCCCCTGTCATGAAAAGCCCTGATCAAAGATTTTAGCTCAGCTTGGTTTCCGTACTGAGATGCATTGAGATCATAGAGCCTTCCAGGCAAGTAACCTTGAAAGACAAATGAGAAAAACGGTGTTGTATAAATATTGAAACTTTATAGCATAAACATGATAATTTTGGGAGAGAAATTATTATAGTTTACCTTCAGCTGAAACAGAATGAGAAGATGGAGGAAGCCAAACGTGGGTAACTCCAGAATTAGCCAATTCAGGAATAGAGCTCTTCAACGAATTATACCATCCTCCTTCCTTTTTCCATGATTCCCAGTTGAAGCCCTGATCACAAGAAGTGACAATACATTTACATTATTACTACGGAACAAACAATTAACTCAGGTCCCAAGTTTCGAGCTTGGAGAATAGAGAAAGTCATATTGGGAGAGCCCATTTAGGACCCAACCATGCTTGAATGAAATTAGTTTCATATGGAAGAGACAAAGAGGACAACCGGAGAGGCTGAAAATAATTAGACTTGATATAAAGCCAGAGAACTAAAGTGCAGTTAGTTATGTACCTGGAACAGAACCTGGGAATATGTTAAGTTGGTGAGGAAACCAAGAGCAAGGAGGAGAAACGGAAGTGCGGTACCAAAAGCTGCCATTTTTTTAATGTTCTAAACTGTGTTTTGGAAGTAATTGGGACATTCTTAAGTACTTATTTGAATGGCTTTCGCTGACCAAAAATCTTCTCCGCATGATTGCTGGCAAACTATACTTATTGTTGATTTGATTTTATTGACTAGTTCAATTGTATAATCTTCCCATGACTAATCTCTCATCTCGACTTTGAAACTTCTGGAAAATGTTAGGGTTTTGACTTTTGAATCATTTGACTGGCAGAAAGAGATGTTTTCTTCATGAACTCCTGATAATACTCCGATTGAATTGATGATATTGCAATCGCACCATACGTACACGCGGTACATCTAATAATTTCTACGGAAGATGATCACATTCATACTAGAGAAAAAACAAACAGGAAAAACAAGTAGAATTTCCAAATCCTAACAAGCTTCAATAAAATAACAACTGTTATGAGAATCTATTTTCCACTTTCTAATATATGGACTAATATTAGAACAAAATATCAAGAGAGAAATTTTACAGGAATTGACTGTTATTTTTATACACCAAAATGAGATCAAGAGATACTTCTTGATAATCTACTTCCTTTTTTTCTCACATGAAGAAAATTGCTCAAATATGGAAATGACAGAAACTATTCACCCGATGGGTAAACAACCAATCACATTAACCGACGACAAACCTGCAATGCTGTCAAACTAATCTCTTGAGAACCACCAGTGAGAACAAAAATGTTGCACAAAATCATCATCCACCTATTCATCATCTTCTGAATCTGCATTTGCATTAAGAGAAATGAATAACTCATCAGACGATAAAGATACACTTGAAATGGAGATTTACAAAGAAACATATTCAACTAGTTGGCGAATCTTGAAGTTCTTGATTAACTTATAGAAGTGGTCGAAAGTGACATCATATATTCTCATTACAAATTACAATCACATGAATATCCACATGCAGGATCACCTCAAGAAGATGCTACAGGCCACTAAAGAAAGTCGGTTGTATGAATGAAACAATACATTTCCATAACCAAACTGCTATTAGTTTTAACTGTTTCTAAGGGCCGATAAATCAAATGACTTCAATAATTAAGTTCCATAGTTTGGCAGAGGAAGAATACAAAAAAAAAAAAAACCAATCAAATCTAAAGTACTCCAACCTTTCTCCCAGGGAAAATATTTTGACAAATCAATAAAAGTGCAACATATATATAGAACCTTACCAGATCTTATGTCTTCACCCACTTTTCCTCTATTTCTCAGCTGTCTCATTATCATTGAGTAAATCAGAACCCACCAGTAGATGTGGAATACAAGTAACATCAGCAACATTGAATTGAAACCATAGTACACTGCTCTGGGGTAGGCATCAGATAAATTCAGGTATCCCACGAGATCATAGCTGCGAGAAACCGACACGAGAACAATTGAAACCAAGGAGCCATTGTAGAGGCCAACTAAATGAACTTAATGCCATGAGGACTAACCTTGAAGCTTTGATAACCCAGAAGGGAAAGAATATTAATCGCAGAATTAGCCATGAAATAGCAAACAACCCAAAGCAAACGCTTGCTCCAAGCTCCTTCCCAGAATACTTAAAGATTTTAGCAGTTTCTAAGAATACATCGCTGGCATCATGCAGGGCAAGGATGATAATGCCTATCCGGAAAAAGCTGAAAGTGGAAGTTTATAAGTTCTTGCCACAGAAAAAATGTAGAATTAAAAATTAATACAATTTCATTTATTCCTGACCTGACAGCTACTCAGCAAATTACCCAATAAAGGAACATTAGTATGACTGCGCTTCTTAAGAGCTACTTCAACAATGTGTCTAAAAATAATGTTCTAAAGCTATTTTCAAAAATACTGATAACTAAGGAAAGTGGGGGAAGAGGCTCTCACTTAACTATAAGTGATAGTTTTGAATTAAATTGGTTAAACCTCAAGAATCATGATATGCTATCAATTTCAATGAAACCATGGGGCTGAATTGTGCAATAAGTGATAACTAGCATGTAGCTCTAAGAAACACGCCCTATTTTTATCCTCTCTAAAACTAACTATTGGGTCTTGAAGTCTTAACAGCACTTGGTAGCTTTTACTTTTTAATCCAAACAAGTTCTCAAGTCTCATACATCTAAGCCAGTAAACATCACATAACTCAAGGAAAATGCACGAGTGAAACTAACTATTGCAAACAAGAGGAGTCAAACCTCACATCCAGTAAATGGACATGCAACAAATGATAATAAGAAGAGATTAAAAAGACAAGAAAAGAAAGGGGAAAAATTGTCTCCGTATCACATAACTGCAATTCCTAAAGGTCATTCCAATAAAACTAGTAACAAAATGATATTCAAGAGCAGTAAATGGACAATCATGGGCCGACCAAACCAAACCAAACATGAAGAGAATACACCCATTTAATGATTTTTAACTAAAAGCTCTTACGAGTAAATACTTTCATATATATAATTCAAACATCACAACTACAAAATTCAGTTCTATACCACCTAAAACAACAGTAGTTCTAGGAAAGGCGCACTAAAATATTACCCTGAGACGTATGAATATCCAATGAGCGCAACAGTAATTACATGATGAGACATCATCACCGCAAAATCCTTCCTTCTAGTTTCCCATAGGAGTAAGGCTGCAATACTATAGGTGTAGAACCCACATTGGCACATGTAAACAAGCTTCAGCGGAAGCCTACAGCGAAAAATGATCTGAGTCAGAACCCAAACTTGTTACCCTCCTCATCGTGATAAAATTCTGGGAAAACTATTCAGAATTTCTCTCAAACAGAAAATAGACCCAAATGTCTTTATTGCTTTTTGTTCATAGATTAACGAAAGAAAGATAACTTACTTCAAATCCTGATGCGGCCAGCCTTTGAAAAACAGCTTTGTATCCCAAAACCATGGCTCATTGCATGCGAATTTGAGAACACAAGCTTCAACAATTGCATAATAAGTTAGTTTCCACATAGATTCCGTGCATTTTGCAATTGTAGCTCTGGTAGTTTCATCAATCTTCGATGAACCTTTTTTCTTATGCAATAACCGAACCGCTAACCTCTACAAAAAAAAAAAAAAAAGCCAAAACATTCAGCAAAACAGAACCCAAAACCCAGAAACGCGCGACGAAGAACAATAATAAAGATCTTTCTTACCCGGAAGAGGAATCTGTCGAGGAAGAATCTGGCGGCGAAGATGGTGAAAGAGAAATAGATAGCGACGAGAATATGGGATGGGTGAGGTGAGCCATTGTGGCTGAAGAAGGAGTTGTCCATGCGAGAGATCTCACACTTCGACCATCCAATCAATCAATGCTTATATCCTAATTAATGAGCAGACATTCCCTGGGAGTTGAAGAAAGGAGATCCAATCTTCAACTAAGAAAGAGAGATTATTGAGGCTAATCACTTTTACTAATGCCGAAATTAAAAGTTTATTAGAAAAAGAGATAGATCTTGGTGCGTAAAAAAAAGGCTAAATTCCTCTTTTTGTGTGAAAGAAAAGTCAGCAACTGCTTCTTTCTTGGAAAGAATAAATCTTGGGCCTGGCCCAAATATATTGGGCTTCCGATTTGGGCTGACCCAAACCTAAAAATAGTTTGAAAAAAAACATTTATTGAAAACTACATACATTTATGGGAAAAAATTCATAAGAGGGATCTCCTTCATGCTTAACTAATTTCATGCAATTTGTTAACGAAACTCATCCTATCATGATTTAGAAATAAAAAACAAATGGTAATTAATGGCATAAAGTGAGTGACTATTAATCAAGTCTACCTAATTTAATTCATTCGAGATTTTTTTTTCTCTTTTGAATATTTATTTAATCATAGAATTTTTTGATATTTAATGATGAAATTAGGGTTTTGGAAAAAAGAACCTAATGAAATTCATACAGTCAATATAAGCTACTCGATGTGAATATAGAGAATAGAATTAATTCGGTTCAATCCCGTTGAAAAAAAAAGAATTAGATAATTTTAAAGCTGAACAAAAACTATTAGAATCAAAATGAATCAATGACCACCCCTAAAATTATTAGGAAAATAAAAATCCAAAATTTATCATCTTTCCCTCTTATTTTATTTTGGTGAGTGTTGCTCAAAAAATCAAACAAAAATGGAAAAAAGAAAATTTAGTTAGTGGGCCTGGGCCTGGTGCTTATGGGGCCATAGGCAAATTAAGGAGGCACTATTTGTGGAAAGCTCTAAAAACAAAGATGGTACAGTTAACGGTGGGGTCAGGTGTGGTCACGGAACATGAGGGGCGCCCCACAAGTTAAGGGCTCCCCCTCACCCAATGTAATCTACATACCACCACGTGGCTCGTTTTGAGCCACAAGAAAAGGTAGCCATTACCTTCTTTTCCAGTTGCTGATGAAAATGATGGATGGGCTCATGGGCCATGGAAATTTTGATACTATTTTCGTTTTTTTTATGGTCTCAAATCACTTTTTTTTAATAGCTTATAGTAAAAATTAATTTTATTCACATTTAATCACTTTACCGAAAGTTAAAAATGTTAAAGGTAGATTTTCCAGACACAAAGATATATTATATTATTTTATTCATATTATATTATATTATACTCCCTCTGTCCGTTTATTGAAGACGTTTACTGTTCGGCGCGTTTTTCTAGGCGCACCGAACAGTAAACGTCAAACATAAACGGACAGAGGGAGTATTAATTAAACACACCAAACTAAAAAAAAATTACAGATATTCTAACTCATTTTTCATACATGGCCTGATTAAAATTACATTAATTATGGCAATCCAAAATGATGAGACCCCCGTAAAAAAAAATTGGTTTTCTGTTAGGGGGTAGTATTTTTTTTAAGAATTTAATTAAAGGGAGCATCACTTGCTAGAGGCTACTACTATTCATAGATTCTTTCCAAAATCTTGCTGGGAGCCCTTGTTGGGGTACAGGAAACGGCCCATATTGAATCCCATCTTGTGCTCCCACCGCTTCCCATCTACAAAAATAAATAAAATAAATAAATAAATAAATAATAATAATAATAAACAGTAAAATTTGAATTGTTGATGAAGATTTATGTACCTGCATTTGGTGACTAGATGGTGGATGAAGATGAGCATCTCCAACTTGGCAAGTTCATTTCCAGGGCAAGAGTGGACTCCACTGCCGAATGGCATAAAGGTATTGGGTTTTGGAGGGACCTATCATATTCGCATGAAACAAAACCATCGGATAAAGTTTTGATAAATTTAAAATTTTATCTTTTAAGAGTTACGATGTTATATATACCTCAAATTTCGATGGGTCAAAAATGTGAGGGTCCGAAAAAAATTCTGGATTGTGATGAATGTTCCTGAACAATGGCAATACCTTCCACCCCTTTGGTATTAAGTATCCTGTTGCAATTTTTTAACGAAAAAAAAATTGTTAGAGGAGAGTACAGTAGTCTTTATATTACTACCATTAATGGCATAAAATTAGAACATTCCAGTTTATCCATCCTCTTTACCTTTGTACTCAACATCAACTACAGCTTCCCTGAAAGTGAAAGATATAATACTTGCCAACCTCAAGCTCTCTAAAATAATCTGTCATATTAAAATTATCAATTCATCTAATCGTTCGAACGATATTCAGATATTTAAATTTTCGTCAACGTATACGTGTATACTTATACGGTGTACCTACCTTCTGTGTAAGTGGCATATTCCTTGTTTGTGCCCATGTTAAGTGCTTTTTCCCTCCCTCATTCATTTCATAAACACCCATTTGCTCTGCCTGTCATTAAAAAAGTCAGAAATGTCACTAATTCTAGTCAATAACAAGAATTTAAGACACGTGATTAGACTAATTTCTGTGATTAGTTAGTACCTTAACAGCTTCTAGGAGTTTCTGGTCGTCATGTAGGTATTTGAGGATCCAAGTGAGGACACTAGCTGTTGTGTCCTGAGCAGCAAAAAGCACTCCTATAATATTGTCAGCTAGTTGATCCTCACTCAAATTGTTTCCATTTTCATCCCTAAAGTTCAACAAATGACCCAACAAGTCCTTATCTACCAATCTTTTCGCCTTCCTTTCACTAATTATCTCACTCAGGATTCTATTAAGTCTTTTCCTTGCCTGATCATGACAAAATCAACCAACCAAACAGGATAAAAAAAATTGTCAGATTAAAATCTCAAAATGATTTTGAAACAAAAACAATAATAATGACTAAATCGATGTGTATTATGAAATGGACGTGCCATACCGAAAGAGCTTTCTGGTAGGAAGTTCCTAGAATTCTCGTTGGGAATGAATTGTAACCCTTATCAACAATGTGATAATTGTCCTTCAGTTGCTCTCTGTAGCTGCTATCCAGATTTCCAAAGATGGAAAGAACACCAACATCAAAAGACAACTGTGTGGATCACAAAAGAAAAAAGGACAAAAAAACCCAAATAGTCAGCAAAAAAATAAAAATATTATAAATGTTCAAGAAGGACCACACCACAATTCCACCATCTAATGGCACACCATAGAGGACAAATGGGACAATTACCAAAATATTTTTTACTCTAATTATGGGATTCAATCCCGAGTTTCTCCTACAGACGCTAAATCAAAAGTGTTTATAAACAATTAAATTACCTTTTTCATTTCAAGATAAGTGTTGATGACATGGCCGGGGCTAGAAGACCAAGATTCCAAGGCAGAGATGGTTATGGATTCGATATCAGGGATGAGTTTCTTGATTGTGTCAGGGTATAATGAGCTCTGAACCAATTTCCTGAGTTGGTAGTGGTAATCTCCTTGGTGAAAAAACAGAGCTGAAGGACCAATCATTCTTTCTTTGCTTTTAGGGTATGTAGGCTTGAACAAGTGAGCATGTGTCACTAGCACAAATTTTGCACCTTCAGGACTACCCAACATCACACAAGGACATCCAAGTATATGAGTTTTGAATATTTCTCCATACCTGAAAAAAAAAAAATTCTCAAACTTCAATATTATTTCATGTAAGAAAAGAACTATTTATCGGCGAAAAAATCTATCAGTAAAGAGTGTTATTTCATCGATCTGAAATATTCTTTGGCAATGGATATTGAGGTAGGGAAGAAGAAAGGGACCTTTTTTGCTTTGTAGCAAAGAAGAGATTTGGGTCTTGAGAGTAGAGTTGGAGTGTTTCACCAACATAAGGCCAACCCATTGAGCCCGGAGGGAGTTTAGTAATTTGAATGCAATTGAGTTGTTTTCTTAATCTTTTCTTCTTCATGATAACTGTGTAAAAGAGGAGGAGAGTAGAGAGGAAGAGGGATGTGTATTTTAAAAGAGAGACAATATTGATCTCCATGCAAGAAATTAAGTGAACAACACCCTCTTGCCTCTTTTTATCAAGAATAATGATGATGATGATCACTTGGGTTTTTGGGATTGAAAAGAATGGATATATATAGTAGTGGTGGACTGGAGAATGGAAATGATAATAGTATTTTTATGATATGGTTTTGATTTAATTAAAATTTCTTGTGGGGTTTGGAGTAAAATGGTGATGGTTTATATAGAGAGAGGGAGATGTGGAAAGGAGACAAAATGGTTTGGCAGGGGTATTATTTTGTCAACCATAACCATGGTCATTCATCTCTTTCCTTATTGTTCACCCATGTAATATGCAATCTACAATGCCAATCTTTTTTTCTTCTTTTTTTTTTAAAAAAAAAAGAAAATTCATGGAAGCCTCTTCTATTATCTTTAATCTTCACTAACAACTATTTTAACTTTTTATTGGTTGAAAAGAAAAATAATAATTATTTCAGTTTTAATTTCATTATATCTGTAAATTTGAAGAGTCGAATTCAAAATTTAACTTTCTCTACTCTATATGTTGTGCTAAGAAATGATAAGATTGTTGGTTAAATTGTTTAACTCAAACATGTAAACAAAAACAATAGAGGTCCCAACATTCACAAATTATAATGGACAACTCAATTTTAATTTGAGTTTTCTTGTAAACATAAAAAGAAAGGAAAAAAAATAGTGTGATATTGTGAATTCCTAGATGTTTTTTAGAAAGAAGATTCGAGTTTGAGTCTCGATTAATATTTTATCACCAGATAATCAATTAGCTATAAATCCAATGCTAGTTATGTTCTTATTTGAAATAACAAAAGAATACAAACATATTTGTTCTTAACTAGGCAAATGAATGAGATTTGGTGAGAATTAGACATAAAAAAAGTGTCTTAATTACTTTAGCACCCTTTTTTTCCCCCTGATAAGTAAGCCAGACAAACAAGTCCCCGTGGCGCCTTTGACATGGAGATCTCATGCATTTCTAGATTCTCCTTTCTATCTTTGATACTTTATTAATTCATTTACTTAATTAATCTCAATCAATTTCCTTTTTGAATCATACGTCAATTTTATTCTCAAATAGAAAACCAAATGTCAATTGGAAGATCACACGCGTAATATTGAGATTTTATTACTAAAAATTCATGGCTAGATTATCAGAAACACAAATTGCACAATCTTGGGTGAAAAATAAGACAGGTCACGGGGTTTTAAACTCGTATATTCAGACTAATTAAAGTACTTGTAGAAATTAACTACTTCATATACAAAAATTGAATCACTATTTTTTTTATTTTATTTAGAAATGAGAATATTAAATCACTCAAATCAACTACTATTACGTAAATAATACACGTTGAAGGAAAAGAGACTGTTATGACAAGTTAATGGTACTATCACCTAATGACCTCTTTAATTACCACATGTTGGAAACGCAAAACGAATTTTATGAATTTAACTTGCACATGGGATAAGATTTAGGTAACTATTAACGTCAAAAATGGTTAGCCAAAAAATATATATAAATCTTTTTCTGTTTTCGAACAATGTTCAATTCTTCTTCTAACCTACGTATACTTTCCATGCTAACGTTGGTCGTTTGTGATATTAATAGAAAACATGGCAAATAGTAGACAAAAAATGACCGATATAAATTATGGGAATTTAATTTGCGACACAGATATTTTAACAATTACGTCTGATTGGTCAATTTATTTTTGGTAAAACCCATTGTTGACACTATATTTGTTTGAAATATACAATTTAGCCCTTGTATATAATGGAGAAGCTACAGCATTCCCCCCTTCAAAAATTTAAAAACTCTCATTTTAATCCTTGTACTTCACTATTTTTCTAAAAAAATCCCTATATATACATACATATTCGTTACTAATTTGTATTTTTATTCCTTATATTTATCAATTCAACTTGATCTCCCTAAATAGTTTAATCTAGTTTCGTCACACTTATATACTACGTAGTGTATATATTGACAACATCAGTAGGTAATTCATGAACGAAGCTAGACATGATCGTATCACGTAGTATTTAAGCAAAACCTTGTATTTTTCCTATACCAACAAAACAATTAAGCCTATCTTGCTTCTCAAAATTAATGCGTCTTGACTCTTGAAACAACATGTCATTTTGTCAACTTGATTGGCAGTGAGAGGAATTCGCCAGCATAAACATGTGCCAATCGTGGATAAAAATATATATTACGTATACGGGTACGAGGTATAAATGAACTATCTTAACATATATAGTTGGATCGACTAACCAATAAGAGAGTAATATTCGGTTAATTAAATTTTCTCAAATTGATAGATGGTTACCTACATGGCCGGGTCAACAACACCGGTGGTTTTGATACGTGGGAACTACAAATTAAGAAAGGTAGCTTCATATTATATATCGATCGCTAGTTGGTGAAGAAAAATAAGTAAATATTCTTAAAGGTCTAGGAGCGATATTAATTTGACATATTAATTATCACGAGAGGGATACATACAAGTCAAAAGCACTCCTTTCGAAATGGAAAAGATTGGTACGGTTGATCTTAAATTCAAGTTTCTAGCATTTTCAATCAAGTCAAGACTTGATCATTTTACGGGCAACCCAAAGGACCCTTCCAGGCCGACCGATGATCATTTTAAGGGCTAGGTAATTCATCAAGCCGGTTTCAGACCTTATAGAATTATATAATAATAATTTAAAAATTAATATTTATAGTAATTTTATGTTACTTTGATGCTATCATTAGTCATTTTTATCAACTAAATATATATTTTTCTTAATTGAATTGATATATTCTAATTATTTTGAAGTAAGTACCGATAGTATATATTACTCCCTCTGGGGCAAAATAAATGGCTTCCTCGCATCCCAATATTCAGTAGGGAACGCATATCAAGGAGGTCGGATGACTCACTATTTGACCCCAAAAAATTCCGTATTTTTTTTCGAACGTACTTTAATCCTTAACGTACTTCCGAGAAAAAATTAGGGGCAAAATTATCTCAAATAGTGACTGTTCCGGTTGCTTTAAGATACGTGCCGGAATAGTAAAAGTAAATCCTAAAACGACTATTGTTTTGTCCCGGAGGGAGTACTATTTTAATCTTTTTAAAAGAGCTCAACCCAAAGCCCAATCGGGCCTTATGGTGCTTGAAAAATTAAAAGCGATGCCTAATTAATACTAATATTAATGTTTGACCATGTATTTTCAACAAATTACCCTTGAAATAAATTTGAAAACCAAATGATAAGGATATGAAATGACAAGAATTGGCTCAAAAAAACATCTCAAATCACTAAAAAGGAGAAATAAAGAGTTCATGCAACCAAAGAAAGAAATGGCATAATGGCCCGACTAACCCAGAAATAGTAGTTAGTGGCCAGAAAATTTCGAAGTGGTAGTTTATATCATTTCATATATTTTTTAGAGGTGAAACTAGTTCCGACGGCGCCTCTTCCATGTGCCGCTGTAGCCTAGCGGGACCCGACCTAGTGTTAGTCACTGTTACGGATTGCGCCAACCACATTTTTAGCCGTTCATAAATTACTTTCCCATGAAATCGTACGGGACGCTTGCCGACGTGGGACTTTCTGGACCGCGGGGCCCGCAAAGTCTAACGAAGCCGTGACATCACATCAATGAGATGATGTCAAGTGACCTCAGTCCACATCAAATCTAGCTAGATATGACACGTGCTTAAATCCTGGTGGTTAAGATCAGGAGAGTTCCGGAAAGATGAGGTGATATCTGATGGGTTATTACGGTTGGCCACACGATAGGATTCCCGCTTGGCTATGTACAGTAAAATAAAAATATTTTGTATGCATTACAGCATAAAAATGATTGGACCATCCAGTCAGGAAATAAATAATTTGGACAATGTATAGACTATAATATTCATTGATCAAACGTATAGACAACGATTGGATCAAATGTTTTTTGTAAAGAAGACAAAATATATAGCTGTAGTTGATCAGTAAAATACTGTTTAAGAAGCTTAATCATAAGTTTGAACAGTATAATATATAGTACACTTTATTATTAAATTATAATAACTTGTTTTTATCGCTTGATGTGACGCAAAATTATACACAAAATTAATAGTATTTTAGGGAATAAATTATTGTGTATACATTATCCCTTTTTCTGTATATAAATTACTCCCTCCGGTTTATTTTAAACGACTCTTACTATTTGGGCACGCATATTAAGAAAGTCAGATAACTCATTATTTGAGATAATTTTGCCTCGAATTTTTTTCGGACGTACGTTAAAATAGCGAGTCATCCGGAATTTTTTTGAATCAAATAGTGAGTCATTCGGCTTCCTTAATATGCGTGCTCAAATAGTGAGAATCGTTTAATAAAAACCGGAGGGAGTATAATATTTCAAAGCTCTAAGTTATGTTTTCGAGTTAGTAGAGATTTATAAATAAGTAAAAATTAATTATCATTTACCACTGTAGTGTAATTTGTTTTCATGGACACTAGTGATTCTACACCTGTAGTTTCTCAGAAGATACAAGAGTTGGGCCACCTAGGCCCAATATATATATAGAAGTTTCGGCCCCACTCATACAATTGCACGCGTTCTTAATTTTTTAATTTTATTTTTCTCCATTAAAATAATTTATTTTATTTTTATTTAAACATTAATTGCATTGGTTGATACAATTTTTTAATTTTATAAAGTTAGTGTTTCTTATGTAGATAAGAATTTAGACAAAAACACTCAAATTCGAAATCGTAGATAATTAATATCGATTTTTTATTAAAAAAAATCTATTGAACTTTGAAATTCAATATACAATGTTGAAATAAAGCTACATTATTTTTCGAACTGAGATAAAGAAACAAAAGCTATTAATGTGCAACTAGGTTGATGTGGTACGTGGGTCTCTTGGTAGAAATGTATAACAGATTTTCTATAGTGTCGCAAATTAGAGAACTTCGACAACGTTAAAGTTAGAAGACGACTCACTTTTAGAACTTGGAATGGATATTTTTAAGCTGCCAAAAATATCTAACTAGCACTGAATTTATGTTTTAAACTACCGGGAATTTTTTTCCTCAATAAAATAAGGTCCAAATTTAAAGCGGTATAATTTTTAATCTGATCGTCGGATAAAATTAAAAGTTAAGTTAAAATTTTAATATGCTAAATTCAACACAAAATGTCTAAAAATAAATTTTAAAGTTTTTCATTACCTTTTTTTTATAATTTCGTATTTTATGCGACTTTGAGAGTATTTATATCTAGTTTTCTATTATAAATAATTAGAGTTAAACATTTTTATTAATCTATCATATACTTTCTGGACTGAGATTGATTTTTTCTAATTCCCCTGTGTCACTAATTGTTCTCGTATTTTGGCTGATAAAAAATAGAAGAATGAGTTTGATATTATTAAGACGAAAAGAATCGGGAAAAGGCACCCTGGGGTACCTATGGATATTATTTTCATTTTAGTTCGTCCTACATTTCAAATTCTGTTCAATTGGGTCCCAGGCGTGATCTCCGTTATCCGCCTGGGGTCCCTAATAGGGGTGAAAATTCGGATTTCGGATCGAAATCCGACGAGTTCGGATCGGATAAGTTCAGATTCGGATAATTTCGGATCGGATTTTTTCGGATATTTTGTTAGGGAATCCGAAACTTATCCGACGAGTTCGGAATCGGATCGGTTCGGTCGGATATTCAGATTTTTTTCGGATTGGGCCTAGCTGGGCCGGCCCATTACCACAAGACATCTTTTCCTTCCTTTCATTTTTCCTTTCTCGGCATCTATTTTTCTTTTTCTTCTCTTCCTCTCTCTTTTTCTTTTACTTTCTTTTCTTTCCTTCCCTGCACCATTTTCTCTCTATTTTCTTTTCTCATTCAAAGCCATCTCTCTTATTCTATTTCTTTCCTGCTCTCTTTTTTTATTTTCTTTCACTGCTCTTCCTTCCTTCTTTTTTCTGTGGCGGTGGTGAGATGGTGATGGGTGTGTGACAGTGATGATGTGGCGATGGTGGGTGGATCGTGACGGTTGGTGCGGTGGTTGTGTTGATGTGGTGATTCGGGTTGTTGGATGGTTGTAGTCGGAGGTTGTGGGCGGTTGTGATGGGTGGATCGTGGCTGGTCGACGAGGGAGATGGGTTTGGTGGTTGGGATGATTTTGAGGTTGAGGAGATGGATCTGGTGTGATGGGAGATGAATTTGATTTTGCCTGTTTTTTTATTTGATGGTTGCAATTTAATTTGGATTTGGTAGAGGTTGAATTTAATTTGGTAGTGGATTGCTTCGATTGCAAAATTAATAGTTTGGGGAATTAATTGGGTTGGGAACTAATAAATAAGGGACATGGATTATCGGATTCCGATAATCCGACTGTCAGAATCCGAAAACGTTCGGATTCCGACACCCTGATCCGATCAAGCCTCCGACCTGCCTTCGGATCGGAGCGGATGGGTGAGATCGGATCGGATCGATCGGATCCACAGATCCGATCTCACCCCTAGTCCCTACAGTCTAAATTGACGGTAACGTTTCCATTTTCTGTTAAATCTCATTATTTTATTATTAAATGTGACACCTCACATGACATCTGGCCCCTTAGCGGGACCCACCAATTTTAAAAATATTAACTGAAAACTAAAAAATCTATATTGTAAAAAAATAAAACAAGTGGGCCCCACCCTAGTTTTTACTCTTACCAACTCACTTTCTACCCTCCCGTCGAACGAACATCGTCTTCTCCCAAACTCTGCTCACACATACACAAACCCTAGATTCTAAAAGACTCGCACGAAACATCAACTGGTCTTATCCTCTCGCACGAACGCCTGGCACGAACTCATCAACTTCTCCTAAATCGAGCTCCTCATTTCATACAAAACCCTAAATTCGCAAAAACTGGAAATCGAGAGTTGATTTAGTTTGAAAGCGAGAGTTAAAGGTACAACGACAACGGGAAGACAACGGTATGTAATTTTAACCGTTTAATTTTGCCTTTTGAGGACGTATGTGATGTTGTGTTCATCTTGGTTGGTTTTCGATGTCTGTAATTTTGTATCTCTTTAATGTGAACCGTGTGGTCCTATTTTGTAAGCTGTAACCCTTTTAAGCGACCATGTGGTCCTGTTTTGTAACCCTTTCGTGCGAATCATGTCGTCATGTTGTTTACGATTGTTAATTAAATTATATACTTCTGTTTTGCTTGGTAGGCCATGGCTGCTGTTTTGCGTTTCCACGTGGGTGGAAAGTTTAGAAACAATCCGTTTAGGTATGAGAATCCGACAGTTGTTCAGTGGAAGTGTCAGAGGGAAGTATTATGTTATGAGTTAATAGTTTGGATTTTAGGGAGGATGAAAGTTAATAATGTTGGTAAAGTTTTTTTTGGAAGTAAACAATGGGATAGTGCCATTGAGGATATGGATTTGGACTTGACTTTAATGCAGTGTGAAATAACGTTTGAAATGTTTGTGCAATCTGTAGTAGATAATGGCTTGGTGGATTTGTATGTGGAACATGATGAAAGTGAGCTCTTGTTTATTGAAGGTAAACCTAAGATTTTACCGTGTGATTTACTGCCCTTGCCAAACACTATACATAGTGATTACTTTAGTATTGACACAACTGAGTTGGTAGGTGAAGGTAATTATAATATTGATGAGGGAGTTAGGTCATTGGGATTTCCTAGAAACATTTATGAAGAAGCTGCCCCTTTAGCTCCATCTTTTAACATTTCAAGCTTCAATTCTGTGGACTCTAGTAATCAAGAGGCTGAAGGAGATAACAATTTGGGAAGTGGAGATAGGGTTGATGAAAAAGATGGTGGTGATAGTGAAGATGATAGTGAAGAAAGTGCAGATGACGAGTATGTTGGGATAGAAGGTGGACTTGTAACTTGGGTGGATGTTCCCTACTTAACTGATAATGAAGAGTATACGGAGTTGAAGAAAGCAGCGAAGCCAAAGAAGAAGAAGAAGGAGAGGGGTGAGACCAGTGGAAGTAGAGAAGGGCAAAGGCAAGGGCAAGAGGATGGAGGAAATAAGGTGGAGGAGAATGGAGGAAATAGGGTGGTGGAAGATGATCCACGTACATCAGCTTTGGCACAAGAGCATGTAGATGATGAGATTGGGGAAGATTCTGATGGTAGTGCAGTGTCTAGTAGTTCAGGAAGTGATGCAGACCATGGGAGGAGAAGAAGAAAGACTTCACAGTGTTACAAGCCCACTACCAACTACAGAGAGATTCCATATTTTGAGGTCGGGATGGTTTTTTTGACTGCTCAACAGTTCAAGGATGCAGTGATAGAGCATAGTTTGAAAGTGCACGAGGAAGTTTATTTTGTGAAGAATGATAAGATGCGGATAAGAATCAAGTGCCTAAATAATAGTTGCAAGTGGTATGTATACTGCTACAAACCAAAGTACTCAGCTCATTGGCAATTGAAGACTTTTATTTCTGAGCATACGTGCCCCACAGTATTCACAAACAGCCGAATTAATTACAAGTTGATTGCTAGTCACTTTATCAAAGAAAGGAAATCAACTGCTACTGCAATGAAGCAGAAGGACATCAAAAAGTATTCTAAGGAAGAACTTGGGATTGAGATTTCTCAAAGTCAGGCAAGGAGAGCCAGGATTCAAATACAAAAATATTTTTGTGGTGACTACGAGAAAGAGTTCAGGAGGATATGGGATTATGCTCATGAGTTGAAGGATAGCAATCCGGGGTCTACAGTTATTCTTGAAGCGCCGGGTAATGTGTTCTTAAGGATGTATGTATGTTTTGATGCAGTGAAGAGAGGGATTTTGGCTGGATGCAGGCAAGTACTGGGGGTTGATGGTTGTTTCCTGAAGGGGCCATATAGACAACAACTACTTTCAGTTGTAGGCAGAGATGGCAATGATCAGATGTTTCCAGTGGCTTGGGCGGTTGTGGATGTTGAGAACAACTCCAACTGGTTGTGGTTTATTGAGACTGTGATGAAAGACTTGCGTATCGCTGAAGAAGGTTTGGGATGGACATTTCAATCAGATCAACATCCGGTAAGTTTTATTCCTGTCCAAATTCATTAATCTTAATTATTATGCTTTTAGCTTAGTAACCATGGATTTTGAATTATCTTCCTGAATGCTATTATAGCTATGTTGATGTCAAGGATTTTGAATTTTTCTTAGTATGTTTTAGATGAACTATATAAGAGTTTTATTCTTGTCTCATGCCTATTTGGTTATGAATTGTTCTTTTTTGTACATTTATTTTTGAACTAATGCATTCAACTTTTTGTGGTGTCATGTATTTGCAGTCAATTATCAATGGTGTTAGATTTCTTATGCCTAAAGCAGAGCACCGACGATGTGCTAGGCACTTATTCTCAAAGTGGAGGAAGGGTCGTGAGAGAGAGTTGTATTCAAGCCTTTTCTGGAGTGTTGTCAAGTCAACAAATTTACTCCAGTTGGAAGAGAATTTGGAGAGGATGTACAACTTTGACACTGAAGCAGTAGATGCCATGTTGAAGGTACCTCCTAAATACTGGTGTAAGAATTTTTTCAATTGTCTCTCAAAATCAGACGTTGTTGACAATAACATGTGCGAGACATTCAATGCATTCATAATAACTGCTAGACATTTATCGATAGTTACAATGTTTGAAGAGATAAGGATGCTAGTTGTGAAACAGTTTGTAAAAATGAGAATTTATGGAAATTG
This sequence comes from Viola odorata, assembly GCA_963691705.1. NCBI lineage: Eukaryota > Viridiplantae > Streptophyta > Magnoliopsida > Malpighiales > Violaceae > Viola > Viola odorata. The sequence goes on from OY829537.1 coordinate 1,764,870, forward strand.
CAAATTTGTTGGTGATTTCGGGCCTAGGATATGGGGTAAAATTGAGGATTTTAAGGCCGCTAGTGTGTATTGCCATGTTTTTACTAATGATGATGGTGGTTGGGAGGTATTTGAAGGGACTGCTAAGTTTATTGTCAAGTTTGAAGAGAGGAAGTGCAGTTGCAGAAGCTGGGATTTAACAGGAATCCCATGTCAACATGCAATTGCTGTTATTTCTCATATGAGATGTAAAGTTGAGAATTTTGTGGCGCATTGGTATAGGAAAGATATGTTTTCGAAAGCATATGAGCACTCTATCAAGCCTGTTAATGATGAGAGGTTTAGGCGCAAAACATTGCAACCAGACGTTATAGCCCCACCTAAGAAGGCAATGAAAGGTAGGCGGAGAGTGTGTAGGATACCTGAGGTATGGGAGCCAAAGAGCAGGAAAAAGAGTGCTACAAAATCCTCTAATTGGCAAAGATGCACAAAATGCTTCAAGTCGGGACACAAATCTACAACTTGTTCACAACGCAGTGGTAGAAATGTAGATGCTGGTGTAAGTGGTGAAGCTGCAAGCTGTGTGGCAAATAATTTGAGCACACAAAACTCTACTACAAGTGTCGAACCATCGCAGCAGAGAAGGAACCAGCAACAAAATATTCAACCACTAAGCAGGCCGTTTGGTGCGATAGAGTCATTCCTCAATCCACTGACAGGCACAGCCATGGTATGCCTCTGTCTAAATATCTTTAATAATTTAGATTAAATTTGTTTACTCAATTCTTATTTGTGTCCTTCTGGGTGATTTTTTGTTATTAGGCCCGTCAATTGCCAACCATACCCAGTGCACCAGTACTTCAGTCCCAGTCTCAGTCCAGCATACCTACCAGATGGTTTGGAACATATTTGCCTCCCCAGTCAACCACATCAAGTGTACCAATTCATGAACAACAGCCTAACGATGCCCCTCAACCTGAACAAGAACCTTCGGCCACTCAATTACATGATCAAGCAACGTCAACTCCAGCTCTTACACAGCCAGAAAAGAGGCCGAGAGGACGACCAAAGGGTTCGAAGAACAAGAAGCATAAACCTTTGTAGTGACAATTTGGAAATAATTTTATACTTAAGTAGCAGTTTCGACTTAAGTGTATGACCTATGTGTATGAACCTGTGTGTCTGAACTTATGTGTATGATTATGTGACCTATGTGGGTACAATGCAAACTTGCTGCTTTGTGAAAAACTAGCATTGCTGCTACAATTATGATAATTTATGGGAGATGGTATTTTTGTTTAATTTAGTACTATAAGAAGCCATGTGAGATGAATTGTAGTACCTCTGTTGATCTCTTGACTATATCCATTGCTTACTGTGTGAATTTTTATACATATTTACTGCGGGAATTGTCATCAATTATGCATCTTTCTTTTCTGTTCCATTTTAGTCAATTTGAAGCTTACATAGTAACATGTGTTGGTCTTCATTTTTTCTAAAGAAACAACATTCAATGCATTTGAATTTTCCAAAAGTATAGTCTCATTTCATAAAACAAAATAGCTCCACAATATCAAGGATTAGCTCCACAATACCAAATTTTGATAGAATTACAAGAGTTTTTAATCTAGAAACTACAAGGATTAGCTCCACAATATCACCCATACCTCAAGAACTTGAGGGAAAAAGATAGAAGTTGGCCTAAATCAAGAAAACATACATCATAGAGAAACCAAAATCCTAAGATGAATCACAACAATTCTTCATGTTTCTGACTTCAAATCAGAAAGGAATGCTGAAAAGTAGCGCTACGCTTGGTCATGAAAACAGGGCACTCAACATGCTTCTGGCAGAATTGGCTCATAGTTCCAACAAAAACCCTACAAAGTAGATCATTAATAGTATCATGCTTAGCAAGCAGAACTTAATAACCAAGAATGCTAATCCTTTTACTCTCACACATTAAGTCTAAACACCATTGCTTCCTTATCCTTTTACTCTCAGTCAATGATCATCCCATCAAAAAACAACACATAAATTACATAAACCACAACAATAACAGAAAGAGGAAAAAACATTACCTATAAAAGAACTGCATTGACCCCTTCTAAGCAGCATCCAATAGCTTCCAAATGTTCCTCACAATTGCAATAAAAATACATATAAAACAGCAGACAACCAAACCGACTTTTACACCATTAAAAAAGGCACCTGATTTCTCCAATCTCAAGCTATCTAACTGGTCATGCAAACACGAAAGCTCATCTGTTGTCTCCATATGGGCATCCTGCAAATTACTTAGCGTCCTATTCAAGCACTTAACTTCACGTTTTAATTCTTCCTCACTATCTAACAACATATGAACGACATCTCTTGACCGTTGTGAAAATTGATCAACATCGTGCCATCTAAAATACTTACACTTATTTCTTGGACAATTGTAAAATCTTCTGCCGACGTTTTCCTCCTTCCAACAAACCCACAATTTCGCTTTCCAGCCACAATCGCAAAACCTCGAAGGGCCAGAGTAACTGTCATCACCAACTTGAGTATTCCGCCTCCAAGTACGACGCGAGGAGACAGAACTATCAGACATTTTTCTTCAATTCGATGGCTGAACCCTCTCCGATCCTTCTCCCTTTCACTACACTCTTCGCTTTTCCACTCCTAGAAATTCTAATCCTTACCAAAACCTAGCATTTACACCCGTTGATGTTTCGTGCGAGTTGATTGAAAGGATGGGGAAAATCAATTGAGTCTTTTAGAATCTAGGGTTTGTGTGTGTGTGAGCAGAGTTTGGGAGAAGGGAGAAGACGATGTTCGTTCGACGGGGAGGGTAGAAAGTGAGTTAGTAAGAGTAAAAACTAGGGTAGGGCCCACTTGTTTTATTTTTTTACAATATAGGTTTTTTAGTTTTCAGTTAATATTTTTAAAATTGGTGGGTCCCGCTAAGGGACCAGGTGTCATGTGAGGTGTCACATTTAATAATAAAATAATGAGATTTAACAGAAAATGAAAACGTTACCGTCAATTTAGACGGTAGGGACCCCAGGCGGATAACGGAGATGACGCCTGAGACCCAATTGAACAGAATTTAAAATGTGGGACGAACTAAAATGAAAATAATATCCATAGGGACCCCAGGGTGCCTTTTTCCAAAAGAATCCCCATGGAACTAGCTAGGTCTTATGGGTTGGGCACAAGTCAATCGCCATATGGCTTGATTAGCACGTTGCTTTGATTAATATTTTATTTAGCTCAATCTTTACGTCATTATAGATCGAACCAACAACGTACCTCGTAGAAAGAGTATTTATTTATTATTATTATATAATCAATGCATGAAATAATTCTAAGTACGGATCGAGTTCAGAGAACGATTGGAATTTGGCCACCTCTAAATTTCTAATGTGCCAAATTACTGACATATATTTACCAAAAAGCACATAATTATTGCAATATTTATACTATATTATATTATACTAGCGATCATGACAACGTTTAAAATGGATGCATCGTTATAGCTAGGTGGCCTCTAAACAGGTGAATTGAATCTTCTATTAGATATTTGTAGTTAGATATTAAAGAAAGAGCCATCCATGCACGCCAGTTTTTATCATTTTGAGCCATCCCTCTCAAAATCTTAGAACTAGAAATGAAGAATGTTCTTCCTATCCGTCAGATTTATCACTAAAATTTACTTTTTATGTCGGCCTTAATTAGTTGATTTAAGATTAGTATGTGATCATTTTTTTGGTTTTGCCTTTTTAATACTGAAAAGAAAGTTTTCCATCATCACACTTTGTTGAATAATTATTCGTAATAATATCCAGTTTATAAAAATATTTATTTTATTAGTGGAAAATAAGAGGAAGAAAGGTACTTCTCATTATAATCCACTTGGGTCCTTTAAACATGACCCCTATGAACAAATAATTACAAGTGTGTGTCACGTTTCCACCACAGTAACTATAGATAAATTAGCATAAATTATAGGCCGCTATCTAATCTATCATGCCCTTAAATTAATTATATATTAACCACGATTATTAAATCATCATCATTTTGTTCAAAAGGACAGATATATAAATTACACCATTTTCTCTAGCTAATGAACACTAAATAAGGAGTATTATATAAGTCAGAGCGCCACGATTCGTTACTGTTTTTAATCTAACAACCAGATGGACCACACCATGATGATTGCCCATTAGTTAACTACTGATCCTGGTGCTCCCTAATCTGTACAAAGCATATTAATTTAATTTCTGTGTTTATAAAAAAAGAAGAAGTCAGACCCGCAACACGAGCCCACGTTACTAGTAAATACGTAGTATTATACTCCACTGAATCTTTTTTACATTATTATAATGCTTGAACCGAAGGAAAGTCAGAAATTTAATTATGAATGAGATCGTTTTTATTTATTTTTTACTTTTGGGGTTGGTTTTTGTAGTTTTATGCATCATCTTGAAATGGACCAAAAAAGATTTAGTGTTTGGGTGGCCCAACTCGGAAGCACGAATGAGGCAACGTGGAGTCCAAATGTTCGGTCAAAACAATCTCGTCTAAACCGGCACTATGGTAAGTCTAGACAATCTAGACACTGTCAAATTACGGTAATACCCTTACATTTTCAACTTTAGATTGTGTAAACGATTGGAATAATTACACCAAGAATTTTGTGTTAAATCACAAAACAAAGAACGATTGAAGCTAGTAGCTTATTGATTTTTTTGTTTGTGGTAAAAGTATCCGTAATAAGTCGGATCTAAATTCAAATCTCACATCCGGCTATTAAAAAAGAAGAAGATATAAAATGTCAATAACATATAACTTATTAATTGTTTTGTTAGCCGCAGAGATACCTATAGAAAAACAAATTTAAGATTTTGAATCCCACGAGACAACTTAGCGTATATCCTAGATGTGGTTCCAGAATCCAGATAACCTGCGGAAATCCATCTCAAAACAGGGCCAAACATGCCCCCCATTGCATAATCCGAGTTGATCCCTTGTTTTGGAACATACGGCGGACTTAGTCCTTCGGATTCCCAAAATCAAAATAAAGTTGTGATATCCTTCCAATATCACACACGACGACGCAAAATAACAATGATCACGATATGGAATTATGAATCAATGGGGAAAAAAGAGAGCTCTCTGACTCTATCCGATTCCTTTTCATGGAAATTTGTTGGTTTGCTAATGTTACATTAAGCTAAGTATTTCGTAAAAGTGTTACTAATATTCTAACATGCTCCAAAACTAGAGGACATTTTTCTTTTGAAATTACTCCTCGTATAACCACCGAAGCTGACAGGCTGTCGTTCGCCCGAGACATCCTGTCCCTTTTTTTATAAATGCTAATACTGTCGCATTATATGTGAACCATTTACTTTTGGACGGTACACCATGGGCCTTATCAGACCATTCTTCAAAAAGACCTCTCCACTTTTGGACGGGACACGATGGGCCTTATCTCTTCAAAAAGACTCATCTCCACAATCCCAACAGCCAGACACCTCATGAATTCCTTTATCAGGATTTTTCTTTTGTTATAAATCTTAAACAGAACTGGCGAATTAGTACTGATTAAAAAAAACTGGCTAATTAGTCGGGACTAATTATGCTCGTATCGAGTTAATTTTATGGATAAATTGTCCTTTTAAGTTTTAACAAACAACTACTCCATCTATATTTAATGAGCTTACTTTTTTTTGTTGAACAATACGCTAATGGGCTTACTTAAGCCTTAGTGGGCCTAAACATTCAGCGAATCAATTTCCTTTTAAATTTAAAAAAATATATATATATTAAACATAAAAAATTAACTGTTTATGTTCATAGGAGATGGGAGTATGAGAATGAGAGCCCTATTCACTTTTTTAACATAAATTTTTATGTTTTTATTTAATTACAATAGAGAATTAAAGCGAATTTTTTTACTGTGAAATAGAGCACGTACTTACCGATTGTGTTGCACTTACACCTTTGATTTGTTTTACTAATACAAGTTTTAAATTCAAATTTAGAGAACGATACATCTAAAAGAAACTATTAAAAAAAATGAATTCGTTGAATTTCTTTATGCTCGCATTACATTATACCCATTACTGGATGAATGGTTAATATGGGTTGAGTACCTTGCAATAAATAAAAAAAGCTCTACAATATGATCTTACTGCCCTCTCCTTCACATCTTATTATCCCCCATCATAATAGCCTACTTGCATTAAATCTGTCCAAGTACAGACTGGAAAGCAGAAACAGAAGAAACAACGGGTTCTTTTCTTGAACTAATCCTCTGCCTCTTCCCTCTCTCTAGGCACAGCTCCAAATTCTTTCACCAAAATGTCCACAACTAAGGGAACCAAGTCCTTACAAGGGACACTCTTCTTATAAACTTCTCCCAAATGAGAATCACTCCCAATTCTCCCTCCCAAGTACACATCTGCTCCTTCAACAACTTTCCCATTCTCATCTCTTGTCATGCACCCCATAAACCCAATGTCAGCTACCTGAACCTGCCCACATGTGTTGGGGCAGCCTGTCCAGTGCATCCGCACCGGCCGGGTCACCGACACGAGCCTCCCTACCTCCTCAGTAACATTCAAAGATCTAGCCTTCGTCTCGATTATGGCTTGCCCGCAGAATTGGTTCCCTGTGCAGGCCACTAGGCCTTTCATCAGAATTGGTGGCTCTGGTGAGAACTTGTCTTTCAATAAGGGCTCGTTGAGTAAAGCTTCAATCTTTGAGTTGTCAATGTTGGGAATTATGATGTTCTGCTCCACGGTTAGACGGAGTTCGCCCGTGCCATACGTGTCGGCTAATCGAGCAAGCTCATCCATGTCGTCTGCTTGGACCCTGCCGACAGGAATGTGAAGTCCTATGTAGCTTAAACCTTCCTGTTTCTGTGGATGGACACCAAAGTAGTCCCTCCTCTCCCATTGCTTTTGCACCAAATCTTCAGAAGATTCTCTTTCTAGTTCTTGATTTGGCATTCTTTTTGCCACCTCCGCCCTGAATCCTTCCACACCCTGCAATTTATTTTCGAATTTCAATAAATACACATCAACAAGAAAGATCAAAGAACATTTAAGTATTGAAAGATTTACTCACAAGTTCATCAATGAGCCACATCATTCTAGTCTTTTGCCTGTTTCCTCTAAAGCCAAGATCTCTATAAGCCTCTAGGACTGCTTTGCACAATGGCAGCACATCATCAGCTGATACCCAGGCATCGAGAGGAATCGCCTCAGCGCATCGCTTGGGGCTAAAGAACCCACCCACCAACAAATTGAACCCGAAACGCCCATTCTTTGTGGCAGGCATATAAGCAAGATCATTGATGTGAGGATGCTCGTAAAGATCATGAGAACCAATGACACACACATTCCACTTCCTTGGCCTAGAAACAGTACAGAACTCCAAAGATTAATCAAGAGCCATTCAAAACAATCTCTTCTAAAACTTGACCATCACAAGAAGATATAAAAATTACAAACTTACAAGTTAGTAAAAGCAGGGTTTCCACGCGAATTAGAAGTGATAAATTGGGATAGCAAGTTGGTGTAAGGTCGAGTGTCCACAATCTCGTCTGGATCAATTCCTGCGAGAGGATTTCCAACCGGGTTTCGGACATTGTCCATGCCACTCTGCAGACTTGTCAAGCCAACTTGATCAAGACCCTTGAGTATTTCAGGCACATCAGACAACACCACACCTCGTATTTGCCAGTTCTGCCTGGTTGTAACATCTGCACATCCATCCTTACCATATTTCCTTATCACACTTGCTAAGTACCTCGTTTGTGCACTTGTCGTCACCCCATTTGGCAATTTCAGCCTCATCATAAATCTACCATCTGACAAGAAGAAACACAAATCTTCACACAATAAATTCTGACAAATTATTGCAATTGATTTTCAGACGATGAAAGTTCATGAATTAGAAGCAAAGTCTAACAAGAACAAGCACAAATCTGACGATTTTTTTGTCAATTAAAGTACAGGTCCTGTCCTGATCTTCAAAGTATTACAAATCTAATGCAATTATGCAAAATCTAATATAATTTTGTTAAGAACTTACATTGATGTTTCCTTCTGTGGAAGAGACCAAGCCACTTGAGCCTAACATCAATATCATCTTTGGTGGTTTTAGTACTATCGATTTCTTCAATTGACAACTTAGCAAGATCTTCAATTCCATTCTCCATGAACAATTTCATGGGTTCTTTCTCAATCTTGACCTTCTCTTGAGGGTTAATACCCTGCCTAAACTTCTCCTTGAGGATAAAGAATCCATCTTTCTCCTCCACCCTTGGTTCCAACCTCACTGCATCAACCGCAACCTCTCCCTGCACTTTTGGGGCCACAGTAGGCCCCACAGCAAAGAGTCTTGATGTGGGTTTAGAGGAGGAGGAAAATGAAGAAGAAGGAGAGAATGATAATGGAGGAGAAAGGAAACGAACAGAAAGTGATGACATGGTGGTGAATGGAAGATGTTAGGAGGAGGAGAAATGGAGTGGTGGTGGTGCATGGTTTTGCAGGAGATATATGGGACCATAAAAAAATGGTTTTTTTTGGTGGGATGAGGAAGAAGGGGCTCTTGGGTGGTGTTAAGAGTCATTATGTTTATATTTTGGGAAAACGCCACCAAAAGCGACTGTATGTTGGCTTTGAACTTTATTTGGCACCTCAACCTTTTTTCGTCTTTAAATGGTACTCGTACGTTAGTATTTGATCACATTTGGTACCTGCGACCGTTTCCGTCACCGTTTTACCGTTATGTAGCCTACGTGGCATGCCACGTCATCAAATATGATGACGTGTCATGCCACGTAGGCATTAGTTTAATTTTTTTTTTCTTTTTTTTTAAATTTATTTTCTTTCCTTTTTTTTTTCTTTTCTTTCTTTTTCTTCCTTTTTTTTTTCTTCTTTCTTTCCTTTTCTTTTCTTTTCTGTCTTCCTTTTTTTATTTTATTTTCTTTCTTTTTCTTTTCTTTTCTTATTTCTTTCTTCTTCTTTCTTCCTCCTGTGCACACCGAAAACTCTCATTTCCTCTTAAAAATCAACTTAGTCTCCTTCCAAGGTCAGAACCAAGCAACCAGGATTCGACCAAAACAGTAGCCAAAATCCGGTCACAACAGCAGCCCGAATCAAGCTAAAACAGCAGCCAAAACTAGGCTAACAAACCAGCCATGAAATCGAACAAAACGCAGCCATGAATTCGACCCAAACAGCCATAAAAATTAAATTAAACCAACCAGCAAAATCAATTAAATCCAGCCAAAAAATACCAATTAAATCAAAATTAAGCAAATCAATTAAATCAAAAGCAAGCAATTAATTAATTGAATTGAAACAGGGAAATGAATTAATTGAAAATAAAACAATGAAATTTGCTGATGAGGAGGAGATGGGCTGCGGCGGTGGCGAGGAGATGAGCAGCGGCGGCGACAGAGAGGAGATCGGGTTGGTGTGGCCGTGGAGGGGTTGGTGTGGCCGTGGAGGAGATCGTGGTGTTGGTGTGGAGGAGATGGGCTGCGGTGGTGGCGAGGAGATCGCTGCGGTGGTGTTGGTGTGGCCGTGGTGGGTTGGTGTGGTTGTGGAAGAGATGGGCTGCGGTGGTGTTGGTGTGGCCGTGGTGGGTTGGTGTGGCTGTGGAGGAGATCGTGGAGTTGTTGCTGGCCGGCGATGGAGTCGGGAAGAAGAAGAGAGAGAAGAGAAAAAAGAAATGAAAGGAAAGAAAGAAAGAAGAAAAGAAAAAGGAAGAAAAAGAAAGAAAAGAAAAAAAAAGGAAAGAAAAGAAATAAAAAATAAGAAAAAAAGAAATATTAAACTAATGCCTACGTGGCATGCAACGTAGGCTACATAACGGCAAAACGGTGACGGAAACGGTCGCAAGTACCAAATGTGATCAAACACTAACGTACGAGTACCATTTAAAGACGAAAAAAGGTTGAGGTGCCAAATAAAGTTCAAAGCCAACGTACAGGTGCCTTTGGTGGCGTTTTCCCTTATGTTTTCTTTGAAGTGAAAGTGGGGAAGACTTGAGAGGTGGCAGATTGATTTTGGTTTGGACTTTGGAGGTAAAAACCAGGTAAATTGTTGAAATACATGCTTTTATAATTTAGGAAGAAGTACATATTTAAAAATGCCTGAAAAAGGAAAAATGTAACTGGTTAGTATTTATTGTTTGTTTTGTTCCTTTCTTTTTAATTGTACTGTTAGTATACATTATTATTTTTATAAATAGATGTTGGATTTGAATTTAAATTTAATTTTTTATTTGATACTATTATTTTATCATTAATAAAATAATTATACGTATACGCATTGATTAAGTAATATTTTAATAATAAAATTTTGATCGAGAAAAAACAATTAATGCCAAGTCAAAGCATGTGGCATCAATCCATGTGCCCGAAGCTACAGAAAGGATAAGATGATTTTAGAAAACAAGTGAAGGAAACAAACAAATGCTCGATCTGTCCTAAAAAAAATAACTTCCAATTTTAATTATTATTTTTATTAATGTGTTTTAATTCAATTATTCTAAATTATTTCATTAATTACATTTAATTAATATTAATTTTGATCCCCGTATATTAAAAATGATAAGAACAACATTAATTCAAAGGTAGTAATTGAAATTAAGAAACCGGGGGTGAGGTCCTGAGGATTTGTCAATTTGAGGATGTTAATGTTAACCCTCGACAAAAGCCAAGAGACACACACTTGACGCAAGCTCCACTTACGTTAGCCGCCACATGTTTTAGACTTAACAGGGAAGGAATTTTACCAAACATGTGTGCGGCGGCGTATATTATGCCCTTTCCATACCCTCAACCGGGGGATTTCTTTACAAACAACTTACAATTCTATTGTTTCGTTACTATTTATTTATTTTAGGTGTCAATTCATATATAATGAGCATTATCAATTAAAATAAGCTAAGTTGTTCTGCACATCTAATTAATATATGCTATATTTATCGTAATCGTTAGATGATGACGATAATAATAAAAAAATGACCCAAAAGGACCAATTTGGTTGTGATTTTCAATTTTTTGGTCAAATCGCCAATCCGAACCAATTTTTATAACTATCACAAAAATTATTACTCCAACAATAATCTATTTTATTTATCTAATAATAAAATAATAATACTCTTTGATTAATTTTGGTGCCAAAAAAACTATCCAATTTGTACCATAATGACATTTATTTATTTAAAAAAAAAGGCTGAATCATCTGTACTGGCTTGAAATTCCAGTAATACATTATTAACACACCATACCATATCTGGTGTCTTCTGAGGGTCAGTTCAAGGCAGCCGATATAGAAATTTTCTCGTGTCTCATAAGCGTCCCTGATCTTTGATTTGAATGCTTCTTCTTCATCCATTGTCCACTGCAATTCATACAGGAATGCGCAGACACGCAGAGTAAGGATATAACAGTATTCCGTTCATGTTTCCCCATTTGAAAACTTTGGTTGTTGTCAGTGCTGGTTTAAGTGCCTCTCAGGTGGCGCCGCTAAGATCCCTTCTCGCTGGAACACCTAATCTAACAGAATTTAAGATTACATCCCATGATCTACCTCCTTACGATCTTTCTTCAGTTTCAGAGGTTCCAGAGGCTGTAGCGGCGAGCTATGTTGTAGAATACTGGGAATGTGGGCTACAATTCATTCAACGCTTGAAGATCTTAACGATAGAGCTCTATACAGGGCCATTTGTGCTAGAGTTGTTCAAGTTTCTGCTCAAGAATGCTCAGCTTCTGGAAAAAGTTGTGATGTATTATTCACCTCCTTACTTCCCTCAAGAAGCTGCTGCGATCATAGACAAGTTTAAAAAGGATTCTACCACGTTGAGAATTCACACTCGCTAATGTGTGTATTTTATTCCAGATTTCGTCTAGATAACTTCTTTTATGGTGGACTGGACACTTATTGTTCTGATATTGAATCTTATTTTTCTATAATTCCAATCTATATATTTGTATTTTTTTTGTCTCAATTATTAGGCGATGGACTTTATCGATCCATACTTTAGGGAGAAACAAAACAAAACGAGTGATTAATAATACTAACATACAACGTGATTAGCAAAACCTCATTAATTAAAAATTTAAAGCTGTGAGCAAGTTCCATTCCTTCTAATCAAGTCTAACAGTTCAAAATTGTAACTCTCATGACGCAGATGCATGTTACAACCAAGAAAAAACTAGTGTAAGGTCGTTGAAATGTGCAAGGTCAGCAAAGGATCTATTTGGTAGCATCGCCTGTGTAATATCCAAGTAAGCCATACTTATCATTGTTTTCTTCTTGCAGTGGATGCCGTTGTCATCGGTGATGTCAATCAGCAGAAAGGGATGAATTACAGGGAGCACAAAGGCAACAGGATGATTTTAGACCAAGATAACTTCAAACTTCGCACACGGGTTCGCTTCCAAGTGCTTCCTGAAATCAGATTCACCATTGAATCTAAATGTATACAGAGCTTGCCTTTGTGTCATTCCTACCGGGTATATTCTGTAAACTTTATACTCATCATCTCCTCCTCTTATGCTTTCAGGTCTTTCTGGTTTCCAAATGGGCACGTGTTTCATAGACTTGAACTTCTTAAGCACCTCAAACTCCAGGGCCTTTAGAGTTAAATTCCCAGACCTGCACATCTTTGTCTTGTTAGCAAGAAAAAAAGGCAATAAAACATCGAAAACAAATGCAAGTCCATGTTATACAATTTCATCGTACTGACTGACTTTAGTGCCCAACAAAAGGAGACAACTAGTTTTCTTTTGGCTTGCTTATCAAAGAATAAGCTGTTTGAAAGCTTTACATATGTAACAAAGAGGTCCTGAGGTCAGGTCAAACACAGATGAAATAACATCATGAAACTAACGCGGTTACCTCAAGAAAATGGACTCCGTCTCGAACCTTCCTCTTTCTCTTACATATAAATGATGCACAGTTTCTGACCCAGTGCTGCACTTACAGGGGCGCTGCTTAAACCCTGGGCTAGTTTCTTCTTTCTCCTGTATCATAGTTGCAAGGTGAAGGCAAAGACGGCATGATGAGTGTACAGCCGCCATATCCAATAGGGCCTTGAAAGAATCAGACGGACCCTCGTACTTCCATCTGATTAATTGGCATACCTTCATCAAGGAACCATAGGAAAACAGCAAAAACATTTCCAGCAAGATGAAATTGGACTATACCTTAAAGAATGATTAAATGCATCAGGATTCTCTGCAAGGTATTTCATGGTCTTTGCAATGGGTCCAACATCTTCTAGTTCTTTAATATGCAAAATTGAATCAGGTGCAGGGGCAAAGTCCTGAATATTAGGAGCACCAACAACAACGGGGATGGTTCCTACAAAAATTCAATTTGGTTTTCATCATTATTATTGATGCACCACGAGAAAAACACAAACACATGGCAAAGAGAGAGAGAGATGCAGTTCCCACATACCAGCTACAAGGGATTGGAAAAACTTTTCAGTGACATAATCTTCCTCATTTGAATTTTCAAAAGCCAAGCTAAATTTATAGCCCTTTAGAGCTTCCACTTTCTTCACAGCTGAAGAAGGCATTACAACAGAAAATATAAATCATTGCTATGTTCAGAATTCTATAATCATGAGCCAAATATGGCAGGTTATATGAAATCAATCCATATTAATTTTGGACAAAATAATTGCACAGTACTAGTGAAGTACATTGTCTTCCACTAAGCCCTTTTTTAACTCATCATGTTCCCACATTAAGCTTTCTAATCCTGCAGACATGCTTAAACTTCACCGTTGAATGTGAACTACCACCAGATTTAACATACGTATCCCCAAGAATTTTTCTTATTTTAGTTTGGTTTTATGGGATGAGTGAAGAAGCTAGAAATTGACCTCGAGATGCCCATCCCTGCTTTGCAAGGAATACCATTGAGCTACAAGCACAATGGTTATGAATGTTCATCCCTTCCCTGACATTTTATTTCTATATTCCTTGGCTTTTCAGAAATCATATGAAGTATAATCCTTAATATCTGATGCACATTTTTACTTGTTTTCCATAATGGCATGCAAAGAGAAGACAATCTAAATATGAATAAACATGCATTCTCATGCATAACCAAGTGGTGATGAGACTAAATGTGTCAAAGGCGACATCTACAAAATTTTCAATGAACAAATGAATAACAAGATTATAAGCAAAATCCCTTCAAATTAACACATATGGTGATCTGGATTGAGATGACTACTAGGCAAGCAAACACAGACCATGAAATCTCAACAAGAGTTGTTAGATGAGAAGCAACAGAGATGGATACCACTCATGCACATGATTAGAGGGAATTGGCATGCTCACCGCTTCCATCACGGTTACGATGGCAACCGCCATAAGAATCAATTTTGATGCCAGACTTTTCAAGTCCAAGAAGCGCTTGCAACCGGAAGTTGCGAGCACCACAGTTGGAAATAAAAGCAGCAGCAAGGGCATTCTCGGTCTTTGACTGCAAAGGTGCCATGATATCATACTCGGCCCAGGAAAAGTATCCAACTGGTACATCTGATGAGAGACTGGTAGTCATTATGATAGTATACCCCCTTCTAATTCAGGAAAAGTAAAGCATTAGTTTCATTATCAAGAAATGAATCTAGCACAAAAAAAGCATTTCATAGGTATTGGTATGATAAAACATAAAAGCTATTTCCAACTTCATGAATAATCGAGATGCTAAACTATCATAATAAAATTAAAATTCATTTAAATTTTTTTTTTGCCATCCAACCAGTTCTCTATGTTATGTTGTTTGTAGGCACAAAAATGAAATGATGTAAGCAAATTGTGGCGGGTGCTTCACATCTTAATTAGAATGCAAATTAGGTATATGATTCTCTTGTATAAAAAGTAAGGCAAGAAGCTAAACTCAAAAGCAGTTGTTAAATGTTCATTTGAAACTTGCTTGAGAACTGATTACAGAGAAACAAATGGCACCCCACCGCACAAGTCAAGGCATTTTAGATTGTGCTTACCCACCGTCGTGCCTGAGCAATATTATTCTCTGCATAGTACTGGGCTGATTCCATGGATCTCAGAACACTAGCAAGTCCACCCTGTTGTTGAGGTGCCCCAAATGCTGCATCAGGAGCCTTGTCAGAATCAAATCCAAAATGGCACCCCACCGTGCAAGTCTTCCACTCCTGCATAAAATGTAAGTATCAATATGGTTACAGATACACCAAAATGCAACCAATTTGCAAAGCACACAGTGACTATTTGAATTATAAAAATCATTAGATCTCTGAAAAGAATCACAATATGAAAAGCATGAACAAAAGAGAAACCTAACCAACTCAAGGCTTGTGCAATTGTGAAATTCACTTCGCACACGCTACAATATCAAGTTTCTATGTCCTACTTTCCCATCATCTATAAACAACTTAACTCGACTGAATCTGAACCTCACTTGTAACAGCTAGTTGAAGTCAGAGGTATGAATTTCCTCCTCCTTTCTCGTGTGAAACATAAACAATTAAGCATTACTTGTTGGCCCTGACTCAGTAAAGTTAACCTAGAACTGAACCCAATCTTTCTACTCTGATAATAGGACAGCACAGAATTTACCAAGTATACGAAAACTAAAAGAAAATCCACAGCCCAAAACATTGAGCCTAGTGCCTTCAAAGAACAAAATGAAAAGAGAAAAAAAAAAACATACCTTTTCACCGCCAGAAACAAAGATGGGAACTTTATTAAAATCTCTTGAATAAACAACAGCATCCTCTCTCTCTAAGAACTCCTCACAGTTATCTGACTCCGCAGCTCTCTGATTTTTGTCAGTACCAGTAAATTCCAGACCCGAATCGTCACTCCCGACAACGAAATCATTATAAGGAAACAAGTAATCGGCCATGGTATCAAGTATAGCTGCATTTTTTGCGACATCAAGACGACCCAGAAAGGCGATCTCTGCTAATACCACAAGAGCAACAAAAATAGGCAAGAAATTCGACCACTTCATCTTAAACGGAGCTGAAGCTGAAGAAGAAGAAGCAGAAGGCGTTGATGAAGATAACCCATCTGATGACGGAAGCCCTTCTTGCGGTGGAGCTCTCGATCCTCTTAGATTGGACAAAACACCCATCAAGCCCAAACCTTATATAACTTTTTTTCTTTTTAATGAGGGAATATTTTGAGAATAAGGTAGAGAGAGGAGACGGATAAACCGAGGAGAAACAGCAGAAATGTTAATGCTAGAACAGTTAGGGGTACGACCTATGTTCTTACCGCATCAGTTAAGGATGTCTTTAAGGTTTTTTGATTTCTTTTTCTTCTGATTTTCGGGTTGCAAATGCGTTTTTTTCATTGCGGTGGCAGAGAAGAGGAGATGAAATTTTCAGGCGTGGGGAGGAACTTCTCTTTCCTTCCGGTTTGATGGGAACTGGAATCTAGAGTCTTTGTAAATTGCGGAAACTGGAAATTAGTATACAAGACAATCAAGGAAATTTCCATTTATCTATATATTTAAGGATTTTTTTTTTTTTTAAAAGGATTCTTTTTTTGTTTATATGGTTGAGCTGAACAAGAAAAAATAGTGGGAAAAAAAAGAAAAAGAAATAAACTTTTTAAGGAGGTTGCTTTGCAGGCTGTGGTAATGATGAGTGGGCAAGTAGAAGACTAATGTTTCTCTATTTTTTCAATTAAGTCCTCACGTAAACTAAATTCTAAATAAAGTCCCTGCTCTTAGTTTCTTTCAATTCCCACAATTTTAATTAGCCAGAAATCTGATAAAAAAAATAGTCAGAAATTAATGTATTTATATACGTGACATTACAGCCCTTGCAAACTCTCTTTTCTAGAAACGGTGACATGTGGAAACAACTCTTCATGTGACATTAGGATTGAAGAAATTGAGATAATTTAAACAAACGTAAGAGTTTATTTTAAGATTTAATTTAAATGGAGGTTTAATTGAAAAAAATGAGCAAATATGAGGGCCAAAAATTCTTAGTTGTTGAGTAGTCAAACCTATTGAAAAGTCTACACTACTGCCACGCTGGCATTTTTATTGGGTTACGGGCTTCACAGTGACAATTGACCGCCGCCCACCACCCCCACCATGGAAAAAAAGCGAGCTTAAGAAAAACAAAATACCACAATTAACCCTCTTTTTATTTTTTTTAAGAACAGTAGTTTTATTTTGTTATTAGTATCGAAGTGCAAGATATTTTTCTCATTTTTTTATATTTTTTTGCGTAATTCTCAGCTACGTTTTGGTAATAGAACGATTATGTTCGAATGTTATCGGGGTTGAAAGGTGCGATTTACTTCAATTATATACACAAATTGGGGGTGAAAAAAAATTATAAATGTAATGCTCTCCTTTTTTAACATGCCTTTAGTAATTGTAAAGCTATTTTTTAAAATTTATTTTCATCCCAATTATATTTGGTGAGAATAATACTTAAAATTGTAATTCAACTGATTAGTATATACCGTCATATTATAAGTTCGATTTCTATTATTGTGATATAAGGTGAAAATAGTTTAAGATGAAATGAAGTGCGTATGAAAAGGGTTAAAAACAATTTGGTCCAGGGTTAAAATATAAAAGTGATTAGATAATGGACAAAATAATGAGTAAATCTGATGGAACTTGATGCAATCGAGTGGGCGCCAACTCTTTACTTTCCTTTGACGCAACACTATATAAGTTTATAGATCATACAAAGTTTATGATGAGAACTAGCATGAGAGATATTCGACGCTCGAATCGAACGAGACTGGCTTAATGAACCATTCTGTATTTTTTAAGTTCATCGGCCAAGCATAAAGGAAATACACAACCTAAAAGTGTTCAGAAGAAACATATGAACACACCCCTGCTGATGCATGCCATCAATCCACAATCCACATGCTGAATCTTTCTCATCTTATATATGTATAAAAGTTTCATTGTTTCTCCAAACTATATTACATTTCAAGAAAAATGAAACGACGACACAAAAATAGGAACAAAACCTGACTTGAGATGCCAACCTCAAACCGCCTATTCGCTGTACCTAATTTAAGCACATTACTTAGCCTATATAAGTTTCCCCTTGGCCCATGGAATTGTTTTGGAAAATATCTTCTTGCAGCAGTAGAGCACCTAGTTATTGACCAAGAAGTCCTCTCTACAAAACTTTACTGTCATTGCATTTCCTCTCGAACGAAGAACTGTTAACCTATTTCAATCTCTATCAAGTAGTGGAACCAAAATCTACCTTTCAACTTTTCAATTTCATGTAATCCATGGCTCCTCTTTAAGAAACACCGCAGACCAAACTTTGGGCAGAATAAGTATTCACGCCTCGGCCTCGCCAACAGCATTTCATGAGGCACACAACTCTACTCACTCAGAATTATTGACTTGCAGTAGCATCATTTCTTGCATTAGACTTCTCAGACAGGATGACCTGAGAGAATCGAAACTTGACCCATCATGAACTTTGTATGACCTATAAACTTAAATCTAGCAACCAGACACAGAACTGACTTCGCCGGTTACTTGCTTGTTGCCTGAAGAATTAGATCCAACAGTCTTCAACCTTTTTGCCACTGGGACACATCTCGATTGGTCTCCTTGGTTGTCATCCACAAAGTTCTGATCAGAAACCTCTGCAGGAAACAAAAGGTTCAGCAAAGAATACCCCAACCGAATTGAAATCATTCAAGAAAGACAGACTTTTGACAATTGTTCTCATGCATTATCAAATCAGGTATAGGGTTAAAGTGCGTTCCCTTTAGTTAGAAGAAAAACTGAAGCATATGGTGATGCACCAATCAACCAAAAACTGGAATGTATGCAAGACCTCTATCCAATGATCAATATAAGCAATGAGAAATTGGAAAAACCTCAATTCTGTTAACTCAATGCGGAAAGAAGAGAGGAAGGGCAAACAACCAACCAGGATAAGCATAGGATACCTGCGATGCTATCAACCAAATCCGAATGGCATACATGAGAAGCATGGTGTTGTTGTGAGCTTCTGGCAGACTCTCCAGAGACAGCAGGATTCCCTCTTATACAATTTTCCTCGCCATGAGAATCCACGTTTCGATCAACATACGGAGATGCTGCATAATGCTGCTCTCTACAAGATCCCAACCGAAGTATCCTTGAATATCCTCGAATAGATTGAGAATCTGCTGAGCTCTCCAACAACGGCTCGTTTCTCTCAAACTTGACATTCTTCTGGTAGCCACATTGCAGAACAACAAAATTAAAATCAACCAGCAAAAACACAAAACAAACAATACACAGACCCAAAAAACCTCCAAAACAAGAGCAACCAAGGTTCAAGTCCCAAACCTGAGGTGAAGTTTTATGACAAACTGTGGTTGGAACCAGCCGTGATGATTTTGGGTGCCGCCTAATCTTCTGTAACGAACCACACAACGCATTATAACGGTGCAGCTGATTTACAAACGAAGATTCTAATGAATTAAGGTACAACCTGTGCTTCTCATCAGTCCACACTTTAGATGGATCCTGCCATTACAACAACCCAAACGTCTCAACAAAACCATGACAAACAACAGTTAAACTGCTAATTAAACATCAATCATTTGAAATCAGATAACTTTCCATTTACAACAATAGTCAAGAAACTAGGTCCTAAACCGTTTTAAATGCTCCACGCAAAATTGCTTAGCAAAGCTAGAAACCCAAATCAAATCTGAAAACTCAAGAAAAAATGAGGAGGAGGTTGATGAAATTACCGGTGATGCACTATTGAGAGAGTAATAGTTGGAGGTGTGAGCGGTTAGAGCAGAGGAGGAGCCCGAGTTGGTTGGAGTCAACTCACCCATGCAACCTGCCATTTCCAGATGATCCGGTAACGGTAAGAGGATATGCTGAGCGAGATGCTGTTTTCTCGGATTTTCGGATAAAAGCATGTGGGAATCGTGTCCGATATTTTAGAGAATTTTTTTAGCAGAAATGAAAGGAAACTTGAGAGAGAAAAATTAAGAGGAAGAAGAAGAAGAGGAAGAAGAAGAGGAGGAAGCGGTGTCGTTGGGGCCAATAAAGGCTCCACATGGCAACGCTTTTACACGTGTAACATCACCTCCTGAGCGCCACGTCATCAGTGGCTGATAAAATATCTTTTGGCTAATGTTAGCCAGATATTTTTCGCTATTTAAATTCATTTATTGTTTTATTATTTCTTTTCGAGCGTCAGATATTTTATTATAATGATTTTTTTACACACGTTTAGGAAAAATGAAGCAGATGGTTGTGGAGTGGGTGGGAAGGATAGCGAGATGAGATAGGACTTGTCTTTTAATTCTCTTTCTTTTCACTTTGTTTGTTGTTTGCAAACCAGAATTCTTACTTGCCTCCCAATTCCTTGAGATGTTATACACAAAACATAAATTATGAATTAATTTAATCATGATAAACATAATTTTTTTTGTCAATAAAATCTTTGCAAAAGGACAACCATTTTCGAAATCAAATTATTCCCTCCGAATTTTATTAATTGACGTTTTAAAATAGTAGCAAAATTTAAAACAATAATTAATTATTTTATTTTATTTCACATTATTTCATTTTTATTTCTAATTTCCACTCAGATTATCACACCATCATCAAATTGGGTTGATGCATAAGAGCTAATTTATCATTTGCACAAAATATATATTTCGGAAAAGATAAAGTAACAAGTATTAAGGACAAAAATTTCGTAAAAAATGACAATTATTAAAATTCAGAGGGAATAATAATACATTATTCATCTATAATTAAAGGTATAAATCGTTTAAAAAATATTTGTAACTAATAAGTGAGTGTGAAAACTTTAGTGCTTTCTTTTAAAGGAAAAAAACTAAAATTTTTAAAAAATATAATCAATGTTAGAAATACTTCTGATTCAGTTTTTTTATTTAATAAGAGTTGTGCGGGTCAATTAGCTTTAACCAGATCTTTTCATTTTGTTTTCTGATTAAGATATTTTATTTTATGAGATTTATTTGAGTTATCCAACTTCAAATAAATACAATGAATATTTCTTTTATGAAATAACACTCATGCAAGTCTACCTACTTCAATCAATTTTTTTTGGTTGTAAATATTCATATTATTAAATTTTATAAAAATACAAAAATTCCTATTTAAAATACTTAAAAAATCAAAAAAAAATATTAAGAGAAAATAATTCAAATTCATGAAATAACAAAAAGAATTTAAAATCTAAAAAAAAATGTCAAAAATGCTTTTAATTCACTTTTTTTATTTAATAAGTGTTGTACGGGTCAACTAACTTCTAATAAAGACAACTAAAATGCTAATATAAAATCTTTCTTTTTGGCTTCTTTTATTTAATAAGGTTAATGTGGGTCTACTAGTTCAACCAAGTTTTTTCTTCTATCATATACTTCTTTTATTTAGTAACGTTCATGTGAGTCCGCCTACTTCAATTTTTTTTATCAAATTCTATAACTATTATAAATATTATGAATATTTTATTAAACGTTAAAAGAAATGAATTAAATCTTTAAAAAAACAAGCAAAACAATTCAACTTAACCACGACAAAAAAAATTATGGGGTGAGAATACTAGTGAGTGATACTCTATTTGATACCGGCTTTGCTCAAGAGATGAAAAAGTGTTCATAAGTACTATTAAATGTGCAACATCTTACTTTACTTAAACAAAATTTAATTATAGAGATGCAATGTCACGAAAGTAACCATGGTACTCAGAAGTCATATTACTCCCTACTCTCCAGTCCCTATTAATATCCATTTACTACTGTTTTTCATTTAATAACCAATAGTTTTTGAAAAGCCAAGGGATCCAAAATTACAAACAATCTGTGGGCTCTCTGGGTCCTAGATGAATGAATTTACACCAAAAGTCTTATTCATCTTTTGATAATATTCTGACCAACAAAAAAGAAACTTTTGTTAATATAAACGAAGGAGGCAGCAAGGCAGATGGATATACTTCTCTTACAATTACAACCACCCCTCTATCCATTTGTACGATTCTACAGTTCAGCATTGATTCTTCAATTCCATAATAAGGAAGATCATCTTATAACAATTTACCAGATGAGTTTTGTCATTTATGTGATCAAATACGACATTTCAGCATCTCATTGAGAAAACAACATAGTAGCTTCTTCAAGTTCAACAAAGTGGACAAAGATGCAATCAAGAAATATGAATTTCAAAATCTGGGTATTGGGTCTGATGGTTATGATGGTTGGTGCTGACCCAGGAGCCAATCTGCTGAACGTAGGTTGCAGTCAGTACATGGTTGACAATGCATCAGTGTTCAAAAGCAACCTCAATTCTGTTCTGTCGCAGCTAAAAGGACAATTGAGCAGCGGAAAATATTTTGCTACAGCAACCGGAGCAAGGGGCACCTCACCAGTCTTCACTTTGGTCCAGTGCCGGAATTACATGTCCACGCCTGATTGCCTTGCTTGCTTTAATACTGCTGCTACAAAAATCCGCAATTGTTCTGCTGCAAATGGCGCCCATGTCATCTATGACGGCTGTTACCTCAGGTTTTACTACTGCCACGTGTATCTAAATTTCTCATTTTACCTAACGTTCGAAACTTTGGAATTAAAAAAATTGGTTATGTGAAGAAAAAAGTTACTTTCTTTTGTTAGTTTTGTTTGTGTGAATTTCCTGATGAATGGCACTGCATAGTGTCTACTAGATTTTCTTCATTTTACCTAAAGTTTGAATCTTCTTTTTTTTGAAGAAAGTTTGAATCTTTTAAACCTTGAAAGTGAAAAGTTTGTCATATGAGGAGAAAGGTACTTTCTTTTGTTAGTTTTATTCAATTATGTGAAATTCCTGATGAATGACTAATGCCACATATGTCCACGTTTCTCATTTTGCCTCAAGTTTGAAGCTTTTGAACAATGGAGGTGAAAATTTGGTTATCTGAAGAAGAAAATCTTCTTTTTTTTGTTTAATGTTAAAGTTCTTTTGCATTTGTTTAGATATGAGAGTGCTACATTCTATGACCAAAGTACTCAGGATGGACATTTTGGTCTTTGTGCGAATCAAACTGCATCTGGTGCTTATGTGACGGCTGTGAAAAATCTGTTGTCAGAACTTCAAATTGCCACACCGAAGATCAACTGTTACTTTGCAGCGACGAAGAAGGATGTAGTTGGTGGCAATGGACCCGTGTTTGCTGTGGCTCAATGTGTTGAAACCATTACTAAGAGTGCTTGCCAAGGTTGTTTGAAAACAGCAACTGCAGATATGGAAAAATGTTTCCCTAATACCGATAGCCGGGCAGCTAATGTTGGGTGTTTCTTAAGGTTCTCTAGCAAGTCATTCTTTGCTGATAACCAAACCTCTAATATTAGCCCCTTCTTAAAAAGTGGTAAGTTTTGCATTCTGATAATTTGTTAACTCACCAGGTGGATGGTCTTCTTAGTTGCTTTTCGATCATTTAACTTTCTTGATTGGAAATTAGACCATGTTGGAGTTAATTTCTTTCGAATGCCCGTGATATTTTCCTAGATGAAGTTCAGGCCTCTTGATAATTTGCAACAGGTAGTTTTAGCAAAACAAAGGCCATTGTTGCAGGAGTAGTTGCAGGTGTCGGTGTTCTTCTAATTTGCATCGCAGTTTTTCTCTGGTTTAAACTTAGAAGAAGACAGAAGGGAGCTCCTAGAGGTAAAGCATAATACTGCATGATAATTCTAAAGCAAGTGAGAATTGTGCACTTTCCAATTATTACAGTACTTTTTCTGCATAAATAAAAGAGGACTGTTTCATCTGCGTATGTAGGAGGCAGCATATTAGGGGCAACTGAGTTGCGGGGCCCTGAGACTTACGCGTATAAGGATTTGAAAAATGCGACAAGAAATTTTAGTGAAGAAAATAAACTTGGAGAAGGAGGTTTTGGTGAAGTATATAAGGTGCAGTCCTCTAATGAATTAGTAGTTATGACTGACAAATAGTTCTGGTGAAATCTGATGAAACCTGCAGTCAACCTCAATATAGAATCTGATGCCTGTGAAATTACGTCGTTTGTCCTAATATCATTTGCTGATTTATTGTTGTTCATGTCACTTAACCAGGGTGTTTTCAAGAATGGGAAAGTTGTTGCTGTCAAGAAGCTAGCCATAAGCCAATCCCATAGGGCAAAGACAGATTTTGAAAAGGAAGTCAAGCTCATAAGTAATGTTCATCACCGGAATCTCATCCGTCTTCTCGGGTGCTGCAACTCTAGATCAGAACTACTTCTTGTATACGAGTACATGGCAAACAGCAGCCTTGACAACTTCTTATATGGTAACCTTACTGCCCCCGATCTCACCGATGGCAAAAACAGCGAAAACTTAAAAAATGGTGCCAGGGGAAAATTCTAATGTTATTTTGATGTGGAAAACAGGTGCGAAAAGAGGGTCTCTCAACTGGAAGCAAAGGTTTGATATAATCATTGGAACAGCAAGGGGTCTTTCTTATCTGCATGAGGATTTCCATTTGTGCATCATACACAGAGATATCAAAAGCAGCAATATTCTTTTAGATGATGATTTCCTACCCAAGATAGCCGATTTCGGGTTGGCGAGGCTTCTACCAGACAATAAAAGTCATATTAGCACCAAAATCGCCGGGACATTGTAAGTTACATTCACGGTAGTACTGTTATGTTCGTACTTCATACAGCACTACCCTTTGCTACATTGACGTTGACATTGACATGTGCTCCTCTGCCAGGGGATACACAGCACCTGAGTATGCAATTTACGGACAACTATCCGAAAAAGTAGATGTCTATGCCTATGGTGTCGTCGTCCTTGAAATCATAAGCGGCCAAAGGAGTAATGAAGCAACTCAAGATCCTGATGCTGATTACCTGCTTAAAAGGGTAACTAATTCCAGATAATCTATCTGATCCATTCATTTTCCGCAATTTTCTATAGCATGTTCACGTATTGGTGCACAAACGTTGCTCGATAGGCCTGGAGATCGTACGAGGCTGAGATGCACATTGAATTAGTGGATGAAAGCCTAAATCCAGATGAGTATGACCTACAAGAACTGAAGAAGGTCATGGAGATTGCTCTGCTGTGCACTCAGCCAACAGCATCGCTGCGGCCTACAATGTCTGAAGTTGTTGTTCTACTCAAAAGCAAAGATTCAATGCCACAAAGATCACCAACAAGGCCAGCATTCACCGAATCTTACGATAAAATCCGCCGCGACACATCCACATCTACAGGCTCCTCAGCATCCAATGCCACTGCCTCCATCTCCCAAGTCTCCGGCCGCTAAACTAGTTTACATTTTAATAGGCAATGCATTGTACATTTCCCACGTCTACTGTATTTGAAAAAAATGGTATGCGTGCATTTATATCATATACTAGGTTATTTTGGCACGTTACGTTGCACGTGCGAAATTTATTTAGATTTGAAAATGTTAAAATATCATATTTATGTACAAAAAAGTATTTCACACGAAATATTTTTGGTATAATATAAAAGTTTTAATAATGTATCAAAAAATGGGATTAACATAATTTTTTACTATGGTGTTTATGTTTCAATGCAGGTGTTGACAAAAAAATATTTTATTAATTCTGAAATAATTAATTTTAAGTTCTTAAAATTAAAACAATTTTAACTCAATTAAGTAATTTACTTTTATAAATTGAAATTTAAATATTTAAAATAATTTTTTATATTATTTTTATTCCAGTTCTCCAAATATTGTAAATAATTATGTAGTTATTTAAAAAACAACCACTACTGAATTTTTCTTTAAAAAACTCAAACTCAATAAAAAAATAAGTTTAACATTTAATAAAAAATTATGATTTAATTAAATGTACAAACTATTTTTCTTCATATTTATGTATCATAAAAAATCACATAATTAGCTAAGAAAAAATAATTCCTTATCATTACAACTTTTACAAAATCAAACTTAAGTAATTTAATATTTGTGTATATATACTTTTTAAGAATAATACATTATAAAAAAGTTTTCATAGTTTTTTTTAATTTTTATTAAAAAATAGTTTATTGAGGCAAGATAATTTCTTATTTATTTTACATATTTTTTATAGTTTTTTAATTTTTAACTAAAAATAATTATCATTTTTTACTTTATTTTTTTATTTTTTATCTCATATTTCTTTCTTTCTAGTTCTTATTTTAATAATGGCAACGCATGAAATAGAAAATAATAACAACAATAATAATTAAAAAAATAGTCTAAAAATAATTGTGATTATAATTTAATAAAATGGATAACTTTGTTAATATACTTGTCCTTTATTTTTTTTCTTCTTTTCGTAATAATATCATATTTTGTTATCTTTTGAAAGAAAAAAATATACTTTCTTAAATTTTTGTATTAGAATAATAATAGTAGTAATAGTTAAGTCATGAAACTTTTATTATTATTATAAATAAATAAATGATTACAATTTTAAAATATTTTTTAATAGATTAAGATGATAATAACGTTAGAATATTTATGTGTCTTATCTAAACCATAACTTTTAGCTTTTTTTCCTATAACTTATGGCTTAGAACATGATTTCTTATTTAATTTTTTTATTTATATCAACTTCATCAACTCGTCACTCGCATTAAGAATACATGAGTGAGATCATTTATGTACTTTTATATGTGATTTTTTTATCATACATAAACATGAAGAAAAATAGTTTGTATATTTAATTACAAATTTTACGAAATCAAACTTAAGTAATTTAATATTTGTGTATATATACTTTTTAAGAATAATACATTATAAAAAGGTTTTCATAGTTTTTTTAATTTTTTATTAAAAAATAATTTATGAAGGTAAGTTAATTTCTTATTTATTTTACATATTATTTTTAGTTTTTTTAAAATAATTATCATTTTTCACTTTATTTTTTTTATTTTTTCTCTCATATTTTTTTCTTTCTATTTCTTATTTTAATAATGGCAATGCATGAAATAGAAAATAACAATAACAATAATAATTAAAAAAATAGTCTAAAAATAATTGTGATTATAATTTAATAAAAGGGATAACTTTGTTAATATACTTGTCCTTTATTTTTTTCTTCTTTTCGTAATAATATCATATTTTGTTATCTTTTGAAAGAAAAAAATATACTTTCTTAAATTTTTGGATTAGAATAATAATAGTAGTAATAGTTAAGTCGTGAAACTTTTATTATTATTATAAATAAATAAACTATTCGAATTTTAAAATATTTTTTTATGAGATTAAGATGATAATAACATTAGAATATTTATGTATCTCATCTAATCCATAACTTTTAGCTTTTTTCCCTATAACTTATGGCCTAGAACATGATTTCTTATTTAATTTTCTTATTTTATCAACTTCATCAACATTTCGTCACTCGCATTAAGAATCACTCGCATTAAGAATTCATGAGTGAGATCTTCTATTTACTTTTATAGCAGTCTATCCATTTGTTATTAATTAAAAAAATAATTTAAATTTAAAGTTTTAAGGACTTTAAGTTTACGATAAACATTTATTTAATTATTAATGATAACTTGTAAATTAGTAACTAACTATTAACCAATTTATTTTTTTATTTTTTTAATATATGACTCATGCATATTGACTTGCACGTTTTTTTCTAGGGAGATGGGATTCAGAGTTGTGCCATCTAATTTTAATTATCAATTTACAGATTCAAAAGGTTACTCATTGTAACAATATCTCATTTCAAAGTTAATTTAACTTGAACTTTAACTTTCTAACGACTTTAAATTTATAATAAATATTTATTTAATATATTTTATGTACTTATCGTATGTTATTTTGATGATGTAGATCATGTATTCGACCCATAATATTATAATGATAATTAAAAATATAACCAATTTTAAGGTAATCAATATAATTTTAAGGTAATCAATATAATTTTTTATAGTTTAAAAATTCTTTCACTTTGGACACTATAGTTTTAAGACATACTTTAGAAATTCTATAATATCCTAAAATATTTTAATATAAATATTATAAGTGGTTAAAAAATATAAGAAATGGTAAAAAGTTGAAAAAAAACTTATAAATATTGGAGAAAATTGTATAACCATAAATATTTGATGATTAGATTATAAAAAATTATTTTTTTGTATCTTTTTTTAAATATCTAACCTCATCCTTTTATATTATTAAAACTCATTAATCAACAGTTTGTCACTGAATTAATTTTAGGAAAATTAATAAATTCTCCTTTTATTTTTCACTTTTATGATTTTCTTAACTTTAAAAATAATTTTCCTGAAAAAATAAACCATGTACTGCCTTGAAATTATAGTTAAATAATAAAAATAAAATAAATACTATTAACCCATGTAAAAAATATTTTATGTACAATATAAAATATTTCCTTCATAAAAATAAAATTAATGTAAATCATTTTGATAATATATGGCTAATATTGTCAATACTTATAAATAAACTTCTCAATTATTCTCATAAAACAATTTCTTCTTTTTACCATATAATTTATGTTAGAAAAAGTATAAATATTACAATTTATTTTTCACTTTTATTTAGTTTATACTCTCTTAAAATCAATCTCTTTACTAAATTTAATAATAAAATAAAACAAAAAATATTAACTTGAATAAAGAATATAATTCTTAAAATAATAATATAATAATTAAAATTATTTACATTTAAAAAATATATTAATATACATATGTTATATTTAACAAATAATTTAAATTTTAAAACATATTAACTTATATTTTACTCATTGTGACTATTTTTCAATTCCATACTTTTAAAGATATTTCTCACATTATAGTTCCACGAGTACATTACATAGATTGATTTCTTACAATCTCTTTGAATATTAAAATTTTTCTTCCTATGAAATTATTCTTATGAACTTTTACTTTTATATATTTTTAAAATTTATCATTGTTTGTGATATTGACATGGGTGAAAAAAATAATGATAAATTTTAAAAATATATAAAAGTAAAAGTTCATATGAATAATTTCATAGAAAGATAGTTTCAGTATTTAACTATTTTAGTTCTTAAAAATATTATCTTTCTCTTTTGTATTTTAGAATTTAAATTATTAAATTATTTAAATAATTTTTTTGTTAATTATAATTTAATATTATGATACGAATATTTTATTATAAAAAATTACTTTCTTTTATTTTTCATACTATCAAAAAATTATTTAATATAAATTTAAATTATAAATAATTGATTTAATATACATTAATTATTCATAAGTTTAGTATTAATTCACTTTAAAATATATATATATATATATATTATACAAATATAATTTATTTTTGCTAACTTTCTTAACTCACAATACTAAGTATATTTTTCTATGATAAATCATTTACTAATTTCAAGCTCTTACGAAAAGTTATGAATATTATAATTCTTTATTAATTAAATAAATTTTCATTTAATAATAGAAATAAATTTTCATTACTTAATTGAAAAATTAATTTATAATTTTTTTTACTTTCTAATTTACTATTATTAGTGTTATTTAACATATTATTACAAGGTACCCATGTGATTTTCTAAGAGACTAACGAATGTACTGATTTTCTTTATAATTTTGCCATATAGAAAATATATATATATATATATATATATATATATATATATATATATATATATTTTATGTTTGTGTTGTTGTTTATCTTAAAATTCAATACATTATCTAGTTTTTATCTCAAAAAATATATTAAAATCTCAAAAAATATATTTATGTAATCATTAAAAATATACTCAAAATATTTATTTTGTAACATTTTTTTTATTATATAATAATAATAAAAATGATTAACTTTATTGTTTAAAAAATTAAATATATTTTTAGATAAACTATATAAAGAAACCCTAAAGTTTGCAAAATCTCCCACTTTTTACCCAATAGTTTTGAAATTTGCAAGATAAGCCTATAAAATTACAATTTTGGTCTTTCTAATAGTTAGAAAATTGAAAGATGGTAAAAAGTTATTTAATTATTTTATCAATCACTAATTATTTTAATTTTTTAAAATACACTAATAAATTTATTAAGGGTGATGTTGATTCGAACCAATTAAAAATATAGAGAATTTACTATGATATTTATGATACAAATTCAGAATATTTTATTACAAATTAGATTAATTCCTCTCTATTCTTCCTCCATTTTTTCGCATAAATATGATCTAAATTTTTATTAGAATTTTAGTCTCCTATTCCAATATAGTCATTCATGTAATCAAATAAACTAAAGTTTTCTTTCTAGTCAATAACGCGAGCTTAAATTATTCTAAAATGAATTTAATTTTATTAATATATTTTTAATAAATGACATTATTTATTATGTGTTATCCTTTTATTTTTAAGAAAAAAGAAATACATATCAAAATAATTTAATACCACATTATAAACATGCAAATGAACTTCAAATTATTTTTTTATAACTATAACTTATTTTGTCCATCTAAGTAAATATAGTTGTTGATTTGAGCTAATTAAAAATACATTGACTTATTTGATATTAGTTGAAAATGTATAGGCAAGTACAAAATATTAATTATTGATCGTTGCTTCTTCCAAATTCTCGCAAATAAGAACTTAGATATCTATGTACAACATTTAGAGTCGTAAGCAACGAAATAACTCGGGGTCTTCTTTTCTAATTAGCTCACTTAAATTGTTATTTAATTTTCATTTCTGTTTATGAGATCCTTACTACCTGTCTTTAAAAAAAAAACTAACATACCATTGAAACGTTATATAAAATAATCAGATTTATAAAAACTTTAAAAACAATTAAGAGTGTAATAGACTTTTAAACAATAACTTAAGTTATAAAAAATCACCTTGTTTCATTTTTCATACTATCAAAAAAATATTTAATATAAATTTAAATTCTAAATAATTAATTTAATATACACTAATTATTCATAACTTTAATATTAATTTATTTTTAATATATATATATAGTTTATACAAATATAGTTTATTTTTTCTAACTTTCTTAACTCACAATACTAAGTATATTTTTCTATGATAAATTTTTTACTAATTTCAAGCTCTTACTAAAAATTATGAATATTATAATTATTTATTAATTAAATAATTTTAATTTTATAATATAAATAAAATAGCATTACTTAATTGAAAATTTAATTTAAAAGTTTTTTCACTTTATAATTTACTATTATTAGTGTTATTTAAAATATTATTACAAGCTACTCCCATGTGATTTTTTAAAAGACTAACGAATGTATTTGATCCGATTTTCTTTCCACTTTTGTCATATAGAAATTTTTTATTTTATTTTAAAGTTTGTGTTATTGTTTAGCTTGAAATTAAAAACATTATCTAGTTTTTATCTAAAAAAATATACTAAAATCTCAAGAAATATATTTACGTAATCATAAAAATATACTCAAAATATTTATTTTATAAGATTTTATTTTTTATTATATAATAATAATAAAAAATTTAACTTTATTGATTAAAAAATTAAATATATTTTTAGATAAACTATATAAAGAAACCTTAAAGTTTACAAAATCTCCCACTTTGAACCCAATAGTTTTAAAATTTACAATATAAGCCTGAAATTTGCAACGTAAGCCTGCAACAAAATTATAATTTCGGTCTTTCTAATAATTAGAAAATTAAAAGATGGTAAAAAATATTATTAAGTTATTTAATTATTTTATCAATCACTAATTATTTTAATTTTTTAATATATACTGATTAATTTTTTAAGGGTGATGTTGATTCGATCTAATTAAAAATATAAATAATTTAATAGGTAGGTTATTTAATTTAATAGATAGATTAATTAATTAAATTAATTAATTAATTAAAATATTTAAAAGTCTATTACAATCAAATAACTTAATAGGTAGGTTAATTAATTTAATAGGTAAGTTAATTAATTAAAATGTTTAAAAATCTATTACACCCTTAAGTGTTTTAATAATTTAAGGTTATAAAAAATATTTATTTTATAACATTTTATTTTTTATTATATAATAATAATAAAATTATTAACTCTATTGATTAAAAAATTAAATATATTTTTAGATAAACTATATAAAGAAACCTTAAAGTTTACAAAATCTCCCACTTTTTTTTTAATAAGCAGAGATTATATTAGAAACCTGTCATGAAGATCATGACGAACATAACAAATGTCAGCTGTCCAAGCTAGGCAGCACAAGCAGAAAACGAAACCAACAAACTAAGAAAGCAAGAAAGATAAACCTCCGGGCTCAGGAAACAGCAACCTGACTACTAAAAAGCCAAGCCGGAGTCTGCATCATATCAGCTAGACTGAAAGCAAATGAGTGATCCTTACTCTTCAGCCACCAATGCCATAAGGAGAATATCATATTCACACACTGCCATTCCGTTACCTCTTTCTGCCTAAAGACCTTCGCATTCCGGCGTTTCCACAGGGACCAAATCACCGCGTAGAACAGAGTTGCCCATTGCCTGCCAGAGAGCTTGTCGTGGCTTGTCAAAATCTCCCACTTTGGACCCAATAGTTTTGAAATTTGCAATATAAGCCTGAAATTTGCAACGTAAGCCTGCAACAAAATTGTAATTTAGGTCTTTCTAATAATTAGAAAATTAAAAGATGGTAAAAAATATTATTAAGTTATTTAATTATTTTATCAATCACTATTATTTTAATTTTTTAATATATACTGATTAATTTTTTAAGGGTGATGTTGATTCGATCCAATTAAAAATATAAATAATTTAATAGGTAGGTTAATTAATTTAATAGATAGATTAATTAATTAAATTAATTAATTAATTAAAATATTTAAAAGTCTATTACGTTTAAAAGTCTATTACAATCAAATAACTTAATAGGTAAGTTAATTAATTAAAATGTTTAAAAATCTATTACACCCTTAAGTTTTTTAATAATTTAAGGGTATAATAGACTTTTAAAGAATAAGACCCTTCGTACTTTTTATATAGTATAGATTAGTGTCAATGATATTAGTTATCCTAACACCACCCCTCAAGTGAAAGCCCGTCAGGTCAGGAATGTTCCGCTATCATGTCAAAGAATCACTTCACCCAAAAGCCATGACTTGTGAGTGAGACCCAATAATATCAGTTATCCTAACAATTAGGATAAATTACGACTAAATAAATTACAAAATTTATCCACTTCATCAGCATTAATCACATCTTTAAAAAACAATATATCACCATTTTTTTTGCTCAATTTTTTTTGCCACGGACATTCAATAATGTCAAGATACTTATTACTTAATACTACTTTTCATAATTTTTTATATTTTATTTTTTAATTATACCAGATTGGGGTGTGGGTTTTAAGATCTATGGAGTATTAAATTATTGTGTGGTTATCTAACGTAATGCTTAAATGTCATATAGAATTGAATTATACAATTTTAGCATACAGATATATGATTGGACTAATTGTTTCTTAAATTCAACTGTAAGTGCCATTTGACTTACCATACTCGGATATCTGCCCGGACCCATACCCAATTGAGCAAGTAGAATCTGAAGTTTCTCCAATTTTTTTCATTTTTATTTTTCTATTTTTTTCCAGAATTTTTTTTCTTTTTTTATATACAAACAAATTCATATCAGCACGTTAGCATATTTGAAAAAACTTTGAAATTTTTGGAAACATAGAAGGAAAAAAAATCAGAAAAAACAATTTAAGATGGTGAAAAAAATAAAAATATTATGAAGTAAATCAGAAAATTCAGAACTTCAATCTTCTCCCTATTTTTTCATATTTAATTTTTCTTTTCTACTTTTCCTCAATTTTCACATTTAAAATTTTCCCTTTTTTTGTAACTGTTTTTGCAAAGAAATAGTGTTTCACATTGAAAAGGAATCTACTCCTTTTAAAATACTATTGTTAGAACATATTTGGAAATTTGACAGTTTGCTAAACAACCAATCATTCTTTATTTGGAAAGTTTCTTTTCTTGATTCATGCATACATGATGCTGCTGGCATCAATTCATGTGACTTTTATAAGACAAGTCTGTTCATTTCTTGTTACCACACTTATCATATAAGCTGAACAATTTAATCCGATTATACTGACAAAAATCGTGATTACATTTCATTCTATGGAAGTGCTGTCTTTTAACATATGAGAGACTCTCGTGTAGTGCAAGGAGATTTTCTCTTTAGGTTCTTTAAATTTGACGTGTTAAGCATTTAGGAAGTCATCAATAGGTGATTATTGTGTACAAGAACAAGCACCATAAGCTACTCTCTCTGCCTTTTAGTCAATCCCATTATTCATTTACTGTTTGACGCCTTGTAAACTTTTTTTTTTTGTCTAAACCTTGTGCTTTGTGTGGCTTATAATGTTATACTTCCCTATAGGTGCTTGCAATAACTGAGGATCTGCATTATGTTCATACGTCTGGGAAGGGCTGAGGTGCATCATTATCTATTGGGTGATCTATCAAAGGTTTTGTTTGACTCATATTTTTGTAGTTTTCTTGTCCTTAGATTTCTGGTGATTTCAAATTTCAGACAATCAACTTATTTTCTAGTAATCTTATCCAGCCTTTAAAACTGTACCCAATGATGACTGCCTCTGTTTTGAGCAGGCAAATGCAGTTCTATCACCACTTGAATCAGTATTGTCCAATGATGTAGCTGCCATGACAGCTTTTACATGAATCTAATACCGGAGATGCAAATGGTCTAAATTATGTTCCATACCCAGAAATGGATTGCCATGGAATTGCGAACTCTAGTCAGTCAATGGACAACGACCAAGTTGAAGAGGTGAACAACAGTAATGGCAGTTCTTCTACGAAAGCTAGTGGTCTAAATGAACACCTAAACTCTTGTCCATCTCCAAGTACTGAAGCACTGACCGTTCCTGCCGAGTCTTCACAACCACCAAATGAGGATAACCTTGGGACAAAGTTTGAGGGAAAGGGGAGAGTATCATCATCAAACAATGTTAGGATTGAAGATGAAAACCAAGAAGCTCCTCATCCTAATTCACACGCTGGTAGTCGAGTGGGAAGGGGTAATGTCAAATATTTATCAATTGAATTCCCGTGTTATTGCCTTTCTTTTTTTGTCTTAACTGCTTGGAAGCCTGAATTATTATGAAATCTTCTAGGTTTAAAATTCGTTCAGAGCATCAGGAAATGCAGGTTAGAAATCTAATCTTTGATAATACCTCTCGCTAGGATATGAAATTGGTTCTTACACAACATGCAAGTTGAAACTAGAGGCTAGTGACAATATTTAAATTGGATGGTCATTCCAGTGTCCTAATGTTTGCAAATATAGCCTTTAAAATCTGGCATTTGAGCCTGTCGTTTTGTTTTTATCGAGTGAAACCGCTTTATAAAATTAAATACCCTTTGCAAATACGCCTTAATTTGTTTTGCTCCAGTATTTACTCTTTGAGGGCACATTGGAATGATGTAGGCTTGGATTTCAAATCATGTTTGTTGTTTTGGTTACCTGCAGGGAGAAATGCTTATGCCATGTCAGTGTTAAGGCTAGTTGAGATGAAAGTAGATGGCAGAGACATTGCCAGACAACAGGTATATGAATTATTTTGAAATCCGTTATATTTAGTGAAAACTTGTGTTAACTCATTTTGTGGCTTCTTTTCTGCTGCCTCAGGAAAGTTAATATTACCGAGCAAGTGGACTATCTGCTAAAGCAGGCAATGAGCATAGATAACCTTTGCAACATGTATGAAGGTTGGACGCCATGGATTTGAACTAGTGAGGTCTGAACCTTCCAAATAGAGAAGTGACATCGAAGGCCAAAGGCAGGGGTAGTTTAGTCTCCTGTGGGGCTTCACTGTTTTGGGACACCAAATGGCTAGAGTGGTTGCTGGAAACCTTATTCCTCTCAGCACTTGAGCTGCCAGGGCTGTTGCATTAGACCCCGCCCTTCTTTTGGCTTCCAGCACCTATTTCCCGTCACCAAACGGGACCTGTGTAAGGTGCTACTCAGGATTTTTCCATTTGGGCAATGCACACAGCTTTGAGGAACCGGACATCCTATGCCAGAAGTCGTACTCCTCAGCTTGAACAAGGTACGTCTGGATTCAGATGCTATACTAGCAAGATAATTAAATCAAGGGTAACTATTTGTGAATTTCAAAAATACCACTAATCTAAATTCTTTTTTTTATTAGAATCTTTGTACTACTGTTTTGTTCTCTGATTTAAGGGTTGTGTGACCAGTATCAAAAATTGATATAACACATTTTTAACTAATTAATGTCGCCTTATGTTTTATAAAGAATGTTTTGTTTAACATGCATTGTGAGAGTGAGAAGGAGGGAGTATATTAAATTATTAATGTACACTTGTTATCTAAGTAAATCTACGTTCTATTTTTTTTCTTCCTTTTTTATATACAAACAAATTAACAAACCTAAATGTTGATATGGGCTTGCTTTAACCCATGTTGCATGGGCTTGCTTTAACCCAATGTTACATGAGCTTCATGTATCCCAAAAAAAAGTAGGCTTGAGACTTCAGTTTTTTAATTAATCATAATTGTAGAAATGTTGATTAAATAGTACTCTATATGTTTTAAATTATTAGTCTTTTAAATTAGATACACATATAGATAAAAAAATTATTAGTATTATGTTTCCCATTGATTCTCTCGTAAATCTAATTTATATTGATGAATCCAAAAAAAAAATTGAGGGTGGTTTAAAAAAAAAAGAGCTTAACGGATATAAGCTGAGCCAAAGTGGTAGGAAATGAGTAAAGTGGTGAAAATCGAGCGAAAATGGTAAAAACAATAAACCTTGGTGATAAAACTTAGCTAAAATGGTAAAAAAAAAGAGAGCCTAAATGGTGAAAAATAAATCAACATGGTAAAAATGAGCGTAAGTGGTGAAAATTGAGCTAAAAGGGTTAAAAGCGAGCCAGGATGGTAAAAAGTGAATCTAACTGATAAAATGCAATGATGAGAATCGAATCTACGTGATTAAAAACGAGCATACGAGATGAGATTGGAGTCACATGGCTAAATTTTTTTTTTACTTAATTATATATTAAAAGGATGGGTGAAAGGAATAATAATTAAGTGAGTGAAATAATAAATCAATGAGTTTTGTCGGATATCTAATTGGGTAATGAATATAATGGGTATAAGAACTAAGTTTGTACAATTGGGCCAATCTAAATTACCAAGCTCACCAAAACCCATCCAATCCACATAAAATTTTGCTCCCAAAATTTCTATTCAGGAAGTTTTAAAAGTTTAAATTCAACCACAACTAACATTTTTTACCATTATGGTCCATCACATAAAAACATGGCAGCAAAAATGGTTTCATGTTTGAGACACAATTTTATCTGATAATTGAAGATCGTTTTAAACTTAAGTCCACACGCAAACATAAAAACAAAACCCTAAGTCCCCACAATTTTATCTACGTAAATCTACATTCTATTTATTTTTTTTCAGATTTTTTTTCCTTTTTAATAAACCTAAATGTTTGATATGAGCTTGCTTTAACACATGCTACATATGTTACATGGGCTTCATCTATCTCAAAAAAGCACGAGTTCTTTTTTAAAGTAGGCTTAATTAATTATAATGGTAGAAATGTTGATTAAAAACGAGTATATTTGGTAGAATCGGGTTTACATGTTGATTAAATAGTATTCTATATGTTTTAAGTTATTAGTTTTTTAAAGTAGATACAAATTCAAGCAAATATTATTCTTTTTTTACGCAGACAGACATAATTTTTTTTTTCTATTTATTGTTATATACCATTCTAGGTATTGAAAATGGGTGTGTAATTTTAAGTCATAATACATGTCTTTGTTTTTTCCAGAAATTTATTCTTTTATCTTTTTCTTTGGAATTTGTTAACGACAAAGCAATTCCTAATAAAATAAAATAAAATAAAAAGCAGAGAAAGAAATTGAGTTTAGATGCAAAATCAAAAAGTTTGAAAAACAACAATTCCTATCCGGTCCAAGGAAATCAAGTGTTTCAATTGGAATGCACAAGGCCAAAAATATGTTCTAATATAATCTTTCATAATTCTTGAAAATTTCCTCCCAAAGGTACATATTATTTCTAGCATGGGATGAAGTACTCATTTAAGATCATTAATTGTTTGCTCAAATAAATCAGCAACATTTGACGATAAATACGAAAATAAATCATCTTTTGATTACACTTAGAAATAGAATACAAGTAAGTAAACTTTTATCTATAAGTAATTTATGAATTTATTTGATCAAGTGATTGAAATATTTTTAAAGTTAATTAAAAATATTTAAAAAAATATATATATAACTTAACACTAACTCAACTAAAGAAAACATTAGCTAATATGTTGTTCTTGTCACTACAAGAGATTAGTCTCAATTCCATTATATATAAGCTATAAAAATCAATAACCTTAATAGTATTTTAAAATAAAATATAAAAAAATTAAGGTAACTAAATCAGACATTATTTTTCTATAATATTAATATATGTGCGTATATGTCAACCCGAATCTAAATATATTTCTAAATAGTTATTTTTATAGAAATTAATGTTCAACTCTTATAAATTAGGAAAACGAATCAAGAAGTTTTATTTAACTTCGAAAAAAAAGTAACTGTATGAACTTTGAAAGGCCCAAATCAAATTTAAGTCCATGCGGTCTAATTGATTGTCTTATTTCAGCCCTCTGTGTTATTTTTGATTTAAAACCTCCCTCCACTTCAATCGAATGATTTATTTCATCTCTCAGCCTAACGCCATCCACATTTTCCGTCAGCTTGCTTACGTGTAGTGCCACGTCAATTGCCATGTCACCGATTGCTGACGTATCACGCCACGTAAGCAAAAACCAACTGAGTCGGCACCAAACGGGTCGTAAAATCAGGCTGCCAATTTATAATGACCATGACCATGTTTTATAATATTAAATAATGGGCCAGCAGCACATGAACCCAGTACTCTTCACCCAACCCGGTACTCTTCTCTTGACCGGATCGTATGCCAACAACGGTATGCAAGCATCAACCCGGTACTCCTCTCATGACCGGATCATCATCCGGTACATGTGTAGTAACGGCATGACCTCTTACCATACCAAGGGTGACTTGCATGGTACCGGATATGTAAAATCAAATAAAATTATGGATCTAACTCGTATTAAGAAAATGCAGTATTTTGTATATGTAAAAGCCCTCATCTACTAAATCTCTATCCCATATTTACCACAAAATTCTAGCAATTTTCAAACCGGATCCAACCAAACTTCACAGATCTACTCTGATTCTTCCCAAAAACCACAGAAAATCACAGATCTGAGCTTCAGCCGAAATTAGCTCAGCGCTTTGTGCAGATCAGCTCCCATAGCCGCTCATCTTAGGTTATTTGTACCTCCACTTTCTAAATTATCACTAACTAGCAAACATGTCTCTCAACAATATTTTATTAGATTTGAGTCTCTGAACTATTTCTTTTCATCACAAATAAGCTCCTTTGTTAGTTTTTCCATCAAAAACTCAAATATATTTATTTTGACCATTTTTTTATTTCTTTTAATTACAAAAAAATGGACTCCAAGATAAAATAAAAATTATCTTTTACTTAGTAATTCTTTGATCAAAGTTACCATTAGCTATTCCAACAAATTCTCTTAAAATAAAAATATTTTGGAATATGAGAAACCTTCCAAAAAGAACTAAGTGGATAAAAAGCTTAATGGTGCAACAATTCGATTAAATGATGCTAAAATCTGGAGCATTTCCAATTATCTAAAATCTGCAACATTTTCAATTATTCACAGCGATTAAATCAGTTCAGCAAAGGGCTGTAACTCCAATTGCCAGGAAATCACTGTAAAGGTTCCAACAGAAAGACTTGAGCCGTATCTAAGAAAAAGGACATGCGATTTACCTCGTTCTGCAGATTGACATGCCTATTCCATCCAGAAGATGCACTGGAGGATACCTCCACATGTAATTAAAATCTTGCCTATGACTTGAAAAATCCATTTCACCGTCATCTGATGAGTCCTCCATCATATTTTGAACTTGTTGATTTATAACCAGATTATTGAAAGAAAACATATTCCTGAGTGTTCCTTCTGGGCTTGAGGTAAGGTCTGTTAGTTCATCAACATCAGCAGAAAGTGCACCTATGTTGGTAGAACTGTTTAGCTGACCAAAATAAGGCTGGTGATCAAACTTTCCATGAGATGATGATGCAGACCCACTGTCACTGCAGCATTCCCACTTTCGAAATCGAAGTTCTACCAAAGAAGAAAATTTAGACAGAGCAGCAATAGTTGTCCAGAGATTTGAAATTCCTGTCTCACACATGGAGAGGGAAACCAGATTGGGCATGCAAGTGAAACAATCCTCCCGGAAGCTACTGAGCGAAAGTACTAAAATCAAGGTTAAGGGTGTGTATCTGCATGAATTTCCCTCCCATGTTCAGCTTACGGAAATGTGAAGACCTCAAGTTTAAAACTTGGCATGCCAAACCTCTCCGGGAAAACTCCCTACCAATAAACCTCAAATCAGCAATATGAAGTAAATCATGCATGTAAAACCTGTGGACTTTTGAAATGCTAATATGTTGTTCTTGTCACTACAAGAGATTAGTCTCAATTCCATTATATATAAGCTATAAAAATCAATAACCTTAATAGTATTTTAAAATAAAATATAAAAAAATTAAGGTAACTAAATCAGAGATTATTTTTCTATAATATTAATATATGTTAAGTTATATACGCACATATATTAATATTATAGATCATCATAAATTATCTACACGTCCCGTTATTATATATAAGGTGCCGTCATGCGTAAGGGTAACATTATGACCCGGTACCATGCAAGAAACGGAAGCATGCAAGTAACGGGAACATAGTCAAAGGCCCACATCATGAGTACCGGTCAAGCAAGGCAACGGCTACGCAAGGGAGCTCTCTTAGTCAATTTGGGCTTTGAGGCCCATCACCTTTCTAGCCATTGCATCGTCACCACTGCATGATCATCTACTCAAAGGAGGGTTGCAATGTCAAACGGTTGACAAGTAACGGGATGACTTGGCTGCTAAACGGATAGCATGGTAACGGTATGCATGGTACCGGACATGCATAGTACCGGACAAGCAACGACACAGTAAGGGCATAGCAAGCAAACGGCTTGGGTGTAGTAACGGGAACAAACCATGCTATCCGTTGCCTTGCTTGACCGGTACTCTATAATATTAATATATGTGCGTATATGTCAACACGAATCTAAATATATTTCTAAATAGTTATTTTTATAGAAATTAATGTTAAACTCTTATAAATTAGGAAAAAAAAGTAATTGTATGAACTTTGAAAGGCCCAAATCAAATTTAAATTCCTGCGGTCTAATTGATTGTCTTATTTCAGCCCTCTGTGTTATTTTTTATTTAAAACCTCCCTCCACTTCAATCGAATGATTTATTTCACCCCTCTAATTTTTTCTTGAACATGACCAGTCATGTTAGAGAAATTTAAACCGTTCAATAAAATTGGACGGATGAGATTAAAAATTCAAATCATTAATGAGTTAGTGGTCAACTCATTAATGACTTGAATTTTTAATCTCATCCGTCCAATTTTATTGAACGATTCAAATTTCTCTAACATGACTGGTCATGTTCAAGGGAAAATTAGAGGAGCCGAATCCTCATCCCTCAACCTAACGCCATCCACATTTTCCGTCAGCTTGCTTACGTGTCGTGCCACATCAATTGCCATGTCACCGATTTGCTGCCGTGTCATGCCACGTAAGCAAAAACCAACTGAGTTGGCACCAAACGGGTTGTAAAATCGGGCTGCCAATTTATAATGACCATGACCATGTTTTATAATATTAAATAATGGGCCAGCAGCTCATGAACCCAGTACTCTTCACCCAACCCGGTACTCTTCTTTTGACCGGATCGTATGCCAACAACGGTATGCACGCATCAACCCGGTACTCCTCTCATGACCGGATCATCATGCGGTACATGTATAGTAACGGCATGACCTCTTACGATACCAAGGGTGACTTGCATGGTACCGGTACTTAACTTATGTACAAATTTTTTTACTTAAATAATAAATAAATAATTACGCAAGATATTCAAA
Source organism: Viola odorata (assembly GCA_963691705.1). NCBI lineage: Eukaryota > Viridiplantae > Streptophyta > Magnoliopsida > Malpighiales > Violaceae > Viola > Viola odorata. Next base: position 1,807,024 of record OY829537.1, read on the forward strand.
TAAATAAATAAATTTAAGAATTAAAATATTGAAATAAGAGATGAAAAATAATGGTGGTGATATATTTAATGAACAAAAAAAAATAGTGGCAAAAACGTAAAGAAAAGTTTGTTAGTGGCATATTTGAGAGAGAAAATAGCTTGATAGGAAATTGAACTTGTCCATTTTATTTAAGTTGAAGTTTTTAACTTCTTTTTTGTAATAATCATAATAATAATATTAATCCAATCTACATACCATTCCATTTTATTTCCTAAGGGTTATTTGTACCTCCACTTTCTAAATTACCACTAACTAGCAAACATGTCTCTCAACAATATTTTATTAGATTTGAATCTCTGAACTATTTTTTCTCATCACAAATAAGCTCCTTTGTTAGTTTTTCCATCAAAAACTCAAATATATTTATTTTGACCATTTTTTATTTCTTTTAATTAAAAAAATGGACTCCAAGATAAAATAAAAATTATCTTTTACTTAGTAATTCTTAAATAATTATGAACATATCTATTTTTTAAAAATAAAATAAATATCAAAAAGAAAAATAAAATATAGAAAAATAAAATAAAATGTAAAATATTGTAAAATTTTTATAAAGATTTTTAAAAGATAGAACTAAAAAAGTAGGAATTTTTTGTTGAAAGAATTCGAAGAAAAAAAAACATCCTTACTTAATTTCATTCTTGAAGATGGGCCGGCAGTGCAGTCCAACAAAAAGCCCAATTGCCTATAAGCTCATTGCCAGAGCTATATTTATTCAACAACTAAATTTAATTCCAATAAAATATAATGTTTAAATCCTCCACCGTCTGATTAATCAAAATGCTGCATGTTAAACCAACTCTCTTTCTATTTGGCTATATATGACAGACACGGTTCTCTTGTCAGTCTCCATTTTCATTCCTCATCAGTCATCCCTCTCCCTCTCTCCCTCTCTCCCTTCTCTGATCTCTTCTCAGTCTCTTCCTCATCAGTCATCCCTCTCCCTCTCCCATGGATCCAAATCCAAACCCAAACCCAAATGGCCAGGCTGATGGGGTCATAGATATCTTAGAAGAGGCTCCACTTATAGAACTCCTACTAGCCCAGCTCCCGCCGTTGTCGGTGTCTTACCGGTTTGTTCCGGAAGACGGAGAGCTGGTGCAAAACTACCTTACCCCCTTCATTGAAGCTGCACAGCACATCCAACTCAACCCACAATTTGCCCTCCAAAACATCCCAGAAGAAGAACTCCAAAACTTGCAAGCTCTTGCATTTGCTCCAATGCGGGTGATGTTGGGGCAAATTGATGTTATCCCTGAGGTACTCGTCCATGAACATCACTTACAACTGAGGAGCGGCCCTTCCACATACATCATCACCAATGAGCTCCCCATGCTTCATTTTCCTGCCAACCATCGATGGAGAGCCGGCAGGCGCAGGAATGTTTGGACGGGAAACCAGCTTGTTGGTTCCCGTTCCGACTACTACCTTCTGGACCTCGTTGGAGAGCCGGAAGGATGGTCGATGTTTATCTACAGGACTCTGAATGACAACGCGCCATTCATGTTGGTGAGGTACGTGAGGCGCGCTTGACTGAAGCTTTCTGGGTTTTCTGGGTTTATAAAGGTCTCACCTTTATGGGTTTATGGGTTTAGGGGTGGTTTTGGGTTTTTCTGGTTTAGGGTTTGTTTCTGGTTTCATGTTGGTAGGCTGTGATGATGAGGTGTTAACCTATCAGTTTTGTTTTAATTAATAGTAATTATGGTTTATGGGTTTATATTTCTGGTTTCTGTATAATGCTTCAAACGGCTTCTGTTCTCATTGTTTATGGTTTCTGTATAATGCTTTTGAACGTGCTTGTTGTGTGTGTTTTGTCTTTCTGAAATTCATATTAATGTCTCTGCCACGTACTGACAAACTGGATTTGTTTGTGTGGCATATTTGATAGGAAATTGAACTTGTCCATTTTATTTAAGTTGAAGTTTTTAACTTCTTTTTTGTAATAATCATAATAATAATATTAATCCATTATTTTTTACTTAGTAATTCTTAAGTAATTATAAACATATCTATTTTTATTGAAAAGAAAAACAGAACTAAAATAGAAAAATAAAATAAAATTTAAAATATTGTACAATTTTTATAAAGATTTTAGTAAAAAAACAGAACTAAAAAAAGTAGGAATTTTTTGTTGAAAGAATTCGAAAAAAGAAGAAGAAGGAACTAAAATAATTATTCGGAAAAAGAGAGCTTGTTAGCCTTGTTGTGTGTATTGTGTGTGTTTTGTCTGTTTTCTTTTTCTGCCACACTCAATTTTGTCACTTCTGGAATGGCCTGTGCCTCTGCCTCTGACTCTGCCACTGCCACGTATTTTTGTTTTTATCTGGTACCGTTAGCAAAAACGTCTATTATATTATTTATACAAAAAACATCTCTCAGAAGCCCAGTCCACCGAGTTGCGGTTTATCTTTGAAACTCGACCGGATCGATCAGAGGTCTGTATGACTTGTCCAACAAGAAACACAGTCTCACCTTCTTTACAAATATTTTATTAACTAATTCTCCTCGAAACTCAGCATCCCAAAAATAAGCAAACATCCTTATTCCTTAACACGTGCCAAGCAAATGTTTCTGAGAGACAAAAAGAATTTCTCATAATATTACCAAAGCTAGTAAGAGAGTACAGCAGCAATGTCTCTGTCTAGTAAGAGAGTACTCAAAATATTACCAAAGCTAGCATCTCATCCCATCCTGTCTAGTTCTTGTTCTCTGAATTACTGAAAGAAGAACACAAAAGATCACCCCAACTTGCTAATTCCTAGCTTTCATCAAGTCCTTAACTATTTCTAAGACTCTGAAGTACTCATGAAACATGGAGGACTCTTTGCCTTTCAATCCCTCTCTGCTCACTCCGTTGCCACCAGCTAGATTGTTCCACCGACTTCCTCCAATCACAAGGTCAAACCCACCAGAGGTAGAGAACCATTCAGCCACATTCCTAGCAGTGATGTCTTGAATGTCACCATATTCGATCAGATTTCCTTGTTGGTTGGTCTGCTCCCACTAGCTTCGGAGAATGTTTCTGTTTACCGCTGAGATCTCTACTGAAACCACATTGTTCATCGGTATGCCAAGTCGATGCAGTGCGATTTCAGCACCTCCAATCCCTGAGAAGAGTGAGAGTACATTGATGCCACGTGGGAATTGATTCTTTAGGACAGAGATGGTATGCCACAGAGTATCGACCTTACAAAATAATAACAAATTCCATTAGACTCAACCTAATTAAGAGATCGAGGAAAAGTGAAAGAAAGTGGTTGGTTTACCTGAAATGAATTTCCAAGGCCCTTGTATCTATCTGTTGTGCCGATCCCACCACCTCTAGTATGCTCCTTTGGATATCCAAGCAGCACCTCCATTTCAAGAGGATCCAAAGGTGCGACTTTGTTTCTTCAAACCCAAACCAAATTCCATTTCCTGCATTTCTCCATCACAAATTTCTTGACTCTCTGGTTGGGCTCAACTTTGTTGGAAAAAAAGATGATATATTATCAATAATGGTGATCAATCGCATTGCCACAAATGCAAATAAAACAAGATTTCAGGCAACTCCCATCTCAGATGACGTTTGTGTTACAGGTCACTAATAACCTGTTACAGAGAGTTATCTCCTTGGACAAGCAAGCTCGTTAAACTCGTACATGCACTTCATATTCAACAAAAAGGAAAATAGAACTCCACACATTCATGCATTTATTTTAACAAGTACAAAGCAGCGCCTAGAACTTGAGGAATTCCTTACAGATGCATGGGTCGAAATAATTCTATTTTGAATAAATTACACCTAAAATGAATTTATAGGCTATTTTGTGACCAGTTTACTTTATAAATCCACCTAACACCAATTTCCACAGCATGTGCATCATAACAATAGGGAAAATAAAATAAAAACTCAGAATTCAGACACCGATGGAAATAAGTGAATCAATTTTACATTTCTTCATAATGTCTACACTATAGTCACCACCACGTACCTTGGAAGGATATTTCTTGAGCCAGCAAAGCCCCAATACACTGTTCATTGCACCAAGTGATGGGATATACCTAACTATTTTCTCGTTCTCATGATTAATTACAACTACTTCACCATCTAAAGTTCCGAAAACCATTAAACTAGAGATAGATGGATGGTAATCAAATTGTCTTGGACGAAAGTTTCTATTCCCGCCCCCCACATCACAGCTTGATAGAGAGAGTGAATGAAAGAAAGGCCACGCAGATGATCCCACTTTGGCAGCACAAAGGGACCGGGTATAGAAGTATGGAGAGTTTCCACAATAGTATGAAGCCTTTTGATTTGTACTCCATGAATGAGATCGCTTTTCTTTTATTTCACGCTTATGCAATAAATTAACGATACTCTCTTTAAGCTTCCGTCTCATAGTAGAGGTGGACCTTTGCTAACTGTTGAGAAACCAAGCTCACAAGTTATTATTGAGGAAATGGTGGGCACTGCTACAAAATTGTCAACACAACTCTGCTCCACAATGGGCAAGTCATGGATTTCTTATGCTTCCTGGTGTTTCTGTCAAGCTGGAGACTCTCTCTTTACCCCACGTGCGTGGCACTGTCCTCCACTCATGCTCTTTCTCTTCTATACTTCTTCCAGAAATTTTGCCTGAAAGGTTCAAGTTGACTGAGGATGAGAGGGGAATAGTTCAATCTATAGTCTGGCGTGTTTGCCAGAGGGGCATCGATGGAGAAGACCAGAAATGTTGGCTCGATTCTGTACAACATTCTAAAAATAATACCCCTGTGGTGCAGCAAGTAATGGACATAATGGAAACTGTAGCTGGTGCACCTGGTGCAGAAATCTCTAATGGGGAGTCCCTTTCTGTTACTTTAGCATCTCAATTGTGGACTTCCTTGCTATTTGCAAATGGTGACCTTGAAGAAACTGACCTATCATCTGCTATTGATGATCTGGTTAATGTCAAGTACTGAACAATGGAAACAAGTATTTTCTGATGTCCAGAAGAAGTGCAATCGTGAACAGTTTGGTTATTATTTGAAAAGAATAAAAACAGTTCAAATGGAGTCTAAATTCAGAAGGACAAGCCAGACACTTATTCTTAGTATGGCAATCAAGCTGAAGAGGGAAAGGAGAGGAAAATTAGCTAGGGAAAAGTGTGGAATATAATGGAATGGAAAAATGTATAATTTTCTTCATGTATGGCAACAATTTTAAATACGAGAGAATATTATTTTCCTTTCCTATGTTAATTGATGTATACACTTTAGAAGGTTAAAATATATTTTATTTTCCTTCCCTTTCATCCCACTTACGGGAGGAAAACTTTTTTAAGTTATGAGGGGGAAAAAGTCACTTATTTTCCCCACCTTTCCACTGCCAATTTTTTTTCCCATACAGGGGAAATTAAAAAATTTCCATTCCATTCCATTCCATTCCTCCTTCCCATACTAAGCATTAGAGTAAGGTTAAAGTATGGTATACCTGATAGGCCTCATGATTCGCAACTATCCTTTGAGCCACTGTCGTGGTTGTTATAGTTTTGGGGCTTTCAATCGTCCGAAAAATACCCAGGCTCTTTGGAATTTTATACCGATCAGGGTCACCCTGCATAAAGCAAGATTTTATCTGTTATCACAGTTTTTGCCAGGATAAATAAATAATTTAAAAATTGTGATTACTAAATAATTCAATCTGTGAAAAGTTGAACAAACGAGCTCACATCCAACAAGGAGTTGTTTTCTGAAACTGTACCACGCACAACCAAGGAGATGTTGAAAGTTGTGATCTGATCATGCAAAGAGAAAAGGCATCAGTAAATTTTACATTATTTGATAGGGTAATGATGCACAATCAGGGATTTTAACAAAATTGATCAAGTCTCAAAGCAGGAGTTGTTAAGTCCCCCAAATAACTATAAGCTCATAATGAGAACAAACACAAACTTTAAATACTGTGAATAAATTCCAGAATAATATAAACGTTCAGACTGATAGCATGAAAGTAATTTCAACATTTGTCTAAACAACAAGAAATTACCATACTATGGCTATTTATAAGTATGGCTCTTCTAGCAGCTTAATGAGTCTGGTGCCAACAAACCATCAGAGACTAACTACGCAATTTCTAATAAGCTGTTGATGATTTCATTTTTGTCAACACCCAAAAGTTTTAAAATTAGCTACTTTTCTCTAAAAATCCACGTAAAGTATTATGCCACCGCATATTGTTATCATGGCCAAAAGAAACATGAAATGAACACAGTAAACTATTCTATTTAAACTCTCACATAAGGCCACCAGAAGGATTCTGTGAACCAAAAATACAAAAAGACTAGATAACCAACAAACCATGTCTTTTGTAATTTCCGGAGGAGCACCCGTGATGATTTCATCAACATAGCGACAAGCTAGTACACTAAGACAACGTTCATGCAGATTCATAAGCGGGTAGAACTTCCCTCTGCGTTCACTACACAAATATCATGTTATTCCATTTCCATTTCGCATTTTGCAAGGATATAGGACATGAGTATATCTTTTGCAATGCAATGAAACTTCAAAAGAAAATGCCAAGGGTAAGAGCAATAATGAATCACACAAAAACTAAAATGAAGACCAAAACTATGGATTTACCTCACAATCTGGTCAATGTGGATCCCAACCAGCAGAAAGTCTCCAAGCTGCCTAGCACTCCTGAGAACCTAAGAACCCAAAAAAGGCAGGCAAATGACAATAGAATGGCCAGTAAATTTAAGTTTACCACCAAAAGAGACATACTCATAAAAAATAGAAATGAGATCATATATCAAACATTTCAACAATATCACATAGCTGGATGATACCAATAAAAAACTAAGTCTAGCCACAGATGTCATTTATGCATTTGTTTGGGAGACCAACAGGGACAATGTATCAAGTGGCAACTGTATGCTAATATTGGGACGATAACAGCTAAGAACCAGTGGAGCTTGCCTCCTAATCAACCATTTAGTGACTACAAAATTTGTTAAGCACAAAAGGTACGTTGGTAAACATGGATCCACACAGGGGATCCATCTTAGTCACCAGACTGTTTATTTATTCATCTATTTTGCTCATCAGCTTCCCCGTCATAATTCCTAAACAATTCACCTGGAAAAGCTTGTAATGCTCTAGAGATTTGGGATATTTAAACTTGGAACCTTCTCTTTACATACCTCTAGGTACAAATTAGAATAGCCAATTATATTTTCCTTTAATATTTTAGAGGTCCTCTCAATTAACCTCAAAGTTACAACTCCCCTTCTTAAAACTTCAATTTGCTTAGATTTCCAGTTAATTAACTAACTGGGTCACATAAGAAGCGCTGATATGCCTTCCATGTGGTGTATCCAATAAGAAAGTGACTGGGTCCAAGGAGACAACCTAAATTCCATCCTTAAAAACTGTATCAAACTACTGAAAGGTAAGAACTAACTCACAAATAAAAAACAAAAAGACGGAAAAAAAAAGGCTTTCATTGAGAACTTCCTAGAATTCCTCAGTGGTCACTACAAATGATAAGTCTTCTAAATATTGGATGCCATCATCTCTTTGTTCCAGCTTCACTATATTTCTACTTTAGCTACTATGATTTTGTTGTGTTTAGATTTCCTCCCTACTTGACATCACAAACCAAACCTTAAAACCCAAACAAAGAAATACATCAGTAGGACCTCTCAAACTTCCAGTGAAAACAACACAATCATTACCATTGGAAATGATAAGTTAGAGTCACTCTGTCAGATCCTAATACAATACCTTCTAGTTTCCAGTAATGCTAATGGTGTTCCAAATGTGAGGGGACAAGTTATGTTAAAAGGGCAGCAGGCACAATGATAGAGAATACTGGTCAATGGTCATTCATAAAATTCACAAATTCAATTAGACACGGGGTGCTCATTTCCAACCTGTTGGTTCTTTGTTGTGTCATACAAATGTTATTAGAACTCTAATTATTCAGCAATGACAGTGCATGTATTGTATTTTAATTGATTATCAAGAGTTTTAGGGTGTCTTATCATAGAGGCTTTCACATTATTGGGCTCTAGTTGCCAAGGATAATGAATTGTCTTTATTCCGTGACATTTAGTTGCTTGGTGATATGTATAAAACATCATAGTTACATATGAAAATCCACAGACACCTTGAATCATGTATGCACTTGATACAGCTGTGTCAATTAATTGATGACAACAAGATCAAAGGAGAGTCAATATGGAATAAAAACTTCTGAAACTAGTTACAGACAAGCCTAGTAAATGAATGTTTCTTTTTCCTATAAACAAGAAATTAAGAAAGTGTAACAAACTTGTGAACTATTAAGAACAGTGAAATTCTTAAGACAGATTCATGCAACCACACATCTAAATAATTAAATTAGGATTATAGTTGACAGGAATTAGAAAGTTCAGAACAAAGAACTCAGGAGGAACAAGACCACTTCCCAGCAAATGTCTAATGAAATAAAGGACTTCTCGACCAAAAGCAAGTTACATTTTGCCAAATATATACAACATGCAGCATATGCATGCCAAATCTAATTTACCTTTGACCAAAAGGTCTCATCCCTCCATGAGACGTGCATACCATAGCTTATATGAAACAATACTGTGAGAAATATTGATCTAATCCTGTTTGACTAATACGGTGCCACTCAAGTGAATAATATTTTTATTTCAAAAGGTAGTGAAGTTTCAGACAACAAAAGACATCTTCGAATAACATTAATGCAAATCAGCTAATACAAAATGTGTACCAATAATTGATTAAACACCAGAAAATAAGACATCTTCGAACTTCAAAGTGAAGAATATTTACTCTTAAGCGTTAAGCCTGAATGCACACCATTGCTAGTCACAGTGTTATGTTGAACTAATCATTCATTTTTAATATCTAAGTATCTCGAGAGAATGCTATCATCGATTCCTGTAGGATGATTACCTCCAGCATATAGCGCATCCCTCCATCCACAAAGTAGTAAGGAGAGTTAGTCAACAAGAAAAGTTTCTTGCCATTCTCTAGGATAAATTGACCTGAACAAGTCTTCATAATTCATATCCTAACCAAAACAAGACCTAATTTAAAATCCCAAATAGATAAAAACCATATGCCGCAATTAACATAACATGGAAAAAATCATATGCCGCATCATTTGTTAATTAATTAAAGTGAGTTCCATTCCATATTCATTTAACTATTTAAGCAGACCAACCAGAAGAAATCAGCATAAAATTTGCATAAAATTTCAAAAAGAGATGGCTATAACCTATAGTAACCAAACAATTATATACTATTATTAGTACTCAACAACAACAACACAAGGCAAGGTGTGCGGCTATACATATAGGACATGATGCCTGGAAAAAAATCATATCCTAATTGTGCCGTGTTGAGAGAATATTCCAAAATTGGACCAGGGCCTTCTGGTAGTAACTTGATCAAATGACTTGAATCCAATAACTAGAATACATAGTCTTCTGTCATAAAAGAACTGGCCTATATGGGCCAAAAATCTTAAACTATGGTCATTCAATGAACAACATGAACGCTAACAACTGATATGGGTAACTTGAAACAAGCAACTGAAGCTGTTCCCAACTTCTAATGAAGGTGTCATCACAAAATACAGGCAGAGAGCAGCATACGTGTTAAAGATAGGAAATTTAGCAATGTTAATACATTAGTTAGTTCATACAAAGGATCTAAACAGCCTTATTGCTTCATTACTACTTAATGTCTATAATCCTAACGCAGAAAATGTCAAAGCAGAAGATAAGTTATCTAACTGAAAAGGGTTTGACCGGAATCGTGGTCTCTTCCCTATGGCCAAGCTAATCAATAATAAAACAACCAAAATCAAGCAATTTAGAGCTCAAAGACCAGAGTCCTCAAGCTCATTGCTCTCTGACTCAGCTTGCCTTCACTTCCAATCCAGCATTTCAAAATTCAAACTGAAAAAGAACCAGACGATTTTCGTTTACATCTAACTGCAGATGCCCATCCACTTAACAAATCAAAGCAACGCATCTCAAAACTCAGAATTTGAATAACTAAGAGACAGACCTGCTCGAGTACCGCTGGCGCCAGCTCGCTTGAGCCCTTTCTTCTTCAAAATGAAGCTGGAACCTATAAAAGCACTCAACGCCAGCGCTAGAATCAACCCTTTTGAATTATCCGATATCTGTCACCATTTTCACAGGAACATGCACCGTATAGTACCATATCAATGGTAAGAAACTGAAATTATGAATCGACTAAGAAAATGAAAAATCAAACAGGAAGAGAAGCAAACAAGAAGAGGTACGGACCCCAAGACCTCTCAGTTCAAAGCAAAATCTGAAAATCTTATCCCTTTTGTAATATAATTTTACATTAATAAAATCAGATATTCAGTTTAAAATTTTTTAAAAATCACTGGGTCCCACATCAAATTAAAATCTAAACCCTCAATGCCTGAAACGGTAATTGTTCGTGCTGACATATGAAACGGTATGAAGTACCGGTATGCATACAGGTAACGGTATGCATATGCAAGGCAAACGGTTGCCTTATGAATGCAAGTAATGGCCACTGTGGTGGCAGCCCACCAATGATAGCCCACCAGCACTGGCAAAAGGAAGGAGCAACCAAATGGGCTCAAGATAACCAAAATGGGGCTGGCCATGACAAGGAAGCCTACGGCATCCTTGCTAACAAGAAACGGGAACGTGGTCAAAGGCCCACATCACAAGAGACGGTATACAGGAAACGGCATGGTACCGGTCATCCATACAGTAACGGACAGCATGGTACCGGTAGCACAGAAACGGCATGCACACATATATTTATGATTTTCTCCTTTCTTAATTATGAATTTGCACATTTAAATTGCAAATAGATACATAATGCTCCAATTGTTCAACAACAATCATTTTGTTCACTAACGGACAGCATGCTCCGATTTACAGAGGCACGGAGGTCCCACACGTCAGCAAACTTTTCAGACAAATTAATATAATAATGAGAGTTAACGGCCGTCAGTAACCGTTAGCGCGGGACTTGGGTGCATAACGGAGCTAATGGTTAGGACCCAATTGAATCAAATTTGAAAAATGGGACTGACTAAAATGAAAATAATAACGACAGGGACCCCCAGGTGCTTTTTCCCTAAAACTCAGCACTTCGGAATCAAAATAAGGATTCTCACACCGCACAAACAGAGGAAAATAAGAAAAAAACATTAAACTCAGTTTTCTGTTCTAAAAACTAAAAGTTCAGAGACAAAAAGATTAACTCTAGATAACATTAACCAACAACAATTCAACTAACCTCTATTTATAATACTATAATTAAGATGTTTCAATTAAAACAGAGATTTTTTTAAAGCTGATGATACTATTAGAAAGGAGGAAGAAGATATTAACATCCAAAAATAGCTTCAGTAATACAAGGGGTGACCTATATGAGCTAAAGAATGAAGTCCCAAGTGGAAGCCTAGCCGGAACAGATTAGGTTTATTTACTAAAAGACGAATGCTATAAAAGGAGAGATGATTTTGCAGAAGGTAGAGAACAAGGTAATACTAGAAAATGAAAGCTTTATCTTAGCTGAGTCAGCCAGGCCAGGAAAAAAAAAATCCAAGCCTTCTTGTTTTGCTTTAAACCATGCTGGGACAATAGGTTGACCTAACCATTAGGAGATCTAGTTTTATCCTTATTGTCGTCATCCAACAACAACCGAAACTTTAGGATCTTTTGGAGTTGCGCAACTGGTTTCACTTGCTTCATTGAAACTTGATTTGGATCTACTATGCATTTACCCGCAAAAAGGTTCGATATGATTTTTTTTACCAAACCCGGAATTATCAAGCCGGAATCAGAAACCCGGAATACAGATCCGGAATCAGCTATAGCGTTATTTTGAAGCTCAATACCGCCCAGTTAACGTCGATATATCACTCCGACGTCTTCATAAGAATTGTCTCCCCTTAAATTATCTTGAAATCGAGCTATCATACATAAAATTCTGAGGGCGTATGAAAAAGATATGAATTTTCTCGTGAAATTCGATATAACTGCCCAGCAGTACACTTTTCTCAGGACCAGATTTTCTGAATCTGTTTTCACCTTACTCACTACCTGGATGAGTACTGTTCATCATACAGTAGCAAACTTCAGTTAAATACAGTTTATATCACAAATAATAAACCTTCTGCTCGGTGGGCGAGAAATTTCATATTGACAATAATTGGGTAGCTATTCACCAGATAACTACGATTCTAAAAATCGTTCATATGGGGTTAATATTCACCCGTTCTGAATTAATATTTATTTGGGGTAGATATTCACCCGCTCTGAATTAATATTTATTCGGGGTAGATATTCACCCGTTATTAATAAATATATGGAGGAGCTTTACACATCAAGGAACTCACTTGATCGTCTAAACGCTCTAAACAAAAGCACCAAATGAAAATAATGGAAACCGGGTGAGGGTTTATCTGTAATATGGTACCTGGACCAGACCAGGTTCGAGTCACATAGCTCCATGGTCGATTCATCGGTCCTTCTCGTCTCGCTCGATGATACCTGAAAAGTGTGCTGGGGTTGCCTGTATACACTCCGATGATCAAGTCAGTCGGCAGTCATTACGAGTATATATCGAATATACTATTCGTACCTACCTTAAGGTACATACGATGATGCCATTATAATTAATATGGCCTTAATTACGGTTCACTGTAACTTTCATAGTGTCATTACAGTAATTAATAAGTTGGGAAATACATGCACCATTTTTACCGTTACTCTTCAGGAGAGGCTAGGAGATGCCGTTAGCATGCACCCGTTACTTGCATGGAGACCGGACCCGTTGCTGTCCGGTAGATTGTGTGCCTGCTGTTAGCCTTGCATGACCCGTTACCATGTCCGTTACTTGCCACCCGTCTCTTGTTGTCCTGCCTTGGATGCCGTTACTTGGCAATCCATCAACACCAACAATTAAATACAAAGGCTTCCTTGTCATGTTGCTAGTGACTAATCTTGTGTCAAACCTTGCTTGCAGCAAAGTAAATGATGTGGATCATGGCGGCGATGAAGGGTGGAGATCACATGATGGTGATCATGGTGTGGCAGTGTTATATGCGCAGTGAAGATGGTCGTGAAGTGTCGAAGATGATCCCCTTTCTTTCACGCGGGAGAGGTATTTATATGCCCTCTTCTGACCGCTACTTCGGTGCTGGACCGCAATAAACGTCATTAACGACGCCTTTATGTTTGTAACAGCTACGTCATTAACGACGCATTAAACGCCATTGATTGCGTGTTCAATGTCCGGACGAAAATGCACTACCCATATTTATTAGTATTATCACGGGTTATCATGATTGAACTTTTTTGCCCTTTCCTCTTCTTGATCAGTCAAAGAATTGTGGCCAATCCGAATAGGGTGCTTAAACCCCAAGGTTAAGACACCCAAGTTCTCTATGTTGGCTATGCAATCTTTATAGGATAAAGATTACTATTTCATATGCTTGGAGAATGGCTACAAAGGATTGAGAAGAAATACAAAGGTACAATATCGAAATATTTTGCTTCTGTTTCCATAAAATTTTGGAGACTCATCCCGCTATGTTTCTCTCAATTTTCTTTCTTTCTTTATTGGTGAATTTGTAGCAAGGTATCCTTCTTTGCTTACGTGAGGGGGCAGGCACTGGAGATGTTATGATGGGTTTATTGCAGGTAAGTGGAACTCCTGAGAATAACCTGAACGTAATGTTTCATGCATCATAATATTGATTAGCTCATTGATGTTTTGCTGTCCATATTCCTGTTTTTAGTAATACCGTATGATAACACTAATAAATATGGGTAGGGTATTTTCGTCCAGACATTGAACACGCAATCAATGGCGTTTAATGCGTCGTTAATGACAATAACGATTGCGGAAATAAGTGTGTCGTTAATGGTGTTTAATGTTTATTGCACTTTATAGCACCTGTGTAACCGTTTGAAGCGGGTGTATAAATACCTTTTCTGCATAAGAGGGGGATCTCTTCTACTGTTCTACACCTTGTCACCATCTTTACTAGGGGTGTACACGGGCCGGTTCGGGCCGGTTCTTGGGCTAGAACCGGACCGGACCGGAATTAACGGTTCTGGGCCTGGACAGAACCGGACCGGACCGGACTCTTACGGTCCGGGGCGGGCCGGTTCTGAATTTTCCGGGTCGGGCCGGTTCCGGTTCTGACCCGGATTTTTTTTTTTTTTTTTTTTTTTTTTTTTTTTTTTGAGGAGGAGTTAAGTTTAGAAGGAAAAAAGAAAGTGGGAGCCAAGAGGATTTGAACCTCTCCCCTTTAATATAATAGGTGAGGTGTTAACCATTAAACCAAATGGAAACTTTGATATCATTGTGCATATATATATATATATATATATATATATATATATATATATATATATTTTCGGTTCTACCGGTTCTCGGATTTTAAAGGTTGGAGAATTGGAACCTTAATTATTTATTGATAATAATTAATAACTATATTATTAATAATTAATGGTCTTATTTTATACATATTAACTATATAAATGACTATTACAATTTACAACTATATATTACTAGTATGTGTCATCTTAACTATATAAATGACTATTAAAATTTTATTTCTTAGGTCATATAACATCCTTAGGAAAATTTTGTATTTAAATTAACAAATAAAAAGAAAAAAAAAATGAGAACTTTTAATTGAGTTTAAAAGAAAAAAAGACAAAATGCATAATACATTAGTAATTTAAACATTAATACAATTTAAATTAAAAGCACAAAACTCTAAACAATTAGTAAATTTTAATTTTATGACAATTGATAATAATCCCTAAACTATATTATTAATAATTAGTAGTCTTACTTTATACACATTAACTATATAAATGGCTATTACAATTTACAATAATATATTACTAGTATGTGTCATCTTAACTATATAAATGGCTATTAAATTTTTTTTTCTTAGGTAATATAACATCCTTAATAAAATTTTGTATTTAAAGTAACAAATAAAAAGAAAAAATGAGGACTTTTAAATTTAATTGAGTTTAAAAGAAAAAAGAAAAAATGCATAATACATTAGTAATTTAAAAATTAATACAATTTAAATTAAAAGCATAAAACTCTAAACAATGTGTAAATTTTAATTTTATGACAATTGATAATAATTAGTAACTATATTATTAATAATTAATGGTCTTAATTTATACATATTAACTATATAAATGATTATTACAATTTACAATAATATATTACTAGTATGTGTCATCTTAACTATATAAATGGCTATTAAAATTTTATTTTTTAGTTCATATAACATCCTTAATACAATTTTGTATTTAAAATAACAAATAAAAAGAAAAAAATGAGGATTTTTAATTGAGTTTATAATTATATTACTAGAAAAAATATATACATACATGAGAAATTTTAATATAATTTAGAAGGAAAAAAGAAAGAGAATGAGTTAAGTTTAGAAAGAAAAAAAAAGTGGGAGCCAAGAGGATTTGAACCTCTCTCCTTTAATACAAAAAGTGATGAGTTAACCATTGAACCAAATGGAAACTTTGATATTATTATACATATATATATATATTTATATATATATTTATATTTTTTTTATATATATACTTCCGGTTCTACCGGTTCTCCGGGTCGGTTCCCGGATTTAGAGGGGTGGAGAACCGGACCGAACCGGAAGTTCCGGTCCGGTCCGGTCCGGGTCAAAAAAAAAAAAAAAAACCCCGGATCGGTCCGGTCCGGGTCAAAAAAAGGCCGGTTCCAGATCGGTTCCCGGTCCGGGCCGGTTCTTGTACAGCCCTAATCTTTACTGCACATAGAGAGAGAAAGAGGGGGGGATCCATTTCTACTCTTGGCAACCATGGAAAATACCATGGATGCAGTATTTAATTAGGAAGGAACTAGGAAGGGAGGCTTCCAAGGCCAAGGGTGTCATCACCGCCACATGATCACCACCACATGATCTCCACCTTCATCACACCATGATCCTCATCATCTTATCTTGCTGCAAGCAAGATTTCCACACCAGCAACACGACAACAAAGCTCATATAATTAATTGTTGGTGTTGACGGTAAACGGCTTGACAAGCTACCGGACAAGGCAAACGGGCTCATGGAACCAAATGGGCTCAAGATAGCCAAGTGGGCTTAAAGGAGCCAAAATGGGCTTGGCCATGTGAAGGAAGCCAACGGCATCCTTGTTAACAAGAAGCGGGAACATGCAAACAAATAGGTTGCAAACGGCATGCAAGTGACATGGCAGCTACCGGCTCTGTATAGTACCGGGCATCTAGGAAACGGCAGACACACTTGCTAACAGGATCAGGGCTAACGGATAGCACTGTACCGGAAGCATAGTAACGGCATGGGTGCAGTAACGGCATATCTGTAGATCTTCACTTCTAGATCTACCATGCACGTTGCCTAATAATTTGAATATATGATTCTCATATTTGTAGAACACACTACCTAATAACTATAAATAACTTTCGATATACACAATACCATTATGCCATAACAAGCTCTAAAGCAATCAATTTCTTGCACACCGACGTAACTAATTAGTTTTCACAAACATGAAACAACCAAACAATTTCTAAAATTTGTATGTTTTGATTGAATGATTCACATAGAAAATATCTCATTTACGTATATTTATATACGCAAAACACAAGATATAACCAGGCTGATTAATTTTTTAGCATATGTCTAACCAATAAACACGCGACACTTGTCTTGACTACCTAGTGTAGTAGGATACCATAAAATATAAAAAATGTAAATATAGAAACTTGTAATTTTATTTTTTATTTCTATTTTTGAACGTCATCATGTCAAGAAAATTATTTCTTCCCATAAGAATAAATTATTTCTTACCATAAGGATATTTTTGTATAAATCACTAAAAAAAAATATTAGCTTATAAAGAAAAACTCCATTGTTTATCAAATATTTTAGAATCACAAAAATTAAACATGATATTTTTATATTTTTATAATGTTAACCTTTTTGGTATCTAAAGTCGAATTCTGATCACAATGATATGGAATGATCAACATCCAATTGTCATTTATGGCGTGGTAGAAAAGTGTCATTTAATAAGTGTAATTAACAAGAGTAAATATAAAAACTATCAATTTCGAAATAATAAAGTCAACTTTTTGCAAAGATTATTAAATATTATTGGCGAAAAAAGAGAGGAAAAAAGAGTACGACATATGTAACTACTGAAAATTAGAAACACAATAGAGAAATCGGCCTGATTCAAGGTTTCGACGCATCTTCATATCCACTAAATTAAATTAAATTAAATTATTATTTAAGAATAAAATGGTAGGGGTGTACACGGGCCGGTTTGGGCCGGGTTTTGAGCCTGACCCAGACCGGCCTGGAAATTTCCAGTTTTTGTTTAGGGTTAGCCCGGACCGGCCCGGACATTAACGGGCCAGGCCGGGCCGGGTTAAATTTTGCCGGGCCTAGCCGGGCCGGTTCCGGACCTGACCCGACTCCTCCTTCTTTTATTATTTTTTTAAACAATAATATTAATACCACTGCATAATAATACCAAAGTATTTAATAAATGAATCATGGCAGATTGATAGCTAAAAACACTGCATAAAAACACTGCATTCATGCATAAAATTCCTGAAAATAGTTCAAATTGAAATTGAAACATTTTCTCCAAAAGTAATCCCCATAATTAATTCCTACATAAGAACCACACTTCTCTACCTTACTATGAAAAGAAGAAGCTTCTGCACTTTCCAAATGAATGTTGAACATAAATGTTGAACACTTTCCAAATTTCAGCAGCCTAATGAAGAATAAAAACAGTGTTTCCAGCAATATTTACAGCCAAATTTCAGCAGCCCAAGCTTCTGCACTTTCCAAATGAATTTTAAAACACTGTTATATATATGTGATAAATTCAATCAACAATTTCCAGCAATAAAATTAAAAACTCAATATATAGACATAAAATTCAACCAATCAACAATTTATATAGCAATAAAATTACCAATTATGGCAACCAAAAGTACATAAAATTAAACCAAAAAACTCAACATATAGCAATAATGGGAACAAGCAAATATGAAGCACTGCCAATTCAATTATGGAAATCAAATTTACATTTGCAGCACTGCCTAACAATAACCTAACAAATGTTTCAAGAACCCAGATTAAAAAACGAGTAGAAATGCAGAATGTCATTGAAAGAAACTCAAGATTTCAAATAAAACACAAATATTTCAAGAACCCAGATTATAAATGAATCAATTAAAGGAAATATTGATCAATAACCTAACAAATTAATTAAAATAACTGAGAACAAAAACATACAAATAGGTAGTGGCTGCGACGAGAACAGAGGAGGAGGTAGCGGCTGCGACGACAGATGAGAGGAGGTCGGCAGCTGCGAAGAGAGAGGAGAGGAGGAGGTAGCGGCTGCGATGACAAATGAGAGGAGGCCGGCGGCTGCGAATAGAGAGGAGAGGAGGAGGTAGCGGCTGCGTAGAGTAGAGAGAGGCTAGGGGCGTGTTTACCTTGGGGAGTTTTCAGAAAATTCCCTAGTTTTTTGAAAACTGGATTTTTTTTTTTCGAAAACGTGTTTACTTCGCGTTGTTTTCATTTCAAAATGAAAACGAAAATTTTCGGATTGAAAACTCATGTGTAAATTTTGAAAACAACCAAAAACCTGTTTTCAAAATTTTACAAAGGAATGCCTCCAAAATGAAAACACGCTTCTCCATTTGCAAAATTAATGAAACTTTCATAATACCAACTCTACCCCTTAGAAATCTCTGCCTCTTCGCCCTCGATGCTGGTTCTGTCATTCCTCCTCATTCTTCGTCCTCAACCTCTCATCCTTTGTCCTCAACCCTAAATTCGATTCTCTGCTTCGGCATCAACCTCTCGTCCTCAGTCCAGCGCTAGACTCTCCATCACCCAGCACCTGCTCTCGACTCTCCTTCACCCAGCATCCATCACCCAGCACCAAGGATAGCAGGTACTGAATCAGGTACAATACAACCCTCTGGTCTTTTCTTTCTTTGGTTTCTCTCAAAACCGGCAAAATCTTGTCCAAAGAAACGAGTCATCTCCTCTTTTAGATTTGTGGTTTATTTTGTTATTTTCCTATTTGATTTTTTCTTAGATCTTCAGCATAGTTCCTCTCTTTGTTTTCAAGTTAAGCTGGAGTTTTTTGTTTTTTCGATTACTATTGAAAGAAACAACAAGTGAACAACCACTTCTACTACTGTGGAAATCATTATCTGGTATGCTACATCCTTTCTATTTGCAATTGTTTTCGTTGTGAAAAAATGTAAAATCTTTTTTAATCTGTTTATAAAAAAACCGCACCTAGAGGGTATTGTAGTGTCGTTGTTGGTTGTATTTTTTTAATTCATTTGTTTCCCTGCCTGTTTTTCCCCCTTTTCTGGTTGTATGGTTACTCCCAGTTGAACTGTATCGTCTTGTGGTTGTTTCTGAATCGTGATGTACTTTGATTGTGAATAGTTCAAGTATTCTTTGATTTTGAAAGCTCTTTCGTATAGGTCTTGACTTTTGGAAACACTGGGTCCTTTCATTTTGCTGCTGATTTGGGAGTTGGTTGAAAGTGTCATTCATGTTTATCTATCCTCTTCACGTTGTTCTTTGCATTCCAGAATGATTTTTTATTGTTGTTATCAATCAAGCAATGAATGTTGTTTTTCTCTCCATGTACAGAGCTTAGTTTTTACGCACAAGCTTAGTTAGAATTTTTCTTGCTATTCTTCATATAACGGTGAAGGAAATGTGGCTCAAGCGCACCTAGTCTTTTCTGTTCATTCAAAAGCTGGGTGTGATCTATGGAGTGAAATTTTGTAGATTTATGAAATTCTGAGATTAGTTTTGTAGTTTTGTAGTTAGGTTCTATGGAGTGAAAGTTTGTTTAATGGGTGGATGGGTGAAAGTTGTATCTAATTTCCACGAGAACAGAAAGCGGAGGTTAGAAAATATAGCTTGTTGGAGTAGTAGTTGCATTTCCCTATTCTCATGTGAGTAAATTTGACTAGCTTTGCAAATGGATTTATGGGAATGAGAATTTCAGTTTAGCTGAAGGTTCCTTCCTTCTTCTTCTGATTTTTTTCAGTTTAACTGGTTTTCTGTCCACATTTGTGTTGCTTGTGTTACTGCTGTGTTTGCACCTGTTGATGAAGAAGCTATTGATGTTTTGTGTGTGAAGACGAAGCATGCAACATGTATACCATGTTTTAAAATTACAGCATCAATGCAGTAACTTTAATTGCTCAACTAGAATAACTTCATTTATTCTTGAAGTACTATTCTTTTTTTTTAATTGTTGTTAGTCACATTTCTTCATTCATCTATCTCTAATCAGAGAGCGAGAGTGATGTCGGAGCTTGGTCCTGCAAAAAAGGATTGTTGACCATATTTCTGTTGGTAGTATATCTGTTTTGTTACATTATATGTAGTATCAGTAAACATGGTCTGCAAAAAAGGATTGTTAGTATATCTGTTTTCTTCATTCAGTGGTATATTTTTTTCTTCTAGAATTAGAACATAATTTATGCCACTATTTAAAAATAAATAGCATAGGAATGTTCTTTTGTTCAAGTAAATATAGATTTTATTTCATTTCCTTTCCAAATTGGTCTGCAATACCAAACTGTATAGGTGGATACTACTACCAAGGGAACCATGTATCGGGAAGGAAAATGCGGTGTTCAAGTTTTGTTTAACTGTTTGATGATATATAAATTGAAGTTAATAAATCATACTTGTACTCTCTTAATAATAATGATGTGATGATGATTATTATAGAGGAAACAACTGGCTCTGAAAATGCATATATGCAGTAATGCAAGTGCAGGGGGTGTGCATCAAAGAAGTACTAGAAAATTTCTTGAGTTAGATAAAATAGAAGCTGAGAATAAGCTTATTGGTCCTAGGAAAGGTTTATATAAGTAATTACACTATCATGTGTTGCGGTTGAACCTTTTGTACCTTTCTATTTCAAGTTTGAAAGGATATTTTATATCTGATTTCTTCCATCTATGATAATTAATTGACGAATTTCTTATAAGGTCCACCTACTGTTTAGTATTGTTCAATTTATTTGTTATTATCTAATATAACATGTGGTATAAATATAAACAAACTGTTGATGTATTGTGAACATATGCATGTTATATATGAAGTATATGTGGTTTCCATGTGTTGAATTATGACATTGATGCTCATACAACGGTCTTTATGTGATCTAGTTTTAGGTGCTACAGATCATTTAAACGCATCATGGCTGGACGGAGACACGAGGGTGAAGATGAGGCAAAATGGTCTGACAAGAACGAAGAAATTTTCCTACACATTCTGCACGATCGAGTGAAGAAAGATCCTAACGGTGCACCCACCTTCAAGAGTTCAGACTGGAATGATATTGATCAACAAATGTTTCTGGCCTCTGGGGAACAGTACGGCGGATTGAAGTTGGTGGGTAAATACAATCGTCTAAGGGTGAAGCATCGACAATTTTCAGAATTGTTAGAGCATACTGGAGTCACTTACCTATCAAGCTTGAACACTGTCAATGCCCCAGAAGATGTGTGGCAAATGTTCTTCCTGGTATGTTAAACATTGTCACATATTTACGTTGTTCCATAACTTTATACATTCCTGTTATTAATACTGTTGTACACATTTGCAGAAAAACAGAAACTATAGGACATTT
The DNA here is from genome assembly GCA_963691705.1 of Viola odorata. NCBI lineage: Eukaryota > Viridiplantae > Streptophyta > Magnoliopsida > Malpighiales > Violaceae > Viola > Viola odorata. The sequence continues at coordinate 1,828,836 of OY829537.1, forward strand.
AGAAGGAAAGGTTGTCCACACTACGAGTTGCTAGGTCTGGTGTTTAATAAATCTACAGCTACGGGACATCTGCGTCACGCCTCTTCGCAATTGCCACCTACATCTGATGAGGAGCGTGAAACCGAAGAAGAATTTCTGCATCATGGTGTTCACATTGACGTAGGTGATGGAACACCAGACTGTGGGAGCTCGCAAGGAAAACGTCCTAATTCTAGTGCACTTCCAGCAGCCAGGCGCGCCAAGAAGGGTAAATCCTCGAAGTTGGACTCCTGCATGGATCAGTTCGCTTCATCACAGAGTGCTAAAACTGAGTATTTTAATGCAAAGGCCAAGAAGTACAAAATTGAGCAAGGTGAAGTTACAAGTCCAAACAAAGAACCTGATTCGATTGAGAAGTGTATCGAGGCTATGGGGAAGGTGGATGAGGTTCCGGATGCAGCGTTCATCAACGCACTTGAGAGGTTCAAGGATCCTTACTGGAGGAAAGTCTTCACCACGTTGTCGATGGAGAAGAAGAAGTTGTGGTTGCATAGCTTGGCGTGATTGGATGATGTCTTCTAATGACCATGTTTATTTAGATGTTATATTTAGAACAGTTTGCGGAGTTTGAGTAATGCAGACTATGTAGAAACTTATTACGATGTTTATTTGTGTGCTGTAATATTTTTAACGATTTGTGCACTTTCAGTAATTTTATGTATTGCGTGACGTAATATTTATAACTGTTTCCGCAATTTCAGTAATGCAGACTATGTAGTGACTTATGCCACAATCGTTAAGGGACATTGTTTGTATGAGTGCACTGAATGGGATCAGGATAACAGGGGCTGATGTATGTACATTGTCACTTGCAGGATTATTTCCCATCCCAGTCGATGATCTGGTGTCATAAGTCATAACACTCATTTTTGTGTACCATGTACGTGAATCATGCTTGATAAATAAGTCATAACACTCATTTTTATATACTTCAGTTGAGATAAACGGAGGTTATGAACTGATTGGTCATAACACTCATTTTTACTGTTTTTATTTATAGCTCATTTTTTCTGTTTTTATTTATAGCATGGCAGACTCATCTCAAGGCCTTGAGATGAAGCTGCCATGTCTCCTGGGCATAAAAGAATATGGACTTTGCAGGTCAGTACTTGAATCCATCAAAATGGCCATAAAATTCTTCTATGGAAGACAACATTCCACCATTCACAGGGGTGCATTACTCAAAACAAGCACAACGTTTTCAACATTCCAGAATCTATTAAAAACAATACACCAAACTTATGGCCACAACCCTAATTGATTGTGCAGAAGAACCATTACACAATTAAGGAACTTCTTGAACTATACATTTAAAACTCATCATACCAAAAGCTCAAGCCACCATCTGCCATCCAATTGGACGTGAATTTGTAGTCTTTCATTACACAATACCACAAGTAATTAAAATAAGAGACCACAAATAGAACCTAATCAACTATCGGGATACAGGAAATTCATGGCCAAACATGTCCAGAGCATAATTTGCAGCCCTGACAATGTCCAGTGACATGCAGAGCAGCCCTCTTCGGCTGCAAAAGGGCAACCATCATTTGTTCATCATCATCATCCATTCAGGTATCTTCCTTCTTTGTATATCGAAGGCTGAAACTATGAACACCAGAAGAAGAGAAAACAAAGCAAACAAGTAGCTAACGACAACGACTGAAAGTAGTATAAACTTGAAGCAGTAAAGATAGACAGCAGACAAACGGGCATGACACAGAAATCCTAAGCATCACTAGAGTAAATTTACTGATTTTCTATTGCTTGAGCATCACAACACATAATCATCATGAACCAGAAACAGGATTTCCACTAGCAAACTTCTTTCATTGCTCACAACCAGGGAAATTACAGAGGATAAATTGACAGGCCAACTGAGGACAACCCAGAAAGCATAAAATTACAGTTGTCATCATCATCAAACACATTGTTCTTTCTCTCCCGCAGTTCATACTTATCAGAACACCAACAATACAATTAAAATACCATTACAGTTACAGCAACAACCACACATATGGCACACAACCAAATTGCAAAATTCAAAATACCCTTGGTGCTCCTTCGTAGTTTTCATCTCCGACTTGAGTGTTCCTCCTCCATGTGCGCTTCGAACAAGAAGAGCTCTCTGACATCGTACTACGGTTTAGGTTGCACGAATCGATCGGGGTAGTTAAGTGGGGGTGGGTCTACAGTGATGGGGCCGGGTCTCGGTGGTGAGAGGGAGGTGGCCGGGACTCGGCTTTGCTCTTGGATTTGGTGCCGCGGAAGGATATAGGTGTTGGGTGTTTAGGTTCAGACGAGGACGAGAAGAGGAGCAGAGGACGAGTTCAATTTGGTGCAGAGGAAGAACGAAGAAGGACATGGGTTTTTAGTGGGTTGGGATTTTAGGTAATTAGAAGATTTTTGTTAGTTAATTAATTATGATAATACAGTAATTAATTGTTTATTTATATTTACACTTTAATTAATTAGTTAAAAGATTTCTGATTTTTAAGTTAAAAAATTAATTGTTTAATATTAAATCTGATCGAACAAAAACTTTTACGTTAGGGACTTGTGGGTGCCCAAAGTCGGCAGTTAGGATTATTTCAAGTGACTAAAATAATAAAATTTATTCCTATACTAGTAGTAATAATGAAAATGCATGATTGAGGGGACCATTTCTGCAGGAAATTGTTTCAATGCCCGTGGTTATACAGGGCAACAAATGGGGACAAACAATTTCAACGAATAGGAGATACAATACTAATAATCCATGTGCATGATTGTGGGGACAATTATTGAAGGAAACATGACAAAGCTCGTGGATATACAGGGACAAAAATAGTGATAGGCATATCACAATAAATAAGAGATCAAGTAACTAGTATGCGTAGGAAGGAATAAAATAGAAATCAAGAGGGAGCGGCAAACGCAAAGCAGGTCATCACGAAATTAAGTTTGGTATTGTTCACTATCTTGTATTTCCTACTCATATTCACTTCTTTGTAGTTCTATTTCTTTCCTCTGCTGGATTTTAGGTATATGGGTTTGTAGGTGTTGTAGGAATTATTTTGGTAAAATAATTTCAACGTTTTTTTTCATATGCAGGTAGAAATGACACAATATTATGATAATACCAACTCAACATATTATGTTGTCAATTCAAGTGATGATGGTTCTACTGATGATGATGATGATGACTTGGAAGAATTACTGGAGCTTCATAGCCTAGCGCTAGCTGAAAGCAGCCGTGTTGCAAGGACGCCTTGTCGCACATCTATGCTTAGCGGTAGGGTTTATATCAACGAGGTCTTAGCGGGAAATCCCACTGTATGTTATGAGAATTATCGTATGCGACCACATGTTTTTATGAACTTATGTGATAGGCTCAAAACTATGGGTTTACTATGCGCGACCAGAGAAGTTACTGTGGAAGAGGGTCTGGCAATGGGGTTATCTGTATTATGTCACAGGCAAACTCAGAGGGTTATAGCAAGCCGATTTCAGCATTCTACTAAGACCGTTTCTGAGTGGGTGAAGAGGGTCATACGTGCTTTGGCTGCTTTAGCAACTGATTTGATCAAACATGTCAACAGAGGACCAGTTCAACCAGAAATTCTTGGGAATCCAAATTGGTATCCATATTTTCAGGTGCGCATCTCTGTTAGGAATTGTTTGCCATTCATAAAAATTACTGAAGTATTTAAATGGTTTAATTTTTAAATGATTTATATAATTTTCGAGTTTATGAAATATTCACATTTAAATCTAATTTACTGTTTAATTTAATCCAAACGTTCATAAAAAAATTCAATCAAATTCTTATATGATTATTTTAGTTACTATATTTATAAAAATTACTAAAGTTTAAAGCTAACTCTGATATATACATCGTTTACTTCCTCTCAGAAATGCATAGGCGCAATTGATGGTACTCATGTTGCAGCCTGGACTCCTGGTTCTAAACAAAGAACTTTTCGGGGTAGAAAATCCCTAATTACGCAAAATGTTATGGCCGTGTGTTCGCATGATTTGATGTTCACTTTTGTTTATTCTAGTTGGGAAGGCACAGCTAATGATTCACGTGTGTTTCTTGATGCGCTAACAAGGCAGGACAATCAATTCCCTATGCCACCACCAGGTAAAACACAATTTATTGAAATTCATAACAATATGCAATGTTTATATTGTTTGCCAGTTTGAGATTTGAACATATCATTTGCAGATTATTATTACGCTGTCGATGCTGGCTACCCAAATATTCCGGGTTTTTTAGCTCCTTATCGTGGTGAACGATACCATCGAAGCGATTTCCAAGGACGGGGGAGAATAAGATCAAAATATGAATTATTTAACCACAGACATTCATCTTTGCGAAATGTTATTGAAAGGGCCTTTGGCATTCTCAAAGCTAGATTTCCTATATTAAAGTCTATTCCGAATTACCCACTTCGACGTAAAAAATTGATACCTATAGTTTGTTGCGCACTTCATAATTTTATTCGCAGCGAAGATAGAGCTGATCAATTATTCACTGAATTTGGCGACCACTTTGTGGAAAACACCGATGAAGACCGAGATGATGAGATGCAAGAAGGTATACAAGTGAATATGTCACAACAACAACAGATGAATGCTGTTAGGGAAGACATTGCAAATGAATTGTGGGCTCATCGTAATAATCGTTAGATTACGAGGGAGCAACGAGTGAAGTGGAGTACATTTCCTATGTAATTTTTTAATAAATTATTATATTAGTAGATTGCTTTTATTTTCATGTACAAATATGAATTAAAATATTTAAATGCAATATTAGAAGATTGATATTATATTTAATAAGTTTTCCCTTTCTAAAATGACTATTTTTATTTTCAGTTTCTAAATTAATAAAACTTTTTTCCATATTTATTTCATATTGAATATATTCAAATAAACAATTAGGATTATTAAAATAATTTTAAAATTATTTCTTCTTTTCATTACAAATATTTTCAGTTTTCCAAAAAAAATGAAAACGCACGAAGTAAACACGTTTTCCAGTTTTCAGATCAGGAAATTCTTACATTCAGTGCGAAGTAAACGCGTTCTCTAGTTTTTCTGATCAAGAAACAAGCGCGAAGTAAACGCGTTTTCCAGTTTTCAAAATGAAAATAAACAGCAAATTTTCAAATTGAAAATTCTCAAAAACAGCAAATTTTCAATTTGAAAATTCTCCTAGGTAAACGCACCCTAGGGCTTCTCTTCTCTCAATTTTCTTTCAATTTTGAATTGTGTTTAATATCAAAACGACGTAGTTTTGATATTAAACACACCGTTTAGATGTTAAATGACGTCGTTTTGACATTATAGATGTTAAACGACGTCGTTTTGACATTAAACATACCGTTTATTTCTTAAACACACCGTTTAGTTGATAAACAATTAGTAATTACATTTTTTTATTTTATGACAATTAATATAATTTTTTCTTACAACAATATAATTTTTTTTATTAAGTAAAATATTGAACAATAAACATATTAGATAACATATGCATATTAATAGTTGTACTTTATACATATTAACTATATAAATGACCAATATAACTTATAATAGTTCTTATATAACTTCTTATATAACTTCCTTAATAATTTTTTCCTCATATAACTTCTTATAATAGTTCTTATATAACTTCTAATATCATTGAACAATATAACTTATAATAGTTCTTATATAACTTCCTTAATAATTTTTTCCTCATATAACTTCTTATAATAGTTCTTATATAACTTCTAATATCATTGAACAATATAACTTATAATAGTTCTTATATAACTTCCTTAATAATTTTTTCCTCATATAACTTCTTATAATAGTTATTATATAACTTTTAATATCATTGAACAATATAACTTATAATAGAATAGTTCTTATATAACTTCTTATATAACTTCCATATAATAGTTCTTATATAACTTCTTAATAATTCTTTCTATTTAAAATAACAAATAAACGGAAAAAAATAAGGACTTTTAATTAAGTTTAGAAGAAAAAAAGAGAGAAAAAATAAGTTTACAAGGAAAAAAGAAAGAAAATAAAAAGAAAAATAAAAAGTAGGAATTAATTTTACTAAGAAATGAGGATTTTTAATTAAATTTAGAAGGAAAAAAAGAGGAAAAAATAAGTTTAGAAGGAAAAAAGAAAGTAGGAGCCAAGAGGATTTGAACCTCTTCCCTTTAAGATGTTTGATGAGGAGTTAACCATCAAACCAAGTGGAAACTTTAATATTATAGTGCATATACATACATACATACATACATACATACATACATACATACATACATACATACATACATACATACATACATACATACATACATACATACATACATACATACATACATACATGCATGCATGCATGCATGCATGCATACATACATACATACATACATACATACATACATACATACATACATACATACATACATACATACATACATACATACATACATACACCTATTAATCCGATTTTTTCTAATTTCTGTATGATGGGATAATTTTTACTATTTTTAATATGTGGTCCCTTTTCTAATTCTAAAGCTATCGGGTGAGAGCCGAGTATCCTAACCAACTAGACTACAACGGAAATTCTCTTCCCAACATATTATATGAATCATTTTCTATATAAGCTGTTCTCTTTGTGTCTTATAGATTTAGAATTTCCGTTGTGTCAAAAACAGAAGCCCATACATACCCTTATCTCTATAATGTAATCTGTTGTTAAAGGTAGTTCTAATGGCTTAATTTTTTTAACTTGTTCTTTAATTTTCTTCACCAATTCTACGTCTTCCTTGTTAAAATTTCTCTGACCATTTTTAGTTGTTTTACTATATAATGGTCCTACCAATTTACTTAAATTAGGAATAAATTTTCTAGCATAATTTAGTATCCCTAAAAAAGCCTGTATTTATTTTAATCCTTCTAATTTATCTGGGAAATTTAATATTTTTTCGGCTATATGTGGCTGTAATTCTATCCTTCCATCTCCTATCTCTAATCCCAAAAAGATATCTGTCTTTTATATAATTCCATTTTTCTTTTACTAACTACTATGCCATATTTTTCTATTTCTTGAAAAATCTGTTTTAGATGTTCTTCGTGCTCTTTAATGGAATTACTTGCTGGTGCATTTTTTAGGCCGAAAGAAAGAACATTCCATTCAAAATGTCCTTCTGGACATGTAAATGCAGTCCATTGTTTGAACCATTCTTCTAGTTTTAACTGATTATATCCTAATTTTAAGTCAAATTTACTAAAGATCTTTTTTCTTTGTATTAATCCTATTAAACTGTCTTTATTTGGAATATTATATGCATCATCTATAGTGTTATCATTTAATCTTTTGTAATTATACACTATTCTAACTTTTCCTCTTTTAATTTCACTGTGATTCTTAACTATGAATGCTGCTGATCTATGTGGACTAACTGATCTTTTAATTAATCCCTGTTTTAGCATTTCCGGAATTTGTTTTCTAAATTCTTCCTTATCTAAAGGGCTGTAATCTATATTCGCTGTTACTATCCTTATATCAGGATTTTTAATCTGTATTTTTACTTCATAATCTACTCTATTTTTAGTAATGTCTTCACCTATTAATCCGATTTTTTCTAATTTCTGTATGATGGGATAATTTTTACTATTTTTAATATCTGGTCCCTTTTCTAATTCTCAAGCTAATTCTCTTCCCAACATATTATATGAATCATTTTCTATATAAGCTGTTCTCTTTGTGTCTGTTTTTAAAAATTCTAAGGTAGGTTGTCCACCACGCTTTTGCGCCAACTCTGCTGTTTGTATATATTTATTTGTTGGAAATGTATAGACATTTTTACTAATTGTTATACAATTCCTAGCTATTGTAATACTACCATTTAGACTACATATAAAATTTAACCCTAATAAGAAATCATTACTTTTTGTTTCCTCAGGTGCTATGTTAATCTGTGGAATATCATATTTAACACTGTAGTTTTTTGCAAAATCTATAAACTGTATTCCGAAAGCTTCTACATAATGTGTGATAACCATTGTTCGTTGTTCTGCTGTTTTTGTGATAACCTTGTATTTTAATTTTTTATGATACTTTGTTGGTATTAGACTGTGTCCTACCATGCTTTTTGAGCTCGCCGTATCTAAAATAGCATTCAATTCTACAAAAGTATTCGTATCTAACCAAAGTCTACATTTAAGAGTTATTAAGCTTGCTATACATTTACTAATGGTGAAAGCTTCCTCTTGAATTTGTTCTGTTATATAACTAGATTCTATTTCTTTCTTTTTCTCACCACTGTCTTCAAGTTCCTTTATCCTATGTTTTAAAAGTTCTATTTCTACATCATGTCTTTTAATTTGCTCTTTAAGCGTTTCGTCTATTATATCTCTACGATTATTCTCTATTATTTTTCCCGATAGATCTGTTTCTATTTGGAATAGTTTTCTAATACACATAAAGCATATTTCTTTAAAACAATTATTACATTGGTATCTCCTGTCTATAGCCGGATATAGTCCACAGTTATAACAACTTACATGGTTATTACCTCTATTTCTAATCCACTCATGTAAACATTCTATATTTTGCTCTGTATTCATGTAGGTGTAAGTAATTTTAATACTGTTTTCTTGTTCATTTTCTGAGACTATACTATATACCGATTCATTATCTGAATCCGTTTTGATATTTTCTATTTCATAATCTCCTAATTGCTCTACCAGATTTGTCCTATCTGTATTTTTGTGTTTATTAGGACATCTGTTTGCTAAATGTTCTGGATCTCCACAAATAAAACATGTACATTTTCTATCTCTAGGTTTTCTAACGTATTTACTTTTATTTTTCCATGGTTTATCTTTTCGATAGGATGTGCTTTTTCTAAGGAATTTTTTCTTTTTATCATAATATCCGTATGCTTGTGGTGTGTAAATGGCTATTTTGCAAAAAACCCAAGCTTGACGCTTAATTTTCTCTTGCATTGTAGCATCTTTACATTTATCTTCTAATTTTTTGAACACATAAGTAATTCTAGGTCCTATTCCTAAATCTATAAGCTGGTCCATTTATATAAGTTGTTCTCTTTAAGGTGAACAACCTAAAAAGACCTGTTGTACCCCCTTTATGTCTTGTAATTTGTCCTGCCTTTATAGAGTAGGGTTTCTGTATCACCTTTACTCCTTTAAACTTCCAATCTGTTTCTTCAAAATGCATACGCACTAAATCTTTTTGTGCATTGATCAAGTCTTCTAAATGTCTGCTTTCTGTCTTCTGTTTGATTATCTCTTCTCCCTCAGGCCATTGATCAAACAAGGGCTTTAGGGTGAACTGTGCTGGCATGTCTAATAACCTAGCCCGAAGTTGTATGAAGCTCCTATTTTTATATATATATATATATTTTTTTTTCCGGGCCGCCGGGCCGGTTCCCGGGTTTGAGCTGCTGGAGACCCGGACCGGCCCGGACTTTTCCGGGCCAAATCGGGCCGGGCCAAAAAAAAAAAAACGGGCCGGTCCAGTTCGGGCCAAAAAACAGCGGGTTTCGGTTCGGTTTCCGGGCCGGTCCGGGTCTTGTTCACCCTAGTATTATTGTGTAAAAAAGAAAAAAAAAGAAAAAAAATAAAAGAAGGAGGAGTTGGGTCAGGCCCGGCAAAACTTGACCCGGCCCGGCCTGACCCGTTAATGTTCGGGCCTACCCTAAACAAAAACCGGAAATTTCTGGGCCGGTCTGGGTCAGGCTCAAAACCCGGCCCAAACCGGCCCATGTACACCCCTAACTTTCGTGACATTGTATCTCTAATTATCTATAACTAAATTATTGACAAGTAACCCTGTAGATGTAAGATGTTGCACATTTAATACTTCCTCCGGTCCGAAATGTATGACGTTTTAGCATTTGCTTTTACTGTTTCGGCACGTATCTTAAAGCGGCCGGCAGACTCACTATTTGAGATAATTTTGCCCCTAATTTTTTCTCGGAAGTACGCTAAGGATTAACGTACATTCGAAAAAAAGTACGAATTTTTTTGGGGTCAAATAATGAGTCATCTGGCCTCCTCAATATGCGTTCCCTACTGAATATTGGGATGCGAGGAAGTCATACATTTCGGACCAGAGGGAGTAGTACTTATGAACACTTTTTCATCTCTTTAGCAAAGCCGGTGTCAAATAGAGTATCACTAGTATGTTCACCCGCGGTTTCCATAAATTTTTTAGAAAAAAAAGAAAAGAAAAAGAAAGAAAAGGAACACTTGCCACGTGCAGGCTGATGTGGCAGATTGAGGACGTGGAAAGCTGACGTAATAACGTTAGAGAGAATGACGTAACACATAACAGACGTCGTCAATAACATATCAAATTTTTATAACAGTAGGAAGTGATTGAATAATAACTGTGACGATCAGGGATAGTTAAATAAAAAAAGCCTATGAAAGGGCTGTTCTTTTGCAAACAACAAACTGAAAAGAAAGAGACAATAAAAAGAAAAGTCTCATCTTATCTCATCTCACTTCTATAAACGATAGGTAATAGGTATGGAGTATTTTAAAATGATTAGAATTTTTTTGAATTTGAAATAGTCTTTTTATTGTTGTTATTAATTGGTGTGTCGATGGCACGGATGACACTTGATTGATAGGTGGTTGATTCGAAGGTTTGATATTTAGGTCCATAAAATATCTGACGCTCGAAAACAATTAATAAACAATAAATGAATTTAAATAGCGAAAAGGAAAATGCTAATGAGGTTGAAATGTATGCCTGAAACCTATGCCTAAATGACGTGGCAAGTCATTTTTTTTAAAATTACAAAATTGCCACTGGGTTGAAATTTAGGGTTGAAACCTTGTCTTCAGCCCTCGCCCTCCTCCATCCTTGCCTCCACCTCCAACCTTGACTCAAATGTTTGATGTTTAATTACCAGTTTAACTGTTGTTTGTCATGGTTTTGTTGAGACGTTTGGGTTGTTGTAATGGCAGGATCCATCTAAAGTGTGGACTGATGAGAAGCACAGGTTGTACCTTAATTCATTAGAATCTTCGTTTGTAAATCAGCTGCACCGATATAATGCGTCGTGTGGTTCGTTACGAAATATTAGGCGGCACCCAAAATCATCACGGCTGGTTCCAACCACAGTTTGTCATAACACTTTACCTCAGGTTTGGGACTTGAACCTTGGTTGCTCTTGTTTTGGAGGGTTTTTTGGGTCTGTGTATCGGTTGTTTTGTGTTTTTGCTGGTTCATTTTAATTTTGTTGTTCTGCAATGTGGCTACCAGAAGAATGTCAAGTTTGAGAGAAACGAGCCGTTGTTGGAGAGCTCAGCAGATTCTCAATCTATTCGAGGATATTCAAGGATACTTCGGTTGGCATCTTGTAGAGAGCAGCATTATGCAGCATCTCCGTATGTTGATCTAAACGTGGATTCTCATGGCGAGGAAAATTGTATAAGAGGAATCCTGCTGTCTCTGAGGAATCTGCCAGAAGCTCACAACAACACCATAGTTCTTGTTAGAAAGTAGTGTATATATACGTGTATTCGTATGTATGTGTATTAGAATAGATGTATAGTATTTAGCTTGTTCTATAAATAGAGGACTCTGTACATGTACTTGGTAAGGAGTATTAATGAAAATACCTCTTCAAATTCACATGGTAGCGGAGCAAAATTTGCTCTCAACTCGTCACTTCCGGTGAGCCACTTCCCGGTGTCTCTAGTTCTCACCACCCCTGTAGAAAGGAGCGGACAGATGTTGCGAGTCCGACAGTGGTGGTTTCGAGTCATTCCGATCAGCCACGCGCCGTCACTCTCCGTATTTATCCGACTGCGCATCTTCACTTCGCCGGAGTGTGGGGGAGCGTGCCATCTCTGTTTTGGTCGCCGTCGGTTGGGTTTTGCTCGCCTTGATGTTGTCGTCAATCTGGTGAAGTTTCGTGGTATTCCGACAACATTTGCTCTTTCAATTTTGCGTTATTCCGAATCTGACCTTTGTGCACTATTTGCTGTTACTGTTGTCACTGTTCATACTCGGGTACTGTTTAAATTCGGTCACTGTTCATACTCGGTTACTGTTTGAATTCGGTAGCTGTTTATACTCGGTCACTGTTTGGAGATACAATTTGCTACGTATCTGAGTACGTTTTTGGGTACTGTATCAGTACGTATTTGGATACTATATTGGTATGTATTTGGGTACTGTATTGGTACTGTTTGCGCGTTCTTTATTAGTACTGTTTGTGGGTACTGTATTGGTACTGTCTGGGCACTGTTGAAGTACTACTTGGGTATTGTTTGTGTTGCTGTTTGGGTACTATCCGTTGTATATTCTGCTGCATATTTGCTCCATATCTGCTGCGTATTTGCTACACGTTTGGGTCTTATTTGCTTCGTATCAGTCGGTATTGGCTGCGTATCTGTTGTGTATTGGCTGCACATTTGCTTCGTATTTGCTGCGCATCACTCTGTATTCATTTGGTTTGGACTCGTTGGGGTCCGTTTGCTTGGTATTCGTTCTGTATTTGCTGCTGGGATTGTGCCATGCGTGTGATTTGTTTCTACTATAGGGAGGTTGGCCATACAAAGAGGTTTTGTAGTAGACTACAGAATCACAATCTAAGGATAAACTCTGCTAATCTTGTCAGGGTACCTAGCTCCTCTTCTGGAAAGACTGCAACCATCTCTACAGATGAGTTTGCTAGATTTTCTGAGTATCTCTCTTATTTTGGAAAGACTCTAACTATCTCTGCCGATGAGTTTGCTAGTTTCTCTCAGTATCTGCAACGTGCGAAGAAGACATCTGGTTCTAGTTTAGCTGGAAGAGGTAAAACTGGTCTTATTTCTGCTTCCAACCAATGGGTTATTGATTCTGGTGCGAATGAGCACATGACAGGTAATCCTAATGTCTTTTCGAGCATCAAGAAAGTCACAACACCCACACCTGTTACTATTGCAGATGGTACCACCTGTAATGTTGTGGGTTCTGGTACTGTCAACCCTACATCTGCTATTACCATGTCATCTGTGCTTAGTCTACCAGAGTTGACATTTAATTTGATGTCTATGAGTAAGCTAACCAAAGACCTGAATTGCTTCATCTCTTTCTTCCCTGATCACTGTTTATTTCAGGATATTGTGACAAAACAGGTTATTGGCAGAGGACACGTATCTGGTGGTCTATACATTCTCGATTCATGGGTCCCAAAGCCAGTTGCATGTTTTAGTGCTACCTCTTTGTTTGAAGCTCATTGTCGTTTGGGACATCCGTGTATGGAGTACCTCAAGCAAGTATGTCCACAATTCAAGTCTGCTACTTCTCTTGATTGTGAATCTTGTCATTTTGCAAAGCACCATCGCACTTCTTTGGGTCCACGAATTAATAGGCGTGCAGATTCAGCGTTTCAATTAGTTCATTCTGATGTTTGGGGTCCATGCTCTGTAACCTCCCAGCCAGGATTTCGATACTTTGTCACATTTGTAGATGATTACTCTAGAATGACTTGGGTGTACTTTATGAAGAGTCGTTCTGAGGTATTCTCTCATTTTTGTGACTTTTGTACTGAAATGAAAACTCAATTTGGTACATCTGTTCGCATTCTCAGAAGTGATAATGCTAAGGAATACATGTCAGAATCCTTTCAGAAGTATATGAGTCAGCACGACATCTTGCATCAGTCTTCTTGTGTTGATACACCAGCTCAAAATGGTGTGGCTGAGAGAAAGAACAGACACCTCCTGGAAACTGCTCGTGCTCTTTTATTTCAGAACAATGTTCCTAAGCGGTTTTGGGTTGATGCTGTTTCTACAGCATGTTTTCTGATCAATCGTATGCCTTCTGCAGTTCTTGATGATGGTATTCCAATTACTGTACTTGCTCCTGGAAGACCATTATTCCCCATTGAGCCTAAGATTTTTGGTAGCACCTGTTATGTTCGTGATGTTCGTCCTCACATCACAAAGTTGGATCCTAAGGCTTTAAAGTGTGTCTTCTTGGGGTATGCTAGGCTTCAGAAAGGGTACCGATGCTACTCTCTGGACCTTCAGAAGTATCTAGTGTCCATTGATGTTGCCTTCTCAGAACATATACTGTTCTTCTCATCTCATCCTACTCCCACTCCACAAGATAAGGATGATGGTGATGATGACTGGCTTGTCTATCCCGGTATCTCTGCGCAGTCTTCTAGAGATGTTGTTCTGCACCAGCCTACTTCCTTGAGTCCTTCTGGTAATCTTGATCAGTCTTCTAGTGATACTGCTCTAGATCAGGCTACTTCTTCTGGTACTTCTGAGCATCCACCTGCAGATGTTGTTATGATTCAGTCTCCTGATCTCTCAGTTATGGGAGATCCACTTTGCAGTGATCCTCTGGTCCCTACACCTCCTCCAGAGCCTTCGGTACCTGCTCCACCTACTGATCTGGATCTACCCATCAGTCTTCGCAAAGGTAAACGACAATGCAAATCTGTTTACTCTATTGCCAACTTTGTCTCTTATGATGGCTTGTCTGGTTCGACACGTGCTTTGATTTCTTCTCTAGACTCTATTGTTGTTCCTAAAACAGTGAAGGAAGCATTGGGTCATTCTGGTTGGACGAAGGCAATGTTTGAGGAGATTACAGCTTTGGATGATAATCAGACTTGGGATTTAGTGAGCTTGCCAAAGGAGAAGAAAGCAGTGGGGTGTAAATGGGTGTTTGCAGTCAAAGTCAATCCAGATGGTTCTATAGCCCGCCTTAAGGCACGACTTGTTGCCAAAGGATATGCTCAGACATATGGGGTGGATTACTCTGAGACTTTCTCTCCTGTGGCCAAATTATCTTCTGTGAGGTTATTCATTTCTTTGGCCGCTTCTAGGGATTGACCCTGTCGCACCGTCGCGCGCGAAAATTCGGGACGCAATGAATTCACATAACAATGAAGTCGCCACCCTAATTTCTAAGGTTTAGGGAAACCTAAAAGTATGAAAAAGAAGAAAATAAAACAAAAACTAAGGCACAAATAAAAAGGGTCTAAACCCGAGAACAACGGTTCGGGGTCGTTTTATGGACTTGGGAAGGTGCGAGGCACCCAAGTCTCATCCTAAAAAGGTTACCGGTTCTAAAAAGAGGTGTTTTAAAATCATGTTAAAAACAAGTAATTTGGGGCCCTCAGGGGGGATCGTCGCTTTAATTCTTTAGTTGGTTCGGTTGATTTTATCCTAATTATTGTCGAGTTGTTAAAAAGAAAATAAACATTTTATCCTCTAAAAAAGAAAAAGGTCGGTTTGCATACCTATTCCGGTTATATTTAATCGAGTTCAAAAATTAGTCAGATTACATGCAAGATTGATTAAGTGAAATTACTACCATTTTATTATTAATCTTTACTAAAGCGACGACCCTAGTAAATCATAGACGAATCACGGCGATCGAAATCACTATCATCACAGATGAGTTACTACATCATCGGGCAAATGCATATGATTAATCCTATTTACTAGGTGATTCTAAGCATGCATAGACTAGCAAAGTACCATTTATATGAATGCGAGAAAACACGTTGAAAAGAGAAAAACTGGGAAGTGGGGTCGAAGCCGCGCACATAACACATTCGTCAAAGATAACATTAATACATCCATGAGCATAAAGTAAATATCAAGGGATTACTAAATTTAAACGATCACGCAACATTAAAGATTTAAATCTCATTTTAAAAGGTAGCTCTAATGATAAGGGGGATTAAATGTGGAGGTATTTTCTACGAGTTGGGCTTAGGGCCCATTTACTATCTTTCCGCTTTCAAATGATTATTTTCTTTGGTGATTTACTATCCAATAATTTTAGAGGGAACCTGAGTTATTGGAGAAGATTTAAATCCTATTGTTTTATTACTACTTTGTTTATTTTTCCCTTGATTGATTTTATTCATTTTTTATTTTTTGAGGATTTATTGTATATTTTTGAATTTTAGTAATTAATAATCATGCAATTAAATTAAAAATTAAAGCGTGGTGTTTAATTGCTAATCCTATTTTATTTCCATGCATTTAAAAAATAAAAGTTGAGTAATTACTAAGCCTAATTCATTCAAGCAAGGGTCGATTTGAGTGAAATTATTAAAAGGAGTTGTTGATATAAATTAATTCTCATGCAAAAAGTTTATTTTAAATTCTAGCAATTCTAAATAATCATGCATTCAATCGTATAATAAACAGGATAAACTAACGAAAATTCCTTCGGCCGGGTACCTGCATCACAAATCGATTAGTAGCACAAGTAATAAACAAATAAGCAGATAAATAAATATTACAAGCATGCATTGCATCCACTGACGCTATGCCATCAAAGCCGAGTAAACTACGACAACAATAAATAAAAACCCCTAACGGGCCAGCCTAACACCCATAAGCCCATTTTCCCTTCCTTCCTTTCTAATGGGCTGGTTTGGCCAAGCCCAACCCTAACAAAAAATAAGATTTTCCATCAGCCCCAACCCTACACAAACATAATACATCTCCTTCCTCCTTCTCTAGCCGCCGGCGGCTTCAACCAAGATTCTTCTTCTCTTCTGCCGCCGGCGGCTACCCCATTCTCTTCTCCTCAACCCGAAACCCCCCTGCAAAACGAGCACAAACACAACAGCAAGACAAGCAAAAAAACAACAATCAAACTAGAGGAAAAAGGGAGTCGAGAAGTTACGGAGGTGCTGCTGGTCCGGGAAAGACGTGGGGGAGCAGCGGCGATGGAGCTGGGCCGGGCGGTGCTGGCTGTTTTGGTTTTAATTGGGTTTAATCAATTGATTTCGATTTGTGATGAGTTGGGTTTTTTTGGTTAATTTGAGGTGGGTTTAGGGGCTGATTGGGGGCTAATTTGGTGCTGATTTGAGGTTGATTTGGGGCTGTTTTGAGGTAGATTTCGGGGCTGTCTTTGAGGTAGATTTCGGGGTTGTTTTGGTACTGATTTGGGGGTTGATTTGGTGCTGGTTTTCGGGGGCTGGTTGGGTGCTATTCCGGGGCTGGTCTGGTGTTTGATTTGGGGCTGGTTTTGTGTAGGTTTGGTTGTGCAGGGGTTTCTGGTTTAGTTGGCAGTGGCGATGGGTAATCGGTTTTGGTTTGTGATGGTGGCCGGAGTGGGTTTGATGGGAGCGGGTTTGGGCAGTGAGGTGTGGGTTTGTGAAGGACGGGTTACGGATTGGTTTTGTGCAGAAGGATTGATTTGGGGAAAGCTGGATTGGAAAATTGGCTTTGATGCTGGGATCGATTTATTGCAGGGATTCAGATTGCCCCTCTTGCAAAGGATTTGCCCTTAATTTATAGAGGGTGAGGTACATTGAGGAGGTAGGGGTCCGGTCATAGTGATGAGAGAAGGGATTGAGATTAATTCAAATGTTTGTCAGAGATTTTTTTGAAGAAAAATTGGAAGAATGAGCGGGGTTCATGGGATCTGCTTTGACAAATGGAGAAGAGAGCCGGCTCTCTCAGATTTTCTTTTCAAAACTGAGGAAAAGAGCCGTTTGTGTCTGATTCCCTTTGACAATGGGAGAGGTGAACAACCTTTATCAGATTTCATTTGAAAAATGAGGAAGAAGAGAGGTGGTTCGGCGATTATGGGTATTTTATTATTTAGTTCGAGCTAGCGGTCCGATAAACCGATAAAAGCTCGAATAAAAATACGAACAAAAAAAAATAAAATAAAATACCAGGATACGAAAAATAAATAATGGTAATAATAATAATGATAATAATAATAATAATACTTAACAATATAATTAACAATAATTATGGACGATAAAATAAAAATAAAAATGTGGGTATGTTATGATATGGTAATGATTACTTATGTCAAAAATCGGGTAGCAACAGTTACCCCCTCTTTAATGTCTTATCAAAAATAAAGTGTAACTGTGATTTTTGATGAGCAGTAAAGACGGTTGCCCCAGTACCACAAATATTTGAAATGCATGGTTAAAAAACAAAGGAAATGACCTCACTCGAAAATGTGGACGTACCTTTACTCGGACACTTCGCAGAAATATAAATTGCTTAAATGTAAATTTACCTCTTCTTGGTCAGATGTAGACGCAGAAATTTAATTTGCGGGAAAATAAACTTAGCTCCCCTCGGATGCTGATGGCTCTACTCAGATGCCTTGCAAGAATGTAAAACGCAGCTTCACTCGGACGTCTCCCCTCGAATACCGCGATGCATAAATGTAAATCCAGCTCTACTCAGACGCTGGTGGCTCCACTCGGATGCCTTGCAAATTCAGCTCCACTCGGATACTGATGACTCCACTCGGACGTCTTGAAATACGGCTCTACTCAGATGCCGTCAACTCCACTCGGACGTTGGAAAATTCAGCTCTATTCAGATGCTGATGGCTCCACTCGGATGCCTAAAAAACTCAGTTCCAACTCGGATACTGATGACTCCACTCGGATGTCTTACAAAAAGTAAAAATGCGGATTCACTCGGACGTCTCCCCTCGAATACCGCGATGCATAAACATAAACCCAGCTCTACTCAGAAGCTGGTGGCTCCACTCGGATGCTTAAAAGGTACCTCTGCAAAACAAAGGTTAGACTCCTGCAAAACTTAATATTGATTAGTGAAATAAGGCTGAAGGCAGCCTTTATAATTCGAACTATTCCCCTTGACCGTTGGTACCATGCTTCCTTTTTGTCGCTTTAAGGTTAAGATGAGAATTTTAAATATGCAAGTTTTTTGAGAAAAATGCTCATTTTATTAATTCAGAATGAATATTAGATGTCTTGTCATGACGAAACCCTATGTCTTTTGATCGAAGAGAAGCGTAGTCTGTAAATCTCTATGCGAAGTACATCTTGACAGATTCAGCATTCACTGGTCTCGGCAAATCATCTCCATCCATGTTAGTAAGCCTTAAAGCGTTCCCAGAGAATGCGTGCTTGACCACATATGGGCCTTCATACTTAGGGGCCCACTTCCCTCGACTGTCCTCCTGATGAGGAAGAATCTTCTTCAATACTAAATCTCCGGTTTTGAACTCGCGAGGTCGCACTTTCTTGTTATAAGCATTTGCCATCCTCTCTTGGTATAATTGAGCATGACACATTGCTGTCAATCGTTTCTCTGAGATTAGATTCAGTTGTTCATACCTTACTCTCGCCCAATCAGACTCTTCCACTTCTGATTCCGCCAAGATTCTAAGAGAAGGAATTTCCACCTCGAGAGGAATCACTGCTTCCATGCCGTAGACCAAGGAATAAGGAGTTGCCCCCGTAGAAGTACGAATGGCGATCCGATAAGCGTGCAAAGCAAAAGGAAGCATGTTATGCCAATCCTTGTAGGTGACCACCATCTTCTGAATAATCTTCTTTAAGTTCTTGTTTGCTGCCTCGACCGCGCCATTCATCTTTGGACGGTGATACGATCACGCGTACGTTCCTAACCATATACCATTTGAATGGGCCGGCCAAGCCCATGAAGGCACTAAGGAAGAGGCACAAGGAGCGGCCTTGTGTGGCCATGTATTCATGCTTGTTATTTGTATTTCCTTCTTGAGTATTTAAGCAAGACTTAGTTATTTTGATTGATTAGTTATTGCCTAAGTGAAAAAGCTAGAGTTGAGTTTCTCCTCTAGCCATTCACTTGGGCTTTAGCACCACTATCCTAGAACATTGAGAGATTTGTTGTTTGCTGAATTCGTTCACTTACTACTCAAGTGAACGGATTGATTGTAATATTGTGTGTGAAGATTCGGCCAACTTCAAGGCTGAATCCTTGTGAACGATTGCTGTAATTTCAAGTGTGTTTCAAGATAATTTCAAGTGTTCAATTGCTGGTCCATTTCCGAATTCCATCCAAGTTGGTTCGTCCATTTCCTTTCATCTATTCTTTCATCATTTCCGCTGCAATTCTACTCCATCTTCCATCCTATTTCCTTCCATCTTCCAAGCTTCTTTGTGTCAACAACTCAAGCTAGATCCTCCTTCAAACATAGATTCAAACTCCCCTTACAAAGGAGGTTGGATCGTATCAAGTGGTAGCGGAGCTCTAGCCGCTTCGAGTTGTTCTTGAATCCGAGTTTGATTTTTGTGCTCATATATGTCCCGTTTGAGTCCGTTTCATATACTAGAAAAATACCAAAATTTGTGTCAATAAACTTCAACTTGTTATTGACATTTTTCGTTTTTGAGTCACCTACAAAATCTGTGAAAATCGTATGCTTTTTAGCCAAAATATAAAAGTGTGCAGATTTTCATCCGAGAAAAACAGTTCTGTCTTCGTGATCGATTTACTCTGTGTTCTCTGCCTCATTTCGTCTTTGTTCCTTCATAAAAGTTGTATCTCTACATCTTAAGAGTCTTCCTGTAAGATTTCGTGATCTTTAGACATCATTTGCTGTTCCTTTGAGCCCAAATCGAAAGTTGCACCAAGCGGTCCGAAAATTCAAGCAAGAACAGTCTTGGTGTTCTTCAAGCTCTTGATGTGTTCTTGAGTTTTCATGAGAAGAAAACTATTATAGGACATTCTTTGATCCAAATTCTGAGCCTTTCCCATCCATGTGAGAGGTTTCCCTTCAATATTAAAATGGCAGCACATGTCTTACTTTCTTTCTATTAAACAAGCCAAAAGTCCAGCCTTTACCCATCCGTGCACAACCCACATTCCACTCCTAAGAAGGCTGAATATTCTCTTCCACTTTCCCGCACCACACTCCCTACAAAACCATTTGATTTATTCCTTTTGTTGTTTCTTGTCCCCCACCCAGATTTGTTTTATTCTTCAAATCAGCCTTGTGTCATAAATGGCAGCACATGTCTCACTCCTTTTCTATTAAACAAACCAAAAACATTCCCTTCTTTGTCCACTACCTTCTTTAAGTTGATTCCTTTCCTTTCCATTGCTTTAATCCATTACAATACTCTCTTGTTTCATCACATCCGCCAACTCCTTCTTTAAACAAAGAAAAAAAAAAAATCAGCATTACATGCCTTACATCTTCATGTCTTTTTCCATTACACCAACTCCACTTGCTCATGGTATAATCCCTTACACGTGTACATCACTTCTTCTTACACATCAAATATCTTACAACCTTTAATCTCTATCCACATGCTACACGTTTCTTACCAAGTTCTTTTGTGGCACTTCCCCATGGTAAAAACTGAATATACTTCCCTGTTTTGTTCAACAAACAACCAATTCCTCACCTTTTTCTAAAGTCCTTGTACATCTGTTCACCAAACAATACATCCGAAAACATCCTAAACCCAAATCACAATGTCTAACCGCTCAAATGAGAGTGGGAGCGCGAGAAGTAGATCGAGCAACCCGAGTAGCAAGCAATGGTTAGCCATAATGGATACCATGCGAGTTGCCTTAGATCAAGCCAACATCCTACATGAGCAAACACAACTTCTTACTGAACAGCTAGGGAAGCGACTAGCTGTCTTACAGCAAACAGCCCTCGCCACCCCTACTCCTTCCTTTCCTCATGAGGATTCACATGCCAAGGATCCAAAAGGAGGTAAAAGGGATGGCCAAACCGCTTCTGAATCCAAAGATGAGGCCTCTAAGAGGGTGGCCGTCCAAGGCTCACTCAATGCCTTTCCCACTAAAAACAAGGACATTTCCACAAGCTTCAAAACTGCCGCAAGTCTAGCCCTTTCCGCCCCACCAATAGCAATCCAGCCGCCCTCACCTTCTCATTCTTTTAAACCGAATGTGCTTGATATCCTTGCTGAAAATGAAAATGAGGAAGAAAAGAGTGACGAAAAGAGTGAAATTGAGGGTGAAAAGAGAGAGGAAACACCAACGAGGGTTGAAAGTTTGAGAGAAGAAAGTGAGGATCATTTAACTCTCACTCACATTGATAACCCTTTTTCTTCTGTTTATGAGCTAATTGTGCAGGACTCTCCTATAGCTTTTGTGAAGGATTTGGGTGCGTGCAAGGATCCATTCCTAAGCTTCATCCCTAACCGAGACCATGACCTTAAAGTAATGGATTCGAGGACGAATCCTTTGGAAGGGAGAGGTGATGATACGATCACGCCTACTTTTGGAAAAGATCAGAACGTAATTGGCTCTGCCCAAGACCTTGGAAAGAGCACATCAGATGATCCCAAATCCATCCGCTTACTGAAGAGAGTCACTAGCAGGCTCTTCCCAAGGCCTTGGGAAGAGTACTCCGATGCGCCACCTCTACTAACGCTTTCTTGGCACACAATTGGATTCCGACCAGGCTTAGAATACTTTCAAAAGGGTCAATGGAATGAGGAAATTGAAGAAATGGATTCGAGGACGAATCCTTTCAAAGGAAGAGGTGATGATACGATCACGCGTACGTTCCTAACCATATACCATTTGAATGGGCCGGCCAAGCCCATGAAGGCACTAAGGAAGAGGCACAAGGAGCGGCCTTGTGTGGCCATGTATTCATGCTTGTTATTTGTATTTCCTTCTTGAGTATTTAAGCAAGACTTAGTTATTTTGATTGATTAGTTATTGCCTAAGTGAAAAAGCTAGAGTTGAGTTTCTCCTCTAGCCATTCACTTGGGCTTTAGCACCACTATCCTAGAACATTGAGAGATTTGTTGTTTGCTGAATTCGTTCACTTACTACTCAAGTGAACGGATTGATTGTAATATTGTGTGTGAAGATTCGGCCAACTTCAAGGCTGAATCCTTGTGAACGATTGCTGTAATTTCAAGTGTGTTTCAAGATAATTTCAAGTGTTCAATTGCTGGTCCATTTCCGAATTCCATCCAAGTTGGTTCGTCCATTTCCTTTCATCTATTCTTTCATCATTTCCGCTGCAATTCTACTCCATCTTCCATCCTATTTCCTTCCATCTTCCAAGCTTCTTTGTGTCAACAACTCAAGCTAGATCCTCCTTCAAACATAGATTCAAACTCCCCTTACAAAGGAGGTTGGATCGTATCAGACGGTAAGGCGAAGAGTTTCGGTGTTTGATTTTCCATTGTTTGCAAAGGTTGTCAATTAGCTTCCCATTCAAATTGGTGCCATTATCGGTAATGATTGTTTCAGGAACCCCATAGCGACAAATGATATTTTTCTCGATGAACCGCATGGTTGTCTTCTGCATGATGTTTGGGTAGGAGGTAGCCTCAACCCACTTTGTGAAATAATCAATCGCAACAAGGATAAATCGGTGACCGTTGGAAGCTTTTGGATGAATCTGGCCGATGATGTCAATTCCCCACATTGCGAAAGGCCAAGGGGATGTCATGTTAAAAAGAGGGGTAGGAGGTACATGGATATGATCAGCGTAAATCTGACATTTGTGACACTTCCTGACATAGTCAATGCAATCTCGCTCCATGGTGAGCCAGAAGTAACCCCGTCTCATTATCTGTCTTACCATCATGTGTCCACTAGCATGCGTGGCGCAAATCCCCTCATGGGTCTCAGTCATGATCTTCTTGGCTTCATGTACAATAACGCAACAAAGCAAGGCACCATCCGCCCTTCTTTTATACAAAACCTCACCATCGAGGTAGAAATCTAAGGCCAAACGCTGAAGAGTTTTCTTATCGCTCCGACTTGCTCCCGGTGGGTATTCTCGACATTTGATAAATTGTACCAGGTCATGGAACCACGGCTTCCCATCTGGCTCATCTTCTAATGCAGCACAACATGCCGGAGTTTCTCTCACTTCTACTCTCAATGGTTGGAGCATTATTCCGCATTCCAGTTTGAACATAGAAGCTAGAGTAGCTAATGCATCTGCAAAACGATTCTTCTCTCGATCAATCCGATTAAACTTAGTTTCTTCGAACTCATCTATAAGCTTGGTGAGCAATTTTTGGTAAGGTATCAGCTTTGAATCTCTAGTTTGCCACAAATCTTGCGCTTGATAAATGACAAGAGCGGAGTCTCCAAAAATCTCCAATCTTTTCACCTTCAAATCGATTGCCGCCATTAATCCATTGATGCATGCCTCATATTCAGCAATGTTATTTGTACATGGGAAATTCAATTTGCAAGCCACGGGGAATTGTCGGCCATCTAGTGCAATGATCACAGCGCCCGCTCCTTTTCCTGAAAGGTTCACCGCACCATCGAAGAACATGGTCCACCACTCATCTTCCTCCGTATTTTCCTTAAGCTCAGCGTCAATCACCACTATATCTTCATCCGGAAAATCAAACTTTAGTGGTTCGTACTCATCCATAGCATGATCAGCCAAGTGATCGGCAAGAGCACTTGCTTTGACCGCCTTTCGAGTCACATACACGATCTCGTATTCTGCCAACAAGACTTGCCATCTACAAATTTGACTCGACAAATACGGTTTCTCGAAAATATACTTCAAAGGATCCATGCGAGAAATCAACCACGTCGTGTAATATAACATATAATGCCTGAGTCTGCGAGCACTCCATGCTAAGGCGCAACAAGTTCGTTCTAACATGGAATAACGCATTTCACATTCATTGAACTTCTTACTCAGGTAGTAAATGGCTTGCTCACGTCTCCCCGATTCATCATGTTGCCCCAAAACACAACCCATGGCACCAGTTGTGACCGTTAAATACATAAGTAAAGGGCGTCCTTGCGTCGGAGGGATCAACACCGGAGGATTCTGCAAATACGCCTTGATCTTCTCAAAAGCTTTTTGGCAACCCTCATCCCATTCTGCGTCGCCATTCTTCCTCAACATTCTGAACATCGGCTCGCAAGTAAGTGTCAACTGACTAATGAAGCGGGCAATATAGTTAATACGCCCTAGGAAACTCCGTACTTCCTTCTCGGTTTTGGGAGAAGGTAACTCTTGAATCGCCTTCACCTTGTCGGGATCCACTTCTATACCTCTATTACTGACAATAAACCCTAATAACTTCCCTGATGTCACTCCAAAGGTACACTTGGCCGGATTCAATCGTAACTGAAACTGTCTCAACCTTTCAAATACTTTCTTTAGGATGTCAACATGATTTTGTGCCTCGCAAGACTTGGCTATCATGTCATCGACATATATCTCAACTTCCTTATGCATCATGTCATGAAACAAAGTAACGGCGGCACGCTGGTAAGTAGCACTTGCGTTCTTCAAACCGAAGGGCATCACTTTGTAGCAAAAGGTTCCCCAAGGTGTGATGAAGGTCGTTTTCTCGCTATCTTCAGGAGCCATCTTAATCTGATTGTATCCCGAAAATCCATCCATGAAGGAGAACATGCCATTATGGGCGGCACTGTCTACTAGGACATCAATATGAGGAAGGGGGAAATCATCTTTGGGACTTGCTCGATTAAGATCACGGAAATCCACACACATGCGAACTTTCCCATCCTTCTTTGGTACCGGCACGATATTGGCGACCCATTCCGGGTATTCAGCAACTCTTAGGAAACCCGCATCTAACTGCTTTGCGACTTCCTCCTTTATTTTCAAAAGAACATCAGGGTGCATCCTTCGGAGTTTCTGTTTTACGGGCTTGTATTCGGACTTCAACGGAATACGGTGCTCAACTATACTAGGGTCAAGACCCGGCATATCCTCATATGACCATGCGAACACATCCATATACTCTTTGAGAAGCAAAATCAACCTCTCTTTCTGAACAGAATTCAAGGTTGTTCCGATTTTGACAGCCTTCCGATCATCATCGCTTGTCCCCAAGTTTATCTCTTCCAACTCCTCCTGGTGAGGGACTATCTTCCTCTCAGAATTCTCTACCAAACGGGCTAACTCATGCGGAATCTCAAACTCATCCTCTGTTGCGGCGATAATCTCTTCACCAGTAAAGACATAGGGTATATCAAGACAATCCGAATTAATATTTATCCTGAAAATAAAAATACAAAAGACAAAAGATATTTGGAAAGGAAACCGCGTAATTATATTAATACGATAAAAGGGAGCATAAGCTCTACAAAAGAGTTTTCTCCGTTTAGGGAAATTTAAAAACCATGGATGCATGTCTTGAAAAAAGAAATTACATAGAGACATCGGGAAGCACGGTAGCGGTCCAGTTGCACACTAGCTCCCCAGACTTCTTCACGGAAATGAATGAACTGTGAGACGGTTCTTCTTCTCCAAGAGTACAAATGTGGAAGTCCGAAGCCGTTTTGATCATGATAGAACCAGGGTTGATGACTTCAGCTGCAAAAGGGAATGTTACCCTGATGTGAGGGATAGCCATCTTCATGTTTGGCACGACACGCCCAAACAACTTAGCGAGATGCCTCTCCTTCTTTTCCTTAGAGACCCTATCAAAATCGGCCTTGCTTGGCTTGTACCCCAAACCGAAACGGTCTCCAAAGCTCTTCGATCCTTGTAACTTGACTCCGAGCCCCTTTTCAAACTGGAAGCCATCTTTCAGCATCACCTTGGCAGTCATTATAGCAGCTTTAGAGATCTTAGGCTCAGGAATGGGGGACCCTTCTCTTATCCAATCAGCATTCACGATCTTAAAAGCTTGGAATGAACTCTCCAAAGTTTCAGTAGTCTCGATGTAGGGCACAGAAGAATGCTTAGCCAAAATCAAAGCTTCCTCTGCCTTTACCGTGATGAGGACACCATCCATCACATACTTGATGCATTGGTGTAAGGAAGAAGGAACAGCTCCTGCTGAGTGGATCCATGGTCGTCCCAGAAGCATACTATAAGCAGGTCGGATTTCCATTACTTGGAAGGTTAAAGTGAAGGTATGGGGGCCAATAACCACATCTAAATCAATGTTTCCAATGATTTCTCGGATGGTACCATCAAAAGCTCTAGCCATCATCCCACTCGGCTTCATATGAGATATATCAACTGGCAGCTGTTCAAGGACATGTTTAGGTAAGACATTCAGTGCAGACCCATTGTCAATCAAGGCCTTTGCTACGACATGGCCCTTGCATTCTACCGTGATGTATAGAGCTTTGTTATGACCGGTCCCAGCCGGGTCCATCTCTTCTTCAGAAAAGGTAATGCTACTCACAGCCTGAATTCTTCCAATCAGGTTCCCCACTCCTTCCACAGTAATATCCTTAGTTACAAAGGCTTCATTCAACACCTTTAAGAGGGCTCGACGATGTGGCTCTGAAGTAAGGATTAACTCCATGATAGAGATACGGGCTGGGGTCTTCTTCAGCTGCTCAATGAGACTGAATTCGCTTTGCTTCATGATCTTCAAAAATTCAGTGGCGTCATCCTCAGACACTGGTTTATTTGATTCTTGTACTTTTTCAGTTGTCTTCTCAGGTAACATCAAACCTTTTCCTCTGGCTTGCCTCTGTTGCTCAACTTCTTCAGAGACATAACACCTTCCGCTCCGAGTCATGCCCCCGATATTAGAAGTTTCACCCAGTACTGGCCCTGTTGGCGCAACAAAAGGAGGGGTAGTAACAACTTCGTACCCGTAATTGAAAGGGACGGCATGTAAATCTTTGGTAGGGATATTCTGGGCAAACTTGAAGACTAACTTGGGCGGAGCCATGGTGGAGGCGCCTGTTTGGGATACATACTCAAAGGAATAAGGAGAAGAAAAACCGTCCTCAATGACACCAACCTCTTCCGCCACATAGGTCTTCTTCTCAATCTGAATAATCCCAAAATCCATCAACTGTTCCACCTTCTGTAAGAAAACTGCACAATCTTGGATTCCATGTTTTCTTGCCCCCGGGCAAAACAAGCAGCTGCTATTTTCGGAGCGTTGAAGATACCCTCCTTGGGCTAGCATATGAAAAAGCTCTTTTCGGGGTAATCCCAATACTGAAAGGGAATGGTTAACAACTTCTTCCACAGAAATAGCATTCACTCCTCCACCACCTAGGGCATGGTTTGGAAGAGGGTTGGTAGTCGTGTTAGGTCCCTTGGCTAACCCTTCGAAAGAGATCCATCCACACTTGATCAGATGATGAACCTTTCCTTTAAAAGCAGTACAATTCTCTAGAGTGTGTCCTGGGGCTCCAGCATGGTACGTGCATCTAGCATTTGGGTCATACCATTTTGGGTAAGGAGGTTGGAGAGGTTGGATTGGAGTAGGTGCAATCTGCCCTGCTGCTAGAAGATGTTTGTAGATTTCCCCCAAAGGAACAGGAAGAGGTGGTAACGGTTCATGGTTCCAGCGATTGTTTTGGTTGCTTGGGTTTTTTGGTGGGTTATATGGTCTGGGTTGTGTAGGTTGCTGTGGCATTTGTGGTGGAGGTGATGGGAAAGGTGGAAATGATGCTGGGTATTGAGGAGCCACGTTGGCAACAGGCATTGATGGGAAGAAGGTAGGTTGATATAGTGATGGTGGTGGTGGTGGTGATAGGAAAGGGTATGGTGGTGGCGAGGAATAAGGTGGAGGTGGCGGAAAAGGTTTTTGATGAGTTGGCTGGGGGGAAACAAAGCTGATATCTTTCTTCGGGATGGGCGCTTTCTTAGGTGTTACCTCTGGCGTGGGAACAATGATCCTTCCTGACTTAATTCCCTGTTCAACCCTTTCAGCAACTAAGACCATGTCGGAAAAGCTACTAGATGGGTTGGAAATCAGATACGTGTAATAGGGGGACTTGAAAGTATTTACAAAAATCGACACCAGCTCCTTGTCATTCAAAGGGGGATAAATCCTTGCAGCTAATTCTCTCCATCTTTGAGCATAAGTCTTCACCATTTCATTATCCTTCTTCTCCATGTTCTGTAAGCCTGAACGGTCAGGCGCCACTTCTGTATTAAACTTGTATTGCTTTAGGAAAGCATCAGATAAATCTCTCCAAGTCCGAATCTTAACTCTATCCAAACCCATGTACCAAGTCAAAGCATGCTTGGCCAAACTTTCTCTAAATAGGTGAATTAACAGAGGCTCATTATGTATCACTTCAGACATTTTGTTACAGTAAATCCTGAGATGAGTCTTGGGGCATTCAATTCCAGTATACTTCTC
This sequence comes from Viola odorata, assembly GCA_963691705.1. Taxonomy (NCBI): domain Eukaryota; kingdom Viridiplantae; phylum Streptophyta; class Magnoliopsida; order Malpighiales; family Violaceae; genus Viola; species Viola odorata. The sequence goes on from OY829537.1 coordinate 1,857,722, forward strand.
AAATTCTGGAATTTTGAAGTTCAGGGGCATCATGATTCCTGGTACCATACACATATCAGCGGGACCCATAGGATCAAAGGGGTCTGCTCCTTCCACTGCCCTTAGTCTTTCTTCCAGCAGGCTCAACCTATCACGACTTGGCCCTTCTGCTTTAACGGGAACAAAACCAACGGTTTGTGGATGCTCAAAAGAACCCTGTGGTTGGGTCTGATTCCCACTGGGGAATAGAACTCTTGAAAGTTCAGGAACTACAAGCTGAGTAGGGTGGCTTTGAGTCGGTTGGACATACTGGAGTTTTGAGTGATCCTGATTTTTGCCAGAACCGAGAGTGAGATCAGCAAGAGAAGGATTAAGAGGCGGAACGTCTTGTCCCAATGTACTAATAATAGTACTTGTGACGGCCGGCGTAGTGAATGAGTTGAAACTAAGGAAAGGACTTTGCCATTTCCACTGGACCCCTTGACTGGAAAATGGTTGAGAAATGGATGAACCCGCAGCAACAGATGAAGAGATAGGTCCCATCGCATGACTAGAAGAGGGATAAAAACCAAGAGGATAATCAAGAGTTGGCCCTTCAGGATCTTTCCAGGTCTTAGCATGCATCATCTCATCCCGCTCTTTTTCAGCTTGGAGTGCCCGTTCTCTGGTAATTCGAAGTTGTTCCTCCAATTCTGCTATCTTTGTTTCGAATGCCTTATCCGTCCCAACTTGTTCTGCCATTTTCCGTGTTTGAAGTCTGGTAGCGTGGAGCTTTTGAGGAATAGTTCTTTTCTTGGGAGCTATCTTAATTTTTTCTGAAAACAAAGAGAAAGGATAGGTGTAAATTCTTAGGAATAATAATAATAATAGACACAAATGCTACCTTGAGGACTCCACTCCGCTTATTCAAATCTCCGGCTCCTCTTCGATCTTTCACTTGATACTTTTGAAAATTTGGAGGGAAAGGAACATGAAACCATCTTCAAATCATCACACTGACGAAGGTGACTAGGGAAACTTCTATTCATTCACAAGGGAAGAGGGAAACATATATTGACGGTTCCTTGATCAAGATGGAAGATGGAAGATCTCGTAATTGACAGCCTTTCCTAACCTTTAACAAGGCTAGGGTCCCCGCCCCTTACGTTCTTTTCCAAAATCCAAACTCAATCTAGGATCGTGAATAAACTTCTTTGTCTATCTCCAGAAGAGCTTCAATTCCTTCTCGAAATCGCAAAGGGAACTTTTTATTCATTCTCGAAAACGCAAAGGGAAATCGAAGCAAACAACAAAAATGAAGGAAAGGTCAAGCAATTGCGAATGGTAACCATCCATGAAGAAGAGATAGCCATCATTCGTTTGATTGTGACCAATCATTTGAAAAAGGTACATCTAAAGCAAAACGCCATCGAGTATTTTTCTCCCATTACAACTATTAAGATAAATCAACATCTTGAAGCTTGAGTGCTGGTGGAATTTTCCCCCATCCGTTCCATCAAGGCAACCTTCTTCTTCTGCACCTTTACTTCAGCTTCTAAGACTGCTACTCGGGCTCGCAAGACTTGATTCTCTCCATCTATGCTGGTTGTCTCTTTGATGCGATCAGTCAAAACCCCAATCATTGTATCTTTCTCTCGGACCAAAGAGCTTGAAATCTCCCTTCTGTTGACCTCTCCTTTCAATCTCCTTCTAAAGTTTTCATTGGCTATTCTTTGGTTTCTAAGGTTTATTCGTACGTTCTCACTATCACGCCTCTCCAATCCACGTATTTTAAGCTCCAAATCCATCTTGTCAATCAACAGATTATCCCTCTCTTTCATCACCAGATCTCGTTCTTCTTTCACTACTAGCAATTGCTCCATCAACTGGGCATAAGCCACATAACTAACCTCCGCATTGGTATGGCATTCACCTTCTTCTTCCATAGGCTTCCTGTTTTCTGGAAGGGGTAAAACATTTCCATTAATCCTATTTCTCCGCCATTCTGAGTATTCCTTTGTTGGTTGAGTAGGGATAGTATGTCCCTCAAGGTAAAATGGAGTACGCCATTCATTCACATACTGACGTAGAGTGTCCGTCTCTTCTGAGTGCGGTGGACTCGAGCTTGGCATACCAAAAGTGGCGGGGATAATTTGCATAATGCAAAATTGGCCAAGGACAAGAGCTGGGCAATAGGGCACACATCCTCTCGCTCCGATCAATGGGACCCACAATAAGTCCCCACAACTCACAATAGGATTAGCGATTCTCAACCACTTAGCATGTCTATCAATATCTTCTTCAGAAAGATTCAAGAATCTATTAACCCAAGCCTCCTTATCTTCCATTTTCCATTTATTCACCGCGATTTCGTCACTGATTCCCTTAATGACTCTCTCCCAAGGATCCATACCTATGTAACTTGGAACAAACAAAGACTGATCCGGTCTTTGTTTAAAATGGCTGATCAACCATACCGTCAAAAGTTGAGTGCAACAAGTGAGTTTTCCTTTCCCAGTTCGCCTGCAACATTCTAAAGAGCGGAATGTCTCTGCCAGAATAGTTGTTGTAGGGTTGACTTTATTCCTTTCCATCTCATGAAACACATTAGCCGCTTCAAAATCAACACAATCCTTCATCTTAGGAAGTAATACTAAACCCATTATGGCAAAGGCTAGGATCTTTAACCGCTTCTCCCCTTGAGACGAATGAAATTGCCTGACGATATCCGACCAACCCCACGCATAATTCTCGTTTCTCCAACGAGTTGGGATTCCCACCAATTTGTCCAAACTAGATTTGACGCTATCAGACTTAACGAGGACATTCTGATAAATACATGATACTGGGGGAACAAAGCATAATAATGCGGCGTACTCCTCTAGAGTAGGAGTCAAATCTATTCCTTTGTCGAAGGAAAAACATCGGTAGTAGGGGTCCCAGAATTGTAGAGCCGCTCGGATGCAACTTAGGTCAACCTTCACATCTATTAGCATTAACAGTTTCCCATACTTGCATTGGAATTGCATTTTCTCATCAACAGTAAGCTCATTTCTCAATTCTTTGATCTTTGTACCATCAAACTCTACCTTCTCCGCGCTAACCTTGGTCATGACATCCGAAACAAAACCCGGTTCTAACATGTCCCCGTGGATCAACTGATCATTGTAACTCTTTTTCCCAAAAGTATCAAGTGAAAGCATAGTGGGTACAGCCATCGGATGAATAAGCAAGGTGGGTCTGTGTCAAATACCAAACATGTATTAGCAAACTGAATATCATAAACATGTTAATACGCAAAATAGTTTAATAATAACAAGGACGGAAATAAATTAACGGATATATAAAAGAAAAATGGATACTCATGGCCATAAGGAATCACTTTGAACAATACACACGCGATTGTGATGCACATGCTTGGATAACTTCAACTATTTCTAACTGGCTGAAAGGTTCCCGGACGATACCATAAAAGTGGTCCCTCAGTAAATGGATATGTGATTGCTGACCGAAACATAAAGGAATCGGGGCGCTCACCCATTTAGGGGTTCTAGTCCGAGTTAGGGTTCATGAAAGCTGACTGGGACCCAAGTCCTCAGGGCTTCACTAATACCAACCTAATCCTATTTGGGAAGGCCCGGCGAAAGGGCATTATGCGTGATGCGAATGAGAAGACAACAGTTGATATCTAAGCGAATAAATAAATAATAACAATAAACACCTCAAGCAAATAATTCCTGCTTCGACCCTAAGATCCCCAGCGGAGTCGCCAAACTGTCGCACCGTCGTGCGCGAAAATTCGGGACGCAATGAATTCACATAACAATGAAGTCGCCACCCTAATTTCTAAGGTTTAGGGAAACCTAAAAGTATGAAAAAGAAGAAAATAAAACAAAAACTAAGGCACAAATAAAAAGGGTCTAAACCCGAGAACAACGGTTCGGGGTCGTTTTATGGACTTGGGAAGGTGCGAGGCACCCAAGTCTCATCCTAAAAAGGTTACCGGTTCTAAAAAGAGGTGTTTTAAAATCATGTTAAAAACAAGTAATTTGGGGCCCTTAGGGGGGATCGTCGCTTTAATTCTTTAGTTGGTTCGGTTGATTTTATCCTAATTATTGTCGAGTTGTTAAAAAGAAAATAAACATTTTATCCTCTAAAAAAGAAAAAGGTCGGTTTGCATACCTATTCCGGTTATATTTAATCGAGTTCAAAAATTAGTCAGATTACATGCAAGATTGATTAAGTGAAATTACTACCATTTTATTATTAATCTTTACTAAAGCGACGACCCTAGTAAATCATAGACGAATCACGGCGATCGAAATCACTATCATCACAGATGAGTTACTACATCATCGGGCAAATGCATATGATTAATCCTATTTACTAGGTGATTCTAAGCATGCATAGACTAGCAAAGTACCATTTATATGAATGCGAGAAAACACGTTGAAAAGAGAAAAACTGGGAAGTGGGGTCGAAGCCGCGCACATAACACATTCGTCAAAGATAACATTAATACATCCATGAGCATAAAGTAAATATCAAGGGATTACTAAATTTAAACGATCACGCAACATTAAAGATTTAAATCTCATTTTAAAAGGTAGCTCTAATGATAAGGGGGATTAAATGTGGAGGTATTTTCTACGAGTTGGGCTTAGGGCCCATTTACTATCTTTCCGCTTTCAAATGATTATTTTCTTTGGTGATTTACTATCCAATAATTTTAGAGGGAACCTGAGTTATTGGAGAAGATTTAAATCCTATTGTTTTATTACTACTTTGTTTATTTTTCCCTTGATTGATTTTATTCATTTTTTATTTTTTGAGGATTTATTGTATATTTTTGAATTTTAGTAATTAATAATCATGCAATTAAATTAAAAATTAAAGCGTGGTGTTTAATTGCTAATCCTATTTTATTTCCATGCATTTAAAAAATAAAAGTTGAGTAATTACTAAGCCTAATTCATTCAAGCAAGGGTCGATTTGAGTGAAATTATTAAAAGGAGTTGTTGATATAAATTAATTCTCATGCAAAAAGTTTATTTTAAATTCTAGCAATTCTAAATAATCATGCATTCAATCGTATAATAAACAGGATAAACTAACGAAAATTCCTTCGGCCGGGTACCTGCATCACAAATCGATTAGTAGCACAAGTAATAAACAAATAAGCAGATAAATAAATATTACAAGCATGCATTGCATCCACTGACGCTATGCCATCAAAGCCGAGTAAACTACGACAACAATAAATAAAAACCCCTAACGGGCCAGCCTAACATCCATAAGCCCATTTTCCCTTCCTTCCTTTCTAATGGGCTGGTTTGGCCAAGCCCAACCCTAACAAAAAATAAGATTTTCCATCAGCCCCAACCCTACACAAACATAATACATCTCCTTCCTCCTTCTCTAGCCGCCGGCGGCTTCAACCAAGATTCTTCTTCTCTTCTGCCGCCGGCGGCTACCCCATTCTCTTCTCCTCAACCCGAAACCCCCCTGCAAAACGAGCACAAACACAACAGCAAGGCAAGCAAAAAAACAACAATCAAACTAGAGGAAAAAGGGAGTCGAGAAGTTACGGAGGTGCTACTGGTCCGGGAAAGACGTGGGGGAGCAGCGGCGATGGAGCTGGGCCGGGCGGTGCTGGCTGTTTTGGTTTTAATTGGGTTTAATCAATTGATTTCGATTTGTGATGAGTTGGGTTTTTTTGGTTAATTTGAGGTGGGTTTAGGGGCTGATTGGGGGCTAATTTGGTGCTGATTTGAGGTTGATTTGGGGCTGTTTTGAGGTAGATTTCGGGGCTGTCTTTGAGGTAGATTTCGGGGTTGTTTTGGTACTGATTTGGGGGTTGATTTGGTGCTGGTTTTCGGGGGCTGGTTGGGTGCTATTCCGGGGCTGGTCTGGTGTTTGATTTGGGGCTGGTTTTGTGTAGGTTTGGTTGTGCAGGGGTTTCTGGTTTAGTTGGCAGTGGCGATGGGTAATCGGTTTTGGTTTGTGATGGTGGCCGGAGTGGGTTTGATGGGAGCGGGTTTGGGCAGTGAGGTGTGGGTTTGTGAAGGACGGATTACGGATTGGTTTTGTGCAGAAGGATTGATTTGGGGAAAGCTGGATTGGAAAATTGGCTTTGATGCTGGGATCGATTTATTGCAGGGATTCAGATTGCCCCTCTTGCAAAGGATTTGCCCTTAATTTATAGAGGGTGAGGTACATTGAGGAGGTAGGGGTCCGGTCATGGTGATGAGAGAAGGGATTGAGATTAATTCAAATGTTTGTCAGAGATTTTTTTGAAGAAAAATTGGAAGAATGAGCGGGGTTCATGGGATCTGCTTTGACAAATGGAGAGGAGAGCCGACTCTCTCAGATTTTCTTTTCAAAACTGAGGAAAAGAGCCGTTTGTGTCTGATTCCCTTTGACAATGGGAGAGGTGAACAACCTTTATCAGATTTCATTTGAAAAATGAGGAAGAAGAGAGGTGGTTCGGCGATTATGGGTATTTTATTATTTAGTTCGAGCTAGCGGTCCGATAAACCGATAAAAGCTCGAATAAAAATACGAACAAAAAAAAATAAAATAAAATACCAGGATACGAAAAATAAATAATGGTAATAATAATAATGATAATAATAATAATAATACTTAACAATATAATTAACAATAATTATGGACGATAAAATAAAAATAAAAATGTGGGTATGTTATGATATGGTAATGATTACTTATGTCAAAAATCGGGTAGCAACAGACCCCTACATCAGTTGGACATCAAGAATGCCTTCCTTCACGGTGACCTACAGGAGGAAGTGTATATGGAGCAACCACCTGGGTTTGTTGCTCAGGGGGAGTATGGGAAAGTTTGTCGTTTGAAGAAGGCTTTGTATGGTCTAAAACAGAGTCCTCGTGCCTGGTTTGGCAAGTTCAGTGAGGTTGTTTTAGAATTTGGTATGCAAAAGAGTCAGTGTGATCATTCAGTCTTTTATAGACAATCTGCTGCTGGTGTTATTTTGCTTGTTGTATATGTGGATGACATTATCATTACAGGAGATGACAGTGTCGGGATTTCTTCGCTCAAATCTTTCCTACATACCAAGTTTAGTACGAAAGACTTGGATCAGCTGAAATACTTTCTAGGGATAGAAGTTTCCAGGAGCAACAAAGGTATCTTCTTATCTCAAAGAAAGTATGTTCTTGATCTTCTTGCAGAAACAGGAAAGTTGGGAGCCAAGCCCTGTAGTACTCCAATGGCCTCTAATGTCCATCTCACGAAAGATGATGGTGACCTTTTTGATGATCCTGAGAAGTATAGGAGATTAGTTGGGAAACTAAACTATCTCACAGTGACACGTCCTGACATCACCTTCGCGGTTAGTGTTGTCAGTCAGTTCATGTCTGCTCCAACAGATAAACATTGGGAAACTCTAGAGCATATCTTGTGTTATCTGAAAGGGGCACCTGGTCTCGGGATTCTGTATAGTAACCATGGTCACAACCAAATTGAGTGTTTTGCAGATGCGGATTGGGCTGGGTCGAAGATTGATAGAAGATCAATAACCAGCTATTGTGTTTTTGTTGGTGGAAATCTGGTCTCATGGAAGAGTAAGAAGCAGAATGTGGTATCGCGATCTAGTGCAGAATCTGAATACAGAGCAATGGCACAATCCTCCTGTGAGATTTTATGGTTGCAACAACTACTAGCTGAGGTTGGTATAATACAGTCATCACCATCAAAACTCTGGTGTGATAATCAAGCTGCTCTTCACATTGCTTCTAATCCAGTATACCATGAGAGAACGAAACATATTGAAGTGGATTGCCACTTCATTCGTGAGAAGATTCAGGAGAACATCATCTCCACTCATTATGTAAAGACAGGTGAACAACTTGGTGATTTGTTCACAAAAGCTCTTCCAGGCCCTCGAGTGAATTATCTTTGTAACAAGCTGGGCATGATAAATATCTATGCTCCAGCTTGAGGGGGAGTGTTAGAAAGTAGTGTATATATACGTGTATTCGTATGTATGTGTATTAGAATAGATGTATAGTATTTAGCTTGTCCTATAAATAGAGGACTCTGTACATGTACTTGGTAAGGAGTATTAATGAAAATACCTCTTCAAATTCACAGTTCTCATGTATGCCATTCAGATTTGGTTGATAGCATCGCAGGTATCCTATGCTTATCCTGGTTGGTTGTTTTCCCTTCCTCTCTTGTTTCTGCATTGAGTTAACAGAATTGAGGTTTTTCCAATTTCTCAATTGCTTATATTGATCATTGGATAGAGGTCTCGCATACATTCCGGTTTTTGTTTGATTGATGCATCACCATATGCTTCAGTTTTTCTTCTAACTAAAGCAAATGCACTTTAACCCTATACCTGATTTGATAATGCATGAGAACAATTGTCAAAAGTCTGTCTTTCTTGAATGATTTCAATTCGGTTGGGGTATTCCTTGCTGAACCTTTTGTTTCCTGCAGAGGTTTCTGATCAGAACTTTGTGGATGACAACCAAGGAGACCAATCGAGATGTGTCCCAGTGGCAAAAAGGTTGAAGACTGTTGGATCTAATTCTTCAGGCAACAAGCAAGTAACCGGCGAAGTCAGTTCTGTGTCTGGTTGCTAGATTTAAGTTTATAGATCATACAAAGCTCATGATGGGTGAAGTTTCGATTCTCTCGGGTCATCCTGTCCGAGAAGTCTAATGCAAGAAATGATGCTACTGCAAGTCAATAATACTGAGTAGAGTTGTGCCCCTCATGAAAATGCTGTTGGCGAGGCGTGAATACTTATTCTGCCCAAAGTTTGGTCAGCGGTGTTTCTTAAAGAGGAGTCATGGATTACATGAAATTGAGAAGTTGAAAGGTAGATTTTGGTTTCACTACATGACAGAGATTGAAATAGGTTAACAGTTCTTCGTTCGAGAGGAAATGCAATGACAGTAAAGTTTTGTAGAGAGGTACTTCTTGGTCAATAACTAGGTGCTCTACTGCTGCAAAAAGATATTTTCCAAAACAATTCCATGGGCCAAGGGGAAACTTATAATGTGCTTACATTAGGTACAACGAATAGGCGGTTTGAGGTTGGCATCTCAAGTCAGGTTTTGTTCCTATTTTTGTGTCGTCGTTTCATTTTTCTTGAAATGTAATATAGTTTGGAGAAACAATGAAACTTTTATACATATATAAGAAGAGAAAGATTCAGCATGTGGATTGTGGATTGATGGCATGCATCAGCAGGGGTGTGTTCATATGTTTCTTCTAAACACTTTTAGGTTATGTATTTCCTTTATGCTTGGCCGATGAACTTCAAAAATTCAGAAAGGTTCATTAAGACGTTCTCGTTCGAGCGTCGAATATCTCTCATGCTAGTTCATCATAAATGCTACTTACAGTGTTGCGTCAAAGGAAAGTAAAGAGTTGTCACCCACTCGATTGCATCAAGTTCCATCAGATTTACTCATTATTTTTGTCCATTATCTAATCACTTTTATATTTTATCCCTTTTCATAAACACTTCATTTCATCTTAACCTATTCCCACCCTATATCACAACAATAATAGAAATAGAATTTATAATGTGACAGTATATACTAGTCAATTGAATTACAATTTTAAATATTATTCTCACCCAATATAATTGGAATGAAAATAAATTTTCAGAAAATAGCTTTATAATTACTAAATATCTTATCATGTTAAAAAAAGAGAACATTACATTTATAATTTTTTTTCCATTCCCAATTTGTGTATAGAATTAAAGTAAATCGTATTCGAACATAATCATTATATTACTAAAAAGTAGCTGAGAATTACGCCAAAAAATATAAAAAAATGAGAAAAGTATCTAGCACTTCTATACTAATAACAAAATAAAACTACTGTTCTTAAAAAAATAAAGAGGGTTATGGTATTTTTTTTCTTTTTTCTTAAGCTCGCTTTTTTTCCATGGTGGGGGTGGTGGGCGGCGGTCAATTGTCACTGTGAAGCCCGTAACCCAATAAAATTGCCAGCGTGGCAGTAGTGTAGGCTTTTCAATAGGTTTGACCACTCAACAATAACAAGTCAACAACCACAACTAAGCATTTTTAGCCCTCATATTTGTCAATTTTTTCAGTTAAATCTTAAAATAAACTCTTACGTTTGTCTAAATTATCTCAATTTCTTCAATCCTAATGTCACATAAAGAGTTGTTTCCACAGGTCACCGTTTCTAGAAAAAGAGAGTTTGCAAGGGCTGTAATGTCACGTATATAAATACATTAATTTTTGACTATTTTTTTATCAGATTTCTGGCTAATTAAAATTGTGGGAATTGAAAGAAACTAAGAGCAGGGACTTTATTTAGAATTTAATTTACGTGAGGATTTAATTGAAAAAATAGAGAAACATTAGCCTATGGTATTTTGTCGTGTCTCTTTTAATGCTGATGTGGCATAACACGTCATCAACATATCAACATATGACGTGTCATGCCACATGGCATGTCACATCATCGTATAATGGTGGAGGGCCGACAGCGTGAGGAACGAGTGTCAAATGTGTCATTTCTTTCGAGAGCATGTACCTTTTAAATCACAAAAAAAAAGTGCCGAATAAATCATTAAATAATATGGATGCCATTTTTAAACTTTTCTCTTTCTCTTAGCCTTTGTATGGGATGAAGGATTAGGAGGGGAAGGAAAGAAAGGGAGAGGAAATTTTTAAACTTTCCCTTGTATGGGAAAAAATTGCTCAAGGAAATCAAAAGGAAAGGAAGGGAATAGTAGGGCTGGCCAAAAATTCCGAGACCCGAAATTCCGAATTTTCCGACCTGAATTTTTTGAATTTCGGATCGGAATTTTGGGTCTTCGGAAATTCGGGTTCGGGTACCACATACCCGAAGTATAAGTTCGGGTCGGGACGGGATGGATTTTCCTGAATTCGAGTACCCGACTTTTCCAAACTCAGGAAAATAACAGGTAGGGCCATAGGGGTGATCGTCAGTCAAATACAATTTATAATGCCTGAAATTATGTGCACAATGGAATATGTGTACAGTGGTAGTCAGGGTCGAACACAGGGATTGAGAGAGATTGATTCAAGGTCTTGAATGAAATCACAGGGCAAAAACACGAAAAGTAACACTCGGGGGGGGGGGGGGTGTTTACTTGACTAAACGAGTCAGCCAAGAGAGATTGGGAGCTAACAATTTTTAACTAAGAAAGCAGTATTCGGGACCTTGAGTTGTCAATTCGGGGTCCCGAAGGAGAAAATGTAGCGAATCAGTGAACAAATTCGGAATTAATAAAACAGAAAGTGAAATAAGCAAAAAGGATCAGGTAGAGATGGTTCTTAGCAAAAGGCATTCTTGGGTTGCATTCGGGGGCCCGATTGTCATCAGCACAGAAATATTCTACTCAAGCATGCATAGAAATGACATTGGGACCAGATTCCTCGGATATCCCCTACTTTTCTCTTAAGAGAAACTACCCCCCGTTTCCACATATGAGGTAGTCTTGACAGCCCGCCATCCCTCCAGGCACGAATACGGGAGGGCCATATTCAGACTGCCCATGAAGATAAGTGATAGCATATTTTTATGCATGATTTTCCCTCCATTTTCTCACCTTTTTAAGGCATGATTCTGCTAATTTACCCTTGTTTTCATTACTATTGCAGATTTAGGCCTAAAATAGGAGTTTATGCGAAAAGATGCATTTTCGGAGCATTTTGTGCAGTTTTTGAGCTTCAAGACCCAGAGTCGAGGTCCCGAGTCCGAACCAGCGTTCAAGGTCCCGAATCGGATTCACCATTCGGGACCCCGAAGGGCGAAGAATGACATTTCCACGTGTCATCTCGCCAGAGCTTCCATGTGCCTCCTCTGACACTGTTCCTGAAGTCTGCACTGACCACCAAATACCTACCGCTCTGACCAGTTCACCCTTGAGCCCAGTCCAGACCTGCCCAAAGCTGGAAAAATCAGACAGCTTTATGCTTTTTCAGCTTTGTGCTTTAAGGAACATGGATCCACTTTTTTAGGCTTTCAATTAATGCTTTTTGTCCCTAGTTTTAGGCTGAAGATATTTTGTGCTTAGAGCTCTACTATTTAAAGGGCATCTAAGAGTAGTTTAGGATATCTTGGCTTATCCATGATCATGTAGTTTTAGTTTTCTTAGACTTCTCTCTAGTTTATCTCTCTAGTTCTTGTTAGCTCATCTTCAACCTTGCCGCCGGGCTTCAAACGGATTTTAGTAACAAGTTTTCTTCCCTTCATCTATTTATTTACTTGTTATGCTTTCTTTAATTGTTATTTATTTATCTTTAAGCATGAGTAGCTAAATTTCTAGTTCTTGGCAAGGCTGATTCAAGGGTTGCAGGGGCAGATTCGAGGCCTTAATGTGCTTAATATATTCTTGATTGCTATATTCAACTATTCATCGGTTTAATTACATCTTTGCATGATTTAATTTGAGGCTTGATCAACTGATAATTATCTTGTGTAAATGCTGCCATTTATGTGATGAATACGGAAGGAAAATTGCATGAAATAAGTAGGCATCTGTTTAGTCTTGACTGTGTCAAAGTGGTCTCGAATAGATAGGCTGGGTAGTTGATTAGAGCTAGGTCATGAGCCTGACAAACTGAGGGACTTTAGCTCTAGATCTGTCTTTTCTTAACTTCAAGGGCAGTTTGAATCTTGCTCTCCCGCATGCGTGCCTGGGGAGTAGGCCAAACTGTCACGACTACCTCATATGTGGAAACGGGGGGTAGTTTTCTCTTAAGAGAAAAGTAGGGGATATCCGAGGAATCTGGTCCCCATGTCATTTCTATGACATCTCGAATGGAATACCCTTGAGCTGATGACGATCTGGTCCCGAATGCAACCCAGAATGCCTTTGCCGAGAACACTTTCTCCATCTGATTATCTGTATTTATTTCACCCTTGTTCTGTTTCACGCCTGCGTCAATATTTCTGCACTTGTTACTGACTTGTTTTATTATTCCTGAAATTAATTATTGGTTTGTCTACTTTACCATTCGGGACCTCGAACGTGACATTCGGGACCCCGAATATTGCTTTCTTAGATAAACTTGTTAGCTCCAAATCTCTCTTGACAACTCGTTTGGTCAAGTAAACCCCCCCCCCCCCCCCCCCCCCCCCCCTGATTGTTACTTTTTGTGCCTTTATCCCCCGAATACATTCAAGACCTTGAATCCATTCAAGACCTTGAATTCTGTTTTGTTTCTTTTATTGTTTTACTTTATAATCTGGCCTTGTCTAGTGTAAGTCTTCACCAATCTCTGTGGATCGATCCTCTTGCCACTGTCTTCAATCTATTTTGTTGCATGTGATAAGTTGTAATTATTTGTTTGATCGTGCCTTCGACAAGCGCGCTATCAATAAGAAAAGACAGATCTAGAGCTAAAAGTCCCTCAGTTTATCAGGCTCGTGACCTCGCTCTAATCAATTACTCACCCTATCTAGTCGAGACCATTTCAGCACAGTTACTACTAGATAGATGTCTACTTGTTCCATGCAACTTTTCTTCCGTATTTATCACATGGATGACAACATTTACTCATAGAAATTATCAGTTGATCAAGCCTCTAATTACCACAAGTAAAAGTGTAATTAAAATGATAAGCAATTAAATATGGCAGCAAGAATATATTAAGCATGTTTAGGCCTCGAATCTACCCTTGCAACCCTTGAATAACCTTTGCTAAGAATTAAAGATTTAGCTACTCATACTTGAAAATAAATAAATAATAATTAAAGAGAGCATAATAAGTAAATAAATAGATTAAGGGAAGAAGACTTTGTTTACTAAAACGTTTTGAAGCCCGGTGGCAAAGAGGAAGGAAGCTAACAAGAACTAGAGTCTTTTCTAAGAGTAAGAAATTTGCTAAGATGAAAGGATTCTAAGCTAAGAGAGATCTCCTAAACTACTCCTTGGATGCTCCTTATAAGCTAGAGCTCCAAGCACAAAATATCTTCAGTCCAAACTAGGGACAAAATGCATTTAAAGAAAGCCTATTACAATGGATCCATGCTCCCTAAAGCATAAAGCTGAAAAGCACAAAGCTAGAGGTCAAGGTCTGATTTGCCTAGCTTTGGCAGATCTGAACTGGGCTCAAGGTCTGGAATGGTCAGAAGGTAGGTATTTTGTGATGAGTGTAGAGCTGTCAGAACAGTGTCAGGGAGGTCACGTGGGGGCTTTGGCAAGAGGACACGTGAGAATGTCGTTCTTTGCCCTTCGGGGGCCCGAATGGAAAATCCAATTCGGGACCTTGAACGCTGCTTTGGAGTCGGGACCTCGACTTTGGTCTTGAAGCTCGAATTCACACAAAATGCTCCAAAAATGCATGTTTTTGCATAAACTCCCTTTTTAGGCCTACATCTGCAATAGTAATGAAAACAAAGGTACATTAGCAGAATCATGCCTTAAATCAATGAAATAATAGAGGGAAAATCATGCATAAATAACGCTATCAAATATCCCCACACTGCCCAATGCTCGCCCTCGAGCATTCACAAAATTCAAAACAGTCCCCAAAATAGAACAAACACACCAAACCATAGCACAGAGGATAAGCCTGCTTTTCCACATTCGGGATCCCGAATAAAAACAGATTCTGCCTAGATGAACCTGCATCAGATCAGAAGGGTAACGACCCTTGAGAAAAAACTTTTCCACATCAGCCTATTCACCAGCAATCCTCACATGGGTCGGTGTTTGCACTCACACTTGTAAGGCTAGGTGTTTAAACACTCAAAATGCAGAAAACGCAGCACAAAACTAAGTTTGCATATCAATCCGAGTACATTAGACACATGCATAGGCAATCTAGCAATCAAAAGACTTCGCATCAGGGGTAAGAAGGGGAACAAGGGAGACAAATGATAAGAGGAAATAGAAAGAGTGGAAGAATGAAACATAATGAGAAGAAAAAGTGGAGAAGATGGGAAGTAAGAAAGTGAAATGAGGAGGTGGTTAAACCAACTCAAACCTGGAACACTCCCTTGGCAGGAAAGAATCGAGATGGTGAGACAATGTTGCTGAGGGCGAAAGCTAGACTAGATTCTTCTTCTTCGAGGGGGATCTTTACTTTCTTCACTCGGGACCTTGGCTCGGGACCTTGAATGGACGCTGGCTGTTGGTTTTCCTCTTCTTCTTTTTCGTGATTCGGACTTGCTCTCTTTTCTCTCTCTTTTATTATTTTTCTATTTTTCTATATATTGTTTTTTCTTTTTTTTTTCTTTTTTTTTTTGAATTGAGAGAGAGAGATCTGGATTGTTTGAGGATTGAGACCTTGTTCTTCGGGGGCTGGATATTCTGATTTTACTTCTCCACACTTGTGTTTTGCTGTGGCTGGGAAGTAATTTTTCGTTCTGTTCCGCCCTTGATTTCTTCGTTTTAGCTTTGAGGTCTTGAATTTGTGCCAGCATTCGGGGCCTTGAATTTGTGGGATCCCCACACTTTACTTTTTCTGCTTCGTTTGCCTAGTCTAGCCCTCTATAGTGCTCCTAACAACACTGCTCACCTGCCAAGAGAAAGATCAAAGAAAATTCAAATGGTTAGAATGAAGGAAAGAGAGGGGTATCGGGTTCAAGATGAAAGAAATAGAACAGAAAAAAAGTGAGAGAACAATTTGATGCGAAGACTTAATCTTTTTATTGCTTTCCTATGTCTAAACGTGTCTACACCCATGGATATCATGCAAACCCAGTCAGTACCTAGCCATGCATTCACTCGATCAATAAATATAGATATGAAGGCTCAAATGCTCACAAGGTGCTATTTCTTGACTACTGGTGTCTAGGTCTTGAAGTAGATATAAGGTGCAACAGGCATAGAATGAAATATTCGGGACCTTGACTACAGACAGCATTTTCATTCTATGTGCACAAGTCAGGTGTGTGTCCATCATTGGGGGTTTTCAAAAATTAGGTAGTAGAAAAAAAAACGAAAACTAAAAGGTTCATGCATAAACTTAAGAAAAATAAACTAGGAAATAAATAAAACATGCATAATACGAAAAATACTAGCAGTTCAAACCCCTCCCCACACTGAAGCATCGCATTGTCCTCAATGTGAGAAGGGTATAAAATAGGTAGCAGTTCAAGATAGAGTAGATAAATAACATAATATAAAGGAGTTTTGAAAATGTTCAATTAGCCCACGCAGGGGCAATGGAGTGGATTGTTCGGGATCTTGATCAAGAGGGTGGAAGGTTGCGTCTTGCAACTTCGATGGCGAGGGCGCGAATCTCCGTCAGAATGGCTCAGTTGGTACTCAGGATGGCATGGAGGAGTCGGTGTGTGGTGTCATCAGCGGGCATACGTTCGGGACCTTGAGGGGGGGCAGAAGAACTGTGTTCGCGGCCTGGAGTAGCGTCAGGAGTTCGAGTCCTGGCTCGGGGCCTTGAAGGATCAAGGTACTCAAACTTCCCTTCGATCTTGCCTTTATTATCCGTTGGTAGCTTCGGGGTCCCGAAGCGGAAGCGGGTGATGGGGTCCCGAATGGTGAGTTCTCTACCATTTTCTAGGTTTTCTGCGGGGTCTCTGGAACTTTGTCCTTGCCTTTTTCTACTGTGGAGAGCTTTCTCTTCTTGGTGGCCGCAGCCTTAGAGGTAAAGGTCTTTTCCGCTTTGCCCGTTGTTTTCGAGGCCGATTTTGCCGCTTTGGCCGGCGTTTTCTTTTTCTCCTGCTGAGGGCTGGGCTGCTTAGGTGGAGCAACCTCAGCCTCGACTGTTTCAGGCTCTACTTCTCCCACCTCCGCGTCTTCGGGACCTTGAGCGTCCTGATCGGGGTCTTGAATCCCAGCTTTTTCTTACCGAAGTATTCCCTTGGCTGCCTCAATCAGATCCGGGTTGTCCTCCTCTTCGGACCACTGATCCACTCTGGTGTCCAAATTTTCCTTCTCTGCCCTTCTTGCCTCTCGAAGGCTTGAACTGGTTGCAGGCTCCTCTGCCTCGGCTTCCACGTTGTTTTCCACGTCCGGCTCGAGTTCTTCCTCGCGGCCGAGAGGGTCTAACGGTTCAACCTCCTCTTCTCCGGGGTTGACCGGAATCGCTTCCGAATTCTCTTCGACTTTCTTCTCCGCCGCTTCCTGTTCTGCTGCTGTTTTCTTGCCGGATTTCTTCTTAGCCTTGCTGCCGACGGTTGTGGTTGGCGGGAGATGGACAACACGCTCCGATCGGGTCATGATAGACGTCGGCAGCTTAGAGCTGATGACTTCAATGTCGGGATCGGAGTTAGTGCCGCTCTGGATCTCCTCCGATCCGGCGGAGCCTAGTTGGAAAGATTCGGAGGAGGTGGAGGTGGGATGAGATGGGAAAAGGATGGGCTGAAACCGTGATGGTGGCTGGTCGGTGACTGGTGGTTGTGAAGTTGTGGAGGGAGGAGTGGATGAGTGAGATGTAGTGGGTTGGTTTAGGTTTAGGTTGGTTCGTGCCATGAGAGGAGAGGAAAAGATGGAAAATGTTTTTGTTTTTGTTTTTTGAGAAAATGGAAAATGAGGTTGATTGATGGGAGTGGATAGGGGAGGAGGGGGTGTAGGTTGGGTAATGTGCGAAGGAGTGATGAGGTGATGTGGGGTAGTAGGAATAGTGGGGATTTGGAAATGTGGAGAGATAGAGGAAATCTGATTTCCTCGGTCTCTGTCCTCCACGTGGCGCGCTGGGAGAGGACGAGAAGCTCCCAAGGCAGCATGCGCCTGTACCTGCGGAAAGGAGAGAAAAAGGCAATCAGCTTTTTGAATTCTTGAAAATATGGAAAGTGGGTAGAGACAGAGAGAATTAAATGGGTGTTAAGACAAGAGAATTAAAAAAAAAGGAAATGAGATAAAACTAATAAATACTACCTAGGTAACATAAAAAGTGATAATAAAGAAGGGGAAAAGGCTAAGTTGACTCAAATAAAATAAAAAAAAGAAAGGGACAAAGGATTAAAAGGGGATGAGAAGGGACAAAACTAATTAAGACTACCTAGGGAAGATAATAAATGTGCATGGAAAAGAGAAAAATCATGTTGGACTCAGATTTGAAAGATATGAAAATTAAAGAGAGAGCGGTTTAGAAATCAGGGGGCTTTCCCCACACTTGACCTTGATTATCGTCTAGGCCTAGACGGTTTTTCTTCATTCGGGGGTCCCGAGTGCTGGGTCTTCCACCCTTAGCTCTTCAGCCGTTGTGGGTTGGAATCCCTCATAGAATGGTTTCAATCGGTGGCCATTGACCTTGAATGGCTCACCACTGTCCAGATTCTGAATTTCGATAGCCCCATGGTTGAACACGGCAGTGACTTTGTACGGTCTCGTCCACTTGGATTTTAGCTTCCCCGAAAAGATTCGCAAGCGGGAGTTGTATAGTAAAACCTTTTGACCTACAGTGAAGGTCTTGATGATGAGGTGCTTGTCGTGTTGGGCTTTGGTCTTCCCCTTGTAAATCATGGAATTCTCATAAGCATCCCCCCGAAGCTCTTCAAGCTCTTGAATCTGTAGGCAACGGTCCTTGCCGGCTAAGTTCAGGTCCATGTTGACCTTCTTGATGACCCAGAACGCTTTGTGCTCAATCTCGATCGGGAGGTGACATGGCTTGCCATAGACCAACCGATACGGTGTCATACCGATCGGGGTCTTGAATGCGGTTGGTATGCCCATAGCGTATCTCCCAGTTTGAGACTCCAATCCTTCCTTGACTGATTGACGGTTTTTTCCAGAATAGCTTTAATTTCCCGATTCGAGACCTCAGCTTGTCCATTAGTTTGGGGGTGATAAGTCGTGGACACTCTATGGGTCACCCCGTACTTGTTGAGTAGTGAGGAGGCCGTTTGATTGCAGAAGTGCGTCCCCCAATCGCTGATGAGAGCTCGAGGGGTCCCGAATCGGTTGAAAATGTAGGTCCGAAGGAAATCAACTACTACCCTTGAATCATCAGACTTTGTGGCCTTGACTTCAATCCACTTGGAAACATAATCCACTGCAAGTAGGATGTATGTGTTCTCGAATGAATTTGGAAAAGGGCCCATGAAGTCGATGCCCCAAATATAAAAAATTTCACACGCAAGGATGCTGTCAAGGGCATTTGGTTTCTCGCCCCTATGTTCCCCATAGCTTGGCATCGAGGGCATGTGGCGCAAAAAAAATAGTTGTCCTTGAAAATCGATGACCAATATAGACCGGCTTCCAAGACCTTGAGTGCGGTCTTCTTGGCAGCAAAATGCCCTCCTTCCGTGGTTGAGTGGCAAAACTTGAGGATCGACGGGACCTCATCCATCGTGACACAACACCTAATAATCTGATCCAAGCAATGCTTCCATAAGTAGGGGTTGTCCCAAACATAGGATTTGGCGTGCCTTCGGATTCGGTTTTGCTCCGCACTCGAGGCCTCGACTGGAAATACGCCGGTGGCACAAAAATTCGCAATGTCCGTGAACCATGGGAATCTTGCTACCTTAGCTAGGCATAAATGCTCATCTGGAAAAGTCTCTCGAATGGCCACTCGGGAGTCATCCTCTTGATTCGGGAGCCTGCTCAAGTGGTCCACGACACAATTTTTTGTCCCCTTCTTGTCCTTGATGGTAAGATTGCACTCTTGGAGTAAGAGAATCCAGCGGATAAGCCTAGGCTTCATGTCTATCTTCTTGAGCAGGCATCGAAGGTCAGAATGGTTGGAGTAAACAATCACTTCTGTACCCAAGAGATACTGCCGAAACTTGTCAAAGGCATAGACAATCGCCAAAAGCTCTTTCTCCGTCGTGGTGTAATTTTGTTGTGCGGGATCCAGCGACTTGGATGCATAATAGATGACATAATTCTCCCTTTCTTTTTTCTGGCCCAAAACAACTCCCAAGGCCTGGTTGCTAGCATCGCACATGATCTCGAATGGGAGTGTCTAGTCGGGGGCCCGAATGATGGGGGCAGAGATAAGCTTGGCTTTCAAGGTCTCGAATGCCGCTTTGCACTCCTCGTCAAATATGAAGTCCACATCCTTGTGTAACAGTTGGCACATTGGCTGGGCTATCTTGGAGAAGTCCTTGATGAACCTCCTATAAAATCCTGCATGACCAAGAAAAGAGCGCACATCTTGAATATTCGAGGGGTAAGGCAAGGTCTCGATAGCTTGGATTTTAGCTTTGTCCATTTCGATGCCCTTTCAGGACACGATGTGGCCTAAGATAAGCCCGGTCTACCATGAAATGACATTTCTCAAAATTAAGAACAAGGTTAGTGTCCACACATCTTTGCAAAATTTTCTTAAAATTCGAGAGGCATTCGGAAAAGGAGTTACCATAGACCGTGAAGTCGTCCATAAATACCTCGATGCACTCCTCTACAAATTATGAAAAGATGCTGACCATACACCTCTGAAATGTGGCCGGGGTATTGCACAACCTAAAGGGCATGCGTCTGTAGGCAAAGGTCCCGAATGGGTACGTGAAAGTTGTCTTCTCCTGGTCTTTAAGGGCTACTGGAATTTGGTGGAATCCCGAATACCCATCCAAGCAGCAATAATGCGTCTTGCCCGCAAGGCGCTCTAGCATTTGATCAATAAAGGGTAGTGGGAAGTGATCTTTTCGGGTGGCCTCATTCAAGCGTCGGTAGTCGATGCATACACGCCAACCATTCTGGATTTGGGAGGGGATTGGCAGACCCTCGGGACCTGGAATGATGGTGATGCCTGTTTTCTTCGGGACCACCTGAACAGGGCTGACCCATAGGGAATCAGAGATGGGATAGATAACCACGACATCAAGCAGTTTCAGGACCTCTTTCTTGACCACTTCCATCATGGGGGGTTCAATCGTCTTTGAGGCTGTCGGATGGTCTTGCTGTCCTCTTCGAGATATATGCAGTGAGTGCACAAGGACGGTGACAGGCCCTTGATGTCTGCGATTGTCCAGCCGATGGCTTTTTTAAAGCTCTGGAGGAGGCCCACTAATTCAAGCTCTTGACCCTCTTTCAATTTATTGGAAATTATGACCAGAAGGGATTCTTTCTCCCCGAGGTAGGCATACTTCAAATACGAGGGTAACGCCTTAAGTTCAAGGTCTGGAGCTTGTACCAGAGAAGGGGTGAGTCGCTCATGGCCTGCGCATTCGGGAGCCTCACTCGGGGGCTCGACTGCGAGGATAGCATTTTCTTCGAGAGCTGCTGCGACTGAACATAGTTCAGTGGGGACTGCAATGGATGATGTCATCTCCTTCAAGGATTCGGGGGTGAGACTTCGGTCAAGAATCAGCTTCAAGGGCTCGATAGAATTCAGATCAGCAATGTTCTCCACGAAAGGGTCAATCACATCAATAAAATTGACACTTGAAAATTTGGAGGGGTACTTCATGGAATCCAACATGTTGAAGCGGATGATTTCCCCATCGAATTTGAGGGAGATGGAGGCTTAATAGCAGTCAATTTTTGCATGGGCAGTGGCCAAGAAAGGGCGCCCCAAAAGTACATCCGAGGATTTGGTGTTTGTTGGGTTCTCCATGGAAAGAACATAGAAATCCGCTGGAAATAGGAATTCACCCACTTGGACAAGAACATCCGTGATTATGCCTTTGGGATATACAACTGAGTGGTCTGTAAGTTGGATGACAAGTATGGTTTCCTTCAAGGGCCCGAGTCCAAGGCTGTTGTAAATGGTCAAGGGCATGACATTAATTCTAGCTCCCAAATCACACATAGCTTTCCCAATATCGATAGTGCCAATTCTGCAAGGGACCGTGAACATGCCTTGATCCTTGCACTTGGGCGGAATTTTGCGCTGGATATGGGCAGACAAGTTAGTTCCCACACTTATCCGATTCACCTCGGTGAATTTGTTCTTGTTTGTGCAAAGTTATTTCAAGAACTTCGCATACCGCGGCATATTCTTGATGGCCTTGAGAAGAGGAATGTTGATAATGACCTTGCTAAACATATCAAAGATGTCCTGATCCTCCTCATTTTTCTTCTTCTTGACCAACCGTTGAGGGAACGGGGGCTCGAGTACCTTGTTAATGAATTCTTGAGAGAATTATTCTTCAACGGGTTGCTTTTTCTTACATCGAGACTTCTTACTGGAGAAGAAGTGGTCAAGAGCTGTGTCATTGAATTGAGATTTCTTTGGCTGTTCAGTAGGCTGTTCGGGAGGTGGCTGTGCACTGTTGTCACATTCGGGATCTTGAATAACAGTATCAGCTTCGGGACCTTGAATATCTTCTACAGACTCGGGGTCTGGATGGACACGAGAAGGTATCTCGTGACCACTGCGGAGGTTCATTGCACAAGCTTCATGCTTCGGGTTGGGCTCCGTTTGCCCTGGAAATCTACCTCCATTTTTTATCTCTTTCATTTCAGCCATGAGGGTATGGATTAGTTTCTCCATTTCTGCCATTTTTTTCTTATCAGGGGAGGGCTCCTCATTCGGGGGCACGACGAAGGCTTGGTCTTGAGGTGGCTGCCTCTGATACTGAAATTGCTGAAAATTGGGTCTAGGCTTGAAATTCTGCATGTTGAAAGGAGGGGGGTGATTTCCGTATGGGTTTTGTCCATACTGATAGCTAGGTCCGGCCTGTTGAGAGTTATTCCACCCAAAATTTGGGTGTTTCCAGCCTTGATTGTTGTTCTGACCATACGGGACATTGAATCCGCCTGCAGCATTGACGGGCATCTCTTCGGGGATGAATGGACAGGCGTTAGTGGGATGGTCTGAAAGCTGGCAGATTTGGCAGGCCTTGACCTGGACCGGGTGTCCCGAAGCCATATTTTGTAGCATACCCGTGATGGCTGCTAATTAATTCTCCATAGCGGCTGAACGGGCGTCTTGAACGCTAGTGGAATTGTTGAGTTGGAGGTTGTTCTTGGCCATGAGCTCGATAATGTCCTTGGCGGCAGCGGGCGTAAGTCTAGTAATGGAACCATTGGCAGCAACGTTTAGCAAGGCCTTGTCTCGACCCTTGAGTCCTTCACAAAAATATTGTATGAGGGCGTGTTCGGACAGATTATGCAAGGGGCATAAGGCTTGCATTTTCTTAAACCGCTCATTATATTGCTCAAGATCTTCTGTGTCTTTTTGAAGGATGGACACGAGTTGCTTTCGGGTCACTATGGCGATGGACACCGGGTAGTATTTGTCTGTAAAGGCCTTGGACATTTCATCCCATGAGTTGATGGATTGTGGCCGCAAGTCATAAAACCAGTCAAGAACATCGTCCTTGAGAGACCACATGAAGGCACGTAGTTTGGCGTGCTCAACAATAACGTTATGGGGCTTCATAGCATCACAAATGGAATGTAACTGCTGGAGGTGACGGTGGGGATTCTCTTTAACCAGCCCTCGGTAGAGGGGTAGGTGGTGTATGGTTGCGGATTTGAGTTCCCAGTCATTCGGGACCACCGGCCAAACGATACAACTGGTTGGGGCCTCGGGGGCAGCATTGAATTCGTTGATGGTCTAGATTACTAGGGGATCGGTGGAATATCATACCCTTCGGGGCCATGATTATCCATGTTGAGTTCCTCTGGATGGACAGGAGGCAAATCTTCGGGGTCTGGATTGTCGTCGAGAGCAAAAAGACGTTCGAGGTCCCGAACACAAGGATTGGAATTCGATCCTTGGGCTAGTCATCAAAGGCCTCTTTCTGTCCTTCCTAACTCGTGATCAAGGGGCAATAAATCGAGTGCAGATCTCCTGGTCATACAAATAAGAAAAATAAATCAGTCTTGAAACGATCCCCGGTAACGGCGCCAATTTGATCGTCAGTCAAATACAATTTATAATGCCTGAAATTATGTGCACAATGGAATATGTGTACAGTGGTAGTCGAGGTCGAACATAGGGATTGAGAGAGACTGATTCAAGGTCTTGAATGAAATCACAGGGCAAAAACACGAAAAGTAACACTCGGGGGGGGGGGGGGGGGGGACGAGTCAGCCAAGAGAGATTGGGAGTTAACAATTTTTAACTAAGAAAGCAGTATTCGGGACCTTGAGTTTTCAATTCGGGGTTTGATTGCATTCCATTTCATCATGTTTTATTGTCCATTTTCTAGCTATTTTGGACAGTAAATCTACTGATATATCCCTTAATTTCCCACATCTTATCAGGACTAGTTTGGAGGCAGTACATGAGGAATTGAGCAGAAGAGAGCTAGAGTTGACTACTCGAGTCTAGGCATGGGCCTTGGCCTAGACATGTTCGTGTCTGATGCAGTGCGCATTCCAGAATCGTCTTGGCCTAGACTTCGGCCAAGACTCCTTCGCGATCAGACAGTGTCATGGAGCGATGGAACCACTTTCAGAGTTAGACTCTTACAGCTGGCACGTAGCAGCTGTCCAGCAATTTTAGAGGGATAGGAAGACTATCTTATGAAGAATCCCGAAGGGGATCTCCCTCTTTTATTTAATTGCGATTTACTTTCCTTTTTAAGAACAATTAATTGTAATAATCTTTTAGGAGATTATTTAGGAGATTGAGTTGGAGAAGGACAGAGGATTTTTAGCTTACTTATAGCTGAACTTGTCCTCCCCTTCAAAAAACTTAATCACGCTCAGACGCTCTTCTTCTTCTTCCGCCACTTTTATACTATTTGCTCCGGATTTAATTCTTTGAATCTCGGATTTAATTTATTTATGCAATCAATTATTTTTATTATTCATTCATGAGTATGAGTAGCTAAACACCCATTCTTGGTAAGGGTTGATGAGCTTAGTTCTTATGCATTCGTGAGATCAAACCATGCTTAATAATCTCTTTATTCGTATTTATTTATTTCTTGAACTTAATCTATCGCTTACTCACTAGAGACAAGAGTTGGCCATTCTTGTACCCTAGGAGAGAAGAGTTGTAACCAGTCTAGAAGGAGAGGGAGTACCCGCCGGCTAGACGAAGTATGTGACTAGTCTCGCGCCAGACTAGAAGAAATAAGTAATCTAGGTTAAGACCAGATTGACAACCTAGGGTTTCCGTGGGGAAACACCTTGACCTAGGTACTGTCTTCCCCTGTACCATTGAAGCGGTGAACAACCATTCAAGACAGCAGTCAAACGGATAAACCCTTTAACCAGCAAGGTGTCCCTTGGCTAGGATTATCAGGAGAGGGAGTACCCGCTAGGTAATTTGAAGAGGAGGGAAGACAGGAGTGAAAAGGAGTACCTCCACTCTATAGCAGTGCTATGAACGAAGAGCTGAACATCCTTGAGTCAATGATCGAAGCATAAGAACAGAAGCTCTCATATCGCCCTTACCGGGAATTCTTTCTTTTCTGATATTTCACTGTCTTGACCCCTGTCTAGGCCTAGACTCTGCCCAAGACTGTTTGAATTATTTTACCTCTTTTGTTTTCTTTCTTTATTTTCAGATTCTACTAAACCAAATCCAGTGACGAGGAAGTCAACCAAGAACTACATTTCCTAGAGGTCTCTGTGGATGATCCTCTTACCGTTATCTACAAGCTCTTGTAGACAGTGATAAGTTGTATTTCTACCCCCTTTTTCCATACATATTTCACTCTTATATTTGACGTGTTCGACGCGCGGTCAAATTTTGGCGCCGTTGCCGGGGATCTCTAACGGTATTTGTAGTTTTTGTTTTATTTTGTTTTTGATAGTTGATGACCAGGTCCTCTTGCAGAGAAGAAGATTTGCTACCATATAATCCGAATCTCACTAAGGCCGAAGCACAACTCCGGAAGATAGCTCAGAAAAAGAAAAACCCAGAAGAAAGTGAATCGGAAACCTCTAGTTCCGAAACAGATTCCAGTGTAGACCACGATCTTGGCCAAGACTCCGGCTAAGACATGGCAGAAAATCCACCAGAGCCCACGATGAGGGAACTGAACAAAACAGCAGAACAGGAAACCTTTTCCTGTATTAGTTTACCAGCTGTACCCAATGACTGGTCTATAAAGACCAATATGGTGGCCAACCTTCCTAAGTTCTTTGGCCATTCAAATGAAAACCCATTCAAGCATCTGAGGAACCTACACGTTCAATGTGACATGATGAAACCAGCTACTGTGAATATGGAAAGAGCAAAGTTGAAGGCTTTTCCATGCTCTCTTGAGAGGGCTGCCCAAAATTGGTTCTACGGTCTACCTCACAACACGGTCAACACATGGGCCGAGATGTCCACTTTGTTCCTAAACAAGTACTGGAATGCAACAAAAGTAGGGGTAGCTAGAAAGAACATGGCTGCCATCCAGCAAAGGAACAATGAGGGTCTAAGTGAATATCACCAACGGTTCAGAGAATTGCAAGAAGTTTGCCCTACACATGGAGTTGCGGATCAGACCATGATTCAATATTTTTATGATGGAATGCTCCTACCCAGTAAAGAAAAAGTGGACTCAGCAGTAGGTGGAGCATTGCAAGATTTGACTGTCACAAGAGCCAAGATGCTGCTTCAGACCCTGGCAGACAATTGCCATAACAATATCACTTCAGACAGAAATTCTATTCCTATTCCTTCAAATCTTTGTGCTATTAATGTTGAACAAAAGTTAACTGAATTAACTGACATGGTCAAAAATCTCTCTATTAACTTTTCAGGTGCAATACCCACAGGGAATCAGAATCAAAAGCAGGTAGCTTCAGTGTGTGGGATATGTCAGCAGCAGGATCATCAAACCAACAATTGTTATATGGTGCAACACCCTTCGGATGACATGACTCAGGTTGACGCAGCATACGCACACAACCAAGGAAGCATGCAGAACTACCCTCAAGGAAGTAACGAGTACTCATGGAGAGGCCACCCAAACTTTAGATGGAGAGATCCAGTCCCTCCACAACAGAATCTAGGCCAAGCCCCTGGCCAAGCTCCTGTAGCCCAGCTACCGCCTACCCCTCAACCTTTGCAGATTACTGGTCCATCTATAAAAGACACTCTTAAAAGCTTTATGCAAACAACCCAAACTGGTTTGGTAGAGATGCAGAAAATTTTTATGCAATCACAGATAGAGATGCAGAAGAATTTTATGCAATCACAGGCGGAGATGCAGAAGCAAATCAATCAGATGGCTAACCAAGGTAGATTACCTCCCACCACGGTGAACAACCCAGCGCACAATGTTAGTGCCATGAGTTTAAGGAGTGGAATTGTGTTACCAGAGAGGGAAGGTGCAAAAACAGACAAGGAATTGAAAAAAATTCAGTCGCAAGAGGAGGAAGAAAATGAGGCAGAAGCAGTCTTGGCCAAACCTCAGGCCAAGCCTGCAGTTATCGCGGAACCAGAAAAGGTAGAACCTGTCTTGGGCAAGACTCGGGCCAAGCCAGACCCGAAGGAGGAAGTGATCGAAATTCCTCCACCGTTTCCTCCTAGATCTTCAAAAGAAAAGAAGCAAGATGAAGCAAGGGACTTTATGAATTTTTTTGGAAAGATAGCTGTTAATATACCTATGTTAGACTTAATTGCCAAAGTTCCCTCCTATGCTAAACTTCTTAAAGAATTTTGCACTAACAAAAAGAAAGTTGCAGGTGTAGAAAGGGTGAATTTAGTTCATACAATGCAGCAACTTCCAGAGAAGTGCAAGGATCAAGGAACTTTCACCATTCCATGTCGAATAGGAAATAAGACGATCGAAAAAACCCTTTGTGATTTAGGAGCTGGCATCAACGTCATGTCCTTGAAAGAATTCGAGACGTTGAAGATAGGTACGATGAAGGAAACTGATCTGTTGATTCAGCTAGCTGACAGATCGTTCATCCGACCCAAGGGAGTCGTGACAGATGTCTTGGTAATGGTAAACGAATTTATATACCCAGTGGATTTTTACATTGTTGAAATGAATGTTCAATTGCCCTCTTGCACCACTGACATCTTATTAGGAAGACCATTTCTAAGGACATCGAAGGCTAAGATTGACTGCTTTGAAGGGAGTATAATTTTATAATTCTATGGAAGGACTATAAAATTCAGCATCACAGAAGCATCACAGCATCCTAATGATCCACTTTGCGTGAATTTTCTTGATATTTTAGATCCAATAGCAGGATTGGAGGACAGAACAGGAGATCATAAGGAACTCCCAGAAGTTTTGGCCAGTTTTGGCGATCCAGAAAAAACAGACTCGGTCTTGGCCTCGAGCTTGGCCAAGACACAGGCCAAGACTGCGGCCAAGATCCCTTATCTAGTCTCCACCATAAAACGGACCTCATCAGCACTCCACTCGCTCAACAACAACAGCCCATCCTGGAACATCCTGGGCAACCGCCAGGCCAAGAACCTCCTGTTTCAAGAGATCCGAAACCGAAAGACCCTCCTGCCCCTAATCTAGGCCAAGATTCTGGCCAAGATCCCCAGACCCCAGCAACATGAGTTGCTTCTGCCCCCAGGTTATATCTTTCCTTTCTTTTATTTTTATGTTTTGTCTTTTATTTTTGTCTCTCCACACAATGAGGACATTGTGTCTTTTAAGTGTGGGGAGGGTGTTAAATATGTCTTGTGTTTTTGTGAATATTATTGTGTGTTTTGCGTCTGTTTTTGTGAGTCAAATTAGTGTGTTTTAATTTTTTATTTTTATGTCAGTTGTCCAGTATAGAGTCTGTCAATTGCATGATTTTTATTGGTATTTTTATGCATGTTTTGAGTCTGTTTTGTTGTGAGCATCCGAATCCCTGTTTTCTTGCTTAGATTGTTTAGTCTTTTGGTGGATTTGCATTTAGACACTTTGCTAGGGAATACAATGCTTTAGTAACAGGGATGCGAATGAGCGTAAATGATCAATGCCTAAGGGGCATTTAATGTGATGTTTCCCGAACGTTAGCCATCCATATGGTCGTAAGGACACCTAGCTAGGACCTTAATTCTTATTAGGATGATGGGGTTTGTTGCCTGGATTTGAGTGTGTCGTTCTATCTGTTTGTAGTGTGAGACAAATAAGGTGTTGGAATGTCATAGGACAGACATAGCAAAGGTGGAAGTCCCCGCTGAAAAGGACAAGCTCTGTCTATGTGCCGTGTCTATAAAAAAAAAAAAAGAAGACTCTTGATTTGTCAGAAAAATTTGCTAAAGACACAAATAAAAGAAGAAAAATTTCTGTCAAAGTGATTTAAATGGCACCAGTCTTTAGGCACTTTTGGATAGACGACACTTGGTGGGACTCAAATCTTTGGTGAACTCTATTGCCCTATACTTTATCAATCTAATCTAGTAGGGTGTCTTGATACCATGTGGAAGGTGTATGTGTATGTTTGGGGTATTGATCATTCCTTGTTAGTCTAGCATTGGGTATCCTAGTAAAATGTCTTGGCAGATCCAGTGAAGGGGTAAGCAATCTGAAAATGAGGAAGTCCGGGGGATTCAGGATGTCTGTTGTGTTTTGATGTGTTTTTAATTTTTGTTGAGTCTTTGAGTCTGTATGCTTGGGGGCAAGCATAGTTTAAGTGTGGGGAGTTTGATTGCATTCCATTTCATCATGTTTTATTGTCCATTTTCTAGCTATTTTGGACAGTAAATCTACTGATATATCCCTTAATTTCCCACATCTTATCAGGACTGGTTTGGAGGCAGTACATGAGGAATTGAGCAGAAGAGAGCTGGAGCTGACTACTCGAGTCTAGGCATGGGTCTTGGCCTAGACATGTTCGTGTCTGACGCAGTGCGCATTCCAGAATCGTCTTGGCCTAGACTTCGGCCAAGACTCCTTCGCGATCAGACAGTGTCATGGAGCGATGGAACCACTTTCAGAGTTGGACTCTTACAGCTGGTACGTAGCAGCTGTCCAACAATTTTAGAGGGATAGGAAGACTATCTTATGAAGAATCCCGAAGGGGATCTCCCTCTTTTATTTAATTGCGATTTACTTTCCTTTTTAAGAACAATTAATTGTAATAATCTTTTAGGAGATTATTTAGGAGATTGAGTTGGAGAAGGACAGAGGAGTTTTAGCTTACTTATAGCTGAACTTGTCCTCCCCTTCAAAAAACTTAATCACGCTCAGACGCTCTTCTTCTTCTTCCGCCACTTTTATACTATTTGCTCCGGATTTAATTCTTTGAATCTCGGATTTAATTTATTTATGCAATCAATTATTTTTATTATTCATTCATGAGTATGAGTAGCTAAACACCCATTCTTGGTAAGGGTTGATGAGCTTAGTTCTTATGCATTCGTGAGATCAAACCATGCTTAATAATCTCTTTATTCGTATTTATTTATTTCTTGAACTTAATCTATCGCTTACTCACTAGAGATAAGAGTTGGCCATTCTTGTACCCTAGGAGAGAAGAGTTGTAACTAGTCTAGAAGGAGAGGGAGTACCCGCCGGCTAGACGAAGTATGTGACTAGTCTCGCGCCAGACTAGAAGAAATAAGTAATCTAGGTTAAGACCAGATTGACAACCTAGGGTTTCCGTGGGGAAACACCTTGACCTAGGTACTGTCTTCCCCTGTACCATTGAAGCGGTGAGCAACCATTCAAGACAGCAGTCAAACGGATAAACCCTTTAACCAGCAAGGTGTCCCTTGGCTAGGATTATCAGGAGAGGGAGTACCCGCCAGGTAATTTGAAGAGGAGGGAAGATAGGAGTGAAAAGGAGTACCTCCACTCTATAGCAGTGCTATGAACGAAGAGCTGAACATCCTTGAGTCAATGATCGAAGCATAAGAACAGAAGCTCTCATATCGCCCTTACCGGGAATTCTTTCTTTTCTGATATTTCACTGTCTTGACCCCTGTCTAGGCCTAGACTCTGCCCAATACTGTTTTGAATTATTTTACCTCTTTTGTTTTCTTTCTTTATTTTCAGATTCTACCAAACCAAATCTAGTGACGAGGAAGTCAACCAAGAACTACATTTCCTAGAGGTCTCTGTGGACGATCCTCTTACCGTTATCTACAAGCTCTTGTAGACAGTGATAAGTTGTATTTCTACCCCCTTTTTCCATACATATTTCACTCTTATATTTGACGTGTTCGACACGCGGTCAGGGTCCCGAAGGAGAAAATGTAGCGAATCAGTGAACAAATTTGGAATTAATAAAACAGAAAGTGAAATAAGCACAAAGGATCAAGTAGAGATGGTTCTTAGCAAAAGGCATTCTTGGGTTGCATTCGGGGGCCCGATTGTCATCAGCACAGAAATATTTTACTCAAGCATGCATAGAAATGACATAGGGACCAGATTCCTCGAATATCCCCTACTTTTCTCTTAAGAGAAACTACTCCCCGTTTCCACATATGAGGTAGTCTTGACAGCCCGCCATCCCTCCAGGCACGAATGCGGGAGGGCCATATTCAGACTGCCCATGAAGATAAGAAAAGACAGATCTAGAGCTAAAAGTCCCTCAGTTTGTCAGGCTCGTGACCTCGCTCTAATCAATTACTCACCCTATCTAGTCGAGACCATTTCAGCACAGTTACTACTAGATAGATGTCTACTTGTTCCATGCAACTTTCCTTCCGTATTTATCACATGGATGACAGCATTTACTCATAGAAATTATCAGTTGATCAAGCCTTTAATTACCACAAGTAAAAGTGTAATTAAAATGATAAGCAATTAAATATGGCAGCAAGAATATATTAAGCATGTTTAGGCCTCGAATCTACCCTTGCAACCCTTGAATAACCTTTGCTAAGAATTAAAGATTTAGCTACTCATACTTGAAAATAAATAAATAATAATTAAAGAGAGCATAATAAGTAAATAAATAGATTAAGGGAAGAAGACTTTGTTTACTAAA
Source organism: Viola odorata (assembly GCA_963691705.1). Lineage (NCBI taxonomy): Eukaryota > Viridiplantae > Streptophyta > Magnoliopsida > Malpighiales > Violaceae > Viola > Viola odorata. The sequence continues at coordinate 1,889,332 of OY829537.1, forward strand.
ATGTTTTGAAGCCCGACGGCAAAGAGGAAGGAAGCTAACAAGAACTAGAGTCTATTCTAAGAGTAAGAAATTTGCTAAGATGAAAGGATTCTAAGCTAAGAGAGATCTCCTAAACTACTCCTTGGATGCTTCTTATAAGCTAGAGCTCCAAGCACAAAATATCTTCAGTCCAAACTAGGGAGAAAATGCATTTAAAGAAAGCCTATTACAATGGATCCATGCTCCCTAAAGCATAAAGCTGAAAAGCACAAAGCTGGAGGTCAAGGTCTGATTTGCCCAGCTTTGGCAGATCTGAACTGGGCTCAAGGTCTGAATGGTCAGAAGGTAGGTATTTTGTGATGAGTGCAGAGCTGTCAGAACAGTGTCAGGGAGGTCACGTGGGGGCTTTGGCAAGAGGACACGTGAGAATGTCGTTCTTTGCCCTTCGGGGGCCCGAATGGAGAATCCGATTCGGGACCTTGAACGCTGCTTTGGAGTCGGGACCTCGACTTTGGTCTTGAAGCTCGAATTCGCACAAAATGCTCCAAAAACGCATATTTTTGCATAAACTCCCTTTTTAGGCCTAGATATGCAATAGTAATGAAAACAAGGGTATATTAGCAGAATCATGCCTTAAATCAATGGAATAATAGGTGGAAAATCATGCATAAATACACGCTATCAAGAGGTTAAGTTGGTTTTTTCATTTCACGGGTTAGGGTTTTCACTCTCTCTTCTCTCTCCGCTCACAACCCATTCGCTCTCACCTTGCTTTCGATCCTGCCGCCGCCGCCGCTCAGACGCTACCCTCCAAACCCCAAACCATTAATCAAACAAAACCTAGGAAAAACCTTACTCTCTCCTTCCTCCAACCAAAACAAACATTATCCACCTAACAGCCATAGCCACCGTCGTCGGCTTCTACCAAGCCGGTGGAATCAAGCCCGCAAACCCCAATCAAACCCGAATCGGAAGCAAGCCCAAGTTGCAAATTAAAACCAACCAACGCAGCAAAACCACAAACAAACCCAAAAAATAAAGAGCAAGAAAAGGAAGGAATGAAGGCGGTGATGGAGGAGGCGGTAATGCTACGGCGGCGCACCGCTGGAGGAGAGAGAGCAGTAGTGTTGCGTTGGTGATGGCGAGGATGAAGCTGCTGAGCAGTGGTGAGATGATGAGAAAGGTGGGCGGCGATTTGGTGTTGTGTAGATGTGTGTGGATGTGGTTTAATTTCAGAAATTCTCGAAAATTTCAAAAATCCGAGAATTTCCGAAATTGTAATTCGGGAAGTCGGGATTGGGAAACAAAAAATAAATTTCGGAATTCCCGAAATTTAATTGGTCAGGTCTCGAAATTTCCGAAGACCCGACTACCCAGCCCTAGGGAATAGCGAGTAAATAAATTGTAAAAATTTCCTCCCTGGTCCACAAAAAATTTCCTCCCAAAAGTGGGAGGAAAAGGAAAGAAATTAGAGACTGAGCTTAAATTAGAAAAGAAAGCCATGGGTTTGGGCCATGAGGTTTAAAAAAAAAATCCTTCCTTTTCCCTTGTGTATAAAAGATGCAGCCATACAACGAAATTTTTCTATAAGTTCCCTTCCTCTCCTTTCCTTTCCTTTCCCTAATTAAACTTCCCTTTTTTTACTTCCTGCACTTTAGTTCTCCTACAAAACATTAGTCTTCTACTTGCCAATTTAAAAAAAGTCTTCTACTTGCCCACTCATCATCACCGCAGCCTGCAAAGCAACCTCCTTAAAAAGTTTATTTCTTTTTCTTTTTTTCCCACTATTTTTTCTTGTTCAGCTCAACCATATAAACAAAAAAAGAATCCTTTTTTTTTAAAAAAAAAAATATTTCCTTAAATATATAAATAAATGGAAATTTCCTTGATTGTCTTGTTTACTAATTTCCAGTTTCCGCAATTTACAAAGACTCTAGATTCCAGTTCCCATCAAACCGGAAGAAAAGAGGAGTTCCTCCCCACGCCTGAAAATTTCATCTCCTCTTCTCTACCACCGCAATGAAAAAAACGCATTTGCAAAAATCAGAAGAAAAAGAAATCAAAAAACCTTAAAAACATCCTTAACTGATGCGGTAAGAACATAGGTCATACCCCTAACTGTTCTAGCATTAACATTTCTGCTGTTTCTCCTCGGTTTATCTGTCTCCTCTCTCTACCTTATTCTCAAAATATTCCATCTTTAAAAGAAAAAAAGTTATATAAGGTTTGGGCTTGATGGGTGTTTTGTCCAATCTAAGAGGATCGAGAGCTCCACCGCAAGAAGGGCTTCCGTCATCAGATGGGTTATCTTCATCAACGCCTTGTGCTTCTTCTTCTTCAGCTTCAGCTCCGTTTAAGATGAAGTGGTCGAATTTCTTGCCTATTTTTGTTGCTCTTGTGGTATTAGCAGAGATCGCCTTTCTGGGTCGTCTTGGTCGCAAAAAATGCAGCTATACTTGATACCATGGCCGATTACTTGTTTCCTTCTAATGATTTCGTTGTCGGGAGTGACGATTCGGGTCTGGAATTTACTGGTACTGACAAAAATCAGAGAGCTGCGGGGTCAGATAGCTGTGAGGAGTTCTTAGAGAGAGAGGATGCTGTTGTTTATTCAAGAGATTTTAATAAAGTTCCCATCTTTGTTTCTGGCGGTGAAAAGGTATGCTTTTTTTTTCTCTTTTCATTTTGTTCTTTGAAGGCACTAGGCTCAATGTTTTGGGCTGTGGATTTTCTTTTAGTTTTTGTATACTTGGTAAATTCTGTGCTGTTCTATTATCAGAGTAGAAAGATTGGGTTCAGTTATAGGTTTAGTCTGTCCTGTCTTTACTGAGTCAGGGCCAACAAGTAATGCTTAATTGTTTATGTTGCACAAGAGAAAAGAGGAGGAAATTCATACCTCTGTCTTCAATTAGCTGTTACAAGTGAGGTTCAGATTCGATCGAGTTAAGTTGTTTATAGATGATGGGAACGTAGGACATCGAAACTTAGATATTGTAGCGTGTGCGAAGTGAATTTCACAATTGCACAAGCCTTGAGTTGATTAGGTTTCTCTTTTGTTCATGCTTTTTCATATTGTGATTCTTTTCAGGGATCTAATGATTTTTATAATTCAAATAGTCACTGTGTGCTTTGCAAATTGGTTGCATTTTGGTGTATCTGTAACCATATCGATACTTACATTTTATGCAGGAGTGGAAGACTTGCGCGGTGGGGTGCCATTTTGGATTTGATTCTGACAAGGCTCCTGATGCAGCATTTGGGGCACCTCAACAACAGGGTGGAGTTGCTAGTGTTCTGAGATCCATGGAACCAGCCCAGTACTATGCAGAGAATAATATTGCTCAGGCGGTGGGTAAGCACAATCTAAAATGCCTTGACTTGCGCTGTGGGGTGCCATTTGTTTCTCTGTAATCAGTTCTCAAGCAAGTTTCAAATGAACATTAAACAACTGCTTTTGAGTGTAGCTTCTTGCCTTACTTTTTATACAAGAGAATCATATACCTAATTTGTATTCTAATCAAGATGTGAAGCACCTGCCACAATTTGCTTACATCATTTCATTTTTGTGCCTACAAACAACATAACATAGAGAACTGGTTGGATGGCAAAACTTTTTTTTAAAATGAATTTTAATTTTATTATGATAGTTTAGCATCTCGATTATTCATGAAGTTGGAAATAGTTTTTATGTTTTATCTTACCAATGCCTATGGAATGCTTTTTTTGTGCTAGATTCATTTCTTGATAATGAAACTAATGCTTTACTTTTCCTGAATTAGAAGGGGGTATACTATCATAATGACTACCAGTCTCTCATCAGATGTACCAGTTGGATACTTTTCCTGGGCCGAGTATGATATCATGGCACCTTTGCAGTCAAAGACCGAGAATGCCCTTGCTGCTGCTTTTATTTCCAACTGTGGTGCTCGCAACTTCCGGTTGCAAGCGCTTCTTGGACTTGAAAAGTCTGGCATCAAAATTGATTCTTATGGCGGTTGCCATCGTAACCGTGATGGAAGCGGTGAGCATGCCAATTCCCTCTAATCATGTGCATGTGCATGAGTGGTATCCATCTCTGTTGCTTCTCATCTAACAACTCTCCTGTTGAGATTTCATGGTCTGTGTTTGCTTGCCTAGTAGTCATCTCGATCCAGATCACCATATGTGTTAATTTGAAGGGATTTTGCTTATAATCTTGTTATTCATTTGTTCATTGAAAATTTTGTAGATGTCGCCGTTGACTAAATAGTCTCATCACCACTTGGTTATGCATGAGAATGCATGTTTATTCATACTTAGATTATCTTCTCTTTGCATGCCATTATGGAAAACAAGTAAAAATGTGCATCAGATATTAAGGATTATACTTCATATGATTTCTGAAAAGCCAAGGAGTATAGAAATAAAATGTCGGGGAAGGGATGAACATGCATAACCATTGTGCTTGTAGCTCAATGGTATTCCTTGCAAATCAGGGATGGGAATCTCGAGGTCAATTTCTAGCTTCTTAACTCATCCCATAAAACCAAACTAAAATAAGAAAAATTCTTGGGGATACGTATGTTAAATCTGGTGGTAGTTCACATTCAACGGTGAAGTTTAAGCATGTCTGCAGGATTAGAAAGCTTAATGTGGGAGCATGATGAGTTAAGAAAGGGCATATAATCACTAGTACTGTGCAATTATTTTGTCCAAAATTAATATGGATTGATTTCATATAGCCTGCCATATTTGGCTCATGATTATAGAATTCTGAACATAGCAATGATTTATAATTTCTGTTGTAATGTCTTCAGCTGTGAACAAAGTGGAAGCTCTAAAGGGCTATAAATTCAGCTTGGCTTTTGAAAATTCAAATGAGGAAGATTATGTCACTGAAAAGTTTTTCCAATCCCTTGTAGCTGATATGTGGGAACTGCATCTCTTGCTCTCTTTGCCATGTGTGTTTGTGTTTTTCTCGTGGTGCATCAATAGTAATGATGAAACCAAATTAAATTTTTGTAGGAACCATCCCCGTTGTTGTTGGTGCTCCTAATATTCAGGACTTTGCCCCTGCACCTGATTCAATTTTGCATATTAAAGAACTAGAAGATGTTGGACCCATTGCAAAGACCATGAAATACCTTGCAGAGAATCCTGATGCATTTAATCATTCTTTAAGGTATAGTCCAATTTCATCTTGCTGGAAATGTTTTTACTGTTTTCCTATGGTTCCTTGATGAAGGTATGCCAATTAATCAGGTGGAAGTACGAGGGTCCGTCTGATTCTTTCAAGGTCCTATTGGATATGGCGGCTGTACACTCATCATGCCGTCTTTGCCTTCACCTTGCAACTATGATATGGGAGAAAGAAGAAACTAGCCCAGGGTTTAAGCAGCGCCCCTGTAAGTGCAGCACTGGGTCAGAAACTGTGCATCATTTATATGTAAGAGAAAGAGGAAGGTTCGAAATGGATTCCATTTTCTTGAGGTAACCGCGTTAGTTTCATGATGTTATTTCATCTGTGTTTGACCTGACCTCAGGACCTCTTTGTTACATATGTAAGCTTTCAAACAGCTTATTCTTTGATGAGCAAGCCAAATGAAACCTAGTTGTCTCCTTTTGTTGGGCACTAAAGTCAGTACGATGAAATTGTATAACATGGACTTGCATTCGTTTTCGATGTTTTATTGCCTTTTTTCTTTGCTAACAAGACAAAGATGTGCAGGTCTGAGAATTTAACTCTAAAGGCCCTGGAGTTTGAGGTGCTTAAGAAGTTCAAGTCTATGAAACACGTGCCCATTTGGAAACCAGAAAGACCTGAAAGCATAAGAGGAGGAGATGATGAGTATAAAGTTTACAGAATATACCCGGTAGGAATGACACAAAGGCAAGCTGTGAATCTGATTTCAAGAAGCACTTGGAAGCGAACCTGTGTGCGAAGTTTGAAGTTATCTTGGTCTAAAATCATCCTGTTGCCTTTGTGCTCCCTGTAATTCATCCCTTTCTGCTGATTGACATCACCGATGACAACGGCATCCACTGCAAGAAGAAAACAATGATAAGTATGGCTTACTTGGATATTACACTGGCGATGCTACCAAATAGATCCTTTGCTGACCTTGCACATTTCAACGACCTTACACTAGTTTTTTCTTGGTTGTAACATGCATCTGCGTCATGAGAGTTACAATTTTGAACTGTTAGACTTGATTAGAAGGAATGGAACTTGCTCACAACTTTAAATTTTTAATTAATGAGGTTTTGCTAATCACGTTGTATGTTAGTATTATTAATCACTCGTTTTGTTTTGGGGAAAATAGAATTTTTGGCACCTCCACTCCATTTAAATGACTGATTTGGCACCTTTTTTTTTTTTTTGCTTTTAAATGGCACCTCCACTCAAATGAAATGTCACATTTGGTACCTCCCTATAACACCGTTAGTTCATGACCGTTATCTGTCCACGTGGCATACCACGTCGAATGCCACGTCACAGGACGATGATGTGTCATGCCACGTCATCAACCCATCTCGGATTTTTTTTTAAAAATGGTCCTTAACGAACGACGCGTCATTCAATCACAAAGGAATGAATGACGCGTCGTTCACTCTTTTGTTTAAACCATGATTTTTACCTCAGCCCACGCTCCCACGCCTGTTATTCTTTCCCTTCTCTTTCACTCAATCCAAACCCTAGAATCCGAATCAATTCCTAAATACACTTGAACCGACGCCGTGGTTACCACACGCCTACTGGTTTTTTCTTGTTTTGGTGTTTGGAAATTGGATTGGTTGGGTCAACGCCCACTAACGTAGAAGAAGATAGGTAATATAGTTGGTGGAAAAAGCATTATAAATAATAAATGTGCGCCAAATCCCTCTGCAATTATTTTGGAGCTCATTTTTTGTCTTTATTTATAGGGCAAAAGACAGATTGGCACTCAGCTTTTACTAGAAAAGACAGATTGGCACCCAACTTTTGCAACTCACCAACTTGGTACCCAAGTTTTCTCCGTTAGACAAAATTGCACCCAGCATTTCCTCCGTTAGACAATCAAGCCACCGTGACCGTTAAGTTTGACTAACGGTGTTAAATAATTGACACGTGGCCGTTATCTGCTGACGTGGCATGCCACGTCAGCATTTTAAAAAAATATAAAAATTATAAAAATAGGGAGAAAATTTTTAAATTTTTTTTAAAAATCCAAAAAAATATATAAAAAGTTCAGAAAAAATATAAAAATTTTTAAAAAAAATCAGAAAATATATAAAAAAATCCAGAAAATATTAAAAAGTTCAAAAAAATATTAAAAAAAAAAAAAATTAAAATCCAGAAAAATATGAAAAAAAAAATTTAAAAATTATAAATAAAAAACAGGAAACACAAACCAATAGAATTTTTTTAAAAAAACAGGAAACACAAACCAATAGAATTTTTTTATATATTTTTCCAATTTTTAAAAACCATCGATGCTCGAACGAGATTACGAAAGAGTAGGAAGGACACCCGAATTCAGAAAAGATGGAAAAAAAATTGAAAAAATAAATAAAAGTCAGAAAAATATATTAAAAAATTCAAAAAAACCAGAAAAAATATATTAAAAAATGGAAAATATAAAAAGTGAAAAAAATTATAATGTAAAAAAATATAGAAAATTCAAACCAATAGGATTTTTTTAAAAATGGATAAAATCCTTATCACTTTCTTCTTCAATCCCTTCAACAAACTCACTATCCTAAAAGAGAAACTAAAAAAATGGTGTGGAGGGGTGAAGTTAGCATTTCTAGCATCTACATGGAGTGCGTTTTTTCTTTTTTTCTTATTATATTTTTCTATTTTAAAGGTATTTTATTTTTAAATAAAAATTATAATAAAATATTTAAAAATAATTTATTTTTACACTATACGGAGTGTCTAATTTTTTTTTTAAAAATTCTATTGGTTTGTGTTTCCTATTTTTTATTTATAAATTTTTTTCATATTTTTCTACATTTTTTTATATTTTTTGAACTTTTTTATATTTTTTTGAACTTTTTTATATTTTCTGGATTTTTTTATATATTTTATGATTTTTAAAAAAGTTTTTATATTTTTTCTGAACTTTTTATATATTTTTTTGGATTTTTTAAAAAGTTTTAAAGATTTTCTCCCTATTTTTACAATTTTTATATTTTTTTAAATGCTGACGTGGCATGCCACGTCAGCAGATAACGGCCACGTGTGAATTATTTAACACCGTTAGTCAAACTTAACGGTCACGGTGGCTTGATTGTCTAACGGAAGAAATGCTGGGTGCAATTTTGTCTAACGGAGAAAACTTGGGTACCAAGTTGGTGAGTTGCAAAAGTTAGGTGCCAATCTGTCTTTTCTAGTAAAATCTGGGTGCCAATTTGTCTTTTGCCCTTATTTATATATGTAGGCTTGGAAAGTAAAGGTTAGGGATTGACTGCTTCACTGCAGCAATTATTTTCACCTTTCGAAAAAAAAGGTCAGTGTTTCTTTATACAGAGTGCAGTAGTGGTTGTTGATCAAAGTAAGAGAGAGTACATTGGTTGTTGAATGCTAGCATTTGTATTGGAATAATTTAATTCACTTTTGTCTGTATGTAGTGCATAGATTCTTCATTTAACTTATTTTTTATCTATGTTGGTGTGCCCAGGGAATCAAAAAATATTAAAATGACAGCATTTAGGTATTATATTGGTGGGAAATTTATTAGGACTGAAAATGAGTGGTTGTATGTTGGTGGAACTGTTATTGAAGATACAATTGATGCTGACATGGTTTCATTTTTTACCATATTAGATAAGTGTGGTGAATTTGGATATAAAAAAATTAGAAACTTATGGCATGATGAACACTGTGATGGTTTGGGGTTAAGAGAAACTTTAAAAGTGTTTGCTGGTGACAATACGTTCGGTCGGTTCATTAATTATGCTCTTGAGAATAATTCTGTCAATATATATGTAGAGCATGGTGATTTAGTGCATCCTTATTTTGATAACCAAAACCCCAAGACCATGTGTGATAACCTAGGGATATCAGAACATGGACATAGGTTTGGTGGTGATTTTGTTGCTAGTGAATTTGATGGATACGAGACTGAGCATGGGGAGAGTGAATATGAGTGTGATGATATTGGGGAAATTAATGTGTTCTTACCTTCTCAATTTATTTACTTTTTTCCACTTCCTGCTGGAATTTTTTTGATTGATCATTTACCAATATTAGATGCGCCCAGTTGCTATTTAATTTAAATTAATGTGTTATGTAATTATAGTTTATGGTTTGATGAAAATGATCCAAATTGAGGAAATTTTGTTTGGTTTCTTAGGGATTGCTTTCTGCCATTGCTGAACTGATGCCGTCAGCTGTTAGTAGAAGATGTGCCAGACACATCTTTGCGAAGTGGAGAAAAGTACACAACAGTGAGGATTTTCACCAGCAGTTTTGGATAACTCTTACTTTATAACCAGAAAACCAGGTAAAACTCTTACTTTTCGTGTGACATTGTTTTATTGTTTGTTTATAAGTTGCTAATGGTCATTAAGACAACTTACAAAAATGCAGTCTACGGGATTAGAACAAGAAGATATTGCTGGTCCAGATCAACCACCTGTTATGCAGATCAAGACACTAGCAAGAAGCGAAGGAAGACTTTATGTTCATTTTGTAAAATGGAGGGCCACAGGAGAGATGTGTGTGCCTTGAACCCTACCAGCAAAGTTAGTCATTCAAACCTTGCACTGTAACTCTTACTTTACGGTTATTATGTTATATTGAACATTTTTTTTCCTGTGGCAGCGTTTTATTAATCCATCAAACTCACAAGTGTCAACTTCACTTCCACCACCTGTACAAATGCAAGCTTCTCAGGGATCTGCTTCACAAGTACAGGCTTCACAAGTACCTGATAGAACCCAACAACTACTGCTAGAGCTGAGACAATCATGTGGCACTGCCCCAGGTACCAAAGGGAGAAGAAAGAAGTCTGCAAAAAAAAAGAGTAAACTTCCGACAGGTTTTGGTTGTTTTGTTGCTGAATCAGGATGGACTTGCTATGATGTGAGTTTACATTTTATTTACTTTTGTCTTAATGGTAGTTCATATTTTTTGCTTAACTATAGATTGTTTGTATTGTACTTTGCAGCCTAAAATGCCACATCAAAGGGTTATTGATGTCCCAAACAGAAGAAAGACACGAATACTAGAAGACCACCTTACAAGAGTGAGAGCTGAGAACGACATTTTGGGCAGTCGGGGGTCTAATGATGGAGCTGGTCCTTCAACAAACTAGGATAATTTTATTTTGGGGACTCGGGGTCTAATATTTTGGGTTAGTATATGAGTCTATGTTGATCGATTGGACTCATAGAGTGGATGACTTGGATAGGCAGATAATTTGTGCCATCTCTGATAGTTTTGGGAAAGAAATGTATAAGGATTTATGAAGCAGTCATCCCTGAGAGTTCTTTCTCAAATTTTGTATAAGGATTTATGATGCCAAAATTTGTCTGTATATTTGTGCAGCACTGCGTATGATGTTTTTTCATCCACTGGTGGAATATCATACCTCAAATTTTAGAGTGTAGCTGACTTAGGTGGTGATGATACTCTGAACCTTTTCCTGTGAATTCGAAATAGAGTATATGAAATTAATTACATGGATGGATTTGATCACAACCAGTGAATCATGTTTGTCATTCGTATGGAATTACCATATTTTTGCGTTTTATGTTATCTTGCTATCATATATAAATAATATATAATTTTATTATTTATTAAAGCCCTCAATCGGATCAATCTTTTTTTTTTCTTCCTAGTTTGCTTGTATGAGTTAAACACTTAATCCACAAATAACATAATCCATGGTTTAAAGTGAAAGAGAAGGGAAAGAAGAACAGGCGTGGGAGCGTGGGCTGAGGTAAAAATCATGGTTGACGCGTCATTCATTCCTTTGTGATTGAATGACGCGTCGTTCGTTAAGGACCATTTTTAAAAAAAAATCCGAGATGGGTTGATGACGTGTCATGACACATCATCGTCCTGTGATGTGGCATTCGACGTGGCATGCCACGTGGACAGATAACGGTCACGAACTAACGGTGTTATAGGGAGGTACCAAATGTGACATTTCATTTGAGTGGAGGTGCCATTTAAAAGTAAAAAAAATAAAAGGTGCCAAATCAGTCATTTAAATGGAATGGAGGTGCCAAAAATTCTATTTTCCCTTTTGTTTTGTTTCTCCCTAAAGTATGGATCGATAAAGGATATCTTAGTCCATCTCCTAATAATTGAGAAATAAAAATAAAAATATATAGATTGGAATTATAGAAAAATGAGATTCAACATCAGAACAAAAAGTGTCCACTACAAAAGAAGTTATGAAGACGAAATCTGGAATAAAATACACACGTTAGCGAGTGTGAATTCTCAACGTGGTAGAATCCTTTTTAAAGTTGGCTATGATCGCAGCAGCTTCTTCAGGGAAGGAGGTGAATAATATACATCACATCTTTTTCCAGAAGCTGAGCATTCTTGAGCAGAAACTTGAATAACGCTAGCCCAAATGGCACTTCATAGAGCTCTGTCGTTAAGATCTTCAAGCGTTGAATGAATTGTAGCCCACATTCCCAGTATTCTACAACATAGCTCGCCGCTACAGCCTCGGGAACCTCTGAAACTGAAGAAAGATCGTAAGGAGGTAGATCTTGGGATGTAATCTTAAATTCTATTAGATTAGGTGTTCCAGTGAGAAGGGATCTTTTTAAATGGTGAAACATGAACTGAATACTGTTAGATCGAGCCAAAACCTGCAATAAAAACATTCGCGTAGTTAGTGAGTTACCTTAAGGATCAAGGAAACAAAATGTTCTTTGTAGAAAGGATGTGGTAGTAGACATGTAATGTTGCCAATACTGCCAACCATCTCACCAACACTATAATCGCTAGGCGAATCTTTCTTGAAACTCAGAGGGGGACTCCAAGAAATTCAATCCAGCTTGTTCCAAATGCGCTATTTTCTTGATGCAGAAATAGCGTTTTGGAGGAATTCCCATCCAATTGGAAACCTGAAGGTTGGGAGCACAAATTTCCAACAACGAAAAAGCCCTTTTATAATTAGGAAACCAAACAAGATCAAGTTTCTGAAGATTCTGGGCACTAATTTCCAGTTGATGTATGTGATGGTTGGTGGAATCCTGGAGTTTTTTACCGTAGTGGAAGTGAAAAATCCAAAGAGACGAGCTATTGATGGAAATTGTCTGTAACCCCACACACAGTTAACTATATACAACTCTTTCAAGCACTTGCAGCCGATACTCTCAAGATTTAGTTGATAATTAAGATGAACAGATTGTAACTTCAAATACTCGAGGAAATTCAGACTGAAATGAAGATCTATTGAGAGAAAAAAACTGCAGTGTACAACGAGATGTCAACTGCAAGAGGAAGACGACCAGCACATCTGAGTATAGGGGTAAGTTCGAAGTTAACCTCTTCAACATCACAGGCTACAGCTTGAGACAACCTGATTAGAATTTATCAAGTTCACAGGCGAAAAACCAGCCAAGACTAAAACTTCGTAATTGTGTGGCGTAGATTTTTTTACAATTAGCTCTATTGATCCAGGCTTGCTTATTGTAAGTAGAGCGGGTAGCAAAATCGAATGTTGATAAATTGAACCCATGATCGAACCCCAAGAAGGGTGTGCGTGATTGGAGCATTATATGTCTGTTTATCATCGTCTTTTATGTCTATTTTAGAACGATGATACTGCTAATTCTTGTGCTTTTCACTCCTTTTTTACAGATCATGTCGCTGATAAGCAAAACTATTGAGAGGAGCTGAAACCGTTGGATTCAGAGCATTTTTGTGACTGCTGTAGATTTCAGAAGATTTTGCCTTGCAGACTCTGTTGAAACGAGAGTCCTGCTGCTACTGAATGTCTGCTACGCTTCTGTTAGGATTTTAAAAACAGATATTTTTAGACATTATCCTACTTTTGAATTTTGTAAATTAATTAATTAAGTAATTAGTTTTTATTTAAAGAGGTTGCTCCTCTGTAGAATACTACTTCATCTTCTACGTAGCAAATTTCTTCTTGGCAGAAAAGAATTCCATTGCAATAGCTTGAACGCTAATTGCTATTTCCTTTCTTTAATTAATTCAATTACTCTTTATGCTTACATCTTATTTATTTATTTAATTATATGACGATAGGCTAAATTCCATTTATTCTTTGTGAGGATTACAGCCATGCTTGATTAATTGTGAGATCTAAACGAATTTATTAAATCCATCTTGCATCTTTAATTGTTTTAATTAATTGTCAAATTATACATACTTCTTTTGAAGCTTGATCAACGACACTAGAATTTGTATGATTACTGTCTTCGCTCGATACTTTGGAGTCTACATTGTAGGAAGTGATACGAAGGCAACTAACTGATCGACGGATCAGATTGGAAAACAATTAAGGTCGAGTTTACAGGAGTAGACACTTCTCTCTCTTGGACTCGGGAAGGTCTCTTACGGTAGAATTATTTGGTTATCTTATTAGACCTAATAGAATAGCTTCTTTAGGCCATAAGATATACCAAGGAACTTAATAGGTGAGAACCTTTAAGAATCTCGAATAGGTAGAGAGCAGGAGATCTAGGTGATCTCTATAGCCGCCTGCAAGTTTGGTATTGAAAATATTTGAATCAATGATCGATTAATTAATTGCATGGGCTCAAAAGAATCCTCACTGGGAATTTATCACCTCTTAATACACACCACTCTTTATTCGCTACTGTTTTATGTTATTTAATTTTCTTAAGCAATTGCAAACACAACAATCAATATTGGAATTTACCACTTGTTACTCATCCTGTTTATTTACAAAGAGTTTTAATTTATCCACTGAATCCCTGAGGAACGATCCTTTTACCACTAGCTACTGTTTAAAACTACATGTGCATTGGTAGATTGTATTATTTTATTTTGACGGTTTCGACGACCATCAAATTTTGGCGCCGTTGCCGGGGATTCATCGGTAACTAATTAATTTTCTTTGTGTATGACCAGGTCCTCTGATTCAAAATTAATTCCGTACAACCCAGAGATTACAAGAAGGGAAACACAGTACAGGAAGCAAGCGAAGACTCAGAGGGCTGTTCCTGAAGAACAACAACAAGAAAATTTTCGGACACCTCAAAGGGCCCTTATCCCAGACCTGGGGGAAGGACCATCAGCAATCCGGAATAACCCACTTTTCGTACCAGCCATGGATGACCACCAAAATAACCCACCACCACCTCCACCTCCAGTAGAACAAACCTTTAGACAGAGAAATAATGAGGGACCACCACCGGATACCCATTTCTGCATCCAGTATCCCCCTGTGGAACATGATTGGAATCTGAAACCCAACATGATCCACAACCTCAAGAAATTCTATGGTTTGCCCAAGGAGAACCCATACAAATACTTGCAGTACTTCCATTGGGAATGCGACACACACAAACCCCCTAGAGTGGACATCAATCGAGCAAAACTCCGTGCTTTTCCATGGACCTTGGAGGATAAGGCTAGGAATTGGTTCCTTAGCCTTCCTCACAACTCTATAAACACATGGCAGCAGATGTTGAGTACTTTCCTCAACAAATATTGGTCATCTGGAAAAGCTGGGAGTGCTAGGAAGGACATTGTGTCCATCAAACAGAGCCCTATGGAGAGTTTGGGGGAGTACTACCAAAGGTTCAGAGACCTACAAGAAATCTGCCCAAACCATGGAGTCTCTGATTGGAATGCAGTGCAATATTTTTATGAGGGTTTGTGCGTAAGAGACAAGTTAGTAGTTGATGGAGCTGCTGGAGGAGCTCTACAAGATTGTACTCTCACGAAAGCTAATCATTTGATTGAAACCTTGGCTGAAAATAGCTTCCACAATGAGTCAAGCGAAAGAGATACACCAACAGGTAATGTGTCGTCAATTCAAACTCAATTGACTGAACTTTCTGATCGTTTGAATGCTTTGTCAGGACACTCACAGGTACAAGTACAACAAGTACAACCCACCAACGTGTGTGGTACATGCGGCCAGCCAGGACATCATGCAGATGACTGTATATTGAACAATGGAACGACCGAAGAGGTCAACTTAGTTATGCAGTACCGGCAGGAATATGGAAAGTACCCCCCTCACAAAACCAGATTCAATCAAAATAACCAAAATCAGTACCAAAATCAGTACCAAAATCAGTTCAACAACAACCCTGGGTGGAAAGAAAACCCAAACTCCAACGTTGTAGTACATCTACCAAACCAATACTCATCCAATAACCAAAACCAAGCTCAAACGCCACCAAATCTACAAAATTTCGTTCCCAGACCCACTGTTCCACAATTACCAGCCCCACAACAGCCCCTAATGCTAACTGGCCCGTCAGTTGAAGACATGCTAAAACAATTCATGCAGGCTTCGCAGGCCAACATGCAAGCTACTCAAGCTAGCATGTCAGCTATGCAGAAAGAAATAGCGGAACTGAAGAACTAGAAGCAAGAGCAAGGGAAGCTGCCCTCGAGCACTGTGGACAACCCAAAACACCTCTGTGCGATGACACTTAGGAGTGGAGCTGAAATTTCAGACGAAACAGTCCTTGCCCCAGGCTGGGGAAGAAGCAGTCAGAAGTCCTTAGCCCAGACCAGTACGAACCTGAAGCAAAGGTAACTGAAAAATCAGACCATGTAAGTCCTCCTATTCCAGAACCAGTGATTTCCAAGAAGAGTGATCAGGTAATTCCTCTTCCTTTCCCTGATAGGTCTGAAAAGACAAAGAAGGTAAAGGATGAAAAAGCTATTTTAGAGTTATTTCGTAAAGTAGCAGTAAATATACCTCTTCTTGATGTGATTGCACAAATACCAAAATATGCAAAAAATTTAAAAGAGTTGTGCACTAACCGAAAAAGGCTTGCAGGAGTGGAAAGAATTAATTTAAACGAAAATATTTCCGCCGTTTTTCAGAAGAAATTACCGAATAAGTGTAAGGATGGTGGAACATTTGTCATCCCATGTAAGATAGGAGATCAGGTAATTGAAAAATCACTGTGTGATTTAGGGGCAGGAATAAATGTTTCATCTTTAACCTTGTTCAAAAGCTTAAAAATCGGCGAATTGCAGGAAACCAGATTAGTGATTCAACTAGCTGACAGGTCTATTATTTATCCCGTAGGGGTAATTAAAGATGTGTTAGTACAGGTAAATAATCTAGTATTTCCTGCTGATTTTTATGTAATTGACATGGAAAATGAATTTACTTCCAAATCGACTGAAATATTGTTAGGTAGACCGTTCTTGAGGACTGCACGAGCTAAAATTGACGTTCATGGAGGGTGTTTAACTTTAGAATTTATGGGTGAAGTTATCACTTTCAACATGTATGATGCTATGAGATATCCTGAGGACTCGAATTGTCTTAATTTCATAAATGTGATTGATTTGGATGATGAAGATATTTTTGAACTTGAGTATACTGACCCTTTGGAATATGTACTCACCAGGAGTATAGATTACAACACTTT
Source organism: Viola odorata (assembly GCA_963691705.1). NCBI lineage: Eukaryota > Viridiplantae > Streptophyta > Magnoliopsida > Malpighiales > Violaceae > Viola > Viola odorata. Next base: position 1,905,859 of record OY829537.1, read on the forward strand.
GGAAGAGCTGGAAAATAAAGTGGAAGTTAGGGAGGAGATCGAAGCAGTAGTGTTTGAGCTAGATGTAGCCAAACAAGTGGTAATTAATCCGAAAAATATTGATCTTCCGAGAACTAATAATTCTCTTGTCCCTTCTGTTTTTCAGGCTCCGATTCTGGAATTAAAGGTTTTACCTAGCCACCTAAAGTATTCCTATTTAGGTTTGGGAGAAAGCTTACCAGTGATAATTTCGAACCAGCTGTCCAAAGTGGAAGAAGAGAGACTCGTGCGGATCTTGAAGGAAAATAAGCAAGCTATAGGATGGACGATAGCTGATATAAAGTGGATTTCTCCTGCTATATGTACGCATAAAATCCATTTGGAAGAAGACTGTAAGACTGTTAGGCAGCCACAGAGAAGACTTAACCCACCTATGATGGATGTAGTAAAAAAAGAGGTATTGAAACTCTTAGATGCTGGAGTAATATACCCTATTTCTGACAGTTCCTGGGTAAGTCCAGTGCAGGTGGTGCCTAAGAAGACCGGTATGACGGTAGTAGAAGCCAGCGATGGACGTTTGATACCGACAAGAGTGCAGAACGGGTGGAGGGTGTGCATTGATTACAGAAGACTCAATGCAGCAACTAGGAAGGATCACTTCCCCATCCCTTTTATCGACCAAATGCTAGAGAGACTCTCAGGTAAGTCTCATTACTGTTGTCTCGATGGGTATTCTGGTTTTCACCAAATACCCGTCGCAATTGAGGATCAAGATAAAACCACATTCACATGCCCTTTTGGGACTTTTGCTTATAAGCGTATGCCTTTCGGATTATGTAACGCTCCTGCAACTTTTCAAAGATGCATGATGAGTATTTTTTCTGATTTTATTGCTGAAGGAATAGAAGTCTTTATGGACGACTTTACTGTATACGGAAATTCCTTCGATGAATGTCTTGAAAATCTGGAAAAAGTACTTAAGCGTTGTCTAGAAACTAACTTGGTTTTAAACTATGAAAAGTGTCACTTTATGGTGAACCAAGGGCTGATTTTAGGACATGTTATATCACAAAAAGGTATAGAGGTAGATAAGGCGAAAGTAGATGTCATTGATTGTTTACCTTATCCTACTAATGTTCGTGGAGTGCGTTCTTTTTTAGGACATGCAGGGTTCTATCGAAGATTTATAAAAGATTTTTCCAAGATAGCAGAACCACTTTGTAAATTATTGCAGAAGGATGTTGAGTTCAATTTCAGCACTGAATGCGAGGCTGCTTTTGATTTGCTTAAGGAAAAATTAACCACTGCCCCTGTAATTAAAGCGCCGAACTGGTCTCTACCTTTTGAAATAATGTGTGATGCATCTAACCACTCTGTAGGTGCTGTTTTAGGACAAAAGGAAGGAAGGGAACCGCATGTGATTTATTACGCGTCTCGTATGTTGGATGACGCGCAGAGGAATTATACAACCACTGAGAAGGAGTTGTTTGCTATTGTTTTTGCGCTTGATAAATTTCGCGCCTATTTACTCCAAACTAAAGTGATTGTTTATTCTGATCATGCAGCTTTGCGCTATTTATTGATCAAGAAGGAAGCAAAACCAAGGTTGATAAGGTGGATTCTACTGCTACAGGAATTTAATCTAGAAATTAAAGACAAAAGTGGCAAGGAGAATTTAGTTGCTGATCATCTTAGCAGAATTCTAGTGAATCCAGATACAATAGCGGTCAATGAAGAATTTCCAGATGAAGGTCTGTTCTTTGCTGATGTCGTTGCACTAACAGAGAGACCCTGGTACGCTGATATCGCAAACTACTTGGCATCAGGTAAGTTTGATACAAGTATGTCGTACAGAGAAAGAGAAAAGGTAAAAAGAGATTCAAAATATTATGTTTGGGATGAACCGTACATGTGGAATATCGGTAAGGACCAAATATTAAGACGATGTGTTCTTAATGATGAATTTGAATCTATTTTACGCTTTTGTCATTCTGAAGCGTGTGGAGGCCATTTTGGCCCAAAAAGAACAGCAATAAAAATATTAGAATCAGGTTTTTATTGGCCTACCTTGTTTAAAGACTGTCATTTATTTTGCATGAATTGTCCAAATTGTCAAAAAGTTGGTAATATTTCAGCTAGAAATCAAATGCCATTAAATCCAAGTTTTACATGCGAGATATTCGATGTCTGGGGAATAGACTTTATGGGTCCTTTCCCAAAATCAGGAGGAAATCAGTATATTTTACTTGCTGTTGATTATCTGTCAAAATGGGTTGAAGCTAAAGCTACTGCGGCTGATGATGCCAAGACTGTTGTATCGTTTCTAAAATCTCACATTTTGAACAGGTTCGGAGTACCCAAAGTGATTATCAGCGATAGAGGAACGCACTTTTGCAATAAAGTGGTCACGGCACTACTTAGCAAATATCAAGTTAACCACCGAGTGTCAACAGCCTATCACCCCAGACCAATGGGCAGGCTGAAGTTTCTAATCGCGAAGTAAAGAACATCCTTGCGAAGACAGTAAACCCAAACAGGAAGGACTGGAGTCAACGATTGGACGATGCTTTGTGGGCATACAGAACGGCGTTCAAGACACCAATTGGCACCACCCCTTATAACCTTGTGTATGGTAAAGCATGCCACCTCCCAGTCGAGTTGGCGCATCGATCATTTTGGGCAATCAAACAGTGTAACATGGAGATGAGTAAGGGTGGAGACGCAAGAAAACTCCAACTTCAGGAGTTGGAAGAGTTGCGTAGAGATGCATACAAGAATTCTGAACTGATCAAAGAGAAAAATAAAAAATATCATGACAGCTTGATTAAGGAAAAGAATTTTTACGTTGGCCAGAAAGTTTTGTTATTTAACTCTAGATTTCGTATTTTTGCAGGAAAATTGAAATCTAGATGGACTGGTCCGTATACAATAATTAAGGTTTATCCTTACGGTGCTGTCGACATCCAAGATACAAGAACAGAAGAGATTTTCAAGGTTAACGGTCAAAGATTGAAACCGTTTTATGAAGGTTTCAAGAGTTATACGGTGGAGGAAAGCCAAGTCCACCAAATTTCAGAAGAATGAGAGGAATTCATGTCTAGTCCAAAGACATTAAAATTGGACCATGTGTTTAAAAATAAAAGCAGAAAAATTTCAAATAAAAAAATATATATATATTTATTTATTTTATTTTATTTTATTAATTAATATTAATTTATTTTTATTTTTTTTAGTGCTTCCCTGTCGAGGGAATTCTCTGGTTCTTGATGTGTTTGTCGATTTTGGTTTTGCAGGAGAAATGGTGCAAGCATTGGCCTATTTTTAGGCCTGGGAAGATGTATTAATTCGGCCATGTGAAGGTTAAATGCTTAACAATGGCGTAGCCCAAGTATTTCATCCATGTGGGCCAGTGACCAAGCTAGGCCCATTTTAAAATGCTGCCTCACACGTTGCCGTTCTCCCTTTGCATCCAAAATACCAAATATTCCCAAATAGCCAAATTAAACATCATCTTCTCCATTAGACAACCCTAGCCGCCGCACACCATAAGCAAAACCAGCAAACCCGAACCAGCCATGGTCCTTACCCGCGGTGGTGCTGGCAGCCGCAATACCCGACCAAAAACCAAACCCCCCGGAAAACCCAAGAAAAAGAAGCCAAATCAGCCCTCCTCTCCTCCGATTCAGATTGAGGATGAAGAAGAAGAGTTGTACATGATCAATTCGGGAATCTAACCCGAGAAAGACCACCCACGCCTCCGCCACTGGTTTTCCCACCGCGAAACCCGTCGGATTCGTTGACGGCCGGCCACCTAGCGCGCTTGACAGCAGCCATGCGTTCAGCAGCAGCTCCGCCGCCCCTTGCCTCGCCTCAACATCCGCCACAGCCTTCTGTCTTGAAGAAGCAGCCGCCGAAGCACACGCCGGAGCTTGCCCGACCCTCTGTTGCCAAAACCCGTTCAAGCAAAGCAGCGTTGCAGCCTTATATTTCGAAGAAACAACCACAAAACCACACGCCGGAGCAACCTCGGCAAGCCACCGCCGAAATCCAGCATAGCCGATCAGCAGCCACTATCCCTTCTACCTCCAGCCAGCAGATCCGCGCCCATTCTTCGGATTACGACGTGGGAGGAGATGAAACAAATCCTTACCATGACGAGACCACTGATGCGCCCCCTTTCGGTGAAGATTCTGCTAGTTCCGGCAACGAAACTACTTCAGACCCGACCTTCAAAGCAGCCCAACCTGATATTAGAGATGAATCTGACCAAGATTCAGATGAGTTTGCCTCGACCAGTAGGAGGAAAGGAAAGAAACCCGTGAATAAACAGAAAAAAATCAGTACGGGTAAGAAGAGAAAATTGCCTTCTGCGAGAACAGATTCAGATGGAGAAGAAGAGTTCCTCGACCTAGAGCACACCAGACTGAAGCGCACAAGAACAATTCCCTCAAAATCCAAACCAGTAGCTGCAGCGAGACGTTCGGGTCAGCAGCAGAAGCAGAGGAAAGAAAATTCCAGTCCAGGTACCACCCACCATTGATAACCTCAATGGTTGGTTAAGCTTTGATGAGTCTAGTACAATAGATAAATTGCATGAGAAATTAAAATGTGAGGTTACACCTTGTGCTGAAATGGATTTAAGCATGCTGAATGATCTTCAAGTATTTGACTCTGTGACTGAATATGTTGATAATATTGGTTGGAAGAAATTATTTTTCCCTAAGTATGCTTGTTATTTAGAACTGAACTTAGAGTTTTACTCTCTTTTTGGCTAGAAAATTACAAAGGGTGTTAATGAAGTAAATTTCAGACTTGTCGACCATTATTTTCATATTAGCATGGACGAATTTAATGTTAGGCTTGGATTTGTGAATGCTGTTGAGTTGAATGCTACTTGGTACAAGAACAGTTTAATTGATTACCCTGATGATTTGATGATTTTGACACAACTGATGCATATAGACAATTAACACAGGAGCCCACTGCCACTTTTGATGACAGCCACGCAAAAGCCCATTCTATTGTTGATTTGTCACTGAGAATCTTGCATAGGTGTCTAGCAATAGCTTTATCAGGAAAAAGAAAAGTATAGGTATAATTTCAAAAATGGAACTGTTTATTCTGTGGAGCATGGTTAACAAAAGAAAACTTAACTTGGGGCACTGGATTAGCCAGCAAGTAAGGTCATCTAGGTCTTTAATGCCGCTAGGTTCTCTGATTACTGCTTTTGCTGTAGAACATAGGAATCTTGATCTTACTGATACATCTTTGCATAAATCCTGTGATTTAAAATCGATTGATATGATAGCTTTAGACAAAATGGGCTACTTTCACTTGGAAGGTAATGTTTTATGCAGCAATATAGGATTCACTCCGGTGCAGGAGCATGTTTTCGGCAAGAAGCATGGTGGTCGATTCATTTTTGCACACCAAAGAGAAACCGAGGATGCTGCGGGAACGTCGAGACCCCCAGTTGACACAGCCCCGGATCAGACATCAGAACCACAACCCGAGCACGCCACCAGACAAGAAGCAGAGCTGAGTACAGAGGCAGAACTGAGCCTCCTGCGGCAGATGGTGATTCGTCAAGAAGAAACTTCAAGATTGATGCTAAAGAAGCTTGACGAAATCCAAGCAGAACAAAAGAACTTCGCAGCTCTATACTCGAGTCTGCTCGACCGGCTTCAAGACCAACATCCGACCCCACATCAGCCCTGATTGCCCGGGTACATTCTTTCCCTTCTTTTACTTTTCAGTAGTCTTTTCCCTTCAGTGTGGGGGAGGATTTTAATGTGAACATGCTGTTTTTGATTGACTGTGTGATTGAATTAATTTTTGATTGACTTAAGTGATTGAGATCAGCTAGTTTAATCGAGTCTGTCTGTTTGAGTCAATTTGTCATGAGTCAGTTGAAATCTCTTTTGATTTTTCAGGTCTGATAGGTCTGATATGTGATTTTTGTTCGTTCTCAATTTTTGTGAATGTTTGCGTCTGTCTTCGTGAGTTTACCACAGATCCTGATTTTGACTTAGGCTGTATAGTTCACTGCTGAAACAACACTTTAGACACTTGTTTGATTGAGTCTATGCTTTAGTACCAGGGGAGTGAACGAGCGTAACATGATCAATGCTTAAGATGCATATTTCCTAATGTAATCAGAACATTAATTATCCACATGGTCTAAAAGACAGCTAGCTAGGGCTTAACTTTCGATTAGGGTGACAAGTCTTGCTACGCTATAAATTTGAGAGTGTTTTAAATTCCGTCTGCCTGAATGTGGACCATTAAAAATGTGTTGGAATGTCATAAGAGCAGAGATAGCAAAAAGTGGAAGTTCTGGGTGCCCAAAAAGAACAAGCACTGCTATTAAAAAAAAGAAAAGAGAATTGCCCTGTAAAAATATAAAGGGCAAAGATTTGAAAAAGAAAAAGAAAATATATAATTTTTATCTGCTAATAAATGATTTAAATGGCACAAGGTGCAGCAGCACATTTAGGTGGGATTGCACTTCGTTAGGACTCAAATTTGTAGTAAGAATTGTCCCTTAGTCTACCATATTTTTTTAAATTGAGCTGGCTGTCTTGAAACTATGTGGATGGTTCGTGTTTAGGGTATTGATTGGTCCTTGGTAGTCCGGCATAGACTCGGTAAGGGAAGTGTCTTGGTTGTTTGAGCAGTGAGGTATGCAGCTGAAAGAAGAAATTTGGATCTTGGTGTCTGTCATGTTTTGATGTGTTCTGCTATGTTTTTAATTTTGTTGCTTGAGGGCAAGCAAGGGTTAGTGTGGGGGATTTGATTGGAGCATTATATGTCTGTTTATCATCGTCTTTTATGTCTATTTTAGAATGATGATACTGCTAATTCTTGTGCTTTTCACTCCTTTTTTACAGATCATGTCGCTGATAAGCAAAACTATTGAGAGGAGCTGAAACCGTTGGATTCAGAGCATTTTTGTGACTGCTGTAGATTTCAGAAGATTTTGCCTTGCAGACTGTTGAAATGAGAGTCCTGCTGCTACTGAATGTCTGCTACGCTTCTGTTAGGATTTTAAAAACAGATATTTTTAGACATTATCCTACTTTTGAATTTTGTAAATTAATTAATTAAGTAATTAGTTGTTATTTAAAGAGGTTGCTCCTCTGTAGAATACTACTTCATCTTCTACGTAGCAAATTTCTTCTTGGCAGAAAAGAATTCCATTGCAATAGCTTGAACGCTAATTGCTATTTCCTTTCTTTAATTAATTCAATTACTCTTTATGCTTACATCTTATTTATTTATTTAATTATATGACGATAGGCTAAATTCCATTTATTCCTTGTGAGGATTACAGCCATGCTTGATTAATTGTGAGATCTAAACGAATTTATTAAATCCATCTTGCATCTTTAATTGTTTTAATTAATTGTCAAATTATACATACTTCTTTTGAAGCTTGATCAACGACACTAGAATTTGTATGATTACGCTCGATACTTTGGAGTTACATTGTAGGAAGTGATACGAAGGCAACTAACTGATCGACGGATCAGATTGGAAAACAATTAAGAACTGATCTACACCAATATTCATGCCGACCTTGAACTTGAATTAGAAAAAAAATCAATACTAATTGATAATAGGAGCAATGCAGGAAAGAGGTGTCGTTACCAGCTACGAGACAGTGGCGGGGGCGGCAGGAAGAGTGCTGGTTACACCGCAAGTCCACTGAAGAATGAGATCTCCCAATTTCTTTTTAAGTTTTTAGATATGTGAATTGCAATAAATAAATAAAAATTATAGGAAGTTTTGTTGATTTAGAATTCTATTCAAAGGCCCGTAAACCAAAAGGGCTCTTGAGGGATGTATAAAACAAAAAGAGTAAATGAAATTCTTTAATGGCATCCATTGAGTGACGGCGCAACCCAGCAAACTCCTCCAGCCGGTAACGATTTACGTTGTTCTATTTTTTTTCTGCATTTATTGTTTTTACCTTCCCAATTTCAAGTTCTAGGTTCATATGAATACGGTAGTAGATAGGTTGAGCAATCTTCCAGAGGAAATTGCAAAAGAAATCCTTTGCTTCCTTCCTGGGGAAGACCTAATTCGACTCAGCTTCGTATCTAAAAGATATAGAAAACTTTGTTTTGGCACGCCTTTCTTGAGTTTTGATGATGGGTTCAATTTATCTGATGATGGGTTCACCTTAACCCCTGCTTTCGATCACCTATCCTGGATCAGGAGAGCTAAATGTATCCATTCTTTTATGAATTTACGCCATCTCGAAGGCACCCGGATACAAAGTTTCAGTCTTTCCTGGTTTTACTGTGATTCTAGTGATGTATCCTACGTCAACAAATGGTTGTTTCAAGCTTTTGACTGTGGGGTTCAAGAGATTAACTTGGTTGCTGTGCCCAGAACGAGATCTGTTCCATTTCAATTGCCCCCCTCTATTCTCAATAGTAAAACCCTGAAAAAGCTTACCCTGAACCTGAAGAATTATTGGATACACTGGATACACCAACCTCCTTCATTCTTAATCCGTCTGGGTTTTCTAGAGTATTTGAAGTTACAATCTGTTCGTCTTTATGCTAATGTGGGAGATTTGGTTTCAACCAGCTGCAAGTGCTTAAAAGAGTTGTTTGTAGTTGATTGTATTGGGTCTGAGCTGTTTTTCATCAATAGCTCATCTCTTTGTTTTTTTCACCTCCACTATAGTAAACACCATCGCCAAAATCACCAGATACTGCAACTGAAAATCAGTGCGCGGAATCTTCAAGAACTTGACATTGTCTGGTTTCCTCCCTTTTCTACCAATGTTCCTTCATCATTGGAAATATGCACTCCCAAGCTTCAGCTTTTTAACTGGATGGGAAATCCTATCCGACACTTTAGTTGTTTGACAAAATTAGCACATTTGGAAAGAGCTGGATTGAATTTCATGGAGTTCCCTCCGAACAATTCGGCTAGTGATTATGCTGTTGATGAGGTGGTTCGCAGTATTGACAACATTACATGTTTGCAACCATTATGCTTGCGGTCTATTGTGGTAATTAAAGATAGACCATCCTCTTTCTTTTCTATCAATTAGATAAGAGTTAGGGTTCTGATATGTTTATATTGACCTAATGCAGGTTTTGGCTCGAGTTAATGGTATTCCATTCATGTTTCACCATTTGAAAAGCTTGGTTATAGTGGGTAGCGGTTTAAGTGCTTATGAAGTGGCACCACTCAGATCCCTACTAATGGGAACACCTAATTTAAGGGAACTTGGAATAACATCTCGTGGTCTATCTCCTTATAGTCCTTCTCCTTCACAGGCAGAGGTATAGATGCCCATAGTTTCGTTTCTTCTTATACCAGCAATCATTTCTTTTCTTTCTTATAGTTTTCTATTTGTTTCAGCTGATTTCTCAGTCAGTAGCCGCGAGTTATGTTTCAGAATACTGGGAATCTGGGCTTGTATTTTTTGGACAATTGAAGATCTTAACGATAGAGCTTTATGAAGGGCCATTTCTGCTAGAGTTATTCAAGTTTCTGCTCAAGAATGCTCAGCTTCTGGAAAAAGTTACGGTGTATTATTCACCCCCTTCCTTCCCTCAAGAAGCTGCTGCGATCATAGCCAAGTTTAAAAAGGATTCTACCATATTCAGTATTCGTGCTATCTAGTTTAGTGTAGACTTGTGTCTCAGTGACACAAGTTTCATGTTTCCTACGTCATAATTTTTTGTTATTTCTTTTTCCTCCTTTTGGTATGGATATTGGATTTTGATTTTGAATTCTTTTTTTCCAGTTCTGATTCTGATCTCTCAGCTTCTTTTTTTAAGTACTACTATTTATATCATTATGTTGTCTTTACTATAAAAAAAAACTTCCAAACCCTTCTGTTTGAATGACATTGTTAAGAAGTAATGGTTCCTGCCCAAGATAGTCAGCACTCAGCAGTAATGGCTTCCGCACACAAGCTAGCACACGCGACAAAAAAAAAAAAAAAAAAAAAAAATGAAGAGAGAAGCAGTAGCTAGTAACGCGGCGTCCTTTGAAACTTAAGAATGACCAAATTAGCCAGAACTGCAATTTCAGCTTCATGCAGGTGGAATCCAAACCAAGTAAGGACCTTCTGCTTGGGTCTCCTACCTGATGGCGTGGATAGAAACTCCAACGCGTTTGCACACAACTCCAAGGCCATGGAAGGTCTCATTTCCCAGCTCCAATCGTATATCCACAAGGTATGTTAGTGTTATTTTGAGTGTGTTTGTGTATTGCTGTCTGTGGGGATTGAAGTGGGCTGGGTTTTGATTTTGGAGGTTTTGGCTGGAGGAGGCGAAGAAGCAGGGAAGAGGAACAGAAAAAGGAATAAGCTTTTGCCCAGAGAAGGAATTGATAAGCTGATTGACCCGGGTTCTTCTTTTATTGAGTTTTCTCAGGTTTTGGGACGTGTTCTGTTTTTGATGTACCTGTATATCACTTACTGAGTGCTTGATGAATGAGTTCTTATTGTATTCATGTCATGTCATGTGTTAAGCTTGCCGGGCATGAATTGTATGGAGAATCATTACCATCATCTGGGATAATCAATGGAATAGGTCCTGTTCACGGCCATCTTTGTATGTTTGTGGCAAATGATCCTACTGTCAAGGGGGGGCTTATCATCCCATTGCAGTGAGGAAACATCTTAGAGCGCAAGAGATTGCTGCTCTATGTAAATCATCATGTGTATATCTTCTTGATAGTGGAGGTTCTTATCTTCCAAAGCAAGCTGAGGTTTTCTCAGACAGTGGCCCTGATTATGAAGAATCATTATGTGTCTGTTTGGGAGTCTGGGTTGGGTACCCAACCCAGCATTCCCAAACTGATATGAGGTAAAGGAGCTTCGTTCTATTCTCCACCCTGACATTATGGGCAGTGCATGTCTAATGTAAACTCTTGTAACAGGATTTGCTCTTCGGACATCCCGTTGGCATCATCGGAAACAAGGGATATTGTTCAACGAGTCTACTCTAAAAGGTGCCCATGGAACTCTGTATTGAACAAAACATTTCATCGGTCTTCCACCAAAATAAAATTGGATTCATGGTATGTAATTCTACTGGTTTGAGATTTGCACGTTTTCTTGTACCATGGAAAAATGAATGAGACAACATCATGCATGTTTACTGAAGCATGAAACTGTGATATTCTGCCATTTAGGTTGGTTCAAGGTCTGAAGCAAATTCCATAGCAAAATCTGGAGCAAAAATGGTGATGGCAGTTTCCTGTGCGAAGGTTGGTTTCTTTCTGTTCATTTTATTGGTAACTTTTCCTGCCCTTGACAATGGAATGCCTCTGTGACTGTTAGACCATATAAACTGAAATCTTATTCAAATTCATCAGTTCATGCTGAATAATCTGCTTTATATCTTTAGTCTTCACAGTTTTCAATTAATATCTGCGCAGGTCTCGAAGGTAACTGTAGTTATTGGTGGAAGCTTTGGTGCTAGAAAGAAATTATGCCATGTGTGGTTGTGCCTATAGTCCTGACTTCTTGTTTCTTTGGTCAAATGCCAGAATATTTGTTATGAGTGGTGCTCAGGTAACGTCTTTAAAGCACTTTTCAAATTGGCTCCAACTTCTTACTCTATTACTCACGTTTTCTCTAATTTATCCACCGTTAATCAATTAAACCCCCATACTTCTAACTTACTAATAATCTAGACTTAACACTGTTATCTCTTGCCGTAAAATTACGTTAACACAAATTTTCAGTTTTTCCATAAAATTTAAAGACTTAAGCAACAAGATATGCTTTGTACCTCTTACATCGCCTTTTGAATCCCTTTAAGTTTCAAATATTTATTTATAACTAGTGGAAATCGTACCTTCAGGTAATGAGATAAGATCGCAAACATCATTGTCCTTCACAAAATTAATCTTTTTCGATATATAAATTTTTTCCACTTTGAGAATTATAACCTTTCCTAGTTTGATGGAAATTGATTGAACCATTTTCCACTTCAATGTCAACAATATGCTCTTGGAGAAATACAATATAAGCATTCGAAATTGAATTTCTTCTTTCTCTAGTGGATCTCCTTAATGGCAATGGTTATTGAGGTGGTTAAGTTTGTTCATTTGGAACAACTTCTTGAAGTTCTTGAAGTTGGGTAGGAGACTTAATGACATTATTTGTTTTGAAAGTGCTTCTTGAACAATGTCAGGTATATAAAATTGTCCATGATCATTGTCAATATTGTCAATAGCAATTAAAGGACTATCAACATATTCCTCTTTAAAGACAAAGTCTTTAGTACCCCCCTCACCCACAAACTGACATCCTCAAACAACCGATCATTGTTCGTCTCAAAATAGATTTATATGTGAGATTATAAAATTTGAAACCCCTAAACTTTTTAGAATATCCAACAAAGTAGGTGTCCAATTTATTTTCACGTGGCCTATTAGACTTTATCTCAAATGGACATCCCAAAGAACCTTTTCAAATGCCTTAGTTAGTACTCTGCTTAGTATATAAGTTGTGATGTTTAATTCCTCTTCTTAGAATGAATGAGGTAAGGTAGAATGATTAATGGGTTAAGTCATTTTTTTGGCACCTGCACTTGATTTGACCGACTCATTTAGCACCTCCTTTGGTCAAACGGTTTAAAAGGTACCTCCACTTGAAAGAAATGACTCATTTGGTACCTGCCCTTGACGCCATCCATTCTTCACCGTTAACTACTGATGTGGCATGCCACGTGGCATGACACGTCATCAATCAATATGATGACGTGGCATGCCACATCAGCATATGTTAATTAAATTATTTTGGCACTTGGATAATTGATCTTTTTGGTTCATGGGTTTTTGATGTTATTGGTTTTTTTTCAACTAGTTTAGTTGGGTTGGAGAAGCGAAGATGGAGGAGAGTTTGTTGGAAGAGAAGGATTTGTTGGGTACGGGTAAGATGCGGAGGGTGTTGGCGTTGGAGGTGGAGAAAGCCATTGTTGGATTGTTGGTGTTGGTGAGAGATTTGTCAGTGGAAAGGGGAAAGAGGATCTAACGCCTACTTGTATCGATATTTTTGCAGGTGGGTTTGGCGAGGAGAGTTCAGGGGTTTGGTGAGGGTTTTGGGGGAAAGCGGAAGAGGTGCGGCTGAAGTGATGGTGGCGATGCGGCTGGGTTTGGGTTTGGTTGGTTTCGGTCGGGGATTGGTGGTCTGCGGCGGCTGTCATGGTGGTTTGGCTGGGAATTGGAGTATGGGATTTAATTAATTAATTGCAGGGGCTGAATTGATTTTGCAGGTCTTGAATTAATTGCAGGGGGTTGGATTTGAATTGGTTTTTGCAGGAATTAATTCGCAGAGGAGATTGCTTCTTCTTTTTTAATTGGGTGTGGAGATTGTAGAGATTGAAGATTGTATGGTTGATGGTTAGCAAGAAAGAAGAGGGTGAAGAAAAACGAGGGTGGAATGGAGGAAGATGAAGATTTGTTGAAATTAATAAAAATCAGATTTCTTAATTTCAATTAATTAAATTTTTTAGTTTTATAAATGAAATCAGAATTAAATAAATTTTTGTTTTTCTTCAAGTAGAACGAGAATAACAGTGGACACAAGGCTTTACATAGATTGAATACATGCAATTTTGTTTTTCTGTTATTGAAAATTTAATTCTCTTTTGTTTTTTTATTATCATCTAACGATTACGATAGATATAACATATATTCATTAGTTAATTTATAATTTCATTTTTTTATTATCATTATCATCATCACTTAACGATTACAATAAATATAGTATGTATTAATCAGTTAATTTATAATTTGATGGGCACAAAAACTTAGTTAATTTTAATAGATAATGCTCCTTATTATATGAATTGACAACTAAAATAAATAAATAATAATGAAACAATAGAGTTGTTTGTAAAGAAATCCCGGTTGAGGGTATCGAAAGGGCATAATATACGCCGCACATGTTTGGTAAAATAATAAAATTCCTGCCCTGTTAAGTCTAAAACATGAGGCGGCTAACGTAAGTGGAGCTTGTGTCAAGTGTGTGTCTCTTGGCTTTTGTGGAGGGTTAACATTAGCATCCTCAAATTGACAAATCCTCATCCCCTGTTTCTTAATTTTAATTACTACCTCAAAAAAATGACATCATTTCTAATATACGGGATCAAAATTACTATTAATTAAATATAATTAATGAAATAATTAAAAACAATTGAGTAAAAATACATTAATAAAAATAATAATTAAAGTAACTTGGAAATCATTTTTTAAAAAACAAATCGAGTATTCGTTTGTTTCTTTCACTTATTTTCTAAAATTATCCTATCCTTTCTGTAGCTTCGGGCACATGGATTGATGCCACATGCTTCGACTTGGCATTAATTGTTTTTTCTCGATCAAATTTTTTTTATTATAAGATATTACTTAATCTATGTATATATATAGCTTAATGATTGTTTTATTAATTATAAAATTATCAATTAAAAAATTAAATTTAAATTCAAATTAGATCTCTACTTATAAAAATAAATAAAAATAATAATATATCTAATAGTACAATTTACAAAAAAAAGTAACAAAACAAACAATAAATATGTCTTTATTAACCAGCATTTTTAAATATGTACTTCTTCCTAAATTATAAAAGTATGTATTTCAACAATTTACTTGGTTTTTACCTCCAAAGTCCAAACCAAAATCAATCTGCCATCTCTCAAGTCTTCTCTCCACTTTCACTTCAAAGAAGAAAACATAAACATAATGACTCTTAACACCACCCAAGAGTAGGGCTGTCAATCCAGGTCCGTGGACCCGGACCCGGACAGACCCGGGAAATTCGGGTCTGGACCCGACCTGTTAAGGTCTAAGCCTTGATGTTCAAGCTTAGCCTCAACATGGAACCTGAGATGCGCCGAAGGCGCATGGATTTGACGGGTAGCCCTTCATAGGGTATGTGAAGGGAAAGTCCAAATGGGTGTGATAGCTCTCCACCAACCCCTGGATGAGATATGAGAGTATGCTTGTCTAAGTGAGCTTCTCCTATGCGGGTCCGGCATAGGTGTGCGAGCGAGCCTTCCGTGTTATGGAATGGGCGTTGCCATGATGGCTTTGCCGTGATGGCCACTTCTAGCCGGGTCCGAGACTAGAGCTAGTAGTGCGCTGGCAAGATAAGGCCGAGGCTGGTTTGGGTATTGGAGATTGCTGTTAAGCATCAAGAGAAGGCTGGCCTAGGTGCGGGACCTAGGCGCCGCACGGGCCTCAGAATGGTAAGGCCGTGACAGGTGGTAGCGGAGCTAAACTTGGGTTCTTTGCAAGTGCAAAGTCTTCGGAAGTCAGGTGCGCCGAGATAGAAATGGCGTCATTACATTGAGGAGCATTGCTACGGAAGTTCCATCCTAAGGTTCGAGTTCGGATGAAGGCCTTGCCGTAGGCAAAGGGCTTATAGGCCGTGTTGAGACGGCTCGGCCTATGACATGGCGATGAGCTGAGAGGCGCAAGCGAACATGGCTGAGAGGCATGAGAGGGCGTGGCCTCGAGATGGGGAATGTGACCGAGAGTTGGGGGCGACGTTACATGTGTGCGTTGGGCGAGAGGCCGAGCGAGCGTGTCTCGGAGAATTGCGGAAGTCTTGCTGGTCCTGCGTGAAAGTGATGGCCGAGGACAAGAGAAGCCATACCATGAGATGCATACGAACGACTTAGACGATGACCTTGAGCATCAAGGACTCGCCCTAGTCAGACGTGTGCGCGAGAAATAGAGAATGATTTGGGCGTTAGTCTTGGGTCTGACTAAGCCTCAAGAATTTGGGTTCAAGTCGGTCCTACGTGTGAGTGTTGACCGAGGGCAGGAGTAACCTCACCACGAGATGTTCATAACCGACCTTGATGATAGCCGTAAGTACCGAATAGAGTATGTGCGAGTGAGTGCTGGCTAAAGACAAGAGAAGCCTTACTACAAGACATACATTGGAACAAATACTTGAAAAGGATAGACGCATTGAGATGCTAGAATCCTGTCTGACCCAAAGACGTGGAACTGTTCAAAGGTGAGAGAGGGTCGACTATGATCGGTCTATCGAAGAGAATGTGGAACCGTGTCGTATCTTGGTGGAACGGGTGCAATGCATGGAAACACTAGGAGCATGATTAACAAGGAAACTTTTAACCGTGGAAGGTCGAATCCTAGAGAAAGAGTGTGACTTCTAGGGAAACCTCGGTGAACTGTTGAAATTAGGGTGGATGTTTCGCAAGATAATCTTAAGGAAGTGTGGAACCCGTTCCGCGAGACCATCATGAAAATGGGACCGGTGAACGGATTTCTGATTATGATACAAGGCAAACTTATCGAAATAATGCAAAGGGATGTTCATGGCCCTCCGGGTATGGGGACGGTCGACCTAAATAAATACAAAGGCTTTCAATAAAAACCCTATAAGGGAGTGAGGGGCACAAGAGAGATAGATATTTTTGCGTTGGATCTAGAAAGCTTCAAGGTGTGCCAGATTATGTCAGATGAGTCAGGGCTGACAAATGTAATAATGCTTCTATCTTATGATGCTAAAGTATGCGGGAGGAGTCTATAGCGGAGTTAAGGAAAGCATAATTTCCTAGAGGATGCGGAATATGTTGTCCGGGTGGGCTTGCGTGACCTTGTGCAAACGGTTTCCGTGCGAGAATTTATGGATTAATATTTCACACTTATGTTCAATATTAAGGAGATGTCGAAGGTCAACAGATTGTTTAATTTCGTTCTGGGACTTACTGCGTGCTTTATCTGTGAAGGTCCCCACAAGTTGCTGAGTGTTTTATAAAAAGTTGTCGTGAGTGCGCTGCAGGCGGCTCGAGGATCTATGAAGTTAGAACCAAGAGACCATCGAAGGTGAAAACTTTTCAGAGAAGAGTTTCATCGACCTAGAAGAAACAGTTGGCCAGATAGGAGATGGTGAAGAGAAAGGTATGGGACGGCTTAAATGGAATGTTATTCCATAGAGGCCCTTATTGACACAGGGGCCACCGGTAGCGTTGTTTTAGACTCCTTTACAAGAATAATTGGAGCGAAGAGTTGAGAAGTGAAAGGGTTGTGGAACTAGAGGACAGTCGTTGAGACGAGTAACACTTATACATGCGAAGTACATAAGTATAGCGAGGCGGGGCAAAGGTTCAAAAATGGGAAGGTCTGAGGAACTAAAGCTCGAGGAGCTAGTGTTCGAAGGGCCTAAGTTGATAACATTTTGTGAGGTCGACACGTGAGAATGTGAGTTGGTGGGAATTATGAAATTGTGGATGCTAGTAAAATGTCAGCCCAACAATAGGGGTGAGGCGTGGTTATGACCGAGACGAGCGAGAACCTAGAGGCCAAGTACGCTAGATGAGAATGCGGGGGCTGGTCTTCGGAGGAAACAGGGATGAGGATGAGTAATGCGGAGAAAAGCAGTCGTTGGCTCTGGTATTACCTGCATAACATAGGGATCAGGCAACGAGATCCAACACAAGTTCTTTCAAGATAGAGAGGAGAACGATCGATGTTCATCGTGGCAACCACAACGATTTCTAAGGTTTAAGGATGAGGAAAATCATACTTATAGTGCTAAAATGTCGAAGATTGGAAAGTGTGAGACAACAGATGCGGTAATGTGTCGGTATGCCATCCTACAACCTCGTGGAAAAGGTGGGATCCTACAAGGAGAACCATGAGGCGAGTTTGGGATATGAAAGTACCAGCGTTTGTGTAGATTGAGGAGGAGTGAGACTATTAATGCATATGATGGGTGGCTAAAAGTCCCTAGTCCATAGTTATGGGTAGCTAGAGTTCTAGTCCATGGAAGGGGTAATAGAATGCACGAATCAAGTCTGGCCTGATGCGAGTATGAGTTTGAATATAGAAATCATATGATATGGAAGGTTTATTTAGGCAGTGGGAATTGAGCGAGTAATAGTGGATAAGAAGTCAAAAAGGGAAGTGTTCCTTTAGAGATTGTTTGGAGCCTTACATTGTGTGCTTGATGAATGTAAGGATGTGCGAGCCAACCGGTGAAGATGAATCGATGAGGACATCGATGATTGAAGTGGGGGAGGAAATGCACAAGCCATAAACCATCCATCTATACAAAACAATAAATGAAAATAATAAAAATTTGATTAGTTGCTTGAGAACAGCTGACTCAGACAGACTTGAGCCAGTAAGAGAAGTTGTAATGTGCGGTAACACATGGCCCGATGGGGCAGAACTATAATGCGCAGAGGCGCATGGCTCGGTGGGACAGGATCATAATACGCATGTAGCATTATGAAACTCTCCAGCTCAGACAGACTCGAGCAAGGAAGAGAAATTATGGGCGCAGAGGCGCTTGGCCGTTGGGGTAGACTCACTGGCTCAGTGCGCAGAGGCGCTTGGCTTAGTAGAATACGATAAAATATGCTGAGGCACTTGACTTAGATGGATACGATATAATGCGCAGAGGCGCTTGACCCAGATGGATACGATATAACGCGCAGAGGCGCCTGACCCTATGAAGTAGGCCTTGATGAGTGTAGTGAGACTGGAGAAAAGAAGGAGTGATAAAGATATGAGTAAAGAGAAAACAGCCCGCATGAAAAGAGTGAGCATGCGATCGATGGGATAAGAGAGATTGGTGGGAAGACGCGGCATTGTAAGTATGATCGATAGGTTCCAAGGGTATCGACTAGAAGGGTCGGATACTGAGGAAATATCAATCATGCCTAGAATGTACGTCTTCAGAGGCGAGTGTGAGACACGAGCTGTGAAAAGAAACTGAGTGATAAGACCACAATCTGAGGAGTTAGGAAGAGTGAAAAGAAGGATAAAGGAGAGATAAAGAAATGAGTGAAAAGAATAATGAGTATTGAAATGTGGGGGAGCCTATGATAATCTATTATGGCCTTAACGTGTTCTAACCTCATGTTCCTTGGTAACGCAGGTCTAAGGAGATTGGAGATCTAGTCGATGAGGGCATCGACATTACTAAGTGGGGGAGAGTGTTAAGGTCTAAGCCTTGATGTTCAAGCTTAGCCTCAACATGGAACCTGAGATGCGCCGAAGGCGCATGGATTTGACGGGTAGCCCTTCATAGGGTATGTGAAGGGAAAGTCCAAATGGGTGTGATAGCTCTCCACCAACCCCTGGATGAGATATGAGAGTATGCTTGTCTAAGTGAGCTTCTCCTATGCGGGTCCGGCATAGGTATGCGAGCGAGCCTTCCGTGTTATGGAATGGGCGTTGCCATGATGGCTTTGCCGTGATGGCCACTTCTAGCCGGGTCCGAGACTAGAGCTAGTAGTGCGCTGGCAAGATAAGGCCGAGGCTGGTTTGGGTATTGGAGATTGCTGTTAAGCATCAAGAGAAGGCTGGCCTAGGTGCGGGACCTAGGCGCCGCACGGGCCTCAGAATGGTAAGGCCGTGACACGACCGGTCCCGTTTTTATACGGGACCAATTTTTGGTCCCTGCCCGGCTAAATCGTCCGGGTCCGGGTCGAATTTTTTTTTTTTTAATGCATTTATTTTTACTGTTGTATTTTCTTCTCTACTGCAATCAACAAAGTATATAGGCCATTCGTTGATGTGTTGGTTAACTTTCTTGTGAGCAGTAAGCTTGATGTTTTCATGTGCCTGTTAATAATGGAAGAGAGCTTAGTGGCAATTTGCCAATTCCTTTAAAAACATAATAATGCTGATTCTATTAGAAATAGAAATACCAAACAGGCGTAAGAACTAAGAAGATACTACTGTTAAATAGTTGCAAACCAACCAAGTCTAGATTTTTCTTCTTTGTTCTTCAAAATCCATTCCATAAACTGTAATATTATTTTTATTATGAATACTAAAACGAAGAAGGGCAGTGTGTATGATTCATCAGTATTGCACTATGGTATTGGGTGCCTTAAATGGCTAAGTAGTTTGTTTTTTTCGCCAGGTACAGAGAAAGCACATCACTCAAATGAAATCATACATATCAGTGCTCTTATGCAAAAAGAACCTCTTTCATTGCCTATATAAATAAATTTAATAAACCAACCAAGATCAAATAAACCAACCAAGATCAGTAGTTGAATGAATTGAAAGAAATTGATTAATTAAAATTAAAATTAAAACAGAGAAGTTGATTAAATGGAAAGGAAGCAAAAAATAGAGCAATTAATTTCAAACCTTTGATTGGCTGCTTGAGAAAACCGAATTGGTGTGGCTGCGGCGGCAGCGGTTTGGTTTGGTGTGGGCTGCGGCGTCGGTGTGGCTGCGTCGTCCGTTTGGTTTGGTCGGGCTGCAGCGTCGGTTTCGTTTGGTGTGGGCTGCGGCGTCGGTGTGGCTGCGGTGTCTGTTCCGTTTGGTCGTGTCGTGTGTGTGGGTGGGCTGCGGCAGAAGGTGAGAAAAGGATTGAAGAAAGAACGAAGAGGAAGAACTGAGTGAAAAGTGAAAATGAAAATTAGGTTAGAGTCGTAGACTAGAATTAGAATTTTCCGGGTCTGGCCCGAATAGACCCGGGATTTCCCGGGTCGGGTCCACGGGTCCCGGACCCGTTTTGACAGCTCTACCCAAGAGCCCCTTCTTCCTCATCCCACCAAAAAAAACCATTTTTTTATGGTCCCATATATCTCCTGCAATACCATGCATCACCACCACTCCATTTCTCCTCCTCCTCCTAACATCTTCCATTCACCACCATGTCATCACTTTCTGTTCGTTTCCTTTCTCCTCCATTATCATTCTCTCATTCTTCATTTTCCTCCTCCTCTAAACCCACATCAAGACTCTTTGCTGTGGGCCCTACTGTGGCCCCAAAAGTGCAGGGAGAGGTTGCGGTTGATGCAGTGAGGTTGGAACCAAGAGTGGAGGAGAAAGATGGATTCTTTATCCTCAAGGAGAAGTTTAGGCAGGGTATTAACCCTCAAGAGAAGGTCAAGATTGAGAAAGAACCCATGAAATTGTTCATGGAGAATGGAATTGAAGATCTTGCTAAGTTGTCAATTGAAGAAATCGATAGTGTTGGTCCAGCTCATAACCGGCCATTGTGAAAAGGATTAAAAGAACAAGCTTGAAGGTTATAGAGAGATCCAGAAGCTTCTAGAGGAGTCTAGCACATTATGAAGATGTGAAGAATCTAGAGGGATCCGGAAGCTTCTAGAGGAGTCTAGCACATTATGGAGATGTGTGTGGAATCTTCCGGAAGATTCTAGATACGACATGACATAAGCCATGACACAGGGATGATGCAATGTATGATGTAAGCGATGATGTAAGGCGAGGAGTGATGTAAGCAATGACGTCATCCAAGGAGCTTTCTAGAATGTGCTAGATGTGTAGAGAATTCTAGAGAATTCTAGATACTCAATCTCCACCATTGATCAGGAGTAGGTTTGAAGCGATCCTAACCGTCCTTTGAGGAGGTGATTGTCTATAAATAGGCTTGTTAAGGAATGGAAATGGAAATCAATTGCAGCAGAGAGAAATTGTGACAGAACTCAATTGCAAGAAAGACAATTGAGAGAGTGTAGTAGAAAATAATTAGTTCCAGTTGAGAATAATTATTTTCTCGGGTATACGGTATTCAGGTGTAATACCAAGAAAGTCAGGGGTACTTTGTAATATTTATTTTCTTTCAACCTCGGGGTGTTGAGAGTGTGTGAGGGAGTGAAACACTTGTGTTAATAAAATCTCTCCGTGGAAGTAGGTACAATTTTTGCCGAACCACGTTAAAAAATATCTTGTGTCCTGATTCTATCATTTTTCTCTTTCGTTTATAATTTTGCTATATCAACCGGTGGGATCCGATTATCCCAACAAGTGGTAGCGGAGCGAGGTTTCTCGTATTGGTTGGTTAGAAAATTATAAATGGAAGAGGCTTCAGGATACATGATAAAATTGAAGTCCGGCAACCACTCCATTTGGAAGTCAAAAATGGAGGACCTCCTGTATGATAAGGACTTGTTTTCTCCTATAAAATTGGGGGACAAGAAGCCAGAAAAGACAACTGATGAAGCTTGGGAGAAGGAGCATCGAAAAGCTCTTGGTCTTATTCGACGATGGGTTGATATCAGCCTATATTCTCATGTGTCCAAAGAAGTCGACGCCAAAGTATTGTGGGACAAACTCCAAACTTACTTCGAGAACACTACCGGCATGAACAAATTGTCAGCCCTCAACAGACTCATCACTATGAAGTACAAAGAAGGCACGCCTGTCATTGAACACTTGAATGATGTTCAAGATGCATTGAATCAGCTTGTTACTATGGGAATAAGCTTTGATGATGAGCTTCAAGGCTTGTATATTTTAAGCTCATTCCCAAGTAGCTGGGAGACGGTGACGATTACTATCCAGAATACTGCACCAGGCGGTAAGGTTACTGTAGATTGGGCAAAGCAAGGACTCTTTAATGAAGAGGCCAGACGCAGACAGACTACAAGTAATGAGTCTCATGCCTTTGTCACGGAGAACAGAGGAAGGAGTATGGATAGAGGAGGTAGTAGACGTGGCAAGTCCAGAGGTAGATCTAAAGTTAAAGGAAAGTACAGATGCTTTCATTGTAACAAAGAAGGACACATGAAGAAAAATTGCAGAATCTGGAAGAAGGAGAAAGAAGAGAACCAGAGAAGAGGAGGAGATCAAAGCACTACTGCAGTAGCCTCAAATGAGGTAATTATAATTTTCTCAAATGAGGATGAAGATTGCAGTGTGTCAGATTCAAGTGTTGAGTGGGTAATTGACTCAGCAGCATCATATCATGCTACGCCAAACAAGGAGTTCTTCACCAACTACAAAGCAGGAGACTTTGGTCGAGTGAAGATGGGAAATGATAGCCCTGCTAGCATTGTGGGGATTGGTGATGTTTGTGTACGAACAAACATGGGTTGCACACTAACTCTGAAAGATGTGCGACATGTTCCAGATCTCCGGTTGAATCTGATTTCCACACATGTACTGGATCTTGCTGGTTTTCACAATAATTTTGGTGATAAACAATGGAAACTCACCAGAGGTTCCTTGATTCTTGCAAGAGGAAAGCTTCGAAATACGTTGTACAGAACAGAAGTACAACCAGTTGGGTCAAAGGTGAATATTGCGGCAGATGAAGCTACACCAGAGTTGTGGCACCAGAGGCTAGCTCATATGAGTGAGAAGAGCTTGCAGATTCTGGCAAAGAAATCTTACATCCACTTTGCCAAAGAGACAACTACAAATCCTTGTGATTACTGCTTATACGGAAAGCAACACAGAGTTTCCTTTAGAAATGTTGCTACAAGGAAAAGTGATTTGTTAGAGTTGGTTCATTCGGATGTTTGCGGACCATTGGAGGAAGAGTCCGTTGGAGGTAGCAAATACTTTGTTACTTTTATTGATGATGCTTCAAGGAAGTTGTGGGTATATTTTATGCGATCGAAAGATCAAGTCCTGCAATGCTTCAAAAGGTTTCACACTATGGTGGAGAGGGAGACTGGCAAACCACTGAAGTGTCTCCGAACAGACAATGGTGGTGAGTACACGTCAAAGGAGTTCGTTAGCTACTGCTCAGGGCATGGTATCAGATATGAGAAGACTGTACCGGGTACTCCCCAACATAATGGTGTTGCAGAAAGATACAATCGAACCATTATGGAGAAAGCCAGAAGCATGCTGAAAATGGCCAATCTGTCAAAGCCATTTTGGGGTGAAGCAGTTAACACTGCTTGCTATATCATCAACCGGTCACCATCAGCACCGCTGAATTTTGACATTCCAGAGAGAGTGTGGGCTGGTAAAGATGTGTCATACTCACACTTGAAAGTATTTGGGTGCAAAGCATTTGTACATGTACTTAAAGAAAAAAGGCAGAAGCTGGATGACAGAGCCACTCCATGCATTTTCTTGGGGTATGGAAATGAAGAGTTTGGCTACAGACTTTGGGATCTAGTAAAGAAGAAGATCATCAGGAGTAGAGATGTGGTGTTCCGCGAGAATGAGTTCTTCAAAGACTCGAAGGTACCAGAAGAATCCAGTGGAGATTGTCGAGTGCCTAAAACCACATCAGTACCTCCTCCAACCCTTGAAGTGGATGATGGAGGAGAGATCCAAGAAGGAGATGGGTACGAAGGTGAAATGAAAGGTGCTGAGCAAGGAGTGGGGGCAGATGCAGAGCAAGATGGTTATCCCCAACCACCAGAGCCTGTCCCACCAGGAGAGCTAGTACCAGGACCCCTAGCTGCAGAATCTTCACCACAAATGTTTAGCTGATATGGGAGGCCAATCACCAAGAATAAAAGATACCCAGAATCAGAATAGGTCATGGTAACTGACGAGGGGGAGCTAGAGAGCTTCCATGATGTTCAGTCTCATCCCGAGAAAGATGAGTGGATGAAGGCAATGCAAGAAGAGATGAATTCCTTGCATAAGAACCAGACCTATGAGCTTGCTGTTTTACCCAAAGGCAAGAAGACCTTGAAGAATAAATGGCTATACAAGCTAAAGAAAGATGGCGACAAAGTCGTGAAGCATAAAGCTCGGTTAGTGGTGAAGGGATTTACGCAGAAGAAAGGGATTGACTTTGACGAGATTTTCTCTCCAGTAGTGAAGAATAGTTCAATTCGAGCTGTTCTAGGTCTAGCAGCCAGTATGGACCTAGAAGTTGAGCAACTAGATGTGAAGACTGCATTCCTTCATGGTGACTTGGAGGAAGATATTTACATGGAACAACCTGAAGGGTTTCATGTGAAGGGAAAAGAGCACTTGGTTTGCAAGTTGCAGAAAAGTTTGTACGGGCTGAAACAGGCTCCAAGACAGTGGTACAAGAAGTTTGATTCGTTTAAGGTAGATAACAATTATACCAGAACGAATGCAGACTCATGTGTTTATCACAAGACTTTCTCTGGAGGTGACTTTATCATCTTGTTGCTGTACGTGGATGACATGTTGATTGTTGGACAAAATGTTCAAGCTATCAGTAAGTTGAAAAAGGATTTGTCTAAATCCTTTGACATGAAGGATCTAGGACCTGCTAATCAAATTTTGGGCATGAAGATTATTCGTGATAGACAAGGAAAGAAAATTTGGCTGTCATAGGAGAAATATATCGAACGAATCCTGGAGAGATTCAACATGAAAAATGCCAAGCCGGTTACTACACCTCTTGTTGGTCATTTCAAACTCAGTAAGAGATTATGTTCATCCACCGAGGAGGAGAAATCAGAAATGGAATTAATTCCATATTCATCAGCTGTTGGGAGTCTGATGTATGCTATGGTGTGCACAAGACCAGACTTAGCTCATGCTGTTGGAGTTGTGAGCAGGTTTCTATCCAATCCGGGAAAGGAACATTGGAAAGTGGTTCAGTGGATTTTTAGATACTGAGAGGGAGTTCGAAAATGTGCTTGTGTTACGGGGGAGCTAATCCTGTTCTCGTAGGATATACCGACGCAGACATGGCTGGTGATGTTGACAACAGAAAGTCAACGTCAGGATACTTGTTTACTTTTGCAGGGGGAGCTGTGTCATGGCAATCCCGATTGCAAAAATGTGTTGCTTTGTCCACGACAGAGGCAGAGTACATAGCCGTTGCAGAAGCTGGAAAAGAAATGATATGGTTTCAGCGGTTCCTTCAAGAATTAAAACTCAATCAGAATGAGTATGTGATCTACTGTGATAGTCAAAGTGCAATTGACTTGAGCAAGAATGCCATGTATCACAGTAGAATGAAGCACATTGATTTGAGGTATCACTGGATAAGAGATGTCGTCGATCAGAAATATTTTGAGATAAAGAAAATCCACACCGACAATAATCCGGCTGATATGTTAACCAAGGTCGTACCTCGAGAAAAATTTGAGTTGTGCGCCAGTTCAACTGGCGTGATTCTTCTGCAGTAATAAACTTTATTCCCCCATGATATGAGCTGGAGGGGGAGAATTGTTGGTCCAGCTCATAACCGGCCATTGTGAAAAGGATTAAAAGAACAAGCTTGAAGGTTATAGAGAGATCCAGAAGCTTCTAGAGGAGTCTAGCACATTATGAAGATGTGAAGAATCTAGAGGGATCCGGAAGCTTCTAGAGGAGTCTAGCACATTATGGAGATGTGTGTGGAATCTTCCGAAAGATTCTAGATACGACATGACATAAGCCATGACACAGGGATGATGCAATGTATGATGTAAGCGATGATGTAAGGCGAGGAGTGATGTAAGCAATGACGTCATCCAAGGAGCTTTCTAGAATGTGCTAGATGTGTAGAGAATTCTAGAGAATTCTAGATACTCAATCTCCACCATTGATCAGGAGTAGGTTTAAAGCGATCCTAACCGTCCTTTGAGGAGATGATTGTCTATAAATAGGCTTGTTAAGGAATGGAAATGGCAATCAATTGCAGCAGAGAGAAATTGTGAGAGAACTCAATTGCAAGAAAGACAATTGAGAGAGTGTAGTAGAAAATAATTAGTTCCAGTTGAGAATAATTATTTTCTCGGGTATACGGTATTCAGGTGTAATACCAAGAAAGTCAGGGGTACTTTGTAATATTTATTTTCTTTCAACCTCGGGGTGTTGAGAGTGTGTGAGGGAGTGAAACACTTGTGTTAATAAAATCTCTCCGTGGAAGTAGGTACAATTTTTGCCGAACCACGTTAAAAAATATCTTGTGTCCTGATTCTATCATTTTTCTCTTTCGTTTATAATTTTGCTATATCAACCGGTGGGATCCGATTATCCCAACAAGTGGTACTAAAATCACCAAAGATGATATTGATGTTAGGCTCAAGTGGCTTGGTCTCTTCCACAGAAGGAAACATCAATGTAAGTTCTTAAACAAATTGTATTAGATTTTGCATTAGATTTGTAATACTTTGAAGATCAGGATAGGACCTGTATTTTAATTGACAAAAAATCGTCAGATTTGTGCTTGTTCTTGTTAGACTTTGCTTCTAATTCATGAACTTTCATCGTCTGAAAATCAATTCCAATAATTTGTCAGAATTTATTGTCTGAAGATTTGTGTTTCTTCTTGTCAGATGGTAGATTTATGATGAGGCTGAAGTTGCCAAATGGGGTGGCGACAAGTGCACAAACGAGGTACTTAGCAAGTGTGATAAGGAAATATGGTAAAGGATGGATGTGCAGATGTTACAACCAGGCAGAACTGGCAAATACGAGGTGTGGTGTTGTCTGATGTGCCTGAAATACTCAAGGGTCTTGATCAAGTTGGCTTGACAAGTCTGCAGAGTGGCATGGACAATGTCCGAAACCCGGTTGGAAATCCTCTTGCAGGAATTGATCCAGACGAGATTGTGGATACTCGACCTTACACCAACTTGCTATCCCAATTTATCACTTCTAATTCGCGTGGAAACCCTGCTTTTACTAACTTGTAAGTTTGTAATTTTTATATCTTCTTGGGATGGTCAAGTTTTAGAAGAGATTGTTTTGAATGGCTCTTGATTAATCTTTGGAGTTCTGTACTGTTTCTAGGCCAAGGAAGTGGAATGTGTGTGTCATTGGTTCTCATGATCTTTACGAGCATCCTCACATCAATGATCTTGCTTATATGCCTGCCACAAAGAATGGGCGTTTCGGGTTCAATTTGTTGGTGGGTGGGTTCTTTAGCCCCAAGCGATGTGCTGAGGCGATTCCTCTCAATGCCTGGGTATCAGCTGATGATGTGCTGCCATTGTGCAAAGCAGTCCTAGAGGCTTATAGAGATCTTGGCTTTAGAGGAAACAGGCAAAAGACTAGAATGATGTGGCTCATTGATGAACATGTGAGTAAATCTTTCAATACTTAAAATGTTCTTTGATCTTTCTTGTTGATGTGTATTTATTGAAATTCGAAAATAAATTGCAGGGTGTGGAAGGATTCAGGGCGGAGGTGGCAAAAAGAATGCCCAATCAAGAACTAGAAAGAGAATCTTCTGAAGATTTGGTGCAAAAGCAATGGGAGAGGAGGGACTACTTTGGTGTCCATCCACAGAAACAGGAAGGTTTAAGCTACATAGGACTTCACATTCCTGTCGGCAAGGTCCAAGCAGACGATATGGATGAGCTTGCTCGATTAGCCGACACGTATGGCACGGGCGAACTCCGTCTAACCGTGGAGCAGAACATCATAATTCCCAACATTGACAACTCAAAGATTGAAGCTTTACTCAACGAGCCCTTATTGAAAGACAAGTTCTCACCAGAGCCACCAATTCTGATGAAAGGCCTAGTGGCCTGCACAGGGAACCAATTCTGCGGGCAAGCCATAATCGAGACGAAGGCTAGATCTTTGAATGTTACTGAGGAGGTAGGGAGGCTCGTAACGGTGGACAGGCTGCCCCAACACATGTGGGCAGGTTCAGATAGCTGACATTGGGTTTATGGGGTGCATGACAAGAGATGAGAATGGGAAAGTTGTTGAAGGAGCAGATGTGTACTTGGGAGGGAGAATTGGGAGTGATTCTCATTTGGCAGAAGTTTATAAGAAGAGCGTCCCTTGTAAGGACTTGGTGCCCTTAGTTGTGGACATTTTGGTGAAAGAATTTGGAGCTGTGCCTAGAGAGAGGGAAAAGGCAGAGGATTAGTTCAAGAAAAGAACCCTTTGTTTCTTCTGTTTCTGCTTTCCAGTCTGTACTTGGACAGATTTAATGGAAGTAGGCTATTATGATGGGGGATAATAAGATGTGAAGGAGAGAGGGCAGTAAGATCATATTGTAGAGCTTTTTTTATTTATTGCAAGGTACTCAACCCATATTAACCATTCATCCAGTAATGGGTATAATGTAATGCGAGCATAAAGAAATTCAACGAATTCATTTTTTTTAATATTTTCTTTTAGATGTATCGTTCTCTAAATTCGAATTTAAAACTTGTATTAGAAAACAAATCAAAGGTATAAGTGCAACACAATCGGTAAGTACGTGCTCTATTTCACAGTAAAAAATTTTACTTTAATTCTCCATTGTAATTAAATAAAAACATAAAAATTTATGTTAAAAAAGTGAATAGGGGTCTCAGTCTCATACTCCCATCTCCCATGAACATAAACATTTATTTTTTTATGTTTAATATATATATTTTTTTTTAAATTTAAAAGGAAATTGATTCGCTGAATGTTTAGGCCCACTAAGGCTTAAGTAAGCCCATTAACGTATTGTTCAAAAAAAAAAGTAAGCTCATTAAATATATATGGAGTAGTTGTTTGTTAAAACTTAAAAGGACAATTTATCCATAAAATTAACTCGATACGAGCATAATTAGTCCCGACTAATTAGCCAGTTTTTTTTAATCAGTACTAATTCGCCAGTTCTGTTTAAGATTTATAACAAAAGAAAAATCCTGATAAAGGAATTCATGAGGTGTCTGGCTGTTGGGATTGTGGAGATGAGTCTTTTTGAAGAGTGGGCTTATAAGGCCCATCGTGTCCCGTCCAAAAGTGGAGAAAAGTCTTTTTGAAGAATGGGCTTATAAGGCCCATGGTGTACCGTACAAAAGTAAATGGTTATTTATTTTTTTCCGGATTTTTTATTTATTGAAGTAGATATTCGCATATATGCGACAGTATTAGCATTTATAAGAAAAAAAAAAAAAAAAAGGGACAGGATGTCTCGGGCGAACGACAGCCTGTCAGCTTCGGTGGTTACGTACTGGTTATACGAGGAGTAATTTCAAAAGAAAAATGTCCTCTAGTTTTCGAGCATGTTAGAATATTAGTAACACTTTTACGAAATACTTAACTTAATGTAACATTAGCAAACCAACAAATAAGGATCCATCTTCATCTTTCGATAAGATGACTGTATGGTAGTGACGGTACCTGGGGCTATTCAGACGCTGTTTGAATCAGTCAACGACATAACTATACCGATCAGTGGCGGATCCAGCCCAGGGCCACCGTGGGCTGCTGCCCACGCTGGGCTGGATCAGAATTTTTTTTTCCTATGCTAAGCCCAACCCAAATCCCTAACCCAACCCACCCCAAATCCATAACCCAACCCAAGAAAAATGAAAACCTCCCTAAATCAGTAACATTGAGCCTTTTTCTCTATCTTTTTTAATCCTAAAAAAATTAGTTATATAAATTTAGTCTTAAATTTTGACATCTGATTTTTCCCCCATATTTTTGAACTTTTAGTTATTAATGTATAACTTGTATATTTCTGTGATTTTCTCCCTTAATGTTTGAAGCCACGTTAGCACTAAATAAGTACTTAACTAGTGGAGAAGATGTAAAAATAATTATAATTTTACAATAAAGTTAGATATATTATAAGAAGAAAAAATAATTGAAGAAATAATTAAATATAACACGTATAAATTAATTGTAATTGAAAATTTATTAAAATATTAATTTTGACTTTAAATAAATATGGAAATTCTAACGTATACTAAACAAACTAATATATGATTGTTTGGTTACTTATGTTGAAAAAGAAATTTTTGATAGTGTAGAGAATGAGAGAATCATACAAGGATATCAAAAAATGAAAACTCGTAGAGAACAATTGTAAATAGTACATATATTGTATGAATTCTAATGTATAATTAATTTTTTTCTATATTGTCTTCTTATTTATCTTTTAGTTAAGTTTATCAATTAAATTATTTGTTATTTAGTGATGGATATAAATACTCTTAAGCATTTTTTCAATTTTTCGTTCAGCTCGTTTGTCTTATTTTTAAAATACTCCAAAAAAAAATTTTCGGGGGCAACCCTCCCTGGAAATAAATCCTGGATCCGCCACTGATACCGATGCCGATCTTTCGATAAGATGCTAGCGCGGTACTAGTATGTCAGCTACATAGATCAAACCTGTTTTCTGCTCTTTCGATAAGACAGGGACACGGTGTGGAGATGTGCTTATTTAACAATGGTGTTTTCTGCTCTTTTGACAGGACAGTGGCATAAGGTTGTGCAAAACAGAGCTTTGCAAACAGAGAAAGAAATTTGATTCTTTTTTCTATTTTTACAGATTGTGCAAACAGAGTTTGCAAACAGAAAGAAAGAAATTTGTTTGCTTTTTTCTGCTTTTACAGGTTGTGCAAATGGAGTTTGCAGAAGGAAAGAAAGAAATTTGTTTCTTTTTTCTGTTTTACAGGTTGTGCAAATGGAATTTTGCAAACAGGAAGAAAGAGTTTTGCTTTTTTCTATTTTTTACAGGTTGTGCAAGCAGAGTATCCTGAATGTCAAACAGATGAACAGTATCTGGAAAATCAAACGGATGAACACTATCCGAAAATTCAAACGGATGAACAGTGTCCGGAAAAGCCAAACGGAATGCAAATGGTAAGAAATTCAGTCCCCTATTATTGGACTATTCCCAACAGAAACAGGATTTAGATTATTCTCTCGTATACCGGAATGGAACCCTTGATAAACACTCGGGCTCGTTCTCGGTTGGGCTTCTGATAATACTAATAAATATGGGTAGGGCATTTTCGTCCAGACATTGAACACACAATCAATGGCGTTTAATGCGTCGTTAATGACAGTAACGGTTGCAGAAATAAGTGTGTTGTTAATGGCGTTTATTGTTCCTTATAGCACCCGAGTAACCGTTAGAAACGGGTGTATAAATACTTCTCCTGCGTAAAAGAAAGGAAGGAATCTCTTCTACACCTGGTCACCATCTCTACTGCACATAGAGAGAAAGAAAGAGGGGGGATCCATTCTACTCTTGGCGACCATCACTGTCGCATACATGGAAATTACCATGGATGCAGTATCTAATTAGGAAGGAAAGGAGGCTCACTTGGCCAAAGGAGTCATCACCGCCACATGATCATCACCACATGATCTCCACCCTTCATCACACCATGATCCTCATCATCTTGACCTTGCTGCATCAAGACTTGGCCAAAGGCCCACATCATGATTAACGGGCTTGGCAAGTAACGGGTCACGCATGGTAAAAGGCATGCAAGAAACGGTTGCAACAACCCCATGCAAGCACCAACCCGGTACCTGTACAGGTACATATGCCAACAACGTCATCCGGTACAGATGCCAACAACGGCATCCAAACAAGTAACGGGTGTAAGGCAAACGGACAAGCAACGGCACAATAACGGCATAACAAGCAAACGGGACCAGGCTAACGGACAGCTTGGCAAGTAACGGCTTGGACATGTACAGTAACGGGTAAATAGGTAACGTACCAGGCATGAGAACATTGTTTAATAGGTAACGGGTAAATATGTACCAACCTTTTATTTACTATAATGACGGTGAACAATAATTATGACCATATTGATTATAATGGCATCATCGTATGTACCTTAAGGTAGGTACGAATAGTATATTTGATATATACTCGTAATGACTGCCGACTGACTTGATCGTCGGAGTATATACGCGGGGGCAACCCTGATGCGAATCCACGCATCCAGTTACCGTTACCACCAGCTGGTCCAATGACTCGAGCTAGAGCTCAAAAACTTCAAGACCGATTGTCATCCCTCATTCATAAAGAACTGGAATCTGAGATGACAAGTGAGAGAGCCGCACTAAGGGAGAAGACGACAAAGATAGTGAACCTCCTCACCTTTGCCTTGACCGATGATGACGTTGGTCAAAACGGCATTTGACCGATGATGATGTGGAACAAACGGCACTTGACCGATTTGCACAATCGGCTCTCGTCCGTTTCGCTCACAACGGCACTTGCCCGTTTTCACTTATCCGTTGTCGTTTGCTGTGCCCGTTCCATGTGTCCGTTTTACGCCTGCCATTTTGGCTCTTACCCGTTCCACTGTTTCTGTCCGATATGAAGGAAACGGTGCCTGTCCGTTCCAGGAGCTGGCACGCGTTTGACTGCTTTTATTTTGTTTAGCTAATTAATTAATTAGACATTTAATTAATTAGTTAAGCGTTTACTTTATGTAATGTTCCTATTTTGGAATTAGGGTTTGTTTTGTAACCTATATAAGGAGCCGCTTGGCCTCCTTAGAAACTTGGCTGTTATTTGATAAATTGAGATATTCTCTTTCAATCTCCGCCCCTTGTTCAAGTTGGTTGAACCTTGTTCTTCTTGAGTCCGCAATACTTGAGTCGTGTACAAGTAAATCTTGGAATTGCACCCTACTTGTTATTTATCTTCTTGTTCGGACTTTGGTTGGTTGTTGCTTAGCGTTCAGCAGGTCTTAGTTGTGCAAGTTTATCATTAACGAGGACCCTCTCTTGTTCGGATTTTGGTTGGTTGTTGCTTAGCGTTCAGCAGGTCTTAATTGTGCAAGTGAGTTCTATCTATTCTATCTATTCCGCGGGAAATCCATCTTTGAACAAAGATCACAGTTGGTGTTACGCATCCTAATAAACCAGGATCGTATCAGTTGGTAGCGGAGCTTAAGGCGTTCAAAGATTAGTAAGTATTGTTCTTTGTTACAAGTTGTCTTTGTTGAAATCGGTAAATCATTCTACTCCATTCAAAACCGATTTCTTTGCTGTGCTTGGTTCGTTTATGTGCAAATTCTGGTCAGTTGTCAAAATCGAATTTTAACATATACCTATTGAAATCCGATTTGGGTGATTTTGAACTCGTTGGAAAGCCGTGTTTGTTAGGATTCTGAATCAAAAGGAATCGAGTGATTTGGACATCTGAAACAAAAGTTACAAGCGTTCTACTAAACTGGGATTTGTGCATTCAGGATAAAAAAAATATATATTTGATTATCAGTTGAAAGCAGCACAAAAGTCTGATTTGATCCATTCCAGTGGCAAGAAAATTAAATTGTGTTGTTTGTTCACCGATCCCAAATCTGTTCAAAATTATTGGAATCACATGTGTAATTATTTAATTAAAACTACTTTTAGAATTGCACAATAATTATTCTGAAAAGTAGAAGGCAACCATCCTTCCACTTTGTCGTGTCCCGCACCCACTACCTTTTCCACTTGGAATATTCTTTGTTTTTGTCTTCCACTTTCTAGGGGCAAAACTTAGTTTATTCTTTCATCCATGCAACAATTATACAATATTATATTGGAGAATAATTTTGTTTGAGTCGTTCGAGTCAAATAGAGCTTTTATTTGATTCTTTAATATTGTTTTCCACTCCACTTGTTATTTGTTTAATTGATTGATCTTGCAATTAATCAAATACCAAGTATCCCGTTTTGTTTGAAGCTAGTTGTCTTTGAGAGTCTTCTTGGAAGCTTTTCTTTGGATTCTTGAGTCACACTAACGCTTGAACATTGCAGGAGATTTTGTGTGATTTTGTGAGATTATTAGAGTGTTTAAACACGAGAGTAAACACGTGAGGGAGCGCTAGGTTAGTGCAATTTTACGTTTTCTTTTGTGTTGTGAATTTCAGGAAACTTAAAGATGTCTCAAGAAGGAGTACAACAACCCGATCTGTCAGCTATGTTAGCCAACATAACGGAACAACTCAGAGCAATGACAAAACGGCAACTAACTGCCGATGCAAGGATGGCTAGGGTGGAAGAGTTAGCTATGCTAAACCCGAACCCTAGAGCAGCGGAGGACCGAAATGATGGACATATGACCGAACTGTCCGAAGAGGATGACAACGCCCGTCGACCACGTGATGTGAATCGGCAGCGTGATATGGTCAACGTTCCTCCCAGACGACTTGCTAGACGTGGACCACAAGTTCCACAACCCGATCTGGAAGAGGAACCTGACAGGGGAGACGGTTGGATATATGTTCGGGATGGCCCGAGAGGGGAAAGAAGAGATAATCGGGGTGGTAGGAGAGAACGGGAGGAGGACCGATTGGATGCTAATCTCAGCAGCATCAAAATGAAGATACCTCCGTTTGAGGGTACTGACGACCCTGATGCATTCCTGACTTGGGAACGAAAGATAGATGCTATCTTCTTATGCCACAATTATTCGGAAAGTAAAAAGGTTCAGCTTGCAGCCGTTGAATTCAGTAGGTATGCTAGTCATTGGTGGGAGCAGCTCAACCTAAAGAGAGCAGCCGTTTATGCTGGTCCGATTGATAATTGGGGCGAGATGAAACAAGCGATGAGGCAACGGTTTGTTCCCACCCATTTTCACCGTGAGCTTCATCAACGGCTTCAGACCTTAAAGCAAGGCGGCAAGAGTGTTGGTGCTTATTTTAATGAGATGGAGATTGCTTTAGCCCAAGCAAAGGTTAATGAGGAACCTGAGGTAACAATGGCTCGATTTAGTGTTGGGTTGAATACAGACATTGTCGATGCCCTGGAGCTGACGCAATACACAACTATCGAGGAGATGCTTCACATGGTTCAAAAGATTGAGAAGCATCGGAAAGCTAAGAGTTCTTCTAAGCCTACTGGATCGACTCCTTGGAAGCAACCCTCTTGGATTAAGGACGACAGAACAGTTTCTACCGTTTCAAAGAACTCTTCCAGTGCCGTTATCCCTTCCAAAACGGCTTCTACAAAACCTTACACTCTACCCGTGGATCGGCCAGCCACTAAAGACATTGTGTGTTTCAAGTGCAACGGCCGAGGGCATAAGAAATCGGAATGCCCGAATAAAAGAGTTTTCATCATCAGGCCGAATGGAGAAGAAGAATCGGATGATGAACAAGAGCAATCGGCACCTGAGGAAGATAGTAGTACCGATTCGGATGTTGACTGTCAGAGAAGTGAACAGGTTCATCTCCTTGTTGTCCGAAGGAATCTAAGCGTGCAGGCCACCGAAGAAGTGTGTGATGAGGAACAACGGACCAATCTGTTTCATACCAGAGGTGTGATAGACAAGAAAGGATGTTCCATTATCATTGACAATGGCAGCTGCACCAATTGCGCGAGTTGGATGATGGTTGATAAACTGGGCTTACCGACGATAAAACATCCGAAGCCCTATCAGCTTCACTGGATGACCGACGAAGCCGGTGTCAAGGTGAATCGGCAGGTGCTTGTCAAGTTCTATATCGGCAAGTACCAGGATGAAGTACTTTGTGATGTGGTCCCTATGCAAGCGAGTCATATCATTCTTGGGAGACCATGGCAGTTTGATAGAGATGCAACCCATGAGGGAAAACGGAATCTCTATAAGTTGGTGAAAGATGGCCGAAAGTTCACCTTAGCACCGTTGTCACTAGCAGAAGTACTTGGAGATCAGCAATGGCTTGCTAAATCATACGCTGAATATGAGATTACCAAACAACTTGAGAGAGAAAAAGAAGGCTTGAGTGTGAAAAATAAAGAGAAAAATACTGAGTGTGTGAGCCTTCAACATTCGCATGAAAACAGCAAGCATGCAGAGGGAGAGAGTAAACATTCGCACGAAAAGAGTAAGCGTGCTGAGAGTGGCATTGAGAGAAAAGGAGAGGCAAATAAAAAGAAATTGAGTGTATATGCCAAGGGAAGCGAAGTTGAGGAAAAACTGTCTTTTCAAAAAAATTCTTTTGGCGCAAGCCGCCCACTTTTTCTCATCCGTTTTCGTTCTTACTGTTTATTGACAGATGCAACGGAACGACAACATACCATTCCGGTTGGTGTTTCTTCTCTCTTGCAGGAATTTGAAGATGTTCTACCCGAGGAGATACCGCATGGTTTACCTCCGATTCGAGGCATCGAACATCAGATTGATTTTGTCCCTGGATCGGCAATTCCACATCGGCCTGCTTACCGATCCAATCCAGAAGAGACCAAGGAACTGCAACGGCAAGTGGACGATTTGCTTGCACGTGGGTACATTCGGAAGAGCCTGTCTCTATGTGTCATTCCAGTAATTCTAGTTCCAAAGAAGGATGGCACTTGACGCATGTGTGTTGATTGCCGGGCAATCAACAAAATCACTGTAAAGTATCGCCACCCTATCCCTCATTTAGATGATATGTTAGACGAATTAAGTGGTAGTAAAATATTTTCTAAAATTGATTTAATGAGTGGCTACCACCAAATTCGCATGAAAGAAGGGGATGAATGGAAAACTGCTTTTAAAACTAAGTATGGTTTATATGAATGGATGGTTATGCCGTTTGGCTTGACTAATGCTCCTAGTACCTTCATGAGGTTAATGAACCATGTACTTCGGCACTTAATTGGCAGATTTGTTGTAGTTTATTTTGATGATATTTTAATCTATAGCAAATCGATTGATGAGCATGTTTCCCATCTTAGGGAAGTTTTACTAACACTTCGTGAGCAGAAATTATATGCTAAACCTAGTAAGTGTTCGTTCACAATGGAACAAGTTGGTTTTCTTGGTTTCATTGTAAGTGCAGATGGCGTTAAAGTGGATGAAGAAAAGATCCGCGCGATTCAGGAGTGGGCAACGCCGAGGACCGTTAGTGACGTCAGGTCATTCCATGGGTTGGCAAGCTTCTATCGGCGATTTGTGAAGGACTTTAGCACCATCGCTGTCCCTCTAAATGATTTAACAAAGAAGAATATTGTCTTCCGATGGGACCAACCACAGGAGGAGGCATTTGCTACACTCAAAGAACGGCTCTGTACCGCTCCAGTGTTAGCTTTGCCCGATTTCAGCAAGGCGTTTGAGATAGAGTGTGATAGAACGCTAAATTGTCATCTTTTCATCATCCTTTTACTACTGTTTTGGGATGATGATACTGCTAATTGTTGGCCTTTTCCCTCCTTTTCTACAGAGATGCTGCTGAAAAGCAGAAATTACCAAAAGGAGCCAAAAGAGCCTCTATCAGATCTGTTTTGCTGTACAAAGAAAGATAGGATCCCAGACCTGGGATAAGCCAAGGATTAGGAAGCATTGACCAGAGTCAACTGACTTAAACAGCTGGCTGGGCCGCGAGATTTATCCATGGGCCATGAGTGGAATTGAAGTGTTCAAGCTGGAGTCTTACGGAATAAAAGAAGTTCAGCTGTGAATAGAACTCCTTGATCGATTAGAACCAATCGATCCCCTCTTTTTGTATTTAAACAAACAATCCCGCATATTTAGATTTCTATCTTCTCTTCGTCTTTTGAATTTCGAACCAGAGATAGGTTTTTGCTATTTAAGGCTGCCAATGAGCTAGAAGAGGTTTATCTCTTCTCTCTCGAATTTTCTACCATTGTTATAGCTTTAAACTATTCTCTTAGCTTTAATATAATTCGGATTCAGTTTATGATTGTTTCTTTATTATTATTATTGTTATGTCTGTTATAGGCTAAACACCCTCTTCTTAGTAAGGATTCGAAGCCATGATTCCTAAGTTGTGAGGTCAAATCACACTTCACACACACTTTGCTTGTATTCTTATTCTTCTTGTTTGCATGACAGTTTGCCCCTATTCTTAGTAAAGTCTGATCAGCTTCACATAAGGTTTGGACGATTACAGTCTTTTCTGGCGGCTTTGGAGTCTACATTGCCAAGAGAAATACGAAGGCAACTAGCTGGTGACAGTTAGAAGAAGAATCAGATCTAGTTTATAGGATAGACACGATTTTCTATCCCAGACCGAGGATTAGGTCTTTCCCGGCTTCTATCAATTGACCTGATTAAATCCTATAGAGTGTCTCTTAGGATTGTTAGGATGATTAGGGACTTCCAATAGAGTGTCTCTTTGGAAGTCTTGTGTAGGAGGAAAGTAGGAGATCTAGGTGACCTATACCTGATCTCTATAGCCTTCCTATAAGTTTAGTGTTTACCATTTTTGCATCTATGACCAACTTATTCGAATCATGAGCTATAAGAAGTCCTTACTGGGAAGTCATTACCAACTGATTAATATCACCCACTGCATTTTCTGTTTTGTTTATTTCTGTCAATCTAAATTATTCACAACCAACAAACAACTCATATTGGTATTTACCACCCTTTTAAATTAATACAAAGAACTGTTCTTAATCCACCGAATCTCTGAGGAACGATCCTTTTACCACTTGCTGCAATTAAATTATATACTTGCATGGTAAATTGTACTTTAATATATTTTGACGGTCTCGGCAGCCATCAAATTTTGGCGCCGTTGCCGGGGATTCAACGGTATTAATTAATTTTCTTTGTTTGTTTATGACCAGGTCTTCCGGTGAGCCATTAATCCAATACCATCCAGAAATTACACGTGAGGAAACGCAATATCGGAAGAGAACCAAGAGACAAAGATCTGAGTTGGAATCCAGCTCTGACCAGTCGCATCCGTCCAACCTTATCCCAGACCTGGGAGAAGGTTCGTCATCAGTACCTAGAAACAACCCTGTCCCAGATCAGCCAGAAATGGAGAACCCTGACCAGAATCCAGACCCTAATCCTGATATCAATGCCCCTCTACCTCCACCTCCACCTGAACAGACACTTAGACAGTATCACAACGATGGACCACCACCTGATACTTATTTCTGTATCCAGTACCCACCACCTGAAAACGATTGGAATTTGAAACCCAATACTATCCACAACCTAAAAAAATTCTATGGCCTGCCAAGTGAAAACCCGTTTAAACACCTTCAAAGCCTTCATTGGGAGTGTGAAACACTCAAACCACCTATGGTGGACATAAACAGAGCCAAACTTAGATCTTTTCCCTGGACTCTTGAGGACAAAGCGAGAAGCTGGTTCCTAAGCCTACAACATAACTCCATCACAACATGGCCCCAAATGTTGACCGTGTTCCTCAATAAATATTGGTCTTCCACAAAGGCTGGGAATGCCAGAAAGAACATTGTGTCAATACATCAGGATCCGAAAGAAGATTTTGGAGAGTATTACCAACGTTATAAGGACCTACAGGAGATTTGTCCAAACCATGGAGTCTCGGATCAAAATCTGATCCAGTACTTCTACGATGGTATGATCCACAGGGACAAGGTGATGTTAGATGGAGCAGCAGGAGGTGCTCTTCAGGATTGCACGTTGACAAAAGCCAACAATCTACTCCAGACACTAGCAGAAAATTGCTACCAAAATGGACCAGCTAACAGAGGCACAAGTACAGGTAATGTATCTTTCTTTGAGCAAAAATTTACTGAGATTTCTAACCGTTTAGATAATCTCCAAGCAGGTCAGCAAGTTCAGGTACAACAAATTCAACCCTTCACATGCGGTTTATGCTGCCAGCAAGGACATTCTTCGGATCAATGCATACTAGTAACTGGAACAACCGAAGAAGTCAGTGCAGCAAATCAGTACAATCAACAGTATGGGAGGTACCCGCCTTACAAGCCAAGATTCAATCCTAATCAATATAACAACAACCCAGGTTGGAAGGAAAATACCAATTCCAACACCATAGTTCAGCCAAATCATAGCCAGAACCAATCTTACCCAAATCAAATGCCCCCTCCTCCTATGAACTTACAAAACTTCGTACCCAGACCCAATGCTCGCCAGAATCCAATTCCACAACAACCACTAGCGACAACAGTGGATGGAATAAAAGAAACTCTTAGCCAGTTTATGAAAGCAACCCAAGCATCTCTTTCCAATGTTGATAAACAGATTACTCAGTTGAATATAAACAGCAATGAGTAGGGAGCCAGGTTACCAGCTACAACAGTGGATAACCCAAAACACAACGTCTCAGCCATGACGTTGAGGAGTGGCACTGAAACGCCAGGGCTGGGAAAGCAGAAATCTGATACACCTATATCATACCAAATTGAAGTAGAGGTTGAGGTAACTCCAGAAACTCCAGTACAAGCAACACTCACTCCTGAAGCGAATGCCATGAAGAAGGACCAGGTAATTCGTCTTCCTTTCCCTGACAGGTCTGAAAAGACCAAGAAGGTGAAGGAAGAAAAAGCAATTTTGGATCTATTTAGGAAGGTAGCAGTTAACGTTCCTTTATTAGATATGATAGCACAGGTCCCGAAATATGCAAAATTCTTAAAGGAGCTATGCACTAACAAAAAGAGGCTTGCAGGGATAGAAAGAATAAACATGAATGAGAATGTTTCAGCCATCTTCCAAAAGAAGCTACCAAATAAATGTAGTGACGGAGGGACATTCGTGATACCTTGCCAAATTGGAGAACAGGTGATCGAGAAGGCTTTATGTGATCTGGGAGCTGGCATAAATGTGTTATCTTTAACAATTTTTAACAGCTTGAACATTGGAGAGTTAAAGGAAACAAGGCTTGTAATTCAGTTAGCAGATCGATCTATAATTTACTCTGTAGGCGTTATAGAAGATGTGTTAGTACAAGTCAATGACTTTGTTTTTCCTGCAGATTTCTACATAGTTGACATGGGCAACGAACATACCACTAAATCTACTGAGATATTATTGGGCAAACCTTTCTTAAGGACTGCTCGGGCTAAAATTGATGTCTTTGGTGGCTGTTTAACTTTAGAATTCATGGGAGAAATAATTTCTTTTAACATATACAATGCTATGAGATATCCAGAGGATTTACATTGTCTAAATTTTATTAATGTCATTGATTTGGATGATGAAGATATATATGCAATTAACAATACAGATCCCCTTGAGTACGTTCTCACAAGAAGTATTGATTACTTTAAACTGGAGGAGCTAGAAAGCAAAGTGGAAGTCAGGGAAGAGATTGAGGAAGCAGTATATGAGTTGGATGCGGCCAAATTAATAGAGGTAAACCTGAAAGTTATAGATTTACCTGTGACTAATAATTCTTTAGTCCCTTCTGTTTTGCAGGCCCCAGACCTGATATTGAAGCCACTGCCCAGTCACTTGAAGTACTGTTTCTTAGGCCAGGGAGAAGGCCTGCCAGTGATTGTCTCAAACAAACTATCTCGGTTAGAAGAGGACAGACTCTTGAGAGTCTTAAAGGACAACAGAGAAGCTATAGGATGGACTATAGCAGATATAAAAGGGATTTCACCTGGCATATGCACACACAAAATCCACTTGGAAGAAGACTGCAAAACAGTAAGACAACCGCAAAGGAGATTGAA
Source organism: Viola odorata (assembly GCA_963691705.1). Taxonomy (NCBI): domain Eukaryota; kingdom Viridiplantae; phylum Streptophyta; class Magnoliopsida; order Malpighiales; family Violaceae; genus Viola; species Viola odorata. The sequence goes on from OY829537.1 coordinate 1,947,544, forward strand.
TCCTCCTATGATGGACGTCGTCAAACAGGAAGTATTAAAACTTTTAAATGCTGGAGTAATATATCCTATATCTGACAGCACTTGGGTGAGTCCAGTACAGGTGGTCCCAAAGAAAACAGGGATGACAGTAGTGGAAAATGCCGAAGGTCAATTGGTGCCAACTCGAGTACAAAATGGATGGCGAGTATGCATCGATTACAGAAGACTCAATTCAGCAACTAGGAAAAATCATTTTCCTATCCCTTTCATCGATCAAATGCTCGAACGACTGTCAGGTAAGTCTCACTACTGTTGTCTTGACGGGTATTCAGGTTTTCACCAAATACCCGTCGCTTCTGAGGACCAAGAAAAAACCACTTTTACATGTCCATTTGGAACTTTCGCGTATAAACGCATGCCCTTTGGATTGTGCAATGCACCTGCAACTTTCCAAAGGTGTATGATGAGTATTTTCTCTGAATTCATAGAAAAAGGAATAGAAATTTTTATGGACGATTTCACTGTTTATGGTGATTCTTTCGACGAATGTCTAGAAAATCTTGAGAAAATCCTAAAACGCTGCTTAGAGACAAACCTTGTTTTAAACTATGAGAAGTGTCATTTCATGGTTAATCAGGGTCTGATTTTAGGACATATAGTTTCTCAGAAAGGAATAGAAGTAGATAAGGCTAAAATAGATGTTATTGACTCTTTGCCATATCCTACTAACGTACATGAAGTTCGTTCCTTCTTAGGGCACGCAGGATTTTACAGAAGATTTATAAAAGATTTTTTGAAGATTGCTGCCCCACTTTGCAGGTTGCTTCAGAAGGAAACAGAGTTTAAATTTGACTCTGATTGTGAGGCTGCTTTTGACACACTGCAGAAGAAACTAACAACAACCCCTATCATTAAAGCTCCAAACTGGAATTTACCATTCGAAATTATGTGCGATGCTTCTAATAATTCTGTTGGTGCTGTTTTAGGACAGAAGGAAGGACGTGATCCACACGTTATCTATTATGCGTCTCGCATGCTTGATGATGCACAAAAAAATTATACAACAACAGAGAAAGAATTATTTGCCATAATTTTTGCTTTAGATAAATTCCGTGCATACTTATTGGGAACTAAAGTTGTTGTTTATTCTGATCATGCAGCGTTACGTTATTTGCTAGTCAAAAAGGAAGCCAAACCGAGGTTGATTAGATGGATCTTACTACTCCAGGAGTTTCACCTAGAGATTAAAGATAAAAGAGGTAAAGAAAACCTGGTAGCAGATCATTTGAGCAGGTTACTCGTAGAACCAGATGCTGAACCAGTAAAAGAGGAATTTCTAGACGAAGCCCTTTTCTTTGCCCTCGGAGAAGGACCCGAAGAAAGCCTTATCCTAGCTCTGGTAGAAAGACCATGGTATGCAGATATAGCCAATTTCCTACATTCAGGTACGTTTGACCAGGACATGACATACAGAGAAAGGGAAAAGGTAAGAAGGGATTCCAAGTTTTATGTGTGGGATGAACCCTACATGTGGAACATCGGAAAAGATCAGATTTTGAGGAGATGTGTTCTCCAAAATGAATTTGAATCCATTTTAAGATTCTGCCATACAGAAGCATGTGGAGGTCATTATGGACCTAAAAGAACAGCATTAAAAATTCTTGAATGTGGCTTTTATTGGCCAACCCTCTTTAAAGATTGCCATCTATTTTGTATGAACTGTCCTAATTGCCAAAAAGTTGGCAATATATCTGCTAGGAATGAAATGCCTTTAAACCCCATTTTCTCTTGTGAAGTGTTTGATGTCTGGGGAATCGACTTTATGGGTCCTTTTCCCAGGTCTGGGGGAAACCAGTACATTATACTAGCTGTTGATTACTTATCTAAGTGGGTTGAGGCTAAAGCTACTGCAGCCGATGATGCAAAAACTGTGGTCTCTTTTCTAAAATCTCACATTCTTAACAGGTTTGGAGTCCCCAAAGTGTTAATCAGTGACAGAGGGACCCACTTTTGCAACAAAGTAGTCACTGCCTTACTTGCAAAATATCAGGTCAATCATAGGGTGTCCACAACATACCACCCCCAGACCAATGGGCAGGCAGAAGTCTCAAACAGAGATGTGAAGGCCATTCTAGCAAAGACGGTTAATCCAAACAGAAAAGACTGGAGTCAAAGATTAGACGACGCTCTTTGGGCGTACAGGACAACATTTAAGACTCCCATCGGCACAACCCCTTACAATCTAGTATATGGAAAATCATGTCACCTTCCTGTCGAACTAGAACACAAGTCCTTTTGGGCGATAAAGCAGTGTAACTTGGAGCTAAAAAGAGATGCGGCAGCAAGGAAACTTCAACTCCAAGAATTGGAAGAAATGCGCAGAGACGCTTATGAAAACTCCCAACTCGTGAAGGCTAAAAACAAGAAATACCATGACAGTATCATTAAGGATAAAAACTTTCATGTGGGCCAGAAAGTGTTACTATTTAATTCTAGATTTAGACTCTTTTCAGGGAAATTAAAATCTAGATGGATGGGTCCATATATTGTTGTTAACGTTTACCCTTATGGTGCTATTGATATACAGGATATGAAGAAGGGAATGACGTTCAAAGTTAATGGACAGCGGCTTAAACCTTACCACGAAGGATTTCAGAGTCACACAGTGGAGCAAGTTCAAGTCCACCCTACCATGGATAAATGAGGAATTCCATGTCTAGTCCAAGACATAAAAGAAGGACGCTACATGGGAGGCAACCCATGCCTTTTGCACCATTTTAAAAACTTATCTCATTTGTTTAGTTTGAATAAAAGTTTGAGAAAAAGGATCTGATGGAATTTCGTTTGATTTCTTTTATTAGGAAAATCAGGAGGCAGTTGCAGTTGGAGCTGATCTTATCCCAGGTCGGGGATAAGAGATTTGTTAGGGAGCCGATTTTGAGTGGGTTGAAGTACTCTTATCCCAGGGCGGGGAAAAGAGCTCTAGAAAGATAAGTATGGGAAATCGCAATAAAGTAAAAAGCAGACCCAGGAGAGAGAATAATATCCCATCATTATTTTTCCAACGGTTATATTATTTAATTAATATGACCGTTGTCCACCCAAACCAAAACTCTTCCTCTATCCTAAATCCGATCACTCGTTCTAACTTAACTAAAACTCCTCTCTAATTTTCCCATAAAGCAAAACCCTAATCGAGCAGATCCACCATCATCTTTCTTTTTCTTCTCTACTTCTTCATCTATCCCAGACCCAATTTCCCAAAATCTCACCATGGTTCTCACCAGAGCTGGAAAAGACTCCAAAGCCACTCCAAGAAAACCTACCAAACGGGCAGCCAAATCAAAGCCTCAAGCAAAACCCAAGGCTGTGATAATTAATACTCCTCCTTCATCACCGCTGATAGAGAGTTCAGACAGACCAGTTGTAGGAGAAGCCCAGATTTCTCCTCCTCCAGCCGCGCCGCCCTCTCCTCCTCCGGCCAGAGATGCAACTCCGCCGCCACAACCTGAAAATCCAACGCCTAAAGCCTCGTCAAGTCCTCAACCGCAGTCGCCACAACCATCTTCTCCAGTGGTCGACGAGGTACCTCAAGAGCAGGTTGAAGAGCGTATTCCCGAGGTTCCACTACCAGAAACATCAGGTCAGGTAGAGGAATCGGTCCAAGAAGCAGCAGAGCAAGCTGAGCAGGCCGTTGATCAGACGGTTGAATCACCAGAGCATAACTCCACTAGCTCCGGTGAAGAAACCGCTTCTGATCCCACATTTAAATTAAAGCCAGCTGATGTCGTGGAGGAGAGTGAAGAAGAATCTGATGAAATTCCCTTGTCCCGCTTGAGAAAAGGGAAACAGAGCCAAGTCCTCCAAAAGCCAACCCCAAAGAAGACCAGTGTGGGGGAGAAGAGGAAAGAACCAGAGGGTCAAATCCCAGAGGTCCAAGAGAAGCAAGCTTCCATCAGGCCTGATGAAGAGGCCAGTGGCAGTCAGAACAAGCCAAAGAGGACCAAAACCCTTGGGCGGGCATCCAATACCAGGCCAGAGCAGAAAAGCACCCACATACCTCTCACCAAGGTACAAAAGCCTGGGATGCCTTCCCTACAACCAGCCCAGATGGAGCAGAAGGGCCATGTGAGAGTCAAGTCCAGAGCAAAAGGAGGGCGATCTTCAAAACAGGTACCAGCCCTTGAGAATCTCAAGGGTTGGCTTCGCTTTGATGATTTTGAGTCTATAGAAAGATTTTCTTTTAGAATTAAGGATGAGGTTATAGCATGTGCCCGATGTGATTACCAATTGCTTGATGACCTTGAGCTTATCGACCCACTCACTAAATATATCCAGAATATAGGTTGGGAACCCTTGTATTTCCTTGAACATCCTGCTTTCTTAGAACTCACGCTAGAATTTTATTCATCCTTTTGGATGAACACTAAAAAGAAAGTAGGTGTTAAAGAGGTGAATTTTAGATTGATGAACGAATATGCCCACTATACCATGGATGAATTTAATGTGTTTATTGGTTTTGTGTCTAAGGAAGAATTAACTGCTGACTGGTATGTTAATTGCTTGACTAATTATCTTGAATTCCCAGTGTTTGATAAGCATGAGGCATGGAAACAAATCACTAAGGATCCTACTGCACGTTTTGATGATAGCCATGCCAAGGCACATGCCATTCCAGATTTATCTCTTAGGATCATTCACAGATTTTTAGCCATTAATTTTTCTGGAAAATCTGGTATTACTGGTGTGATTTCTAAGCAAGAATTGTTCTTTCTTTGGTGTATGGTGAATGAGCACAAAGTGAACTTAGGATTTTGGCTATGCAAGCAATTTAGATCTGTTAAAAACAAAATGCCATTAGCTTCCTTGATCACTGCCTTTGCTGTTAATCATAGAGGTCTTGATGTTTCTGCTTGTGATTTATTCAAATCACATAATTTGCGCGTTTTAGATTTAAAAGCTTTGGATGCCATGGGTTACTTTCACCTGGATGAAAATCGTGTGCTGCGCAGTAACACAGGTTTCACTCGCACTGAAGATCACGTCTACTCTAAGAAGAATCAAGGAATCTTCATTTTTGAAAAAGACTTCCTGGCAGGAAAAAGCATCCCGGCACAAAACCAAGCCTCTACATCAGCCCAGGGATCACAGCCACCTCCAAACCAGGATATCAGACCTGGGGATCAGACACAAACCATAGCAGCCATGATGACCAAACTGATGGCTAACCAGGAGCTTTTGCAGAAGACTGTTGAGCAGCAAGGATCTCAGATCCAGCAGCTGATTGAAGAGCAAAAGCATGCAAATGCTATACAACAGCAGCTCCTGGAGAAATTCATGCAAAACACCTTCCCACCCAACCCATAATTGCCCCGGGTATTTCTTTTCCTTGTTATTTTCTTTAATTTTTTTTTTATTAACGTAGAGTCTTTTACTTTCTCACACTTCGAGGGCAAAGTGTCATCTAGTGTGGGGGAGACTTTTTGTGTTGATGATCTGTTTTGATTGTTTGTTAAAGTCAGTACATAGCGTCTGTTTTCAATTATTACTTTAGAGTCGTGTCTGTCTGTTTTGAGCATGCTTTATTTTGGTTTCATTGCATGTTTGTAGATAAATTTTGTGTGTCCAAACAAAGATCATGAAAATCAAATTCAGAGTATGCATCGCATCACATAGGAAACAAAAGATGTTTGAGTTCATAAGTCCATGTTTTATCACCAAGGTATAATCTTTCCAATACTTGTGAAACTCATTTAATCTATATAGGGCCATGATACTTGTGCTTTCTGATTGAATTTTGCAAGAGAAAACATGTAGAACTAGCATTCTTTACCCTACTGCCTTTGACACATTGACTATCTCTATAGGCCTACCCCTGAAATCATTTTTAGAGTTAGCAGCTATGAAAATAAAAATTAAAAATGTTAAGTTGCTGCTTTGGTATTCATGCCTAATTTAAGCAAGAATATCCAAGGAACTAAAATCAGCTCTAAAAATAAAAAATAGAATGTCTTGGTACCCAGGCCTAATTTAAGCTGGGGTAACTAAGAAACTTCAGCTGATCAAATTTAAGAGCAGAATTAGGAAATGCCTAGGGGGTAGGCTGAAAATCTATCCAGTCAATGTGAAGGGGGTTGTAGAAGGAAATGGGAATTGTTCTATATGTTTTCAATTGCAGGGATCGATCGCTAAGCACTCGATTATGGCACTATGTCAGATCAGGTGAGTTTCGGGTCTTGGTCAAGCCTTGGTAATATTGGATGGAGCTATGAGCTTAAGTATCTGTGGATCTTATGTGATGAACTGGGTGCTCTGAATTCGATGCTGATACATCTTTGTTTGTATGTGTTTTGTTTTGTTGAGTCTTGTGTTAGGTTAGAAATGCTTGGGGGCAAGCATAAGATAGTGTGGGGGATTTGATAGAACGCTAAATTGTCATCTTTTCATCATCCTTTTACTACTGTTTTGGGATGATGATACTGCTAATTGTTGGCCTTTTCCCTCCTTTTCTACAGAGATGCTGCTGAGAAGCAGAAATTACCAAAAGGAGCCAAAAGAACCTCTATCAGATCTGTTTTGCTGTACAAAGAAAGATAGGATCCCAGACCTGGGATAAACCAAGGATTAGGAAGCATTGACCAGAGTCAACTGACTTAAACAGCTGGCTGGGCCGCGAGATTTATCCATGGGCCGTGAGCGGAATTGAAGTGTTCAAGCTGGAGTCTTACGGAAGAAAAGAAGTTCAGCTGTGAATAGAACTCCTTGATCGATTAGAACCAATCAATCCCCTCTTTTTGTATTTAAACAAACAATCCCGCATATTTAGATTTCTATCTTCTCTTCGTCTTTTGAATTTCGAACCAGAGATAGGTTTTTGCTATTTAAGGCTGCCGATGAGCTAGAAGAGGTTTATCTCTTCTCTCTTGAATTTTCTACCATTGTTATAGCTTTAAACTATTCTCTTAGCTTTAATATAATTCGGATTCAGTTTATGATTGTTTCTTTATTATTATTATTGTTATGTCTGTTATAGGCTAAACGCCCTCTTCTTAGTAAGGATTCGAAGCCATGATTCCTAAGTTGTGAGGTCAAATCGCACTTCACACACACTTTGCTTGTATTCTTATTCTTCTTGTTTGCATGACAGTTTGCCCCTATTGTTAGTAAAGTCTGATCAGCTTCACATAAGGTTTGGACGATTACAGTCTTTTCTGGCGGCTTTGGAGTCTACATTGCCAAGAGAAATACGAAGGCAACTAGCTGGTGACAGCTAGAAGAAGAATCAGATCTGGTTTATAGGATAGACACGATTCTCTATCCCAGCCCGGGGATTAGGTCTTTCCCGGCTTCTATCAATTGACCTGATTAAATCCTATAGAGTGTCTCTTAGGATTGTTAGGATGATTAGGGACTTCCAATAGAGTGTCTCTTTAGAAGTCTTGTGTAGGAGGAAAGTAGGAGATCTAGGTGACCAATACCTGATCTCTATAGCCTTCCTATAAGTTTAGTGTTTACCATTTTTGCATCTATAACCAACTTATTCGAATCATGAGCTATAAGAAGTCCTTACTGGGAAGTCATTACCAACTGATTAATATCACCCACTGCGTTTTCTGTTTTGTTTATTTCTGTCAATCTAAATTATTCACAACCAACAAACAACTCATATTGGTATTTACCACCCTTTTAAATTAATACAAAGAACTGTTCTTAATCCACCGAATCTCTGAGGAACGATCCTTTTACCACTTGCTACAATTAAATTATATACTTGCATGGTAAATTGTACTTTAATATATTTTGACGGTCTCGGCAGCCATCAGAGTGTGACGCCAGCGGATTAGGAATCGGCGCCGTTCTGATGCAAGAGAAACGACCGATTGCCTACTTCAGCGAGAAGCTCAAGGATGCGCAACTTCGGTATCCGACCTATGACAAGGAATTTTATGCTCTTGTCCGAGCATTGGAAACTTGGCAACACTACTTGATGCCGAGAGAGTTCATCTTCCACACTGATCATTTGAGCTTGAAGTACCTCAAGGGATAAGGGAAGCTCAATCGGAGACATGCCGTTTGGATGGAATTTATTGAAGCTTTCCCTTATCATATTCAATACAAGCAAGGTAAAGAGAATATTGTTGCTGATGCACTATCTCGAAGGTATGTGTTAATTACTTCTCTTAATGCCAAATTGCTTGGATTTTCGCACATTATAGAACTCTATGCTACCGATTCTGATTTTGGTGATATTTATATGCATGGTGTTTCTATTTCTGGTTCTAAATTCTATAAGCATGAGGGGTATTTATTTCGGGGTAAACAATTGTGTATCCCTCATTGCTCTCTTCGTGAATTACTTGTGCATGAAGCCCATAGTGGTGGTTTGATGGGTCACTTTGGTGTTTCTAAGACTTTAGATGTATTACATGATCACTTTTATTGGCCTCACATGAAGCGTGATGTTGTGCGCATTATCGCTAGATGTTTAATTTGCCGTAGAGCCAAATCTAAGTCTTCTAGTCATGGAGAATACATGCCGTTACCTGTCCCTTCTCACCCTTGGACCGATTTGTCCATGGACTTTGTCATGGGACTGCCTCGGTCTAAGAACAGAAAGGATAGTGTCTTTGTTGTGGTGGACAGATTTTCAAAAATGTCCCATTTTATTCCATGTTCGACTACTTGCGATGCTACTCAGATTGCTGATTTATTCTTTCGTGAAGTCGTCTGTTTACATGGTATTCCTTTGACTATTGTGAGTGATAGAGATACTAAGTTTCTTAGCCATTTCTGGCGTGTTTGTGGAAAAAGCTTGGTACTAAATTGTTATATTCTACTTCTTATCACCCACAAACGGATGGTCAAACTGAGGTGGTGAATCAGACTCTTGGTTCCCTTTTGCGCACCTTAGTTCGTAAGCATGTTTCTACTTGGGTTGATCATTTACCGTTTATTGAATTTGCTTACAACTGTGCTGTTCATTCTACTACTCATTACTCGCCGTTTGAACTTGTTTATGGATTTAATCCTAGAACTATTTTGGATTTAACTCCTTTACCTTTGAGTGATGTTGTAAGTTTAGATGGTGAACAGAAGGCTGCTTTTGTCCAGCAATTACATGTTAAGGCAAAACAGAACATTGAGCGCATGAATGAGAAGCTTGTGCAGAAACGGAACGATGGCCGACGGCTCATGACGTTTCGGGTTGGCGATTGGGTCTGGTTGCATATGCGCAAGGAGCGTTTTCCTGACCAACGCCGCGGCAAGCTATCGCCTAGAGGAGACGGCCCGTTCCGGATTGTTGAGAATATCAACAACAACGCCTATAAACTGGCGTTGCCGAGTGAGTATGGTGCCGTTAGCTCCACTTTCAATGTTTCTGACTTAGTTTTGTTTGATGCAGATGATGAGTATGGACTTGCTGCTGATGCCGATTCGGATTCGAGGGCGAATCCTTCCGAAGGGGGAGGGAATGATGCGAATCCACGCATCCAGTTATCGTTACCACCAGCTGGTCCAATGACTCGAGCCAGAGCTCAAAAGCTTCAAGACCGATTGTCATCCCTCATTCACAAAGAACTGGAATCTGAGATGACAAGTGAGAGAGCCGCACTAAGGGAGAAGACGACAAAGATAGTGAACCTTCTCACCTTTGCCTTGACCGATGATGACGTTGGTCAAAACGGCATTTGACCGATGATGACGTGGAACAAACGGCACTTGACCGATTTGCACAATCGGCACTCATCCGTTTCGCTCACAACGGCACTTGCCCGTTTTCACTTATCCGTTGCCGTTTGCTGTGCCCGTTCCGCGTGTCTGTTTTACACCTGCCGTTTTGGCTCTTACCCGTTCCACTGTTTCTGTCCGATATGAAGGAAACGGTGCCTGTCCGTTCCAGGAGCTGGCACGCGTTTGACTGCTTTTATTTTGTTTAGCTAATTAATTAATTAGACATTTAATTAATTAGTTAAGTGTTTACTTTATGTAATATTCCTATTTTGGAATTAGGGTTTGTTTTGTAACCTATATAAGGAGCCGCTTGGCCTCCTTAGAAACTTGGTTGTTATTTGATAAATTGAGATATTCTCTTTCAATCTCTGCCCCTTGTTCAAGTTGGTTGAACCTTGTTCTTCTTGAGTCCGCAATACTTGAGTCGTGTACAAGTAAATCTTGGAATTGCACCCTACTTGTTATTTATCTTCTTGTTCGGACTTTGGTTGGCTGTTGCTTAGCGTTCAGCAGGTCTTAGTTGTGCAAGTTTATCATTAACGAGGACCCTCTCTTGTTCGGATTTTGGTTGGCTGTTGCTTAGCGTTCAGCAGGTCTTAATTGTGCAAGTGAGTTCTATCTATTCTATCTATTCCGCGGGAAATCCATCTTTGAACAAAGATCACAGTTGGTGTTACGCATCCTAATAAACCAGGATCGTATCAAACCCCCCGGTACACTTTTCAGGTACCATCGAACGAAACGAGAAGGACCAATGAATCGGTCGTACAAGGAGTAAACTCGAACCCGGTCTGGTCCAGGTACCCTATTACAAATAAACCCTCACCCGGTTTCCATTATTATCATTCATCAACAGCATAATCGCTAGGCAAATTGCTCTCTAAATTTGGAGGAGGGAACTCCATGAAATTCAATCTAGCTTTTACCAAGTGTGCTAATTCCTTCAAACAACTATAGTGTCGAATAGGATTTCCCATCCCGTTAAAACCCTGAAGCTTGGGAGTGCATATTTTCAACGATGAAAGAACATTGGTAGAAAAGGGAAGAAACCAGACAATGTCAATGATAATAATAGAAACCGGGTGAGGGTTTATTTGTAATATGGTACTTGGACCAGACCGGGTTCGAGTCACATTACTCCTTGTACAGCCGATTCATTGGACCTTCTCATTTTGTTCGATGGTACCTGAAAAGTGCGCCGGGGGTTGCCCCAGCGTATACACTCCGACGATCAAGTCAGTCGACAGTCATTACGAGTATATATCGAATATACTATTCATACCTACCTTAAGGTACATACGATGATGCCATTATAATCAATATGGCCATAATTACTGTTCACTATCATAATAGAGAATAAAAGGTTGGTGCATACCTGCATACCGTTACCTGTTACCGTTATTGTACATGCCGTTACTGTATGTGTGCATACTGTTACTGTGTTGTATGCTTGCTTCCGGTAGCGTGCTAGCCGTTAGCCTTGATCCCGTTAGCAAGTGTGTTGTTTGCATGTTCCATACAGAGCCGGTAGCTGCCATGTCTCTTGCATGCCGTTTGCAAGCTATTTGTTTGCATGTTCCCGTTTCTTGTTAACAAGGATGACGTTGGCTTCCTTCACATGGCCAAGCCCATTTTGGCTCCTTTAAGCCCACTTGGCTATCTTGAGCCCATTTGGTTCCTTGAGCCCGTTTGCCCGTTACTTGTCAAACAGGTAGCTTGTCAAGCCCGTTTGCCTTCTACCGTCAACACCAACAATTAATTATAAAAGCTTTGTTGTCGTGTTGCTGGTGTGGAAATCTTGCTTGCAGCAAGATAAAATGATGAGGATTGATAATCCGTGAATGGATTGAGAGGGCTTTTCCGTCAAATGGCACGCCGGAGTTGTGTGGTTGTAGCTTCTGGGTTGACCTGCAAAGCGCCGGAATGTGTTTCCGGCGTAGAGCCTCCAATGCCAAAGTTAGTATTTGGTTTTAGGAGTGAAAATGAGTGTGTGTGTGGTAGGGAGAAAGTACCTTTTTTTCGTATAGAAATCCCTCCCCCTTTTATATAACTTAAGGGGGACACATTTTCAGTTTGTCTCCTACTTTTCCTTAAAGGTGGTCTAAAGTAAGGATAAATAATTGTAAAGTGAAGTTAATGCCTTTGGGAGAATAAACATTCCTCTTGTCTGGCTATTTGATAGTGACTTGGTGGGAATATAAGATGTTGTCCCCCACGCCAGCTTTGACCACGACTACTATGGGAATAATGTACAGGGTACCTTTATTTGGAGCTTATGCCGTTGGTGACAAATCGGCAAGGTGCCGTTTGTGTTGAATCGGCAGGTGCCGATTTGGAGACTGTTGACTCGGTCAATGAGCTGCTCCGTTATCATGCGATCTGGCAGTTGGATCGGCAATGTGTCGTTCCGTTCTTTATGGCCACGTGGCGGGATCGACTATATGCCGTTTTCTAGACAGCTGGCTAGACTTGTCCTTTTGATCACCTACTCCCATTGACTTGGTCAATCGGTCACGATGTCGTTTTCATATGTTTGACTTGGTCAAACCGGTCATGTGCCGTTTTGACTGGTCAATGGTACTTTGTGAAGGTACAAAGTCTATTATGCCCTTGCAGTATTTTTATGTATTATCAAGGATCATGGTGTGATGAAGGATGGAGATCATTGACACCCTTGGCGTTGGGAGCCTCCTTTCCTTCCTAATTAAATACTGCGGTATTTTCCATTTATGCGACCAGTGGCGGATCCAGGATTTATTTCCAGGGAGGGTTGGAGTTCGGGGATTCGGGGGCAGCGCCCCCGAAATTTTTTTTTTGGAGTATTTTAAAAATAAGGCAAACGAGCTGAATGAAAAATTGAAAAAATGCTTAAGAGTATTTATATCCGTCACTAAATAACAAATAATTTAATTGATAAACTTAACTAAAAGATAAATAAGAAGACAATATAGAAAAAAATTAATTATACATTAGAATTCATACAATATACGTACTATTTACAATTGTTCTCTACTAGTTTTCATTTTTTGATATCCTTGTATGATTCTCTCATTCTCTACACTATCAAAAATTTCTTTTTCAACATAAGTAACCAAACAATCATATATTAGTTTGTTTAGTATACGTTAGAATTTCCATATTTATTTAAAGTCAAAATTAATATTTTAATAAATTTTCAATTACAATTAATTTATACGTGTTATATTTAATTATTTCTTCAATTATTTTTTCTTCTTATAATATATCTAACTTTATTGTAAAATTATAATTATTTTTACATCTTCTCCACTAGTTAAGTACTTATTTGGTGCTAACGTGGCTTCAAACATTAAGGGAGAAAATCACAGAAATATACAAGTTATACATTAATAACTAAAAGTTCAAAAATATGGGGGAAAAATCAGATGTCAAAATTTAAGACTAAATTTATATAACTAATTTTTTTAGGATTAAAAAAGATAGAGAAAAAGGCTCAATGTTACTGATTTAGGGAGGTTTTCATTTTTCTTGGGTTGGGTTATGGATTTGGGGTGGGTTGGGTTAGGGATTTGGGTTGGGCTTAGCATAGGAAAAAAAAATTCTGATCCAGCCCAGCGTGGGCAGCAGCCCACGGTGGCCCTGGGCTGGATCTGCCACTGTATGCGACAAGAGTAGAAATGGATCCCCCCTCTTTCTCTCTCTATGTGCAGTAGAGATGGTGACAAGGTGTAGAAGAGATCCCCCTCTTATGCAGAAAAGGTATTTATACACCTGATAAATGATAATAATGGAAACCGGGTGAGGGTTTATTTGTAATATGGTACCTGGACCAGACCGGGTTCGAGTCACATTACTCCTTGTACGGCCGATTCATTGGTCCTTCTCGTTCCGTTCGATGGTACCTGAAACGTGCGCCGGGGGGTTGCCCCAGCGTATACACTCCGACGATCAAGTCAGTCGGCAGTCATTACGAGTATATATCAAATATACTGTTCGTACATACCTTACTGTGCATACGATGATGCCATTATAATCAATATGGCCATAAATATAATTACTGTTCACTGTCATAATAGTAAAATAAAGGTTGGTACATACCTACATACCGTTACTGTTACTGTTACCTTGTACCCGTTACTGTGTTGTGCTTCCAGTACCTTGCATGCTCCTTCCAAGCCGTTATCTGCATGCTGGGATCTACACCCAAGCCGTTTGCCTTGTCCAGTATCATGCTATCCATTGTTGGCATATATGATCCGGTGATCTGTTACTGTGTACATGCTATCCGGTAGCCTTGTGCCACCAGGCCCGTTTGCTTTATCTCCGTTACTTGCATTTCCGGTACCATGCAAGCCTTGACTGTGCCCGCTACTTGCCAAGCCGGTAGCTTGTCAAGCCCGTTTTGGTTCCTTTAAGCCCACTTGGCTATTTTGAGCCCATTTGGTTCCTTGAACCCGTTTGCTTTATACCGTCAACACCAACAATTAATTGGATTTTGTTGTCGTGCTGTGATGAAGGGTTATGAGATCATGTGGTGATGATCATGCGGTGGTGATCATGTGGCAGTGATGCACCCTTGGCCAAGTGAGCCTTTCTTCTGTCTTTCCATGCGCAACGTCGATGATGATCAAGTGCAGAAGAAGCCCCCCTCTTTCTTTCTCTCAATGTGCAGTAGAGATGGTGACAAGGTGTCTAAGAGCTCTCCCTTTCTTTCACGCGGGAGAGGTATTTATATGCCCTCTTCTGACCGTCACTTAGGTACTGGACTGCCAATAAATGCCATTAATGATGCATTTATATCTGTAACAGCTACGGCATTAATGACACATACACATTAAACGACATTGATTGCGTGTTCAATGTCTGTACAAAAATGCCCTCCCATATTTATCAGTGTTATCAACACCCGCTTCAAACGATTACACAGGTGCTATAAAGTGCAATAAACACCATCAACGACATACTTATTTCCGCAACCGTAAATTCATTAATGACGCATTAAACGCCATTGATTGCATGTTTAATGTCTGGACGAAAATGCCCTACCCATATTTATTAGTGTTATCAGTCAAGTTCTTAGAAGATTCCGCACACTGATTTTCAGTTGCCGTATCGGGTGATTCTGGCGATGGTGTTTACTATAGTGGACGTGAAAAAACCGAAGAGATGAGCTATTGATGAAAAGCAGCTCTGACCCAGTACAATCAGCTACAAACAACTCTTTTAAGCACCTGCAGTTGCTTGAAACCAATTCTCCCGCATTTAGGTTAGCATCAAATGTTCCGTTACGGTTATGATCATCAAGATGAACAGATTATAACTTCAAATACTCTAGGAAATTCAGATGGATTAAGAATGATGAAGGTTTCAGTATCGAATAATTCTTCAGGTTCAAGGCAAGCTTTTTCAGGGTTTTACTATTGAGAACGGGCAATTGAAATCGAGCTAATGCCGTTCTTGTTGGTATCCAGCTCAAATGAGAAAAAGTGTGTGCATGTGGGTGTGTGGACGTGATGTGTGCTGGAAAGGAGGTGGAAACCAAATTAATTGAATGTGTTGACAATTAATTTGGCTGCAGCAAAACCAACAAAAGTTGAAAGGCAAAAGGAAGAAGGAAAAGAAAAGGTTGTTCTTTTCTTAAAGGGGTGGAGCGTGGCCTTGCTTTTGGTTGAGTGGTGAAGAGTGGGAGACAAATTGAAAAGGAGCACCATGCCATGTTTTGTGGCATGTTTCACGGCAATCCTTATAGAAAAGCAAGAGTTGCTTTTCTATCTATATACATACCCATTCCATTGCTGCAATGGACAGGAGAAGAGGGCCGAGAGCAAGAGAAGGAGCCGAGAGCAAGAGAGAGGGCAGAGAGCAAGCTTGCAACAATGTAGAGAGAGAGAGAGATCAGTTGCAATGAAGAGCAACTGATCTGTGATTGAGAGGGATATTCTTGAATATCCGAGAGAGAAAAATAGAGAGTATTTTTCTTGTTTGTGATTGAGAGAAAAATAAACCAGTGAGGGTATTTATTTTTCTAGATTGTGTCTCCTCGATCTAGATGAGAGATTGAGTTGAGAGAGATTGTAAAAGGGATGTTGTTGAACATCCTGAGAGATTGTGAAAGGGATGCTGTTGAGCATCCTGATGTGATTGTAAGACTAATAATTTATTATTAGTGAAGATTGTTCGGAGTTGGTCCCGTAGTTTTTCCTCGTTGGAGGTTTTCCACGTAAATTCTCGTGTTGTGTATTTGTTTGCTGCTTGCTGTTTTTGATTGTATTCGATCCTGGGCGGGAAAGGTGGTTTTTTCCCCAACAGTTCTGGGCACAGCAACCAAGTTAATCTCTTGAACCCCACAGTCAAAAGCTTGAAACAACCATTTGTTGACGTAGAATACATCATTAGAATCACAGTAAAACCAGCAAAGACTGAAACTTTGTATCCGGGTGCCTTCGAGATGGCGTAGATTCATAAAAGAATCGATACATTTAGCTCTCCTGATCCAGGATAGGTGATCGAAAGCAGGGGTTAAGGTGAACCCATCATCAGATAAATTGAACCCATCATCAAAACTCAAGAAAGGCGTGCCAAAACAAAGTTTTCTGTATCTTTTAGATACGAAGCTGAGTCGAATTAGATATTCCCCAGGAAGGAAGCAAAGGATTTCTTTTGCAATTTCCTCTGGAAGATTTGCTCAACCTATCTACTACCGTATTCATATTACCTAAATAATAATCCAGGAATTAAGAAGTTAGAATTAGAAAAAGATAATAAATTTCAGATCAAATGCGGGAAAAATAAGCTAAAGTAAATCGTTACCGGCTGCATATGAGATGCGGCGGATGCAGGATTGTATTTGTGCTGGGCTGCGCCGTCACTCGGAATTAAGAATGCGATCTGAGTCTTGCAAGGGCCTCCGACATGCTATGGAGCCCGCCCGGGCTGTCTCGCCAAAATCTTCCATCTGAACCTTCGCATCTACTCTCTTAAAGTAGGAAGAATTGGTCCTTCATTCATCTCTGAATTATACCAATTGATGGATATTCTCCCCAAATAATGTATAATTATCTCTACCACTACTCTATTCTACTAACTAGGATAAATACATTAAATGAATTCTACTTTAAATTTTTAAAGCTTTCAACTTAATCAAAATAACTTACAGAATCTAGTTTCATGAAATTTGTTGGAACTAAGCAAGATTTTAAAATTTTGATGTAGAATCAATTAATCATTTGGTTAAGATTTAGTTTGACCACAAGATATTTTTAGTATTTATTCTCCAATCTTTTTATTTAAAAATATTTTAATTATATATAATGTCTTTTAAGTCGCACAAACTCTAACATTTCAAAGTTCATACCATTATCTCTTAAAGTATGATTTCAACCATGGAAATTGCAAGATCAGATATTTTCAGTTAGATACTCTTCTAGAACGAATCAAGTTATCATTAATGTCTTGTTTCAAGTTTTAACACCACTCTCTCCTATTCAGCCTTTTGTTTAATTTTTTTCCTGTTATTTTAGTAGAATTTTGTTTCAACATTGTTCGGTTCTAAAGAAATAACTCTTTTAATATAATTTTTTATATTTTTAAATTCGAACTGAAATTTTGAATTTGGAGGAGATGAATCACTTAACATTGAACTACAACCAACCAATCGGTATAATTCAGATGAATCACTTAACATTGAACTACAACCAACCAATCGGTATAATTCAAATAATTTAAAAATAAAGACATTAATGAAATTATAGCTCATGATACATATTATAAAATATGAAAACATCAAATCTCAAATTTTAGATTTGAACGATTGGATCGTCTAATTTAAATTCTTGTTTAAGAAAATAATAATTGAAAATAAGGTGAGGAGGTCCCATGATTTTTTTTATTTTTATTTTATTTTATTTTCAGTATTATTCTGAATTTGTAAAACAAATTAGTGTAAATTTCCTATTATAATACTATGATTTTTTATTTTTTATTTTACTAACATAAATAAAAGCGTGGAAAAAATAAGTTGAAATATATTTCATAGTTTCACTCAAATACGAATCATTAACTCAATATAAATCCTTTTCTTTCAAAACTTGTTTTCATAGTAATAGACTTCAAATCAAATCCCAACTCTTACTGCCATATATAACCAAAGTAGAACAAGTTAAAATTCAAAATCATAACCAACAAAAAGTAAAACAAAGCCCGCTGATCAACTAGATGGTGCAAATTCTCAACGAGGTAGAATCCTTTTTAAACTCCGCTGTGATTGCAGCGGCTTCCTGAGGAAAGGAAGGAGGAGAGTAATACACCACAACTTTTTCCAGAACCTGAGCATTCTTGAGCAGAAACTTGAACAACTCTAGCACAAATGGCCCTTTGTAGAGCTCTATCGTTAAAATCTTCAATTGTCGAACGAATTGTAGCCCACATTCCCAATATTTCACATCGTAGCTCGCTGGAAATGCTACTAACTGAGGAGCCTGCATGAGCAAAACAATCAGAAAACAATCAGAAAACTGTAACATTTAAAAAAAAAATGAAGTATGTATGTGCATATACCACCTCTAGAGGATCTGAGAAAGGATCTGCGAAAGGATTATAATGAGGAGGTAGACCCTGTGATGTTAGTTTAAATTCACTTAGGTTAGGTGCTCCCATTAGAAGGGATCTCAGCGGCCCCATCTCAGAAGCACCTAAACCATTGCTGACTAAAACCAAGGTTTTCAAATGCTGAAATATGAACGGAATAGCGTTGCATTGTGCCAAAACCTGCACGTAATTTAGTATGTTGTTGTACGTAAGAGAAATACAAATACAACTAGGTAGGCAAGCAATGCATGAGTAAAGAATACTTGTCTAATTGCAGAGAACGAAATAAAAAACAAGGGTCTTTGATTACCACAACAGATTGCAAGCATAATGGTTGTAGAGCTGTAATGTTGCCAATGCTGCGAACCACCTGATCAATAGCATAATTGCGAAGCGAAATTTCTCGACGAGGGAATTTTCGACGAGGGAAGTCCATGAAATTCAATCTAGCTTGTTCCAGATGTGCTAATTTTTTCACACACCAATAGCGCAGAGTAGGATGTCCTGTCCAGTTAAGAACCTGAAGATTGGGGGTACAAATTTCCAGCAGAGAATGATTATAAGAAGGAGGAAACCATACAATGTCAAGTTCTCGAAGATTCTTCGCGCTGATGTGCAATTCGTATAGAATCTGATACCCATTATGTGGTTTATGTGGTTTACTGTAGTAGAGGTGAAAAAGCTGAAGAGAGGAGCTATTGATGGACAGCTTAAATCCACAACAATGAACAAGGTATAACTCTTTTAAAGACTTGCAGCTACTTGAAACCATTTCTCCCACGTCAAAATGATAATAAGGTAAATCAGAATCAATACAAACATGTTGTAACTTCAAATGCTCAAGGGAATTCAGATGGATTGCAAAAGAAGGGAGGCGATTTAACGAGAAACGCTTCAACCTTAGATTTATGACAAGTTTTTTCAGGGTTTTACTGTTAAAAACTGGGATGAGGTCCAACTCCAATTGGAAAGGCCTTGTAGTTTCAAGACTATCTCTTGGGAGAATATCCAAGTTGATGGCTTCAACCCCACACGCAACAACTTGAAACAACCATTTGTTCATGTAGAATGTATCAGCAGGACAGCCGCCGTAAAGCCAAGAAAGATTAAAGCTTCTTATCTGTGTGTCATTGGAGTGGCGTAGATTCATAAATGAATCCACACAAGTAGCTCTTTTGATCCAGGATTGCTGATCGAAGGCAGAGTTATAAGAGAACACAAAGTTGGATAAATCGAATCCATGATCGAACGTCAAGAACGGTGTGCGCAGACAAAGTTCTCTCCATCTTTTAGATACGAAGCTGAGTCGAATTATGTCCTCTCCCGAAAGAGTGCAGAGAATTGCTTCAGCAATTTTATCTGGGGGATTGCTAAACCGATCTACAACCATATTCATTTGGACCTACCTACATAATTCAGTTGTCAAAAACTTGAATTAGAAAGAAAAAAAAGCCATTAAATTTGGGATCAATTGGGGAAAGAAGTGCATGAATTAGGGATTGAATCAATGGATTTTCCAATCAAAATTAGCTAAGATGTGCCCTGAGGATCATACCAAATCTCTAATATAAACAAAATTATGTTACCGGCTACGAGACGCGGTCGCTGCAGCCTGTAGGAGCAGTGTCGTCTTAGCCTTGGTGCTGGCTGCGCCGTCACTTTGCATAATCAGTAATCACTATTAATTTCAATAAAACTGCAGTTTTCGCTTTTGGCTGATAAAATATCAATAGAATTCGAGATAAATATAACTTTATCTGAATTTGCATAATGGCAATAGTATTTTAAAAAGGAGTAGATTCCTTTTCAATGTGAAACACTATTTCTTTGCGAAAACAGTTATAAAAAAAGGGAAAATTTTAAATGTGAAAATTGAGGAAAAGTAGAAAAGAAAAATTAAATATGAAAAAATAAGGAGAAGATTGAAGTTCTGAATTTTCTGATTTACTTCATAATATTTTTATTTTTTTCACTATCTTAAGTTGTTTTTTCTGATTTTTTTCCTGATATGAATTTGTTTGTATATAAAAAAGAAAAAAAATTCTAAAAAAAAATAGAAAAATAAAAATGAAAAAAATTGGAGAAATTTCGGGTTCTACCCGATCAATTGGGTATGGGTCCGGGCAGATATCCGAGTATGGTAAGTCAAATGGCACTTACAGTTGAATTTAAGAAACAATTAGTCCAATCATATATCTGTATGCTAAAATTGTATAATTCAATTCTATATGACATTTAAGCATTACGATTAGATAACCACACAATAAATTAATACTCCATAGATCTTAAAACCCAGGTAGAAGGCACCACGGGGTCCTTAAGGTTATTATTTTCATTTTAGTTGGTCTTTAACGGCGATTTTTGTTCAAATTGGTCCCGAACGTTTGCGCGGTTAGCCATCGGGAGTCCCTATTGTCATAACGCCGGTTAACGACCATTGACTGTCATTATTTTATTATTTTGTCTGAAAAGCGACATGATGGCGGGCCCACATGTCAAAATAAATTAAAAAAATAAAAAGAATGGATTATTAAAATTCCCAAATCTTTAATGCGGGACCCGCATATTTTCAAATATTACTTCTTGCAAGTACCAGGATGGGCCCACAAGCCCAAAACCCATTTCTCCACATGCAAGTACCGGGATCAAGCATCTAACGGGTCATGCAAGTACCGGGTCATACAAGTAACGGGAACACATCCAGTGACGGATCCAGGAATTATTTCCAGGGGGCGGGGGTTCGGGGGCAGCGCCCCTGAAAATTTTTTTTTGGAGTATTTTAAAGAGAAAACAAGCGAACTGAACGAAAAATTGAACAAATATTTAGATAAACTTAACAAAAAGATAAATAAGAAGACAATATAAAAAAAATTAATTATACATTAGAATTCATACAATATACGTACTTCTTACAATTGTTCTTCGCAAGTTGTTCTTCATTTTTATTTAGATCAACATTTGATGATATCGATGGTGCTTGAGTAAATGGTTTAATCAAATATTTGTCCATATGTGGTGCTTGAATAAATTGTAATAATTTTAACCAAATTACTTCTAAGCAACTTGAACCAATAGCTGGTAGAAAATTTGGTAGTTCTTGTTCTCGATATTTCATTATTTCTTTCCTTCTTTGTTCAAATGGATAATATCATAATATGGTAACAATGACTTGTTCTGTTAGTTGATTGTATGATTAGATATTTAATTTATTATGCTTCTTTTATAGCTGGTAGAAATATTTTTTTGCTTGGACCGAGGGGGGCGGATGCCCACCCTCTCCTTCAAGTAGATCCGTCACTGGTTACACATCCCATGATCTTTACCCCTCATCACGCCACGATCATCATGATCATGTGGCCATCTCCTCCTACACCAATTAATAATAATTGGTATGATGGAAACGTGACCTCAAGGGAGCCCGTTTGCATGGTACCGGACATGCAAAGTAACGGCTTGGCAAGGTCAGCATTCAACCAAGGTTAAACCATGGGGTCCTGTATTCCAACCCTGGAAGAAATGTAAGACATTTTACACTTTTTCTCCTTTCCCTTTTTGATGATAAATTCATTCACTTATGTTTTTGGTTGTTTTGGTTTTAGGTATATTGATTTCTGCCGCCGGCATGAGGTTCTTCCTAATGCGGCAATTTTATCTGGTTTCTTCAAGGTTAGCGTTTGATGATATGCGTGTTGTTTGGTTGTGATTGATTCTTTGATAGGAATGAGAACTTGGGTCTTGTCTGATTATTGATTTGATGTTCAGGCTGAGGTTAGAAAGTCTTGCAATGAGCTGTGTACTATGGACATAGTGTTGGACCAGCTTAAAGATATTGATTTTCCTTAAAGATATTGTACTATGGAAGGTTCAGACACCACATCGAGTTAGTTTCTTTTTGTGGCTGTCCATGCAAGGGCGCCTTGCTATTAGAGATTACTTATGGCGCGCTGCAACATCATTTCGCAAGAGGAAAACCGTTGTCCATTGTGCATGGGCCAAGGCGAAGACGTTCATCACTTGTTTTTGCATTGTAAGCAGTGACGGATCCACTTGAGAGAGGGGTGGGCAAATGCCCCCCTAAGCCCATACCAAAAAAAAATTCTACCAAGCCCAATCCCAAAAAAATTTCTAGTATTTCTAGTATTTCATGGAAAATTCAGCTGCCATTTCCTGTACAGAGTCATTTGGTCTCTAGAAATAAAGAGCATCCCCTTTGAATATGTAGAAGGTCTCTTAAATAAAAGTCATTTGCTACTAAAATCCAACCCTGTTCATAAGAAGATCCCAGTCCTTGTTCATAGCGGAAAACCAATATGTGAATCCTTGGTAATTAACACCAGAAAGATGGGAAATATTGTAACATGAAACCATTACACCACCACGAGACATTTAAGTTACTAAGTTAGGGAGACCAACTAACTTCTTTAAGCTTACACCAAATAAATTGCCTTACCTGTTTATCTTTTTGTTAAGTTTATTTAAATTTTTGTTCAATTTTTCGTTTAGCTCGTTTGCTTTCTCTTTAAAATACTCAAAAAAAAAATCCGGGGGCAATCCGTCACTGATTGTAAGGCTACTGACATGATGTGGGATCAGCTCGTTTTGTGGGCTGGTTGCCACTGGGTGCGTCCCAGGAAGATTGAAGAAGTGTGGGTGTCTTGGCCTACTCTGCTATCAGCCCACTCGAAGATAGCTAAGGAGATGTGGCAGACTCTTCTCGCTGCTGCCATGTGGTCCTTATGGTTACAGCGAAACGCGGCTATTTTTCGCCAAGCGATGCCTTGTCCTCGTCGGGTCTTCGCGTCTGCGTTTGGTCATTGGAAGCGGTGGATCATCAGCAAGGACCATAGCTTTCCTTACTCTGTAGATCAGATGATGCAGACGTCAGAATGGTTAGTCAGATGGGGCTGATGGTAGTGTATTCGTTCTGTGGTTTCGCCTTGTATAGATTGCGTCCTTTGTCCTTTTTCTGAGCAGATTGGAGCTGTCTGCCAGCCCCTTTAGCTGCTGTTTGTATATTCTTCTTCCTCTCTTCTGCAGCCATTTTCCTAGTGGCTGCTATAAAATTTGCTCCAGCTTATTAAAAAAAAAAAAAAAAAAGATATTGATTTTCCTCCGCTTTTGGATGTGTGTTGCGATTGACAATTCCGAGATTGAAGCAGTTGATGTTCGTAATGAATCTTCGTGTGTGTTGAATGGAGAATGTGCTTTGTCTTTGATGCGTGCTTTCAATCAAAAGCTTCGAGTGGTTGATCTTCACGATTCATCAGTAGGCAAGGACTTCCTGAGGTATGCCATTGTATGTACTGTTGCTGTTATTCTCTTTATCTGTTTTTTTTAAATAAGCTGATTTGTATTATTGAAGTTAAGTGTCATGGGGTACATGACAGCAAAACAAAGAACGGGAATCAGAACATCAAAGATAAAAGACAGAAATAAGGATCGCAAACAAGGGAAGAGACTCGAGTAATGCTGAGTAATGCTGTAGAAAGGCAAGAAATGATTTACATCCATTAACAAAAAACAACTCCTGGAAGATAATGTTAGGGAAAAATCCCTCCAAATTGTCATTAAGAAGGGAAGGGTTGATTCTCTCCTGTCTGACAAACTGTTTCTTGTGTCATTTCCATGACTACCAAAAATTGTGGGAGAGGCATAGCTCCCGCAATCTTTTTGGACCCTGCCCATGATTCTGTGTTCAAAACATTCAAGCTCATAATCCAAACTTTTTCTTCGTCTCTTAAGCATTTCAAAAGTCCACAGGTTTTACATGCATGATTTACTTCATATTGCTGATTTGAGGTTTATTGGTAGGGAGTTTTCCCGGAGAGGTTTGGCATGCCAAGTTTTAAACTTGAGGTCTTCACATTTCCGTAAGCTGAACATGGGAGGGAAATTCATGCAGGCAGATACACACCCTTAACCTTGATTTTAGTACTTCGCTCAGTAGCTTCCGGGAGGATTGTTTCACTTGCATGCCCAATCTGGTTTCCCTCTCCATGTGTGAGACAGGAATTTCAAATCTCTGGACAACTATTGCTGCTCTGTCTAAATTTTCTTCTTTGGTAGAACTTCGATTTCGAAAGTGGGAATGCTGCAGTGACAGTGGGTCTGCATCATCATCTCATGGAAAGTTTGATCACCAGCCTTATTTTGGTCAGCTAAACAGTTCTACCAACATAGGTGCACTTTCTGCTGATGTTGATGAACTAACAGACCTTACCTCAAGCCCAGAAGGAACACTCAGGAATATGTTTTCTTTCAATAATCTGGTTATAAATCAACAAGTTCAAAATATGATGGAGGACTCATCAGATGACGGTGAAATGGATTTTTCAAGTCATAGGCAAGATTTTAATTACATGTGGAGGTATCCTCCAGTGCATCTTCTGGATGGAATAGGCATGTCAATCTGCAGAACGAGGTAAATCGCATGTCCTTTTTCTTAGATACGGCTCAAGTTTTTCTGTTGGAACCTTTACAGTGATTTCCTGGCAATTGGAGTTACAGCCCTTTGCTGAACTGATTTAATCGCTGTGAATAATTGAAAATGTTGCAGATTTTAGATAATTGGAAATGCTCCAGATTTTAGCATCATTTAATCGAATTGTTGCACCATTAAGCTTTTTATCCACTCAGTTCTTTTTGGAAGGTTTCTCATATTCCAAAATATTTTTATTTTAAGAGAATTTGTTGGAATAGCTAATGGTAACTGTAATAATACTCTCTTACTTCATTAATACATATCATTACAATATATATACCCTAATACCATATACCTAATACTAATACAACGTATATACATGCGTATATAAATACGTATATCTAACACATACTCTCTTACTTCATTAATACATATCATTACAATATATATACCCTAATACCATATACCTAATACTAATACAACGTATATACATGCGTATATAAATACGTATATCTAACACTCCCCCTCAAGCTGGAGCATAGATATTTATCATGCCCAGCTTGTTACAAAGATAATCCACTCGAGGACCTGGAAGGGCTTTGGTGAAGAGATCACCCAGTTGTTCTCCTGTCTTCACATAGTGAGTGGAGATGAGATTTCCCTGAATCTTCTCACGAATGAAATGACAGTCTACTTCAATATGCTTCGTCCTCTCATGGTAAACAGGATTTGCAGCAATGTGGAGAGCAGCTTGATTATCACACCAGAGTTTTGAAGGTGAGGAGTGTTCTATACCAATTTCAGTCAGAAGTTGCCGCATCTATATAATCTCACAGGAGGATTGTGCCATGGCTCTGTATTCTGACTCTGCACTGGATCGAGACACCACGGTTTGCTTCTTGCTTCTCCAAGAGATCAGGTTCCCACCAACAAAGACACAATAGCCGGTTATTGATCTTCTATCAATCTTCGACCCAGCCCAATCCGCATCAGCAAAGCACTCAATCTGATTGTGACCGTGGTTACTGTACAGAATCCCGAGGCCAGGTGCCCCTTTCAGATAGCATAGGATATGCTCCAGAGTCTCCCAATGTTTATCTGTTGGAGCAGACATGAACTGGCTAACAACACTAACCGCGAAGGTGATGTCAGGCCGTGTCACACAGAGATAGTTCAGTTTCCCAACTAATCTCCTATACTTCTCAGGATCATCAAAAGGGTTACCGTCATCTTTGGTGAGATTAACATTAGAAGCCATAGGGGAGCTACAGGGCTTGGCTCCCAACTTTCCTGTTTCTGCAAGGAGATCAAGGACATACTTTCTTTGAGATAAGAAGATACCTTTGTTACTCCTGGACACTTTTATCCCTAGAAAGTATTTCAGCTGATCCAAGTCTTTTGTACTGAACTTGGTATGCAGGAAAGATTTGAGCGAAGAAATCCCAACACTATCATCTCCTGTAATGATAATATCATCCACATACACAACAAGCAAAATAATACCCGCAGCAGATTGTCTATGAAAGACAGAGTGATCACATTGGCTCTTTTGCATGCCAAATTGTAAAATTACCTCACTGAACTTGCCAAACCAGGCACGAGGACTCTGTTTTAGACCATACAGGGCCTTCTTCAGCATACAGACTTTCCCATACTCCCCCTGAGCAACAAACCCAGGTGGTTGCTCCATATAGACTTCTTCTTGTAGGTCACCGTGAAGGAAAGCATTCTTGATGTCTAACTGGTGAAGAGGCCAATCCCGAGAAGCGGCTAAGGAAATGAACAACCTGACAGAGGATAATTTGGCCACAGGGGAAAAGGTGTCAGAGTAGTCCACCCCATATGTTTGAGCATACCCTTTGGCAACAAGGCGTGCTTTAAGGCGTGCCACAGAACCATCAGGATGGACTTTCACAGCAAAGACCCATCTGCATCCTACAGCCTTCTTGTCCTTGGGTAAAGACACCAAGTCCCAAGTTTGATTATCCGCTAAAGCAATAATCTCCTCAAGCATTGCATTCTTCCAACCAGGATGAGTCAATGCTTCCTGCACTGTGTTTGGGACAACAACAGAATCTAGAGAGAGAATTAGAGCACATGTCGATGGAGACAGGTGATCATAGGAGACATAGTTAGCAATGGAGTAGACAGATTTACAGTGTCATTTACCTTTGCGAAGACTGATTGGGAGATCTAAATCAGTGGGTGGATCAGGTGACGAGGAGTCTGGTGGAGGACATGTATCAATGGGTGCCACAAATAGCGTAGAAGAACCAGTACCAGGATCAGGATTTGCAGTCAAGATCCTCTCCTCAATATACGGTGCAGAGGTACCCGAAGAAGAAGGCTGGTCAAGGGTACTATCACAAGAGGGTTGATCAGAAACACCCAATGGAGGAGCAGAGTAGGGAGGAGGAGCAGATAGGGAAGGAGCAGAGGAGACTAGAGGAGCAGAGTAGACCAACCAATCATCATCACCATGATCATCAGCCTGTGGAACAGGATGTGAGAAGAATGGTGCCTGTTCAGAGAAGGCAACATCAATAGACACCAGATATTTCTGAAGATCTTGAGAGTAGCATCTATATCCCTTCTGAAGCCGAGAATACCCCAAGAAGAGACACTTTAGGGCCTTAGGATCCAATTTTGTGATGTGAGGACGGGCATCACGAACATAACATGTACTACCAAATGTCTTCAGGTCAATGGGGAATAACCGTTTACCAGGGGCAAGGATGGAATATGGGATACCATCATCTAAAACTGCCGAGGGCATACGGTTAATCAAAAAACATGCTGTAGAAACAGCATCAGCCCAAAAATGCTTAGGCACTTTATTCTGGAACAAGAGAGCTCTAGCTGTTTCTAGCAGATGTCTATTCTTCCTTTCAGCCACCCCATTCTGGGCTGGTGTGTCAACACAGGATGACTGATGCAAGATACCATGCTGAGACATATATTGACGGAAAGATTCAGACATATATTCCTTAGCATTATCACTTCTCAACATCCGAATAGAAGTACCAAATTGAGTTTTAATCTCAGTACAGAATGCACAAAAGTGAGCAAACACCTCAGACCGATTTTTCATAAAATATGTCCAAGTCATCCTTGAATAATCATCCACAAAAGTAATAAAATATCTAAAACCAGGTTTAGCAGTTACAGGACAAGGCCCCCAAACATCCGAATGGACTAATTCAAAAGCAGACAGCGCACGTTTACTAGTACGTGGACCCAAAGAAGTGCGATGATGTTTCGCAAAATGACAAGTTTCACAGTCAAGGGAAGTAGCTGACTTGAACTGTGGACATAGTTGCTTCAGATACTGCAGACATGGATGACTGATAGCATGTTTTTATGCATGATTTTCTCTCCATTTTCTCCCCTTTTTAAGGCATGATTTTGCTAATTTACCCTTGTTTCCATTACTATTACAGATTTAGGCCTAAAATGGGAGTTTATGCGAAAAGATGCATTTCTGGACCATTTTGTGCAGTTTTTGAGCTTCAAGACCCAGAGTCGAGGTCCCGAGTCCGAACCAGCGTTCAAGGTCCCGAATCGGATTCACCATTCGGGACCCCGAAGGGCGAAGAATGACATTTCCACGTGTCATATCGCCAGAGCTTCCATGTGCCTCCTCTGACACTGTTCCTGCAGTCTGCACTGACCACCAAATACCTACCGCTCTGACCAGTTCACCCTTGAGCCCAGTCCAGACCTGCCAAAGCTGGAAAAATCAGACAGCTTTATGCTTTTTCAGCTTTGTGCTTTAAGGAGCATGGGTCCACTTTTTTAGGCTTTCAATTAATGCATTTTGTCCCTAGTTTTAGGCTGAAGATATTTTGTGCTTAGTGCTCTACTATATAAAGGGCATCTAAGAGTAGTTTAGGATATCTTGGATTATCCATGATCATGTAGTTTTAGTTTTCTTAGACTTCTCTCTAGTTTATCTCTCTAGTCTTGTTAGCATCCTCAACTCTTGCCACCGGGCTCTAAACGGAATTTAGTAACAAAGTCTTCTTCCCTCACTCTATTTATTTACTTGTTATGCTTTCTTTAATTATTATTTGTTCATCTTTAAGCATGAGTAGCTAAATCTTTAGTTCTTGGCAAGGCTGATTCAAGGGTTGCAAGGGCAGATTCGAGGCCTTAATGTGCTTAATACATTCTTGATGCTATATTCAACTATTCATCATTTTAATTACATCTTTGCATGATTTAATTTGAGGTCTGATCAGCTGATAATTATCTTGTGTAAATGCTGCCATTTATGTGATGAATACGGAAGGAAAATTGCATGAACCAAGTAGGCATCTGTTTAGTCTTGACTGTGTCACAGTGGTCTCGAATAGGTAAGGTGGGTAGTTGATTAGGGCTAGGTCACGAGCCTGACAAACTGAGGGATTTTTAGCCCTAGATCTGTCTTTTCTTAGCTTCATGGGCAGTTTGAATATGGCCCTCCCGCATTCGTGCCTGGAGGGATGGCGAACTGTCAAGACTACCTCATGAGTGGAAACGGGGGGTAGTTTCTCTTAAGAGAAAAGTAGGGGATATCCGAGGAATCTGGTCCCCATGTCATTTCTATGACGTCTTGAATGAAATACCCTTGAGTCGATGACGATCTGGTCCCGAACGCAACCCAAGAACGCCTTCGCTGAGAACCTTTCTCCATCTGATTATTTGCGCTTATTTCACCCTTGTTCTGTTTCACGCCTGTGTCAATATTTCTGCATCTGTTACTGACTTGCTTTATTTTACCATTCGGGACCTCGAACGTGACATTCGGGACCCCGGATATTGCTTTCTTAGATAAACTTGTTAGCTCCAAATCTCTCTTGACCAACTCGTTTGGTCAAGTAAAACCCCCCTGATTGTTACTTTTTGTGCCTTTGTCCCCCGAATACATTCAAGACCTTGAATCCATTCAAGACCTTGAATTCTGTTTTGTTTCTTTTATTGTTTTATTTTATAATCTGGCCTTGTCTAGTGTAAGTCTTCACCAATCTCTGTGGATCGATCCTCTTGCCACTGTCTTCAATCTATTTTGTTGCATGTGATAAGTTGTAATAATTTGTTTGATCGTGCCCTCGACAAGCGCGTTATCAAAATGGCGTCATTGCCGGGGATTGGTGTTAAGTCTTGCCCTAGACAAGTCCAGATTTTTGTTTTATTTTATTTCTTTCTTTAAATGTCTTATTTTAATTCTCATTCTCATTCACCCTCTTTTCCTCAGCATTTTACTCCCAACCCCCCGTGCTGGAACCAAGGAAATTTCAGCTATGGAGTGCATTCTAGACCTGGATATCAATATTTTCAGCCTCCACAACCTCCTCAAGGCACAGGGTTATCCCAAGGAAATCTGGCTACATTAATTGGCATGGTTAATCAATTTAAAGAGACCTTTCGGGAGCAGAGGCGCCAAGAGTATATTGAAGAAAACTTCACATCCTTGCCCGCTCATCTTGACCTCGACGCTGCCCCAGCTCCCGAATCCGATAAGGAGAGGTTGATTAACATGGAAAATCAATTAAAAGAGCTAACTTTAGAAATGCAGGAGCTTAAGGAGCAGTGGCGTCAAGAGGACATTGAAGAAGACTCCGCGTGCCTCTCCCAAATTCAAGACCCCGACGCTGCCACTTCTGCTGCTCCCGAACAGATCCCAGATCCTCAGGACCCCGAAGATGTTCCAGCTCCCGAACCAAATTTTTTAGCTCTCCCTACGGATGAGCTAAAATTGGAGGATTCAGGATGCTCTCCTTTGGAGTCAAGAGCCAATATGGACTACACAGACATCGAGGTCCCGAAGTTGAGCAGCAGTGACGAGCTTCAAGGCCTCGAAGCAGAATCGAGGGCAGAAACTATTTTTCAGCCGGGAGAGATTATGAATGAGGATTCAAGGGAGACTGAGAATGAGGATTTAAGTGAGATTGAGGAGGAGAAAATTGAGGACTTGAGCTTTTCTTCATGCCCTCGATCTAAAGTCGTTATGGGTGAAAGGGAGATTTTGAAACTTTTTGATTATATTGATCCTTTTCTTGAATCACCTTCCACTCATAACAATTTTTCCCTCTTAATTTTGCAGGAGCCTAAATTAATATTTGACTCATGTCATGACCGCATGCAAGATGCTTTGCTACAAGACCATCCACTCCATGCGATAATTCACATCAAACTAAGAGGATGGAAAGCATTTAGTAGAATTGGTTGAAGGAAACTTGAAGAGTCGAGGCCCCGACTATAATCAAGGCCAAGTGTGGGGAAATCCCACGGATTCCCAACCTTCTTTCTTCTTTCCTTTTAATTTTAAAATTTTTCAATTCCAAGTCAAACTTAGCTTTTTTATTCTTTATGCACACTTCTTATGTTCCCTATGTAGTTTTAATTAGCTTTGTCTCCTTCCCTCCTCATTTAATTTTCTTGTCCCCTCCTTTTTCAAACCCCATTAATTCCCCATTTAATTTAGCTTTTTATGTTCCCTATGGTAGCTTTAATTACTTTTGTCTCCTTCCCTCCTCATTTAATTCTCTTGTCCCCTCCTTTTTCAAACCCCATTAATTCCTTTTGTTTTCCCTTCTTTCCCCCTTTTTTCAAATTCAAATTAAAAAAAAAAATCAAAAAAAAATCAAAAAAATCAAAAAAAAAAAAAAATCTCATTTTTTTTCTCTGATTTGTACAGGTGTCGAGTGCCAGCTTTTTCAGGTGGCTTCTGTTTTTGATTCGAGACCCAGACACTTGTTTCTGATTCGAGACCTCGACACCTGTTTCTGATTCGGGACCCCGAAGCCAACACTGGCGCAATCTTCCCCCATCTTCGATTCGAGACCCCGAACAATCCATCCCTTTGCCCCAGCATGGGCTTATCTTTTATTTTATGTTGAATAATTTCCCTTTATACTTTAGTTCGAACTGCTATCTTTTTGTCTCCTTCTTCACATTGAGGACAATGTGTTGCCTAAGTGTGGGGAGGGTTTTATCTGCCTTATTTGTTTACTTTGCTTGACTGCATGTTTCAAGGTCCCGAATTTTTGTTTCAAGGTCCCGAATATTTTTTCGGATTTTTATCTTTATTTGCTGCCTAGTTTTTGAAAACACCCCAATGATGGACACACACCTGACTTGCGCACATAGAATAAAAATGTTGTCTATAGTCAAGGTCCCGAATGATTCATTCTTTGCCTGTTATGCCTTATATCTGCTTCAAGACCTAGACACCAGTAGTCACGAATCAGCACCTTGTGAGCATTTGAGCCTTCATGCCTATATTTATTATTTGAGTGATAAATGAATGACTAGGTACTGGCTGGGTTTGCATGATATCCATGGGTATAGACATATTTAGACATAGGAAAGCAGCAAAAAGATTAAGTCCTCGCATCGAATTGTTCTCTCTCATTTTTTCTGTTCTCCCTTCTTGACCCCGAATCCCTTCTTGACCCCGAATCCCTTCTTGACCTTCCATTCTGACCACTTGAATTTTCTTTGATCTATCTCTTGGCAGGTGAGCAATATTGTTGGGAGCACTATCGAGGGCTAGACTAGACAAACAAAGCAGCAAAGGCAAAGTGTGGGGATCCCGCAAAAATTCAAGACCCTGAATGTTGGCGCAAATTCGAAACCCCAAAGCTGAATTCAAGGGCAGACCAGAACGAAAAATCACTTCCCACCCACAGCAAAACACAAGTGTGGGGAAGTGAAATCAGAATATCAAGACCCCGAAGAACAAGGTCTCGATCCTCAATTCAGATCTCTCTTTCTCTCTTCAAAAAAAAAAAAAAAAAAAAGAAAAGAAAAGAAAAAAAAAATAGAAATATAAATAAAAGAGAGAGAGAAAAGAGCAAGACCAAACCTTGAAAGCCAAGAAGAGGAAAATCAGCAGCCAGCATCCATTCAAGGTCCCGAGCCTAGGTCCCGAATGAAGGCAAGGACCCCCCTCGAAGAAGAAAAGCCTAGTCTAGCTTTCGCCCTCAGCAACATTGCCTCACCGTTTTGATTCCTTTCTGCCAAGGGAGCGTTCCAGGTTTGAGTTGGTTCCACCACCTTCTCATTTCACCCCCTTACTATCCCTCTTCTCCACTTTTTCTTCTCATTATGCTTCTTCCATTTCCTCTTGTCATTTATTCCCCTTCTTGCCCCCGATGCGAAGTCTTTTGATTGCTAGATTGCCTATGCATGTGTCTAATGTACTCGGATTAACTTGCAAGCTTGGTTTTGTGCTACGTTATTGCGTACTTGAGTGTTTAAACACCTAGCCTTGTTCATGAGCGTGAGTGCAAACACCAATCCATGTGAGGGCTGCTGGTTGATAGACTGAGGTGGAAAAGTCCATTCTCAAGGATCGTTATCCTTCTGATTGGATGTAGGTGTACCTAGGCAGGGCTTGTTTTCATTCGGGATCCCGAATCCTGACAAGCATGATTATTCTCTGTGCTATGGTCTGGTGTGTCTATTCTGTTTTGGGACTATTTTAAATTTTGTGAATGCTCGAGGGCGAGCATTGGGCAGTGTGGGGATTATTTGATAACATGTGTTTTATGCATGATTTTCTCTCCATTTTCTCCCCTTTTTAAGGCATGATTCTGCTAATTTACCCTTGTTTCCATTACTATTACAGATTTAGGCCTAAAATGGGAGTTTATGCGAAAAGATGCATTTCTGGACCATTTTGTGCAGTTTTTGAGCTTCAAGACCCAGAGTCGAGGTCCCGAGTCCGAACCAGCGTTCAAGGTCCCGAATCGGATTCACCATTCGGGACCCCGAAGGGCGAAGAATGACATTTCCACGTGTCATCTCGCCAGAGCTTCCATGTGCCTCCTCTGACACTGTTCCTGCAGTCTGCACTGACCACCAAATACCTACCGCTCTGACCAGTTCACCCTTGAGCCCAGTCCAGACCTGCCAAAGCTGGAAAAATCAGACAGCTTTATGCTTTTTCAGCTTTGTGCTTTAAGGAGCATGGGTCCACTTTTTTAGGCTTTCAATTAATGCATTTTGTCCCTAGTTTTAGGCTGAAGATATTTTGTGCTTAGTGCTCTACTATATAAAGGGCATCTAAGAGTAGTTTAGGATATCTTGGATTATCCATGATCATGTAGTTTTAGTTTTCTTAGACTTCTCTCTAGTTTATCTCTCTAGTCTTGTTAGCATCCTCAACTCTTGCCACCGGGCTCTAAACGGAATTTAGTAACAAAGTCTTCTTCCCTCACTCTATTTATTTACTTGTTATGCTTTCTTTAATTATTATTTGTTCATCTTTAAGCATGAGTAGCTAAATCTTTAGTTCTTGGTAAGGCTGATTCAAGGGTTGCAAGGGCAGATTCGAGGCCTTAATGTGCTTAATACATTCTTGATGCTATATTCAACTATTCATCGTTTTAATTACATCTTTGCATGATTTAATTTGAGGTCTGATCAGCTGATAATTATCTTGTGTAAATGCTGTCATTTATGTGATGAATACGGAAGGAAAATTGCATGAACCAAGTAGGCATCTGTTTAGTCTTGACTGTGTCACAGTGGTCTCGAATAGGTAGGGTGGGTAGTTGATTAGGGCTAGGTCACGAGCTTGACAAAGTGAGGGATTTTTAGCCCTAGATCTGTCTTTTCTTAGCTTCATGGGCAGTTTGAATATGGCCCTCCCGCATTCGTGCCTGGAGGGATGGCGAACTGTCAAGACTACCTCATGAGTGGAAACGGGGGGTAGTTTCTCTTAAGAGAAAAGTAGGGGATATCCGAGGAATCTGGTCCCCATGTCATTTCTATGACGTCTTGAATGAAATACCCTTGAGTCGATGACGATCTGGTCCCGAACGCAACCCAAGAACGCCTTCGCTGAGAACCTTTCTCCATCTGATTATTTGCGCTTATTTCACCCTTGTTCTGTTTCACGCCTGTGTCAATATTTCTGCATCTGTTACTGACTTGCTTTATTTTACCATTCGGGACCTCGAACGTGACATTCGGGACCCCGGATATTGCTTTCTTAGATAAACTTGTTAGCTCCAAATCTCTCTTGACCAACTCGTTTGGTCAAGTAAAACCCCCCTGATTGTTACTTTTTGTGCCTTTGTCCCCCGAATACATTCAAGACCTTGAATCCATTCAAGACCTTGAATTCTGTTTTGTTTCTTTTATTGTTTTATTTTATAATCTGGCCTTGTCTAGTGTAAGTCTTCACCAATCTCTGTGGATCGATCCTCTTGCCACTGTCTTCAATCTATTTTGTTGCATGTGATAAGTTGTAATAATTTGTTTGATCGTGCCCTCGACAAGCGCGTTATCAATGACCCAGACGGCAATGAGCTTCAAACAGAGAAGTGGAGCTGAAGCAGGCTACTGACTTTGGCACCCACGGATCCAGAACATACAGACCACCCGATACATGTCCTCTACCAAAGACCCGATTTGTCACTAGATCCTGAAAGAGACAATGATCAGGGAAAAATGAGATGAAGCAATTGAGGTCCTTTGTAAGTTTACTAACTGACATCAGATTAAAAACCAACTTAGGTAGACTAAGTACCGACGACATAGTAATAGCAGAAGTTGGTTTAACTATACCAGAACCCTCAACACTACGAGTGGTGCCATCAGCAATGGTGACATGAGCAGAAGTTTTAAATTTCTTAAAACTGGAGAAAGTATTTGTGTTACCTGTCACATGTTCATTTGCACCTGAATCAACTACCCACTGACTAGAACTAGAGACAAGACATGTTGTACCTGACTCAGGTACTGCAGTGCTTGAGCTAGCTTTCACAAACTCTTGGTACAAGGAGAATCTGGCAAATTCCTCCTCTGAGAGTGGCTTAGGTGGATCAGGTGAGGAGCTTGGAAGAGCAACTAGATTAGCTGATTTCATCCTCTGATTGTAATTCTGCAGTTTCTTACAGAAACGCTTTGTATGACCAGGCTCCTTGCAGTAGTAACAAGTAACATCACTTAAGTCACCACCCTTGTAGTCACCATCCCGACCCTTAGAACCAGGTTTAGAGCTGGGCCTGTCCCGCACCCCGCCCCTGGTTGGAAATGCCAGGGCAGTAGAATCCTAAGAGGATACAGTGCTCTCAGTCCTCAATATCCTGCTAAAAGCTTCCTGCAGAGTAGGGATATCACCACTAGATAGGATCTGGGACTTAGCAGTATCAAACTCTGAAGAGAGACCTGCAAGAAAGCTCATTGTAGCCATTTGTTCTCTCTGAGATTGTTGCACTTTAATGTCAGCACTAAAAGGTAACAACATATTCAACTCCTCATAAGTTTTCTTGAAATCCATAAAATAGTCCATAATAGATTTCCCTTCCTTCTCAGCTCGATAAAATGCTCTGCATACATCATACATCCGGGACACATTCCCTTTACCAGAATACAAAAATTCCAGATAGTCAACTAGTTCTTTCACAGTTTCACAGTGGTTAACCAATCTAATAATCTCGCTATCCATGGAATTCTGAATTTGTAGAAATAATTGAGCATCATCTCTAACCCAAGCCTGTTTAGATTCATCTACTGGAGCTTCCTCAATTACATGACCATCTTTTCCAATACTACGGAGATAAAATTTAATTGTTTTCCTCCAGTCAAGAAAATTCGTACGATTTAACTTATGCTCCGTAATCTTACTAAAATTAGGAATAGCTAAAATAGGGGCAGCAACCACAATCTCCTCTTTATTCTCAGCCATTCTTAACACAAATTAGACCTGTCAACCAGACCCGGAGTCCCGCAGACCCGGCCCGGACCGGGCCCGACGGGTCGGGTCCGGGACCAATTTTTGGTCCCGTTTTGAGTCGGGACCGGGTCTGGTCCCGACCCGAGAAATCCCGGGTCCATCCGGGCCAGACCCGTCGGGTCTCGGGTCTGACCCGAGACCCGGATAATTTACTTAACCTAATTTTTTTAGGGTTTCAGTGCCTAGTTACTTAACCTAATCTTCATCTTTGTCTGCTCGGGTCTTCCACCCAATCATCGCACCAACCAAATCAACCACCCAATCATCCAATCATCCAAATCAACGCACCCATCAGCCACCAATCACCCAATCATCCAACAACCACCACATCCTCCCCGCTGCCCAAACCACCCACTGCCACCGCATCACTCTCTGTCTCCATCACGACACATCAAAGTAGAAGAGAGAAAGAGTAGAAGAGGAAAATAGGAAAACAAAGGGAAAAAGAGTTGATTTTGTTGTTGAAGAAAGAAAAGCGGCACATCAAAGTAGAAGAGAGAAAGAGTAGAAGAGGAAAATAGGAAAAAAAAGGGAAAAAGAGAGTTGATTTTGTTGTTGAAGAAAGAAAAGAAGGAAAGAAAAGAAAGAAAGAAGAGAAAGAAAGAAGCTGCTGGAAAGAAAAGAATGAAAGAAGAGAATAAAAAGAAGAAAAAAAAGGGAAGGAAAAAGCAATATCGGGTCGGGCCGGGTCCAGTCCCGGACCCGAGCCATTTTTTCGGGCCGGGACCGGGACCAAAAATTGGTCCCGTATTTTTCCCGGGTCGGGACCAGTCCCGGCCCGATTTTTTCCGGGTCTGTCGGGTCCCGGGTCGGGTCCGACCCGCAGACCCGGATTGACAGATCTAACACAAATCGAGCAAATATACGAGCAAATAGACGAACACAAGCTAGATTGAGCACAAACACAGCATTCAATCACAACCAGTAGCAGATTCAACGTATACAAACGAGCAAATATGCAAGCAGGAACACAGAAACGAAGTTCGTACCCGTTCGAGTAGATTAACCAAGGGCAGTTTCGTATTTTAGCAAAAACGAGTACCAAAACTTGCCAAAACCAAAAACTGAGCAGAGGTACCTGCCGATCTCGAGGAGGCGAGCAGAACCCTGGTCGCGGCGGTCGGAACGGCGGCGTCACGCGCCCTCACGCGTCGGCGCGTGGCAACGCGGCGGAAGACGTTTGCTGCGCTTGGTGGCGCGTCGGAGCTCCAATGGACGCTGTTCGGGTGGCGTTCGACTCCTGTCGACGAGACACTCCCTCCTGTGGCGGCGGTGAGTGTAGCAGATGGCCGGAACGAGGTCCGACGAGCTGACAGCAGAACAGAAGTTGAGAGAGTTTGTTTTAGTTATTATGCTCCGCTACCATGTAATAATACTCTCTTACTTCATTAATACATATCATTACAATATATATACCCTAATACCATATACCTAATACTAATACAACGTATATACATGCGTATATAAATACGTATATCTAACACATACTCTCTTACTTCATTAATACATATCATTACAATATATATACCCTAATACCATATACCTAATACTAATACAACGTATATACATGCGTATATAAATATGTATATCTAACAGTAACTTTGATCAATTCTGCTTAGATGTTCTTTCTTGCTGCATTCCATCCCACCTGCCTAGGTTGAATTTTATGTTATTTCCTTAACAGTTTAACGTTTAATTAACGTGGCAGGTATCTTTTGATATGTTGTTTAATCAGAAGGAAGAGTCCTTGTCAGGTTCTCTTGGAAGGCATGTCACAGATTTGGCTTTAAAGTATATCTCATGCCATCCTTCGCCAATATGCTTTGAAAAACATTATAGAGAATTTGTGATAGCTTTGTTGCCTCAATTGAATGTTTTATATAACATAGCAGTCAGAAATATTGACAAGGAGAGAGCTGCAGTGATATTTTCACAATACTTTGAGTACTTGCCATATAAGCGGAAGCTTAAAGAGAGTATCGTTAATTTATTGCATAAGCGTGAAATAAAAGAAAAGCGATCTCATTCATGGAGTACAAATCAAAAGGCTTCATACTATTGTGGAAACTCTCCATACTTCTATACCCGGTCCCTTTGTGCTGCCAAAGTGGGATCATCTGCGTGGCCTTTCTTTCATTCACTCTCTCTATCAAGCTGTGATGTGGGGGGCGGGAATAGAAACTTTCGTCCAAGACAATTTGAGTACCATCCATCTATCTCTAGTTTAATGGTTTTCGGAACTTTAGATGGTGAAGTAGTTGTAATTAATCATGAGAACGAGAAAATAGTTAGGTATATCCCATCACTTGGTGCAATGAACAGTGTATTGGGGCTTTGCTGGCTCAAGAAATATCCTTCCAAGGTACGTGGTGGTGACTATAGTGTAGACATTATGAAGAAATGTATAATTGATTCACTTATTTCCATCGGTGTCTGAATTCTGAGTTTTTATTTTATTTTCCCTATTGTTATGATGCACATGCTGTGGAAATTGGTGTTAGGTGGATTTATAAAGTAAACTGGTCACAAAATAGCCTATAAATTCATTTTAGGTGTAATTTATTCAAAATAGAATTATTTCGACCCATGCATCTGTAAGGAATTCCTCAAGTTCTAGGCGCTGCTTTGTACTTGTTAAAATAAATGCATGAATGTGTGGAGTTCTATTTTCCTTTTTGTTGAATATGAAGTGCATGTACGAGTTTAACGAGCTTGCTTGTCCAAGGAGATAACTCTCTGTAACAGGTTATTAGTGACCTGTAACACAAACGTCATCTGAGATGGGAGTTGCCTGAAATCTTGTTTTATTTGCATTTGTGGCAATGCGATTGATCACCATTATTGATAATATATCATCTTTTTTTCCAACAAAGTTGAGCCCAACCAGAGAGTCAAGAAATTTGTGATGGAGAAATGCAGGAAATGGAATTTGGTTTGGGTTTGAAGAAACAAAGTCGCACCTTTGGATCCTCTTGAAATGGAGGTGCTGCTTGGATATCCAAAGGAGCATACTAGAGGTGGTGGGATCGGCACAACAGATAGATACAAGGGCCTTGGAAATTCATTTCAGGTAAACCAACCACTTTCTTTCACTTTTCCTCGATCTCTTAATTAGGTTGAGTCTAATGGAATTTGTTATTATTTTGTAAGGTCGATACTCTGTGGCATACCATCTCTGTCCTAAAGAATCAATTCCCACGTGGCATCAATGTACTCTCACTCTTCTCAGGGATTGGAGGTGCTGAAATCGCACTGCATCGACTTGGCATACCGATGAACAATGTGGTTTCAGTAGAGATCTCAGCGGTAAACAGAAACATTCTCCGAAGCTGGTGGGAGCAGACCAACCAACAAGGAAATCTGATCGAATATGGTGACATTCAAGACATCACTGCTAGGAATGTGGCTGAATGGTTCTCTACCTCTGGTGGGTTTGACCTTGTGATTGGAGGAAGTCGGTGGAACAATCTAGCTGGTGGCAACGGAGTGAGCAGAGAGGGATTGAAAGGCAAAGAGTCCTCCATGTTTCATGAGTACTTCAGAGTCTTAGAAATAGTTAAGGACTTGATGAAAGCTAGGAATTAGCAAGTTGGGGTGATCTTTTGTGTTCTTCTTTCAGTAATTCAGAGAACAAGAACTAGACAGGATGGGATGAGATGCTAGCTTTGGTAATATTTTGAGTACTCTCTTACTAGACATTGAGACATTGCTGCTGTACTCTCTTACTAGCTTTGGTAATATTATGAGAAATTCTTTTTCTCTCAGAAACATTTGCTTGGCACGTGTTAAGGAATAAGGATGTTTGCTTATTTTTGGGATGTCTGAGTTTCGAGGAGAATTAGTTAATAAAATATTTGTAAAGAAGGTGAGACTGTGTTTCTTGTTGGACAAGTCATACAGACCTCTGATCGATCCGGTCGAGTTTCAAAGATAAACCGCAACTCGGTGGACTGGGCTTCTGAGAGATGTTTTTTGTATAAATAATATAATAGACGTTTTTGCTAACGGTACCAGATAAAAACAAAAATACGTGGCAGTGGCAGAGGCAGAGGCAGAGGCCATTCCAGAAGTGACAAAATTGAGTGTGGCAGAAAAAGAAAACAGACAAAACACACACAATACACACAACAAGGCTAACAAGCTCTCTTTTTCCGAATAATTATTTTAGTTCCTTCTTCTTTTTTCGAATTCTTTCAACAAAAAATTCCTACTTTTTTTAGTTCTGTTTTTGTACTAAAATCTTTATAAAAATTGTACAATATTTTAAATTTTATTTTATTTTTCTATTTTAGTTCTGTTTTTCTTTTCAATAAAAATAGATATGTTTATAATTACTTAAGAATTACTAAGTAAAAAATAATGGATTAATATTATTATTATGATTATTACAAAAAAGAAGAAGTTAAAAACTTCAACTTAAATAAAATGGACAAGTTCAATTTCCTATCAAATATGCCACACAAACAAATCCAGTTTGTCAGTACGTGGCAGAGGCATTAATATGAATTTCAGAAAGACAAAACACACACAACAAGCACGTTCAAAAGCATTATACAGAAACCATAAACAATGAGAACAGAAGCCGTTTGAAGCATTATACAGAAACCAGAAATATAAACCTATAAACCATAATTACTATTAATTAAAACAAAATTGATAAGTTAACACCTCATCATCACAGCCTACCAACATGAAACCAGAAACAAACCCTAAACCAGAAAAACCCAAAACCACCCCTAAACCCATAAACCCATAAAGGTGAGACCTTTATAAACCCAGAAAACCCAAAAAGCTTCAGTCAAGCGCGCCTCACGTACCTCACCAACATAAATGGCGCGTTGTCATTCAGAGTCCTGTAGATAAACATCGACCATCCTTCCGGCTCTCCAACGGGGTCCAGAAGGTAGTAGTCGGAACGGGAACCAACAAGCTGGTTTCCCGTCCAAACATTCCTGCGCCTGCCGGCTCTCCATCGATGGTTGGCAGGAAAATGAAGCATGGGGAGCTCATTGGTGATGATGTATGTGGAAGGGCCGGTCCTCAGTTGTAAGTGATGTTCATGGACGAGTACCTCAAGGATAACATCAATTTGCCCCAACATCACCCGCATTGGAGCAAATGCAAGAGCTTGCAAGTTTTGGAGTTCTTCTTCTGGGATGTTTTGGAGGGCAAATTGTGGGTTGAGTTGGATGTGCTGTGCAGCTTCAATGAAGGGGGTAAGGTAGTTTTGCACCAGCTCTCCGTCTTCCGGAACAAACCGGTAAGACACCGACAACGGCGGGAGCTGGGCTAGTAGGAGTTCTATAAGTGGAGCCTCTTCTAAGATATCTATGACCCCATCAGCCTGGCCATTTGGGTTTGAGTTTGGATTTGGATCCATGGGAGAGGGAGAGGGAGAGGGATGACTGATGAGGAAGAGACTGAGAAGAGATCAGAGAAGG
This sequence comes from Viola odorata, assembly GCA_963691705.1. Classification (NCBI taxonomy): domain Eukaryota; kingdom Viridiplantae; phylum Streptophyta; class Magnoliopsida; order Malpighiales; family Violaceae; genus Viola; species Viola odorata. The sequence continues at coordinate 1,989,413 of OY829537.1, forward strand.
GAGAGAGGGAGAGAGGGAGAGGGATGACTGATGAGGAATGAAAATGGAGACTGACAAGAGAACCGTGTCTGTCATATATAGCCAAATAGAAAGAGAGTTGGTTTAACATGCAGCATTTTGATTAATCAGACGGTGGAGGATTTAAACATTATATTTTATTGGAATTAAATTTAGTTGTTGAATAAATATAGCACTGGCAATGAGCTTATAGGCAATTGGGCTTTTTGTTGGACTGCACTGCCGGCCCATCTTCAAGAATGAAATTAAGTAAGGATGTTTTTTTTTCTTCGAATTCTTTCAACAAAAAATTCCTACTTTTTTAGTTCTATCTTTTAAAAATCTTTATAAAAATTTTACAATATTTTACATTTTATTTTATTTTTCTATATTTTATTTTTCTTTTTGATATTTATTTTATTTTTAAAAAATAGATATGTTCATAATTATTTAAGAATTACTAAGTAAAAGATAATTTTTATTTTATCTTGGAGTCCATTTTTTTAATTAAAAGAAATAAAAAATGGTCAAAATAAATATATTTGAGTTTTTGATGGAAAAACTAACAAAGGAGCTTATTTGTGATGAGAAAAAATAGTTCAGAGATTCAAATCTAATAAAATATTGTTGAGAGACATGTTTGCTAGTTAGTGGTAATTTAGAAAGTGGAGGTACAAATAACCCTTAGGAAATAAAATGGAATGGTATGTAGATTGGATTAATATTATTATTATGATTATTACAAAAAAGAAGTTAAAAACTTCAACTTAAATAAAATGGACAAGTTCAATTTCCTATCAAGCTATTTTCTCTCTCAAATATGCCACTAACAAACTTTTCTTTACGTTTTTGCCACTATTTTTTTTTGTTCATTAAATATATCACCACCATTATTTTTCATCTCTTATTTCAATATATTAATTCTTAAATTTATTTATTTATTTGAATATCTTGTGTAATTATTTATTTATTATTTAAGTAAAAAAATTTGTACATAAGTTAAGTACCGGTACCATGCAAGTCACCCTTGGTAGAGGTCATGCCGTTACTATACATGTACCGGATGATGATCCGGTCATGAGAGGAGTACCGGGTTGATGCGTGCATACCGTTGTTGGCATACGATCCGGTCAAAAGAAGAGTACCGGGTTGGGTGAAGAGTACTGGGTTCATGAGCTGCTGGCCCATTATTTAATATTATAAAACATGGTCATGGTCATTATAAATTGGCAGCCCGATTTTACGACCCGTTTGGTGCCAACTCAGTTGGTTTTTGCTTACGTGGCATGACACGGCAGCAAATCGGTGACATGGCAATTGATGTGGCACGACACGTAAGCAAGCTGACGGAAAATGTGGATGGCGTTAGGTTGAGGGATGAGGATTCGGCTCCTCTAATTTTCCCTTGAACATGACCAGTCATGTTAGAGAAATTTGAATCGTTCAATAAAATTGGACGGATGAGATTAAAAATTCAAGTCATTAATGAGTTGACCACTAACTCATTAATGATTTGAATTTTTAATCTCATCCGTCCAATTTTATTGAACGGTTTAAATTTCTCTAACATGACTGGTCATGTTCAAGAAAAAATTAGAGGGGTGAAATAAATCATTCGATTGAAGTGGAGGGAGGTTTTAAATAAAAAATAACACAGAGGGCTGAAATAAGACAATCAATTAGACCGCAGGAATTTAAATTTGATTTGGGCCTTTCAAAGTTCATACAATTACTTTTTTTTCCTAATTTATAAGAGTTTAACATTAATTTCTATAAAAATAACTATTTAGAAATATATTTAGATTCGTGTTGACATATACGCACATATATTAATATTATAGAGTACCGGTCAAGCAAGGCAACGGATAGCATGGTTTGTTCCCGTTACTACACCCAAGCCGTTTGCTTGCTATGCCCTTACTGTGTCGTTGCTTGTCCGGTACTATGCATGTCCGGTACCATGCATACCGTTACCATGCTATCCGTTTAGCAGCCAAGTCATCCCGTTACTTGTCAACCGTTTGACATTGCAACCCTCCTTTGAGTAGATGATCATGCAGTGGTGACGATGCAATGGCTAGAAAGGTGATGGGCCTCAAAGCCCAAATTGACTAAGAGAGCTCCCTTGCGTAGCCGTTGCCTTGCTTGACCGGTACTCATGATGTGGGCCTTTGACTATGTTCCCGTTACTTGCATGCTTCCGTTTCTTGCATGGTACCGGGTCATAATGTTACCCTTACGCATGACGGCACCTTATATATAATAACGGGACGTGTAGATAATTTATGATGATCTATAATATTAATATATGTGCGTATATAACTTAACATATATTAATATTATAGAAAAATAATCTCTGATTTAGTTACCTTAATTTTTTTATATTTTATTTTAAAATACTATTAAGGTTATTGATTTTTATAGCTTATATATAATGGAATTGAGACTAATCTCTTGTAGTGACAAGAACAACATATTAGCATTTCAAAAGTCCACAGGTTTTACATGCATGATTTACTTCATATTGCTGATTTGAGGTTTATTGGTAGGGAGTTTTCCCGGAGAGGTTTGGCATGCCAAGTTTTAAACTTGAGGTCTTCACATTTCCGTAAGCTGAACATGGGAGGGAAATTCATGCAGATACACACCCTTAACCTTGATTTTAGTACTTTCGCTCAGTAGCTTCCGGGAGGATTGTTTCACTTGCATGCCCAATCTGGTTTCCCTCTCCATGTGTGAGACAGGAATTTCAAATCTCTGGACAACTATTGCTGCTCTGTCTAAATTTTCTTCTTTGGTAGAACTTCGATTTCGAAAGTGGGAATGCTGCAGTGACAGTGGGTCTGCATCATCATCTCATGGAAAGTTTGATCACCAGCCTTATTTTGGTCAGCTAAACAGTTCTACCAACATAGGTGCACTTTCTGCTGATGTTGATGAACTAACAGACCTTACCTCAAGCCCAGAAGGAACACTCAGGAATATGTTTTCTTTCAATAATCTGGTTATAAATCAACAAGTTCAAAATATGATGGAGGACTCATCAGATGACGGTGAAATGGATTTTTCAAGTCATAGGCAAGATTTTAATTACATGTGGAGGTATCCTCCAGTGCATCTTCTGGATGGAATAGGCATGTCAATCTGCAGAACGAGGTAAATCGCATGTCCTTTTTCTTAGATACGGCTCAAGTCTTTCTGTTGGAACCTTTACAGTGATTTCCTGGCAATTGGAGTTACAGCCCTTTGCTGAACTGATTTAATCGCTGTGAATAATTGAAAATGTTGCAGATTTTAGATAATTGGAAATGCTCCAGATTTTAGCATCATTTAATCGAATTGTTGCACCATTAAGCTTTTTATCCACTTAGTTCTTTTTGGAAGGTTTCTCATATTCCAAAATATTTTTATTTTAAGAGAATTTGTTGGAATAGCTAATGGTAACTTTGATCAAAGAATTACTAAGTAAAAGATAATTTTTATTTTATCTTGGAGTCCATTTTTTTGTAATTAAAAGAAATAAAAAAATGGTCAAAATAAATATATTTGAGTTTTTGATGGAAAAACTAACAAAGGAGCTTATTTGTGATGAAAAGAAATAGTTCAGAGACTCAAATCTAATAAAATATTGTTGAGAGACATGTTTGCTAGTTAGTGATAATTTAGAAAGTGGAGGTACAAATAACCTAAGATGAGCGGCTATGGGAGCTGATCTGCACAAAGCGCTGAGCTAATTTCGGCTGAAGCTCAGATCTGTGATTTTCTGTGGTTTTTGGGAAGAATCAGAGTAGATCTGTGAAGTTTGGTTGGATCCGGTTTGAAAATTGCTAGAATTTTGTGGTAAATATGGGATAGAGATTTAGTAGATGAGGGCTTTTACATATACAAAATACTGCATTTTCTTAATACGAGTTAGATCCATAATTTTATTTGATTTTACATATCCGGTACCATGCAAGTCACCCTTGGTATGGTAAGAGGTCATGCCGTTACTACACATGTACCGGATGATGATCCGGTCATGAGAGGAGTACCGGGTTGATGCTTGCATACCGTTGTTGGCATACGATCCGGTCAAGAGAAGAGTACCGGGTTGGGTGAAGAGTACTGGGTTCATGTGCTGCTGGCCCATTATTTAATATTATAAAACATGGTCATGGTCATTATAAATTGGCAGCCTGATTTTACGACCCGTTTGGTGCCGACTCAGTTGGTTTTTGCTTACGTGGCGTGATACGTCAGCAATCGGTGACATGGCAATTGACGTGGCACTACACGTAAGCAAGCTGACGGAAAATGTGGATGGCGTTAGGCTGAGAGATGAAATAAATCATTCGATTGAAGTGGAGGGAGGTTTTAAATCAAAAATAACACAGAGGGCTGAAATAAGACAATCAATTAGACCGCATGGACTTAAATTTGATTTGGGCCTTTCAAAGTTCATACAGTTACTTTTTTTTCGAAGTTAAATAAAACTTCTTGATTCGTTTTCCTAATTTATAAGAGTTGAACATTAATTTCTATAAAAATAACTATTTAGAAATATATTTAGATTCGGGTTGACATATACGCACATATATTAATATTATAGAAAAATAATGTCTGATTTAGTTACCTTAATTTTTTTATATTTTATTTTAAAATACTATTAAGGTTATTGATTTTTATAGCTTATATATAATGGAATTGAGACTAATCTCTTGTAGTGACAAGAACAACATATTAGCTAATGTTTTCTTTAGTTGAGTTAGTGTTAAGTTATATATATATTTTTTTAAATATTTTTAATTAACTTTAAAAATATTTCAATCACTTGATCAAATAAATTCATAAATTACTTATAGATAAAAGTTTACTTACTTGTATTCTATTTCTAAGTGTAATCAAAAGATGATTTATTTTCGTATTTATCGTCAAATGTTGCTGATTTATTTGAGCAAACAATTAATGATCTTAAATGAGTACTTCATCCCATGCTAGAAATAATATGTACCTTTGGGAGGAAATTTTCAAGAATTATGAAAGATTATATTAGAACATATTTTTGGCCTTGTGCATTCCAATTGAAACACTTGATTTCCTTGGACCGGATAGGAATTGTTGTTTTTCAAACTTTTTGATTTTGCATCTAAACTCAATTTCTTTCTCTGCTTTTTATTTTATTTTATTTTATTAGGAATTGCTTTGTCGTTAACAAATTCCAAAGAAAAAGATAAAAGAATAAATTTCTGGAAAAAACAAAGACATGTATTATGACTTAAAATTACACACCCATTTTCAATACCTAGAATGGTATATAACAATAAATAGAAAAAAAAAATTATGTCTGTCTGCGTAAAAAAAGAATAATATTTGCTTGAATTTGTATCTACTTTAAAAAACTAATAACTTAAAACATATAGAATACTATTTAATCAACATGTAAACCCGATTCTACCAAATATACTCGTTTTTAATCAACATTTCTACCATTATAATTAATTAAGCCTACTTTAAAAAAGAACTCGTGCTTTTTTGAGATAGATGAAGCCCATGTAACATATGTAGCATGTGTTAAAGCAAGCTCATATCAAACATTTAGGTTTATTAAAAAGGAAAAAAAATCTGAAAAAAAATAAATAGAATGTAGATTTACGTAGATAAAATTGTGGGGACTTAGGGTTTTGTTTTTATGTTTGCGTGTGGACTTAAGTTTAAAACGATCTTCAATTATCAGATAAAATTGTGTCTCAAACATGAAACCATTTTTGCTGCCATGTTTTTATGTGATGGACCATAATGGTAAAAAATGTTAGTTGTGGTTGAATTTAAACTTTTAAAACTTCCTGAATAGAAATTTTGGGAGCAAAATTTTATGTGGATTGGATGGGTTTTGGTGAGCTTGGTAATTTAGATTGGCCCAATTGTACAAACTTAGTTCTTATACCCATTATATTCATTACCCAATTAGATATCCGACAAAACTCATTGATTTATTATTTCACTCACTTAATTATTATTCCTTTCACCCATCCTTTTAATATATAATTAAGTAAAAAAAAAATTTAGCCATGTGACTCCAATCTCATCTCGTATGCTCGTTTTTAATCACGTAGATTCGATTCTCATCATTGCATTTTATCAGTTAGATTCACTTTTTACCATCCTGGCTCGCTTTTAACCCTTTTAGCTCAATTTTCACCACTTACGCTCATTTTTACCATGTTGATTTATTTTTCACCATTTAGGCTCTCTTTTTTTTTACCATTTTAGCTAAGTTTTATCACCAAGGTTTATTGTTTTTACCATTTTCGCTCGATTTTCACCACTTTACTCATTTCCTACCACTTTGGCTCAGCTTATATCCGTTAAGCTCTTTTTTTTTTAAACCACCCTCAATTTTTTTTTTGGATTCATCAATATAAATTAGATTTACGAGAGAATCAATGGGAAACATAATACTAATAATTTTTTTATCTATATGTGTATCTAATTTAAAAGACTAATAATTTAAAACATATAGAGTACTATTTAATCAACATTTCTACAATTATGATTAATTAAAAAACTGAAGTCTCAAGCCTACTTTTTTTTGGGATACATGAAGCTCATGTAACATTGGGTTAAAGCAAGCCCATGCAACATGGGTTAAAGCAAGCCCATATCAACATTTAGGTTTGTTAATTTGTTTGTATATAAAAAAGGAAGAAAAAAAATAGAACGTAGATTTACTTAGATAACAAGTGTACATTAATAATTTAATATACTCCCTCCTTCTCACTCTCACAATGCATGTTAAACAAAACATTCTTTATAAAACATAAGGCGACATTAATTAGTTAAAAATGTGTTATATCAATTTTTGATACTGGTCACACAACCCTTAAATCAGAGAACAAAACAGTAGTACAAAGATTCTAATAAAAAAAAGAATTTAGATTAGTGGTATTTTTGAAATTCACAAATAGTTACCCTTGATTTAATTATCTTGCTAGTATAGCATCTGAATCCAGACGTACCTTGTTCAAGCTGAGGAGTACGACTTCTGGCATAGGATGTCCGGTTCCTCAAAGCTGTGTGCATTGCCCAAATGGAAAAATCCTGAGTAGCACCTTACACAGGTCCCGTTTGGTGACGGGAAATAGGTGCTGGAAGCCAAAAGAAGGGCGGGGTCTAATGCAACAGCCCTGGCAGCTCAAGTGCTGAGAGGAATAAGGTTTCCAGCAACCACTCTAGCCATTTGGTGTCCCAAAACAGTGAAGCCCCACAGGAGACTAAACTACCCCTGCCTTTGGCCTTCGATGTCACTTCTCTATTTGGAAGGTTCAGACCTCACTAGTTCAAATCCATGGCGTCCAACCTTCATACATGTTGCAAAGGTTATCTATGCTCATTGCCTGCTTTAGCAGATAGTCCACTTGCTCGGTAATATTAACTTTCCTGAGGCAGCAGAAAAGAAGCCACAAAATGAGTTAACACAAGTTTTCACTAAATATAACGGATTTCAAAATAATTCATATACCTGTTGTCTGGCAATGTCTCTGCCATCTACTTTCATCTCAACTAGCCTTAACACTGACATGGCATAAGCATTTCTCCCTGCAGGTAACCAAAACAACAAACATGATTTGAAATCCAAGCCTACATCATTCCAATGTGCCCTCAAAGAGTAAATACTGGAGCAAAACAAATTAAGGCGTATTTGCAAAGGGTATTTAATTTTATAAAGCGGTTTCACTCGATAAAAACAAAACGATAGGCTCAAATGCCAGATTTTTAAAGGCTATATTTGCAAACATTAGGACACTCGAATGACCATCCAATTTAAATATTGTCACTAGCCTCTAGTTTCAACTTGCATGTTGTGTAAGAACCAATTTCATATCCTAGCGAGAGGTATTATCAAAGATTAGATTTCTAACCTGCATTTCCTGATGCTCTGAACGAATTTTAAACCTAGAAGATTTCATAATAATTTCAGGCTTCCAAGCAGTTAAGACAAAAAAAGAAAGGCAATAAAACGGGAATTCAATTGATAAATATTTGACATTACCCCTTCCCACTCGACTACCAGCGTGTGAATTAGGATGAGGAGCTTCTTGGTTTTCATCTTCAATCCTAACATTGTTTGATGATGATGCTCTCCCCTTTCCCTCAAACTTTGTCCCAAGGCTATCCTCATTTGGTGGTTGTGAAGACTCGGCAGGAACGGTCAGTGCTTCAGTAGTTGGAGATGGACAAGAGTTTAGGTGTTCATTTAGACCACTAGCTTTCGTAGAAGAACTGCCATTACTGTTGTTCACCTCTTCAACTTGGTCGTTGGTCCATTGACTGACTAGAGTTCGCAATTCCATGGCAATCCATTTCTGGGTATGGAACATAATTTAGACCATTTGCATCTCCGGTATTAGATTCATGTAAAAGCTGTCATGGCAGCTACATCATTGGACAATACTGATTCAAGTGGTGATAGAACTGCATTTGCCTGCTCAAAACAGAGGCAGTCATCATTGGGTACAGTTTTAAAGGCTGGATAAGATTACTAGAAAATAAGTTGATTGTCTGAAATTTGAAATCACCAGAAATCTAAGGACAAGAAAACTACAAAAATATGAGTCAAACAAAACCTTTGATAGATCACCCAATAGATAATGATGCACCTCAGCCCTTCCCAGACGTATGAACATAATGCAGATCCTCAGTTATTGCAAGCACCTATAGGGAAGTATAACATTATACGCCACACAAAGCACAAGGTTTAGACAAAAAAGAAGAAGTTTACAAGGCGTCAAACAGTAAATGAATAATGGGATTGACTAAAAGGCAGAGAGAGTAGCTTATGGTGCTTGTTCTTGTACACAATAATCACCTATTGATGACTTCCTAAATGCTTAACACGTCAAATTTAAAGAACCTAAAGAGAAAATCTCCTTGCACTACACGAGAGTCTCTCATATGTTAAAAGACAGCACTTCCATAGAATGAAATGTAATCACGATTTTTGTCAGTATAATCTGATTAAATTGTTCAGCTTATATGATAAGTGTGGTAACAAGAAATGAACAGACTTGTCTTATAAAAGTCACATGAATTGATGCCAGCAGCATCATGTATGCATGAATCAAGAAAAGAAACTTTCCAAATAAAGAATGATTGGTTGTTTAGCAAACTGTCAAATTTCCAAATATGTTCTAACAATAGTATTTTAAAAGGAGTAGATTCCTTTTCAATGTGAAACACTATTTCTTTGCAAAAACAGTTACAAAAAAAGGGAAAATTTTAAATGTGAAAATTGAGGAAAAGTAGAAAAGAAAAATTAAATTTGAAAAAATAGGGAGAAGATTGAAGTTCTGAATTTTCTGATTTACTTCATAATATTTTTATTTTTTTCACCATCTTAAATTGTTTTTTCTGATTTTTTTTCCTTCTATGTTTCCAAAAATTTCAAAGTTTTTTCAAATATGCTAACGTGCTGATATGAATTTGTTTGTATATAAAAAAAGAAAAAAAATTCTGGAAAAAAATAGAAAAATAAAAATGAAAAAAATTGGAGAAACTTCAGATTCTACTTGCTCAATTGGGTATGGGTCCGGGCAGATATCCGAGTATGGTAAGTCAAATGGCACTTACAGTTGAATTTAAGAAACAATTAGTCCAATCATATATCTGTATGCTAAAATTGTATAATTCAATTCTATATGACATTTAAGCATTACGTTAGATAACCACACAATAATTTAATACTCCATAGATCTTAAAACCCACACCCCAATCTGGTATAATTAAAAAATAAAATATAAAAAATTATGAAAAGTAGTATTAAGTAATAAGTATCTTGACATTATTGAATGTCCGTGGCAAAAAAAATTGAGCAAAAAAAATGGTGATATATTGTTTTTTAAAGATGTGATTAATGCTGATGAAGTGGATAAATTTTGTAATTTATTTAGTCGTAATTTATCCTAATTGTTAGGATAACTGATATTATTGGGTCTCACTCACAAGTCATGGCTTTTGGGTGAAGTGATTCTTTGACATGATAGCGGAACATTCCTGACCTGACGGGCTTTCACTTGAGGGGTGGTGTTAGGATAACTAATATCATTGACACTAATCTATACTATATAAAAAGTACGAAGGGCCTTATTCTTTAAAAGTCTATTATACCCTTAAATTATTAAAAAACTTAAGGGTGTAATAGATTTTTAAACATTTTAATTAATTAACTTACCTATTAAGTTATTTGATTGTAATAGACTTTTAAACGTAATAGACTTTTAAATATTTTAATTAATTAATTAATTTAATTAATTAATCTATCTATTAAATTAATTAACCTACCTATTAAATTATTTATATTTTTAATTGGATCGAATCAACATCACCCTTAAAAAATTAATCAGTATATATTAAAAAATTAAAATAATAGTGATTGATAAAATAATTAAATAACTTAATAATATTTTTTACCATCTTTTAATTTTCTAATTATTAGAAAGACCTAAATTACAATTTTGTTGCAGGCTTACGTTGCAAATTTCAGGCTTATATTGCAAATTTCAAAACTATTGGGTCCAAAGTGGGAGATTTTGACAAGCCACGACAAGCTCTCTGGCAGGCAATGGGCAACTCTGTTCTACGCGGTGATTTGGTCCCTGTGGAAACGCCGGAATGCGAAGGTCTTTAGGCAGAAAGAGGTAACGGAATGGCAGTGTGTGAATATGATATTCTCCTTATGGCATTGGTGGCTGAAGAGTAAGGATCACTCATTTGCTTTCAGTCTAGCTGATATGATGCAGACTCCGGCTTGGCTTTTTAGTAGTCAGGTTGCTGTTTCCTGAGCCCGGAGGTTTATCTTTCTTGCTTTCTTAGTTTGTTGGTTTCGTTTTCTGCTTGTGCTGCCTAGCTTGGACAGCTGACATTTGTTATGTTCGTCATGATCTTCATGACAGGTTTCTAATATAATCTCTGCTTATTAAAAAAAAAGTGGGAGATTTTGTAAACTTTAAGGTTTCTTTATATAGTTTATCTAAAAATATATTTACTTTTTTAATCAATAGAGTTAATAATTTTATTATTATTATATAATAAAAAATAAAATGTTATAAAATAAATATTTTTTATAACCTTAAATTATTAAAACACTTAAGGGTGTAATAGATTTTTAAACATTTTAATTAATTAACTTACCTATTAAATTAATTAACCTACCTATTAAGTTATTTGATTGTAATAGACTTTTAAATATTTTAATTAATTAATTAATTTAATTAATTAATCTATCTATTAAATTAAATAACCTACCTATTAAATTATTTATATTTTTAATTAGATCGAATCAACATCACCCTTAAAAAATTAATCAGTATATATTAAAAAATTAAAATAATTAGTGATTGATAAAATAATTAAATAACTTAATAATATTTTTTATCATCTTTTAATTTTCTAATTATTAGAAAGACCGAAATTATAATTTTGTTGCAGGCTTACGTTGCAAATTTCAGGCTTATATTGTAAATTTTAAAACTATTGGGTTCAAAGTGGGAGATTTTGTAAACTTTAAGGTTTCTTTATATAGTTTATCTAAAAATATATTTAATTTTTTAATCAATAAAGTTAAATTTTTTATTATTATTATATAATAAAAAATAAAATCTTATAAAATAAATATTTTGAGTATATTTTTATGATTACGTAAATATATTTCTTGAGATTTTAGTATATTTTTTTAGATAAAAACTAGATAATGTTTTTAATTTCAAGCTAAACAATAACACAAACTTTAAAATAAAATAAAAAATTTCTATATGACAAAAGTGGAAAGAAAATCGGATCAAATACATTCGTTAGTCTTTTAAAAAATCACATGGGAGTAGCTTGTAATAATATTTTAAATAACACTAATAATAGTAAATTATAAAGTGAAAAAACTTTTAAATTAAATTTTCAATTAAGTAATGCTATTTTATTTATATTATAAAATTAAAATTATTTAATTAATAAATAATTATAATATTCATAATTTTTAGTAAGAGCTTGAAATTAGTAAAAAATTTATCATAGAAAAATATACTTAGTATTGTGAGTTAAGAAAGTTAGAAAAAATAAACTATATTTGTATAAACTATATATATATATTAAAAATAAATTAATATTAAAGTTATGAATAATTAGTGTATATTAAATTAATTATTTAGAATTTAAATTTATATTAAATATTTTTTTGATAGTATGAAAAATGAAACAAGGTGATTTTTTATAACTTAAGTTATTGTTTAAAAGTCTATTACACTCTTAATTGTTTTTAAAGTTTTTATAAATCTGATTATTTTATATAACGTTTCAATGGTATGTTAGTTTTTTTTTTAAAGACAGGTAGTAAGGATCTCATAAACAGAAATGAAAATTAAATAACAATTTAAGTGAGCTAATTAGAAAAGAAGACCCCGAGTTATTTCGTTGCTTACGACTCTAAATGTTGTACATAGATATCTAAGTTCTTATTTGCGAGAATTTGGAAGAAGCAACGATCAATAATTAATATTTTGTACTTGCCTATACATTTTCAACTAATATCAAAAATGTTTAGGTGTTCATTTAGTATGAGTCAAATTTTGTACTTGCCTATACATTTTCAACTAATATCAAGAAAAGAAACTTTCCAAATAAAGAATGATTGGTTGTTTAGCAAACTGTCAAATTTCCAAATGATGTTCTAAGCTAAATTTGAAAATTGATTTGAGTGTGAAGTGAGAAAACCACCGGAAGTTGACAGTACCTTATTTAGTGATTCCAATTCCGAGCAAGGTTTCAGTAACTTGGCCAAAAGTGCTTTGCTTCCTAAAACATGTGGCTCCCCCAGCTCTTCAGCCATAATTAGTTTGAAAATGGTTGTCAGCAGAAACCAATGCATTTTTTATATCACTCTCTCCTTATGAGGGAAAAAGTCCGCATCTCCCTCTGATTCCAAGATTGATGGAGGTGGTCCAGCTGTGCCCTACAAGCTTCTTCTTGGGAGGCAAGCTCCTCTGCCTCTTCCCAGGAGAGATGATCTCTACCATTCATGTAGCTTCCTCCAGAGCCAACTGCTGCTCAGTAATGAGGCCAACCTTCACAAAGTAGTTCTTTTCAAGTTCAAGCAAGGATGCTCTCTCCAATTCAATTTCCAAAAGCTGCTCCAATGCTGTTTCGACGGAACCCCGGATTTGAGATATTATCCCAAAGGCATCCATAACATCCGAATTCAGTGAAATCGCAGATTTCATTGCATCTAGAAGAACTTCAGTCATTTGGCTCACAAAGCTTTTACAGGAAAGTAAAGTGGTTTTGAATAAAGAAGCCCAGTTCGTTTCAGAATAACATCTTGCATGGTCTACATCTGTGTCCAAGCTAGGAATGTCCTTACCCAGATATTGCTGTAATTCGCTAATAAAACCAGGCACAAGTGTGCATTTCTCTACATGCTCCTCAAACTCACAGAAAAATAGTTCCATACCTGCCATCTGCATTTCTCCCTCCAGCAGAATTACTAAATATGTTGAATACCGTATGCTTAACCTCATTGTACAAGAAACTTACTGCTCTATTCAAAATAGACAGCACCTTATCCTTCTTGTCTTCCAGTTCTCCTGGAATCTTGGCATCCCTGGCCAAATCATGTTTCAATTGTCCAAGCTGGTTAGAAGAATCTTCTTTCCTCAAAAAACCAGCAACTTGCATGTACTTCAAAAAAGAAAACAGAAGACGATCATTGACTTTTGAATCGCTCTCTGAGCCAATAGAGTTAACCAGTTCAACACACTCTTGTTCAACTTTGCCTATGTCTGTTGCATATTTTTTCACTTTAAAACAGAGGTCATCATGAACTTGTGCAAAAGATTCAAGGTTGTTTCCATGTGCTTTTGCAATAAGTTCAGCAGCTTGTTTTCTGGCAAGGGAGAGGATATCAGAGGAAACAACATTTGAGGTTAGTTGCAAAACTTGCATCCAACCATGTACTGCGCTGGTTGTAGCATAATTTAGAGGTATAATTCTTTGCAAAGCCAACGAATATGCTTGTCTTCCAGTTATTGCAGATGAGAGTCCATGATCCAGCTCAGCTATGAGCTGAGAAACTTCCCTATCAATATCCTGGCATTGTGCTTGTGTGGGCTCAGGAACTATGGTCAGTGGGACTCCAGCAACCAGAACAGCAGATGTGTTGAAATCAACACCACCTTGGCGTTAACAATCAAGCAGAAGCGTCATCATGTTGGAATCTCCAAACCTTGGCGTCAAAGGCATGATAACAAAGAAGCGGCAACTTGGCGATACCTGCAAGCAAGCGTAATCATCAAGCGGCAACCTCAGCGTTATCAAGAAAGCCATGTCATCAAGTTCAGCGTTATCAAGTTATCAAGAGCAGCGTCATGTTGGAAGGAACACCAACCTTGGCGTTAGCATCAAGCAAGCAGCAGCGTCATCTTAGTGTTATCATCATGCGACATCATCAAGACATCATGTGGCATCATCAAGGCATCAAGCGACATCAACATCCATGCGTTAATAACCAAAAAGTCAACCAGCTGATGTTTAGTAGCGGCGACAACAGCAAAAGGAATATTAATTCAAGATAAAGCACAGAGGCGTTATCATCCATAATGCAACGGCAGCGATATCAACCAAGGGCGTTAGCTGTGCATTATCAAGCAAAATATTTGTCTGTTTCTAGCTTTGCCAAGTGTCATTAAATGGTGTGCACACATGTAAAAAATCTAGAATAGTGTACACGTGTAGAAAATAGAAATGTGTAGAAGAGTGTAGGAAAAGTAAGTCGGTGGAATACATATATATATATATGCATTCACCAAACTGCAGAAAAGTGGGGGAACCAACGTTCCCACCCGAAATCAGAAATCAGAGAATCAGAGAGTGAGAATTGTGCACACTGTGCACCACTCTCGTTGTCAGATGTTATCAAGAAAGAAAGAAAGGTTGTGTGTGGTTCTACCATGGTGTAGAACGAAATCAAGAGAAATCAAGAGAAATGAAGAAAAAAAAGAAGGCTTGTGTGATTCTACTGATGTAGACCACAAGGAGAAAGATGTCTGTGTGCGGTTCTACAAACAAGGTTGTAGAACAAGAAATTTTCCAGAAAGAAGAAGAAATCAGTTGTGTCTGTAAAATACTTTTCATCATCTATAATATCATTTTCATCTTTCTGGTTCATGTGTTCCTGTTGTATCTTTGGTGTTCTTTTGGATTTTCTAACAAGATGTAAGAGACAAAGTGTCAGCCATGCTACTGAGCCTTGTGATGAAATTTATATCTGGAAGCAAGTTGCTCCTCAAAGCATCAAGGATCCTTCCATGTTGTTCCATCCATTTTGAGGCATCCTTTTCAGCTATTACAGACTTTGCTTGAGCAAATTCTCGAGCTTGATGTTCATATGATACACATGTTTTCTCTGATTTAGAAGTTGCTTCAGCAACAATTGACTTTGCAGATGCCTCGTGCAGAATAAGACTGGATCTCTCTTGATCAGCTCGGTAAAAAAGACAGCAGAGGCAAGCTCATATTGATTTAGAACATCAGCAAACCTCTGGTACACATAGCCACAGATGGTAATAAAAATTCACAGCTCAGAATTAATATGAATTCTTGCGCGGGAAAAAAAAAGTATATGTAGTATGGGGCATTACCCCATTCCTTTACCTCAAGAGCAGATTCAACAGCAGGTAAGGTAGCCAATAAAAGATCATGATGCTCCTGCTCACAGTCAAAAGATGTCAAGATTAATATGTTGATTTAATTGTTAAACTATTGCAAGATAGAAAGAAAGCTAACTAAATCAGAGTGCAAAATTGCAATTACCATTATGGGTGTGAAATCTCACAGCAGGTTCAAGTTTTAGAATTATGCTACCAAAACATGTAATGAACCCCAAGCAATAAGGCTAGACATGAGCAAACAAGTCTAGGAAAATAAGAAATGTTTTTATTCAACAGATACAGGTAAGGTGCATGTCACAATCGACCCAAAAGGCAACACTTCATTTTTTCTACAGTACAGAGAAGACATCCAAGGCAAGGGATCATGGAAATTAAGTACCTGCAATGGGACACGAATTTCTTGCACTCGAGATGCAAACAAACTCAAGCTAACTACTAACTCCATGCCCTTTCTGTCTTGACCACCAATTGCTGCTATATCATGAAAATCCTCTCGTGCCCATTCTACAAGTGGATCCCAAACAAACACCTCTAATAACATCAAGAGTACGTTCTTGTTTTCCCTCAGAACACCAAGAACTGCTTCACAATTTTCTCTGAAGGCACCTTCAATACCAGTCAAGCCTAAAGCAGCTTCAACAATTGGGGTAAGCCGGAAAGGAACAATTTCTGGAATCTTTAATCTTTTCCCTTTATCGAAGCAGACATTATAATCAATATGCACAATATCCCCACTGCAAAAGTCCACGACAATGTTATCCAAATGCCTGTCACCAAGGCCTAGGATGTGGCCAACCATACTCATGGCTGCCACACTTCCAGAATACCTACAATTAGAGAACAAAATGGTAACTTTAGTTCTGAGGAATGTGGGGATATAACCATGTTGTAAAAACAGAATGCCGAAAAAAAATTCCTGTAACAGAAATGATATCAGATTCTAAGTTCCTTAATAGAACAGGAAACTATGCAATCATATCCATTCTGCACATTATCCTGTGAAAACCAGATATTGGTTGAAGAACCAATTCCATCCGACAATAAAAGCCAGAGGCAAAAACAATCCAGGATAGTAATGGAAGCATCACAAAGATAGCTTGGTCGGAAAATGAAAGCAAATGACGGAATTGATAAGAATGGTTTCAAAGTGATCTTTAAGGACCGCAAAGTGCTATAACAATTGTGTAAGAGTTGGGCCAGCATAAAATAGTGTTATGGCGTCTACAACCCCATAAATAGTATCACAGCATTTGGAGCCTCACAAAGCTCATGCTTGTGCATGTAAAGCTTTCTAGAGAAGAAAAAGTGGAACATTTTTCAGTTCCTGAAGGATTACCTCCTCAATTTTGAGCTGAAGGCTTTGAACCCTTCACTAGCACACCAAAGTTCTTGATGAAGCAGCTGTTTAGGTACCTCCTTCATCAGATCCAGAAGAACTTTACGCTTTACATCATGAGGCCAGTCCCTCCGTGAAATGACTCTCCTAATGCCTCTCTCTTTACGTGCTGGTATGATTTTACCATAAAACATGTCACTCGGCCGAGGAACAGATGAAGGCACAGAGTTTTTGGCACTGCCTGGGCCTATTGCTGAGAGCTGGGCAACTTGCACACGGTTTTGCCAATCCTTAAAGACACTGTATATGCCTATCACGTTATCAACCCACTGGATAAGCCCTGCCCTACCACTGATTGGAGTCACAGAATAATAACGAATATCAAGAGAGTGTCTACGAGTAGCAGAAAATGAATGCAAAAAACCATTTACTGCTTGCAGAAGCTGCATTATCCTCGCATCAAGGCGCAAATCTTCTCGCCCCTTCAAAAGGTATGTGTATTTTTTACCATCTGAACCAAGTATAACAAGTTTCTTGGGTTTTGTCTTGGTTGACAAGACGGTCACGTGCTCAGAAAAAGAAGCAATTGTAACAATTCCCTGAAGTGTTGAAGATTTCTATCAGAATCGGATACTGCAATCTGCTTCTCAAGACCAGGCATTGGAACACCAGAAGATGACAACAAAGCCAGTTGGGGAGCAACTTCTCCTAGAGATATTGATGACTTTCTCTAGTAGGATACCAATGACGAAGCAATTTCATCAAATGGCCACCATGTCTCCTAGTGCAGCAGCAGAAGCTGTAGGTATCTTAAATGCCAAAATGGCCGATCTCAGGCGTTGTCTATACTCCTCACACAACCATATTTCATGAGGTGTTTCAGGTTTTCTAGATGTTGAAGCCAGGCGATGTTCCAGGGCGACAACTATGGGGGCCATCATTGCCGAGTATTTGGCAGCATTAATCTTATTTTTTTCACTTTGACTTAAGGTAGAATTCTCTGCAATTCATGCAGCTTCCTCTTTCAGCAGATGTATGCGTCTCATCACATCTGAAAGATAATTAGTCAGGCAGCCACATAATGTGCACTGAAGGTTAAAGAGGAAAAGTAGCGCAACAAAGTGAAAATCCATACTCATTCATGCAAATAACAAAGATTTTGGGATTATGCAACTACTTTGAAAGAATATATAATAACACTTGAAGAACAAACTATAATAAGCAAAAATAAACAGGTCAAAATCATACTGAATATGAAAACTCTTCTCCCTGCTTTACACACATGCAGGTTCCCATCATCACAGGTAGTTCATTCTTAAAAAGTATGCAGGTTATATACCATTTAATGTGATGACATATGAAACCTTTCTAACAGATCAGGTAAAATCAACTATGATACATCATGGAATCATAAAAAGCAGCGTTTAAGAATGGCACTGTGATACAAAAAGCTGAATGTTTTAAGCAAGGGTTACAAGCATGAAGATCTTGAAGTGTGCTGAGCCATAGCTCCTCCCAGAGAACAGTTACATTTCCAAGCTCATTTATCATTAGTTGGACATCGTGAACTAATCGAGGGTAAAGCTCTCTCTGCACGAGACAAAGTTCTGCTTTAACGTACATATTGAGGCAAGATAATTTTTTATTTATTTTACATTTATTTATAGTTTTTTTAATTTTTAACTAAAATAATTATCATTTTTCATTTTATTTTTTTATTTTTTCTCTCATATTTCTTTCTTTCTAGTTCTTATTTTAATAATGGCAATGCATGAAATAGAAAATAACAACAATAATAATAATTAAAAAAATAGTCTAAAAATAATTGTGATTATAATTTAATAAAAGGGATAACTTTGTTAATATACTTGTCTTTTATTTTTTTCTTCTTTTCTTAATAATATCATATTTTGTTATCTTTTGAAAAAAAATATATACTTTCTTAAATTTTTGGATTAGAATAATAATAGTAGTAATAGTTAAGTCATGGAACTTTTAATATTATTATAAATAAATAAACTATTCCAATTTTAAAATATTTTTTATTAGATTAAGATGATAATAACGTTAGAATATTTATGTATCTCATATAATCCATAACTTTTAGTTTTTTTTCCTATAATTTATGGCTTACAACATGATTTCTTATTTAATTTTCTTATTTATATCAACTTGATCAACATTTTGTCACTCGCATTAAGAATCCATGAGTGAGATTTTTTATGTATTTTTATAACAGTCTATTACATTACACAAATTTACCCTTATCCATTTGTTATTAATTGAAAAAATAATTTAAATTTAAGGTTTTAAGGCCTCAACAGCAGGCATAGGCCTGTCCACATCAGCAGAAGAAGCAACGGGCGCCGCCATGAAATAAAAATAAGAAAAAAGGGGACATGAAATCGAGAATGAGCAAGGAAGAGGAAGAAGAGAGTCTCTGTTTTCTTTTCTTCTCTTTGAAATTTACAGGCTTCGTAATTCCCTGGAAAGAAAGGAGAGCGGCGCACTGTATAGGGCACCGCGCAAATGATAAGTGACACGTGGAAGAGGAAACCCTTGGAAACACCTTTTTCTCACGAAAGGACAGGCCGCCTCGACCAGCCCAAACGTCCCTCCTCAAATTTCAAACTTGATCCAACCGAGAAGAAATGATCGGGCGCCACGCAAGCACGCACACGCACCCAACCATCATTACCACTGACCCGCATTTAATGGGACACGACGTTACCAACAGTCGGCCCGAAAGGACCAACGGCCCGAAAACTTCACGACTCTTTTCTCCTTAAAAGGCAAACTGCCAGACAGGCCACTGGTCCCACCCACAGTCGGGAGACGGCTCCCCAACAGAACGGCATACCCCAACCGCCCCCGACGGCAGATTGCCCCAACGGCCCTGAGAAACCAACGGGTAGACATCGGACTAAGCCCTTGGTAAACACTCGGGCTCGTCGTCGTTCACGCATGATAATACATAATCAGACTTCAGAGGCATTATAGACTTTTCTCCCCTTCCTAGCCGGGCCAGTACGTTTCTCGAGGCCAACGGTCAGCTTATGGCCTAACGGACACCCGATGCGTCTGGGCGCGACATGTGTCCCGTTAGCGGACTCGGCCCCTTGACGACACGTGTCCCACCGACTTAAGAGAGAAAGGCCTATAAATACCCCCCCCCCCCATTCCCCACTCACGGGAGGTAAGCTGAACACTGCACTACTCACTAAAATCCCTCATTAATCGCATTACCTCCGTACTAACTTGACCGTCGGAGCCTCTACACCGGAGGCCCCTCCGATGCTTTTTCAGGTACCTCGCCGCAAGCAGATCCCCCCTACCCAATGCAACTACCAAAGAACCCCCACCCCCTATCCAAGATTATCAATTAACTAAGTCTCTTCTGCACTGCACGTGTTCTTCAATAGCTCATCCATATTCATTGATCCAAAATTCTTAGCGCAATCCACTACCCCAAGTGTCATGAAACCCGTCACTAAATAAAGTGAAAGCTGGCGGGCCAGCGGGGTAGTACTCGCAAAACTTTTGAAGTTTATATGCGAACCTATATTTTGAAATTTTTGAAGTAATTATTTAATATATACTCTTTCTATTTTTTATTAACTGACCTTTGAGTTTGATTCACAATTTTTTTAGACAATTTTTTTTTAAAGCACTAAGGGTCTGTTTGGCAGTCCAGTTTAGTGGGGAAATGATCAGTGGGGAAATGTTCAGTGGGGAAATAACATCTGGGAAACGGATGGTGCTGTTTGGTAAAATAATTGTAAAAATTCAGTGGGAAAACGATATCTGGGAAACGGAGGGTGCTGTTTGGTAGTCCAGTTTTCCAAAACTATGGTTTAGATGTAAAATGACCATAAAGGGCGTAATTCATTTCAAGTGTTATAATTAATTTTTTTAGTATCTTTATATATGTTTTTAATCAATTTATTTATAATCTAACATCTACCAGATAATATTTATCTAATATCATAAATAAATTAAATTTATTTAAATCATAAATAAATTAAAATTTATTAATACCATAAAAAATTTAAGTTGTTAATACTATAAATAAATAAAAGATATTGTCGTCATTAATACATAAAATAACAAAATATAAATAAATAACATCATTAACACAATGAATTAACACAAGTTTTATATTTATATGGTGTACAAAGAAAATCTATACAATTTATGTTTACTAATTAAATTGATCCACCACAATGGCCGACAAGTTTATTTTTGTGGCGGCACAGTAGGAAAAGAGGACTTAAAACTTTTTTCTTTTCGATTTTCGATTTTCTAGTAGAAAGTTTATTCTTTCAAGTTCCGGGTATCAAACTATTACAATTAGCTCATTCAAGGGTGTATAGGATGTGATCAGAAACATTTTTGTATCGGCCAAAATGAAACATCAGACTCTTACTCAAAAACAAGAATCAATTAAGAAAATAAAGTAGCCACTAATTGCTTACAACAGATGGGTACATTTCATGATCAGGTGCCTTAAGCTGCAACTGCTTGGAAGGAGAAACGTACAAATTCGAATTTTTTTGGTGGCATTAATTTGGACAAATTCGAAAAAGAATGAGATTAGGAGATGAACAAGGAGGACAAAAGATTGCATCTTGTTTGTGTTCCGGCTGTTTGGATTACAGACCCCTCTTTGGGCTTTGCGCACCCACAGGTCCCCAACGTTGGGGTTTTTGTTCGATCAGGTCCCCATTTTCAAAAACCCGCCTGACAGGTCCCCAACGTTTGCTCCGTTAGGCATGGGAGGTCCCTCTAACCGAAACCCTAGTTAACGTCCGTTAAGTACCATTAAAAAAATATTTTTTCCTGAAACGTGGGCCCCATGTGTCAGATTTAATATTAAACAATTCCTTTTTAATTTTTGGAAAATCAGAATTTTTTTTACTATTTTCTAAACTAATTAATTAAATACTAAATAAATACTAAATATAATTAATTAACTAACAAATCAAAATCGGATCCAACCACCATCTTCAAATCAAAATCATCTCCCTCAAACTCCAGCCGCACCACCACATCACTCACCACCGCCGAACACCCATCTCCCTCTCTGTTCCTTCGCCGGACACAAGCACACCCGCTTCCTTTCCTTCACCTAATAAAAATCCAAAAACCCAAAGCTAAGCTAGGCATTTTAACAAATACCTTGTCCGCACCATATTTTGTACAACACCTCCATCATAGCCGAACCATCTCCTCCATCCTCCATTAACAAACACCTTCACAAATCACCAAACCAATCGCCAGTACCAACCATCTCACCATCACCGCCAACTGTCCCTCTCTCTCACTGGACGGCTACACCAACACAAGAAACATGGTAATTTTTACTAACTCCCATTCATCATTTTCTCATCTATTAATTTCTAAAGAAAAGCTTGTTGTGCTTGCTTGTTATTTCTGGAATTGTTGTTGTTTTGCTGCTGGGCTTGTGTTTGATTTACAGAATCGCCTTGAATTGGAAAGAGAGAGGGAGTCGGCGACGGAAGCTATAGAAGAAGAGGATGAGATGTTGTTTTGATTTTTAGGATTAGGTGTTTGCTGGGTTGGAAGAAAGGAGAATGGGTTGTTCTTTCTTTCTTGCTTTAATGTGGCCCTTTAGGAAGAAAAAAAAAAAGAACATGAGAAAAGGGAGGAAAGCAAATTGTCTTGTCCAGGAAAGAAAAGAAACATGATGTGGTGGTGCGGCTGGAGTTTGAGGGAGATGATTTTGATTTGAAGATGGTGGTTGGATCCGATTTTGATTTGTTAGTTAATTAATTAATTATATTTAGTATTTATTTAGTATTTAATTAATTAGTTTAGAAAATAGTAAAAAAAATTCTGATTTTCCAAAAATTAAAAAGGAATTGTTTAATATTAAATCTGACACATGGGGCCCACGTTTCAGGAAAAAATATTTTTTTAATGGTACTTAACGGACGTTAGCTAGGGTTTCGGCTAGAGGGACCTCCCATGCCTAACGGAGCAAACGTTGGGGACCTGCCAGGCGGGTTTTTGAAAATGAGGACCTGATCGAACAAAAACCCCTACGTTGGGGACCTGTGGGTGCGCAAAGCCCCCCTCTTTGTACAGAATTTACATACAAGTCGGGAGAATGAAAAATATCAAAACCTAGAATAACTTCTAAACCTCTCATTTCCACAGTTCTTCCATTGGGATACCACGTTCCCGAGCAACATCGCGGAATTGTCTCATCTTTTGTACTGCAACAACTGTGGCTCTGGCATTGTTGATGGCATTCTTACTTCCAATTTGCTTTCCCAGCGCATTCTCAACACCTGCCATTTCCAGAACAATCCTCACAGCACCACCGGTAATAACTCCGGTACCAGGTGAGGCAGGCCTGAGCATCACTTTTACTGCCCCAAAATCACCTTCGGACCTGCCATTCATTTGCTCACAAGAATTAACCACAACAGATTGGTGGGAAAGATGCCTTTCTATTGTTACCAAACAAGCTGAATGTCGAGAATGAAATACAAGTTATGGCCCTACGACCACATTTCCTAATCTAAAGTAAGAACACCAAAATCCTTGAGCATTAGGAGAAAATTTATCTCCAACATATATTTCCCACAAGAAAGGAAGGGTTTGGAATCCAGACAGGGTTTGGAATCCTCACTAAAAAATTATCCTCAATTGGTATGCACACTATGATTGATAAATCACCTTCACTTGCAAAAAGGGCGGTACGAACCCGGGGAGAAATAACTCACATCATAAATAAACTCTAACTACCATAGATTAAAGTTTGGGAAATAGAATATAGCCTCTTTTTTACAATTCAACCTCCTTGAATCAACACAAGTCTCAAGTCTCTTCATATGAAATTTTATACGAGACATCTACAGGTATAGTCTAAAAATCCTAAGAATCAACAATCCATAAAGAGAAGCAAAACACCATTCAACCCATTTCAGTTTGGGAATGCTGACTAATTTTCATTTTCAAGAATTTGAACAAAAAATAGATACATTTAATCAAAAATCATTTTTAACAAAAATTATATACTATTTTTCAAATCGCCCCGCGAAAACGGACGTTCAGAAAGGTTTTCGAAATTCTCAATCGCTCTTTTTTTTAGTGGGTGTAATTAAATTGAAAGGCAGTCGGTCTTGCTTTTGACGAACGCCCGGTCTTCCCGCCCCAAAAATCGCTGATGCCCCAGTTTCTTTATCAAATAATGAAAAAGAAGAAGAACTTGAGCATTCCCAAACTGAAATGGGTTGAATGGTGTTTGGTAAACACCATTCAACAAATGAAAATCTGAAATTTTGGGTGGCCAACCCAAGAAAATCGCTGGTAAGGGAATGGGCCGAATTTGGCCATTCTGAAGATGAGGCTTTGACCATTTTGCGGGATGGAGGGTCATTGATTTTTGGATAAAAATACCCTTCCTATTCTTGCTTAATTACGAACTTACCAAGTATATAATTTTGAAAAAAACTCTCTTTCTCCTCATTCTCGTTCTCTTCATCTGAAATTAGGGTTCTCTCTTCCTCATTCTCCTCATTTTCATTCTCCTCCGACAACCATCACCGGCACCTCTCTTTCTCCTTTGACAGTAAACCTCCTTCACATCTCATCTCTGGCTTCGTTGCTTTCCGTCCGTCTCGTATTTTCTCTCTCCGTCATGGGTTTTGGACCGTTAATAATACCCTAATCAAATCTCTCTTCAAACTGCTTAATTCTCCTCACAAATCGAGCCTCTCTTGTAGCTCTTTGCGTCTTCTCATCTGGGTATCTCTTAGATTTCAACAAGAATGGGGAAAAACCAAGCTTACAAAGCTATGCAGAGAGCCAGGGTTGGCTCCGGTTCTGGTGGCCCTGAAGAGATCGAAGACGGCATGGTTTGTACCCTTTCATACCGTTCCTTTATTACTCAATTCTATATCCAATTTTGTTGCTTTTTGATTGTTTGATCTTATTTTCTAAGCTATTTTTGTTAAATTTTCACTCTTTGCTTCCGTTTGGTTACTTGTGGTAAATGTTTTAGTTGGTTCCTTGCTTAATGAATTTGTTTTGCCAAGAGGTAGCTATCTAGGATTCAAGGCTATCAAGTGTTTGTCATATGATGGGTCATAATGCTAAATGAACAATTTTAATTTATAACAATGAAAGAGTGAGGATGCTACTTTGGTTGGTTGAAATCAAAAACACTCTTTTACCAATTTGGATGCTTTGCTGTAGCTAAAAACCTCATTCTCTTAGTTTCAAGATGGTTGATGCTTTTACTTCTGTTTCATTAAGGGTCAATTCTTTGTGAGGAATTGATGCGCTAACCATAAAATCTTTGGTACCTTGAGACAATTTTATGTCCCTATGGTGCTCTAGGGTAACAATGCGTTGCAGGGTCTAAATTTTGACCATTTTGTTCGGAATGGCTTACAAGCTGAATGACACTTGTTTATGCTGTTGAGTCACCTGTAGTCCTCTTACGCAGTGCTATATATTACTCTTTGTTCTGGTTGAACAGTACTTCATCACTCCATACTTCCTCCAGATATTGTTTCTTTCAAGTAGTATGATGTTTTTCGTGTCATGGGGTGTGCATACCTTCATGTAAAAAAATCTTTTGCACATTAAAGGAGGACCTTAAGTGAATTTCTTATCGCTCATCATCATCAGAAAGTAGGCTCTATTTATGAGATCTACGTTCACATCTTGTTCTTTTTCCTGGAACGATTCTGATGAGGACTGTCGCAGGTGGATGGTTCTTTTCATACACCAGAGTGGCATGCTGCTCGTTTGGTTGCAGATAGAGAAATAAATCCAATCATAAAAAAGGCATGTATCAAAAACCTTGAGTAGATGAAAATCTTGTACTATGAAGTTCTAAATACTGGTGTATCCTTTTCCCCTCTGAATTTGAGACTTCCTTGCATATAGAAAGAGCAAAGATTTGAAGAAACGCAGCAAAAAAAGAAAGGTATCTTTTTATTTATTTATTTGCTTGTTTTTTCTAGTTAATTGGGTTTCTCTAGAATTTGTATTCCATGTTTATGTGGACAACTGCTGGTGTTCTGGTTGTTAACTTTTTTTGCTTCTCTTTATGGATTGTTGATTCTTAGGATTTTTAGACTATACCTGTAGATGTCTCGTATAAAATTTCATATGAAGAGACTTGAGACTTGTGTTGATTCAAGGAGGTTGAATTGTAAAAAAGAGGCTATATTCTATTTCCCAAACTTTAATCTATGGTAGTTAGAGTTTATTTATGATGTGAGTTATTTCTCCCCGGGTTCGTACCGCCCTTTTTGCAAGTGAAGGTGATTTATCAATCATAGTGTGCATACCAATTGAGGATAATTTTTTAGTGAGGATTCCAAACCCTGTCTGGATTCCAAACCCTTCCTTTCTTGTGGGAAATATATGTTGGAGATAAATTTTCTCCTAATGCTCAAGGATTTTGGTGTTCTTACTTTAGATTGGGAAATGTGGTCGTAGGGCCATAACTTGTATTTCATTCTCGACATTCAGCTTGTTTGGTAACAATAGAAAGGCATCTTTCCCACCAATCTGTTGTGGTTAATTCTTGTGAGCAAATGAATGGCAGGTCCGAAGGTGATTTTGGGGCAGCAAAAGTGATGCTCAGGCCTGCCTCACCTGGTACCGGAGTTATTACCGGTGGTGCTGTGAGGATTGTTCTGGAAATGGCAGGTGTTGAGAATGCGCTGGGAAAGCAAATTGAAAGTAAGAATGCCATCAACAATGCCAGGGCCACAGTTGTTGCAGTACAAAAGATGAGACAATTCCGCGATGTTGCTCGGGAACGTGGTATCCCAATGGAAGAACTGTGGAAATGAGAGGTTTAGAAGTTATTCTAGGTTTTGATATTTTTCATTCTCCCGACTTGTATGTAAATTCTGTACAAAGAGGGGTCTGTAATCCAAACAGCCGGAACACAAACAAGATGCAATCTTTTGTCCTCCTTGTTCATCTCCTAATCTCATTCTTTTTCGAATTTGTCCAAATTAATGCCACCAAAAAAATTCGAATTTGTACGTTTCTCCTTCCAAGCAGTTGCAGCTTAAGGCACCTGATCATGAAATGTACCCATCTGTTGTAAGCAATTAGTGGCTACTTTATTTTCTTAATTGATTCTTGTTTTTGAGTAAGAGTCTGATGTTTCATTTTGGCCGATACAAAAATGTTTCTGATCACATCCTATACACCCTTGAATGAGCTAATTGTAATAGTTTGATACCCGGAACTTGAAAGAATAAACTTTCTACTAGAAAATCGAAAATCGAAAAGAAAAAAGTTTTAAGTCCTCTTTTCCTACTGTGCCGCCACAAAAATAAACTTGTCGGCCATTGTGGTGGATCAATTTAATTAGTAAACATAAATTGTATAGATTTTCTTTGTACACCATATAAATATAAAACTTATGTTAATTCATTGTGTTAATGATGTTATTTATTTATATTTTGTTATTTTATGTATTAATGACGACAATATCTTTTATTTATTTATAGTATTAACAACTTAAATTTTTTATGGTATTAATAAATTTTAATTTATTGATGATTTAAATAAATTTAATTTATTTATGATATTAGATAAATATTATCTGGTAGATGTTAGATTATAAATAAATTGATTAAAAACATATATAAAGATACTAAAAAAATTAATTATAACACTTGAAATGAATTACGCCCTTTATGGTCATTTTACATCTAAACCATAGTTTTGGAAAACTGGACTACCAAACAGCACCCTCCGTTTCCCAGATATCGTTTTCCCACTGAATTTTTACAATTATTTTACCAAACAGCACCATCCGTTTCCCAGATGTTATTTCCCACTGAACATTTCCCCACTGATCATTTCCCCACTAAACTGGACTGCCAAACAGACCCTAAGTAGGACAACCGGCGCGTCCGAAATTGCAACACACCACCACCACAATTTGATTATTTATATGGCTCACACAAATCAACTTCAACTTTTTATTCCAACATTGTCCCATCACAAAAATAGTTTTTTTATTTACAAGTGGGATCAGAGACAAAAAAAAAACTTAAAATATCAGTTATTTTGAACGAATAATTATATCGTGTAGAATTTGTAATAGGGCTAGTGATAAAGGGAATTATACATTATTTGGGGGAGAATATTCGGTATGTTACTCCCTCCGGGGCAAAACAAACATCGTTTTAGCTCCTTGCACGTGGCTTAAGAAAATGATTAGTGGGGGAGAAAAAGAGATATTTTTTGACCATACTACCCCAGCCTCCCTAGCTATTTACAATTGGTGGTTAGCTCAATTCTGAGAGCTGCTGGTTTGAAAACGGCTGGGTTGATGCATGTTGATGGCTTGTCAAGTTGGGAATTTATTGCCTTGGGGAGATGGAAGACGGAGACTCAGCTTGATTAGGTCACGGGCTTGGCCTAGCAGACTTGAGCATCAATGCAATTCCATATATAGTTGGCTTCTACTTTTACATTTCCAAACGAGTTTTTATTTGATAAATAATCAATACGGGTAAATAATTATAATAGGCCATTAAGTATAGATTATGCAGTTAAATAATGATGGCTTAAAATTTTACTTTATTTACTTTATAAAATTTTACTTTATTTACTTTATAAAAAATTCCGATCAAACCCAACATAATTAATTTATTTCTCATGTTCTTTTTAAGTTTTTATTTATTGATAATATTGTATTTTTTATATTTTTATTTCGTATCATTTCTTTTATTTTATTTTATTTCACATTTCGGTATTTTCTGTTTGAGTTTTTATCAGTTTTGAGCAAAATTTCTCGTCCCGATTAGCTCGAACCGAATAAATAAATAGAAAACCCTAATTTACCATTGTGCCATTATAATTAATTTGGTACAACTTTACTGTTCACCTTCTTCCTCATCTGCCTCTGTTCACCTTCTTCCTCCTCTCCTCCACACAAACCCAACCAACCACCAATCCTCTGCCTCAATTAAATCCAATTCCAAGTCCCCTCCTAAATTAATTCCAATTCCAATTCCAATTCCAATTCCAATACCAAAACTAAACCAGCACCCTCCAGAAATTGAAACCGGTGGAGAGGGAAAATGAAAATTGAAGATGAAAATTGAAAAAGGAAAAACTTTTGTTCCCACGCAAATTTCGGATTCAAACACAAAAGAGAGGGAAAATGAAAATTGAAAAAGGAAAAGCTTCCGTTCCCCGCAAATTTCAGATTCAAACACAAAAAGAGGGAATCGATGTCAGTAGTCGAAGCCGAAGCCGAAGTCGAAGCCGTCGTCGTCACCAGCGCAGGCAAGCAGGGGCACCCTCGTCTTCTCCAGCCTAGGGAACCAAGAACGAAATTTATTGGGGGACTGCTTTTGGGAGCCAGAACAACATTTGTTCCGCCCCCAGAGGGAGTATAACATATTGCAATTGATTAAATTATTTAAAAAGTTACGGATTAGTAGTTATTATTTTAGAGATTAATGTTCAACTCTTATAAATTAGGAAACGAATCAAAAAGTTTTACTAAGAAATGAAACTTCGAAAAAAAAGTAATAGTATGAACTTTGAAATATAAGTAGAAAAGTTACTTAACTTATGTAAAAAAAAATTTACTTAAGTTATATATAAGTTTCCTGGCTTATAACTATATACAAGATATTCAAATAAATAAATAAATTTAAGAATTGAAATATTGAAATAGGAGATGAAAAATAATGGTTGTGATATATTTAATGAACAAAAAAAATTAGTGGCAAAACCGTAAAGAAAAGTTTGTTAGTGGCATATTTGAGAGATAAAATAGCTTGATAGGAAAATTGAACTTGTCCATTTTATTTAAGTTGAAGTTTTTAACTTCTTTTTTGTAATAATCATAATAAAATAATATTAATCCAATCTGCATACCATTCTATTTTATTTCCTAAGGGATATTTGTACCTCCACTCTCTAAATTATCACTACCTAGCAAACATGTCTCTCAACAATATTTTATTACATTTGAGTCCGTGGCCTGTTTTCTTAATCATAAAATAAGCTCCTTTATTAGCTTTTCATAAAAAACTCAAACATATTTATTTTGACAAATTTTTATTCCTTTTAATTAATTAATTTTTTTACTCTAAGATAAAATAAAAAAATATTTTTACTTAGTAATTCTTAAGTAATTATGAACATATCTATTTTTAAAAAATAAAATAAATATCAAAAAGAAAAATAAAATATAATATAAAAATATTGTACAAATTTTATAAATATTTTTAAAAGATAGAACTAAAAAAGTAGGAAATTTTTGTTGAAAGAATTCGAAGAAAAAACATCGTTACTTAATTTCATATATATTTTTTTATTTTCTTAACTCTTCAAAATATTTACCACTATTTAAGATTTTGTCCTAGATTTATTTTATTTTTCGTATTTTTTCATCCTTTTTAAAAAATAAAAGAATATGGTAAAATAAAATTTGATAGGTTTATTTATAATAAACTTAACAGATGAACCTTTTTGGGATAAAAAAATAATTTAAAAATCCAAATATAATTTTTTTTTGATAAAAGCCAATTTATTAATAGGCGATAGTTCAGAAGGTAAATACAAATTATCCAAAATTTAAAATAGACAAAAAATAAAAATCTCCCGTTTAGGCTTCTTTAGGCTTGTTAAGGAAACCTAAGGCCCAAAACAATGTACTAGATGAAACGAGGGCCTATGAATGGAAGTTGGATCATTCTTTAAGATGGGCCAGCAGTGTAGTGATACTCGTCCAATAGAAAGCCCAATTTCCTTGAATAATTCAATTCCCTTGCTGGTAATTGTTTTTATAAAATAACTAAACGCATAAACTATTAGGAAATAATAACTATTATATTTTTTGTTATTATTTTAAACACGTGTGATCTGGTCACCGATCACCAAAAAGTTAACACTAAATAAATAAATAAAGATATTTGCACAAAAATAAATATATAAATCTACCATGATCGGAAATGCAAGCATTGTCTCTCAACCTCATATAAAATCATATTTTACAATATTTATATTATTACTTTAAACAAGCTGAGAAAATTATACGTTTACAATATTCAAATTTGTATAATTTTTTAAATTATTTTATTATTTTATTATTTTTTAATTATTAAAAATATTAAAATTATAATTTAAAAAAAATTATAAAATTTATATTACGAGCTTTTAAATTATAAAAATTAAATGAAATATTTTATACATGAAAGAGTTTTTTTTATAAACTAAAGGCTTTTTTTCTTTTGTAATACAGCCAAGCTACGCTATGGTGGTGGACTAATCTGTCACTCACTTTCACTATTTCACCCATCAAGTACTACTCTCATAATAGATTTAGCGTCAATAATCTTCGTTAATAATGTTAATCTTATTAGATACACTCAGTGCATATGTATTAAAAAAAACGTAATATATAATTAGAGTGGACACTAAATTTTAAATTCCGACATTTTAAAGTTATGATCCTAAGTTTAGCTATTTGGAACAAAATATTACTTTTAATTATAAATCAAAATCGAAATATTCCGTTCTGAAATTTTATTTGGAATTGAATGGTGTTTGAAATATCAACTTAGTGACTTCTAAAATTACCGAAAATATATATTAATATAATAATTTATAATTAGTTGTGATAAACTTGTTACTTATTACTTAATTATTTAGTATTTACTAACCGTAATATATAAACGTAATAGTATATTAACATAACACGTTATTTTGTTTTTCTCGCGATAATTCATTAAAAATTGATGCTTTTAGAAAAAGAGATTCACCTTACTAGTTGTTAATTTGTTATATTCCTCGTTTTATAGTAAAAGTTATTCACCTTAATTTTTATAAAAGTTTCTTTTCTCGTATAGGGAAAAAAATGTTTTCATTTATTTATTGGTATTTGGTTGTTGTAAATGGGTAAAGGAGGGATGGAGCTACTCTAATTTTCTCTTGAACATGACTAGTTATGTTAGAAGAATATGAACCGTTCAATAAAATTGGGCGGATGAGATTAAAAATTCAAGTCATTAATAAGTTGACTAGTCAATAAAATTCAACTCATTAATGCTCATTAATGACTTGAATTTTTAATTTCATTCGTCCAATTTTATTGAACGGTTCATATTTCTCTAACATTACTGGTCATGTTTAAGAGAAAATTAGAGAAGTTGGATCCGTAAAGGAGGATGTACACCTTAGGATACAGAGGAGTTGATTGGGTCCAATCCAATGTAAATGTACAACAAACATGAGAAGGTGTGCAATGAGCGTTGTACTACTACCATGTGGGTGCGGTGCGACCCCACCATTAGTATTCTGTGGTTTATTTTCGGAGAAAAAATGAGAGGATAAGTGAATGGAGGAATCATGAGCGACCACGTGTTTCATGGAACCCCACTATCAGTGCCCAAAATGTTAGAGATATGTCAGTCTTACCTTTTCTGTTTTTGGATCACTAAACTATTATATCATCA
Organism: Viola odorata; assembly: GCA_963691705.1. Classification (NCBI taxonomy): domain Eukaryota; kingdom Viridiplantae; phylum Streptophyta; class Magnoliopsida; order Malpighiales; family Violaceae; genus Viola; species Viola odorata. The sequence continues at coordinate 2,021,926 of OY829537.1, forward strand.
CCATCTATGGAAATAGATGCCATTCTTATCATTTTGTACGATTTTTCTTTTTCTTTTGCTTTCTTGTTTTTTTATTTTTTTTATTTTATTTTTTTGAGAATTCCATTTTATCTTGATTGGGATCTCAGCCGTTGGGAGTAGTTATGTGGTCCATGTTAGTTAGTGCAAGTCTTAAAGATTATAACTTAATTTGAATTTTGTGATTTCGTAGAAAAAATGTGCTTAAGCCAAACAATGCAAAGAGGGAGTTTTCGTGGGGTAGGAAACAATGCCAGCAGAGATGTCACATGCAATCAAATATTTATGAAGAAAGTCAATTTTATCGTCGATTTTTTATCCTTTTCTTTTACGACCTTCGTTTATTAGATGATATTAAGAAAAAATTAAGTACCATTCGAATTGAACAATTAAGAAAATATCAATTTATGATTCACTTTCACATCTTGGGTTAAATCCTTGATTAAGGAGATCAAAATCTAGAAAAAAATTGCTATATTAAGAAGGTTTTGACGCTAACTAAAAATACAAAGCAGTGTCTCCAAATATAAATTTTAGGATTGACGGCAGCAGTCAGTTAAACATTTTCATCAGTCACCAAACAATAGGTCTTGTTTACAATCAGATGGTCGACGGCTCAAACTCACGGACGACAAACACCATAGCACGCATGTGATCGCCGCCCCTCCAGTCAGTATTGTAAGCCAATAAGCCCGCAGCAAACAAACACCAAATAGATCGCCATCATTCGATCACTCGTTGTCGGAAAAGCTCAAATCAACGGCTGGGATCGACCCACCTTGCTCTCTCCGATTGGCTGCACGTCGCGTCACGTTTTCAACTCCACGCCCATTGGCACGCGTGGCAAGACCTGCGTTCCTCAAACCCTGTAATAATTAAATAATAAAAAGTTGAGCTGAGCTCCTTAAATAAGGACTCGTGTCTCGGGGCAAATAGACACTTGTCGCCTCCACCAGCCAAGCTTAGAGCCACGACAGACACTCCTCTCTACTCGCTCTCCGCTCTCCACGACGCCGGAAAATAAAAATAAAAATAATTATATTTCGTTTACTACTTTTTTTTTACTAAGGTAAGCATATGATAATTTAAAATGAAATTAAAATTTATCTCCGCCTTCTTCTTCTCTTTTGAGTGTGTCTTTGTCTGCTTCTGATTATATTTTCTGCAGCTAATGTTTATTTCTTTTAGTAATTGAAAATAAAAATTCTGACTTTTTTGGTGCTGTAAATTTTAATTTTATAACTTTGTTTGGAGATTGTTGTGCTAGAAATGGAAATGGGTGTTGCGTTTGATTCCTATGGCGATTTGTTTGTGTGTTTTTGGTGGGGTTTATGGTTTGGGAGAATGGGTTTGTTTTGGTTTGGGTAGTTAAGTTTGATTTTCATGTTCCTTTTTTTTATCGATATGTGAAGATTGGTTATGTAAATTGAAAAAGAACAAATCTTGGAGTCTTTCTAGTCTTGGTAGTCTGTTTCACTTATATGATGATCTCTTAATTTGGATCTGATATTGAGAAAGTTTACATGACAAAATCACATGAATTCAGTTTGGTTTCTGCTTCTTATTTGGTTAGTTTAGATGATATCAGGACTGTTTGGAGTTGTTTGTGGGTCACTAGGTCAGTGGATTTTGTACTGTTGGAGGTTCTTCTAGCTGTGATCTTATTTCTATCAGCAGATTTGTTTTTTTTCTTCTGGCCTGCTATGTAAAGTTTAAACCTTTTGATTTATATGGTCTTACCTTACTGTGTCTTAGATTCTTCAATAGGGTATGTTTGGATGGAAGTATGACTTTCATGGTTTGTTTCACTTCACCTATTCCTTGCTATTATCTTTGTTTCAACAAAACTGCTGGATGCTGGATATTTATGTAATGCTTTGATCCCCCCTCCCCCCATGGTTCAGCTTTTACAACATATTTGCCAGTGTTTACACCCACTTGTGTTGAGTGGATGCCATGTGAAACTTTGATCCTTGTTTTACGCTTATCAAGTAATTGCATTGGAGTTTGCTTTCTGCTATAATTCTTCTAGAGAACAGCATCTTTTGGTTAAAAGTGGTACCTTTTGTGCTTCACTCATTTCCTGGGTTTTACCTATTGTTTGAGCTAGTTTTGGTGCTGTCTTGTGCATGATTTAGAGTTGAATATATATGTTGTTTTTGTATGATGGTATGCTTATTGTGTCATGATTATCTGAATTTCTTTTGTAGGATTATGTAAATTTCTACAGGGAGTGATTTTCTGGATCTTTTACTCACTGTTTACTTGATTTGATGATGACTTGTTGGATGTCAATTTGAAGAATACTAGCTAAAATTTGGAGAGCGAGTGCATTATAATTGGCTTAATCAGATAGTGAGACTGCTTGTTGGGTAAGCTGTTTGTTCTACTTCAAGATTTTCAAAATATGGGGTCCCATCTAAACTTCAAGGGCTTTGCAAGTACTACGCCAATTGAAGCCAATGCAACGAGGCCACAAGAGATTCCCCCACTGGCCCGCCAGCCTTCAGTTTATTCACTGACTTTTGATGAGTTTCATAACACTTGGGGTAGTGGATTGTGCAAGGATGTTGGATCAATGAATATGGATGAGCTATTGAAGAACATATGGAGTGTAGAAGAGACTCAGGCAATGACCAATTCTGTTGCTGTTGCAGAGGGAAGTACCCCTAGTGGGAATTTGCAGAGACAAGGATCCTTAACATTGCCTAGAACACTAAGTCAGAAGACTGTCGATGAGGTCTGGAGGGACTTGATTAAAGAAACCACTGTGGGCATTAAAGATGGGACTGGTGGTGTTGGATCAAATTTTCCTCAGAGGCAGCCAACTTTAGGAGAGATGACATTGGAGGACTTCTTGGTGAGGGCAGGTGCAGTGAGAGCTGATACTCCACAAACTGAAATGGCAACCAATAGTTTCTTAGATGAACTGTCACAAATGAACAATAACAGCAGCAATGGTTTGGCTCTTGGATTTCAGCAACCAAATCAAAACAATGTCTTTTTTGGGACTCGAATGATGGAGAATAATAATAGTTTAGCTGCTAGCCAGCCTCCAAATTTGGGACTGAATGTAGGTGGAGTAAGATCTGTTCAGAAACTACCACAACGGCAACAGCAGTTGCATCATCCTCAGCCACAGCAGCTGCATCGGCCCCAGCCTCAGGCCCAGCAGCATCTACTCTTTCCCAAGCCAGCAACTGCGGCATATGCGACCCCAATGAACTTAGTAAACAGTGGCCAGCTTGCCAGCCAGGACATGAGGAGTTCAATTGTCGGGATTGCTGACCAATCTACCAACAATAGCTCAGTTCATGGTGGGGGAATGGGTATGGTTGGTTCAGGAACTGGGGGTATTAGAGCTGCAACAACAACCCCTGCAAACCCAATATCACCAGATGTGATTTCCAAGAGTAATACAAGTTCACCTTCACTGTCACCAGTTCCGTATGTGTTTACTCGTGGTAGAAAACCCAGTGCAGCTTTGGAGAAGGTAGTTGAGAGAAGACAGAGAAGGATGATTAAAAACAGAGAGTCCGCTGCAAGGTCTCGAGCTCGCAAGCAGGTGAACTACTGATTGGGCTATTATGCATCTATTTCCTGCCCAAGGTTCTTTTACTTTATGTTACTCACCGTCTCTTTTTGAATTCCGGTTAGGCATATACTTTGGAACTGCAAGCAGAAATTGCGAAACTTAAAGAAGTGAACGATGAATTACAGAAAAAACAGGTTTGTGTACCTTTGTAAGTTCAAATCAGTAGTTTGGCTTTGGCAAAAAATTCATTACACTTTTTTTCATTCTGCAGGCAGAAATAGGGAATATGCAGAAAAATGAGGTATGTTAGCCTTGCCTTTCACATTGGCTTAATGCATCCTTACTTTACTTTTTATTAATGGTAAACTGAGCTTCTATCTGCCAGTATTATCATGCCTAGTGTTCATAGGTTTTCATTTGAAAAGTGATATTTAAGTGGAATTACTAAATTTGATTCCGTATCAATACTAGCTTTTGGATGATGTTAGATATATAATCTCCCTTCAGAAGTATCGAACTGGAAAATTCATCGCTTTCGTTCTTCCTACCTTCTATTAAGGATTGAAAGATGTAGATTGTGTTATGGGTCTGAGATTGTTTAGCAGGGAAGCAATCAACTACTAGTGAACATTTCTTTAGAACTCCTTAGTCACTTTCTTAAGTGGAGTAGAGAGGTTCCCCATTCTCACTGGCCCTTCAACTACAAGAAACAAACAATTTTTCTTCTTTTTCCTTTTCTGATGCATCAACTAATGGACTTTTTATCATCTCTGCTATTAAAGTGGAGGCTGACTAGGCTCTCTGTTTCTGCAGTTCTTGGAGGCAACGAAGGGAAAATGGGGAGGTAAAAGACTATGCTTGAGGAGGACACTGACAGGTCCTTGGTAGAGTAATAAGTCGATTAGTGGATAGCAGAAGCAGCGGCTGAATATGCAATCTGTGCCAGTTGTATGGTATGAGAATTGGAGCCCGCATGTCGCCTACATTATACTGTGAAGAGTAGGTAGGTAGCTGTAATGTATAGCCGTATAGGAGCAATGGATTGAGATGTAAATGATGGCCTGACATTAGATGATGAAACCTACATGTTTCATGTTCTCTTTTATGGATTGTAATGAGCAAGTAGGATAGTGAAGTTGGAGAAATGATCTCGCGTGCTATATTGTTTTTTTACATCGTGGAAACTTTCTAAATGACTCGTGACATTTCGAATTTGTAGTTCATCATGTACATATGAGTTAAGACAGGTTTGTTCCTTTCTTTATTACTTCGTGAGATGGCTATCCAGCAATTATCTCAATCATGGGTAGAAACTAATCATATTCAAATTGGATTGGTTTGCTCATTGGGTTAAACCTAATCATATTCGCTGAGTATACGGACCACGGGAACATACTGCGGCAGTTCTTGTGGTTGTGGTTAGTGCCCCAAGTCTTCGTCCGTTTTTTTTCTTCCCTTTGATCTGTTTATTTGAAAACGAGTTTAAAGAACTCCAGAGTGTCAATCTTCGCATGTGAAATAATAGCTGCTTTCTAAGTAAGAGCACTAACAAAAAGAGATACTTAGCCTCCATCTACATCTTAAAAAGAACAAAGGAAAAAACCCTTTATCTGCAGTCACTATCATTGAGAGCCCTAAATTACCTACAGACAAGGAAAAAACAGCAAGCTTTCCTTCTAAAAGAACTATCCCTGAGGATTAGTCAAAGCGTGTTCCTGCTCTTATGTGGCACGAATCCCATAGGGCGCCGGGATCAACCTCAATGTAGAGAATGCAGGATACCAACTGGCCAGGTATAGCAGCAGAGCATCTTTTCTTTCACAATTTGGCTGGTCATGTTTGGGAGTAAGGCACCTAGCTCAGGAAACGCAACTGTGCTGACTATGTCATTATTGTTCAACGCAATGTGGCGTTCTAGATAGAAGAACACAATATTCTTAACTCTTCGGATACTCTAGAACAAGGCCCTCAGCTACACTTCTTGCTCTGGCATGACCAAAAAGCTTGCTCACAATGGCCAACGCAAAATCTGTAATGGTAGCAAGTCCCCTGCTTGTTATCAGTTTGCCATCAATAACTACCTTGGTACCATTTACCGCTCCATTCATTAGCTCAGTCTCAGCTGAAGGATGAGCAGTAACTCTCTTACCCTATATTGGCAGAAGAACCAGAAGGTTTAGCATTTTTCTTTTGGGTAGAATAAGTTTTAATGAATCACAGTTAGACAGGGGAGACATGTTTCAAATTACCTTCAGTAAACCTTGTTTATGCAGAATTGCTAGTGAAGAGCCAACTGCTCCATATACTCTTTCAGCTGTGTTTTGCTCTTGAAGCAGCTTTTTGAGAACTTTTGATTCGTGTAGCCGTTCAGACCCTGCTACCTCTCCCTACAAGCGCAATGAACCAAAACTCTTGAAGTAGAACATGCAGATACAAAAGGTCATTTAAGAGATTATATACTTTGCTGAAAAAACTAAGACAAATGTAGACAACTTGAAGAGGAACGAATAATAACTAGAGACAACTTGACAATGGACAAATAAACCCTCGTTAAATCTAAAATAGAAACAGACTACTTTTGCAAATATTTAGTATCCAATGATCTACACTCATTCCAATGACAAACTAGCAAGTAAGTAGAGGACTTATTAAACCCTAAATCAGCATAAAGCAGAAGTTGAGCCGACCATAATAAATGAAACCATTTTCCTATACTTCGGTCTCCTCATGAACATGTTGACGTTTTCTTTGACGAAAGGTCTTCACATAAAAATAATAGCACATAATACAATGGAAGTAAATTGTGATATCATAAAGGTACTTGGTTTGTCTTACCGGAAGAATAATTAAATCATATATAGATTCAGCAGCATCACTAATTAGCTTGTCAGCAACAATTTTAATGCCTTGAGATGCCAAGACTTGCTCAGATTTTTCAGTTGAAGCAACAACAACATCCACGTTTGCGCGCCTTAATATATCCACAATTGTTACTACTTCAATTTCTTCAAAGCCATTTGCAATTGGAATGAGAGCCTGTGATACATTAGAAAGAGAGCATACTTTAATTCTGCAGTAACTAAAAGAGCAAATGTAAGCAGAAAAGTGGAATGCAAAACTGATGGTTAGCAATAGCTATGTGTTAAGCTTGAAGAAGATAGTTAAGTAAGACTTACACGAGGATTGTTGTCAAAAGACCATTCAACTTTGTTAAACTCTACATTTCTATGTTTATCACCAGCAGTGTTGATGAGCTAGTACAAGAAGTAAAAAGACTGTTAGCGCATGAAAACCAACAATATTTAGTGACAAATGAAATGAGACAGCACAGGAACAGCAATTGACCTTACCAACAATTCTCCAACCTGCCCTGCGACAGACTCCCCAAACAGCTGGTCTACTAAGCACAGAGCAAACTCAAATGAGGTTCCAGGACCACGGCTTGTTGTAAGTTCTTCTGAAACTTGAATATTTGAACTAACAGCCCAGAATGTTGGGAGCATGTCCTTGAACGCAGGATGACATGTTGTCTTGCATCACAGACTACAACACAATTAGATAACCAAACCACGTTTGACGGGTATCCATAAAAATGAAACGAGAATCAACTCGAGCAAGCTACCTGCTTTCTTTTCAGAAGGCCCCAAGGAAGAAGTGTAACTGCTGGAGCGGCACATATAGCTCCATATAACCTCTTCTCCTCGGCTTGTTTGCTTGTAATTTGCCTGAGACTTTCAGAATCTCTCAACCTAGCCGAACCTGGCATTCCTCCCTACAAATCATTCACCTAATGTCAGTCCTTACTTAAACTACATGACCGAATCAAACTATAAGAGCTAATAGTTGTTCTACCACAATATGATGGGAATCATTAACAACACAATCAAACTAAATGACCAAATCAATCACCTAACATCAGTCCTTACACAAACTACATGACCAAACCAAACTATAAGCGCTAATAGCTGTTCTACCACAATAAGTTGGGAATCATCAACACCACCATCAAAATACACTAAATCACATAATTTGAGCGGCTTTATATCCAGTGAAAACTTATCAGAAACATGATCAACTATAGAACAACTCACCGGTAAAGCCACAAGATCAAAAGTTTCATCAGTGCAGGTGGAAATATCAGCATCAGCAACCAGTCTAATGCCACCAGCAGCCTCAATCTCAAGCTGTGGTTCCACTGAAGCAACAACCACCTCCGCACCTGCTCTCCGAAAAACATCAACTAAAACAACCGCTTCCATTTCTTCCGTGCCATACCCAATTGGCACCAGAACCTGTCAATCCATACAAACAGTCACAACATATTCAAATCATTTCTAATAAGCAATAAAGAAACAAAAGGGTACCCATGGTTAAAACAAAGAGAGGACCTTTTTGGGTGGGGATGAGACTGAGACTGAGGAGCCATTAGTATTCAAAATGGTACTACTTGATGAAGCAGGGGTTTTAGTGGTGGGTTTTGAATGAAGTTTCTTTGAAGAGAATCTTTTTGGGTTTGGCGGGGAAGACAAAGAGGAAAGTGTAATTGGGGTGCTGGTAGACACTGAAAATAGTTTGAAAGAAGAAAGCTTTGGAGAAGGTGGAGAGAAAAGGCAGAAGAGAGTCTCCATTTTTACGAATGCTTCAGTTCAGTCGGTAAGCTTGTGTGGAAGCCATATCCGGACATTGAAAGTAATGGTATATAATAAAAAAGGGGGGAAGGAGCGGGCTTGGTAAAAGAAAAGCCCACGTATAAGCATCTGAAAGCCCAAGATAAGCAAGAATGCTGCGAGTGCGAGGAATTGGATATGGCTTCCACACAAGCTTGCAGACGCGACAAAGAAAGTGAAGACCGAGAGAAGTAGTAAACAGTAACGTTACGTGCATTCCTTGCCCAGAATCAGATCAACTATAAAAGAAAGAAGCGAAGTTAGAGTTGAAAATTAAGAATTAGCAAACATGTTGCGCAAATTGGCAAGAAGTGCAGTGTCAGCTTCACCAAGATGGAATCCAAACCAAGTAAGGACTTTTTGCTTGGGTGTCCTTCCTGTTGGTGTGGATAGAAACTCCGAGGCGTTTGAACACAACTCCAAGGCGATGGAAGGTCTCATTTCCCAGCTCCAATCGCATGTCAACAAGGTACGTTAGTGTATTTGGGTTTGTTTGTGCATTTCTACCTGTCGGGATTGAAGTGGGTTGGGTTTTGATTTTGAAGGTTTTGGCCGGAGGAGGCGAAGAAGCAGTGAAGAGGAACAGAAAAAGGAATAAGCTTTTGCCTAGAGAAAGAATTGATAAGCTGATTGACCGGCGCTCTTCTTTCCTTGAGCTTTCACAGGTTTGGGACTTGTTCTCTCTTTTTGGTGTTCCTGTATTAGTAACCGAGTGCTTGATGTATGGGGTTCTTAATTGTTTCATATGTGATGTGTTAAGCTTGCAGGGCATGAATTGTATGAAGAACCATTACCATCTGGTGGGATAATCACTGGAATAGGTCTCGTTCACGGCCGTCTTTGTATGTTTGTGGCAAATGATCCTACTGTTAAGGGAGGGACTTATTATCCAATTACAGTGAAGAAACATCTAAGAGCGCAAGAGATTGCTGCTCGATGTAAATTACCATGTGTATATCTTGTTGACAGTGGAGGTGCTTTTCTTCCAAAGCAGGCTGAGGTTTTCCCGGACAGAGAGAATTTTGGTAGAATATTCTACAACCAAGCTGTCATGTCTGCCGAAGGGATCCCACAAATCGCACTTGTTTTAGGTTCATGCACTGCTGGTGGGGCTTATATTCCTGCAATGGCTGATGAAAGTGTAATGGTTAAAGGAAATGCTACCATATTTCTAGCTGGACCACCGCTTGTGAAGGTAAATCTTCTGGTGTTTTAATTCGTGGATGTAGTTATTGCTAGATTTTGTATATATGGATGTGAATGTATGTATGAATGTAAACTAGTATGTGCATGGATACGTATAGGAACCTGTGTTGGATTTGATGCTTTAATTGAGACTTAAATAAATTAGATCTAAAGAAGGGAGTTATTGTAGGCTGCTACAGGAGAAGAAGTCACAGCAGAGGATTTGGGGGGTGCCTCAGTGCATTGCAAGACATCGGGGGTTTCTGACTATTTTGCTCAAGGTATGCTATATCCTATCTTCGGTGCTATGACAGAAAATGCTGTGATCTTTTCCCTGCCTTGTGCTTGGACAAGCTTTCATTTATACCTGCATGATATACTTGATTGTAGATTGTGATCTCATAGGCCTAATGGAATTTGAACATTCAATTGTCATATCTTGTAGTTTATCTTCTCCAAGCTTTCCTTGAGTTATGATCCCAATGTTTTGATTAGGTGACCATTATTTGCAACTTTGTGTGTTGTTGTAGATGAATTGCATGGACTCGCTATTGGGAGGAACATTATCAAGAACTTGCATTTGGCTGGAAAACAAGGGGTGACCTATAAACCAGACCCTGACTATGAAGAACCATTATATGATATAAAAGAGCTCCGTTCTATTGCTCCAGCAGACCACAAGCAGGCCATTGATATCAGATCAGTTATTGCTCGAATTGTGGATGGAAGTAAATTTGACGAGTTCAAGAAATTGTATGGAACTGTGAGGACATTTTAAAACACTTGATTGTTCAAGTTATATTCTCCCTCATGACATTACAGTGCAAATCTAATCGTGTCTGTACAGACTCTTGTAACAGGGTTTGCTAGAATCTTTGGACAGCCCGTGGGCATCATCGGAAACAATGGGATATTGTTTAATGAGTCTGCTCTGAAAGGGGCTCATTTTATTGAATTGTGTGCTCAACGTAACATTCCTTTGGTCTTCCTCCAAAATATCACTGGATTCATGGTATGCAATTCTGGGTTGAGGTTTCCATATTTTCCTGTAACATAAGAAAACCGAATGAGAAGGTATATCATGCGTGTTTAGAGATGCATGAAATCATGATATTCTTTCTTTTGGTAGGTTGGCTCAAGGTCTGAAGCGCAAGGTATAGCAAAATCTGGAGCTAAAATGGTGATGGCAGTTTCCTGTGCAAAGGTTGGTTTCTCTCTATTCATTTTACTGGTATCTTCTCCTGCTCTAAGTGAAATGCAATGCCTCCGTGACTGTTGGACAACAGGGGGTGAAATCTTGTAGAGATTTTGAATTGACGAAAATCAGTTCATGCTGAAGAAAATTGATTTACATCTTCAGTCTTCAAAGTTTGCAATTATTATCTGTACAGGTCCCCAAGGTAACTGTAATTGTTGGTGGAAGCTTTGGTGCTGGAAATTATGCGATGTGTGGTCGTGCATACAGTCCCGATTTCTTGTTTCTCTGGCCAAATGCCAGAATATCTGTTATGGGTGGTGCTCAGGTAGCCTCTTTACCCCAGTACATGCTCACCTGAGTTGTTTGCTAAAACTTTTATTTTGCCTGCAAGGTTCTAATTTGCCTCGTATAGAATTAATGCTTCATTTTTTCTTTTTTCAAATCCCTGCCGTAACATTCGATCTGATGTGATCTCTGGCAATACACATGTATCTACTCAAATTTGTCTCATAAAGAGCCCACTTCGGAAATTAAAGCCTCGTTAATTATTCCAATAACTTAATGTGGTGTAGTACATTTGTGTCGATGTTACTTTCATGGATCTTACGTTGCATTGTACATGGATTCACACATTTTACGGTGTGCAGGCTGCTAGTGTGCTGTCTCAAATAGAAATGGCAAATAAGAAAAAACAAGGAATTCAGGTGATCTTCCTTCCTTACATAGCTTGTCATTGAATCCATATAGTCATGTTATCCTTACTCTCTCTGTCTGCGCGTTCCTGTATGAGTTGCAGTGGACAAAGGATGAAGAGGAAGGATTCAAGTCAAAGATCATGGATGCGTACGAGAGAGAAGGGAATTCATACTACTCAACGGCAAGGCTTTGGGATGATGGTATCATTGATCCAGCCGACACGAGAAAAGTTTTAGGTTTTTGCATATCAGCTGCCCTGAACCGACCTTCAGAAGACACCAGATATGGTGTGTTCAGGATGTAGTATTAGAATTCCAAGCGAACTATAATGCACCCGTGATACAGCTTTCTCTAAAAATATAATAAAGAGAGAAATGTGATTATGCTTTAAGAAATGAAGTCAATAAAAAAAAAAACTTGCAATTCTTATGCTTATTATAAAATCCATAAAAATGAAAACATAAAGTAAATTGCAATCTAGAAATTCAGTATTATCCCAGGTGAAATGTAGGATCCTGTGAAGCAAAAAAGAAGAAAAAAATGTAGGATGCTGAAGCACCACAATGAAAAGTTTTATTTGATATATCTAATTGTTGTTTTGTAGTAACAAGTACCCATGGCCTAATGGATAAGGCGTCTGACTTCTAATCAGGCGATTGTGGGTTCGAGTCCCACTGGGTATGCTTATATTTTTAAAATATCATTTTGTTGAAAATTTTCGTTTTTCTTTTGGACCCATTCGTTGAAATATTACTGGTTTTGCCATTCCTCAACAAATACTTTTCTGTTCAATAGCGTCACTTCCTTTCACTCTCTCCTCCTCAATGGCCGTCTCTACCTCATTTTGCCCGCCTCCTCTCACCGTTCCACGCGCCGCTGTCCAGGACTCCCACCTAAACACTGCAGTCCCTTTTCCCCTCACCACCCGCACCAAACGGCAACCACTCCTCCGTTCCAACCACGCGCCTCCCCCTCTCCACATTGTCTGCGGGCGTAATCCCCGAGGTAACTTACGAAACCCCTCCTTTCTGCTGTTTTAATCTCAATTTGACATGATTTTTCATAAATTCTTGTTTGAATCATATGTTATTATTGCTTTAACTACTATTATTAGGTACCAATGATCTTCAAAAACCCACAAAACCCGATCCGGTTTATCAAAACCGCTTAGTTACCTTGTTCATTAACCGCATACTGAAAAACGGGAAAAAGTCGTTGGCCTTCCAAATACTTTACCGCGCATTGAAGCGCATTCAGATGAGAACTGAGTCGAATCCGTTACTTGTGTTGCGGGACGCGGTGAATAGTGTGACGCCTGACGTGGCAGTGAAGTCTAGGCGTGTGGGTGGGTCAACCCATCAGATTCCGGTGGAAATAGGAGCTGCTCAGGGAAAAGCGCTTGCGATCAGGTGGTTATTGGATGCAGCAAGGAAGCGGGATGGGAAGAGTATGGTTGATAAGTTGAGTGCTGAATTGATGGATGCTTCCAAAGGGAATGGGGAGGCTGTGAAGCGGAAGGAATCTACACATAAGATGGCTGAGGCAAATAGGGCTTTTGCGCATTTTCGTTGAGTTAGTAGACTGGTGTTGTGGTTTTAGTAGGTGGAATAGGAAACAATAGGTAGAGGATTTGTTGGTTGTAGTAGTTTATTTTGACAACTATGTTGTGATCTAGTTCTGCGCTTAGGGCTATTTTGTGGATGTGCGTTTCCTTGGGGATTAAGTTGCCTTCTCCGTTTTGTTGAGAAGTTCTATTATGACGTTTAGAACATCTAGTGTTGCACTAGCATTGTATGGATTTCAAACTTCTTCGGCTGTAATGTTTGCTTGTTCTGAATGTTTTCTTCATGATTTTTGCCTTGTCTAGGTTATCTTATTGTGAGCGTTTTCCTGCATTTTGTTGTTGCTTGTATAATTGGTGTAGTTGTGGAAGAAGAAAGAAGCTGGGAAATTACAATGTCTTTCTATATGAATAAGTCTGGTGGATAGATATTATCTTTTTGTGAAGGTCGAATGCTATGAATAGTAGACTAATCACTTTCATATTTAAGCCACTCATGGCATGGAGATGCACGCATCCTTGTGTACAACTGGACTTGTGCACTCTTTTTTTAAGACGAGCTACATCCATACCAGGAAATGCAATATGGTGATGGTATGATTGATGTTTTAAAAATGGAACAGTGTTGAATTGCTAAAATGTTGTTGAGTAGAAGTTTTTGGATCCTTGTGGCCAATCAGGTTGTACCGAGATAATTTTTGTCATTGTTGGGTAGAAGTTTTGGGATCCTTGTGGATAGTCCATGATAATTTTTGTGTTGTAGAATCCTAAACCTTCATTGTTGGATGTATATCTGCTTGCATTATGGTTTATCAAATTTAGCATTGATGCCATGAATTTAGCTTTTAACTGCAAAATTTTGGTATGTTCAGCTGCAGTTGTTACCGTGGACTCATGGGAAAATTCGATTGTGAAAAGTGATATCCCTGTTCTAGTTGAATTCTACGCAAGTTGGTGTGGACCATGCAGGATGGTTCATAGAGTGATTGATGAGATTGCAGGAGAGTATGATGGGAAATTGAAATGCTTCGTGCTCAACACAGACACTGACTTGGAAATCGCGGAGGAGTATGAGATTAAGGCTGTTCCAGTTGTTATGCTTTTCAAAAACGGAGAGAAGTGTGAGACAGTGGTTGGTACTATGCCAAAGGAATTCTATGTTGCTGCCGTGGAGAGGATCATCCAGTAGCAAACTTGGTTCAGTGCATGATTGTACATTCAGTAAGGTCCATAATTAGGTATGAGTACATTACTGTGTATACAGCATTAAAAATATGTTTACTGGTCTGGTTCTTAACATTAGTCCTGTATTATGTCACCGATCTCTTTTTCTCGAGAATAATACTGCAAGCCTGATTTTCCATGAAGATATATCCTCTATGTCCTTTCATTTTCTTCCTTGGGTTCTTTTTGCAGTTCTTCTTAATGCTAAAGCTTTATACTCTTGTTGTTTGGTAGATTTCTTGAACACCCAGCTCCAAAATGATTGCGTGGTGTGATGGTTGTAATCGTTGGAATGAACTGAACTGTGCTTTAATGTCTTGTAATGAACTGCAATGCTCATCTTCTTTTAATGGCTGTAAAATGCAAGTATAAGCAGGACAGGACATCCAGTACTGCGGTATTAATGAATGTGTACTTGGAACATGAGTGCATGTTCTCTCACAGGTGGAAATGGTATTTTGTCGGCCAATTGCAAAATTTTGATTGTGATTTTATTTTGACACTGAATTATGATAAAAATCTTGTTACTGAAAACTTAAAATGACATGAATGGTTACAAGAAGAAAACACAGTTTGTGGATTTATTTTAGGCTTAGTTCAGACAAACTTAATTTCTTCTATCATATTAGTGTAAGCAACTAATCGCTCAAAAAAAATAAAAAAGTTTATTCGTTTAATTTATTGGTTATGGTAACAATAACAGCGAGATTAATCGATTCGATCATAAATATTATAATGATAATTAATAATATAATAATTTTTTTTATGTAATAAAATTCTAATGCGGCAGTGTCATACTCTTTTGTTTACTCAAATTCTCTGCCCCCAAAAACAGCAAACCAAATCTAATAATCGTTAAAAAGGAAAAAGTAACCGACCACACGCTAGAGCCTAGAAGCATAAAATGAGATAGGATAGGTTAAAAATGGTAAATCGGTTTTGTTTTCGGTTTTGTTGGGCTAAAAAGGATAGGAGTAGTACAATCTAAACCGTGCAGGCCCAAACCTCTGCGAAGTTTCAACGAAGAGGAACTAGCTCTCCTGGTAAAACGGGGAACACCCATCACACAATATAGAAAGAATTAAAGAAAAGACCCCCCTAAAAGAAACCTGTTTTCCCTTCTTCCTTTCCTCTGAGTACTTACTTGTAGGTGCTTCTTCTAGGTTTGTGAGTTTTGGAGGATAATTCATTGTTGGATCTTTGAAATTTCGTAGCTTTATTCAAGATCTGAGGTGTTTTAGTATCTGGGTTCGAAGAGATTTGTTTCACAGAGGAGTTATCGTCTTAAGGTACCTTTCTTCCTCTCTTGACGCTTTTTATCTTCATTTTTGGTTGCTCAGATACTACATCAGGAGTGAGAACAAAGATCATTTATATTGGTGGTTTTGATTTCATTATCCTGTATGGTGCTTGCCATTTATCAGTTTGATTAGTTTAGTTTGGAATTTCTTTTTATCTTAATCAAACTCCTGATGGTTAGGCTGCTCGGTTTCGGTGTAACCAGTTTAGGGCATTAGATTGAAGTTCCGTTGCTTTATAAATTTCAGTTTGGATGAGTAATCAAGTTTATGTATGTGTTGGTGTGTTTTTGTTTGAATGGCCAGGTGATGTGTACCCTTAACATCTAAACATCTCAGTTCAACTTTGGGTCTCTACTGGTATCTTTGAACTCTTTGGAACTTAAAAGAAAAAAGAAGAGATGGCTAGTGCAAATATGAATGCATCATCATCAATGCTGCAACCAGATCAATCTGATCAGAGGAGACTGCGAATGATGGATTCCAATGTGCATGCCGTTCAACCAACTTATAGTCCCCCTTGCCGAAACTGTTTAGATGGTCCTGTTGCCATTCTCTGGGATATTGAGAACTGCCCTGTCCCTAGTGCCGTTCGCCCTGAAGATGTAGCTGGCAATATAAGAATGGCTTTGCGGGTGCACCCTGTAATCAAAGGAGCTGTCATGACATTTTCTGCATATGGGGATTTTAATGCCTTCCCTAGGCGGCTTAGAGAGGGATGCCAAAGAACTGGTGTTAAACTCATTGATGTTCCAAATGGCAGAAAGGATGCTGCTGACAAGGCTATTTTGGTTGACATGTTCCTTTTTGCACTTGACAACCCTCCGCCTTCATCTATAATGCTTATTTCAGGGGATGTTGATTTTGCTCCGGCGCTTCACATACTTGGTCAACGTGGATACACTGTGATCCTTGTCATCCCATCTGGGGTTGGTGTGTCATCTGCGCTTTGCAATGCTGGTAATTTTGTCTGGGACTGGCCAAGTGTGGCCCGTGGAGAAGGTTTTATACCCTCGTTAAAGACCTTTATGCCTCCTCATGGAGGAGCACCTGACATTGCTGGGTATCTTATGGGTCGCCATATCAATGAGAATCTAGATGGCCCAAATGAAGAAGAGGCAATTGTGTATAGAGGACTCTCTCAGAGCTATTATAACGCGACAAGAGATTTCTCTGCAGTGTCACAGTCCGTATCTGAATACAACTGTAGTTCTATGATGACAACTTTGCCTTGTTTCCCCACAAATACGCGATCCCAGAGTCTCCCATCTTGTTCGAATGAAGTTTCAGCAGGTCCTGGCCCCTATGATCAATCTTATTCTGCTATGTGGGTACAGCCTGGGGATATAAATGGTCTAAAGGCGCAGCTGGTAAAGTTGCTTGAACTCTCAGGAGGTTGCTTGCCTTTTACCCGTGTTCCTTCAGAGTACCAGAAGCTATATGGACGGCCTCTTTATGTCTCAGAGTATGGGGCGTTGAAGCTTGTGAATCTTTTCAAAAAAATGAGTGATGCATTAGCAATGGATGGCAAGGGCCAAAAGAAATTTGTTTATCTCCGAAACTGGAAAACAGGGCCAAGTGTGCCTCCTGTAATCCTTGCAAGGAATGATAAGAAAGTAAAAGGGTCCGCAGAGGAGAGCTTAGATGTTATGCCTGGCGGAGGCTCTTCAGATGAGTTATCAGAGGAAAATGAGGAGAGGAGCCCAGGAAAGACTAACATGGAGATATCTGCTCAATGTGAAGTTGACCGACATCTTGAACAGTTTAAATATGAGTTGCAGGAGATTCTAGTGAGCTACTCTTGTGGGATTTTCTTGGGTCATTTTGAGGCCATATACCAGCAAAGGTATAAAAAGCCACTGGACTATCAACGGTTCAATGTCGACCAACTAGATGACCTTTTAGAGAAGCTGAGGGATGTTGTGGTGCTGCATGAAGAACCAGAAAGCAAGAGGAAGTTTCTAGCTGCTGTTGGTGGCTAGAAGAAGTCTAAGGGAAGTTCCATCTTTTTACTTTTTTCCTCCTTAGATAAAATTGAGATCGTGCTTTATTGCATACCCTCTCTTATAGTACCTTTTAATTCTTTTACCCCTAATTTCTAAAGCAGATAGGGTAAAAATGGATAGCGCTCATTCTTTCTACAATGTGTCCGCCGCATGGATTGAATGTTCGTGTAGAAATTTCCATGCTCGCCTTTCACCTCATAATCGTCACTGATCGAGTCACTAATGTTAAATGTGTATAATACAGTATAATGTCTAACACTTTGTTCCCAAGTATTACTGAAAGTTGAAATTTCATTTGTTCTTTAATGTATGCTCTATGTTGGGTTTCATCTGAATTAATGGTTTTGTAGTTATCTTCTTGGATAATTAATTTATTGAGAGCACTTTCCAATACAAACTTTCTTGTACATGGAAGATATAAACTCTCTCAGGCATGTCCTTATGGCCAGATGGTTCAAGTCCTAGGTGATGCTGTTGCAGAGACAATGGGACTTCTTACCACATGCTTCCCATTCACTTCAGACCACCTTAAAAACCCATAATGTGTAATATAATCACTCTGTGGTGTAACACTTGCCCCTTTCACCGTAACCTCCACTGTCATGTTAAACTCTGCTTTGCTATATTTTCCTGCAAAAGTGATTGTTGTTGGCTGCACAACAACTTTCATTCCGGTAGGGGCTTCCACCTCTGCGCGATAAACTGATCTCGTGTCTGCTACATTAGTCAGCACCCTCTTGAATGTTGTTGTTATGGTATCAGTTTTGTTCAGGATAACAACAAAAGAAGGATAGTTCAGATCCAAACTAGCATGCTCACAAGAGAAATCGGATGTCTTTGTGATGATTTGTATACGGTCTCTTGTATACCTCAAAGCACACAGATAGTTGACGTAGTCATCAACCTCCATGTCGTACACCAGTCCGGGGTCGGTGGCCTTGTTAGGATTTACATGACCTGCTCCAAAATCAAGAGGTGTCCCGGCAACTCCAGTGGTCATGTCGATGATTCGACTGTTTGTGTTGTCTGTAAGATCGGCAGTGGTCATCATTGCTGATCGGATGGCTGCCGGACTCCAATCTTTGTGCACGGCTTTAAGCAATGCAGCTATCCCAGCTACATGGGGGCTTGCCATTGATGTGCCAGATACAAGTGCATAATCTGTGAGCAAATAATCGTCTTCTCGAATAGGCGCAAACCCTCTATTGGGAACCCATCCGGCCAAAACATGATACCCGGGAGCCAGCACATCAGGTTTCAGAATCCAAGGTGATCTCACATCAGGCCCTCTGGAGGAAAAATATGCTACTTTTGGTGCTGGTTTAGTCCCAAGTAATGTAATCCCGAACTTTACGCTCACTGTTGCATTCTTTGTGCTTAATATATATTTCTTGACCAGGTCACCATCTTTAGGTTTCACTATCACAATCGGAGAGGAGAAGTAATTTGGGTGGAGAAACTCCGCATCATCTTCACTAAAGATGCCTCCGATCGCTCCAGCAATGTCCGGACCACTTCTATCGTTTTCATTTTCAGATGTTAGTTGAAACAACAATGATGACGACGATTCATCACTGTCACAGAATAGAAACTTTCCTTCAACTTCTTTTGGGTCTAAGGAGTCATAGCCACAGACTTCTTTGCTTCTGTTTCCAAGTCCAAAGTAGAAAGGAACCCTGTCGACGAACAGATTCTCTGGATAAATAGATGTTCCTGTTATGGTCATGACACCATCTCCAAGTGTGATTTCTGCTCCAAACTCGCGGTCGATTGTTCCTGCACCAACAGTAGTTATCCAAGGAGCTCCATTCAACATTGTGTATCCATGAGGGCCTGCATTTCCAGCTGAACATGCAACAAAAATCCCCTTCTTCAAGGCTGCATATGCTCCTATCGCTATTGGGTTCTCGTAGAATGGTGTCTCGAAGAATCCTAATGATAATGACATAATGTCTACACCATCTTCTATTGCTTGATCCATCCCAGCAAGAACATCAGTTGCTGCAGCTTCGGAATCGTCGCCTTCGCCAGTATAAAACAGCACTTTGTACATGGCAATCCTGGCCATTGGTGCGATTCCAGTTGCTGTTCCTTCTGCATAACCGAAATAATCAGCGTGTTGAGCTCTAACCCCAGCTGATGTTGATGATGTGTGAGTTCCATGTCCCTTGTAATCCCTCGGCGAATTGTAGTCATCTGTGTTCGATATATTCAACCGTCTCTGCTTCATCCCCTGGCTAAATTTCCGCGCACCGATCAGCTTTTTGTTGCAGTTGGACGTGTTGAATTCTGTCCCGGTTTCACACACCCCGAGCCATCTTTTGGGCACTGAAGGCATGTTTCTGTCACTGAAGCTTTTGCTCTCTGGCCAGATTCCTGTGTCGAGGACGCCGATTATGATGTCAGCACCAAACTTCCCTGCAGGCCATGCTCCTCTATGTCTGTTTAGGCCAAGGAATTTTGTGGTGTGAGTGGTGTGAGGATGACCAAATGATTCTGGGAATGTAGCAACATGACTTGGCAGGTTTTCTAGTTGGTCAAGATGGTCTTGTGACAGAACAGCACTAAAACCATCCATCACATGGTTGTATGTGTAGAGATGGAGTGGGGGAATGCCACCTGGCCGTGACGAGAGCGATGACAAAGTTGACGTGTACCAATCATGGTGAGAGGAGAATCCAGTTGGAATTGCTGACTTGTCCATGTGGATAATGTAGGTTTTGTGGTCATTTGAAGTGGAAAATGTCAGTGATGGGGCAATAGAGAAGAGAAGGAAGATAGTAAAGTGATACATATTTTTAGTTTAATTAGTAGCTAATGATGTGGGAAGCAAGATTCAGTAGGTTGGATATATATATATATATACTCCTTTGGACCTTTGCTGGTTATTTACATATTTGTTTATTTTACAAATTTTGCATAGTTCATGTAGCCTGCCTTGTTCTTGTTTTCATCAATTAATCAAGAAAATATTGTCACTTACGGGCTGCTAACACTTTACTAGTGTGCCTGCATTTACACTCGCATAGTTTTACTCGTAAGTTGCAATAAAAAACTTATTCATCATTAATCAAATTCTACATATAAACCACGTTGAGAGTTATTTATTTTTAAAACCTCATAATATTCGAACTAAAATCTCAAGCGGGTTGAGAAAATACCCGGGGAAAAAAAGGGAAAACAAAAACAAGAGAAGCATAGTTTTAATCTCAAGCAATTTATAATGATGTAAAAATTTAGCAAGTGAGGTGACTGCTTCCTTAAGTTAAAAACGACTTATGTTTTGCAAATTCCTTGCAGACCGGGCCATTTTTTTTTTTTTTGAGTAAAGACCGGGCCGTAAATGGACCTACTGCGTACTTTTTGTTATAAATGGGTCTGTCGAAATAGGCCCAAACAATGAATGGGCTTCGAATTGTTGTTTCCCTTCCCTTCGGCATTTAAAAGCCCCTTATTTCCACTTCCTAGGGTTAAACTGAAACACGTTCAGTATATTTAGCGCGAGCCGTCCTCTCCTTCCACTACTGCCGCACAGAGCTAGCGAAAATGGTGAGTCTCCTCTTCTCTTCGATCCTCATCTCTTCTATCTGTAGAGAGAAACAACCCTAATTTACTGATTTGTTGCCGTATTGTTTCAATTATGTGCAGCCTTCACACAAGTCTTTCATGATCAAGAAGAAACTGGCGAAAAAAATGCGCCAGAATCGCCCCATTCCCCATTGGATCCGCATGCGGACCGATAACACCATAAGGTCTATATTCTTCATCCCCACATCAATTTCAACTCGTCTCTTTCTTTGTAGTCTCGGAATTTGCTAAATTTTGTGTTTTTTTTAATCTTTGTGTTTCAGGTATAACGCGAAACGCCGTCACTGGCGTCGCACCAAACTCGGATTCTGAGGTGCTTTCAGTTATCTGGGTGTTCGTATTTTGGGTTTTATTAGATGCTTAAGGAAGAAGAACATTGAGCTTGATGCTTTTATGTATTGGGTATTGTGGTATGGATTTGCTCAATATGTTATGTAATTAAGCTCATGAGACTAGCACTTGAGATCTTTTTGCTGTTGTTATGCATTTCTGACAGATTTTTTATATCGCCTCTGGTTTTTGCAAGTTGTGGAATGTTGATTTATTTTAGTGTTGCGTGAATGGTTTATGCAATTCTAATTATAGATGCCTACTAATTGCTCAAAGTCATTTGGCCTTAATGGTGTTCTAGGGTTTATTTTGATTCTTTAGGGACAGCTTCTTTAGTGTGTGCTGCTTGTGTTGCTTATTATGCCTCTTTAACACATTTCAGTGGCTTTGATGACATTGAATGCGTTATTAAATTTGGCTTTCATTGATCTGTTAGGAAATTGGTTATTGGTTGTACTCGTTGTTCTTAACTTGCTTAGCTTGGTAAATGATACCACTGACCGCGAGTTCCGGCTTTGCTTTCTAAGGCGTTGTTACTAAAATCTTTTTGCTGTTTCGTTTCTTTTCCTAGAGTGATTCTTTGATTTGCAAAAATTGCTCCCAAATCACCTTCATGTTGTGTTTTTTTATTTTAGATCCTTGACATACAACTTGCCTTGAGTTTTTAGATGATGAAAACCTTGGTAGTGTGTTTCACTTGAGGTAGAGGATCTTATACCAAAGAAATGCGTCTCAGAAAGCCAGTACTCTTATCAATGGGTTCTTGGCTCGCTATGATGTGTACAATGCTTATTGCTGTTTTGTCACCAGAAATTTAGTAACTATTTCCGTCTTTATATAAAGGTTGGTACATGCATAAACTTACTTCTCTTAAGATTGGATATTTTCCTGGTTCAATAGTTCTTTTTTATAGCTGATTATCTTGTTTCTTCCTGATTCGAATCCCCCAAAAGTTTTTCTTACTTGATTGTTAGAATTCTTGTTAACTTTCCTTGAGGCACGGACCTGTTTTACATTTTCGCTGTGTAATGATAAGGGCTCTATATTACTTTACCAATTTGAAGCCCTCAAGTTTTTTTTACTTGATTGTTGGAATTCTTGTTAACTTTTCCTTAAGGCAAGGCCGTTTTATCACATTTCTTATAATTATGAGCCGCTTAATGATTAGGGCTCATATTACTGCAAGGTCGACCTGTTTGTTAAAATGTAAGGCTTGATTATTTCAAGAATAATATAATACGATACTAGGGATCGTTACCTCAACTTACGTTGCTGCTATCTTCAACCTGCGTTTGGATTGGCTTTGCAACGTTACCTCAACTTACCTTTCTATTATCCTCTACCTACTTTTGGATTGGAATTGTTTCAGTCTGACTGCGGCATTTGGAACGATTTGATTCAGGACTTGGTTAAACGATTGACGCAAACATTAATTAATGTGGATCCATCAATTGATGTCCAAGAGTTATGGTTGCAAATAGCAAGTCCATTGCAAGCCTACTTTTATGGCTTGATTCCATCAACAAAACTTAATACAAAAATAGAAGCGGTCTCTCTAACACTATGATTTCCGTTCCCCGCCTAAGCGGGGATGTACATTTTTTCTCTATTCATTCTGCAAAATGAAGAACCTGTTTACCTATTTGAAAATAACCATCTGATTAACCAATACGACATTACATTGAGAGTCCGTTGGGTGGAGATTGTGGTGAGCCATTTTCAAGCAAGAAACTTCTACTACAATATGACCTTGATGTACTTGAAGAAGAAGCGAGATTTCTTGCATCACCACTGTAGGATATCCCATCATTCCTGTGCATTTTGCCTCTACTTATCCTTCCTTTCCCTTCGCTTGCTTCATATTCTTCATCTTCCACAGCTTCAGCGAACCTGTGATGCATCGGGTCTGAGCTCTCGTACAACAGCCTAAGCACCTGTTTGATCGAAGGCCTAGCATGCCCTTCTCTTTGCGTGCACCATCTCACGATAGTCACGATCGTTTGTAGCTGGTCTAAGTTGAAGCTGTCCGTGATACATGGGTCCACTAACTCGTGAAGCCTAGATGCCGATACCATAAGTTTTTGGGACCATTCAACCAAATTCTTGCCATCTTGTATTGCTCGTCTTCCGGTCACAATTTCCAGCAGCACCACACCGTAGCTATATATGTCACTTTTCTCTGTGAGCTCTTGAGTAATCACGTACTCAGGATCCATGTAACCTGAAAGCACTACTATACTTAGTCTCAAACAGTGAAGGATAGTTTGGTGATGCAATGGTAGAATATTTTCTTTACTGACCTGGAGTTCCACGAATATCGGTGTTTACTGGTTCAAAGCATATAGACCCATCTTTTGAAGCATGTGCAAGGCCAAAATCTGCAACCTGAATTGAAAAGTATGACATAAAGAAGGTATTATTTGAATTAATAAGAAGAAAGATACGTTGTGCAACATGAACGAAGGAAAGATAGCAAGGTACCACAGTCGCAGGATAGAAATCGATAAATCATAGTAGTAATGAAGGAATACATGCTAAATGTAACTTTAGTCCATGAAGGAAAAAAAAATCTGTGGTGCATTCTACCTTAGCCACAAAATTTTCATCCAGTAAAATGTTGCTAGACTTGATGTCTCTGTGGCACAGAGGTGGATCGCAATAGAAGTGGAGGTACTCCTGCGAGCAAGAACAGTAAACAAATAAGAAAACTAAACCCATAAGGGAACTTATCCTTAGATGAACTGAAACAATCAACGCCAGATGAGTGTGGTTCTGCTAAATTACCAATGCATTAGCGACGTCAATAGCAATCTGGATTCTTGTCTGCCAACTCAGAGGAGTTTTTCCCAGAGCTGCAAACAAGATGAAAAATATATTCAGAATACAAGGAAGGAGCTTCCCATTAACATAAGAAACCAGTCGCATCAATAATACAGAGTATAAAAATGCCTGAATACGAGATTTAGAGAAAACTCTTCCTCAATAGATGATGGCATTAATTGCACATTTTGCATCGGAGAGAGAGAGAGGCATGCCATTTGAGACCATAACTTTAGCAATTGGTTTTCAAATGTGACAGCAAATGAAAGCAGAATCTCTCAAGATGGCCATACTTTGCAGATGCATGTATGAACTGAAGAAGTTGATAAACTTACATTGCAGATGATCCTTCAGGCTTCCATTTGCCATGTACTCATACATCAGAAACCTATCATGAAGCAAGCAAAGCTTTCAGTTCCATTTCTATAAGCTTGAAAGTTTAGAAGAATCTCTTGCATTTGTTAAATTAAACTGGCAAAATAAGGCCAAGCATGCATGAGTGCACACACATGCTTGTTAAATTTGCCATGTACCTCTCATGTTTTTTTATGCAAAACCCTTTTAGAGCAACAAGATGACGATGGTGCAGTCTAGCAAGAAGTTCTATCTCTCTGCAGAATTCATCTTCAGCCTGCTCTGAAACCCTGTTCATTCGCTTTACTGCAGCCACTAAGCCATCACCAAATTGAGCTTTGTACACTGTTCCAAATCCCCCCTGTCCAATGATTGTCTTGAAGTTATCTGTTGCCGTCTTAGTCTCTTTGTAGCTGAAGTTTTGAAACACTGATGCAGGTCCTGCATGTAACAGCCAAACCAGCAATGAACGTAAAACAATAGTATAAATATACAGCATGTATTCAATAAATCCATCATTCACAAACCAAAAGACCAAGAGTTAGACCTTCCTGAAATTTTCGCGCAAGCCATAGAGCAGGAGAGGCTCTTGAAGAATTCTTCCCCATCTCCTCAGATTCCTCTAGCTCTTTGCTTTTCTGACGAATAAGAAATATCAAGACTACCAGAATCAAGACAGCAACTGCTGTGATCACAATGCCAACAATTGGAACTAACGTCAGGTGGTAGGAGTGGTGATCTCCATTCACTGATAGTCCCGAAACAACTTGGCTTGGACTAGCAGCAAGCAAGGGACTTGGAGTTGGAGAAGCCTTGGGGCTGGGTGCAGAAGGGAATACCTCTAGTATAGAACCATACAACAAAGTAGTTAATTAGCAATATAATAGAGTAAAATGATTATGTCAAGTGTGTCTATTTCAATTAAAAATGAGCTGATAGGAAACAAGCACTTATTGGCTCCTATATTTCCAAGATCATGTTTCCATTAAACATGAAAAAAGAACAGAGAACTAAGCATACCAGGAGGTTTGTTAAGCCCTTGAACTGCAAAGAAACAGCTTGCAAAATCAATGGCTGAAGCACCATCAACTTGGCTTGCAAGTGTTGCGAAAGTTGCATCGCGGCAAGTACTTAATGTCAAATTGTCAGCTGTTCCCACCAGTCGATGAAGGTAAACAATGCCAGAATTTAAACACTTCCTGCAGCTGGTTTCTGAGGAAAGGGGCACTCTGCAATTTTCTGTAACATCAGCAAAATTTGGAGATTGCAGCATCTGAGTAACAGTTGTTCGACCCCTACAAGCATAGTTAACAGGAACTTTTGTCCCAAACCCACAAAACCCTGTGGCATTATGTGGAACCCCATACAGTTCCATGGTTTGTGAAATGGAATGCAGACAAATATCAGAAACATTTGAGGCAATGCCAAGGTCACCAGTCGCATTTGCATAACGAGCAACAGAAACTGCAACGAAAGCATTTATGTAGCGGCAACACTTTCCTCTATCATCATTGTTAGAGCACAAAGACGCTGCCAGTGTAAAATTTGATCCACTCAAATCTAAGGGACACTCTGCAAAAGTAGCAAGAGTCACTATCAGTTTCCAGTTTGCTCCAACAGACAGCTGATATGAAAATATGGACTTTTGATATCCACAACAAATATTAAAATGTTACTAACTCCTGCTAATGCAAGAACCAGTCTAACTTCTAGAACGATGTGAGAATAGTGAGTTACTGAGCACTCATTCAAAGTGCAAGTAACATCTTACAAACTTTAGTATCATGATTTTACTCCTATGCTTATTGGGGA
Organism: Viola odorata; assembly: GCA_963691705.1. Classification (NCBI taxonomy): domain Eukaryota; kingdom Viridiplantae; phylum Streptophyta; class Magnoliopsida; order Malpighiales; family Violaceae; genus Viola; species Viola odorata. The sequence continues at coordinate 2,048,218 of OY829537.1, forward strand.
CCAGGGGTGAGTTGGGTCTCAGGCGAATGTTTGACACTTTCATTCCCAGGATACAACATACACTGAAAATATGAGCACTGGACCACAGCGCCATGTGATAGTGAATGCACATACAAGAAGCAGAAAAACACAACAACAGACTAATATTGAAAATAGACACCCAGTTTCACAGAACCAAAAAGACATAAAATCCCAGAAGCACTTGCATCCTTTAACAATCTTAGAGCTCAATAATATGCTAACGAAGCAATTTGAATTTAATAAAAGCAAGCATAGCCCAACATATATAATTGAAGCTAAGACTCAAAACCCAGTTGAGAACTATAAATGAAACCAAGTACAACCCAAATATGATTGAAGCTAAGAGTGAAAACCCACTTGAGCACAATGAATGAAGAAACTAACCTGCCATTATCAGGGGAAGGTGCATTGCAAGAAATGAGAGCAAACCCAACAAAACATCATGTCCGTACACCACCATAGTCAATACCCAAGAAGGAAACTTCAGTTTTAGCCCAGAAAAAGAGAAAGAAAGGGGTGTGGACTGTGGAGGGAGAAAGGCAGCACCTTCCTGCTACGTCAGTGCATTTTTGTATAGACTACACGAAAATACAATCAACCATGTGTCTATTTGTTTCAATGTATTTGGAATGAAATGGAAAGAGAAGAAGGGGATGCCTGCCTCTGCTCTGTGCTGTGTGTTGGGCGTTGGGTAGCTTGTTGGGTTGCTATGCGCGTGAGCCACAGGAGCTGTGACTTGTGAGGTGATTGCGGCTTTTGACTACATGGGGAATGGAAAAAACCTCCGGAACTCCTCATAAACCAAATGGTAGTAGTCTTTAATTCCTAATTTAATGCACATCATGAGTAGTATTTAATTTGTAAAAGAAGAATGTGGTAAGAAAATGTTTTTTGGAAAAGTGGTAAAAAAATGTTGAGTAATTCATAGAAATTATGAAATAATAGATTCTATAGATAATTTTAAAAGAATACACAATTAATTTGAATATAAGATTGCATTTGATAAAAATTGTGAAAAAAAAAAAGAACAAAAAATGTATTTCTCTCTTAACATTTAAAATTAGCCAAACAAACAAGTAATCAACACTAAAAATGATGTTTTTATACAAAAATTAACGATTCCTCTCGAAAAAAATAATAATCAAACACTAATAATTTCATACACTTAAAATTAATATATATTTCACTAATGCACTGTCCAATGATTAGTATATTGATACATACGGGCATGAAAGGGAAAGGCATGGATTAGGGAGTATGGCATGTTGTATTTTTTGGGCATTAAATGGGTGATTAAATTTCCAAAATGAGTATATAAATGGTGTCATGGGCATGGGTGTCGGATGAGATTTTTCCGAGGATGACAGAAGAGGATGTTTGTTTGGTGCAAAATAATGAAAGGGTCATTCTCAAGTGTTTATGCCATCAAGGCATGAACATGGTAGCAACTGTAGTCTATAGCAAAGGATGGATATAAGTAATTACATAAATAATAAATGAGCGAATATTATATCCACCAAAACGACATAAAAGTAGAATTGTCGATTAGCTAATTGGTTGTTGTTTCGAACGAGAACAAAACATGTTTTTATTTATTACAATAGAGATGTAAACCTATAAATATCATTTAGTACCTCGTTGTAGATTAAATTTACTATTTATCTCGCTATATTTTACCTACAACTCCGTACGTAGAAACAAAATGATGCATGTTTGATGGAATGGGCCTGGTGAGCATGTGAGGCCAGCGAAAGGAGAATCTAAGTAGAACCTAAGGAAGGGCCCGCGCGCACGACACGACACCGCACCCGCACCCGGCTAAAACACAACTTCTTCTGTAATGGCACGGGTCTCTTTGGTACTGTAAGTCTGTAACACCATAACCACCTTCTTCAACCCAAGATTCTGAAACTCGTAATTAATATCGTTAAGGTTTGTCTTTTTTATCGACCGGTTTTGAACACACTCATTGACTAGCTCGGTAATAAATCTCAACCTACCCAGAAAAAAACTCATATATTTGCTCTTTTTATTTATTTTTAAAGGATATACACACAAAGTCCGTTTGAAGTAGGCCATTCTCAAGTTGGCCCACGTTTGTTTTACTTTGGGCCGTATTTTTCGAGTTGGTACCAAGTTTTCGGATTTGGACCAGAGGAGTCGGTTGGTAACTGTTCTTAGACTGGGCCCATCACCTACTAAACTAAACCACAACTTAAACGTGAAGTATCATTAGAAAATTTAATGTTCTTTTTATAAATAATACTCCCTCCGGTCTCCATCAAATGTCGTTTTAGCTTTTGCTTTTACTATTTCGGAACGTATCTTAAAACGGCCGGCAGACGACCTATTTGAGACAATTTTGCCCCTAATTTTTTCTGGGAAGTACGTTAAGGATTAATGTACGTTCACAAAAAAATTCAGATTTTTTTGGGGTCAAATAGTGCCTCATCTGGTCTCTTCGATATGCGTTCTCTACTGAATATTGGGATGCGAGGAAGACATTTTATGGAGATCAGAGGGAGTATTTGATTATAAAAATTGTGGATGTTGATCATAAAATTTGATTTAGATATCATAATAATCAAACTGAAATATAATTTGAATGATAGACGAATTAATTTTGATTGAATCATGAGTTGGATTGAAACAAATCGAATCGAGCAAAAGAGAAGTCAAACACACTGATCAATGTGAAAATGGATTGAGGTTGGAAACGTCTTAATTTGTAGTCATTGTCGCGTGAAGCATCCCTCTAGGAAAAGGATTGTTGCATTTAAGATCATGAATTGTAGTTGCAAATAAATGAGTCTTGTTGCCTTCTTTTTTTTCCTTCAGGACAAACTTGTTAAAATGGTCTTTTTCCTTTCCGAGAAAAAAAGGTAAGAATAGAACAAAGATCTCATATCATGTTCGACCAAATACAATCACGATTAATTTTTAACTCAGCGAAATATTCTAAGATAATAAATCTTTTTCGATATCCTCTTGACTATTCTAGAGTGAGACTAATCTGATTGAATTATGATATGTCCCTTAAAGATATGACTCTGATTTTTCAATTCTCTACCGTCATTTAATATCCATTTTTAGATGTAAATTGAGTTAAAGTTGTGTATCTTCAAGACCTGCTAACTCAGTACACTGCAGAAGTTTTCATTTTCACATTTAAAGTTGATCAGTCACGAGATGCTGAGCAAGAACTCATTGTTGGGGTTAATTGCAATCGGCAATCAATTTTTGCGCAGCAAACAATCTTATCCCAAGAATCAATAACCCCTAGCTATCAAACCAATAAAAAACAATCAAGAAAATAACACACGTGGAAAACCTCAACAAGTAAAAAACCACGGGACCAAGCCAGTCAATCCACTATATGATGATCAATGTGTACAACCAAACAAAATCCCTATCTCAACTATAGGAATAATCTGACATATACCACTATCACCAATAGTACCAATCAAACAATCCAATCAATCAATCAATCCGAGAAAAACAAGAGATATGAGAATAGAGAACCAAAACTAGATTTCTACTGCTTCAATCAGGACAAGATTTATACTACCTCGGACAACTTCTCACCGATCCAACCGTTCAGATTGAAGAACCAGAAGTCTTGCACTTTCTGTCCAAATTTCACCCTGATCCGACGGTGAACGAAGTCTCTGCATCTCATCTCTCTCACAGGATGCTCAACAGCAAACTTCTATCTGTTTTCTCTCTTCTCTCTCACAGGATGCTCAACAGCAAACTTCTCACAATCTCTTAGGATGTTCAACAACAATCCCTTTTACAATCTCTCTTGTCTCTCTGTATTCTCACAACCTTAAGCCACCATATATATATATATATATATATTAGTGGACAACCTAATTAATTAGGTTACACAATCCTACTTCAAGTCATACTCCAATCTTTCCTTTTTCTAATCAAACTAAAACAAATAGCCCAAATTGGGCTAGGCCCACAACAAATCTCTCTTTCAGCCAATATGAGCTGGACTCCAACACTCATTCACTCAGACCTAAATTTGAATTTCACTATCGTTGAAAACTGCAAGTTTCAAACTTTGTTACAGGCCACTGTTACAAAGTTACTGTACAATATGGTGTTATATACAAGGTTGGTTAATTAAGCATCTTTTTTGCTTCTTTAATTTGCATATATACCTAACTTACTTAAACTTTTCAGAGACAAAAAAGATGATTAAAAATTAGAAAATACTATTCCTTCCGTCAAAAATTAATTGACGTTTTAACATCAACACTGAAATAATTGACGCGTTCGTTATCCGTTCCATTTTTATTTTTTAATATTATTTCTGATGCGTGGGTTCCTGATAAAACAACTTTTTTAATTATTTAATATTAAAAATTGGAGCTCCACACAAAATAACTTTTTTATTTTTTAATATCAAAATTGACGCGTGATCTCCACCAAAAAATAATCTTTTCAATTATTTAATATTAAAACTGACGCGTGGACTCCACATAAAACAACTTTTCACTTTATAATAGTATTAAAAACTGACGCGAACCCACTTATTCTTAAAATTTGTAATTTGTGGGCCCGCGCCATCTAATTTTGGACTGAGGGAGTAATTGTCAGGCTGCTTAACAAAAACCAGACCATGGTGGTCTTGATTAACGGCTAACAACCACCATTACATGTCTATTTATTTCCTCATCTTCAAACACATCATCATAAATCATAATACCTCCAGTTGCCCTTCTTTTCATCCTCAAAACACAAAAATCTCTCTCCGTTGTCTTCTTTTTTTACTTTCCTCTTCTGGCCTGTTATTTTCCAAAAAAACCAAATACTATACAAAGCACCAATAATCAACAGCAGACAAAACTACAGCAATGCAGTTGAAGGGGAGTAGTAATCGTCATTTCCACTTGACAACCATCTGTTTCTCCATCTTCATCTTCATCTCCATCTTCATCGTCATCTTCATCTCCATCTCAACTTTCCTCCTCAGTTCCTCCTCTGCTCTAAAGGTGGGTCCTTTTTCTTCTCCGTTTTTATACATTTTTCTTACTCATCCATCTCAATGTTACTGATGGAATTGTTGTGATCAGGTGGGACAAACATGTGTAGCAGACAGGAACTGTGACGCGGGGCTCCACTGCCAAACATGTGTGGCAAATGGAAATGTGAGGCCAAGATGCACAAGAACGCGGCCGCTGAGCCCAACTTCAAAGGTGTGTAAAAACTAAAACGAATTAAATTTCAGTAATCAACCAAAGGAGAGAACTTTATCCCATTTTTTTATCTTTTGAAACATATAGTAATTTCGGGTTCTTATTTTTGGTTTGATTGATTAGGTAAAGGGGTTACCTTTCAATAGGTACTCATGGCTCACAACCCATAATTCATTTGCGAAATTTGGTGCCAAATCAAAAACTCGGTCCTTGATTCTTACTCGCACCAATCAGCAGGATTCGGTTGCAAGCCAGCTAAACGTATGTTCTGTAGTCCATTCTCTTTCTTTTCTTTTGTTTTTACTTTTTTACAGAAAACAGAAAAACGTGTAGTTCTAAACAAATGAGCTAAAAAGTGAGATCTGAAAGTGAAAAGTTTCGCAATTGAAACAGGAAAATTGAAACTTTTTGATAACATTTCCTGTGCAGCAAGCACAGTAGTGTGTAGTTTTCTTGTAAGCAACCAAAAGTATGGATTTTCAGGAAATTGTTGCTTGCCGTACGGTATGAATGTTTGCTCTATTTCCAGCTTTTGCTTCAAAGCAAAGCCTTGATAGACCAAATCTGTCCTTGTGTCAATTGAAATTTGAAATGAGAATAACCTAGGGGCTAGCTAGTTGCTTGCTTAGGAATTGCTGTCACTTTTAAGCACTGTTCTTGCGTTTTTCCTAGTTGATTTTGTCAAGCCAGTTTCATTAAATTAACCGATAACCTAGACCAAATTTTTTGATGTCTTTGTCTAAAATTTTAATGTAGATAATCGCCAACATGATTATAGAAAAAAGGGGGAAATTTAATGTTTGGCCTAAAGTAATTACAGATTGTTTTCCTACTTTATTTGGTCTTCCATGGCATGCTTAGGTGTGTTTGGGAGTTGGACACTGATCATTATTTGTGTTACTATTTTAAAATGTGTGATTTTGTTCCCATGATATCCACATTTAGACTTGAAAGTTGGTAAGTGATTGGAAAATTCCCAACCACGCTTAATCTATTGTAACTAAAATCAGTGACATACATGTTGGGTAATTTAAAACAAGCGGATACAAAAAAAGATTGAAGATGTTAATTCGTAAGAAAATGAGACAACAAGTTCATATCTGTTATCTGTTGACAAATCTTTTAAGAATTAAAACAGTAGCCATCAAAATGTGAAAGAAACATATTAAAAAGATGATTACAAAACTGAAGAATTTTCAAAAGTTAGGATGGCTAATTGATTGGAATATTCCAGTCTGGTGGGTATTATTATCTTATAATAAGGTCGTGTTTTACTTCATTAGATCATTTGTTTAAGTAATGCATGTTTGCTGTTTGTCCTTTTTACTAATTTGTTTATCAATTTTGGTATTTAATTAGTTCTTTAGTTGTCATTCTTTTTGTTTGTCTCTTTCTTGTTAGGCTTTATTCAGAAAATGGTTTTGTATTGCAGAATGGTGTCAGAGGTTTGATGCTAGACATGTATGACTATCTGAATGACATTTGGTTGTGTCACTCTTTCGGAGGAAAATGTCACAACTTCACAGCTTTCGTGAGTTTCGATCCAACGTTTGGCTTGTTTCCTTAAAAAGAATCTTGTGGGCGGGGCGCAGACTATGAACTAATTTGTTTATCTGGATTTGAATGGTAGACACCAGCAGTCGATGTTCTGAAACAGGTTAATGTGTTTCTAGAAGCAAATCCATCAGAAATCGTCACCATTTTCATCGAGGACTATGTTTCGTCGCCAAATGGCTTGACTAATGTGTTTGATGCTGCTGGCCTGAGAAAATTCTGGTTTCCTGCATCGAGGATGCCGAAAAACGGTGGAGATTGGCCAACAGTTGATGATATGGTCCAGAAGAACCAGAGGTTGGTGGTGTTTACTTCAAAGTCATCTAAGGAGACTTCTGAAGGAATTGCTCATGAGTGGAGATATGTTGTAGAAAATCAATGTGAGTGGACTGTGGAGATTTTTAATTTTTTCCCCTGAATAATGAGAAATTATTTTATTGATGAATGTTGGAAATTTTCCAGATGGGAATGGTGGAATGGTAAAGGGTTCGTGTCCGAATCGCGGAGAATCACCTGCCATGAACACAACAAGTAGGTCACTGGTTTTGGTGAACCATTTTCGTAACGCCCCAACTTTCCCTGGAGCTTGCAAGGACAATTCTGCTCAATTGATCGACGCGATGAATACGTGTTATCAAGCATCCGGTAAACGATGGCCTAACTTCATCGCTGTTGATTATTACAGGGTATAGAATGACACCCATATGCCATTTTAAGTAGTTCCATAAAAGTTTCTCTATAACAAATCAAATCCAGAACATGAATGACCAATTTACGAACATTGCAGAGGAGCGATGGCGGGGGAGCACCAGCTGCGGTGGATATTGCAAATGGCCATCTTGCTTGCGGGTGCGGAAATATCGCATTGTGCAAGGTATTATTCTTCAACATCCACTTCAATCTAGAGGGATGCATTTTAACGTTAAATGAGAGGAAATGGTCATTATTAACATTTTTATCTTTGTTTCTTATTTGTGTAGTCTAATATGTCCTTTGGAGCATGCAACATACCTGAGCCAGGTAGTGCACCAGGCCCTGGTGGCTCTTCTGCTCGCGAATCGAACTCTGCGTATTCGAGTAGCAGATCAATTCAACTGAAGTGGCTTCTTGGAGCAACGTTGCTGTCATTTTTACTGCCAGTTAGAACATAGAATCCAGAAGAAGAAAAAAAGTGTATTTTTAACACAAAAGCAGCTCACTTGTAATACTTCTCACTGATAAATTACCATAGTCAATAAAATGAAACAGTAAGTTATTCTTAACAGTCATTTTCACTCCTATATTGGTCCATTTTTCTCAATTGAGTCCCTGTAAGCAAAGTGCATGAATTTCACTATGGCAAACATGTCCAAGTTAATTATAAAAACTCCGGTAGGAATAGTTTGGATGGGTTGGGTTAACTGGGCTGGGTCTAGTGTTTAGATTAGTGGGCCCAATTCGCTTTCAATCTAACAAATTCGAGGCCCAAACTACCAAAGCTAATTGGGCTCGGAATCGTTACAAATCATGGGCTGACATGTAGACCCAAAATTCGAACGCTGCTGGGCCTACTTTCATTGTGCCATTAAAGATGAAAAAAATTAAAAATTAAAACGAAAAGAAAGAAGCAAGAATTCTTGGTCAAGAGTCGTCGTGAATAACGTTAGCTGTTTGAGTTAATTGTGCAGAGATCTTGGGCTACACAAGCCTTCTTCTTCTTCTCTTATTTTATTAAAAATAAAGGATTAAAAAAAGGAACTATTTGGCCGGTTTGTGCATGGCTCAAGACTCTACTAGTTAATCAAGCTCGCTAATCAGTACCACTTTTTGTACATTTAAGAAACGGTACGTACGTTTTGTAGGTGGATAGGGGGAATCCGAACAAAATGAGCTCCCCCCTAATGCTCCACTAAACTTGTGGAATATTTTCTCCAAAATACTCACTCTTTTAGTCAATGAAAAATAATCCAGTCCATCAAATTATATTTATTGCATCATCAAGAATAAATTTCTTTTTTTTTTCTTTTTCCTCCATATATTCTGCGCAGTCATGATTATTCCAAAACCATCAAGTTGAGTGGGATGACAAGCATCCATTTATGAAATTGCAACTTTTTTTTCTTCTTTCCTTTAGCACTTTTTATTCTCTAGAATAATAATGGAAAAGGATGGCTTTTATAGTGTATTTACGAGTAAAATTTGGATACATCATGATGTAGGATGATGACACATATCCAAAAGTGTTAAAAATAATGATATTCTAGCACTATTTAGAACACGTGTCATCATTCTAAATCATGATGTATTTAAATTTTTTCCGTGTATTTAGATGGATATTTTTTATTTTGTTTTTGAAATGATGTTTAGGCTTTAGACGGAAATTGATGCAAAAGGCACCGAGTTTAAAGCGTGATTAATGGATAATATAAGTTTTCCAATCGACCTGCTTAATGTGCGGACCAAAACACTGCTTCTAGCCTAGTTACCATGATAATGACGTTGTTTACATGAATAGGAATCTGAACTAATTAATCTAATTATTTAATTAATTAATGACTAACAGTCGCCGTATTTGAAAGCTACCTCGTCCACTACAAATTAACCTGACAAAGAAACTCTATTTCCCAAGTTTGACTGCCTAAAAACCACAAGCCACCTAAATTCAACTCAAAGTTTACATTATCTAAACGTCTAACGCAGTCCAACACTCACGAGCATAAATAAAAATCTACGTGAACGCCTACGCGGGCTACACCACAGTAAAAATGGCTAGACGGACCTTATTTGTGGACCACGTCAGCATCACAGACAGAGCGGATACGTGTTAGACGACTAGACATACCACGTGGAGAGATGTTAAAGTGATTTTGTCATAGGTGATAGGAGTAGGACCACCGTTCCACCACCATAGGGTCTAGAGACTGTACAGTAATCGAGTCTGTTAAAGAGAACTTGACTAACGTTAAGAGATCAGAGATGCAGTCGAGTTGTATAAAACCTTTTTTTAATGATAAAATCTTTGAACCGAATCTCAAATCCAACTAGACTTGCTCCCTTTACACTCTCAAGTGTAACTAACGGCGTCTGACTATATTTTAATTTTTCTTTTGGAAAAAAATTAAGTATCGAATAACACTTTGAGGGGAAATAGGATATAACACTTTAACTAACCTCAAAAGTAGATTTAGCGGCCAGTAATAAACTAATTAAGCTTTATGAACGTCATCCATTAGTTGCTATAACTTTCAACTTTGTGCATTTTCTTTCTTTCTTTTTCTTCATTTTTTAAACTAAGCTTTATGCAATGTTTATAAATTTGTTTATTATTTATTATTTTGGTTATAAATTTTCTTCTCTATGGTAATAAAGATTTATTTATTACAAATACAATTATTTGATACTATTCGTGACAATTTAAGTCAATTTATTATCAAACAAATATTCTTACTTACGTTATCATGCACTCAAAAATCACAATCAAAGAATAAGACAAAGCATATAGGAAATGGTGTTGTGCACTTCAGTTGTGATTGTTGGGTTGATAAATAATCATCCTTAATATACGTTCGAAAAAAAATAAAAAGTAAAATTATTTTAAATAGTGAGTCATCCGATATTTTTTTTTTAGGTCAAATAATGAATCATTCGATTTTTTTAATATGCGTACTTAAAATTTAGGCGTAAGTTAATAAGAGGCGGAGGGAGTATAATTAACCATTTAGGCAGAGTAAATAGAAGATGCTGACAGCAGACATTTTTTAATTTATTCAGATCGGAGAGCAGATCCTCCTGTACTAGATTCTGTCATATGCAAAGTAAAGTACATAAAACATTCACACCATGGTTTTAAAATATATATAGTACCACTTTCAGAATAATGTTTTGTTTTACAGCCTCTAGAAAACATTTAGAACAACTTGTTATTACAATATTAAAAGTCATTAAATAAATTATTATTGTTTTTTATTATTCCGAGCTCATTAAAGAGAAGAAAACACTTTCAAATATACTAATTGTGATAAATTACTTAAGTTGGTAAAATGCGGTTGATAAAAAAAAACGTGTTTAATATGTTTTCTACACATTATTTGTTTTATAATCTCGTTTAGATTAATCTCTCATATTTTATTTTATTTTTTAAGAAAAATTAAGACCATAACTAGTAGAATTACATGGGAGAAAAGTGTAATCAGCAATGGGTAATCATGATGGAAAAAAACAAACATAAATATGGGAAGAAAAAATAAGTAGATGAGCTGTGTAGCACGTGCGAGGGAGTAGTGCACGTGCAATGGGTCGGGTTGGAAGGTCGTAAGTAGTTGGGTTGCCTGGTTGACTGGGGACAACTGGGTCTTAAGAGGTCGGCGTGGCTCGTGGGCCGCACCCTCTCTCCTCTACTTGTCTACTCTGTACTCCACACGCGTGTGCCCTCACCGCTAAGCGACACCGCTCCTCTCTCTTTTTCTTTTCTTTTTCGTTGTATTTCTAGTTTTCATTGTTTTAATTTTAATTTTTTTTTCTCACTCGCCTTTTCTTCTTCTACTATGCTACTTGCGCACTGTTTCTCCGCCACTGCACTACTGCCAGATTCTGCATTTGGCTTTGTTTTTGTCCTACAAATCCAAAGAATTTGAGCTTTATTACTCAGTTCTTGCCGCATATATATATACTCTAGGAATTTAAAATTTTGAGTTTTATTACGTTTGGTATGTATTTAATATTTTGCGCTAAACTGCTTGTAACTTTCTAGGGAGAGTTTTTTGTTTTTTTAATGGATAATACTCTCAATAAAAGATTATTTAGTTAGGGGTATATTTTTATCCAAATTTTTTCTAAACTTGAAATAATAGCAAATTTAGTTAATTTGTGCGCAGGAACGTTGGGATCCATCCATGAAATTGCAAATTTCCCATGACCGAGGTTCTTGATTTTGTTAATATATTTTTAATTCATCCAGTGGTCGGTCACATCCATCCATCCATCCATCCATCGTAGATGCCGTCAATCAATTGGAACTGGAGAGATAGGAATAGGTTAAGGAATCATTCAATGATCCGCAGGAAATAGTTATGATTGCGTAATCTTTTCCCCTATTTTGGTAAGATGAATATTGGTTTTTGGATAGAAAAACTGCACCAACTAGATTGCAAGTGTAGAAATCTACTACTACCAGTACCACTGTAGTGTATCTTCTTCCACGAAGGGAGTGGGCCCCAGCCCATCAAGAAACCACCACCTTACTAGTGTTATCCACGAAACAAATTTCAATTTCTTTATATTTTATTCTATGAGAAAATAAAGATCTGATTCTGATGAATAAAGTGGTGGAGAGACAGCCTGGACCCGCACATTCTTCCATTTATCTGTATTCTGTTCTAATCTTTGACCTTTGACTGCCACACCACAGCACAACCACTGTATTATACATTTATTTTTTAAGATTTTGCTTTTACTTCGTTTATAAATAATTGTCATTTTTTTACTAAAAATTACTATACATTTTACTTAATTTTTTAGTGTTTATTTTACTAAAAATTACTATTTCAGAAAAATAATTAAAAATGTTCGAAGAATCATTTATCACCCCTAACATTTATTTTTCTCTCTTGCATTAATGGCTGTCGCCTCAACTAACTAGGTGCTTTGGTGCCTTTTAATTATTGCATTAAAGATCCCTTCAATTTGGGTAGGGATATGATAATCGATCATATAACTCCAATGATTCACTGATTCACAAGGGAAATGATTTTCTTATACCAAATACTAATTTAACACGCATTTTGCTTAATTATTCAATAATTTGGTTTATTCTTAATAGATTTTTTTAAAAAAATTAGGTTATTTTTAATTAAATTAGAATAAATTAAATAGTAATTATTGTGTGAATTCATGTAAAAAGGGTACTTAAAGGAGGGTGGCTTTAAAGAGATTTGACACACCACCACCAGACTGTAAAGAGAGCATAAAGTTTTTTTTTCTCATGCTAGCCAGTAAAAAAGATCAACCAATAGGAACGTTACAACGTAAAGAAAAACATGGTGTATGAAATTGTCAATTGAAAAGAGCACAAAAAGAAGAAAAAAAACAAAATTAAAATAAAAGTCCAAGGCAGAAAAAGTAAAACAAAAATCAATAAATAGAGATTAATAAATTGCCCCTATTATTAGCTGGGAAATATATTCTAAAGTCACGGTTTATTTTAATCCCTCGTGTTTGAGTTCATATCATTAGATTTTTCGTTTAAAATCCTAACAATACATTAAAAAGTCAAAATGATTTTAAAAAATCAAGAAAAGGTTAAAAAGATTCAAAAAATTATGATTTTTTTTAAAATGGAGATTTAGTTTTTTCTAATAATATTTTTTCATAACTAAAAAATTAAGAAAAATAGGAGAAAGTAAACAATTATGCCAATGGGTATGTAGCTCGATGGTTGTCTCACTAATGACAAAAACACCAGTAAGGACTAAAACCTAGGTTCGAATCTCACTTCCACCTTTAAAAACAAGTCAAAAAAATTAAAAATTGTTATAATTTTGAATATTTTATTACTTTTTCAATAATTAATAATATTCTCAATAGAAAAATTCAATTTCTAGTTTTTTGATTTTTTCATAAATTTTTGAAATTCTTTATATATTTTTTCAAAACATTTATATGTTTATAATTTTTTACTTCCTTCTAATTTTATTAATTTTTAGTTATTAAAAGATATTATCAGAAAAAAACTTCAACCCCTATTTTACTGAATATTTTCTATTATTTATTTTTTTTAATAATATTTTAATGCACCGTTGTGGTTCCAAGAGGAAATTATAATGTACCGTTGTGGATCCGAGTGGAAATTATAATAACAAAGATTAAAATTTGATGTATTTCAATATATTAAAAACTAAAATTTAAGAACTTAAACATTAAAGATTAAAATAAAAAAATAAGTAACCCCAAATACCTTACAATATTTTGCCCGGCCAATCAATCCCATAACAGTAACAAATTAATGGAACAACCTGTCACAAGATCGCACCACCTCTTTGATGTTAACAGGAGTGAAATTAGATTTTAGGCTGAAAAAACTTGTGGGTCCCACCCAGTCGCACAATTTCCTTTGACCAAACCTCATTATTATTATTTTTTTGATAACCTCATTATTTCTTTGATATTCGTTTCCACGCCTAAACCCAACCATGGTTAGGTTCGAAATAATTGTGTGAGTTACTCCTTTTTTTTTTCCCATAGGAATTAGAATAAATATAAATGAAAGCTATTTTCCCCTTAAGTAAAGTTGAAATGGAACAAAATAATTCTTTTTTTTTTATAAATTTTGTTTCCATGGTCTATGGTCTACATACCTTCTTCTTTTTTTGCTGTTGTTGAAAGAAATGAAGTTAAGTGAAATTTGGTAAATGCAATGACACGTGTGGGGAAAAGTTAGATAACCCAAGGCCCCCACTCCACTCCTACATGTTCCTCTGTTCGTTCCATTTCATATAAGAGAAACCAAAACCTAACAAATCTGAAAGAGAATTTGCAGAACTCTCTCAGATTTGTCACCAGTACCAGTCCCTCCAATTATAAATTTATCTCCATTATTTATTTTGGATTTCTTCTTTTTCTTTTCCTTCCCTTCCTCAGCTTAATTACGAAAAAATGCCTGCAAGTTTAGAGTCCTTGGATTTGAGCTTTCAGGTTCCTTATCATTTCAGGTGTCCTATCTCCCTCGAGCTAATGTGTGACCCAGTCACCGTCAGCACCGGCCAGACCTACGACCGCTCCAGTATTGAATCTTGGGTTGCTACCGGAAACACCACCTGTCCGGTCACACGGGTCCCACTCACCGATTTCACCCTCATCCCCAACCACACCCTCCGCCGGTTAATCCAAGACTGGTGCGTCGCCAACCGTTCTTTCGGTATCGAACGCATACCCACACCGAAACAACCGGCCGAACCGAGTCTGGTCCGCTCCTTACTGAACCAAGCGGCAACCGAGGCGAATCCCCACCAAACTCGACTCGCCGCACTCCGCCGACTAAGAGGGCTCGCCCGCGACTCGGAAAAGAACCGGTCTCTGATTTCCTCGCACAACGCGCGAGAAATCCTCATCAATCTCGTTTTCTCCGGCCTGGATTCGAATTCGAGTTCAGATTTGAACTACGAGTCGCTTGCTCTGCTGGCGATGTTTCCGCTCACGGAGGCGCAGTGCTTGTCTATAGCGGCGGAGCCGGATAGATTGGCTTTCTTATCGAAGCTTTTATCTCATTCCTCAACCGAAACCCGAGTCAACTCGGCGGCGCTGGTGGAGGCTGTGATTGTCGGCACGAGGTCGTCAGATCTCCGCGCTCAAATAAGCAACATCGACGGCATTTTCGACGGCGTTGTGGAGATTCTCAACAGTCCTTTAACGTATCCGCGGGCTCTCAAGATTGGGGTTAAAGCGCTCTTCGCTTTGTGCCTAGCGAAACAGACGCGTCACAGGGCCGTATCGGCCGGAGCGGCCGAGACGCTAATTGACAGGCTGGCTGATTTCGACAAATGCGACGCGGAGCGAGCTTTGGCGACGATCGAGCTGCTATGCAGAGTGACAGCTGGATGCGCGGCGTTCTCATCGCACGCGCTGACGGTGCCGCTGCTTGTGAAGACGATACTTAAGATATCGGACCGCGCGACGGAGTACGCGGCGGGGGCGCTGCTGGCGCTGTGCACGGCGTCGGAGATGTGCCAGAGGGAGGCGGTGTGCGCGGGGATATTGACGCAGCTGCTGCTGCTGGTGCAGAGTGATTGTACGGAGAGGGCGAAGAAGAAGGCGCAAATGTTGCTAAAGTTGTTGAGGGACTCGTGGCCCGAGGATTCGGTTGGGTATTCGGATGATTTTGTTTGCAGCGAGGTCGTACCGTTTTGAATGATTGGCGATGGTGGGTTTTGTCGTCGTTGCCAATTCTATTCTTCTTCCAATCGGAGAGAATTTTTAATTTTTATTTTTCTAGTTATTAGGGGAAAAAGGAGGAAAAAAAAGGGAAATGAGTTCTTAGATTTTTAGTATATAGAAAAAATTGTATTTGTGTACGTAATTTTTGTATGTAAGATTTTTTGTTTCATTTTCCTCTTCTTTTTCAAAAGAAGCAAAGGCCTTTTTTTCTCCTCTCTTTTCTTTTTTCCTTTTCGTGTTGTTTGTTTCTAAGGAAAAAAGTGAAAAAGCAGGTAGATCATAAAAAAAATTAGTATCCCTAATAAAACATACACTAACTAATTAAGTTACAATCTCACGCACGAGTAGATCTAATCTTACTTGTCATGTAATATTTGTATGAGTTGGCACCTGTCAGGGGATTGACACATTTCTGGGTGTCAGTTTTGAACGTTACAGGGGTTTGTACAGTAAGTACTGGGTTTCTGAGCAAGGAATTGGCATTTTTGAAGCCCAAATTAGCTGATTTGATGCATTTTTTTATTGGGTCTATAATCTTTTTACTAACCGTGCTCAACCAAATTTAAATCCTTAATTAGGAATTGTTTATGATTAAATAATTAGTTGGGTCAAAGTTCAGTGCAGCGCTTGTTTACCAAAATCAACAGAGCTCTCTTCATGTATGCGTGCTATTTCGTTATTTATGTTTACCGTGAGGTGAATTTGACAGAATTTTTTGTTCAAAAATCGAGACTATATTTATTATTTACTCGTATGCTATGGGATTGCCCATCTTTTATTTTTCAAAAAATAAAAAGAATTCTAGAAAAATGAGTGTGTTGTGATTTTGACCAGAAACAGTGTCACAAGGTCTTGTTGGTTCAACACCTAGCATGGAAGTCACGTCTGTCTAGGATAGAAATGGACCTGTTGTTGGTTATTAGCTAGATAAATGGCTACAAATTGCCAATATCTATCTCTTCCTTCACAGATCACAATCAAAATCCGGGACCTTTTTTTATGCGTGAAATAAATATCATTGATTGAATTATTATGTGTGTTTTTTTCTTTCTGGTGTAACAATAGGGTTTTGAGTCTTTTGACCAAATTATGTGTCACAGAAAAGGCTCAATTCCAGCGTGCGAGGGAGGGGTCGGTACAAAGAATTATGGCAGGAGGAAAGGAACAAAATTAGTTGGGTCCTCAAAGTCCCCGCCATGATCGATTGACTATCTTTTTTTGGGTACAAACTTTCAAGAATTTAAACCTTCTAATAAAATCTAACAAATAAACAATCGTAGAAAGAAGACGAAAAAATCAACTGTAAATTTAGCTAATTCCCAATGCAATGGAGGAGGAGGATGTTCACACGTTCGTGGTATCAAACCAAGGCACTCACATGGTTACCATTGTTCTATCTATGGCTATAGTGCTACTCATGTGAAATCAAACTACATGTAGCCATTTTGTTTTATATGCCATATGATATGGGACATTTGGGACCCAACATTCAATTTCTTTTAGTGTTTTTAACTTAGAGAATTGTTGAATTATTGTTGATTCCATACCATACTGTCAAAAGCCTACCTACCTATGGTTGAGAATTAAGATGCATGTCCTTATAGCTAAAGGATGTCAATTATTCGTCTTGTAATATCAAAATTAATTATGTTCAATACATATTGATTAATAGTTAAAATATTTTCCACACATAATTGTTTTATATATGAAATTGAACCAGTTGATCCGTTAGTCAAAATTGAGTGTCCAACCTTTAGATACATTTTTATTTACATCGATTAAAATCGCGTAAAAAAATATCTTTTGTTTATGATACTCTCCTATTAAATTTGGCATGTTTTTTTTTGCCTAGGTGCGCATCAACGACATATACGTACCCAACTAGCTAGTAATTAGAGAATTAGAGTCCACGACTTTTTATCAGTTGAAGTTTGCCTGCCGTGCAGGATTCTATTCTTGATTTCTTTCTCCATGGTCGGTTGCAAACGCAATAATGTCCTATAATTTTACCCTTTTGGGCACGCTGATGGTACCGCTAATATCGTGCCATGGAGGGCAATTTGGGCAAATGAATTGGTCAACGCTTCATTGTTGAGTGCATTGGGTAAAAAAAAGCAAGAGTGTGGTCGGCCCAAATTCAATCATTTCATATACCAGAAGGTTTAAAAACTTGATTCATAAACGAAGGGGATCTAATGAATATAACCATATTTTTTTATATCACAATAGTCACTTCTTAGTGTTAACTTGGAATGGTAAATTAGTGGAATATCATAGTTTTCAGAAGGTTAAAACTCCTAGTAACAGGTCTTACAGGCTAAGCGTTTACCCGATGGTTATCATTAACTCTTTTAACTCATAAATCAGTCAAAAAAAATTTAGCTTCGAACTACAATTAACTTTTAGAAAGGGTAAATTTTTCGTAGTCCTTAATTAATAACTTTTTTTTCAATTCATAATAGCTGGTTAGATTTCACGTTTAAATCTTTAGTTCCAATAAATATATTTTCTATGAAAAACATGGATCCGTAGAGCCCATTTAAAGATGGATCCAAAGAAAAGTGGGCTTTCTCCTTTATGGGCTTACAGCAAACATGGGCCACAATACTCCCGTATTATATCCTTTAACCATGAAACAAACTAATGATCAGAAAGCCCATCCAACCCTCAATAAGTTAATGTTGATTTTAATGATAAGTGTATTTCTACTTTTTTTTTTGAATATTTAAATGACTTATTGGAAACTATATATATATTTTAGATTTTTTCTTTGTTTCTATTGAGCTTTTAAATTTCTCTTAGTTCTCGTTTCAATTTTAAATTCATACTTTCATGAAACCCAAAGGATTTTTTTAATTCAATATCACCAACACAGCAAACTTAAACCAATGCGCATGTAGCTTACTAATTATTTAGATGATGATAAAAATATAAATTGGAATTTAAATTTAGATTCGAATCTTATCTTCGCTTATAAAAAAAAATAACAAACTTAATCCAAAAAACATAAAATTTAAAAAAACAAGAGACAATCTGATCATTGAAAATTCCACTCATCCTAATCATCAAAATTGTATCATATGCCAATCAACCGACTAATTAAACTAGATATATAAAACTTATATAAAATTCGAAAAACTAATAACTACTACATTATCAAGACGCGACCGACCCCGTTAATTAATGGATCGAGTCATTACAAACAAATTAGTTCGGCATGTATAATCCATTTTTCTTGCCCTAACTCAAATCACCATGCATGTATCGATGTGCATACAACATTTTATAGGGTTGATGATGATCAAGAAGAAACCCAACACATAATCTCACAAGCAACTTGTCTGAATATTTCATCCACTGCCATTGCTTCTGTGAACTGACCAGCTCCTACATTTGCCTGCACATGTAACATGTTATTAATCTTAGTATTTCTTGGGTCCTAAATATGAATGTAAATTTAGGGACTCAAATTGAAACTTAACCCTTCTATCTGCTTAAAAAAAATTGAAGTATAAGCTCACAATTGCATACTGAATGCAAGCTATATATACGAACTTAAATCAAAGACTTTGTACTTCATACTTTTCAGGAAATACTGCTAAAAAAACAAACTCATAGGTTAATAATTAAATGTATGTATATGCAGTGATTTAGGAAGAAAACTTACATGAGCTTGGATCATGTACATGGAGCGATTGGAATCGGAGGAGACATGAGCAGAGAGGACATCGACATTGTGTTTCTCAAGAACATAGCAGATGGTACTGAACATGCCTTGCTTCTTTGGAGAGCAAACACTAATTTGTGCATTATCACCACAAATATTCAACACAACATTAGAAGAAGTCCATGTTTGGAAGAGAACTGGATTTCTATCCATTGGATCCACAGAACTACTTGAAGAAATCAATTTTGGTGCAGTTATAAGATCAGAACTAGTACTGGAAGAAACTCGGTCGGCTACGAACGCTTCCCTAGTAGGAGTAGAGGATGAGTTTTCGTTTTGGAAAATTTGTGATGGTGGGTTGATGATATTGTTGGTGGTGGATGATGGACCGCCATAGGTGGTGCAATTCATAGCTCCTTGTAGCTTCTCTAACTTTTGTTTTTTCAGGTTTTGGAGAGTGTGCTCTAGGGTTTTGATGTAGTTCACTGCTTCATCTACAATGGTCGACTTGTCAGCCTGTATATATATACCAAAAATGAAGCAAGAAAAAAGGGGATCAGTCCGGTGGAAATGGCGGAAGATAAAAATAAGGAGGGTAAGGTTTCGAGTTCGAGTCTTCTTATTTACATTCTTATCTATGATTAAAAATAATTCTAAATTACAAGTATTATGTTGGATAAATTCAAATTCTTCAAAACTATAAGCATTATTATGGTGGATTAATTATTTAATTGTTCAAATGTTTAATTGGGATAAGTGAATTGTTCCAAGTCTTGTGGGCTAAGAAAACAAATTATCTACCAGAAATGGCACCCTAAATGCAGGAAGGCAAAATGTTTAATTTCTAGATTAAATGCTCTACTTTTTATGTATGACCCATCTTTTTGAATTTAATAAGAATCAGCCTCCTTTTTCTTGGTTTAAGTTTTATCACTTACAACTATTTATATGTGGAAATGCATCTCAAAAACTTGGATCAAGAAACGAAAATTGAGTTGAAAACATAAAAAAAAAAAAACACACACACACATAAAGATTGTTGAGTGGATCGAAATTAATTTTGAGAGATGGTAAAAAAATGAAGATGTTTTAAAGAATTGATCATAGTTCTTGTTATTCCGATCGAGATATTGATTGAAAGAAAGGAAAAAACCAAGATAATGAAAGAAGAAGAAGAAATTATACTAAAAGAAATGGGGCAAATGGCCATACATACCCATATCTTTAACTGCTCGAACGGAATTGAATTGCTTTTTTAAGAAGAAGAAAAAAATGAAGACAAAAAGATATGGTATTTACTTCTTATAGTCTCCAAAAGCTCACTCAAACACGTACGAAAGAGCATAAAATTATATATGTACACCTAAAAACGATCGGAAAAAAAGATCTTAAAAGTAATTAAGATAACTATTAATTAATTATATACAACGATTTTACTATTATGTAAAGTAATTAGTTTTTTTGTGTGTTTTTTTTGTACCTTAGGAGGAAGTTGAGGAAGCAAGGCATGGAGATTAGAGAACATGTTCCTCATCTTCTTTCTTCTTTCCCTCTCAGTCCATATATGTATCTCATGATCTGATTCACCAACTCCTTTTCCATCTTTCGATTCTTGATCATCACCACCACTTTCATTACTCTTACCCTTGTTATTTATCTCTCGCTCTCTTTTTCGATTCGTACCGTTCTCTAATTCTTGATCTTTCTTGCCTGATGACAGCTTCTTCTGATCTATCTGACCAACCGAATTATCCGAATTCGATAAACCCCATATATGATCCTCCCATGAGAAGCTCTCGTTCGCTCCTCCTCCTTCGTTAGACATTAATTAATTATATCAAATCAAAATATATAAGCAAAATAGAAAGATAATAAAGAGAAATATTGCAAAAGGAGAAGAAGATTTTGGCTAGAAGGGAAAGGAGAGAGAGAGAAGGAAGGGGTTTAAAAGGAAGAGAAAAGAGAGAGAGGTTAGGGTGGCGAAGGAAGAAATGCCAAAATACAATCATAAGGCAATGCCGTTACTGTGCTCCAAAACAAAAACGGAAAACATAAGCTTAGCCGCGTTGCTCCAAAATACACACCAACATTTCTCTCCTCTTTTCTTGTGGGCCCCACTCCCTCCAATGATGACCCCACCTGGCACAACCATATACTTAGTCGAGCGATAAGAGACTAATTGTTTATTTTTCACACAAATCTCGAGTTTGAATGTAAAAAATGAATCAAATTAAATTAAAAGAATTATCCTCGAAAGTGAAAATAGTCTTACTGACTATAACCAGTAAAATTATTATATTCTCTAAAAATACTAGAATACCATTGCCTAATTTGGAAAAAAATGTTTTATTTTTATTTTCAACTAACCTCTCCATTTCTCAATGTATTCAACAGTCTTGACCTTTGACCAAATTAACAATCAATAAATATCCTTGACCTCTCTTTTGCTAGCTTCATGTTGTATGGTAAAGTAATTCTCAATTACTATCTTTCCAATTAGATTATATAAATGTTATATTCTTTGCAAATAATAATAATAATAATAGTAATTTCATTTTCCACACTAATATTTAGTAATCTACTTCCCTTTTTATTTCTGAAATAACAGCTCGTGTGAGCACGATAGTTGTAGCTCATTTATTCGCCAATTTAACAGAGATGTGACATCTCATGACTTACTTAATTAAACTTAACGTATATATGATTATATTAAAATAAATTATACTAATTAGGAAAGATTTATCAATGAGCAGATAGTTGAGTGCTACTTTCTGTAAAGTAAAAAAAATAATAATTGAGTTCGAATTTCCTCGTTTATATTGCTACGTATATCTATGAATAGCCTAATTAGGTGAAATAATTGATTAGGGGTCACGTTGGCATAAATTTATAAGTATAAGAGCCAAAAATATCTTGAAGTATTTTCATTTTGTACTTGGTTAAGCAAAAAAAAATCCTACTATTATAACTAGTTGAAATTGGGATATAAGAATAGGAAATGGCTAATTTCAAATAGTGATTATATTTGAGTGGACTTAAGGCTATTCCATAGTTTGTAGATATTAAGAAATGTACAATATTGCAAAATTATCATAACCTATGTGGAAAAACCGTTATAGGTCCTGGATTAATGATTCGATGATTCAACTGGATTAAACGAGTTCAACCGGAGAGTGATTAAAAGTCGTTCAATTCTTTAATCAACGATTTACTGATTCAGCTATATTGAACTGATTAGTTTATTAAAAATACATGTAAATTTATACATATTTTTTATTAAAAGAAACATTACAACTTAGTTATACTATATTCTAAATTAAGAATAAAAATAAAAAATTCAAAATTACTACTTTTAGGTAATCAAAGTAAGAAAACTAGATATTTGCGAGTAAGCTACCGTATATATGATTTTAAAGAATTATGACTCAGCATGTCCAACGAGCCCATGAACGTATGAAACATATTTTTTTTGTCCGTTTAAGTAAACAACGTTGTTTAATCCATGGTTTTGTTAAGTGGCTAGCTCATTGTATGGATTTTTCAGTTTCTTTCCCATTTTAATTTTTTTAAGAGAAAAAAGACAAATTAATATAATTGGTAATTAGCATATTCTTATCTTCTGATTGACACTAACTGTTTATTAATTTAGCAACAAGATATGAGCGTTACGAATCACTGTAATGATTAAATCTCAGTTGCTTTATATTATATCATCATTCTTCTGGAAATATGTGGCGTTACATGCATAAGCTTATTATACTAGCTTTTTTACTCTACGTAAACTATAAGTATTTCAATTCGATCATATTATATACAAAGATTGAATTATCGAACTTTTGCTTAATTAATTAACTAAATCATCAACTCATATTGTTATATATACGTACAATAGACATGCTGTAAATATGTACGCACCGTATTAAATTAAACGAATACGGTTCTATTAATTATATCAAATTAACGTGGGAGAGTCACCATTCTGTGGGGATCTTATATAATTTGAACGAGATTAGTTTTTATTGAAAAAATACTCGTAGTTAGAAAAAAATTAATGTGCTGAATAAAGAAATATATAGTTAGTGTGCTTTTGATAGTTTTGTTGCGTATTAGTTGAAGAAAAAATATAATTAGAATTAGTTCGTCTATACTCTATAGTCACCTCCTCCTCATCAGATATTAGACAACCACATCAAGCTTCCTGTATATTCGCACATATTTTTTCATTCCTTTGCTTTTATTGCTTATTTTGTTCGGTGTTGTTCTTTTTTATCTTTTTTTGATGGAAAAACAATCTCGTTCGTTCGTTCATATAATCGAGCTTTTAAAAAGAATGATTCTCTCACTGAAAGCACCAATAACTCACACCATAAAAAAATGACTGATGCCATTTTTTAGTACTAACTGGCTTAAATATTACTATCCTCGTTTCGTATTAAATGCCTTTTCAGATAAAAAAAAATATATATTTCAAAGTAAATATCATTTTGCAATTTCTTAAGTGTTTTATTATTAGTTTATTTAATATAAAAAATTATTTTATTTAATATTGAAAATATTCTCAAAAATTATGATTAATTAATTTTTAAATTATTTTGGCTCAAAATTTAAAAAACATTAGTATGAAACGGAGCAAATGACAAAATAAATAAAAGTATGTCGAGTGAGGAAATACACGTCATCTAATATCAATCACACACAAGGCATCTCATGAGTCATGATCATGGCCGTTATTGTCTATAACAGTTACTAATTATTAAATCATAAAAAAAAATGAAAGAAGAAAAGTAAAAAATCTGCCATGCACCAAAACTGTAAACCTGTTACTGCAGCTACGGAATAAGCTGGCAAATAAGTTGTAAAGTGCAACACACTTAATTAAATACAGCATATAATTAAGCAATAAATCATCGGTTGTATCGTTGCGTATACAATAATTACATATAAACAACACATTAGTATCTGTTTAAGAATGTTACATTTTATTAAATTGTAATTTGTAAGTGTTTTAGATTAAAGGGGAACAATGTTTCTGGTGTAACAACAAATATGGATTGGGTCGCGGGCCTATAGATCATGGGTTGGGCTTTGATAACAACGGAAGTTAGTTAAGCCTCAAACTAACTTACGTAGATCTCAAGAAGGGCTTGGTATGGTGAAAATATGGGCCTATACAGTACCTAGGCCCAAAACTACTACAATTTTCCGTATTGAAACTATTTTTGGTGTTTTTTTTAAAAATATTTTGTAAACGGTTGAGATTCGAACCTGAGTCGGAATTTCTATTGATGTCTTTACTACCGACAAAATAACTAATAAACTACATAGGCATTGATGGTGTTTTTTTATTTTTGATTGAAAGGATTTGATAGTTGTTCTCAATTCTTATTATTTTGTTTTGTTAACATGGTATTACATTTCCTGCATATGTTATGTAGTTAATGAAAATTATCTTTCTAGTTAATTTGTAGATTTCAATGTTATAAGCCAGTACAGACTATTCATCCTACTTTAATTGGAATCGTAACCGCGCAATACTCCAAATCTGAAAAGGATTGGATGAAATCCTTGGAATATATGGAATCAAATCATCACCTTCATGATCTCTTTTGTTCCAAACCTCCAAAATAGCAAGGAATTTGGCGAAACCCAAATCCCAATCAAGAAGATCCTCTCTGCAACTTCAGAAAAAAAAAGATGGAATCCAAGCAATTGGCAGCTTTGTTGTCCACTCTTGTTTCTGAACTAACCCTTCTCCTACTAGCTCTCCACCCTTCTTCCTCTGCTCCCCTCCTTTCTCTTGATTCCAATTCCCAAGATTTCAATTCCAGTTTCTATGGAAATCTCATCCACCATATTCTCTTGTCACAAGAAATCGCCGCTTCCTTCTCTCTTCTTACGAGTTCCAAGCAACGGAAGAGGGCCCATTTGACAGAACCTGATCCTGACACGCCAAGGAAGGCAGAGACAACCAGCTCGGATCTCGACTCAGTGAGTTGATGCGAGTCGTTCGAAACCCTGACTTTTTCAAAACCTGCTTCAAAATGAGCTCCTCGACCTTTAAATGGCTCTCCGGTTTGCTTGAACCATTGTTAGAATGTCGCGATCCAATTGGGGCCCCGCTAAATTTGTCTGCCGAGCTCCGGCTTGGTATCGGCCTGTTAAGGTTAGTCACAGGGTCAAATTATTATGACATCGCTCAACGATTCGGTGTTACCGAGTCAGCGACCCGGTTCTGCGCCAAGCACTTGTGCCGTGTTTTGTGCACCAATTTTCGATTTTGGGTAGCTTTTCCTTCTCCCGCGGAGCTTGATTCTGTGTCTAAGGACATTGAGAATCTGACTGGATTGCCAAATTGTTGTGGGGTGATAACTTGCGCTAGGTTCAAGATTGTTAAAAAAGACAGCAACTTTGAAGATAGCATTGCTGTTCAAATTGTTGTGGACTCTTCCTCAAGGATTTTGAATGTTGTTGCAGGTTTTCCAGGTGAGTATGGTGATTCTAAAATACTAAAGTCAACAACTTTGTATAATGACATTGAAGGAGGGAAGTTATTGAATTCGTTGTTGGTTAGTGATGATGGATTGCCTTTAAATCAGTACCTACTTGGGGATGGAGTGTATCCCTTGCTTCCTTGGTTGATGGTACCATTTGGTAATGTTGTTGTGCCGGGATCATACGAGCAGAAATTCAATGAGGCAAGTGATTTGGCGCGCGTTTCTTGTGTTAGAACGATCAGTAGTTTGAAAAATTGGGGAGTGTTGAGTAAACCAATTGAAGAAGGTTTCAAGACTGCTGTTGGTTTTATTGGGGCTTGTTCGATTCTGCATAATGTTTTGCTAATGAGGGAGGATGATTCTGCTTTGTTTGATGTGGAAGATTATTCTTATTGTGAACAAAGATCTCAGTACAGTAGACATGCTACGATGGTGGAGACTTTGGTTGAAGGGAATACTTCTGACATAAGAAGGGCATTGGCTATAAGACTGGCAGGGTTTGAAATTTTTTAAGGTTCTATTGTGTTTGGTAAATTGCTAACTGTGGATTGTGAGAAGAGGAGGTAAATTAACAAATTTCGAGGTTAGTAATTGAGGAATTTTATCCTACAGTCTTTGAGAAAATTCATTCTGAATTGAATGTTTACTAACACTTTGAGATTAGGGTTCTGTCTGTCTAACATCCTTGAATGGTTTCCATTTCATGAAACAACTAAAATTAGCCTAATGATTACCACATTTCCATGCTTCATGCAAAAAGTTCTACTTTCCTCATTTCATAGTAGCTGACTAGCTGGTGGTGAATTTCATTCCAAACAAGATGTAATTGATATTGCTGGCTGCAGTTAATATGCATCAATTACTTTTGAAGTAAAAGTACAAAATATATAGGTGTTGTTATACAGATTGCACTTTTGCAGGCAAATAATGGTTGGATCCGGGTAGGTGGCTTGAAGCCTTGAACAGTAAAGGCGGCTTTCGACAACTTTAGGCCGGAAGTCCTTGAGAAGGGTTTTGAAGCTCTAGGAAAAACCTGAGGTTGAACCGACAGAATATTACCAAAAAAAAAAAAAAAAACTACTGGCTCTTATGTAAGAAAAAAAAGTCGTAATATCCGGGTAGTTTAATACTTTCACATCTTTAGAAATTGGAATTGGGAGAGATTATTGTCAAGGAGGTGGCTTTGCCACCAACTCTCATTACACCACCAACCAACCCCATACCCAATGTATACCCACTCTCCACCCTGGGACCCACAAGGCAGAGCCTACCAAATTGACCGCCGGTCCAAGTCGCTTAGATGTGCCACTCATTGAAAACAAGGCCGGATTATTGAGCATCCAAGATTAAACTCACAATTTATATTATAAATTTTGTATTGACTAATCAATTGTAAATTATAAAAAAATAAAACAAACCTCAATGTTACATTTTAAGTCCTCTGTTTAGAAAAATAAGTCTACCATTTATTCTGAATTTTACTCAGAAGTTAAATTTCATTTTTTTTATACATAAATGAAAATATATATAAGAAGATATTATAGTCCCTACTTATAGAAAGTATTGACAATTAAAAAGAAAGTTTATCTATTTTAAAATGAATAGATTGCTGAAAACCAAAATGAATTTTATATATTAACAAAACAAAACTTGAGCTAGCTCTCCAAATTAGTCTTGATTTGGTTGGTTGATACACATTTTAGTATCGATAATAATTTTAATATTCAAGAATTTCTACTCTATTTCTTTTTAAAAACAAGTTTAGGAATTGTATAATACTCCCTCCGGATTATATTAAATGACGTCCGCACTGTAGATACGCATATCGAGGAGGCCGGATGACGCACTATTTGACCCCAAAAAAATTCGTACTTTTTTTTGAACGTACATTAATCCTTAACGTACGTCCGAGAAAAAATTCGGGGTAAAATTGTCTCAAATAGTGAGTCATCCGACCTCCTCAACATGCGTGCACAAATAGTAAAAGTCGTTTAATAAAAGACGGAGGGAGTAGTATATAGTAGTAATATAAAAAGTTGGAGAGCGACGCAAGAACATGGCATGCGGTAACACATCCTTACCAACAATGGTGGTCCCTACACTACTATCCCAAGAACTCACCAACCCCAGACCGGTTGGCGGACGGTCCAGCCAACAACTACTCCGGTTCAAACCGGATCTCCACTCCCAATATATACTTCCTTCCTTTCTCCCTCATTTCCCAACTCAGCTTTCCTTGTATCAATCAAAAAACAATAATTCTTTGAAGATTTTTTTTTTGTTAAGTAACATTACAAAACATACCCAAGAGATAATGGCAACCAACAGCGAGGAGCAGCAAAGTCAAGTCAGCAAGCACCAAGAAGTTGGCCACAAGAGCCTTCTTCAAAGTGATGCTCTTTATCAGGTATGGTACCGTTTTCATGAAATCAAAAGTTTTGATCTTTTCTATTTTTTTGTTCTTGATTTTATTGATTCTGGTATCAATTTTAATTTTTGGGATTTGGGTTTTTCTTTTCTTTTCTTTCAGTATATCTTGGAGACCAGTGTGTATCCAAGGGAGCCTGAACCCATGAAGAAGCTTAGGGACATAACTGCTAAGCATCCATGGTATGTTTTCTTGATTTGATTTTGAGATGTTATTGTCAGGTAGGTGTTTGATGATTTGTATTGATGGTTTTTTTTGGTGTATGTGGTGGGGTTTTGTATTGTATAGGAATTTAATGACTACATCAGCTGATGAAGGGCAATTTTTGAGCATGCTATTGAAGCTAATTAATGCCAAGAACACCATGGAGATTGGTGTCTACACTGGCTACTCTCTATTGGCTACTGCTCTTGCACTCCCTGAAGATGGAAAGGTCTGCACTTTAATTTTAAAATTTTTGGATCTCAATTTTGAGATACATCTGACAAACATGTATAGCTCATTGGTTGTCGTGTCAAAGTACCAATAGGGTGTCGGCCAAAAACTAAAATGAGAATTGGTGGTTTTGATTTGTTTCAGATCTTGGCCATGGACATCAACAGAGAGAACTATGAATTGGGTCTGCCTGTAATCCAGAAAGCTGGTGTTGCTCACAAGATCGATTTCAGAGAAGGCCCTGCCTTGCCAGTTCTTGATCTCATGGTTGAAGATGTAAGAACCCTATTCTTGTTTATTTGCTTATAAGATTGTAAAAAATCAGGAAAGGAAATCAATTTGTTTAGAACCAAATTAGGTCATGAAACTGAAATGTAGAATATTAGGATCTTTGTTGATGTTGGATCAAAAAAGTGATTGAATTGCTGTGTTGTTGTGAAATAAAATAATGCAGGTGAAGAACCATGGTAGTTTTGATTTCATCTTTGTTGATGCTGACAAGGACAATTACATAAACTACCACAAGAGGTTGATTGATTTGGTGAAGGTTGGAGGAGTGATTGGGTATGACAACACCCTATGGAATGGATCTGTGGCGCAACCAGCTGATGCACCCATGAGGAAGTATGTTAGGTATTACAGAGATTTTGTTTTGGAGCTCAACAAGTACCTTGCTGCTGACCCCAGGATTGAGATCTGTATGCTCCCTGTTGGTGATGGAGTCACCATCTGCCGCAGGATCAGCTAAACTCAGCACAAAAAAAACATTTTATTCGATGTTTAACATTGATTTTCCGGCTTAAACTCCTAAGAAAACAAGTGATCATGTTGTAATAATTTTTACTTTTATTTTCTCCTCTCTGCTTTTGTATTCCAATGAATTATACTTCCATTGCTTATGAAATTGGTGAAATGATATAAATTTCGTGTTACATAATTGCTTGTTGTTGTTGACGTTATCATTGATCTCAAATTGGTTTAGTGCCATTGCTTTTAGGATTTTTTTTTTTTTTAACATTAGCAGAATGGCAAGTTCTGTTTGGATGAGGGTCACTTTTGGGTTGGTTTGTTTCTTGAATTTGTCAGCGTGATACTAATAGGTTGTCATAAAAGTTGTTGGGTAGGTAAACCAAAGTTAGAAGAAGAAGTGTCAAGTATAGAACTTTCAAGTCCAACTTTGTGACCCAAAAAGCTCATTTTTCATTTGAGTTTATATTTATTCTAAGAACACGATAAAATACTCGTTCTTATATAAACATGCAAGAAAAATTCAACATAACATTTCTGTAACTTTTCATTCTCTCATAACAGAGGACCCATTTTAGGTGCTAAGAAATTATAATAAGTTGGCCATCACCTATTGTACGGAAGGAAATTAGGTGTGAAACCAATCGTGGCATTTGTGGCCTGTCCATAAACAATTTTGGAAGCAATTGTTGGAGAGGCGTTGGTGAGCAGCTATGCACAAACCATTTCATTATCCACTTCCTTTTTTTTTTTCAATTTAAGGATTCAAACTGGAAATATCATTTTTGTTTTACAAAAAATATTATTGAATTATAAGACTTTCTTCAAAATTGAAATGCTTATAAGGTCAACGAAGTTTCCTATGGAAGTCTCCGGCAGAAACAAAAGAAACGTGATTCAGGCTCGTACGAGATTGTATTTGATGAAAATAAAATAAAAAATAATCTGTACTTAGAGGAAAACGCTTAAGACAGTAACAGAGTTATAGATATTAGAAAAAAATCTTTTGTTAATGGACTGATCTAAAGCCTGTTACGGCCCAACTGGGTCTTAAGAGGCTATAGAATGGCCCGACACAACCAACGGATTAAGCTAAGGCCTTGGTCCACTACACTAAATAAGAGTTATGGAGTATGAAGTTTCCAGAATACAAGAACAATCCCAAGTTATGAATCATTTTAAATGTATAAAACCTACTTCATCATCTTCTTTCCTAGTTAAGACTTAAGATTAAAGTCCATGCTTTGGTGTCCATAGATGGGTGCTCGATCGTGGGTTCTCTCCTACTAAATCATATCTTTTCACTTCGCTCTTAAGGGCTGCCTACGATTGATGGCATTGCCTGATTAGTACGGAAGTGTGTAATGATCTTGCAGTAGCAGAAGGAGGTCCGCTTGTTAGATTGAATTGAATCTTATATAACCGGGGGCTTTATTAAGAGACTTTCTCAATAGTATAAGTGAAACTCAAACTTTGGCTTGACTGTAATTTAAGATGTGGGAATTTTATAAAAACCCAAATTCACCAATGCATAACCCCAAGAAGCCGGCAGCTTACAGATTACATGGAAGTTAAACATCTAAGAGGTACAAGCCACAGGATGCGCAGAGCAAAAAACATTGATTTTCTAAGGATATCCACGTCAAGTGAAACAAGCAAAACAAAATGCACGAACATGAATGACCACAAAAAGTGCATGGCCAAAAAGCAAAGGGTTATAACTTTGGCTAAAGATACTTCTATTCAATCCTTTCAAAAATAAGAGAGGAAACACAGCACAGAACCATACAGCAAGGGAACAAAAAAGGCGTAATATTAAAGTGTCATCGATGTAATGGCCGCTCTAGCAACCAAGAAATTACCACTACAATGCAGAGCAACAAACCATAATTGTGTGAGGTTCTAGCTGTGCGTACAAACTCACAAATTCACAAACATGGGCAATCTTAATTCTAATTGCCTAAGTAGCTAGGAACTAAAGAGTAACCAGTAACACTTCTCTGGAAGTTAATATAGACACAAAACATGCTCTACCAGATCAGCCTTGATATCAATCTCCATTATCAAATCAAACAGAAATTCAGCAACAAACTCCTATAAAGAAAGGAGCAATCAAAGCACACACTCACATAATGGTTCTCCTCCTATCATATCGGGGAGCTAGAAGAGGGTCCAAGAAACAAACCAGGGAATCTAATTCCACACCAATCAAATGACAAACTATCATCCTTGGCACCATAAAACATGCAAAACCACTATGGGAGCGTGTGGATGTCAGCTACACAGACTGTGACAAATGGAGTACACTAAGACTTTAACTCCAGACAAATAGCGAGTTACACTGATAAGCACTAGACACAGAAGAACAGGACATTCTTCTAGTAGTAACCATAGTAGAATAACAATTCTTACTTATCTAAATGGGTCTCATCTAGCAAGAGCATTACCAAACACAATGTATAGAACCTATAAAAGAAAACATTTCAACGCAACATAAAACCCGATCATGCTCCTAGTGTCAAACACATAACTAAAAAGAACAATACAAAAAGACAAACAACAAGCAAAACTTTAAAGGCTGCAATCAAATGCGTAAGTATAATAGCAAATGAAGAATTAACATGCACAAGTCCCACATTTCAACCAGATTAAGCAACCACTTAATTATATTAAAGTAAACTACATACTTTTAGCATCCATGAGGTCTAACAGTAAAAGCCGAATAACAGAACCTTAAGCTGTCACATACCAAAATCCATGAAACATCAAAAC
Source organism: Viola odorata (assembly GCA_963691705.1). Taxonomy (NCBI): domain Eukaryota; kingdom Viridiplantae; phylum Streptophyta; class Magnoliopsida; order Malpighiales; family Violaceae; genus Viola; species Viola odorata. The sequence goes on from OY829537.1 coordinate 2,080,453, forward strand.
CAAAACACAAACATAATAAGAGCATAGCTGAAATCAACGGTAACTCTTCTGGAACCTGGCACGAGCACCACGACCACCAAACTTCTTAGGCTCGCAGCGTCTAGGATCAGCCACGAGGAGGGTCCTGTCATACCTGACCAAAATGTCCTTGATTTCCTTCTTGCTCTGCTCATCGACGAACTTCTGGTAGAACGCAACAAGAGCTTTGGCGATGCTTTGACGGATGGCGTAGATCTGAGAAGTTTTGCCTCCACCTTTGACGCGGATTCTCATGTCCACGCCAGCGAAACGCTGACGTCCGAGGAGGAGGATGGGCTCCACGGCCTTGAAGCGGAGGATCTCGGGCTCAACCAACTCGATTGGGCATCCATTGATCTTGATCAAACCTCTCCCGCGCTTGCAGTAAGTGACGGCAACCGCAGTTTTCTTCCGGCCGAAACACTGGACTGATTCAATAGGCTTTGGTGCAGCCGCTGCAGCCATGGTTTGAGAGTGTGTTTTTGTTGTGAAACCCTACACTTGTGAGAGATGCGACTGTTGGAAATGAGGTTTATATATTCTGTCACATTAGGTTTAAAGATCTTTCGTTACTTGAAAATGGGCTTACATTACTTCTAGAATAAGGCCCAACAAGTAAGACCAAGGCCCAACAACTAATTGAGAAGATGACCAACATGAGTTATTTATTAACAAATCATTTAAATTTTAAGATAATATTTTATATAAATTAAAAAAAAAACATACAAAATGATGTTGTAAGTAAAAAAAATTATATTACTTGACAAATCTATTTTGTTATATTGCATGAGTTCATAAGACATTGGAGTAGACTAAAAATAAAAAATCGAACTTGCTACCATTTAATTACACAAACTTCATTATCATGGAAATAAACCACTATACTCGTAAAATTATTATTTATTATCTAAACAAAAGCTATCATCCCTTTCATTTACTAATTTCATGAACATGTAATAAATTTTACAAATATTAACTTCTAACAACATGGTTTGTTATGTTGTGTTACGAAACCCTAACAATTAAAAGAAACGTGCAAGCGACTGGAAATGGGATTTATATATTGTGACATTAGGTTTTAAGATCTTAGATTTATAGGCCCTTACACGACCAGACCAGCCAATTTGATCGATAAACCAGTCATTCGGCCATCAATTTGGTTTGGTTTGATTATATGGACCGAAAATGTAGTTAGACAAAAAAATAACAGTTGATCCGACCAATTTTGTCAAACCTTATGAGCTGGACGGTTCTTTAAAGAACCGATTGGTTCATCATTTTGTTTTTTAAATATATATATATTTTTTTTTTGTGTTACACAAAATGACAACGTCGTTGTATGAAGTTATTATTATTGGTCAGAGAAAAATACTAAAACCGAACTTGCGAAATCCGGGACTACTAGTAGTTGTCTAGAACAACACGCATGAATTGCAAAGTGGTGATTGAGTTTCCCCAAAATTCAATATAAATCCTATGGCCAGTCAGTACAGTCAGTCGCATTCGGACAGAAGAAGAACCTCCACAAATCTAGATTCTCATTTTAGCAATAAATAATAAAGTACCATCGTTTATTAGCATAATTACAACTGGGCCCCTCACTCCATTCAAAATGCTTCCACCGGAAACCACCCGCGACGACGACGGCGACCAGCCAGTAACTCCCGCCGGCCGCCTCTTCCTCCGCCCGGAGATGGACACAATCGTCCACTGCGTCATCGGAGTCAAACACCAGATGGGAGTTGACGCCATAAAGTCAACGATGAAGAACTCCCTCATGGTCCAGCACCCGAGATTCCGGAGCCTATTGGTCCGCGACAAGAAGAGCGGGAGAGAGTATTGGAAGAGGACGGAGGTGGACATCGACCGCCACATCTTCGCCGTGATCACCCCCAGCAACGGCGGTGGAGATGGTGGTGATAATGATAGTATTGAGCAGAAAATCAACGACTACGTGGCGGATTTGGCGGTGAGCTCGCCGCTCGGCGCCGACAAGCCGTTGTGGGAGATTCACTTCATGGAGGAGTGGAGGTGTGCGGTGTTGAGAGTTCATCACGCGCTTGGAGATGGGATCTCGCTCATGTCGTTGTTCTTGGCGACTTGCAGGAAGGCGGATGATCCGGCGGCGCTGCCGGAGATTGGTGCGGCGGGTGACCGTGGCAGTGGGGGGAGGAGGAGGGAGGCGAAGGGTGGGAATTGGGTTTGGCTTTTGAAGATGGTTTGGTTCAGTTTGGTTTTTTGTGTGGAGTTTGTGTTGAGGTGTTTGTGGGTCCGTGATCGGAAGACGGTGATTTCCGGTGGCGATGGGGTGGAGCTATGGCCGAGGAAGTTGGCAACTGCTAAGTTCTTGATTGACGACATGAAAACGGTGAAAAACGCTGTGGTTAACGCGGTAAGTTCTTGATTAACGATTTTTTTTAGACGTATTTAATAGTTCCACTTTGTTTGTCGGGTCTCTTTTGATTTCTGATATTAGTCGACGAAAATGTTTATTTTTATGATTTGCTTTTCTAGTAAAAAAGATTCTACCTAATTGATATATGGAGAATATCTACTTGAACTTTCGATCGAACTAGCATCAATTTATTTTTTGACTTTTCTAATTTTCATCCAAATTGAATAGTTGAGGGTTATTTGGAAAAAAAAATTAGAACGATGGGGGTAATTGAATTTGAGTGAAAGTTGGAAGGGTAAACATATATTTCTTATTTCCCCTTACTACGTTGATAGACCTCATTACCTCTTGTTCACTAAAAAGATTATTCTATTTTGTTAGGCATAAAATTAGAAACATATCTTAGTCATTACTTATTAGATATATGTTCAATGTCGGCCTACTATAAGCTTTTGGTTGGAAATAATTTAATAGAATTTATTTTGGTCTAACCTAAAATAATAGTAATAAATAATATAATCACTTTAAAAAAATAAAAAAATAAAAAAATACCAGTAAATTGCTTTAAATTAAGAAAGTAGTTGTGGTTGTTCCATGGCTATGGGTACTGGTGTATTGATTATAAGAAATTGGATAGTTTGTTTTACTAAATTATTACCTTCATCAGTTTTGTAAGAAATGATTAACAACTGTTGATTATACAATGACACTGATTTGCCCAACAAATGTAGACCATTAACGATGTTCTTCTCGGGGTTGTATCATCTGGCCTATCCAGATATTTGGATCACCGATCACCAAATGGTAAAACAAAACTGTTCCGTTCCTTTCAATCTTTTCCGGGTTGTATCGAGAATTTTAATCCCTAAATTCGATTCGATTTCTATTTTGCAAGGTTTGCAAAACGGTCAGCAAATAACAGGACTTGCAATGGTTAACTTAAGAGAACAACCAGGATTGCAGGTTCTGTTCTTATACCTGTTTATCTTTCAATTATATGTTCTTTATCGCTCAGTAGTCTGACCCGATACGTACAGGATTAGTCATGGAATACCTGTCAGATTAAGAAGGTTTTTTCTTCTTTTTTTGGTTTTCCAGGATTTATCTGAATTGATGAGAAGCAATTCAGGATCGCGGTGGGGGAACAGATTCGGGATCCTCCTTCTTCCTGTTTACTATCAGAAACCTGAGGTCGATCCTCTTCAGTATGTAAAGAGAGCTAAGATGATGACTGATAGGAAGAAGAAAACACTGGAGGCTCATTTCTCATATAACATCGGGAATTTGGTAATGTCCTGGATAGGATCAAAGGTTCGTAGAAATAACCATTAGCATTCCATCTTTGCACATCAGGATATCTGATATGAGTCTACAATTCTCATAGTGTTCTTACAGAGAGGATTATCGTGTTTTTCTGTCGCATCGATCGCAGGTTGCTTACTTGGTTAATTACAGAATCATGTGCAACACTACCTTCACAATCTCAAACGTGGTTGGCCCGAGAGAAGAGATTACTTTGGAAGGCAACCCGATAACATTCATAAGGGTGAATACATCTAGTATACCACATGTATGTATACTTTGCTCTATAAACTCTATAAAGTTTTCTACTTTCCTGTGTTAGAAAGGTAGCAAAGTTTCGATTAGTGTAAACGGGAAAAAAGTTACAATGGTGATGTTGTTGTTTGGTGGTGAATGTAATGCAGGCACTCACAATGCACATGGTGAGCTATGCAGGAAGAGCTGATATGCAAATCATGGTGGCCAAAGACATCATACCGGACCCAGAATTTCTTGCCAAGTGCTTTCAAGATTCCTTGCTCGAAATGAAAGAAGCTGCTATATCTGCAGAAATTGCGACATAAAAATCTAAGAAAGATTGAAACTTTTGTTGACTGCCTTGATTATTCTGGAAATACACAGAGATTTCATTATTATACAAGGAATCTGGTTTATGCAGAGAACTGATGTCAAAGCACCGCAGGCCGATTAAGTACATCTGGTGATGTTCTGCTACGTTTCTTCATTGGAGCAGATTCAAAACAAGCAGAACAAGATATATAACTTCGAACCAACGAACTATTTATCTTGTTAATCATTCTTTTCCATATCTCATGCATGTACTAAGTTCAAACAGTAAACTTCCTTTCATAGGAGAAATATAAACATCTTGATATGTACATGTCAGCCACATAAGGATCAATCGAGCTCGTTTAACATTATACTCCCTCCGTCCATTTTTAATGGACGCTTTGACTTTGGGTACGCATTTTAAGGAGGTCGGATGACTCACTATTTGACCCCAAAAAATTTCGTACTTTTTTTCGAACATACGTTAATATTTATGGACGGAGGGAGTATATGATTAGCTGTTCTAGCCTTGTAGGGCTTAAACTGCTCACTCAATTGATTATGTTTGTCAAAAGTCGATAACTTAGAAAATAATATATAATATTAAAAGTGGTTCGTTTCTACGATGGCCTATTAGCTCAGTTGGTTAGAGCGTCGTGCTAATAACGCGAAGGTCGCAGGTTCGAAACCTGCATGGGCCAGCTTTTTGATATTCATTCTTTTTTAACGAATAGAAAACCTTAGTGGGCCGGGCCATAAAAATTAAACTAGTTACGTGGTAAAATCAATCTGGCCCAACGTAACAAGTGATTCTTTTTGTCATTTTTGTTTTTGGGGTCCTAGTTGGTTCAACAGCGTTATATCCAGTTTTTTCATTTTCTGGAAAAAAAATGAAAAAGGAAAGATGAAGATGGGAGTGCTAGGAATGGTGCACAGAGCTCCTCCAACCACCAGGTTCCCGCTTTGCCACGTCAGCTCCAGGGTTCGATGCTTTTCCTCTCCCGGTAACCACCAACTCGCCACCACAATCATCTCTTTGTTGTTTTTGAAAATTCTCAATTGATTTATTGGCGTAGATGGAAATATCAGCCGGACCCAGTTCATATTTTTCACATAATAATGTAGCTAGACTTGCTGAATTGTTTTTTTTTTATGAATTTGTTGTGTTTAATCAAGAAGAATCTGAAGTAATATCCATAATTAGTCCAAACTTATCAGGAGTTACTGTCTTTAAAATCAAAATGCAGGTCATGTAACATTCATTCAGGATGTGGCTGCAACTCAACCTCCTAACCATCTTCCTCAGTTGCTCAAAATGCTTCAAGCGAGAGGTATAGTCACTTCCTTAATTCCCATTCTAACTAGTGAACTTGTGAATCATGGTTTTCCTCCTTAGTTACCTGTCGAAATCAGCATTTGTCTGAAAAAGATGATTTCTAAGAGCTCATTTCTTCAAGACATTTTCTTGGATATGAGGCGTGTATGTGTAGCTTTGTTCAAGTTTGGTGCATCTTTTCTTGATCATAGACCTCTTATAACTGATTGTTGTGTTTTTCAGGGTGATATCATCACCCTTTATCACCTGTTGACTTGAATAGATGTTCTTGGTAACTACGTATCTGTCTCGGACATGATCTGCTGCATCAATTTCTATCTCTGTTCATCGTGGAGCATATATCTTCGGTTTTTTTTGTCCTGTTATTTTCTGTTTTCATGCCTATTATGTTATAACTCATCTTGTGTGTTTTAGATATTATGAGGTATGGACCTGATGAGCAGTTTCTCATTTTTCTTTTGTTTTGACTGCTTGCATGTTGTTTTTTGTTTTATTTTCAGGTGATACTATTGTTTCTCCTGGATCTAGGCAAGGGCTAATCCCCATTGTCATTCCCTTGTCAGAGAATCTGTCCGGTTAGATCGACACTTGCTTTGTGATACCGTACTCCTATCTGTTCCATTGAAGTGAACTGTAGTGATACTCATGAGTTGTGAATTTTTTTATTTTGGAACTGTGCCTTTTTTCTATACCCTTGGCCAATAGGTTCAGTAACTGCATTGCTGCGGTGGCCAACAGCTCCAGCAGGGTAAGCTTGTACATGTTCAAATGCATGTCAGAGTACATTTTTGGTAACCTTTTTCTTGCTTTATTCATCTTTGTACAAATGTTGCTATTCACACAGAATGGAGATGCCGGTTGTGGAAGTTCGGAAGCATGGGGTGTGGCTTTTAGCCAAGAATGTAATATACATTAAACTGAAGGCATTTATTGATGTGCATAATTTCTTAGTCTGATGTATGCTGAATACTTTAGGTATTGAATTCTTTATTGCATAGGAAGTTCCACAATAATGTCTTTTGAAAGATTGGTTTATTAGGCTTAAGCATGGGGATAGTCTCATAATATATGTTAATTCTGCACAGAGGCAACTTATGTCTGTTGATATTGCAACGCAGGTAGATCAATATATTCACCGTATTTTGGTTGAAGAAGATGCCAATAACTCAGAGAGCAATGCATTACTCTTTCATGCTTCTTCAGATGTTGGCGAGAAACTTTACAGAAGGGGTGATTTTGCTGAATCTAAGATGGCGAATCTTGATACCTATCTTCTTAGAGAGGTAGAGAGAGACTTCATCGAAGTAGGTTTTGCAAAGAGTCAACTTGATGAATTCTGCCAGTTCTTTATTCTTTCAGGTTGGGCTGTTCCCTGATATCTTGGAGCGTAAAGTTAAGCGCCATTTTGAACAAGGGGATCATGTAAGCCATCTCTCATTTCGTCCATGCTCCCATTTTTAAAACTTTTGTTCTTAACTAATTCTTCTCTACTTGTGAAAGGTTTCAGCAATGGTGACAGGAGAGTTCTATTCGAAGAAGGATCTGTTTCCAGGTTTTGGCCGCCCTTTTGTATTCTATGCAGAGATTTTGCAGAGGTTTGAAATCTTTGAGCATTTTCTTTGTGTTTTTCCAAAGTCTATTTCAACTTTGTCAGCATTAAACGTTAACATTTGAATTGGTGTTGTGTAGAGATAGTCGTGCCTCGGAAGCCAAAGATTCTGCAAGGGTAGCTCTGAAATCACCATGGTGGACATTGGGTTGTGCTTACCAAGTATTTCACCTCTCCTTAAAAATTCGCAATTATTCTTCTAGAGTACCTATCTTCCTATCCTTCTGATTTCCCCATTTCTCTTGTACCGTATGGCGATTTTTGTTAATCTTTACTAGGAAGTTGCAAGCATTGCGCAATGGGATGATGAGCAAATCGAGTACATTAAGGAGAAAGTGACTGAAGAAGGCAGACAGGAAGATTTGAAGAAGGGAAAAGCACCTGCACAGGTACTATTTCTGAAGACTTCCTTTGTCTCGATCAGTAAATTGTAAAATTTCACTTAAAACTCTCAAACTATTTGTGTTATTTGGTGGTATGAACAGATTGCTTTGGATGAGGCTGCTTTCTTAATGGATTTAGCTTCTATCGAGGGAACCTGGGACGATGTTCTGGAACGTATTGCTGAATGCTACAGACAGGGTGGATTGGATGATATTGCAAAATTTGTTTTGTACAAAGATTGATCTATATTAAGGCAGCAAAACTGAAAGAGATATATACATTAGCAAATATTAAAGTACCACACAGATCCCTCATCTCATTTTCTCATTTCTGGTGGATGTCATTGTTGAGCTGTTATTATGGAAGGGTTAATGAAATTTTAGTACCTGCACTCGATTAAATGTACTGATTTGGTACCAACGCTCATTTTCAATTACATTTAATACCTCCACTCATTTTCGATCACATTTTGTCTCTCATAATGACGCCGTCCAACGCATTCCGTTAAGTGGCATATGGAGCACGATACGTCAGATGCCACGTGTCATTTTGCTGACGTGTCATGTCACATCAGCAAAATTGAACCGAACAGAAAAATAGGTTGGGTAAACGGGTAATCATCCGTTGCGGAGTTCCAAAAGCTAAATCCAAACAACCATGAGCAATCCCAGCTCCTAGGCTTGGACTTGTCAGCCTCCATAACCAAACCTCCACTCTTCACCACAACCACTGCCTTCCTCTGCTCTTCCAGCAACAAAATACCCACATCAACCAATTCCAAACTCCCCTCCATCTCTCTTTTTTTACTCCAAAAGCAGAAACCAAGCGTCATCTTCAGTTTCAGTAAGTACCCATTTCTTAATTTATGAAAAATATTTAGTAGCACAAATTAATACAATACCATGATTTTAATATATATTGTAGAGATGCCGGGCTATATTATGAGGTTTATGAAGCAACAACATTAGCTACACAAATAAGAATAAGGGGAAACCTAGGAATAAGGGGAAACCTAGGCATAAACAATAGAATATTAGGCAAATAGAGACAGGAAAAAATTCTAGTTAGATCTGGTTTGCAGGTTTGGCAATGAACTCCAGCCATCAAAAGGCATTTCTGAAGAATGGAAGCTCCGGTGAAGCTAAAGCTTTGAAGGAAGAAGACGGGTAAACGGGTTTCCAAACCCGTTTTATTCGGGTCAAATGTTATATCCGCTGATGTGGCATAATACGTCAGTAAAATTACACGTGGCATCTGACGTGTCATGGCACATCGGATACTTAGCTGAATGCGTTGGACGACGTCAGTATGAGGAACCAAATGTGACCGATCATTCGAGTAAAGGTATTAAATGTGATCGAAAATGAATGCAGGTACCAAATCAGTATATTTAAGCGAGTGCAGGTACTAAAAATTTCATTAAGCACAAATACTTATCAGCTATATTTAAAAGATATTATCAGGTCCTCTCAAGAAGTGGGGGAAAAAATCTGAAATCGCCAGCAGAAATGCGGAAGTACTCAGTCATCTGCAGAGTTCTCTTCCAATTCTCCTCCTCCATAGTCCATGTCATACCTTTCCTGGTGTTCCGTACTTCTTGCTTCCTCCTTTATTCCTTCTCATTAGTAACCTCCTCAGCAAGCCTACTCCTTGTTTTCTAACAGGCACAATTGCCAGCTGCTCTGCGCCAGGATTGCTGGTCTTATGCTGGTTCGGATCAAAAGATTGTTCTGAATTGCATGCTACGATGTTAGGACTACTGAAAGTGTTGTCATCATCCGAGTGGTGTTGAGATTGTTTTTCGGCTTCTTCAATGGGAGATCTGAGAATAATCGCTTTCGATCTATCTTCTGCAATCATTTGATCACGCAAAGAGAAGCGTCTGTTCAAGTTCCTAATGGTGGTGGCATTGGTTGTGGAGCTGGTGGTATTGAAAACCTGGTCAAAGAGTGCTGCTTCTCTTGGTGTGGCTAGTGCCTTCAGTTGCTTTCCAAGGTTAAGGATGGTGTCTTGGCATTGCGCAAGCTTTACAGAAGCGGCAGCCATCTCCCAATCCTGAAAATTTTAGCATCAGCATTCATGGACAACAATGCTGTAATATGCTAGTCAAAGTTCAAATGTGTAAGATTTTTTCAATAACAAAAAATGAATCACTTGCATTTTGGGATTGCTTTCCCTCTGCATCTGTGCCACAGTTCATAGGTTCCTTGTTTGCTAGGCTGTTATGAAGTTCAAGAAAATATATCAGAAACCGTTCTGGCTCGAGAATTATCGCTCTTAAGCTTGTAGAAGAAAGACAGGAATAAAACAATTCTTACCTTTCCAGCTGAAGTTGTAGCTCAAGACAAGTTGCTTCCAATTCTTCACAGCAACTGTGTTTTTCATCCAATTCAACTTCCAAAGAATAATACTTCTGTAAGATATCATTCAGTTTAGCTTTCTCCATTGAAAGCTGGGTATTAAGATCTTCATTGACGGATTTCTGATTTTCCTGCTGTTCCTCAATCATTCCCTTGGATTGTTTCAAAGTTTCTACTTCAGATTGCAATAGTTCGATGCCTTTCTGTGATTCTCGAAACTGCATTATCAAAGATTCGATTTTGTCAGCTGCAGAGAGTAGCCTGGATTCTGTATCTCTCTTTGCAGATTCCGTCGTATTCAGTTCATCTTTTAATCTCTTGTTCTCTTCTTGCAGAGTATTATGCACCCGGAATGGAATGTTCTGTCCATGTGAAGAAGAGGCTGAGTGAGGAAGTGATGATTTCTCTTTGGACATATGTATAGGGTCACAACCCACAAGATCAGGTCCAACACCATTTTCGATCTCAGATTTGTTCCAACCGAAGTGCTTCTTGATCCTATCCCTTGCACTTGAATCATCTTTAGGTATTACATGGTTGCTTACAATCCAATCCAGAGTAGACCCCAATTCCTCAGCAAAGTTATCGAAACCAACTTTTCCATTCAACAGACCATTACAAGTTTTAACAAACTTCTGCAGAACTTCACTTAGTTCAGATCTCCTCCATTGGAAGACCTGGATAAAGTAATCTGCAGGTGCTGCTATTGGTGAGAAAGTCTGATCCCTCTTTCGTGTATCTGTGGCATCATCGCTAACTATTGGTTCTAAGTTGATTACTTCAATCAGCTGAATGAGCTTGCAGATTGACTTACTCAGATTAGATCGACTATCGCGTTTGCTAACCTCCTTTATTGGGCTGTCAATGCATGAAGGCTCCTCCATTGAGTCTATGGTTGATGCTTTTGGAGACCTCCAAGTGATGTAACTACTAATTTCAGGTTCCGTGTGAGGGATGGTGGACACATCAGCCTCGAGGTTTGGACGATTTATGTAACCCAAAGCAATCTTAATATCTTCAAGAAGCTCATATAAGTTTCTTTTCGAGATTCTCTGTGCTTTAAACATAGCATTCAAGACAACCTGAAGCCAGTCAAAAGATTGCTCTGCGGTCACATCATGGGAGTGGGGATCCTGCTTCTTGTTGCTGGAGTGAGAATCACCCTGCATTACAGGAAACAGTTCCCTACCAGCTGCAAGAGGGTGCTTGCCACTTGTCGGTGGTGACTGTGCAGAAAATATGGCTAGCTTCTCCATCTCTACAAAATCATCCATCAGCTGCATCTCCAAAACTTTTCGTTCTGATGGACTCTTCGCTTTATCTCCTCGGAAATGTTCCAATTCTGAGATCAGAGCATTAGCCCATGATCTAGAGGAGCTTCCACCATCATCACTGCCGATTTCAAAACCTGCTGTTGGAGATTGGAAGAGTTCATTTGATACTTGGCTACACTTTTCTAACTCCATAGATTTGTGACCTTCTGAAATCTCTATAAGGCGAGCCTCAACATGCGATAACCTTGAAGCAGTTCTCGAAAATATGCTCCTTGAAGAATGAAGTTCATCATTCTTCTTGGTCATTAAATCCTTGAGACTTTTATTTTCTTCTTCCATGCCGCGTAATTGCTCAATCAGAAAATTCATGTTCTTGATAGGAATTTCAGAAGATTGCTCCATTGTGGTGTCTCTAAGGATCAAATCTCTTGTTGGATTTGGATTTCTTTTTAACACCGTGGGGTCCCTACATTGCATCTCAAGTTCACTTCTCATTTTTGCCAAAGCAGCTGGTCCTGGCAGCTTTTTCCGCATTAGCAGGCGGAGTCTCTGACATTCTGCCTCTAACTTGGAAATCTTCCTGACACTCTCCAAATGTTGCCTGCGCGACATGTCAGCAGACCGACGGTTATATTCCAATTCCTCATTGCGAACCTGAAGCTCCTTCTCAAGCATGTGGAACTCATACTTCAGGAAAGCATTCTCTTTCTCCGCAGAGTCTAATCTAGACATTAGTGCATTGAATTCTGCTACTGTCTGGGCTGCTCGTTTATGTAGCTCTTCAACAAACTTCTCCTTTACAATGAGGGCGTTGCTCAAATTCGTGTTCTCGATAGCTACATTCGTAAGCCTTTTGCTCGTCTCGATCAGCTTTTCTTCTAATCTTTTCTGGACCTTCTCAAATTCAATTGACACGTTCTTGACAGCGTCATGTACCTTCTGCTCTTGTAGTTCAGGAAGAGAGCTCAACTGCTGGATGCATTGCTTCAGCGCTGCACCTGAATGAGTTAATCTGTCATTCGTTGCTGCTTCCTGCCTTCGTGCTTCTTCTAGTTCTTTCTTAAGGCAAGCCAATTCTGCCTCCGCTTTCTCCTGACCTGTAAGTAAATTATTTATCATTTGGAATAGAGAAAATAGCCAAACTGAGGTCCAAAGAAAGATCGTAGAGAGTGTTCTAACAAATGCAAAAATAGATAGGATATTAGCCGATTACCGGCAATGGCTTCTTGAGCCAACTTCTTGTGCTTTGTCACAAGTTCATCTTCAGCATCACAGTCTAGTGTCTGAAACACTGAACCCAACTTCTCATTCAGACTATTTACGGGTCTAACCGGTCTTACTTCATCCCGCATTGTAAGATCTTGTGTCTAATAAGATGAGGAAAGCAAAAAGCCTTCATGTCAGTTTTGAACATTCTCAATAATGAATAGTTGCCTTAACAGAATGATTTGCACCAGCAAGAGAAGCTTCTCTTACCTCTTCTCCATTTCCCTTCTCAGGAACATCAAATTTGTTTGTTGCAACAATTGTCTTTTCTGAAGTTTTTTTCCTCCAAAGCCATGATGCCCTCTGGTCCATAATTTCATCATCTACCACAAATCTGGAGAAGTAAAAAATATGTCATCTTTTAGAGAAAAACTGAACCAGATACAGAGTTTTGATAGATGGAAATTGTCATCTGCATATAGTTATTGTCTCAGTTTATACTAAAAACAAGCCAAAATCATTGACTTCAAATACATTTTTATTAAAATGATCAAATCATTTCAGAAAGCAAGTGCTTAGTTCATCTCTTGTATTCATATTCATCAGATTTGAAACAACTGCTTCTCTTTTCTACATGCAGAGTTGGAACTAGAAGACAACCATTAAGTTACAGGCATAATGACAAGCTACTATTTAAAGCAGTTCTACTATGGAACAACCACCGAAGGAAATTCAATGACTGTAGCGGGAATTAAGGTTTTACAGCAAACGAGAGGAAAAACACATATTCTTACCTGATATAGCTAGCCTAGTTGCTACATGGAATCTTCCATTTCTTGGTAGAAGTAATTAGCAAAACTTAAATGCTGAAAAAGATTGATAGGGGGTGAGGTTAGGAGGAGTAGATGGAGACAGTGAAATGAAGTGAAACAAGAAGAAGCACCACCACAAGAATTTATTTATGTCCACATAGTTTCATGTTACAACCACATAGTATCCTATGCAAGTGGAGAGCTCTTTCATGTGTTCTTGCCTATGTTACTGTTCCACCGACAAGTACTACCAGGTAAGGTATGGATCATGATGATAGTTCCATCCAATTAGGAAAAGAGAACAAAAAAAGAGAGAAAAAAGTGAAAAAAGAAACACCAATTCAAATATTTATGGTTGGTTCGAGTAGTTTAATACTCTCAAATAAAAAATCGCAAGTTCAATCTTTGTGTACAGTGAAATTACCTGTTAAAAACACTTTACTTCTTAAATAATCAATTCGGTGCGAACAATATTGATTATACAAATAAAAAATATCTAGGTAAAAGAAAACAAGAAGTAAGACAATGTGTAGCTATCATTTTCAGGATTCATTTTTTCATGTGCTATTCATTATAAATAAATCATAAAAAAATGGTCCTACACCAATTGAAAGTGGAGATGGGAATGGGAAAATATTCTCTTTTTCTTTCTTATTGATCTTTGGTCCTAACCTAATCTCCCTTTTGTTGATTAAAGTAAGATTATCTTCTTAGTGCATTATAATCATGGTACCACAAATATTAATCAATTAATTTATATCCTAAGTAAAGCATTAAGGTAGAAGGGTAGACTGCCCTAGAAGCAAACCATTAATTTATAAACAAATACTTGATTGATGTTGATGTTCTCTTACCCATAAATAAACATAAAATGTATTGGAGGTTCTCCAGACATAAAACGACATCATTCAACTGTATCTTCTTCTTTTTTATCATTATTAAAGCGAAACTTTCTTTCTTCCCATTTTTCAAAATGCGCTTGCTTAAAGAATTATACTAATGCCTTTTCAAGATAAATTGTCTTTAGTAAAAGTTGAAAGCTATGCACCCTCCGCTCCATACTTTTGACCTAATTGTAAGCATAATAATTAGAGATTTAACATGACTAACCATGATCTCAAATGGTGAAAGAATATAATTAGTCATTGAAAGTAAGCAAATCAATGATTTAAGAGGTTAAAAAGGATATAATTTCAAACAGGGGCGGAGCCTCAATTTCTTTTTAGGACTTATCCATGAGAGAATTCAAAATTTTGGAATCGAATATAAAGGATTAAAATAAAATAAATATAACTTTAGAGACTGTTATAGGAGAATTTAAATTTTTTGGGGTCAATATGAATAGTCAATGTAAAAAGAACAAACCTTTAAAGACTAGTATTACGTAAGATCTAAAAAATTAGACCCCGTAGCCCCTTAGAGGGTGAATAAGGTTCAATCCAAAAAAACCACCCGTACATATTTTTTATTTTGAACTATAAAAGAGTTCGAATCTGAAATTTCTAAAAAAATAACTATTATTGGAGCACATTCTCGTTGGAAATGGCACTGATCACAGAAAACTTTCTAAACAGAAAATGAACGCGTTTTTTAAAGTTTTGTTGGTTTTTTTTAATCAACTTTATGAAAGGAAATTATATTCAATCTGCAAGCAAACCTACTCGGATTTGGATGAGTATTAAAATTGATTTATCATTTTGGCGGATGGTGCCGTTTTATATTGACCCGACAATCGTACAATTCCACGTCATCACAATATCAATGGAGGTATGTACCGCCTCACATACTTATATGCGTAATAATACCACAACCGTAAATAGAACCCCACGCACCGAGGACAAAACTGGAAATAGAAACTCAACTCGCTCATCTTCTCCTTCCAAAACTCAATCCAAACAACGCTTAAACCTTTTCATTCTCCAATCCAAAACTCGCTTGTCAAACTCACCGAGTCAACCCCCTCCCTGACTCGACTCGCCTCGCCATCCGCACTTCCCTCATGGAGATCGCACCACATGCCAACGCCGATGCTACCGACTCATCTTCCTCGTCGAGTTCCATGGCACCGATTGGGGATTTGATCGAGAAGGAAGAAGAGAGCAACGGAGCTAATTCTTCTTCGGTGGCGGGGAGGTTTTACGAGGAGGAAGATGAGGGGGATGTGTGCAGGATCTGCCGGAATGCGGGAGATGCGGAGAATCCGTTACAGTACCCGTGCGCTTGCAGCGGAAGCATTAAGTATGTTCATCAGGATTGCCTCCTCCAGTGGCTTAATCACAGCAACGCTCGCCAATGCGAGGTATTGTCACGAACCTTTGCGTGTATATTCGCATATATTTCTTTCTAAGCATGTTTTTTTGGTTCTTCTATGTGTTAGGTTTAATTAGGGTTTCGAGATGCTAATACTTAGCTGTTATCTTCATGTATTTTTTGTGGGAAAATAATTCACAGATAACATATGACAGACACTATATGAAATATGGAATGCGTGATTAGATCTACTTAGTGCTAAACCGAGCTGCCTTTTTTGTATGTCTTGCGCAGGTTTGCAAGCATCCGTTTTGTTTCTCTCCTGTTTATGCGGAGAATGCACCAACAAGGCTGCCATTTCAGGAGTTTCTGAATGGGATGGGCACAAAGACTTGCCATGTTCTGCAATTCTTTTTGCGTCTTAGTTTTGTACTTGCTGTTTGGCTTCTAATTATACCATTCATAACGTTTTGGATATGGCGGCTGGCTTTTGTAAGAAGTTTTGGTGAAGCCCAGAGATTGTTTTTAAGTCATATATCTACAACCATTATCCTTACAGATTGCCTACACGGGTTCCTACTTTCAGCTAGTATTGTGTTCATTTTTCTTGGTGCCACTTCTTTGAGGGACTACTTTAGGCATTTAAGAGAGCTTGGAGGACAAGATGCTGAGAGAGAAGATGTAGCTGATAGAAATGGTGCACGTGCTGCAGGAAGACCGGCAGGAGAAGGCAATAGAAATGTTGCTGGCGAGGGTAATGCTGAAGATGGTGGTGGAGCACAAGGAATTGCTGGGGCTGGTCAATTATTCAGAAGGAATGCAGAAAATGTAGCTGCACGTTGGGAGATGCAGGCAGCTCGGCTTGAGGCTCATGTTGAACAGATATTTGATGGCTTAGATGATGCTGATGGTGCTGAGGATGTACCCTTTGATGAGCTCGTGGGAATGCAGGGTCCTGTTCTTCATTTAGTTGAAAATGCATTTACTGTGAGTATATTGGTGTATTTTGCTATCTCTTTGTTCTTTTCTTCAGAATCAATATTTTATTATCTTACATGACTTGCCAACAGTCATATCAATCCTGTCTTGGTCATTTGCGTTTTATGATACATTCTACAATACTAGGATTCTAATTGTGCAATTTATGATGTTCATTTTTTAACTGATCTTTTGATTTTTGTGTGGTATCGGGTCTATGAAATCTATGTATTATTGCCTCATTGAAATTGACAGAGCCTCCTATTCACCTACAAGTACTGAAGTTACTGTTATTTTACCTCTCTTCAGGTGCTGGCAAGCAATATGATATTCCTTGGTGTTGTGATCTTTGTTCCCTTTTCTTTAGGTCGGATCATCCTCCACTATCTATCCTGGATTTTCTCTTCAGCAAGTGGTCCTGTACTGTCAACTGTTGTGCCACTTACTGATTCTGCCCTCTCCTTAGCAAACATCACATTGAAGAGTGCATTAACTGCAGTTACAAATTTGACATCTGATGGCAGTGGACATTTTGAGGATGTTGCAGATATGTTGAAAGTTAATGCTAGTGTAGTAAATGAAATCTCAAACAATATAAGCACTCCACTTGCGTCTGATTTCTTAAAAGGGGCAAGTATTGGAACATCACGGCTTTCTGATGTTACAACCCTTGCAATTGGGTATATGTTTATATTCTCTTTAGTGTTCTTCTACCTTGGCATTGTTGCTTTGATACGGTACACTAAGGGTGAGCCTTTGACTATGGGAAGGTTTTATGGTATTGCATCAATAGCAGAGACAATTCCGTCCCTCTTCAGGCAGTTCTTGGCTGCAATGAGACATTTGATGACCATGATTAAGGTTGCCTTCCTTCTGGTTATTGAGCTAGGGGTATTTCCATTGATGTGTGGATGGTGGCTAGATGTTTGCACTATTAAGATGTTTGGGAAATCTATGGGGGAAAGAGTTATATTCTTCTCAGTTTCTCCATTGGCAAGCTCAGTTATTCATTGGGTTGTAGGGATTGTGTACATGCTACAGATCAGCATCTTTGTCAGCCTTCTTCGTGGGGTATTGCTCTTGGCCATTTTATCTTAAATCAATCTCTTAAACAGAAAATCTTGTGATTCTTCTAAATTTCTGCACCTTCATCATTTCCAGGTTTTGCGCAATGGGGTTTTATATTTTCTCCGAGATCCAGCTGATCCGAACTACAACCCATTCCGTGATTTAATCGATGATCCCATCCACAAGCATGCTCGCAGGGTTCTGTTGTCTGTTGCAGTTTATGGAAGTTTAATTGTAATGCTGGTATTTTTACCAGTCAAACTTGCTATGAGGATGGCACCATCTATTTTCCCACTAGACATATCGTAAGATGATTTTTTTTGATAAACCACTGTTACTTTTGCAGTTTTCACAATGATTCATCATCTCCATTATCTAACATATGATGCATCTTTATTGTAGGGTCTCTGATCCATTTACTGAGATTCCAGCTGACATGCTTCTCTTTCAAATCTGCATTCCTTTTGCTATTGAGCATTTTAAGTTGCGGACAACAATCAAGTCCCTACTCCTCTATTGGTTCATGGCAGTTGGATGGGCACTTGGTTTAACAGATTTCTTACTGCCCAGACCAGAGGAGAATGGTGGCCCGGATAATGGAAATGTGGAGCCAGGAAGACAAGATCAAGCCTTGGTGGCGCATGCTGCCGGTGTTGATCCAAACCAGGGCATTCTTGCGGCAGGAAACTTGACTACGTCAGAGGAGTATGATAATGAAGACCAACCTGATTCAGAGTATGAGTTTGAATACTGATAAGATGTTTATACTGTTCTTAATCATTCCTTCCCATTTTCTTTTCCAATTATTTCAACTGAAATTGCTAGCAAAAATTTGTCATGGATGGTGGGTAATGCATCGTGTTATTATACTAACTTTTAATTTATTCTTGCACTTTTTTATTTGCTCTTGATGCTACTAGAATAATGATCTAACTCTGTACCCTGTTGCATCTTCTAGTATGTACAACTTTGTTCTCCGTATAGTCCTCTTGCTGGTGGTGGCTTGGATGACTCTACTTATCTTCAACTCTGCCTTATTAGTTGTACCAATAGCACTTGGGCGTGCCCTTTTCAATGCCATCCCTCTGTTGCCAATAACTCACGGCATCAAGTGCAATGGTATGGTTGATTGAACTTTTCCAGGTGTCTTTGTATTTCATGCATGAGATGAGAAGGCTGATCATTTTGTGTTTTTCTTCCTGCCACAGATCTGTATGCTTTCATAATCGGTAGTTATGCCATCTGGACTGCAGTAGCTGGAGCCAGATATTCCATCGAGCATATTAGGACAAAGAGAGCAGCAGTTTTGTTTAGCCAAATCTGGAAGTGGTGTGGCATTGTCGTCAAAAGCTCCGCGTTGTTGTCAATATGGGTGGGTATTATTTGTTTTTTGGTAATATATAATCTCTTAATTACAACCCTTAATGACTACCTTTTTTCCCCCAGATTTTTGTAATTCCGGTCTTGATTGGCCTTCTCTTTGAGCTTTTGGTAATTGTTCCAATGCGGGTGCCTGTAGACGAAAGCCCAGTCTTCCTCTTATATCAGGACTGGGCTTTGGGGCTTATCTTCCTCAAGATCTGGACTAGACTGGTAAGATATCAAAGTTCTATTTCCCCTTTGATTATCATGCTATCGTGCATGGTTGAACATTTTGTTTGGGAAGTCATTCATCCACAGTTTTCTTACAATCTGCAATGTTAGTTGAAACAAGGTGATCTGCATATTATACTGTTGAGCACCTAAAAAGTAGAACTACGATTGTAGGAAGTGAGCTCCTGTTTATACTCCTAAAGAAAGCAATGCATTGTCACAAAAGTAAAGTAAGACAAAGGAGTGTTAGCATTGTTGGAAAAATTCTAGGGTTGATTGTTGAGTAACGGTACACAATTGAAGTAGCCTTTATTCTTTCCAGAGCACAATTATATAAGCATTAGTGACTCAAAAGATCTCTATATATTTAAGGTGACTTAGTAGAACATCTGTTGTTAACATCTTGGTGGGAGAGGATCTCCATAGTGAATATACGATTCTGACCGCGATTCTGGCAGCAGTGGTATTCAGATATTGCGTCTTGTTTGATTTGAATTTGTTACAACTTATCATTGTAGATTGGACATTTTAGTTTAAGAATTGAGCAGTGTATAGATGTATGAAGACCGAGCATTTTAAATATTTTGTTTCAACAGGTTATGCTGGATAACATGCTGCCACTAATGGATGAAAGCTGGCGAGTGAAGTTTGAAAGGGTGAGAGATGATGGTTTCTCAAGGCTGCAATGCGTTTGGGTATTGCGGGAGATTGTGTTCCCAATAATAATGAAGCTGCTAACTGCGCTGTGTGTCCCGTACTTCCTTGCAAGGGGGGTGTTTCCCGTACTTGGGTACCCGTTGACAGTGAACTCGGCAGTGTACAGATTTGCCTGGGTGGGATGCCTGTGCTTTAGTCTGTTGTTCTTTTGCGTCAAGAGGTTCCATACATGGTTTACTAACCTTCACAATTCCATACGGGACGACCGGTATCTCATTGGTCGTAGGCTTCATAACTATGGGGAAGTTATAGATATGACGAAGAATTATGTCGGATTATCTGAACTGAGAGATTTTAATTTAGTAGATGCTAGAGTAATTCCCCATGATCAAGAAGCTGACATGGGCTTGAGGTTCCGGCGAGGGAATCTACTGGATGCTTGACTTCTTCTTTGAAAGTTAGTATGCATGATTGACACCTTGGAGATTCCTAAAACTGTGCTCATAATGTTATAGCTGTTCCTCGTTCTTGTGCATATTATACATGGTAGATTAGCTTAGATAATGTATTTAATTTAATTTAATTAAGAGGTGGTGAATAGTAATAAAATTGTTGTGTTGTCAGGTACTTCTGTTGGGTTTGAATTTTGACGTCACTGGTCGGTCCTTTTGGCATGCGATTTTTTTTATTATATTATTTGGAAATCACGTTATTGTTTTCTTTACATGTGTTATGGATGATAAATAATGAGGTAGTGCCACCAATTAGAAAATTAAATTCGTTTTTGATTATTTTGTTTAGTACAGATCCGGAAACGGAATGGGACTTTTGAACCGGATTTTTTTAATGAAAAACGGAACCACTTTTGGTTCAATCAGCCAAAAACTGCAAACCGATGATTGAAAACCGTTTCCGGTTTGGCCGGTTTTCAGTTGACCGGACCAACCGGAAACGGATTTGGCTGAACGGTTAAATAAAAAACGGTTTTTGACACAAGCATAAAAACTGGAAATTGATTTTCATAGAGCCGGTTAAAACCGGAACGGATTTGGCTGAACCATTTGAAAAAGGAAAAGGATGTTCATCGAACCGGGGAAAGGGTTTTGATTGAACCGTTCAAAACTGGAAATGGATTCCTATAGAACCGGTTAAAGTGGAAATGAATTTGGCTTGAACCGTTAAAAACTGGAAAAAGGATTTCTATCGAACCTTTAAAAACCGGAAACAGATTCCTATAGAACCGGTTAATGCTGGAACAGTTTCTGTTGAACCGTTAAAAACCAGAAACAGATTCCTGAGTCAGAACAGTTTCTGTTGAACTGTTGAAAACCAGAACGGTTTTGTTGAACCATTTAAAACCGGGAACAGATCTATATCAAACCGTTTCAGAAACAGATATTCATCGAACTGGGAAACAGATTTTGACACAACCGGAAACAGATTCCTATAGAACCAGTCTGTAAACGGATTTAAACGGAACAGTTAAAAGTTGACAGAGAACCCGAACAGTCCAACCAACAAACCATGCAAACCACGCCAACCAATTCCAATTTTTTCGGTCCAACCAATTCGTTTCTTTTTAACTTCAAACTTAAATAAACCTATAACCGGAACTAATAACCCGAATTAGCTTCTAGTCACGAGATGTAGCAAAGTTGCAGATAAAAGCATCAAGCTAATCCAAAAACAGAAGTTGATTTTTTTTTCAAAACCTGAAAATATTCCGACCGAACAGAAAACCGACAGTGCATCATTGTCACTCGCATAACCAAACCTAAAAATGTCGAGTTCCAGAAAATAAATCCTGCAAAAACCTCACAAAAAACTCAAAATTGGTGCCTCAATCAACTCTGAAAGTCTAAAATGAATCACAACCACAACTCAAATCTTGCATCCTAATGCGCTGGATCTAGGGAACAAGACCATCAGTCAATGATAGTGATGCCAGTTGATCAGCAGCGCCACCAGCCTGCTGCTGGACAGTCCTCAGAACTTCCATTGCCTCTGCAACTTTAGCTTTGAGAGCCTCCGGGGATTCGAGCAAATGCAGAACCTCTGTCTGATCCATCTCCAGAAGCATCCCAGTCACTTTTGCTGCAGCATCAGGCTCCAGCTGCTCCACAAGGGGGTAAAGATTCTCACCCAGCATCTACAGATGTTTCATCCAATAAAAAGTAATTTAGAGATTGTTTGACAAATTCAAGAAGTTGGATAGAAATCATGTCTTCACGATGCACCAGTGTCAAATAACATTTGTGGTGTGCATTGCAGCATGCATTAAAATACTAAACTTAAAACATAGCAAATAACCCTCATACGATACAACCCTCACAGGCCTGCACAACCTAGGAAGCAAAATAAGAATCAATTACTGCAAAGATAATGCCTACCGTTCTCTGCTGGTCAAGTGGAGCATTAGCAAGTGCAGTAGCCAGAGCGCTGATTGGGACAGGCTGTGACAGTGGTGCATCACGCAGTGGCATGCCACCCACATCGTATGGGACAGAAAGCATACCTCCACCAACACCAGCCATTGGACCATCAGGCAAGCCACGCCCAGGGGGGTACCGATAGACACGACCTCCCCTTGGAATCATCTGTCATGGAAGAACCGCATGAGAAGACAGAATTACTAATGGCACCAATCCCTTAAAGAAGAACATTGCAAACCTGTTGCTGCATCATCGGAACTGGCTGCTGGGATTGCTGAGCACTCCCAGTACGACGACCACTGGGACGCTGACCTTGCTGCCCCTGCTGCATCCCCATTGGCACAAAAAAATTTGGCATAGGAGCACCGCCAGGCCTCATGCCAGGTACAAGCTGCTGCTGATATCCAAATCCAGGCTAATGAAATACAGATGATCACGAAACATTAGAACGCAAACCATCATCATTCAAAAAAGAGAATCAAATTACAATCATATAAAGAAACAAAAAATGAACAGATCAAAATAGCAAAAACAGGAGAAAGGATTACCTGGGGAGGAATCATAGCAGGGGGTCCTTGACCATAAAATATTTGTTGACCAAGACCTGGACCGCCAGGAGGGTACATCGGCATACGGGGAGCAACAGAAGGCGGCATTGCAACTGGCCGCATTTGAGAAAATTGAGCCTATATAACAAACAGACAAACAAAAGGCAAGCTTGTCAAAATAAAATAGGAACAAGAAAAGCGAGCTTGAAAGGATTAACTCTAGGCAGTAACAAAGGAGTGAGGTCATGATCACAGACGATAAAAGAGACCAAAAACAGTCCATGCTTTTCTACGAACCAAGTAGGTCAATGTTTTGTGCAGGTCATATGCAAGAATGTAAATGAAGTCAAAACGACATCAACTAGCTAGTCAAAAACCCACTGTCGACCAATCCACATTAAGTCTGTAATAGAGATTACATACCTGTAACCTGGCTCTTCTCTCTTCCTTCCGTTGTGCAAGAGCAACATACAGAGGTTTGCTAACAACCATTTTCCCATTCATCTCCATGAGCTTGTGAAAAAAATTAAGAAATGTTACTTATAGTAAAAACCTTTCAAAAACAAAAACAAAAACGTATAGTAAAAGTCTCACAAAAGCAAAAGATGGATATCAACTTACAGCTCTAGAAGCCTCCTCAGGGGTGGAGAATGCAACAAACCCAGAACCCCGGCTTACTCCATTAGGGTCACGCATAACCTATCCACAGTCAGTGTAGAAGACCTTCAAAATAGTGAAAAAATGCAAAATGCATGTGTTTTCGCATTAAGGGACAAAGCTATTTACCTTGCAAGATGTGATTGTTCCATATGGAGTGAACAACTCCTTCAGTTTGTCATCAACTATTGTATCATCTAAGTTTTTAATGTACAAGTTTGCACCTTGAAATTTATCAGCAGCCTCCTTCATGCTCTGCTCAAATTTTTGTTTCAACTCATTTTCCCTCTCATATTTCTTCTGGGCTTTCCCAACATACCACTCCTTCTCATCAACTTTCTTCCCATTAAGAGCCTCAACTGCTCTAGCAGCATCATCTGCATTCTCAAAATTTACAAATCCAAAGCACCTGGATTTTCCCTCACCATCTCGCATCACCACAGTACTAGTAAGTGGTCCAAACTCACCAAAGGCTTTCTGCAAATCCTCTTCAGTAGTGGTCTCATCAAGATTCTTCACAAAAACATTGTTGAATCTGGTCTTGTCAGTAGAGGCATCTCTCTCATGCTTACGAAGGAATGGACCCACATAAACTAGCTTGTCATTCAGCAGCATTCCATTCAGTTTCTCAATAGCCTTCTGGGCAGCCTCCTCAGTCTCAAACTGCACAAATCCATACCCTTTGGACTGCCCAGATGCATCTGTAGCAACCTTGCATGATAGGATATTTCCAAATGATGAAAAGGTCTCATGCAATGCTTTGTGGTCAATTGCCTTGTCCAAATTCTGCCAATCAATATAGACAACTATCAGATACCTTAAATAAAGAAAATATACTTCACTGAAACTAACAGCCCAAATACAGTATCAAACAGTGGAAATACCTTAATAAAAATATTTCCAGCCCCACTCTTGCGAACACTGGGGTCGCGATGGGAATACATAACCCTAATTGGAGTCCCATTAAGGGGAGCAAAATTCAGCACATCCAATGCCCTAACAGCTGCCAAAGAAAAACATATTCCATTCAGACGCAGCAATCAGAAGAACACATAACCCTAATTACTGCTCTAACTATGAAGCGCAAAACTAAACATGAAGGATTCAAAGCATTACCGTCTTGGGGATTGCTGTAGTTCACATAACCATAACCGAGGGATCTCCTGGTCGTCAAGTCGCGGCAAACCCTGACCGAAACCACTTGGCCCACTTGGTTGAACAGATCGTATAGCTGAGAATCGGTGACGTTGGGCTCAAGATCCCCAACATAGAGTGATGTCGTCACAAACTGCGGCTGCTGCTGGTTGGGTGCGCCACCGTTAACATTCTGGGCCTGAACCGGAACTTGAACTTGTGCCATTTTTTTGGATGAAGAATTTTTTCAATTTTTTTTCGATTTTCTCTTCCCTCTCCTCTTATTAGGAAGAATGACAATAGGACTCTAGAGAGATAGGTAAAAAAGACCGGCACAGTAACTGTTTGATAAAATACACGAGAGAGACCTTCTGTGTATTTTGGTTTTTGAGTTTTTTTGCAAAAATAAAAAAAATTGTTTTTGAAGGATAGCGGAGGAGGAGAGGGAAGGTGTTAAGAGGATAAAGAGATGGTGGCCGCCGAAGCAAACAGGCGGCGCGTGAAAAACGATTCAGATGGGGGGGATAGGTACTGCCCTGAAAAGAGAGGACGGTTGGACGGCGGGAGGGAGAGGGATTTATATACTTGTGGAAGGAGGAGAGTGTTCGAGTAAAATAAGAAACCCTAACATGAAGTGAAATGGCGATGTTGGCCGTCTGATTCTGTTCTAGTGGGACCCATTAGGAGGTAAGAACTGGTAACTGTTGGTGACCGTTTTACTGGATACTTTTGGTTTTGGGTTGGGGAAGGGGCAGCAGGGCATGGTACACGTGACGTCAGAGAAACTAACCGTAAGTCAAATAACTGTGTGCTGATTTTTTCGATTAGAGATTACAGTTAACCACGTAGACGTGACTACCTCACCTGTTTGCTGATTTGTAATTTTTTATAATTTTCTTAATTATAATTTGTTCGCCTTCATTTTTATTTTTTAATATAATTTTTTTTTTAGTACAACTAATGGTGTTATTTGAAATGTTAGGAATTATGCATCAAAGCGTCTACTAAATATAATATTTTGATAAAAATAATTGATATAATGTTGAATGTTAAAATATTTAACGAAATAAATAGTAAATATTTAATTTTCTGAAAGTTAAAATTGGATATTAAAATGTCTTTTTTGCCAAAAAAATTTACTAAGTTCATTAATGACTTTGATTTTTAATCTCATCCGTCCAATTTTATTGAACGGTTCAGATTCCCAGTCATGTTCAAGAGAAAATTAGAGGAGCGCAATTCGGAGAAACTATCATCCATAGAAGGTTGCAATCCAATCGGGTCAAACGTTAATCCCTACCCAAATTGACACAAAAAATCTTGTATATTTCTAAGATGTGATGTCATTAATGTGGTATGATCTCCCATTAACGTCGGGTAATCTTAGTGGATCTATAAGTTATGCGAATGAGGTAGAAGTAGAACCTCGTGTTTAAATTTTTCACCTAATTACACTTTTGATTTCACAAATTTCATTTAGAGTCAACTTAGAAAATTAAGAGTAAAATATTCTATATCAAGAAAATTTCAATACGAAACTCTAATGATCATTACAAAATAATATTTTTATATTAAAATATTATTAAAAAATAGTCTTGGAAAAATGAAAATGAGCTTTTTTCAGATAATATTTTTTATAATTAATATCTCACCCTCGGTTCCCTTCTAGATATACTCGGTCAGCCATTCAACAAAACTTGAAAAATGGAAAATCGGTCCGTTCTCGACCAACACAACCCGCACACTAGAATGGTTTACGCTTAAACTTTATTCGGATCCAGCAAGTTGCAACGGAAAGGAATAGACCAATAACAATCAAAAGAAAAACATCTACTAAAACAGAATTTGCAAGTCACTAATCCAGTAACTATTGCTAAAAACAACCTAACTGAGAAGTTGCGGATCAGCTTAGGGTGGTTTATCCCCCTCATCGAGGAGGAGAGCCAATTAGCAAGACCTGCTTAAGGAAATTCAAAAGGACCAGAAAAAACAAATGAAAGTTGAAACCAAACGGAGCAAGAAAAGTGCATGTCATCATCAATCCATAACCAAACCTAAAGCATGAAATGTCTTCCAAAACAAATCCTGAAAAAAGCTCACAATAAACTCCAAACCAGCAACCTGCTATTCAAGTCAAAAGTCTAGAATGTATCAAAATCACTACTAAAATCTTGCATTCAAAGCTCATGCAGTGGACCTAGGGAACAAGACCGTCATTCAAAGACAATGATGCCAGCTGATCTGCAGCACCGGCCTGCTGCTGTTGAACAGTCCTAAGAACTTCCATGGCCTCTGCAACCTTGGCTTTGAGAGCCTCTGGGGACTCGAGCAGATGCAGAACCTCTGGCTGATCCATCTCCAGAAGCATCCCAGTCACTTTAGCTGCCGCATCAGCTTCCAGCTGCTCAACGAGCGGGTAAAGATTCTCACCCAGCATCTACAGATATTATCAAGTGAAATGTGCTTTAGAGAATTTTGGTAGAAAGTCTCCACGATGCACAAGTACCAAATAGCATTGTGACGTCTTGCAGCATGGATTACATAATAACTTAAAAATCAATAAGAATCTCCACACCACCCTCACGGACCTCCACCACACAGGAAGCAAAATAAGGAATCAATAAGAGCAAAGACAATGCCTACCGTTCTCTGCTGATCTGGTGGAGCATTTGCAAGTGCAGTAGATAGAGCACTAATTGGAACTGGCTGCGACAGTGATGCATCACGCATGGGCATACCACCCATATCGTATGGGACAGGAAGCATCCCTCCAGCAACACCAGTCATCTGATCTGGCAAGCCACGCCCAGGGGGGTAGCGGTAGACACGCCCTCCTCTTGGAACCATCTGTCATGGAAGTACCACATATAAGAGAGAGAATAGCAAATGGCAACAATCCTTTAAACATGAACACTACGAACCTGTTGCTGCATAAGGGGAACTGGCTGCTGTGATTGCTGAGCACCACCGGCACGACGGCCACTGGGACGCTGCCCTTGCTGCATCCCCATTGGCACAAAGAAATTTGGCATAGGAGCACTGCCAGGCCTCATACCAGGTACAAGCTGCTGCTGATATCCAAATCCAGGCTAATAAAGGACAGTGATCACAAAACATTAGAATGCAAATAATTACAAATCAAAAAAGAGGATAAACTGGAAATAATATAAAGAAATAAGAACTTAACATAATGAAATATCAAAACAGGCGAAAAGATTACCTGAGGAGGAATGATAGCAGGGGGGCCTTGTCCATAAAATATTTGTTGTCCAAGACCTGGACCACCAGGGGGGTACATTGGCATACGGGGAGCAACAGAAGGTGTCATTGCAACTGGCCGCATTTGAGAAAACTGAGCCTATAGAAGGATAATGAGAGAAAGAGCAAGGAAATGAAAAGGAGTGAGGCCATGATGATAGAAGGGAAAGAGATCCTGAGGAAGTCCAAGCTTTTTTATATGAACCAAATAGGTCAAGGTCTTGTGTGTGTCACATATATGCATGTATAGGTAAATTCATAACTACAGTAACTTGCTGTTAAAAAACCCACTGTCCTACAATCTACAGTAATAGAGATATACCTGCAACCTCGCTCTTCTCTCTTCCTTCCGTTGCGCAAGGGCAACATACAGGGGTTTGCTAACGACCATTTTCCCATTCATCTCCGAGAGCTAAAGAAACAATTAAAGAAGCGTTAGCTTAAAATAAAAGCCTCAAAAATGAAAAGAGGGCACATAAACTTACAGCTCTAGAAGCCTCCTCAGGAGTGGAGAATGCAACAAACCCAGAACCCCGACTTACTCCATTAGGGTCACGCATAACCTATCAACAGTGGAAGTGTAGAAGAATTTCAACTAATAGTTAAAAGAGATGGCTGAGTGCATAAGTGGCTTCACATTCAAGGGGACAAAGGTGTATACCTTGCAAGAAACGATCGTCCCAAATGGAGCAAACAGCTCCTTAAGTTTCTCATCAACTATGGTATCATCTAAGTTTTTAATGTACAAGTTTGCACCTTGAAATTTATCAGCTGCCTCCTTCATGCTCTGCTCAAATTTTTGTTTCAGCTCATTTTCCCTCTCATATTTCTTCTGGGCTTTCCCAACGTACCACTCCTTCTCATCAACTTTCTTACCATTAAGAGCCTCAACTGCTTTAGCAGCATCATCCGCATTCTCAAAATTAACAAATCCAAAGCACCTGGATTTTCCCTCACCATCTCGCATCACCACAGTACTAGTAAGTTGCCCAAAC
Organism: Viola odorata; assembly: GCA_963691705.1. Classification (NCBI taxonomy): domain Eukaryota; kingdom Viridiplantae; phylum Streptophyta; class Magnoliopsida; order Malpighiales; family Violaceae; genus Viola; species Viola odorata. The sequence goes on from OY829537.1 coordinate 2,109,268, forward strand.
TCACCAAAGGCTTTCTGCAAATCCTCTTCAGTAGTTGTCTCAGCAAGATTCTTCACAAAAACATTGTTGAATCTGGTCTTGTCAGTAGAGGTATCTCTCTCCTGCTTACGAAGGAATGGACCCACATAAACTAGCTTGTCATTCAGCAGCATTCCATTCAGTTTCTCAATAGCCTTCTGGGCCGCCTCCTCACTATCAAACTGCACAAATCCATACCCCTTGGACTGCCCAGATGCATCTGTAGCAACCTTGCATGATAGGATATTTCCAAATGATGAAAAGGTCTCATGCAATGCTTTGTGGTCAATTGCCTTGTCCAAATTCTGCCAATCAATGTAGACAACTATCAGATACCTCAAATAAAGAAAATAAACTTCACTGAAACTAATAGCCCAAATACAGTATCAAACAGTGGAAATACCTTAATAAAAATATTTCCAGCCCCACTCTTGCGAACACTGGGGTCGCGATGGGAATACATAACCCTAATTGGAGTCCCATTAAGGGGAGCAAAATTCAGCACATCCAATGCCCTAACAGCTGCCAAAGATAAAACATATTCCATTAAGACGCAGCAATCAGATGAACACACAACCCTAATTACTGATCTAACTATGAAGCGCAAAACTAAACATGAAGGATTCAAAGCATTACCGTCTTGGGGATTGCTGTAGTTTACATAACCATAACCGAGGGACCTCCGGGTCGTCAAGTCACGGCAAACCCTAACCGAAACCACTTGACCCACTTGGTTGAACAGATCGTATAGCTGAGAATCGGTGACGTTAGGCTCCAGATCCCCGACATAGAGTGATGTCGTCACAAACTGCGGCTGCTGCTGGTTGGGCGCGCCACCGTTCACATTCTGGACCTGAACCGGAACTTGAACTTGTGCCATTTTTTTGGATTAAGATTTTTTTTTTTAAAAATCGATTTTTTCTTCCCTCTCCTCTTATTAGGAAGAATGACAATATATGACTCTAGAGAGATAGATAAAACAGACCGGCACAGTGAGTGTTTGATAAAATGCTCACAAGAGAAAGCTTTTTGGTTTTTGAGTTTCGTCTTTTTTCAATTTTTTTTTTGGGTTTTTTTGAAGGATAGTGGTGAAGGAGGAGGAGAGGGAAGGTGTTAAGAGGATAAAGAGATGGTGGCCGCCGTAGCAAGCAGGCGGCGCGTGAGATAAACGATACAGATGGGGTAGTAGGTACTGCCCTAAAGAGAGAGGACGGTTGCGCGGCGGGGAGATGGATTTATATAGTAGAGGAAGGAGAAGTGTGTTCGAGTAAAATAAGAAACCCTAAGATGAAGTGAAAAGGCGACGATGGCCGTCTGATTTCGTTGTGGTGGGACCCATAAAGAGAGGTAAAAACTGGGTAACTGTTTTGGGTAGGAGATTCGCGGGCAGTGTTCCCGTGACGCAGTTAAACAAACCGTGGGTCAAAGTAAATGTCCGGTGATTTTATTTTATTTTCTTTTTCGAAAACAACCCTCGTTTTTATGTTGCTAAATTTTTATTTTTTTTAGCGTAAATATAGCTAGTGATATAATAATTCTAGAGGAAGAAAATACAATTCTATGGGGAAAAGTTAGATAAATGAATACTATTATAATTATGTATACTTGCCAAATAAATTTATACCAACGATATGCAACTGGCTCTTCAAGGTTGACACGCGACATAAACTCTAAGATTATTACTAAATCGTTGAATCATTAAATATTCAAAAAAATCCAAAAAAACATATAATTCATTAAAAATTAAATTTACGTTCAAATCTCATTTCCGTTTAAAAAAAATACAAACTGAAAACTAATTATAGTTAAACAATATTCCCATACATTTATATTTTTAAAACTAAGAGTTTAATCTTGTTTGTTTTGAAAAGTAAGAGTTTGTATGAATTGAAAACTAAATATTTTCCCATTTTTTCTTTCTATTAGAATCCTCAACCACATATAGTGCTTAATGAAGCATGTTTTTTGAAAAAATAAAACTAAAGAAAAAGATTTAAAAAGCCACCAACAATTTTAGCCTGTAGTGTGTGGGCCCAGTTCACCTAAGTCAATAACGAGGAAAACGGGAAAAAAAAAGTCATTACCGACCAATTCTCATTTGCCAGTTTTCAACTTTTTCATCTCCTCCCTCCTTCAACACAGATCACATTCTTTGCTTCCGTTTCCTTCTTACATGGAAGAAAAATCTCCACTCTCCCCTTTATTAAACCCCAAATCCCTACTTTCTCTTCTGTTTTTCAAGAATTAAACCAAAAACCACCCTTAAACCCTTCCCTCTCCTTCACTTCACCCACCATTGTCAGCAACCGTGATCTGCTTCATGGCCTCTGTTTTCATTTCCAAAACTCCACTCATTACGCTGCCAAATCACCCCTTCTTCTTAAAAAACCATCCACAACCGCCATGCCCGTCTTTAGCTTCTTCATCAACCACCAAATCAAAAAGGCCCCGTTTGCTCTTCTTTTCTGATTCCATTCCGCACCACCGTCCCGCCATCCTCGCCTACTCAGCCGTATCTAACTCGTCTCCGGTAAGTAACTGCCCAGTAACTACTTTTCCACGTTTTTTTCTCCAAAAAATTAATTTCTTTGTTATTGGGTGTCTTCCTGTTCTTTAGCCGAGAAATGGGACACACTCTGTTGGTGATTTTATGACTAGAAAGGAGGATTTACACGTGGTTAAAGCTAGCACAACCGTTGATGAAGGTAATTTTTGTTTTGTTATCATCAATTTCTTAAACGATTAAGTGATTCTATGGATTTATCTATCGGGTTTAGTTTTTTCAATGGCTTTTTTGTAAACTGCTGCAGCACTGGAGGCCCTTGTGGAGAAGAGAATTACTGGTTTCCCTGTGATTGATGATGACTGGAAATTGGTAAGAAGGGTTTGATTTAGGTTGAATTAATCACTTCTTATCATCAATTCTGAAATTTTACAGGTATAACATCTCCTGAATGTTTACTTTTTTCCAGGTTGGTGTTGTTTCGGATTATGATTTGTTAGTACTGGACACCATATCAGGAACAGGTAGTTTAGAATATAGCAGCCATTTTTGAACAATTTTACTTTTGTGTTGTTTTGTGGGGGTTTATTATTATATTTTGCACCCAATTCTGTGACGTTTGCTGAAAGACTAGTGTTATTTTGAAATCATGAACTTTGATTGATACAACTGTTTAGGACTGTATATTCTCAAGCCAATAGCTGGTGTTAACTTAGAGTTACCAATTGCATTTTATTTGTTAGATTTGGTTGCTTAGCTAGGTAAATGGCACTAATGGATAATTGAGGGGCTTGAGGGAGTTTTTAGGAAATTTTAGGAGTCCGTCTCTTTCACTGTGGAAAAGTTCATGATGATTTCCTGAGTTCATATTTTGAAAGATTGATTTCTGTATGGCTTCTTTCTTGGATTTATTTATGAAAAAACTGTTAACTTGTGCCTTGTGTCATTCAGGTTGCAGTCAAAGTGATAGCTTGTTTCCTGAGGTTGACAGTTCTTGGAAAGTATGTCTAATTTCTCTCTGATGATCTGGATTTCAAACTTCCAATTTCGTAATTTTCTTTTATTTTTCTATTCCATGATCTATCCATTGATAAAAATAATCTGCAGATACCCTTCTAGTGCATGTATATTTTCATATCTAATTTTCTTTTGAGAAAGTTCCAGAATGGTAGTTTATTAGAAACATTAAACTTGCATGCAGATACAGTATAAGAGTTGTTCTTATTTTGCTGTTACTGCAAATGGATCATTGTTCTAACTTCTAAGCATCACTTCAAATTTGATTTCAACCAGGGCCTAGATGCCAATGACCATACTACTGGTATGCTGTGTACTCCTGTTCTAATCAAGGCTAACTATAGTATTTGCTGGGCGATAATTAATGAATAAGGTTACAAAAGCAGGCTATTTGTGCTAGATTCTGTCATTGTTGTTTAAGAAGTGGCATATCTTGCATTACTATTTGTGGCATACATGTAATGCAAGGTTCTGAACCAAACCCTGGAAAATATCGGTATACAAGACTCTCAGGATTTCAAAGCGACACGACATACACAATCAGAGATACTAGTGAAGCTAGTCATTCCTCTTTTGCATACCTATTCTCCCCAACCTATCAATTCCTACCACAGAGTTGCCTATTACCATTGTCTTATTCTAATAGCAACAGTGAAATACAAGAGCTTAATGTATGAAGGATGTCATGGAGGAGTATTTCATCACACGATATCAGATAGTCACTTAATCTAATTCAATAGGACAAGTCTTCTGATATAACTTTCTTATACACTTTCTACTTTTCTATAGGTTATCTATTCTAAGTTTGGTTCATAGAATAAGTACAGGCAAGACCAATGGCAAAGTTGTCGGTAAACTATACTAACTTTCTAACTCTGGATAAATCATGAACAGATATTTAACGAGATACAAAAACTGCTTAGCAAGACCAATGGCAAAGTTGTTGGTGATTTGATGACGCCCGATCCACTTGCTGTCAATGAAACCACAAATCTGGAGGAAGCAGCTAGGTACTGAATTGTTTCTCATCATCATACTGATCTATTTTAGTATTTGTGCATCAGTGTTCTGGCAAGACCAATGCCTAAGGTTTTTCCAACAAGCTGCCATCTTAATATATTCCAGTGCATCTTAAGTTGATCCAGCAGCAACTTCTCTGTAGATGAAAATAGGGAACTTAATCATTTCTTCATGTGCTATTATATCAGACTACTGATCGAGACAAAGTATCGGCGGTTGCCAGTGGTAGACGACGAAGGCAGGCTGGTAAGAAACCAAACTTCCATCTCCCTTATTGAATCTCATTTCTTGGATTGAATTTTATTTCTCAGTTGTTTAGAGTGGTGTCTTTTTTAATGCCAAAGGTTGGGATCATTACTCGGGGAGACGTTGTCAGAGCTGCACTGCATATAAAACTCGCGAGTGAAGCATCGAAAGAAATTCATGGATCACATTAGACATACCACTTTTTCTAGTTGCAATTCGTTTCTGGATAGGAGGCTATAGAGGCTGTTGTTCTTTGTCACATTTAGAGGAAAGTTTTCATATTCGCACGGTAGAAGTGATCTCTATATTTGTTATACATAACGCATTTAGCAATGTAGCCATTTATGATCTATCTAAAATGTATCAAATAGGGTCTGATTTTGGCTTGGACGTGTCCAATCCAATGCCAATTTTTGTAATATAGTCAGGATTCTTTCGTTTAAAGAAATCTATAAATTTCTTGTAAATTAAGCTCTTCTTATTGAGTCATTGAAGAAGAAACAAGCAAAAATAGAGAATCACCATGAAAATGGCAAACTTCTGCACAAAACGAAACCCTTGAAGGAAATTCCCAAGACAATTTTACGTGTACGCCTAGAATAATGCCTTATTGGTATCATTTCCACAATTTATCACTTCTTAAAATTTCTCCTCCACCAATATTGGTTATAGTCGAATCGTAATAGACTTAAATCTCAGATTTAAATATTTAGCTCAATCATGCTTGAACTACACTAATCTCTCGCCGAAAGGCAAAAAGAACACCGGGGAAACAGAAAATTGCTCTTCCATCCGTTCATCAGTAAATGTTAGATGACGCCCCTGCTTACGTAATTAAGCTTGCTAAATTCAGGCAAGTTTTATTTTGGCTTTCCATCTGCATCTAATAGTAAACAACTATAAGAATTGGCTATCAATCCAGTCTTCACTTAACAACAAGTCCAAGTTTTTCAATCTAAATCCCTCCCTTTCACTCTGGAATCCATGGACTCGAATTCTTTTCCAGTTGAGATGTTCTTCTTCCCATTTGTTGGTGGAGGTCACCAAATTCCCATGATAGAAATTGCCAGAGTCTTTGCCTCTCATGGTGCCAAAGCCACCGTCATAGCCACACCAAAACACGGTCTCCTCTTCCAAAAATCCATCGATCGCGACCAAATATCCGGCCTCCCAATCTCCATCCACGCCCTCAACTTACCGGACAATGCAGACATAGCCACCACAGAAATGTCTGCTAGTCCATTCACTGACACTTCCATACTCCAAGAATCCTTGCAGAATCTCTTAATCGAGCGCAAACCAGACTGTATCGTCCACGATGTGTTCCATCGCTGGTCTGGGGATGCAATTGACAGTCTTGGTGTCACAAGAATCATTTTCAACGGACATTGTTGCTTCGCTCGCTGTCTCTTCGAAAATATAGCCCGTTTCAAGCCTCATGAGAATACGGGTTCTGATTCGGAGCCTTTCGTTGTGCCGGGTCTTCCTGATAGGATTGAATTGACAACCTCCCAATTACCAATCCTTTTTACAAGACAACAGCAGCAAGATTCAATTGAGTTTGCTAAAAAGCTTCCAAAAGCTGATGACACGAAATGTTTTGGACTTATGGTCAATAGTTTCTACGAATTGGAACCAGCTTATGCAGACTACCTCAAAATGGGAAAAAACAGGGCATGGCTCGTCGGACCAGTCTCTCTTTGCAACAGGAATGTGGAAGACAAGGCAGAAAGGGGTCAAAAAAACCTCTGTTGATGAACAAGCCAGCATCTTGAGCTGGCTTGATACCAAACAACCCAATTCGGTTCTTTACATACGTTTTGGTAGCTTAGCTCGTTTAGCTCCGCAACAGATCATAGAAATCGCAAATGGTCTTGAAGCTGCAGACCATCCATTCATATGGGTACTAGGAAAAAAACAAGAAGAAACCCTAGAAAATTTCATCGGAGAATTTGAGGACAGAATTCAAGAATCAAAGAAAGGGTTAATCATAAAAGGATGGGCACCTCAATTGCTGATTCTAGAACATCAGGCGGTAGGTGGGCTTGTGACTCACTGCGGATGGAACTCAATTCTAGAAGGGGTTAGCGCCGGATTGCCGATGATCACATGGCCGATCAGTGCAGAGCAGTTTATCAACGAGAAGCTGATCACTGACATGTTGAGGATTGGGGTGAAATCGGGAAATGTGGAGTGGGCGTTTCCGGGAACGGAGCCGCGATCGGTGGTGGGGAGAGAGAAAGTGGAGGAAGCGGTGAGGAGAGTGATGGGTGGCGGAGAGGAGACGGTGGAGATGAGGAGGAGAGCTGAAAAGATTGGGGAGACGGCGAAGAAAGCTTTGGAAGAAGATGGGTCGTCGTTTAAAGACGCGGATGCTTTGATCCTAGAACTAAAATCTCGTCGTAAGTAACCGCTGAAAACGACATCGTTCCTTTTATTTTCTCCATCCTTTCCTTTTCTGCAAAAAAATGTTTAATTTATATTCTCTAGCTTGCGAGGATTATGTTTTATATCCTCATAATAAATAATAAGGATCCCATAATGTTTCATATATTCTGGTTTATATTATCATAAATAATCATAATCTTGTACCTTAACAATGAGTCCAAAATATCTGAGATAAAAGGGGAAAATGTATATATTCATTTCTACATTTATACCAATATCATGATACATTTAAACATTTTAATTGTATTTTTTAATAAGCGAAAGTAAGATTTGAATTGAAGTTCACCGATTACTAGTTTTTACCACCAGCTGATAACATGCGAATTGACATTTTTTTAACCATCACAAATCAATCAATTTTACGTTGTCATAGCCTAAACAAACTAAAATTTGTTTGTTTGTTAATAACTTAATAAGCCAAACCCTAAAAGGCCACATTAGATCTCAAAGATCTTTCTGATTTAACTAAAAAAATTCAGTTCGAGCTTTTAGTAACGCATAAAATAAAAAATTAATTCTTCAGAAAAAGTGAGCCTCCCAATCTCACAAGTCTCAAATCTGAATTAGTTCAACCCAGATATCCAACAAAAAGAACTTAATAACCTAAAGTTGTAATATTACTGCTGAAACAAACTTTAGTTATCGGAATTTGTTTTGACATTTGGTACAAATACACCAGCTATTATATCAAATCCTCGTATTTACACCTGTTCCTAAGTGTTTTACTGTTTTGCAGTTTTACAGTTGGTTAGAGGCTTAGCTGTTTCCTTACATGATTTCTCTGTAAAAACTTTCTTGTTCTCTTGACCATTCCTTTATATTATGATGATGATGCATATCTTTCTTTTCCATCTTTGATCAATCTCTCTGATAATTACACTTTTAAGAAGAAAAGGAGGAAAATAATTGGCAAGAATGGCGGCCACTAAAGAAGGGAAAATTCCACACATTTACATTTTTCCGATGCTGGCCTATGGACACATGTTACCAGCACTAGACATTGCAAAAATGTTTGCTTTCCGTGGCCTGAAGGTAACCATAGTCACCACTCCTGGCAATGAACCCGTCGTCTCGAAAACAATCAACAAGTATAAAGAATTGGGTTTTCGAATCGGAGTTGAAACCATCGAATTCCCTTCTGCGGAGGTTGGATTACCAGAAGGAACTGAGCAATTCGGTTCGGTCGCAAATGCTCCACCAGATGTCGTTAAAGAATACTGTTTAGGTTTTTTCAAAGGCCTCAGCTTGCTCAGACAGCCATTTGAGCTTCTCCTGGAACAACACCGCCCTGATTTTATCGTAGCAGATTTCATGTTTCCTTGGACTACATATGCAGGAGCGAAATTCGGGATTCCACGGGTGGTTTTCCATGGAACTTGTTTCTTTTCCTTATGCATTGGGGATTATCTGAAGTTGTATGAGCCGCATAAGAAAGTTTCTGCAGCTGATGAACAATTTCTGGTGCCTAAGCTTCCTGGTAACATTAAAATTAGCAGAAACCAAATATTTAACGTCGATAATGAAGATGATGACAATGTCCAAACGCGGACATTTAACGATGCTTCGAAAGCAGATTCCGAAAGTTATGGGGTAATAGTGAACAGTTTCTACGAGTTGGAGTCCGATTATGCTGACAGTTACCGCAACGAATTGGGAAGGAAGGCTTGGCATATAGGCCCATGTTCGCTGCTCAATGAGGAACAAGATGATAAGGCCAAGAGAGGGAGAGATGCTGCAATTGATGAACATGAATGTTTGAAATGGTTGAATTCCAAAAAATCTCATTCAGTTGTCTATGTTTGTTTTGGGAGTTTAGTCGGAGTCCCTCCTGCTCAGTTAAAGGAGATAGCTTTAGGACTTGAAGCTTCAGGTCAGGATTTCATCTTGGTCATCAGGAAAACCAAGAAAGAGCAATCAGAAAAAGAAGATTGGATTCCTGACGGATTTGAGGACAGGATTGCAGGGAAAGGACTAATTGTTCACGGGTGGGCGCCGCAACTTTTGATTCTGGATCATGAAGCTGTAGGAGGATTTGTGACTCATTGCGGATGGAATTCGACTCTGGAAGGGATAACTGCAGGGCTACCAATGGTGACATGGCCCGCGGTGGCAGAGCAATTCTTCAATGAGGTTTTGGTGACCCAGGTGTTGAAGATTGGTGTTAGTACCGGAGTTAAATGTTGGATGGATTTCGTCAAGAGTGAAGCGATAAAGGATGCTGTAACTCGAATAATGGAGGGAGAAGAAGCAGAGGAGATTAGGAGGAAAGCCAAGGAATTGAAAGAAATGGCCAGGAAAGCTGTTGAAGAAGGTGGATCTTCCTACTCTGATTTCAATGCTTTGATTGAGGAAATAAAGGCGCATTGCCATTGAAGCAAGCTCAGAATTTGAAGAGTTGACACACAAAAAAATATGAAGATTTTCCTATTAATGATATGTAAGCCACATACTGGATATTGCAGTTGTTGTATTGAAATGTTTTTCTATGAGATTTTTCTCATTCTGAGTTAGTTTCCTAAAAAATAAACCTTTTTATCTAACGAAAAAAATCAGGGGCCAAACACGCACTAAAAGTTGGAATCTTGAAGTAACGGTCGGGGGCCAAACACGAACTAATACTTATTCTCCAATCCCAAAATAGAATGTAGAAGATTCTGGCAAGCAGAAGGAAAGAAAACTGTTGTTAGCAATATATAAGGATAAAAATCATTCTTGTTCAAGCAACTTTCTGAAAAATAGGAAGCAAAAAAGTAGTTAGCCACAAGTTTCCAGTTTTAGCTGAAGATTGCAGACTAGTATAGCAATGTAGTAAAAAACAGATGGATATAGGTGACGTTTTCTGGCAAAAAAGGAAACAACTTTTTTCCTTCATGACATAAAAGCACTAAGAATTCTGTTTCCTGGCTCAAAAAACATTTATTGTTTCTCCATTTTACTTTGATTTGTTCTAATACAGAAGGCAAAATGAGCAGTGGTGGTAAGAATCTTCACATTTGTTTTCTTCCATTCACGTACCAGCAGTGGACATGGCCAAGAATTTTGCATCCAGAGGAATACAGACGACCATCATCGCGACACCGATCAGGGGACAATTCATCTCCAAAACAATTCAGAAAACCAAAGAATTGGGTTTCCAGATTGATGTCAGGATCATTAATTTTCCTGCCGATGAGGTCGGATTGCCCGAATCGTTCGAAACTATGGAGTTCATGACATCTTCACTAGAGCCTAATGTGATTATGGGGATGACTGAAAAAATCTTTCAGGCGACAGCGATGATGCAAGAATCACTCGAGTCGCTGCTGCAAGAATTGCATCCTGATTGTCTTGTTGCTGATATATTCTTTCCTTGGTCAACTGATTCTGCAGCAAAATTTGGAATTCCAAGGTTGGTTTTTCATGGGATTGGCTTCTTTTCCCCATGCCTTGGTCATGCTATAAAAAGATATGAGCCACACATGAAAGTTTCATCAGATTCTGAACCATTTCTGGTGCCTAACCTTCCTGGGGATATCAAGATGACCACGAGGCAAATCCGAGAGCCTCCGAAAGATGGTATGGGTGGCATAAGCAAGGTTCTTGAAGAAGCAGCGGAAGCAGAGTTGAAGAGTTATGGGGTGGTTGTTAACAGTTTTTACGAGCTGGAGCGAGACTATGCAGATCATTACAGGAATGATTTGGGGAGGAAGGCATGGCATATAGGACCCGTTTCGCTGTTCAACAAAGAACAAGATGACAAATCAGTGAGAGGAAAAGAAACCTCCATTGATGATCATGAATGCTTAAAGTGGCTAAATTCAAAAAAACCAAATTCTGTTGTTTATGTTTGCTTTGGTAGTATGGCAGACTTCCCTGCTTCTCAACTAAAGAAGATAGCTTTAGGACTCGAATCGTCAGGGCAGGAATTCCTATGGGTCGTCAGGAGGAACCAAAAAGACCCGTCAGATTGGATTCCTGAAGGATTTGAGGAGAGGATCGAAGGGAAAGGACTAATTGTTCGCGGGTGGGCGCCGCAACTGTTGATTCTTGATCATGAAGCTGTAGGAGGATTCGTGAGTCATTGCGGATGGAATTCCACTCTGGAAGGGGTAGCTGCTGGGTTGCCAATGGTGACATGGGCGATGCACGCGGAGCAAGCGTATAATGAGATATTTGTGATACAGGTGTTGAAGATTGGTGTCAGTGTTGGAGCTGCAGAGAGGAGGGGAAATAGCATTGGCCCTGAAACTCCAAGAGAAGAGGTAAGTGATGAAGAGCTAAAAGATGCTGTAATTCAGATAATGGAAGGTGAAAAGGCAGAGGAAATGAGAAGGAAAGCGAGGGAATTAGGGGAGATGGGAAGGAGAGCTTTTGAAGAAGGTGGATCATCTTATTCTGATATGACTGCTTGGATTGAAGATCTACAGTCGCGCCAAGGTTGAAGAACAAGGCAAGCAAGAGATGTATCACCTTAGTTGCAATAATTGCCCAGATTTTATTATGTTTTGAATCTGTTTAAAGCAATGAGTAATATTTCAATGTGAACTCGTTGCATTTCAACGTGTTCAGATAGATCACTCAAAAGGTAACAGAATCGTGAGATTCATGATTTTATATTCGTCCTTAATGCCGTGTTTTTTGTTTCACCCATTTTTCAAATTGAGAATGAGACGAGCAATGAAATTGACATTTTATTTTATTCAGAAATAAATAAAAATCTAATTCTTGATCCCCAAGCCGTGGAATTCAAATATTTAACTTAGAAATAATATAATACTTGGACATATACTCATGGCATAAGACAAGTAACATTTTCTTGACTTCCTCGTCTTCTTGCTTTATTCCATAAACCCCATTCTCGTTTCTCTTCTTCCTTGTCATATGGACAGAGAAGGAGACGATCTACATGTTCTTTTCCTTCCTTTGATGGCGCAAGGCCACATGATACCAGAAGTGGACATGGCCAAGATTTTTGCTTCCAGGGGTGTGAAAGTAACCGTTGTCACCACTCCTTTCAACGGACAGTTTGTCTCCAAAACAATTCAGAGAATGAAAGACTTGGGTTACCAAATCGATGTCCGAACCATCAAATTCCCAGCCGTTGAAGTTGGATTACCAGAAGGATGCGAGCACTATGACTCCATCACTTCTGACCATACTCAAAATTTTAGCGCTTCTATGGACTTGCTTGGAAAGTTTTTTCAGGGCCTGCAAATGATGCAAGAACCCTTCGAGATGCTCCTACAAGAACTCCGTCCTGATTGCCTTGCCGCTGATACGGTCTTTTCCTGGGCTACTGATGCTGCAAACAAAATGGGAATTCCAAGGCTAGACTTTGTCCTAACTTGTTTCTTTTCTGTATGCACAATCCATTGTTTAAGACAGTACAAGCCTCAGATGGAACGTTTACCCGATTCTGACCCCTTTTTGGTGCCTAACCTTCCTGGAGAAATCAAGCTGACAGGGAAGCTAATACCACAATATAAAGGCGACAGTGTTGTTGCAAAGGATGTAAAAGAAGCAGGGGAAGCAGAATTCAAAAGTTATGGGGCGGTTGTTAACAGTTTCTATGAGCTGGAACCAACTTATGCAGATCATTACAGGAATGATTTGGGGAGCAAGGCATGGCATATCGGCCCTGTTTCACTGTTCAATAAAGACCAAGAAGACAAATCAATGAGGGGGAAAGAAGCCTCCATTGATGACCATGAGTGTTTGAAGTGGTTGAACTCAAAGAAACCCAATTCGGTTGTTTATGTTTGCTTTGGCAGCATAGCCAGCTTACAAGCTTCTCAACTAAAGGAGATAGCGATAGGGCTTGAAGATTCAGGGCAGCATTTCATCTGGGTTGCAAGGAGAAAGCAAAAAGACCTATCAGGAGAAAATGAAGATTGGATACCTGAAGGATTCGAGGAGAGAGTAGCAGGAAAAGGACTGATTCTGCACGGGTGGGCGCCGCAGTTGTTGATTCTGAATCATGAAGCAGTAGGAGGATTTGTGACTCATTGCGGGTGGAATTCAACTGTGGAAGGCATAACTGCTGGGTTGCCAATGGTGACATGGCCCGTGCTGGCAGATCAATTTTTCAATGAAATCTTAGTGACCCAGATGTTGAAAATCGGCATTAGTGTTGGAGCTGCAGAAAAAGGAGATAACGATGACATCAGTAGTGAAGCTGTAAAAGAGGCAGTGATTCAAATAATGGAGGGAGAAGAAGCAGAGGAAATGAGAGGGAAAGCCAAGGAACTAGGGAAAATGGCAAAGAGGGCCATTGAAGAGGGTGGATCCTCTTATTCTGATCTGACTGCTTTGATTGAAGAAATGAAGTTGCACAAAATGTTGAAGAAAAGCAAAGGAAACAGAAAGCCATAGTCTTAGTAACTTGTGAGGTTCTGAACTAAGATAAAAACTTATAGACAAGGAAGCAAACTTTCCCAGATTTTAGAATTCCTTTTGGAGTCTTTCAAAGCATTGTAATATTACGATTATATCATGGCATTCAATAAACTTCTCATTTCTTTTATGCTCCCTTTTGTAAATTTCTTATCAAGCCAGTCATAAATATCAGGTGATGCAAGGAATCTGTTCAATGATTTCCATCATCTATGTAGCAATCTAAATATATAAATGTATGAAAATGAATTTATTAAAAGTATTGTTCTTACCTCTCCTCATCTCTCATGGCGTCTTCCAGTTCCAGCACAGTGACCAAGCTTGAGCTCACTTTCTGGTTCGAAGTCCTACCGCATCTTCGTCACCAAACTCACTGAGTCAACCCCGAGTTTCTTCAACTCAGTCATCCTTCCAAAACTTCCTCCCTCTCGCCGGTACCTGGCCACCACCATACTCCACCAAACCCATCATCCTCTACACCAAAGCCGAAAAGACTCCGTTTAAATCATCAAAATCGCCGAGTCCAACGCAGACTCCCGTCGGGCGATGAACCTCGCGAAGCAGCGGAGTCTCATCAGCAATCTTAACTCTTTGCAAATATCCAATTTCTTCCCAAATCAAGGGTTTTTTTGGTATTGAATTGGCTTCTCTTCCCACTTCCTACCACCACAGTCGTAGATGGCAAAAGTATTGCCATGTTTATCGAAGCATGGGATCGAATTTGCACGGAAGCCCATTTCGTACCGGACCTAACTCTCTTTAGGACCGAACAATAATTCAAGACCCGGACCATGGAGCATTTGAACAATGGGCCGAACTAAAGTATCTGGGCCTTGAAATTAGAAGCGGCAAAAATCTACCCATACCTAACTAATTTAAATGGGTATGGGTGTTAAATGAGTCAGTGTAATTTTTAAATGGATAGAAATGGGTAATATACCCATTTAAACTAAAATATGTGGGTTTTATTGGGTTGGGTAATGGGTAACTAATTAAACCAAAACCCTCTCCTTCTTTTCTCTCTCTCATCTTTTTTATTTTTATTTTTTAAATAAATTCAATTTTTTTAATTTATATAATGAACAAAATAAATTAAAAACTATAATAACATAATCTCTATTTCAAGATGAGTAATTCTATATCCATTTTTCTTTTTCTTTTTTCTTTTTTTAAAATGGGTTTTATAATACTTTTTATAAGATTACTCATGGTTTTTTTCTTCAAAGCATGAAAAAATCATGGTAAACCATTCAAAATTATTTAAATATTTTTAAATTAATTTAAAATTTTCATAACTATTCTTATAATTAATATTAAATCATTAATGTTGAAATAAATATATAAAATTAGACTTAAGCTTTCTTATAATTAAATTAAATCTTGTATTTTTTTAACATTGTAGAATATGTTTATGTGTGAAATTTTAATTCTGTTGTAATTGATTCGTATTTCTTCCGGAAAATTAAAAAAAATGATTATCAATTTCTTGTTTCCATTCTTGATTTAATTTTTCATAAAATAACATTAATTTATTCGATAAATTTTTTTTTTGCAATTAAGTACATTAATTTATAATTTCTTATTTATCAGCTCTGGTTATAAAAAATATATAATTACTTTGTAATTAAGTACAATCCAGGAGAGTTCTCACTTTCCATAACTAAACAGACCACTAAACTAACAAATCTAAATTGTAGAAGGAAAAAAAGGTTGACCTAAACGATAAAATCCGAGCCTAAATGGTCAAACCCGACCCTAAATTATAAAACTCGACCCTAAATGGTCAAACCCGAGCCTAAACGATAAAACCATCATACATAGTCAAAATCGAGTCACTTAATCAAATTTTATCAAAATCTATATTGTTTTATCAAACATAATATTTTTAATCTTATTTAATAAATAAAATATTTATTAAGTAGATATAATTTAAATGGGTGTAAATGGGTATAAATGGATGAGTATAATTTAATGGGTATAAATAGGTATGAGTACCCATTTAAAAAATTATATGGGTAATAAATGGGTATGATACCCATACCCACCCATACCCATTTAATCCCCACCCATACCCACCCATTTGTCACCCCTAAACAAATCCAAGAAGCTACTGCCCAGGTGTAAATGTTATACTGACGATTTATTCGAGCAATTTACTGAGTTACAGGTATTAATGTTTTTATTTGTATATTTACTTCATATTTATTTATTTTTCTTTGAAATATAGTTTATTTATTTATTTATATAAAAAATATAATAACATAATAAGAAAAAAATCATCTCTTGTATTGTATGTCTAATATTATTCAGGAGCTCAATCTTAGAAATTTATAGGTAAGATAAGAAAATGGAGTATAATAAGTCCCGCAAAAAGAAAAAAAGTAACACCAGTTTCTTACGCAATAATTGCACTGTGCAGCTTTTTACAACAAAATGGACCTAAAATTTCTTATGAGCTGGAGATTTTTTTAGCCATAGAATCTTTACATTAGGTCTCCGCCTCATTTTAGATTGGTAGATGGTAGATCCCATGAGAGAAAGAAAGGACTAGAAGAAGCTTATGATATTTTAATTCAAAATGAAACAAAAGTGTTCATTCTCCTTGGTCCCCAAGCCATAATAATATACTAATAACTAGAGATTGGAGTAAAGATGAGAAGATAACATCGCATTAGACAAGTTACAGTTTCTTGATTTCCTCTTCTTCTTGCTTTTTGTTCCTTTCAATGGGCAGAGAAGGTGACAATCTACACATTCTTTTTCTTCCTCTCACGGCGCAAGGCCACATGATACCCTTAGTAGACATGGCCAAGATTTTTGCTTCCAGGGGTGTGAAGGTAACCATTGTCACCACCCCTCTCAATGGACAATTCAGAGAGTGAAAGATTTCGGTTCCCAAATCGATGTCCAAACCATCAGATTTCCCGCCATTGCAGTTGGATTACCAGAAGGATGAGAAAGCTTCGAATCCCTCCCTTCTGATCTTACTCAAGATTCTAATGCTATAGCCGAAATGGGCCACAAATTTTTTCAGGCCACAGAGATGATGCAAGAACCCTTTGAGATGGTGCTGCAAGAACTTCGTCCTGACTGCCTTATTGCGGATGTGCTCTTCGCTTGGGCAACTGATTCTGCAGCTAAACTGGGAATTCCAAGGCTAGTCTTTCATGGAACATGCTTCTTTTCTTTGTGCATACTTCAGTATTTAAGATTGTTCGGGCCGCAGATGAAACTTTTATCAGATTCGGATCCCATTCTATTGCCTAACCTTCCTGGTGAGATAAAGCTGACAAGGAAGCTGATACCACAATATGAAGACGGCAGTGTTGTTGCCAAGGCTATAAAAGATGCAGGGGAAGCAGAATTGAAGAGTTATGGGGTGGTTGTTAACAGTTTCTATGAGCTAGAACCAAGTTATGCAGATCATTATAGGAATGGTTTGGGGAAGAAGGCATGGCACATCGGTCCTGTTTCCATGTACAATAAAGACCTGGAAGACAAATCAACAAGAGGAAAAGAAGCCTCCATTGATAACCATGAGTGTTTGAAGTGGCTGGATTCAAAGAAAACCAATTCAGTTGTTTATGTTTGCTTTGACAGCACAGTAAATTTCCAAGCTTCTCAACTGATAGAGATAGCTTTAGGGCTTAAAGCTTCAGGGCAGGAATTCATCTGGGTCGTCAGGAAGGAGGGAAAGACCCATCAGATTGGATTCCTGAAGGATTTGAGGAGAGAATGGAAGGGAGGGGACTAATTGTGCGCGGGTGGGTTCCCCAGTTGGTGATTCTGAATCATGAAGCAGTAGGAGGATTTGTGACTTTGTGGATGGAATTCAATTCTGGAATGCGTAGCTGCTGGCCTGCCAATGGTGACATGGCCTGTGCTGGCAGAGCAATTCTTCAATGAGATATTTGTGACCCAGGTGTCGAAAATCGGTGTCAGTGTTGGAGCTGCAGCGAAGAAGGGAAACGACATCGGTAGTGAAGCTATAAAGGATGCAGTGATTCAGATAATGAAGGGAGAAATAGCAGAGGAAATGAGATGGAAAGCCAGAGAACTAGGGCAAATGGCAAATAGGGCAATTGAAGAGGGTGGATCCTAGTACTCTTATTTCCATCAAATCATTTGTAATGTTACGATTTCATTGCATTCAATAAATTCTCACTGTGCACAAAATAATTGAAAGTTGAAACTGCTTCAAGTAATGATAGAATAAGTTAGAAGGAACTAACCACTCAAATGAAACTTCCAAGTAATACATTACAGATCTTCTTCTTCATTCAACAATCCTCCACACCTGTGACGACTCCGTTTTGCTGAAAATCGCTGATTACAACGCAGACTTCCACCGCCTCTCCGGCGATGAACCTCACCGAACAGCCGAGTTGCTTCCTCACATCTCGGACTTGGAAACATGCGAGTCAAGAGCAGCAAATTGTAGCTTTGCAAATAACCAATTTCCCAAAATCGAGCGTTTTGCAATGGCGACCGAACAATAATTCTTGGACAACTCGGCCTAACTCATCAAGTGACCGGGCCTTGAGACAGGCCCAAGAAGCTTGAAACTTTTCTCTTTAATGGGCTCTGTTGTGATTTTCTTAACAAGCCAGTCTTGTTCAATGGGCCATTTTTAATTTTAATCACTATCCACGGGTTTGATTTTGTGATCATTATTATTAGATTTTATTTTATTTTGGTTACCAAATTGACCATGCGTTGCACGTTTTACGGGCTATTTTTAATTTTTTACTCTCTCCTTAGTTTATTACATGTCCTTTGACTTTATGGCATTATTTGACTTTAAAAATTCTGTACTTTTGTTCAAACGTACATTAAGAATTAACGTATGTTCGAAAAAAATTACGAAATTTTTTAAGGTCAAATAATATGTGTGCTACAAAATCAAACGGCATATAATAAAACCCGGAGCGAGTATTTACCAATCCTCTTTATGCACAAAATTATTGAAACTTCAGGTATTGAATTGAAAGGAACCAACCACTCAAAATGAATCAATCGTTTGCTTTTTTGACATTATTATATCTTCCACATTTTTTTGTGCAAAACTACTCTCAATATGATTGTCATTGTGATTGCTATTATCATATACTCCCTCCTGCTTTTAATAGTTGTCACTTTCCTACGAATTCTTACTGTTCATAATAATGTTCATTTTGTTTGTCTTATTCTACATTTTTTTACCTTTTTGGTCCCATATTTTTTGTACTATTGAAGGATAGATTGACTAGTTATTAAACAAAAAAATCAAGGTTCGATTTGAAAAAGAAAAAAAAAAAAAAAAAGAGAGAAAGGAAGGCCATTACCTGCTCCCCTGTTCCAAAACGACAGTTATTGGATGCAGGAGGGAGTAACTGATTAGTTTAAATTTTGTATGAAATATAAAAAATTATTAAAAGATCTATGTGGCACTACTTACTTATTACACCTTGATAATATGCGATTAGTTGTCAAATTGATACCTTATAATAAACGGTGAAAATTGGTGAATTTTTTAGAGTTAAAAATTTTGAAAATTTGAAAATAAACAAATCAATAGAAATTGAGATGAAATTTTAACAAATGTAAGAATGATTAAAAATTTCTAAAGCTAAAACTTAATTGAGGAAAAATTAAAAGGTATTTTAAGCATAAAAATAATAAAACTGAATCTTTTACGTATTTATTCTTCACGGTCTTTCGTTGTATAGTCAATGGGAGGAGCATTCTTCCTTCTTCCTCCATTGAGGTTGACGTGGTGGTTGTTGTTTTTGATATGCACAGTAACGGTCATAACTGAAATCCCCGCTAATTGCGGAGTCAAACGTTTATCATTCTCGTCAAGACAAGACTCTTTTCATGTCCAAAAAAAAACTTTGGAGCCATCCTTCGCTTATGACATTTTTTTCTTTATTATAACTAGTAATCCCTCGCACTTGCTTTGAAATGACGGAAAATCCACTTTCAAATTCGATCGTAGTATTAGCTATCAACCATTTTAAATTTTAAATTCGACAAATTTCTAAAAATACAATTATATTTTTTCTTGTAAATTTTAATACAATTGTATATTAAAATTCCAAATTGGTAGCAAACGAGGTGGAATATAGTTCATGCGATCTACATGAGTGATAATACATAAAATTATCAGAAGGGCATAATGGACTTTGCACCTTCACAAAGTACTGTTGACCAGCCAAAACGGCATCGCGACCGTTTGACCAAGTCAACAGGAATAAGTGACCAAAGGACAAGTCTAGCCCAATTGTCTCAAATCGGGACAAGGCCGATCCATCCGCCCAAGCATGAGGAAACGGATCGGCACCGTTATATACCCTGGCCTGGTCAATGTGTCACCAAACGGCACCCAGCCGATTCTACACAACGGCAGCCTGCCGATTCCACCCCAACGGCATCGTACTGATTGGGCACAGATATTAAGCTCCCCTCACAGATATTATTTATATAATACTCCATAGTCAGTATACATTTAGTCAAGGTTGGCAGGGAGGATAACCTGCTCCCATCAATTCATCATCTGACAACTGGACAAGGGGACGACTCTATTCCCCTAAAGTAAGGTCTCCACCCCACGTTATAATGATGAACCCCTACTCCTAGACCACCTGCTGCGGAAAAAGGGGAAGGGATGTCAGAAGATCTAAGCACTCTAGCCCAGCCTAAGGACTAGAGGGAGGTATATAAAGGAAGTTTCTTCTTTTACTCAAGGACACACTGAAAAATACACACATTTTCCCTACACTTAACCAGAATACTGACTTTGGCATTGGAGCTTTTAGGCCGGAAAACACTTCCGGCACTGTGCAGGTCCCTCACGGAGCTCCAGCTACCACCCTCCAGCGTGCTACTTTACCAAAAACCCCTCACTCCGTTCAACGGATTATCAATGAGTCTCCAAATGATGGATCGCAAAGATTGAACCATATAAAATTGATGAAGACCATAAATTATTTCTTCCATTCTTTTTTCCCTCAAAACAACAATTTATTTCTCTTGACAAAATGTATAGAAAAACAGTGTTTAAAGATGCACACATTTATCTTCTCTTTTATACATCATTCAGTATCCAAATTTTTTTCTAGATTTGACTAATCCGGATTCTCATCGTGAGAGTTTTACGCGGGTTTTTATTTGAGCTCAGTAAGTATTAAGTAAGTGATATTATTAAGTGTTTTAAAATAATTGTTTCCCTCAAAGCTCGAAACCGAAACCTTAAAAGAAATGAATCGAGTTTTCATTCACATCCATCTTTTTCATTCTTTTTCTCATAGCTAAAAAAACCTTCAATTGTTGTAGCTGAAAACATTATTTGAACCCGGCTTTTCAAGAAATGTCCTTTCTTGAAAGAAAAATCTTTGATGTACTACTACAAGTCTACAACACACTTGGAATTTTACAAAGCAAGAATTAAGGGCGAAAAGGGTTTTTTCTTTCTTTTTTAAAATGAAGTAAAAGACAAGCAATCATAGGCTAATCATGAAGATTGTAATATTGCATTTGTAAACCTAGTTTGGATTTAACTAAGAAACAATCATAGGTTAATCAATATAAATCTAACCAATCAAAATATCAATTTTATTGGGGAAAAAATACATTTTTTCTTTCTTATGTTTTCGGGAATCTTAATTAGTAGTTCAGTTGCTCTTCTTTTCGGGACCCAAATTTATGGCCGGCGGTATTAATTTCTGGCCATCGTGTTCCTTTTTATATCGACAGAGCGTATTTATGGCACATTTAAATAAGGGACGCATTTTGTGGTGTAAGATCAATTTCTTCTTATTTTGCAATATCTAAACTCAAACGACAGAGTATCATCACTTGGCGATGGATAATGTTGTACACCACGATGCTCCAAAAAAATGCCCGCTCTGATCTACCGTTAGCCTGTCTTTTCTGCCTCCTTATTCTTACTGCACTTTTCTTAAAGTAAAATAAAAATATCATTATAATATTATAAATCGAACCTCATGTAAGAATCTACGAGTGGCTAGAGTGAGCTTCAACCCCCAAAATTTTCAAAAACTTCATTACGGTCCCCTAAATTTATTTTTTTCATATAATTTGTCAAAAAATATACATTTACCCCCCAAAAAAAGTCATGTTGTTAAGTGCTTCCTCATATTATAATTAACTGTCGTTTACTATTTGGGTACGCATATTAAAGAGAACGTCCAAAAAAAAGTACGAATTTTTTTTAGATCAAATAGTAGTAAATCATCCGACTTTTTTAAAATACGTACTTAAACAGTAAACGACAATTATTTATAGTAAGAGGGAGTAATAGAAACCGAGATGCAGTGTGCTAAAACTTGTTATTTTTACTGATAAATATTCCGGAACCTCATTGGTTTAGTTGTACCCCAAAAACCGATATTGAATTTGTGCAAGATCATGCCATGATAATTCTGGATTACTTAAAGGCCTTATAAAATTGCCAAAATATTAAAAGTGGGATTATTTTCTGAGGATATTAGTGGATGTATTAAAGTCAACTTGAATGCCTACGTGCAATCAAATACTACTCCATTATTAGTTTTAATCTCAAAAATAAAACCTAGCTGTCATTGTCTAAAAAATAATAGTAAATTATCCAATTTTTTTAATATACGTGTCTAAAATTAAAACGTCAGTTAAAAAAATCGGAAAGAGTATTACTAACCGTTTAATAAATTTCTAATTCTGGGAAAATGAAAAACAAAGTACAACCAAAAATTATTCGCCAAAGTACCACGATCGCATGTTCCTTAAAAAAAGAAAAAATGTACCAACAATAATTGCTTGCATTTACCTCAACAAAAGGTTAAAAAAAAAATGAAAAAATGAAAAAAAAAATAGCATCCCTATAAAGATTTTGAAATAAAAGCTACAGTGAACAGTAAGCATGCCTAACTACCAGCCCACGGCCCCCACCACCATCACCGGCACTCTCTCCTTGGGATTCGTGTAGGCCCTCTAAATCTCCTCCGTAGATTCCTCTGCCCGGTCCCTTCTCCTTCTCCTTCAGTCTAATAAAACGCCATCCGTACCAGCAAAAAAAAAGGGAGAAATTAGGAAAACCAAAATCCTTTTATTTCAAACGTTCAAAGCACCAACATCACTCTAACAAAACTAAAAAAAAAATAGAAAAATGAAGACTAACACTAAACTCATTCTTCTCCACCCATCAATCCACAAACCACCGTCTTCTTCTTCTCCTCCCTACCGTCTCCGTCTCCTCTTCATAGTCACTTTCTTCACCTTAGCTTTCACTCTCACCCTCTTCTCTACCACATTCCCATCCTCCACCGCCTCCTCTACCTCCGCCTCCTCCTCCACCGCTCTCCCCGCCTCCGTCTCCACCGCCCTCCTCCACTACGCCGCCTCCAACTCCACCACTCCCCACATGACCTCCGCCGAGCTGTCCTCCATCGCCGCGGCCCTCCGCCGCTGCTCCCCCCCCTGCAATCTCCTCGTCTTCGGCCTCACCCACGAGACCCTCCTCTGGAAATCGCTCAATTTCCCCGGCCGGACAGTCTTCCTCGACGAGAACGAGTACTACGTGTCAAACTTCGAGAAGAATTACCCAGATATTGAAGCCTACGACATCCAATACACCACCAAGGTCAGCGAAATGGCTGACCTCCTCCTCCTCACGAAACCCCAATTCAAAGACGAGTGTCGGCCGGTACAGAACCTCCTCTTCTCCGATTGCAAGCTGGGGATAAACGACATGCCGAATCACATGTATGAAATCCCGTGGGATGTGATCCTAATCGATGGCCCACGTGGGTACGCCATGTCGGCGCCGGGGCGGATGGCGCCGATTTTCACGGCGGCGGTCATGGCGAAGAGGAAGAGAGGAGGGAGTGATAAGAAGACCCATGTTTTCGTGCACGAAATTGACAGGGATGTAGAGAGGATTTTCAGCGAACAGTTTCTGTGCAAGGAGAATTTGGTGGAGACTGTGGATAGCTTGGGTCATTTTGTGGTGGAACAAGAAATGGATGCCAATAGTTCTGAATTTTGTAAAAACTCGCCGTCGTCATCGCCGATGTCATTGTCGTCATAATCATCGTGTCCATCTTCAACAACAGGGATGGGGTCTTCATCATCCCCAGATGATAAGATTGATGATTGAGAATGGGGAATTAAGATCATTACCTCTATGATTACCTTTTTCTTTTCTTTGCTTTTTTAGTTTTGTGCTTGTTCTTGTTCTTTTTTTTTTTTTTTTAAATGTAGAAATGTAAAATGTGTAGTGGAAATTGAGGAAAGTTAAAGTGTACATATTTTTCAAATTTCAATTCTTCTTTACTGGCTAATCCTGTTTGGTTGTTGAGAAAAAGAAAGACAGAAAAGATATGATTGGATATTATTGGGGTTCTAATTTTGTTTAACGAGATGTTTAAAGCTTAAACAAAGTACACAAAAAGTGGAACATTCGCTTTGTTAAGCACTAACCACATTATTAAAAGCAACACAGTTGGGTGGACAAACGCACTTATGTACTTAATTATTTATTTTTTCAGTCTAATTTATTATTTATTTGAGACAAATACCACAAATAACTGTGCTATCTCGGAGTTATTTAAAATAAAAATTACTAAGATTGATCCTGTCGGTGTTGGTAAATTACTAAGATTGGGAATGATGTTTGAACCGCACGCGCCGTAATGGATAAGTACTTGTCAGTCCACTCGTATTGAGATTGGGCCAGAAACGAGGACCCCCAGGCCCAGATGAAGATTTGTGGAATTTTAGTGGGGATTGGGAAGTAATTGGCACGAGCGCTAGCTCGCAAAAGAAGATGGAAAAAAGAAGCATTTACTGTGACTGAAATGAATATTCTGTCTTTTCTATATTCGTCATGTGCATCACGTGACAAAAGCGTACGATATGATAGTGAGTGACGATTCACAAAGCGGCAAACTGTCACTTCTGTCGGTGATGGTACCTGTTACTGTGTTGACGTGTCGACTCATTGCAGATTCAATTTTTTTTATAAAAAAAATGATTAGTTATATTACTCTAAATTACAACATTGGTATTAATTTATGAGCTACTTATAAAAAGAGAATATAAACAAGTTGAATTATAAGCTGATGTAAAATACATTGGAATACTTAAAAAATAGTTACTGATAAAAAGAGAGAAATTACCTTAAAAGCGCTGGCAATTTCATTTTTTTCGGGATATTGTCCGGATAAGTTTTGTTGGGTTTTGCACCTCAGTTTTGACTTTTGAGTTGTTTTTGTTGACCACTAAAAAGCTTCTTCCAGTTTCTCTTTGGGCCTCTTTCTTTTGTTTGGGCCTGAGCACAACCTTTAAAAAAGAAGCCCATGATACATAAGCCTCTTAATTTTCGATTTTTGTAAAAACTTTAGCCCATCTCTGACACATTTTCAAGATTTCAATGCTCACGTGCCAAAAAAAAGTTTTCATAAAATCTGGCATTGGTATTTGTTATCATTACAAGTTTAACTTACCTTATGCGACATGAAAATAACATATACTAATTAAGTTTGTTATAGTTATAGTGTCACATCTAATAAAGAGAAATTAAAACAATGAAAAAAATTATTGCATATTAAATTTCCTTTTTAAAAAAAAACTTTCAGCTTTAGATAATTAAATTGAGAGATCAACATCAAACATAATTAATTAAATTGAAACTAACTCGAGTTACTAGTGGATTAACAAAGTTTGTTTTCATATTGATCATCATGATCATTTTCGGTGTTATTAATATGTTTCTTTTATATTTTTTGGATTGTATAGATTTTTTCTCCCCTGATATAAGATTTTAAGTTTTTTTCTTTTAACAGAAGAAAACAAAAATCGAATTAATGATTTTTTGGTGCATAAAATACTCTTTTGTAAATTTGTAATTAGTCATACAAGTGATGCTTTATGCACGCTTGTCGTTCACTAGCGTTTTCCTTAAATTCCTTTAGGTACCAATCCGAGAATGTTCTGTCCGTGGAGGAACCTTACATGGAAAATAGCTAAACGGCGCCGGATGACGCGGGCAATACCTTGGGTGCATGAAGAACAGTATACACTCATCTACCGACCTCTGATTAGGAAGACCAGGAACACAATTTTTCCTCACATCAAGAACCCCACGTTTCATCAGATTCCAACACAAGGGTCCGATTCCTGTAAAATAATTTCCAGAAAGTGACAAATTTCCTAAATTTCCCAACCCACACACCGCCTCCGGCACCCGCCCGTACAGCAAGTTTCCTGCCAGGTTCAGCAGCTCAATCTTGGCCAAACATCCCAACGACCACGGCAGGGGTCCGGTCAATAAGTTGATTCCGGCGTCAAAAACTGTTACCTCTGTCAAGAATCCGATCTCGTAAGGGATGCAGCCGGTTAGTAAGTTGTTTAGCAACAGAATTTCCGTTAATGAGGAGGAAGGATTGAAGATGGCGCGTGGGATTGGGCCTCTGAATTTGTTGTTGGCTAGAGTGAGATAATGAGATGGGATTGACCCTAGATTTGGCGGGAGGGATTGCATGAAATTGTTGTCGCTGAGGAATAGCACATCAAGTGTTTGAGAAAAAACCTGAGAGGGAACCGACCCAGAAAAGGAGTTGAATCGGATATCTAAAAAGGTTAGAGTAGAGATTGTAAGGATCGACGCGGGGAAATTCCCGAAGAAATGGTTGTTACTGATGTCCAACTCGTAGAAATAGCGTAAATTCGCTATCTTGGGCGATAGGGTGCCTGAGAAATTGTTGGAATTAGCGTGGAAGAAAGCAAGATCAGGGAGCTGATCGATGAATCCATCAAGGGTAGGGGCGGAGAGTTGATAACCGTTGAAATCAACGGCGGATAGAGCGATTGCAGTGAGGTTATCGGGGGGGTTGTCGCAGTAGAATCCGGTGTAGTTGCAAATATTCGGGCCGACCCATGTTTGGGTGATGTTGAATGGATCGGAGGTGATGGTGTTCTTGAAAGTTTGGATGATTGGGTAGGCAACGACAAGTCGTTGGTCCAAGAAAGAGGAGTTTTGGTAGGGGTGATGACGGGGGTTGGGCTTCTTGGGCAACGAGGCAGAGTAGACATGGAAAGAAGAGGATTGCGGAGAGGAGAAGTAAGATTTTGGCGCCATTTGATGAGGTGATAATGATCATGCTTCTCATACTTAGTAATTGATTGATCAAAGAATGTCTAATGTTTTATGATTATATATAGTTAGTGTGGTTGGTGAGTGATGAGTCATTTACATAATTAAATTATTAAATGTTTCTAAAAGGGAATCTTCTTTTTTTTTTTTTTGGGGGGGACAATACAATTTTTATCAATTATTTGTATTTTCTGAATAAAAAGTTGGGGAATGTTTTATTCTTATCCCAATATCTTGTAGTACATAACCATCAATTTATATACTAGTAGGATAAACATAAAATCCTAGGCAAGTACACTCTAGCATTGAGTTGAGTTTGATGGCAGCATGAATGTAGGATGATTACTGATACTTACGAGGAAATTATTGAGCGGGTGCGAGAAGAATAAGCACCTTCCATACTCGCATGTATATATACTTTTATTAGATTGTGAGAATGGTCTAATATACACGCTAATACTTAATTGATTTTTTTTATTTGTTAATTCTTCGTTTAGGTTCAAAGACTCTTAGTGCCTGTTTAGCATTAAGGGTTGGGTGGCCAACCTAACTTTTTTCAACCAAGAAGTTGCCGAAAGTGTTTGGCATTGCATCAACTCAACTTTCTAGGTGAGAAGTTGGCTTTTGCAAAGGAGGAAAATGGGCTGTTTAGAGGGTTTTGATCACTGGAGGAAATTGGACCAGTGAAAAAAAGTCCGGTCGTTTAAGGACACGGGAAGGAGGAGCCATATTTTTGTGGACAAAAATATCCTCCCAATTTCTGTTGATTTACTCCTAAACCTGGTATAAAAAACAAAGACTACCCTAATCTCCATCTTCTGCCTCCAACAATCTCCTCGTGCCCGATCTTCTTCTTCTTCGAATCCGTGTCCGTAGCAGCCGCTCTCAGCCTCACGCCGACCTTCTGCTCTCTTCACGATTATTTGTTGGTCGGTTCCAGAGGAGAAAGGTAGAGCAGCACTGTAGGAAGAACAGGTAAAGCTTATTCCCTTCCCAGACCCACGTCGTTGCTCTATTCGTCCCTCTAAACCGCGAATCCGATTGGGTTTTCTCCACTGAATCGGGCCACCTCCAGCTCCTGCTCTCCTCTCCTGGAATCTCATGCCTCATCTTGATCGGTAACAACCCTTACTACATCTTGATCTGAAAATATATTGTTGTTATAATTACTTTGGAATTTTGCCATTTTTTGCAAAATATTATTGTCAGATGCATGTTTACACCATCTTAGGAATTGATTTGGCTGAAATTAATGGGTTGCCTTGAGGTAATTTGTTGTTGTGGCTGATTTCCATTGCTACGCATACCATGTGTTTGTAAAAATGCCCAAATAAGTGTTTAAATGTTTATATAAGTGATGCACAAATGGACAGAAGCCAAATGGCTCAGAACAGTTTTGTGTCTGTTTTCGTTTTGATTTTTTGTGCGTTTCCTCCATCAGAATGATCTGAACTTTTCTGTGCTTATTCGTCTATCTGAGTAGAGAAAATTTCCTTTTTGAGTCGGCTGCTAACTCAGTGATCTTGGCACACTTTTCGGCCTTGGAAGAAAAGTGTGCAGAAATCGCGCGAGAAAAACAGCCTTGTGTTGTGCGTCTGTTTTGAGTGTCTTCCACTTGGAATTTCAATTTTCTTTCTTCTACAAAGTTTTAGATCGGAGTCTTCTGAGTCTGTCTACAAATTTTCATGAATTTTGGTCCACGTTTGATATGTTTTAAAGGCAGAAGCCGAATGTCTGCTGGGTGTTCTTGATTGTTCATCTTGTATTCATTTGGTTTTCGTGTTTGATTTTGTGGGAACCCAAAAAAAGAAAATTCCGAAAATCTTGTGTTTGTGTGGTTGATTCAGATATTTTCTGTGGTAAATGTTTGCTAATTGTTGGAGCTCCCTAAGGTGGCTATGAGAGCCATGTGGGCTTAGTTGTTGTTCAGATATTTTCATTTGGTTTCTGCTCAACTGAAGTGGTTTTCTTTCTCATGAAGGAATTAAGAAAGTTCACAATTGCTTGGAGATACTGATCCATCTTTTCCTTGTGCATGGGTGTTATTTGACTTTTCTCTAATTTTAAGAAGGAAGAGTGTATGTTTACTGTAGTTTGATGAAAGAATTAGTTTTGCATGCCTAAAGAAAGCAATTGAGTTTGTGCTCTTCTATGCTAATGGTATCTTGCTTAACTAATGCAGGAGGCTGTGAATGTTTCCCTCGGAAACCTACTGACGTATCCTTTTGTCCGAGAAGCGGTGGTGAACAACACTGTGTTGCTGAAGGGTGGTCATTATGATTTTGTCAAGGGAGCCTTTGAGCTTTGGGATCTTGATTTCAAAATCTCACCTGCTGTGGTTGTATGAGAGCTTCTGGCATACAACATAGTTTCTTTTGATGGTGCTTTTATTTTACAGAGTTTCCTCAACAGATGTATGTTGTGCAATGTCTAAAGAATAATTCCTACTAGTCCATGTAAGACACAGTAGATTAGCTTGAGTTTGGTGAAGTAATTGTATTTTGGATCATTTTGTACTCTTATTTCCTCTTTAATGTGTAAATCCTTTCCCTTACAAGGTGTGTTGGACTTTGTATGCTGAATGTGTAAACAATGAATTTTTTAACCAATAATGTTACAATTCCTTGTGTGAGCAAAAATTGTTAATAGTTGGTTTCACCTATGAAAGTATCCAAAAATTGTAGCATAATTTTTTATTATAAATAAAATGTTAATTATTTGTTTATTAAAATATATTGATTAAAAATATCAATATAGAGTTTACAAATTTTTTAATATAATGCTTTAAACCATGGTATTAATAATTTATATTTTTTATGGCATTAATAAGTTTAATTTATTTATGATATTAGATAAATATTAAATTAAAAATAAATTGATTAAAAATATATAAAGATACTAAAAATATTAATTCTAACACTTGAAATGAATTATGCCCTTTATGGTCATTTTACATTCCAACCATAGTTTTAAAACAGTTTTTACCAAACACCAAAAACAACTTCTGGGTTTCCCCACAGAACTTTTAACAAACATTTACTCCCTCCGGTCGCGTAAGAATGTCGTTTAAGACATTCTTCCGCGGTCGTTAATCCATGTCGTTCTCCGTTTCCAAGGAATGTTTTCCCATTTTCTGACCTTATCACCCTCGCTCTCTCTCCTCTCCATTTCGCGCTGGGTGCAAGGCAAATCTGGGAGGGAATCGTTTTCAATTTCGGAGGGAAAGTGAAATTGATTTTGGGTGGGAAATGGGAAATTCGGGCGTCAATCATTTCCGACCTCCTATATATTGTGAGTATTTCAATTCAATTTCCAGTTTCTTCGTCCCCTCCTTCCAATTTAGGGTTCTTCACGACTTGGGGAGATTGGGTCATGGAAAGTCTTGGTTTTTTGGAGGATTCTCAGATGGAATCCATAGCTCTGTTTGATGATTCCATGAACATGGTAGTTCCAGATTCCATTGGCGATGGTGGAGATGCCGCCGATGCTGGTGTTCAGATTGTGGAGGACTCCGGCGACGACGCAAACAATCAGAATGAAGCCATTGTTGATTTCAGGGGTTTGAAGAGGCATTTGCGTACAACACCCTTGAAGGTTATTCATGATTTTGACTTGAACGAGCCATCTGTTGAGGAGAGGTTGTTGGCAGTGAAGTATAAAGGGGAAAGGGATTTCGACCTCAACAAGCTCCCAATTGATGGTACGTTTACCTTGACTGATCCTACTTGGGATGCATGCTTCATTGAAATGGTCAGGTTGTTACTTCCCTCTTACTATTGAAGCAGCCATAGATGTTGTTAGCTTGCGTTGTTGATGACCATTAGGTAATGTGGTTGTAAATATACATTTTGGGCCTCTGTTATGGAGGTTGTAAAAAGGATCTTCGTAAATTAGCTCAACAGTGGTGGTTGATTTTGGATTTTGGGATGAAGAAGTGATGTGCACTTCTCAGAAATTGAGATTCGGACTAATACGTCCATCTCTTCTGTCTGTATGTTGATATCCTGTGTCAAGTAATGAATCATGATTTTTTTTGATCTTACTCACTGTTTGTGATAGAATGGATTGTGCAATGGTGGATAACCAGGGTTCAACGTTCCTTAAAGTTTGCTCTCAATGATGTTAGGTCTGTTTCTGCCTTTGTTCAAATCACAAACATGTTGGAATTCATTTTCTTTGGAATTTATTTACACATGGATTTAAAATGCCATTCTGTCTTGCTTTGAATGTATTTAGGCTTGGTAATTGCTTGGATTTCAGTTTGTTTAATTGCTGGAAATATATTTAATTGGAGTTTGGTTTGAATTTATTTTGACTTGGATTTGTTGAAGCCATTCTGTCTTGCTTAAAGTGTAGTTAGGCTTGGTAATTCCTTGGATTTCTGTTTGTTTAATTGCTGCAAATATATTTCCAGCCAGTTTGGTTTAAAGTGTATTTTGGCTTGGTAATACCCAATGAGTTCAGTTTGGAGAATTGCTGGAAATATATTTCCTTTCAGTTTGGTCTGAGTTTATTTTGGGTTGGATTTGTTGAAGCCATTCTGATGTGCTTTGAATGTAGTTAGGCTTGGTAATTCCTTAGATTCCTGTTTCTTTAATTGGTGGAAATATAGTTACTCTGAGCTGCTTTGGATGTCAGTTTGTTGGTGGTTTGGATTGCAATTTGGATTTGTGTATGTTTTGCTTTCAATTTATTTAGGGTGTGGCACTGCCTTAGATTGCAAAGTGTAAAAGAACAGGGGAATGATCTTTCAACACAAACACAAACACAAACTGCATTCTTTTTATTTATTCAATTCCAATTACATATAGGTTGGAATTGTTGGAGCACCTACAGGAAGGAAGGAGGATACATTGGACACAAACCCTAACTCTAATCAGAATCAGAAGCATTAGAGATGGTTGGGTCTTCCATTACATTATTCATCCTTGCCTGCAAATCCTCAAGAGTCTCCTCAAGCTCGTCGAGATCGGCTCTGGTTTGGAGACCCCTATTCTCCATCGTGACTGTGTCTGTCTCCAGGTGATTTGAGACGAGGCCTGAAAGATCTAGGATGTCCTGCTTCCTGTCCCGTTCCATGGTCGCACACCTGCACAGAGAGAGATCAACAAAGCAAGAAAGATGAGCAGTAGGCAGAGAGTAAGGAGGAGTGTAAACTTGTTGGTGTAATTGGAGAGGCAATAGAGGGTGGTTTATATAGGAAGTAATTAGGGTTACCAAGGGGTACCAAGGGGTTAGCAAGTGTTAGGTTCAGTTAATAAAGGAAACAATGCAACGGCAAAAAAAGGTTGGGAATGTCAACGGGTATTGGGAATCAACAATTAGTTGCCTTGTTGCAGTTGGATACATCTCTTCCCTTTGTTTGTGTGTTGCAGTTGCAATACAATGCCTCTTCCCTTTGTGTCTCTTCAATGCAACTGTTAATGTGAAATGTTTCAATTCAAAGTAAACACTGTATGTTTGCCTATATCTCTTCCCTATACGTCTCTGTTTTTTATTTACCAATGCATTGTGTTTGCGTTTACACAAATATAAAGGAGAGATGAAGAAGCAACCCATAAATGCCAATGCTTATACACAAAATAGTTATGGAAGCAAGTAAGAATTGAAGATGCATTACACACAATCAGAATTACCAATGCGTTTACACACAACAATCCACAATCAAATCAGATTTTCAATGCATTATACACACAAACATCCACAATCAAAAAATTGGAGGAGATCAGAAATTCCATTGCATTGCACACAAACATCCACAATAAAAAAATTGGATGAAATCAGAAATTCCATTGCATTGCACACAAACATCCACAATCAAAAAATTGGAGGAGATCAGAAATTCCATTGCATTGCACACAAACATCCACAATCAAAAAATTGGATGAAATCAGAAATTCCATTGCATTGCACACAAACATCCACAATCAAAAAATTGGAGGAGATCAGAAATTCCATTGCATTGCACACAAACATCCACAATCAAAAAATTGGAAGAAATCAGAAATTCCATTGCATTGCACACAAACATCCACAATCAAAAAATTGGAGGAGATCAGAAATTCCATTCATCCTTGCCTGCAAATCAGATATTCCATTGCATTGCACACAAACATCCATAATCAAATCAAGGGAGGAAATAAGAATTACCATTGCATTGCATACAAACATCCACAATCAAATCAAGGGACAGAATCAGATTTTCAATGCATTATACACAAACGTGAAGGAAGAGTTAAAGAGCTTGAAAGAAAGTTGCAATGTATACACAAATGTTAACTATGTAACCAAACTGCACACCATTTATCACACAAACATCCACAATCAAAAAATTGAATAAAAATCAGATTTTAACAGCATGCAAGACCCATCATTCTTCACAATTATAGTAATGTAGAGCAACATTAGTTTGCCTAATGACAGTTAGTAATGTGACAACTCTCACCTTCACTAACAGTAGCAAACAGAAGCTTCTACCAAAATGTACAGTGGCATCTAACTAAATACTTCAACCAGAAGTTAGATTGCTAGAGTTACTTCCTACACTAACTAACTACATATCTGAATATGTCCAAAAACTAACCATAGCCAACTGCCGTCCATTGAAAAAGGCCATCAACCACCCAATTTCCTGCAAAACAAATTACAAAATTACATGTCAATAGACATTTTCATCACATTGGTTGACTTGCCAAAAAACGCATCTTACTTACAAGGTAATGGTGGAAGATTTGCGGCGGCAGTTGCTAGCAGAACAGGGTCACAGGACAGGCTAGAAGGAAACAATCCTTGCCTAAGCAATTGTTCTTTCTTTAAATGAGGGATTCTGTAGGCATTGGATCCCATAACTTTTAAAATTTCTACCATGCACGACTGTAAAGTGATGAAAATGCTGTTTGCCTTCACCTCTGAGAATTCCAAATAAGCTTTATTCACTGCTTCCACTAATTGGTTTAGGTTATTTGCACATTTCTTCTCTTGCAATGATTGAATTGCTCTAAAGAAACCTAAGTCAAGTGCATTTAAATCTGGGGAATTGGGTGGCTGACATAACAGTGTAATGTTCAACCCTACACTCTCAACTGCAGTAAGGAAATCAGCATCATCTTCTTGAATATGTGTTTTAGCATTATCTTGCTGGATGAAAATCTGCTGCATGAGGCTATCCCTTGGCCATTTTTCCTTAATGGCTGGTAATATTTGATCAATCATATATTCTCTAATAACTTGCCTATCTATCCTTTCAATGGGCTTAACTTCCAATGTTCCAGCAATCCTATTTGAGCTGGACCTAATAGCAGCTACCTCGCGTACAAGGGGAAACACTCCTATCTTACCATCAAAAGTACAATTCCCATGACAATCAAATCTAGGCCTAGCAACAGCAGCAAGAAACATAATTTTAGGAATGAAATTGGTACTCTTAATGACTCTTACTGGTTCATCTTCATCAGCCAATAGGTAGTATGTCTGCACCTTCCTTGTGGTTTGAAACCATTTCTCATCAATGTGGACCACATTGTGCATCTTAGAGAAACTGTTTCCAGCTGGAGTAGAGTCTGAATCAATCATTGATAGGCAGTGACGAACCCTTTGCATACGGTTTGCCTCTGTTAATGTTGGCTTGATGGTGTTGCTGTGGCGCCTCAACTCTCCAGATTTCAACTTCGAAATCAGATAAGTCTTCGAAACACCCAACTCAGATGCAAGAGACTTAAGTGTTGTTCTATCCCTTAAAGGGAGATCTCTAATCCTTTGGAAGTCAAATTCTACCCTCTTTCTGCCACAATTCTTGACTCTCTTCATTGAAACATTGTGGTTCTCGGACTCCCTGCCCCTTTTCCACAGCCGCTGGATTGAACGGATATTAACATCGTAAATTTCAGCAACCTCAGTTGTTGTGTGCTTGCGTAGCTTTCCATTCACACTCCTTTGAAGAAGCATATTGTAGGCTGCAGTTCTGTCTTCTTCAGAGAGCTCTTTTCTTCTCAATTTCGCACCTACAATTACCACAACACAAATGAAATTGGGAAATCAACAAAGTTTAACAAGTTCCACAATATTGAGGAAGGTGGGAGTAGACTTAACTTGGGACCTCAACGTCAGGTGTTGGGTCTTCATTTTCCCAATTAGGATCTCCATTGCTGTCGTCCACATTTAAGAAAGCTTCGGGCCAACCTTCTTCGTGATATACGTCGGCAGCATCTTCAATTGGATCACAGGACGAAACTGGAGAATGAATTATCTCTGAACTTACAAATGGGTTTAGGTCAAACAAATGGATAGGATCGAAATCGTTAGAACCCATTCCTTTTTACGCTTCACAAATCGAAACAGGAATGTTTCAGCTTTAGAATCGAGTGAGGATATGTGGGAAATGGGAAATAGCCTGTTGGAGAGGCAATTGGAAAGGGAATTGGCAAAACAAATGGGGTCAGACACCATTTTGAACTGGTACCAACGAAGTCAGGGGGGAATTCAAAAATTTGGGACCGGATGAATTCAAAATTTAGGAGGGATTAGTGTTTAGAAATGAAATTGGGTGAAAATTTGGGAGGGAATTGGAGAGGGAATTGGGAAATCTCCATCGTTGCGCGAGTTAAATATTTGAGAGATGAAGGAGCACTGTAGCTGGACTTCACGCGGTGGTTCAAGGGCAGGCAGGTAATAGCACACACAGGAACAGTAGTTCCTTAATCTGTGTGCCCGGTCGCGAAACGACATTGTTTCGCTACCGGAGGGAGTACCAAACAGCAAACTCTGTTCTGAAAAAGTCAACTTCTGACTTTTTTCCACTCAACTTTTTTCCACCGAACCGGAACGCCAAACAGGCCCTTAGTAAGGGAATTAGTTCAACATCCGATAATATTGGAACATAAATACGTTTCTAATAGGAATGAAAAAGAAGATACATGAAGCTTGGAGTGATCAAATATAACAAAGAGTTTTTAGCTCACAATCAAGCTCAAGCTCGTGTGGCGGTCGATAAGCCATTAAGAGAAGTAGTGCGCCAATAAAGTAGTGGGAGGATTGGGCAAGGTGACCTCAACAGCACACTTTTAGTGTTATAGGCCAATGGTTAGAACCCAAAGAGAAGAAGAAAAGAGGGATCGCTCAATCATGTCATCATACTTTCAATCATATTTGATAGGAATTTATTTTGAGCTTTTATTTAGAAAAATTAATTAATTAGAAGCTTGTGATTAAATTGTCCAAAAAGGAAAATTTGGATAGTTAAATCGCTCGGCCCTTATTAATTACTTTATTATTATATCCATTCTTCACCAGGTAAGCGGTCACTAAGCAGCATCCTCGAATTGGTTAGAAATAAATAGGGGTGGCAATTGGGCGGGTATGGAACGAGTAAGCACTATCCATACCAGCACCCGCAAAATTGCTATCAGATTTGATGGTTCACTAAGTGTAGACTGGTTCTTTTCAACTTGTAGGCAGTTCAGAGATCTGTCTAAAAGGGACACTTGCACCTCAACTTGGGGAACTAGCTCACTTAAAATCTATGTAAGCTCAAAATTCTCTCGCTGACTTCTCTGTAAGTTAGTTCTTTGTAGCTGCAGATAGCCTCCAGTTCACTAAGCTTTAATGCATCGACTGAATAGTCTTCTTATTCTTCTGGCAGATTGCTTGACACCTACCCTCAGAATCTCCATTATCACCATCGTTTTTGCCCTCGGATTCCCCATTATTGTCACCATCATCATCATTTTCCCCATCGCCATCTCCAGAAGACGCCTTCAATCTACCTTTGCCTCCTTCACCCTCACCTGCAGTATCACCAGCTCCTACAGGTACTCATTTTGCACCACCGGAAGGACAACCTCCAACGGCCTTTGCTTTTATTCCAAATCATATAGCAGATAGTAATTCCAAGTCGAGAAACCAAGCATTTGTCATTGGTGGAATTCTTGGTGGCTGTTTATTTGTTTTTGTTGCTTCTGTTGGTGTATTCTTCTTCAGAAGCAGCAAGGTAGTCACTTTCAGACCTTGGGCCACCGGCTTAAGTGGACAGCTGCAGAGAGCATTTGTAGCAGGTTATTTTCTCACGCGTGCATGCATATACCATTTCACACACTGATAATAAGAAATTGTTAGATTATATAGTAAGCTTCAGTGTTTCTTGACTGTGCATGCATTTCAGGTGTGCCAAATCTCAAGCGAGTAGAACTTGATGCTGCCTGCGAACCTTTTTGGATGGCACTACATACAGGGGGACTCTTATCAAATGGGGTTGGAATAGCTGTGACATCTCCCACAGTCGAATATCATCTTTTTTTTAATTAATATTAAATTACTCCAGAAAGCGATTATCCCATTTAAGTGCAAAATCAAAAGGCAATAACAATTGTCTCAATAGCAGATGAAAGTATGGAAGCTGGATCAAGAGAAATCCAATCGGAATCTTCGGAATAGGCACATGAGTGGTCTTTGAGATAGTTTCAAATACAAGTCAAATGAGCTTCAATTAAATTCACTAACCTTACTGTATTCTCGGATGGAAGGCTGGGACTAAATTCAGGAAAACGGTACTTGAAATTCGTTTGCCTCTAACTTACATGAACTCAGTTTGAGGGTCCTTAAATGCCATTTTTCTGTGTTTCAGATTGACACGTTATCAATGGTGAAGCGCTAGAATCTCATCTCCGGAAGGAAAATATAATAAATGCACAACCATGGGCCTGATTGATACAAGCTCAAGGCTTCGGCCCGTGTAAGTTCTAGAGATCCAAGGTGAAATGGGCTTGCAATTGTCAGATAGCTTCTCCGTTTCAGAAATAATAAGGTTAGTGATCAAAGTCAGTTAGGTTGTTAATTTGGTTTATAAGTGGTTGATGAGGAGAATAATCCTTTTAACGTATAGCTGTGTAGCTTTGTAGCTAGCTTTATTGATTATTTACGAACGATCAAACTATACGCGACTAGTTAGAAACTTACTGACATGCTCTTCAGCTTTCAATTTGACGTTTGGTGGTTCCGGATGTTTTTATCTTCTCCAATTGTACTTTGATCTAAAAAAGGGGTTAATGTATAATCATCTGATCATGTTGAGACTTTCCAAAGAACTTCTGGCTTACTCTGCTTCTTTCATTGTTGCAGAGGTAACGCTTATGTCTATACCATACCACGTGTATCTCTAAACTCATTGAATTAGAACCACTCATTAAAACATGAAGTACTTAAACGAGAATAATCGAGCATGCAATCTCTTGCTAGACATAGAGATTGAAGAGAATAGAGCTAGATGTTTGTTACTATTTTCAAACATTATACAAATTAACTAACTACATGCAATCTAGGAACTAGTTAACCAACTTATAGTTATAACCCTACCAAGGAGAGGACCAATCAGAGAGAGTCTTCCTCAAGCATTTTCCATTACCTCCTGCCTCCATGAACTGCAAAAGCAGAGAGCTTAGTCAGCCTCCAATTCTGACGCCATGCATGCATGATCAAAGGGCAGAGCAAACTCAAACAGTCAAACGTACCTCCTTTTTTGCCTGCAGTGTTTGCTCTAATTCTTGCTTCACTTCTTTAAGCCTCGCATTCTCTGCTTCCAGCTCTAAAAGATATGCCTAACAGTAACAGGAATTCACAGAAAAGAGAAACAGTGTGTAACTGTAACATAAAGGAAAGATCTTGGGCAGGAGTAGCTCAATGATCAATCACTAACTCACCTGCTTGCGAGCTCTAGACCTTGCAGCGGAAGCTCTGTTTTTCATCATCCTTCTCTGTCTTTTCTCACTCTTGGAAATCACATGTGGTTGCTGTTGTGGTTGTTGCATGAACGATCCTCCACCTGCATCCAGTCCCAAATTGGGAGGCTGACTAGCAGCTAAACCATTGTTGCTTTGCGACGACAGCTCATCTAAGCCCCCCATACCTCATCTTCAGAACCAAACGCAACAGGCAATTCCATTGTAACACAAAACTAGAAATCAAGAAATTAAAAACTACTAAGGGTCTGTTTGGCGTTTCGGTTGTGGTGGGAAAAGTGTTGTGGCAAAAGTACTGTAGTAAAAGTACTTTTGGAAAAGCTAGTATGCTGTTTGGTAAACATTTTTTAAAAGTGCTGTGGGAAACGAGAAGTTGTTTTTGGTGTTTGGTAAACACTGCTTTTAGAACTATGGTTTGAGTGTAAAATGACTATAAAGGGCATCAGTCATTTTTAGTGTTTTTTATTTACATTATTTAATTCAATCTTTTTTTCTAAACAAATAATTTAACTATAATTTTCTAAAATATGCAATTTTAAACTTTTAACTATAAATGACACAATTTGTTTCAAGCATTAAATCTAATATTTTTTAGTATGTATATAGAT
Source organism: Viola odorata (assembly GCA_963691705.1). Lineage (NCBI taxonomy): Eukaryota > Viridiplantae > Streptophyta > Magnoliopsida > Malpighiales > Violaceae > Viola > Viola odorata. Next base: position 2,148,361 of record OY829537.1, read on the forward strand.
TATTTAAATCAATCTATTTCTTTAAACAAATAATTAATATTTTATTAAATAAAGTTAAATATTGAGCACTATTTTAAAATTTTACATATATAAAATCACAATTATCTATTGATCATTAATCTATTACCAATTGAGTTATTTTTTTTATGCGAATTTATCAATAATATTTTTTTTATGCAAATTAATGTAACATGAATTTCTACTTTAACTATGCTACAAAACAATTCAATCTTTTTAACTTGCATTTTCATTTCCTTTTTCAACTCTTAATCTTATACAACAAAGTGGTGAGTCACCGATCACTAATACGATATATTCCAATTGACATTTCGATCACTAATACCGGTCTCGACTGACATTTCGATATTCCAATTTTATTATATATATTACATACAAATTTATAAAATTTAATAAACTTATAATATATTTTATTAGTATTAGAATGATATTTAGTCAATATAACTATATCATATTAGTATTAGTATTAGAATGATATTAGAATGAATGATATAAATAGAGATAAAAATGGAAATATTATGATACATTTTGTATTTCGTTTTTAATTTTGTGATGGGTTAACATTTTATTATACTACTATTCCTATTCACAATGGAAATATATTAGCTAAGTTTCATCAATGGCTACTCGAATTCTCAACACAGATGTTACAAGTATCATACAAATATACATATATATAGATATATATATATATATATATATTTGCGTTTTTTTTTTTTTACAATTTATCTTCCAAACCAAAGCAAAATTGTGAAAATAAAACCCACTGAATGCCTGTTCGTATGACCGCAGTCCTCCAATTGTTAAATAATCCATCTCCAAGGGCATTACCATTACCTGTAAATAGAACACGAGACACTAGACAATGTTGTTCCCACTAAGAAATGCAAGATCACCACCAGTTTACAACAATTAGTCCCTATGAAAACACTAAACAGATGGCTTTAGCTGGTGACATCCAACTGATTGGAGGCATATGTTTCTTAAATTGGACAACTAAACTTCATGGCAATTCTAGTATGCATCTAAGATCATTACACACTTGCACAAATTCAGGAAAATCAAGCTTACAACAACATAATAGTCAGCAATCATGCAACAGAAAAGCTAAATGTCACTTCAGGAAATAAACATGTCATTCGTTTTCCCAATCAGAGAAACCCAGAAAATTTGGTCAATTTGTTTTCCTTCTAATACAGATGCAAATGTGCATAAGCCTCTTTATAGTGTAGTTTAATACACACACACACACACAAAAGAAAGGTATACCTATAATTATGATGGCTTTTTCTTTCCAACGCGTTGAATTCGCCTTAGTTCTTGGGTTCTACTTCTCATCTCTCTGCAAATAGATCAACAAAGGTTCATAAAACTGCTGCAAAAGGTCCGCTAACTTGGAAATTTCAAGAAGAAAGGATACTCCACCTCTGATACAAATAAATCAGAACATAGAAAAGAGGGAGCAGCATCAAGGTTACATGTTTGCTTCTGCACAAATTGAAAAAGCATGAGTACTTTGTATTACATGAATGGTGAATTATATTAAAGGTCAAATGGATCAAAAGAAAGAAAATGATATCCTGGAAGTACTGAACTGTGGCTTTCTGGTAGAACAACATAAATACTAGTACTTTCTATGTATACTGTCAAACTGGAAATCCTTTGGACATGCCAAAAGAACAAGTTAGATAAAAAGGTGATTCAGATTGAAGCAACTTCTTCCCTTTTTTATTCATCTTTTGACAGTTTAGCATAACAACCAAGCAAATTGAACTATACAAAATCTTTAAACAAAACTGCAAATGTGATATCTAGTTAAACAAATGAAATAATTTAGTCAGACAATAACAGAAACAGGGTGTCACGAAACAGCGTGTGACAAAACCTCGGAGCAGCAGGCTGCAGAGCATTGAACATGAAGCGGAACATAGAATTTACCAGAAGCAGGTTGCAAATGATGCATTGGCCTAAAATCACCAGGGACAAGAATTTACCAGCAAAATGACAACTTGTAAGAGCACATACATCAAATATTAAATGCATTTTGAAGCAACAAGAATCACTAACTTGGCAATTAAAAGTGTATTCGTTGAATTATAGATTAACACACACAATCAAAGTCAGTTTAACCAATAATAACAAACCCAGTTCTACAAATCCACCATAACCATAGATGAATCCAAAACCCTAGCTCATCAATCAAAACCCACACATAAATACTAGATCTGCTCTCAATCGAAAATTAGCGACCTAGTCAAGGAAAAAGAACAAACAAACACGGGAAAAGAACACGTACCTGAGTAGATGACTGAAACCTAGTTGAACAAGAACACTGGACGCTTTCAGATGGTAAGGATGAGGTTCCGGTGAGAAGGAGAGCGAGGTGAGAAGGGAGGGTGAGAGGAGAATGAGGAACTCTAGATGTGCAGGAAGAGGGTGAGAGGAGAGCGTGAGAGGAGAGCGAGGTGAGAGGAGGATGAGGAGTTTTTTTGTTTATTTATAACTGGTATTTTTGTAAATAAAATGAACTCACCTCAATATTTTTGTCCAAATGAAAATGAGATCCCAGCCTCCCGTGTCCATGGGAAAGCGCTGTGGCCACTGCTCTATTTTGGTGCAGTGAGAAATGGAGGCAAATTGTAAAGGAAATTAGTAGAGCTTTTGAAAAGCTCTATTCCAAAGCTGGTTTACCAAACACCAACTCTTCAGCTTTTGAATTTCAAAAGTACTTTTGCAAACGCAACCGTAACCCCAAACGGGTGCTAAGTGGGCGTTTGACATTCTGTACCAGAAAGTTGGTTTGCAAAATCAGAATGCCAAAAAAGGTGGTTGGTAATACCATTTGAAACTGAACTTCTTAAGAAGTTGGTTTCCTTTCTTTGGTTTTGCCACTGCATGAGAATGGTCCAGTGGCTAAAACCGTTGGTTTGGATGAAAACACGGGAAGGAGAAATTCATTTAATGAATTTTTGGAAATCCAAAAATACCCTCCTCATCTCTTATGCCCACGATTGAAGATTTCATTTGAGCCCTAATTCATCTTCTCTTCGCCTCACGCAGCCGCTCGAGTCATCCTGTGCCCGATCTTCTTCTTCTTCGCCGTAGCAGCCTCACACCGGCCTTCTGAAGAGACTGGAGTGAAGCTGAAGCTAGAGAAGATTCCAGAAGAAGAGGTAGCAGATGAAGATGGCATGGGGAGTCGGAAGAGGAAGAGAGGAGAGGATTTGAAGAAGGAGGAAGAAGAACAGGAAGTAAAAGAAAAAGGATCAGAGAAGGCGGCTATTGATGGAGCTGTGCCAGTGGGAAAGTCTGTTCGGTTTTCCGGCAAAGGGAAAACGAGGAGGAGCCATTACAATGCGTTTGAGTATAATGGGGACAGATATGGCCTTGTAAGTTGGGATTTTGTTATTTTGGCTTTGTTGATACCTGCTTTTACGTTTTATGGATTTCTCTTGAGAGTTGTGAAATTATAGAGCAGCTGAATTGAAAATGATTATTATACAGTATTATGCCTTATTTGAATTGATTTATTGAATTGAAGGTTAGCTAGTTTTTTTAGGCTTGTGAATTTCAGATTGTGAAGTTAGTTTTTTTATTGGCCAGATTTTGGGATTTATATGAAATTAATGCTTAACTTGAACCAATTAGCATCATAAATAATGATTGTGACGGTAATCTGCATGTTTTTCTGGGAGAAAGGCATGGATGGAGATGTGCAAGAATGCATCGCATTGCTTTGTGTTGCTTGCTAAACATAAAACATGGTCATGTCCTTGAATCAGTAGCTTATATTTGAGGGTCATGTTAACAGTAGTAGTGTTTTTTGTTTTTTGGGGGTTTTCCTGCTCATTGGTTCATATAGTCACCATCCTTGTTGATATTTATTGTTTTCTTATCTTTATTGATGCATAGAAGGATACAGTACTTATTGTTCCTGAAGAACTAGAGCAGAAGCCATATGTTGCTATAATCAAGTTAATTGCTTTGAATTGTTTCCTTATTTGTTCAGTTGTTGTATTGGATGTTTAGAATTGTGCTTCTAATCTTCTGTTTTGGATCGCATCTTGTGCATACTCATCTGTAAGAAAGTTAATTAGCATTGATATTTGCATGATATTTGGTATAGAAAAAATGTTGATGTGCTAATGATATGGACTTAAGAGCTTCTGATGTTGTGAATAATGATCTGGTTTGTGTCTTGATAACATGCTTATTTGAAGAACAATTACATATTGTCATGTCTTTTTTCAAATGCCAAGCAATTTCCAGTAGGTATTGCTTTCAGTAGGCAGTTTCACTTTCCTAGGTACATGATGGCTACCATGTTTAAGAAATTATCATATACATAAACAATAATAGTTGGTAACATTGACCTGCTTGCCAAGTATATTCATTAGATCCTGTTTTTTCTTTTCTTTTCTTGTCAATTGCTGCTTGAATTGGGTCCAGTTGATTCTCTTGCTTCTCTTTTTGCCTGCCTTGGATAGTGATCTCTTTTCATAAGTTGTCAGATTCGAGTAAATGTTTTCTTTTGTTCCTGGGAGCAACTGACTAGGATTATGTTGGTGGGAAGTTTTTCATCTTATTCATTTACTTGTTTTCTGGTGCATGAAGGATTCAATCCTCTTTGTCCATATGCAAAATCACACGACTTTATTGTTTGCTTGCTATATGAGTTGATATAACGGGACATTGCTGCACTGTTCTCATCTTTTTTTCCGTTTTCATTACTAAATTGCTATTCTTGGTAGGACATTGCTCAATCCAAAGAAGGCATGATGGTCACAGGACACTGGTTTTATCGACCAGAAGAGGCAGAGAGGCGAGGTGGTGGACGCTGGCCAAAACCAAGGCTAAGGAAAGGGTTCTTGCAAAGGAAGCTGCTCAGAGGATGAATTAGGATTATCATGGCTTGGAGTTTGTACTCTTGTTTTTCCTTGTTAGTTGAGATGGTCTTTTGTAGTCACTTTAGAACTACAGATTTGCAGAATTCAGTAATCACCTGTAATGGTTCCACAAGTTAACCAAAATATATAAATCACAATTACATATTATTTACGTTACCATTATTTTTATTGTTAATTAATATTCACAATTTCAATTTATTACGCGATTTTTTTTTACATTTTATGATACAAAATATATAAAGATTAAAATGACTATATATTAATTTAAAATGTTATTTATATAATTTAAAATGACAAAGAGGATCGGAAAATCGTGAAAAAAATTGAAATGTTTCATTTTTCACTACAATTCAATTTATTACGCAATTTTTCTTTACATTTTATGATATAAAATATATAAAGATTAAAATGACTATATATTAATTTAAAATGTTATTCATATAATTTAAAATAATAAAGAGGATCGAAAAATTGTGTAGTAGCAAGGGATTGCGGAGTAGATAATGACAATGCTACTGATGATGAACTCCATAGTGATAATCAAGATCAGAATGCGGATATTATTGCCAACCCTACCCTTAAACTCCGAGTATAAAAGGACTTCAAAGTTTTCCCCTACATGCAAGAATTTGATACTTTTCATTTTTTTTTCTATTTTAATGTCGGTGATTATAATTAAATAAAACTTTTTTCATCTTGAATTTTAAGAAGAATTACAATTTTCAACGTAGTTAATTTTTTTTCTTTTGAGAAAAACAGGATTTATATAGAGTTTGCAAAAAATTTAATATATTGATTAAAAATATCTATATAGAGTTTGTAATTTTTTTAATATAATGCTTTAAACCATGGTATTAATAACTTATATTTTTTATGGTATTAATAAGTTTAATTTATTTATGATATTAGATAAATATTAGGTGGTAGATGTTAGATTATAAATAAATTGATTAAAAACATATATAAAGATACTAAAAAAATTAATTCTAACACTTGAAATAAATTATGCCCTTTATGGTCATTTTACATTCAAACCATAGTTTTAAAACAGTTTTTACCAAACACCAAAAAAAATTTCTGATTTCCTCACAGAACTTTTAACAAATATTTACCAAACAGCATACTCCGTTCTGCAAAAGTTAAAAATTGACTTTTGCAGACTGAAATTTTCCCCACTGAACTTTTCCAACTAGAACCGGAACGCCAAGCAGGCTCTAAGTGAGTATGTTCTTTTGGTTGGCATTTATAGAGGATGTTCTGCCTGAGCCCGCCCCACTTTGATTAAGGGCCCGACCCGCTTGACCGATCTCGATGGGCTTGGGTAGAGCTTGGGCTTAACATTGAAGCTCAAGCCCGGGAGTAAGGCCCACCAATGTTTTTCTTTTTCTTCCTTTCTTTTCTAATGAATTTCTTTTTTCAATTTATAAAGCCGGAACCCGTAAACCCACATGAGCCAGGCCGCCTTGGGCTTGAGCTGGGCTTGGCATAGAGAATTGTAACCCGATCATGAGCCTAGAATTTGGCCCGATCATGGGGCAAAAAACCTTGCTCTGCCCATATCCAGGAATAAATTATCACCAGAAAATTAATTTCGTTAGAGTATACTGCGTCACAAGAGTATCTCATCGAACCTTAACTATATATATATATATATAGTTAAATTAAAAAAGATACATTATATTTCATGAGATATTTTTATCTTTTTTATACATGGAAGTTGAATTTATCTCATTATAGATACACTTTAGAACCACAGGCATGACATCCCTGTGGTAAGAAAACACATGATAATAAAAACCTTACCACTATGTTTCGTTTACTTTCTCTCCTTTTTAGTTCAGTGCCTCCATATATGCATGTGCAGTGTGTACCAACGCATAGGATGTGAGCTAATCTTTCCTTTTTTAGGAACAATATTGCGAGCTAATCACATCATTCATTCTATATCATAATCTCATAACTTTAATAAAAATATCCTCTGTTTATTAAAAAAAAAAATATCATTCATTTCTTATTTTTTACACTTTAGCATTGGTCCCAGCAATGGTGGAGAATATCTTTTTTGTACAAAGGCGAGGAAAAGAAAAAAATCCCCCAAAAAAGAAGAAAAGAAACAGTTCCACTTAGAAAAATTATGGAGAAATTCCAATAATAGTTTCCTCCGGGTCTGCAGAAATTGATGGGAGAGGGCATAGGGCCCACCTCACTACTTCAAGAGACGAACACCATCGGGCCGGGCCCAGCTCATGTCGGTGCCCGAAGACTTCGAGTCAACAATCGTAACGTAGTTACGTACGCATGCAAAAAACATGCAAATGGAAGCCGAAATGAAAATTAAAAAAACCAAACAAAAAACAGAAACACAGGAATTGTGAAATTGATATTCCACGAATTATTCATAGATATTGTTGCTACCAGAATTTAACCATTTCGTAAAATCGAAAAAGGGTGCAACAGATACAAACTGCAAACATATTAGAAAAGTAATTATCTGAAACATTTCAATTTTTCAACTTATTATTCGGTACGAGAGCACCGTACGATCTGGGTGCTTGAGCAGGAGCCTGCGATTGTTGCTTCATTTCTTGATATTCCGATGACTCCTCTGGTAAACCCAAATGCGGCAAATTTGGACAAGGAATAATAGTCATCGACTTCTCGTCAGCACAGCGTCTCGGTTTGGAGAAGAATTGAGCACAAGCAGAAGCTGATCTCTGCTCCGGCAGATCTAAAATGCAGTTCATCCGAACATCAAGTCTCTTCAATTTGATCAATTTCCTGCATACCGGCCCGACTTGGGTGAAATAGTTGCGTGACAGTGTCAGATATGATAAATTAGGCAACTTGCACAAAATCTCAGGTACATGGCCGTAAAGATGGTTTTTTGCCAAATTCAAGATCTGCATCTTCGCCAAGCAAGCGAAGGAAAACGGTATTGGGCCTGTAAGTTTGTTGGAGCTCGCATCGAACAGAGTGGTGTTCGTCAAGAAACCGATCTCGTATGGCAAACAACCGGTCAATTGGTTATTCAATAACAGGATTTCGAGCAGGTTTTTGGCGTTTCCGATGGATTTAGGAATTGGGCCAGTGAATTTGTTGTTGGCCAGAGTGAGGTACAGGACAGGTGTGGATCCGAGGTTTTCCGGGAGATTTCCAGAGAATTCGTTGTTGTTGATGAACAGAACGTCGAGATCCATATTGAAAACTTGTTTCGGGACCGACCCGTTAAAGGAATTGAACCTGACGTCCAAGAAAGTTAGTTGCGTTGCGTTGAGAACGGAGGTGGGGAAGCCGCCGGCGTACTTGTTGTTGCTGATGTCGAACTCGTAAAGGAATTTGATTTTGTCGTTTCCGATGCCTTTAGGGATTTGGCCGATGAAATTGTTGGAATTGATATGGATGAGAGCTAAATCGAACAACTGGTCGAGGAAATCTGTGAGCCGAAGGTTAGGCCCACCAAATCGATAGCCGTTGAAATCTGCTGCCGCAAGTGCTGTTACTCTTTTGCCAGGCAGTTCTGCGCAACCAAAACCTGAATAGTTACAGACTTTTGGACCGACCCAGCCTGCTGTAATGTTCATAGGGTCAATCGTGATCCTTTTCTTGAATTTTTGAATCGTATAGTAATCCCTCTCAATGTTTTTGCTCAAAAAACTGCTAGATGGGGGTTGGGCTAGACATGGAATGAAGAGGATTGCGGAGAGGAGAAGTAAGATTTTAGCGCCGTTTGATGAGGTGATAATGATCATGTTTCTCATACTTGGTAGTTAATTGATCAAAGAATGTCTAATGTTTTATGATTATATATAGTTAGTGTGGTGGGTGAGTGATGAGTCATTTACATAATTAAATTATTAAATGTTTCTAGGGGGGGGGGGGGGGGGGGGCACAATACAATTTTTATCAAGCGCCTTACAATTATTTGTATTTTCGGAATAAAAAGTTGGGGAATGTTTTATTCTTATCCCAATATCTTGTACTCTTTCCGAGTTAAATTAACTGCCGTTTATAGTTTTGGTACGCATATTAAGAAGGTCGGATGATTCACTATTTGACTCAAAATAATTTCGTACTTTTTTTCAAACGTACGTTAATCCTTAACTCCCTCCTAGTTTTTTTAACTGTCTTTTACTATTTGGGCACGCATATTAAAAATAAGGGGTAAAATTATCTCAAATAGTGAGTCATCCAGTTTTTTTAATATGCATGCCCAAATAGTAAAAGACAGTTAAAAAAATTAGGAGGGAGTAGTACATAACCATCAATTTATATACTAGTAGGATAAACATAAAATCCTGGGCAGCATGACTGCAGGATGATTACTGATAGTTAGGAAGAAATTATTGAGAGGGTGAGAGAAGGGTAAACACCTTCCATACTCGCACATATATATATTTTTATTAGATTGTGAGAATGGTCAAATGTACGCAATGATAGGAGGGTGATTCCAAATTACTTGGTTTTTTTCTATAAGGAGCTAATCTTTCTTTTTTTAGGAACAATAATGCGTTTTATCAAAAAGGAACAATAATGCGAGCTAATCACATCATTCATTTCTTATTTTTTACACTTTAGCATTGGTCCCAGCAATGGTGGAGAGTATCTTTTTTGTACAAAGGTTAGGAAAAGGAAAAAATCCCCCAAAAAAGAAGAAAAGAAACAGTTCCACTTTAGAAAAATTATGATGGAGAAATTCCAATAATAGTTTCCTCCGGGTCCGCAGAAATTGATGGGAGAGGGCTTAGGGCCCACCTCACTACTTAAAGAGACGAACACCATCGGGCCGGGCCCAGCTCATGTCGGTGCCCGAAGACTTCGAGTCAACAATCGTAACGTAAACATGCAAATGGAAGCCAAAATGAAAATTAAAAAAACCAAACAAAAAACAGAAACACAGGAATTGTGAAATTGATATTCCACGAATTATTCATAGATATTGTTGCTAACCGAATTTAACCGTTTCGTAAAATCGAAAAGGGGTGAGACAGATACAAACTGCAAACATATTAGAAAAATAATTATCTGAAACATTTCAATTTTTCACCTTATTATTTGGTACGAGAGCACCGTACGATCTGGGTGCTTGAGCAGGAGCCTGCGATTGTTGCTTCATTTCTTGATATTCCGATGACTCCTCTGGTAAACCCAAATGCGGCAAATTCGGACAAGGAATATAAATCATCGACTTCTCGTCAGCACAGCGTCTCGGTTTCGTGTGCCAACGAGCAACTGTAATACTAACGAGTAACGAGCCTCTAAACAAACACCATTATCTATCTAACAAAACAAAAAGCATCTAGATTTACGTGTTTTGCAGCCTTGACGGTAGATGAAAAGAAAGCATGCATCCTACGGAATATTCTCATTTCTGCATTTACTCGGTACATTGGATATGAGCTTATCTTTCTTTTTTTAGGAACAATAATGCCAGCTAATCACATCATTCATTTCTTCTTCTTTTCACTTTAGCATTGGTCCCAGCGATGGTGGTATCTTTTCTGTACAAAGGAGAGGAAAAGAAAAAAATCCCCCAAAAAAGAAGAAAAGAAACAGTTCCACTAATATATTAAAAGTCATATATAATTTAAAAAATTATGTAAATTAATCATAGGAAGTTCGATATGTTTATTGAGAAATCTCTCTAACTATCAAATTTATATCTAAAAAATCGTACCAAGAAAAATTATGATGGAGAAATTGAATAGTTCATGCTTGGTTATTGATCTTTTTGTTCGAGAATTGCCAGAGAAGAAAAAAATTGTAATAATAAAGTGATAAAAAATCATACTACCAATTAGTATTAATTGTTAACAAACATGCATATTATTAATAATAAAGTGTTTTAGAAAAATCATTAAGTACATGAAATTGATTGAGACAAATAAATTAATATTTTATGGGACATTTAATAATTGAGAATTTAGGAAAAATAAAAAGTTAAAATAGTACATTAAACTATTGTTATTATTTTTATTTGAAATATTTACCTCAACCCTAGAGTTTGGGTTGTCTTCACTCAAAAAATTAAAATTGTAGCTAATTTAGAGTTTAATCTCATAACTTAATCCGTGTCTATTTTATACTCCCTCTAGTTTTTATTAACTGACGTTTTCACTATTTACATGCATATTAAGGAGACTGAATGACTCACTATTTGAGACAATTTTGCCCCGAATTTTTTCTCGGGCGTACGTTAGAAAAAAAGTACGGAATTTTTTGGAGTCAAATAGTGAGTCATCCGGCCGCCTTGAGATGCGTGCATGAACAGTACGCGTCAGTTAATTCGGACTGGAGGGAGTAGTAAATATCAGTGAATTACAAACTCTTTTAATAATAAATCATAATCAGATAGGCTCATAGCTTAAACGATGAAATTACGAGCGTTGTATGCATATATAACAATAGTTACTTATATAATTGATCTGTCGCTTTTTGTGGGAGCTCACTCAAATTAAAAAATAATAATAACGCTATCTCACTCTCACTCTCACTCTTATTCAGTCTATAAGAAAATTAATAAAATATAGAAAATTTATGGTGAAGAAATTGAATAGTTCATTGTTGATTATTGATCTCATTGTTCGAGAATTGCGAAAGAGGAGGAGAAGAAAAAAATTGTAATAATTGATAGAACACATTTAGTGCATATTTTTCCCTCTTTTTCTAGGCCTTTTTAGATCTTGATGCTACTGATATTTTTGTTTTCCCACTTTTTGCAGACCTAGGTTTTTGAGGAGGAAATTCCAAAAAGATGCGTTTTTCACTGGATTTTGGATGGAATCGAGCGGCTAGACCTTGCAGCTGTATGTTCGCAGTGGCAGTAGAGTGCTAGCGAGAAAAGGAAACTATCGCAAAGAGGAAACTTCAGATTCGCTCATTAATTCTTGAAGAATCCCGATCCCAGTAGAAGACAGTTGAGGAATATTAGGTTTAGTCTCTCTCTCTCCCTTTTTTTGGCGCTGCCATAACTCTAACGCTACTCCCGCCTCCGGCGTTACTTGTTCTTCGTTTCAATAAACCGGAGCCTTGCTCCGACCGGTAATATTCAGGAGTCTTTTCACCTTCTCTTCTTCTTTCAATTATGCAATTTATTTTATTTATCTTGTTTTATTTTTAATATGAGCTACTAAACTCTCCATTCTTGGTAAGAATCGTTGAAGGTTGCTAGGAGAGTCGTGAGGTCTAATCGAGCTTAAGATATCCTTAGTTTGTATTTATTCGTTTAACAATATATTGTCAATTTACCTAGGATTATTTAGAAGCTTGATCAACTAGTAATTGAACCTAGGCGATTTTCAGTCATCCTTGTGGTAATAACTAACGTGAGGTTGCAGGGTAAAGTAGATAACTAGTTTGGAAGCAATCGGGTCGCTGGTCTCATCCAGCTGGGTTAATCGGATAATTAGGGTAGTGCCCCGAACGTACTGAGTGTCTCGCCCTAGATGTATCTTTCCTCATCTTAATGGGCCTTTGAGTATTGTCTCCATAAACTAACCTTGGAGGACGGCGAAGTGTCAAGATTAATCTATAAACGTACCTTGGAGTAGTTTCTCTTATGAAGGAGAGCAGGGGACCTAAGCGTACCTAGTCCCCATAGCACGTCTACCTGCTAGAGGTAGACGATACTTGCACCAATTACCGGCCGACCATAAATGCAACCGGAGACTGATCCTTACTAAGAACCTTCTTTCTATTGATTTCTTATCTATTTTAATTCTGTTTTGTATTGCCTTCTTAGCTAATAATCAAACCAATCTCTTAAACTCCCCCTTTTGTTACTATTACGTTTGAAATTCTTAGTTTTACATCGAATTGAGTATTACCTCTTAATCCCTGAGTTCGACCTTATTGCCACTATACACAATTCATTGTGTACATTGCTAGCAGGTTTTTATTATTATTTTTGACGGCTTCGACAACCGATCAATAATAAATTGATAAAAATTGTACCAATTAGTATTAATTGTTAACAAACATGCATATTATTAATAATAAATAGTGTTTTAGAAAAATCATTAAGTACATGAAATTGATTGAGACAAATAAATTAATATTTTATGGGACATTTAATAATTGAGAATTTAGGAAAAATAAAAAGTTAAAATAGTACATTAAACTATTGTTATTATTATTATTTGAAGTATTTACCTCAACCCTAGAGTTTGGGTTGTCTTCACTCAAAAAATTAAAATTGTAGCTAATTTAGAGTCTTAATCTCATAACTTAATCCGTGACTATTTTATAGTAAATATCATTGAATTACAAATTCTTTCAATAATATATCATAGTCAGATAGGCTCATAACTTAAATGATGAAATTACGAACGTTGTATGCATATATAACAATAGTTACTTATATAATTGACCTGTCGTTTTTTGTGGGAACTCACTTAAATTAAGAAAATGTTAAAGCTATCTCACCCTCACTCTCACTCCTCTATAAGAAAATTAATAAAATAGCAAAAAGAAAAGGTGTATAAATAAAGTATAAACACTAAACAATCTTCCACCCGACCCGGCAAGGCAAAATTCCCATAATAGTTTCCTCCGGGTCCGCAGAAATTGATGGGAGAGGGCTTTGTTTTTACACTTTAGCATTGGTCCAGCAATGGTGGTATCTTTTTTGTACAAAGGAGAGGAAAAGAAAAAAATCCCCCAAAAAAGAAGAGAAAAGAAACAGTTCCACTAATATATTAAAAGTCATATAATAAAAAAAAATTATGTAAATTAATCATAGGAAGTTTGATATGTTTATTGAGAAATCTCTCTAATTATCAAATTCATATCTAAGAAATCGTACCAAGAAAAATTATGATGGAGAAATTGAATAGTTCATTGTTGATTATTGATCTCTTTGTTCGAAAATTGCGAAAGAGGAGGAGAAGAAAAAAATTGTAATAATAAATTGATAAAAAATAGTACCAATTAGTATTAATTGTTAACAACATGCATATTATTAATAATAAATAGTGTTTTAGAAAAATCATTAAGTACGTTAGAAAAACTATTGTTATTATTATTATTTGAAGTATTTACCTCAACCCTAAAGTTTGGGTTGTCTTCACTTAAAAAATTAAAATTGTAGCTAATTTAGAGTCTTAATCTCATAACTTAATCGTGTCTATTTTATACTCCCTCCGGTCTTTTTTATTTGACGCTGATATTGTAGATACGCATATCGAGGAGGGCGGATGACGCACTATTTGACCTCAAAAAATTCCGTACTTTTTTTTCTAACGTACGTCCAAGAAAAAATTCAGAATTTTTTGAGGTCAAATAGTGCGTCATCCGCCCTCCTCGATATGCGTATCTACAGTACCGACGTCAAATAAAAAAGACCAGAAGGAGTAGTAAAGGCTTAATTTTTACACTTTAGCATTGGTCCCAGCAATGGTGGTATCTTTTTTGTACAAAGGAGAGGAAAGAAAAAAATCCCCCAAAAAAGAAGAAGAAAAGAAACAGTTCCACTAATATATTAAAAGTCATATATAATTAAAGAAATTATGTAAATTAATCATAGGAAGTTCGATATGTTTATTGAGAAATATCTCTAATTATCAAATTTATATCGAAGAAATCGTACCAAGAAAAATTATGATGGAGAAATTGAATAGTTCATTATTGGTCATTGATCTCTTTGTTCTAGAATTGCCAAAGAGGAGGAAAATGTCAATTAATAAAAAATGGAGGGAGTAGCAAATATCATTAAATTACAAACTTTTTTAATAATATATTATAGTCAGATAGACTAGTAGCTTAAACCATTAAATTAATCATAAAATTACGAACGTTGAATGCAGTGTTTTGAAACCCGAATCAAACCGGGGTTGAACCGCCCGGGTAGACGTCAAAATGAGGATTTCGGGCTGGTTCAGTCTTTAGACCGGGCCTGCAAGTGACCCGGGTTCGACCGGTCGACCCGGTCGGTTTTTACAAAACTGGCGACCTGGTCGACCCGCTATCGCCCCGACTGGGTCGATCTCAAACCAAAACGACGTCGTTTTGTGTTTTTTTAAAATTTTTTATTTTATTTTTATTTTTTTTAATTTTTAATTTTTTTCAATATGGAAAATTTGATGGGCCGCCCATTACAGGCATGGGCCGACCCGTTATAGACACCGGTTCAATCCGGTTCAATCATCTAAGCTCGAAAGGTTCGCTGAATGAACGGTTCACACTGTACCAATCAGTGTTATCAGAACCGGACCGGACAGAGAACCGGAAATGAAAATTTGGTGGTTCAACCGGGTTCGACCGGATTGTAGTTGCTGGTCCGTCCGGAACCGTTCACACATTAAACCGGAAAATCTTAGACTATAAAACCGGATTAAACCGGATTGAACTGGCTGGTTTTTTTACTGTAGCATGTTATAATATATCAAAATAAATTTATAATATATCAAAATAAAGTATATCAAGTAGATCAAAAGTTGAAAATAAAGAAATTATCTAACATTCAAATGACACTTAAATATTCCAATTACAAAATAAAGAAACAATCCAACATTCAAATGACACTTAAATATTCATATTTCATACACACTTAATTATCCAAATTACAAAATAAAGAAACAATCCAACATTCAAATGAAATCATTTTCAAAGTTCAAACACCTAAATATTCACGAGAAAGAGTAAGTTACAGGTCTAGTACTAAATATTTGGGATCTAAACTAACCTTTCTTTAAAACGTAAATTTGACCAACGTGAAATAGAACAGTTATTTAATTAATATTTTTACACCTCGTGTAGATATATTATTATTTTAATTTATATTAATGAAATTTTATAATCCAAGATATTTAAGAATTGAAATATATTATTAGTATAATATAGTAAAGTTTTTAACTTATTAAAATTGAATACATCATTAATCTTTTTAATTCCAATTTGTGTGGATATATATACTCTAACTCTTTCCCTTCAAAAAAAATAAAATATATACTCTACTCTTTCTAATAAGAATTGCGATTCTTTCAAAGTCACTTCCTGGCCCCTGGGTCACGGTTCTTTTTGAAAGAAAAATTCTACAAGTGCAGTATTAGAGTTTCTCTAGTGTGAGGCATTGTGACATGTTGGATCTAGAAACATTTCTTATCCACTTAATTATGCCTACAAATCATCCTTAATCATCCCTTAATTAACCACTAAAATGACCTTTAACATACACGAGTAATTTTAATTGCTCAATTTCTAAATACTTTATAAATTTAAATAAATTGATTTATCCTTTGAATTTCATTAATACTGCAACCAAAATTGGCGTTAAATAAATAAAAATTAAACTCAGGGGGATTACTAAAATATACACACAAAAAGAGCACGAAAAGCAGCAAGAGTGTCCCTACACAACAACAATCTCCACTTGTGCAACAATCTTATCCACTCCTTTACTACACCTTCTATCCTCTACGTCCCGCTCCATTCTAACTCACTGTAAACCTGCTTCTTCCACTTGTATCTTCCTCCCTTCTCAATTGTACAACCGTCAACGCCTTGAAGATCATCGTGGCCCCACTATCCCACTTTACACATTACAAAACAATGAAAACATTGTACCTCATCTCAAATTCGCCCCACGTTTCATTGTCTCCCCTTTCTCTCTCTAAGGTTCGTCCTCCATGTTAGAAACTCTGATTTTTTAACTGAGTTGGACAATAAAAATAAGGAAAAAGAAAGAAATTCGCGAAAGAGAACCTGTCGCCGTCGCCTGCAGTCGATCGCCGCTCACTGCTGCTCGCTGTTCGCTGCTCTAGGGTTTGGGTATTTGGTTTTTGGTTATTGGCTGCTGCTGTGAGTGAAAGAAAGGAAAACACAGGGAAAAGAAAGAAATTCGCGAAAGAGAAGAGGCGAAGAAGCACAACGACAAGTGATCAAACCGGAAAGTTTGGTAGAAAACCGACCGGTTCGCCGGTTGGCTAAAAACCGGACGGTTTGTCCGGTCCGACCCGGGTCAGAGGGCAATCCGGTCCGAAAGCTGAATCGGACCGGAAAGGTGAAATTAGCCGATTGAACCGGACGGACCGACCGGTCCGGTCCGGTTCTGATAACTAGGGTATCAATGGGTCAATTCGGTCGAACCTTAGTTGAACCCCGGTTGAACCCGATTGAATCCGATTCAACGAGTCAGTCGGGTCGATTTTTAAAATACTGGTTGAATGCATATATAACATTAGTTATTTATATAATTGGTCTGTCTCTTTTTATGGGAGTTCACTCAAAGTAAGAAAATGATAAAGCTATCTCACTCTCACTCGTCTATAAGAAAATTAATAAATAGTAAAAAGAAAAGAAGTATAAATAAAGTATAAAGTTAAACGACCCGGCAAGGCAAAATTCCAATAATAGTTTCCTCCGGGTCCGCAGATGGGAGAGGGCTTAAGGCCCACCTCACTACTTTTCCATTTACTACCCCTCTTAAAGAGACGGACACCATCGGGCCGGGCCCAGCTCATGTCGGTGGCTGAAGACTTCGAGTTGTTTTTGTTGACCTCTAAAAACCTTCTTCCAGTTTCTCTTTGGGCCTATCATTCTTTGTTTGGGCCTGAGCACAACCTTTAAAAAACAAGCCCATGATACATAAGCCTCTTAAGTTTAAGATTTTTGTAAAAACTTTAGCCCATCTCTGACTCACATTTTCAAAATTCCAATGCTCGGACACTTGCATTGCTGCTGTGTGTTTCTTGGCTCATGTCTTCTTGTTATGTCATTTAATCCTCGTTTAAAAGTAAGGGAAACAGGAGAAAGAAGATGACTTATCATTGGTGTTGAAGTCATCCAACTTTGTCCAGGTTAAAAAAGTTATAACCTTTGTGGTGGAATGCTGTTCTTTGTGCATAGGAAAGGGAAAGAATCATTTATATCATAATATTTTGCTGATTGTAGTATCCTTGTTCGCTCTGTTGAAGGATAGGTTTTCTTCTTGCCATGCAAGTTCCCCAGTTTCATCTGTTTAAGTTTGGTAAAATATGCTGGACATTGTCACTCTCTTTCCCTAGGAACTTCAATGTGTGGGCTTGTAGTTGGCAGGAGCTTGGGCTTTATATATCCCCAAGCCCAATTTTGGAGGTTGAATCCTAGTAAGTTGGGCCCTTGTTGGATTGATTTACGGAGCCCATTTATCAGCAGCTCTTGGTTTGTTTGTTGTAGATTTCTGCCCTAACCAAATTGAATGGCTCTGTTCATCTTTTGGCATTTTATTTGGGAGTCATGTTGCATTCTATTGTAGTGACCTTGTGGTCCATTCTTAACGCTCTTGGCCTATATGGGTTTTCAGTTTTCTATACTATTGACTGTTGGTTTTGTCCCTTATTTTTTGACTTGGGGAATTTTGATTTTATAAACAGAAAAACAGAGGCACTAAACTACAAGTGTAGTAGTGGAGTGGTAGCCAGTTTTTCTAGAAGTAACCCAACAAAACCCAATTCAAGAATATGAACTTAATTGCTCTTGTTGATGCCAGCTCACCCTTGCACTTACTATCTCTTCTTACTAGTACTCTCTTCAATTATTCATCCATTGCACATTTTAGGGTTTTTTCTCATCTTTCAACTTTTCCTCCACATCTGTCTTGTTTGATTATTTTTGTATAGACTTTAGGAGTTTGACATCACAACCACAGCCCTAGGTTTTGTTTTTTTCAGGTCTATATAGATTGAATTATTGTTTATGATTCATCAATCATAAGTCATGGATGTGTTTTGAGTGGAATAGATCCATTTTTTCTCTCCATCGGGCCGGGCCCAGCTCATGTCGGTGGCCGAAGACTTCGAGTCAACAATCGTAAGCATGGAAAAAAAATGCAAATGGAAGCCGAAATGAAAATGAAAAAAACCAAACAAAAAACAGGAACACAGGAACGGTGAAATTGATATTCCACGAATTATTCACAGATATAAACTACAAACAAATTAGAAAAGTAATTATCTGAAACATTTCAATTTTACAACTTATTATTCGGTACAAGAGCACCGTACGATCTGGGTGCTTGAGCAGGAGCCTGCGATTGTTGTTTCATTTCTTGATATTCCGATGACTCCTCTGGTAAACCCAAATGCCACAAATTCGGACAAGGAATATAAGTCATCGACTTCTCGTCAGGACAGCTACTCGGTTTCGAGAAGAATTGAGCACAAGCAGAAGCTGATCTCTGCTCCGGCAGATCTAAAATGCAGTTCATCCGAACATCAAGTCTCTTCAATTTGATCAATTTCCTGCATACCGGCCCGACTTCGGTGAAATAGTTGTGTGACAGTGTCAGATTTGATAAATTAGTCAAGTTGCACAAAATCTCAGGTACATGGCCGTAAAGTTGGTTTCTTGCGAAATTCAAGATCTGCATCTTCGCCAAGCAAGCGAAGGAATACGGTATTGGGCCTGTAAGTTTGTTGCAGCTCGCATCGAACAGAGTGGTTTTCGTCAACAAACCTATCTCGTATGGCAAACAACCGGTCAATTGGTTATTCAATAACAGGATTTCGAGCAGGTTTTTGGCGTTTCCGATGGATTTAGGAATTGGGCCAGTGAATTTGTTGTTGGCCAGAGTGAGGTACAGGACAGGTGTGGATCCGAGGTTTTCCGGGAGATTTCCAGAGAATTTGTTGTTGTTGATGAACAGAACGTCGAGATCCATATCGAAAACTTGTTTCGGGACCGACCCGGAAAAGGAATTGAACCTGACGTCCAAGAAAGTTAGGTTCGTTGCGGCGAGAACGGAGGTGGGGAAGCCGCCGGCGTACTTGTTGTTGCTGATGTCGAACTCGTAAAGGAATTTGATTTTGTCGTTTCCGATGCCTTTAGGGATTTGGCCGATGAAATTGTTTGAATTGATATGGATGAGAGCTAAATCGAACAACTGGTCGAGGAAATCTGTGAGCCGAAGGTTAGGCCCACCAAATCGATAGCCGTTGAAATCTGCTGCCGCAAGTGCTGTTACATTTTTGCCAGGCAGTTCTGCGCAACCAAAACCTGAATAGTTACAGACTTTTGGACCGACCCAGTCTGCTTTAATGTTCATAGGGTCAATCGTGATCCTTTTCTTGAATTTTTGAATCGTATAGTAATCCCTCTCAATGTTTTTGCTCAAAAAACTGCCAGGGGGGAACATTGGCGGCGGCGGCGATCGTGGCAGCGTAGGTGGTGGAGGCGGAGGCGGAGACGGAGGCGGAGGAGGCGGCGGCGGTGGTTGGGGAGATGGGCATATAGGTTCAGGAGGAGGAGGAGGGGGAGGAGGGCAATCTACCTCAAATTCTGGAGATGGAGCAGGAGCATAATCACCTCCTCCTCCTCCTCCTACACCTATGATTATCTCCAATGTCTCTCTCTCTGTTCTTGATTCCTCAAAACCCATGCATGAATGGCAAACGATGGTGAAAATTATCAGAAATGAAAAGATGAGAGAATTGCTCAAAGAAACCATTTTTAGGCTGTTTTACTTAGTTTCTGACTAGTACATGAAAGGAAGAAGATTATTTAAAAGAGAATCAAGATTCACAGGCAAACATGTAAATCCAATTGAAAAAGTTGTTGGCTGGAATTTCATTTTCAGAGACGGTAAATCCAATTGATAGTAGTAAACTTTAGTTGTTTTTTGTACAAGGAGATAATGCTGGAATTGCAATGGGTGAAGGGCTGAATGCGCCCTTAAGATGAGGGATTTAAGACAAAAGAGTTGAATTTTCTAAGGGTTGGTTTGTTTTTGTTAGGGTATGAAGATAAAGATTCTGGGGCATTGAAAACTTGAGAGCCCACTTCAAAACTCTGTCCTGGACTCTATCTATCTGCAACTTCCTCTGCAATCTGCATAGAACCAAATGACACAGACATCTCTCCATTATTGGTCCTTAAACACAAGGGACCAATGGCTTAATTAAGGGATAGTTTTTCTATACCCAACACAGAAGTTTAAGTCTTTTTTTTAGGATAATTTCAAGATTTGTGTTTTTTACGGTGACGAATTCTCTTGTTTCAGACTTTCAGTAGCATTAGTCATTAGGCATATAATACGGATTTGTTCTAACCTCATTCAAACTCTAAACAAAAGTCGAGATGGGCGGAGATGATTTTTCAAATACAGAACTATCTTTTTCTTGCATGCAAGTGGATACCAAAAATTCCAACGCCAGCGCCGTCAGGTCTTCTGTCGAGTAGTATGTATGCAGTAAAGAGACAATCATAGAGACCATGAAATGTGCTATATGGGCCGATGTTGCAATTTTGATTGGTGGAGCGAGGATTCTGATTTGACAGAAATTATTAAATATACTCGGTATATATATTATACGGTTAATTTACTCTTACTTATCAGTATAAATTAGTAAACATTGATTAAAAATATTCAAATTAATGAACGATCCACGTATTATATATACCAAGTGTACTTAATAATTCTCATATTTTGCTACACGGTAATTTTTCATCAAAATGTGAACCAAGTATTGAGAAAGGCAAAACCACCGAAGCTATGCCAGTTTGTTCATCCCTTAGAATAGTAACGCATCATTATGCAAATAATCACAGATTCACCAAGTTTATTCGGTAACAAAATACTAAACTCAGTTTGAGTCCTGTTTCTATCTATAAAAAGACTTGATTGGATATTTTTTAGAAAAGAAAAGAGCAAAAATTATGGGTGTGATATCAAAGTTTGGAGAGCTTGTGATTGGTATAGTTATGAATTTTCTATGGGTTTTACAATTTTAGGCTTGTATCCGCACCTATAGTGAGTAGGAAACGTATTTCTCGTTGGCCCAGTACTTTTTCCTGGGCTCTTTGTTTTAATTTTGGGCTTTATGCATTCTTTCATCTTCCGGCTCTGGGCCTTTTCTTACTTGCTCACAAGCCCAAATAGAGATCTGCTCACCATTTTTTAAATTTATATTGGTCAATTCTTCTGGAGTTTCTTAGCTCAGATGGAAAATTGCTAGGCCACAAAAGAGAAAAAAACACAAGCATGACGCCTGATAAATATCCATGTGATATGCAAACTCAATACTGTTGTTCAAGTCAATAATGTCATGGAGCAAATGTAAGAACCAAACATTCGTTTACTCTAGGGGTAGCAATATGGACACCGTCTATATACCCGATCTGTTTGGTTCAGTTTAGACAAGATATGAACAATATTTTTTATCTCATTTAATAAACGGATCGGGTCGGATCAGTTCCGCTATATACACGGACAGACGGCTATATACAAGGACAGACGCAACAAACCCGACAAGTTCCATCTATCCCGTTTATTAATTTTTTTATCACATTATTTAATTTTAAAAAAAAACCTATATTTTCTAATATTTTCTAATAACCCAAACTGGACTCACCATCAATTCACCAATTTACTCTGTGTTTTCTTTATCCTAAATGTTGGCGCCACAACCCCACCACAGCCCTACCGCAGCAGCTGCGCGTCAAGACAGGGTCTACCGGTGACAGACGATATCGTCTTCCTTGTGTTTTTTCCTTCACTCTCCTCAGTCCTCACCATCTTCACTCTCATTTTCTTAGGTTTTATCGATGTTTTTGATCACTAACATCTAAAGATCTCTGATTCTCACTAAGTACTAGAATCAATTTGCATCAAATTTGGTTAGTTGCCTCCGATATCTCACAAATAGCAATGCTCCCATTTCTTCGGTTAAGGCCCTAACATTTAAGTTCCCAGTTTTAGATTTCTGGTAAATCATTTTGTTTCTTCTCTGTTTGGTCTTTTTCCTATGTTTGTTAAGTAAAATATGCTTGAGCTAAGTGCTTTTACTGTGATACTATAGATTTGATCGATATCCTTTGTTGGGTCTATTTATACCTTCAATCTATTTGTTGAAATGCTAATCTGAATTTTTTTCTTATCCATTCTAAGTTTTACTATGTGCTTTGATTGAAAATTAGTATATCATTATCAGATATTTGTGTGTTCGTCTTTGATGTCATGTTTGCTAATGGAGAGCGGTAATTTTCTGTGTTCCTTGTTTTTCATTCCTTAGAATTATATAAGCTTTCTACATGATAAGTGCCTTTAGGATAGTCTGGACCGACTAATTAAATTATTGGGAGAGTGATTGGTGGATTATTTGATGCAATTATGATTGCTTAATGTTGATTGCATTATGAAATATATATTAATTTCCTATTTCTTGTAGAAATGTATAAGTATTTTAATGAGAGTGAGTGAGGACTCTACATGGAAGAAATATTTACTGTTTAGTTGTTAACCGGGGTTGAAACTTAGTTGAACTTAGATAGGAATAAAAATATTCTAGGGCAGCCTTTTTGTTATTGCATAGTGCAAGAGGATGTTGAATACTAAGAAACTAAGCAGTGGTCTTCCATTTTTCACTTACCTTTTTGCCCTGCCAAAAGATTATATAATTTTACATATTAAATAGAGGTTTAAATATGTAGGAATTCCTGCCATGTTTTATCTCCATGCATATAGGAATGTAGAATAGCTTTCTTTCATACATTGCAACTAATATAATGCTAGGTTTTATTTCTCTTAAACATTTACTTTTTTGTATTTTTATTAGTTTTCTAATGTAGATGAAAGATGCAAGTACAATTTTGGAACCTAATAGGAATGATCAAAGTTCATCGATTAAGATTGAAGTTAATGATTTGGAAGAAAAACTTCTTTCTTCGGGCAAAAGAAAGAGGAGCTTAACTTCAGGATCGTGGACTTACTTTGATTTAATAACTAGAAAGGATAACAAGAGAATCTCCAAATGCAAGAAGTGTGGGAATGCATACCTTTACACAAACTCAAGTACCAACATCGTGCGTAGACATACTCCAAAATGTGAAATGATGGGTTATCCTAACAAAGGTCAGCAACAACAATTACCAGCAACACCATCTACTTTAAAATCTCCTTTGAACTATGATATATTGAGAGAGTTGATGAGTAAAGTTGTTATAAAGCATGACTTTCTTTACAATTTTCTGAGTGGGAGGGTGTAAGGGACGTTATACGTTATGTGCGAGGTTAAGATATAAATGTTGGCAGTAGAAACACTTGCAAATCTAATTGTCTAAAAATGTATAGGAGGGAAAAACTTAGGGTGAAAAATATGATAAACCTAGCACCGGAGAGGATTTGTTTTACTTCTGATTATTGGACTTCAATAATCACCGAGGGTTATATTTTCTTAACTGCTCATTTCATTGACAGAGATTGGTGCATTCATAAAAGAATCTTGAACTTTATTTATATGCCACCTCCTCGTAGCGATGTTTGTTTTTCTGAAAAACTCCTTTTTTTCTTCATTATTTGGGGTATAGATAAAAGAATTATGATAATCACTATGGATAATGCTTCCGTTAATGACTCATGCGTTGGTTTGCTAACTAATAAATTAAAAAATAGAGGTGAGATATTTTTTGAAGGAAAGTATCTTCACATACGTTGTTGTGCTCATATAATTAACTTGTTTGTACAAGATGGATTGAAAAAAAAGTGTTGGATCCTGCTGTTAAAAAAATTTGAGAAACTATCAAATATTTGAAAGGAACCCAAACTATAAAGCAAAGATTCTTAGAGTGTGTTGGTCAAATCTCTCTTGATGCTAAAAGGGGTTTACCACAAGATGTTCCCACATATTGGAATTCAACTTATATAATGTTAGATAGTGCTCTTTATTATCGTGTTGCTTTGACGCACTTTGCTTTGAGTGATTCAAATTACAAGCATTGTCTATCTGCAAGTGAATAGGATAATATAAAAAAGATGTGCAACTTTTTAAGTATTTTCTATGACATAATTTGTGTGTTCTCGAGGTCCAAATATCCTACTGCAAATTTGTACTTTCTTGGTGTATTTTCAGCTTACTTAACCTTGTGTGAAGCAATGATGAGTTTATGAGAGCAATGACGGGATAATGTATGGGAAGTTTGAGAAATACTAGGCAGATTTTAGTAAAGTCTTAGCGATAGTGTCGAATAGTGATACCAAAAACTTTATGGTGAAAGTGATAGGGTGATAAGAATTATGGAGTTGAAAAAGAAGTTGTTCTCATTGTTCAATGAATATGGAAATGGAAATTCATCTTCTGTATCAACATCATCTTCAAGTGCATCTTCTCAAAACACTCAAGTAGTTCATAGATCTGAATATCAAAACACTTCTCAATCTTCTCATATAATGGAAGTCTATTTTTCTTGGGAGACTCGTAATGTATTGTTGGTATGTTATTTTAGTTTAAAACACTTGCATTTATTTAGATAGTTACATTTTACAATTTAAATATAAATGTTTGTGAGTAATTGTATTCTTTTTGTAGGAATTTGATTATTAAGTAGGATGAGTCTTACAAAGATCCAAACTTGAGCAGTATTTAGATGAATCAAATATGGATAAAAAAATAAACTTGGGTATTTTAGCTTTTTGGAAAGCTAGTCATTTTCAATATCCTCATGTTGCTTCGATGGCACGCGATATTCTTAGCATACCAATTTCAACTGTAGCTTCCGAGAGTGCCTTTAGCGAGGGTGAAAAAGTGCTTGACCACTATCGAAGCGTGCTTAAACCGGAAACTGTTGAAGCATTGGTTTGTACTAGAGGTTTGGTATATGGGTCGGAAGGTAAATTACCTAAAATTTCCTTATTTGCTTTAAACATTATATAGTTGTCTTTTTGTTTACATTTTGCTTTGCTGTTTATATACATAGATATGAAAAAATAAAACAAATTATTTTAGGAGCTTATTCGTAATGTGTTGATTATGGAACATAAAGAGAATGATGGGAGAAGTTGTAATTACATCAAACATATGACATGACACAAGATGAGAAAGAGATTCTAGGTTTAGGTAAATCCATACAGTTTTCATATTTTTGTGTGTAAACTTAAGTTTAAGATGATTTTTAGTTGTTAGATGAGGTTGTGTGATGGACCTTAATGGTAGAAAATATTTGTTGTGGTATACATAATTTCCTTCATCACCCCATGACTCAACTCATTAACATTTCACTGATATATTTTTGTAATGGCAGAAAATGTTTGTGGTAGTATTCATGGTTTCATTCATAACCCCATGAGTCAATCCATGAACTGTTCGCTGATATGCTTTTGTAATGACAGAAATTTTCGTGGTGGTGTTCATTGTTTCTTTCATAACTCCGTGACTCAACCCATTAATCGTTCGTTGGTAGAATTTTTAAAAAAATATATATATTTAAAAATATTATTTGGACGGGAACCCTTCCAAACCTGACTCATTTAGATGGACGGGTTTGGTCCGTCTGTTTAACAAATGGGTTGTGACTAGTTTGTTCTGTTTATTTCTGGGACTAAACGAGTTTGGT
The DNA here is from genome assembly GCA_963691705.1 of Viola odorata. Lineage (NCBI taxonomy): Eukaryota > Viridiplantae > Streptophyta > Magnoliopsida > Malpighiales > Violaceae > Viola > Viola odorata. The sequence continues at coordinate 2,174,583 of OY829537.1, forward strand.
ACATAAACGTCCGTCCGTCCGATTTTACTGTCTAAGACTTTTTTTTCCTTCTATAAAAATGAGTAAATTTATCTGTGTGAATAGTTAGACACTTTCATTTTTTTAAGTAAAAAGTTGTTGGTTTAATATTTATCTATCATCTCTAGTATGTCGATCGCTACGAAAGTCAGCTTATAATATACTCCCTCCGTTTTCGAATAATCGTCACTTTTGTATTTTTTGTTATCGTTCACTTTATTTGACTTTTTGGTGTTTATTGTACTTTTTGTTACTGTTTCAAAAAGTCAATTATTAAAAAACAGAGGGAGTATATGCGGTGGAGATTTGGAAAAGAGAAGAGGTAAATTATATGACAAACTGAGTGGAAAAGACAATATGAGACAGATAATGGGGCAGTTTTCTATCCACATCTTGACCATTCCAAATTGCTACAGGCTTGAGATCCCATGCATTTTGCAACGCTGGTTGCTGTCAAAACCTACACCATAAAAGAAAGAACAAGAAGATGATCTTAACCTCCAAGCAAACTCATTCTGATTTTTGAACTTTCTTGGAATCACGAAAAAAATAATTTATTTTAGTGGAAAAGAATACGTTTCATAATGAAATATGGTCTATAAGTACCAAAACCACACAAAAAAAGATCAATCAAATTCTCAAGTCTATCTTCCTGTTAGCCTCCTCGTATTCGAGTCGCGTCAGTCTATCAAGAAAAAAAAAAGTTTTTTTGTTCTCTTCTTTAATTTTTCTGCACCAAAATGGATTCAGACCCATGTCAGCTTCATATAGCATTCTTCCCATTTTTAGCTCCTGGTCACATGATTCCAGTTGTAGACATGGCCAGATTGTTTGCTAGGAAAGGTGTGAAGGCAACTATTGTCACCACTCCACTTAATGCCATTCCTTTCTCAAGAACAATCCAAAGAGAAAGTGAATCGGGTTCTGACATTTCAATTCTTACAATCAAATTCCCCGCTGCAGAAGTTGGGTTGCCTGAAGATTGTGAGAATGCAAACTTCATCACTGACGAAGAAATGTTTCCCTTGTTCCATAAGGCAACTCTCTTACTTCAACAACCGATCGAGAAGCTCATAGAAGAACTCCGCCCTGATTGTCTTGTTGCAGACATGATGTATCCATGGTCTACAGAATCTGCAGCGAAATTCGGAATTCCAAGGCTGCTTTTCCATGGATTTTGTGCCTTTTCGCTCTGCCTCTTTGATTGCTTCTACAAATATGAACCTCACAGCACCGTGGAGTCTGATTCCGAGCCATTTCTCGTGCCTGGCCTTCCTGACAGGATAAAGTTTACAAGACTACAAGTTCCACCTTTTCTAAAAGAGAAGAATGAAACTGCAATGCTAGGGAAAGAAATTTTTCAATCCGATAAGAAATGCTATGGAGTCTTCCTAAACAGTTTCCATGAGCTGGAACCGGCTTATTCGGAGTACTACAGGAAGGTTATGGGAATAAAGGCATGGCAGATTGGTCCACTGTCACTTTGCAATGAGGAAAATGAAGACAAAGCACAAAGAGGTTTCAAAACCTCGATCGATGAGCACGAATGTTTGAGTTGGCTGGCCTCCAAGAAACCCAACTCAGTTCTTTACTTATGTTTTGGGAGCTTGTTCCACATTTCAGCTGCTCAGTCACTTGAGATTGCTGAGGCTCTCGAAAGCTGTGGACACAACTTCATTTGGGTTGTCAGAAATATCGGAGAAGAAGCTATACCTGAAGGGTTCGAGAAGAGGGTGGAAGGTAGGGGATTGATAATTAGAGGATGGGCACCACAGGTACTGATTCTTGATCATAAAGCAGTAGGTGGGTTTGTGACTCACTGCGGATGGAACTCGATATTGGAAGGCATCACTGCTGGGTTGCCAATGATCACATGGCCAAGGCATGCGGAGCAGTTTTTCAATGAGAAACTTGTAACAGATGTTCTGAAAACAGGAATCAGTGTGGGTGCACAAGAATGGACTAGGTACGAAAGCAAGAGTTTAGTGAAGAAAGACGAGATAGATAACGCAGTGAATCGGGTAATGGCTGGAGAAGAAGCAGAGGGATTGAGAAACCGAGCGAAAGCGCTCAAAAAGAAGGCAGGAAAGGCAGTCAATGACATGGATGCATTTTTACAAGAACTTAGAACCATCAAGACAAGCCAGTAGAGTTTAATCAAAATGCATTTTCACTTTCTATATCTAATTAAATTGCAGTTAAATTCTATTGTCATTTCTTTGAATTAATTTTACCTTTCCTTTGTTGTTTCTCTGTTTATTGTTTTCAATTTCTCAGTCAAATCGCCATCGTTTTCTTCCATTCCCAAACGACACTATGTTCTATCCCACCTATGTTGAACATAAGAAAGGATTAAACTACAGATTATGAAGTGTTAATTAAGTATTAGTGTTCTGTTTTAACACGGCACTCAACTATACCATCGATGACTAGGAATATAGTAGACTAGTAAAAGCAGGACTGCAACAAAGGTCAAGATCACACCTGCAACAGATTATGATCAGACAGCCCTGATTTTCTTTTGCTTGTCCAAGTATTCAACATCCACTGATTTTCCTGTAATAAAAACATTGAATTCGATCACGAAAACAATGTCAGTTTGACAAAATCACTAAAATACTCTTTTGTAGTGCTGACTGACTGACTAATACTTTTCTGCGTAAGTATAGATTCTTAACATTCAAGTCAACTCTTTTGAATTGAATTTTCTTACATGGTTGAAAAATAAAAATACTTCTTTTTAGAGGAAAGTGTATCTCCGAGCTACCCCCTTCGTGACCTTGTCTGATTGCTACAGTCTTGACCACAGGCGTCAGAAACGGAATGTTCTGTCCAAAGCTGCCAAGAAAAAAAAGGAGAAAATGTCAAGGTTCTTAATATTCAAGTAAACTCCTTTGAATTGAATTCTCTTGCATGGATGATAAGTATTTCTTCTTGGTGAATGGCCTGTGAGTATATAGGCCAATCGAGTTTCTAAACCAAGAATATTCTTACCTTCCACATCTCAAGCCCGTTCCGACCTCTTTTCGTCATCCTTACAGAAAAGTTTTTTCTGCTTTCTTCAGAACCAAATGGATTCGGAGACATGTCAGCTTCATATGGCATTCTTCCCATTTTTGTCCCCTGGTCACATGATCCCAGCAGTAGACATGGCGAGATTGTTCGCGAGGAAAGGTGTAAAGGCAACCATCATTACCACTACCCTGAATGCTACTCTTTTCACTAAAACAATCGAAAGAGAAAGGCAACTGGGTTCTGACATTTCCACTCTCACAATGAAATTCCCTTCAGAGGTTGGGTTGCCGGAAGATTGTGAAAATATGAATTCCGCCACCAGCGAAGAAATGATCTCCATTTTGTACAAGGCAACTTTTTTGCTTCAACAACCACTTGAGAAGCTCCTAGAAGAATGCCAACCTACTTGTCTTGTCGCAGACATGATGTATCCATGGTCTGCAGAATCTGCAACCAAGTTTGGAATTCCAAGGCTGGTTTTCCATGGATTCAGTGCTTTTGCCCTTTGCCTCATCGATTCCTTCTACCGATATGAACCTCTCGACCAGATAGAATCTGATTCTGAGACCTTTATTGTGCCTGGCCTTCCTGACAAAATAAAGATGACAAGATTACAAATGCCACCTTTTCTCAGAGACAAGAATGGAGATGCCAAGGAAATTTTCCGATCAGACAAAAAATGCTGCGGAGTCTTCCTGAACAGTTTCCAGGAGCTGGAGCCAGCTTACTCAGAACACTACAGGAAGGTGATGGGAGTGAAGGCATGGCAGATCGGTCCATTGTCGCTTTGCAACAGACACATTGAAGATAAATCCCAAAGAGGGGACAAACCCTCCATCGATGAGCACGAATGTTGGAGATGGCTGGCCTCGAAAGAACCCAATTCGGTTCTTTATGTATCCTTTGGGAGCGTGTTCCACTCTTCAACAGCTCAGCTACGAGAGATTGCTAAGGCTCTCGAAAGTTGTGGACACAACTTCATCTGGGTTGTCAGACATTTAGACCAAACAGAAGATGAAAACAAGGAAGACTGGTTACCAGAAGGTTTCGAGAAGAGGACGGAAGGAAAGGGTTTGATAATTAGAGGATGGGCACCACAGGTGATGATTCTTGATCATGAAGCAACTGGAGGGTTTGTGACACATTGTGGATGGAACTCAACACTAGAGAGTGTTACTGCTGGGGTGCCAATGGTGACATGGCCACTCCATGCGGAGCAATTCTTAAACGAGAAACTCGTTACGGATGTTCTGAGAATCGGGATCGGTGTAGGTGCACAAGAATGCGCTATGTATGAAAGCAAGATTTTAGTGAAGAAGGACGAAATAGAGAAAGCAGTGAATCAGGTGATGGGTGGAGAACAAGCTGAGGGATTGAGAAACCGAGCGAAATCACTGAAAGAGATGGCACGGAAGGCGATTGAGGAAGGAGGGTCATCTAGCAATGACTTGGATGCATTTTTAGAAGAATTTACAGCTATCAAGAACAAGCAATTTGTAGAACAGAAATTTTGATAATTCATATTCGTGATCTGCACATCACATTACAAGTGTTATTTTCTAGAATTTGAATAGAAGTAATTTTTAAAATTTGAATAAAAGTTGCTACAATTACACAAATGAAATTAAAACCAAATGGTATTGGTATTTTAATTTGCTGAAAAATGTTTTGGTGAGGCATATCACAATTCAGAACTGGCATGAAAAATTAAAAATTACTACAGTAATTATGAAAAATTAGCACAATATTATGGATAATTATGAAATTAGCCCAATATGAAGAAAAAAAGCTAACCTTTTTCTTTCTCCCCTTTTTATCATTTCTGGACAAAAGATTATGCTCATTCGATCATAGTCAGCTACTCTCTTTACAAAATTTGCTCGTACTTGAACGGCGGATAAATCTTTTATCAGTAATGAGTTACGACAAGACTGGCTTTCACCTCGATTTGACAGAAATCACGTCGTTTTAGAACAGAAGGAGCTACACTACACACTCACTCAAACCAGAGGTCACCTAAGGGAAAACAACGGCGGCTGGTATTATGGTAATGCACACCACCACCGCCCCACCGCCCCACCTTAATTATTTCTCATCTTGGGAATTGAAATTCTCCACAATTAAATTTTGAAAATTTGGATCTAAGAATCTCTTTCACCAAAAATATCAAGTCGTGAAGTCAGAAGTGAGCGGTGCGATTCTGGGAAAATCAATTATTTCTGATTTACTAAGTTCCAAGAAACAGGGAGGCAGGCAATACCTTGTTCTATGTAAGTTGGCGGGGCCGGCCGTTTACTGGAAATGCGGGATGATGACGTCTGAGTTCTGACCTGCGTACTAGTTTCAGTTTCACACAAACCGAGGCACGTGCTCTGCTCAACTGGAGATCCATGTCTGCTTTTGCAAATTGCAAAGGTTCCATCCAGGCGGCTCAATCAAATCTTTTGTTTTTGTTCTTGATTTTTTGCATCATACGGAGATTTTTCTTTGCCGTTTTTCATAGGGAATGGGAAAAAACCAGTATTGGGTAGTTTTAACAACTTTGGCAAGTTGTTTGCATGATTTTTTTCAGTTTTTTTTAGTAACAAGCAGTTAGTTATGTCACATGTGTATGAACCAAGTATGAACTCATTGTACTAAATTTAATGTATATTTTTTTAGAATATTCAAACATATTAATATTTTTATTTTATAATTTTTTTTATGTTACCGAATATTCTCTCTATCATTTTTAGATAAAAAAAATATTCTGATTCGAACATAATAAAATATTTAAGGGATAGTTCTTTCCAAATAATTTTTTTATTTCTCATTATTAGAATTGATATATGGGTTAAGATAGATTGAAAATTGCCACCAAATTACAAATGAAGAAGACACTTAAATCACACGCTCAACATAAAAATTCAATTTTTCCACGAAGCAAGGGCAAGCCAAAAAACGGAGAACTCACATAAAGGCAACATTTATCCGCAAATGCACATAAAAGGCACATTCTTCATAAAAAAATAAGAAACATGTGCATTTCTTTTTTATTGTAAGAAAAGATCTCGTTCGATTACCGTCGAACTTTTAAATGAATGTAACTTTTCCATCGTGATTTTTTATTTATTTTTAAAACTCAAATTTGAAATATTGGTTAGAAATAAACAAGTTCTCAAAGAGAGGTGACTCTCCCAATATATTTTTTCTCCATTCATAAGACTCGAACTTGAAACCTCGGTTAAAAGTGGACAAAAATTTTACCAATTCATCACAACTAATATTGATAATATCGATAACCATTCATTATAAACACTTGAAAGAAAAAAATTAATAAAAATGTTGCGTGGAAATTTTTATTTGGGAAATATCATCAAATTCATACTATCCTAAGTTTCATTTTTGGCCACATTCTTGTTCAACATGATATTTCTTATATTAATTGAAGTAACTAACCTTTTATATAACAAAAAAAATATTTTTTAATAAACTTCTTTGGTATTATAATAATAATAATAATATAATCATTTTATTAAACAAATCCGTTAAATTAGACGTCCCTTCTTCCTCCCTCGTGATTCCGTTAAATTTAATGTGATATGCAAACTCAATACTGTTGTTCAAGTCAATAATGTCATGGAGCAAATGTAAGAACCAAACTGTTGGTGCAAAAGAAATGTTTTAAGAAGACAGAAGATGACTTGAAAATCTGATATTATTTGATTGAATGAACATTGCTTAAATACATAGAGAAAGAAACTGAAATCCTACTAAGAAGGAGACACTATCCCACTACACATCAACTAACTAACCATTAGTTATCATGCTTAAAACTAGGACTCCACTATCTGAAAAATAACAAACAAATTTAAACTGGTAAACATAATGCCAACTCAGCTGCAGATGCATATTTCAACACTCCTCCTTGCATCAAAAGCTGGAAACACCAAGTTTCATTCTCAAGAACTCAAACCTGGTGGCCGATAATGCTTTTGTAAAGATATCTGCAACTTGTTCTTCTGTTTTGTAGTGAACTAGGGTGACTTCACCCCTTTTTTGTACTTCTCTTAAGAAATATAATTTCACATTAAAGTGCTTGGTTTTTCCATGAAATACTGGATTATGAGAGATAGCAATAGCAGCTTGGTTATCAACAAATACCTTAGTGCTATCTTTCTCCTCCAAACCAAGATCGCCAACGATCTTCTTTATCCATAAAGCTTGATTAACAGCAGCTGTAGCAGCAATGAAATCTGCCTCCGCTGTTGATTGAGCTACAATCTCTTGCTTCTTGGAGCACCAAGAGAAACAACCGGAGCCAAAACTGAAACAATATCCAGAAGTACATTTCATATCTTCGATGGAACCAACCCAGTCACTGTCAGAAAAGCCTTCAAGCTTGAACTTATGACATTTGCCAAATTTGACTCCATAATTCAGTGTTCCTTTAACGTACCTAAGCACCCGTTTTGCGGCTTTCATATGTACTTCACTTGGAGAGTGCAAGAATCTGGAAAGTACACTGACAGCATACAAAATATCCGGTCTTGTTGCTGTGAGGTACATCAGACAACCAATCAAGCTTCTATAGCTGGTTTCATCTACCTGTTCAGCTCCATCATCTATTATCAGCTTCTCCTTCTGATGCATTGGAGTGCTCATGCTCTTGCAATCATCCATTCTGAATTTTTTTAGAACCTCTTTTGCATACTTCTTCTGGCATACAAATACTTGGTCTTGAGATTGGTTAACCTCCATTCCTAAGAAAAATGCCATTTCTCCAAGATCTGTCATTTCAAAGCCTTGCATCATCTCCCTTTTAATTCTCCAATCACCTTAGAGCTGCTTCCTGTCACCAAAAGATCATCAACATACAAGGAGACTATCACAACATCAAAATTAGTATGTTTGATGTAAAGAGTTGATTCACTTAGGCTTTTTTGAAAACCTAAGTTTGAAAGGTGATCATCAATTCTACTGTACCAAGCCCTTGGAGCTTGCTTCAAGCCATAGAGAGCCTTTTTGAGCAAGTAGACCTTGTCTTCATGTCCCTCTACCGTAAACCCCTCTGGTTGTTCAACAAAAATCTCTTCTTCTAAAAAACCATTTAGAAAAGCCGATTTGACATCTAGTTGGAAGATTTTTCAGCCATTTTGTGCTGCAACTGCCATCAAAAGTCTGATGGTATCAAGTCTTGCCACCGGTGCGAATGTCTCGAAAAAATCTACACCAAAGACTTGAGCATAGCCTTTCACAACAAGCCTTGCTTTGTGCTTGTTTACTGATCCATCTGCATTAAGCTTAGTTCTGCAGACCCACTTGACTCTCATGATTTTTCTATCATGAGGTCTTTCAACGAGCTTCCATGTATCATTTTTCTCAATCATGGCCAACTCCTCCTTCATTGCAGCAACCCATTTTTCATCCCTTTCAGCTTCTAGATATGTAGCTGGTTCAAAAACAGCTACATTGCACCTTTGATAAATATCTGAAAGTGGTCTGGTACCTCTAACAGGAATGTCATCAATTAGGTGATCAGGATTCAGCAACTTATCTTTCATATCTTGCTGATCTTCTTCCCAATTCCACTGATTTTGTTCATCAAATTGCACATCTCTACTTATAAGAACTTTTCCAGTTTGTGGCTGAAAAATTCTATAAGCCTTAGAGTTCTCACTATAACTGATAAAGACTTCAGGTTCTGCCTTTTTGTCGAGCTTATCCCTTTTCACCTGAGGAATATGAGAAAAACACAAGCAACCAAAAGTTTTAAGATTCTTAAGTGAAGGTTTATACCCATGCCAAGCTTCAAAAGGAGTTCGACCATCCACCGCCTTTGTAGGTAGCCTATTTAACAGGAATACAGCAGTGCTGGCGGCCTCAGCCTAAAATTTCTTCGGAATCTCCTTCTCATGTATTAAACACCTTGCCATTTCCATGATAGTCCTGTTCTTCCTCTCACTCACTCCATTTTGTTGTGGAGTGTATGGAGCAGTAAGCTGATGCTCAATTCCAGCATCTTCACAAAATCTTTTAAATTGATTGGAGGTGTACTCAGTTCCATTGTCTGATCTTAGTACCTGTAACTTGCAGCCACTTTGATTTTCCACCAATGCTTTAAATCTCCAAAACACATTAGCAACTTCTGATTTGAACCGTAGGAAATAAATCCAACACATTCTTGTCAAATCATCAATAAAAATTATGTAGTACCTGCTCTCATTTAATGATGGAGTTCTCATAAGGCCTCCAAGGTCTGTATGAACAAGCTGCAATTTTTTCAGTGCTCTCCAGCTTGATTTTACAAACGGAAGCCTTGTTTGCTTGCCAAACTGACATGTCTTGCAGCTTGGAACCTCCCCTGCAAGCAAAGGTAGACCTCCAACCATTTCCATCTTTTGCATATACAAGAGGGCCCTATGATGAAAATGACCCAACCTTTTATGCCACATATCGGTGTTGGTTTCTGCGCTTGGAAAAGCAACTTGCTCCTCCTCCATCGGCTCGAGTGTGAAGCTTTTTCCCTTCATCTTCACCCTGAGCACTCTTGATCTTTGGCATCTTTGATAAGGCATTTTTTATCTTCAAAAATCACCTTAAACCCTTTTTGGAGAACCTGCCCAACACTCAACAGATTTTGATCAATCTCAGGTACATAAAGCACATCAGAAATGATTTTAGTACCTGGATAGCTTTCAAAAGCTATTGTCCCTTTCCCTTTTACTGCAATGTAGTCACTGTTGCCGATCCTGACTTTTGAGGTGACAGATTTGTCAAGCTCTTTAAAGAGATTTTCATCATTTGTCATGTGGTTTGTACAACCGCTGTTAATCAGCCAACCGTCACTTGAACAGTTGCCCACAAAACAAGTTGCAACAAACAAGAGTTCTTCATCTTCCTGCTGATCTACAAGCCGTGCTTCAGCTCCTTGATGATTGTTTTTGATTTTGCAAATTATCTCAGCATGCCCCAACCTGTTACACTTTCTGCGCTTCATGTCAGGATTTCTCCAACACTTGTAGTGAGGGTGACTCTTCCTTCCACAATGCCTACATGGAGGAAATTTCCCTCCTTTGTTTCCTGAATTGTTACTGGTAGCATCAACATCATCTTCTTTAGCATAATTCTTCTTCTATTTTGCTGTTGTATTTACCACCAGCACCAATCTGCAATTTCGCTTGTAGTACACCTTCTACAGACCCTTCTTGTAGCATTAACCTTCTCTGTTCTGGTGCCTGCAATGCATTCAATAATTCTGCCAAAGGCAACTGCACCAGATCTTTAGTATTCTCTAATGAAGCAATGGTTGCTTCAAACTTTTCAGGCATTGTTACCAGAATTTTTTCAACAATTCTGCTATCAGCAAATTTAGAACCCAACAATCTGACCTTATTTGCGATGCTAAGAAGCCTATCGGAGTATTCTTTGAAAGTTTCTGATTCCTTCATTCTCTGCATCTCAAATTCTCGAATGAGATTCATGACTTTCATCCCTTTGATTCTCTCATCTCCTTGGTATTCTTCTTTCAGAAAATCCCATATTTCTTTTGCAGACTCCTTAGTCATGACTCTGTTGAAGATTGTTGGTGAAAGCGCAACAAACAAGCAAGCTTTTGCCTTCGACTTCGATACCTTCTTATCCTTGTGAAGTCTGATCTGAGCCATTGTTGGGTTGTCAGGCATAGGAGGAACCTCATAGTCCTCCTCTACGGCATCCCAAAAATCACAAGCTTCCATGTGAGCTTGCATCCTCACTGCCCAAACCTGGTAATTCTCTCCATAAAAAATAGGTGGATTACCTGCTGAAAATAAACTTCCTGACATCTCTGACGGCTTTTCAGGGAAATAGGTGGGTAGTTTTGGTGTTTGGGTTTCACTCAGATAGTACTCTCACAAGTCCCTTGGGAATAAGGGCTCCGCTACCACTTTATTGGTGCAAAAGAAATGTTTTAAGAAGACAGAAGATGACTTGAAAGTCTGATATTATTTGATTGAATGAACATTGCTTAAATACATAGAGAAAGAAACTGAAATCCTACTAAGAAGGAGACACTATCCCACTACACATCAACTAACTAACCATTAGTTATCATGCCTAAAACTATGACTCCACTATCTGAAAAATAACAAACAAATTTAAACTGGTAAACATAATGCCAAATCAGCTGCAGATGCATATTTCAACACAAATATTCGTTTACTCTAGGGGTGGCAATATGGACACCGTCTATATACCCGATCTGTTTGGCCAAGTTTAGACAGGATATGAACAATATTTTTTATCTCATTTAATAAACGGATCGGGTCAGATCTGTTCCGCTATATACACGGACAGACGCGACAAACCCGACAAGTTCTGTCTATCCCGTTTATTAATTTTTTTATCACATTATTTAATTTTAAAAAAACCTATGTTTTCTAATATTTTCTAATAACCCAATCTGGACTCACCATCAATTCACCAATTTACTCTGTGTCTTCTTTATCCTAAATGTTGGCTCCACAACCCTACTGCAGCAGCTGCGCGTCAAGATAGGGTCGACCGGTGACAGACGATATCGTCTTCCTTGTGTTTTTTCCTTCACTCTCCTCAGTCCTCACCATCTTCACTCTCATTTTCCTAGGTTTTATCGATGTTTTTGATCACTAACATCTAAAGATCTCTGATTCTCACTAAGTACTAGAATCAATTTGCATCAAATTTGGTTAGTTGCCTCCGATATCTCACAAATAGCAATGCTCCCATTTCTTCGGTTAAGGCCCTAACATTTAAGTTCCCAATTTTAGATTTCTGGTAAATCATTTTGTTTCTTCTCTGTTTGGTCTTTTTCCTATGTTTGTTAAGTAAAATATGCTTGAGCTAAGTGCTTTTACTGTGATACTCTAGATTTGATCGATATCCTTTGTTGGGTCTATTTATACCTTCAACCTGTTTGTTGAAATGCTAATCTGAAATTTTTCCTTATCCATTCTAAGTTTTACTATGTGCTTTGATTGAAAATTAGTATATCATTATCAGATATTTGTGTGTTCGTCTTTGATGTCATGTTTGCTAATGGAGAGCGGTAATTTTCTGTGTTCCATGTTTTTCATTCCTTAGAATTATATAAGCTTTCTACATGATAAGTGCCTTTAGGATAGTCTGGACCGACCAAATAAATTATTGGGAGAGTGATTGTTGGATTACTTGATGCAATTATGATTGCTTAATGTTGATTGCATTATGAAATATATATTAATTTCCTATTTCTTGTAGAAATGTACAAGTATTTTAATGAGAGTGAGTGAGGACTCTACATGGCAGAAATATTTACTGTTTAGTTGTTAACCGGAGTTGAGCCTTAGTTGAACTTAGATGGGAATAAAAATATTCTAGGGCAACCTTTTTGTTATTGTATGGTGCAAGAGGATGCTGAATACTAAGAAACTAAGCAGTGGTCTTCCATTTTTCACTTACCTTTTTGCCCTGCCAAAAGATTATATAAATTTTACATATTAAATAGAGGTTTAAATATGTAGGAATTCCTGCCATGTTTTATCTCCATCGCATATAGGAATGTAGAATTGCTTTCTTTCATACATTGCAACTAATATAATGCTAGGTTTTATTTCTCTTAAACATTTACTTTTTTGTATTCTTATTAGTTTTCTAATGTAGATGAAAGATGCAAGTACAATTTTGGAACCTAATAGGAATGATCAAAGTTCATCGATTAAAATTGAAGTTAATGGTTTGGAAGAAGAAAAACTTCTTTCTTCGGGCAAAAGAAAAAGGAGCTTCACTTCAGGATCATGGACTTACTTTGATTTAATAACTAGTAAGGATAACAAGAGAATCTCCAAATGCAAGAAGTGTGGGCATGCATACCTTTACACAAACTCAAGTACCAACATCGTACGTAGACATACTCCAAAATGTGAAATGATGGGTTATCCTAACAAAGGTCAGCAACAACAATTACCAGCAACACCATCTACTTTAAAATCTCCTTTGAACTATGATATATTGAAAGAGTTGATGAGTAAAGTTGTTATAAAGCATGACTTCCTTTCCAATTTTCTGAGTGGGAGGGTGTAAGGGACGTTATACGTCATGTGCGGGGTCAAGATATAAATGTTGGCAGTAGAAACACTTGCAAAGCTAATTGTATAAAAATGTATAGGAAGGAAAAGCATAGGGTGAAAAATATGATAAACCTAGCACCGGGGAGGATTTGTTTTACTTCTGATTGTTGGACTTTAATAATCACCGAGGGTTATATTTGCTTAACTGCTCATTTCATTGACAGAGATTGGTGCATTCATAAAAGAATCTTGAACTTTATTTATATGCCACCTCCTCGTAGCGATATTTGTTTGTATGAAAAACTCCTTTTTTTCTTCATTGTTTGAGGTATAGATAAAAGAATTATGACAATGACTATGGATAATGCTTCCGTTAATGACTCATGCGTTGGTTTGCTAACTAATAAATTAAAAAATAGAGGTGAGATATTTTTTGAAGGAAAGTATCGTTGTTGTGCTCATATAATTAACTTGTTTGTACAAGATGGATTGAAAAAAAAGTGTTGAATCCTGCTGTTAAGAAAATTTAAAAAACTATCAAATATTTGAAAGGAACTCAAACTATAAAGCAAAGATTCTTAGAGTGTGTTGGTGATTGGATGCTTATATTTGATGTTTTATCCCTCTTTCTCTTATTAATTGAGAGTATTTATCTGCTTCTTTTGGCCATTTACTTCCTTTTTCCTTTGTTCAGGCTTGAAAGATCATTAGAGAGGAAAAGAAGTAAAAATGGTGAAAGATAGAGTGTTTCCAATCAAGGTAAATTTTGAAGGTTGTTCATGGAAGTCATCCCGTCTCCATCCCTAGGCATAGGGATGGATCATCTGCGCTGGTGTATTTCTGGGCAGTCCGGCCATGTTTATGCGCATCAAGGTTTATTTCATTTCTTAGTGCTATTCTTGTCTCCTGGGCGTGCTAGACAGCTTCTCAGCTCCACTGCCTCGTGTTCCTTCATTCCTTTGACTCAAGAATGTCTTGGAGACTCCATGAGAATATATTCCATCTCTTCTTAGTGCTAGACAAGAATATATTCTTGTCTCTTCCTTGTTTTTGGAGCTGCATGCTTGCAATTAATTTATCTTTGAGTGCTTGCTTCTTGGGGAAGTGGAAAGAGAGAATGGTTGTGCTTTAGATAGAGTGGATTTTCGTCCAAGAGAGGGAGAATACACACACACGCACGGACAGAAACAGAGGGAGGAACGAACAGAAGGAGAGAAGGACAGCAAAGAGCAACGGGCTGCACTTCATCTTCACCATCATTTTCCAGTTTTTCCTACCTTTGAACAATAAGTTTAATTTGTAATTTTAATTATGTATTGTAGCTAATTTCCTCTGATTCTTGGTAGAGATTAGAGGTTGACTATCTATGTTATTGTGAGACTTTATTGATCTTAATATGAATGTTTTTATATTTCTTTCTTTCTCATTTAAATATCAAACTTGTTCTTGTTGAATTTAAAGATTGGCCAACTTGTGATTTGATTTGAATGAGTAATGTCAGTTTCATTTATGTCAGAGTTAATCCTGCATTAAGTGAAGATTAAGTAGACAACTAGTGAATTATTGGCATAAGACTTGTCATTAGAAACTAGGAAGGAAGAAAGAACAGGTTATGGGCTGAGTACGTTCGTCTCAAGACTTTGAGATGGGTTTCCCGTGTGTTTACAATTTTCCAGCAACTCTTAGGAATTCCTTGAGAATTTGTTAGGAAAGTTTGGGTCATTATTAGAGTGTCTCTTTTAATTGGCTTGTATAGGGGAAAACCTGGGAATTTAGAGTGTCTCTTGTTCCTTTAACATCTTTATAAATCCATTTCAGAAAATGTTTTGTCAATGATCAATTGCAAAGGATAGTCACCTCGGTTAAATCTCTACCAAGGATTATTTCTCTACCTCTGATTTCACTTATATTTCCAGTTGTATTTTGTGCATGCTACTTTCACTCACTGATTTACATTCAAGTACTGTTTTTAATTTGGTTTCAATCACAAAAACTCCCCCCAACTTTGTTTCGATTTGGCCTTTACAAGAAAAATACGAATTATTCAAGATTTCCTCCCTGTGGATTCGATCCTCTCATCACTATCTACATTATATTTTGTGGTTTAGCACTGAGTTGAACTTGCATTTATGTAGAGCATGCGACGCCTCTGTCAGTTGGTCATAGCTCTCTTGATGCTAAAAGGGGTTTACCACAAGATGTTCCCACGTATTGAAATTCAACTTATATCATGTTAGATAGTGCTCTTTATTATCGTGTTGCTTTGACGCACTTTGCTTTGAGTGATTCAAATTACAAGCATTGTCTATCTGCAAGTGAATAGGATAATATAGAAAAGATGTGCAACTTTTTAGGTATTTTCTATGACATAACTTGTGTGTTCTCGAGGTCCAAATATCCTACTGCAAATTTGTACTTTCCTGGTGTATTTTCAGCTTACTTAACATTGTGTGAAGCAATGAAAAGCAATGATGAGTTTATGAGAGCAATGACAGGATAATGTATGGGAAGTTTGAGAAATATTAGGCAGATTTTAGTAAAGTCTTAGCGATAGTGTCGAATGGTGCTACCAAAAAATTATGGTGAAAGTGATGGGATGATAAGAATTATGGAGTTGAAAAAAAAATTGTTCTCACTTTTTAATGAATCTGGAAATGAAAATTCGTCTTCTGTATCAACATCATCTTCAAGTGCATCTTCTCAAGTAGTTCATAGATCTGAATATCAAAACACTTCTCAATCTTCTCATATAATGGAAGTCTATTTTTCTAGAGAGACTCATAACGTATTGTTGGTAGGTATGGTATGTATCCTCTTGACATCCAACAGTAATAAATAACTAGGAAAAGCAATTAAAAATGGTATTGTTGTCTAAGAGTGTGGCTCAGACCCATCCTTAAAACAGGGCTATAGTATGCCACCACGTCCACATTCGAGTTAGTTGGAGCTTTTATTGTGCCTACATTACATGTGTGTTGAATTATGGACAGCAGACATGAGTTTTCGTTGATTTTACCAATTACATTTTGCATTTTTCTTATCGATCACTTGTATTGCTGTTGTGTGTTTCTTGGCTCATCTCTTCTTGTTATGTCATTTAATCCTCGTTTAAAAGTAAGGGAAACAGGAGAAAGAAGATGACTTATCAATGGGGCTGTTGGAACTGTTACTGCTGTGATTTTTGGTATTGTTGTTTCTGCTGGTTGTGAATTGTTGTGGTATTAGACTATTAGTTTTCATTCTGTCATTTTGGAATTGTGGGAATTGTTTGGTGACAGCAACATAACATTGGATAGTTACTGCTTTGTATTTGTTGTGCCACTGCCAATTTTGGAATTTCCAATTAATTAGGTTCCATGAATGATTCGGGTATTAATTTTTGGTGCCCTATTTCTTGCAATTAATTGATTGTTGTTTTCTTTTGTTAGCAGCAGAAGCTGCAGAATGATAAACAATTTTATTTTTTTTAAATAAATATATATACCTGGGTCCGGGTCTGGACCCGGTCCCGGAGCAGACCCACCGGGCCGGGACCGGGACTGGAAATTTGGACTCGTATTTTGTCCGATCGGGTCGAGTCTCGGTCCCGAATTTTTCAGGTCTGATCGGGCCGGACCGGGTCTGAACCCGCATGTCCGTTTTGACAGCCCTACTTATCATGGGTGTTGAAGTCATCCAACTTTGTCCAGGTAAAAAAAGTTATAACCTTTGTAGTGGAATGCTGTTCTTTGTGCATAGGAAAGGGAAAGAATCATTTATATCATAATTTTTTGCTGATTGAAGTATCCTTTTTCGCTCTGTTGAAGGATAGGTTTTCTTCTTGTCATGCAAGTTCCCCAGTTTCATCTGTTTAAGTAGCAAATGAAACTGGAGGACTTTTAAGTTTGGTAAAATATGCTGGACATTGTCACTTTCTTTCCCTAGGAACTTCAATGTGTGGGCTTGTAGTTGGCAGGGGCTTGGGCTTTATATATCCCCAAGCCCAATTTTGGAGGTTGAATCCTAGTAAGTTGGGCCCTTGTTGGATTGATTTACAGAGCCCATTTATCAGCAGCTCTTGGTTTGTTTGTTGTAGATTTCTGCCCTAACCAAATTGAATGGTTCTGTTCATCTTTTGGCATTTTATTTGGGAGTCATGTTGCATTCTATTGTAGTGACCTTGTGGTCCATTCTTAACGCTCTTGGCCTATATGGGTTTTCAGTTTTCTATACTATTGAGTGTTGGTTTTGTCCCTTATTTTTTGACATGGGGAATTTTGATTTTATAAACAGACAAAACAAAGGCAACTAAACTACAAGGGTAGTAGTAGAGTGGTAGCCAGTTTTTCTAGAAGTAACCCAACAAAACCCAATTCAAGAACATGAACTTAATTGCTCTTGTTGATGCCAGCTCACCCTTGCACTTACTATCTCTTCTTACTAGTACTCTCTTTAATTATTCATCCATTGCACATTTTAGGGTTTTCTCTCATCTTTCAATTTTTCCTCCACATCTGTCTTGTTTGATTATTTTCGTATAGACTTTAGGAGTTTGACATCACAACCATAGCCCTAGGTCACGAGGAAAAGTACCATTTCTGCTCATGCATTCTTAAGTTTTAAATGGTTAAGATGTGAATTGGTTTTGTTTTTTTCAGGTCTATATAGATTGAATTATTGCTTATGATTCATCAATCATAAGTCATGGTTGTGTTTTGAGTGGAATAGATCCATTTTTTCTCTCCATCGGGCCGGGCCCAGCTCATGTCGGTGGCCGAAGACTTCGAGTCAACAATCGTAAGCATGGGAAAAAAATGCAAATGGAAGCCGAAATGAAAATGAAAAAAACCAAACGAAAAACAGGAACACAGGAACGGTGAAATTGATATTCCACGAATTATTCACAGATATAAACTACAAACAAATTAGAAAAGTAATTATCCGAAACATTTCAATTTTACAACTTATTATTCGGTAAAAGAGCACCGTACGATCTTGGTGCTTGAGCAGGAGCCTGCGATTGTTGTTTCATTTCTTGATATTCCGATGACTCCTCTGGTAAACCCAAATACCACAAATTCGGACAAGGAATATAAGTCATCGACTTCTCGTCGGCACAGCTTCTCGGTTTCGAGAAGAATTGAGCACAAGCAGAAGCTGATCTCTGCTCCGGCAGATCTAAAATGCAGTTCATCAGAACATCAAGTCTCTTCAATTCGATCAATTTCCTGCATACCGGCCCGACTTGGGTAAAATAGTTGTGTGACAGTGTCAGATTTGATAAATTAGGCAACTTGCACAAAATCTCAGGTACATGGCCGTAAAGATGGTTTCTTGCGAAATTCAAGATCTGCATCTTCGCCAAGCATGCGAAGGAATACGGTATTGGGCCTGTAAGTTTGTTGCAGCTCGCATCGAACAGAGTGGTGTTCGTCAAGAAACCGATCTCGTATGGCAAAAAACCGGTCAATTGGTTATTCAATAACAGGATTTCGAGCAGGTTTTTGGCGTTTCCGATGGATTTAGGAATTGGGCCAGTGAATTTGTTGTTGGCCAGAGTGAGGTACAGGACAGGTGTGGATCCTAGGTTTTCCGGGAGATTTCCAGAGAATTCGTTGTTGTTGATGAACAGAACGTCGAGATCCATATCGAAAACTTGTTTCGGGACCGACCCGGAAAAGGAATTGAACCTGACGTCCAAGAAAGTTAGTTGCGTTGCGGCGAGAACGGAAGTGGGGAAGCCGCCGGCGTACTTGTTGTTGCTGATGTCGAACTCGTGAAGGAATTTGATTTTG
Source organism: Viola odorata (assembly GCA_963691705.1). Lineage (NCBI taxonomy): Eukaryota > Viridiplantae > Streptophyta > Magnoliopsida > Malpighiales > Violaceae > Viola > Viola odorata. The sequence continues at coordinate 2,193,436 of OY829537.1, forward strand.
TCGTTTCCGATACCATTAGGGATTTGGCCGGTGAAATTGTTGGAATTGATATGGAAGACAGCTAAATCGAACAACTGGTCGAGGAAATCTGTGAGCTGAAGGTTAGGGCCATCAAATCCATAGCCGTTGAAATTTGCTGCCGCAAGTGCTGGTACTTTTTTATCAGGCAGTTCTGCGCAATCAAAACCTGGATAGTTACAGACGTCTGGACCGACCCATTGTGCTGCAATGTTCATAGGGTCAATCGTGAACCTTTTCTTGAATTTTTGAATCGTATAGTAATCCCTCTCAATGTTTTTGCTCGAAAAACTGCCAGGGGGGGACATTGAGAATGGAGGCGGCGGCGTAGGCGGTGGTGGTGGTGGAGGCGGCGGTGGTGATGGTTGGGGAGATGGGCATATAGGTTCAGGAGGGGGAGGAGGGCAATCTACCTCAAATTCTGGAGATGGAGCAGGAGCATAATCACCTCCTCCTCCTCCTACACCTATGATTATCTCCAATGTCTCCCTCTCTGTTCTTGATTCCTCAAAACCCAGGCATGAATGGCAAACGATGGTGAAAATTATCAGAAATGAAAAGATGAGAGAATTGCTCAAAGAAACCATTTTTAGGTTGTTTTACTTAGTTTCTGACTAGTACATGAAAGGAAGAAGATTATTTAAAAGAGAATCAAGATTCACAGGCAAACATGTAAATCCAATTGAAAAAGTTGTTGGCTGGAATTTCATTTTCAGAGACGTTAAATCCAATTGATAGTAGTAAACTTTAGTTGTTTTTTGTACAAGGAGATAATGCTGGAATTGCAATTGGTGAAGGGCTGAATGAGCCCTTAAGATGAGGGATTTAAGACAAAAGAGTTGAATTTTCTAAGGGTTGGTTTGTTTTTGTTAGGGTATTCTGGGGCATTGAAAACTTGAGAGCCCACTTCAAAACTCTATCTGCAACTTCCTCTGCATAGAACCAAATGACACAGACATCTCTCCATTATTGGTCCTTAAGAAAAAGTTGTGGAATAATATTGGTCATTGAAAGTATAGGAATAAGAATGGCAAATACCAAGAATATTAATGTTTTTACATTAAATCAGCTCCGTAAAAAAAAATTAAATATCTAAATTTACTGAATTTAATGATGCATCGTGTGATTTAAGATGCATGAATATTTCGTTGGAAAATAATGCGTGTGTGTGATTACAGTGGTGATCATGCATGGCACTTGACCCCACAATCTCCTAATTGACAACTCAATTGAATTTCAGATTGCTACTTTCTAGGTCAATCTTCTGTGGAAAAAAACCGAGATGGGCGGAGATGATTTTTCAAATACAGAACTATCTTTTTCTTGCATGCAAGTGGATACCAAAAATTCCAACGCCAGCGCCGTCAGGTCTTCTGTCGAGTAGTATGTATGCAGTAAAGAGACAATCATAGAGACCATGAAATGTGCTATATGGGCCGATGTTGCAATTTTGATTGGTGGACCGAGGATTCTGATTTGACAGAAATTATTAAATATACTCGGTATATATATTATATGGTTAATTTACTCTTACTTATCAGTATAAATTAGTAAACATTGATTAAAAATATTCAAATTAATGTTGGATCTCATATATTTTATTAATGAACGATCACGTGTACTTAATAATTCTCATATTTTGCTACACGGTAATTTTTCATCAAAATGTGAACCAAGTATTGAGAAAGGCAAAACCACCGAAACTATGCCAGTTTGTTCATCCCTTAGAATAGTAACGCATCATTATGCAAATAATCACAGATTCACCAAGTTTATTCGGTAACAAAATACTAAACTCAGTTTGAGTCCTGTTTCTATCTATAAAAAGATTGGGAAATTGCAAAAATTGGTACCTATACAAGAATTTAATGAAATGTTTTATACCTCATGTCTAAATTACTTTTAAAAGATACTTGTACAATAACAAAACGTCACATTTGGTCGTCGGATGCCACGTGGCATACGACTGACGTGACATGCCACGTCATCACGTCTGACCTTGTCCTTTCTCCACGTATGAAAGGACGCCGTTTCACACCAAGCATGAACGACGAGTAGTTCATGATTAAAATGAACGACGATGCTTGCATTTATCATTTTCCAACTAAGAGAAATCCAAGCATCGAACTCGTGACCTCTTGCTGCACAAGCGAGTATCATACCACTAGACCAAATGCTCTTGATGTGTTATTATTGATTGCTACCGATATTTATTACTCCAAAACCCTTTCTCTGCTTCTAATTCTCTTCGATTTGGTGAATAGCTTTCGATGTTCATCCTTTAAAATTTTCAAAAAATGTAATAATTCCAAAAATAATGTAAAAACTTCAACAATAATTTAATTAATTTAAAATTTTAGAAAAAATGTAAAAATTCTAAAAAATTCCAAAAATAATTTAATTAATCTAAACATCCCAAAAAATGTAAAAATTCCAAAAAAAATGTTACAATTCCAAAAATAATTGTAAAAGTTCCAAAAATAATTTAATTATTCTAAAAATTCAGAAAAAATATAAAAATTCTAAAAACTGTAAAAAAATCCAAAACAAATTTAATTAATCTAAAAATAAAGAAAATTTTAAAAATTCCAAAAAATAATTTTAAAATTTAGATTAATTTCAGGATTTTATAATTTTGTATAGATTTTTTTCAATTTTTTTGGAATTTGCACATTTTTTGGAATTTTTACTTTTTTTTTGGAATTTGAACAACTTTTTGGAATTTTTAGATTAATTAATGTTTTTTTGAATTTTAACATTTTTTTGGGAATTTATACATTTTTTTTGGAATTTGTACTTTTTTTGGAATTTTTAATTTTTTTTGGAATTTGAACGACTTTTTTGAATTTTTAGATTAATTAATGTTTTTTTTAATTTTAACATATTTTTGAGAATTTTTACATTTTTTTTGGAATTTGTACATTTTTTTGGAATTTTACAAGTTTTTCTAGATTTTTAGATTAATTAATTAAATTATTTTTGTGAATTTTTACAATTTTTTTTATAATTTTTACATTTTTTCTGAAGTTTTAGATTAATTAAATTATTGTTGAAATTTTTACATTTTTTTGGAATTATTACATTGTTTGAAAATTTTAAAGGATGAACATCGAAAGCTATTCACCAAATCGAAGAGAATTAGAAGCAGAGAAAGGGCTTTGGAGTAATAAATATCGGTAGTAATCAATGATAACACATTAAGAGCATTTGGTCTAGTGGTATGATACTCGCTTGTGCAGCAAGAGGTCACGAGTTCGATGCTTGGATTCTCCTTAGTTGGAGAATGATAAATGCAAGCATGAACGACGCGTCGTATTGTATTTGACGTTTTGTTATTGTACAAGTGCTTTTTAAAAGCAATTTAGACATGAGGTATGAAACATTTCATTAAATTCTTGTACAGTTATGAATAATGATGCCTAGCAAAAATTATGGGTGTGATATCAAAGTTTGGAGAGCTTGTGATTGGTATAGTTATGAATTTTCTATGGGTTTTACAATTTTAGGCTTGTATCCGCACCTATAGTGAGTAGGAAACGTATTTCTCGTTGGCCCAGTACTTTTTCCTAGGCTCTTTGTTTTAATTTTGGGCTTTATGCATTCTTTCATCTTCCGGCTCTGGGCCTTTTCTTACTTGCTCACAAGCCCAAATAGAGATCTGCTCACCATTTTTTAAATTTATATTGGTCAATTCTTCTGGAGTTTCTTAGCTCAGATGGAAAATTGCTAGGCCACAAAAGAGAAAAAAACACAAGCATGACGCCTGATAAATATCCATGTGATATGCAAACTCAATACTGTTGTTCAAGTCAATAATGTCATGGAGCAAATGTAAGAACCAAACATTCGTTTGCTCTAGGGGTGGCAATATGGACACCGTCTATATACCCGATATGTTTGGTTAAGTTTAGACAGGATATGAACAATATTTTTTATCTCATTTAATAAATGGATCGGGTCGGATCAGTTCCGCTATATACACGGACAGACGGCTATATACAAGGACAGACGCAACAAACCCGACAAGTTCCATCTATCCCGTTTATTAATTTTTTTATCACATTATTTAATTTTAAAAAAAAACCTATATTTTCTAATATTTTCTAATAACCCAAACTGGACTCACCATCAATTCACCAATTTACTCTGTGTTTTCTTTATCCTAAATGTTGGCGCCACAACCCCACCACAACCCTACCGCAGCAGCCGCGCGTCAAGACAGGGTCGACCGGTGACAGACGATATCGTCTTCCTTGTGTTTTTTCCTTCACTCTCCTCAGTCCTCACCATCTTCACTCTCATTTTCTTAGGTTTTATCGATGTTTTTGATCACTAACATCTAAAGATCTCTGATTCTCACTAAGTACTAGAATCAATTTGCATCAAATTTGGTTAGTTGCCTCCGATATCTCACAAATAGCAATGCTCCCATTTCTTCGGTTAAGGCCCTAACATTTAAGTTCCCAGTTTTAGATTTCTGGTAAATCATTTTGTTTCTTCTCTGTTTGGCCTTTTTCCTATGTTTGTTAAGTAAAATATGCTTGAGCTAAGTGCTTTTACTGTGATACTATAGATTTGATCGATATCCTTTGTTGGGTCTATTTATACCTTCAACCTATTTGTTGAAATGCTAATCTGAATTTTTTTCTTATCCATTCTAAGTTTTACTATGTGCTTTGATTGAAAATTAGTATATCATTATCAGATATTTGTGTGTTCGTCTTTGATGTCATGTTTGCTAATGGAGAGCGGTAATTTTCTGTGTTCCTTGTTTTTCATTCCTTAGAATTATATAAGCTTTCTACATGATAAGTGCCTTTAGGATAGTCTGGACCGACTAATTAAATTATTGAGAGAGTGATTGGTGGATTATTTGATGCAATTATGATTGCTTAATGTTGATTGCATTATGAAATATATATTAATTTCCTATTTCTTGTAGAAATGTATAAGTATTTTAATGAGAGTGAGTGAGGACTCTACATGGAAGAAATATTTACTGTTTAGTTGTTAACCGGGGTTGAAACTTAGTTGAACTTAGATAGGAATAAAAATATTCTAGGGCAGCCTTTTTGTTATTGCATGGTGCAAGAGGATGTTGAATACTAAGAAACTAAGCAGTGGTCTTCCATTTTTCACTTACCTTTTTGCCCTGCCAAAAGATTATATAATTTTACATATTAAATAGAGGTTTAAATATGTAGGAATTCCTGCCATGTTTTATCTCCATGCATATAGGAATGTAGAATAGCTTTCTTTCATACATTGCAACTAATATAATGCTAGGTTTTATTTCTCTTAAACATTTACTTTTTTGTATTTTTATTAGTTTTCTAATGTAGATGAAAGATGCAAGTACAATTTTGGAACCTAATAGGAATGATCAAAGTTCATCGATTAAGATTGAAGTTAATGGTTTGGAAGAAGAAAAACTTCTTTCTTCGGGCAAAAGAAAGAGGAGCTTAACTTCAGGATCGTGGACTTACTTTGATTTAATAACTAGAAAGGATAACAAGAGAATCTCCAAATGCAAGAAGTGTGGGCATGCATACCTTTACACAAACTCAAGTACCAACATCGTGCGTAGACATACTCCAAAATGTGAAATGATGGGTTATCCTAACAAAGGTCAGCAACAACAATTACCAGCAACACCATCTACTTTAAAATCTCCTTTGAACTATGATATATTGAGAGAGTTGATGAGTAAAGTTGTTATAAAGCATGACTTTCTTTACAATTTTCTGAGTGGGAGGGTGTAAGGGACGTTATACGTTATGTGCGAGGTTAAGATATAAATGTTGGCAGTAGAAACACTTGCAAAGCTAATTGTCTAAAAATGTATAGGAGGGAAAAACTTAGGGTGAAAAATATGATAAACCTAGCACCGGAGAGGATTTGTTTTACTTCTGATTATTGGACTTCAATAATCACCGAGGGTTATATTTTCTTAACTGCTCATTTCATTGACAGAGATTGGTGCATTCATAAAAGAATCTTGAACTTTATTTATATGCCACCTCCTCGTAGCGATGTTTGTTTTTCTAAAAAACTCCTTATTTTCTTCATTATTTGGGGTATAGATAAAAGAATTATGATAATCACTATGGATAATGCTTCCGTTAATGACTCATGCGTTGGTTTGCTAACTAATAAATTAAAAAATAGAGGTGAGATATTTTTTGAAGGAAAGTATCTTCACATACGTTGTTGTGCTCATATAATTAACTTGTTTGTACAAGATGGATTGAAAAAAAAGTGTTGGATCCTGCTGTTAAAAAAATTTGAGAAACTATCAAATATTTGAAAGGAACCCAAACTATAAAGCAAAGATTCTTAGAGTGTGTTGGTCAAAGCTCTCTTGATGCTAAAAGGGGTTTACCACAAGATGTTCCCACTTATTGGAATTCAACTTATATAATGTTAGATAGTGCTCTTTATTATCGTGTTGCTTTGACGCACTTTGCTTTGAGTGATTCAAATTACAAGCATTGTCTATCTGCAAGTGAATAGGATAATATAAAAAAGATGTGCAACTTTTTAAGTATTTTCTATGACATAATTTGTGTGTTCTCGAGGTCCAAATATCCTACTGCAAATTTGTACTTTCTTGGTGTATTTTCAGCTTACTTAACCTTGTGTGAAGCAATGATGAGTTTATGAGAGCAATGACGGGATAATGTATGGGAAGTTTGAGAAATACTAGGCAGATTTTAGTAAAGTCTTAGCGATAGTGTCGAATAGTGCTACCAAAAACTTTATGGTGAAAGTGATAGGGTGATAAGAATTATGGAGTTGAAAAAGAAGTTGTTCTCATTGTTCAATGAATATGGAAATGGAAATTCGTCTTCTGTATCAACATCATCTTCAAGTGCATCTTCTCAAAACACTCAAGTAGTTCATAGATCTGAATATCAAAACACTTCTCAATCTTCTCATATAATGGAAGTCTATTTTTCTTGGGAGACTCGTAACGTATTGTTGGTATGTTATTTTAGTTTAAAACACTTGCATTTATTTAGATAGTTACATTTTACAATTTAAATATAAATGTTTGTGAGTAATTGTATTCTTTTTGTAGGAATTTGATTATTAAGTAGGATGAGTCTTACAAAGATCCAAACTTGAGCAGTATTTAGATGAATCAAATATGGATAAAAAAATAAACTTGGGTATTTTAGCTTTTTGGAAAGCTAGTCATTTTCAATATCCTCATGTTGCTTCGATGGCACGCGATATTCTTAGCATACCAATTTCAACTGTAGCTTCCGAGAGTGCCTTTATCGAGGGTGAAAAAGTGCTTGACCACTATCGAAGCGTGCTTAAACCGGAAACTGTTGAAGCATTGGTTTGTACTAGAGGTTTGGTATATGGGTCGGAAGGTAAATTACCTAAAATTTCCTTATTTGCTTTAAACATTATATAGTTGTCTTTTTGTTTACATTTTGCTTTGCTGTTTATATACATAGATATGAAAAAATAAAACAAATTATTTTAGGAGCTTATTCGTAATGTGTTGATTATGGAACATAAAGAGAATGATGAGAGAAGTTGTAATTACATCAAACATATGACATGACACAAGATGAGAAAGAGATTCTAGGTTTAGGTAAATCCATACAGTTTTCATATTTTTGTGTGTAAACTTAAGTTTAAGATGATTTTTAGTTGTTAGATGAGGTTGTGTGATGGACCTTAATGGTAGAAAATATTTGTTGTGGTATACATAATTTCCTTCATCACCCCATGACTCAACTCATTAACATTTCACTGATATATTTTTGTAATGGCAGAAAATGTTTGTGGTAGTATTCATGGTTTCATTCATAACCCCATGAGTCAATCCATGAACTGTTCGCTGATATGCTTTTGTAATGGCAGAAATTTTCGTGGTGGTGTTCATTGTTTCTTTCATAACTCCGTGACTCAACCCATTAATCGTTCGTTGGTAGAATTTTTAAAAAAAATATATATATTTAAAAATATTATTTGGACGGGAACCCTTCCAAACCTGACTCATTTAGATGGACGGGTTTGGTCCGTCTGTTTAACAAATGGGTTGTGACTAGTTTGTTCTGTTTATTTCTGGGACTAAACGAGTTTGGTACATAAACGTCCGTCCGTCCGATTTTACTGTCTAAGACTCTTTTTTTCCTTCTATAAAAATGAGTAAATTTATCTGTGTGAATAGTTAGACACTTTCATTTTTTTAAGTAAAAAGTTGTTGGTTTAATATTTATCTATCATCTCTAGTATGTCGATCGCTACGAAAGTCAGCTTATAATATACTCCCTCCGTTTTCGAATAATCGTCACTTTTGTATTTTTTGTTATCGTTCACTTTACTTGACTTTTTTGTGTTTATTGTACTTTTTGTTACTGTTTCAAAAAGTCAATTATAAAAAAACAGAGGGAGTATATGTGGTGGAGATTTGGAAAAGAGAAGAGGTAAATTATATGACAAACTGAGTGGAAAAGACAATATGAGACAGATAATGGGGCAGTTTTCTATCCACATCTTGACCATTCCAAATTGCTACAGGCTTGAGGTCCCATGCATTTTGCAACCCTGGTTGCTGTCAAAACCTACACCATAAAAGAAAGAACAAGAAGATGATCTTAACCTCCAAGCAAACTCATTCTGATTTTTGAACTTTCTTGGAATCACGAAAAAAATAATTTATTTTAGTGGAAAAGAATACGTTTCATAATGAAATATGGTCTATAAGTACCAAAACCACACAAAAAAAGATCAATCAAATTCTCAAGTCTATCTTCCTGTTAGCCTCCTCGTATTCGAGTCGCGTCAGTCTATCAAGAAAAAAAAAAGTTTTTTTGTTCTCTTCTTTAATTTTTCTGCACCAAAATGGATTCAGACCCATGTCAGCTTCATATAGCATTCTTCCCATTTTTAGCTCCTGGTCACATGATTCCAGTTGTAGACATGGCCAGATTGTTTGCTAGGAAAGGTGTGAAGGCAACTATTGTCACCACTCCACTTAATGCCATTCCTTTCTCAAGAACAATCCAAAGAGAAAGTGAATCGGGTTCTGACATTTCAATTCTTACAATCAAATTCCCCGCTGCAGAAGTTGGGTTGCCTGAAGATTGTGAGAATGCAAACTTCATCACTGACGAAGAAATGTTTCCCTTGTTCCATAAGGCAACTCTCTTACTTCAACAACCGATCGAGAAGCTCATAGAAGAACTCCGCCCTGATTGTCTTGTTGCAGACATGATGTATCCATGGTCTACAGAATCTGCAGCGAAATTCGGAATTCCAAGGCTGCTTTTCCATGGATTTTGTGCCTTTTCGCTCTGCCTCTTTGATTGCTTCTACAAATATGAACCTCACAGCACCGTGGAGTCTGATTCCGAGCCATTTCTCGTGCCTGGCCTTCCTGACAGGATAAAGTTTACAAGACTACAAGTTCCACCTTTTCTAAAAGAGAAGAATGAAACTGCAATGCTAGGGAAAGAAATTTTTCAATCCGATAAGAAATGCTATGGAGTCTTCCTAAACAGTTTCCATGAGCTGGAACCGGCTTATTCGGAGTACTACAGGAATGTTATGGGAATAAAGGCATGGCAGATTGGTCCACTGTCACTTTGCAATAAGGAAAATGAAGACAAAGCACAAAGAGGTTTCAAAACCTCGATCGATGAGCACGAATGTTTGAGTTGGCTGGCCTCCAAGAAACCCAACTCAGTTCTTTACTTATGTTTTGGGAGCTTGTTCCACATTTCAGCTGCTCAGTCACTTGAGATTGCTGAGGCTCTCGAAAGCTGTGGACACAACTTCATTTGGGTTGTCAGAAATATCGGAGAAGAAGCTATACCTGAAGGGTTCGAGAAGAGGGTGGAAGGTAGGGGATTGATAATTAGAGGATGGGCACCACAGGTACTGATTCTTGATCATAAAGCAGTAGGTGGGTTTGTGACTCACTGCGGATGGAACTCGATATTGGAAGGCATCACTGCTGGGTTGCCAATGATCACATGGCCAAGGCATGCGGAGCAGTTTTTCAATGAGAAACTTGTAACAGATGTTCTGAAAACAGGAATCAGTGTGGGTGCACAAGAATGGACTAGGTACGAAAGCAAGAGTTTAGTGAAGAAAGACGAGATAGATAACGCAGTGAATCGGGTAATGGCTGGAGAAGAAGCAGAGGGATTGAGAAACCGAGCGAAAGCGCTCAAAAAGAAGGCAGGAAAGGCAGTCAATGACATGGATGCATTTTTACAAGAACTTAGAACCATCAAGACAAGCCAGTAGAGTTTAATCAAAATGCATTTTCACTTTCTATATCTAATTAAATTGCAGTTAAATTCTATTGTCATTTCTTTGAATTAATTTTACCTTTCCTTTGTTGTTTCTCTGTTTATTGTTTTCAATTTCTCAGTCAAATCGCCATCGTTTTCTTCCATTCCCAAACGACACTATGTTCTATCCCACCTATGTTGAACATAAGAAAGGATTAAACTACAGATTATGAAGTGTTAATTAAGTATTAGTGTTCTGTTTTAACACGGCACTCAACTATACCATCGATGACTAGGAATATAGTAGACTAGTAAAAGCAGGACTGCAACAAAGGTCAAGATCACACCTGCAACAGATTATGATCAGACAGCCCTGATTTTCTTTTGCTTGTCCAAGTATTCAACATCCACTGATTTTCCTGTAATAAAAACATTGAATTCGATCACGAAAACAATGTCAGTTTGACAAAATCACTAAAATACTCTTTTGTAGTGCTGACTGACTGACTAATACTTTTCTGCGTAAGTATAGATTCTTAACATTCAAGTCAACTCTTTTGAATTGAATTTTCTTACATGGTTGAAAAATAAAAATACTTCTTTTTAGAGGAAAGTGTATCTCCGAGCTACCCCCTTCGTGACCTTGTCTGATTGCTACAGTCTTGACCACAGGCGTCAGAAACGGAATGTTCTGTCCAAAGCTGCCAAGAAAAAAAAGGAGAAAATGTCAAGGTTCTTAATATTCAAGTAAACTCCTTTGAATTGAATTCTCTTGCATGGATGATAAGTATTTCTTCTTGGTGAATGGCCTGTGAGTATATAGGCCAATCGAGTTTCTAAACCAAGAATATTCTTACCTTCCACATCTCAAGCCCGTTCCGACCTCTTTTCGTCATCCTTACAGAAAAGTTTTTTCTGCTTTCTTCAGAACCAAATGGATTCGGAGACATGTCAGCTTCATATGGCATTCTTCCCATTTTTGTCCCCTGGTCACATGATCCCAGCAGTAGACATGGCGAGATTGTTCGCGAGGAAAGGTGTAAAGGCAACCATCATTACCACTACCCTGAATGCTACTCTTTTCACTAAAACAATCGAAAGAGAAAGGCAACTGGGTTCTGACATTTCCACTCTCACAATGAAATTCCCTTCAGAGGTTGGGTTGCCGGAAGATTGTGAAAATATGAATTCCGCCACCAGCGAAGAAATGATCTCCATTTTGTACAAGGCAACTTTTTTGCTTCAACAACCACTTGAGAAGCTCCTAGAAGAATGCCAACCTACTTGTCTTGTCGCAGACATGATGTATCCATGGTCTGCAGAATCTGCAACCAAGTTTGGAATTCCAAGGCTGGTTTTCCATGGATTCAGTGCTTTTGCCCTTTGCCTCATCGATTCCTTCTACCGATATGAACCTCTCGACCAGATAGAATCTGATTCTGAGACCTTTATTGTGCCTGGCCTTCCTGACAAAATAAAGATGACAAGATTACAAATGCCACCTTTTCTCAGAGACAAGAATGGAGATGCCAAGGAAATTTTCCGATCAGACAAAAAATGCTGCGGAGTCTTCCTGAACAGTTTCCAGGAGCTGGAGCCAGCTTACTCAGAACACTACAGGAAGGTGATGGGAGTGAAGGCATGGCAGATCGGTCCATTGTCGCTTTGCAACAGACACATTGAAGATAAATCCCAAAGAGGGGACAAACCCTCCATCGATGAGCACGAATGTTGGAGATGGCTGGCCTCGAAAGAACCCAATTCGGTTCTTTATGTATCCTTTGGGAGCGTGTTCCACTCTTCAACAGCTCAGCTACGAGAGATTGCTAAGGCTCTCGAAAGTTGTGGACACAACTTCATCTGGGTTGTCAGACATTTAGACCAAACAGAAGATGAAAACAAGGAAGACTGGTTACCAGAAGGTTTCGAGAAGAGGACGGAAGGAAAGGGTTTGATAATTAGAGGATGGGCACCACAGGTGATGATTCTTGATCATGAAGCAACTGGAGGGTTTGTGACACATTGTGGATGGAACTCAACACTAGAGAGTGTTACTGCTGGGGTGCCAATGGTGACATGGCCACTCCATGCGGAGCAATTCTTAAACGAGAAACTCGTTACGGATGTTCTGAGAATCGGGATCGGTGTAGGTGCACAAGAATGCGCTATGTATGAAAGCAAGATTTTAGTGAAGAAGGACGAAATAGAGAAAGCAGTGAATCAGGTGATGGGTGGAGAACAAGCTGAGGGATTGAGAAACCGAGCGAAATCACTGAAAGAGATGGCACGGAAGGCGATTGAGGAAGGAGGGTCATCTAGCAATGACTTGGATGCATTTTTAGAAGAATTTACAGCTATCAAGAACAAGCAATTTGTAGAACAGAAATTTTGATAATTCATATTCGTGATCTGCACATCACATTACAAGTGTTATTTTCTAGAATTTGAATAGAAGTAATTTTTAAAATTTGAATAAAAGTTGCTACAATTACACAAATGAAATTAAAACCAAATGGTATTGGTATTTTAATTTGCTGAAAAATGTTTTGGTGAGGCATATCACAATTCAGAACTGGCATGAAAAATTAAAAATTACTACAGTAATTATGAAAAATTAGCACAATATTATGGATAATTATGAAATTAGCCCAATATGAAGAAAAAAAGCTAACCTTTTTCTTTCTCCCCTCTTTATCATTTCTGGACAAAAGATTATGCTCATTCGATCATAGTCAGCTACTCTCTTTACAAAATTTGCTCGTACTTGAACGGCGGATAAATCTTTTATCAGTAATGAGTTACGACAAGACTGGCTTTCACCTCGATTTGACAGAAATCACGTCGTTTTAGAACAGAAGGAGCTACACTACACACTCACTCAAACCAGAGGTCACCTAAGGGAAAACAACGGCGGCTGGTATTATGGTAATGCACACCACCACCGCCCCACCTTAATTATTTCTCATCTTGGGAATTGAAATTCTCCACAATTAAATTTTGAAAATTTGGATCTAAGAATCTCTTTCACCAAAAATATCAAGTCGTGAAGTCAGAAGTGAGCGGTGCGATTCTGGGAAAATCAATTATTTCTGATTTACTAAGTTCCAAGAAACAGGGAGGCAGGCAATACCTTGTTCTATGTAAGTTGGCGGGGCCGGCCGTTTACTGGAAATGCGGGATGATGACGTCTGAGTTCTGACCTGCGTACTAGTTTCAGTTTCACACAAACCGAGGCACGTGCTCTGCTCAACTGGAGATCCATGTCTGCTTTTGCAAATTGCAAAGGTTCCATCCAGGCGGCTCAATCAAATCTTTTGTTTTTGTTCTTGATTTTTTGCATCATACGGAGATTTTTCTTTGCCGTTTTTCATAGGGAATGGGAAAAAACCAGTATTGGGTAGTTTTAACAACTTTGGCAAGTTGTTTGCATGATTTTTTTCAGTTTTTTTTAGTAACAAGCAGTTAGTTATGTCACATGTGTATGAACCAAGTATGAACTCATTGTACTAAATTTAATGTATATTTTTTTAGAATATTCAAACATATTAATATTTTTATTTTATAATTTTTTTATGTTACCGAATATTCTCTCTATCATTTTTAAATAAAAAAAATATTCTGATTCGAACATAATAAAATATTTAAGGGATAGTTCTTTCCAAATAATTTTTTTATTTCTCATTATTAGAATTGATATATGGGTTAAGATAGATTGAAAATTGCCACCAAATTACAAATGAAGAAGACACTTAAATCACACGCTCAACATAAAAATTCAATTTTTCCACGAAGCAAGGGCAAGCCAAAAAACGGAGAACTCACATAAAGGCAACATTTATCCGCAAATGCACATAAAAGGCACATTCTTCATAAAAAAATAAGAAACATGTGCATTTCTTTTTTATTGTAAGAAAAGATCTCGTTCGATTACCGTCGAACTTTTAAATGAATGTAACTTTTCCATCGTGATTTTTTATTTATTTTTAAAACTCAAATTTGAAATATTGGTTAGAAATAAACAAGTTCTCAAAGAGAGGTGACTCTCCCAATATATTTTTTCTCCATTCATAAGACTCGAACTCGAAACCTCGGTTAAAAGTGGACAAAAATTTTACCAATTCATCACAACTAATATTGATAATATCGATAACCATTCATTATAAACACTTGAAAGAAAAAAATTAATAAAAATGTTGCGTGGAAATTTTTATTTGGGAAATATCATCAAATTCATACTATCCTAAGTTTCATTTTTGGCCACATTCTTGTTCAACATGATATTTCTTATATTAATTGAAGTAACTAACCTTTTATATAACAAAAAAAATATTTTTTAATAAACTTCTTTGGTATTATAATAATAATAATAATATAATCATTTTATTAAACAAATCCGTTAAATTAGACGTCCCTTCTTCCTCCCTCGTGATTCCGTTGAAAACAACAAAACCCCATTCCAAAGGAAACCCATGGCCGAGTCCATTATAGTTAAAGTTAAACGCTGGAAGCCCGATTTGAAGTTAAAATCAACCCAAATTGTTAGATTATACTCCCTCCGGAGCAAAACAATAGTCGTTTTAGGATTTACTTTTACTGTTTCGGTACGTATCTTAAAGCGGTCGAAACAGTCACTATTTGAGATAATTTTGCCTTTAATTTTTTTTCGGAAGTACGTTAAGGATTAATATACGTTCGAAAAAAAGTACGGAATTTTTTGGGGTTAAATAGTGAGTTATCCGGCCTCCTTGATATGCGTTCCCTACTGAATATTAGGATGCGAAGTCATTTATTTTTCATCAGAGAGAGTAATACATTAAATTCGCTAATTGTCTCAATTAAAATTTAATAATTATACCTTTTTTTTTCTTAGAACGAATTGAATTTGATAAAATTTAACGAGTCAAAATTTAATTACACTTATTTAATAAATAAATACATAAAATTTAATTAAGGTTTATGAACTTAGTTTGCTTAAAGTTTTAAATTCTATTAGTTGTTATACCGATGATAAAAATATTAGCAGATACTCGAACACGAGTTCAAACTAAAAAATATATATTACTAAGGTTTCCCACGCACGCTTTGCTCCAAAAATAGATGAGGCGGGACCCAGCCATGACAATTGCGGGACAAGATGTATCTCCTATTTCAACGCAATTTCGGTCTCAGTTTACTGCACAAACACACACTTTTCGGTCCTCCTCCTTCCCTCCCCTATAAATGAACGCAGCCACTCCCTCCATCAAAAACTCACAATCACAACAAAATACCGCAAACATGGTTTCCTCCTCCTTCAAATTCCTTGCTCTCTTCGCCATCCTCGCCTTCAATTCCGTTACGCATGCGGTGGACCAGTCCATCATCGATTACGACAACAAGCACGGCATGTCTCCGGGTGGGACGACGAGGACGGAGGCTGAGATGCAGATGATGTACGAGAAGTGGCTCGCCAGGCACGGTAAAGCGTACAACGCGTTGGGCGAGAGGGAGAAGCGGTTCGAGATTTTCAAGGATAATGTTAGGTTCATCGATGAGCATAACTCCGGTGACCGGAACTATAAAGTCGGGTTGAACCGGTTTTCGGATCTGACCAACGAGGAGTACAGGGAGAGGTATCTGGGTGCTGGAATCGCGAGGAGTACACCGAGGAATAATGTGACTACCGATCGTTATTTGCATCAATCGTCCGATGATTTGCCGGCGAGTGTTGATTGGAGGGCAAAAGGAGCTGTTGGCAAGGTGAAGGATCAAGGGCAGTGTGGTAAGTTTTCATGTGTTTTCTTTTTTCGTTTTCTGTTTGGTTTGATTTTGATTGCGATTTGGATTTTGTGGGGTTCGATTTGAGTTTTCCTGGGACCAGGTGCTACGTTCTTATTTGGGTTTTCTGTGGTCTGCGTGGAGACTTGTTTTTGACCTATAATCTATCGTTTTCATCGCAGTTTTTTAATGCTAGCTTGTCTGTTATGCCATTTCCTCTGGTGGGATTACATAATTTAACCATAAAACTGTAGATGGGCATTCTTCTTATTTGAATTTGAATTTTATTTTAGGATGTGGCTTATAAGATTGTTTATATGAATATGATGGATCTAATGTAATCATCCTTGGTGAGTAGTGGTAGATAGTGGTTTGCCTTGTTATTGTTTGAAGATGCTGAGATTTTGAGATTGGAATTGGGGATTGACCTAATTTCATGGTAGAGCTGCTTTTATCAATTTTAGGCTTAGCTTTTGTATTTGTATTGTAAGCCTAACAATTAGGGTCCAATTATGGATTACTGACACGATTTGCAGAATAAACAATTTAGTTATGGCATGAGCAGGAATCTAATGGAGTTGTTTTTTATTTTCTTAACAGGGAGTTGCTGGTCATTCTCCACAATTGGTGCAGTGGAGGGGATTAACCAAATTGTGACTGGTGAATACATCTCTCTGTCAGAGCAGGAGCTGGTGGACTGTGATACTGAATATAACCAAGGATGCAATGGTGGTCTCATGGATTACGCCTTTCAGTTTATAATCAACAATGGTGGTATTGACACCGAGGAAGATTACCCTTATAAGGCGGCTGATAACCGCTGTGATCAGAATAGGGTAACCACTATTCGATTTTGCATTCAAGTTTATAACAGAGAATCCAAATTTCAGGGCGCACCAATCTTAATTGATTATTTTGCTTATTGCAGAAAAATTCCCGGGTTGTCACCATTGATGGATATGAAGATGCTCCCCAGAATGATGAGAAATCCCTGCAGAAGGCGTTAGCAAATCAGCCTGTTAGTGTTGCCATCGAAGCTGGTGGCAGGGCTTTCCAACTTTACCAGTCGGTAATTTTTCTATCTTAACTACTTCCCAGTTTCAGTGCATTTGCGTTCAGGTCTGAGATGAGCAAAAATCTTTGTATCACTTGGTTGAAAGATAATCTCATTACAATCTTTCACCAGCTGGATTTCTTTACTCTGGTCCCATCTTGCATGCCAATTAGTGATGTCTTGTTACTTGCCAACGGGAAATACTAGATCTGATGTTTACCTTTCCTCTCTGTGCAGGGTGTTTTTACTGGTACTTGTGGAACAGAGCTGGATCATGGTGTGGTTGCGGTTGGATACGGTACAGACAACGGTGTTGATTACTGGATTGTGAGGAACTCATGGGGGGCTTCTTGGGGAGAGGATGGATACATCAGAATGGAGCGTAATCTTGCCAATTCCCCTAATGGGAAGTGCGGGATTGCAATGGAGGCTTCTTACCCCACTAAGAAGGGTGCTAACCCCCCTAAACCTGATCCTGCCCCTCCAACTCCTGTGAATCCTCCTCCTCCCAAGCCTTCCACTGTCTGCGATGAGTACTACTCTTGTCCAGAAGGAAGTACGTGCTGCTGTGTATATAAGTATGCTGATTTCTGTTTCGGGTGGGGATGCTGTCCCTATCAGTCTGCAACCTGCTGTGATGATGACGAAAGCTGCTGCCCTCAGGACTATCCCGTATGTGATACCCATGCCGGAACCTGCCTAATGGTAAATACTAGTTGTACCTCTTTGGTAATTTTGTCAGTTTGTTAAATGGCTTCCCTCATCGATCGATAACGTTTGCTGGCATTTTGTTGATGACAGAGCAAGGAGAATCCCCTGGGTATTCGAGCACTGAAGCGAGGCCCTGCAACAAAAACGCGGTCGTACCTTCGTGGAAGGACAAGCAGTGTTTGAGAAGTGACAAGAGTAGTTATCTGGCTTCTGCAGAACAGAAGAGGTGCTTGGGTTTGAAGCTTTAATGACCAACAATCAGAGTAGACGTCAGTTGCAAGAATTGCTCACAGCATTTTACCTGAACGTCTTCCATTTTTAGTTCATTCCTGAGGAATCTATTTCATTTAGTTTCAGGGCAATTGTTGTACATAATATCTATTATTTACCTCGCCTTATGCAAAACTGAAAGAAGCATTGGAATTATTAGGTTGTCATATTGGATTTCTGTATATATTATCCATCAAGCTTTCGCTATAAATTATACTCCCTCCGGTGTAAAATAAATTACGTTTTCCTATGAATTCCTACTGTTTGTCATTTTATCTTTTTTGAAGCTAAATTTTGTGCAAATGACAAAAAAAATTATGCATTAACTTGGTATTTTAATTTTAATGAAAATTATGAGTAAAAATGAAACAATATGAAATAAAATAAGATCAAAGATTATCTCCTAAAGAGTCATTTATTTTATATGTTATGAGTAGTTTAGATGGCACCCAAACCTCGACAACTTTTACTAGTATTTTACTAGTACTTTGTTTTAAACATATTTGAAACTCACCTGTCTGTCTTTTGCAAACACAGACAGTGTTAAGTGTAAATTCATTAAAACTGATTTTAATTTCATGACTAGAATGTTCTTGAATAAAATAACAAATACAATAGAAATATATTATGCGATTCATCAAAATTATGTATTTAGCAAATAAAATATTACTCATAAAAAATGAATTAACAATTAAAAAAGTATTCCTCCTGCTCAAATTAAACGTCGCTTTGATTTTGGTCACGCATATTAAGGAGGCCAGATGATTCACTATTTTAGACAATTTTACCCTTTACTTTTTATCGAAGGAAGACATTTAATTTTTTTAATTTGCGTATCTAAAATTAAAATGGCGTTTAATTTGGCCGTAGGAATTACAATTTAATAGGCATAAAAGAGAGGAGAAGAGGAGAAGTTAGTTAGTTCTATTCACTTGTGCGGTTCTATATTATGTCTGCTGTGCATAGATAGATTTACAGTTAAGTAAAATACTACTATTAACTACTCCCTCCGTCTATTTTTAATGGACGCTTTGATTTTGGAGATGACTCACTATTTGATCCCAAAAAATTTCGTATTTTTTTTTAAACGTCCGTCCGAGAAAAAATTCGGGGCAAAGTTGTCTTAAATAATGAGTCATTCGGCTTCCTTAAAATGTGTGCCTAAAATTAAAGCAACAGTTATTTATGAACGTAGCGAGTAATACAGAGAACCTTCCCACCGTCTGATCTCTACATAATCACAACACCGATCATCGATTGGAATTACCATTTCCTCCAGGCCGTTGACCAAACCAGCGCACATGAAATCGCACAAACCCGAACACCCTCCCCTTCGTTCATAACTGACGCTCAATTCACTCCTCCTCCATCCCCCTCTTTTCAAAACCCTAATTCAGCTTCACTCAACTCGCGCCTTCTCCTCTCCACAGATATCTCAATCTCAGGTAAAATCACCGCCACAGATCTTATTTCACGCTCATATTCCTCGTCTGATTATGTTAATTTCTCATCGATTGCTTTTGTACTAGTTAATTTGCTTGATTAGCTTGAGTCTCTCACTTCTGGTTTTCTGGTTTTTGTTTTGATAGAGACTGATTAAGTTTTAGCCCAATCGTGTCCGGGTCGCTACAGTAGATTAGGGATTTTCCGGAAATGGAATGGATTTGCTTATGGTGTGTGCAGCTGCGTTTGTGAATTCACCGTAGAGTGTAGGTGTATGCAATCTTTGATACTCTAGGTGGGTACAAATGGACTCGGTATCTACTGATTCTTCGTCTGCTAGAGCACCTGATACACAAGAATCTCCCCCTCCTGTTGCTGCTGCTAGCACGAATAATAATCCTGTCCCCGATGCATCAACCAAGCTCACTGCTTCTGGGATCACTTCCTGGGCCAAAAACTTGAAAATTCCTCAGCCAATGGCTTCTTCTCCTGATGGCTCACCTACTGAAAATTCGGGAAAATCAACATTTGCCCGTTTTACAAGTGGGTTCGGACTGCGTCTGTCACCCAAGTCTACTGTGGTGGATGACAATCCTGAAGGATCTTCACCTGCTCAAGCTGGTGGTCTAATTGGAACAATTACTAAAGGGTTAGTTGATACATCTAAGAATGCAGTGAAGGCTGTCCAGGTCAAGGCTAGGCATGCTGTCTCTCAAAATAAGCGGAGATATCAGGTGGGAGTCGCATTATGTTTTAAAGTTATTTTCAATATTATATTACAGGACATATATTTTTATTTCCTTATGTATTATACTCTCATTTGTTTCTACCCTCCGTTCAGGAAGGAGGATTCGATTTAGATATGACGTACATCACTGAGAATATAATTGCCATGGGATTCCCTGCTGGTGACATGAGCTCTGGATTTTTTGGATATGTTGAGGTGAGCATCTTAGTCTGCATTATACAACTGGCTTTTTTTAATATTAATTCTTCACAAACAGTGATCTCATAGCTATGCAATGCAGGGGTTCTATCGAAACCACATGGAAGAAGTAATCCAGTTTTTTGAAACCCATCACAAGGTAGTGAAAAGCTAATTATGTTTAAAGCTACATTTTGCTGCTATCTTTCAGCTTTCTTATGGTTTCTAGCATTTGATGCATTTTTCTAATGTGCAGGACAAGTACAAAGTTTACAATCTTTGTTCTGAGAGGCTGTATGATGCGTCTTTGTTTGAAGGAAAGGTATGAATACAACACTCTTCTTCTGTTTTCATGTTGGGATGTGGAATAAAGCTTAAGCTTACTAGGTTGTGTCCGCGTTGGATAAGTACCTAAATAATGACTATGAGATTCTTATGCCTGTTAAATTAAACTTCTCATTCAGGTCGCTAGTTTTCCATTTGATGACCACAACTCCCCCCCAATTCAACTGATAATATCATTTTGTCAAAGTGCTTACTCATGGCTGAAAGAGGATATTGAGAATGTTGTGGTCGTGCATTGCAAGGCTGGAATGGCTAGGACTGGGCTGATGATTTCAAGCCTTCTTCTGTATTTGAAGGCATATCTTTGAAGCCATTGTTTCACTTGAAGAGTTGACAGTTTTTTTTTTTTTGATATAAGGTGAGATGTTAATCGGGAACTACTTGCTTATTTCTGCAGTTCTTTCCTACCGCTGAGGAGTCCATTGACTACTACAACCAGAAGAGATGTATTGATGCAAAAGGGCTTGTTCTTCCCAGTCAAATTGTGAGTTAGTTGCTGCCATATTTCTGGTAGAATGCACTTAAGATTGACTACTACAACCAGAAGAGATAATTTTGTCAAATTTCTTAATATTCATCTGAGATGCATTTATTTTGTTCTTGTTGTAGAGATATGTAAAATATTTCGAGCGTGTGTTGACGTACTTCAATGGTGAAAATCAGCCTGGCCGTAGGTATATATCTATTTTACTGCTTCTCACAAAGATCTTTATTCAAGCAACTGACTTTACATTTCTATGCAGATGCATGCTTAGGGGATTTCGGCTACACAGGTGCCCCTATTGGATCAGGCCCTCTATTACCGTCTCTGATCATAATGGTTTGTTCTGATACTCTTGCTGTGCCTTTTTTTTATAAAAAAAATAACATTGTAATTTCACTCCATGTGCTATGCACCCTTCAGAAGCTGGAATTCTAAAGCTTTGCTAAGTGTTCAATAAGGATTAAGAAAATAAAAAACATGAATAATATATTAACTAAAATACTTATATTTATGTTTTCTTTAATCCGTAGGTGTTCTCTTCTCCTCCAAAAAGCATCCAAGAACCAAGGATTTGTCGGTAGGTCTCACAGTATTTGGCAGTATTCATTGTCAAGCAAGATTCTGATCATTTCTTGGACCTTATAAAGCATGTTTAAGTTCAGTTGATTTTAACTTGAAAGTCTGTTGTCTGCATTTTCCTTCTTGCTTCTGCAGCCAGAAGACTATTGGTTTAGTGCACCAAAGAAAGGGGTTATGGTTTTTGCTCTGCCAGGAGAGCCTGGCTTGACACAGGTTGCTGGGGACTTTAAAGTCCAGTTTCATGATCGCCAAGGAGATTTTTACTTGTTAGTAATCTATTCTCCCCCCGTGGATTAATTATTGGACTCTTAGAAATGAAATGAAACGAAACTACGATGACTGACTGCTTCTTTGTAATTTCAGTTGGTTGAATACAACAATGATGGAAAATAGAAAAATTCTTAACACCGGTGACATGGATGGGTTTGACAAGGTAATAAGCAAAGAACATCATTGCGCAAAAGTATTTATAACGATTCCTTTTACCAGCTCAAGATTGTTGTTCCTGTGTTGGGTTGAGATGAAGAATTGTTGTCAGAATAAAATTATTTCGAGATGTCTTCCCTTATTGAATACCACTCCGTGTGACTTTTTGTGGCTGGGTCTTTGTGCAGAGGAAACTGCCGTCCCCAGGATTCCAGGTCGAGGTTGTGCTAGTGGAATGCACTGGAACCAACTCAGCTGGATCAAACACTGAAACCGTTCCACAGAATCCAGATGCAGGTTCAAGTGCTGCACCTCCTCCGGTTGAGGCGGCTGCTGCTGCACCTACACAAAACAAAGTTCCAGAAGGTAGTGACAGAGATGATGTGTTTTCAGACAGTGAAGCAGAGGAATCCGCATCTTCCAAAAGTAGGAAAGCTCAATCAGCTTCCGCAGTGGGAGGAACTGCAACAACAGCCACTCATACTGAAACAAGTAGTAAACCAGATCAAGTTGCGAACATAACACGCGCTACTGAAAAGTTCTCTCTGGGTACCACGGGCTCCCAACAGGGTAATAATACTGCTACTCAACCAAAAAGTGATGTTGGCGTTGAAGTGAACAATTCTCAAAGTGAGTTCAAGGCAATGGCTGCTGACGCATCTGTTTTCAGTTTCGGGGACGAGGAAGACCTAGAGAGCGATTAAACTGGGGCTGTTGTCGGTAGACTGTACATAAAACTGGGTTCCAAGTCACACATGCAACAATTGGTGATGTCGAATGTATTCATTTCGTTTATTACGTGCTCTTACGTTTGTTGAAAAATGATTATTGCATTAATTTTTCTTACGAAGAAGAAGCAGTGGAATTTGTTTCAATATATTATACAGTTTGATATTAATCAAAATGTACATGAACATATTGGTCCTGGTCAAACGTTCTTCAATCAACGTCTCCGTCTGCGTTTCCGTTTCCAAAGCGTGTGGCACTGCCGTTAAGCGCGTTAAGTTTTTAAGCTCCATCATTGCAAAACTTCCAAAACAAAGAAACAAGGAACCAACCCAGAAGAAGCCAATCTTTCCTTTCCATCCTCAAATCCCAGCAACCATAAAACTAAACCTATATATATATAGTAACAGACCAGCGCGTTTATTTTTCATTACAACGCATCCCTTCTTTTCTCTGTCTTAACGAAATTATCTTGTAAGAACATCAGAACTGAGTTTCTCAAAAGTTCAAATGTATCCTTTCCCTAATCACCAGCAGCATCAAACCCTAATTTCTTCATACCCATCATCTTCCATGCCGTCTGGCATCCAAGGCCAACTTCTTGAGATAACAGGTCGGTCGGTACCCTTTTATTACAAATTTGTCATCTTTCCACCTGGTTCGTTCATGTTTTTAGGGTTGCTAACATGGGATTTTTTGTCTGGTTTGTTGATGCAGTGGTTGGTTGTACTAAATTGAAAGACACGGAGTGGATTTCAAGGCAAGATCCATACGTTTGGCTTGAATATGGCAGCACTAAGTCCCGCACACGAACCTGTACAGGTCCGTCCGTCAAAATTGCTTCCTTCTTCCCAATTTAATTTGTTATTTCTGCAGTTTTGCAATCATGACCCATCTGGGTTTGGTGAAATTTGTTTCTGATTTCGATTTTCTTTTTTTGGGTGTGGTCAGATGGTGGCAAAAATCCTACCTTTCAAGAGAAGTTTGTGTTTAACCTAATTGAAGGGCTAAGGGAGATAAATCTTGCGGTTTGGAACAGTAATACTCTTTCACATGATGATTTCATCGGCAGTGGAAAGTAATTGTTCTCTCCCTTGTTTGTGTAGTTCCTGTTTTGGAGGATGTAACCTTTTTTTGGCTGTTGGCTCTAATTGTGATTGCTTCTTTGTGGTGTTCGCTCGTGTAGGGTTCAATTGCATAAGGCTCTTCTAGAGGGATATGATGATCGGTCATGGCCTCTTCAAACCAAAACTGGAAGGTATTTTATCTCCTTCGAGCAGAGGATGCTGCGCATTTAATGCTAAACACAGATGAATAGATGATAGCAAAATCTTACTATTTACAAGATAAAATGAAATTGATTTATGATTGGATGTTAGGAATGAGTCTCCATGTTAAGTTGTTAAGCATAATGCGTGTGAATTTTTAGACTAGAACTAGTATTCTCCAGTTGATCATGAAGCCTAAGTTTTTTACTTTGTAATTATTAAAGGTTGAGTTCTTAAGGATAACCGTTCTTCGGCAAGCATGCAAAATATACCCTAAAGTTACTATCTGGGAAAACTGTAGTTCAACCCAGTATCTGAGCTTAGACACAATTTCTACTCTCTTGATATATCTATCATACAAGGAATTTGATTCAAACTGTGCTTGCTTCTCATCTAAGTCCAAGAGTTATCTTGACAAGTAGTATTTGAGCCAATAATCTTATGACAATCCTCTTGTTCCCATTGCAGACACGCTGGAGAAGTGCGCCTCATAATTCATTACGGAAATGCCAATGTAAGCAAACGTTTTTAGGTCTCTTTTTAGATTTTCAGTGATGGATTGAATTACTCGTATTCGTTTTTTAAGATACTGTCATTTGTGGAAACTGAGTTAAGCTTTGTTTTATATGATACAGAAACCAGCATCAAACTTTGCTCCTTCAGCTCCCATGTATGGAGCAGCATCTGCTCCCCATGCCCCACTTTACCCGACACCACCACCAGTCTCTGCACCTTCTTATGCACCACCACCAGTCTCTGCACCTTCTTATGCACCACCACCCCACACAGCCTACCCAACTTACTCCGCCTACCCGTCATACCCTCCTAATGCAGGGTATCCACCACCGTCTGCATACCCTGTCGCACAGCCATCTGCATACCCACCATCAGCGTACCCACCATCAGGTTACCCTCAACATTCAGCTTATCCCCCATCAGCATATCCACCACCTCCACAAGGTTCGCCGTATTATCCTCCGAGTAAGGTCCTATACATTGCATATTCCTCTTAAATTATAGTATTGCATGTTGCAAAAATGTTAAAGCACTTGGTTGCTGTTTTTCTCAGGTCCTTTTCCTGGACTTTATCCTCCACCACCATATTAAGACGAAGCTCCTGTGCAACACACAAGACGAGCAGAGGAAGAGACATGTAGAATCAACTGCTTGTATAGACAGCTAGAACTTTAGTGATACTAGCTAGATGTGATCTTCGAGTCTGACCCATCTTTTTTTTCTTCGTGTCAACTTTTCTGCTTAATTTGCATTGAAATTTTTAATATCTTAATTTGCAAGGCGTATTCGTATCTTCATGTTATCATGGCTTTATCTGCTCTTGCTTTTCACTTTTATATGTAGGCTTTGGGGGCCTTTGGACCATTGGGATCGGGCTTTAAGCCCTTTTGTGTCCTTCGTTGGGCCACGTTTACTGATATAATACTCTTTTTTTCTTGAAGTTTATCTTACCGCATTGAATTCCGACCTGGTTTGATCGAATCTTAATTAGTGGTCCTATTAGTAATGCCCTCTCCAACCATATCTGGAATTTGAAAAGGTTATGGTAAACTCATCAGTAAACGGAAATGGTAAGAATATATTTATTTTTCGAGTCATTTTCATGGTTAGAAGTTGAGTTTGGCATCTGAAAACGACATTCAATTGATCTTCCTTTTGCTGTGCCAAATTTCACTTGTCATTTTCTGGTCACAGTCATTTCAAGATTACCATCTCTTTTTTTATCCAAATCTGAATAGGATGACTAGGACCACTCTTGTGTGAAACTTTCGCTCCATGATATATTTTTTATCTTTAGATTTTGCTTCATAAATCCATATATTATAAATGAACTCGTGACATGAATCTCTCGTGCATTTAATTCACTGCAACTTTTTAAATCTTCAGATATTTTTTTTATTATTAATTTGACATTTTATTTTATTTTTGGTTAGATTTAACCCATTCATTCATATTTTTATATTAATTTGATCATTTTAAGTAACGTTGTGTACAGTCATACGTTAAGTTTGGTGACGTGGTATTGTTTAGCTGACGTGACAATCCATATCAGATTTATAAAAAAAACCTGAATTTTAAACTTATTAACTCATTTTATCTTTTAATGGGTCCGATAAATGAGTTTAAAACTTTTTTTAAAAAAAAAATCCTAACGTGACATGTAACATGGATTGTCATATCAGCTAAACAATATTAAACAATATCACATCATCAGATTTAACGTCTGACTATGCACGACATTATTTCGAGGAGCCAAATTAATATGAAAACGTGAATTGAAGGGTCAAATTCAATCAAAAATGAAAAATCGAATAGAGGTGAAAAAATATAATTATCCATTTTTTCAAAGAGTTAGACTCAAATGATGACGGATCAAGAAAGGCTACATTTTGCTAGCAGTATAAGTTTTTTTTGTACACACATTGTTGTGTGTTTAATATATAAAAAATTAACATTTTCATGTAGAGCTAATCATTTTTCACTTTTTATTGACCAGACACATTAACTAGAAGCACTAACTAAGGTTGAAAGATGCATGCATCACATCACATTCAAATTTTTAGCCTCCTAATTCAATCAATTAATATCTTCCAAAATCATTAATAGTACTAAGCAACATATCTCACGTACAAAACATCATGCATAATTCGATTGGATTATGAATTGATCACTTTTGATATGTGGCCAACAGTGAAATTGGCCACTTTATTTATTAGGTCAAAATGCAATGGGAGGTATGATTGGTGAGTTTGAAATGTTGGGTTATAGTGGATGACAAACTAAAACTAGCAATCTTTTCAAACCAACTCAAACTATTGTCTTTAATCTCATGGGTTTTTAATCTTTTAACCAAGCCCATCAAGAATTTAAACATGTAAATTAGTCTATTTCATATCATTATAATAATTTGATCGCAATTCTTTAAATATATAAAATTGAACGTATCAAAACTTTAAATTCTTGTTAAAAGTTTTTTCCAATTAATTTGTCAATGTTTGAAATTGAACGTATCAAAAAAAGAAAGAAAGATTGAGTAGTGTATTTCGATGATTTGATGGGGCAGCATTCTTTCAAAGAAGTTTGAGGAGGATTGGCAAATGGCGAGTGGATTTTGAGGTGTTTTTTTCCAAAAAGTTGGAAGATCTGTGATCTTATGGACTCAAGCTCGGCCACTAATATATATATAGACACAGTAATTATAAAAGTTCATATTGACTAATGGGGATATGACGTCACAATTAGTCCGAGATCTCTTGGTTTTTATTAAGTTTTTAAAAAACTTTATATATTAGAGTGAGTGAGTACTACTCTCTCATCCTTTAAGCAACAAACTCGGTACGGTCTGTTCGACTAAAAAAATTAGAAATCGGTTAGGAGGTCGGGTTTAAAAACTCTAAAAATTATTTTTTTTCGAATTGGTCTGAGAATCGGTCGATTTGGTCAGTTGAGTTAGTGAATCAGTCGATCTAGTCCAGATTAAACCGGGTTAATCTAAATAAAATAAATTTTGAATAAACACAAGATTTGAACCATGTTCAACATGTTGATCAATAAAAACTTAACCATTACACCAATACTATGTTTGTGATACTAAGTTTGAGCATATAAAATAAATAAGATAAAATTTTCACTTTTTTTAATTTTTTTATACTTTACACAAATATTAAATTTTATTTACTAATTTATTAATATTACTTGTCAATCCGGTTCAATCCCGGTTAAATTTATAACCCTTAATCCGGCCGGGTTTTACAAACTTGAGGATGTATAAAATAAATAAGATAAAAATCATTAATTTATCACCTAATAGATCCACCATGAGAAAGAAAGAAAGAAAAAAACTAGCGTTGGTTTAATGGAGTTAACCTTATTATAGATAGAAGAAGAAGAAAAAATTATCCTCTGTCCTCAACCAACTCCCAATATACACAATGATGCTGTTTGTTTCCTACCTAATTGAAATTTGATTTTATATTGCATTACAACTTCATAAAGTACCAATTGCCAATCTAGAGGTTTTTGATTTACCTTTCATGTCACCCGTAATTAACCAAACTTCACCAATCTAAAGGTTTTGTTATTAGGAATTCTTTGTGATAAAAAGAAATTGTTTTACGTACTAACAAATTCTATAATCTTTATATACCAAATGACGTGTCAAAATTTAAGTAGTATGTATTAAGTGATGGACCTTTCAAATGAATTAATGTACATCACTCATATTTTAACACATCACGTAGTATGAAAAGCTTATAAGATTTATTTATATGTATAACACTATTCTAAAAAAACAGTGCTCGAGATTAGCCTCTCACTATAAGCGAACGAAAATGATATATTCAATTAGATGTGCAAAATATATAATGAGAACAAACACTAATTACATCATGATTGAAAGCCACAATTTTGAACCTTCAAACGAAAAATCTAGAAGACGAACCCCCAACTACTATATAAATATACGTATAGTAAGAAAAGAAATTAACAGAGAAAAAGAAGAATTTACTGGAGTCAGGTTGCTGATAAAAGAGAAATCCAAAGTGCAAAATTACAAAATTACAAATCGTAGCATGGGAAAAATACTAGATTTTTTTACATTTTGGAACTTTGCCTTCTGTCCCTATTTGCCATGAAGAACAATTGGAACTTTCTTCTTGTAAGTTGGGTTAAAGTCAACAACTTCTTTTTTAAAAGTTTAACAAAATGTATTTATTGTATTTTTACTGCCCAAAAAGATGCTAAACGAGATGTACAGCTAGCGGGTGACAAGTCGGACGTTTGGTAAAACAACAGTAAAAAATATCAAACTTCAATGATTGTTGGTCCCAAAACTAGAAATTCAGCTACACTACAAGAAAGGCACATGCAATACTCTTGGGTTGTGAAAGTTAGATTTTCAAATTCATATAAACCAAATGTATAAACCAAACAATTTTTTTTTTTTTAAATTACAAGCAACTAATTGTAAAAAATTATCATAGTGTAAACTTCCATTATCTGAAGAAGTTAGTGAATTTAAGCCAAAAAAAATCTTAATCAACATCGGAGTAATTAATTATACATCCAAGTAAATTATCACTTGTCATGGGAAACATAAGTCAAAAGGAGTAGGTGGAGTCTAGAGATGTGCGCGTGAGCAAGCAGTCTCTCCTCCAATATTTTTAGTGGCAAAATTCTGCTGCCGAGGTGTGATTTGAATATTGATTCGAGTTTTTACTGTATTTTTATCACTTATAAGACAACAACGAATTATATATTTATTAGTTCAAATATGTGTTATGGGTGGAAGAAAATATAAGAACTTTTTCAAAATAAATGTTTTTTTTAAGATAAAAGTGAGAGTTACCAATAAACTACAATTAGTTCAGTGGTATTTCATGTTAAATAATAAAGAGTTTGGTTTCGAATTCAAATTCCTTAATTTATAATTTCTATTTATCTATATTATTATTATTATTATTATTATTATTATATAAAAAGCATGAAAGACTTTATTTTTTAAAAGTCTATTACACCTTTAAGTTAATTTTTTATTTATTAATAAATTAAAAACCCCAATCAGTTTTAACCCACCAAATAACACTTAGATAGCGTTTGGTTGGCGGGATGAAGGAGGAAAGTGACTCGGAAATCTGAAATTCCGAGCTTTATTGTGTTTGGTTGCGACAAGGAATCACTCTCTTCTGGAATCCAACTTTCCTTAACCGTTTTGACTTTCCCAAAAATGGGGGAAAGTGATTCCTTGGCTAGGGAATGGGGAGAGTGATTCCTCCATACAGAGAAAGTTAATTTTTTTTTAAATGACATATTTGTCCAAAACTAATTATAAAAAACAACCTAATAAAGCGTCTTCTTCCTTCTCTGTTTTCTAAAACTTTGCCAAATTATATTAATTACATCAAAATTAGAATAATTACATCAAACTTATAATAATCACATAAAAATTACATAGTAATGATGTAAATAGGTAGAAGAAAATACGGTTAGGAACGGGAACAAATCATCCAAGAAATCCCGATCCTAGACTTGTCTATTATTGCAGTTATATTTTTTTGCATTGCTAGAATAATATGTGTCATACTTTGTTATAATTTTCAAGGACTCTAATATGAAGGTTATGTCATTTGTCATTTTCTTTAACCTGCAAAAAATCATAGTTATAAAGTAAGCTCATTTGATATTTTGATTGTTGAAAGATAGACAATTAAATAAAGAGAAAGTCTAACGTGTTTAGAAGAAACTGTGTAGCACAATATATATAGAAAAGAATAATTATATACCTAACAAGATAACAAAAGACACCTAACAAGATAACAAAGACACAAATATAGAAAAGAATAAAGTAGTTATTTTTCTTACTTTCCTCGAGGATTCCCAAGTTCAAAACAAACACAATAATGTTACTTTCCCGGGAATCTTAAATCTCAACCAAACACA
Organism: Viola odorata; assembly: GCA_963691705.1. Lineage (NCBI taxonomy): Eukaryota > Viridiplantae > Streptophyta > Magnoliopsida > Malpighiales > Violaceae > Viola > Viola odorata. The sequence goes on from OY829537.1 coordinate 2,224,157, forward strand.
AAAAATTAACATTCTCCTCAATCACTCTCCCGGGTATCATTCTCCCGGGAGAGTGATTCCAAGGGGGAAAGTAGCATTCTATGAACCAAACGCTACCTTAAGTCAATAATTGAAGTCGCTGGATGAAAGCATGGAAGAATATGGGAGGAGAAAATAAATTGATAGGGGCGGAGGTTATACATATAACCACGAAGAGTTTAATTATTTAATAACTAATAAAATTAAGATCCATATGTATGTTCGAGCTGTGTGTGCATATGTATTTATTTAACTCCATTGTATTGATTGTAGGTTAATTTCTTAATTAGTTGTCTAGCATAGACCTTTATTCAACAAGATCATTCCTTCAGGAATAGGTGTCATATGTTAAAAGAAGAGAGCGAAATTGGTTGCTTAAAGCCCAACTAATTTTTTTATGAATATCAAGGTATGTGATTAATTAATATTTTAAAAATAATAAATTGATTCAATGTTAACATTATTCAGAAGGACTAATACTAAACTATATAATAATTTATTTATTTTTTAATATGCATGGCATATAGAAGTTGAACAATCTATTTCACCTCTACATACGTTAAAGATGTTCCCAGTTATAACTATTGTGGTGCAAAATGATTTCAGTTTGAGCCACCGATATTTTGTTGTTAAAATGGACAAGTTAAATTGGCGCACACTCATTATGATGATGATTTGCTGGAACTTTATACGTCACAATCGGATGAAGCAAAAGAATTTTGTATAAGATTAGAAAATATAACAATATATTCAGGTTTACATCATTTGGTGTAAAGTATTTAAAGCTCAAGGTCAAGCATACCATAATCTTCATAGATTGGTGCCAACAGAGAATAATACGGTGTATTTTTAACTTTATTTTTATGATATTGATAATGAGCTACACAATAGGATAAGAATTATGGAGAATGGTAACCTGGATGAAAGTATTATGAAGAAATTGATGAAAGTTCCGAAAAACAACCCATATGCTAAATTTTTGAAAAGTTTCAAAAATATTTTCTCACTTGATGATTTATGAATCCATATCAATACACAAAAATAATTTTTGAGTGAAAAATGCAACTGAAAAAAAATATGAACAATATAACAACAATGATGAAACCAAGAACAACAAGACGGAAAAGAAAGGGAGGCGAATCAAGAAAATCAAAGAAGAAGATGATCAAGAGCAAGCAAAAAAATCACCCGAGACGAAAAAGAAAAGAGACAAAAAAACAAAATGAGAAAGTAACTATTTTGCCCACAACGATACTCATTGACGAAAATATTAAAGAGGAGGAGAAAACACAAACGAAGAGAAATACAAGATTTAAATACATTTGACGGCAAAAAAGAGGCAAGGAATGGAACAAGACTCAAGAACAAAAAAATTGATGAGTTATACGAATATGAGCTCCTAATCAGACAAATCAAGTAAGAAAAATTGTAAAATTACTTTATAATTAATAATTGTTTTTAGTATGTTTAACAATTTATATGGTTGATTATAATACTTTAGAATAATATTTAAATACTATTAAGCTACATTATCTATTAATGATTATTATTAGTATGCTTAAAAATATATATGGTTGATTATAATATTTTAGAATAATATTAAAATTCTATTAAGTTATAATGAACAAAATTAATTTACAAAAAAAATTTAAAATAAAAAATTTAATTTTATATAAAATTTGACGACGCACACGCAATGCACGTGACCAAAGTACCTAGTGTTCCGGAAAAACGTGTAACGGACTCTCTCATTATTGTCGTGATTCTAATAAGGCTGTCGCTGTAGCGGACAACAAGACACCAAACGTACTAACAATCAAATTTAATGAGTTTCCAGTGTACAAAATCAACTTATTAATGCATTCTCTTATCTTCATTGTCCACGGAGCGTGACACAACTCCTAACTTACATGCTAATTAGTACTTACATTAATTAAACATTGTAGTACTAAGTTTAACAGTCCAATTATATGGTTTGTAAAAATCAGCCACCAATTAATATATATTCTGATGAGATTATAAATGCAATTAAAGAGAGTTGTGAAGTCACTCGAGTTGGACAAGTGGTAAAAAATTAGAAAATCTTTTCTAAAATTATGCGTTTAAATTTACTATGAGAGAGAGGAGTGATTAGCGTGAAACGAATTGAGGTACACTATAACATAATTGTGCAGATTTAGATATCTCATATGTATTTCTAAATTTACTGAACTAAAATTTACTCCCTCCGGTCCGAAATATATGACGTTTTAGCATTTGCTTTTACTGTTCCGGAACGTATCTTAAGACGGTCGGAATAGTCACTATTTGAGACAATTTTGCTCCGAATTTTTTTCCGAAAGTACGTTAAGGATTAACGTACGTTCGAAAAAAAGTACGAAAGTTTTTGGGGTCAAATAATGCCTCATTCGACCTCCTCAATATGCGTTCCCTACTGAATATTGGGATGCGAGGAAGTCATACTTTTCGGACCAGAGGGAGTATCTTATTCACAATAAATTAAATCAATAGGCCATTAATAGTTAAAGTACTACCACTACCGCATGTGATTTCTCTATGAAACGCTATCAAGATTTCATTGGATATGAAATAATACCATGTCATTTTCAGTCATTTTAGTAGTTATTTTAAATAAAAACTAGAAACCAAAAAATAAAGAAAAAGGGCCCTATGATCGGATGATGTGTGTTATTTCTAATTTTATGCATAACTACATTATATGATCAAATATATTCAAAATTTCGGTCTCTAGAGAACTCTCCTACACCGTTGGATTGTGAAAAAAATGAGCGGGAGATTGCATATTTGTCATACCTTGTGACCTGTCCTCTTCCATGGAACTGTGTGGTATTTTTCGTTCTCTTCTCGTTATGCTCTTTACTCTTTTCGGGGAGGAGATTAAACTCATTCGAACATGATTGAATTTTAAAAAAATAGCTCTTCCAACATAATTTTTTTTATTCACCAGATTTGAATCTGAAATTTAAATTAAGATTGAACAAGTTTCTTATTATTTAACAATGTTAACTTCATTAAGATATTTATAGCCTAATCTGGTATGACTTTCTTCATTAAGGAGTACCTTATATTCAATGGCGGAGCCTCGTTATGGCCAGGGGGAGCTAACTTTTCAAAAAAAAATTAATATAGTATATTGTTGGTTCGGTTCGAGCTGATGATACGATCAATTTTATCTAAAAATGAATAAAAACTCGAACCGAAATTGTTAAAGTGTGAAATAAAATAAAGCAAAATAATTAGTACACAGTAAGCAACGAAAAGTCCACTCTATAGTTCGATAAAAATTCGATCGTAAACGATAAAAGTTCGAACGTAAGTGATAAAAGTTTAAAAAAATTTAAACCCAACCCACGCCCAAATCTTTTCAATTAAATCCCAAATTCTCATTTTTCAAATCATCACTACCAATAAATTCGTGCCAAAGCCAATTCAATTTCTGCCGAAATCCAATCTCTCCATTTAATTCAATTTCTATGCCAAATCATCACATATCAATCACCCTTTTAATCTCTCATTCAATTCCAATGTTAAAGTAGAGAACAATTGTAAAAAGTATGTATATTGTATGAATTATAATGTATAATTAATTTTTTTATATATTGTCTTCTTATTTATCTTTTTGTTAAGTTTATCTAAATATTTGTTATTTAGTGACGAAAATAAATACTCTTAAGCATTTTTCCAATTTTTCATTTAGCTCGTTTGCCTTTCCTATAAAATACTCCAAAAAAAAATTTTCGGGGGCGCTGCCCCCAAATCCCCGCACCTCTTGAATACAAATTCTGGATCTGACATTAATCTCGCCCCCCAAACATCGAGCCCAGGCTCCGCCACTGCTTATATTGACTTAAGGACAATAAATCTAACATATATTAAAGTATAATTTCTTGTTTTAATAATTTTGTGCATCTTTTCTTCCCTTCAAGAAGAGATTATTTTGGAAAAAAATGGATGACTTTTCACAGTGTGGTTTTCCACTTCTTCACTGTTAGCAAAATATGGTATATTCTCATAATATCACGTCATATTTTACACTTCACTCGTATAAATGATAAAATTTACTATCAATAAGGTTCATGATTAAAAATATTCATATTCATAATAAACCCCACAATTTATACGAGTAAAATAAAATATAACATTATATTCTGGAATTACAAGATAATTACTCGCCATCAATTTGAATAATCCAGAGCTAACTCTATTTAGTATGCCTAGTAATTTCTAAGTACACTCCCTCCCTCTCTCTCTCTCTCTCTCTTGAAGCCATTTGTGGAGGACAGGGTGACTTTACTTGGGTAGCTATAAGAGGTTGTTTTCATGGGTCCGGCTTGGGTGTGTGTGCCGTTGTTGCAAAAAAGTTCTGCCCGCCAACGAAACGAAATACACCGAAAGCACAAAAGATTTTCAATTCCAAACCCAATTCCAAACCCAATTCCAAACCCAAGATTTATTTTACTATACTAAATTTCTTTCTTCTATTCTCTCCATAAATATTTAAAAATCCCATAAAAAACAAAAAGAGACAAGCGTGAAACCCACTCCGTTCAAAAACCAATCCCTTCCTCTTCCTTTTTCCGCTCCTTTCTCTCTTTTCAATCCCACCTATAACCCACCTCTCTCTCCACTTCTCCCTCTACACCAAACCCAGAGGGAAAAAGAAACCCAAAAGAGAGAAAAGAGAGACAATGAGCTTCTCTTTTGAGCTCTGTTTCTGCAAAAATGTGTAGTAGTGGACCAAACCCTCTCCTTCCAAGAAGAAGATGGCAATTACAGAGCAACAACACCAAGAACAGAGTCCTTACTCCTCCTCTTCTTCTTCATGCTTGCTAGATGATGCTAGTTTGTACTGTGAGGAAGAGAGATTGAATGATGAAGAAGAATTAGATGAGGTTTTTCAAAATTCCAATAATGGAACAAAAACAAACACTTGTCAGTCACTTTCCCCATTTTCTAATTTGCTCGAGCAAGATTTGTTCTGGGAAGATGAGGAGCTTCTTTCTTTCTTCTCAAAAGAGCAAGAACAACAGCAACCCAATTTCAACGATTTTGAAACAGACCCGTCTCTGTCTTTGACTCGCCAAGAATCTGTAGAATGGATGCTTAAGGTCAATGCCCATTATGGGTTTTCAACTCTCACGTCAATTCTAGCCATCAATTTCTTGGATAGGTTTCTTTCCACCCCTTTTTACCAACGAGATAAGCCATGGATGATCCAGCTTGTAGCTGTAACTTGTCTCTCTTTGGCTGCAAAAGTTGAAGAGACCCAAGTTCCTCTGCTCTTAGACTTCCAGGTATAAATACATGTCCCGCATCTATTTTTTAATTATTTTATCATTTTTGTTGTGTTTTGTTGAGTGTAAATAAAGATTGTAACTTTGTCATCTGGGTCGTCTCTGTTCTTGAAGGTGGAAGATTCAAAGTACGTGTTCGAAGCCACAACCATTCAAAGAATGGAGCTTTTGGTGCTTTCTGCACTGAAATGGAAGATGCACCCTGTCACTCCACTCTCATTTCTTGACCACATCATCAGGAGGCTTGGATTGAAGACGAATCTCCATTGGGAATTCCTCAAGAAATGCGAACGTCTCCTCATCTCTGTAGTCTCTGGTAAGTAAATTAAATTGCTTAATTACAGAACAACCCCATTTTGATTTCTTGACCATAATTTTAGATTTTTCGAAACCAACAAAGCATAAAGAGGGAGTCTTTAACTCTTTACTCTCTTTTTTCTTTTCTTTTTTAAAGTTTTACTATAATCATATGGTTTCTTTCTTTCTTTTTTGATAGATTCAAGATCCATCCGTTATCTCCCTTCTGTACTGGCCACTGCTACAATGATGCACGTTATAGACCAAGTTGAGCACTTTAATCCCAAAGATTACCAAAATCAGCTTCTCGGTGTTCTTAAAATCAGCCAGGTTTGTAGCCAAAAGTTTCAATTTTTATACTAGTACACTCTGTTATTTTTGTGATCATTATCTTAATTAATGGCTTGATTAATTAGTTATAAGATGATTAATTTAATTACGCAACTTATTATTGATTGGTTGGGGTTAATAACAATGTCTGTCTCAACTACTCCGCATTGTCGTGTTAGCAGGAAAAAGTGAAAGGGTGCTATGGATTGATTGTTGAGGTGGTGTCAAAGAACGAGGCAGAGAAGAAGAGAGACAATGGGTATTATAAGAAGGAAAATAAATTATCACAGAAAAGGAAATGTTACGAGACAATGGCTAGGAGCAGTCCTAGTGGTGTGATTGATGCGTTTTTTAGGAGTGACAGCTCAAACGATTCTTGGGGTTTGGATTCATCTGTCTCTTCGTCGCCAGAGCCTAAACCCCTTTTTAAGAAGAGCAGAACCCAAGACCAATGGGTGGTTTTTGTGGACATTGTTGGAACCAGTCCTCGTTAATGCCTCCGTTTCTCTTTTCTCTTTCTCTGCAGACAAAAAAAAAAGAAGCAAAACAGAGCATTTGTTGCTAGTTTGTTGTTTAATGCCTCTTCTTTAAATTGCCCCTTTCAAATCTCCACAGTCGTAATGGGTTTTCATTTCCTGGCATGGATTGGGAGATGGGTACGTGGCATTTTGGAAGAAAGATCAAGAAGAGGGGTGAAAGAGTCATCTCCTCCCCTCCCTCTCTCTTAATTAAGTACTGCTCTTTTCTCTTTTCTATTTTCCATGTGTAAGTCTATTTCAGTTTCTGAGCATGCTTTAATATATTGGACATACTATTATTCTATTCACGAAATAAATTCAAGGATTTTTTGGTTGGATATAGTGTGAATAAAATTAGTTTAGATCAAATAAGTTTTTAATCTTTTGAGTTTCTTTGAGAATATTATTCTGCGATACAAACGAGAATAGTCTTAATTTGTAATGAGAAAGAATCGAAAGTAACCCAAAATAAAACCGTAGAGAATAGAAATTCAAATTTTGCTTTTCTACTCAAATCCATCATTCGTACGAGTCCTAGAATCTAAGAATTTTGCACTCGTGAGTGGTTAGTAATGTAAGTGGTTGATTAGGTGGTACTGGTAGTAGTTTAGTCATTAAAGATTAACATAGTCTTCGTATACATGGCGTGCTTAATTAAAACTTAAATTTAATATAATCATTAAAAAAATGTCATTAGTAGAAGATGGTTTAGGGTTATGGATATATTTTTATTTTAAATTGGAGACACAAAACTAGTACTTATTTTTGGGGATTGTTTGTCTTTGTCTGCATGTGAAAACGAGAGGGACACGGTGTCGGGCAGTGGGGTTTGGTTGTGACTTTGTAAGATTGAGTTTGACTTTTATCAGACAATGCTTTTGACCTTCGGCTTCGGATTATTGTTGTTGAACCTGAAAAAAACTGACTTATGTTTGCTACTCGCTGAAGAAACTTGAAAATCTAGGGACTAAAGTAGCACATTTTAAAATTTAAATCTAAAAATAATTGGAGTATTATAACATTTGCACAAGTCTACTGTGCTTTTGGGTCGTTATTGGTAAAGGGGATTAGACTAACTCGAATTAACAATTCTAAGATCGTATTAATCTTTACAGGTTAAAGTACCACAAAAGTTGGAAAATCCAATCCAGTACACCCTTTTAAAAGTTTTCATATTCTTTTGTCCCTATAAATTATCAAAAGATTCAAAATGGCCCCCATCTTTGCATGGTTACCCTTTTTAGAAAAATCGCAAATGCAGAGTTATACTACTATATTAATGCAAATAATTATGGGTTTTTCTTTTCTTTTCTTTTATGTTGTTAATTATACCCGTCGAGTGCAAAATAGATTGACAAACACCAACGAGTTGCATAATAGGTATGTCAACATCTTTAGTTCGAGTTCTTTGGTTTTTTTTCTCTTTTGGTAAGAAAATTACTAGCAAATGCATTGTTATTGTGCAAAAGCTGAATGCCACAAGTCATTCCCACGAAATTAATTTGAAGAAGATGAAATGGGACAAAAAAAGATGTTTTGACTGTAGCAATTTGATGGAAGAGTCACTCAAGCTCCAAAAGAATAAAGGTGAAAAAGGTGAAAGTGGGATTTTGAATTTGGGGGACAAAATCTTTTCATTGCGAGAGATGTCTTTCGGTTTCGGCCACTCTTTTTTTTTTTCCAAATTTATTTTTTTATTGCATAAATATAAAAAATAAATAAGTAATAGTGCTGACGAATAAATTACATACAAATCATTTTTACGACAATTTCCTCCTTATTTCTTACTTGTTCATGTAATTGTAAAACGGGTAGAAAAATACGTGTCTAAAATAAACATGGGCTGAATTTAGCTAAATTAAGTTTATTTATATATACATTTTTTAAAAACAGCAATAAAAGAGTACTAGTAGATGCGTGCCTAGTGCTAATGATTCAAAAGAAACAGAGACAAAATTTGCTTGTTTTTTCAAAGGCAAACAAGCTTACTATGCCTAAAGGTCCAAAGAATGTGAGCTCATTTTGTCCCTACATTCAATAATTGTAGAGTAATACACATGATCATGGCAAGAGCGCACGGTGATCTCATTTCTCTATATTTTTCGATTTCCTCCCATGTCTTCTTCGTCTTTTCGATAAGAAATCAATCTCGTTTATGAATAATAATCAGAGTTTTGAAGGATAATTTTCCTAGTATTTTACTATTTTTCTTCATTTATTATGTTCGAACTTGAAATTATTTATTATTCGATCACAAACAATATCGGTGATCCAATTAAACTCCTCTTTTGACCTTATTAATTTTAAAGACAAAATTACTTAAAGAAGAAAAGGGGAAATCTCTCTTTTGACCTGGTCTCCCCTGTTGTGCTATTGCCACTTCTGCTCGGCCCTGTTTATGTTTTATTAACAAATCATTCGGGCGGGATGTGATGGGCCCTACTTTTCATGCTTACAGCTGTAAATTTCTTTTTTTCTTTTAAACCAAAAAAAAAAGATTTTAAACACAAATATGCCATGGGGCAAAATTAGTTTAATTTAAACCGAGTTAATTTACTAAAAGTAAAATATTCACCTCATATAATTTTTTTAAACAAATAAATCAGGTGACTCGGATTAAAAAAAAAAGTTTATCTCGTTCTTCTCCTGAAATCTTTAACTTATGTAATTTTATATAAGTTTATGTTGTGAACCGTGATGAAATAATTCTATTTATGTATTTATAGACGAATATGAGACTCAGAATCAAGTGCGCGATGAAAGAAAATACGAACTGAATAGATGAACCAAAAAATAATAATATATGCATCTTCTCATAAGTAAAACTGAGTTTAGGCAAATGCTACCAACAACTCCCTGGACACATTTATGTGTCGTTGTGGCATAGTGTGCAGTGGGGAGGGATGAATTTTTATTTAATTTTTATCATTTTTGTTTCAAAACTGCCATTGGATATCCTACCATTATTCAAAGCAGTGGAAGAAAGTCAAAGGGCCTGGATACGGATTTTGTAAATAAATCACTGCTGGAAGAGATAAAATGAATAGTAAAAATTCGTAAAAAAGTGACAATTATTCGTGAACAGAGGAAGTATATGGTTGTGGAGTAAGAGATCATTTTATTAGATTTTTGAAAGTAAATGAATCTCTTACTTTAATTTGTTCGGTTCTCAAAAATTGAACTCGAATCTACAAGAATTTCTTTCTTAGACTAATTACTTTTCACCACATGGTAATAAAAAAGAAGTAGAAGATTGAAGCATGTTATTCTCCAGTAATTGATGGTGGAAGGTTCTTCTGATACTGCAGTAATTCTTAGTTTCTTACACATTACAGTAAATTATCCAAATGGGACCAGCAATTCTGCTCCTCTGCTGCTCTCTCCTGATAACAATTGGGCCCCCAACAGATCTCTGGCCCCAGAAACAAAAAAACCCATTTCCATTTCGTGATACAAATAATTGCCCAAAACTCAACATCTTTTTGATATTTATTTAATTATCATTCGAAACCCAATCTCATTCAATACCTAAAATATTACCTACCCATTTGGTATCCAATGTTTCTTCATTTCTTTTATGCCAAGGATTCAAACCATTTCCAATTAACACTTTTTTCCCCTTGGATATATGTACCTCAGTATACAACTTTATATATAGAACATAACTCTTATTGTACACTAATTTACACGTAATACTTGCTAAATAAGTTCAATAAAAAATCAGTACGAGCAAGATTAGTCGCAATTCAATGAGCTCAGACATACAGATTGTAATAAATTCGTTCATAAATTACATAATGACAGATTTGATTTTGAAGTGCTGGAATCCAATTTGATTGCTAGGTAAACCTGCTTGTGTTCCAATGCAATTGAATGCAAGTAGAAAAAAAGGAAGAAATGAAATATAGAAGGTGGTATGCAATAATGTTGGTCACAAGAGAAATGAAGGGTCTCTCTCTTTTATTTGGGACCTTAATGACCTATAATACCATGGAGACAAGCTGCACATTTCGTATTTGGTTGCAGACCAAAACAACCCCAATCTACCCTAGTAAATGAACTGACCTTGCTTTGCTCATATGTACTGCTCTTCTTAGGCCACTTGTGTCGTTTACCAGGTTCGGACAGCCATTGGTCCGTACATTATTTGAACTCCAATAAACCATATCCTAAGAGCGGCAAATTTAATGAAGGTTCGCCAAATGAGACCATAATCAATTTCTAGGGTTAACTTCTTACTAGCATAGCTCATTTTTCTCTCTTTTGTTATGTGTTAGACCAAAACTCGACCCCTCCCAGCTGGTTTGGTAGGGAAACTTGTGAACAGACCCAATGTCGTGCCAATTAACTCCTAAAACTCTTATTGTTTTTATGAATTGGGAAAACTCGTTCCGATAAGTTGAGTGGTTGAAAACAAGTCCATTGTCAATTCAACCACGGTTGAACCTTAAACTAATTGATAACTCTCTCACTTATCCATGTCAATACCTGAATTGGGTTTTACGACTTTAATAGCTACGGTGAATTTGAATCATTTTAAAGTTGAGTTGTTCTCCATCTCTAAATAACTCTAGACTTCATTTGAAACGGTATGGAAGTGCATTGAACCAACTGAAAATGTTGGTGCTGGATTGTTAATAGTAATGTAAGTTGGGATTTAGGGATTAAGGTCATTTAAGACTTTTCAATGAGAAGGACAAGGAGATTATTTGAGCTGATGAGGGAATATCATAACAGCTATCAAGAAGTATGCTCCTTTTAAATTCAAACAAATTCTAGATGTTTTTATCCAAATTTCATATCATCTCTATTTAAATTCAAATTAGATAGTTTTGAATTTAAATATAAATCTAATACAGTTCTGATTCATGTAATTGTCAAGTTAAATATAACCATTTATTCATTATTCTAACCTATATCTGTCATTCTATCTCTCAAGTGGGAAAGGAAGGGAGGGAGATATGTCCGAAAATGGGTAAAAAATCAACATTGGCATGCCTGGCGTCTCTGACAGATTTTGGAGTATCTTTTTGCAGAATATAGAGTCACAAACTTAGATAGGGGTGTGTTTGGTGATGGCTCAAATTTCCTATCAATAGGGTTTTTCAAGGAAGTAATTGAAGGTTTTTGTTTTGAAACAACCAAAAGCCGACGTTGAATGCGCCAATTGCACTGTTGAACTTGTCCACTCCCCTCTAGTCAACCTCTAACCAGCCTAGTTTTTGTTTACACTGCCATCTCCTTTTGTCTTGTTACTCTTGCTAAAGGAAAAAGGTTCATATCATGGGGTAGGTTGAACTTTAATGGGTAAAATTTGTGCATAGTCTAGTGTTGAAGTTTCAAATCAAACCACAACTGCAATAAAAAAAATTAAATTTGAGATCTTACCCGCGAAAATATGGAAATTCCACTTAATAATTGATTTTTATTTTTTAGAAGAAAATGTGGAATTGAATAACTTAATATTTAGACCATTGGAGGAGGATGATCCCATATTTCCCAGTTTACCGCTAGTAGTAAATTCTAAAGTCTTCCGGGTATTTCAATTTGTAAGGGAAAAAATCAAATTAAGCCAACTATTACCCAGCGAGGCGAGGCCCATAGAGACACGCCAACAAGATATGAATGTTGCTAGAAATTCTAACAATTTGGAAGGGTAAATTCTAACATTCGTACTTGTTGTGCTGTTCATACCAAAAGCAACTACCGATTCGAGCTAGTAAATTAGGTCACTTCCTGCAACCAGTATGGGTAAAATAAGCCCCACATTTTGCTAAAACCTGAACCCGTGACTCGAAAATTATGAATATGAAATGTACTATGACGCCTAGACTTGTGGCCATAGTATATTTCAGAAAAAAACACAGAAGTGAAGCAGTAATAATAATTCAACAAATGACTTATGTGAGTTATCTTACGTTTCTACCAGCAGCAAGTGGGCTGTAAGCAAAATTCATGGCATCATATGGGAAAAGATGAAAATGACCATCTATTATCAAACACAGCTATTAAACACGCTGAAACTTAGCGCGAGCAAAGTGATTCGAAGTTTCACATGGTCAACACAACAACAATAACACAAGACATCTCTCAGGAAAGAGCAACTCTATACTCAAGTCGAACTACATACTGAGTACAGTTACAGATAGATCATAGATTAGTGTGGAAGAAAATAAAGAGTGCACCTGAGCTGAGTTCTGCTGCGAGGCAAAATACATTAGGAGAAGATACATAAGCAAGTTAATTACCTACACTTACGCCAACTTCTCGCGTGGCTAGTCCAGCAAAGTCTTGTATACAAGGGTTAATTACTACTCCTAAAGATGTACCGACATAACCTTGCAGGAAAAGAGATTAGCATCCACAAGGAAAATAAGAACACATGAATAGTAACACTACACGTAAGAGTTCAATAAAAGCAAAGGAAATTCATAGGAAACCAAAGGGGATTTCTGTGCACAAACTGGATCATCCTCCGTGCATATGAGCACCCAATTCACCGAACTGATCATCGGCTTCCACTGTACCATCAGACAACCAAACTGCATCAAGCTTTTGTTTTAGGCTATCTATGGCATTGAGCACCAACTGAGAAGCTTTGACTGCACCAGTAGTTTCCACAGTGAAGATAAAACAATCTTGCTTGGCCCTGATGTCCACAAGTCCACGCTTTCCCATAGCTTCTGCTTACTTGATCACCTCATCATCATAAGTGTATGCTTCTGGATCAACCACCACGACCTAGGAAATGATGGGAAAACACATTTAAGCATGTAGGCGCATCAATTCAATTGAGCGGTCGCAATAGCAAATCAGACAACAACTATGACAAGCATCAAAACCAGACATAAAAGACCATACAAAAATTCAACTCTGCATTAGCTGTGTAGATTCTACAAAGATGCATAATGCCAACGAATGCCATAGAAAATTGAGTAAAATATCAGCAAGTCGGCCAAAGGTAAAAAAAAACCATTTAGATCTCATTTATAAAATATGAAAATAAACATTCTGGAAAAAGGAGGAGAAAAGATGAACTGGGATCTAATTAACAAAATTCAAGTGCAAAATCATTTGAATATCTGGTCCTGCGCAAATTGGTAGATTTAGCACAGCTTAAGACTGATTGTTGACTGCATGCAATGAGTTTAAGAGTTCTCTAATAACATCAAGAAACTATACTTCCAACTTCCAAGCCAAGGATCCAAAATTCGAAGCCTAAGCTCACATCTCATAACACCACTGGAATCTAATGGTATATCCGTCCAAAACTCACAAGAAAGATGCTATAGAGACCCTAGAGCTTGGCCAGCAAATGACTGTAAAGTTGCATATATATGCCATAATATATCAATCGCATACCATAATGAATATAGCAAAGATCACATTGCAGATTCCTAATTTAAAACGTTAACTATAAATCCATTATGGATGTTGTCATTGACGATGAATGACATTATGATATGCACCAAGATGCATGATTATACTCACAGAAGCATCTGCATTTCAGGTAAAGGCAACAACCAAATTGTGATCTAATTGCACATGTGTAGGACTCAATAACCGTCACGTATCAGCTAACTCAATTGATTCTAGTGAGCATAATTACCACATTACTTCCATACAAGGCATCACATACACAATGATCCAAATGCATCACAAACAAGACAAATAGACATTTCCATATGAGGCAGTGACACAACACTGAGAGTTCCAAAACGTTCACTTTCATCAATTATATATAAAATAAGAGTAGGAAAAGTAACCTGCTCAGTGTTAGGATCAATTTCAAACACTTTTGTAGGGCTACTGTCCACCCAGCTTTGCTTCTCCTCGAGTGACAACTCTTTCATCAAATCCTCATTGATGTGAATCTCAGGTTCATACATGAATGACACTGTAGCAGCTGGAGACCATTTGGCATGATCCTTCCAATGCCCTTTCTGCCTGGCCCTCAACCTCAGCTCTTGCCCTTTCCTCAACTTAACAATGATAATACCCCTAGCAAGCCAAAATCTTCACATTATTGATGGAAAATCAATTAAATCATGACCTTCGCACTGGATAACACGTAAATCCCCAAAATACAAAGAAATTAACCTGTGCTCTGACGACTCGGAGCCGGGAAAATCAGTGAAGTCGACGGGGACGACGGTGTGGTCGTGGTCAACCAAATCATTGCTGGTGACGTCGAGTGTTTGGTCGGTGACGCACTTGGCGCGGAGGTGGAATTCGACGGAGCAGAACTCCCCAAAATCAATTAAATCATGACCTTAGCACTGGATAACACGAAAATCCCCAAAATACAAAGAAATTAACCTTTGCTCTGACGACTCGGAGCCGGGAAAATCAGTGAAGTCGACGGGGACGACGGTGTGGTCGTGGCCAACCAAATCCTTGCTGGTGACGTCGAGTGTTTGGTCGGTGACGCACTTGGCGCGGAGGTGGAATTCGACGGAGCAGAACTCGCACTGGCCGTCGCCGTCGCAGGCATCGCAGACCCTAGAGAAGCGCATTTCCATTGCACGCTCACTGGTGAGGGGGATGAGGCCGAGGCGGTGGGAGATGAACTCATCGTTGAGGACGGAGGAGTTGACTTCGATCTCCACGAGGTCGATGGCGATGGTGGGCACCTCGGCCATCATGACGCGGCGGAGGGCGTTGGCAATGGAGGCATCGGTGTCACGCAGCTCGAACTTGCACATGTCGTCCTTCATGTCACGGATTTTCAACCTGGGGAATCGCTGGTAGGAGACTGCTTACATGGCGGTGGTTGTTTAAGTGAGCTCTCTGCCTGGATTTTTTTGTCGCTCTAAAACCTAGAAAAAGAAAATGCCTGGATTTTTTTGAAGGAAGGGTTTTGCGCCGTGAGGTCCCTGACTAAATTGATATTTGAGAAAAACCCAGAAATCGAGTAGCAGTCAGCTGGAATAGCTCAGTTGGTTAGAGCGTGTGGCTGTTAACCACAAGGTCGGAGGTTCGACCCCTCCTTGTAGCGAAGCTATTATTTTCTTCTGTGTGCAAAGAAAATAGGCGTAGCTATATTTTTAATTCGTGGGCTCCTAAAATGGGCTTAATATGTATTGGGTTCTTTGTTTATCTGTTTATCTGTCAAGGTTGATTATTTGGTAACAAATTGATAAGAATGTTTATAATTCTAAATTAACGAAAGCATGGGCTTGTCCACCTCTTTTTTTTTTCTTTTTTTTTGGTGAGCACCTCTTTATTTATTTGGTATATATAATTCTCTCTCTTTTATTGAGGGGCTTATCACTCTCATTGCTCCAACCATAAAATTAGTTATAATATAGTAGATTCATATATACATATAGTTTAAACTGCAAAATATATGAAAATAAGTGATATTTTTTCTTTTTATTATCTGTTAGATTCTAGTTAACCAAACGGTACTTTTTATACCGTGTATGACGAAACATTACTACTATTAATGTTGGGTGATTACCGTCTTGGAGTTTCGGGACTACGTTTCATCCTGTGAATTCTGGAAAGTTCAATTCTTATTTAAGCATTTAAATTGGTAAAAAGCAACGACTACATTATTTCACAAGAATGCATCTTGCTGGTGATGCCTCGGCACCGAACAACCGCAGAGGTAAACAACTCACTTGATATAGCCCGGCCTTAACGTTGTCGAGTTTTAGGCCTTCAACAAGAATGATTTCCTGAAACATGTTCACTTCTGCATTAGATTTCCCCTTAACATTTAAAAACAAGAAAGCGGTTTTTTATTTTATATGAACAAGAAAGCTGTTAACCAAAAGGATCTGATCAACGAAGAGAGTAAACAGCCTAGAAAAATCGAAACTCGAAAGAAATCGACAGATATATTTCCTTACCCTGCTCTTAAGGAAAACATGATGAACTGGGGCTGCATCAGTATGAGCTGCTACAGATAAGTAGTCAAGTCCTGCATTTCATAACAGAGACATTAAATTGAAGAGTTACGCTATTGACAGGTGGTTGACAGCGGAAATGCAAACATTCAGATTCGATCTTCGAGCGATTCCGATGATTCCAATTACTGTCAATGAACCACAGGACTCAAAAACTATAAAGTTTAATGTCTGTGAGATCTAGGATCCGAATAGGTTTTTATTTAGTTTAGTAACACTTACCAACAAGTTTAATGCCTGTGTTTTCAACCAGCCATTTTGCGCCATCCTCGACAAACCCAGTAAAGCTTGAATCAAACTCCTTCTTGAACATAAGCTTCCTGAAATCAGAATAGATACCGTGTCAAACATAATTCAGCAGTACTTTTATGTCAAAAAGATTGTAAATAAATATTGCTGCATCTGTAGTTTGCACATTCTGCAAATTTGTCCACAAGAACAACAGTCTTGAATTCTAGAAATACGAACTAAAAGTTGAGACTATAAGCATCAATTTAACACAGAACCGCTCGATAGGAGAAGAAAATTGAATTGTAAACGTAACAGATGAAGACTCACTTGTCAGTATTTGCAGTTCTGAAAAGCACACGACGCACTCCCTTGGGGATTTTCAAAGACTTCATCACCTCAGCTGCAATATGAACAGTTCATCACATAAACACACAAAATGCAAGCTCTCATCACTCATCAGAACCCATTAATAACACCAAACACATACCAGTAATGTTACTACTCCTTGGAACATCAATTAACAGCGCAGGCCCTGCAGAAAGCAAATAATAAAAGAAGATTAACAAAAGAAATTCAAGGTCTCATCCAACTTAACACCTAAATCACTCTAATTTACACCATAACAGTACTGCTTTAAGACCCAGCCCGACCCGACCCGTAGCACTGGAAAAAAATGGGATTCAAGCACTAAATTAAAATTACTACTAAATTAGTTACCATTAAGAACGTCTAAATCAAGCGTGTCAATATCGTATCCAGCATCGTAGTAATGATCGTAGAAGTGACCGGGCGCATCGACGTGTGTGCCGTGGTGTACGATCAGCTTCATTTCGGATCCATTGGAACTTGACCCGTTCTTTATGCTGCTCGCTAGCTTCACGAACTGCCCAATCCCGTCCGTAGAGCCATAAGACGGCATGTCGTTCACGTACCTGTGCGTGATGTCGATTATCCTTCCGTTCCCGTAGATTTCGTTCCGCGGAGGAGGGGGCAGATCTCCGTCGGAGGTGGCGCCGCACGAAACATCGGAGACGGCGGGGCAGGATTCGTCGGGTGGCGAGGAGGTGGAGGAGGAGATGGATTGGAGGAAGAGGAAAATGTAGAGGATCGCTAGTAGAAGGAGATGATGGTGGTTGTGATAGCGAGTCATGATTTTGGTGTGACGTGGACGATGTGATTCGTTTCATGAAGTTGGAACTTGGAAGAGAGATTTATTTTAGTCAACTAATGTGTGAAACTACGTGTTCATCCCTGCGAGATTAATTTTTTACTCCAAAAAATTTAAAAAAATTTAAAATAACCGTAAAATATTATTTCTACTGATTTAATAGATTGATTTACAATTTGAATTCAAATCAGTACTAATTTTTTATTACAAACAGACAACCTCATAATTAATGTGTGGAGTAGAACTAGAGTTAGATTGTAGTAATCACTTGTGTGTGTGTGTAATAGAACTGATTAGTGCAAGAATTAAAATTTTGAATTAATTAACTATTGGTAGATGGAGAGATTATAGAGATTCTGACCTGTAAGCACATCTAAGTCGAGTGTATTGACATTATACCCAGCTTGGTAGTACTCCTCGTAGAAATGGCTAGGCGCATCAATATGGGTACCGGTATGTGTCGACAGCTTCATCTCCGATCCATTGAACACCGAACCATTCTTCATGCTAGCTACGAGCCACACGAACTTGCCCAACCCATTCTTCGAATCCCACGCGGGCAAATTGGGGTTCACCTCGTGCGTGATATCGAAGATTCTGCCATTTCCGTACACTTCTCTGGCCAGTGATGTGGTGGTAGTGGCTAGTGTAATTAGGAGCAGCAGGAGGAGATGGAACATTGTGGTGGTCGGTTGGTTTTGGTCTAATGGAGGATTAGTGGGTGTGATAATATAGCTCTACTTAATTTGTTAGGTGTGAGCTTAATAATGGTGAAGCGTGTTTATAGTTAGGTATGGTTGTATTTATGTATATATAGATGGGAATGGTCAAATTTATAGATAGGTTCTGATAGTAATAATAATAAAAAGAATAAATAGGTTCTGATAGTAATAATAATAATAAAAAGAAATAATTACTTGTGGTTGAACATTCCAAATCCAAATTTCATTTAATTCAACCAAACTATCACCGTAATATTTCACGTCACCAGATTTCAACTCATGATATTAAATTGCGAGTCTTCCATGTAGTAGGCATGTACGCTGCAGTATTCCTTGGAGACTCGACGTATTCGTGCGTGAGTTAGGGCCTTTAATGGAATACTTAAATTTGTCGTGAAAAATCAACAAACGAATTAAAGATAATCTTTTTAATTAAAACAATTCAGAGCACGATACAACATTTTTTGTGTCATTTTACAGCCTCCACGCCTTGCTCTAAGTGTAGGCTGCAGTATTCCCTCTAAGACCCAATAGTGTACTTGAGCGTGAGCTAGGGCCTTTAACGGAATACTCCATCCGGCGGACAGGCACCCTCCCTGTTCCTTCCAGATAAGCACCATCTTTGTTTATACAAAAATTTACACAATCCTACTGGGATAACCGGTTGCCATGAATACATCAGTCTATCAACAAAAAGAAAAATATCAGCAATAGTAAGTCAAAATGCATTAGCCTTAAAGTGCCCACTGGGATATGGAGAACATTACAGGACCTAGGGTTTGCTTCTTAAATAGTAGGATCAATCCTCACTGCAAAAAGGGCGGAAACTTACAATGAAAATTATCATTTGATGAGAATGCATCTAATAGGTGATCCCTCAGCGCCAAGCAACCTTAGGGGCAAGCAGTGGACAGAATATATTCCTGGTGGGATGTTGTCAAGTTTTAGGCCTTCCACAAGAATGTGCTCCTGAAACATTCAAGAACTTGTCAGTTTTGTTCTTCCTCTGGAATCCAACAACCTGCTTATGCTGTAAACAAAACCTTACGTGGCACACAGCGCACAGTTTTTTCAATTTAAACTCAAAACAAATTGGTCCAATTTCCCCCCATATAGAAGCAACAACACTGAAATGGTTTGGGTAGCAAATGAAATAGATTAAAATTGTAAATGTGGTTATGGTTCAATATTCTCACTCGTAGAATAGATTAAAAAACTAAGTTGGTTATGGTTCATAAGAATCCAACTTCTTAGGAAAAAAAAGGAAAGGCTTGCCTGCCAGAATAAACAATTTATGCATTTTTCAAAAGTAAATATCTCTAATCACAACAATTGTATTACCCTGCCTTCCAGAAATGCGAGGTGAGATGGAATTAAATCCGTCCAGGCAGCAACAGATAGGTAATCAATCCCTACAAGTGATAGCAGACAACTGCATTTTAGTCATTACTGGCTCTTTGTAAAGCAAAACAAGCAATGGAAAAAGGCATTCCAAACATATCATAACAAGATAAACAAACATGGAGTCCGACAGAGCACGCGTTATCATAAATGAAGAATCAATGTCCTTGCATTTGGAAAAAAACATGGGTTGAGAGGACTTCTATCTTACCAACGAGCTTGATGTCAGTGTTCTCTACCAACCATTTAGCCCCATCCTCTGTAAATCCCACATAGCTGGTGTCAAACTGGGTTTTGAACATAAGGCGCCTGAAATCAAATAGTAATAGCATAACTCAAGTTCCATTTCTTGAATCAATAATCGTATTATAGGAACCTAATTGGTCCAAGGATAACAGTGAGTCATAGCGGACTGTAAAAATGGCTGCATAAAGGACAACTCAATCTACAGACTCTTGCTGTTTGACATACTGAAACCACAAGCCAGGATTTCATTTAATGAATCAAGCACTACATTTCCTTAACATTTTATTACATTGTTTCATAGGAAATAAACAAATATGTACTTCGACCACAGAAGCAACATGATGCTCAGTATGCATACTGATAACAGCATTGTAATAACCAATACAGTAATGTGTGGAAAAAACTTCCACAGCAGAAAGTCACAAGTAAGACTTCCTATACAAAGGATCACCTGTCAGTATTTAGTGTTCTGAAAAGCACACGGCGAACTCCTTTAGGAATATGCAAGGACTTCATAACTTCAGCTGTAAGATATGCATAGTAAGCAGTAAGCATTGAATTCCCAGGAAGAATGATGAGAAATATAATATTTACAAAAAACACGGAAGGACAGGACAAAAATGAGAAAAACACAGCTCAACCAATGCTGATTGCGATAAAATTACACAAACAAACTTTGATCTCGACTCTAAAACTTGCTTTAATCTCTTAATCTATCAATAAACCAAAAACAGACTGTTCTCAATGTTAAACAAACAACCACGTACCTGTAATGTTCGAATCCCTTGGAACATCAACTAGCAATGCAGGACCTAATTAAAAAAATTAAAACCCTCATAAACCAACTATAAAATAGCATTTAATTATCTATTAAAAAAAACTCATTAGGATCCTTTTGCGACGATGCCGGTTTTAAAATTACCATTGAGGACTTCCAGGTCGAGAGTGTCGACGTCGAAGCCAGCATCAAAGTAGTGATCGAACACGTGACCAGGTGCATCCACGTGCGTGCCGGTGTGGGTGGGGAGCTTCATCTCCGAATTGTTAGCGAGAGAGCCGTTCTTCATACTCGCCGGGAGCCAGAGGAACTGTCCGATTCCTTCTTCTGATTCCCAGGACGGCATTTGGTTAGTGTATCTATGGCTGATGTCGAATATCCTTCCGCTCCCGTAGACTTCGCGGCGGATTGGGGTCAGGCTGTCGCTTTCGATAGCCGAAACGGAAATATCGGCGGTACCGGGGATGGTGGGGTAGGCTGCGGTGGAGGAGGAAGCACTGGTGGTGGTGGAGGGAGATAGGAGGGATAGCAGGAGATGGAGGAGAAGGAGAAGAAGAGCCATCTGCTCTGTTCTAGCCATAACTGATTCGCGAAGCTTGGGTGAGTCAGTAACTGGGATACCAGAATTTGAGTTGTCACTCGAACAGTGTGCTTTTGACTTAAAATTTGATAAAATGAGACTGAAGTAGAAACGTCATGCTCTGGGCTGGTTTTTAGTCGGATGTAAACTCGGAAACTTTCAGGCCTAATTTTTGAGCTTAAGCTTGGGCCGGCTGAGCTTTAGGTTGGGCCATAGCTAACCTGGGCTTTTATATTTCATAATTTTTAAATGAATAAAGTTTGAAATACTAATGTTAAAAAAAAATAGAATATTACTGAAATTATTAAAAATATATAGTTTTGATAATAAAAACTTAGCAAAAAGTCTTTAGATAAATATAAAAGATAGTATTAGAAAAATAAAAATAAAAAATTACATATTTAACTAAATGGTGTATTATTTTTGTAATTATACAGATCGAAGCTAGATAATCTTTTAATTGTCTTTATTTTTCTCGAGAAATGACCAAATTAGCGTCTTTAAAAACAACAACAGCCTCACAACCTACTTTGAAAGAATCGTGGTTGGGAAGAGTAGACTTAGAGTAAAAAAACCATATGGATCGGGAAAGAGTCAATAGAAGCAAAAAAGATTTGTGTAATTTTGTAGACCTTGGCTTACATACAAAACACACAAAAATCTTCTTTTCTGGATTTATTTATTTATTTTAATTACCGTGTAAGTTTTGGGAAATATTCGAATTTGGATAAGTTTAACGTGGATACTGCCGAAGATTCGCGCCCATCGAAGAATATGATGCACCTGGGCCACTAGACTCTGTATAGCCTGCACCGCACAGAACCACACGAAAAAAAGCCGTATAAAGATGCCTTTGGGTGGTTTGGGGCGCATAAATCGGGTCCAGATGTGGCTCACCAAACTTGGGTTCATTTGGAAAATGATGTAAATAAAAATTATATACGGATGTAACAAATAAATAAATTAAAAAATAAAATTACATTTGTTCCAATACTATTTAATATTGGGATAGTATGATACATCTCGGTGTAATTTTTCTTTTTTCTTTCTAGTGGCTCTACTCAAACTTGATATTTGAGTTACTGATGTGGCGTTATGAGCATATACTTAAGTAGCGCGCATAAATATTGACTTAGCAAACAAAAAGATAACAAATTAAGTACCGTATGAATGGAACGCTACGTAAAATACTGCTAATATATTAGCAGCATAGTATCTAATAAAGAAAAACAATATACATGGACAACGACCTCTTTCTCACTCGTGATTTGTTTATTCGAGTACTTGTGTTACGTATATATATATTAAAACAAAGACAGTATGACAATAGCTGTTTTACAACACTGTAGCGAATTTTCTCATCAGTTGGACTACCTACCGTTAGGCGTCCGTCGAATAACAATAGTCGTGTTGACTGATTGATAAATGCAATCCTTACAATTTGTCCAAAATCAATCAACCACCTTACAAATAAAACAGCATATATACCGTGAGTATTTTATTTCCTTAGTATATGAACTACACACGTCTTTGATTCTTGTGACTAATCTTTTTCATTCTCTCATTTTTAGCGTAGTTTTCAAACAATAAATTATAATTTACACTCACTCGAATTACCCATAATTAAAAAAAACAACATAAATAATGAGATCTACCAATATTATAAGATCTATCACTTAAATTATATCAGATATTTGACGTAATATTTTTAGAGTAAGTTAGAAATTTTCCTCTTTTCGGTATATTAAAAAATAGAATGTTCTAATTAGCATGTATTTTCTCTTAAATGATCGAAATTAGCAATTGTAAAAATTTCATAAAAAATGACTCATGTTCGAAGCTCATCTACGTATTTTTTTAAAAGCTTCCTATTTGGTGATTGAAGCAAAGCAGAAACTGGTGTGGACACATCATACTCGCTGACCTCAACCCCTTTGGATCATTCCAACATTTTCTCTCTCTAGAAAACTCAACAGTATAATCTCTAAAATTTCCCTGTCAACCAGGATTTTGCAGCTCACGCCCGACAAGTAACAATTTGGTGGGTTTTAGTGGTTTTAATTACATTATTAAGTGACGTACTTACCGAACTAAAATAAATTAAGGGAAGTAGATAAACACAGACAAACACATACAAACACCAACTTTTTTTTTTTTTTTTCTCTTAGTGCTGTCCTCAGTCCTCAGCCTTATACATAAAGCCTCCTCCTCAAACTCAAAAGTCCAAAAATTCCACAGCCACTTTCCCACCAATTCCCTACCAAAAATTCCAAATCCCAAACCAAGAAAGAAAAGAAAATGAAAAAAATGCCAAACTTTCTCACATTTCTCCTCCAATTTTACATCTTCACCACCAATTACGATCTTCTAATCTCCGCCGTCACTTCGCCACAAGACATTTCTGCACTAAAATCCTTCAAATCCGCAATCAAACCAACCTCCATCACTCCATGGTCATGTCTAGCCTCATGGGACTTCACCGCCGCCGACCCATGCGCCTTACCTCGCCGGACTCACTTCACCTGCGGCGTCACTTGCTCCTCCGACTCAACTCGAGTCACCCAACTCACCCTCGACCCGGCTGGCTACTCGGGCCAACTCACCCCACTCATCTCCCAACTCACATCCCTCACCACCCTCGACCTCTCCGAAAACAACCTCTTCGGCCCAATCCCTCCTTCCATTTCCTCCCTTCCCAATCTCCAAATCCTGACCCTCCGTTCCAACTCGTTTTCTGGCTCACTCCCGAACTCAATCACCAACCTTAAAAACCTCGCTTCTTTGGACATTTCTCACAATTCTCTATCTGGGTATCTCCCAAAAACGTTGGATTCGATGTCCAGTCTAAGAAGACTCGATCTTAGTTACAATAGATTAGTTGGGTCCATACCGAAATTGCCTTACAACTTAATCGAACTCGCTTTACGGGGTAACTTGCTATCCGGGTCGTTACCCAAATCGTCATTTGACAAGTCAATTGAGTTGGAAGTCGTCGAACTCGGTCAGAACTCTTTTACTGGAACACTGGAATCTTGGTTTTTTCAATTACCGGGTCTTCAACAGGTTGATCTGACCAACAACAGCTTCACACGTGTCGTGATCTCTAAGCCTCTGAGTGGAAACAGCAACTTGGTGGCCGTTGATCTTGGCTTCAACAAAATCGAGGGGAACTCTCCCGCGAATTTCGCTTCGTATCCGCTGCTGTCGTCCCTGTCATTGAGATACAACCGGCTACGTGGTGCAATCCCGTTGGAGTACAGTAAAAAGCAGAGCTTAAGACGGTTGTTCCTTGACGGTAATTTCTTGATTGGGAAGCCGCCACCGGCTTTTTTTGCACCCGACACGTCGGTTGCCGGTAGCTTGGGGGATAATTGTCTACAGGAATGTCCAGGTTCGTCTCAGCTGTGCACCCCGTCACAGAAACCAACCTCGATATGCAGACATGCTTATGGTAAAAATTAGTTGAGACCGAACTCGAGTTGAGTATCCGAAGAAAATATCCAGAATAACCGAAAAAAATTAGTATAAGAAACTCAGATGGTTATGAGTTTAGTATATTTTTATTTTTCATATTACATTAAATAATGTGTACTGCAACTTTATAAGTTTATATATATATATATATACAGTGAATGAGATGAGATGTATATTGTAACTTGTAGGTGATTATAAAATTAGATTTGATGACGATTTCGGTGAATTTCAATCAAAAGGTGATGCAATGTCACGTGAGATTGTCTCAGGCTCTCAGCAATATTGATTAAATTAAACACTTTCCTCCAAGTTTTTGTTTCTCTTTTAATAAGTTTGATTGATAAACATTGAAAATGGACCGAAAGAAATTAATATGCGGCCATATATAATATATAGTTTAAGTTTAAAACATTTTGGAATTATGGGTTGTCACAGACTAGTGGTTTCGGCTATAGCTGGAACGACAATGGTATGCTTGATAAGGACCGAAATAGATATTAAGAAATAATCCCAACAATTTTTAGAAGATAATTTAGTTTAGTAGTGTTTTAATTAATAACAGTGTGAGAATCTCATGTTTGTTAGTATTCGGTAGTCAAGGTTGTGCATTATTGCATTTGAAACATAGGGTCCCATTAGCTTACATCTAATATGAATTGAATATATAAATGAGTTTAACCTTCTACCCGTAACGAGTAGAGCTAAAGAGAACCAGAACAGAGGGCATTAATGTAGAAGGAAAAGTTATGAACCACAAATTTGTTCTCGTACTCCTGTCGGTGGCACCATATGTCATAAATAGATCTATTCTTTTTCCAAAATGGAATCTCTCTTACGTGTGTATGTTTCAGGAATTCTAACAGTACATTGCCGGTACGAGATTTTTAGTTACTTAATTATTTAAGAGACCTAGACAGTTCTACTTAATTCTACGTAATTTTTGAGAAATAGAAGTATCGAATCACTAATAATGAATACGAGCATGGCTTTAACATTGCAATCTTCTTACCTTTTTTTTCTCTATGTTTCCCATGAAAATAAAAAGAGATGGTGCCTAACTTTGCACCATGTGAATGCAAAATTTGTTTGAGTAATAGATACTTTTACTTTCTAATTAGTGCTCCACTGCAGGAATGATTCCTTAGGATCTAAGGCTGACTAACTTCAAAATGATGATTCCTTACAATTTTTGTCCAAGTTAATGATAACATGGATATTTGCCAAATGTATTTTTTTTTTATTCCTAATGGGAGATGGCGCACCTAACTAACTATTTAGGTAACATTTCATCAACGATCCACAAGAAGATTAATCACAATTTTATTTTATTTTTGAACCAATTCATTCGCCCAAAACTATAACATAAATAAGAAAAAAGAATAAAAATTTAAATTATTAATCTAAATATATATAAATATTACAGAAAATTTAATTTAAAATTAATAATAAGTATATACAATTACAGTGACAAACAATACAGTTAATTTCTCCTATTATTTATTTTTTGAAATGAACCTTAGTTAATTAAGGAGGTACCTCGTTACATTATTTATTTTAATTTACTGTCACGAATCATCGTATAGATCGTGGTCAAGTGGGTGGTAAAAGAGTTGACCATTTTAATTCAAATTTTAAAGAATAGAAAAAACTTACTGCTTTGTAAATCTACTATTATGTCAGGAGGAGAAAGAGGGTATTGGGGAGACCGGAGAAAAAGAGAGTATACTTTTATTTCTACACCTAAACTAAATTGTTCCTTCACAAATAACGAGCCCAGTAAGTGCTTTGGGCTATCTTGTAATTGGGCCATTATATGAATTGGCGGCCAAACAAGATGGCGACACAGCCCAGCCCAATGTCTTAAGCCCGCCAAATACTTTATTGTCGTCTCCTCTCTTCCGTTCACCCTTTTCAAGTTTTCACAAATAAACCCTCGCTCTTCCGGATTATTCATACTAGTACTGTTCTCGTGCTGTCGTCTTTAACACTTTCGACTAATCGCCCTGCAAACCTAAAAACTTCATTGTTTTCTGAACAAATCTTCAATCATGGGGAAATCCAGGTAGGCTACATCTTCTACCTGGCGCAGCGGATTTTTTTTTCAATTTATAATTTATTTGTTGTGTTTTTGTGGATGGTCTGAAGTGAGTTGATGGAGTTCTGTTGTGGGTTTTTGATATTTTTCTCTGTTTTGTGTATTTTTTTGCTATTGGTTTAGACAAGAGTCGATGAGTAAAGCGGACCGGAAATTCGAGAAGAAAGTTCAGTTTTATACCAGTGAGTTCCAGTCTGTTTCTCATTGCGAATTATGCTCGTGGATCATTCATCACCCGCCATTTTTTGTTATATCGTGATATCAATTTAAGGTTCCCTCCAGCTTATATAATGCAAATGTTGGAATTGTTTGTATGCAGAGGTTAGAGACACTGTTAAGGTTCTAACTGCTCAAAAGTCGATTACTAAGGTATGGTTGTTCTTCCCAACCTGTTTTCTTTACCAGAGCTTAAACTAGTGCTGATCTTAAGTCCTTGATGTGATTTCTATGTGCATTTTGGTAGGTGCAGTGTACATGCCAACTTCTTTGTAGATATTTTTCTTTCCTCTAAGTTTGTTTTTAGTTGCAAATGTGTTGCAATGAGGCCTTGGATTGCATTTTGGAATTGGTGTTTGCTATGTATTTGATAGCTTGTGTAGTTTCGGTGAAGTCTGCCCTTTCTTCATTCCTCGTTTTCATGTGTTAAGAGTTATTATTACTAGTTAGTTGAGATGGGAGGGGCAACAATATTTGTTTAATTCGGATTCTGAATATTGCAATGAATTATGTTCTTTTGGTGCATTGTTCATAGTATTTTCAAAAGGAGAAATTTTGTTAGTTGGAATGGATGTTAGCCTAAAACTTATGGGCAGTATAATTGTTACACACTGTGGAATGTTGTTGTTCGTTTTCCTTTTTGAATCTTTTTCATTTGTGACTTACATTGTGAGAACTAAGAAGTAGTTCTTGTTCATTCAGAAGAAAAAGCTTCGGAGTCGACAGAAGAAGTTGAAAGCTTATGACCTCTCCAATCTATCGGAATTCCTCCCTGAACTGAAAGGTCCTCAGCAACCAACCAAAGAAGCTGACCGTAAAGTGAACTGCAAATCTAGGCAGAAACTAATGTACGTGTTTCAATTCCGTGATCTTTGTCTTGTTACTGATTTTTCTTTCCTTTCTCGTTCCTTTTCTGCTTGGTTTTTTATTTGTTATAACCAGTTCATGTCCAACAGGTTGAAGGAAGGGCAACGGTTAGCTATCGTTGTCAACCATCCTGCTTTCCAGTCAGATCCCTTAGGAGCCATCCACCAACACTTACAGAGCACACAACCCGTTGCTGATGAGAAACCTAAGAAAAAGACAAGCAAGGAAGGAGGGAAGAAATCAAAGGGGAAAAAGTCGAAAGCTTGTACAACACCTCAGGCTATGGAACTCTGACTCTGACTCCATGAGCCAATGTTTCTCTCGTATTTACACTTCACTGCTCAAATCACTGAAAATGGTAATCAAGCCTACTTCCTACAGAAGACCTAGTGAGTGGTGCAAATTAACTCCTCTTGATATTTCTACATGTTTCCATGCCCTATCGCGGCAGTCTCTATGATCATATTTAGGACGATGTGTTTAGCACATGACGCCGCTGCACTGGATTATTGCTTTGAGAATCTGGTATCCAATTAAACTGTTATCAATCAAAACAGAATGGGTTTTACATATTCGATTGGTTTTGAATGTTTTTCTCCCAAACCTTCCATGCAGTAAGAGGATATTCCCAGCTGCATTTTTTGAGTCACCCTCCCATTTTGATTCTCATGTGTAAGTCTTGTGCTGCTTTTTATGAAGCCTGTTTTGTCGACAGAAACCAAGAAGGATTCCCAGGCTATGCTGCCTTGTCGAAAAGATTGCTCGATAGCCAGTCGAGACCGTCGTACAACCCGTGCCCGGATGTAGCAGAAGAACTCTGGATATACCTAAAAAACAAAAGTTGCCAGACAAGAACCACAGATTGTTATATACATGTTTTGCAGCAGTTTTTTGTAAGAAAAAATTGGAAACATCATCTATGAGTGTTACCAGCGGCGCTGGCGAAGAGTATGTAATCCTAGTTTATCAGCAACCTCAGAAACAGGCATGGCATTTGGGAAATCCTGCTTGTTGGCGAAGACGAGTAGTATCGCATCCTTTAGTTCATTCTGCAGGAAAAATAATGGATACAAAAAGAGGAACCTATAATTTAGATCTTTGGTAACTTAGAAATCTTGGTTTCAAGTTTGAAGATGTGTGAAGATTTAAAGCTGATACTGACATGGGTTAAAATCCGATGCAGCTCATTGCGTGCTTCTGAAATTCTCCCCGTCATTGCTGTCCACGACGAAGATGAGTCCGTGGGCGTTCTGGAAATAGTGCCTCCATAAAGGCCTAATCTGTTTGCAGCAAATTTGAATAAGCAAAACGTGTTTTTTCTTTTCGGAGTAGAGTATGTACAGATGTCAATGGATAGGTAGCTTATTCGATGAGTAAAACTTGGGTACATACGATGTACCCACCACTCAGTACATCATGATGTATGATGATGACACGTGTCCAAGAGTGTCAAGAATAGTGGTATTCTAGCACTATTTGGGGTAGGTGTCATCATCCTAGATCATAATGTACTGAGTAGTAGGTACATTGTATGTACCCAAGTTTTTCCCCTTATTCGACTGTTCGAGTCTCCTCACAAATCTTGGCAGTTGGTACCTTTTGTTGTCCTCCGACATCCCAAACGGTGAAACTTATATTCTTGTACTCAACTGTCTCCACGTTAAAACCTGGCACAACCAAAAACCAGAATTACTGTTTTCTTGCCATAAAAGAACAACATGCTTTGATCAGAATTTTAAGCGATTGGAAGAGGAAGTTGAGACCCATTTGAAACTGTGGGCAAAAGGCCATGTTATCCCATCAAAATGAAATTTAGAGTTTGTATTGGGTACTTAGATACCAATTGTAGGTACGGTGGTAACAATTTCTCCCATCTTGAGCTTGTACAGAATGGTCGTCTTCCCCGATGCGTCAAGACCCACCATCAAAATCCGAACTCTAACTCTAGTCTTCGACAGAAATCTTTTCGCGAGTTGGGAAACTGTTCCGCGCATGCCACGGTTAGCAGAACCGAAGGGGAAACTGGAGGGAAATAGAAGAGCAAGAAACCTTCTCGTCCATGAAGTTCAAGAGAAAATGATCAATATGAAAAAACAGCTGTGGAGGAGTAAAGCGAACAAAATGAGATCTTTTACGCTTTATGTCAACGGCAGGCAATGCACTTTTGCATTGCAAAAAGTGGGAAGAATAAATTCTGTAGAAGAAAAGAATGAAGCACATTTGTTTTTGTCACGAGATTCTGTTTGCTTCCCTGTAAAGTGAACAGTAAATATCCGAGCTTTATGGAAATCAGGTTGTGGCTTCCATACTCATCAGAATCCTGACAACAGGTATTTCCAAAGGTGCCTTTCTAGCATCCCGATCAGTGTAGACTACGATAAAATCAATTCAAATCACTGGTTAATTCTCGAATCTGAACTCTCGATCATTAGCTAGCAAAATTCGAGCAAAAACAACAATAAATGGGGGAAAGCTTCACAGTAATTGAAATTTTCAACACTTCCATTCATTATTAGTATAGCTCCACTCTTATAAGTTACAATGAATGAACAAAATGTGCCCTTAGAAATCTGAAATACAAAAACTTTACAATCACAGAATAAAGCACCAAACTATCAATCCTTAGGAGAAGCTGATTGGAAGATAAATATAGCTGTCAAAACACCTATCAGTGCTGTTACCACCAAGGCCACAACAGGCAATGGGGAAGTGAGCCCAAAATTCTGCAATGAGAAAGTAAACATTGATTGCATAAGAAAATTGCAAACAAACTGACTATTGTTTATGATGTGCAGACATAGCTAAAAGATCCATCGAATCAATAATTCGTACCTAACTCTATAAACATAGGTGCATGGATGTGTTTGTTTATGAAGAGGAGAATGGGATAGGTCTCTCGGTATTTGGTAATACTATTAGGGCAAACTCAAGAAACGGCTAAGCAATGAATTCGGCACATGATATCATGGACCATTGACACAGCAAAGAACAATTCTTAGAAGGGGTGCAACTTGAACTTGACAATAAGTGTATGAGTTTTAGTAAAGTGCACAAATAAACAAGAAGTACAAGGTTTTTACCTCCAAAAGTCCCTTGCCGGTGCCTACTTCAACACTAATAGCAGCTGCAAAGCCGACCATTGCAAGACGCCCAAGCCAAACATCTAAGCTGCCATCCTCGCTACTTTGCTCACATCTTATTGTAACAGATTTTGCCTTGCTCACAGCCTTCCTCTTAAGAGAAGTTCTTGAAATTACTAGAAATTGAAAACAAGAGTTAGCATCTACTTAATCACTCTATTACATCACCATAAGACAATGATTCTCCTTCAGTGGTGTCAATTATACAAAAAAACAAAACCCACATCAAGAAACCATACCCAACACAAATATGCTATGATTTTCTATACTTTCGTCAATATTTACAAGAATTGAAGCACCCCATGCCTGCTTAGTAACTAAATCCACTGCTATCTAACCACTTGTGCTACTCTTGCAGATTACATTTGCAACTTTCTTACATTAAAAAAAGCACAAAATTTTTAACTGACCCATGAATAACTAATCTATAAATACATCACATAACATCTGCATAGATTCATTCAAGAAAAGTATGGATACAAATATAACCCAACACAGGAAAAACCCAGTAACAGAAAACATTACTAAGGAGCAGGAATTCTTACAGAGTGGAGACCCAGTAGCGAAGGTAGAGCCTAATCGAGTAAAATTCGAAGTGGGTAATCGAGAAATTGTAGCATGGGTTCTTGGTGAATTGAAAACACAAGTATCTGCAGTATGATTTCACAATTCAGAAACCATAAAAGTCAATAGAAGTTTGAAACTTTAAGTGAAATAGATAGATTAAACGAGTGTGAAGAAGATTACCATGGATGGAGAGGGCTAGTGAAGCAGAGAGTTGAGCTACTGACATGGCTGTTCAGATGGAGAGGAAGATGTGCGACAAATCAGTAACTATCTTCCTCCTCTATAAGCTTAGTGGTGGTAGTAGGAACATGGAGGAAGATAAACGAGAGAGGCAACCTGACATATTGACACGTGTAATGAGGATAGAAAGACGACATGTCATCCTCGAAATGTTTTTATTCCAAGTCCTCGTCTATCATCTTGAGAACTACTTGTCGTTCATTTTCATTTTATCCTCCCAGGAAAAAAGATGCCTCTGCTTGCTTGTCTGCTTCATCTCTTTCCTCCAAGTAACTGATCGATTTGACCGACTACACAACAAAAGGCAGTCACTTCTTCCAACACACTGAATCAAACCATCCAAAGCCATCCTCTTCCTCCTCTTATTAACAAACTCAACTCAAGCTACAACCTTTCTTCTCCAGGATACAATAATCATAAATTTCAATGGCGTCTCTCTCATTTGGGACGTATCACCTGAACTCAGTAGCATACCGTTTCAAGAGTCACTCTCTTCACTCGCAATCTCCAG
Organism: Viola odorata; assembly: GCA_963691705.1. Lineage (NCBI taxonomy): Eukaryota > Viridiplantae > Streptophyta > Magnoliopsida > Malpighiales > Violaceae > Viola > Viola odorata. Next base: position 2,256,785 of record OY829537.1, read on the forward strand.
CTTCTCTATCTTCGTTTCCTTCTCAATCATATTTATGTGGATTACGAGATTCAAGAAGATTACTTGGTAATGGACTACTGGTTAGAGCTGAAGATAAGGCTACAGGGTCTTCTTCTTCTTCTTCTTCTTCATCTCAGGAACAAGCTCCACAGCTCAGCATTGATATCCAGCTTCAGGTTTTCTTCTTCTCTTTAATTTTCAGTTAAGTTTCAATCTTTATAGCACCCACTTTCTTATTCTTTATTTGGATTCTTTTTGGCATATTATATGCTACGAATTTGGATGACATGGGCCCGGGTTGTCATGTGTGTTCCGTATGGTGCTTGTTCATTTATTTTATTGAGGCATACTTAAAACAATGGTTGATGTATTATGGCTATGATTATTAGTGTAGTATGTTATTGTTCTCACTTCACATTGACACCCTTTAGCTCATAACCAGGAACTAACACAAGCGTCTGGATCATGTGACCCTTTATGTTCCGTTGACGATACAAGCTCACAACAATTTGAAGCCAATTACCAGCCAAAGACTGATTATTTAAAAGCTCTTGCAATTCTTGCAGCAGCTGCAACAGGGGCAGTGGCAATTAACCATTCATGGGTTGCCGCCAATCAGGTTTTATCTGTATCTTGTAGCACATTTTTTTTTTTTGATGACTGATGAAGTACTTCCGTGCTCCTTTAGTTTGAGTGCATTGTGATATTCGTGAATCAGTAGTTGATTAGAGAAAAATTTCTGAGACAGGATGTTGCTATGGCATTGGTATTTACATTAGGATATGCCGGCATTATTTTTGAAGAGTCTCTAGCTTTTAATAAAAGTGGAGTTGGACTGTTGATGGCTGTAAGCTTATGGGTAGTGCGAAGCATTGGGGTAAGTTTTATATTCACTTCTCAATCCTTTAACGATAGCATCTGATTAGCTTGTAGATATAGATCCCTTTTCTATCTAGTGGTTGTAACATCCTCTTATACTGACTTTCATACTATGTTGTAAACTTTTTGGTGTTTGAATTTCTTGAGCAGGCTCCTTCAACTGATGTTGCTGTTTCAGAGCTGAGACATGCTTCTGCAGAAGTCAGTGAAATAGTATTTTTCTTACTTGGTGCAATGACCATTGTTGAGATAGTTGATGCTCATCAAGGGTTTAAGCTGGTCACTGACAATATAACCACTAGAAAGCCAAGAACTTTGCTTTGGGTGGTTAGTGCTGTCTTTCTGCTGCCATTATCATATCAAAAATCTTTCTTCATATATTTGGTATTCTAAACTTATAAATGAAGATTAGATCAACATAGCGGTGAATGCTATTCTTATCTTAGAGTCCAATCTTTCGCTTGTTGTGAAATACCATTATTAAAACGTTTATGCAGATAGTTATTATCAACTTTTGCACTACAAAAAAGAGTTTCCATCTTTACTTTCTGTGTTCTATTATATTTTATTTGTGGGATTTGCTTAGAGATCTATCTTATTAAACATCACTTTCCAATTTTATCATTCTTGCGTCACATTCTCTTGTTGACCAATGATATTTGACTGGTGATTATTGCCTTTTGCAGGTTGGTTTTGTTACATTTTTCCTTAGCTCAATCCTTGACAACCTGACGTCTACAATTGTTATGGTGTCTTTGTTGAGGAAACTAGTACCCCCTTCGGAATACCGCAAGTACGTGCTGGAAATTATGAAAAGTTTGTCATTTTGAGTTATAAGTTCATATAGCGAGGATCAACATTTATTGTGGTTGGTTTCATGACGAATAAAAAAGCTAAAGAAAATGAATGCTTAGTTTTTCCTTAGGGTGTTTATGATGCTGTTTAATGGATATAAACTTTGGTTTTTATGACCTTTGTGGATGAGGAATAGGTGAATACATGCACATATGGACCTGGCATTGAGTCAAATCTTAATTTATAAGTAGTCAGAACACGAAACCTAGAGTTTAGCCTCCCAATAAGAAGGTAGGGATCCCTAAAACTTTGCAGTCTGTCTTTAACTTATCCAGGGAGTAGAACTCTGAATCACAATTTTTTTGATCTTAATGCATCTTCTTTCTTCACAGAAATTGTGATGAAAGGGGTATGGTGTAGTTGCTTGGTGTTGCAATTTTTCATAGTTCCGTTCTACTTTCAATCAAATTTATTTTCATATCCGGTTTTATTTAAAAGTTAATGAAAGAAAGTACATCATAACTTCTATTACACAACTTATTACACCATTGGATGTTGTATACAGGTTTCTAGGAGCTGTTGTTGTTATAGCAGCAAATGCTGGTGGTGCATGGACTCCAATTGGTGATGTGACAACTACTATGCTCTGGATTCATGGTCAGATATCCACACTGCAGACAATGAAGGTCTTTCCATCACTTTTAGGAAGTGGTCTTTTGTTTCAATGTACATGCTCATATTTTTGCAGTCCATTAAGCACATGATATCGATTTACTGGATCTTCTATTTGGTGAGAGTCAGTAGACATTGGTTCTATTGTGGCGAAAAATATGTTGCATGCAACAAATGCATATTTAGTTTACCACGAAATGGATAGGAAATACAGCCATCAAATCAAGGGACTGGTTAAAGCTGATAAATTCTGATTGCCTACCACATACTTATATTATGTTGCAGATGCTAGAATTTTCGCGGTGTTCCCATTATGGAATTTGGTTTGGTTAATTGAGCAGGATGTGCATTTGATCTACTGTGCAATTTCCTTAGAGCATGTATGCGCACAGGTTTGAATGTGCTCATGTGTGTGGGAAACTGAGAGCTAGGATTCCTAGTTACCAGTCTTTAGTGTCAGCCTTATAAATTGCAATATTGACTCATCAATATGGATTTCTTTTTCTTCATATTAAAAGGTCTCTTTTATGTCTTCTCTTTTCTTATAGGACTTGGTCGTACCATCTATTGTTTCTCTTGCTGTTCCGCTGGCTCTCATGTCCCTTACTAGGTATTCTTCTTGCATTATCAAAATGAAGTGGAATTAGAGTCGTGAAAGGCTTAGTTTAACTTCATGGGATTGTGGATCAAATAAATTACATGAGTTTCTCATGTTCAATTCAGTGAAGTTAATGGGAAAGGGCAGGAGACTTCCATTGCATTGGCATCTGAACAGATGGCTCCTCGAGGACAGCTCGTTTTCGCTGTGGGTATCGGGGCTTTGGTTTTTGTTCCAGTGTTCAAGGCTCTTACTGGATTGCCTCCTTACATGGGAATGCTTCTTGGTCTCGGAGTTCTCTGGATACTCACAGATGCTATTCACTACGGTGAATCTGAAAGGCAAAAGTTAAAAGTGCCGCAGGCTTTATCGAGGATTGACACTCAAGGAGCTCTCTTCTTCCTTGGAATCCTTTTGTCTGTCAGCAGGTATAGTGCATGAATACTTAATCCATGCTTTTTACCTCGTGAATGACTAATTTTCCCTTCCAGCTACTCTTTTTATTATGGATTGATCCGACGGTTATGTCACGGGATGAGAATTTGGGCGTGACTGTTATCTCTGTTTTTTTAACTTTAAAATGGTAGATTACTCAACTGAAATTGATAGTGAAATCATTTTCTTTTTTCTAGCCTGGAGGCTGCAGGGATCCTCCGCGAACTGGCAAATTACCTTGATGCTCATATTCCGAATGTTGAACTGATTGCAAGTTCCATAGGGGTTGTATCTGCGATTATAGACAACGTCCCACTGGTTGCAGCAACAATGGGAATGTATGATCTCACTTCCTTCCCCCAGGACTCCGAGTTTTGGCAGCTAATTGCGTATTGTGCTGGTACGGGTGGTTCCATGTTAGTGATTGGCTCTGCAGCTGGGGTAGCGTATATGGGAATGGAAAAGGTGGATTTCTTTTGGTACTTTCGGAAAGTAAGTTCTCCTGCAAATTACCGTCTTCACACACAACAAGTCTCTGTCTATTAAAATTAACCGTCTGTGTTCCTCCAGGTAAGTGGCTTTGCTTTCGCCGGTTATGCTGCTGGTGTTGCTGCCTACTTAGCACTTCACAACCTTCACATCTCCCTACCCACAACCGTGGCAGAGATTCCATTCCTTTCAGGTTCATAAGTTATACGGGGCTTCGGCTGTCACTTTTTTCGCTTGTTATCGAGACATGGTTGTAGCTTATCTGTATGAAGATTATTGCTTTGACAGTGGTAATGGTGTTTGGTTGATAGCATTAATATAGTTCTTCATACATGTAGACTATTGAATCAAGTAGTACTCGGTGTATAAAATAATTTTTTACATTGGAAGCAAAATACATTTGTATCTTTTTGGGAAAAATTATACTCATGTTTGTCTATTTGTCTTGTTAAATTCATTACAATGGAAGGGATAACATGCTCAGCAAGCTGATTCATCAACCTAAGGAAAAAAAGGTATGTGAAGGAAAACTGTTTAAAGGTAAATCAATGTACCACATAACAGAGTGCATAATAATCTCAAATCAAAAAAACCAATTTATTACTTTTTCGTCCCTCAGTTGCCACAAATCACACGAACCAAAATTGGGTATCAAAATGAAGCAAGGATACCCCATCCAAAACAAAAATACTACAGTACTTAGAAGAAAAAAATAGAGATGAAAAGCCACACTACAACTTTAGGAAAACAAACTCCTCAACGGCCGGGATATCCCCAATCCTTTTCAAACTCTCCTTGCTGGGCTGCTCATCAACTCCAATTGCCATGACGGCTTGCTTGCGAGGAGCAATCCTTCCGACGCTCATGAAGCTGACATTCACATTTTCCTGTCCCAACAAGCTACCTACCTTGCCAATCATTCCTGGTTGATCAACTTGTCGGCAGAGTATAATGCTACCTTCCAAGCTCACATCAACCTCGAATGATCCAACCTTAGTCAAATGGGGAACTCCATCCTTCACTTGTCCCTCAACCTTGATCTCTCCGGTTTCAGAAATGGCACTAGCAAATTTGGATTCTACATTGGCAATCTGCACCTGGATGGATTCAAGTGGATTCTCAGGAGAACCATCCAGCAGAACACGCTCTTCGGTTAATCTCAGTCCTCTTTGCTTAGCAGTAAAGTCGGCATTAACCAAGTTCACAAAAACATCGGATATGGGCTCAATCAAACCCTTGGTGAGCATAGCACGGAGCACTCTGGTGTCGAGGTCATCAGGAGCTCTAGCAGAGGCGTAACTCACTTTCACATTTTTCACACCACTCCCGCCTGCTACTAGCTGAACAGCTAATCTCCCTAGTTTCTCAGCAAGTTCAACATATGGCTTAAGCTCTGACAGAACCTGCAATACAGGTATAACAATACAACAATGTGAAATTTGATGATTGACAATTATCCACCAAAAGGGGTTGTGAAAATTCAAACACAACAAAAGATGATATATACCTCAGCAGGCACCATTGGTGCATTGACTGCAGTTGCAGCAAGCTCCCCTCTCAAAGCCCCAACAACAGCTTCAGCTATTTCAATAGCTACTCCTTCCTGCAAATAACACCACAACACATTACTACTTACTTTCACAAGAGAACAAACAAGATCACAAAGAAGCATTTTTTAGTCAACAATCAAGAAACACACCTGTGCTTCCACAGTACTTGCACCAAGATGTGGGGTGACAGTAACCTGCTCGTGCATCACCAATTTGCTGTCTTTTGGTGGTGGCTCCACTGTAAACACATCCAGCGCTGCTTGAGCAACAATTCCAGCATCTAATGCTCTCACCAGAGCATCCTCATCAATAACTCCTCCACGTGCAACATTAACAATCCTAACTCCTTTCTTCATCTTGGCGAAGGTTTCATCGTTAAGAATCTTATTTGTAGCAGCAGTAAGGGGCATATGCAAGGAGATGAAATCTGCAGTGGATATTGCCTCATCGAAGCTCACGAGATCCACACCAACGGCACGAGCACGATCAGCTGCTGCATAGGGATCGTGTGCAATAACATGCATTCCTAGCCCCTTTGCACGCCTAGCAACCTCGGATCCCACCTTTCCAAAACCCAAGACGGACAATGTTTTCCCGACAAGCGACACACCAACATATTTACTTCTTTGCCACTTCCCTAAATTCCCAAAAAACAAGACATGCATAATAAATTAACACAACACGGACAAAGGAAAAACATTGAAAACAAACAGATCTAACACAATTCCTTCGTATATAGCACACAAAATGTTGGACAAAATGCTACAAAATAAGAGAAACCACTAACCAGCCTTAACAGACGCATCAGCCTGCGCGACATTCCTCGCCATGGCAGCCAAGAGCGCGATCCCATGCTCTGCAGCCGCAACAGTATTAGCCGTCGGTGCATTAACCACCAAGCATCCATGCTCCGTCGCGGCGGCCAGATCCACATTATCAATACCAACGCCAGCTCTCCCAACGACTTTCAATCTCCCGCCAGAAGATTCAAACACCTCGCGGCTGACTTTAGTTCCACTGCGAACAATAATCGCATCACAGAGCGAGATCTTGGTGCAGAGCTCTTCAGGGGAGAGATTATAAGAGCAGTCGACGTTAGCGAAGTCTTTCAAAAGGGAAAGACCTGCTTCGCCAAGCTTTTCAGCCACTAAAACAGTGGGCTTGGCATCTAATGACGAGGAGAGGACTATGAAGCGAGATTTGCGGAGGGAAGAAGGTGTAGGAGAAGCGAAAATGGAGGAGAGTTTGTTGGAAGAGAAGGATTTGTTGTTGGGTAAGGGAAGGATGCGTAGGGTGTTGGCGTTGGAGGTGGAGAAAGCCATTGTTGGGTTGTTGGTGGTGTTGGTGAGAGATTTAGCAGTAGAGTGGGAAGGGGGAAGAGGATCTAGTGTATATTTATATCGAAAATTTGCAGGTGGCCAGGGGTTAAGGGGGTTGGTGAGGGTTTTTGGGGAAAAGAAAGAGAGGGTTTTTGTACGGCGCGTGTTAGGGCGGCGCGTGTGAGTGGGAGTGATGGTTGATGATGTTAGCGGGAAAAGTGGGACAGGGGGGAGAGCGTGGAAACACGCGGAAATGTGTGCGGCTGTGTTTGGTAATGTGAATTGGATTTTGGTAAAATGGGAAGCAAAAGAGGAAATCCAACTCTCAACAACCACTAGGCACCAGCCAGTAATTACTAGCAGACCAAATTCTTTGGACCAAAAATTTCAACGATTGTAGTATTTTAATTTTAGAAGATGTCATCAAATAAAACACAAGTAATGACATCAATTTTCCTTTATAATATCACTTTTTTTAATGATTCATTTAGGCTAAATTGTATTTTCTTATCATTAGTTTAGATGTATCTAACGTTAAATTATAAAAATACATGAGTTTATAAATTAAATTAATTACCTAACTCTTTAAATATCAGTATTATACGTATAATTCTTTATTTCTTAAAGAATATTTTTATAAATTATTCTAGTAACATGATTTTAACTATATTAAATATTTTAGCTTTTAGATTTAGATTTTTTTTATTTCACTGTTTATCTATTTCTTTTAAGTTTTTAATGATTTTCTTATCTTTATTTTGTATCTTTTTTATTTATTTATTTTATCCCTTGGGTATCTTCTCAATTGAGACTAATCTCGTACAAGTTATGTTGGTCCTAAAAAGTAGTGACCCTCCGAGCATAATTTTTTCCATTGCCAGGACTCAAATCTCGAGACATTTAATTAAAGATAAACAAGTATTTTACTTTTTAACCACAACCGATGTTAGTTCTTTTACTATTTCTTGTATTGCTAAGTTATGTCTAAAAATTCTCAATTACCTCATTTAAAAAAATGTCTAACTCATTAAACATTACTAATCATTTGTATTATTTTATTCAAAAAAATATTTTTACAATTTGTTTTTGTAGCATGTTCGCAATATTTTTACTTTATATTTTTCTTCAACTTAGTTATGTATATATGTAGCCAACTTATATGAAAAAAATCAATTATCTCATCTTAATACTTTAAATATCATTAAAAAATGATGTAGTAATTTATTTTAGTAGTAATATATGAAGTAATTTTGTAGGGATTATTCATTAAAGTAAGTTGCCTGTACAATGCGGCGTGAGTATACATGAATCATGAATCATGAATCATGAATATTATGGAATATAAAGTCAGATTCATAAATTGAAACGACTAATTACAGCAGAATCCATGCGAATATGCTGTGCGGCGCGGCCTATGGATTTGGGTTGGTAGGGCATTTGTCGTTTTGGGTTCATGGTTGGTGCCGGTGGTGGCTAGTAGAAAGTGACTTCCGTTTGTGGAGCTCTTAACTTAGCTTTTTATTCGGAAGCAAATCCTTTTTGTGCACTAATTTTAAATAAACTATAGTCATCAAAAGTTACAATCACGAGACATTTTTAATTGTATTTAGCGTACAAAGACGAGACACAACACAAGGGCGAAAATTAGTCACACGGAAGTACAAGTTTTTTAAAGAACAAGATTAAAAAGACTTTTACAAGGGAGAAAAAAAAAACCAATAAAAAAGGAAAGTATGAGTTGGCCCGAAAGGGAACAAGCCATCACTACAACAAGCCCAAATCATAAAGGACACGAGACAATGGCCAGAAACAGAGAGCATACAGCCATGGTCACTGCACCACCCACTTCACAGTCGTGTAGCAGTTTTTAATATTTTTTTCTCCGATCTCTCGAGATATCATCTCTACCCATTTTGAAAATGAGATTAATTTCATTCGAACATGATCAAGTTCTAAAACAAGTGACTCGCATCATGATTTTCTTCATGCCAATGCTCAATTATTCTTTCCAAGGACACCTTCATAAGATCATTGATTAACTTAGACATCAAACATTATAAGTTATCGTCAACAACAAGCATTCATGCTCGTTCACTACTTTTCCAAAAAGGAAAAGTTTTTGGAAAAGACAAGTACATTCTCCAATCCATCAAGCTCTCAAATGTAATGAACCTGATCTAACACAACTGAAAGATCCTTCGCTGATAATATGCCGCAATGCGGACGAATCTTTAGAGCTCTTAGTAGTTAACAATCTCAGAGCATAAATTGAAGCTGATATCAGAAACACAACAAGGAATTGCACACGGTTTAAATTTCAGCAACCTTCACAACAACTTCAAGTGCTAAACATCAGGCAAATGAAGGGATCTTACAAGGAATAACATTTACAAAAGACAAGACAACAAGTGACTCCATCAAGGACAAACAACGACTCAAGAGAAAAACTGAACAAGAGGAATTCATAATTGCATTCCCTTCTCTCTTTTTTTCAAGCAAAACCAGAGATTATTATGATGATGCAAAATGTTTGCGGTACGCATCCGCCAACATAATACCCAGCTTAACCTGAGATTCAGTAGTTAGGTGAAGATTATCCTCTTTGAGAGCCAATCCTTTTGCATCTACACACACAACATTCGGAAGATTTATCGCCAGTTGGGCTTCCCTCACTCTCTCCAAATACTTAACATCCCCTGATATAATCGCTACCTACATAACACAAATTTCTACTTGAATCAACACACCAAGCAAGAAATTCTAGGGTAGACATACCCAACTTCAAACAGACCAAATCAATCACAATGTCAAAGCCTAATGCAGAAACCGAGCACGAGCAGATTGCAATACTGCATCTACCAATCAAGCTATTCTGATTAATATGGACTTTGAAAACATATCAGACATTTATGAACACAGAACATGATCATGTGCAGAATTGTGTTTCAATCCATAGATTTCACGACACATATCAAGCTAAATGTGGTAAATAAGTTCCGTTTATAGACAAATCCAACCCTGTTGTGTCCAATGTGGTGACTAATCACAAGAATGGGATACCCAGAGAGCATTAATCAATCAAATTATGCAGCTGCAACACAAAGTATTAGAAAGCAGTTAATTGTAACTCATCTCTACTTCATTAGATCAAGAATTGCAGATTTTTTTCAGTAGAAGATTAGTAGCAAACTAACCTGGATGATGGGAAGAGAAGGAAAACCAAGATCCTCCCTCACATTTTGAATGAGTTTCTCCATATTCCCCTGGTACGCATCAGCATCATGTTGAGTCGACGTGTCACTCTCTCCTTGGTACCACAACAAAACCTTAATTTCTCCACCGTCCTTAACACTCTCTTTCGCTCTCTTGATCATCGTCTCGTACAACTCCTCCCCACGCGCCCATTCCTTAATCGCCGTCCCACCCACCGCGCACGGCACCAGACCCACCACTCCAGCAAGATCCCTAACGGCGTTGGCGAACACCATGCCGGGCCCGACCCCGCACACTTTTCTCGTGTCGATGTCGGCGTGGAGGGGCTCGTGGGCCTGTTCCCATCGGAGTTCGGCGGTGAAGCGCAGGATGTCGGGGTAGGACTGGCATTCTGGAGGTACCACCTTGTCCCACTGGTCCTTGTGGTGGTGATGGTGGTTGTGGTTTTTTATTACGCCGCCGCGACCGGCCATGTTGCTCTGGCCGGACAAAATGAAGAGCTGCTTTTTTGATTGACTCGTTTCTTCCATTTCCACTTGGGTCTTCTTCGGCATCAAGAATCAAATCGGAGATCGAGAATTTAATTCACAGAAAATTAGGTTGCTTCACCGACCGATCATGTGCTCCGGCGCTACCAAGCTTGCCTAACTACGCCTGCTGCGAGCGATAAAATGGAATAGTTTGTACCTCAGTTGACATTGTGACAAGAAAATCAATTGAGTTAAAAATGGAGTATTTTTCCCCCGAGTCGGATTGGGAGATGAAAGCCTGATTAGGCAAGCCCAAACTTATAGAGGCCCAGTGGCTATCTAGTGGGCCTAAAGGATCACCCAACCCAACCCATCCCAACTTTTAGGTTTTAGATATTTTTTTTATTTCATTTTATTGTCGAAACATGCATTACAAAAAAAAAATATTAAAAAAATTACAATTAACATTCAACCATATAGATACTTATTTATTGTTAAAAAAAAGATTAAATAAATGAGACAAATCATTCAAACACTCTTTCTTACAAAAGACGTACACTTTCCTTTCTTCTCTTTTATGCAAATGTTCAAGTCAACAAAAGATAAAAAGAAACTATAGCCTTTTAATCCTACAATTGACACTTTTTTTTTCTTGGGACCCAAAATACAAATCATTAACTTGACACGTTATTAGTGGAAGGGATCTTCTCCAAGACTTGCAGCGCCTCTTTCATGTTCGGTCTCTTTTGTGGGACAAAAGAAGCACAACTAAAACCCAACTTCAAACAAGCCACCATGGCATCCTCCCTACCCTCCACATCACCCCTAATTGACACGTCAGCCATTCTCAAAACCGAGCTCTTATCCTCCATCAAACCGGCGGTCCACTGGCTCAGCTGATCCCGGTCCGAAAACACTCTGCCGGTGAGAAGCTCAAGTAAAACAATACCGAACGAATAAACATCCCATTTCGGATTCGGTTTCGGGTTGTTCAAGGACTCGGGTGCTTGGTACGGCGAGGAGCTAGCCGATGGGTTGTGGGCGGAATTGATGGGTTGGTCCAATCCCTGGCTACCGAGATTTCGGCCCGAGCTGCTTGCTTTGTTGCTGTTGTTGCCTAAGATGAGACGGTCCAGCCCAAAATCGGAGATGATGGGCTCCATATCGTTAGTTAAGAGGATGTTACTTGGTTTTACGTTGCCGTGCGTTTGTTTCTTCTCATGAATGTAGGCTAGTCCTCGAGCTACTCCTCTTGCTATTCTGAACCGGACTTCAACCGGCAAATGACAAGGCGATGAACCGGGTTTTCCTGTAACAACAACAATAGTATAAAAAAAAAGGAGAAAATTCACAATTTCTAATTAATATCCCTTAAGTTAATCATAAGTGACTGAAATATTGACCACATTCATTTTTTACTAAAATGATTAAATTAGCAAAAAATTAGTACCACTAAATTCTTTATTAATCAATTGAACTTAGTATAATTATATAATTAGGGAGAGACACACTTAGGACAGAACGAACGTGCTAACCTAAGCCGACAAGAAGGTATGGACGGTGGGGTTAAAAATTAGAGGATTTTTTTTTTACCTTTCAAGAATATAAATTTTATTTTATAATGCAGAGAAAATAGTACGTGGTAAATACTATCATGCACACACGCGTATGTTAGAAAACAACACAAGAAACTGCTAACATGCGCTGAAAAACAGAGCAGAGGAGGAGAAGGAGAAGGAGAAACTCACTGCAACTAGAGGCAGCAAGGCTTCCACTGGAGAGGAAATCATAAATGACGAGCTTCTCATCATTTGCCCAGTAAAAGCCACGAACTTTAACCAAATTGGGGTGTCGTATCTTAGCAATCAGCCTCACTTGATTCTCAAAATCTCTAAACCTCTCCACTCCACTTTCCCCAATTCTCCTCACGGCCAGCACAGTACCATCACCAAGCACGGCCTTGTACACTATACTGCTTCCACTCGCTCCCAATATAAAAGCTGATGCTTTCAACAATGTCTCCATTTCCAGCTCCGTCTCTCCATCCACAATCACCAGCTTCCCTCCTTTCTGGTTCTCGTTTTGGGTGCTGTACTGCATGTGGGTATCTTCATTTTTCTGATTATTATCATCTGGCTCGCTGTCTGATGTTGCTTCGGATGTTTCGGCACCTTTTATGGTTAGGCATGATGAACACGACGTGGGTTTGTTTTGTTGTTTCTCAGATTTTACCAGGATTGTCTCTGATGGGAATTTTTGGAGGCTTTTTGGTGGGTTGGTTTGGGTGGTGGTGATTAGAGACAGAGTGGTTTGTTTTCTTTTCTTGAGTTGGTAGACATAGAGAATGATTAGAGCAAGAAGGGTTATGCCAGCTAAATCTGAGACAGCAATAGCAGCAATTGTAGCTGGTTTTAGGCCACTTTTGGATTGGGTTTGGGATGAGTTTTGGGCTGAGTTTGATGAGGATGATGATGATGGGGTTGAGTCTAGTGGTTTTGGTATGACTGCAATTGCTGGTGATGTGGTTGAAACATTCGGTGGGGTAGAGAGAGTTGAAGGGATTGCACAAAGATTAGTCAATGGTTTGCCACAAAGCTCCAAATTTCCTCTGAAAGATTCAGTCTTTTGATTGAGCAAAGACTGAGATTCTGGAATTGCTCCTGTTAGGTTGTTGAATGAGAGATCAACAGTAACATTTCCTGGAATCTTCTTTGCAAAGCCTTGTGAGATTGGCCCTGTAAGCTTGTTGTAAGAGAGGTTTAGATAATGCAAATTAGCCCCACCAAAATCAAGAGGTAGAGACCCATTTAGGAGATTGGAAGAGAGATCCAGGACTTGAACAGAATCAAACCCACCAGGAACATAACCAGAAAAGTAATTAGACCTTAAAGAAAGTATTGTAAGATTCTGCAAAGTAGTCAATTTCTCAGGTACCTTCCCAGCCAAGGCATTATCAGTTAGATTCAGCAACTGTAAACTCCTCATTCCACCAACAAATTCAGGCAACTCACCAGAGAATTCATTACCTGATAGAGAAACCACTCGCAGCTCGGTCGCGTTGAAAAATGTAGTAGGCAATGACCCATTCAAGAAATTGTTGGAAAGATCAAGATTCCTGAGGTGTTCAATGTTGCCCAGGTCAGGTGAGATAGAACCCAGAAGCTGGCTGTTAGGAAGTACTAAGCTTGTGACCCTAAACATGTCTGGTGTGGCTGGTGGTCCAATTTCTGTGCAGGTGACTCCTTTCCATGAACATGGTGTTGCGTCATCATAGTTCCAATTTTCCAACACTAACAATGGATCACTGATGATGGAGTACTTGAAGGAAAGAAGAAGCACCCCATCTGTGTTCAGACCAAATGCAGGAGAATGAAGTAGAGGCAGAACAAGAAGAAAGATAGCCAAGAAATGAAGACTGGAGCTCATGGTTGGTTGGTCAAAAAAAATTCTTGAACTGATGAACAAACAACACAAGAATGGTAGAGTTTACATAGTCATAATAAGTTTGAGGGAGTGGAGAGAGAAGAGATGGTGACCAACTGCAGTTTGGAGTGGTTCTGGTGACCAAATTGATGATAAGAAAGGCTTGAGCAGAGGAGGAGCAGAGACCAGAGACAACTTGACTAGGTCATTACATTTAACACAGGGTTTTTTTTTGGAGTAGTTAATGTTGTTTGCTGCTGAGCTGTTGATATAAAAAATGGGTGATGTGGCTTTGCAGACAAAAATGAGCTACTCCTCTTTAGGAGGATGAGACTATTTAGCATGTACACATGAAATGATGTGGGGGAGCTTAAGTTAAAGGATGGGATGCATAAAAAGATGGAGTAAAATGTACTGTTAGCTTTAGCAAATATTTTTTTTTGTTGTTGCATCTAATTTGGAAATGAGAAATTTGGTAATGGGAAGTGGAAAAGAATCTTGAATGTGCTGCTACATGACAGAAAAGTGTGTTGGAGGTCACGAGAGACAATGGATCAGCTGAAAATTCACTCCACTGTTGAGTACTGGCCTTGAAGTTTGATCCCTTGAACTCAAAAACACAACCGCTGGTTTCCACTTTCCAGTTACTTTGTAGTAAAATACTAAAATGTAGTTTCTACTGTTTTCCTTTTGTCTTCTTCTTACATCAGTTGTCACAGGAATTGGCCGAAGAATTTATTTGTAAATGTTAAAAGAATAATCTCGTCTGAATATTTTTTATGATTTTTTTTTATATTGATTTACTCTGTTCTTAGTTCTCGAATTAAGACGGGTTTAGGGTGAAATCCCTTACCAGTTAAGGTGTGGACATTCCCATGTAATAATCACTCGTTTTCTTTGAAAACAAGAAAACACATGTCCAGATTAAATAGGCCGACGTCACCAACATGATTGCTATTTTGGGGGTAGGCCCAGATGCAGGGCTAGGCTTGGTTTTTATGGAGTCACAGGTTGCATTGCCTCTGGGCCACCACCTCCACCCCACCGCACAACACAACACAAGGCCAAAACAAGTTAAACCCTTTACACACTTTAAGATCAAAGATGGTCTCTGCCATCCATTTTCAATCTGCTCCTTTTATTTCTTACTTTTGCTTTTGTCTAATCTTTTACCAATTATCAAAACAACTGAAGAAAAGATTGTAGCACATTGCAAGAGTCACCTAAGATACTCAAACGATGTTAATTGTTACCGAATTGATAGAAATAATAGAAAAAAATGGTTTCATTTCACTTTGGTTTTTCATGCCCAGAAATCTTTCAGCAACATAAAAATCTTAATCCCCTGATACTTTTTTTTCTGGATAAAGTTCTGGAACTTATTTTATTCACACTAATAAATCAGATTATTAAAATTGTAATCCTTTCGTCGGTTTTTCAATAATTTTATGTTCTTATCTTCTCACAAGAGAAATTTTAGTGGGGCAATAATCACTTTAAGGATAGTGATCTTTCACGACTCAAAATCTGATTATTTCCTAATAGATTGTTGGTTCCATACCAATATTTCAAGATGACAGACATTTTTCAACTGCCTCTAGCCACCCATTCTTACAAATGCTAGAACAAGATTTGATTGAGCAAACACAGAGTAAGAGATGGACAAAAGGTCGAGACCACACCAACAGATTATTACTCTTTGGGACCGCGTTTGCTTCAGCTATTACATCTAAGAAAATGGTCCCAAACAAAACCACTTTTCAGAAGTAGCGAAACAAATCTTGATTTGTTTGCTCTGCACATGTAGTTTCTTTTCAGAAAAAGAGAATTAATAAGCATTGT
Organism: Viola odorata; assembly: GCA_963691705.1. Lineage (NCBI taxonomy): Eukaryota > Viridiplantae > Streptophyta > Magnoliopsida > Malpighiales > Violaceae > Viola > Viola odorata. The sequence goes on from OY829537.1 coordinate 2,272,470, forward strand.
AGATCAAGATTACAATCTAGATTTCCCCTTTTCTTTACTATTTTTCTGAAAAATAGAAATGGATGGAATCTGAGTGAAAAGGTATGAGAAAATGTACTTTGTCCGGTTGAAATTGTACTGTTTAAAGAATAGAATGGTAAGAGGTGTTAAATCTTTGTCCATTTTTTACTTTCTTTTTTGGGAAATTTTACAGTCTTAACATTTTTACCCCATACATTTATCCAATTTCCTGAACCAACTCTGTAGTTCGTTGATTGTTCACTAATAATAAAATATTAACAGAGACATATGTTCGAGTTGCAGCTCCACTATTAACAAAAAAAATCATAATTGTGCATTCATTTTGTTCCATGAATTTGAGTTTTCGCTGTTGGCAAAAAATAAAAAAACTTATCAGTGCGTCTTATAAAAAGACGCGTACTTTTGATTTAGGATGTGAAACCTGCGTTTTTATAAGAAAAAGGCGTATTCATTTATTAATTTTCTGCACATGCAAAAAAAACTCGTAATATTCGACCCGTATAAAGTGGGTACCTATGAGTATCCATACCCGCGGATCCAATTGCCATCCCTAATTGGGAATCGAAATCATCTACGAACGACAGGTCAACCAAGCTTCTTCTTGTACATTCAACGCACCGTTTTAGTTAAAGCCAGAAAGAAAATTGAAGGTTGCAACTTGCGAGCCAGAAGCTGAACCGAAGCAAGCAAAGCCAAGAATAATACTTCCGTCTACTGTCTACTGTCTACTTCACTCCAAGAACAAAAACCCACATCTAAAATCATGCAAACTCTACTTCTACCGCCGGCTCGTACTGGCTTCGCCACCTCCGCCGCTCCTTCTTTATCCCACCTCCGCCGCGTAAATCATCGACCTCTCTCCCCTCCAAATTCTCTCTCACTCTCGTACACCACACCATCCTCTTATCATCCTCTAAGAACCGCGGGATCAAAGCTCACATTCATCACAAAAAGCTCCACATCTCCCGTCGCTTCCTCCAATCCCTCAATTGACGACGCAGCCAAACTTGCCCAGGTCATCTTTACTTATCCCAATTACAAGCCCATTTACCCATTTTTCTCTTTTAGTGTTTGAATCTTGTTTATTTATTTGGTATAACGTGTGTAGGTAGCGAAGAGATTGGAGAATACGTCGAGGTATTTTAAGAGGTTAGGGGGTATAGGGTTTTGGGGGCAGTTGATATGTACGGTGGTTGCAGCTGTGATTTTATCATTTTCGATCGTTGTCACTGGTAAGATAGCCTCGCCTGTCACGTTTTATGCTACTGCTGGTGGGATTGCGGCTGCTTTCATTTCTGTGTTCTGGTCTTTTGGGTACATTCGTCTCTCCGAGAAGCTTCGTAAAACTGCCAATGACCCTTCCAAGGTATTGTGATAAATTGCTGTGGTTGTTTGTTGTTGTTGTTTTGAAGAATTGGAACGGGTTTGGGCCTTGAATGATGTGTGGTGTTTGTTTTCTGATTGATGGTTTACTGTTGTTTCCCGGGTTTTAGGCACCTCCGCGTGCTAGTGTTGTGAAGGGCTTACAAAATGGAATAGTGATGAATTTGTTGGGGATGGCTGCTGCAATTTTGGGTATGCAAGCTACAGTGGGATTGCTGGTTGCGAAATCTCTTACAACATCTACAAGTCCTTTTTACCAAGGAATTGCGCCTGGTTCTAGCCCTGTTCTGGCATTGGATGTGTTCTTGGTGCAGGTATGATATGACTTTTTTGTTAACTCCTGCAATTTTAACTTTCATTTCAGAGTTGTGCTGACTGCTAACTCGTGAGGGAGTTATAGCTGTAAAATATAGGTTTGTGTTGTTCTATTTGTCACCTTAGGTGTACTGGACTTAACATTGCCTGATAGAGACATATTAAACAAGATATTAGAGATAATAAGTGCTATAGAAAAGCAAACTTTTCTAAATTGTGTGGTTTTAGAAGTCTGTATCGGAACAAACTTGCCTTTTCCGTGGCCCTGGTGTCATTTCATGGTCACATAGTCCCTTCAGGTTGTCTGGTCTATATGACCTCCGTTGGTTCTGCTGGGAAAAGTTTACATGATTCAGACTTTTGACTAACTTTATATGAAAAATACTCTGATAATATACTTTATTTCATGGCTTCTTTACATCATACTGTTTCATTCAAAACCATTTTGAATTCCTGAAATTTTGAAAAATGGATTAATTAGTAGAGTGTCTTGCAAAACTGTTTAGTTTCCTTCTCTAAACAACTGGACAAAGTTTCCTTTCAGCTTAAATAAGTAGATTCAACAAGCAAAATGAAGTTTTTTGTTTTATAAGCTGCAAACAGATGTGTAGGAAAGTACAGTTTCATTAAGAAGTCCTCAATGCTTGCCATATTTGATGAATAATCCAGCAATAGTAATATCTCATATCATAATTTAAATGATGGAATTTAGAGCTTAGTCTTCGATCAATTTACTCATGGATTCTAAATCCCAATTTACCGGTTTATTTTTGTGATATGATCCTCAAGTTGTGATTAGTTCTAGAATAAACTATAAATGTGATGTTGGGGAAACAGTATATCAGTTGACTGGTCTTGTATCATTTTCGCTTAATTTTGTGGTGCAGGCATCGGCAAACACAATCCTCTCTCATTTCCTGGGGCTCGTTTGCTCTTTAGAGCTGTTGCGCTCGGTGACATTACCGCCTTCTGAAAGCACGCCATTGCTTAAGGTTGCATAAATTATCCCTTTGTAATCATTGTTAGGTGACAACATGATTTTGTAGCCAAACTGCTGAAGATTGTAATGTTAATTTTTTGCCTATGAAGTATGAATGCGACATGAGATTTATTTAATTCCAAAAACCTGCGCATCTAATCATCTGATGGACAATGAACTAATCAGTTATAGTCAGGCATCTAAAGTGTGACTAGGCTTGGGATTGGGACAGGCTTGGCTCGGGAGGGGGTTGGTGAGCATGTGAACAACTTCCCTCATTGTTGGCCTATTTGAGCTCCTATTTTCGACGCAGAACATGGCGACCTTAAACATATGCATGACACTTGCCAATGAATACCCATTGGCAAGCCTGGTGTCTGCTACTGCCAAAACTACAGCAGAATCAGATGGGTGAGGGAGTTGTGATGTGATATTCCTGACCCATGTCACTATATGAACCACATCATCGCCAAAATCCTCTACTGCCTTTCTGCCTGAGATCAGCTCCAGCAGCAAAACACTGAAACTGTAGACGTCACTCTTCTCATCGATTTTCAGTGTATAAGCATACTCTGTTTTTTGCGCAGGAACATGGAATGAAACGAGAGTCAAATAAACTTTGTTCTATACAGGACATTCAGTTAGAATTTTACCATCAGTGACAAACCTGGGGCTGTGTAACCATAGGAGCCAGCGATGAGGACATGTATTCGGAAGTATTGGCCTGCCGGAAGTACGTAGCGAGTCTCAAATCGGCAACATGAGTCTCAAAATCTGAATCAAGCAAGATATTATGGGACTTGACATCTCTGTGTATTATAAGTGGAGAGCAATCATGATGAAGATAACAGAGTCCCTTGGCAGACTCAATAGCAATCTTATATCTCATCTCCCACTGCAGATTCCCTCCTTCTGGCCCATGTAACAACTGCCCTACGCTTATTTGGCATGTACTCATACAACAACAAGTTTGTCTCTTGGGTCCATACATACCCTAGCAGCCTTACTATATTCCGATGCTTGATCTTTCCTAGAGTTTTGATCTCAGCCAAGAAACTCTTTCTGCCGCCGTGTCCAACCACCTGTTTGATTGCCACCAGGACACCTTCCCGCATTGTCCCGCGGTAAACAACCCCGCCTCCTCCTCTGCCTATAATGTTCTCTTCTTTCAAGCATTCTGCCACGTTATCTGCTGTGAAATTCAGTCGTTGAAATTCAGTCAGCTTCCAAGAGTTTGATTTTTGGACACCCTCTCTCTTCCTTATTCCGCAAGTAGTTAAAACAGTTGCCATCGTCAGCAACAGAATACAGCTTAGTACGATGATGGTGACTCTGGGCTTTGAGTTACTGAATAATGCAGCAAGATCATGAACTGGAGATTGGCATGGAGCTTCATTATATATTGAACAGAGGTTAGGGTTTCCAATGAATGTGGTGGTGTTGAACACGTGAAAACCAGTTGGGACTCTGCCTGCTAAATTATTGTAAGAGAGATCAGGTTTTACTAGGCTTCTCATGTATTGAATTTCATCCGGAATGTGGCCGGTGAGCAGGTTTCGAGAGAGGTTGAAGGTGCTCAATCTCTGCAGTTTAGTGATCTCTTTTGGAATATCACCGGTTAGTCTGTTCTGACTGAAATCGACAAACTCTAGAGACACGCAGAGGGAAATCGAAGGAGGAATCTCACCGGTGATGTTGTTGGACCTGATGCCTATCCTGGAAAGGAATTTGAGATTGAAGATTTCCTCAGGTATTTTACCAGAAAATTTATTCATTTCAAGCATTAGCGAGTGTACGTTCTTCAAATTCCCAATACCAGACGGAATTCGACCAGCGATCCTATTGTTAGAAACAATTACCTGGCTGAGTGCTTCTCCTGACATGTTTGGTGGAAGCTCACCGGACAATCGGTTATTGCTCATATCAGCAAAACTCATGGAGGGCAAACTGAAGATTCCTGAAGGGATGGCCCCATTAAGAAGGTTATTATTGATTCAGATTTTTTCCAATCTCTGATGGAATGGATCCATGGAAGAAATTGTTCATGAGAATTAGAATCTTCAATTTCCCTCCTTTGCATAAATCTTGAGGAACTAATCCTGTAAGGTAATTGAATGACACGTCGAGAAAAACTAACCTCCCACTGCGGCCAAGATTTCTCAGGAGCTTATGGGAGAAGTTGTTTTCCCATACTTGAAGTTTCTCCAGATGTGGAAGATCGCCTATAAACTCTGGTATCGGACCGGGAAGATGGTTCCGAAAGAGATGCAGCAACATGACATTCTTAAGCTTAGAAAAACTTTCAGGTATTTCTCCCGTTAGATTGTTGGTAGAGAGGTCGAGCAATTTTAAGCTACTTAAACCCGAGAGCTCAGGAGGTATGGTGCCCGAGAGGTTGTTTCTGTGTAGAAACAACGAATGCAGATGCTTCAATCGGCTTAAATTTTGAGGGATACAGGAGGCCATGTCCAGAACTTCAAGCGATGTCAACGACCCAAGTTCAGATTGAATACCTCCTTCAAAAGTATTATAATAACCAGTATACAATTCTCTGAGGTTTATCAATCTACCCAAACTCGCAGGAATCTTCCCAGAAAGACAATTGGCGTTCAAAGCGAGGTACTCCAAGCTCTGAATCTCCGAGTAGGAACCCGGAATGCTACCGTTAAAGAAGTTCCCACCTAGATGAAGATGCTTGAGATTCTTCAGCGTCGCAATTTCAGTTGGAAGTGAACCGAAGAAGTTATTGTTGTAGACGTCCAGTATCTAAAGCTGTGGCATGCCAAGAGTGATGTTTCCAGGGAAACTGCTTCCCAAGACATTGTGAGAGATGCTGAGAATCCTGAGAGACCCGAGCATGGCCATCTCCGCGGGAAGTGTACTGGAGAGATTGTTGTTAGAGAAGGTGAGATTCACAAGTTTGTTTAACAATCCAACCTGAGGATATTGAACCCTGGAGACTTTGAAAAGACACATTGATGGACACCACACGAGAGTTTACATTGCACACAACTCCTGAGAAGGAGCAGTGAGCGAAAGGAGACGATGAACGGGCGTCCCAGTCCCCGAGTCCAGAACTGTTTGGTCCGATCATGGAAGATTTCAGCTTCAACAGGACTTCAAGATCAGTGTACCCATCGCAAGCATTGAGGAATAGGAAAACGAGAAGAAAACTCTGTGATGGTCTCATTTGCTCCATAAACAAACAGCAAAAACTATGCAAAATGCAACCCACAAGAGGGAGAAACATCTACCTAATTTTCTTTTTAGAATTGACAAAAAAAAAGGAAAAACGCGATAAGCCTTCTTTTCAATTTCGACGAATCCTCACCACAAAATGACTCTAATGGTTTTTAATTAACAAAATGACTCGTTTATGTTGCTAATATAAAATGATGCTTGAGTTCATATGTAACCCAATTAAATCTTGAGTTCAGACTTAGAGAATCCAGCAAATCATGCTAGTAAAGCTCATGTAAACATTCAAATAGAGAAGAATATACTGAGGCGGTGCAGCCAACTTAAGGAATCCCACAGCACATTGTCAATGCTCAAAATTATGAATATTATATGCGTGGGGTGCTGTGGTTAAACCAACTACCCATACCATGTTATTCTGCTAAATAATAAATAAATATAATCGCATGAAAAACACAAAATATATGATACTGGGAGGTAATTTTTAAAGTTTATCAACCAAAAATCTAGATAAATCTCTACAGTAAGTTTTGCAGTCTACTATTGAGGACTTCATTTCATCAGTGGGAAATAAAAGCGACGAGGAACCGCAAGGACCAACAAAAATGTAACCATGTTGAAGCAGGACAACGGTTTCCCTCCCCACAGAAAAAAAGGGGTCAATTTTTATCCTAAAGCACTATGAATGACCAGAATTAGATAATTGTACTGATACTGATAGAATCCCAGCAGAACCGACGGAAGCTTCATATGTTGAAACTTCAAACCCATCTTCAGGCTGTCAAACCCTCCCGAACTTCGTGGAACCTTGTATCAAAATGTGTGTTGTATCAGTACAGATGAAGATGGAATATTTCCAGAAGTTCGATCATCGGTATCTTACAAACTAACACATAACAATAACAAGCCAAGAATCTTAATAAAGGAAAATTAGGCAAGAATCATTGCAACAATAGAAAGTGTTTGCCAAACTTCTGGAAGGTGTCATGGAACCTCTGGATAACAATTGAGAACCAAATGCATCTCTTAGTAAATCCAACAATCAATAACATTGTCATAACTTCATCAAAATTGAGCCTTCCTACTAATGCATTGAGGAGCATCGGTAAGAGAGAGGATTTCAATTCCATCGATGAAGCATTCAAGATCACAACATATGCAAGTTCAATATGCTACAGTTCACAGCAAAATTGATTCCAACATAAAGAACACCACCCATCAAATTCACTAATATGTCAATCGTCAACCTGAGATCCATAAATACTTCTAAAGGATTTCTTCTTTACACGAGTTTGAGCAGGATTAACTGTTTATACAAGTCATCCAAACAAAAAGAAGAAAGATACCTATTGAACCTTCTTTTCCTTGTTTGATGGCAATGGGAGTTTCTTTAGGATTGCATCATCAATTTTCCTATACTGGGTTTTAATGACTTTATTTGCTACAGATAGCTTCTCATCAATGTGGTGCTGGTACTTGTCATACACGAAAGGGACCGAGAGACTCAAAAGAACCCCTACATAAATAATCAAACAGAAGCAAATTAATAAACATCAAAGCACTACATCATGCCCTCATTAATCAAAAAGAACAGTTAGAAAAGAACTCACCAACATAGACAAGAGTGATGAAGTTGAAGATACTGCCAATATAAGATACCACCCACAGGCCACAGGCGACCTGAAGAATTATGCCCACCACAAATGTAATCCAAACCCATGAGATTAATACACAAAAGCATTTACAGAACTTACACAACGAGTTTTAGATATAGCTCCTAACCTGAAGGAACATTTTCACGTCTCTACCAATAACAATGTCGCGTGCAACTGACAACGCACAATTGACATACACTTGAATGACGCTTGCAGCCTTGGTAACTGTTTCCTCTGATATTTCTAGATCAGGAAGGGGAGGCAGCGGCCTAAAGCACAGCAATAAGCAATTTCAATTTTCAGCTTTTAAAAGTCCCACAAGCAACAACAAAGGAAATAACAAGTTCATCAAAACAGACTTTCATCGAATTTCAAGTACAACAACGAAACTTAACAAAAATTAGCCGATCAACCATTGAACAGAGAAATGGCGGAAAAAACATATTGATTACCTGTTTAGAAGGGAAGCAGATTTGGCCCAGAAGAAGAGAATACCAACAAGAAGCAACAGTACATTAGCCACAAAAGTCAATAGATTATAACCGGCTCGCTCGAATAGGAACCAAAAAGCTGTTGTAGACGCTAGAAGCACCGCACTTCCGCCCCATTTCTTCCATAACAGCACATCAGCCACTGCCAAGTGGAATTTCCGGAACAAACAAAATCAGAAAAATCAGAGTCATACTTCGTAGACATTACTAAACGCACACACATGCCATCCGATCAGGAGAATCAGATCTATTTGAAATCAAAACCATGGAAAAATGAATGTAACGTATCATATACGGATAGATAAAGCGAACTATTAGAGAGAGAGGGTAGACCTGAGCCACCGCCGAGAGTTTGCTGGACGGAGATGCGATGAGATGGAATGGTGTCTCCCATTGCGATCGATTGACAGTGTTTGGATTGCAGAAATGGAAAGAGAAGTACCAGTAGAAAATTAGAAAACGGCTACAATAACAAGGAAACTGATGGGGCTAAGGCAACAGTTTTTTTTCCTCTCTTTCACAATAACGTGCACGAGAAGAAGATGTATGTAGTTACTGTTAGTTGGGCTGGGCTTACTTCAGCCCCAAAAGTCCTGAGGAAAAAAAAATCCTCTCTTTTCTTTTCTTTTGTTATAATTTCTTTTAATCTAATAGTAAGTCCAAACTAATGAATTTTTACTTATTTTACTCAATAAAAATTTAGTATTACTGATCTTGGAGAGAATGAGACAGCAGGGCATAGTATAAAATGCTTACTCTGGAGTAGTTTTGCATATCATCAACAGAAAGTTCACCATCCCGTATGTTTTGGAAGGGATTTGATCACAAAATAGCATCCACATAACACACTCAATGGAAATGGAACAGATCGAAAATATGTTCCATCAAGATCAACTACTTCTATAATTAACAATCGTTTCTTTCTCTAACAAGTGATATTACAATGAAATCAGATTTCGAAATATGGTGAACTGCTGCGGTACAAAGGCTAATGGATCTAGTTTAGCTACTTATCCGAGCACGTCTGTCTGAAATCGAAGTTGAACATTGGTTTGATATAAAAAAGATCAGTAAACTCCTTGATCTTACTCACATTGCTGCTTCCTCATCATCCATCTGAGTCCCCTTCGTTGTCAGTAGACTCATCTCTCTTTTCCTCTTCTCCAGGGGTACTTGGTTGCATCTTCTTCTCCTTTTTCCTCTGCTTTTTCTTTTGCCGTTTTGAACGCTTCTTTGCTGTACGCTCCTCGGCCTCTTTTAGTCTTTCCTCTCTTCTCATTTCAAATTCAGCTGCTTCTTTCCTTCTCTGATAGTCAACATCCATTCTTGCAAGTCGATCCTGCTCCTTCCTCCTCATTTGACGATACTGTAGCAAATCAAATTCAAAAAAATGAAGCATGGAGACCCACAAAATGTATACACGCAGATTCAGGCAGATAACCCCGTATCTGTTCACATGCTGAATGGTTCTCAAGCTAATCATGGGTCATCACATTTCCACAAGTGGAGCATTTGAGTTCATGAATGATAAAACACCTGCTATTTGAATTATATACGAAGAATTACTTGAACTTCTTAAACAGATTAGAATCTGGTGATATGAAATTGGTGAAGAAAGTCAGATGGTAACTCAGTTTAAAGGGAACAAAGTATCATATCAATCAACTCTTGCAACAACACAAAACAGGCATTTCATCTGTGCTATAGACGCTTAAGTAGATGCAAATTTTCAATTTCGAGGTTAAAATGAAACGATTTTGAATTCTTAAGCTACAATCCTCATCAGTCTCTTTACTCTACACTTATGATGAATGGATACACATTACCACTAAAAAACTGAAAATAATGGAGAATTCTACTTCCCCACCATCAACATCAACTATAAGGAACTATAATTTGATCATCATCAACGGCAACAGTAAATCAAAACTCCCTGCATTCCTTAAACCAGCAGACTCAAAATGGCATAACAAGATCTCCTTAATAAGTCCTACACTTCCTCTAAAAGAACCCTAACCTATCAAAGACCCAATGGTCCACGAAGAAACATACGGTACAGATTCCAATGCAATACCATTTTCACCGAATTTAAGCTCAAACAACTCCAAACTTACTAAGCGATAAAATACCTGGTGAAAATCGCCGGAGCCGGAACCTGCAGAGCTACCAGAGGTGTTATTAACTCGAACCGGTACGTTTTCGAGGATTCGTCGGAGCTTCAGTTCCAAATCCTCCCCCTCCTCTTTGGAAATAGGTCCCGTGTACTCCACAAGCGCCGTCGACCCCACCGCTGCCACAAGGGGTCGCGGCGGGAGGGCCGGGACCGCCTTCTCCACCGTCGCCGACACTATCTGCAATTCATTTTCCTTGGGCCGATCCATTGTCAACGTAATTCGATACCTAACAGAACTAACGAACTTCAAAGTTCAAACGACTTAAATGTTAACAGAGCTTTGAGCGGATTTGGGCCCAACAATTGAGGCCCATTTTCATTATTCTCGGTTACGGCCCATATATTGGCCCACTATTTCAGTCGATCTGATTGGTTTCCCATCTCAGAGGAGAGAGGTTCCCTGCTCTGCTCTTAGAGAGAAGTCGTCGTCGTTTTTACGTTCCTTCTCGCCATCTCAACTGGAACGAAGAACCATAGATCTTTGATCAAATTCAGCACCTTCCTGCCTTGAATTTGAAGAAAAAGACAGAGATTAATTAAACTAGTAACCTAAATACAAGAAAGATGCTGCCTACGACGACGAAATCGCGCTCATCTTCCTCCACATACCGAGCATCACCCTCCACCTTCCCTCCATACTTCCGTCGAATCATCAAGGTGCTCTTGATCTTTCTCCCTATCGTGCTCAGATCTCCTTGCTTATCTAATTCTAGTGTGTCATTTCTATTGGATCCATTTCCAACATTTTCTCACCTCCGTTGTGGTTCTGTACTGTGTACTGTGTCCATTTTAATTGGTACTGTTAAAAAATGTTGAGCTTCTCTTTTGTAACTCTAAATCATCAGCTTATTCTTGATATTGTTCGTGAATTTTCATTTGTGAATGTTGGCAATTGCTGTAAGTTTGAAGCGACATGTATGACATTTCCTTTTTAGTATCTTTCTGCTCATAGGAGCTGGAAGGATTGACTCTGTCGTGTTTGGTGCACATCAATGTTTCTATGGATTCTGAAATCGTGATGTTAGTCATCTGGGAAATATGCACCCAGTGAAACGAGCAATTATTTGGTTCATTATAAGTTTAAATTTTGAACCTACATAAATTAATGTGTTGGAGCTTATTTTATAGTAAAAATAGATGAATCGTATGCTGTTTTTGGTGTAGCATTGTCATTAAAAATTGATGAATTGGGGTGTTTTTCTCTTGATCATTACAGTGGCAACAAATGGATATTGAGTATACATTCTGGCAAATGCTTCACCTGTGCACTTCACCGAAAGTTGTGTAAGTTTAATCCTCGTGCTGTTTACGCCTTACTATAGTTGACTAAAAGTTCAGATTGAGTATGCATAATGAGATTATTGATCTCTTAGTTAGCAATTTTCTGATTGTCATTGCATGTTGGACTGTATGATGGATGCAGCTATCAGCACACTAAGTATCACAAACGTAAGTCGTTTCTAGCTTAATATTTTCTTATTATTATTATTATCATTGGACTTCTTAAATGTTTTGTTTTATAATGGTCTCTTGAGAATGTTATTGTCTTTGGATTTTCTGCTAAAAAATCAGATGCAATTGTTACTTTTCTTTTTGGCCTCAGAAACTAAGAATCAATGGGCACGTGATGATCCTGCTTTTATTGTGATCTGCAGTCTTCTTTTGGTAGTTGCAACTATGGCTTATTGTGCAGCGTAAGTTTCCTTTTCCATATGCCTATAGCTATTTCATGTGATTGATTGTTTTGCCATGAGAGTGTTCCATCTTCCAGCACCTTCTCTGTCATGGTTCTATGGATAGTTGAGCTTTGTGTCGCAAATATATACATGCATGATGAAATGACACCACACTTCGGTTTATTGACCTTCCAAATGAAACATTGTTGCATAGCCGCAAATTAATGAACCAATTTTATATTTCATATATCCAACTTTCCCAAGTAAACAATGGCATGCTCAAAGTTTCAGTGTGTTCGGTATTGGTCCTAGTCAAGCAACACCGTGGACCTTCTATCTCAAAACCCTTTGTAGATTTGATTCTCCCCTTTTATTTTACAATAGCTTCTGTCAGTGAGTATATACGTTCCTTTCCACATAAAATCTTACTGTGCTCAGTTCTTTCTATTTCAGGTATGACCATAGTGCCTCACATGCTGTTTATGTGGTTATTTCTGTATTGCTCTTCCATTTTCTAATTACTGGACTTGCCCTGGCTACAGTTTGTTGGTAAGATTTATCACCCTGTTTATAGTAGTGCAATGTTTGTTTTGTCCTAAAAGTTCTAAGGGTTGTATTCCACATGAATTCACAATGGCCACATGTGTTCTTTGTAATGATTACCAAGATGAACATAGTTTTCCTCTCTGGAAAAGTTGTATCTGCTGTTATGCTGCAGCTATTCCCACCTTCCTTGCATTGATATTTAGTTGCTCCTGTTTTTGTTGGTAGAACAGCATGGAAGATCAATGTTGACTAACATGAAACTATGAGATTGAAAAGATAAATCTTAAACAAGGATGAGACTATTGTTGCTACTCATTACTGAGTGCCAAATTTTACATCATTAAAAATATTTTCTTAGGTGCTTACAATTATCAAAGGGAAAAAAAGAGATTTTTTTAGCATTACTTGGAAAAATTTCATCTTCGTATTCTAACTGGAATAAATTTATATCTTGTAAGCTCTTTTTTGTTGCTAACTTGTTATTTTCCTTTTTCTTCTGCCCTTAACTGCCCTAGTTTCACGTGGGGGTTCATAAATTGGTCTTAATTTGCTTTTTTGACTAGTTGAATTTTTTTGCCTCTATATGATTAGAGCTTTTAGAAGCTACAGTGTATTTTTAGGATGGTGGCTTGACTATGCAATTTTGTGCAGGTTCTTGACCAATTCTTACCTTCGGGAGGAGATTCCAAATAGTCATGCGGTTGAACAGCGAGTTGAATGGCAAGTCTACATTCTGTTGATATTCTGTTTCAGGACATTTATAATAGCTGTGTGAAGACAGTCTTATTTACCTGCTATATAGATTCTTATATTGTTTTATATCTAAGTATTTTTCTGGATTATGTCTGATATGGAGTATATAACAATAAATTTCCTTGTTATTTGGTGCTGATTCTTTTCCTTTTTTTTGGTTTGAAGGCTGTATGCATTTGATGTGCACTGCAATTCTTTCTTCCCAATGTTTGTTATGCTTTATGGTAATGCCTCTGTTAACTTGTGTTTGGGATTTAGTTTTAGCCTCACTTTTATGCCTGCTATGATGCTTACGAGTATCTTGTTTCTGTTGCAGTTATACATTATTTCATCTCTCCAATCCTAATAGCCCATGGTTTCATAGCTGTGCTGCTGTCAAATCTCCTCTTCATGGTGGCGGCCTCATACTATCATTACCTAAATTTCTTAGGTTATGATGGTAAGCTAAACCTTTCTAGTTAATCTTTTGCTTTAATTTTTGAAGTAGACAAGAAATATGATTGTTTCCAAAATGCTGTATTTTTCATGTAACATGTGAGCGTCTCGTAGTTATTCTATCTATGATATTGTATATTCTTAATAAATCTATTTTACTTATCCTCAAAACGCCCCACTACAATGTTACTGTATTTGATTATTTGTGTTCTAATACATGGAATTATATGTAATTATTCTGTCGTGGACTATATACTTGTGCAGTCACTGTGAACCATTGTTTTATGCTGCCTGTATTATATACTGATAACTGCTTGACTTCTGCAGTTTTACCTTTTTTGGAGAGGACAACGTTTTTTCTATATCCAATTGGTGCCGTCATGGTTCTTTCACCTATTTGTAAGTACTTGAGTGCAATTTCTTATTGAATAGCTGCATTAGTTACAGTGTGACGTAATTCTTTTTTTCGTTCTTCCCTTTGCAGTCATTTTAAGCGGCTTCAATCCCTCAAGATACTTTATGAATGCTTACTTTAGTCAAAGGCTGTGACTTACTAAGGCTAACACTTTGGATAGCAAATACAACGATGCCGGGGAATAGTTTGAGAGACAGGTATCATTTTACGAGAAGGCATAATTCTTTTTGTGCACATGTAAAAGTGAAAGGCAGGAGTGCAAAAAATGCGGGTTTGTAGCGTTCGATTTAGGCCTTTTTTCCATTGTAACTGAAAATCGGAACGAAGTGAAGTCAGAGTATATGTGGTTTTTGTTTTTCAGTTTTTCTTCTTTTGACGGTCCATATTCCTATTGTCGATCTAGGGCGAATGCAATGAATTTGCATCTTGTGAATCCTTGTGTTTTTTCATTTTCCTTTACGATATCTGGAAATCTGAATCATTTGCCTTCTATCACTACCAGCCCAGCTGCATAGTTTTGTAGAGTAGGGTTCAAAAAACACCTAAATGTTCGTGGCATAACGAAAAGTTGAAAAGTGAAAAGGAAGAAATTGACGAACTCTATATCTATCCACTACTCGTGGATTCCACAACGTGAGATCCAAGCGTATATATGGGTGAAACAATTATAATCGATAGATACCACAACATATATAAGTATAAATTGTAAGTTATAAGTCGATTCTTTGTGCTGCTAGTGATTCCTGTGTTTTCATTTTCCTTTTTGAAACATGGAGTAATCAAGAGTATTTAGTTATATACTTCAAGGTACCACATCGGTCAGTAAACATGCTGACATTATATTTATAATAAGGTTACATTTAAAATAAATAGTAAAATAATTCAAACAATTATGAAAATTTGAGAAAAAATATGATGGGAAATGGAATGGCTCGCAAGTTTTGTTTCTTAAGGATTGCCCTTGTGCGTATAACGTGCATTGTCTAGCTCATCAATAGCAGTTGGCTCTCTTGTTGCAGCATCTAGAGAAGTCCCTAATGTTCATACTTTTTTTCAAAACTTAAATTTTATAATCAATATTGTTGGTAGTTCTTGTAGGCTGTAGCGCAATGATGAACTACAGAGGTTGCCGGGCTCAATAACTGGGGCCTGTAACCAAATGTTGGGGGCAATAAAGAGTTGGATCAGGAAACCAAGATGCCAGGAACTCTACACTTCCATTTGATGGTGTCATCTTTTGTTAGGGTAGTTGATGCGACATGAGCAAGCGGGCAGACCAGCAAACATAGTGATTTCGTGTTTATAATAAAGGTCCATATTGAAACCTGATGTTGGGCTCAGTAACTCAGGCCTGTAACCAAATCGTGGGGCATTAAAGTTGGATTTGAATTTGGGCCCATTTCGTGGACACGCGTCTCAATGCGCCACGTTGCTCGCTCCACGGAACAGGCCTCTCGAACGTCCCACTTTTTCATAATTAAAGTAGTTTTTCTGGTGAATTTGGTTTGGTCCATCCATTCCATAAAAGGAAGATAGTTTGTTTAGGATTCGGTTGGAGAAATAATGCACTTCTTCTGACTTTTCATTCGGATATTCAGCTGGGAATTTTGGTGTTGTTAAAGGATTCCATTATTGTGTAAGAAGTAAACTTTTAGGTCTCATTTTCTTTTTTCTTTCCCCAATTTGCTTCTTGTTTGAAGCAAAGAGAACACCAACAAGAATAATATTGTGTCCTTATTTCCGTGGTTGCTTTGACCTTTAATCATTCGTTATCCAACAACATTATTACATGCCCCATTTCCCTCCTAATTACTCGGTTGCAACGGACATGGATTAGCTGGCTTAATCCGTTTCTTGACCTAATTTTTTTATCTCGACTATGTATCGTTATCTTAAATCGTCTCTTTCTATTTCCAAAAAGAATATTTATCTAGTTCGTCCTATAATGGGTGTTTTCAAGTGAAAGAAAAAGAAGAAATCAAGAAATTTACAAACCAGATAAACAGTCAACTTACGATATACACCGTACTTATTATGGAATTTAATTCCACAATGTGAAATTTCATTGTATATGTGGTGAGAATTCTAATAGTAGATTGATGTCACAACTTGTAAAAATAAAGCATAAGTTATAATTTGAGACTCAATTACTAGTTAACATTTCATTACAAGTTTTCTTTTCTCTCTTCATTTTCAAACCTAATCCATTAATTTGTCGCCAAATGCATTATGGAGTAGTCAACAATAACTTCACTGAAAAAGTCATGCTTTTCTCATCTAATTGTCATAATTTACACTTTGATGACAAATAGAAGAGTCTAGTCCGTTTAAAATTCTTCACTGTTTACGTCCACAATCAACAAACCGTGTCTTAGTTTTCAACAAGGCATTCACATATCAACACAAACTGCGAAACTGCGCGTTATGCCATATCTATAGATCTCAATTTTCAGCAAGTTCGGTAGCTACCTTCATCAAAGGTAGGCAGAGACCAAGAGTAGGGAAACGAATCTTCAGAACCACAAAATGACAATCAACTGAAGTTTCAAAACAAATGCATCAATCCTTAAAAACCAAGAAACAAATTCCTCACATTTAGTTATTTATTGCGAAAACCACACGAATATGTTCCGTTGCAGCACCACAACACTTGCAGAAATAGAAAACAAAGTTACATGATCAAAAGCATTGTATAAACTGTGTTTAGTTTGGTAAGCCTCTGGTTCTCATTTGTGTTTATTCTTCCAGCTTGCTGCCGGCAACATCAACAACGAACCGGTACCTGACATCATTTTTCTCCAACCTCTCGAAGGCTGTGTTGACATAATCCATTTTGACCACTTCAATCATGGACCCCAATCCCTTCTTGCTGCAGAATTCCAGCATCTCCTCTGTTTCCTTCATGCTCCCAATAAAGCTTCCTGTGATGGACTTCCTCCCTGCACAAAATTCAGAATTCATAGATATTAGACAGAATTCCATTGGCAAAACAGCAGAAAGAGCATTGACTTTACCACTAAGATGTTCGACCTATTGCATGTTTTTCAAGAAAAAAGGCGTACAG
Source organism: Viola odorata (assembly GCA_963691705.1). Taxonomy (NCBI): domain Eukaryota; kingdom Viridiplantae; phylum Streptophyta; class Magnoliopsida; order Malpighiales; family Violaceae; genus Viola; species Viola odorata. The sequence goes on from OY829537.1 coordinate 2,289,574, forward strand.
ACAAGACTCACCTAGCATAACCATAGGAGTAATAAACTGCATTGGTGGACCGATGACACCCAACAAGATCAACTTGCCATTAAGTTTCAACAAAGGTAGGTAAGGCTCAAGAGCGTGGTGAGCAGGTACGGTATCGATGATGTAATCAAGTGAATCGGCTACTCCTTGCATTTGAGTTTCATCCGAGCTAATCACATATTGATCAGCACCAAGATGCTCCAAAGCCTCCTGCTTCTTCTTATCTGAGGAGCTAATCACAGTCACATGGTGACCCAATGCCTTTGCAATCTTCACTCCCATATGTCCTACTCCTCCAAGCCCTAATATACCTCCTCTCATCCCACTCTCCTTCAGTCCAAAGTGAACGAGCGGGCTGAACACTGTCACCCCTGCACACAACAGGGGCGCTGCTTGTTCTGGTGTCAACCCATCTGGGATTTTCACCACAAACCTGAGGAAAGTCCAAAATTTATCACAAATATACACTTTTACATCATGTAATCAACAGGACAACAACAAGATCAAAGTACAAAATATCCGCAATTCATTTGGTGGAAATCAAGTAAGTTGTTATAAATCATTCAACAATAAAATTGATGCGCACAATTGGATCCCATGTGATAGTTCAGTTCAGTTCAGTTCAGCATTAATGTTATAAAGAATCATTGAGGCACAATTGAAGATTTGATAAATTACTTTTGATCGACGACTGTGGATCTAGCAAAACCTCCTTGGGTGGGCTTGCCATCAGTGTAAACATCATTGTAGGACCAGATTCTCTTGTTACAGTACTGCTCAACATCTGCTTCACATGGACGGCAAGTCCTGCAGCATCCAACAAGACACCCCACGCCAACTATGTCTCCAACTTTAAACTTGGTAACTTCCGATCCAACCTCCTCTACCTCACCCACCACTTCATGTCTACATATAACAAAACATCAACATTAATTCCCAGTTAAAATAACAAGAAAAGGAAAACAAATAGTAAATCAGAACCAATATGTTAAACTGTGTGTCTAAAAAAGGGCACGTCAGGTTAAAATCACTTAAGATCATGAAGTGTCAACTTTTCAATCAAACATGACCCAAATACTCTACCAAACTTTACTCTTTATGACAAGATGACCCTAAAATAGGTTAGAAGGTTAGTACCCCGGGACCATGGGATAGTTTGACATGCCAAAGTCATTCTTGGCCTGGTGGAGGTCTGTATGGCAGATTCCACAGCAAAGAACCTTGATGAAAACATCTTCAGGACCAGTATTTCTGCATCAAATCCAGAAAAGGAAGTAACTTTAGAAATGAAATGGAATCAATACCACCAGAAACATAACAAAAACCCCAAAAATAAGTACCCACTAAGCAAAAAACAAGATTAATAAATAACCTGAGATTGTAAGTGAAAGGAGATAGAATCCCAGATGGGTCTCTTGCTGCCCAACCTACTGTAGTTCTTTCTGTCTCAACACTGCCCATTTTTTCCTGATACAATAATCAACTAAACAGAGAAAAAGGAGAAAGATGCGTGTGGAAATGGAATGGAAAGAAAAAAAGTGTAGGCTATAGACTATATATTCGACCGGAGACCAACAAAGAATTGATTAAGTTTCTCTAATTTTCTCTTCAACATGACCAGTAATGTTAGAAAAATCTAAACCTGAAATAAAAAATTCAAATAATTAATTTCATTGACCGGTCAACTCATTAATAACTTGAATTTTTAATCTCGTCCAATTTTATTAAATGGTTTAGATTTTTTTAACATGACCCATCATATTCAAGAGAAAATTAAAAGAATCGGATCCGTTTGACCCTACTCAAACGTTTGACATCTCAAAGTTTGACATCTCAGCAACGACAGCGATTGGTGTGGTAGGTGAAGTGTGGTGGTGGGGCGAAATCCTCTGGTTCTGTTCGTTTTGCAGTTCGGTGTATAGGTTTGGTAGACTGGTGGGCCCTTTATGAATGGATGGTCCCGACTCACTTCATCATGACATATAAGGGAAAAAACATACGGGTAGGGGTGTACAAGAACCGGCCCGGATCGGAAACCAAACCGAAAATGTCCTTTTTTTGGCCCGAACCGGATCGACCCGGCTTCTTTCTTTTTTTTGACCCGTACCGGACCGAACCGGAAAGTTCCGGTTCGGTCCGGTTCTCCATCCCTCAAATTCGAGAACCGGCCCGGAGAACCGGTAGAACCGAAAATATATATTTATATATTTATAAATATATGTGCATAATAATATCAAAATATCCATTTGGTTCAATGGTTAACTCATCACTTATTATATTAAAGGGGAGAGGTTCAAACCCTCTTAGCTCCCACTTTTTTTGTATTTATATGCAAAATTAAATTTTAAGTAAAAAAAAAAAAAAAAATCCGGGCCAGAACCGGAACCGGCCCTGAAAAATTGGAACCGACCCGGCCCGGACCGGAAATGTCCGGTCCCATCCGATTCTGTACCGGACAAGAACCGCTATTTCCGGTCCGGTCCCATCCGGTTCTGTACCGGACAAGAACCGTTATTTCCGGTCCGGTCCGGTCCGATCCTAGTCCAAGAACCGGTCCGGACCGGACCGTGTACACCCCTACATACGGGGACGGTACCAAGTGTATGTCACAATTCAAATCTTTTAAATTTTTAATTATTGTGGTAAATAAAATATAAATATTTTCCTTTTATTTTCTTTTGAAGAATTGTTCCTTGTTTAGGTTTTCTTTTTCTATAAAAAATTGTTTCTTATTTGGCATTTGACAGCCCAATTAGTTGTTTGAGTGTAAGATATGACTAAAAATTCATATAGTATTTTTAGAAAATCGAATCGAAAGATTAAATTAGAGAAGCTAAAAGTTCAAATTTAAAAGTTTAATTGAGCTTAAAATTGGGTCGAATCAGATTCAGGTTAATTAATTATATGATATTTTTATCCTATAAAAAAAATCAAAGGAATTTTATGGAGACATTCCTCATTATAACTTTTATATTAAATGTTCTTTTCTTCAATAAAGATTTTTTTTTTAATGTAGGCAGAGTATATATAAATTTACTTTATTCACCCATCATGGATGGTACCTATAATATTACAGTTCATTTTTCGGAAAAATATATGCACTTATCGGTTATTCGCACTTACCAATTGAGTTACAGTTTCTCTAAAGAAAGAATTTATTAATATTTGAAATCAATTAGAAAAATTAGAGAAAACTAATCATCACTTTATTTATACAATCCAAGTCATGGGAGGAAGGAACGTTGGCTTGTTCCAAAATATTTGACATGTTCCATGATCATCCCTGTTCCAACCATAACTGAAAAGGACTAGATTTAACAAAATAAAGAAAGAGAGAAAAAGGGGCAATCCCGCTAGGATAGTGTTGTTTAAGTTGTTACCATATTTTATGTGCTCATTCAACTCAACGACTTTGCTAATCCAACGACCTATCCATACGTGCCTGCCTTAGTTCTTGACTTCAAAATGCTACCAATAATACCATGTATTATTAAAAATTAAAATAAAGGCACCATCTACATTGACTTTTTTTTGTTTAGATTATTTTTCTTTCTTGTTGAAATTCTGCCCATTACCTAACCATTTCATTAGAAAACAAATAATTCTTTTTATGAGTTAGATTTTTCACTCAAAAATTCCTTCGTATATCAACCTGACGTGAATAAGATTCTCGAATGGGAATATATATGGGTAACAAAAAAAACATAAAAGAAAACTCTTAAAGTAAACAAAGGAAAGAAGCTTGAATTCAGGCCAAGCTAGAAAATTCGCTAACTTGTGCTTATGGACTACTGAACTTACGGTAGCCGCAACGAAGGAGTAATTGTGACGTGACACGTGCCTATGTTACCTTTCAGCAGCAGGTTTGGCATCCTGACCTCGTCGCCTTCAGCAATCTTCTGTCCCTTTCTACTGTCCTGATATCTGAATCCTAACTTCAATTCTTGATATATCATTGCATCTCCTCTTCCAAGGACTTCACAATGGCATTTCAGCCAGGGCAGCAGCAATGAACTGGTCTCGTCATGACAGAATCCAATGGCCAATTCTCACGGGTGGGAAGTGGGTTTTCATCGCTTGCAACCATTCTGGGGGCAACTAAAGAAACCCCGAAAGTTAAGGTTGCATGGTCGAATACCAACCGATGAAAGCTCAATAAGAGCACCCATAAAGACACAATTCCTTTCATTTACCTTACCCGTCGTGAGTCTCGTGACTAAAAGATCTCAAAATATCCCAACTTCTTTTCATGTATGGAGGCAAAGGAGCATCCAGCTGAAGACGTTCCAGTTTTGAGAAGTCATGATCTGAGGAAGTTTGCGCATCTTGTAAAGCTTGAGACACATTGGGTATAACCATTTGCTTGCAGTGAAGATGCAGACGAGGATGCTTCTCAGATACGCTTCCAGTTTCCAAGTCAAGGCCAAAAGGCAGGGTCTTCTCACTGGGGAGCCTCTCATTTGTGCCATTTTTTAGATCAGACCAAGGCAAATGTTTCCAATTCTTGTGAGTTTGCCATGCATATTTATAGTCTCCAACTATTGGCGTCCGTAATATCTCGGCACAGTGTACTCGAAGCTGAGTATCCAGACATGTTGGAAAGAAAAATGTAGAGAGAAGTGAATAAGAAGGCAAGTGAAAGCAAACAAAGGTGAAACCACACGAAGAAAATCTTTTGATTCTAGTTCATACCTGGTGTTTTCTACCAGTAAGAGGTGACAGCTCCAACCAAGTGTAGCCTGCATTAGACCACAGATAAGAATAAGATCAGAAGGCAATAGTTGCACAACCAAGTTGACAATGAAGCACCCAATATGGTCCAAAGAGTTTTCATATATCACTTTGTTAAACCATCGATCTGAGACCAAATGAATTACATCTATGTACTGGGCATCCATAACTAGAATATCACAAGGAAGTCCACACTGAATGGATTTAATGTGATTCACAAAGTTCTGCCCTCATTAAGATTTTCAGAGGAAAACACCCTTAAACAAGCTTAGTTCAGTAGATATGCCTAGAAAGTAAGATATCAAAGACCTACTTTCCGTGAAATGTGATTAGATATCTAAAGGGAAGAGTTAGTTGAAATCTAACTCAATTTGTTCACTTTGCCCGATACTAACCATGAGGTGATGATTCAATTACTCTGTACTGCGTTACTGCATGCTGGGAAGACATATTTTGTTCATCCCGAACCACTGTTATTCGATCAGATTTTCCATTGTCCACTACCACCTACAAGCAACCACAACCAACACATACTCAATAATTACATGACAAGTCAAATTCTGTAAGACAATATTCGTGAAAAATATAGGATTTTGATGCCCACTATCCACAAGTTCACACACGAAAACCATATAGTAACGGATATAAGTTACCGATGCAAATGAAACAATTTAAATGGCAATAAAAGAGGGCCCATGAATACAAAGATCACAGCTATGACCAAGGGACCAGGTTAGCCATCTTAGGGAAATTTCAAGCCACTTGAGACAGCAACAGTGTAGCTCGTGCTCATAACCGGAATACATATTTATACCAAACAATTAATGTTAAATCAGTCTCTGTGCTTATCCTAACCTTTAAAAGAGGTGCCGATACTATTCCCTTTTGCTTTTTGGGGGACCCAATAACAAGTGCCCAATACTTTCTTTGCAGGATTCTTCTCTTGTCATCGACATCCTTAAAAGAGAAGACAATAATGATTAACTTGTAACTATAACAGACTGACAATAATCCACTGTCACTAAACATGTAAGGCTTATGATGAAACAAGCAGAAAGAGAATAGCATACTATGAACAATTACTCACAACAACTGATGCTGAAGAAGTTTTCTCCCTGAAGATAGAATGAAGAACTGTTGCACTTGTTTGTGTCCTTCCCATCACCAAGATCCCACTGCTATCTCTGTCCAGTCTGTGAACCTAATAAACAGAAAGTTATTGTGAATAATCAGTTACTAAACAGCAGAATAACCTTCAAGAAAGAAGAACCAATCGCTGATAACCTAACTAAGACAACGAGATGAAAAATGGCACAATCTGACAACACCTGGAGAATCCAACAACAGGTCAACTAACAACGTATAAAATATGAAAGAAAAACAAAGCTCAATTTATTATCGTTCCTTTTACGAATTCAGTCTACAATTACTGAATTCCAAACACTGTGTTCCCATACAGACCTATTTTTTTCTAAATGGAAAATAAATTTAAATAAAATAAGTGAGCTAAAAAAGAACGAGCGCCACAAACTCACCAGTCGAGGGGGTTCCTTGCAATCGTAACTTAGACAAGTCACTGATAACTCATCTAAACTCCTTTTGATCCCGATGCCACCCTGTACAAAAAATAGTTGAGAAATGAAAGTTAAAAAACCATAATCGACCATCCAAGATTACAGCAAACAATCCAGAGAGAGCAAACATTACAATCTTACCTGAACGGGCAATCCAGGAGGTTTGTTAATAACAATGATTGCCGAATCCTAATTCAAAGGCCACACTGGGTCAGATTTATAGAACAAAAAACCCTAACATACAGAGAAATGAACCGAATTCAAGGCGTTACAACCTTATACAACTCAAGCCCACGAATAAATTTCACTTCTTCTTCAGTGCAATAGCATTCTTTTTTCTCGGAAGGCACCACCTGAACACTGAATGGAAGAAAAATCCTATCTCCTATGTTCATCGAATCCTTTGCTCCCACCTTCATATATAAAATTTCCAGGATAACTTTAATTTTATAATACTCTTTAATTAACAATGAAAACTACTAGCGCGCGAAAGATTACCCTTTTAAGATTGTGTTCCTGCTTTTGCTCCCCATAATTACAACTTTCCATGCTCGAGGACTCTCTGCGCACCTAAACCGATCACACACCGATTGACACATTAGCATTTTATTTCTCAACATATACGCATTAAAGATATCATGCGATCGAAACTATACCTGTCTTAAACGGAAAAGCTTTTGGACGAGGTTTCGAGGAATTTCAGGGCAACAACGGAGGACCCACTTGAGCGCTGTTGTTTCTGTAGCTGATTTAGCAGGCACGGTGGAGGAAAGAGCTTTTCCCAATGCTGTGCCATTGATTGCAGCGGAAGTGAAGAGAGGCAAAGTGACCCATTTCCCTCTATTGTTATTGTTTTCATGATTTTGGAGTTCGGCTAAGGATTCTGTGTCGGTGGCGTAGCAGAATTGGGACACGTGGGAATTTGCTATGCAGAGTTTAATGGAGGAGATGGACGGCCGGGACTTCGGGAGGAGGATGCCGCGGAGGAGAAGACTGGGATCCGCCATTAGGTACAAAATTTTCTGCTTTGGGAAAGTTGTAAGGCTTTCCGGTTACCGGTAATGTCTGTTTAATTAGGAAATAGACTTAAAAGTTGGGATCCGCCATTAGGCCCAAAATGTACGCAGAACTTAAATAGCCCAGAGGTTTTTTTTTAGATTGAAGTTTGTTTTAGACTGAATCACATACACTTATGAATTCATAAAATCGTAAATAATTTTATTCGCACTAAATTAGTATAGTACTCGCATAAAAAAAGATAAAAGTAACTAATAAAAAAAATACTTTTAACCTTGCTAATCGTTACATTATATGTACCCCCAACAACTATTACAATACAATGATAATACCTAATATCAAATTAGAAAAGGCCAGCAAAAGAAGAAGAGAAGAACAAAAGTTTCGTTGAAGGCATATATTGTTTGCAATGTTGCTAGTTACTTGTGGGTGCCAGGAACCTAACGGTGTCCTGCGCCAGGGCTCGGGCCAGAGTCTTTAATTGGGCCTACAAATCGATCATTTCGTGGTTGGCGGCCTGAACCACCACCAGTTGGGCCTGGGTTTGATTGTTTTAGTCTGTTGAATGAATATTCCCCTGCTTCTTTGAATGGATTGGCCATATGCAAGCCGTTTGTTACGATCATAATGCTGAAGAAAAGGAGTAGAAGAGGAGCATGAAAAGTTGAAGACCTTACCTTTCTAACTCTAGCCATTTTGGTTAGTTAGGACTAGGAAATGCGAGTTGAGTATATATAATGGTTGTGAAACTAGACATGTCATGAAATTTTGCGTTAATAGTTATAGTATATAGATGTATAAAAAAGAAGGTGGGTACATATGTGCGTTTTTATAGGAAGCATGTCTTGATGGGTTGAGGTATTAGGCATGTGATGGATGCTCATATTTCTCTAAAAATATTATATTTTTTATGATTGTAGTAATGAAAATTAAATATTCAAAGAAATTGAAGAATGCAAGAGGATCGCGAATTTCGAAAGAGAGTTTAATGTGTTGGAGAAATAAAGATCAACCGAGTCTCTCTTAATGGAATGATACTGTCCGTTTTGGGACTGAACCCTCACGTTTTTCACAAAAAATCTCATTCCATTAAAAAGATCCACTTCTCTTTTCTTTACATAGTCTTCAACAGGACCCACCAACTTCAAGTTCCTCTCGGAGATTCACCGTACTTTTTTTAGTTGGCTCGGAGATTCATAGCGTGCCACCCACATCAAAGCCCATTACTCAGGCCCAGCAGAACCTTCGGCTCCGCTATCATTTGTTGGAGAAATAAAACTAACCGAGTCTCTCTTAATGTAATGATACTGTCCACTTTGGGCCTGAGTCTACACAGTTTTCACAAAAAGCCTCATTCCATTAAGAAGATCCACTCTTTTTATATTTAGTGTTTATTTCTCTTTTCTTTCCGATGTGGAATTTTGGTTCGCACACTCCAACATAGTATTATTCTCTTTAAAATATGGAGATTAGATTTTAAGTTCGAGGATTTTGAAAAACTTAACTAGATCAAGATGATCTTAAAATGCAGATCATTAGATACTTTATATTGCCCACACTTGTTACTTTTAGCCGATAAAAGTAAAATGTGAGTTGAAATTGTTAAAAAATTTAATAAATAATATCTCTAGTGACCAGGAACCAAATCATAAAATTCTTCAAATAACTAGTTTTTCTTCTTCTTTTAAATTTAGATTCACAAACACTCTAATTTGTATTTAAAAATTTAAGAAGTAGGATTCATCTTTATTGTTTTTTTTAATTTGGTTAAAATTTTATAGAGCCACCAAACGGAAGTGACTCTCTCGTTATAATTTTATTTATTTTCAAAACTCAAACTCAAAATCTTGGTTATTTTTATCGTTAATGTAAATAGAAATTGTAGAAAAATATACTAATTAAATGGGTTAAGAAAATACTCGTGTATGGTTAAGTATTGATCACAACGATCTCTGCTTTCTAAGTTAAATGTTTGTAACAGAATTTCCAAGGGTTAGTTAGGAATTGATGTACCCAATGTGGTTTATCTTGCGAAGAAGAAAGGCAGGGAGGCCACTTGTTTACCGTTAAATATTAAAAAAAATCCTCGATTAGCGCCATTTCTAATTTTAGCGCCATGCCTAAATTAAAGCCTTTCTTGTTCTCGGGCCCATAAAACTCATATGCTGCTCCACACAACAATGCTCTTGTTTCAAGCTCTGCCACCAAAATTGGTAACACTTACTTTACCATCACGAAAATAACGACCACCACTCATTAGTCATTATAATTATATTCGTACTTGATTAATCCACTAAAAGATAAAAATATTTCAAGCGTGTAATTTTTCCATACACAATAATCGAACCTACAATTTTACATAAGAGACGAGAGTCATGTGATGGTATTTCTTTTAATATGTATTTTACCATATACCACAAGAAGTATAGTATTGATGGCTATTTAGATTACAATCTCATCTCCTTCAACGTCCACAGAAGTCTCCACATTTGCATAACCGAAAAAGACTGAATTGATGTAGTAAACTTGGAAAAAATTCGAGTATATCATGATGTACCTACATCATGATTTAGGATGATGACATGTGCCTTAAATAGTACTAGAATACCATTATTCTTCACACTTTTAAACGCGTATCATCATTTTACATCATAATCGGCAAACTTCCATCCCTAGCCAGCCAACACATGAGCAAAGAGACGTATCTGTCTAGTTATAAGAAACTGTGGTGTTGCTTCCCTCCCCAACACTTTGAGAAAAAATATACGTATATAATGGAACCTCCCCCAATTCCAATTTAAATCATACGCAACCCATAGCTTATTTGACGGCCCAAAATTTGATAGCACCTCCATCCGTTCTCAAATAAAAACCTTTATAATCATTTTTTTTTCTTTTAAAAAATATTATTTTTATCATTTTTAATATATTAAATAAAAAATTAAAATTAGTATTGATTGAGTATAGTTGGAATAGCGATTGAGAACAATTAGCTACAAATACATCAAAAATAGTAATTAATCATTACTTTAATTGTCGTGAAAGTGGACTGAGAGTCATTTTTTCGGAGGACAGAGAGAGTACTATGTATTATAATTTTTATTTCTTGACATTAATATTGAAAGAGAAAGTTATAAAAATTTTGATTGAAAATAAAAATTGACATCTAAAATGATTAATTTTGTTGGGGCTAAAATAGATAACAGGGACTGATTTTATAAGAGGATGAATGTAACCAAAAGTGGGGATTAAGGTGGGCTCTATTAGTGGCTTCTGAAGCTAAGAAAGCTCTCCACCGTCCAAAACTTTTTTTTCCAGATTTCGTGCACGTGCCCCTATTTGTTTGGAGCATTTCGTTTTCAACTTAAGAATAGTTTAGCGATAACTTTGATGGATGGTTGCGTTGTAACATAACTAATTAGTCCATACATGTTAATTGCATAAAAATATTACGAGAACGATTTCTTTTTTTTCATACGAATTAGTGTAAAACTGATTAGTATATAATTTCGTACAATTTTCATAAAATTAGCATGCACTAATATTCTTATTTTATCATAAAATAAATTACTCCCTCCGGTCCGAAATGTATGACGTTTTAGCATTTGCTTTTACTGTTTCGGAACGTATCTTAAGACTTCCGGAACAGTCACTATTTTAGACAATTTTGCCCCGAATTTTTTCTCGGAAGTACGTTAAGGATTAACGTACGTTCGAAAAAAAGTATGGATTTTTTTGGGGTCAAATAGTGCCTCATCCGGCCTCCTCGATATACGTTCCCTACTGAATATTGAGATGCGAGGAAGTCATACATTTCGGACCAGAGGGAGTAGTAAATTACAAGAGAAAAGGAAGGAAACAGTCTTTGTTTGACTTTCGATAGACTTATTGCAAGTGTACTCGTACCATTTTTTAGAAAAAGAAACTTCAAGGCTTATAATTTAAAAAAAAAACGAAACTTCAAAAAAGATTTCCCAATAAATATCGTTTTCAGCGAAAAGACTACCAAAATGGTTCCCTGTACCATGAACCAAAACTACGGTGGTGGCATTACATAAATTTTGAAATTGTAAACATTTCATTTCCGTCCCCTAACTTAAATTTAGTGTATTTCGTCCCTAGAAAAAAAAACAATCTTTGTTGTTCACGTTGTGTGTTAATCTTGTCTTTAGGGTTAGTAACACCATCAAATATATTGAGTTGAGTGTTTGACAAACTGATTTTTTTTCATGTAGGTGACAAAAACTGACAATTTAACTGTTAATAACACACATATTGTAAATAATAGGGACTGATTTTATGTTTTTTTTTTGTTATATGGATGAGACGTATCGAATTTTAAAAGTTAGAGAGATGAAAAATATATTTCCCTCGTTTAAAATTAAAACCAAGCAATCATAACTCAAAAATCTCAAATTGCCATTGACTAGTATTCCACACCCTATTCGTCAAACACTCCCCCAAACTTAGTAAATTACTTCAGTACTCAAACTCCTATTATTTTTCAATCACTTTCAACTATCAAAGTTTCAACACCACCTTCGTTTTTCCCTATACACACACATATATATATCCAACCAATGCCAATTTGTTATACTAACAACAAACATTATTTCAATAATATATGGGAATGGGACAACATTGCAAAATAATTGCTATTTTCTTCACTCTCCTTCTTGGTTCTCTCTTGTTACTAAGTGTGTTCACCGAAATCGAAGCTCGGCCCTTTCAAGATCCGAACTCGAGACATTATCATAATATTGGAGAGGTTGATGATCGGATGGCAAAATTATCAATTGGGGCTCTAGCAAATTCAGGTCCAAGCCCCGGAGCAGGGCATAGACACCAAACTTTTCAAACTGCAGAAGGAGCCGAGAAGAATCCTGAGACTTCTGGGCCTAGCGCCCCAGGAGTAGGACACAGGCCATGAGGAGAGAAATACTGTGCCGATGCTAATTAAAAGGAAAGGAATGACAACATCTAATTACATTTTTCTTTCTTCGTTTGTTTCTTTGGCATTTTTAGCTTGTAAAATGTAATGTTACAGTTTGTAGAAGTGCTCTATTTTTGAAATAAAAATAGCGAATATCTAAGAAATGTCAAAGGACGTGTACCCATGGGCCCTAAAATGACCACACACGGAGAAAAATCAACCTCCAAGCCCAGCAAGTTTTCTTTTCAATTATTTAAATTAAAATCTAAAATTAAAAAAATTGATGGAAAGAAATGGAGATTAGTGTCGAACTTGAGTGTAAAAAGAGAACACTAACCAACAAATCATCAATCGCTGTAATATTAATATATTATAGGACTATAACTTTTGATATGAATTTGAACCTATAATTTTGTAAGTATTTTCTAATTTCTTATCACGGGAATGTTTTATTTAAAATTATTCGATATAATAAGCAAATTGAGAGGAGCCGGATCGTGTATAGAAATACCATCTCACCCAATCGTGAATTGAGCCTTTTTAATTTTTTCTTGAATATGATCAGTTATGTTAGAAGAATCTGAACAGTTCAATAAAATTGGACAGATGAGATTAAAAATTTAAATAATTAATGAGTTGAAGAATTTTTAAGGTTGAGGAGAAATCAAGATGGGTTTGTTGGCAATAAGGAACTTGAAGAATGTATCAGAGAGATTATGGAATGTGGAAAAAAAACTGAGGAGCTTAAGTCCAATGCCAAGAAATGGAAGATTGCGGCAAGACAGGCAGTAGCTAGAGGAGGATCATCTGACCGGAATATTCAGTTGTTTGTTGATGAGATTACGGAGAATCAGGGGGGCTAATGTATGAAGCACATCTACTAGATTACGAATAATTTTATATGCACCAAGTTAGCTCGTTAAGAAATAAGGTGATTCCTTCAATAAATTTCTTCATATGTAGAGATTGAAATAGCAAATAGTTTCAATGAAGCTTTCCTGCATATACCACTACTTTCCGGCATACATCATGCATCAGAAAGAAAGCGGATACACTTTCCGGCATATACCGCTACTTTCACGATGGCTTCCACCTGCCACACTCGTTCGATCGAAAATGAGCTTTCTGGCTCAAGCTTGTTGCTCCTCCCAAGAAGCTTCACCTTTTATGCATCCTAGACAAAAGATGGTTAAAAGACTAAATCATGCACAAAACCAAAATCCAGAAAAGCAGCAAGGTTAACCGCACTAATCAAAGCTTAATAGCAATCATTCATTATTATTCTATACCATATTTTCTCTCCCATGGGGATAGCTTTTACAGGAGAGAGACTATGTAAAACCTTCATGATGTTATGCACATAAATAATCTAGTGAAATACAATCGGAACCGTGTAATTATCGTGTATATATGATGAGAATGGTCAATTTAAGAACTACTGGAGTTGTCCAACGACCTGAAAAATCCAATAATATGGTTGAAAACATCTTCCTTCCCTTTTGTGCTCAAAAGGAAGTCTATGTGACCGTAGTTCTCTAGATACAGCAACTCGGGTTTTGACTGTAGCTCTCGAAGAGTGTGCTCGACGTCAGTCACATCTGCTAGAGCATCTTGACCTCCGTAGCCCATCCATAATGGCAATGACTTGGGGATGAGGCTAAGATCAAAGACTGGAGGTTTCACTTGACCATACACCCTCAGGTTCTTAAATATTCCATAATCATACTGCGCAAAGGTATCTTTGCGAATCACTGCCACATATAAGAAAAGCACAGCAAAGATTTTAAGCAAACAACCAGTGACCAATAAACAAATATAAAGAACATATGAATTCAGGTTTTTTTTTTACAAAAGCAGAGGAAAGTAAGAATGTAATCAAATTCAAATTGCATCCTTTGTTTCCCCTTTTAAGTCAGCAAACAAGAAGAAAACAAAGGGATTGGCTTCTAGAATTTGTTAGAATTAAACTGATTCACACTTCCACAAGAATATACGTACAACTGTTGTAATTTGTATAAGAGCTTACTCTGGAAAAGATGGCGTAAATTTTTCGTAGAAGAGGGGTGAGGTTCATATTCAAGAAAATGTTCAATAAGGGAGTTGTTAAAGCAGCAATTCTTCCCTACAAAACAAAAAACCACCCACTTTAGAAACATATCTCAAACTGACTACTCTAGACAAGGTTATCCACCAGAATTTTACCAACAAAGAAGAGCTGAAATAGTTAGGCAAACATTGTAAACAGAAGGTGGGTTGACAGAGAGAGACACCTGTAATAGAAGTGAGCAAGTCACTGCATTCTAAATGCCCTTCACATAAGGAGTCCAAAAGGTTGACTAAGATGTCACTGGAGATGAATATGCACATAAAAAGACACTAAAAATGAGACTGACAAACCTCAGAACACAACAATGGGCAAGTAGAAAAGTATTTTAAAACCTTCTGAAGTTCAACTGATGAAAGCCCATGGCCAGAACCATCTGTTGAAACAGAAACTATAAGATCATTTGGTTACCTGGAAATGCTTCTTCAAGATAACACAGAATATCAAACAAACATTTACCTGATCAAGATGCACAGCAACCATTCTAAGTACAAGTGGGGCAGTTGTATGTCCTAAATATGATATTGGACACAGTAGAGCAGCAGCTCCAACCATTTCTGCTACACTGGGCTGAGTGAGTGCAGCCAAGGACATGATCGTGCCCTGCAAAATGACGAGGTGCATGTTAAGAAAATAACTAAAAGCCAGGCATTCTAGGACATGATAGAAGATGACAATGACCTGTGAGTGTCCAACAACGAAAACTTTGGACTTTGTAACTGTATATACATGGTGTATCATTTCTGCAAGGTCATATTGAGCCAGTTCCTGCCAACTCCATTCCCAAAAATCCTGCAATAAAAACATGGCCACTGATATTCACACAGAGAAATAGGATTATAATTGACTAGCTCCGCAATATAAGTACCAGTAACCACATCGTTTATACTTTCTGTTTACCTTGCTCCTTTCTGATAAGGATATATGCCCATGACTCCAAAATGTCCCTCTCACATTCCCAACCCAAACATCAAATCCATGATCTGCAAGGATAAAGCCTAATGACTGCTCTGGAGTTCCTAAGAACCATGCATCACCTCCCTGTTTCCATCATAACCGTGCAACATCAGGACGAAACAAAGTGAACAAAAACGGTTTCACTTAACAGCAGTAAATAGATAAACCCATTGTTGAAGTGTTATCCACACAAACATCAAGGAACTTGTTCAGTTAAGGATCCTAAGGCACAAGATATTTCCTGAAAAGCACTTTCTTTCTATTCAGCAACTGATAGTTTGGCTGAAGAAGCCCCGTAACATATTTTACATGTTCAAGAACACAAAGCATGCTGGAAAAATGAAAGCTTTTCTTATTCTAAGAGGGTGTAGACAATTGAGCTCAGCACAACTAACTGCATAAAACCAAACTCTACAACCTATTAACACAATGACAAGAACTCCAGCAGATAAAAAAGAATATATGTAAGACAGTGAGAGAATTCACCATAAACAGCCCATGTTGAAGCAAAACAGGAGGACCCTGGTGTAGTCTTAGATTCCCATTACGTCCTGAGACGCGTTGAACACCCAGCAAATAACCATCCTTAGTTTGAACCTGGACACAACAAAAGTGGTTACAACATTTGAGAGGTTCACTCCAGAGTAAGTAAATTAAGTTCAAAAACAGATAATGACAAACACCCAACTATGACATTTACCATTTTCTGCAGTTCCAAGCAAACCAAAGCAACTACCGCCAGCACAAATTGTACAATAAACAGTACAATCTTGCTTTACTCCCATAAAAAAGGGAAAAAACAACAAAATTGAAGAATTGGAGAGAGAGAGTGTGTACAGTGTGTTCTGTGCAGGGGTAACCGGCGGGTTCGACGAGCTGGCTGCACAAGGACTTGCCCGGCGGTCGGCGTGGGAAAATCGTTTCTCCGCTCACAGCGAATTCGGAGGCCGGTGAAGGAATGGCGGGAGAGAGGAGTAATGCAGAAACAAATAGCAACAGTAGCATCTTAGTTTCCGCTTTTGGGATATGGGTTGGGTTGGATTGGGCCTGAACTGAAGAGGCCGGAATTTGAAGTAGCGGAGTCACGGGTCTGCTACTGAGCTACTCTGTATCTGATGATGAAAGGACTCAGACTCTCGTTCGTTTTATTCTCGTTTTGGAAGTTGATCTTTGGAATGTAAGTCTGGGTCTTATCCACGCGGCCTAGTCAGCGCGTTTATCCCACACTCCCGTTCCTTTTTGGGAATTTTACTTTCACCCCTAAACTACACGAGAAATGCAAAAATACACACAAACTAATTTTTCTTTGATTTTATCCCGAATTAATTGTTAAATGCAATCAACGTATTTTATTTGGATTTTGTTCATTCAAATCATACATAAATTTTCTACCGTGTAATTGATAGAAAATGTAAATTTGTTAATTAATTTTTAGGTTAACGTATTATCAAACGAACAACTCTCGTATACAAAGTTAGATGTATAAAATATTAATTAGAGGATAAAATGAATGGAAATTTTGTTTTAAAATGTCTTTTGTATTTCAACCGTAGATTCGAAGTGTGGGTCTAAAATTTCCCCGACTAATCCATATTTTTTTTCCATCGATAGATTGCTAAGGGAACATTTAACAAAGTAAAATGCCTTTCATTGCTTTAAATCAAAGTTTGTTTTATAATCATAAGTAGAAAGCATTAGACCCATTAACAAAGTTTTGTCCACTTCAATTCAAGGAGCATTGAACACATTTCATACGTAGAACCTACTCAAAAGTGACTCTTAAGTAAAGTTTTGTATACGTATTTCAATGTGAACATGTATTCGTATTTGCGTCTCCATGGTAAACCCGTGAGTGGACCCAAGTTAAAGATCCAAATTTTGCATTTTTTGGGTCCAATGGGCTTTTGATATTGGAAACTTGATTTTGGCCGTTTATGTACAAGATAAGAAGGAAATGATCGAAAAGTATGTGTTTATTTTCTCATTTTCTTTTAATAGTTTTTTTAATGGCACATTTGTTATTATCTGCCCTCGGATATTTGTTGACAACTTTTTTAAAAATTATATACAAGAAAAAAGTTACACAAGTTGTCCAAAAAGTATATTATATTAAGTAAGTTATTGAATGGTTGAAAGGAAAACAAAACAAAAAAAATCATGACAATTTTAATACGTATGTAATTAGAGATTTCAGTTGATTTGTAGTAAATTTACAAATTTGTTTTTTAAAATATATTGCTCACACATATTACATAATCTAAATATATATATATATATTGTAATGATTAATATTATCATTATTGTTATAAACCAGTACTCCCTCCGTTTTTTAATAACTGTCGCTTTAAATTTAAAACAATGATATTTGATTTGATTTTATTCCACATTGTTTCATTTTTTTTTCTAATTTCTATTCAAATTACCACACTATCGTTAAATTGGGTTGATGCAGAGTTAATTTGTTATTTTTACAAAATATATGATCCGAAAAAGATAAAATGACAAGAGGAGATGAATCAGAAAATCTATAGGAAAGTGTCAATTAATCGAAAACGGAGAGAGTATTATTTTTTTATATTAGTTTTATTGTCATTATTATTATCTAACTAGAAGACAAAAAAAAAGCGATTAGTATAGAAAAGAAATAAATACGAAGAAAAAAAGCATTATGTTACGTTACTTTATAATTTATCCATGAATGAATGATAATGTATGAAGTATATTCATTTTATTTTTTATGTCGTGTCCGTATCAAATTTATTTCTGACATTGACACTATACGATATGTTTTCAATACATCATTTCTCGTGTCCTATTTTTTTGTCATAATTTTAAGCAATTGTTAGTGTCAAAAAATAATTAATGCATATTATAGCTGCTAAAAATATTTATAAAACTAAACTTAATTTTAAATTGACTTTTCAATTTTCAATTGCATTATATTTAAATATATAATTCAAACTCATATTTTTATTGTTATAAATGATATTTTTGTATAATATATACTAATATATTTATATTGTGTCGATGTCTTATGATTTTTAATTTTCTCGTTCATATCCTGCCAGATGTCTATCGATGATAATGTAATGCACTTCAGTTCCGTCATCCGTCCGCGGAGAGAATAAGCTACTTTAAAAAATGGAAAGAACGTAGACGACATGTCAAACGTTTGATAATTCGCAAAAACGATCCGATCGTCCAGGTTCAACGAATTAGAATGTAGAAGAGCAGCAAGAGCTCACTCAATTTCCCACATTCCCGCGAGTCAAGTCCTGCTAGTCTGTCCCAGTCCAACAACAACATGGTTCACGCCTTCTTCTCTCCACAAAACCCCTAGACTGGTCTTCGTCATCTTTAAAACCGCAAGACCGGTAGAGCACCACCATCGCCGAGGTCGCACAACCTCCCGGATAAAAATGGCATTCTCCGAGTTCAAGCCACTGGACGAGAAAACTTTAATCGAGTACATAAAGGCCACGCCTGCTTTGTCGGATAAGATTGGAAATAACATCGACGAATTGCAGATTAAAGAAGTTGGAGATGGGAATCTCAATTTTGTCTACATCGTTATTGCCCCAGCTGGGTCTTTCGTCATCAAGCAGGTGAGTATGTTTATTGTCAAGTACTATTCTAGATGGGTTGTCGAAAAAATCCGAGAAATGGAAGAAGAGCAATGAATTTGTGAGCTTGTTTCTGGAATTGCATATGAATTTATTTGGGAGTAAAAACATGAAAGATTTGATCTTTTTAGTCTTTTGGAAAATGAGCCACTTATGCCTATATCGGAGGTTCTTGGCTGTATTTGTGAGCAGGCGCTTCCGTACATACGTTGTATTGGAGAATCATGGCCTATGACAAAGGAAAGAGCATATTTTGAGGCTTTAGCACTA
This sequence comes from Viola odorata, assembly GCA_963691705.1. Lineage (NCBI taxonomy): Eukaryota > Viridiplantae > Streptophyta > Magnoliopsida > Malpighiales > Violaceae > Viola > Viola odorata. The sequence continues at coordinate 2,308,801 of OY829537.1, forward strand.
AGGGAGCATGGAAAATTGTGCCCGGAACATGTGCCTGAAGTCTATCAGTTTGATCGAACTATGTCTTTGATTGGCATGAGATACTTGGAACCCCCACATATAATCCTGAGAAAAGGGTTGATTGCTGGAATTGAGTACCCGTTGCTAGCGGAACATATGGCGGGCTATATGGCAAGGATTCTCTACTACACATCCCTTATCTACCGTACTACCACGGAGCACAATCGCGATGGTAAATGGCTCTGAATTGTTGTTTATTGTTGGTTTTGGTTGGTAGCTTCCTATTTCGTTAGTTTTTTGTTATGCAATTTCCCATTGCTGCTAATTAAATTGATCTTGAAAATATGCTGCTAACTAGCTTGATGGCTTTGAATGCTCTGTGCAGTTGCTGAATTTTGTGGCAATGTGGAGTTATGCAGGCTTACTGAGCAAGTTGTTTTCTCTGACCCTTACAAAGTATCTCAATATAACCGCTGCACTTCTCCGTATCTTGACCGTGATGCAGAGGCAGTCCGAGAAGATAATACTTTAAAGCTTGAAGTTGCTGAGTTGAAATCTAAGTATTGTTTCTTATCTATATAACTTATTTACTTCATGACAATGCTCAATACAATATATTTTTGTTTTATGTATCCCCTGTGATAACCGGAGTTGCTCTCCTGTAGGTTCTGTGAAAGAGCACAAGCTTTAATACATGGAGATCTCCACACTGGTTCTGTCATGGTTACCCATGAGTCGACCCAGGTTATAGATCCAGAATTTGCATTTTATGGTCCGATGGGCTTTGATATTGGAGCATATATTGGAAACTTGATTTTGGCCTTCTATGCTCAAGATGGGCATGCTGACCAAGAGAATGACCGGAAGGTATGTATGGTCTGATGGGCTTTGATATTGGAGCATTTATTGGAAACGTTAGCTATCTTATTTATCATCCTGCTTTTTGTTTCTTTTTTTTTCCTTACATCTTAATGGTATATCTTTAATGTTGTGTGGAATACTTTCTATATCCAACGCTACTGTTGAATACTTTTTTGGTATGATTTTCCAATTCAACATTCTAATGATTGTGGAAAATCCTTGCACGTTTAACTTTGATGTATTTCCTTTTTGAAGTTTATGTCTAAGGGCCTTATTCTCATACAGGCTTATAAATCTTGGATTTTGAGGACTGTAGAAGAAACATGGAATCTCTTCGACAAAAAATTCACTGAACTTTGGGATAAGCACAAGGATGGTTCTGGTGAAGCATATCTTCCCGGAATTTACAATAACCCTGAGGTTCAGCAGCTTGTGCAGAGAAAATACATGGCAGATTTGCTGCATGATTCCCTTGGCTTTGGTGCGGCCAAAATGATAAGGTAGAGGACACATTCCCGTGCTATCTGCTTAATGACTTGTTTGTAGCTTCAACTTGTTGTGGTTTTCTTTTTGAAATTGATCCATTCATTTGTGCCAATTATCTATGGTTTCAGTGAAAATTGACTTAGTATTGGGATCTTTTCCTTTGGATTTTAGTATGTAGATTGAAAATCCAAAGTCAGTCATCCATGTCTTTTCCTTGTGTTTTAATCTGTTAGGTGTCTCTAGTTTCACCGTCCTCATGGGTCTAGGATTGGATTAGCGACCTTTCATGGCACATGATTTAGTAACCAAGCAGTACTGTACAGTCATCATAGCCATGATCTTCATCGTAAATGAGCTACACAACTCCTTCACTATTGAGCTCCATCGTATGCTATTGTAGACTGTCCAGTTCACTAGGATAACGGATCGTTTAAAAAGTCCAATCATTGAAACTTGATAGGGGGGGGGGGGGGGGTGGGGGTGGGGGTGTGTGTGGGGCGGGACTTGTACTACACCTTTCATTATTATATCATATTCTATGGTTTTCGATTTAGAAGTCTTATTGAAATCCATTCTCTAGAGTTCTTTGACCCGACTAACAGCGTGCAATTGGTTCTACTTTTTGTTGACAGGAGAATTGTTGGTGTAGCCCATGTTGAGGATTTTGAATCAATTACTGACGCCAGCAAACGAGCAAAATGTGAGAAGCAGGCTCTTGAGTTTGCAAAGATGCTTCTAAAGGAAAGGCGAAAGTTCCAGTCTATTGCTGAAGTTGTGTCTGCCATTCACCAGTTTCATTCATGAAAACCTTTCGGCGAAGTGCGATAATTTTCCGCTGGGATTCTCGAGGATTCTACTGTATGGTTTTTCTTTTCTTCCTGTCTGTCTACGATTCGAGTTTATTACCCCATAATGTATTGTGGTATTGCTCTAGCTTGCAAATGCTTTCCATGATTAGATAACTTAGAATCTTCGAACAACAATTACCTAGTACATACTAAAAGGAATTTCCCTCCAACATATCTTATAAGTGTATGATAGGTATTTATTCATCACAACAGAACACAACACTTTATTCAAAGTACAATAGTTTAGCGTATAAATCTGAGAAAATCTTCAGTTTATCAAAAGTACCGCACCTCCTCCCCTTTACTGGTTTATGTTATAAAAGGGGAAGTGATATGGTACTCCTGACGTACTAAAGTGTTTTCCGAGAAATCCTTAATCAATTCTCCGCTTTTGATTAAGCTATGTTTCCATACTTAGCCTTGTAATCACTCCAGAGCTGATTGACATTCTTCCCTAGCAGATCAACAAATAATTGAGCACTGTAACCACTCCTCATTCTCTTGTTAAGCTCAGCTACAAACCCACTGCTCAAACCATTACAATAATCCAAAAACCTAGCAGTAACATCATATCCTTGATCCCACCTACTCCCTTGCCCTGGTTTAACCCAATGACTAGGTGCAAACCCTGCCTTCAACCTCACGAAATCAGCAATCCCTTCAATCAACCCGCCCGGGGTTTGACCGTTACCATTCCATTGCCAGATATGGGTCATCTCATGATAAAGCACCCCTGTAATTTCAGTCTTAACATTTCCAGAATAGCTACCAATGTAATTTAAACTGACATGGATCTCATTGTTGCTCGCAAATGCGACACCACCCATGTTGTCTAAAAAGAGGCTGACTTTTGGGATGTTTTTTCTATCTGCTGCTGTGTTTTGCTGGAATGTTCTCCAAATGAAATTTGTGGCGGCGGAGAGAGTTTGGGTTGTGTATTGGACACCTATGTCTCTGTTGAACCGGGCGCTGCCACTGATGGAAGGGGCGGTGTTTGTGACGGTGTAGTCCACCGCATTGGCGGTGTGGATCACCGCCGCTAACGACACTAGAACAAAGAGGATGAAAGCTTGGGTAGACATTGTCGAGAAGACTCAATTTTGCAAGAAATTGCTGCTGATTAATGTGTGTTTTGTTTGCTAAAATGAGTTGCTGCTCTATGGCTTATATAGAGATTTGGATACTCTTGGGTTCTTGGTACGACCGAGTAATCATGGATTAAAGATTAAAGAAATGTTGTTGGGAAGTTGGGTAAGAACGCATTCTTTTTTGGAGAAGAAATTTTGGCTAAAGTTGCCACGACTAAAAATTATAGAGTAATCTAATTTTGTTTAATTAGGTAAAATCATGCAATCATAAATGCGATTATACGTGAACGTAATATTATTCTCTTAAAATTTATCTCATCACTATTTAGATGATCAATATTTTTAGAGTTTAATTTTTGAAAACTCCTCGTTTGTAACCACCAACCTCCACGTGAACTTATCTATTGGCTTCTCTTGCTCCAAGTTTGTCTAATCTACGCACTGTAAATTATAAATTCCAGCAGCCGACATCATATATATCTAGAACAGAGAAGAGGTCTCTTATGCATCTAAATTAAATACCCAATCGTTGAACATATCCACCACATACCTTATCTAAAAAATAAGGAATTGGTCCGTCTATTTTATAGTTATGGATAGCCGGCAATCCATAATTAACAAAAGTAATTAACAAATTCAATTTTTTTTTCATAAAAAAAAAAACTTCCATATGAATATGATATAGATTTGTGGTCTATGCATGTTTGTACGTTTCCTCTTGGCGTTAATTGTCATCACTTGGCGATGAAAACATCTTGAAGAGAAGAAAAATGTTGATTCAATCCACAATTGATTTGTATCTATTTTGTTGGCTGATCAACTGTAGAAAAACGATATACAATTCTCAAAATGTAAACTATATATGATGAGACAAACATACTATAGGAGAGTTATATTTTATTTGGAATTTAATTATGCTCGAACGAATTTATTTTTATAGGAGCCAAATAAATATTTAGAGAGATCGGAAAACTAGCTATATTCGGAGACAACATAAAAAGAGGAAAACTGAGAAACTTCAAACTTTTTGGTTTTTCTATAATAGTTCTTAATTAAACTTTTATTTATTTTTGTTATCCTGAAGTTTTTAATTCTTCTATAATAATTTTTAAAGTTTCATTCTTGTTTCATTTACTCTTCATATTCGCTCATTCAAAATCTTAAATTCTTTTGTTTTATCAAATATAACCAAAAGCTTATATCTTTTGTTTTATCAAATATACAAAATTAAGGTTTCGTGGACGGAAATCTTGTTAGGGCGAATAGTCTTTGGGGTCGGATTGACTTGGTTAGTTAATTGGTCAAGTAAGCAGCAGTCAACTTAATAGTTAATACTTGCTGCAATGCTTGAAATTTTATGCACAAGATTTGAAGTAATTGACCGATTCTAATTTCTAAGTTACAGTTTTTCTGGAAAGGAAGGGAGACGCGTTTAGCCACGTAGCCACAAAATGGGACGGACGGGGACGAACTGCATGTCCTCCAACTCACTAAAGTAAAAATAAGTTTGTACAACTTAGTAGTAACAAGGAATTATAAACACGTAAAGATGTAGTACAACTAGTTAATATAAATCGTATTTATAAGATAGATTATGAGTTCAATTATTGGTACTATAATGAAAATTAATAATATAATTAAAAAAAAAGAGAGGATTACACCATACAAACCATGGCCTCAGCCAGCGACTTCATATGGAGGCTCTTCCAACAAAACACCGACTCGGACCGCAAGACCGCACCACGTGTGCCCCTCTTCATCGACGACATGGCGGGTATTGCTTACGCAAGCAACGATGAGATACATTTCGGGGCGAGTTACATCCAAAACATCCAAGGCGATATCAAGAGGGATTTTAACGGGGACCTTTACCATGAGATGACCCATATTTGGCAGTGGGACAGGTCGTCGGGTACCAAGGCTCCGAGCGGGTTGATTGAAGGGATTGCGGATTTTGTGACGCTAAAGGCCGGGTATGTTCCGGCCCAATGGGCGCAGCCGGGTCAGGGTCAAAGGTGGGATGAAGGATATAGTGTTACTGCCAGGTTTTTGGATTATTGTAATGGACTTAGAAATGGGTTTGTGGCTGAAATTAACAAGAAGATGAGGCAAACTTATAGCGATGAATTCTTTGTGGAGTTGCTGGGCAAGAGCGTGGATCGACTATGGAGCGAATATAAGGCCCAATTTGGAAACTAAGTAAGCCCAGTAGCCCACCTTCATTTTTAATTTGCTATTACTACTCTACTACTCTCTCTATCTACTAAATAAACTAGTGGTGCATTCGTTTTTAATTAATGAAAATTTTATTTATTACTCTCTCTGGAATTTTTTAACTGTCGCTTTCCTACGAATTCTTATTGTTCATAATACTTGTCATTTTATCTTTTCCGAAATATATATTTTGTGCAAATGATAATTTTTTTTTATGCATCAACCCAATTTAATAATTGTGTGGTAATTTGAATAAAAATTAGTAGTAAAAATGAAACAATGTGGAATAAAATAAGATTAAAAATTATTGTTTTAAATTTGCTACTATTTCAAAGCGAGAGTTAAAAAGTTCTGAAGGGAGTAATAAAAAAAGTTTAGGAGATTTAATTTACTGTCTTGAATTTAGTTAATTATTTAGTTGCTAAACTTTATTCTTAGTTGCGTTTATAAAATTAGATAATTCGAACTCAAAACCTCACATTTTGGTGCTGGAAGCATCACAATCATGATAAGCTACTCGTGGACGGACATCTTGTCAGGGCGAATAGTCAGTCTTTGGGTTTGGGGTCAAGGGCGAATTGTCTTTGGGGTCGGATGGACTCGGTTTGGTGATGGAAGATGAAGTAGAAAAAGCAGTAGTACTATTTCTTTATATGAAAGAAAAGAAAATACTGGAATTAATATTACAATTTTGAAGAACATTGTTGTGTTGAGAAACTTGGGTTTGTTTTTTCTGGTATAGAATGTGTAAAGGAAGAGAAGAAGGAAGAAGGAAGAAGGAAGAAGGCGAAATTGAAAGAAAAAATAAATAATTTTTTTTCCAATCTAATCTCATTCCTAAGCATAAAAATTCAAGTAATGTCTCTGAATTAATGGAAAAAAACTTTTAATTTTTATAATATGTCCCTTTCCTGCATGAAATTTTCTACATGGAAAATGTGACGGGGACGAACTGCATATCCAACTGATTAAAATAAAGAGGTAACTTCCTAGTAATGACAAGGAAGAATAAGTTTGTATAACTTAGTAGTAACGAGGAATGTTTTGAGAAAAAATTACCAAAGTTTCAAACCAATTACTCTATATAAAGGATAGAGCACAATACAAAGCACATCAGAACACATAGCATTTCATTAACAATAGCAACAAATTTGCACCATGGCCAATCGCCTATCCATCTTCCTCTCTTTTCTCCTAGCCATATCAGCATTCCACGCCATCCACGCAGTGGAATACACCGTAACAAATCGAGCCGAGACAACCCCAGGTGGAATCCGGTTCAACAACGAGCTTGGAGCGGATTACACCATACAAAACATGACCATTCTGATGGTGGGTCTTGACGGATCGGGGAAGACGACCATTCTGTACAAGCTCAACCTGGGAGAAATTGTTACCACCGTACCTACAATTGGTATCTAAGTACCCAATACAAACTCTAAATTTCATTTTGATGGGATAACATGGCCTTTTGCCCACAGTTTCAAATGGGTCTCAACTTCCTCTTCCAATCGCTTAAAATTCTGATCAAAGCATGTTGTTCTTTTATGGCAAGAAAACTTACTATTCTGGTTTTTGGTTGTGCCAGGTTTTAACGTGGAGACAGTTGAGTACAAGAATATAAGTTTCACCGTTTGGGAGGCCGGAGGAACAAAACTGGTACCAACTGCCAAAATTTGTGTTTTTTTTTTTCCTTTTTTCTACATTGACATTTGTACATACTCTACTCCGAAAAGAAAAGAAACGAAAAGAAAAAACATGTTTTGCTTATTCAAATTTGCTGCAAACAGATTAGGCCTTTATGGAGGCACTATTTCCAGAACGCCCACGGACTCATCTTCGTCGTGGACAGCAATGACAGGGGGAGAATTTCAGAAGCACGCTGTTGGCTGCATCAGATTTTAACCCATGTCAGTATCAGCTTTTAATCTTCACACATCTTCAAACTTGAAACCAAGATTTCTAAGTTACCGAAGATCTAAGTTATGGGTTCCTATTTTTTTATCCATTTTTTTTCCTGCAGAATGAACTTGCGATACTACTCGTCTTCGCCAACAAGCAGGATTTGCCAAATGCCATGCCTGTTTCTGAGGTTGCTTATAAACTAGGATTACATACTCTTCGCCAGCGCCGCTGGTAACACTCATAGATGATGTTTCCAATTTTTTCTTACAAAAAGCTGCAGCAAAACATGTATATAACAATCTGTGGTTCTTGTCTGGCAACTTTTGTTTTTTAGGTATATCCAGAGTTCTTCTGCTACATCCGGGCACGGGTTGTACGACGGTCTCGACTGGCTATCGAGCAATTCATACCCGCATTTTGCGAGTACGAGTATGAATTCCAGTGCGGATATAGATTACCTACATTGTTGGTGTGGGTATGGATAATATTTACCCGTTTCAATACCCGCGTTAAATACTCGCAATATATATATATACCAAAACGGTAACGGCGTCGTTTTGACAATAAATCCAACACGAAGGTCATTAGGGCAGACCATTACAGCAACAAAATCACTCTCTCGCAGCCCTCTCTCCATCTCTCGCAGGGATCGCGGTCAACACAAAGCAATTACTACTATTTTTTTATTAAATTGTATTTTCTTATGAATTATTATTTTGTTGTCGTTGGCTTGTTATGGATTATCATATTGGATTAATGTATTATATTATTGTGTGATATTGTTATTAAATTAAATTAATTTTTTTATATATTAATTTGATTGAAATTTGAAATTCAACCAAATTTGCGGATATCCGTAGGTACATTTACTCTTACTTTACCCGCTCTATATGAATACGGGTGCGAATATAGATTAGCCGCAAATTTACGGGTGCGGATATAAATAGTATTTACCCGCCCATTAGCCTGGAACCCTTCCTCGTTTCTGTCGACAAAATAGGCTTCATAAAAAACAGCACAAGGCTTACACATGAGAATCAGAATGGGAGGGTGACTCAAAAAATGCAGCTGGTAAATATCTTCTTACTGCAGGGAAGGTTTGGATATGAATACGGGTACGGATATGAATTACACGTAAATTTGCAGGTACAGATATAGATAGTGCTTACCTGCCCCATTGTCACCCCTATTAGCCTGGAATCCTTCTTGGCTTCTGTCGACAAAACAGGCTTCATAAAAAGCAGCACAAGGCTTACACATGAGAATCAGAATGGGAGGGTGACTCAAAAAATGCAGCTGGTAAATATCTTCTTACTGCAGGGAAGGTTTGGGTATGAATATGGGTACGGATATGGATTACACGCAAATTTGCGGGTACGGATATGGATAGTGCTTACCTGCCCTATTGTCACCCCTATTAGCCTGGAATCCTTCTTGGCTTCTGTCGACAAAACAGGCTTCATAAAAAGCAGCACAAGGCTTACACATGAGAATCAGAATGGGAGGGTGACTCAAAAAATGCAGCTGGTAAATATCCTCTTACTGCATGGAAGGTTTGGGAGAAAAACATTCAAAACCAATCGAACACGTAAACCCATTCTGTTTTGATTGATAACAGTTTAATTGGATACCAGCATCCGAGTATTACACCATGGGAGTGAATTGTTTTTCTCCTCAAAGCAATAATCCAGTGCAGCGGCGTCTTGTGCTAAATACATTGTCCTAAATATGATCATAGAGACTGCTGCGATAGGGCATGGAAACATGTAGAAATATCAAGAGGAGTTAATTTGCACCACTCCCTAGGTCTTCAGTAGGAAGTAGGCTTGATTACCATTTTCAGTGATTTGAGCAGTGAAGTGTAAATCCGAGACAAACATTGGTTCATGGAGTCAGAGTCAGAGTTCCATAGCCTGAGGTGTTGTATAAGCTTTCGACTTTTTCCCCTTTGATTTCTTCCCTCCTTCCTTGCTTGTCTTTTTCTTAGGTTTCTCATCAGCAACGGGTTGTGTGCTCTGTAAGTGTTGGTGGATGGCTCCTAAGGGATCTGACTGGAAAGCAGGATGGTTGACAACGATAGCTACCGTTGCCCTTCCTTCAACCTGTTGGACATTAACTGGTTATAACAAATAAAAAACCAAGCAGAAAAGGAAAGAGAAAGGAAAGAAAAATCAGTAACAAGACAAAGATCACGGAATTGAAACACGTACATTAGTTTCTGCCTAGATTTGCAGTTCACTTTACGGTCAGCTTCTTTGGTTGGTTGCTGAGGACCTTTCAGTTCAGGGAGGAATTCCGATAGATTGGAGAGGTCATAAGCTTTCAACTTCTTCTGTCGACTCCGAAGCTTTTTCTTCTGAATGAACAAGAACTACTACTTAGTTCTCACAATGTAAGGCACAGATGAAAAAGATTCAAGAAGGAAAACGAACAACAACATTCAACAGTGTAACAATTATACCGCCCATAAGTTTTAGGCTAACATCCATTCCAACTAACAAAATCTCTCCTTTTGAAATACTATGAACAATGCACCAAAAGAACATAATTCGTTGCAATATTCAGAATCAGAATTAAACAAATATCGTTGCCCCGCCCATCTCAACTAGTAATAATAACTCTTAACACATGAAAACGAGGAATGAAGAAAGGGCAGACTTCACTGAAACTACACAAGCTATCAAATACATAGCAAACACCAATTCCAAAATGCAATCCAAGGCCTCATTGCAACACATTTGCAACTAAAAACAAACTTAGAGGAAAGAAAAATATCTACAAAGAAGTTGGCATGTGCACTTCACCTACCAAAATGCACATAGAAATCACATCAAGGACTTAAGATCAGCACTAGTTTAAGCTCTGGTAAAGAAAACAGGTTGGGAAGAACAACCATACCTTAGTAATCGACTTTTGAGCAGTTAGAACCTTAACAGTGTCTCTAACCTCTGCATACAAACAATTCCAACATTTGCATTATATAAGCTGGAGTGAACCTTAAATTGATATCACGATATAACAAAAAATGGCGGGTGATGAATGATCCACAAGCATAATTCGCAATGAGAAACAGACTGGAACTCACTGGTATAAAACTGAACTTTCTTCTCGAATTTCCGGTCCGCTTTACCCATCGACTCTTGTCTAAACCAATACAAAAAAAAAAATACAAAACAGAGAAAAATATCAAAAACCCACAACAGAACTCCATCAACTCACTTCAGACCATCCACAAAAACACAACAAAATAAATTATAAATTGAAAAAAAATCCGCTGCGCCAGGTAGAAGATGTAGCCTACCTGGATTTCCCCATGAGTGAAGTTTTTAGGTTTGCAGGGCGATTAGTTGAAAGTGTTAAAGACGACAGCACGAGAACAGTACTAGGATGAATAATCCGGAATAGCGAGGGTTTAAGATGGTGATAACTTGAAAAGGGTGAACGGAAGAGAGGAGACGACAATAAAGTATCTGGCGGGCTTAAGACATTGGGCTGGGCTAAGTGTCGCCATCTTGTTTGCCCGGCATTCATATAAAGGCCCAATTACAAGATAGCCCAAAGCACTTACTGGGCTCGTTATTTGTGAAGGAACAATTTAGTTTAGGTGTAGTGTAGAAATAAAAGTATACTCTCTTTTTCTCAGGTCTCCCTCCCCAATATCCTCTTTCTCCTTCTGACATAATAGTAATCTCGTTCAGTAATGATTAGATTTACAGAGCAGTGGTTCTTCCAACGAAGTTTTTTTCAATTCTTTAAATTTGAATTAAAATGGTCAAGTTTTTTACCACCCACTTGACCACGATCTATACGATAATTCATGACAGTAAATTAAGATAAATAATATAATAAGGTAGGAGAAAAAATCGAATTTGTTTCGTCATCTCATCATTTCAAAAAATAAATAATTGGAGAAATTAACTATATTGTTTGTCACAGTAATTGTATATATTTATTATTAATTTTAAATTAAATTTCTATAATATTTATATATATTTTAGATTAATAATTTAAATATTGCTAGTTTAAATTTTTATTCTTTTTTTTATTTATGTTATAGTTTTGTGCGAATGACTATAAACCTAATGTATCTAATAATTTTACCGAATTCGTCCATAAGATTAATGCAACGAGGACATATTCCATGTTCACCAAACAAAATTAAATCTTCATAATCAAGTATTGATCGCGATGTATAAACGCACAACATTTATGCTATGAGAGGTAATTAAGCTATTTAGTAGCTGATCTTTACTCGAATCAACTTTATATAAAGGATAGAGCACGAACGCAAAGATTCAACCCAAAACTCAAAAAATATCATTACCTTTTTACTACCACAACAAAATGACCAATCGCCTATTCATACTCTTCTTTTCACTTATAGCCATTTCAACACTCCACGTCATCCATGCAGTGGAATACACAATAACAAATCGGGCCGAAACGACCATGGGTGGAATCTGGTTCGACAAACAAACCATGGCATCAGCCACCAACTTCATCTGGCGAGTATTCCGACAAAAATGGGATTGCTGATTATATAAGGCTAAAGGCTGGATATGGTCCGGCCCATTGGGTGGAGCCGGGTCAGGGTGATAGGTGGGATCAAGGATATAATGTCACTGCCTATTTTTTGGACTATTGCAATGCGCTTAGAAAAGGGTTTGTGGCTAGACTCAATAAGAAGATGAGGCAAACTTTTAGTGATGAATTCTTTGTGGAGTTGCTTGGGAAGAGCGTTGATCAGCTATGGATGGAGTACAAGATCTACTATGAAAACTAATTAATAAAGGCCACCTCAATTCTCAAATAACCTTCATAGGAATGAATTAAATTAAGTGGTACGTACACTTAAGTTTCGATTTCGAGTCGAGAAGAAGTCTCGTTCTTCTCCATGTGAATTCTCAAATAAATGAGATGAAAGTTAGTGGTTTTCTGTGTCATCATCCACTCTCTGATCTAATGCAGTTTCAAATAATTTGAGATGAAACTTAATGATTTACATGCCATTTGTATATACTCCCACCAACTTTACTTAATATTCTAGACCTTAATATTAATATCGGAAATAATTTAGAAACGGTAATATTGACCGAGAATAAATGCAGTTCAATCTCCGTCTCTATATAACCGAGGCGTCGTTTTGGGTTTTATACATACAATACAACAACTATTTCCTCTATTCTGTGTAATTTAATTCCCTACGTGATGATGTCCAGCAGGATTCTTTTCCTGTTCATTGCCATGTTCATGTTATCTGGTTAGTCACTCTATTTAATTTGTTTTCACCTCTAATTTTTTTTTAAATGAGAATATATTTATATTATATTTTTCATTCTGATAATACTATGAAATCTAATTGATCTGCATGTGAAAAGTTTTTTTTCTTTTTTTTAATAGAAGTCGTAATTTCGGATCGAATGTAGTATTTATTTAGTTCTCTGATATGCAGGTATAATAATACTATCAGTTGGTGGATCAATTGAGGCAGCAAGAACTGAAACAATTGGAATGAGCTGCACCACTGATGAGGATTGCCAGAAAGATTGCACCTGCGGCCCGGGTCTCTATTGCTATTGTGTACCAGGGGAGAATCAGTGCGAGTGTGGTCATGTCTTTCAACCAAATAATAATAATAATGTAGGCCAACCCATCTTGGGAAATCTGAATTAATTGATCGATAAATGTTACTAATAAAGATCAAGAAGTTAATTAATAAATAAAACGATAATTTTACTAATGATTTGAGAATTTATACTTGTTCATTTTGTTGTTTATTATTATAACTGATTTCTACAACAAACAAACGGGCATAGTTTATACAACATTGACTCCATTAAACCCGCAGTTTACTCAACCGAATTGGGTTCATGGTAACTGAGGTCGTCATAGTGAGGTTCGATGCGCTCTTGACGCTTGCGTTTGCTCATTCTGGTGGGGTTAAAGAATGTTGGTGCCAGTTCGACGAGCCATTTGGGATCGACAACAGTAACTTGACGCATATACTCCTTTGTTGTAGTCATTACGAGCTCATGATATATTACCCAATCTGGCTGACACTGAAAAGGTGCATTGCTTGGGTGGATTGGATATAAATTGCCCGGTTCTCAACTAGAGTCCGATAACATCTTCTTATCTGCCTCACCTTGCTTCTCTCTAGGGCGATAAAAGATATCGCCAGTCTGAATCATTGCAATAATTGTTAGTATTTCGTCGCTGCATCCAAGATTTACACCTGCCAGTAACATCTTCAATAGCGGTTCTACAGGCTCCTCCTTGGATCCACTCAAGGAGTCGGCCATCTCGGCGTCATTATCCTTCAACTTGGAGTCGAATTCGCCGTCGACAATGGAACAACAGCGGCCCAACTCGGTGATGAACTCAGCCACCACCTTGTCTCCAAATCCAACCAGAGACTCGACCTTCAAAATCGAGCCTGCCATTGCTTTCATCTTATTCCTTTCTTTTCTTGTCCTTTAGTTTCTTTAATAATGAACCTGACCTAACCCAACCCCTCTTTTATATACTAGCGAGCGATACAATGAATAAATTCTATTTTTACTGGTATGAGGAATCGGAATCAGAATCGGAACCAGAAGAAAATAATAATGAATTTAAAAAAAAAAAAAAAAACCCACCTAGGCAGTTGGTGGTGGAAGCTTGTCGTATATAGTTTACATAGAGTTCAAAATAACAATTTCAACTTGTGTAATTTTAGACAAGATCTATCTAATGAAAAAAATAACAGCAGTTTCGGGTGAATCATTGAAGAAAACAAAATTTATGAGAAAATAAGAGGGAAAGAAAAGGGTCAACAATACTAACACATTAAAGAAGTAAAGAATAACGAAAGAAAGAAAACAAAGAAAACAAAATCATTGCGGTATTGAGATATCAAATTGTTTCATTTACACCGGTGGAAGAATACACACAGCATCGTTTTTATTTTTACTTTTTCCTGTAAAAAAATATAAAATCAAGTATTGGTTGAGCTAAGGGTTCTTCTTCTTCTCGTTCTTCCCATGGTCAGTGACCGCTTCCACGATGGCTCGGTCCGGAGTAAGCTATGCTTTTAGTGGTACGCTTCATGGATTCAAAAGAACCGCAACGAGTTTCGTCTTTCAGAGGCCTCATGCCGTCAACCTGAATGGTATAAGATAGCAGGAGGAAGAACAGGAAGAACAGGAAGAGGAAGATGGCATTCAATGCCAACACAAGAGAATTATAAGACTTCATTTTTTTTTATTGAGGGGGAGGGGGAAATTCTGGAGATTATTTGAAATGATACACACGAATCAGGATAGTGCAAATTTATATGCAAGATTGGTGCAGAAATGTGTTATTTCTTCACTAGTGGTAGTTTTGTGGGGGGTAGAGTAGAGAGGAAGCAAACTTTTAGGTATTAATTACAAATATTATTAAATTCATAAATAATTGATCTCACTTGTCATGATTGAACTAAAAATATCAAAATAGAAGTATTGAATCACGGCCGCTGATTTAGTATGATTTGCTAATATAGACGCTGCCACGGTTTCACTTTATGATGCAAAATACAAAGTCATCATACCAAAGTCATGCTACTTTTTATCTAAGTTTGTTGGGATACATTACCATTTTCGTCATGCTCAAATCTCTTTACGGTTTTGTTTTTCTTCACCTACCATAAAGGCAACAGGTTGTCCTCTTCAACTCTCATCTCCAATGGCTCCATGCCCTTTTACCTTTGGTCCTTGTTTGACCATTAATGCTGTATGTAGATGTTAACTCTGCTTGTTGCACCATGTAATGCGCTTGACAAAATTATTGTCTGCAACAATTATTCAAGTAAATAGTTCAAACAACATAGTTAAATCGACTTTAAACCTAACAGTTCTGCTAAATAGAGAAGAACACGATTATAATTCTGTAGATATGCTACTGTAGTAGTGGGAGTAAGTAGTTAATACCAAAATTATTAGTGATAGTAATCAACACAAAAATAAGTGAATAATAATTAAAAAAAAATTCATTCTGAACTCAACTAACAATGAACTATCAAGGAAAAAAAAGGGCTTCCGTGGCGGCACGTGTCCTGTCATCAGGAGAAAACATGCAAGAGTTCAAATAGATTGTTGAACTGTATAAATCTTTTTTTTCTATGGAGGGTACTGTTAAAGTCGTTCATAAGTCTCACCAATTGAAGTGGCTGGGAGTTAGCTGCTGAGGTTTCATACGCATTTGTGTTTGATGGCGAATCCGGTCCCCAAGTCCATGGTCTACCCTTGTGGGAAAAGCACATCTAGATCGATCTTGACTTTTAGAAAATTAATCTCTAATTGGTTAGGTGGAATGGAAGTCTACAAATCAAAGCCGCCTATAAGGAAAATAATAATAACAATAAGAGCAGAATCTTTAAAAGGAGTAATTAATGATGACAACTATAAATACTCAAGTTAGGCACAGTATGAGAGCTCACATCAACCTACTTCACGCAAATCAATGGTGTTGAATAGTCGAGAGACTGCTCATTGCTAGATTATAAATTTATAATCATGCCTTCATGTTTATGCTTTCTGAAAAAAGAAAAAAAAATTCCGTCAATGATATTTCCCGAGAACATTTACAGTAAGATATAATCTGACTTCTCCCGTGATCACTAACTTAGGACCTACCCAGGAACTCAGATGAGGTTTTGGCCAATTGGAGTATAGGACCGAGTCAATCTGCTGGGTGGAGATGACCAAGTCCTTATGGGGTTTGCTGTCAAAATGTCAGTCTCATGCGCCTGGCTTAGGAGCGGAAATATACCTTCACTTAACTGAAAAGGTGGACAGCTTACAAGAAGACCAAATTTCTTGACATACACCATGCGCTTGAAAAGAGAACCCGAATAGCAACTTCTACAACTGCATCTGTCGTGATCAATTTATCACCCGAAAGATAGTTACCAGTGTAGAGCGACTTAAACTTCCGAAACTGCTTTGACTAAAAGAAGAACTCCCCTTCAATCACAATATAAAAAGGGTAAGCTTAGGCAAACATACCAGGCTGATTGCAGTTAATGGGTCCTAATAAAACCATCAGCTTTATTAATCTTACCTTTAGGTTGGAATTTCTCCAAGGCCTCAAAATGGGTTTGTCCAAAGGCAACATGTTGTCCTCTTCAACTCATCTCAAAATGTGGAACCAGTGAAATCATCTAAGATGCATCACCAGAGAGTCACTACTCATTTGGTGGAAATTGCAAATTTCCACCATAATATTCTCCAACTGATGCCTAAAAGTTTGGGTTCATGGGTTACAAATAAAATATATAAGAGCAGTTGACATTGGAAACTCATATCAAGTGCAAAGTTATAGAGAAAACTATATGCAACTTTGAATATCCAGAATAACTTATTCCTACCACAGCACAGAAACACCCACCTCTTGCAGATATTTGACTGAAAAATGAGAAATCGAAGTGCTAACCTGAAGGTAGGGGAAGACCATGTCGTAAACTTCTGTGAAAAACTTTGACTTGTGTGTAAACCTGATGGAATTTTAGAATTTCAGTCAACATACATGTACTATGAAAGTATATAAGAAGCCATGATATCAGAACGGCATGAAATACACAAGTTTCAGTCAACTTATATCTGTGCTTCAATTTACTCTAGTTATCTGCGAAAGAAAGCAGAACAATACAGCAATGCTCTAACTCACTAGAAGTAATGCAAAAGATGGTGATGGCAACATAGCTGGAACCGTATGTAACAAAAATCTACAGTTACCCACGAACCCAACTGTTCCTGAAGTAAGAACTGGTTGCGGCTGCTTTAAAAACATCATAGTTTGCATTTGCAGACTACTAGAAATGAAAACACATGCAAAGGGATGGAGGACGTGATATCTCAAATAAATATGGATACGAACCTTTTAAGAAGACGGAAACAAACATAAATCTCTTCAATGTCTGATTGTATCTTTAGATTAATATACTGCTTCAGAAGCTCACAGAAGAAGGAAGTAGCTTCATCACCACCTTCATCTAGAGGACACAGAAATCTAGAAATTGCATGCTGCAGTATAGGAGATAAAGTTGCAGGCGACCCCAGCATATGATACATCTCTGCAAGAGTGTTTAGTATCAAGAAATTGCTGGCTTTGAATATGTCAATCCACTTTGGTGGGTTCCCAATCCAGAGATTGCTGTTTGAAGCATAGTCAATTGATGTTGATTGACGCCCAGTGGTGTTGGTATCTAACAATTCCACAGATTTATCAATAACAGGGCCTAAGGCTGCATCTGAAGTTAGTTCTTTATTCCTGTGTGCAGGAAGCAGACCAAGAATGTCAATTCTCATATCCTTGGGCAATTGGTGCAGCACAGAGGTGTCAATTTGACTTAGAGAATAAGGCATAATATCACTTTCTCCAACTCTCAAGGCCTGATTATATGATCTAACCTCATTTGTATGTTTATCTGTGTTGTTTTCAGCTGGTATAACATCAGAAGTACCAAGTCCCTCACGGTGATCTATTGTACTCTCCGCCTGCACAGGCGAAGGGTTGAAAGACCCAGAGCTATGGTTGCTTGAACGTTTAATTTTGGTAATAAAATCAACTAACTTGCCACCATAAATATCATTTAACTCTGAAAAAAGCTCCGGAGGAAGACTCTCGACAACTTCAACATCAAGACTTGATAATGGAGGTGGAGCTGAACCACTATTGTGAGATGAATGTACGTTCTGCTCAGCAAAATGTTGACCTGAAATTTCAATGTTGCTCTGTGCTGCAGAATTTGTTCTTGTCCTCTCTTTAACTAAACTGTTGGCGTTACTTGGTTCTTCTGCAGTTCTTGAGGCTGAGGAGAGCCATGACTGTAAAGAATTTCTTTCAGGCTCGAGCTTGTAAGCATCTGCATTTTCAAGCTTCGAAACTTGCAAGCCAACACCACGTATTTCCTTCACATCCAAGTTGAAAGACCCAAAAAGCTGATTTGTTATCCTTTGCAGCACTTGGACCTCATCAGTAGCAATTGGAACTGTCGTGGAGTGACTTAGATTCTCACAGTCTCCACATCCCATAAACTTAATAGGCTCCTCAGAATCTTTTCTCCTCTTCTTTATCTTAAGAGTAAAGGTGCGTCCTTGCACTCCGCATCCCTTCAAACGCAAAGAAACCTCCTTGCAAAGGTTTAGAAGAAAACGATGAGTATCTTCCAAATCCTTAAATCTTACACCCCAATTTACTTCAGCGCCAATAGACTTGGTTTCTCGAATCATCCCAACCATCCGATTATCTACTCCCCTGCTATAATTCCAAAGCATCTCTCCAGTTTTTATTCCAAAATCTTTTTGTAGACAGTCCTTGGAAATCAGGCGCAGCTGTCCACAAGTCTGGATACCTTGCTGCTTTAACTTCCGCTCTAAGACATGCCCTATTCCTGGAAGTGCCTTAATTGGAAGTTGATTCAAAAAATCATCCACCCTTTCAGTAGGAATGCAGCATTGACCATCAGGTTTGGCTGCTCTTGTGGCAAGTCGAGCCATGAGCATGTTTGCAGCTATTCCAGCACTTGCAGTGCATGCGGTAGCCTCAAATATCTCCTTTCTTATTTTTGAAGCTAACAGTTCTGGACCTCCGCTGTCTGAGTCAGTAACATCTAAAAATGCTTCATCACAGCTTAAAGCCTCCACTTGCTTACTGTGCTTGTGCAAAATATCATAAAATTGATCAGCTACCTCTTCATATGCTTGAAAGTTATAGGGCAAAATAACTAGGTGCGGGCAAAGAGCTTTGGCATCCCTAACAAACATTCCAGCCTTAACTCCATAATTTCGGGCAGGATAGTTTGCAGAGGAAATTTCAGCTGTTCCTTTTGGACTGTCAGAATGGCATACAGCTACAGGCTTATCATGTAAGCCAGGACGGTTCCTGATGACCACTGACACAAAAAAGCAGTCCTGCACAATATAGGAGCTTAGTTACAAATAAATAAGAGAGGACACAACTGTTTGGTCTACACAGCTTAGAGGAGTATCTAGACTAGACTAGAAGAGAAGAAGATATATGCAGGAGATATGCTGAATGGTAATACCATATCAATATGGATGATCGTAGACATCCTAGCAAAATCAGAAGCATTAAAATGTGAGGTTTTGCACTGAAAATCACTGGATGAACTGGGGAAACGCTTGCGATACCGATTTCTCCAGGTTCCAATGAAGTGCAGCCTTGAACTCTGCAGCGACCAAAGCTTGGTCAGCAAATCTCCAAAGACAAACCATGAAAATAACTTAAACTATGTAGCGTATACCATCATGGAATCTTCAGAAGTATTGAAAAAACAAAAGGCCAATATTTGTGAAAACACAACATACGATGATAAGATTGTGCATCAAAGTTACTTTACGAGTCAAGACCAAAACATATTTTGCTAGTTCTGTACCTTGAAGTAATTTTCCACAAAATTCGGATCCCCAAAAGTTGAGTGGTGCCTACTAGAAGACCCAACAGCTGCTGAACTCGTTGATTCTTTCCGATTTTGATTGCTTAAACAGTAATTGCTGTCTGGAGCAGAGATTTTCTGGGGACCAGATGGAAGCTCATAATGGAAGTTATTTCCATCTTCTCTACCACTAGTACTTGGTTCTCCCCTCCTCAATTCCAAAAACATATCACCATCATTATTTGCGTCCTCAGTTTCATACTCAGGGTTGTTAAATTGAGCATCCATTGCCATTCCACTATTCATGGGGTTTTCCACTTCAGACAAATTTTCATCCTTTCTTGTGCCACCATCCAAAGATATATCAAGATTAGACTCACAAACTGCGGTATCCAAAGTGTTCTCAGTGTCTGGGCAATTTCTCAAAACGAAGAAGTCTGACAACTTTGGTTGATTATTAGCAAGTTGGTCAAGTTGGTAAGGTACCCCTAGCAGCACCAGAACAAACATCCATACCAATAAAGTTAGATAAGATAAATGAATCATTACACAATTCTCTCATCTCAGTTCCTCATCTATCCCTAGCTTCTACATAATTACATACTCTCTAATCAGATACCTACAAAAACATAAATTTCTTAACTTACAACTCAAGAGCTTGTTGGAAACAACAGAATCCAGAATCCACGTGGGTTTGACCACTGGTAGCCCTCTACTGAAGGACCTGCACTGGGAGATTACAATCAGAACTGTATAAGAAATGAAAACACTATTAACTTCCAAGTTTATCAGCTCCTAATGCACCTCAAATTCTTGATTTTTGAGTCGGGAAGATTGCTGCAGATTATATGCGTGACATGACGCCTAGAAAAGTAGTTCTCAAATCTCCCCCCATATTGCAACATGTAGCCTTTCAACTCCTAGAGCAAAAACAAAATTCATGTAAAGAACTAAGAACTGAGAGAAAAAAACATCAAATTCAAATCAGTAAAATCACGTGCTAACCTAATTGGAAATCATGAAATAACAATAACCTGGCTAGACGGGATCGTGAAACCGTCAACAAAAATTGAAACCCCATGAAACAGCCGCTCACTATTGGAAGAACTGGAAGCCACGGCGTCGAACTGATTGTGCAGCTTACGATTCTTCTCTGCCATGTAACTGCAACGAAGGCCCCAAACCACACACAACAAATACAATCAAATGAAATGATGAAAATGCCACGGAATATCAATTGAAAAAAAAAATTGAGGAAGAGAGAAGAGAGGACCTTCCAAAACTGGAGAAGGCGGAGGTCCGGACGGAAGAGGCGCGAGAGGAGGAGAGGGAATTCGCGCCCCAGGCTATTCCTAGGGTTTTTTGCTTGCTATTCTTCGTTTTACTGGATGAATTTGAATTGTTGAGGCTCCGCTTCGATCTTTGCCTCGAATTACCTGACCCTGAAGAATCTAGGCTCATTTTCTTCTTCAGATGAAAATGGAGAGTGTGTGAAAATTTGGGTCTAGACCGGTAATAGAGTGCCGAGGAAGGAAACTAGCTTTCTAGCGATTTAAATGTAGCGGCAAAAATGAATCCTTTTTTTATAGGCGGGCGAGGCACAGAGAGTCCAGAGATAAGTTGTTCATGGGTCTTGAACGAAAGAAAACGCATATGCGTTTTGTCAAAAACATAAAAAGACGCGCTCTAGCGAACATGCGCGTTCTTTTTAATAGGACGTGAAACACGCGTCTTTTATAAAAGTTAAAGGATGCCTCCTTTTGAGTTGGAATATGAAGAGAACACAACGTGAATGATTTATTTGTATGTAAAGTATTTTTCATATTAAAAATCAAAATCTTCAAACTATCCATATTATCAATGGGTCAGCTAAGCATTTTCTCATAGGGGTGTCCACCGAATTACCGTACCGAAATACCGTCCGAACCGAACCGAAATAACGCAAATTCGGACGGTATTTTTCCGACCGAATTTACTATTCGGTAATTCAGTACGGTACCGAAATAATTTTTGGTACGGTACCGAAATAATTTTCGGTATGGTACGGTATCAATTTGGGTAGGTTCGGTAATACCGAACCTACCGTACCGAATTAGCCACATTTCTAATTTAGGTTAGGATTGGGTTTATTTCCATTTCTATTCTCCTTCACCCTCATCCAGCGCCGCCCACTTCTCTCACCCTCTCTGCCTCTCCCTCACCAGCACCTCACCGTTGCTGTTCACCGTCGCCTTCCAGCCGCACTTGCAAGTTGCAACTCTCTGAAGTCTGGACGTTGCCCAAGACACGGTATCTAAGCTTCTCTCTCTGACTGTCTTCTTCTTCTTCTCAGTCCCAAGACACCAAATTGAATCAGTCACTTTGTTTCGAGGTTTTGAGGTATACAACTTGACTATGGCTCTGATTATTAGCTTTTGGCTCCTTATTGTTTGTTTCTTGCTTTTTAGCTATAATGAGAGAACCCCATTTGAGTTTTTTCTCTCAATATGAAGAAACTGAATTTATATAATATACATCTGACGGATAAACGTACCTCTTTTTGTTTAGTTCTTAATTGCTGTTATGTTGCTTTCATTTGCTCCTCTATTATCTTATTTTTCAGTTTAGAACATGCATGAGAAAAATTAAGAGATGCCTTGAATGTTCGACCCGATTCTTGTTGCTGGTTCATGCTTGTTGTCTTGCTCACAAAAGCAGGGGATTCAATTGGTTTTAGTTTTCTATAACGATTGTTGCCCATTCTTGAGGGTTCGTTGTTGGCTGAATCATGGGAATTTTTTTTCCTTTGTTTTAAAAGAAAGAATATAAAGCTTCTGTTGTATCAATGTGAATGGGAGGCTGCTGGAAACAAAATTGGCATTAGAACCAACTATTTCACTTGTATGCACCCATTTGTCTCGTCTTTGGACAGGTTCTGTGATTGGAATCAAACCACTTCTGTATGCTTTCCCTTTCATAAGTCTAGGAAAATCACAAGTTAGTTCCACTGAAACAATGTGATGATTTTAATAGGGGGTAATAGCATAAAGGTCCCCTGTACTTTCGCGAAAAATAAAATCCTCCCTTGTACTAAAAAAAATGATGAACGGGTCCCTGTACTATCGGTCAGTAGCAAAAGGACATTTTCTGTTAGTTTGACTAACAGACTGTTAAATGTTACTTGCTACAACCGGTTGCAAAAAAAAATACTGTTCTTCCAGGTAACAAATTTTTCTTTTCTTTTTTGTGAATTGGTTTTCTTTTCTTTTTTCAAAATCATTTCTTCCTTCCTCTCTCTCTCTCTACTCATCATCTTCCTCAAATCCAAAAAAAACCCTAAGTTTGCTACAAGTTGGATCTGGGACAAAAAACCCATAAATTAAATTCATTTCTTCGTCCCTTCAAATCCAATCAGCCACACCACTGTCAAAATACCACAAAAATTCAATCCCTGCACCAAATTAAATCCCATCTCTGCATCAAATTAAATTCAATCTGGCACTACCTAATTAATTCTCATCCTCTCAAAAATTCACTTTCGAAAGCCTACCTACCCAGATCTATAACAATTTCAGATCTGAGCAACGAGATGAGTCTGTGCAACATCCCTCTTTTCTTTCCTCTCCTCTCTTTTTCTTTCCTCTCCTCTCTTTTCTTTCATTCTTCCACACTTCACTCTCTCCCGACAACTCTCCTTTCTTTTCCTTTACTTTCTTTTTCCTTTCCTTTTTTTTTCTTCCTCCTTTGATTTGGTTTGGATCGGGGATATTTGGTGATGATGGTTTGATGTTGATTTGGGGGTGGTTCGGTGGTTGGGTCCGTGTGGATTATTGGTCGCGGCGGTGGCTAAAGCGGTCGGGTGGTGGTGGTGGATGGTGCGGCGGAGAGGCTAGCAGAGCAGCTGGGCTGCTGGTGTGAAGGAGAGGCTAGCAGAGCAGCTGGGCTGCTGGAGGATTTGGAGGAGGATGGGCGAGATTAATTAATTGGTTTACTGGATGGTTTGATTTTGCTGTGATGGAATTGGAATTAATTGATTTGTGAATGGTGGTGGATTAATTGGAACCATGCTCGAAAGGAGATGAGTCCGACCATTAAGAGGGTCACCAATTTGAAAGGGGTTAAGGTTCATGTCGTGATTGTGTGGGTTGCTGTGGCGGACGGGCGGTGGCATTGGCTTTGTGTGGGGTTGGATTGGGATCCAGTTCCTTTCGACCAAAAAACTATTTAGAATTGAGCAGTGTAGGGAAGCGAAGCGAAGGAATAAATCGCTTTCTTTCCCTCCATGATGAAGGTGGGTTTGGCAGAGATGGTGGAGATGTGGAAATGAAAATGGAAAATAAAATGGACAAAAATGTAAAAGAAAAAGAAAGAAACAAAGAAATTAAGGAATAACAAAATAAGAAATGAAAATGCTGGAAATGTTTCTTTAATTTTTACATTTTCATATTTTTTTTACTTTTAAATTTTTACACTGATCTTTTAATTTTTTGAATTTTTTAACTTTTTTCTGATTTATTAAATTAGTTATATTATTTTTAAAATTTTTTAAAATTAATTACAGTATTTTTTGAATTTTTAAAATTAATTAAATTATTTTTCTGAATTTTTAAAATTAATTACAATATTTTTTCTGAATTTTTTTTAATTTTTTTCATTTTATTAGTTTCCACTTTATTTTAATTTGCAGATGTAACCGGGAATGAAAAATTTGGGAACCGACTGGCCTGGGTCAAAATTAACAGTCAATTAGTTTGACTGTTAGTTTTGACCCTTATGCCACTAACCGATAGTACAGGGACTCGTTTATCACTTTTTTTAGTACAGGGGAGGTTTCTATTTTTCGCGATAGTACAGGGGGCTTTTATGCTATAACCCCTTTTAATAGTAGCTTACGATTTTATTCGAGAAAGGACTCTTTTATGTTTGTTACTGCTTGGAATTTACATTATGTTTGGAATTTAAGTGCTAGTCATTTGTTTTTGTTACTGTTGGAATTTAAGTACAATTTAAGTACCAATATTTATGTGCTATTGGAATTTTCTTGCTTTAAGAATTCTACTACCTGTCTTGTTTTCTAAGGTTTTGGTCCGAAAGAAAAGTGATGAGTGGATCAAAAAAAGGAAGTTGGACTTACAGACAAAATGGTGAAGGAAAATGGCTATGAAGGTCCTGCCTTTATGCCATTGCAGTAGTTTAAGTGTGGAAGAAAGGTCGTGAGTAGGGCAAAGGAAACTCCTTTAGGTTTTTGGAGTGGCAGAAGCAATCGTTCTGGTTCTTGGGATGGAAAATGGGTATACAGATCCTTCCTTTTTGTTTGGTTTAACCCATTTTCCTTAATGGGTTTAGTGAATTCTTATGCTGTTTGGAATTTTATTATGTTGGAATTAATTATTTGTTATGTTGGAATTAATTATTTAAGTACTGTTTTAGATTGAAAATCCAAGAAAAATTGAAAATTATCATTGCTTAATAAACTATTCGGTATTTTGGTATACCGAAATACCGTACCGAACTAATTTCGGTATTTCGGTATGGTACCGAAATATAATATGGTACGGTATGGTAATTTTTTTGGACGGTTCGGTATACCGAATACCGAAATATTTCGGACGGTATACCGATCTACCGTCTGATGGACACCCCTACATGTAGCTGCACCGTTACTATCCTTTACAAAAAAGACGGCATTAATACAACTTATAATAGAATAGTTTATTTGTTTTTCTAGAATAATATAACAGAATAATACTTTTTTTTTCTAGAAATAGAATAATTTATGGTATCTCTTGATCTTGCCCATTTTGCTGTCAAGAAGACTACCGTGCAATATTCAAGCATCATGTTGAATGCTAATTGTTTCAATTTCGAATCAAATACGATTGTGAAAAGCACCCTTATAAATTTTAACAATATTTACAAAGTATTCCAAATCAAAACTTCGAGTTAAACTAAAACAATCAACAAACTGCTTGCGGGAATTTTGCCTTCTTTTTTTAAGTCCCAAACAACTGGAAATAGTCTGGAATCTCCTCCTGCCTCCTCGGCCTCTAACTCTGTACACCTCCCCCGTCTCCTCCCAGAAAAACCAGGCTCTCCTCGTAATCACCCACATAAAAGGTACCTCTTCTGGCCACAATTCCAAGATAATTCGGTCTCTCTTTCTTCGGATCATACACCAAAACTTCTCCATCAGCTTCAATCACCACATCACCATGCCTCCTAAATCCCAACACTTTCGCTGTAGGAATGCCCCATTCTCTCAACCCAATATTGAACAATTTAGTCCAAGAATTCTCCACACCATACTCTTTCATCACCCAAATCGAACAAGTTTTCGCGAGCCAAAGATCTTGATACCCTGGATCATCCATAAACCGATTGTACTGCACAAGACAGAGCTTTTCCTGACATACTCCTGTAAACAAATTGGTAGTGGATTTGCTCGCTAAACAATTCGGTAACTTCATTTCTTGAAAAGCCTCTCTGCAAAGATCAAAAAGCAAGATACTTTTCTGGTGAAGATTTCCTTTTCTTGTTGGATTTTCCCCAATCCAATGCAGACCACCATTAAAGAATGTTCCTACCAAGAAAAGGATCGAGACAGTGGGGACAATTACATCAGCAAGAATCCTCCACGACCCTGTTTTTAATTCGAACACTTCAACCTCAACGGGGGAGAAATTATGACAATCCTCCACGATTCTAACAACCTTGTAATCATTCCTTTTGCTGTCGAACCCGAATCCGAAAGCCGGCGGAGAATGGCAATGAGGAGAGATTGTTGGTGGAGGAAGCGTCAGAGTATCTTTAATGATGGGGTTGTGCAGAACTGTGATACCTGAAGATCCAGAACTAAGATTGTAAATGGTTTCTTTGGTGGAACAGAGCAACCCATTACAGAATCCCACGATTCGGAAATCTGGGTTGTAAGGGACATCGAATTCTTGAAATTCGTGGAATGATTTGTCGTCGAATCGCAGCGAGAAGTATCCTTGTCCGCGAATGTCATGAAAATGGTTGACTAAGAGTAAGTCAGGGTGATTATGATGATGATGATGGTGGTGGTGGTTGTTGATGAAATTGGTGTGAGCGGAAATGAAAATTGAGCTGGAAATTAATGAGTACCATAATTTGGAAACGCACCTGAATTGTAAAAGAGACCTAACTGGAAGTCTTACCAGGATTTCGATCAGTAATTCTTGCGGTATGTAATCAGACATGTTTTCTTGGGCCGCAGAGGAAAGAAATAGAGAGAGAAATATAAAGGTTTCTGTTTGGATGGCAGTATCGATTATACGGTGCCGCTTTATATATGGCGCTTCACAACCGCGCTGCTACGTGTCACTGGTTGTTTCTTCCATGCTGGGTTTGTTACTTAACAAGTAGGAGTACACAATACACATGATTTAGCTACTGGAATATGATTGTTGAAAAAATATCATGGACAGAATCTCATTAAAAACTATTTTAACCAATCGTAATGTTAGGCGAAAAGTCTCTATCCGCACTTTGGATAGATTTTTGAATTGAGGATTAGATTCATACAACTCGAGAAATAAAAATGACTAATGGCAATTACTATGAATTCATTTCGTTGTTGTGATGATTATGTAGGGAGAGTGAGCGCGTGAGGTCATTAATTAATTATTTTTATTAAAAAATATAGAAAAAGGATAAAATTTATTACTGCATTTGTATCATATGTGAGGATAAGTCATAACATTTGTAATTGTACATTAGCCACTATTTCCTAAATAATAAATTTAACATGTGTCATGGATTTTACTCGAAATTAATCGACATGTGAGAAAACTAAATAAATAAATAAAATTGATTGCACAAAAATAATGGTTTATTATTTTAATCTTACTCGATATTTTATCGCTATCGCTGGGAAATGAGATATTATTTTGATCATGCTCGATTTTTTATTTTTAAATATTTTGATCCAATTTGTTTTATTTTTCAATTGCAAAAATGAGCGTTGGGCATGGTTTTTATGCCATGTCATTTAAAAACCAAACAAGATATAGGCTGTGTTTGGGGTTCAAGGTTGGCCACCAATCCAACCTTTTCCCCACCCAAAATGGTTGTTTGGTGTTTGGTAACACCACTCCAATTTATCAATGCCCAAATGGGCTCGCATCCCACCGCAGGAAAAGCAAGGAAATGCAAGGATTTGGGGCTGGAGCAAATTGCTCCAGCAGGAGGTTGAACCTCCATTTGCCTCTCTCTCTCTCCTTTTTTTCCTTCTTTTAATTTTGTTTTGATTTTTTTACATTATATATTCAACAAAATAAATTAAAAATTATCACAATAAAATCTCTACCTCAAGATAATTAATTCTAGATCCATTTTTCCTATTTTTATTAATTTTTTAAAAATGGGTTTTATACCCTTTATGGTCATTTTACATCCAAACCATAGTTTTGAAAAACTGTTTACCAAACACCTCAAGTATCTTACAACACTTTTAATTTTTTTTCCCAAAAGTCATTTTCCCACTGAATTTTTTCCCACCTATCATTTTCAGGTTGAACTGGAACGCCAAACAGAGCCATAACTATTTTGCAGGAATGGGTAACTAATATAGATCAAGTGAATAAATACAGTGATTTATTTGACTCAATTTTAAATATAATGATTTATCTTAACTTACTATACAAATATATGGATAAATTTTAGTTTTTTTTTATAAAATATATAATATGGGGAAAGAATGTGGAAACGGTTTAAACTTATCCCCGAGCCATATGTGCTTTGAATGTTGTTATCAGGAATAAAAATAGGTAAGTTTGGATTTGTCATGATCATGAGGATAAACCGATAAACCCAGACGCAAAAGACAGACATGATTTCTTTCTTCTGAGCAAAAAATGTTATCCATTGCAAGAAGATAAGGAACCGCAACCACAACTTGCAAAGTTGGACTGTGCTTAGAATTGAAATGTGACAGTTCTTTTTCATGTACTTTACAAGTAAGGAATTTGATTCTGATAGCAAAACTTGGTGTCTTCAGTCTTCGTGTCAAGGGGCTAATGGTAGCTTGTATTTTTGGGGTTTTTATTCTCTAATACTCATATCCAGCTTAAACATCTGTCACGGGTCATCTGAGCACGTGTCCATTAGAGAATAAAACCTTTCACGTTTTTTAATCTTCCTTTCTTTTGAGCAAATTCTTCCGCCACCGTTTCTTTCTTCCGCCCATAGAATTTTGTAATTTATTTCTCTCATTTTTAAAGGTAAATAATTTGTAATTTGGGTAGGCAAGTTGTAGACTGGCCCTAATTCCTAATTTCATGGTGGCGGGATTATTATAGCCCAATAATGAGGTAATGATTCAAAAAACTTAAATTTATATTATATGTTCTACTCCCTCTAGGGCAAAATAAATGATTTCCTCGTATCCCAATATTCAGTAGGGAATGCATATCAAGGAGGCCGGATAACTCACTATTTAACCCCAAAAAATTCTGTACTTTTTTTCGAACGTACGTTAACGTACTTCTGAAAAAAATTAGGGGTAAAATTGTCTCAAATAGTAAGTACCGGAATAGTAAAAACAAATCTTAAAACGATTATTGTTTTACCCCGGAGGGAGTATCAATTTCGTAGCTTTTAGAATGATTTAACCTCAACTTGATGGCAAAGGGTAATTCTTTTGGTTAATTAAGCACCGTTGATTTATACCACTTGGGTTCTTGTTTTAAGCGGCCTGTATTCTACAACTAAAATCCAGCTTAAACATGTGTCATGGATCATCTGAGCACGTGTAGAGAGAGAGCTACGGCCTGAGCCCATTAGAGAATAGAACCTTTGTCGTCTTTTCGGTTTTAATTAAATTCTTGTGCGCCCCTATCCATTCCATTCAGTGGATACAAACAAATGCCGACTTACTTGTAATATAATAATAAAAATTGTACCAATTAGAAATAGGTAGTTGTTTAATGTTAGTGTATTTTATTCCGAAAGTCATTTAATAGAAAACGGAGAAAGTAATAGACTACTATTTCTTCTCAAAAAAATAAATAATAAACTACTACTACTAATTTCAAAATAAATTAATGAATAATATCTTCCTCTTGGAATTTATGTCGACTCGTGTATCCCAATTCCCAAGTGAGGATTTATATAAAAAGAAAAGTACCTTAATGAGCTATTTCAAGTGGGCTATAATAGTACGGGCCAATTCTAAAGAATTATGCGACTTGAAGGACCTAGGCGTGTGGCCGCTCTCATTTGTTTCCACTAATGCGGCAATGCGGGCTGGGCTTTTAGGCTTGCCACTACAACTGTGAAGTGTGAACTGTCTACTGGCTTTTCTCACGCTGAGAGTAATTATGCAATTTAACGGGTGCGCCATATCACTTGGTTGACTCACAATAAATGGTAAAGTCAAGTAATAAATTTTACATAATCTTCTAAACGGTAAATGGAATGACATGACATTCTCGGTATATTGTATAATTTCTGCCGAATGGGACAATTGTTGATCAAATTCCTCTTGGAAGTTGATAAACTGTACACACACAGCTCCATCAAGCAAGTAAGCAAGCAAGCAAGCAGCCTCTCCTCCTCTCAAAATGGTGGCATTTGTAATTTGGTAAAAACCGTCAAACACAAAAGATTTACAGGTGTAAGCCATGCCAAAAAGTCACGCCAGACACAAACACGTATTCCCTCCCACTTTTCACCCCTTCCCAAAAATAGCAACAGAACCCAACCCTTTTGTTTTACCAAAATCTTGGGTCTCCTTTTTTCACTTTTGTCCATGCAAACAAAACAAGTGCCTTTTCTGCACTGCCAGTTTTCACTTTCCTGTCTTTTTTTCCTAAAGTTACCATAACTTTAACTTAATTACCAACCTATTCTAATCTCTTAAAAAAGAGTGTTTCTTTTTTTTTCACTTCAGTTCTTGGCTGCTGATGAAGATGAAAACTTGGTACTTTCCATAGCAGCAGGCGACCAATAATCTGCACCATTACAGCTTCCCACATGCACTGTACAATCCACCGGGACCAAGCACAACCCCCTGCTCCTCAGGTCCTTTTCCCCACCGTCCTAAAATTAAAAAATCATAGTAAAAACCAAACAAACAAACAAACAGAAGCTAATTAATTAAAATTTGAATTTTGAAACCCATTAATTAATAAAAGAAAGGAAAACGACAGGTCAGGCATGAGTTGGTAGTATGGTGTTTTGGTACTTACTGGTAGGTGTTGCAGGTAAGGAGAGCAGAGCACCTGCACCTGATCTTGTAGGAACCTGATGTAACCCATCGCTTCGTGCAGTACTGATGCCGTATCAGTCTGCAAAGTACAATTTATCATTTCCCAAACCAAACAACCAAACTCAATTAATTTAATTCAATTGCTCAAAACAAAAAACATCAAGACTTTCTGCAGACTATGGATTCAAATTTATAACCACAGTACTAAATTGGAAAAAAAGACTATTTTTTTACCTTACCAAATGGTGAAACTAGCTGCTGCAATGTAGTGATTCAAATTTATAACCACAGGTCCACAGGTACTAAATTGGAAAAAAGAATTTTTTTACCTTGCCAAATGGTGAAACTAGCTGCTGCAATGTAGTAACTCTGTCTCCTATCTTCTCCTTCCTTGTCTGTTAATTGTCACAAATTAAGAACTTCAGATTGGAGAGAAAAATGGTTTAATCTATACAAGTGAAGAGACATGCAGACCTTTGGATGAGAAATGGGAGATGGGTTCTCTAAAGTTTTCATCTTTTTACTGGTATTTTGACTTGTCACTGGAGTTTTGGCTGCTTCCCCTGTTTTTTGGCTGGATCCCTGCCTTTTCCTCTGCAGCATTTAGCAAACACAAACAGAACCCAGAAAAAAAAGATTAGGAAAAAAAGATACAGACTTTAGTGTTTGATGCACGATTTAAATTTCAAATTGCTCACATTTGATTTGGAAGTTGCGTTATTGGCGACAATGGGTGTGTGGGTGATGTTATTGTTGTTGTTAGCAGAAGAAACAGAGGAAGAAGTGTCGCTGCATGTGAGGAATACATGAGGTCCAGAAATTTGATGGGTTGTTGTTGCTGCTGTTTCACTAAACACAACAATTTCATCTTCGATATTCTGATCATAGTCATACCCACCACCGAAACAGATCATTTTAGGGAACTTCTCATGTGGATCAGCAGGAGAAGTACTGCAGCGAAAAGAGTGACCCAAGCCCAAACCCAGAACATGATCATCGTCAATATCATGGGAGAACAATAACTGAGAGAAACTGGTGGTACTGGTGCCTCCTTCTAGCAGAAAACTTTCACTTTCAGCCATGGAAGAGAGGCGTGAGGTTGCGATGGCGGCGGCGGCGGTGGTGGAGTAGACACGGGAATGGCAGATGGGGAGAGAGATTGGAATTGGAGTGGTTTTGGTGTTTTGGGTATTTCCAAGATTGGGTTTTGTTTGGGGTTTCGGCCTTTGGAATTGGGGCTGTTGCAGTCAAACTAACCCGGCCCGAGAAAACCGTAGCCATCCAAAGCAAAATTTGGTTAAACCCAGGCTAGTAGCTTTGCTTGTGTTGTGTTGCTTGGCTGCCAGAAAAACCAGACTAGTTATCACCACTGACTACACTAGACTTGATTTGACCAGTTTCCACTAAAGTCATACACTGTAATACATGCTCAATCAATGCACGCTCCTGCAACAATTATCTTCCTTTTTTAGATCTAAACTAATTTTCGTTATTCTTAGAGCATCATTCGTTTATAATACATAATGTACCATATCATTTTTGGTAATGCACCGTATAATTCGCACTATAAGGTACCGTGGTTTTTTTTGTACGAAAGCTATAACAGTGTTTATTCATTGTGAAATACTTATAACAACAATTTAATCACTTACTAACCACTAATAAAATCAATGAATATTTTAACCAAAAATAAATAAAATCAATGAATGTTTGTTAACGGTTAAAATGTTCATGTTTTTGTTAAGACCGTAAAATGGTGTTTTATTTAATCTATTTTTTCCGATTTTTAAATTATTATAATGTAAAAATACACTTAGAAAGTACTCCCTCCGGACACAATTACTTGTCACTGGCTACTATTCATGTATGCGTTTCGAGGAGGCCGAATGGCTCACTATTTGACCCAAAAAGTTCCGTACTTTTTCTCGGACGTACGTTAAGGATTAACGTACGTTAGAAAAAAAGTACGGATTTTTTTGGGGTCAAATAGTGAGTCATTCGGCCTCCTCGAAATGCGTGCTGGAATAGTAAAGTGACAAGTAATTGTGTCCGGAGGGAGTAGTAGAATGGAAAACTATTGCAAAAGTACGTCAGAACATAAACCCAACTTATCTAAATAACCGGATTGATCTTGGACAAAGGCTTGATCAGTGGTAGGCCCAACCTGACCAGAGAAGAAAGATCACAACAATTACTACAGTAATTAATTTACTTTTTCTAAAGGTGAGATCAAACATGAACACGTGACGACATTATCAAATCTCCATCGATTAGTTTAATGAATCAATGAGGTGGTGTGATGAGTGTACAAATTTACCCATGAACAGCTACCAGATAAGGTACGATTTTGGATGACTTTCCACGCATGCTTCATGCTTGCACTTGCAGCCTTGCGCAACTCTGCAAACTCGTGCACAATTTTAACTTTTATACCGACGATTAAAATTGGAATCCAATAACTAAAATGTGCATAGTGATTATTGGATAATTTGATTTGAAATTTTGGAACTAAATTAAAAGTAAGACTAACTTAAGAGCCATTGTTAACTTTAACATGGAGCACTAATATTTCTCAATACGACGGCCGGTCGGCCGTGCAAGTCAAAGGTCAACTGCTGTCAGTGACGTAGAATCAGCTGCGTTATCACGTCAGAGATTGCAGATTTGCAAGAAGAGTCGACTGAAGAGTGAGGAGTGAGGAGTGAGGAGTGAGGACAATGTTTCTTACGTGGGATGGCACACGACAAATGTATCCTACGTGGCAGGTTCTCAAACAAAACAGAAGACGTGGCAAGCGGATGAAAGATGAGAGAGAGAAAAACAAACAGAGAATAGTACTGAGAATCAACGCTTCCCGACATTTGCTTCGCTTACCGACATCTCGGTAGCCGTTGGATTATTGGATACCCTCCTCCTCCCTCTCTTGACACCAAGTAAGAAAATTTTGGAAGATGATGATGAGTAACAAAGAAATCACGTGCATCCAAAAAAAATAATATTAAAATTCATCCATCACCAGTAACCATGAATGGCATTTTCGTTACAGAAACAAAACACAAAAAAGTCTCTCTCAAAATAAAAACCGGAGGGAATTGGAAAACAGTGCAAGTACATCTTCTCATTGACGCATAATAGCAAACACCTGGCTTGCAGCCACTTATTTATCCGCAACAGATCTTTTTTAGCTTATTAGCAGCGGATTCATCAACAGAATACTGCACCAGATAGCAAGAATCGTTAAATTACGCAAAGATGTAATCCAAATTGATCAAAAGGAATATTCGAAAGGGAATTAATTAGGACCTTGTTGAGGACCCACAAGGAGTGGTTGTAGGCTCTGAGGAAGACCTCATGGAGGGATTGGGTGTCGCTGGCGTCCATGTCTTTGTAGTTGGCGAAGTTTTCGCGCGCGTATTTGGCATAATACGGCCTCGTTTCCTCTGGTAATCGCCTCACCAGTCGAAGGACCTCGCCGTATATGCTCAACGCTTTCTGCATCGCTCTCTTCCAAGTTCCAAACTAGGAAAGTCAAAGTACAGTATACACTCTACAGTGATTACTCTTGGGCTAATGATGGGTGGAGGATAGCTTGAAAATATGGGCCTTGGGCCTTCACTTTAGACAAAATCAAGTGCTACTTTCTTTTCTTCTCCAAATTTAGCCCAAGCCCATCATATATCTCAAGATAAAATTAATTTTTTCTTAAATTTGTTTTTTTTTTCCCCAACAACTTCCAATAAGTATCATAGCATGGTAGGGGTAATAAATGAACCCCACGGGCCAAATCCTCTAATGGGTGCAAATAATATTTTTTGTGACCCAAAATTGAACACGGAAATTATCTACGTCCCTTCCACACGTGTAACGGTGTAAGCTGCCTCCTCCCAAAACGTTAAAACCTCCATGTCCCGCGATTACCTCCAGCCATTCAAAATTTTAAAAATTTCTTACAATTATCTCCAAACAGACAATTTTACACAAGTACTAGAGTTCAAAATTGAAAGTGAGAGAAATCAATGCAAACTTGCAGAAAACCAAACGCACACCACCAGCACAAATCACAACCACAAATCCTCTTCAGCGGCTACTGTTAATTCCAAGTTAATGACTCGTACATTACACACGCCGGTAGGGTCTCCAAATCGAGTCTAGAATAAAATAAATAAACTCATACATTAGCATCACACACCTCCTCCTTAAAAACCCCATCCCCCACAAAAACTCAGCCTCTCCTCATTTTCCCCATCAAACCAGCTAAAATCCCCCAAAAGAAAAATGATGGACATTTGGTCATGGATATGCGAACTACCCAATTCGGACAGCTGGGCTGAGTCAGACTCATCACTCACCTTCCAACTCGCCAGCAAGCCCAGCAGTACTCAGCCCCACTCATCAACTCGCGAAATCCAACTCAAAGCGGAGAGAACCGCCGGGTCCAACTCCGAAACACTAGTTACATTCACCATATCCTTACACGGTTTCCACCCATTCAACGCACCACAAACCCTATGGACATCTGACACGTGCCTTCTCAACTCGGAAAAGCCTTTCCTACCCTTAGTCCTCCAGCTCGTCCAAGAAATCATCATCCGTTCACCCACCGCGCATAATACAACGTGCCCTCGCTCCCAGCTCCAAAGACTCAAACCCGACCTGGTTTCGTGGGTCATGGACTCTCACTCACCCGAGTCTTTCTCCAGCTTCTTCAGTTTAGTTTTCCTCACGCGCCTGTTCCGGCTATGTGGCTTCGACGGGCCGACCGAAGCTGGGTCGTTGTACTTCGAATCTTCACTACAACCAAACCTAGAAATGCTCGAAAATGCTTCCGTCTTAAAAGCGTTCTTGGTCGCGGTAGGAGTGGATGCTGAGCTATGTTTTATGCGCACCCTCGGGTACGTTTTAGCAAAATGGCTCATTTTAAGGGAGGTGGGTGATAATCCAAAGATGGATGGGAGGGCTTTTCCGTCAAATGGCATGTCGGGGAGTGTGGTTGGAGCTCCTTGAGCGACCTGCAAGACCACCGGAGGCTTGCTCCGGCGGAGAATCTCCGATGCCAAAGTTAGTGTTTGGATTAAGGTGTAGAGAAAATGTATATCGGAACAGTGTCTGTCTCTTTTTTTGGGAGCTCTAGATCTGTCCCTCCTCTCTTTCCCTCTAGTCCTTATGTAGGACTAGAGTGG
Source organism: Viola odorata (assembly GCA_963691705.1). Taxonomy (NCBI): domain Eukaryota; kingdom Viridiplantae; phylum Streptophyta; class Magnoliopsida; order Malpighiales; family Violaceae; genus Viola; species Viola odorata. Next base: position 2,345,010 of record OY829537.1, read on the forward strand.
TTAGAGTGGTTAGATCTGCTGACACCTTTCCTCTTTTTTTCCACAAAGTGGTTTAAAAGTAAGAATTAATAATTATAAAGTAGAGACCATACCTTAGGGGAGATAAATATCCCTTATGGGTAATAGTTTTATAATGGTTGAGTGAGAGCAGGAAATGTTGTCTCCCATGTGTGGCTTTGACCACTGATTTAATAGAAATAATATACAGTGTACCTTTATTGTAGGCTTTAAGCCGTTTATACCAAAGCGGCAAGGTGCCGTTTGTAGCGAATCGGCATGCTGCCGTTTGGAGACCATTGACCTGGTCAATGTTTGCAGAGGTGTCGATCCGTTTCCTCACAGCTTAGCGAGTGGATCGGCTTCGTGCCGTTTTGAAGCGATCGGGCTAGACTTGTCCTTTGGTCACTTATTCCCGTTGACTTGATCAATCGGTCACGATGCCGTTTCATATGTTTGACTTGGTCAAACCGGTCATGTGCCGTTTTGACTGGTCAACGGTACTTTGTGAAGGTACAATGTCCGTTATGCCCTTGTGATATACTTTTGTATTATCAGAGGCCCAACAACAAACGAGCCCGAGTGTTTACCAAGGGCTTGCCGTTTCTGGCTTGATATTTGATAATCGGCATGCTACCGTTTCAGGCTTGATGCTTGGCAATCGGCATGCTGCCGTTTGTTTTAATTTGATGCAGTTATTGAGTTTTTTCTCTCAATCCTGCAAATAAATAATAAATGTCAATAAAGAAGGATTAATGTATTTAAATGCATACCTATTGACGTGGCGTTTTCCCATAAAATGATGATTGCTGGTTGGACTTTCTAGGAGAAACGTCTCTTCGTTCTATGGCAAGGTTTGAATTTCGAAATTCAAAACTTGTCAGAAACGCATGCGCAGTTTTCTCATTTAATGCTCTGCAACTTTAGTGACGCGTGTCAGCCTGATCACAATCGGTCCTGCCACTTGTCATCGTTTCGCTGGAACGGATGTGAGTTGAAGAGTTTTCTCCTTTCAAAAGTGGTTTCTCTTGGAAACCCTAACTCATTTTCTTTCTCAACGCCGCTCTCACTTTCTTCTTCCTCACAAAATTTTCTCTTATTTTCTCTCTCATTTCTGCAACTTCCTCCCGCACTTCTGGGTTCCGCTCTTCAAGATCTCTGCATTTTTAGGTATTTACCCACTCCTTTTTCCTCTGTTTTGTTGTTCGAGATTTAGGAATGGCACCCAAACGCCCTCTTGTTACTGATGAGATCATTGATAGAACCCCCACTAAGTTAGATAGTGAAGACAAGTTGTATGCTGAGATGGAGGCTTTAGAGATTGAGTTGACTGATGAGTATTCTGCCATTGTTGCTTCTCCCGATGTTAGGTTAAACAGTAGCTTTGAAGATAACACTAGGGTTTTATACTCAAGGATGTTTGATTTTGGTTTTAAGCTTCCCCTTGATTCTATGGTCAAAGCTTTGTTGACCCAGCATCTGCTGAACCCAGCCCAGATTACTCCGAATTCCTGGGCTGGCATTTATGCTTTCCTTAAGGTCTGCGAGTTGAATGGGATCAAACCGCCTTCGCTGACCCTTTTTAAGTTTTTCTTCAATCTGACAAACCGTGGGAGCTTGATGATGATTCGCCCCCGTCGGGATTCTCATTTTAACGAGATCTTCCAAAGGTATGACTCTTCTGTCAAGGATTGGAAAGAACGTTTCTTTTTGGTGTCATCATCTTCTTCGGCCGAATGGCCTTCTGGGTTCAATCGGGAAATGAATGAGAGACACTGGCTCAAGCCAGATAACCTTGGTGAGCCTCTTCAATCCCAAGTTGACCTGTTGCTGTCGGTTAACACGCCGTTCCACACAAAGTACCTTGCAATCGGTATGTCGTTGTCCGACTGCGTTCTTGGTGAGCTTTTACTGACTCCAGCCATATTCCGTTTTGTCCTTGTTGTATTCTTACACAAATTCCGTTTTGCAGGGAAGGCTAAGAAAGCTAAGAAAGTTGTTTCTGCTTCCGTTTCTTCAATTCGGCTGATTTCTGCTAAGGCCAAAGTTCCTGCCGAAGACAGAATGCAGACTGATGATGAATCGGCTGAAGACCGAACTGAGGATGAAGGTCCCCTGGTCGATGAGCCGATTGATGAGGGAATGGTGGCCGAAGAGGCCGTTGATGAGAGAGGTGAGCAATCGGTTATACCAGACACAACGGTGAATTTTGCGTTCGATGAAGAAGAAGAAGAAGATCCCCCTCTTATCATCAAACGGCGACGGGTCAGCAAGACGGTTGAGACCTCCAATCTGCCAGATCCTGATCCCCAAGTCATGAAAGCTGCCAAAAGAATTCTCAGAAAGAGAAGGAAAGCAGAAGCAAAACGGGCTGCCGATGAGGCACAACGGGCATCCGCCGTTTCCGAACCCGAGAACATCGAAACGGCTCAGACCGTTTCAAGGCCTGCTCCGAACATTCCTTTTTCTGCTTGCACTGATGGCTCAGGGGCTTCGGTTCCCCCTTTGGAGACGCCGTTACAACATCACTCTCCCATTTTCGCGGGCACACCGGTCGCTTCCGAGAGCATTCCTGATCCAGTTCAGCCAGGTCCTTCATCGCCGATGCCGATTAACCTGCACTGGGTTGCCGGTCCACCTTTGCCTGAGCCGTTTACTTCTGATGATCATGCAGTCGCTCCTCCTTCCGTTCATAGAGGTTATCTCTCGAGTCATGGTCCTGACGGGGAGATTACTCACACGGTTAGCTTAAACAATTTTGGAGAAAGCTGCCGCCGATCTCTCGGATTGAAGAGTCCTGGCAGCAAAGATTATAGGGTCGGTCAACTGATTGGTGAGATGTTTGCCAACGATGCCGACAGGAAACATTATCACCGTTTGGAGTTGAGTTGTCATTTCTCCCATATGCAAAGTATTTCTACAGCGGCTTGTGCGCTACCCGTTATGCAGCTGAGGCCGTTGAGTTAAAGCTTGAAAAGGGCAGAGAGGCACTTCGGCAATCAACCGCTGAAGTCGCTTCCCTTCAGAAAGAGAATGAGACTTTGAAGGCCTCTCATGAGACAGACAAAAAAGCCGTTATGGATGCTCGAAGCAGACTGGCTGACAGCCTAAAAGAAAGAGATGGTCTTTCTGCCATGGTCAGGGATGAGCAGAGGAGAAACGGTGAGCTGCTAGAGGAGAAGACTGCTCTATCCGATTCCGTCGCCTTGCTCTCGGGAGAGAAAGCTTCTCTTGCCGATTCCGTTGCCAAGCTAACTGAGGAACTTAGCGCAGCCCGATCCGATTTGCAAGCTGCCAGAAATGACATTGCCGTTAAGGAAGCAGAGCTGCTGAAAGTTCCTGAGAAGATCAGTTGGTGGAGAGAGAGGATGAAGAACATCATGTTGGAGAGCTATGTCTCCTATTATGGCGAGAAGAATTTCCACCCTGACAATCTCTCGCGATATGTTGCTGCTGGAGAAAGGATTGCCGAAGCTAAGGAGTATGAACCTTTCTCCGATTCAGATGTAGACGGAGATGATGATGATGTTCCTGTTGGTCCTAACGCCGCTTCTGGATCTGGGCCGTTAGTATGAACATTTAGCAATGTTTTGATTAATGCCGATTTGGCTCATTTTGTAATGAACAATTATCATTCGGAATATATATAATTTTGCAATTTTTAGTAATTGCTAATGTTTAATGATTTCTGTTATATATATATCGTACTCCAGAAAACATAAACAAAGATAGAACAATTGAAATTGAACTTATCTCTTTTTGTTTAGCAGAATCGGGTGCTTGCCGTTCTGTTATGGCCGTTTTGAGGTTTGCCACCATTTTGACTTGGCCTCTTTGTCGATTTGGCACTGGGCCGTTTTGACAATATTGCCGATTGATAAGGCAGAAGATGTCTTTGAAAATTTGCCGCTTGAAACGGACCTTGTAGCTTTGCCGTTTTGGAGCGGACTTTGTAATTTTGCTATCTGTCTGATCAGCAGGACCAAAATGGTCTTTAAGAAAATATGATGACAATATATGCCTCAATAACGATATATGCATCAATAGCGATATATGCATCAATAGCGATATATGCCTCAATAGCGATATATGCATCAATAGCGATATATGCATCAATAGCGATATATGCCTCAATAGCGATATATGCCTCAATAACGATATATGCCTTGGTGGCAATATATGTATCGTTGGCAATATATGCATCGTTGGCCATATATGTATCGTTTGCAATATATGTATCGTTTGCAATATACGTATTGTCAATTCTTGGATTTTGGTGACGTGGTTCAGCCTAAAATGACTTACGTCCACGGTTCTTGAATTTTGGTAACGTGGTTCAGCTTAACCTACATCCACGGCTGGTTTAATTTTTGTTTTCTCGAGATCTGCAATCATATGAGAAACAATACTTGCGAATATATACTTTCCATTGTTTTGAAATATTTGATAATTCATGTTATACATAATATTCCAGAAACAATTAACAAAGACAAACAAATTTGACTTATCTCTGTTTTGACCGTTTGGCCAGATGCCGTTTTGCAAATATTGCCGTTTTGCTCTCTGATCTGGGCGACGGATTGCAGAGAAATCGGTCGACCGATTTGCATATCGGCTTCATGCCGTTTGCTTCTTTTCTCGACTTTGGAGATCGGGGTCCTCCCGTTTCCTCCTTCGGTAGTCTGCTTCTTCCATTCTGGAGTATTTTTCTACCTCAATCCGCAGAAGATCCAAGGTTTTAGGAGTGTTTGCAATCAGAGCATTCTCCAACTCTCTGTATTTACAATTTCTTTTCAGCGCCTCTGCTGCAAGATTGGGTGCTACATCAGGAAGAGTTGCTAGCTCTGTGCTAAATCTAGCCACGTATGCCGCCAACGATTCTCCTGACCGTCGCATCATGTCAAACAGAACGGCTGAAGATTTCTCCGTCGGTATACATGAGCTGAATCGGCTTCTGAATGCTTTTTCTAGTTGCTCGAAACAGTCAATGGATCCGGCCGGTAATTTTTCAAACCAAGTGTTGGCTATCCCTCTAAGGGTTATGATAATACAAAAGTATATCACAAGGGCATAACGGACATTGTACCTTCACAAAGTACCGTTGACCAGTCAAAACGGCACATGACCGGTTTGACCAAGTCAAACATATGAAACGACATCGTGACCGATTGATCAAGTCAACGGGAATAAGTGACCAAAGGACAAGTCTAGCCCGATCGCTTCAAAACGGCACGAAGCCGATCCACTCGCTAAGCTGTGAGGAAACGGATCGACACCTCTGCAAACATTGACCAGGTCAATGGTCTCCAAACGGCAGCATGCCGATTCGCTACAAACGGCACCTTGCCGCTTTGGTATAAACGGCTTAAAGCCTACAATAAAGGTACACTGTATATTATTTCTATTAAATCAGTGGTCAAAGTCACACATGGGAGACAGCATTTCCTGCTCCCACTCAACCATTATAAAACTATTACCCATAAGGGATATTTATCTCCCCTAAGGTATGGTCTCTACTTTATAATTATTAACTCTTACTTTTAAACCACTTTGTGGAAAAAAGAGGAAAGGTGTCAGCAGATCTAACCACTCTAACCACTCTAGTCCTACATAAGGACTAGAGGGAAAGAGAGGAGGGACAGATCTAGAGCTCCCAAAAAAAGAGACAGACACTGTTCCGATATACATTTTCTCTACACCTTAATCCAAACACTGACTTTGGCATCGGAGATTCTCCGCCGGAGCAAGCCTCCGGTGGTCTTGCAGGTCGCTCAAGGAGCTCCAACCACACTCCCCGGCATGCCATTTGACGGAAAAGCCCTCCCATCCATCTTTGGATTATCAAATGGTGCTTTCATTGAGAGCTTTTGAAGTTTCAAGTGAGCAAGCCTTGAGATTCAAAGCTCTTCCTTCTCAATAATTTGGGGTTTTCATTTCCAAAAATGGTATCCAATCAAGATCTTCAATCAAATCAACCCACTGGTGTTGCTACGGGTCAACGTGAAACACCATCAGCCCAAGCTTCACCTTTTCCAGCGGAAATAAGTGCTACGGCTCAACAACCTAATTTTCCAGAAATCCCAGGTCCAGGCACAACCTCAGAGGTCATTGAATCAACCATCATGCTCGAGTTTGCTGCCCTGCACCAAAGGATGAACGTGATGATGCAAACGTTCATAGGAGGAGTTCCTCCGACAGCCAACCAGCCAGTTGTTCCTCAACAGATCTGCAACCAACAGGCGGTGGAACCATCTTTTGAGCCACCACCAGGCCATCAAAGTGCAGATCTACCCAAAAGGGAAGACATAGAAGAATTTGTCAATCAAATAGCTCAACGCAGCGCAAGAAGGAGTCATGAACAGTCACCTCGAAGTAGATCCGAGAAAAGGAGAAGCAGAGAGAGATCGGTGACTCCACATCAAACCAGGAGAGATCGTGACAGAGATAACCCAGATCTGTTTAAACGGTCTGTTCAGCAACCAGATCTCGAAGAACAGGACGATGATCCAAGAAATCCGTTAACCCTTCGGGTTCGGAAACATCAAGTGAGCAGGCATGTCAAGCTACCATCCGACCACTACCATGGGACAACCGATCCGACGGTTCATGTGAGTTTAGTAAAGAAACATGTTAAGTTTTTTACTAGAAAGGATGAGGCTTTGTGCCAAATATTTGTAATAACCCTTAAAGGGATAGCCAACACTTGGTTTGAAAAATTACCGGCCGGATCCATTGACTGTTTTGAGCAACTAGAAAAAGCATTCAAAAGCCGATTCAGCTCATGTATACCAACGGAGAAATCTTCAGCCGTTCTGTTTGACATGATGCGACGGTCAGGAGAATCGTTGGCGGCATACGTGGCTAGATTTAGCACAGAGCTAGCAACTCTTCCTGATGTAGCACCCAATCTTGCAGCAGAGGCGCTGAAAAGAAATTGTAAATACAGAGAGTTGGAGAATGCTCTGATTGCAAACACTCCTAAAACCTTGGATCTTCTGCGGATTGAGGTAGAAAAATACTCCAGAATGGAAGAAGCAGACTACCGAAGGAGGAAACGGGAGGACCCCGATCTCCAAAGTCGAGAAAAGAAGCAAACGGCATGAAGCCGATATGCAAATCGGTCGACCGATTTCTCTGCAATCCGTCGCCCAGATCAGAGAGCAAAACGGCAATATTTGCAAAACGGCATCTGGCCAAACGGTCAAAACAGAGATAAGTCAAATTTGTTTGTCTTTGTTAATTGTTTCTGGAATATTATGTATAACATGAATTATCAAATATTTCAAAACAATGGAAAGTATATATTCGCAAGTATTGTTTCTCATATGATTGCAGATCTCGAGAAAACAAAAATTAAACCAGCCGTGGATGTAGGTTAAGCTGAACCACGTTACCAAAATTCAAGAACCGTGGACGTAAGTCATTTTAGGCTGAACCACGTCACCAAAATCCAAGAATTGACAATACGTATATTGCAAACGATACATATATTGCAAACGATACATATATGGCCAACGATGCATATATTGCCAACGATACATATATTGCCACCAAGGCATATATCGTTATTGAGGCATATATCGCTATTGAGGCATATATCGCTATTGATGCATATATCGTTATTGAGGCATATATTGTCATCATATTTTCTTAAAGACCATTTTGGTCCTGCTGATCAGACAGATAGCAAAGTTACAAAGTCCGCTCCAAAACGGCAAAGCTACAAGGTCCGTTTCAAGCGGCAAATTTTCAAAGACATCTTCTGCCTTATCAATCGGAATATTGTCAAAATGGCCCAGTGCCAAATCGACAAAGAGGCCAAGTCAAAATGGTGGCAAACCTCAAAACGGCCATAACAGAACGGCAAGCACCCGATTCTGCTAAACAAAAAGAGATAAGTTCAATTTCAATTGTTCTATCTTTGTTTATGTTTTCTGGAGTACGATATATATATAACAGAAATCATTAAACATTAGCAATTACTAAAAATTGCAAAATTATATATATTCCGAATGATAATTGTTCATTACAAAATGAGCCAAATCGGCATTAATCAAAACATTGCTAAATGTTCATACTAACGGCCCAGATCCAGAAGCGGCGTTAGGACCAACAGGAACATCATCATCATCTCCATCTACATCTGAATCGGAGAAAGGTTCATACTCCTTAGCTTCGGCAATCCTTTCTCCAGCAGCAACATATCGCGAGAGATTGTCAGGGTGGAAATTCTTCTCGCCATAATAGGAGACATAGCTCTCCAACATGATGTTCTTCATCCTCTCTCTCCACCAACTGATCTTCTCAGGAACTTTCAGCAGCTCTGCTTCCTTAACGGCAATGTCATTTCTGGCAGCTTGCAAATCGGATCGGGCTGCGCTAAGTTCCTCAGTTAGCTTGGCAACGGAATCGGCAAGAGAAACTTTCTCTCTCGAGAGCAAGGCGACGGAATCGGATAAAGCAGTCTTCTCCTCTAGCAGCTCACCGTTTCTCCTCTGCTCATCCCTGACCATGGTAGAAAGACCATCTCTTTCTTTTAGGCTGTCAGCCAGTCTGCTTCGAGCATCCATAACGGTTTTTTTGTCCGTCTCATGAGAGGCCTTCAAAGTCTCATTCTCTTTCTGAAGGGAAGCGACTTCAGCGGTTGATTGCCGAAGTGCCTCTCTGCCCTTTTCAAGCTTTAACTCAACGGCCTCAGCTGCATAACGGGTAGCGCACAAGCCGCTGTAGAAAATACTTTGCATATGGGAGAAATGACAACTCAACTCCAAACGGTGATAATGTTTCCTGTCGGCATCGTTGGCAAACATCTCACCAATCAGTTGACCGACCCTATAATCTTTGCTGCCAGGACTCTTCAATCCGAGAGATCGGCGGCAGCTTTCTCCAAAATTGTTTAAGCTAACCGTGTGAGTAATCTCCCCGTCAGGACCATGACTCGAGAGATAACCTCTATGAACGGAAGGAGGAGCGACTGCATGATCATCAGAAGTAAACGACTCAGGCAAAGGTGGACCGGCAACCCAGTGCAGGTTAATCGGCATCGGCGATGAAGGACCTGGCTGAACTGGATCAGGAATGCTCTCGGAAGCGACCGGTGTGCCCGCGAAAACGGGAGAGTGATTTTGTAACGGCGTCTCCAAAGGGGGAACCGAAGCCCCTGAGCCATCAGTGCAAGCAGAAAAAGGAATGTTCGGAGCAGGCCTTGAAACGGTCTGAGCCGTTTCGATGTTCTCGGGTTCGGAAACGGCGAATGCCCGTTGTGCCTCATCGGCAGCCCGTTTTGCTTCTGCTTTCCTTCTCTTTCTGAGAATTCTTTTGGCAGCTTTCATGACTTGGGGATCAGGATCTGGCAGATTGGAGGTCTCAACCGTCTTGCTGACCCGTCGCCGTTTGATGATAAGAGGGGGATCTTCTTCTTCTTCTTCATCGAACGCAAAATTCACCGTTGTGTCTGGTATAGCCGATTGCTCACCTCTCTCATCAACGGCCTCTTCGGCCACCATTCCCTCATCAATCGGCTCATCGACCAGGGGACCTTCATCCTCAGTTCGGTCTTCAGCCGATTCATCATCAGTCTGCATTCTGTCTTCGGCAGGAACTTTGGCCTTAGCAGAAATCAGCCGAATTGAAGAAACAGAAGCAGAAACAACTTTCTTAGCTTTCTTAGCCTTCCCTGCAAAACGGAATTTGTGTAAGAATACAACAAGGACAAAACGGAATATGGCTGGAGTCAGTAAAAGCTCACCAAGAACGCAGTCGGACAACGGCATACCGATTGCAAGGTACTTTGTGTGGAACGGCGTGTTAACCGACAGCAACAGGTCAACTTGGGATTGAAGAGGCTCACCAAGGTTATCTGGCTTGAGCCAGTGTCTCTCATTCATTTCCCGATTGAACCCAGAAGGCCATTCGGCCGAAGAAGATGATGACACCAAAAAGAAACGTTCTTTCCAATCCTTGACAGAAGAGTCATACCTTTGGAAGATCTCGTTAAAATGAGAATCCCGACGGGGGCGAATCATCATCAAGCTCCCACGGTTTGTCAGATTGAAGAAAAACTTAAAAAGGGTCAGCGAAGGCGGTTTGATCCCATTCAACTCGCAGACCTTAAGGAAAGCATAAATGCCAGCCCAGGAATTCGGAGTAATCTGGGCTGGGTTCAGCAGATGCTGGGTCAACAAAGCTTTGACCATAGAATCAAGGGGAAGCTTAAAACCAAAATCAAACATCCTTGAGTATAAAACCCTAGTGTTATCTTCAAAGCTACTGTTTAACCTAACATCGGGAGAAGCAACAATGGCAGAATACTCATCAGTCAACTCAATCTCTAAAGCCTCCATCTCAGCATACAACTTGTCTTCACTATCTAACTTAGTGGGGGTTCTATCAATGATCTCATCAGTAACAAGAGGGCGTTTGGGTGCCATTCCTAAATCTCGAACAACAAAACAGAGGAAAAAGGAGTGGGTAAATACCTAAAAATGCAGAGATCTTGAAGAGCGGAACCCAGAAGTGCGGGAGGAAGTTGCAGAAATGAGAGAGAAAATAAGAGAAAATTTTGTGAGGAAGAAGAAAGTGAGAGCGGCGTTGAGAAAGAAAATGAGTTAGGGTTTCCAAGAGAAACCACTTTTGAAAGGAGAAAACTCTTCAACTCACATCCGTTCCAGCGAAACGATGACAAGTGGCAGGACCGATTGTGATCAGGCTGACACGCGTCACTAAAGTTGCAGAGCATTAAATGAGAAAACTGCGCATGCGTTTCTGACAAGTTTTGAATTTCGAAATTCAAACCTTGCCATAGAACGAAGAGACGTTTCTCCTAGAAAGTCCAACCAGCAATCATCATTTTATGGGAAAACGCCACGTCAATAGGTATGCATTTAAATACATTAATCCTTCTTTATTGACATTTATTATTTATTTGCAGGATTGAGAGAAAAAACTCAATAACTGCATCAAATTAAAACAAACGGCAGCATGCCGATTGCCAAGCATCAAGCCTGAAACGGTAGCATGCCGATTATCAAATATCAAGCCAGAAACGGCAAGCCCTTGGTAAACACTCGGGCTCGTTTGTTGTTGGGCCTCTGATAATACAAAAGTATATCACAAGGGCATAACGGACATTGTACCTTCACAAAGTACCGTTGACCAGTCAAAACGGCACATGACCGGTTTGACCAAGTCAAACATATGAAACGGCATCGTGACCGATTGATCAAGTCAACGGGAATAAGTGACCAAAGGACAAGTCTAGCCCGATCGCTTCAAAACGGCACGAAGCCGATCCACTCGCTAAGCTGTGAGGAAACGGATCGACACCTCTGCAAACATTGACCAGGTCAATGGTCTCCAAACGGCAGCATGCCGATTCGCTACAAACGGCACCTTGCCGCTTTGGTATAAACGGCTTAAAGCCTACAATAAAGGTACACTGTATATTATTTCTATTAAATCAGTGGTCAAAGCCACACATGGGAGACAACATTTCCTGCTCCCACTCAACCATTATAAAACTATTACCCATAAGGGATATTTATCTCCCCTAAGGTATGGTCTCTACTTTATAATTATTAACTCTTACTTTTAAACCACTTTGTGGAAAAAAGAGGAAAGGTGTCAGCAGATCTAACCACTCTAACCACTCTAGTCCTACATAAGGACTAGAGGGAAAGAGAGGAGGGACAGATCTAGAGCTCCCAAAAAAAGAGACAGACACTGTTCCGATATACATTTTCTCTACACCTTAATCCAAACACTGACTTTGGCATCGGAGATTCTCCGCCGGAGCAAGCCTCCGGTGGTCTTGCAGGTCGCTCAAGGAGCTCCAACCACACTCCCCGGTATGCCATTTGACGGAAAAGCCCTCCCATCCATCTTTGGATTATCAGGTTATTACAAATATTTGGCACAAAGCCTCATCCTTTCTAGTAAAAAACTTAACATGTTTCTTTACTAAACTCACATGAACCGTCGGATCGGTTGTCCCATGGTAGTGGTCGGATGGTAGCTTGACATGCTTGCTCACTTGATGTTTCCGAACCCGAAGGGTTAACGGATTTCTTGGATCATCGTCCTGTTCTTCGAGATCTGGTTGCTGAACAGACCGTTTAAACAGATCTGGGTTATCTCTGTCACGATCTCTCCTGGTTTGATGTGGAGTCACCGATCTCTCTCTTCTTCTCCTTTTCTCGGATCTACTTCGAGGTGACTGTTCATGACTCCTTCTTGCGCTGCGTTGAGCTATTTGATTGACAAATTCTTCTATGTCTTCCCTTCTGGGTAGATCTGCACTTTGATGGCCTGGTGGTGGCTCAAAAGATGGTTCCACCGCCTGTTGGTTGCAGATCTGTTGAGGAACAACTGGCTGGTTGGCTGTCGGAGGAACTCCTCCTATGAACGTTTGCATCATCACGTTCATCCTTTGGTGCAGGGCAGCAAACTCGAGCATGATGGCTGATTCAATGACCTCTGAGGTTGTGCCTGGACCTGGGATTTCTGGAAAATTAGGTTGTTGAGCCGTAGCACTTATTTCCGCTGGAAAAGGTGAAGCTTGGGCTGATGGTGTTTCACGTTGACCCGTAGCAACACCAGTGGGTTGATTTGATTGAAGATCTTGATTGGATACCATTTTTGGAAATGAAAACCCCAAATTATTGAGAAGGAAGAGCTTTGAATCTCAAGGCTTGCTCACTTGAAACTTCAAAAGCTCTCAATGAAAGCACCATTTGATAATCCAAAGATGGATGGGAGGGCTTTTCCGTCAAATGGCATGCCGGGGAGTGTGGTTGGAGCTCCTTGAGCGACCTGCAAGACCACCGGAGGCTTGCTCCGGCGGAGAATCTCCGATGCCAAAGTCAGTGTTTGGATTAAGGTGTAGAGAAAATGTATATCGGAACAGTGTCTGTCTCTTTTTTTGGGAGCTCTAGATCTGTCCCTCCTCTCTTTCCCTCTAGTCCTTATGTAGGACTAGAGTGGTTAGAGTGGTTAGATCTGCTGACACCTTTCCTCTTTTTTCCACAAAGTGGTTTAAAAGTAAGAGTTAATAATTATAAAGTAGAGACCATACCTTAGGGGAGATAAATATCCCTTATGGGTAATAGTTTTATAATGGTTGAGTGGGAGCAGGAAATGCTGTCTCCCATGTGTGGCTTTGACCACTGATTTAATAGAAATAATATACAGTGTACCTTTATTGTAGGCTTTAAGCCGTTTATACCAAAGCGGCAAGGTGCCGTTTGTAGCGAATCGGCATGCTGCCGTTTGGAGACCATTGACCTGGTCAATGTTTGCAGAGGTGTCGATCCGTTTCCTCACAGCTTAGCGAGTGGATCGGCTTCGTGCCGTTTTGAAGCGATCGGGCTAGACTTGTCCTTTGGTCACTTATTCCCGTTGACTTGATCAATCGGTCACGATGCCGTTTCATATGTTTGACTTGGTCAAACCGGTCATGTGCCGTTTTGACTGGTCAACGGTACTTTGTGAAGGTACAATGTCCGTTATGCCCTTGTGATATACTTTTGTATTATCAGTGGGTGTTGTTGGGCTCCGCTTTACTAGCAACCCCTCTAGGTCAGCACGCGGGCTTTTCTTACGCACTTGAGGGCTTTGGGCATTAAGACCATCCACAGCAGGGGATCAAATTTTAGGGTGTTATTCACTTTCTCTCACTGCCACATCAGATTAACACCCAACCAAAAAGCACTTAACACCCACGCGCTCACAGCAGGGGATTATTCAGGGTGTTAAAAACTTTCTCTCCCTTCCACATCATTTATCATATACCCCACCATATTTTTCATTTCTTTTCTTATTAAATTTATAATTACTATAATAATTACTTTTTATATTATAATAAATAATAAATAATATTTTTTTAATATAAATTAATTAAATTTCATAATTTCTTTTCAGATTTGAAAAAATCTATACATTTTTAATAAAATAAATAATATAATATTTTTTAAAAGTAACACATGATATTATTTATCACTCAGTAAATCAAATATCGACTTAGATTATTGCAAACGAACAAGAAAATACACACAAAATAAACTCGTAAACTTGAGAAACACACAAAATTATCTAGTAAACGTGAGAAATAATTTTTTTAAATCTAATCGAGGGTTGTTCCAAATTTATTCCAGATGTGCTCGACGAGATCCTTTTTCAACTGAATATGGAGTGCTCTATCACGTAGCTCGGCTCTAGTATGAATATATGATTCGGATCTGCCTTGGACATGCACTTCATATTGAGGCAGCACTTGCGTTTTGACATTGAACAAAGAGCTAGACCCGGGACTATCCGACTGATCGAAGTCGATATTTTCCCAATTTCGTGAATATGTATCTCGTTCATCCTCCACAATCATGTTATGTAAAATAATGCACGCCCTCATTATTTTACCTAAGACATCGATATCCCACATCCTGGTTGGTTGACGAATAATGGAGAAGCGTGCTTGGAGTACCCCGAATGCACGTTCCACATCCTTCCTACATGATTCTTGTTGTTTGGCAAACAATTGCGCTTTCTTTCCTTGGTGCAATTGAATCGACTAGACGAAGACATGCCATTTAGGGTAGATTCCGTCGGCAAGATAGTATGCAAGATTGTACTGTCGGCCATTCACAGTGTAGTCCACCCTTGGAGCTTCACCAGACTCAATGTCGTCAAAAACTGGTGACCTATCTAGTACATTGATGTCGTTCAATGTTCCGGGCAAGCCAAAAAAAACATGCCATATCCATAAATCATAGGACGTCACTGCCTCGAGGATAACTATTGCCGTGCCCTTGTGTCCACTAGTAAACTGCCCTTGCCAAGCCTTAGGACAATTCTTCCACTGCCAGTGCATGCAATCGATACTTCCAATCATTCCGGGGAAACCACGCTCCTGACCAACTCGGTGTAACCTTTGCACGTCTTCCACATTTGGCCTTCTTAAGTATTCATCTTGAAACAAGGCATTTATTCCTTCGCAAAAATTACGAGTGCACTCAAGTGCAGTGGTTTCTCCAATCTTCACATACTCATCACAAGCATCCCCGACGACTCCATATGCGAGCATACGCATGGCAGCTGTACACCTCTGGATAGACGTCAAACCAAGCTTGCCCGCATTATTAAGCTTTGAGTGAAGTAGTTGTCGTTGTTTGATAAAACTTCTACAATTCAAAGAAATAGTGACCTTCTCATTCAAAATCTTCTTCTAAATTGCATTTCAGTGTAAGTGCATGGGTCGTCGAAATAGTCGGCCATGAGCCTTTGATGGGCAGCGGCATGATCCCTGCTTATAGATTTTCTCTTATGTGATCGATTGTCTCGCCTCTGCAGCTCTTCAAGAAGTTCTTGTTGCCTATCGAGTATTGATTCTTCCAACTTCCATTGTCGTTGGATCTCTTCGAGACTGAAGGTATCTGTGGGTAGATCCATTGGATGATATAGAGGGGGGTGAATAGGCTTGCGGTGTAAAACTTTGATTCAGAGAGTTTGTAAATATAATTTGTGTATGTAGAACTTATAAATGCTTTCTTGTTGTTTAATAACTCATCTAGGATGAGTATATATAGTGTCAAGTGAATGTGGTGTTTTGTCATGATAAAATCAGAAGGTAGTGGAGGTGGGGACGTTCTTATCTCTTCAGAATCTAGAGTGTTGTATTTTCTCAATAATTCAATCTGAAGATAAGATATAGAAAGATGAGCCATCACATGTGGTGTTTTGTCATGATAAAATCAGAAGGTAGTGGAGGTGGGGACGTTCTTATCTCTTCAGAATCTAGAGTGTTGTGTTTTCTCAATAATTCAATCTGAAGATAAGATATAGAGAAAAATATACCATTATTTTTAGAGATCTATAAATAGAGCTTGTGTTAGTGTCATTTGGACACCAAAACAAATCTGAGTCTTTTACAATCTTCAAGCTCTTTCATGGATCCTTCACAAAATTATAATATTTTCCCAAATTACAACTTCCCTAACCAAGCTCAAAATCCAAATATGCGACCTCCGAACCCAAACATTCAATGCCCAGAAAATCCTCAGAATATTTTTCCAAATTACAACTTCCCTAACCAAGCTCAAAATCCAAATATGCGACCTCCGAACCCAAACATTCAATGCCCAGAAAATCCTCAGAATATTTTTCCAAATTACAACTTCCCTAACCAAGCTCAAAATTCAAATATGCGACCTCCGAACCCAAACATTCAATGCCCAGAAAATCCTCAGAATACGGGGATTAGGGGTGTGCGTTCGGATTTCGGATCGGAATCCGACGAGTTCGGATCGGATTTTTTCGGATTCGGATTTTTTTGGATCGGATTTTTTTGGATTTTTTGACAGGGAATCCGAAACCAATCCGACACCTTCGGTTTCGGATCGGTTCGGTCGGATTTTCGGATTTTTTTCGGATTTTCGATCGTAATTATAAATTTGTAATTCTATCTCACATTTCGCAAACCAAACATGAAATTCAATATCTGTTATTATTCTAGCAAAACCATGGTCTGCTTTCAAAGATAATTTCTCCAACAATTCTTCAAATTAAGCAACTATACTTAATTTATCCTAATTAAGCAAATAATATTAATACTAAATTCAGCTATTTTAAAAAATTACAATACTTAATTTATCCTAATTAATTAACAAAAACATACTTCCAATTAAAATTAAAATAATATGCATAACATTTTAAATAAGGAGAATAAGGAAAAAAACATACTACCAATTAAAATTAAAATTATATGCATAACATTTTAAACAAGGAGAATAAGGAAAAAACATACTACCAATTACAATTACAATTATATGCATAACATTTTAAATAAGGAGACTAAGGAAAAAACATACTACCAATTAAAATTAAAATTATATGCATAACATTTTAAATAAGGAGAATAAGAAAAAAACATACTACCAATTAAAATTAAAATTATATGCATAACATTTTAAATAAAGAGAATAAGGAAAAAAACATATTACCAATTATAATTAAAACTATATGCATAACATGTTAAATAAAGCATACTACCAATTAAAATTAAAATTAAAATTATATGCATAACATTTTATGTAAGGAGAGTAAGGAAAAAACATACTACCAATTAAAATTAAAATTATATGCATAACATTTTAAATAAGAAGAATAAGGAAAAAATATACTACCAATTAAAGTTAAAAAAATTTACATAACATTTTAAATGAGGAGAATAAGGAAAAAAGCATAAGTCATAACATTATACTATCAATTAAAATTAAAATTAAACACATTGTTCTAACGGAGCTTGCGATAACTAATTTACTTTAAAACTCTAAATGTAAGTGTTCAATACACATAACATAAGTCATATTCCATTCTTTAATATTTGTTAAACGTACTCTTTATGTTTCAATATACTATTTATTAATATATAGTCATTTTAATCTTTTACATGTTATAATAAACGTACTAAAATAAACATACTCTTTTTGTATCATAACATGTAAAGATTTATCATACTAAAATATCAGTATTTACTTGAGTTAATTGTATAATTCAAATGTTCAATATCAATATTTACTTGAGTTAATTATAACTAATTAAGTATTGTATTGTAAAAATGATAATTTTGAAGCTCTAGATGTAAGAGATCTAATTGTATTGCTATGAAGCACGATTATACTTAAAAAATCGTCATGTGTATATGTTAGGCTCGTAAATCATATTCGATATTTTAATATTTATATTTAATCGGGATGGTAATCGCGGACTCGGTACCTACAAAAAAAACGAAGAAAAAGTTAGTACACGATTTTATTAAAAGGGCTTGGGCCGTAGCCCATTTCTTTTATTTTTCTCATGGGCCGCAACCCATTTTTCCTTCTTTTCTTTGGTTGGGCCGCAACCCATTCTCCCCTTTATTTCCTTAGTTGGGCCGAAGCCCAACCCCTCTTATTTCCCTTATCTCCTTCCTTCCTTCCTTCCTTCCTTCCTTCATTCTTTATTTTATTTCATTCCTTCTCCTTTTTAATTTTAGGGCTGCAACGCAGCCCTTCTCCTTCTTTCTCTATTCCTTTTTCTTTTCCTTTGTTTCTTTTTCTTTGCTTTTGTTCTTTCCGGCCAAGAGGCGGTGTGGCGCGGCTGGGAAACTGGTGGCTGCGGCGGTTGGCAGGCGGGCACCAGCGGCGAACAACGGTGGCGATGGAAGGACGGCGGTGGGCAGCCGCGATGGCGAGCAACGGTGGTGGCAGTGGAGGAGATTTGGTTCGGCTGCGGTTGATGCTGGATTTGGGTTTGGTTTTGGTCGATGAATTGATTTAATTTAGTGTATGGGTTGGGTTTAATTTGGTGTATGGATTGGATTTAATGGGAGAGGGTGCAGCAACGGCGGTGATGGGAGAGGGAGCGGCTGTGAACGATTGGGATTTGTTTCGGTTGGGTTTGGGATTGAGTTGGGTGTAGGGGTATCATTAAACCATTTGGATTATCGGAATCCGTCGGATTCCGATAATCCGACCGTCGGAATCCGAAACTGATCGGATTCCGACAGCCCCCTCCGAACCGGATCCGAAAATGGCACGGATCAGATCGGATGGGTGAGTTCGGATCGGATCGGTCGGATCCTCCGATCCGAGCTCACCCCTGACGGGGATGCAGCCTAATTTTGGATCGCAGTATATGATGCCCCCAAATTTTGGCATGCAATACCCGTATAATCATCCTTATATGCCTTATGGCTATCAACCTGTTCCTGGAAACAACTATGTTCCCGCTCCTGTGCGCTATCCAAATAGTGAACAAACGCATGAGCCAAACACACCCCGTTTCAGTAGTGGATCAAGTGATTTCCCGGAATTTTCCACACAAATATCTATGGGAAATGTTGATAGGGATACCCCTCTCAGTTTTCTTACTCCAACCCAACAATCAGCCCAGAGATCAGGTTACGACGCTTGGAGCATGGAAGAGAATAAATCTTTATTAACTGGTTATTTCCACGTTAGTAATGATAGTGAATTGGGGATGAATCGAAAGGGTGATACTTTCTGGGGAAAAATTGCTGACTATGTGAATGAAAACTTCCACGGTGGAAAAAAGAGGTCAGGGGTACAGTGCAAAAGTCATTATCGTACAATCAATAAAAAAATATGTAGTTTTATTGGTTATTACAGTAAAGCATGTAGAGTGAGCTGTAGTGGTTGGTCCGATGATGACTACATAGCCAAAGGTCTAGAGTTGTATCAAGAGGGCGAAGGTAAAAGGTTTTCCTTGCTGGAAGAGTGGAAGTTGGTTCGCGAGCAACCCAAATATATGCTAGGAGCAAATGAATCTGCAAGTAGCGGATTGAAGAGAAAAAGTGGTGGCGATGACGTTGATTCCTCAGCTCCTTCCATTGTACGTCCAGAAGGTAGGGATGAAACAAACAAGAAAGCTAGAGCTTCATCGAGCAAATCATCGACTTCTAGAAAATCAAAGGTTGCTATTGAGGAGGAGTTATCTAATTTAGCCCATGCTCGTGAAAACCTTGAACAATCCAGGGCTAGTACTGCATCAGTTATGTTGGAGTATGCACGTGTTAGGAAGATGGAGATGTTCTTGTCCTTGAAGAACAAAGAAGATCGTGATGCCCTAGATGAAAATATGTATAAGATGCTAGTGAAGGAGTTGTTTGAGAACTAGTTTGTTATTGTATGTTTTACTTTCAAATTGTGTGTTTTATTTTCGAATTGTGAGCTTTATTTTCAAATTGTGTGTTTTTATTTTCAAATATGTTTTACTTTTAAAGTATTTTGAGCAATTATTATGAAAAAAATCATTTAAAAAAGAAGAAAATGAAAAAAAAGTATAAAAAACTCTGATTTTTTTAGTGTCCAAATTTATAGATCTCAAAAAATTAAAAATAAGTGTAAAAATAATGGTATAAAATTATTTTGAGTAATTATTATGAAAAGAAGCATTTAAAAAAGAAAAAAATGTAAAAAACTCGAATTTTTTTTAGTGTCCAAATAATACAAACCTAGTCTCAATTTATAGATCTCAAAAAATTAAAAATAATGGTATTTTTTTTTTTTATAAAACTACTGACATGGTCCGGGACCAAAATTTGGTCCCCGGACGAGGGGATGTGGATTTTGCCCCAATTTGCTCCCCTGCTGCCCTTGATAGTCCCAATTTGCTCCTCAATTGCTCCCCAAATAATCCGCTGCTGCTGGTAGTCTAAAGGGTTATGCTCCAATTTTGGCTATGAGTGTTGTATCCTCCAACAAGAATTCATTCCCAATTCTTGACGCCAAAGATTCTGTTCTCAAATATGCCTTGGCGCATCAGCAACTAGAGGTAGTGATTCAGTTGGATTATTTCGTGGAGTTTACAGACGGGTATATTCGGGTGTATGCACGTGTCGATAATCTACGATTCCACGTGGTGAAATTGGCGTTTAGCAAGAGTGATGAGGTGGATTACGGTGAGGAGAGACATTTCGTGTCACGAGCTCGAATTTGGGTTGGTCCAGAAGTTGGGGCGACTTATGTGGGTGGAGTGAGCTTAGGGCGGTCCAGGGATAACGGGGAGAGAGAATTGGAGATGCAAAGGAGTTTTGAAAACAGCAACAGTACTGTTGAAGAATCTAAGGTGCCAGGGGTGAAAACGAGAACCACGATGGGAACGAGGACTAAGTTGAAAAATTGGTGGTTTAAATCCAAAAAAAACACTTGTACATGAATTGATTGACTCATTTGGTACCTCTACTGAAAAAACGGTTTAAAAGACACCTGTACTTCTTACGTATGACACATTTAACACCTCCCACGAACGGCGTTACCATTCCTCCGTTATCCGCTGACGTGACATGCCACATCATCAACATGATGACGTGGCATGCCACATCAGTATATGTTAATTACATTAAAAAAAATTCTTTTTTTTTCTTTTTTTTCTCTTCATCTTCATTATCTCTTTCTTTTTCTATTTATCTCATAATAATTATACAAACTAAATTAAATTAACTTACCAAAAATAATATAATTAATTTAAAAAATAAAAAAATAAAATAATTAATTTAAAAATTAAAATAAAATCAAAATTTCGAAAAAAAAAAAAAACATTCCAGTAACATTTAAGAAATTCCCTTCTCTTCCTCCTCCGCGTTAAGAAAAAACAGCACTAGCAGATTCCATCCTTTTCCCTTTTCCCTTTTCTTTTTTTCTTTTTAACTTATTTTTTATCATCAACAATAAAATGCCCTTCTCTTCTCCGCTTTTCTCAACCATTAATCCGGCATCGTCATCAGCCAAGCAATCCAAGCAATCCAAGCGTCATCATCTCCGGTCACAAAATCCGGCATCGTCATCATCTCCACCATTAATCAATCCAAGCGTCTCTCCGTGCTCAGATCTTGAGGTAAGTGGGGATTTAACAAACCTCCAGATCTTCAAGCCTTGCTTCCCGATCTCCTTCTCCTCACCAACCTTCAAGCTAGTGGCGTAGCGGTTGGTAATGGTGATTGATTTTGGTGGTGGTGATTTAATTGATGATGGGTGATTTAATTGATTTGAGTTTTGTGGATTTTGTTGAATTTTTGGCAGTGATGGTTGGGGTATTTGTACGGATTTATGGTGTGACTGATTTGGATTTGTGGTGGTGTTGGTTGTGTTTGATTGGGTGGCGATTGATCGGGCTTTGGGTGGTCGGCGTTGAGGTGGCTGAGGGATCCAGGTTGTTGGATCGGGTGGAGATGGTGACGGGATTTGGATTTGAGCGGTTGGCAGCGGTGGCTGTTTTTGTTCGGGTGGCGGTTGATCGGGCTTTGGGTGGTTTAATTTGCAGGGAGGTTGGTTTTTGCTGTTGGCAGTGGTGGTGCGGCGGCGGTGATGGGTGGTTGGATTTGGGAGAGTGGAGTTAGGTAGTGGAAATGAAAATGGAAAAGCAAATAAGAAATAAAAAAGAAAATGGAAAATAAAAAGAAAGAAATGAAAATGAAAATAAGAAAAAGAAAAAGAAATTCTGGAAATTCATATTTTCTTACTTTTCAATTTTTGTTAAGTTATAATTATTATGAGATAAATAGAAAAAGAAGGAGATAATGAAGACGAAGAGAAAAAAAAAGAAAGAAAAAAAAGAAAAAAATTTAATGTAATTAACATATGCTGATGTGGCATGCCATGTCATTATGTTAATGATGTGGCATGCCACGTCAGCGGATAACGGAGGAATGGTAACGCCGTTTGTGGGAAGTGCCAAATGTGTCATACATGAGAAGTACATGTGCCTTTTAAACTGTTTTTTTAGTAGATGTACCAAATGAGTCCATCAATTCATGTACAGGTGCCTTTTTTGGATTTAAATCAAAAATTGGCAGTGGGATCAAGATGTGGAAGGGAATGCTGCTGTGTTTGACGCCGTTTTGTATGATAACATTAACGGTCGAGAAATTTATAATTCTAGGCCGATTGATGGTACCAGTGGTACACGAAATAGACATTAATAGACCAAACAGACCGTTTACGAAAATGGGAGGGTTGGTATTTGCTGGTGATGAGTATGGGGTGGGATTCGAATGGAGATTGAGCAAGGAAATGGAAGGAAGTGTTTTGAAGTGGAGGATTGGAGGACATGTGTGGGTGAGTTATTGGCCTAATGCAGTGAAGAGTTCGTATTTTGAGACAAGGTGCGTGGAATGGTGCGATGAGGTTGATTTGCCACTAATTCCTGCCAAGCAGACGTAATTAATTACTAATTAAAGAAGCGTGTATATAGTATTTTAATTGTATATGTAACAGCATGTATTTGTGGCCATATATAGTTGCTAACTAAAGCTTCTCCAGTCCTGTATCTTCTTGTATTGTATATATCCGTACCGACTCTAGTAACATGTACTCACCAAGCTTCTCAGTTGCAATTGGTAAGTTGTATATCTTCTTGGCTGAAAATATTGAAATTCTCTATCGTTTTCTTCCATCTTTTTGGCCGGGTATTAATTAATTTTGTTCGAGTATACTAACATGTATCATTATTGATTATTAACAAACAATAATGCAGACACTTGTGGACATGATTTATTGAAAGACTGTACCGGTTGTTCCTCTCTGCATAGGCATGGCAAATCCTTACCCTCTGGATCTGCTGGCGACCATTACGCCATACATGTAGTTTGAATATGAACCACATGTTATTATCATTAATGATTGCAGTTGTTAATTAATTAATTACAGATGAAAAAATACTGTTAAATATAAATTAATTTGATTTTCTAAAACTATACAATAGAGACTTGGGAATGTTTCTTATTTCCTGTTTTACGAGAAGGAAAATAACTCGGTGGAGATACTGAGAAAAAAAAAGGTTAACTCTAGTAAAATAAACAAAAGGACAATCTTTCTAGTTTCTCTCGTGATTTCTGTTCTGTACCCGCCTCTGTCGCCCCGTGAAGACAAACAGCCTGCGCAGAGAAAAAAAGAGAGAAAATCTGATCTTTTTTCCCATTGAAAAAGGTCGCCCAAAAATATGGACAGATCACCGAAGGACCCACATTGTAAAACAAACACGCCATAACCATCATACCTTCATAAGCATTCAATGCTTCTTCACTCACTGACGTCTAATTCCTTAAAAACTTCACTCAAGCCACTGCTTTTCTGCAACTAACAAGAAAATCTCGCATTTCGTTTCTTGTTTTACTAGGAGAGGAAAAGAGATAACTATGGAGGAAGAAGGGGAATGGGTTATGGTGCGGAAGCCTGCAGAGAAAGATTGGTGGACTCCCAGCTTGTTGATGGCTGAGGATGAGCCACGCCCGTTGAAGATTACATTCAGCGGGCCCGCCAAGCATTGGACTGACGCGATTCCGATCGGGAATGGACGGCTTGGCGCTATGGTTTGGGGAGGTGTTGCGACTGAGACTATTCAGCTCAACGGTAAACCAAACACCACATTGTGCTTCAAAGTTCTTCCCTTTTTAATGCTTTTTTAATGTTTTTACTGAGGTTGTTGTTCTTGATGAATTGGTGTTCAATGATTTGGCACGACATTGTTGTTGAAAGTATGTTTTTTTTTTAATTACAAAAAGTTTACTTTTTGGGATCAGTTGTGTTGGAGGTAGGAGGGATTTATTTTTATAAAAAAGGGTTGATAATTGTAGGTTTTGTGGTTAATGCGGTTCTATTTTTAGAAATTGGAAGTTAAGTTGGATGAAAATGTGAGATTGGTTGAATTGGCAGTTTCTGTTATCAAGTTGTTGAGTTTTCTAATCTTCAACTTTAATTTGTTTGTTTTAACTCTTTGAAACTACATAGTGTGATTGAAATGTGGGATTTTGTGATGATCTGAACTGAATTCTTTTGCAGAGGATACACTGTGGCTTGGGCAACCAGGAAACTACACGAACCCTAACGTCCCCGAGGCACTTTCAGTGGTCAGAAAACTTGTTGATGATGGTCAATACGTTGAAGCTACTAAAGAAGCTGTCAAGTTGTCAGATGACCCTCCTGCGGTCTGTACTTGTGTGATTCTATTGTTTTTTTCACAATTTTGACTTGTAGAACATATGATTGTTTTTGTTTCCGAGTCTTATGTTATGGTTGCTGCAAGGTGCACCTCTGTATGATTCTAAGTTTTCCTACCATGGTACATTTGACTCCCATTTTCACCGTTAATGGTCGTATAGAATACAATAGCAGATCATAATAGCTTGTGACTGCTGTACTTCTGCTTCCTGGTCAGCCCTAGCTAATATCAAACCAACTACATCTGCTGTTCTGAAGCTTTGTAATATATCTGCTGTCTAAGCTTAGTAAAATGTTTTAAACTCTTATGGTTGATCCTCTAAAGAAACACTACCTTTTTCGATTATCTACTTCTCTTAGCATTGCACTTGCCATAGAACTTTGTCGTTGCTTAGTTTGGAAATCTATCCAGATTTTCTTTAATCCTTGCTATTTCTTTATATGGAATGTCTTTATTTTTTGGTTGTTGTATTTCTAATGGTTGTTTTTATTTTTGGAAGGCTTACCAACTAGTTGGTGATATCAAGCTAGACTTTGGCGATTCCCATCTCAAATATGATGAGAAGACATACCACAGAGAGCTGGACTTGGATACTGCAACAGCAAAAGTAAAATATTCGGTCGGTGATGTAGAATACACCAGGGAGCATTTTGCATCCAATCCTAATCAAGTGATTGCAGTAAAAATAACCGGAAGCAAACCAGGTTCTGTATCATTTACAGCATCACTGGACAGCAAGATGAATCATCATTCATATGGAAAAGGTGAAAATCAAATAGTAATTGAAGGTAGTTGTCCTAGTAAAAGGTATCCATCTCCAACAAACTTGAATGATGGTGATAATCCAAAGGGAATTCAGTTTTCTGCAATTCTTAAGTTACAGATTAGTGATGGAAAAGGACAAATACGTGTTATGGATGACGGTAAGTTCAAGGTTGAAGGTTCAGATTGGGCTGTCTTGCTTTTAGTATGTTCATCTTCTTTTGAAGGACCATTCACTAAACCTATGGATTCAAAGAAGAACCCTACTTCAGAGTGCCTCAGTGCATTGATGTCAATACAAAAAATTTCATACAGTGATCTATATGCTCAGCATTTGGATGATTATCAAAATCTTTTTCACCGTGTTTCACTACAGCTCTTGAAAAGTTCCAGGAGCAGTGTGGGAAGTGAATCCCAAGAGATGAAGAGATTGATGGCCGTCAACAATGATCTACATTTCAGGGCAAGTACTGTTGACACAGTTTCAACTGCAGGACGGGTGAAATCCTTTCAAACCGATGAAGATCCATCAATGGTGGAGCTTCTGTTCCAGTTTGGTAGGTATTTGCTTATATCTTGTTCACGACCTGGAACCCAGGTAGCAAATCTTCAGGGTATATGGAACAAGGATATTGAGCCGCCATGGGAGTACGTCCAACGACCCTCTCTCTCTGCATGCATGTCCATCTTCATAACTTTTTGTTCCCTACTTTTAGCGCTTACTCAGTACCCTGGCACTCACTCACATTACCTCTATGTTTTCATATTTTGCTAGAAGTTAAACTGATTTGAGTCGTATTATCTTCTATCAGAAGTGGAAATGGACTTGTCTAATACTTGAAGTAAATCTCCTCTTTCCTTATCATGCTTGACCTCAGTCCAGATCGGAGCAAAGTTTGGGTTCTCATAAATTCTAGAATATTTATTGACGACCTTACCTAAATCATATGACCTGGGACATTTGTGATCTAATTTGTTTGCGATGGCAACTTGAGTACATCTTGCTTTATTCTTCCTTCTGCTGTTTCCATTCTACATCTCCAGTTGAAGGCATCCAAAAGTGTCTCTATTTAATAAAGTAGGATTTTTGTAGCAGGAGAGGGGAATTGAGAGTGAAGTTGTATTTCTCTTCCTACATGTCACTGTATATTCGGTTCCTCTGAAGAAAAAAATATCCCAAGATAATCATAAGCTTTAAAGGGAACCTCATGTATTATCTTTCTTATCCGGCGAGTTTGATTCATAACCATAAGGTCTCACATTAATGGTAACTTTTTGACGGCTTTCCTTTTGATATTTCAGTGGCGCTCAACACTTGAACATTAATCTACAAATGAATTACTGGCCTGCCCTTCCTTGCAACCTTCATGAATGCCAAGAGCCGTTGTTTGATTACACATCATTTCTGTCAATTAATGGGAGTAAGACAGCAAAAGTATGCATTTTTCTGTTGTTATGTGTAGCATTTGAGTATTGTCAAATTTTCCTGTTATTATTAAGGATCTTATATACATTAAATGTTTCTGTTTTTCATAGTTCATTGTAGTGCGCAATTGCTGAATATTACAGGTGAACTATGAAGCGAAAGGCTGGGTTGCACATCAAGTGACTGACCTATGGGCGAAAACATCACCAGATAAAGGAGCTGCTCTGTGGGCTATGTGGCCAATGGGTGGAGCCTGGATTTGTACACACTTGTGGGAGCATTATACTTACACGATGGACAAAGTAATGTTCTGACTTTTGAATAGCTATACGTGTACATTTCTGGCTTATGTCAACATAGTAAAACCTATCCCTTGGGTGTGAAATCTTATGTAGAATCTGAGTGTTAGTTGACTTAAATAGCTTCTTAATTGGAAGATACTGCGTGCCTGGACCTATCAAAGTAGAATCTCTGATAGCTAATTGACTATACTACGAACAAATAAGGGTTTGCCCCAGCTTCATTGCTGGACAGAAAATGACTGGAGAATCTTGTTTAATGTCGACTAAAAATGGAAATAACTGTTGACCCTCTAAGTCAACAGGTGCATCAATTAAGTAAACTGAAACACTTTTCATGTGGAAAACATTATCTTATGCTTTCATGAGTGGCTTTGTTTTCATTTGTTAATGTTATGATCCATATCTTTTTATCTTGTGAGGATGCCACACGCGATGGCTAATCACCCATAATGGACATTCCTTTTTACTTTTTCGGAGACATCATTAGATAAGTTGTAGCAAAGAGCTCTAAGTAGTTTTTGCTTATAATATCTACTAAGATTTTTAGTCTATGAATGCTTGCTAATGGATGTTGCATGATTAGGATTTTTTGAAAAATAAGGCATACCCTCTGTTGGAAGGATGTATATCATTTCTGTTAGACTGGTTGATCGAATGGAATGGGAGACTTGAAACCAACCCTTCAACCTCACCAGAACACATGTTCACTACTCCAGATGGTAAACCTGCCAGTGTGAGCTACTCGAGCACCATGGACATGTCGATCATCAAAGAAGTATTCTCTATATTTGTTTCAGCAGCTGAGGTGATGTTCTTCTACACTCGTAATCATAGTCTGGTCTTTTAGTCTTTTTGACTTTTGTGTTTACTGATAAGCTTCTCGTAAACAGGTTATAGGGAAAAGTGAGGATGAACTTGTGCAAAAGGTCCAAAAGACACAGCCAAGGCTTTTACCAACCAAAATTGCAAGGGATGGTTCCATAATGGAATGGGTATGCACCCTTCTATTGAATTTATCAGGTCTCTGACAAGTTCAAAGATGCAGTACATGTAATTCAGTGTTTGCATGCACCAACCAACATGTAAATCCTTTTGAGTAATAAGTTTTCTTGATTTTTCAGGCAGAGGATTTTGCTGACCCAGAGCCTCATCATCGACATGTATCCCATCTCTTTGGTCTGTTTCCAGGGCATACAATTACTGTCGAGAAAACTCCAGACCTCTGTAAAGCTGCCGACTACACCCTCTACAAAAGAGGTATTTGTCTGTGCCTTGATCAGTGGAATGTTACTCATGAGATTTTCATTCTAGTTTAGGCATTTTCAAAAGAAATTTTCCTTTTGCTGGAGAAATGAAATTTGATCTTTGAATTGTTGTTTAATGTTCGCAAGGCACTTGCTTGTTTAATTCAGTTTCATCCTGAATTGTTATGCGATGTACTCAATCTCAACCGTATCTGTATGCTGTCTTAATAGGAGTGGAGGGGCCAGGGTGGTCAACAGTGTGGAAAATTGCATTATGGGCACGTCTCCATAACAGCGAGCATGCTTATCGAATGGTGAAGCATTTGTTTGACCTAGTGGATCCTGATAGTGAGAGTAATTATGAGGGAGGACTGTATAGCAACCTGTTCACCGCACATCCCCCTTTCCAGATAGATGCCAACTTGGGGTAAGCAACATTCTTCGTATATATGCTAACATATTCGCGACCAATGTCTTATTCCTGGATTTCCCGTTTCTTTCAGCTTTCCAGCAGTTGTTTCAGAAATGCTAGTCCAGAGCACCTTGAAGGATCTGTACTTGCTCCCGGCTCTTCCTACGGATAAGTGGGCGAATGGCTGCGTAAAAGGATTGAAGGCACGCGGTGGGGTAACAGTCAGCATATGCTGGAAAGAAGGCGATCTTCATGAAGTTGGTCTTTGGACAACAGGCCAGAACTCTCTTCAACGCCTGCATTATAGAGGAAAAGTAGTGAATGCAAAGATATCTGCCGGTAGAGTTTACACATTCAATAGACAGTTAAGATGTGTCAAGACGTGCTCTCTCCCATGAGTGATCCCATGAGTGATCCCATTTTCTTGTACAATCTGAGAGCAAAAATTGCTTAGAAGAGAGATTATTTTGATTTTAATATCCTAAAACATTTTTTGTTTTTTTGTTTTTTTCTGCCATCCTAAAACATTTGAAAGGGCATCCTCTTTTATTCATGCATTTTTAATTTTTCTTTATTTGCTTATACTTTGTGATTTTTGTTTCGAAGCGAATAAATCCAGTTTAGTCAAAATAATCAACTTTAGTTTTTTTTTTCAGTAAAAAGTATTAGCGTCTCTAATTTTAATTTTTTAATTCAAAATATTTGGATTCACATGAGTGGAAATCCGTTCAAGATATTTTAAAATTTGAATGATTCAATTTTTTATTTTGAGCAAAAAATTGAATGCTTCAATTCAATTATAAAAGAACCGAATCCAAATATGTTAGGTTTCTTAAATTATGATTTGACTTTTCTTAATTTTACCAAAAGTACACAATTTTTTTTCTTTTTGCTTCAGAGAAAGGGAAAATACCCACATCCAGCCGGGCAGCAGAACGTGGCGCCAACTGCCAATTTGACTCGGAAGGAAAAAAAGCTGACACGCACGAGCGCAGTAATTAAGCATCAGCATGCATAATTAGTAGCTGCGTCTGCCCTCTCCTCTGCCACTTCTCCTTCCTTTCTTCTACACTCACTCTTCTTGTTTCTGGGCTACAATGGAAGACGACGGAGGAGAGTGGGTTTTGGTGCCTCGACCCAAAGAGAGAGACATGTGGGACCCAACATTGCCTAATTACTTAACTTCCAAGCCATTAAAGATCAATTTCAGTGGACCCAGTAAATACTGGACAGACGCTTGCCCTATCGGCAATGGCCGGCTTGGCGCCATGGTTTGGGGCGGCGTCTCTTCGGAATTCATCCAGCTCAACGGTAAAACTTGATTTCTGTTCATGCATTTTGTGCCCATAAAGGACCCACCTTTTTTAAATTTGGAAATTCGTTTATGATTTGGTTTTGATGATTTCTTGTGCAGAGGACACGCTTTGGACCGGAATTCCAACTGATTTTACGAACCCAGATGTTCCTGAGGCATTGCCGGAAGTCAGAAATCTCGTTGATAATGGCGAATTTGCTGAGGCTACTGAAGCAGCAGCCAAGCTGTACGGACATTCAACTGATGTATGTTGTCATCAATTTTCTATATTTGGAAACCCATTTGTGTAATGTGTAAAAGTTTCGATTTTGTTAGGATAAAATTTCGACTTTCTTGATTTCTTGAGTTGAGGGAATCAGCTGTTAAGGTTTATGTATTTTGTTGATTCAGGTTTTCCAACTACTTGGTGATATCAAGCTAGAATTTGATGAATCTCACCTTACTTATGATGAAGAAACATACCGTAAAGAGCTAGACTTGGATACCGCAACGGTTCGGGTTCAATATACAGTAGGTGATGTAGAATTTACAGGGGAACACTTTGCATCCAATCCTGATCAAGTAATTGTAACAAAGATTTCAGGAAGCAAACCGGGGTCGATATCCTTTACGGTTTCTTTAGATTGCAAGTTAGATCATCAATGTTATGTAAATGACACAAGTCGGATTATAATGAAAGGAAGTTGCCCTGGGAGGAGGATTCCACCAAAGGATGTGAAGATAAATGACAATCCAAAAGGAATTGAGTTTTCTGCTGTTCTTGATTTACAGATTAGTGACGGTGTGGGGATGATACATATTTTGGATGGGAATAAGTTGAAGGTTGAAGGTTCAAATTGGGCAGTGCTGCTTCCAGTGGCTTCATCTTCATTTGAAGGGCCATTCATTAAGCCTTTAGATTCAAAGAAAGATCCTACCTCTGAGTCTATTCGTGCATTGGAGTCGATAAAGAATCTGCCTTATGCTTATATTTACGCACGCCATTTGGATGACTATCAAAACCTTTTCCATCGAGTTTCCCTACAGCTCCAAAAAAGCTCCAATATCTCAGGGAGCGCAGATGATGAAATTCCAACTATGGATAGGATTAAATCTTTTCAATCTGATGAAGATCCATCCTCAGTGGAGCTTCTATTCCAATTTGGTCGATATTTGCTAATTTCTTGTTCGCGTCCTGGAACTCAGGTGGCTAATCTTCAAGGAATATGGAACAAGGATCTTAAGCCAAGCTGGGAGTATGCTTATTACATCCTTTAAGCTTCATTTTATCGCTTTCTTTCCCCACATTTCCTATTGTCCTGCGTTGTTTGATGTGTTAGGTTTTCTTCATTGGGTTCGATACTATACCTTCCACTTTACACTTCAATTGCATCAAGGTTTGATATGGATTGTTACTAACGCCTCTATCGATTTCTTCAGTTGTGCTCCTACGTTGAACATCAACCTTGAAATGAACTACTGGCCATCCCTGCTTTGCAACCTGAGTGAGTGCCAGGAGCCCTTGTTTGATTTCATAAAGTCTTTATCAGTCAATGGGATTAAAACTGCACATGTAAGAGCCCTTATAACTTGTTAAAAGTATCTATGAATTTATTCAATTTCACCGGAACTAGGGAGTACAACTTCCCGTGTCAGCGTTTCCCAAGGCCTAAAAAGATTTTCTTTTCAGTCTCACTTCCAATATCTTGTAGGTGAACTACAACACAAGTGGTTGGGTTGCACACCATAAGTCTGATATATGGGCGAAATCATCAGCAGATCGGGGAAATGCTATGTGGGCAATCTGGCCAATGGCGGGAGCTTGGCTTTGTACTCATTTATGGGAGCACTACAAGTACACAATGGACAAAGTCTGATTTTTATTTTTAAAATGATAAATTGTTTATGCCTTCTAAACAATGTCATAACAGCCATTACATTCTCTGGTCTTTATTGCTAATTCTGTCTAGTTTTGACATTGTTAGGATTTTCTCAAGAATAAGGCATATCCTCTGTTGGAAGGATGTGCATCATTTCTGTTGGATTGGTTAATTGAAGGGAAAGAAGGATATCTTGAAACAAATCCATCAACTTCTCCAGAACATTATTTCATTGCTCCAGATGGTAAACCTGCTAGTGTGAGCTATTCATCAACGATGGACATGGCAATCATAAGAGAAGTTTTTACAGCAATTATTGTTGCTTCTGAGGTCTGTCCTCTTTTACTCTACCTAGCTACAGTTGTCATATAACTTTATGCCGCATAAATCAAGTGATATTACATTGTTAGATTGCACAAAATTCTTGAACAGATTTTGGAAAGAAACGGGGAGGCTCTTGTTCAACTTGTACACAATGCTCTACCACAGCTTTATCCTACAAAAATTGCTGAAGATGGTTCTATCAAGGAAGGGGTGCGTGAGTAGCTTGTCTGCTCGTAGTTTGAAAAACGAAATACTATTATTGTTCTTGTAACTGCTGAATTTGATTAATGTAATGCAGGCAAAAGATTTTAAGGATCCAGAAATGCACCATCGACATCTTCCGCATCTATTTGGCGTGTTCCCAGGGCACACAGTAACCATTGAGAAAAATCCAGACCTTTGTAAAGCTGCAGAGGTTACCCTTCATAAACGAGGTCTGTTCCTTATCTTGCCCTGAACATCAAACCGTATGCGCATATGATATTGCTTGAGGTTACATTCTATCAACTGTAATAGGAGAGGATGGCCCAGGATGGTCAACAACATGGAAAATTGCTCTGTGGGCACGCCTACATAACAGCAAGCATGCTTATAGGATGGTTAAGCATTTGATTAAGCTGGTGGATCCAGACAAAGGGATTGACTTTGAAGGCGGATTGTACGGTAACTTGTTTGGAGCACATCCTCCTTTTCAGATCGATGCCAATTTCGGGTAAGCCATATGGATCTGTGTGTGATCACAAAGATAGATAGACTCATGCTTGTGTATTCGTTGATGGTTCTCGAACTTTTTGGTGACAGTTTTACAGCAGCGGTAGGCGAAATGCTTGTCCAGAGTACCATGGAAGATCTATACTTGCTTCCTGCCCTCCCTAGGGATAAATGGGCGAGCGGATGCGCGAAAGGATTGAAGGCACGCGGAGGGGTAACCGTCAACATAATGTGGAAGGAAGGCAATCTCCATGAAGTTGGAGCGTTAGATATACGTATTTATATACGTATGTATATATGATTACATTGCATTTCATCATGTTTTATTGTCCATTTACTTGTTGTTTTGGGCAGTAAAACTACTGATTTATCCTTGCTTTTCCCACATCTTAGCAGATCTGGTCTGGAGGCAGCATTTGAGGAAACTGATCTGAAGAGAGCTGGAGCTGTTTACCTGAGTCTAGGCCTGGATCTTGGCCTAGACATGTTCGCATCCGAAGCAGCGCACAAACCAGAATCGTCTTGGCCAAGACTGCGGCCAAGACACTTTCGCGATAAAGACAGTAGTGCGGAGCGTTTGGACCACTTCCCACATTGGGCTTTACAGCTGGCACGTAGCAGCTGTCACGCAATTCTAGAGGGATCTGAAGCCAATCTCTTGAAGAATCCCGCATGGGATCTCCCTATTCTTGTAATTGCGATTAAGTTTCTATTTTAAGAACAATTTATTATAGCTATCTTTTAGAGATTTTCTAGGAATTAGAGTTGGATTGGGACAGAGGTTTTTAGGGCTATTTAGCCGAACATTATTCACCTCTGTCCAGATAATCAGTTACGCAATCCTTCTTCTCCTTTCTCCTTGTTTCGACATTAAAATACTTTTGCTCCGGATTTTATTATCTCGGATTTAATATATTTATGCAATTATATATTCTATCTTTTTCTCTATGAGTATGAGTAGCTAAACACCCATTCTTGGTAAGGGTTGATGAGCTTAGTTCTTATGCAATCGTGAGGCCAATTCGTACTTCGCAATCTCTTCTTTTGTATTTATTTATTTCTTGAACTTAATCTATCGCTTACTCACTATAGACAAGGTTTGATCATTCTTGTACTCTAGTAGAGAAGAGTTGCAGGCAGTCTAGAAGGAAAGGGAGTACCCGTCGGCTAGACAAAGTAGGTGACTAGTCTCGCGCCAGAGTAGAAGAAATAAGTAATCTAGGTCAAGACCAGATTGACAACCTAGGGTTTCCACGGGGAAACACCTTGACCTAGGTACTGTCTTCCCCTATACCATTGAGGAAGCGAACAACCATTCAAGACAGTAGTCAAACGGATAATCCCTTTAACCAGTAAGGTGTCCCTTGGCTAGGATTATCAGGAAAGGGAGTACCCACCAGGTAATTTGAAGAGGAGGGAAGACAAGAGTGAACAGGAGTACCTCCACTCTATAGCAGTACTACAAACGAAGAGATGAACACCCTAGAGTTAATGATCGAAGCATAAGAACACAAGCTCTCATATCGCCCTTACCTGGAATTCCATATCACTAGACTTATCCCAATCTAGACCCCTGTCTTGGCCAAGGCTTTGGCCAATACTATTTTAAACTGTTTTCACTTCTTTTTGTTTTGTCTTTAGTTTCAGATTGCACCCAACCAAAACTCAGTGACGAGGAAGTCAACCCAAGAATTACATCTCCTAGAGGTCTCTGTGGACGATCCTCTTACCATCATCTACAAACTCTTGTAGACAATGATAAGTTGTATTTCTACCCCCAATTCCATACCTATTTCACTATTATATTTGACGTGTTCGACGCGCGATCAAATTTTGGCGCCATTGCCGGGGATCTCTAACGGTATTTGTAGTTTTTATTTTATTTTATTTTATTTTATGACAGTTGATGACCAGGTCCTCAAGTAGAGAACAAGATTTGTTATCCATCAATCCCAATCTCACCAGGACCGAAGCACAACTCAGGAGGCAAGCTCGACTGAGAACAGCCCAAGAAGAAAGTGAATCGGAAAACTCTGATTCCGAAACAGAATACAGTCTAGACCACGATCTTGGCCTAGATTCAGACGCGGACAATCGACTAGAACCGACAATGAGAGAGCTGAACAAAACAGCAGAACAGGAGACCTTTTCCTATATTAATCTACCTGCTGTAGCAAATGATTGGTCCATAAAGACCAACATGGTAGCCAACCTTCCTAAGTTCTACGGTCATTCCAATGAAAACCCATTCAAGCACCTAAGGAACCTACATGTTCAGTGCGACATTATGAAACCAACTACTGTGAACATGGAGAGGGCGAAGCTAAAGGCCTTTCCAAGCTCTCTAGAAGGGGGAGCTCAGAACTGGTTTTACAGTTTGCCTCATAATACCATCAACACATGGGCGGAGATGTCCACAATGTTCCTTAACAAATATTGGAATGCAACGAAGGTGGGGATAGCTAGGAAAGACATGGCCGTAATTCAACAAAGAAGCGGTGAAAGTTTCAGTGAGTATCATCAGAGGTTCCGAGATTTGCAAGAAGTTTGCCCCACTCATGGAGTAGCAGACAATACCATGATACAATATTTCTACGATGGGATGCTCCCAAGTAGCAAGGAAAAAGTGGACTCAGCCACAAGTGGAGCATTGCAAGATCTAACGGTCACGAGAGCTAAAATGTTGCTCCAAACATTGGCAGGCAATTGCCAAAATAACACCATTTCGGATAGAAACTCTTCTCCTTCTTCCCTAAATGCAATTAATGTTGAACAAAAGCTTAATGATTTAACTGATATGGTTAAAAGCATTTCTGTTAATATTTTAGGTTCAATGCCTTCAGGAAATCAGAACCAAGAGCAAATAGCCTCAGTATGTGGGATATGCCAGCAGCAAGACCATCAAACCAATAACTGCTATATGGTGCAACATCCAGATGACGTGAGTCAGATTAACGCAACATACCCACAGAACCAAGGAAGCATGCAAAACTATCCTCAAGGAAGTAACCAATACGCATGGAGGGCACACCCAAACTTCAGATGGAGAGATCCAATCCCTCCAAACCAGAATCAGAATCAAGGTGTACCTCAGCAGCAACAACAATCTCCTATCAACTTCCAACATTTCGTGCCACGCCCTTCAAATCAGAATCTTGGCCAGAATCTAGGCCAAGCGCCAGGCCAACCTCCTTTAGCCCAGCTACCGCCTGCCCCTCGACCTTTGCAGCTTACTGGCCCCTCAGTGGAAGATACGCTCAAGTAAATGATGGAGCTGCAGAAAAATCACATGCAGTCAACACAGGCCAGCTTGGCAGAGCTACAAAAGCAAATAACTCAGATAGCTAATCAAGGGAAATTACCTCCCACCACGGTAAACAATCCAGCGCACAATGTTAGCGCCATGAGTTTGAGGAGTGGAGTCGTGTTGCCAGAAAGGGAAGGAGCAAAAAAAGATGAGGAAATGAAAAAAATCCTTTCGGAAGAAGTGGACGAAGATGAGGAAGAGGAAGCTGAAGAGGAAGTAGTCTTGACCAA
Source organism: Viola odorata (assembly GCA_963691705.1). Classification (NCBI taxonomy): domain Eukaryota; kingdom Viridiplantae; phylum Streptophyta; class Magnoliopsida; order Malpighiales; family Violaceae; genus Viola; species Viola odorata. Next base: position 2,381,388 of record OY829537.1, read on the forward strand.
ACCTCAGGCCAAACCTACCGTTATCGCAGAACCAGAGAAGGAAGAGCCTGTCTTGGCGAAGCCGTAGGCCAAGCCCGACCAGAAGGAAGAAATCATAGAAATTCCTCCACCATTTCCCCCTAGGTCTTCGAAAGAGAAGAAGCAAGATGAAGCGAGAGACTTCATGGCTGTTTTTGGAAAAATAGCTGTGAATATACCCATGTTGGATTTAATTGCAAAAGTCCCCTCTTATGCTAAATTTCTTAAAGAACTGTGTACTAATGAAAAGAAAATTGCAGGTATAGAGAGGGTGAATTTATCCCATAATGTCTCCGCAGTACAACAACTCCCAGAGAAGTGCAAAGATCAAGGGACCTTCACTATTCCATGCCAAATAGGGAACAAAATCATTGAGAAAGCCCTTTGCGACTTAGGGGCTGGCATCAATGTGATGTCTCTGACCGCGCGTCGAACACGTCAAATATAGTAGTGAAATAGTTATGGAATTGGGGGTAGAAATACAACTTATCACTGTCTACAAGGGTTTGTAGATGATGGTAAGAGGATCGTCCACAGAGACCTCTAGGAGATGTAATTCTTGAGTTGACTTCCTCGTCACTGAGTTTTGGTTGAGTGTTATCTGAAACTAAAGACAAAACAGAAAGTAATGAAAACAATTTAAAGTAGTATTGGCCGAAGTCTAGGCCAAGACTGGGGTCTAGATTAGGAATAAGTCTAGTGATACGAAATTCTAGGTAAGGGCGATGGGTGAGCTTGCGTTCTTATGCATCGATCATTGACTGAAGTATGTTCATCTCTTCTTCATAGTACTGCTATAGAGTGGAGGAACTCCTTTTCACTCCTGTCTTCCCTCCTCTTCAAATTACCTGGCGGGTACTCCCTCTCCTGATAATCCTAGGCAAGGGACACCTTGCTGGTTAAAGGGTTTATCCGGTTGACTGCTGTCTTGAATGGTTGCTCACCTCTTTAATGGCATAGGGGAAGACAATACCTAGGTCAAGGTGTTTCCTTACGGAAACCCTAGGTTGTCAATCTGGTCTCGACCTATTTTACCTATTCTTCTAGTCTGGCGCGAGACTAGTCACCCACTTCGTCTAGCCGGCGGGTACTCCCTCTCCTTCTAGGCTGGTTACAACTCCTCTCATAGAGTACAAGGATGATCAAACCTTGTCTCTAGTGAGTAAGCGATAGATTAAGTTCAAGAATAAATAAATACAAAGGAAGAGATTATGAAGCACGAATAGTGTCTCACGAATGCATTAAGAACTTCAGCTCATCAACCCTTACCAAGAATGGGTTTTTAGCTACTCATACTCATGGATAAAAGATAAAGAATTTAACTTGCATAAATAAAATAAATCCGAAATAAATTCGGAGCAAGGTTTTTAACAATGGCGAACTAAGAAAAGGAGAAGAAGGATTGCTTCTAACTGATGATAATTAATTCCGGACAGAGGTGAATAATGTTCAGCTAAAATAGCCCTAAGAACCTCTGTCCCAATCCAACTCTAACTCCTAGAAAATCTCTTAAAAGATTATTACAATTAATTGTTATAAAAATGGAAACTAAATCGCAATTAGTATAAAGAGGGAGATCCCATGCGGGATTCTACATAAGATTGTCTTCAGATCCCTCTAAAATTGCGGGACAGCTGCTACTTGCCAGCTGTGAGAGTCCAACTCTGAAAGTGGTCCAAACGCTGCAAACTACTGTCTGATCGTGAAGGAGTCTTGGCCGAAGTCTAGGCCAAGACGATTCTGGTAAGCACACTGCGTCAGATACGAACATGTCTAGGCCAAGACCCAGGCCTAGACTCGAGTAGTCAGCTCCAGCTCTTTTCTGTACGAATTCCTCAATGCTGCCTCCAAACCAAACCTGATAAGATATGGGGAATTAAGGGATACATCAGTAGATTTACTGTCCAAAACTACAAGTAAATGGACAATAAAACATGATAAAAAACAATGCAATCAAACTCCCCACACTTAAACTATGCTTGCCCCCAAGCATACAGACTCAAAGACTCAACAAAAATTAAAAACACACAAAACAAAACAGACATCCTGAACCCCCTGGACTTTCTCAGTTTCAGATTGCTTACCCCTTTACTGGATCTGCCAAGACACTTTACTAGAGTACCCAATGCTAGACTAACAAGGAATGATCAATACCCCGAACATACACCTTCCACATGGTATCAAGACGCCCTACTAGATTAGATTGATAAAGTATAGGGCATCAAGGTTCACCAAGGACTTGAGTCCCACCAAGCGTCGTCTATCCAAAAGTGCCTAAAGACTGGTGCCATTTAAATCACTTTGACAGAAATTTTTCTTCTTTTATTTTCTTTTATGTCTTTTGCAAATTTTTCTGACAAATCAAGTGTCTTTTCTATGATAAATTTTTTTCTTTTATAGACACGGCACATAGACAGAGCTTGTCCTTTTCAGCGGGGACTTCCACCTTTGCTATATCTGTCCTATGACATTCCAACACCTTATCTGTCTCACACTACCACAGATAGAACGACACACTCAAGTCCAGGCAGCAAACCCCATCATCCTAATAAGAATTAAGGTCCTAGCTAGGTGTCCTTTTGACCATATGGATGGCTAACGTTTGGGAAACATCAGATAACATGCCCCTTAGGCATTGATCATTTACGCTCATTCGCATCCCTGTTACTAAAGCGTTGTATTCCCTAGAAAAGTGTCTACATGCAATCCCACCAAAAGACTAAACAATCTAAGCAAGAAAACAGGGATTCGGATGTTCACAACAAAACAGACTCAAAACATGCATAAAGATACCAATAAAAATCATGCAATTGATAGACTCTATACTCTATATTGGACAAACTAAAATAAAAAATTAAAACACATTAATTTGACTCACAAAACAGACGCAAAACACACAATCAAACATTCAATATTCACAAAAAATATAAGACATATTTAACACCCTCCCCACACTTAAAAGACACAATGTCCTCATTGTGTGGAGAGACAAAAAGAAAAGACTCAACATAAAAATAAAAGAAAGGAAAGATATGACCTGGGGGCAAAAGCAACTCATGTTGCTGGGGTCTGGGGATCTTGGCCAGAAGCTTGGCCTAGATCAGGGGCAGGAGAGTCCTTCGTCTTTGGATCTCTTGGAGCAGGAGGGCGCATTGACTGATGTGGTGTCTTAGCGGGTTGTGCTGATGGTGCTGGCGCATCCTCCTCATCTGATGACTCGGAGTCACTCCCGGAGCTCAGATCGTCATGTAGATCTTTGAGGAGCTTGAAGTGGGCCTGGAGATATTGGTAAACGTGGAGGACGTTCGTCCTTGTGAGCTTCATCTGCTCAAGGAGCACGTCCTGCCTATCATTAAGAACTTGGGCCCACTGAGGTGCCACTTCTGCACTGCTGGGTGCTGGAGGCTGGTCTTGGCCCTTGTCTTGGCCTAGATGGTCCAGGATGATCTTCTGCTGCTCAAGGATGAGCAGCTAGCGAGCTTGGAATTCCCTGGCCCACGCTGGAGGCTCACTGGTGCCTCTGGCAGGGGGATCTTGGCCTGCGTCTTGGCCTAGATCGGCTGCAGCATTAGGAATGGTTGTGTCTTGGCCAGCGTCTTGGCCTAGATCCTGGGCAAGATTGCCCTCTGCTTCTTCTCTAGGGATGATTATTGGACGCAACTTGTAATTCCCTCCATTTTTCTTTGAGAAGATGTGCTCCTGGACTGGTGTAAAACCTGTATTACATGCAACAAATTCTCCTTCCAAATGGAAATGTCCCATTTGGTCGAAGGATCTAAAATCCAGAATTTTAGGGGAGCAACTTCTATGTAAATCAGAAGCAGCAGGATCTAAGCTAGCAGTTTGAATAGCAAGCCAAGTAATCATGGATCCAAAAATCAGCTTGGTCTTAGACTCACGAGCATGCAATACTTGAACCAAATATAAGCCTAAGTTGACCTTTTTCTTGTGCAAAATGCACCAAAGCAAAAACAATTCAGACTTGGCTAAATTACCAGAAACCTTTGTCTTCCCCGAGAGGTTGATAGACAAGGTTCTATGGAGCATCCTAAGCGCAGGGTTCAAAATGGCATGTGCCTTAGAGTTCCTATCAAACTTAGCATTCTGATCACCAATGATCTCTCTAAAAGCAACATTATTATCCCAATCAGTGGGATAGTCAAAAATGGCTTCATCACTATACGCAAATCCTAACAACGTATTGAAAGCATCAACAGATAAGTGACTCCATTTATCACACAATCTAAAATTAATTATATCAGGAGCAGCAAAATCTGGTTTGTCTCTACCCCTAACATACAAGGTTTCCTCGTCAAACCAGAAGGTTGTATGAAATTCAAGACACAGTTCAGTAAAGGCATCACACTCAAGAGACATGAAAGGGACCCAACCAATCGCATACACAAATTCCCTAATTTTATCCCCTAATGCCATCTCATTCAAAAAATCAAATTCTAAACGAGCATAAGCAGGGATATCACAGGCATACATATCACGCAATTTGGATTTAAGGTCTGGTGTATCAAATGTCAACCAGCCTTTGAGTGTGTGCAGGGGAGGAAGAGAGCGTACCTTAGCAGTCTTGGCCACAGTCTTGGCCAAGACTGAATCGTCTTCATCATCCTCAATCGGTTCTTCCTCAACCACCTTCTTCTTCCCTTTGCTCTTGGCAGTGGAAGGGGCAGCACTCTTCTTGGGATTTGGGGGCGGTGGCGATGCAATTGGGGTCTTTGCCGGCTTCTTTGTTGGCGTTTTCTTATGGGCCACCTGCTTGATGTGTCCTGATTTCTTGGGCGGAGCAGTGGTGGATTTCTTCTTCGCCGGAGGTGGCGGTGGTGGTGTGGTAATAGTATCGTCGGTGGCAGTAGCTGGAGGAGGCTTCTTCGCAGCGGTGGTCGGAGCTGGGTTTGAGGCTCCGGCAGCTGCCATCTTCTTCATCTGCCTGCTCATTCGCTGGCTATCTCTGTCTCCAGTCGTCGCCAGAGCAGAGGTCTTCATCCTCTTCGCGAGAGGAACCTCGTCTGAATCCTCATCGGACACGACCACAGCTCGGTCGGTACCTTTGACGCTCTCCTCCGACTCTTCGGGCAACTCATCTTCGGAGGATATGGAGTCGTCATTCTCCAGCACTTCCAGTAGACTTCGTGCGGCGGAGGCGGAGTTGGTCGGCACTCCAGTCGGCGGAGCTCCACGGAGGTCATCACTCTCCTCGGGGATGTTGGAAGGTGAAGGACGGCTGGGTGCAGTCATGGTTGCGAGAGGGAAAAAGAGATTGAAAGGATTTTGGGGTTTTTTGGAGTTTTAAGTTGTGCAGGGGACACTGTGCGATTTTTTTTTTTGGGGTAGAAGAAGGAGAAAGGTCTGCTGCTTTTAGCTCAGGTGAGAGAGATTGGATTGTGTTGGACGTGGGGAGATCGTGTCAGAGTGGGAGAAGGAATGTGCAGAGGTGGTTTTAATTTCCCACGTTGCCAATTAATCCCTTTTAATTGAATTTTGGACTTGTCCATTCCAAAAGCAAATAAATGCTTTAATTGGTGGCGCTGACACGTGTCCCACTAACTCACAAAGGGGCTCTCATACGCAAGGCAGTCTAGCTCTCAGGCTTGGCCAAGATCTCGGCCAAGACTGCTTCAATTTCCCCACACTTAATTTCCTGCACAAAAACGAAAATAACCCAGTGAAATTAAATGTGACAAAAATAAATAATTACATCCTAAAATTAAAAGAAACAAGGGTTGCCTCCCTTGCAGCGCCCTTATTTTAAGTCCTAGGCTTGACTCTCAATTTTTCTTCAGTCGTTTGTAGGTGGCTCGTCCACCTTTTCAGAAACTTTTTCTTTCTGAAAATCCTCAAAGAACGGTTTCAGTCTCTGTCCGTTCACCTTGAGCTCGGCACCGGTTTTCTCATTCCTGATATCTACTGCACCATGTGGGTAAATGTTAGTAATAACAAAAGGGCCTTCCCAACGAGTTTGTAATTTTTCAGGAAATAGTTTAAAACGGGAATTATAAAGAAGAACTTTCTCCCCTGTGTGGAGAGGTTTTCCAATAATTCACTTGTCGTGATAAGCTTTCATTCTGACTTTGACAATCAACTGATTGTCATAGGCTTGGTCTCTCAACTCCTCTAGCTCGTGGAGTTGCAACTTCCTTTCTTGGCCAGCCTCGTCATAGCTTAGGTTGCACTTCCGTATGGCCCAGTATGCTTTGTGTTGCAACCCTACTGGCAAGTGGCATGTCTTCCCATAGACTAGCTTGTAAGGGGTCATCCCGATTGGTCCTTTGTAAGCCGTTCTGCAGGCCCACAATGCGTCATCTAACAGCTGGCTCCAATCGCGTCTGTCTAGGCCTATTGTCTTGGCCAAGACTGACTTCACCTCTCTATTCGACACTTCTGCTTGGCAGTTTGTTTGAGGGTGATAGGCTGTGGATACCCTATGTGTGATGCCATATTTCCTGAAAAGAGAAGATAAAATCTTGTTGCAGAAGTGAGTTCCTCGATCACTAATGATCCCTCGAGGAATCCCAAATCTGTTCAAGATATTAGATTTAATAAAGGAAATAACAGTTCTAGCATCATCATTTTTAGTGGCTTTCGCCTCTATCCATTTTGATACATAATCCACAGCTAAGAGAATATATCTGTTGCCAAAAGAAGTAGGAAAAGGTCCTATAAAATCTATGCCCCATATATCAAATATTTCACAAGAAAGAATAAAATTCATAGGCATTTCATTTCGAGAACTAATATTTCCCACTTTTTGACATGCCGAACAAGTTTTACAAAATAGATAACTATCCTGAAAAATTGTCGGCCAATAAAAACCAGCCTCTAAGATTTTTAGGGCTGTTTTCTTTGCTCCAAAGTGGCCTCCACATGCTTGGGAATGGCAGAATTCAAGTATAGATTTTGTCTCACTTTGAGGTATACACCTCCTAAGTAATTGGTCTGTCCCTATCTTCCATAAATATGGATCATCCCAAACATAATACTTACTGTCATGTTTGACCTTTACCCTCTCATAGGTAGTCATATCACCATAGTGTTTACCTGTTGCTAGGTAATTCGCTATTTCAGCGTACCATGGTCGTGGGTTTGGCTGATGTCTAGGCCTAGACTCCGGGCTAGACAGTGCGATAGAAAACAGTTTTCATCTGGAAATTCTGCTTTAATCTCGTTCGTGTCTCCCTTTGCTAGGCAACGACTCAGGTGATCTGCCACAAGATTTCCCCTTCCACTCTTGTCCTTAATTTCCAGATTGTGCTCCTGCATAAGAAGAATCCAACGGATTAGTCTAGGCTTAACATCATGCTTAACCAAGAGGTATTTCAATGCCGCATGATCTGAAAATACAATAATTTTAGTGCCCAATAAATAAGATCTAAATTTTTCCAAGGCAAAAACTATTGCAAAGAGTTCTTTTTCGGTTGTGGTATAATTTCGTTGGGCATCATCTAGCATTTTCGATGCATAATAGATCACATGAGGATCTTTTCCTTTCTTCTGTCCAAGAACCGCTCCAACAGCAGCATCACTTGCGTCGCACATCAGCTCGAACGGCAAGCTCCAATCTGGTGGTTGGATGATCGGTGCTGTTGTCAGTCGTTCCTTCAATTCCTCGAACGATTTCTTGCATGCTTCATTGAAGTCGAACTCTACCTCCTTTTGTAGTAGCTTGCACATAGGTTCAGCCACCTTTGAGAAGTCTTTAATGAACCTACGGTAGAAACCTGCATGTCCAAGAAAGCTACGAACCTCACGCAAGCATGAGGGGTAAGGCAAGTTCTTGATAGTGTCAATTTTAGCTTGATCAACCTCAATGCCTTTCTTAGAGACTACATGTCCAAGGACAATCCCTTGTTCTACCATAAAATGACACTTTTCAGACTAAACATGTATCAATACATCTTTTTAAAATATTTTCTAAGTTATTTAGGCATTGGTTGAAGTCATTACCGTATACGGTAAACTCGTCCATAAACACTTCGATACTCTTCTCTACATACTCAGAAAATATGCTTACCATGCACCTTTGAAAGGTGGCTGGCGCATTACACAGCCCAAATGGCATGCGTCTGTAGGCAAACGTTCCAAATGGACAAGTGAACGTCGTCTTTTGTTGGTCTTCGGGTGCAACGGGAATTTGATGGAACCCCGAGTATCCGTCCAAGAAACAGTAGTGAGACTTTCCAGTAAGTCTCTCCACCATTTGATCAATGAAAGGCAGCGGGAAGTGATCCTTCCGAGTGACTTGATTCAGCCTTCGGTAGTCAATGCATACCCTCCATCCGTTCTGAATTCTAGCTGTTCTTTGAGCTCCATTTTCTCCCTCAATCACTGTTATCCCAGTCTTCTTAGGGACTACTTGCACAGGAGACACCCAATTGCTATCGGAGATAGGATAAATAACACCCGAATCTAATAACTTGATTATTTCTTTTTTAACAACTTCCATCATAGGAGGGTTTAATCTCCTCTGGGGTTGCCGAATGGGTTTCTTATCCTCTTCCACATGTATTTTGTGGGTACAAATGTTGGATGATATCCCCTTGATGTCTGCCATGGTCCACCCAATAGCTTCCTTATGCTTCTTCAAGACAACTATCAATTTGTCTTCTTCATCTTTCGATAGCTTGGCTGAAATAATGACGGGTAGGGTGTCATCTAGGCCTAGATAGGTGTACTTCAGGTGGTCTGGTAGGGACTTCAATTCCAACTGTGGTGCCTGCACAACAGAAGGTAGAAATTTAGAAACCGTTGATTGCACATATTGACAACTAACCACTTTTCTCCTTTTGTTGGCAGTCTTGGCCGGCGTCTTGGCCAAGACGGAGTCTGCATCTTCTTGTTCGGCCAAACTGTCCACAATTTCTTGGAGTTTCTTCTGTTTTCCCGTGCGGTCTTCTAAGTCTTCCAGTGTTTGAGTGGAAATTCCCTTGCTCAAAACATACTCAAGGGGATCGTTATTACAAATGTCAGCAATTTCCTCTGTAATTGGATCCAAAACATCCAAAAAACTAACACAATGCAAATCGTTCGGATGTTTTAAAGCATCCGTAATGCTGAACTTAATGGTTCTTCCACAAAATTCAAGAATAATGCTTCCCTCGAAGCAATCTATCTTTGCCTTTGACGTCCTTAGGAAAGGTCTTCCTAATAAAATATCAGTGGTACAGGATGGCAATTGAACATTAATTTCAACTATATAAAAGTCAACTGGATAGATAAAATCGTTTACCATTACCAGGACATCAGTCACTACACCTTTAGGTCTGATGATTGTTCGATCTGCTAGCTGTATCACCAAGTCAGTCTCCTTCATGGTTCCTATCTTCAAGGTCTCGAATTCACTTAGGGACATTACATTGATACCAGCCCCTAAGTCACAAAGGGCTTTTTCAATGATTTTGTTCCCTATTTGGCATGGAATTGTGAAGGTTCCTTGATCCTTGCACTTCTCTGGGAGTTGTTGTACTGCGGAGACATTGTTGGATAAATTCACCCTCTCTATACCTGCAATTTTCTTTTTATTAGTATAGAGTTCTTTAAGAAATTTAGCATAAGAGGGGACTTTTGCAATTAAATCCAACATAGGAATATTCACGGCTATTTTTCCAAAAACAGCCATAAAATCCCTCGCTTCATCTTGTCTCTTTTCTTTGGAGGATCTGGGAGGAAATGGTGGAGGAATTTCTATAATTTCCTCCTTCTGGTCTGGCTTGGCCTGTGGCTTGGGCAAGACAGATTCTTCCTTTTCTGGTTCTGCGATAACGGTAGTCTTGGCCGGTATCTTGGTCAAGACTACTTCTGCTTCGGCTTCTTCTTCCTCATCTTCGTCCACTTCTTCCAACTGGATTTTCCTTATTTCCTCATCTGTTTTTGCTCCTTCTCTTTCTGGCAACATAACTCCACTCCTCAAACTCATAGCGCTAACATTATGTGCTGGATTATTTACCGTGGTAGGTGGTAATTTTCCTTGATTAGCTATTTGAGTTATTTGCTTCTGTAGCTCTGCTAAGCTATCCTGTGTTGACTGCATGTGATTTTTCTGCAGCTCCATCATTTGTTTGAGCGTATCTTCCACTGAAGGGCCAGTAAGCTGCAAAGGTCGAGGGGCAGGCGGTAGCTGTGCTAAAGGAGGTTGGCCTGGCGCTTGGCCTAGATTCTGGCCAAGATTCTGATTTGAAGGTCGTGGAACGAAGTGTTGGAAGTTGATAGGAGGTTGTTGCTGCTGAGGTACACCTTGATTCTGATTCTGATTTGGAGGGATTGGATCTCTCCATCTGAAGTTTGGATGTGACCTCCATGCGTATTGGTTACTTCCTTGAGGAAAGTTTTGCATGCTTCCTTGGTTCTGTGGGTATGCTGCATTAACCTGACTCACATCATCCGGATGTTGCACCATATAACAATTGTTAGTCTGGTGGTCTTGTTACTGGAATATCCCACATACCGATGCTACTTGCTCTTGGTTCTGATTTCCCGAAGTCATTGAACCTGAAATATTAACAGAAATGGTTTTAATCATATCGGTTAAATCATTAAGTTTTTGTTCAACATTAATTGAATTTAGGGAAGAGGGGGAAGAGTTTCTATCCGAAATGGAGTTATTTTGGCAATTGTCCGCCAATGTTTGGAGCAACATTTTTGCTCTCGTGACTGTTAAATCTTGCAAGGCTCCACTTGCGGCTGAATCCACCTTTTCTTTGCAACTTGGGAGCATTCCATCATAGAAATATTGTATCATAGTGTTGTCTGCTACGCCATGAGTGGGGCAAACTTCTTGTAAATCTCTGAACCTCTGATGATACTCACTGAAGCTTTCACTGCTTCTTTGTTGGATTGCGGCCATGTCTTTCCTAGCTATTCCTGCCTTCGTGGCATTCCAATACTTGTTAAGGAACATAGTGGACATCTCCGCCCATGTGTTGATGGTGTTATGGGGCAGACTATAGAACCAGTTCTGAGCTCCCCCTTCTAGAGAGCTTGGAAAGGCTTTTAGCTTCGCCCTCTCCATGGTTACAGTAGTGGGTTTCATAATGTCGCACTGAACATGCAGGTTCCTTAAGTGCTTGAATGGATTTTCATTGGAATGGCCGTAGAACTTGGGAAGGTTGGCCACCATGTTGGTCTTTATGGACCAATCATTAGCTACTGGAGCGAGATTGATACAGGAAAAGGTCTCCTGTTCCGCTATTTTATTCAGCTCCCTCATTGTTGGTTCTGGTCGATTATCCGCCATGTCTTGATCTGAATCTAGGCCTAGACCGTGGTCTAGACTGTATTCTATTTCAGAATTGGAACTTTCCGATTCGCTTTCTTCTTGGGCTGCTCTAAGTCGAGCTTGCTTCCTGAGTTGTGCTTCGGTCCTGGTGAGATTGGGATTGATAGGTAACAAATCTTGTTCTCTACTTGAGGACCTGGTCATCAACTGTCATAAAATAAAATAAAACAAAAACTACAAAGACCGTTAGAGATCCCCGGCAACGGCGCCAAAATTTGACCGCGCGTCGAACACGTCAAATATAGTAGTGAAATAGTTATGGAATTGGGGGTAGAAATACAACTTATCACTGTCTACAAGGGTTTGTAGATGATGGTAAGAGGATCGTCCACAGAGACCTCTAGGAGATGTAATTCTTGAGTTGACTTCCTCGTCACTGAGTTTTGGTTGAGTGTTATCTGAAACTAAAGACAAAACAGAAAGTAATGAAAACAGTTTAAAGTAGTATTGGCCGAAGTCTAGGCCAAGACTGGGGTCTAGATTAGGAATAAGTCTAGTGATACGGAATTCTAGGTAAGGGCGATGGGTGAGCTTGCGTTCTTATGCATCAATCATTGACTGAAGTATGTTCATCTCTTCTTCATAGTACTGCTATAGAGTGGAGGAACTCCTTTTCACTCCTGTCTTCCCTCCTCTTCAAATTACCTGGCGGGTACTCCCTCTCCTGATAATCCTAGGCAAGGGACACCTTGCTGGTTAAAGGGTTTATCCGGTTGACTGCTGTCTTGAATGGTTGCTCACCTCTTTAATGGCACAGGGGAAGACAGTACCTAGGTCAAGGTGTTTCCTTACGGAAACCCTAGGTTGTCAATCTGGTCTCGACCTATTTTACCTATTCTTCTAGTCTGGCGCGAGACTAGTCACCCACTTCGTCTAGCCGGCGGGTACTCCCTCTCCTTCTAGGCTGGTTACAACTCTTCTCTCCTAGAGTACAAGGATGATCAAACCTTGTCTCTAGTGAGTAAGCGATAGATTAAGTTCAAGAATAAATAAATACAAAGGAAGAGATTATGAAGCACGAATGGTGTCTCACGAATGCATTAAGAACTTCAGCTCATCAACCCTTACCAAGAATGAGTTTTTAGCTACTCATACTCATGGATAAAAGATAAAGAATTTAACTTGCATAAATAAAATAAATCCGAAATAAATTCGGAGCAAGGTTTTTAACAATGGCGAACTAAGAAAAGGAGAAGAAGGATTGCTTCTAACTGATGATAATTAATTCCGGACAGAGGTGAATAATGTTCAGCTAAAATAGCCCTAAGAACCTCTGTCCCAATCCAAATCTAACTCCTAGAAAATCTCTTAAAAGATTATTACAATTAATTGTTATAAAAATGGAAACTAAATCGCAATTAATATAAAGAGGGAGATCCCATGCGGGATTCTACATAAGATTGTCTTCAGATCCCTCTAAAATTGCGGGACAACTGCTACTTGCCAGCTGTGAGAGTCCAACTCTGAAAGTGGTCCAAACGCTGCAAACTACTGTCTGATCGCGAAGTAGTCTTGGCCGAAGTCTAGGCCAAGACGATTCTGGTAAGCGCACTGCGTCAGATACGAACATGTCTAGGCCAAGACCCAGGCCTAGACTCGAGTAGTCAGCTCCAGCTCTTTTCTGTACGAATTCCTCAATGCTGCCTCCAAACCAGACCTGATAAGATATGGGGAATTAAGGGATACATCAGTAGATTTACTGTCCAAAACTACAAGTAAATGGACAATAAAACATGATGAAAAGCAATGCAATCAGTCTCTAAGTGAATTCGAGACCTTGAAGATAGGAACAATGAAAGAGACTGACTTAGTGATACAGCTGGCCGATCGAACGATCATCCGACCTAAGGGTGTAGTGACTGATGTCTTGGTGATGGTAAATGATTTTATCTATCCAGTGGAATTTTATATAGTTGAGATGAATGTTCAATTGCCCTCTTGTACCACTGATATTTTATTAGGGAGACCTTTCCTAAGGATGACAAAAGCGAAGATTGATTGCTTCGAAGGAAGCATAATTCTTGAATTTTGTGGAAGAACGATTAAATTCAGCATTACTGATGCCCTAAAACATCCTAATGATTTACATTGTGTTAGTTTTTTGGATGTTTTGGACCCAATTACTGAGGAAATTGCTGACATTTATAATAACGACCCCCTTGAGTATGTTTTGAGCAGGGGAATTTCCACTCAGGCACTAGAAGAATTAGAAGACCGGACTGGAGATCAGAAGGAACTCCAAGAAATTATGGACAGTTTGGCCGATCAGGAAGATACGGACTCGGTCTTGGCCTCGAGCTTGGCCAAGACGCCAGCCAAGACTGCCAACAAAAGGAGAAAAATAGTTAGTTGTCAATATGTGCAATCAACGGTTCCTAAATTTCTACCTTCTATTGTACAGACACCACAGCTGGAATTAAAGTCTTTACCAGACCACCTGAAGTACGCCTATCTAGGCCTAGATGACACCCTGCCCGTCATTATTTCAGCCAAGTTATCAAAAGATGAAGAAGAAAAATTGGTAGCTGTCTTGAAGATGCATAAGGAAGCGATTGGCTGGACCATGGCAGACATCAAAGGGATTTCATCTAATATTTGTACCCACAAAATACACGTGGAAGAGGATAAGAAACCCATTTGGCAACTCCAGAGGAGATTAAACCCTCCCATGATGGAAGTTGTTAAGAAAGAAATAATCAAGTTATTAGATTCGGGTGTAATTTATCCTATCTCCGATAGTAATTGGGTGTCCCCTGTGCAGGTAGTCCCTAAGAAAACTAGAATTACAGTGATCGAAGGAGACGATGGAACCCAAAGGACAACTAGAATTTAGAACGGATGGAGGGTATGCATTGACTACCGAAGGCAGAATCAAGTCACTCGGAAGGACCATTTTCCGCTGCCTTTCATCGACCAAATGGTGGAGAGACTTACTGGAAAGTCTCACTATTGTTTCTTGGACGGATACTCGGGGTTTCATCAAATTCCCGTAGCACCCGAAGACTAATAGAAGACGACGTTCACTTGTCCATTTGGAACGTTCGCCTACAGACGCATGCCATTTGAGCTGTGTAATGCGCCAACCACCTTTCAAAGGTGCATGGTTAGTATATTTTCTGAATATGTGGAGAAAAGCATTGAGGTGTTTATGGACGATTTTACCATTTACGGTAATAATTTCGACCAATGTTTACATAATTTAGAAAATATTTTAAAGAGATGTGTTGATACATGTTTAGTCTTAAACTTTGAAAAATGCCACTTTATGGTAGACCAAGGAATTGTCCTTGGACGTGTGGTTTCTAAGAAAGGGATTGAGGTTGATCAAGCAAAAATAGACACTATCAAGAACTTGCCTTACCCCTCATGCTTGCGTGAGGTTCGGAGCTTTCTTGGATATACAGGTTTCTACCGAAGGTTCATAAAAGACTTCTCCAAAGTAGCTGAACCAATGTGCAAGCTACTTCAAAAGGAGGTGGAGTTCGATTTCAACGAAGCATGTCAGAAATCATTCGAGGAGCTGAAGGAACGATTGACAACAACACCAATCATCCAAGCACCGGACTGGAGCTTGCCATTCGAGCTGATGTGCGACGCAAGTGACACTGCAGTTGGAGCGATTCTTGGGCAGAAGAAAGGAAAAGATCCGCACGTGATCTATTACGCATAAAAAATGCTAGACGATGCCCAAAGAAATTATACCACAACTGAAAAAGAACTTTTTGAAATAGTTTTTGCCTTGGAAAAATTTAGATCCTATTTATTGGGCACACAAATTATTGTATTTTCTGATCATGCGGCATTGAAATACCTCTTGGTCAAGCATGACGCCAAACCTAGACTAATTCGTTGGATTCTTCTTATGCAGGAGCACAACCTGGAAATTAAGGACAAGAGCGGCAGGGAAAACCTCGTGGCAGACCACCTAAGCCGCTGCCTAGCAAAGGGAGACACGAATGAAATTAGAGCAGAATTTCCAGATGAAAAACTATTTTCTATCGCAGTGTCTAGCCCGGAGTCCAGGCCAAACCCTCAGCCAAACCCGCGACCATGGTACGCTGAAATAGCGAATTACCTTGCAACAGGTAAACACTATGGTGATATGACTACCTATGAGAGAGTAAAGGTCAAACATGACAGTAAGTACTATGTCTGGGATGATCCTTATTTATGGAAACTCGGCTCTGATCAATTACTTAGAAGGTGTATACCTCAAAGTGAGACTTCGTCAATTCTTAATTTCTGTCATTCTCAAGCATGTGGAGGCCATTTTGGAGCTAGGAGAATAGCCCTAAAAATATTAGAGGCTGGTTTTTATTGGCCGATAATTTTTCAGGATAGTTTTCTATTTTGTAAAACTTGTCCGGCTTGTCAAAAGGTGGGAAATATTAGTTCCCGAAATGAAATGCCTATGAATTTTATTCTTTCTTGTGAAATATTTGATATATGGGGCATAGATTTTATGGGACCTTTCCCTACTTCTTTTGGCAACAGATATATTCTCTTAGTTGTAGATTATGTATCAAAATGGATAGAGGCGAAAGCCACTAAAAATGATGATGCTAGGACTGTTATTTCCTTTATTAAATCTAACATCTTGAACAGATTTGGAATTCCTCGAGGGATCATTAGTGATCGAGGAACACACTTCTGTAACAAGATTTTCTCCTCTTTTCAGGAAATATGGCATCACACATAGAGTATCAACAGCCTACCACCCTCAATCAAACGGCCAAGCAGAAGTGTCGAATAGAGAGGTGAAATCTGTCTTGGCCAAGACAGTAGGCCTAGACAGACGCGATTGGAGCCAGCGGTTAGATGATGCATTGTGGGCTTGCAGAACGGCTTACAAAGGTCCAATCGGGATGATTCCTTACAAACTAGTCTATGGGAAGGCATGCCACTTGCCAGTAGGGTTGCAACACAAAGCATATTGGGCTATACGAAAGTGCAACCTAAGTTATGACGAAGCTGGGCAAGAAAGGAAGTTACAACTCCACGAGCTAGAGGAGTTGAGAGACCAAGCCTATGACAATCAGCTGATTGTCAAAATCAGAATGAAAGCCTACCACGACAAACGAATTATTGGAAAACCTCTCCACACAGGGGAGAAGGTTCTTCTTTATAATTCCCATTTTAAATTATTTCCTGGAAAACTAAAAACAAGATGGGAAGGCCCTTTTGTTATTACTAACATTTACCCGCATGGTGCAGTAGATATTAGGAATGAGAAAACAGGTGCCGAGCTCAAGGTAAACGGACAAAGATTGAAACCATTCTTTGAAAGTTTCCAGGAAGAAAAAATTTCTGAAAAGGTGGACGTGCCACCAGAAAACAAATGAAGAAAATTCAGAGTCAAGCCTAGGACTTAAAATAAGGGCGCTACAAGGGAGGCAACCCTTGTTTCTTTTAATTTTAGGATGTTTTTATTTTTATCACATTTGATTTCGCTGGGTTATTTTTGATATTGTGCAGGAAATTAAGTGTGGGGAAATTGAAGAGGCTGGCCAAGAGCTTGGCCAAGCCTTTGGGCTAGACTATTTTGAGCGGAACTCCTCTTTTGAGAGTTAGTGGGACACGTGTCAGCGCCGTCTTTTAAAGCCTTTAATTACTTTTTGAACGGACAAAATCCAAAAAGTAATTAAATGGAATTAATTGGCAGCGTGGGAAAATAAACTACCACCTCTGCATATTCCTTATCCCACTCTGACACGATCTCCCCACGAACCAACAAAAATTCTCCCTCTCACCTGAGCTAAAAAGCAACAGTCCCTTCTCCTTCTTCTTCCCCAAATCGCATGAGCTTTCCAGCAAAACCTAAACTCTAAAAACCCACCATTATCCCACTCACAACCACTCCACACTATGACTGCACCTAATCCATCCTCACCCATCGACATTCCAGAGGCCAGCGACGACCTCCGTGGAGCTCCGCCGCCTGTCATTACGACCGCCGGGATCTCAGCCGCGAGACGACTGCTCAAAGCACTGGAGAACGACGATTCTATGTCCTCAGAGGACGATTTGCCTGAGGAATCGGAGGAAAGTGTCAAGGGGACCGACCGAGCTATGGTCGTGAGCGACGAGGACTCCGACGAGGTTCCTCTCGCGAAAAGGATGAAGCCGACCGTCCCTGGGTCTGCTGGAGAGAGAGAGAGCAGACGGGAGAGCAGGCTGTTGAAGAAGATGACAGCCGCCGGAGCATCAAACCCAGCTCCGACCACCGCTGTAAGTAAACCTAAACCTACTACCGCCGCAGCTGTTACCACACCACCACCGCCACCTCCGGCGAAGACACCAGCCACCACTGCACCGCCCAAGAAATCTGGGCGCATCAAGCAAGTGGCCCATAAGAAGACGCCAGCTAAGAAGCCGGCGAAGACCCAATCCCATCACCACCGCCCCCAAACCCTAAGAAGAGTGCTGCCCCTTCCACTGCCAAGAGCAAAGGGAAGAAAAAGGTGATCGAGGAAGAACCAGTTGAGGATGATGAAGACGATTCAGTCTTGGCCAAAACTCTGGCTAAGACTGCTAAGGTACCCTCTCTTCCTCCAATGCACACACTCCGAGGCTGGTTGAAATTTGACACACCAGACCTCAAGGCTAAATTGCGTGATATGCATTCCTATGATATTCCTGTATTTGCTAGATTAGAGTTTGATTTTCTTAATGAAATGGGATTAGGAGATAAAATTAGGGAGTTTGTGTATGCAATTGGATGGGTCCCTTTTATGTCTGTTGAATGTGATGCCTACACTGAATTGTGCCTTGAGTTTCACACATCCTTCTAGTTTGACGAGGAAACCTTGTATGTTAGGGGTAGAGACAAACCAGATTTTTCTACACCTGATGTGATTAACTTCCGTTTGTGTGATAAATGGAGTCACTTGTCTGTTGATGCTTTCAATTCACTGTTAGGATTTGCTTTTAGTGATGAGGCCATTTTTGACTATCCCACTGATTGGGATAATAATGTTGCCTTTAGGGAAATCACTGGTGATCCGGATGCCAAGTTCGATAGGAACTCTAAGGCACAAGCTATTCTGAACCCTGCACTTAGGATGCTCCATAGAACCTTGTCTATTAACCTTTCGGGGAAGACAAAGGTTTCTAGGAATTTAGCCAAGTCTGAACTGTTTTTGCTTTGGTGCATTTTGCACAAGAAAAAGGTCAACTTAGGCTTATATTTGGTTCAAGTGTTGCATGCCCGTGAGTCTAAAACCAAACTGATTTATGGATCCTTGATTACTTGGCTTGCTATTCAAACTGCTAACCTAGATCCTGCTACTGCTGATTTGCATAAATGTTGCTCCCCCAAAATACTGGATTTTAGATCCTTCGACCAAATGGGACACTTCCATTTGGAAGGAGAGTTTGTTGCTTGTAATACAGGATTTACACCAGTTGCGGAGCACATTTTCTCGAAGAAAAATACAGGGAAGTACAAGCTGCGTCCAATACAAATCCCTGGAGAAGAAGCAGAGGGAAATACTGCCCAGGATCTAGGCCGAGACGCTGGCCAAGACACTCCCATTCCTGATGCTGCGGCAGATCTAGGCCAAGACGCAGGCCAAGATCCCCCTGCCAGTAGCACCACTGAACCTCCAGCGTGGGCCAAGGAATTCCAAGCTCGCCAGCTGCTCATCCTTGAGCAGCAAAAGATCATCCTCGACCGTCTAGGCCAAGACAGGCCACAAGAGACTCCTGCCGTACGCAAAGATGAGATTGTCCCACGCTGGGGACATCTGCTTATAGACAACCAGAAAGAAATCATGGACTTCCTAGGCCGCCATCAAGCCTATTTAGAAGCTCACCACGCGTGCCAAGGTGTCGTGGAAAAAGCCATAGGGTCAATCCGTACCAAGTTGGATGATCACTTGGTAACAAGCAGTGACTCCGAGTCATCTGATGAAGATGATGAGCCCAAGCCTCCAGCACCACCAGAAAAGACACCGCATCCATCCATGCGTCCTCCTGCTCCAAGAAATCCAAAGCCGAAGGACCCTCCTGCCCCTGATCTAGGCCAAGCTTCAGGCCAAGATCCCCAGACCCCAGCAACCTGAGTTGCTTCTGCCCCCAGGTCTTTTCTGTCTGTCTCTCCACACAATGAGGACATTGTGTCTTTTAAGTGTGGGGAGGGTGTTAATATGTCTTGTGTTTTTTGTGAATATTGAGTCAATTTTGCGTGTTTTAAATTTTTTATTTTTAAGTCAGTTTGTCCAGTTTAGAGTTTGTCAAATTGCATGATTTTTATTGGTATTTTTCTGCATGTTTGGAGGCTGTTTTGTGAGTGCACATCCGAACCCCTGTTTTCTTGCTTAGATTGTTTAGTCTTTCGGTGGGACTGCATGTAGACACTTTTCTAGGGGATACAATGCTTTAGTAACAGGGAAGCGAATGAGCGTAAATGATCAATGCCTAAGGGGCATATTATCTAATGTTTCCCAAACATTAACCATCCATATGGTCGTAAGGACACTTAGCTAGGACCTTAACTTTTATTAGGATGATGGGGTTTGCTGTCTTGATTTGAGTGTGTCGTTCTATCTGCTGTAGTGTGAGACAAATAAAGGTGTTGGAACGTCATAGGACAGACATAACAAAGGTGGAAGTCCTCGCAGAAAAGGACAAGCTCTGTCTGATAACAATCCGCCTAAAGGCAAGGGTATTTTCGTATATTACCCAGTACGGAAAGAAGAGATTACTGTTCCCACCTCTGCGATAGGACTGAGGTCACTTCCTCCCTCCCCCAGAGGCTAACGCCGTGAGAGCTACTGTCACCCAGAAGGTTCCTCTAACGGGCCTTCTAGACGGCTCGAGGAGCTGTCCCACCCCAAGGAAAACTCCAACCGCTACCCTGCCATGATAACACCTACCCATGTGCCTACCGCCATAGTAGCATATCATAACAAGGGCGAACCACGATCCCTAACATGAGCGATAGCTCCCTATCCATTCGCACGCGCGGAAGTGCTCAATTCCTCTATAAATACCTCCCCCTCAAAGGAGGCAGGTAAGCGGAATTTACGGGCCCAAGCTCTGCCAATTTCACTACACATACTAACTTAAGCATCGGAGTGTTTCCGCCGGAGAACACCTCCGAGGTCTTGCAGGTATACCGGACCACCGCAAACTCTGAGTTGGAGGAGCCTTTTCCCTTCCTACCCTTCGGCCGAAGACAAATTCTTATTAAATTGGTGCTCTCATTGAGAGTTTTTGTTCTATTAAGTGAGCATCCTTAATAACCAAGTTCTTTCCTTCCCGAAGATAGAAGAAGTATGGCCTCAGAGTCAGATCCCGCGATGTCCCAATCCTCCAACATCCCGTACAATACCCGCCGGTGACTTTTCGCTTTCGCTACCTCAGATATTTCTACATCAGTGCAAGACGTTACTAGGGGAGGATCAGATCCTCTTTCTGGGCAAATTGAGGAAGAAATTACATTCCAGATTTGTTCCCCCTTTTCCCACATAGCAGGAACCAGTTATTCTACCCCCCAAGCTAGGGGATCCGTGATGGACGAAGCAGACAACCCTCTCATAAATTCAATAGCAGCTCTTCAAGCTCAATTGGATCAGTTAATAGAGATGGCTGCTGGATTTACTCCTCATGCCTCGGGACCTGGCGTGTCCTCCCAAATAGTTTTCACTCCGTCCATTGTCAATGAGCGACCATTGTCGCCCCGACAATCTAGAGGGCTCTCGTTTTCCCTACCTTTTCCATCGGCCCCCATAAATGTCCCGCCACTTACGTGTGGACCTGTTGAACTTTTTGGACAATACAGGGGAGAAATCCCTATTCCTGAAGAAGCCCGCCGACGTGATGAGTATAGAGAACACCGGGATGATCGACGAAGGGAGATGCTCAGAGAGCCATCTCCTAGATACAGTGAGAGATCTAGTAGCAGAGATCGGCGAGCTCGAACTCCAAGAAGCCGCAGCCGATCTCCCAGGCGGCATCAGGAATATGATCCTCAGAATCCCAGATATGATGTTGAAATTCCACACCCGCATCGGCCTCGTGGGGTCCCTGATGGTAACACTGGCCACCCATTCAGTTACCGTGTCAGGCACCACAGGGTCCATCGACATGTGAAACTCCCTGCAGAATCATATGATGGCACGAAAGATCCCATTTCTCACCTTAATAAGGTGAAAGACTTTGTGCAATTCCAGACCCGCAGTGACGCTGCGTTATGCCAGATCTTTGTAATGACGTTGTCAGGGGTGGCGCGCCTCTGGTTCGAGGGACTCTCGGCCGGATCTATTGATAATTTTTCTCAGCTGGAAGAAAAATTTAGAAGTCGTTTTAGCACGGCTATTCCTATCAGGAAGTCAGCAGCTGCACTATTCGATATTCATCAGAAACTGCAGGAATCGTTGAATGACTTTTTAGGTCGATTTGATCTTGAAATGTCCCTAACGCCAGGGGTCACTATTGATTTTGCGGTTGAGGCTCTGAAGCACAATTGTCGATACGGCAAATTGAGAGATACATTAACGGTGGACCTGCCGTTGACTCTGGATGCCTTAAGGCTGAAAGCGCATAATTATGCGAGAATGGAAGAGGAGGAAAATAGAGAATGGATCCGAGACATGCCACCGGACCCATACTTGACCCCTAACGTCCTGCATAGTAGCGCCCCTGACACGCGACCCACCAATGATCATGGACAGCAAAAAGAGCATACTGCTAAGGCCTCTAACCGGCAGAGAGGCAATTTCTCGAAAGAAAGACCCGGAGGGTCCCCCACTCGGAAACAAGCAGATCCGCCAAAGAGCCGGATATATGATCCTGATCTTCCATCTCTCATACTCCCAAGGGCGGAAATCCTAGCGATAGTCCAGCAGCGAAATCTGCCCATTTGTTACCCAGCTCCTGTGAAGCCAGGAGTAATCATGGGAGGAAGAGAAAATGCATACTGCAAGTTCCATAAGGTCAAGGGACATTCGACAGATGTGTGCAGAGAATTAAAACTAGCCATAGAGCGATTGGTCGAAGAGGGCTACCTTAGAGAATTTGCCACTAAGGCAAGAGAAGGGGCCAGAAATAACCCAACTGAAATGACAATTGATCAGAGGCCAACGCCTTCACGCGCCACGGGGGCTAACGCAATTCCCCTTGGGCAAAACAGAGAGGCTCTTGTTGTCCATAGCGATCAGATGCCTATGATTAACATCATTGCAGGGGGAACACCTTACTTCGAGGAAGCCATACCAGAAACACCCAATTCTGGGGAAAAGCGCAAACGAGAAAGCGCGCAGGAAAAAAATGAGGCAATAAGTGCTTTAGACAGAATAATATTGTCCTTCTCGGAAGAAGACGAAAAAGGCATTGTTTTCCCGAACAACGACGCATTAGTAGTAACGCCCGTCATTGGGAGTCATGGGGTGAGAAGAACCCTTGTCGATAATTGGAGCGCGGTAAATTTATTTTCGCTGGAAGCGTATAATTTGATGGAACGCCCCAACGGTGAATTAGCGCCGTGCATGAGGCCAATTGTCCCATCAGAAACTGAAGAAGCAACATTCCACTCTTGATGACGCCTTAACAGCGGAGAAGGCCAAGAACGCTGTCTTGGAGAATGAGAAATCGTCCTTGGCAAAGGAGAAAACTGCCCTGGAGGAAGAGTCGGCCGATAAGAGTCTGTGGCATGTCGAGCAGACCGTAAGTACTTTGGTTAAGTGTTTTGAGGAAGTTCATGGGGTGGACGCGTACAAGGGCGATGATGTAACGAAGGCTTTCAAACGGAAATATGCCCATCTTAATGAGGAGGGTTTTCGCCAGGCTAAAGCAGCGGGCTGGAAACGGAGGAACCCCGAGGGTTGACGCACCCAGAAGCTTCGCCGCCCTTTCCCTAGCGGTCGAGCGTCGCTAGATTTTTGTTTTTTACCTCCGCGGTGAAATTATTTTGTACACTGGAGCTCACAACTCCTTAAAGCATTTTGATGTATTTAGACAATCTCTGTTGCTGTCTTCCTTTCTTTTAGTTGTCTCCTCGCGAAACTCCCTTGGCGTTATTATCGCTCTGTTAACATGATGCGTTTACTTTCTCGAGCAGATCCTTGGCATTTCCACCGAAATTACGGAGATCGGTATTGGGTTAGCTTCCCGATAAGTCTTACGGTATCGCTGCTTACGCGACCATCATTCCCTTCGCTGTTCAAAAAGTATTTTGCACGTTTCTAATTGTAAACCATCAGTAACAAAAAGCGTGTTATGAGGGATAGCAATTACCCGTAGGAGCCTTTCCGCTGCCGTCATAGGGCGTTAGCATGGAAACAGTATGAATCGCTTTCACTATCAGCTCTATACTTCGCCAGGGATTACACATCTGTTTACTAGCTGGGATTTTGCGATTCTTCGAGTTTCCCTCCTTTCACGATCGGCCCAAAAAGTGCCTCATCTTAGTGAGCTGTCGGATCGGGACGGCTATCACAAGGCTGGGGAATTTTCACTTTTAGGCGTTGTCCTCTTGTTTAGAATCGTGTCCTTACTTAATGACCCGGTTGTATCAGTCTGGTCGTTAAGATAGGATTCTTGTTTCTAGAACGGAGTTTCTATTTCTTTAAGGCGTGCCTTGTCTTGATGGGCCGTCTCCACGAGAACGGTCAGTACAAGAAAAGGACTTTTCACCCCCAAAGATACCGGGTAGTGCCCTCACTCAGTGAGCCATCTGATCAAGATCGGTCATCACAAGGATAGGACTTTTCACCCCCGGGGGCGTCAGGGATCTTTCAATCTGACGCTATTTAAAGGTATGCTAGGTCGTGCCCTCACTTAGTGGGCCATCTGATCAAGATCGACCATCACAAGGATAGGACTTTTCACTCCTAGGATACCCCCCTTTTTATCTGCACAAGGGCAACCACAAAACCCACGAAAACTCTCTCATTGAGCGTTAGCCACGGTTAGGGTTGACATAATCCAAAGGTGCAGATAAAATCAAATTCTAGGATAATATAATTTCAAGCGAGCAATATTCCAAGAGTTGGATAAGGGCGTACCATCGAGTGTCTCCAGATGATAGGCTCCTTTCCCGACAACGTGGGTGACGCGATACGGTCCATCCCAGTTAGGAATGAGTTTTCCCATGCGTTGCCCAGCTGCTCGTTTGTCTCTGAGCACCAGGTCACCGGCCTTCAGCAACCGCTCTCTGACACGCCTGTTATGGTAACGGGCCATTTTTTGTTTATAATGCTGCATTTTCAGAAGGATTTCTTCTCGGACTTCTGGTAATGTGTCTAGGTTAGCTCGTAACCTTTCCTCATTTAGTTCCTCACGAAAGTGAGCCACCCGTAGGCTCATGGTTCCAATTTCCACCGGTGTAACAGCTTCGGTCTCGAAGGCCAATGCGAAGGGTGTTTCTCCGGTGCTGATCTTAACGGTCATGCGGTACGCCCACATCACGTATGGCAGCTTGTCAGCCCACTTCTTTTTAGACCCCTCTAGGTTTTTCTTGATACCGCTGAGGATGCTCCGGTTGGTTACTTCCGCCTGTCCGTTGGTTTGCGGGTGAGCCACGGAGGAAAATTGTTGCTCAATCCCGAATTCCGAGCACTGGTCTTTGAAGAACTGGCTAGTGAACTGTGTTCCGTTATCGCTGACAAGGACGCGAGGTACGCCAAACCTCATGATAACTTGATGTTTGAAAAAACGCCAAGTTTTCTCCGCTGTGATCGTGACGACCGCTTCAGCTTCCGCCCATTTTGTAAAGTAGTCTACTACCACTATCACAAACTTCAGTTGGGACCTTGCCTTTGGGAATGGGCCTAGGATGTCGATCCCCTATTTGGCGAAAGGGCAAGGGGCGATAATTTTGGATATTCCGGTGGCAGGACACCGAGGAATTTTGGCAAACTCCTGGCACTTAGGGCAAGTTTGCACATAGTTGTGACAATCTCTCCGGATTGTGGGCCAGTAGAATCCAGATCTAAAAACTTGTGCCACCAGGGTGCCGCCTGATACGTGCATACCGTATACCCCTTCATGGATTTCGCGCAAGGTGTGAAGACCCTCATGCTCTGTTATACATTTGGCGGCCGGGTGAGAAAAACATCTCTGAACCAGATCCCCGTCATAGTACGTACAGCGAGCAGCCTGTTTTAATACCTTCTTCTTTTCGGCGTTATCCTCAAGCAGCTCTTCGTGTTTCAAGTATTTGATCACGGGAGCTCGCCAGTCATTCTCGAGTTCTTCCATACATAGAAATGCTTGCTCCTCCATGAAGGATGGTACCGATAGCTCATGATAATATACACATTTGGGTATGGATGCTTCCAGGTTCGCGGCCATCTTGGCAAGGTTGTCAGCTTCAGCATTTTCCTCTCGGGGAATGTGCTCGAAGCTGACTTGCATACCTTCTTTCTTTATCTCCAATAATTCTCGCTTCACCTTGGCGAGGTATTGAACCATGATAGGTTCTCGGGCCTGAGCGTGCCCCAAGACTTGGTCAATTATCAACTTGGAATCCCCACAAAATTTTAGACGCAGATCTCCTGTCCTTCCAGTATAGTGTCTTCCTTTGGAAGAAAATCCTCTCCCTATCCTGAGCCCAGCTAGCAACGCCTCATATTCTGCCGCGTTATTAGATAACGACTGTAGGATTCGGATGGCATATCTAATTCGTATGTCGTGCGGCCCATTTATGAAGATTCTGGCTCCCGTCAACTCTTGGTTTTTGGCTCCATCCACATGAATGATCCAAAGGTCCGTATAGGTTTCCGAAAACGGGAGATCCATATCGCCCCATTCTGCTTCAGGCACGCCGGCCAAAATCAGCCAGGATCTGAGCCTTTACGGACGCTCGGGACTGATACCTCAACCTATACTGCTCGAGCTCAAGCGCTAAGATCAACATTCTTCCTGAGGATTCAGGCTTTCGAAATATTCTTTTCAGAGGCTGGTCCGTAAGCACGATAACGGAATAAGACTGGAAATATCTGTCCATTTTGCGGGTGGCCTGTATAAGTGTGAACGTTATTTTTTCAATTCGGGCGTATCGCAACTCCGCATCCTTCAGGACGTGACTTACGAAATAGACCGGGCGGTGAGAATGGTTATCGTCGTGAACAAGGACGACACTGACCACTTCATCAGCGGCGCCAAGTTACAAATACAAGGTGTCACCCGCCTCCGGTCTCGTCAACAGTAGATCAGACGATAAGTAATCCTTTAGGCCAATGAACACCTCCTCACATTCCGGGGTCCACCCGAACGAGACTTTCTTGCGTATGACTTTGAAAAATGGGAGACACTTCTCGCCTTGCTTGGAAATGAATCGCCCAAGGGCAATAACGCATCCTGTTAGCCTTTGTACTTCCCTAACGGTTCTTGGCGATATCATGTCCTATATGGCTTTAACCTTTGAAGGGTTAGGCTGGATACCTTTTTGGCTGACTACGTAGCCTAGGAATTTTCCTGTCTGAAATGCAAACAAGCATTTCCGGGGGTTTAGCTTCATGCGGTACCTTTTCATCACGTCAAAGACTTCCTTTAAGTCCTGCAAGTGATCCTGAAAGTTGGCGCTCTTTACCAATATGTCGTCAACGTATGCTTCCACATTCCTCCCTATTTGTTCTTCAAATATTCTGTTTGCCATTCGCTGGAACGTTGCCCAAGCGTTCTTTAGCCCGAACGGCATCGCCGTATAACAGTACGTGGCCTTAGGAGTGAGAAAGGCAGTCTTTTCTTCATCTTCCAGGGCCATAGGGATTTGATGGTATCCAGAGTTGGCATCCAACGAGCTTAAGTATGCATACCCGGCAGTCTGATCAACTAGCTGATCTATACGAGGGAGCGGGTAGCAATCCTTAGGGCAAGCATCGTTCAAATCGGTGAAGTCGATGCACATGCGCCAATCTCCATTGGGCTTCGGAACAAGGACGGGATTGGCTAACCAGGTGGGATATTGAACCTCGCGGATAAATCCTGCGTCAAGGAGCTTTGCTACTTCTTTGTCTACGGCTGATGCTTTTTCAGTAGAGAACGCGCGTCGCTTCTGCTGAACCGGTCTGGCGCTAGGGTCAACATTGAGCTGATGCTCGGCTATTTCTCGTGATATACCTGGCATATCTGCGGGTTTCCACGTGAAATCTCCTTGGCATTTGTTTAATAGCCGTGCCAGTTGAAGGTTTTCCACTGGGCTAAGCTTTTCGCTGACTAGGAAACTTGCTTCCTTGATATCGATTATTGGCACGGGCACCATCTTGTCCAGAGGTTGGGCGTGCTTCTCATCACCCTGCTCATAGGGGTCTGCCGCTATACATACATATCTATCGCAGCTCCTTTGAGTCATGAGCGAGTAGCATTCCGTAGCCAGCTTTTGGTCACCCTTTATTGATACTACTCCATCCCAGGAGGGGTACTTCATCTTTAGATGCTTCTGAGATATCACCGCTCCAAAACGGTTGAGAAAAGGTCGTCCGAGTATGACATTGTAGGGCAAATTTAAGTCCACGACGAGGAACAACAAGTTCTCTGATCGCTTAAAGGTGTCTTCTCGGAAATACACGGGCAAAGTGATTACCCCCGTGACGGGAATTGGGACCCCATCTACCCCCACTATAGGTCTTTTGCTAGGCGTTAATTCGTTATCGGGATGTTTCATGAGATTGTACGCTTCCAGCGAAAAGAGGTTCACCGCACTCCCGTTATCAATGAGGGTTCTCCTGATTCCATGGCTGGCAATGACGGGCGTGACCACTAATGCGTCGTTATGAGGATAGACAACGCCTTGTTCGTCCTCTTCGGAAAATGATAGTATCATGCGATCTAATATGCCTATCGCTCCACCCTTTTTTTGTCGCGCCATCTCGCGTGCGTTTTTCTCCTTTCGCGGCCATCGGTTGCTCTAATTCGTCCATATAAGGGGTCTCTCCCGCTATGATATTAATCATAGGGATATTCTCACCATCTACTGCGAAAGTTTCTCCACATTTTCCTCCGGGAACATTATCTTACTGCGGAACGCGAGGGGGTACTGGTCGTTCATCTGCCATCCTTTTCAGGGGATTATTTCTGGTGTCTTCCCTTACCTGGGTTGCAAATTCTCCTAAATATCCCTCTTCCACCAAATGTTCTATCGCCAATTTTAACTCTCTGCACGCTTCTGTGGAATGCCCCCTGGCTTTATGGAATTTGTAGTAAGCATTTTCCCTTCTTCCCAGAAGTACTCCTGGTTTCGTGGGCGCAGGGTAACGGATGAGGAGGTTTCGCTGTTCCGCTATCGCCAAAATCTCCGCCCTTTGTACGTTAAGGGAAGGAAAATCCGGGTCATATGTCCGATTTTTAGAAGAGTTCCCTTGACACCAATTAGGGGAACCACCGAGCTTTCCTTTCAAAGAATGACCCTTTTGCTTATCAAAGGTTTTTGGAATATGATCCTTCCGTCGGGCGTAATCGTCAGTGAAGTGGTCATCGATCAGGGGATTTGCAGGAGTGGCAGGAATGTGAGATGCCCCTAGCGGCATGTTATAAGTTCTGTCTCTGTTTTCTTCTTCTTCCATTTTCGCATAATTATGGGCTTTGAGTCTTAAAGCGTCTAAAGAAACTGGAGGATCCACCATTAGTGTGTCTTTCAATTTACCGTAGCGGCAGTTCCTTTTCAGGGCTTCTATAGCGAAATCAATAGTAACACCCGGCGTTAACGACATTTCCAAATCGAATCGGCTGAGAAATTCCTTTAGAGTTTCTTGAGGCATTCGTTGTATGTCAAATAATGCTGCGGCAGATTTCCGAATTGGAATCGCCGTACTAAATCTGCTCCGGAATTTGGATTCTAACTGCGCAAAATTACTAATGGATCCACCAGGGAGACCCTCAAACCAGAGGCGCGCGACACCTGATAATGTCATAACAAATATTTGGCACAATGCCGCATCACTGTGGGTCTGAAACTGAACGAAATCCTTCACTTTATTGATATACGAAATGGGATCTTTGGTGCCATCATAAGTATCAGTGGGAAGCTTCACTCGCCGGCTGACCCTATGACGCCTTATGCGGCGACTAAAGGGGTGACTCGATGTATCGTCAAGAATTTCACGCGTATGACGCGGGGGAGATATTTCCGCTTGGCGCCCTCTATTTCGCGGTTCTGGCGTAAGATGCCGCCTAGGAGATCGATTGCGACTCCTGGGAGAACGACTTCGATACCTTCGGCTACTGGATCTTTCGCTGTATTCAGGAGATAAACTCCTGTTTGCTCTTTCCCTCCGCCCATCCCAACGGTCCCTAACCTCCTCAAGGTGTCAATCTCCTTGTGGGAGGAGACCTTGCGGCATCTGTGGTACGTAAGCCTCCACTCTTCCTTGAGTGAGCTGCACAAAACTAACCGGGGGACAAGGGCCGATCAGTGACAATAGATGGTGTGATCATGATGCGGGGAGGGATACTATATCCAGAAGCACCAGGCGTGATTCTCGCAGCCATTTTAGTCAAATATTCCAACCGAGAACGAAGGGCCGCTATTTCACTTGCAAAAGGATGTTCTGCATTATTAAGCACAAATCCCCTCGAAAGAGGAGTGGAAAAGTCAGATCCAGCCATCTGGGATTACGAAACGATCGTCTGCGAAGGGAGGGCTTCCCCTGCCAACCTGACCGAGAGGTCAGAAGATCCTGAAGTAATAGGTTGCGATGTCATAGAAAGATCAGCAGTAGCAAAGGGGAATAACTGCCTGCGAATCGTAACGGAATATTAGAGGATGACGATCGGATCAGTTCCGATCCTGAAGTCATGACCGTCCCGATCTCTGGAATGAACGGAGCTTGGCTATTAAGGACGCTCACTTAATATACCAAAGCTCTCAATGAAAGCACCATTTGATAAGATTCGAGATCGAGTCTAATCGGAACGACGGTCACTTCTGTTGATCCGAGGAGTTGCGCTTGACGTCGAATGTACCTACAAAGCGCCGGAGGGGGCACTCCGACGTAGACACTCCGATGTTTAAGTCAGTTCGGGTTTCAAAGTAACAGAGGTTCTTCTGGGTAATCTCGATCTTACCTTCTGTTTGAAAATGTGGGGGTATTTATAAACTGCGGGAGGCGATACCCGGGGGTAACAGTACGGGCGATACCCAAGGGTGATGTCATGAGCGATAACGATAGATGACGTCACGAGCGATATCTGGTAGAGGCTGCCGGGAGCGATAACATAACGGGTCCCCTAGGATGGGATGATGCCGTGCGTGTAGGAACGTGCGAGACCCCCCTCCGCTGATGTCGACCATCCTAGGAAGTCCTTGCCGGCTCAGAGGCGATAGTTAGATATATTAGGGGGCTTAAAGGAGTCTGTCCCCGGCAGGAGCCATTAGTGCAGTATCACCGTCAGGATTGTCTCAATTGTTATCAGTCTCTGTAGTACAACAGCTCCTAGAGAAGTGCAAGGATCAAGGGACCTTCACTATTCCATGCCAGATAGGGAACAAAATCATTGAGAAAGCCCTTTGCGACTTAGGGGCTGGCATCAATGTGATGTCCCTGAGTGAATTCGAGACCTTGAAGATAGGAACGATGAAGGAGACCGACTTGGTGATCCAGCTGGCTGATCGAACGATCATCCGACCTAAGGGCGTAGTGACTGATGTCTTGGTAATGGTAAATGATTTTATTTATCCAGTGGACTTTTATATAGTTGAAATGAATGTTCAATTACCCTCTTGTACCACTGATATTTTATTAGGAAGACCTTTCCTAAGGACATCAAAAGCAAAGATTGATTGCTTCGAGGGAAGCATAATTCTTGAGTTTTGTGGAAGAACGATTAAATTCAGCATTACTGAGGCCCTAAAACATCCTAATAATTTACATTGCGTTAGGTTTTTAGATGTTTTGGACCCAATTAATGAGGAAATTGTTGACATTTATATTAACGACCCCCTTGAGTATGTTTTGAGCAGGGGAATTTCCACTCAAACACTAGAAGAATTAGAAGACAGAACTGGAGGTCAGAAGGAACTCCAAGAAATTTTGGACAGTTTGGCCGATCAGGAAGATACGTACTTGATCTTGGCCTCGAGCTTGGCCAAGACGTCGGTCAAGACTGCCAACAAAAGGAGGAAAATAGTTAGTTGTCAATATGTGCAATCCACGGTTCCTAAATTTCTGCCTTCTATTGTGCAGGCACTACAGCTGGAATTAAAATCTCTACCAGACCACCTGAAGTACGCCTATCTAGGCCTAGACGACACCTTACCCGTCATTATTTCAGCCAAGCTATCAAAAGATGAAGAAGAAAAATTGGTAGTTGTCTTGAAGATGCACAAGGAAGCGATTGGCTGGACCATGGCAGACATCAAAGGGATATCCGCCAACATATATACCTACAAAATACATGTGGAAGAGGATAAGAAACCCATTCGGCAACCCAAGAGGAGATTAAACCCTCCAATGATGGAAGTTGTTAAGAAAGAAATAATCAAATTGTTAGATTCGGGTGTGATTTATCCTATCTCTGATAGTAATTGGGTGTCTCCCGTGCAGGTAGTCCCTAAGAAAACTGGAATTACTGTGATCGAAGGAGATGATGGAACCCAAAGAACAACAAGAATCCAAAATGAATGGAGGGTATGCATAAGGCTGAATCAAGTCACTCGGAAGGACCATTTCCCCTTACCGTTTATCGACCAAATGGTGGAGAGACTAACTGGAAAGTCTCACTATTGCTTCTTGGACGGCTACTCGGGGTTTCATCAAATTCCTGTTGCACCCGAAGACCAACAGAAGACGACTTTCACTTGCCTATTTGGGACGTTCGCCTACAGACGCATGCCATTTGGGCTATGCAATGCGCCTGCAACCTTTCAAAGATGCATGGTAAGTATATTTTCTGAATATGTAGAAAAGAGCATCGAGGTGTTCATGGACGATTTTACCGTTTACGGTAATAATTTCGAACAATGCTTACATAATTTAGAAAATATTTTAAAGAGATGTGTTGATACATGTTTAGTCTTAAACTTTGAAAAATGCCATTTTATGGTAGACCAAGGAATTGTCCTTGGGCATGTGGTTTCTAAGAAAGGAATTGAGGTTGATAAAGCCAAAATTGACACTATCAAGAACTTGCCTTACCCCTCATGCTTGCGTGAGGTTAGGAGCTTTCTTGGACATGTAGGTTTCTATCGCAGGTTCATAAAAAACTTCTCAAAGGTGGCTGAACCAATGTGCAAGCTACTCCAAAAGGAGGTAGAGTTCGACTTCAACGAAGCATGTCAGAAATCATTCGAGGAGCTGAAAGAGCGATTGACATCAGCACCGATCATCCAAGCCCCAGACTGGAGCTTGCCATTTGAGATGATGTGCGACGCAAGTGACGCTGCTGTTGGAGCGGTTCTTGGGCAGAAGAAAGGAAAAGATCCACACGTGATCTATTATGCGTAAAAAATGCTAGATGATGCCCAAAGAAATTACACCACAACTGAAAAAGAACTCTTTGCAATAGTTTTTGCCCTAGAAAAATTTAGATCTTATTTATTGGGCACAAAAAATATTGTATTTTTTGATCATGCGGCATTGAAATATCTCTTGGTCAAGCATGAGGCCAAACCTAGACTAATTCGTTGGATTCTTCTTTTGCAGGAGCATAATCTGGAAATTAAGGACAAGAGCGGCAGGGAAAACCTCTTGGCAGACCACCTGAGCCGCTGCCTAGCAAAAGGAGACACGAATGAAATTAGAGCAGAATTTCCAGATGAAAAACTGTTTTCAGTCGCATTGTCTAGACCGGAGTCTAGGCCAAATCCTCAGCCAAACCCGCACCCATGGTACGCTGAAATTGCGAATTACCTTGCAACAGGTAAACACTATGGTGATATGACTACCTATGAGAGAGTAAAGGTCAAACATGACAGTAAGTACTATGTCTGGGATGACCCTTATTTATGGAAATTAGGCACTGATCAATTACTTAGAAGGTGTATACCTCAAGGTGAGACTTCGTCTATTCTTAAATTCTGTCATTCTCAAGCATGTGGAGGCCATTTTGGAGCTAGGAGAACAACCCTAAAAATCTTAGAGGTTGGTTTTTATTGGCCAACAATTTTTCAGGATAGTTTTCTATTTTGTAAAACTTGTCCAGTGTGTCAAAAAGTAGGAAACATTTCATCCCAAAATGAAATGCCTATGAATTTTATTCTTTCATGTGAAATATTTGATTTATGGGGCATAGATTTTATGGGACCTTTCCCTACTTCTTTTGGTAACAGATATATTCTTTTAGCTGTGGATTATGTATCAAAATGGATAGAGGCGAAAGCCACTAAGAATGATGATGCTAGGGCTGTTATTTCCTTTATTAAATTTAACATCTTGAACAGATTTGGAATTCCTCGAGGGATCATTAGTGATCGAGGAACACACTTCTGCAACAAGATTTTATCTTCCCTTTTCAGGAAATATGGCATCACACATAGAGTATCCACAGCCTACCACCCTCAATCAAACGGCCAAGCAGAAGTGTCGAATAGAGAGGTGAAGTCTGTCTTGGCCAAGACAGTAGGCCTAGACAAACGCGATTGGAGCCAGCGGTTAGACGACGCATTGTGGGCCTGTAGAACGGCTTACAAAGGTCCAATCGGGATGACGCCTTACAAGCTGGTCTATGGGAAGGCGTGCCACTTGCCAGTAGGGATGCAACACAAAGCATATTGGGCTATACGAAAGTTCAACTTGAGCTATGATGAAGCGGGGCAAGAAAGGAAGTTACAACTCCATGAGCTGGAGGAGTTGAGAGACCAAGCCTATGACAATCAACTGATCGTCAAAATCAGAATGAAGGCCTACCACGACAAAAGGATTATCGGAAAACCTCTCCACACAGGGGAGAAGGTTCTTCTTTATAATTCACGTTTTAAGTTATTTCCTGGAAAATTAAAAACAAGATGGGAAGACCCTTTTGTTGTTACTAATATTTACCCACATGGTGCAGTAGATATTAGAAATGAAAAAATAGGTGCCGAGCTCAAGGTGAACGGACAAAGATTGAAGCCATTCTTTGAAAGTTTCCAGGAAGAAAAAATTTCTGAGAAGGTGGATCTGCCACCATAAGACAAGTGAAGAAAATTCAGAGTCAAGCCTAGGATTTAAAATAAGGGCACTACAAGGGAGGCAACCCTTGTTTATTTTAGGAAGTTTTTATTTTATTTTATTTTTGTCACATTTGATTTCGCTGGGTTATTTTTGATCTTGTGCAGGAAATTAAGTGTGGGGAAATTGATTCAGGCTGGCCAAGAGCTTGGCCAAGCCTTTGGGCTAGACTGTTATGCATCAGCGGAGCTCTTTCTGAGTTAGTGGGGCACGTGCCAGCGTCGTCTTTTAAAGGCCTTTAATTGCTTTTTGAAACGGACAAATCCAAAAAGCAATTAAATGAATTAATTGAAGGCGTGGGAAAAATTAAAACCGCCAACTCTGCGAATTCTATACCCACTCTAACACTACTTCACCCACGAAACCACCTAAATCGGACTCCCATCTGAGCTAAAAAACCAACAGTCCCTTATTCTTCTTCTCCCCCAAATCACACAAACTTCCCAGCAAACCTAAACTCTAAAACCCACCATTATTCCACCATCCTCTCTCACAACCATGAACCCACCAAATCAAGACCCACCGTCTGACATTCTAGAGGCTAGTGACGACCTCAGAGGTGCAGCACCACCAGTCCTGCCGACCGAAGGAGTCTCCGCCGTGAGGCGTCTCCTCCAAGCTCTCGAGGATGAAGACTCGATGTCCTCTGAGGACGATTTGCCTGACGAATCTGAGGAGAGCGTCAAGGGAGTCGACCGGGCCGTGGTCATGAGCGATGAAAACTCTGACAAAGTTCCTCTTGCAAAGAGGATGAAGCCGTCCGTTCCTGCGTCGGCGGGAGAGAGAGAGAGAGCAGACGAGAGAAGAGGCTGCTGAAAAAGATGGAGGCAGCCGGGGCGTCAAACCCAGCTCCGACCACCGAAGCATCAAATCCAGCTCCTGCCGCCGCAGCTGTACATACACCACCACCACCACCTCCGGCGAAGCAACCATCCGCGGCTGCACCACCAAAAAAGTCTGGGCGAATCAAGAAAGTGGCCCACAAAAAGACCCCGACAAAGAAGCCGGCGAGGATTCCAGATTCATTGCCACCGCCCCCAAACCCTAAGAAGGGCAAAACCAGTGCTGCTCCTTCCACAACCAAAAGCAAAGGCAAGTATAAGGTGATCGAGGAAGATGATGCTGAGGACGATGAAGACGTTTCAGTCTTGGCTAAGACTCCGGCCAAGACTGCTAAGGTACCCACTCTCCCTCCCCTGCACACACTAAGAGGCTGGCTGAAGTTTGACACACCAGACCTCAAAGCTAAATTGTGTGAGATGCATCTTTGTGACATTCCTGCATTTGCTAGGTTGGACTTCGAATTTCTTAATGCTGTGGGACTAGGAAATAAAATCAGGGAGTTTGTTTATGCTATTGGTTGGGTCCCTTTCATGTCTGTTGAATATGATGCATATACTGAACTATGCTTAGAGTTTCACACATCTTTCTGGTTTGACGAGGAAACCTTGTATGTTAGGGGTAGAGACAAACCAGACTTTGCTGTTGCTGATGTGATTAACTTTCGTTTGTGCAATAAATGGAGTCATTTATCTGTGGATGCTTTCAATTCTTTGCTTGGTTTTGCTGATAGTGATGAGGCCATTTTTGACTATCCCACTGATTGGGATAATAATGTTGCCTTTAGAGAGATCACTGGTGATCCGGATGCTAAGTTCGATAGGAACTCTAAGGCACATGCTATTCTGAACCCAGCACTTAGGATGCTCCATAGAACCTTGTCTATTAACCTTTCGGGGAAGACAAAGGTTTCTGGAAATTTAGCCAGGTCTGAACTATTTTTGCTTTGGTGTATTTTGCACCAAAAAAGAGTCAACTTAGGTTTATATTTGGTCCAGCAATTGCATGCCCGTGAGTCTAAAACTAAATTGATTTTTGGGTCCCTCATCACTTAGATTGCAATTAAATCTGCTAGTCTTGATCTGTCTGCTGCTGATTTACATAAGTACTGTTCTCCCAAGATTCTGGATTTGAGGGCCTTCGACCAAATGGGATACTTCCATTTGGAAGAAGGGTTTGTTGCTTGCAATACAGGTTTTACGCCGGTTGCAGATCACATTTTCTCCAAGAAGAATGATGGCATCTACAAGCTCAGGCCTATCCAGATCCCAGGAGAAGCAGTAGAGGACGTTCCTGCCGATGATCTTGGCCAAGCTTCAGGCCAAGACATCCCCATTCCAGATGTTGCAGCTGATCTAGGCCAATCCTCTAGCCAAGACCCCTCAGCCAATGCATCCGCAGATCCTCCAGCATGGGCCACAGAATTCCAAGCCCGGCAGCTGCTCATCCTTGAGCAGCAAAAGATTATCCTGGACCGTCGAGGCCAAGACAAGCCAAAGGACAAAGCACAAGACCATCACTCCGCATCCACCAGTGAAGAGGTGCCTCGCTGGGCCAAAGCACTTTCTGACCGACAAGATGTCCTCCTTGAGCAACAGAAACTCACCAGGACCAACGTTCTCTATGTTTATCAGCATCTGCAGGTCCACCTAAAGTACCTCAGAGCTCTGTACGATAATTTGAGCTCCGACAGTGAGTCCTCCGACGAGGAGGATGACCCTAAACCACCGACACCACCTGCAAAGACACCGCATCCGTCCATGCCCCCTCCTACTCCAAAAGATCCGAAACTAAAAGATCCGAAACCAAAAGACCCTCCAGCCTCTGATCTAGGCCAAGCTTCAGGCCAAGATCCCCAGACTCCAGCAGCTTGATCTGCCTCTGCCCCCAGGTCGTTTCTGTCCTTTCTTTTATTTTTTATTTTATGTCTTTTATTTTGTCTCTCCACACAAGGTCTCTCCATAGGTTACATTACAGAGGCACAACAGTTACTACAAGCTTGTCATCGGGCATGATCTACACATTTAACATGCGCCTAGAATGTCCAAAGACTATCTCCATGTTTGAAGCTAGCTTTCCTTGCTTGTGAACTGATTGCGTGTCGAGGGCATCAAATTTAGTTGTAAAAAGATATAGAAAATGGGGTAGGAATACAACTTATCACTCGTCCACAAGGGACTCGTAGATTGTGATAAGAGGTTCGTCCGTAAAGATCTTGGTGGTGTATTGTAGTCTTGACTCGACTTCCTCGTCACTGGAGTTGAGGGTATTTTTGTTCCTGGTGATTAAGACAGACAAAGCGTAAAAAGAGAATAAGCTTAAAACAAAATAAGGAAGCAATCTTGGGCAGAAGTGAATCTTAGCTAAGATTGCTGGTTGAGATTTGGGTGGAACTTTCTTGAGGTAAACTCCTGGCAAGGGAGAATTCGTGAGCACTAGACTTGTTTCATCGATCATTGACTATAGATTTTCTCCTTCTCTCTCAT
Source organism: Viola odorata (assembly GCA_963691705.1). NCBI lineage: Eukaryota > Viridiplantae > Streptophyta > Magnoliopsida > Malpighiales > Violaceae > Viola > Viola odorata. The sequence continues at coordinate 2,419,106 of OY829537.1, forward strand.
AACTCTGCTATAGATTGGGAGGAACCCCTTTCCAATCCTGCTTTCCTCCTGTTCAAATCACTAGGAGGGTACCCCCTTTCTAGTGATCCTGGCCAGTGGATACCTTGCTGGTTAAAGGGTTTATCCAATTGGCTGCTGCCTTGAGGCACATGCGTTATCCCAATGGCGTAGGGAAAGACAGAGTCTAGGCTAAGCTACTCCAAACTCGGAGCCCTAGGTCGTCAATTTGGTTAGACCCAGATCAATTCAAGTTCACTAACCCCCGCGAGGTTAGCTACCTACTTTGTCACTTCGGTTTCGCTCGTCCCCTTAGTGATTGGTTGCAAATTCGTCGTCTTGGCTGAGATCGATCAAGTCTTAGCCCAGATGAGAACCGGTTTGTTAAAACGGAACTTCAACTGAATACGAATGAGAGGATGATTCAGAACAACTCAGCCTCACGATTTACAAGCATGCTCACTCGGCCCTTACCAAGAATTAGGTGCTTTAGCTACTAAACATATTAATTAAAGAAATAAAGAGAACAATTCAAGAACATGAAATATAATTAAGATGCGATAGTGTTTACAAAACCAGAAGAAAGGAAGATGGAAGATGCCGTAATTGACAGCCTTCCCTAACCTTAAATAAGGTTAGAGTCCCCGCCAATCACGTTTTTTACCAAACTCCTTACTTCAAATTAACTAGAAAGTAGGGATAAGAATCCCAATTGTTTTCAAATACTAAAGAGATAATAATAATTACATAATAATAAAGTGTTTTTGTTCAAATAGGATTACATCCAAAAAGTCTTCACGTGGATGTAACAGCCAGCTGGCCCTCAGGTCTGATCCCGCTTCCATGAGTCCATACTCAGCACGCTTCTATCCTGCAGTCTTAGCTAAGACAAGCGGCTAAGACTGCCAGTCTTTCGCTCCAGCACTAGATCCTTCCAGAACCGGTCTTGCCCAAGGTATCTCCAAAAAGAAGCCAAATTGACGTGAAAAGAGGTAGTTTCTGCCACAAACAAGGAACTTTGAAGTGGTAGAAACGAATGAAATATAACGTCAATCAAACCTCACCACAATTAAACAATGCTTTCCCCCAAGCATGCTAGTCTCTTAACTTAGACAGAAAGAAAGACTCAAAATAGACAGACTGGACAAGACAGTGGCAAAGTTTCTGGACAAGACAGTGGCAAAGTTTCTGGACAGACTACCCTTAGCCCATTTTCTTAAATATCTTTCGCCTATGATAGTTAGCATACTTCTCAATGGATCCCAACCCTTATGAATACAGCCTAATCAGCACCCTAGACATTCGAATTCCACATGACCATAACATCTTTGCATTCCACAACAGACTCAACAAAGCAAAACATCCACCTACTTGGATTTCCCCCCTTTAATTCAATTGCTCAATATCATCATCTAATCACCTTGCCTGAAGTTTTATTTTACTATGCCCAAAATTGCTAAAAGTTTCTTGATTGTTAATGCTTAGTGAGGCAGAAACATCAAGACATTTGCTTATATATATTTCTGCCTCACTAAGCATTAACAATCAAGAAACTTTTAGCTGCTCTTTTTTTAGTTTCTTTTCATCTATTTTTTTTCTAGAGCTGCAATTTACTAGGCATAGCAGTAGTTCTCTATATTAGAGTAATTCAGCATAATTACAAGGCATTAGACTCCATTGTCCACTAGCAATTTTCCTTAAGGGGGTATTAGGTATTTTTGGTGGAAGTTTGCCTATGTGTCAAGTCAGTTACACAATGCTAGACCCTATGATCATGTAAAATAAGGATGTCTCTAGGCTGATCACGCTGTGTTCATAAGCTATGGGGTCACAAGGTGAAGGATGCTAAAGGTCAAGGGCCAAGATACTCGAGAAAACAGGCCTTAGGCATAGTCCAGGTACTTCGCCGACACACAAACAAATAGAGAACACACATTCCTAAAAACACTCAAACTGACAAAGAAAATCATGCATCGGACTCTGTTTCAGACGATCTAGGCCAGCTAACTTAGCCTAGATTCACAAAAAATTTCATGCGATCAACGAAATCACACCAAAAACACATCAGAACATGTATATACAGACAAACATCCTAAAAACACCCTCACTACACTTAGAGAACACATTGTCCTCAATGTGTAAATGAGAGAAAAAGACACAAAAAATTTGAAAAAGAAAGAAAGAAAGACACGACCTGGGGGTATTCACTGAGATGTGGAAGGTGGAGGCTTCGGATCTTGCACAGAAGGTGCTGGCTCTTCTTCTTCATCTGAGGCGTCACTGGAGTCACTCGTGGTGCTGAAATGGTCGTTCACTTTATTGCGAATGTGCGCAACAACTCTGTCAATAGCCTTGATGTAAGTGAAGGTTCCTTCTAAATGTGCCTAGATGAATTTGTACTTGGCGTCCTGCTACTCCATGAACTTGTCCAGCCGCTCCTTCTGTGCCAACTCAACACTCGCAAACAGAGATTGATGTTGATCCACAATCTGCTGCATCTGTTTGCGAGAGGAGTCTTGGAAGTCATAGAACAGCTTTTGATTTGATGTGAAGGCATCGAGCTGGATCTGCACAAGCTCAAGGAATCTGTTGGCCCATTCTGGAAGTCCAGGGTGGTCAGGATCAATACCGAGGCTATTGGTCTGCTCAGGCATCTGGTCATCTTGCCCAAGGTTGGGCTCCTCTGCTGCACCATCAATCTTGATTGGCTTAATCTTGAAGTCCCCGTTGATCTTCTTTCCATAGAGGTGATCTGTTGCTGGGGTAAATCCTGTATTAAAATAGAGATAGCCTTTTTCCTTATGGAAATGACCCATTTGGTCAAAAGCCTTAAGATCCATGATCTTAATGGCACAGGATTTATATAAATTCAGAGCAGATACATCTATACCCCTAGCAGTAACAGTCAAGTGGGAAATCAGAGTGCCTAAAATCATTCTAGGAAGAGAATCACATGCTTTTATCTGCCTAGCAATCCAATAGCCAAGATTAACTCTTTTCTCATGCAGCATGCACCAAAGCAAAAATGTCTCAAGTTTTGAAATATTACCCGAGACCGTGGTCTTGGCCGAGAGATTGATTGAAAGGATCCTTTGGAGAATCCTCAAAGTAGGATCTCGGATCTGGTGAGCCTTAGAATTTTTATCTAACTTAGCAGCATGGTCACCAATCAATTCTCCGTAGGCCGCTGCCTTATCTCAATCTGGGGGATAATCAGTCAGGGCATTCACATATTCATCAGACTTGAGGCCATCCTTAGTCACAAAGCCAAGCAACAAATTAAAATCATCAATTGAAAAGTGGCACCACTTATCAAGCAAATGGAAGTGCACAACATCAGCAGCACTCAGATCAGGAAAATACTTACCATTAGCATACAATCTTTCCTTATCTAACCAGAAAGAGGAATGAAACTCTAAACACAGTTCAGCATAAGCAGGCAAGTCAAGATAGAAGAAGCAATCCCACCCGAGATTAGAAATAAAGCACCTAATCCTGTTTCCCACCCCCAATTCATCAAGAAATGAAAAATCAAGGACAGCAAACGAAGTAATCTCATAGGCATGCTTTTCAGTCAACTTAGCCCTAAAATCAGGAGTATCAGGCCTCAAGCAGCCTTTCAAAGAGCTCAAGGGCGGAAGGGTGATTACCTTGGCAGTCTTGGCCGCAGGCTTGGCCAAGACTGCAACCGCATCAGCATCAGAGTCTGAGCCAAGATCGGTCTGATCTACTTTCTTCATGCCTTTGGCAGCCGCAGATCGCGTCCTCTTGGCTGGGGAAGATTCAACACTCAGGCCTACCTTTCTCTTCCCCAATTTCTTCGATTTGCCCGAGCCTTCCTCACACTTAGGTTCGGAATCCGAAATCTCTTGAACTTCGGAGTTAACCGGCTTGCTAACCCTAGATTGGGTCTTGGGCTCGGGGACTGAAGTTGGAGTGGAGAGAATTTACTTCGAAGAATCAGAGGCGGATGCTTCCATGGACATGATTGTCCTCGCGATATCTAGTGCGTCGTTGAGGTTTTGTGGCAAATCCTCCTCTGGATTCGTTAGAGAAGGAGATCGCGAAGTGGTAGGAGATTCTTGCCTAATTGGGGTGGATTTTGCTTTCTTTGCAGATGATCGCTGAAAAGAATTTGTCTTCTGCCGAAGGATGTATGGGGAAACTGCTCCTCTCAGTTCAGGGCCCACGGCGGTCCGTCGTACCTGCAAGGCGCCGGAGGTGGTCTCCGGCGGAAACACTCCGATGCTTAAGTTAGTATTTGTGGTAAAATTGGCAGAGCTTGGGCCAGTAAATTTCACTTACCTTCCTCCTTTGAGGGGGAGGTATTTATAGAAGAATTGGGCATTTCCGTGCGTACGGATCAGTAAGGAGGCTATCGCTCCCGTCAGGGGTCGTGGTTCGCCCCTGTTGTGATATGTCACCATGGCGGTAAGTGTATGGGTATTTGCTACTCTGGCGAGGTAGCGGCTGGAGTGTTCCTCCTGACGTGTGGTTTTCCTTGGGGTGGGATAACTCCTCACGTCATCTAGAAGTTCCGTTAGGGGAACCTCCTGGGCGACGTCAGCCCTCATAGTGTTAGCCTCCGGAGGAGACAGTGACCTTGTTCCTACCGCGGAGGTGGGAACAGTAATCTTTCCTTTCCGTACTGGGTAAGAGACGAAAATACCCTTGTCTTTAGGCGGATTGTTATCATAAGCCAAACTGAAAATGAGCCCGAGTGTTTACCAAGGGCTAACGCCCCTTCTCCAACGTGTTGTTCTTCCATATGCCGGAGCGGCTCTTTGTCAGAAGGTGGGCCTGACGGTAATTGTCAGAGTCTATAAATTGAAGTTTTCTTCTGCGTAAGTTTCTTCGCATTCTTACGTCCTTTTTCATATTTCGCCATGGATGAGCTGACCCAAAATTTCCTGATCTCCAAAACTTTGACCCTGAAAAACCTTACTGAAGATGACATCGGCTTCCTGGAGAGGATGATCACCAAGACCTCAGAGGATGTCCTGGAACTGCAGGGGGTACTGACCCCTATTTTGTCTAGACAACTGGGGATATCTCCGGAGGATTTTAGTCCTCTAGAGAGTTTGGCGAAGCTGGCCACCACCACCGCTCACCTCGATATGGTTGCTTCGATGCTGCAGCAGAGGAAGGACTTACTAGCCTGCTACTTGAAGGGTATGAGGGCCTGTTCTGCTGAACTGACCTCCGTTGCTGATGCTTTGAGGGAGATTCCCGTCGTGCCAGGGGAAGATGATGCTGGGTCCAACGCCTGACCGCTGTCTTTGTTTCCTCTTGTTGCTTTTTCTTATGCTTCTATGTACATATCTAGACGCTAAGGCCGCTCAGGCCATAAATAAATGGTTGTTTTTGCTTTTTTCAAGTCTTCTTTTCTCTTGCTTAATTTCTTGCTGCATTGGTTGGGGATATTCGTCGCAAGCCCAACTGAAAATGGGTCTACCTCGGGACATACCATTGCAGTGGTTGTGTTCCGGGAATTAGCAATGAATGTTCTGCCTCAACTGTTTCAGGGCTGTTTTTCCAGGGGTAGATGGTTCGGCGTTATTTGGTGCCTTTTGATTGGCGCATTTAACGAGCAGATATGCCTGTGCCGGATCGGATTCTGCAATTACGGTTACTTTTCCTAGGCATCTTAATTGATTTTCAGGGATCTGCGCGAGGATCGGAGCGCTTCCTTGACTATTTAAGGGGTTGCTCTCCCCTTTTCCTGTTCATCTTCATCCTTTTTCTCTTCTTTATTTTTTGCAGGTCAAATGGCAGATCTTTACTACTTGAGTTCTGCTGATCGTGACTCCTTGCCAACCCCTCTGACTTCGCCGGACTCAGATAATCCTCCTCCGTCGCCACCGTGGAGGCCTACCAAACGCCTTGCTAAACGTCAGGGTCGCAAGAGTCTAATAAAAACAAAGAAGAAGACCTTTGAGTCCTTCTTTGCCGGTTATGAGCCTCACTACTTGACACTACAGAAAGGTGATGAAACGTCACCGTCTGCCCCTCCTTCTCCTTCCGAGAGAGAGGCTTTTACTCAGAGCACTGATTTGAGGCCAGCAACTTCTACCATCGGGGAGGGTTCCCATGCCAGTTATGCAGAGAGGGTAGCCCTCGCGACAAAGCTTGTGCCCAAACCTGCCGAGTATTTCTTTTCCTATAACAGTGGATTACCATCGTCCCCGGAGGAATATGATTACTGCTACGACATGGACTGGGCTGATGAGGATTAGCGCCTTTATGTCAGGCATATTGTGAATGCCTTTTGGCATCTTATGAATAAAATAATACTTTCTGTCTTTTATTTTCCCGTTAGCATGTTGGTCTTGTTGATAGCTGACGCGAGCGGTTAGCCTTGCCAAGGCAACCGTTTTACGGTTGTTTGACTGAGTCAATTTTGTCGCCTTTTTGGGGAATCACGACGAATAACTTCTCTTTTCAAATTTCTTTAATGCGCTTCCACGTGGCCAACTTCTTTTTACACGCGTCTCCGCACGATTGGTGGCTCAATTAATGCGGTGGCATTTTAATCCTTTAAGAAGGACCATTTTCTTTTTTCAAAACGTTTGCCCTTGCTTTGAATTTTTCCTTTCGTCTTCCTTCATCTTCTTCCCCGAATATCTTTCTGGCCGTCTACCGTCGTCCGCCGATTCTTCTGTAAATATTCCCTTCTAAGGTACCACTTCAATCCTTCTCAGATTTTCTATTTGCTGGTTTATTATGGCTAGGAATAGACCCCGCCAGGTTATCTGGAAACCCATGGATCCAGAGGTCGCGCAATCATCCAGTATTTTTACATGCGACGTGGTTCTAAAAGCCGAACTGGAGGAACACGGTATTACCTTTCCTCCTGGGTATGAGCCTTATATCCCTGGAAGTCATATGCGGCTTCATAATTCGGCGTGGGGTTACTGTAGGCTTCTTTATTTTAAGATGTTCCTTTATGGTTTCCGCTTTCCTGTTCATGAATCAATACTACCGCTGCTGCGGGAGTACAGCCTTAATCCTGCCCAGATAACTCCCTCTTCCTAGTGTGCAGTTTATGCTTTTCTTCGTGGTTGCGAGTTGAAGAACATTTTTACCCCATCTCTCAATTTATTTCGCAAATTCTTTAGTATGAATTGCCATAATTGTTTAATCGAAATTACTCCTCGATGGGATGACGCGTTCGTGCAGTCGTTCTGGCAGCGTTTTCACGGCTTTAAGAAGGTTGTGGCTGATTGGAAAAGCAGTTTCTTCGTTCTCGAGCTACTGTCCCGTTTGTGGCGCATTAATTTCAACCAAGAACTGATAGGCCCCATTTGGACGAATCCCGCGATACTGACCAGAGCTGAGTTAGAGCAGGCTAACGCTCTGTTAGACGAGGGTACCCACTACCGCATCCGCGACTTTGCTTTGTTCAAACCTCTGGAGGAGTGCGCTATGGGTGAGTCTGCCTCCTTTCGTGCTTTCTTTGCTTTTGTCTTTGCACGTTTCTTTTGTAGGAGGTGCTAACGGTTAATCCCCAAGTGACGCTGGTGCTCCTTTGAATGTAACGCCGCTTCAAACTTTACCAGCCTCCCCCCTACCGAAGGATCTAATCAGGAAAGCGTTCGACCCCCGAGGAGGAGAACCAAGACGGTTGCCCGGGGAGGGCGAAGGCCCGGCGGCTCTGTCCGAGCTTCTCGCTTCGTGGAGAATTGGCTACCAGATCGTCACAAGAGGATAAACTCCAGCCAAACCGCAACAAGAGTGATTGACAGTGACGACGAGGATATGAATGTTAAATCAGACATTTGCCATGCTTCTTCCTTGCGTCGGAAAAAACTTCGAGTTTTTATAAGTGAACAGGCTACCAGGACATCTTCCGTAGATGCGGCAATTGCTCCTATACCTGCCGCTTCGCCTGAGGTGAGTGCCTCTCAACCAGTGAAGGTTACTGAGGCGCCGGCTGCTACTTGCTCTACTAAGGCGGAGGCCCCACCGACAGCATGTCCTCTTCCTACAACTGACGCTCCTGATTCTCCGATTTCTCACTACATTCCTGACGTAATGGCCACGTCTTCCGCTACGGACTCAGCTGCTGGGCTGCTGCCTAAAGCCCTTCCACAGCTGTTCTTTACTCCCATCTCGAATGTTTTTACCGAGAGTTCTTCTTCAGCTCCATCAATCAATCTTTCCTACGACGGCTGATAACAATCCGCCTAAAGGCAAGGGTATTTTCGTATATTACCCAGTACGGAAAAGAAGAGATTACTGTTCCCACCTTTGCGGTAGGACTGAGGTCACTGCCTCCCTCCCCCCCAGAGGCTAACGCCGTGAGAGCTACTGTCGCCCAGAAGGTTCCTCCAACGGACCTTCTAGACAGCTCGAGGAGCTGTCCCACCCCAAGGAAAACTCCAACCGTTGCCCTGCCATGATAGCACCTACCCATGTGCCTACTGCCATGGTAGCATATCATAACAAGGGTGAACCACGATCCCTAATGTGAGCGATAGCTCCCTATCCATTCGCACACGCGGAAATGCTCAATTCCCCTATAAATACCTCCCCCTCAAAGGAGGCAGGTAAGCGGAATTTACTGGCCCAAGCTCTGCCAATTTCACTACACATACTAACTTAAGCATCAGAGTGTTTCCGCCAGAGAACACCTCCGGTGTCTTGCAGGTACACCGGACCACCGCAAACTCTGAGTTGGAGGAGCCTTTTCCCTTCCTACCCTTCGGCCGAAGACAAATTCTTATCAAATTGGTGCTTTCGTTGAGAGCTTTGGTTCTATTAAGTGAGCATCCTTAATAACCAAGCTCTTTCCTTCCCGAAGCTAGAAGAAGTATGGCCTCAGAGTCAGATCCCGCGATGTCCCAATCCTCCAACATCCCGTACAATACCCGCCGGTGACTTTTCGCTTTCGCTACCTCAGATATTTCTACATCAGTGCAAGACGTCACTAGGGGAGGATCAGATCCTCTTTCTGGGTAAATTGCGGAAGAAATTACATTCCAGATTTGTTTCCCCTTTTCCCACATAGCAGGAACCAGTTATTCTACCCCCCAAGCGAGGGGATCCGTGATGGGCGAAGCAGACAACCCTCTCGTAAATTCAATAGCAGCTCTTCAAGCTAAATTGGATCACTTAACAGAGATGGCTGCTGGATTTACTCCTCATGCCTCGGGACCTGGCGTGTCCTCCCAAATAGTTTTCACTCCGTCCATTGTCAATGAGCGACCATTGTCGCCCCGACAATCTAGAGGGCTCCCGTTTTCCCTACCTTTTCCGTCGGCCCCCATAAATGTCCCGCCACTTACGCGTGGACCTGTTGAACTTTTTGGACAATACAGGGGAGAAATCCCTATTCCTGAAGAAGCCCGCCGACGTGATGAGTATAGAGAACACCGGGATGATCGACGAAGGGAGATGCTCATAGAGTCATCTCCTAGATACAGTGAGAGATCTAGTAGCAGAGATCGGCGAGCTCGAACTCTAAGAAGCCACAGCCGGTCTCCCAGGCGGCATCAGGAATATGACCCTCAAAATCCCAGATATGATGTTGAAATTCCACACCCGCATCGGCCTCGTGGGATCCCTGATGGTAACACTGGCCACCCATTCAGTTACCGTGTCAGGCACCACAGGGTCCATCGACATGTGAAACTCCCTGCAGAATCATATGATGGCACGAAAGATCCCATTTCTCACCTTAATAAGGTGAAAGACTTTGTGCAATTCCAGACCCGTAGTGACGCTGCGTTATGCCAGATCTTCGTAATGACGTTGTCAGGGGTGACACGCCTCTAGTTCGAGGGACTCCCGGCCGGATCTATTGATAATTTTTCTCAGCTGGAAGAAAAATTCAGAAGTCGTTTTAGCACGGCTATTCCTATCAGGAAGTCAGCAGCTGCACTATTCGATATTCATCGGAAACCGCAGGAATCGTTAAATGACTTTTTAGGTCGATTTGATCTTGAAATGTCCCTAACGCCAGGGGTCACTATTGATTTTGCGGTTGAGGCCCTGAAGCGCAATTGTCGATACGGCAAATTGAGAGATACGTTAACGGTGGACCCGCCGTTGACTCTGGATGCGTTAAGGCTGAAAGCGCATAATTATACGAGAATGGAGGAGGAGGAAAATAGAGAATGGATCCGAGATATGCCAACGGTCCCATACTTGGCCCCTAACGTCTTGCATAGCAGCGCCCCTGACACGCGACCCACCAATGATCATGGACAGCGAAAGAGCATACTGCTAAGGCCTCTAACCGGCAGAGAGGTAATTTCTCGAAAGGAAGACCCGGAGGGTCCCCCACTCGGAAACAAGCAGATCCGCCAAAGGGCCGGATATATGATCCTGATCTTCCATCTCTCATACTCCCAAGGGCAGAAATCCTAGCGATAGTCCAGGAGCGAAATTTGCCCATTCGTTACCCAGCTCCTGTGAAGCCAGGAGTAATCATGGGAGGAAGAGAAAATGCATACTGCAAGTTCCATAAGGTCAAGGGACATTTGACAGATGTGTGCAGAGAATTAAAACTAGCTATAGAGCGATTGGTCGAAGAGGGCTACCTTGGAGAATTTGCCACTAAGGCAAGAGAAGGGGCCAGAAACAACCCAATTGAAATGACAACTGATCAGAGGCCAACGCCTTCACGCGCCATGGGGGCTAACGCAATTCCCCTTGGGCAAAACAGAGAGGCTCTCGTTGTTCATAGCGATCAGATGCCTATGATTAACATCATTGCAGGGGGAACACCTTACTTCGAGGAAGCCATACCACAAACACCCAATTCTGGGGAAAAGCGCAAACGAGAAAGCGCGCAGGAAAAAATTGAGGCAATAAGTGCTTTAGACAGAATGATATTGTCCTTCTCGGAAGAAGACAAAAAAAGCATTGTTTTCCCGCACAACGACGCGTTAGTAGTAACGCCTGTCATTGGGAGTCATGGGGTGAGAAGAACCCTTGTCGATAATGGGAGCGCGGTAAATTTATTTTCGCTGGAAGCGTATAATTTGATGAAACGCCCCAATGGTGAACTAGCGTCGTGCATGAGGCCAATTGTTGGGATTGATGGGGTACCAATCCCGGTCGCTGGAATCACATCCCTATCAGTGTACTTCCGAGAAGACACATCCAAGCGCTCGGAAGAGCTATTGTTTCTAGTCGTAGACCTAACGTTGCCATATAATGCCATATTGGGGCGGCCGTTCCTCAATCGTTTTGGGGCAGCGATATCTCAAAAACACCTGCGGATGAAATACCCCTCATGGGACGGCGTGGTCTCAATCAAAGGAGACCAGAAGTTGGCAGCCGAGTGTTATTTGCTTATGACTCAAAGGAGTTGTGACCGCTACGTTTGCGTGGCAGACGATCCTTTTGATGATAAAGAAGAAAAGCGCACTCAGCCGCTAGATCAGATGATGTCAATGCCTATCGGCGAGGACAGTGAAGCGAATCTCTTGATCAGTGAAAAACTGAGTCCTGAAGAGAACGTGCAATTAACCCGACTGTTAAGAAAATGCAAGGGAGAGTTCGCGTGGAAACCAGTAGACACGCCCGAAATCTCGCGAGAGGTTGCGGAACATCGGCTAAACGTTAGCCCTGATGCCAAGCCTATTCAGCAAAAGCGACGTGCTTTTTTATCAGAAAAGATAACAGCCATCGAGAAAGAGTTAATAAAGCTCATGGATGTAGGGTTTATCCGAGAAGTCCAATACCCGACCTAGCTAGCTAACCCTGTGTTAGTCCCAAAGCCTAGCGGGGATTGGCGCATGTGCATCGATTTTACTGATCTGAATAACGCCTGTCCCAAAGATTGCTATCCCCTTCCTCGAATTGATCAGCTGGTCGACCAAACTGCTGGGTACGCTTATCTAAGCTCCCTAGATGCTAACTCCGGGTATCACCAAATTCCCATGGCCAGAGAAGATGAAGAAAAAACTACCTTTATCACCCCACGGGCTACTTATTGATACACCGCAATGCCGTTTGGGCTGAAGAACGCCGGGGCAACGTTTCAGCGTATGGAAAATAAGGTTTTCGAAAAGCAAATTGGCAGAAATGTGGAGGTTTACGTGGACGATATCCTGGTCAAAAGTCAAAGCTTCAGAGACCACCTTGCTGACTTGGAAGAATTTTTCAGTGTGATGAAAAAATACAAAATGAAGCTGAATCCGCGGAAGTGCATGTTCGCGTTCCAAACGGGTAAATTCTTGGGCTATGTGGTTAGCCGGAAGGGTATCCAGTCCAACCCTTCAAAGATAAAGGCCATCTAGGATATGATAACCCCTCGGACTGTCAAAGAAATACAGAAGCTCACCGACCACATCATCACGTTAGGACGATTCATATCTAAGCAAGGTGAGAGATGCTTACCTTTCTTCAAAGTTATTCGGAACAAGGCCCCCTTTGGATGGACAGAGGAATGCGAGAAAGCGTTTGCAGAGCTAAAGGTTTACCTGTCGTCCGATCTAGTGCTAACGAGGCCTGAATCTGGCGATGAGTTATATCTATACCTGGGTGTAGCTGACGAGGTAGTCAGCGCCGTCCTTGTGCGAAGTGAAGGGTATATGCACCGTCTTGTGTTTTTTGTCAGTCACATATTGAAGGATGCGGAGCTACGATACGCTTCCATCGAAAAGATAGCGCTTGCCCTAATACAGGCAACGCGAAAGATGGACCGATACTTCCAAGCCCACCCCGTCACCGTACTCACTGATCAGCCTCTGAGAAAAATCTTTAGAAAGCCCGAATCTTCGGGGAGAATGTTTATCTGGGCAATCGAGCTCGAACAATATGGGCTACAATACAAAGCCAGACCGGCCATTAAAGCTCAAGCGTTAGCAGACTTCATAGCAGAATGCACATTCACCAAAGACACGTTGGTAGATCCGTTGGAGGAAGAATCAGAGAATTCATGCCTACCGTCCCCAGAAGCATACACAGACTCATGGGTTATCTATGTGGATGGAGCAAAAAATCAAGAGATAGCAGGCGCAGGGGTTTTCCTGGTCGGACCAAACGACATAGAGATACGATACGCCATCAGAATCCTACAACCGTTGTCCAACAATGCCGCTGAATATGAAGCGTTGCTAGCAGGCCTCAGAATTGGAAATAGCTTCTCCATCGAAGCTACTCCCGTTTCGGAGGAGGAATGTGGCCTACGTTTAAAGATACGAGGGGATTCTAAACTAATAATGGATCAAGTCCTGGGAAACTCCCAAGCCTGAGAACCCATCATGATTCAATACTTGGCTAAAGTAAAGCGTGAGCTGTCGGAGATGCAGAAAAAATACACTCAGGTCACCTTTGAGCATATTCCCAGGGAAAATAACGAAGAGGCTGATAGCCTCGCCAAGATGGCAGCCAACTTGGAAACCTCCATACCCAACGATGTGCACTACGGAGAACTATCCACACCCTCTTTCATGGAAGAGCAAGCATCGCTTTGTGTGGAGGAAACAGAAAGCGATTGGAGAATCCCAGAGTATCTGAAACATGATAAGCTACCGGAGGAGAACGCGGAAAAAAGGAAAATCCTGAAACGGGCGGCGCGATGCACATATTACAATGGGGAGTTAATACGGAGGTGTTTCTCCCACCCAGCCGCTATATGCATAACGGAGCAAGAAGGCTTGCATGTACTGCGAGAAATTCACGAAGGGATATGTGGCATGCACATAGCTAGTGATACTCTGGCAGCCCAAGTCTTTCGGTCAGGGTTCTACTGGCCTACCATTCGAAGAGACTGCCATAACTTCGTAAAAACCTGTCAGAAATGCCAGGAATACGCTAAGATCCCTCGAAAGCCGGCCGTGTAAATTTCAGAAATAGTCGCTCCATGCCTGTTTGCCAAATGGGGCATTGACATTTTGGGCCCGTTTCCAATGGCCAGATCTCAGTTAAAATTCGTGGTCGTGGTGGTAGACTACTTCACAAAATGGGCTGAAGCTGAGGCGTTAGCCACCATCACCACTGAAAAAATTTGGCATTTTTTCAAACACCAAGTCATTATGCGATTTGGGGTGCCACGCATACTGGTCAGCGACAATGGAACGCAGTTCACAAGCCAATTCTTTAGGGATCAGTGTGCGGAATTTCAGATCGAACAAAGGTTCTCTTCCGTGGCACACCCTCAAACCAATGGCCAGGCGGAAGTAACTAACCGCAGCATCCTCAGTGGCATCAAAAGAAACCTGGAAGGTTCCAAAAAGAAATGGCCAGACAAACTGCCATACGTACTATGGGCCTATCGCATGACTATCAAGGCCAGCACGGGAGAGACCCCGTTTGTATTAGCATTCGGAACCGAAGCTGTCACACCGGTCGAAATCGGCACTATGAGCCTTCGAGTGGCTCATTTCAAAGAGGAAAATAATGAGGAAAGATTACGTGCTAACCTTGATGCCCTACCGGAAACACACGAGGAAATTCTCCTAAAAACTCTGCACTACAAAAGGAAAATGGCACAATACCACAACCGGCAAGTGAGAGAACGATTGCTCAAAGCTGGAGATCTAGTGCTCAGAGACAAACGAGCAGCGGGGCAACGCATGGGAAAACTTAGCCCAAACTGGGATGGACCGTATCGTGTCACCCGTGTTGTGGGGAGAGGAGCTTACCATTTGGAAACGCTCGATGGAACGCCCCTGCAGAACTCTTGGAACATAGCTCGGCTAAAGCTATACCATGCCAGGAACTAGCCCATCCTATCTGGTAATATCAATGATATTCTAACAAAAAATATTCTCTGTGCAGTTGCAGTTGCAGTTGATAAAATGCAGGTCCTGAAGCATGCCAGGAGTGAAAATCCTACCCTTGTGATGGCTGGTCCTGATCAGACAGCTCACTAAGACGAGGCACGCCCTGGCATGACTAAGCGTTGGGAGTGAAAATCCTATCCTTGTGGCAACCGTGCTCACATAGACGGCCCATTAAGACTAGGCACGACCCCAAACGCTCCCGTGAGTGAAAATCCTATCCTTGTGGCAACCGTGCTCACATAGACGGCCCATTAAGATGAGGCACGCCCCGGTATCCTTAGGAGTGAAAACCCTATCCTTGTGGTAACCGTACTCACATAGAAGGCCCATTAAGACGAGGCACGACCCCAAGGAGAGACCAACTCCATCCTGGAAGTGAAAATCCTATCCTTGTGGTAACCATGCTCACATAGACGGCCCATTAAGATGAGGCACGTTCCAGAGACGCGAGGTTACAACGCTTGGGGGTGAAAATCCTATCCTTGTGATGGTTGGTCCTGATCAGACAGCTCACTAAGACAAGGCACTCCCCAAGCCAATCTTTGACAGAAGGAAAGAAAGGATACCCCAGCTAGTAACCGAGCGGTTGATACCCGGTGAAGCAAGGCTGGAGGGGCATCCATGCTGCAGCAACACTGTCGCGGCAGGCCTAACGGGGCAAGAAAGTCTCCCCTAACAGCAAAGGGCAGCATGAATTTGAGCGCAGCAGGCGCAGAAGCAACGCTGATTCATTCATGGAAATGCTATCAGAAGGCACAATGATAGGGCTATTAAAAACGCAGCTTAGGAATCTGTATGGAGAGTCATATAAGCACCAAACGGGCATATCTACAGAAACACGGCAGCAAACGCTACGGGTGAATGATCGCGTAAGTAGTATTATGAAACGAGGCAGGCAAAGAAATTCCGTTCCAAAGGGATGGCTTAATCAAGGAAAAGAGTGACATTGTCAATATTACAAAACAAGGAAGGGCTCATCGGCCGCAAAAATCAGAATGCATCTAAACTTAAAAGCCTAAGGGGCGGGCGGTGCATCGATCCCCCCTTGCTGAGTGGATCTCCAACGATAGAAGCCATCATCAGTAATAGTGGGGATTCTCCTATCAAAATACGCGGCAAGATCATCGATACGGAGTTTATCTACCCCATAAAAATGCATTAGAGCCTCCGACATGATCCCTCCGCCTTCTTTTAAGTACCAATTGTTCTTCTCAGCGTTAAGAGCAAGATCGGCAGATAGCTCGGCATTTCTCTGCCTCACCTGATGCAGATCATTCTCCTCTCGAGAAAGGCGTTCGGTTAGAATGACACTCTTATGTTTCTCCTCCTCCAGAGCGAGCTTGACAGCCTCCAGCTCTTGCTTAACAGTTGTTATCTCCTGCTTGACAACCTCCGATCCTTGGTTGGTAGCGTTAAGGGCATCTACAAAATGTTGACGCTCAGACAGAAGCCTATTTATCTCTCCTTGCCCGTTTGCCCCGACCCTAGCATTCTCCTCATCCATGTAATGGAGATGGCAGAGCGTAGAAAATGCTTGTGAACGAAGAAAGTTTATACGCTCCTGCTCACTCCTAGCCACGAAGGCATCCAGCTCTCTTGGAAGAGACATAATCTCGGCTGCCAAATAAGAGGTACACGCGAGGATGGCATCATGATCAGCATCGGCAGGAAATTGCAAAATGTTGTCCCTAAAAGAGCGCAGACTAAGCTGATGAGTAGGCATGAGGGGAGGACTATAATGAGAGGCATTGGCCATCAAAATAGGAGTAGGGCCACCTCTCGCGATAGTAGGAGGAGACATTGGAACAAAGAACAGAGTGGCAGGAGAAGGAGGCCGACTGTTGGAACCTCCCGCATTAGGCACAGAGGACCCATCTCCCCCAAGTGCTTCGAGATTAGGGGCACTCGGGTTATAGCCTGTCGCGGTGGAGAAGATTGGGGAATCGCTCAAAACGTGAGGATCACCGCCGAAATCAGCACCCTGCGACGGCTCAGTAGGCATACCCCCACCATCAAGGATATTCAAAGGAGGATTAGCAGCAGATGACGAAGGGTTATGCTGAAGCTCGTAGCGAGCCTTTTTCTGTCGCTCTCGGAGGGTCTCGGCGATAGACATACCACCGGGAGAGGTCAAATCGGCAGAAACAGTGGTGGCTTCCTGAATAGCACAGAGCAGGATAAGAAAATTGCGGGGAGAGGAGGAAAACCTTAGAAAGAAAGAAATACATACCTGGGTGACTGAAGAAACTAGAGGAATCCCAGTGGGAATTGGATCAGCTGTTGCCTCTGAAGAAATGACAGTCTGGGAGGAAACGGGTTACGTGGCACGCGTCTTCCTAGCCCTTTTCTTTCTTACAGCGCGAGTGTGAGAAGGCGGCGATTGGGCAATGTCCGCAGCGGTAGCGGTAGCAGCATTTTCCCCTTCCGCAGCGGCGGCGACCGCGGCAGCCCTAGCTTCGGCTGCAGTTTTCTTCTTTTGCTCCTGTTTCCTTCTTCGCTGAAAATATTCAAGCTCCCAACCGGGCGGAGGCACTGCACAATTACAAAACGTTAGCGTTAGCACTTCTCAGCAGCGCAAAAAGAAAAGGTCAAACGCTCACCCTTTTTGCACTGTTCTATATCCAACCCGTTAGCCACTTTACGGGCATCAACGCTGAAGTTTAGTTGAAGCAGCGTCTTCAACCAACCGTCTTCTGGGTCAGAAAGGGGTTTCCGATGACCCCAAGCCCCATCTTTAATTTTCTCGTTAAAGTCGGCCCTCCATAGCGGCTCGGGTAAATCAATAATAAAAAATTCTTCTTTCCAATGAGGAATAGAAGACTCGATGCCCATAAGCTTCCAGGTAAAGGGCTTCAGTGAGCCATCTTCATAGCGAGGGGATATTGATATCACCCCCTTACGAGAATACAACTGGAAAATATCATGAAGCAATGCCAAAGTGGGGGATCCAATCCCCATGAAACACCACAATGCGGCAAAAATGCTAACAACGCAAATCGCGTTAGGGCTCAACTGAGCCGGAGCCAAACTAGAGTCAGCCAAAAGCAATTTTACAAGCGGGTCAAGGGGAAGATAAAACCCATGATCAAACAGCTTAGCAAACAACATCCTACTGTTACTGGCCAGAACGCTGTTCAGGCGAAGTGATTCAGAGGCAGTGCGCACGGGATATTCTTTGGGATATCGTGCATTAGACTCAGCAAGCTTGCGATGAACTAGGGGCAGTGTATAAAGAGAAGTGGGGGTAACATCAATTTTTTCTTCCCTGGAGGACCTCTGAGAATCCCCTTCTTCGGAAGATTTTTTAGTTCTAGCCATGACTAACAAAGGAGAAGTGAAGAGGAAAGAAAGGGCGTGTACCTTCGCAAAAGAGAACACCAGAAGTCTCAGACCAGAAAGAGAGAGCGGCGCGAGTTATTTTTCCAGAGGGCAACAACGTACAAAAGAGGAGGTTAAAAAAGAAAAAGGAGGTAGAGAAAACATTATATATAACCCTGAAAGGACACGACCAATAAGTAATAGGCACATGGCGAAGCAGCGCATCAAAAATCACGGCACGCGCGAGAAGGTATAAGTTTTAAAAACAATGATGAAACGCTTCAGCATTTGTGTCTCCCTAGAAGACGCTTGCTTCAAGCATCTTTCTGTGGAAAGACACGTGTCTTTCTCCATCATTACCTTTCAAATTGCATTAAATGAGGGGGACTGCGGCATTTAATGACCTGAAAAGCAGCGCTGGCCTCGCCAAACGGTGCGACAACACAAAGAAGATAACGAAGAAACAACGGTAGCATCACAATGAATCACACAACACGATAAGGGCTACATAGCGTCAGCATTATTACAGAAGAAATAATGTCAAATGATTTTCAAAAAAAAAAAAAAATGTCGCACACCACCGTTACCGTTAGCCCCTTTCTCCCCCCGGGGGCAGAAAAACCATTCCCGCTTTTGCTAACCTCATCCATCACGACAGAGATGTAATCAGCAACCTGGGCTGGATCAGAAGAGTCACCCTTAAAACGGGCTGCGAATCCAAAAGTAAAGGCTTCCAAGACCTTCTTCCTCCATAACTTTTCCGTCAATGGTGCCCTGGCCAACTCCTCATCGCGAGCTAGCGTTTCTTCGCGAAGAAGGAGATTTTTATTCCTTTCCAGCGTTAGCTCTGCCTCCAGAACCTCCATTTTTGCCTTTCCGGCAGACCTCTCTCTGTTCAGTTCCTTTTGCGACTCCTCACAAAGACGCATTAGTAACCTCGTATGGTCTACCGCCTTTTCAAGCTGCACCTTTTGAACGCGTAGCGCGCTGGAGAAATCCGTGACTCGCGAATGTGAATTTCGAACAGATAGTTCAAATAGCGGAAGAAATCCAGAGAATCATTCATAACATGACGGAGACGGGCCGTTGGGGGAAGCTGAAGAAATTTCTCTCTCTTTTTGGGAACCCATCATCTCTCCTATCAAGGGCGCGGTGAACTCGTCTATGGAAAAGGGTTGGGGAACCCCGACAGCGCGAAGGCTATCAAAGCAGAATCTTTTCAAATTCATACAATAGGATGAGGTCTCGTTAGGGCCGCCGTAGGAAAGATTGATTGACAGAACCGAAGAAGAATTCTCAGCAAAAACATTCGAGATGGGAGTAAAAAACAGCTGGGGAAGAGTTTTAGGCGGTAGCCCAGCAACTGGGTCCACAGCAGAAGACGTGGCCACTACGTCAGGAATGCAGTGAAAAATTGGAGAATCGGGCGCGTCAGCCGTGGGAAGAGGACACGCTGTTGGTGGGGCCTCCGCCTCAGTAGAGCAAGTAGCAACCGGCGCCTCGGTAACCTTCACTTGTTGGGAGGCATCCGCCTCAGGCGAAATGGTAGGTATAGGAGCAGTTGCCGCATCCACAGGAGATGTCCCGGTAGGCTGCTCACTTATCGCCACTCGAAGCTTTTTTCGACGCAGGGAAGAAGCATGACGAAGATCTGGCTTAACATCCATATCCTAATCATCACTATCCATCACCCTTGTCGCGGTTTGGCTAGAGTCTGTCCTCTTGCGACGATCTGGTAGCCAATTCTCCACGAAGCGAGAAGCCCGGACAGAGCCGTCGGGCCTTCGCCCTCCCCGGGCAACCATCTTGGTTCTCCTCCTCGGAGGTCGGACGCTTTCCTGATTGGAACCTTCGGCAGGGGAGAGGCTGGTAAAGATTGAAGCGGCGTTACATTCAAAGGAGCGCCAGCGTCACCTGGGGATTAACCGTTAGCATCTCCTACAGAAGAAACATGCAAAGACAAAAGCAAAGAAAGTGCGAAAAAAGGCAGACTCACCCATAATGCACTCTTCTAGAGGCTTGAACAAAGCAAAGTCACGAATGCGGTAGTGAGTACCTTCGTCTAACAGGGCGTTAGCTTGCTCTAACTCAGCTCTGGTTAGTATCGAGGGATTCGTCCAAATGGGGCCTATCAATTCCTGGTTGAAATTAATGCGCCACAAACGGGACGGTAGCTCCAGAACGAAGAAACCACTTTTCCAATCAGCCACACCCTTCTTAAAGCCGTGAAAACGCTGCCAGAACGACTGTACGAATGCGTCATTCCATCGAGGAGTGATTTCGATTAAACAATTATGGCAGTTCATACTAAAGAATTTGCGAAATAAATTGAGAGATGGGGTAAAAATGTTCGTCAACTCGCAAGCACGAAGAAAAGCATAAACCGCACACCAAGAAGAGGGAGTTATCTGGGCAGGATTGAGATTGCACTCCCGCAGCAACGATAGTATCGATTCATGAACAGGAAAGCGGAAACCATAAAGGAACATCTTAAAGTAAAGAAGCCTACAGTAACCCCAAGCCGGATCATGAAGCCGCATATGACTTTCAGGGATAGAAGGCTCATACCCAGAGGGAAAGGTAATACCGTGTTCCTCCAGTTCGGCCTTTAAAACCGTATCACATGTAAAAGTACTGGGCGACTGTGCGACCTCTGGATCCATGGGTTTCCAGAAAACTTGGCGAGGTCTATTCCTACCAATAATAAACCAGCAAATAGAAAATCTGAGAAAGGTTGAAGTGGTACCTTAGAAGGGAAGAATTACAGAAGAATCGGCGAACGACGGCAGGCGGCCGGAAAGATAGTTGGGAAAGAAAACGAAGGAAGATGAAGGGAAAAATTCGAAGCAAGGGTAAAAGTTTGGAAAAAAGAAAAATGGTCCTTCTTAAAGGATTAAAATGCCACTGCATTAATTGGGCCACCAATCGTGAAGGGACACGTGTAAAAAGAAGTTGGCCACGTGGAAGCGTATTAAAGAAATTCGAAAAGAGAAGTTATTCATCGTGATTCCCCAAAAGGGCGACAAAGTTGACCCGGTCAAAGTAACCGCGAAACGGTTACCTCGGCAAGGCTAACCGCTCGCGTTAGCTATCAATAAGAACAACATGCTAACGGGAAAATAACGACAAAGAAAAAGGCAGAAAACATCATTTTATTCAACACCAAAAGGCATGTACGATACAAAGGCGTTAATCCTCATCAGCCCAGTCCACATCAAAGCAGTGATCATAGTCCTCCGGGGACTATGGTAACCCACTATTGTAGGAAAGGGAATACTCGGCAGGTTTGGGCACAAGCTTTGTCGCGTGAGCTACCATCTCTTCATAACGGGCGCGAGAACTCTCCCCGGTGGCAGGAGCAGCTGGCCTCAAAATAGTGCTCCGAGTTAAAGCCTCTTTCTCGGAAGGAGGATGAGGGGCAGACGGTGACGTTTCATCACCTTTCGGTAGTATCAGGTAGTGAGGCACAAAACCCGCAAAGAAGGACTCAAAGGTCTGCTTCTTCACTTTCATTGGTTTCTTGCGACGCTGACGCTTAGCAAGGCATTCGGTAGGCCTCCATGGTGGCGTCGGAGGAGGATTATCCGAATCCGGCGAAGTCAGAGAGGTTGGCAAGGAATCACGCTCATAAAAACCTGCCATTTGACCTGCAAAAAAGCAAAGAGAAGGAAAAGGATGAAGATGAACAGGAAAAGGGGAAAGCAATTCCCTTAAATAGCCGAGGAGGTGCTCCGATCCTCGCGCAGATCCCTGAAAATCAATTAAGATGCTTGGGAAAAATAACCGCAGCTGTAGAATCTGATCCGGCACAGCCATATCTGCTTGTTAAAAGCGCCAATCAAAAGGCACCAAATAACCACCCAACCACTTACCCCTGGAAAGGCGGCCCTGAAGACAGTTGAGCCAGAACATTCATTGCTAATTCTCGGAACACAACCAATGCAATGGTATGTCCCGAGAAAGACCCATTTTCAGTTGGGCTTACCATCAGCTTCTTCAGCCCATGCAGCAAGAAAATAAACAAGAAAAAAGAAGAAGACTTGGAAAAAGCAAAAATAACCATTTATTTATGGCCTGAGCGGCCTTAGCATCCAGATATATACATGAAAGCATAAAAGAAAGCAACAAGAAGAAGCAGAGACAGCGGTCAGGCATTGGATCCAGCATCATCTTCCCCTGGCACGACGGGAATCTCCCTCAACGCGTCAGCAACAGAGGTCAGTTCAGCAGAACAGGCCCTCATGTCTTTCAAGCAGCAGGCCAGTAAGTCCTTCCTCTGCTGTAGCATCGAGGCAACTACGTCGAGATGAGCAGTGGTGGTGGCCAGTTTTGCCAAACTCTCCAGAGGACTAAGGTCCTCCAGAGATATCCTCAGTTGCCTAGACAAAATAGGGGTCAGTATCCCCAGTTCCAGGACATCCTCTGAGGTCTTGATGATCATCCTCTCCAGGAAGCCAATGTCACCTTCAGTAAGGTTTTTCAGGGTCAAAGTTTTGGAGATCAGGAAATTTCGGGTTAGCTCATCCATGGTGAAATATGAAAAGAGAGGATGGAAGATGCGAAGAAACTTGCGCAGAAGGAAACTTCAATTTATAGACTCTGACAATTACCGTCAGGCCCGCCTTCTGACAAAAATCGCTTCAGTATAGGGAAGATCAGCGCGTTGAAGAGGGGGCGTTAGCCCTTGGTAAACACTCGGGCTCATTTTCAGTTGAGCTTATGATAACAATCCGCCTAAAGGCAAGGGTATTTTCGTATATTACCCAGTACGGAAAATAAGAGATTACTATTCCCACCTCTGCGGTAGGACTGAGGTCACTGCCTCCCTCCCCCCCAGAGGCTAACGCCGTGAGAGCTACTGTTGCCCAGAAGGTTCCTCCAACGAACCTTCTAGACAGCTCGAGAAGCTGTCCCACCCCAAGGAAAACTCCAACCGCTGCCCTGCCATGATAGCACCTACCCATGTGCCTACCGTCATGGTAGCATATCATAACAAGGGCGAACCACGATCCCTAACATGAGCGATAGCTCCCTATCCATTCGCACACGCAGAAATGCTCAATTCCTCTATAAATACCTCCCCCTCAAAGGAGGCAGGTAAGCGGAATTTACTGGCCCAAGCTCTGCCAATTTCACTACATATACTAACTTAAACATCGGAGTGTTTCCGCCGGAGAACACCTCTGGCATCTTGCAGGTACACCGGACCACCGCAAACTCTGAGTTGGAGGAGCCTTTTCCCTTCCTACCCTTCGGCCGAAGACAAATTCTTATCAGCGGCCCTAACGGGATCCCGGCTTACCGTATGAACCTGACAGGGTTCTGTTTTGATGGTCTTCGTGCTGTCGGGGTTCCCCAACCTTTTTCCAAAGATGAATTTACCGCGCCCTTGATAGGAGAGATGCTGGGTTCCTAAAAAGAGAAAAAGAAATTTCTTCAGCTTCCTCCAACGGCCCGTCTCTGTCATGTTATGAATGACTCTCTAGATACCTTCCGTTACCTGAACTGTCTGTTCAAAATTCACGATCTCGAGTCACGGAATTTTTCTAGCGTGCTATGCGTTCAAAGGGTGCAGCTTGAAAAGGCAGTGGACCATGCGAGGTTGCTAACGCGTCTTTATGACGAGTCACAAAAGGAGCTGAACAGAGAGAGGTCTGCCGGGAAAGCAAAGATGGAGGTTCTGGAGGCAGAATTAGCGCTGGAAAAGAAGAAAAATCTCCTTCTTCGCGAAGAAATGTTAGCTCGAGATGAGGAGTCTGCCAGGGCATGGTTGAAGGAGGAATGGTGGAAAAAGAAGGTCTTGGAAGCCTTCACTTCTGGATTCGCAACCCATTTCAAGGGTAACTCTTCTGATCCAACCCAGGTTGCTGATTACATCTCTACCATGATGGATGAGGTTAGCAAAAGTGGGAATGGTTCTTCTGCCCTAGAGGGGGAAAGAGGCTGATGGTAACGGTGGTGCGCGACTTTGCTTTTCGAGGGGTGTCTCGAGTGCCACAACGGGTTCCTGGGCTCTCCTTTTGTTGCTATCTATTTTCCTTTTATTTTTTCCTGAAAATCATTTGACATTATTCCTTCTGTAATAATGCTGACGCTACGTAGCTCTTATCACACTGTGTGATTCATTGTGATGCTACCGTTATTTCTTCATTATCTTCTTTGTATCGTCGCGCCGTTTGGCAAGGCTAGCACTGCTTTTTAGGTCATTAAATGCCGCAGTCCCCCCATTTAATGCGATTTGAAAAGTAATGATGAAGAAAGACACGTGTCCTTCCACAGAGAGACGTTTGAAGCAAGCGTCTTCTAGGGAGACGCGAATGCTGAAGCGTTTCATCATTGTTTTTAAAATTTATACCTTCTCGCGCGTGCCTTACTTTTTGACGCGCTGCTTCGCCATGTGTCCGTTGTTGATTGGTTGTGCCCTTTCAGGGTTATATATAATGTTTTCTCTACCTCCTTTTTCTTTTTTAATCTCTTTTCTTGTACGATGTTGCCTTCTGGACAAATAACCCGCGCCGCTCTCTCTTTCTGGTCTAAGACTCCTGGTGTTCTTTTCACTAAGGTACACACCCTTTTCTTTCCTCCTCACTTCTCCTTTGTTAGTCATGGCTAAAACTCATTCTAAAAAATCTTCCGAGGAAGGGGATCCTCAAAGGTCCGCTGGGGAAGAAAAAATTGATAGTACCCCCACTTCTCTTTATACACTGCCCTTAGTTTATCGCAAGCTTGCTGAGTCTAATGCACGATTTCCCAAAGATTATCCCGTGCACACTGCTTCTAAATCACTTCGCCTAAACAGCGTTCTGCCTGGTAATAGTAGAATGTTGTATGCTAAGTTGTTTGATCATGGGTTTTGTCTTCCCCTTGACCAGCTTGTAAAATTGCTATTGGCTGATTCTGACTTGGCTCCGGCTCAGTTGAGCCCTAACGCGATTTGCGTTGTTAGCGCTTTTGCCACATTGTGCCGTTTCAAAGGGATCGAGTCTCCCACTTTGGCATTGCTTCATGACATTTTCCAGCTATATTCTCGTAAGGGGGTGATATCAATATGCCCTCGTTATGAAGATGGCTCCCTGAAGCCCTTTACCTGGAAGCTTATGGGCATCGAGTCTTCTGTTCCTTATTGGAAAGAAGAATTTTTTATTATTGATCTGCCTGAGCCGTTATGGAGGGCCGACTTTAATGAGAAAATTAAAGATGGGGCTTGGGGTCATCGGAAACCCCTTTCTGACCCAGAAGACGGCTGGTTGAAGACGCTGCTTCAACTAGACTTCAGCGTTGATGCTCGTAAAGTGGCTAACGGGTTAGATATGGAACAGTGCAAAAAGGGTGAGCGTTTGGCCTTTTTCTTTTGCGTTGCCAAGAAGTACTAACGCTAACGTTTTGTAACTGTGCAGTGCCTCCGCCCGGTTGGGAGCCTGAATATTTCCGGAGGAAAAGGAAACAGGAGCAAAGGAAGAAGGCTGCAACCGAAGCCAGGGCTGCCGCTGCCGCTGCCGCCGCGGAAGGGGAAGCTACTGCTACCACTACGGACACTGCCCAATCACCGCCTCCTCGTACTCGCGTTGTAAAAAAGAAAAGGGCTAGGAAAATGCGTGCCACGCAACCCGTTTCCTCCCAGACTGTTGTTTCTTTAGAGGCAACATCTGATCCAATCCCCATTGGAATTCCTCTAGTTTCTTCAGTCACCCAGGTATGCATTTATTTCTTTCTAAGGTTTTCTTTCTCTTCGTGCAATTTCCTTATCATGCTCTGTGTTATCTAGGAAGCCGCCACTGTTTCTGCCCATTCGTCCTCTCAAGGTGACATGTCTATTGCGTAGAACCTCCGAGAGCGTCAGAAGAAGGCTCGCTATGAGCTTCAGCATAGTCCTTCGTCATCTACTGCTAATCCTCCTTTGAATGTCCTTGGGGGCGGGGGTATGCCTATTGAGCAGTCGCAGGGTGCTGATTTCGGCGGTGGTCCTCACGTTTTAAGTGATTCCCCAATCTACTCTACCTCCACCGCGACAGGCTATAATCCAAGTGCCCTTAATCTTGAAGCACTTGGGGGAGATGGGTCCTCTGTACCTAACGCGGGAGGTTCCAACAGTCGACCCCCTTCTCCTGCTACTCTGCTTTTTATTCTGATGTCTCCTCCTACTGTCGCGAGAGGTGACCCTGCTCCCATTTTGATGGCCAGTGCCTCTCAATATAATCCTCCCCTCCTGCCTACTCATCAGCTTAGCTTGCGCTCCTTCAGGGATAACATTCTGCAGTTTCCCGCCGATGCTGATCATAATGTTGTCCTCGCGTCTACCTCTTATCTGGCAGCCGAGATTCTGTCTCTTCCAAGGGAGAGAGATGCCTTCTTGGCTAGGAGTGAGTAGGAACGCATAAACTTTCTTCGCTCTCAAGTTCTTTCTACGTTCTGCCATCTTCATTACATGGATGAGGAGAATGCTAGAGTTGCAGCAAACGGGCAGGGAGAGATAAATAGGTTGCTGTCTGAGCGCCAGAGTTTCCTAGATGCCCTTAACGCTGCCAACCAAGAATCGGAGACTGTCAGGCAGGAGGCAACGACTGTTAAGCAAGAGATGGAGGCTGTCAGGCTTGCTCTAGAAGAGGAAAAACAGAAGAGTGCTGCCCTGAGCGAATGCCTTTCTCGAGAGGAGAAGGAGCTACGTCAGGAAAGACAGAGAAATGCCGAGCTATCTTCCAAGCTTGCTCTTAATGCTGAGAAGAATCATTGGTATTTAAAGGAAGGCGGAGGGATCATGTCGGAAGTTTTTATGCATCATTATGGGGTAGAGAAACTCCGCATTGATGTTCATGCCGAGTATTTTGATGGGAAGGTCCCAACCGTTACTGATGAGGGCTTCTACCGCTGGAGATCCGCTCAGCAAGGAGGAGTCAATGCACCACCCGCTCCTTAGGCTTTGGAATTTATATGTTTTTTGATTTTTGCGGCCGATGAGCCCGTCTTTATTTTGTAATGTTGACAATGTCACTTCTTTCCTTGGTTAAGCCACCCCTTTTGAATGGAATTTCTTTATCTGCCTGGTTTCATAATACTGCTTGTGCAATTGTTCACCCATGGCATTTGCTGCGTTACTTCTGCACGTGTTGTGCTCAAATTCCTGCCGCCCTTTGTTGTTAGGGGGAACTCTCTAGCTTTGCCAAGCCTGCCGTGATAGTGTTGCTGTGATATGGATGCCTCTCCAGCCTTACTTCACCGGGTATCAACCGCTCGGTTACTAGCTGGGGTATCCTTTCTTTCCTTATGTCAAAGATTGGCTTGGGGCGTGTCTCGTCTTAGTGAGACGTCTGATCAGGACCGGACATCACAAGGATAGGATTTTCACTCCCAAGTGTTAAAACCTCGCGTCTCTGGAACGTGCCTCGTCTTAATGGGCCGTCTATGTGAGCACGGTTACCATAAGGATAGGATTTTCACTTCCAGGACGGAGTTGGTCTCTCCTTGGGGCGTGCCTCGTCTTAATGGGCCGTCTATGTGAGCACGGTTACCATAAGGATAGGATTTTCACTCCCAAGGGTACCGGGGCATGCCTCATCTTAATGGGCCGTCTATGTGAGCACGGTTGCCACAAGGATAGGATTTTCACTCCCGGGGGCGTTGGGGTCGTGACTCGTCTTAATGGGTCGTCTATGTGAGCACGGTTACCACAAGGATAGGATTTTCACTCCCAACGCTTTGTTATGCCAGGGCGTGCATCGTCTTAGTGCGTTGTCTGATCAGGACCAGCCATCACAAGGATAGGATTTTCACTCCTGGCATTCTTCACTACCTGCATGTTATCAATTGCAAATGCACAGAGAATATTTCTAATTCATCTGTTAGAATAACGTTGATATTACCAGATAGGATAGGCTAGTTCCTGGCGTGGTATAGCTTCAGCCGAGCTATGTTCCAGGAGTTCTACAGGGGCATTCCATCGAGCGTTTCCAAATGGTAAGCTTCTCTTCCCACGACACGGGTGACTCGATACGGTCCATCCCAGTTTGGGCTAAGTTTTCCCATGCGTTGCCCTGCCGCTCGTTTATCTCTAAGCACTAAATCTCCGGCTTTAAGCAATCGCTCTCTCACTTACCGGTTGTGGTATTGTGCCATTTTCCTTTTGTAGTGCAGGGTTTTTATGAGAGTTTCCTCGTGTTTTTTCAGTAGCGCGTCAAGGTTAGCACGTAACCTTTCTTCATTAGTTTCTTCTTTGAAATGAGCCACCCGAAGGCTCATAGTGCCTATTTCGACCGGTGTGACAGCTTCGGTTCCGAAAGCCAACGCGAACGGGGTCTCTCCCGTGCTGGCCTTGACAGTCATGCGATAGGGCCATAGTACGTATGGCAGTTCGTCTGGCCATTTCTTTTTGGAACCTTCCAGGTTTCTTTTGATGCCACTAAGGATACTGCGGTTGGTTACTTCCGCCTGGCCATTGGTTTGAGGGTGTGCCACGGAAGAGAACCTTTGTTCGATCTGAAATTCCGCACACTTATCTCTGAAGAATTGGCTTGTAAACTGTGTTCCATTGTCGCTAACCAGTATGCGTGGTACCCCGAATCGCATAATGACTTGGTGTTTGAAGAAATGCCAAATTTTTTCGGTGGTGATGGTGGCTAACGCCTCGGCTTCATCCCATTTTGTGAAGTAGTCTACCGCCACGACCACGAATTTTAACTGAGATATAGCCTTTGGAAACGGGCCCAAAATATCAATGCCCCATTTGGGAAACGGGCATGGAGCGACTATTTCTGAAATTTGCACGGCCGGTTTTCGAGGAATCTTAGCGTATTCTTGGCATTTCTGACAGGTTTTCACGAAATTATGGCAATCTCTTCGAATGGTGGGCCAGTAGAACCCTGACCAAAAAACTTGAGATGCCAGAGTGTCACTAGCGACGTGCATGCCGCATATCCCTTCGTGAATTTCTCGTAGTACATGCAAGCCTTCTTGCTCCGTTATGCATTTAGCGGCTGGATGGGAGAAGCACCTCCGTATTAACTCCCCATTGTAATATGTACATCGCGCCGCCCATTTCAGGATTTTCCTTCTTTCCGTATTTTCTTCCGGTAGCTTATCATGTTTCAGATATTCTACCACTGGGATTCTCCAGTCACTTTCTATCTCCTCCACACAAAGCGATGCTTGTTCTTCCATGAAAGAGTGTGTGGATAGTTCCCCGTAGTGCACATCATTGGGTATGGAGGCTTCCAAATTGACTGTCATCTTGGCGAGGCTATCAACCTCTTCATTATTTTCCCTGGAAATATGTTCAAAGGTGACCTGAGTGCCTTTTTTCTGCATCTCCAACAGCTCACGCTTTACTTTGGCCAAGTATTGGATCATGATGGGTTCTCTGGCTTGGGAGTTTCCCAGAACTTGATCCATTATTAGTTTAGAATCCCCACGTATCTTTAAACGTAGGCCGCATTCCTCTTCCAAAATGGGAGTAGCTTCAATGGAGAAGCTATTTCCAATTCTAAGTCCTGCTAGCAACGCTTCGTATTCAGCCGCATTGTTGGAAACCGGTTGCAGGATTCTAATGGCGTATCGTATCTCTATGCCGTTTGGTCCAACTAGGAAAACACCTGCACCTGCTAACTCTTGATTTTTCGCTCCATCCACATGGATAACCCATGAGTCCGCGTACGTTTCCGGGGACGGTAGGCATGAATTCTCTGATTCTTCCGCTGACAGGTCTACCAACGCATCTTTGGTGAATGTGCATTCTGCTATGAAGTCTGCTAGCGCTTGGGCTTTAATGGCCGGTCTGGCTTTGTACTGCAGCCCATATTGTTTGAGCTCGATTGCCCAAATCAACATTCTCCCCGAGGATTCGGGCTTTCTAAAGATTTTTCTCAACGGTTGATCAGTGAGTACAGTGACGGGGTGGGCTTGGAAGTATCGGTCCATCTTTCGCGTTGCCTGTATTAGGGCAAGCACTATCTTCTCAATGCGGGCGTATCGTAGCTCAGCATCTATCAATATGTGACTGACAAAAAATACAAGACGGTGTATATGCCCTTCACTTCACACAAGGACGGCGCTGACTACCTCGTCAGCTCCACCTAGGTATAGGTATAGCTCATCACCGGATTCAGGCCTCGTTAGCACTAGATCGGATGACAGGTAAGCTTTTAGCCTACAAATGCCTTTTCACATTCCTCTGTCCACCCGAAGGGGGCCTTGTTTCAAATGACTTTGAAAAAAGGCAAGCATCTCTCACCCTGCTTAGATATGAACCGCCCTAACGCGATGATACGCCCGGTGAGCTTCTGTATTTCTTTGACAGTCCGAGGGGATATCATATCCTGGATGGCCTTTATCTTTGAAGGGTTGGGCTGGATACCCTTCCGGCTAACCACGTAGCCCAAGAATTTACCCGTTTGGAACGCGAACATGCACTTCCGTGGATTCAGCTTCATTTTGTATTCTTTCATCACACTGAAGACTTCTTTCAAGTCAGCAAGGTGGTCTTTAAAGTTTCGACTTTTAATCAGGATGTCGTCCACGTAAGCCTCTACATTTCTCCCAATTTGCTTTTTGAAAACCCTATTTGCCATGCGCTGGAACGTTGCCCCGGCGTTCTTCAGCCCAAACGGCATTGTAGTGTAGCAATAAGTAGCCCTTGGGGTGATGAAGGCAGTTTTCTCTTTGTCTTCTATGGCCATGGGAATTTGATGATACCCGGAGTTAGCATCTAGGGAGCTTAGATAAGCATATCCAGCGGTTTGGTCGACCAATTGATCGATTCGAGGAAGGGGATAGCAATCTTTGGGACAGGCGTTATTCAGATCAGTGAAATCGATGCACATGCGCCAATCCCCGTTAGGCTTTGGGACTAACACAGGGTTAGCTAGCCAGGTCGGGTATTGGACTTCTCGGATGAACCCCGCATCCATGAGTTTTAGTAACTCTTTCTCGATGGCTGCTATCTTTTCTGATGAGAAAGCGCGTCGCTTTTGCTGAATAGGCTTGGCGTCAGGGCTAACATTTAATCGGTGTTCCGCAACCTCTCGCGAGATTCCGACCATGTCTGTTGGTTTCCACGCGAATTCCCCCTTGCATTTTCATAACAGTCGGGTTAATTGCACATTCTCTTCGGGGCTCAGTTTCTCACTGACCAAGAGATTGGCTTCGCTGTCCTCACCGATAGGCATTGACATCATCTGATCCAGCGGCTGAGTGCGCTTTTCTTCTTTATCATCGAAAGGGTCGTCTGTAACGCACACGTAGCGGTCACAACTCCTTTGAGTCATAAGCAAGTAGCATTCGGCTGCTAGCTTCTGGTCTCCTTTGATCGAGACCACGCCGTCCCATGAGGGGTATTTCATCCGCAGGTGTTTTTGGGATATCGCCACCCTAAAACGATTGAGGAACGGCCGCCCTAGTATGGCATTATAAGGCAACGTTAGGTCTACGACCAGAAATAATAGTTCTTCAGAACACTTGGATGTGTCTTCCCGGAAGTACACCGACAGGGACGTGATTCCGGCTACCGGGATCGGTACCCCATCGATCCCGATAATTGGCCTCATGCACGATGCTAGCTCACCGTCAGGGCGTTTCATCAAGTTGTACGCTTCTAGCGAAAACAGATTCACTGCGCTCCCGTTATCAACAAGGGTTCTTCTCACACCGTGACTCCCAATGACGGGTGTTACTACTAACGCATCGTTATGCGGGAAAACAATGCCTTTTTCGTCTTCTTCTGAGAAGGACAATATCATTTTGTCTAAAGCACTTATTGCCTCAATTTTTACCTGTGCGTTTTCTCGTTTGCGCTTTTCCCCAGGATTGGGCGTTTGTGGTGTGGCTTCCTCGAAGTAGGGTGTTCCCCCTGCGATGATATTAATCATAGGCATCTGATCGCTATGAACAACGAGAGCCTCTCTATTTTATCCGAGGGGAATTGCGTTAGCCCCGGTGGCGTGGGAAGGCGTTTGCCTCTGATCAGTTATTATTTCAGTTGGGTTATTCCTGGCCCCTTCTCTTGCCTTGGTGGCAAATTCTCCGAGGTAGCCTTCTTCAACCAATCGTTCTATGGCCAGTTTCAGTTCTCTGCACACATCTGTCGAATGTCCCTTGACCTTGTGGAACTTGCAGTATGCGTTCTCTCTTCCCCCCATGATTACTCCTGGTTTCACAGAAGCTTGGTAACGGATGGGCAGATTTCGCTGCTGGACTATCGCTAGGATTTCCGCCCTTGGGAGTATGAGAGATGGAAGGTCAGGGTCATATACCCGGCCCTTTGGTGGATCTGCTTGTTTTCGAGTGGGGGACCCTCCGGGTCTTCCTTTCAAAAAATTGCCTCTCTGTCGGTTAGAGGCCTTAGCAGTATGCTCTTTTCGTTGTCCATAATCATCAGCGGGTCGCATATCAGGGGCGTTGCTGTACGGGGCGTTAGGGGCCAAGTATGGGTCTGTTGGCATGTCTCGGATCCGTTCTCTATTTTCCTCCTCTTCCATTCTCACATAATTATGCGCTTTCAGTCTTAACGCATCCAGGGTCAACGGCGGGTCCACCGTTAACGTATCTCTCAATTTTCCGTATCAACAGTTGCGTTTCAGGGCCTCAACCGCAAAATCAATAGTGACCCCTGGCGTTAGGGACATTTCGAGATCAAATCGACCTAAAAAGTCATTCAATGATTCCTGCGATTTTCGATGAATATCGAATAGCGCAGCGGCTGACTTTCTGATAGGGATTGCCGTGCTAAACCGACTCCTGAATTTTTCTTCCAACTGAGAGAAATTATCAATAGATCCGGCCGGGAGTCCCTCGAACCAGAGACGTGCCACTCCTGATAGTGTCATTACGAAGATTTGGCACAGCGCAGCATCACTGCGGGTTTGGAAATGCACAAAGACTTTCACCTTATTAAGGTGAGAAATAGGGTCTTTTGTGCCATCATATGATTCTGCAGGGAGTTTCACATGTCGATGGACCCTGTGATGTCTGACACGGTAACTGAACGGATGGCCAATGTTACCATCAGGGACCCCGCGAGGCCGATGCGGGTGTGGATTTTCAACATCATATCTGGGATTCTGAGGGTCATATTCCTGATGCCGCCTGGGAGATCGGCTGCGGCTTCTTGGAGTTCGAGCTCGTCGACCTCTGCTGCTAGATCTCTCACTGTATCTAGGAGATGGTTCTCTGAACATCTCCCCTCGCCTATCATCCCAGTGTTCTCTATACTCATCACGTCGGCGGGCTTCTTCAGGGATAGGGACTTCTCCCCTGTATTGTCCAGAAAGTTCAACAGGTCCACGCGCAAGCGGTGGGACATTTATGGGGGCCGATGGGAAAGGTAGGGAAAACGGGAGCCCTCTAGATTGTCGAGGTGACAATGGTCGTTCATTGACAACAATGATCGATTAAACAAGTAAAGTGCTCACG
The DNA here is from genome assembly GCA_963691705.1 of Viola odorata. NCBI lineage: Eukaryota > Viridiplantae > Streptophyta > Magnoliopsida > Malpighiales > Violaceae > Viola > Viola odorata. Next base: position 2,452,558 of record OY829537.1, read on the forward strand.
AATTCGCCTTTGCTAGGAATTTACCTCACGAAAGTTCCAACCAATCTCACCCAGCAATCTTAGCTAAGATTCACTCCTGCCTAAGATTGTTCCCTTTATCTTATTTTTGCTTATTCTCTTTTACGCTTTGTTTATCTTAATAGCAGGAACAAAAATACCCTCAACTCCAGTGACGAGGAAGTCGAGTCAAGACTACAATACACCACCGAGATCTCTGTGGACGAACCTCTTATCGCAATCTACGAGACCATGGCTTAGAGGGGACCAAGGAGCAAACAAATAGCACCAATGTAAGTCGAATTGAGCTAACTTTTGATAGTGGAGTCCACGAGTTGAAGTATCGAGTGCCTTAACCATAGCGAGAGAAAAAGAAACCAAAAACAAGAATAAAGAAATTAACAGAAGAAAAAAACCAAAAACATGACTTGGACACACACAAAATTGTTTTAGGAGCTGGATAATAAGCAAGTGAGTAAGTGATTATTTCGGTTTCCTGCAATCAGTGGATCCGCCGTTGAAGAGTTGCTGGTCGGAGTGGAGGAGTCCCTTCCGGTTGACCAAGTTCTTGAAGTAATTGTTGTCAAATTGGGTGGGGGTCTGGAGATCAAGTGATGACCCTGATGCGCTTGGGCAGTTCCCTCTCCTCTCCTTTGCAAGCGACCCATCTATGTTGCTCTCATTGTATATGCGTCCCCTGAAGTTTGCGCATCTTGCTTGTCCAATTGTGTGGGATCCTACATGCATGTATAGTATATGTTGTTGTACATACTGTATGTATTTCTTAGATGCTTACTGTTTTTTCTATACATATAAAAAAAAGTTTGCAATGGGAACAATTTTTTTCTTAAAATAAAATTATAAAGTGATAAATGGCGTATATAAAACAGTATATACTAATGAGTTATAAATGTAATTAAGAAAAAGAAACAAATAATTTAGAAACTTGTATCTCTAAATTTTGTTTTCTATATATATTTAAATGTAACAAATAAAAATTAAGTAATGATGAACACTAGTAAGTTTGAGCATGGCGACAAGTTGGTGAAATAAAAAAAATACAAGCTAAAATAATATAAGGATTTTATATATATTTTTTAAATTAAAATTAGAATTAAATCATTTTTATTATAAGTTACTTTTGTAGGTTATTCACGCTTATAGTTTGTGTAATTAGTTGTTTGACATTCTCACCATTTAAGTAGTCGTAGATTCAATCCTTTAATATGATTAATTTTGTTTCATATGAGCATTTTACTCTTTAGGGGTTGATCTAATGTGCACATGCTTACTTATAAGTCAGTGAGCTTAATATCGATTCAAACTTTAAAGTGTATAGAGTTTTTATAAAATTATTAGACTCATAAGTAAAATTTTAATTTTAGCAGGCAACTTGGTATGAAAATTAACATAACGAACTTAATATGAGTATATTTTTTCAGTGGGAGCAGTTGCTTCGACGATAGATACGCCGATGATGATAATGAAAAGTTCAAATTTCTTGATCTGTGAATGCATGAAGGCTGAAGTAGGCTGAAGTAGATGGTAATTTGGTGGGCATGGAGGGAGTGAGCAATGAGCACCCTCTACACTCACACCCATGCATTTGCGAGTATATTTGTACCCGCACCTATACCTAGGTAATGACATTATACACAATTTTCTTCCCGAAAAGGACAAAAAGGTCATGTCAACGAACTTTGGGGCTTACGAAAAGTATACCCTGAATATAACAAATGATGCTAGGTGGAAATTGATTTCATCTCTTAATGTTTTTCTCCATCATTTTTATGGGTTTATTTTAATTAAATTGAAGTTTAATTCAAATTAATCGATTATTCTGTATTTTTCAATTCTAATATTCAATATTTAAAAAAAATTATGTTTTGTTACGGATCTAATAAATTTTTTTCTTTTCAAAAAGTCATTTCTCGGTTCATATTAAGACTAAATTAGTTTGATTTTTTGAATTTCGGTTTTTTTCACAGCCCTACAACCCAGTAATGATAAATTGGGCCTTAGACCTGGGCTTAGGAGGACCAAGGAGCAAACAAACAGCACCAATGTAAATCAAATTGAGCTAACTTTTGATAGTGGACTCCACGAGTTGAAGTATCGAGGGCCTTAACCATAGCGAGAGAAAAAGAAACCAAAAACAAGAATAAAGAAATTAACAGAAGAAAAAAACCAAAAATATGACTTGGACACACACAAAATTGTTTTAGGAGCTGGATAATAAGCAAGTGAGTAAGTAATTAGTTGGGTTTCCTGCAATCAGTGGATCCGCCGTTGAAGAGCTGCTGGTCGGAGTGGAGGAGTCCCTTCCGGTTGACCAAGTTCTTGAAGTAATTGTTGTCAAATTGGGTGGGGGTCTGGAGATCAAGTGATGACCCTGATGCGCTTGGGCAGGGGCGGAGCTACCCTTAGACCAGAGGGGGCCACGGCCCCCCCAAACTTTCTAAAATTTTATTTTTAATATATGGCCATGGCCCCTCCGACCCCATATTCCCTCTACTTTTTATTTTTCTTACATTAAATTGCAGCAAACAAAACAAATAAATTAATATTAATTTATAAAAAAAAAATGCAAAGAAAGGAGAGAGGATAGAGGAGCTCTCCTTCTCCAGCCCGTTTCCCATCATTTTCATCAAATCAATTTCTCTCAATTAATCATTCTAATCATCTCCAAACTCCATAAAAATTAAAATTTCATCTCCTTATTCCCCTCTTAACTAAACCCTGTCATCTATTTCAATCAAAACTACCAAAATTATTTGAAATCCGAAAATCCCAAATCTAACCTAAACCCCAAAACTTTAAATTTCCCAAACCTTCTTGATCTTGTTCGAATCTTGCTGCTGAGGAGTCACAAAAACGAGCGGAGTAGCGGCCAGCGGAGCGGGGGTCGTCAGTAAAGGAGCTGAGGCACGACGGCTGGTAGAACCGGTAGAGAAGGAACTGGAAAATTGGATGGAGGAGGATTGAAGTTTTTGTAAGTGATTTAATAATTGTTTTATTCTAAGCATTTATCTGGAAAGTTTTGGGTTTAGCTCTCGTTTGATAGAGAAATGAGTTTTTTGTTTTCTTTATTTCTATTTTGTTAGCTATGTTTAGAATAAATTTGTTGATTTTGTGGTGCAAGGATTAAAATTATAGTAAGAGATTGCTTAATTTGTTTAGAATAGTAAATATGAGTTCTCATTTTTCAAATGCATTATGCATACGAAATGTTTGCACATCATTTTTAGTAGATATCTCGAGTCGAGTTCTTATGGGTACATGTGTTGAGCTATTTTTTTGATCTACAAATAAAATTGCAGGCCTGTTTTTGAATTTGAAAATTAAAAAAAATCATGGCCAAGAGAAAGCAACAATGTCTCGATTTATTTTTTACAAAACAAAGTGTTCCATCTGGACCTAGCACACAATTGGATGTTGATGTTGATACTTCAACAATTGGATTCAACAAAGTTTTATCCTCTTGATTTTAGTGAGCAAGAAATGATAAGTCTCAAATATCAATTACAACATTTTGAGTTTGAGACACAGAATCATGCTAAGCTACGAGGTCTGTCATGTCTTTCAGAATTATGTCAAGTGTTTGCAGAAACAAAGATGTCAAAGACGTTCTATCTTATTGATAGAATGATTCGTCTGATTTTAACTCTTCCAGTATCTACAGCAACGGGTGAACGTGCATTTTCGGCAATGAAAATTGTTAAAACCAGGCTTCGGACCAAAATGGAAGATGAATTTCTCGCAGATAACTTGGTGGTTTATATTGAAAAAGAAATTGCCGAGACTTTCAGTACAGACTCGATATTAGATGGATTTGTTGATTTGAAAGACCGTCGGGTACAATTCAGGTAATTTAATTAATTATATTATATATATTAAATTTATTACTATAATAATTATTGACGAGAATGTTCATATTTTACAGATAATTTTTTTAATATCGCCCCCAAGCATTGAAGTCTGGCTCCGCCCCTGCGCTTGGGCAGTTCCCTCTCCTCTCCTTTGTGATGTTTTTCTTAGTGGTGTTTTTCAAATTCACAAGTAGTTACCCTTGATTAATATTGTGTTTAAATTAAGGAATAAGTTTGATCAACTTTGTAACGATCCTATTATACGCCGGAGGTTCGTAACGTTGGTCCTAATAAACCTTAATTTATTGCTTCCTCCGTAACGAATTACCGATAGTACGTATTCCTTCAACTCATTACAAAATAATAGGATTTCGCGTAATAATTTTTTGACATTCAGCAACACCCAGTTTGACATGATGTTGCTACTAGGAAAAGACAGCAAAAAAAGGTATAAGATTAAATCTCAAATTCAAATATCCTAATTTGCAATTTCTATTAGAACAAGTTAAAATTCAAAATCATAACCAACAAAAAGACTGATCAACTAGATGGTGCAAATTATCAACGAGGTAAAATCCTTTTTAAACTCCGCTGTGATTGCAGCGGCTTCCTGAGGAAAGGAAGGAGGTGAATAATACACCACAACTTTTTCCAGAACCTCAGCATTCTTGAGCAGAAACTTGAACAACTCTAGCACAAATGGCCCTTTGTAGAGCTCTATCGTTAAAATCTTCAATTGTCGAACGAATTGTAGCCCACATTCCCAATACTTCATATCGTAGCTCGCTGGAGATGCTACTAACTGAGGAGTCTGCATGCGCAAAACAAACGAAAAACTGTAACAAAAAAATGCAAGTGTACTGGCAATAAAAAAAATGAAGTATGTATGTTCATATACCACCTCTAGAGGATTTGAGAAAGGATTATAATCAGGAGGTAGACCATGTGATGTTAGTTTAAATTACCTTAGGTTAGGTGCTCCCATCAGAAGGGATCTCAGCGGCCCCATCTCAGAAGCACCTAAACCATTGCTGACTAAAACCAAGGTTTTCAAATGCTGAAATGTGAACGAAATAGCTTCACATTGAGCCAAAACCTGCACGTAATTTAGCATGTTAATCAATGGATGTACGTAAGAGAAATACAAATACAAGTAGCTAGGCAATGCCCGAGTAAAGAATACTTGTCTAATTGCAGAGAAAGAAATAAAAAACAAGGGTCTTTGATTACCACAACAGATTGCAAGCATAATGGTTGTAGACCTGTAATGTTGCCAATGCTGCGAACCACCTGATCAATAGCACATTTGCTAAGCATTCCTGGAATCTTGAAGAGGGAAGTTCATGAAATTCATTGTAGCTTGTTCCAGATGTGCTAATTTTTCCACACACAAATAGCCCAGAGTAGGATGTCCTGTCCAGTTAAGAACCTGAAGCTTGGGGGTACAAATTTCCAGCAGAGAATGACGATTAGGACAAGGAAACCATACAATGTCAAGTTCTCGAAGATTCTTCGCGCTGATGTGCAGTTGATCTAGAGTCGGATCCCTATCATTAGGATCACTATCATTAGGTGGTGGTTTACTGTAATATAGGTGAAAAAGTTGAAGAGAGGAGCTATTGATGGACAGCTTATGTCCACAACAATGAACAAGGTATAACTCTTTTAAAGACTTGCAACCACTTGAAACCATTTCTCCCACATCAAATAGCTGACCAGAACCAAACCAAATATGCTGTAACTTCAAATGCTCAAGGGAATTCAGATGGATTACAAAAGAAGGGTGGCGCTTTAACGAGGAACCCTTCATCCTCAAGTTTACGACAAGTTTTTTCAGGGTTTTACTGTTGAAAACAGGGATGAGGTCCAATTCAACATACGTCATAAGTTTACAATATGGTGACATTCTTGGGAGAATATCCAAGTTGATGGCTTCAACCTCACACGCAACAGCTTGAAACAACCATTTGCTCATGTATAAATCATCATCACGGCGGTAACAAACCCAAGAAAGATTAAAGCTTCTTATCTGTGTGCCATCGGAGTGGCGTAGATCCATAAATGAATCGAAACAAGTAGCTCTTTTCTTGATCCAGCATTCCTGATCATAGAAGCTCATTGCCGAAAAATGGCACCCATGATGGAGCGTCAAGAAGGGTGTGCGCAAACAAACTTCTCTCCATCTTTTAGATGCGAAGCTGAGTCGAATCATGTCATCTGCCCGAAGAGTGCAGAGAATTGCTTCTGCAATATTATCTGGGAGATTGCTGAACCGATCTACAACCATATTCATTTGGACCTACCGACATAATTCAGTTGTCAAAAACTTGAATCAGAAAAAGAACAGCCATAAAATTTGGGATCAATTGGGGAAAGAAGTGCGTGAATTAGGGATTGAATCAATGGATTTAAGAAAAAAAAACCCAGAAGAACAATTAACTCAAGCCCCAGGTTCCAGGAAGATGTCAAGACTGATGCAAATATTGGAAGTAGATCATGACCATTAAATTAAGTATACGCCAAACTCTTCAGATCAAATCATAACGAGACAACTTAATTTTGAAAAGACCATAAAAAATAATCAAAAATCCAGAATGAAAAAATAATAATCAAAGAACACTAAGATCTAATCAATTTTCAATTACCAAGCAAACAAATTCCATCATTCAAACATATCAATTCCCCCGGAACAGAAACACAGAAATTTCAAAATTTCAAAACAAAATCAAAACCAAAAATGACGAAACTAAAGACAGATCTGGAACAGAGATTGACTGATGGAAACTTGGATTCGTACCTTTCTTAATGGATTTTAGCGGCAAGAGGAGAGTGAATCGCGGAAGAATCGTCCGAAGAGAGAAAAAAGGAAGAGACTAGTTTTGTTTGTTATAACGGAAACCAGAGCGGGGGTAGGCTTTCTTGGATTCGTACCTTTCTTACTGGATTTGGAAGGATTGTTACCTTTGCTTGGCTTGGAATAGAATGGATACGGGCAGTAGGAGAGAAGAAGGAAATCGGGATCGGGATGGAGGAGAGTAGAAGGAAATCGGGATGGTTGGAGAAGAAGGAAATCGGGTACTCTTAGGGCCTGTTTGGCGTTCCGGTTCGGTGGAAAAAAGTTCAGTGGAAAAAAGTTCAGTGGAAAAAAGTCAGAAGCTGACTTTTTCAGAACAGAGTTTGCTGTTTGGTAAATGTTTGTTAAAAGTTCTGTGGGGAAACCCAGAAGTTGTTTTTGGTGTTTGGTAAAAACTGTTTTAAAACTATGGTTGGAATGTAAAATGACCATAAAAGGCATAATTCATTTCAAGTGTTAGAATTAATATTTTTAGTATCTTTATATGTTTTTAATCAATTTATTTATAATTTAATATTTATCTAATATCATAAAATAAATTAAACTTATTAATACCATGGTTTAAAACATTATATTAAAAAATTTGTAAACTCTATATACAAACTTAAAAGGTTTTGAGCTCGTAATCTCAACTTATGAAGATTATGAAAATTCAATCGCAACGAATGAGGGGTATAATGCTCTGCTACATGAAATTGTAAAAGAGTAACATCTACAATGAAATGAACAAAATGTGAACTTTACAATGTTTCTTGCTGCACATGTAATTTTCAAGTGCCTCAACTTGCAAAACAGTTGACTCAAACCACAAAACAAAACAGTACTCCACTCCTCCAATTCCCCCATCTTCTTTATAGTTATGCAATTGCAGGAGGAGTAAGTTCTTGTGTCCTAGAAACAGTGTTGTGAGGATGAGTTTGATCGCTGCTGTTCCCACCCGATCGTAGCAAAGATGAGCTCATTTTCATTCTCACTTCCAGTAACAAAGAAGTGCAGATCTTGGATGAACTTGTAAACCACAATGTTGTTCTCCAGCATTGTTATCTCCACTGTAGGAAAAGCGAGAAGCAACCGCATGTCTCCTACACGCATTCACACAACAACATTGCACAAAACGAATTACTGCACAAGATTTCACAAAACCCAGATCATAATTCGCCAATTCAACCATAAAATCCAAAACCCACATGCTATATCATCCATAAAACGCCATAAACGAAAGAAAACAAGAAAAAAACAGGGATTTGTACTGCAGACGTGAAAGACTAAACAGAACCCAGAGTTGCTAGTTCAAAGATGATTCAAACATCGATGCATGCATAATGAGAGGGATGGAAAAGGGAACTCACCATAATGATTGGAGAAGAGTCGATCTGCTATACCTACTGAAGAAGATGAGGGAATAATGCGATCGAGAAAAAAATATTTTACTCTTGCTACCAAAAATATATACTTGTGATCCCTATTGCTAAAGGAATTTCCATTTCCTAAACACTCATTTTGGCATTTTTACAAACACATGATATGCGTAGCCATGGAAATCAACCACAACAACAAATTAACTCAAGGCAATCCATTAATTTCCTTACACAAAAAATCCATTTCCAATTCGCAACAACAAATAATGGGTATTCAGAAAATTGAAAATCCAATCAAAATTAAAACAAACACCCAAAAAACACACGCGGAGCCAAATGAATCACGAAAATCCAAGTCATCTTACCTAAAATCAACAAGATTTGCACCTCTGCTGCTTATATTTGAAAAGGGAGTAGCAGCAACGCAGAAAAGGGACGGAATAAGGGTGCGATTGCTGGTGCTGGATGGGGCCGCGATTGCTGGTGCTGGATGTCGGTGGGTGGCTTGACGACGGCGAGGTGGGTGGCTTGACAACGGCGACGGTTTGTTCAATTGGAACAGAGAAGAGTGAGGTGAGAACGGCGAGGGTTTCTTTGAGAGAGGAGATTGTTGGAGGCAGAAGATGGAGATTAGGGTAGTTTTTGTTTTTTATACCAGGTTTAGGAGTAAATCAACAGAAATTGGGAGGATATTTTTGTCCACAAAAATATCCCTCCTCCTTCCCGTGTCCTTAAACGACCTGACTTTTTTTCACTGGTCCAATTTCCTCCAGTGATCAAAACCCAAAAAACAGCCCATTTCCTTCGTTTGCAAAAGCCAACTTCTCACCTTGAAAGTTGAGTTGATGCAATGCCAAACACTTTCACCAACTTCTTGGTTGAAAAAAGTTGGGTTAGGTACCCAACCCTTAATGCCAAACAGGCACTTAGGGTTCTTAGGGTTAGGAAATGGGGCGGGATGGGAAATGGGACGTGTACTTACTTACTTAGGGTTATGATCGGGTCGGGTCGGGTCGGTTTATTGCGATTTATGAAAAAGTGACCCGCGAACCGACCCGTCATTAATTGACGGGTCGGTTATGTATCTGTATATGGGCGATTATACATTAAATAGTATATTTTGGCGGGTTGGGTCGGTCCGAATTGGCGGGTTGGACGGGTCAAATGTTCACCCCTAGGTGAGAGAATGTAATAGGAAACAATGGCTAAGTATTTATATCCCTATAATTTCAGGATTTCGGGTACCCGAAATTACACGAACGGATCTCGTCCCGACCTGAAATTAGAGTTCAGGTATTGACTTTCGATATCCGAAATTTATGATCCGAAATTTAAAAAAATTGGGTCATAAAAATTAAAATTTCGAGTATCGTTTGATTTTATTTCCTAATTTATAATGATTGAATCTTAAATCACCTCTAATTTAATTATTAAATTCATTTCCGGATATTCTCCCAAACATCCTATAGTTGGGGCTTACGAAAAGGACAAAAAGGTCATGTCAACGAACTTTGGGGCTTACGAAAAGTATGTATGTCTATTTTGATGGTGTGAGGAAAGGATTCAATTTTGCACGCAGGAAGATAATTAGCCTAGATGGTTGTTTTCTGAAGGGTCCATTCAAGGGTGAAATTCTTAACACCTACTTTGTCTTTTATTAAACTCATGAATAGATTTTTCTTACTTTATAAAAATTAATGTATAGGGATTGCTTTCTGCCATCAATGAATTGATGCCCTCTGTTGTTAGTAGAAGATGTGTCAGGCACATCTTTGCTAAGTGGAGAAAAATACACTGTAGTGAGGATTTGCACAAGCAGTTTTGGATTACCTGCAATGCATTAACTTCACTAGAATTTCTTGAGGTTTTACGAGGTATGTCCACCACAACAATATCTGACTTTCTATTTGTTCCTCCAACTTACTGGTGCAAATCCTTCCAAGATACTTCACCATGTTCTGATGTTATAGATAACAACATGAGTGAGACTTTTAACAGCATGATTATAGAGTCTAGGTACAAATCCATTGTCAAACTCTTTAAAACCATTCGTAAAATTATTTTCAAAAGGTTTAAAGAGAGAGAGTTTTGTCAACAAGTTTAAAGATGGTTTTGGTCCCAAAATTTGGAAAAAGATTAATCATAACATGGAAGAGAGTGGGACATTTTGGGTGGATAGTAATGGAGATGATGGATTTGAAGTGCACCTAAATGAGGACACCAGCTGGGTGGTGTGCTTGGAAAAATGTAGTTGTACATGTAGGATGTGGGAATTTCGTTAATTTAACGTTTTTTATATTGGCTAAAACATATTTGGTAATTGGTAATTTAAAAAATTCAGGTTGATGAACCACAACAATCAAATATTGCTGGTCCAGAACAAGGACAGGCTGCTGGATCAGATCAAAACACTACCAGGAAGCGAAGGAAGATAATATGCTCATTTTGAAAATTGAAGGGCCACAGGAGAGACGGTTGTGTCTTAAACCCGACCAGCAGGGTTAGTTGATCAAACCTATCACTCGTGTTGAAATATAAATGTTAAGATTGATCCAAAAAAAAATCTTGTGGCAGCGTTTTTCTAATCCAGCAAACGCAAGATTCTCAGGTGTCTGCTTCAGAATTGCAACACTCGCAACTTCAATCCTCCCAAGTGTCTGATAGAACCCAAGTACTTTTGCAAGAACTTAGACAATCATGTGGAATAGCTCCACTCACCAGAGGGAGAAAAAAGAAGTCTGATGAAAAGAAGGGTAAACTACCGAGAGGGTATGGTTGTTTTGTTGCTGAATCTGGGTGGAGTTGTTATGATGTGAGTAAATAATTTGTGATTGTGTGTAGTATAGAACATGTTTTTTTAGGTAGACAGATGGTAATCCAAAACATTTGTTTATTTTTGTCGCACTTCGCAGCCTAATACACCACGACAAAGGGTGATTGTTGTCCCAAATAGAAGAAAGACACGCTCACAGGATGAAGCTGGTATTTCGGGAAAGTAGGAATTATGTAATATGTTTGTTGATTTTGTTTGGATGTACTCATTACATTCGGAACAATTATGTACTAGACCATATTATGTACTAGCTCGTTGCTTTTGTTTGGAACAATTATGCAGCTTGACATTTGAATCCATATTATGTACTAGCTCGCATGATTTTGTTTGGGTGTACTCATTACATTTGGAACAATTATGTACTAACTCATTGCTTTTGTTTGGAACAGTTATGCAGCTTGACATTTGAATCCATATTATGCACTAGCTCGCATGATTTTGTTTGGATGTACTCATTACGTTTGGAACAATTATGTACTAGACCATATTATGCACAATTATACGCCAACGAAATTGCCAATGTCAATGTTAAGGAAATATAATGCGTAAAATGAGTTGGCCGAAAATTTTGCAATTTAGCTTGGCCGATAATGAGTTGGCCGAAAATGTTGCAATTTAGTTGACTGAAAATGTTAGCGAAGTTGAAAAAGAAATACTACTTTTATTTTTATTTTTAATTTCTTTTGGATAACAAATACTACTTATAAATATAAAAATAATGAACATATTATGGAATGAGTAGTTCACGGCTAAGAAATTAATTGTTACACAATCGAATATACAATAATTGAATACAACTAATTAATAATTAAGGTAAAAGATAATCAAAAAATTAAGCAAAAAGCCAAAAGCCAACCCATTTTAACAAAATAGATAAATAAATCAATAAATAGTGAGGAAGAAAATAGGAATTTATCAGTGACTTCATCTTCAACTTCCCTTAATATAACAATTAATATTACTAAATCCAATTACAGCTACAACAAATACAACAACCCAAGATCATCTTCAAATCATCTTCGAACAGAATGTAATATAACCGAATTTTTTCCCTTAATTGCAAAAACTAAGAAATCCAATTACAACAACAATAATTAAAAAATGGCTAACAGAAACCTGAATTTCTTAAGCCTTTTCATCAAGTAGTGATTTTCATCCTTCAAACAAAGAAACTCGTCCACCATGCCATTAAAAACCATATCACGCGTTTTCAATTCTTTGATTTCAGCCACCAAATTATTAATCTTCTCCGCTTGTTCCTTCTCACTTTCACAAAAACCTCTAATAATTGCGTTAGCTCTGTCTGGAAAAGGACCATCAACGAACAAATAAAAACCACAACCACCCTCTTCGACGCTGCGCTTGCATTTGTTGAATCGAAGTCCAGGATTCCTCTTCGTCCATGAAATCCATCGAGGTGTATTTTCCCCGCACCGATAGTAGATAGGTGGCTTGTACTCGTAATTTGGCTTCTGCTTCACCACGGAACTAAAAATCTCAACACCGTCTTCAGTCTTCGCCATTAAAGTCGCCGCGCCGAGAAAGTTTAGGTTTTGAGAGGGAGTATGAGTGATGAGCGCAGTTAGGGTTTTGAGAGGGAGCGTGAACGTGATTGTGAATGATGGGAGGATGATATAGCTTCAAAAGAACAACGCGTCGCTCATTTAAACGAATGACGCGTCGATCGTTTTAATCAGCTGAGATGACAGTCACGCATCATTTAACGAACAACGCGTCGCTCGTTTAAATGAACGATGCGTCACTCATTTTAATCAGCTAAGAAGACAGTCACGCGTTGTTTGCCATAAACGACGCGTCGTTTCTATCCAGCGGGGAAAGCCCACTTACCTGACTAGTGGGTAAAGAACCGGGTCAAATTTGTCCTACGTGGCACGCCGCGTCATCCTCATCCTACATGGCATCCGACGTGTTGTGCCACGTAGGATAGTTAATGGTGATTGGTGGACGGCGTGGTGATTGGTGGACGGCGTGAATCGGAGGTACCAAATGTGACATTTTGTTATTATACAGGTATCTTTTAAACGCAAAAAACAGTCGAGATATGAAATCTATCATTTAATTTTTGTACAGGTACCATTTTTTGCAATAACCCCAAGGAAAACAAACATAAACATAATGACTCTTAACACCACCCAAGAGCCCCTTCTTCCTCATCCCACCAACAAAAAAAAACCATTTTTTTATGGTCCCATATATCTCCTGCAAAACCATGCATCACCACCACTCCATTTCTCCTCCTCCTCCTAACATCTTCCATTCACCACCATGTCATCACTTTCTGTTCGTTTCCTTTCTCCTCCATTATCATTCTCTCCTTCTTCTTCATTTTTCTCCTCCTCTAAACCCACATCAAGACTCTTTGCTGTGGGCCCTACTGTGGCCCCAAAAGGGCAGGGAGAGGTTGCGGTTGATACAGTGAGGTTGGAACCAAGTGTGAAGGAGAAAGATGGATTCTTTATCCTTAAGGAGAAGTTTAGGTAGGGTATTAACCCTGAAGAGAAGGTCAAGATTACCCATGAAATTGTTCATGGAGAATGGAATTGAAGATCTTGCTAAGTTTTCAATTGAAGAAATCGATAGTACTAAAACCACCAAAGATGATATTGATATTAGGCTCTAGTGGCTTGGTCTCTTCCACAGAAGGAAACATCAATGTAAGTTCTTAACAAAATTGTATTAGATTTTGCATTAGATTTGTAATACTTTGAAGATCAGGACAGGACCTGTATTTTAATTGACAAAAAATCGTCAGATTTGTGCTTGTTCTTGTTATACTTTGCTTCTAATTCATGAACTTTCATCGTCTGAAAATCAATTGCAATAATTTGTCAGAATTTATTGTCTGAAGATTTGTGTTTCTTCTTGTCAGATGGTAGATTTATGATGAGGCTGAAGTTGCCAAATGGGGTGACGACAAGTGCACAAACGAGGTACTTAGCAAGTGTGATAAGGAAATATGGTAAGGATGGATGTGCAGATGTTACAACCAGGCAAAACTGGCAAATACGAGGTGTGGTGTTGTTTGATGTGCCTGAAATACTCAAGGGTCTTGATCAAGTTGGCTTGACAAGTCTGCAGAGTGGCATGGACAATGTCCGAAACCCGGTTGGAAATCCTCTTGCAGGAATTGATCCAGACGAGATTGTGGATACTCGACCTTACACCAACTTGCTATCCCAATTTATCACTTCTAATTCGCGTGGAAATCCTGCTTTTACTAACTTGTATGTTTGTAATTTTTATATCTTCTTGTGATGGTCAAGTTTTAGAAGAGATTGTTTTGAATGGCTCTTGATTAATCTTTGGAGTTCTGTACTGTTTCTAGGTCAAGGAAGTGGAATGTGTGTGTCATTGGTTCTCATGATCTTTACGAGCATCCTCACATCAATGATCTTGCTTATATGCCTGCCACAAAGAATGGGCGTTTCGGGTTCAATTTTTCGGTGGGTGTCTTTAGCCCCAAGCGATGCACTGAGGCGATTCCTCTCGATTTTTTGCAATAACCCTTCTTAAAAGCCCCATATGCATTATAACCATAAAACGAATTCTTTTTTTTTTATAGTTTCTTTTAGATGTATTATTCTCTAAATTTGAATTTAAAACTTGTATTAGAAAAACAAATCAAAGGTGTAAGTGCAACACAATCGGTAAATACGTGCTCTATTTCACAATGAAGGTCATATGTTATATATTCGATTATGGTGAATTTTTCGCTTTAAGTCTTTATTGTAATTAAATAAAAACAAATAAAAATTTATGTTAAAAAACTGAATAGGGTCTCAATTCTCTTACTCTCATGAACATAAACAGTTAATTTTTTATGTTTAATATATAGGCAAAAAGTTATTAAGGGTCCCTGGACTCTAACGTTTTATTTAATAGGAACCCTAAAAAAAATTATTTAATCACATCCCCGACCTATTAAATTTTGTTTAATCACAACCCTACCGTCACGTTTCGCTAATGTGGCACCGTTATGTGCCACGTCATGTGCCGCGTCAACAAGACACGTCAGTAATTTGCCACATCGTCATGTCCACGTCAAGAAGCTTGCCACGTGTCAATCTTCATCCTTTAACCCAAATTTCCTTCAATCCTCACAGCACGACCATTTCTTTCAATCTTCAGTCTTTACCCAAATTTTTCAATACTTTTGGAATAATACAGCACGACTACTCCTCAATTTCCTTCAATCCTTGCCAAATCTTCATCCTCTCCATTGCCGCACCTCCACAACGACTAACATCAAACCCATCCTCCACCGTCACCATCAAACACCATAACCACCAAATCAGAAACTGTCAATCCTCCACCACCACTGCCAATTACCCATCGCCACTGCCAATCACCCTCGCTCACCACCAAATCACCAAATCAACCCGATCCACATCACCAAATCAACCCAATCCACATCACAAAAATCCAACCCGAATCAACATCACCACCGCTCAAACCGCAATCGCCGCCGCAGTCCCTCCTCCACCACCGATTCGCCAACCACACAACCGCTCCACCACAACATCACCGCCACTGCCCCACGCCATCACCACGTGGCTGGCTGCGGCGGCTGTGAAATGAGGGGGAGGATACGGAGGAGAAAGAGAGATTGGAAGGGAGGGAGAGGAGAGATTTGGTAGAGGAAAGGGAAGGAGGGGATGAGAGGAGTATTCTAGAGATTGAGAGAGTAGAGAATGCCATTGTTGTGGTTGTTGTTTGTGCGCTGTGTTGGTTGAGAGAGATTTGGAGATAGAATTTGTTTGCGATTTTGGCGGAAAATTTGAGAATTAATTTAGGAGATGGGTTGGGTTAATTTGCAGAAGAAGGAAAAAAAAGGAAAAAAAAGGAAAAGTATCTTGTTGACGTGGCAGGATGATGTGGCAAGTTACTAACGTGGCATCGAATCAGTACATGACGTGGCACATAACTATGCTACATCAGCAAAACGTGACGGTAGAGTTGTGATTAAACAAAATTAAATAGGTCAAGGATGTGATTAAATAAAAAAAAATTAAGATTCCTATTAAATAAAACGTCAGAGTATCCAGGGACCCTTAATAGCATATATATGGAGTAATTGTTTGTTAAAACTTAAAAGGACAATTTATCCATAAAATTAACTCGATATGAGCATAATTAGTCCCGACTGAAATCTGCGATTAGGTACTCAAGATTGTCGATATCCAGTGAGGTCGAATGTCAGAGTTCCCGAGCAACTGCCAGAAACGGTAAATAAAATCATAAATATCACAAGAGTTAAACATGGTGAGTCAGAACACAAGAAATATTTAAAATGATTCAACTGAAGAACTCACTTTTTATCACGGTCTCTGTAAACTCCAACCAAAGCTTCAGCCTTATCATAAAAGCTGTCCTTTAGAGAGATCACAATACTCTGGAAACCATTACCGCTATCTGCATCCTGATTGCCCCTGGTTGCTTCACATGATTTTGAACGTATGAATCCAGCTACTTTGGCAACATTCAAGTTATCCAATGCGGCATCAACTTCATCAAGAATGAAAAATGGTGAAGGCCTATAGCTGAAAGCATATCATACAAATAAGAAGAATTGTCAGATTGCGAGAATGCAATAAAGAGAAGGAAGTAGAGACATTGAACTTAAAACTGAAACAGCTACAGCAAACAGTTTATAGATCTCTGAGATCATACCTGTGGATGGAGAAGAGTAAAGCAAGTGCTGCTACAGTCTTCTCCCCACCAGAAAGCTGTTCCATGTCACGGAAGCGCTTAGTTGGGGGCATGGCAGTGTATTTGATACCATACAGAAAAGGATCATCCTCATTTTCCAAGTTCAAATAAGCAGTCCCCCCAAGAGGATGTGTGCTGCTCTTTGTCAGTTGTTTGTAAATCTTATCAATATTGTTTGATATGTGGTTGAATGCTTCCATGAACAACTCGTATCTGGGCAAACCAAAAGGAGATTAGAAGACTATATAGCATTTCGTGGCAATTCTAGTGAGACCTTTTACTACTTTCAACCATGGTACACTATTTCTCATGCCCTTAATCAAAACAGTCCCATTAGGATTGTGCATGGTAATTTGTTTAATGTTATCCAGGTCAATATTTATCAAATTTCTTCAAAGAATAAAATGTCTAATTTTTTAATCCTAAAAAACAAGATAGGACTTTCTTTCTTTTTGATTCAGAAAATAAGAACAAAAAATAACATTACCTCTTTTGCTTAACCGTATTGAAAGCATCAGCTATTTGCTTCTCCTCCTTTCTGGCTGCTTCAAACTCTTCGGTTACTACTTTTTCCTTCTCTTGAAGAGCCTCGTATTGATCCAGAGCCTTCAAATTTGGAGCAGTTCTTTCTATTTCTGATAAAAAAACATCCATTTTTTGTTTAAACTCCACTTCAAACTTCTCCCTATCAGAAGGTCTCTTGTCCTGAAGAAGAGATCTATTTAGTTCACTAAAATCATAATATGGGCCAGGAATCGATGACTCTGTCTCCATTGGGTCTGCAGTCGTGGGAAGAGTTATGTGCTCTAGTTCACAATTCTCAGCTATATCCTGCTTTCGTGACTCTAGCTGCTTTATTTGTGACTCCTGCACAGCCACAGGAAAAAGATGTCAGAAGCAGTGCAACAGGCTCCCTGTAAGTAACAACACCTAGCTTGGAACTTCTACAGGATCTCGCTGATATGAAAAAAAAATTAGCGCAAATAGAAAACCCTCTAAGCACCTTTGCGCTTATCTGACGAGTAACCTTCCCTAAGTTTGTTGTAGTTGCAGAATTGGACTTCATCAACTTCTGAAGCTCCTTCTCACACTCTTCCAACTTGGTTTTCCACTCTATAACAATAGAGAACACAGTAAAGAAAGGATGAAAATAACAATAAAAATAATAACACACTTGAATGTAGGTTTCAACTGTAATCCTATAGTTGATTTCTGTCATAGTTGTAATTTATTGCCATACCGTCCAAATGCTTCATAACATTCATCAAGTATATCAATCTAAAATTTACAAAAAACTAGGTATTATGACCATTAAGTTTTCAGTAACATATTCCACTTTCAAATAGTGCAAAGGAAACATGAAATATTATGTTTTTATCACTTCAATAAAACTAACAAAATATTAAATTTTGTATAAGAGACTGAAAAGTGTAACCCACCTCGCACTTGTTCTTTACATTCATTGATCTCATCAGCAGCTTTCTCACTCGCTAACTTGACTTCACATTCCTTTTCCTCAACACGATTTGAGTCATTTCTCAATGCATTAACAGTAGATTCCAGTTTTTTAATTCGGGAATCCATGTCCCGCTTTTGCTCATATTCCAACCTGCAAAGGGAAGAAAAAAGAAAGGACCACTTATGTATGACGCAGAAGGGTAAAAGAGACAGCATAAACTGTGAAAAAACTTTCTTAGTTTCGCAGGCAAAGAAGTAATTTCCACTCAAGAGAATGAAACGAGGTATAAGTCACAGTGTAATAGAAATGTTCAAGAAACAATCTTAAATGGGTAGATATATTCGAATGAACCCGAAACATTTAAAGTGCTAAACACTGGTTACAAGACATGATCTAAAGACTGAATGGAACAAGCAATGCAAACTCTCCAGTCTCCATCCTACAAAATATGAAAATGTAAAACTGACCAAGAAAAGAAATAAAAAATCTCCTTCCCATTCCACCTTTATAAGCCCTTCTCAGACTCCCAACTCTCCAAAACAATTGGGACATTGAATAGACTGACTTAACAAATAATTTCATGGGCCAAGATTCATGAGATCTTTGATCACTAGAAAAAAAAGGCATGGTTTTTAATAAAACTATGATGTCATCAACACGTGCAAAACAGAAAAGACGCATCCTGCAAAAGACAAAAGATGGAAAGACAAGGAAACACAAGAGACTAGAAGAGGGGAAACATACTGGTATTTCAACTTTGACAGCTGGCTGCTCAAACTAAGTCTTTCGTCAGCCATGGATTGTGCAGCCTTGACATGGTTTTCTTCATATTCACGAATATTTGTGACCCCAACAACCTTACTAAAATCTCTGTATATCCGGTCAACTATCTCATTAATTCTCTTCTCCCGTTTGCTGATTTCAATGGCCCTCTTGTTAATAACAGCTTTTAACTGAAAATAAATAAATCAAGGTTTGACTTTGTCAATTGACATGCTGGAGTAGTGCACTTAACTAATAAATAGCAGACTGATGAAAAAACTCACCTTGCCATGTTCATCGTTTATACTTTCAATTTCTCTTTTAATTGCTTGCTTCTCATTTTGTAATTTATTAAGTTTATCCTCGATGCTACGCTGTAGAAACCTCAGGGAAAGAAGGGTCAGAATAAATCAGTGGAATTCCAGAACAAGAACAGTTTGTTTCTTTCTAATCCTGACCAAAGCCTATAATCTAATCATCCAACAAATTGATGCAATTAGGTGCCGACACAAATGTCACTTCCCAGTCCCCTCAAACACAATCTGATCTCTTACAAAACATTAAGAAAAAAACTGACTACAAAGTGGGGAAAAAAGATAGAATCCTCTCAAGTATTGGTTTTATTGAACACATCTACCAATATCCAAAAAAAAAAATAATGTTTATTCATAAACAACTACAAATTACAAGCTCGTCTTGTTATGCCTGGAAAACATAATGTGCTTCTCAAAACCAAATGAAGCCACCCAGAATATAGGCTGCATCACTCAGTGCCATAGCAGAGAAGGAGCAGGTTACGGTATCAGAAATAAACTGACCTTCTCAATGTCTGCATACTGAATCTGCTTTTCAAGTCCACTTATCTTTCCAGATGCTTCTGACTCCTTCAGATGCATCTCTCTAATTGACACAAGGTTGTCTAACTCGGACTCAAACTGTTCTTTCTTCCTTTTCAGTCCTGCATAACAACAACAGTTAATTTTGCAGAACAGTGGGTAGAAATAAGAACTATTGACACCAACCTTCAATTTTTTTATCATCCCATTGTTTTGACCTTGCTTCCATTCCTCCAGTGGTACCACCAGTCATTGTGCCAGCCTTTGTGAGTAGGATCCCATCAACAGTGACAACTGGTCCAAACACAGACAACCAAAATTATTATCAGAGAAGAAATTAAAAGCACAGAAGCTTTTCCAAAACTACCTCTAAACCTCTCTCCACTCCAGCTCAGAGCCTTGGCCTCATCAAGATCATCGCAAACAAGCGTATTTCCAACAGCAAAAAGAATTGCCTTCTCAAGGACTGGATCAAACGTGAAATTGTTAAGTCAACAAACCATGGCACATTAATAGTCCACCCCCCCCCCCCCCCCCCCCCTTGTTTTCTACTTCAAAATTTAAATGGATTTCAAAGCAATCACAAATGATTGTGCTTAATTGCCTGTACGAAAACGTTTGAGAACTCAGTACAGCCAGCAGGGGCATGCAATCAGTCGAAACCGTTGCAGTGTGTGAAATGTCTCATAATTAAATAACAAATACCATGAGAGCCAAAGTTTTATAAAGGATATTGGATGACATCAAAGACCAGCTTTGCAGTACCACCCAAGATGCGCAACCTTTCAATTATTGGCTTCACACGAACCGACTGAAGTGGTATAAATGTCTGTGGAGGAAGCCTTTGCTCTTTCAAATACTGCAGAAACCAAGATGAATTAGACATTGCAATGCAACTTGACTGCATATAACCTAGCCATACTCCAGCAGGAATATATAATAGCTTATGAGAACACATTCAATTAGACAGGATGAAAGAAGTGTGAAACTTCTTAAATAAGGCCAGATGACCATGCAAGAATGAAAAATCAACTTATCTTGAAAAGAAACTACATAAACAATACCTTAATGCACTCTTTCCCCGTGTTTTCATTATCAACCACTACAGCATCCATGAATTTACCCATGGCCACAGTAACAGCAAGATTGTACTTCTTCTGGGTTGGCCTGCAAAGATCAGTCATCCGACCATGAACTCCTGGAAATAGGCGTTTCAGAGACTCAACAGCTTGAGACAACTTAGCATCCCTCTCGTTCTCATATCGATCAGCTCTCAATTCACGTAGTTGATTTTCTATTTCAGCAATTTTAGACTTCAAATTTTCATGTTTAATCCTGCAAAGAAGGTGAGATTTGTTGAATGTACAGTCATTTTATGGGTCTAAATCCAATAAGACACATAATCAAATGAAAAATTGAAAATCAAATGCTACAAAATTTGGAAGGAAACAAATAATAAAATATGTTAACCAACTTGGAATCTCGATGTTTATCTTGCATTACACGCAAATCCTTTTTCAGTTCTGTACGCTCATCCTTATGTTTTGAAGAAGTACCAAGAATCTTTTCTAGTCTTGATCGCATTTGTTCCTCCTGCGAATCCTGTTCGTTTTCCCGATTTCTCAACTGTTGAAGATTTTCTTCCAAGTTCTTTTGAGCTTCCATATGAGAATGTTGTTCCCTATCCAGAACCTCCTTTTCATCCCTTAGCTTAACAGTTTTCATTCCAGCTTCCTCTTTACTGCAGCATTAGAGTTCCAAAAATGATAGAAGCGAAAAGGAAGATTATGATACACTAAAGAGTATTGATGTTAAGTGATCAATTCTTCATACTAAAGAGTAAAATACAGGATATAGCAGGTCACTCAACAAGGGATACAAATGTGAATTGAAACATGAAAAAGGCGACTGGTCACCCTATTTTATGCAGACCACAATGTTGGCAGGAGGTTTAACCATAACAAGATTTTTTTTGTCAAACCTTTAGATCTTAATGTTCAAAGGTGGGACAGAGTGTGACCTCTTGGAGCATAAACATCATGTTACGCCAGTTTATGTCAACTAATTTCCTTTAAGAAAAATAATTAACTTACAACTCGTTAAACTTTATTGCTCTGATCGTGCTTGATTTAAACCCTGGTCAATCAAGTTATGGAGTATGTACATACTGAAAACATTCTAAACACTAGATATAAGATGTTTACACACACACCTCATATAGTGCGGTTAACGGGCACTTCCAAATAACTTAGAAACTAAATACCAATTCAAGTTTCAACTCCCTGCAGGACCTACAGACAATACATCAGATCATTTTTTTTTTTAAAATGCCTTTAGAGGCACTAAATACCTCTTTTCATTAGATCTGAAACACAGATATCCCTCAGCACTATATATACTTCTCAAAAAGCACAATGCAACAGAAACTTTCTACTGTGGGCCAAAAAAAACTTTTCCATGTAGTTATTTAAATTTCAAAGCAAATGATAAGTTTTATGCATTAAGAAGCCCCAAAGAGAAGTTAGCTGGACAGTCTTCTACTCATAATTTGCGGTGTTACAAGGAGTTGAGCCCGTAAGCAGTACTAGGTTCCAAATCCCTTGCCATTGGCTAAACCCAAGTGGTGTTTCAACTCAAAATTTGAGAAACAGCATGTATTCAGAACTTAAAGTCATGCTCCAGTGATATGTGCAACAAACTGAAGTTTAAAAGGTAACCACAACACTGAAAGAAACTTACATCCGAAAATATTCACTAAGTTGACTGTCAGCCAAGGGAAGTTTTCCACCAGCATCTCGACTTTTTTCATTCAGATCCTCTAGTTTTGCAGCCAGATCCTCTATGCCCCTCTGCAGCTCTTGCACCTCAATGGCATGATCTCTTCTCTCTCCTCTCTTTTTTTCAAGCTCCTTATGGGCACTCTTAATTTTTGATTTAATCCGGGAGACTTCCTCATTTAATTTCAGAAGTTCAGGTTGCTGTGCAAAACAAAAATATGACCTACTCTACTTCAATAATTAATGAATGATGGAAAATCATGATTCATAACCAGTACTGGCACTTGATGCACTAAGGAAAAATCACAATTATAGTGAGTAAAATATAACCAACATAGTATGTCAAAGCACAAGCCTTGAGAAATTAAAAAAGGGAAACTTGTTCACCCCTTCAATTTCAATGCAAGTGTCTACTACACACGCACGCGTGTTGCGAGAAATGAAGAAGCATGTAAGACAACAATATTTTTAAGGGAAAGAAACTCACACTCTTATCAATTTTAAACGTTCTCTCATTGATCTTCTTTTCACGAGTATTGACCTCTTTGAAGTATTTGCTTTGTTCTTTCCTCTTCTCATCTATTTCCATCTTCAGCCTGTCTATTTCATCCATCAAATCTGATCTTTTCTGCTTTTCATCTTCAAGATCATCATTCATTTTTGTAAGATCCTTATGTATGGTATACAATTGCCACAAGTAGTGTTCTCTCTTCAACGATTTCTGGAAAAATAAATAAAACCAAAAGTGTTAATCCTGAAACAAGAAAATGTTACACTAGTTAACAGTCATCAAGAAATAAACATGTTAGCCTCTAACAATAACCGCACCAAGAGCAACAATAGAGATGTCTCAAATTCATACCAGTTCACTTTGCAATCGCAAATGTTTTTCTGCTTCCTCCTTCTGCTCTTTTTTTTGCTTCCGCTCCATAACTACCGTCCTCTTTTTCTGATAAACAAGAGCTGACTTTTCCTCAGCCGTAGCTTTCTTCCCTTCCAAATTCTCATAGTCTCTCTTTAGCTCCTCTGATCCAGAAATTTGCTCAATAAGGGCAGTCAATTCTTTGGGATTCTTAGCCGCGATCGACTCCACATCTCCCTGCACAACAAAATCTAGCATTCATTAGGTTTAGACTCCAGGAACGCAAATCTCAAATCACCAAAACCGCCACATCTACTGTAACAGGACAGCAATTTTCTTTAGGGAAAAGGGGAAAAAAATCAACAAGTTATTCACAGTGTCTGCAACCCACTAACAAATGCTACATCTGCATTGAAGGCAATTGTTGCCCGCACCACTTTTCATGCGATGTGCAAAAGGTTGCAAATTATTCCGCAGATATTAGACACTATACTCATAAACTTTAAATAAAGCACATAAAATCAAAATTAAAAGAAAATTAATCGAACAACCTGAAAGACCAAGAAGTTCCGGGCCTTAACAAGGATCCCAAGGGACCGTAGCCTCCCATTGTACTCATCCCAATTAACACGATCCATATCTATCCAATACTCACTGCCGCCTGTGCTTGTGATGATGCGAGTAAAATGGAGCTCCAACCCGTTACCTAACAGGTAAACCAACCTCACAAACGCCTTCCGGCCTCTCTGCTCTTTCTCACGGTCATCAGCGGCATAGATGAGGTCTTTGAGCTGGGCCCCACGAAGCTGTCCGGTACGAACACCAAGGACGAAGCTGATAGCGTCCATGAGGTTAGATTTTCCCGCACCGTTAGGACCAATAATGGCGGTGAAGTCCTTGAAAGGGCCAATAGTCTGGAAGCCCTTGTAGGACTTGAAGTTTTCCATCTCCAATTTGTGGATTTTGCAAGGTGAGACGAGGGACGGCATTGTGGGCTAGGGTTTGTGGATTAGGGTTTCGTGTTTTCTATATGTTTTGATCGGGAGATATTGGAAGAGAAGGGTAGGAACGGGGAGACGTAGGTTGTCACGTGCCTGGAAGGGATTCGCTTGGCTAAATGACGATTGAAGGTGTTTTAATGGAACTTCAACAGAAGAGAAAGTGAGAGATGAGCGGAAGCGATTTGGGTGAAGGAAAAACGATTAGGATCGGGAATTCATTGAATTCATCAAGGGATTGTTGTTCATTGAACAATTTAGGTTTTGCCAGATAATTGGATAAAAATCCCAATCTCTGATTTTTTGATGTTTATAGATATTATTTCCTTCGTAGCAAAACGTTGCCGCTTACAAAACGCTGCTGTTTTGTCCTAACATAAAACAAAACAACTAATGCCGTGTTTACCAAGAAATTCTCCGGTTTTTAAAAAATTGGAGAATTTTTCGGAAAACGGGTTTACTTGGCATAGTTTTCGTTTTCTGTTTGAAAACGAAAATTCTCCGTTGGAAAATCGATGAACAAATTTGGAGAACGAAAAAAATGTGTTCTCTAGTTTTCCAACCGTTGGCAAGGTAAATTGGAAAACTCGCTTCTCCAGTTTTAGTTTTAATGAAACTTTCATAAACTTAATTTTGCCCCTCTCACTCTTAACCCAAAGTCGCTCTTCGTCCTTCTCCATCGTCTTCTTCTCCATCGCGATTCACGTTCCCCTTCTCTTCGCCCATCGTTCTGTATTGATGATTTTGCATGGATTTAATTGATGATTTTGTATGAATTAATTTTATCTTTGTGGCTGGATTAAATTGATTTGGGTGTTAGATGGATCAATTGATTTTTGTGGCTGGATTTAATTTATTTGGGTGTTGGATGGATCAATTGATTTTTGTGGTTGTCTTGGATTTAATTGATTTGGGTGTTGCAGGTGACGGCCGTCGGCGCCACTAGGAAGAAGATAAAGATGAAGGACTGCTGCTCAGCTGCTGGGTTTTGCCGCCGCTGCTGCTCGACTGTTGCTCTGCCGCAGCCGCTGCTGTTGCTCCGTCGCCATGCTTGCTGTTCTGGTTGCAGGAGTTTGAAGAAGAAGAGGAGAGCCAGGCTAGGTTTTGGGTTTGGGATATGGGCCGAGATTCTCGGCCCATCAGGAAGAAGAAAAGAAGAAGAGAGCGGGCTGTTTAATTTTGTTGGTCATGGCCAAACCCAAATCCAAAATTTGGAAATTTTTCGTATGAAATGTTTATTTTTCGTATTGAATGTTGTTAGAGAAGACATTGCAAATCAATTATGGGCTCATCATAATAGTCGTTAGAATATGAGGAATTAGCAAGCCTAATGGGGTATGTTTTTTATGTACTTTTTATAACTATTTATGCAATGAACAATAAGCCAAGTGGTGATATGTATTTTATTTTAATGTAGCAACGTGAATTAGTATATTTATATATAATGGAATATTAGTAGATTGATGATATATTTTAGTTTTTTTAATTATAATAAATGTAAATTTTTCCCAAGGAACATATTTATTAGTTTATTAATTTTCACAAACCGAAGAAAATAATAACATTATGTTTTCATTAAAAAAAGGAGAAATAGCTTAAAGCACCCCTGTACTAAGCGCGAAAACCAGAAACCACCCCTGACCTTCAAAACGTCCATTACACCTCCCTTGAGCTATTGTTTTGGGGCAAAAAGGCCCTTCTGTCCATAATTAATTACATTTTTTTGTGAATTCTTGGAATTTTTTACAATGTTTCTTGATTTTTAGGTTAATTACATTTTTTTGTGAATTTTTACATTTTTTTTAGAATTTTTACAATTTTAAAAAATTGTAAAAATGTGCATTGAAGGGTTTTTTTGCTCGAAAACAATAGCTCAGGGGAGGTGTAATGGACGTTTTGAAGGTCAGGGGTGGTTTCTGGTTTTCGTGCTTAGTACAGGGGTGCTTTAAGCTATTTCCCCTTAAAAAAATAATGTTGGAACAAAAATATTTTTTGGTTTTCAAAAATTTGGAAAATAGTGCTAAGTATACACGTTTTTCAGTTTTCTAGTTTTTCACATCAGGAAAATAGTGCTAAGTAAACAGGTTTTCCAGTTTTCCAGTTTTCCACATCAGGAAAATAGTGCGAAGTAAACACGTTTTTCAGTTTTCTATTGGAAAAGAAAATTCTCTAATTTCAGAAAATCGGTAGATTTTCAAACAGAAAATTCTCCGAAGTAAACGCGCCCTAAGTAGCAAAACGCTACCGTACTGACACAGAAAACACTCAAACAAACAACAACCAAATATCCAAGTTTCTTCCAGCTTCTTCTTCTTCTTCTATCGTGGCTGTGATAATGCCCCGCCCTTGAGATTCCTTGCCCACAAGGAAGAATGAGGATAAGTTGCCTGCAGGTGATCAACCCATTCCCACGTAGAAAGGAGACCCGCCTCAACTGTCCAAGAGACCTCCAATTGAACTGCAGCAACTCCTTGATGTTTCCTCATACGCGACCCAAGAATGGCAATAGGTTCAATGAGGCAGGGAGATGTGGTGGAAGAGTGAGAAGTGTGGAATGGTTTAAGTTGACTTACGTGAATGACGTTGTGAATCAAGCTGGATGAAGGGAGTTCTAATTTGTAAGCAACTGGTTCGATCTTATCAAGAATCTTGAAAGGACCAAAATATTTGGGAGAGAGTTTCTGGTTTCTACGATGAGCCACTGATAATTGACGATAGGGCTGTAACTTGAGAAGTACAGAATCTCCAATGGCAAAAGATCTGTCAGATCTTTTCCTATCTGCAAACTATTTCATCCTGACACGAGCAGATTGTAAAGAAGTTTTAAGTTATTGCAAGGCTTGTTCTCTCTCTATCATATGAGGTTGTTGACATCATTATCATTGGAATCATGAGGAATGTAAGGTATATTGAGGGGTGGTTCAATCCCAAACAAAGCCTTGAAAGGAGTGGTGTGCAAAGATTCATGATAGGCAGTATTGTACCAAAGCTGGGCAAGAGGCAGAAAATTAGCCCATTTGTGAGGTTGGTGTTGCTACCCAAATTTTAACTTACGTCACAACTTTGTTCGTATTTTATTACTTGTCACGTTTAAAAGCCCGTCTAGGTCAAATTTCTGTCGATTCTTGGTCCTAGACTAGTTTGTTTAATATTCCGTGTCATTTTGTGTCTTTTTAGTTTTTCGTATTTTTAACTATCTTTTCGCGAAATTCTTTCGGTCCCGAGTAAGTTTTCTCGGACCGTGGATCGAGCACTTTATTTATTTTTTTGATAATTACCTACTATTTTCCTCTTCCACACCCTCCCGTTTAGTTTCGTTCAATTTTTGCCGTAAGGGCATTTATTTGCGTTCAAACTTTCAACGTTTCCGAAAGAAAAAATAAACATGTTAAACGGAGTTTCGCATTTCTTCACTATATACTAGTTTTCCCGCCTTCTTTTCCTATACATCGTGTTCCTCTCAATTCAGATTTATTTCACTTTCGTACAAATTCGCTCGTACCAAAAATATCCCGTTCGTACCCAAAAAATAGGATTTACTCCACATAAATGTCATTTAATTCATCCTTACCCTCCAACTCGGCGACAACTCACCTTGATCATCACAACATCCCATCCGACCATTCTTGGCCACATACAACCCCTAGCTAGCTCACTATTCCGGCTTAGACCTCATCATCACGGCCCCCCTCCTCCACCGCCGATCCAGCAGCCTGTCCTTGTTCTGGACCAGCAACATTTGATTGTTGTGGTTCATCAACCTGCATTTTTTAAATTACCAATTACCAAATATGTTTTAGCCAATATAAAAAATGTTAAATTAAATTAAATTTATATAACAAACCAAATATGAGTAGCACCTGGTTTTCTGGATTGTTTGGGCAGGTACTGGAATAGTGTCCAAGCTTCTTGCAGAAAGTGAAAACCATCTTCCTTCCTTTACAACTCATTTTTGTCCCACACTGTGTTGGCTCCCAACCTTCCCGTTAATTCCCACATCCTACATGTACAACTACATTTTTCCAAGCTCACCACCCAGCTGGTGTCCTCATTTAGGTGCACTTCAGATCCATCATCTCCATTACTATCCACCCAAAATGTCCCACTCTCTTCCATGTTATGATTAATTTTTTCCAAAATTTGGGACCAAAACCATCTTTAAACTTGTTGACAAAACTCTTTCTCTCTTTAAACCTTTTGAAAACAATTTTACGAATGGTTTCAAAGAGTTTGACAATGGATTTGTACCTAGACTCTATAATCATGCTGTTAAAAGTCTCACTCATGTTGTTATCTATAACATCAGAACATGGTGAAGTATCTTGGAAGGATTTGCACCAGTAAGTTGGAGGAACAAACATAAAGTCAGATATTGTTGTGGTGGACATACCTCGTAAAACCTCAAGAAATTCTAGTGAAGTTGATACATTGCAGGTGATCCAAAACTGCTTGTGCAAATTCTCACTACAGTGTATTTTTCTTCTACTAACAGCAGAGGGCAACAATTCATTGATGGCAGAAAGCAATCCCTACAGATTAATTTTTATAAAGTCAGAAAAATCTATTCATGAGTTTAATAAAAGACAAAATAGGTGTTAAGAATTTCACCCTTGAATGGACACTTCAGAAAACAACCATCTAGGCCAATTATCTTCCTGCGTGCAGAATTGAATCCTTTCCTCACACCATCAAAATAGACATACATACTTTTCGTAAGCCCCAAAGTTCGTTGACATGACTTTTTTGTCCTTTTCGTAAGCCCCAACTATAGGATGTTTGGGAGAATATCCGGCAATGAATTTAATAATTAAATTAAAGGTGATTTAAGATTCAATCATTATAAATTAGGAAATAAAATCAAACGATACCCGAAATTTTAATTTTTATGACCCAATTTTTTTAAATTTCGGATCATAAATTTCGGATATCGAAAGTCAATACCTGAACTCTAATTTCAGGTCGGGACGAGATCCGTTAATGTAATTTCGGGTACCCGAAATCCCGAAATTATAGGGATATAAATACTTAGCCATTGTTTCCTATTACATTCTCTCACCTAGGGGTGAACATTTGACCCGTCCAACCCGCCAATTCGAACCGACCCAACCCGCCAAAATATACTGTTTAATGTATAATCACCCATATATAGATACATAACCGACCCGTCAATTAATGACGGGTCGGTTTACGGGTCACTTTTTCATAAATCGCAATAAACCGACCCGACCCGACCCGACCCGACCCGATCATAACCCTAAGTAAGTAAGTACACGTCCCATTTCCCATCCCGCCCCATTTCCTAACCCTAAGAACCCTAAGAGTACCCGATTTCCTTCTTCTCCAACCATCCTGATTTCCTTCTACTCTCCTCCATCCCGATCCCGATTTCCTTCTTCTCTCCTACTGCCCGTATCCATTCCATTCCAAGCCAAGCAAAGGTAACAATCCTTCCAAATCCAGTAAGAAAGGTACGAATCCAAGAAAGCCTACCCCCGCTCTGGTTTCCGTTATAACAAACAAAACCAGTCTCCTCCTTTTTTCTCTCTTCGGACGATTCTTCCGCGATTCACTCTCCTCTTGCCGCTAAAATCCATTAAGAAAGGTACGAATCCAAGTTTCCATCAGTCAATCTCTGTTCCAGATCTGTCTTTAGTTTCGTCATTTTTGGTTTTGCTTTTGTTTTGAAATTTTGAAATTTCTGTGTTTCTGTTCCGGGGGAATTGATCTGTTTGAATGATGGAATTTGTTTGCTTCGTAATTGAAAATTGATTAGATCTTAGTGTTCTTTGATTATTATTTTTTCATTCTGGATTTTTGATTATTTTTTATGGTCTTTTCAAAATTAAGTTGTCTCGTTATGATTTGATCTGAAGAGTTTGGCGTATACTTAATTTAATGGTCATGATCTACTTCCAATATTTGCATCAGTCTTGACATCTTCCTGGAACCTGGGGCTTGAGTTAATTGTTCTTCTGGGTTTTTTTTCTTAAATCCATTGATTCAATCCCTAATTCACGCACTTCTTTCCCCAATTGATCCCAAATTTAATGGCTGTTCTTTTTCTGATTCAAGTTTTTGACAACTGAATTATGTAGGTAGGTCCAAATGAATATGGTTGTAGATCGGTTCAGCAATCTCCCAGATAATATTGCAGAAGCAATTCTTTGCACTCTTCGGGCAGATGACATGATTCGACTCAGCTTCGCATCTAAAAGATGGAGAGAAGTTTGTTTGCGCACACCCTTCTTGACGCTCCATCATGGGTGCCATTTTTCGGCAATGAGCTTCTATGATCAGGAATGCTGGATCAAGAAAAGAGCTACTTGTTTCGATTCATTTATGGATCTACGCCACTCCGATGGCACATAGATAAGAAGCTTTAATCTTTCTTGGGTTTGTTACCGCCATGATGATGATTTATACATGAGCAAATGGTTGTTTCAAGCTGTTGCGTGTGAGGTTGAAGCCATCAACTTGGATATTCTCCCAAGAATGTCACCATATTGGAAACTTATGACGTATGTTGAATTGGACCTCATCCATGTTTTCAACAGTAAAACCCTGAAAAAACTTGTCGTAAACTTGAGGATGAAGGGTTCCTCGTTAAAGCGCCACCCTTCTTTTGTAATCCATCTGAATTCCCTTGAGCATTTGAAGTTACAGCATGTTTGGTTTGGTCTGGTCAGCTATTTGATGTGGGAGAAATGGTTTCAAGTGGCTGCAAGTCTTTAAAAAGTTATACCTTGTTCATTGTTGTGGACATAAGCTGTCCATCAATAGCTCCTCTCTTCAGCTTTTTCACCTCTATTACAGTAAACCACCACCTAATGATAGTGATCCTAATGATAGGGATCCGACTCTAGATCAACTGCACATCAGCGCGAAGAATCTTCGAGAACTTGACATTGTATGGTTTCCTTGTCCTAATCGTCATTCTCTGCTGGAAATTTGTACCCCCAAGCTTCAGGTTCTTAACTGGACAGGACATCCTACTCTGGGCTATTTGTGTGTGGAAAAATTAGCACATCTGGAACAAGCTACATTGAATTTCATGGACTTCCCTCTTCAAGATTCCAGGAATTTGCTTAGCAAATGTGCTATTGATCAGGTGGTTCGCAGCATTGGCAACATTACAGGTCTACAACCATTATGCTTGCAATCTGTTGTGGTAATCAAAGACCCTTGTTTTTTATTTCTTTCTCTGCGATTAGACAAGTATTCTTTACTCGGGCATTGCCTAGCTACTTGTATTTGTATTTCTCTTACGTACAGCCATTGATTAACATGCTAAATTACGTGCAGGTTTTGGCTCAATGTGAAGCTATTTCGTTCACATTTCAGCATTTGAAAACCTTGGTTTTAGTCAGCAATGGTTTAGGTGCTTCTGAGGTGGGGCCGCTGAGATCCCTTCTGATGGGAGCACCTATCCTAAGGGAATTTAAACTAACATCACATGGTCTACCTCCTGATTATAATCCTTTCTCAAATCCTCTAGAGGTGGTATATGAACATACATACTTCATTTTTTTTATTGCCAGTACACTTGCATTTTTTTGTTACAGTTTTCCGTTTGTTTTGCGCATGCAGACTCCTCAGTTAGTAGCATCTCCAGCGAGCTACGATATGAAGTATTGGCAATGTGGGCTACAATTCGTTCGACAATTGAAGATTTTAACGATAGAGCTCTACAAAGGGCCATTTGTGCTAGAGTTGTTCAAGTTTCTGCTCAAGAATGCTGAGGTTCTGGAAAAAGTTGTGGTGTATTATTCACCTCCTTCCTTTCCTCAGGAAGCCGCTGCAATCACAGCGGAGTTTAAAAAGGATTTTACCTCGTTGATAATTTGCACCATCTAGTTGATCAGTCTTTTTGTTGGTTATGATTTTGAATTTTAACTTGTTCTAATAGATATTGCAAATTAGGATATTTGAATTTGAGATTTAATCTTATACCTTTTTTTGCTGTCTTTTCCTAGTAGCAACATCATGTCAAACTGGGTGTTGCTGAATGTCAAAAAATTATTACGCGAAATCCTATTATTTTGTAATGAGTTGAAGGAATACGTACTATCGGTAATTCGTTACGGAGGAAGCAATAAATTAAGGTTTATTAGGACCAACGTTACGAACCTCCGGCGTATAATAGGATCGTTACAAAGTTGATCAAACTTATTCCTTAATTTAAACACAATATTAATCAAGGGTAACTACTTGTGAATTTGAAAAACACCACTAAGAAAAACACCACAAAGGAGAGGAGAGGGAACTGCCCAAGCGCATCAGGGTCATCACTTGATCTCCAGACCCCACCCAATTTGACAACAATTACTTCAAGAACTTGGTCAACCGGAAGGGACTCCTCCACTCCGACCAGCAGCTCTTCAACGGCGGATCCACTGATTGCAGGAAACCCAACTAATTACTTACTCACTTGCTTATTATCCAGCTCCTAAAACAATTTTGTCCAGCTCCTAAAACAATTTTGTGTGTGTCCAAGTCATGTTTTTGGTTTTTTTCTTCTGTTAATTTCTTTATTCTTGTTTTTGGTTTCTTTTTCTCTCGCTATGGTTAAGGCCCTCGATACTTTAACTCGTGGAGTCCACTATCAAAAGTTAGCTCAATTCGATTTACATTGGTGCTGTTTGTTTGCTCCTTGGTCCTCCTAAGCCCATGTCTAAGGCCCAACTTATCATTACTGGGTTGTAGGGCTGTGAAAAAAACCGAAATTCAAAAAATCAAACTAATTTAGTCTTAATATGAACCGAGAAATGACTTTTTGAAAAGAAAAAAAAAATATTAGATCCGTAACAAAACATAATTTTTTTTAAATATTGAATATTAGAATTGAAAAATACAGAATAATCGATTAATTTGAATTAAACTTCAATTTAATTAAAATAAACCCATAAAAATGATGGAGAAAAACATTAAGAGATGAAATCAATTACCACCTAGCATCATTTGTTATATTCAGGGTATACTTTTCGTAAGCCCCAAAGTTCGTTGACATGACCTTTTTGTCCTTTTCGGGCAGAAAATTGTGTATAATGTCATTACCTGGGTATAGGTGCGGGTACAAATATACTCGCAAATGCATGGGTGTGAGTGTAGAGGGTGCTCATTGCTCACTCCCTCCATGCCCACCAAATTACCATCTGCTTCAGCCTACTTCAGCCTTCATGCATTCACAGATCAAGAAATTTGAACTTTTCATTATCATCATCGGCGTATCTATCGTCGAAGCAGCTGCTCCCACTGAAAAAATATACTCATATTAAGTTCGTTATGTTAATTTTCATACCAAGTTGCCTGCTAAAATTAAAATTTTACTTATGAGTCTAATAATTTTATAAAAACTCTATACACTTTAAAGTTTGAATCGGTATTAAACTCACTGACTTATAAGTAAGCATGTGCACATTAGATCAACCCCTAAATAGTAAAATGCTCATGCGAAACAAAATTAATCATATTAAAGGATTGAATCTACGACTACTTAAATGGTGAGAATGTCAAACAACTAATTACACAAACTATAAGCGTGAATAACCTACAAAATTAACTTATAATAAAAATGATTTAATTCTAATTTTAATTTAAAAAATATATATAAAATCCTTATATTATTTTAGCTTGTATTTTTTTTATTTCACCAACTTGTCGCCATGCTCAAACTTACTAGTGTTTATCATTACTTAATTTTTATTTGTTACATTTAAATATATATAAAAAACAAAATTTAGAGATACAAGTTTCTAAATTATTTGTTTCTTTTTCTTAATTACATTTATAACTCATTAGTACATACTGTTTTATATACGTCATTTATCACTTTATAATTTTATTTTAAGAAAAAAAATTGTTCCCATTGCAAAGTTTTTTTTATATGTATAGAAAAAACAGTAAGCATCTGAGAAATACAGATTTGTGTACTATGCATATAAATAGCAATCCAGAAAACATACGATTAATTTTATTAGTTAAAATAATTTTAAAAAAAATTCACTAGTATTTTATTGAGAAAGTTAGATAATATTTTTTCCTCACAGACAAAAATTTCTACATCCACCACTAATCATCATCGCTATATAAATATACATGTGCATTATTTAATTTGCTGCTTTCCCTGGCATATCAGCCAGAATGAAGTTGACGCCCTACCTAGCTAGCACTAGCAATCTCATTTCTAATTGATAATTCAGCTTCGTGCTTATACAAAATCTACTGGAGACTTGTCTCTTTTCGAGACACCGGAATGTCAGAAAGGAATGAGGTTCATATTAACACTCTGTTTGTCAGAGGGATTTGATACTTTCTCAACCCTTCTGATAATACATGGATAAATCCCAAGGGTAAAAGGGTCGTTTCCCTTAGAAGGATTGACCGGTTGACTGACCACGTAAGCAGAGTCAGGATAAGTTGATAAAGGGTACCGGTAGAAAGGACTACCGGGTATTCGTAAAGACTAACGGTATCTAGCTACAACGGTGCCGGTAGAGTGAGATACCGGATGCTCAGAAGATCTATAGCCAGGGGTTAACGGTATCTGGGTACTGGTCGCTATAATGACATCAGTTACTGGCTCGCAACGGTCATGAGAGGATCGTTACGCACGTTGCAGACTGAGTTATTACACCCTTTAATGACGATTGATTGCTATATTGATGCCATGGTAACGGTCGTCAGGTATGGCTTATAAATAGCACAATAAGGCAAGGTAATACGCACGTACACACACACGCATACACTCTGTCATTATCCTTAAGCTCTGAAATACTTGCATAGCGTACTGACTTGACCGTCGGAGGGTTTACGCCGGAGACCTCCTCCGGCACATTGCAGGAAACTTGGAGCGGACTAGAAGGACAAACAGTGACTCAATTACCTAAAAGGGCTTACCCCTAATCGCAGATTATCATTTGGTGCTTTCATTGAGAGCATTGGATCATTGAGTGAGAAGACCTTGATCATCCAAGCTCTCCTATTCATATACTCACGGAATTTCCTAGCACTGACTCGAAATGACTTCAGAACCCCAAGTTTCTGGAACCACCACCTTTCCTCCCATTTCTGGTCAGGAAATTCTGGGACTGTCACAATCGTTAACTTTGCCCAATATGGGCAGCAGTCAACCCCTTTACAGCCATTTGGATTTTCTCCAGACACCAGGAAACAACACGAACACTTCAAATTCCCAGACGCCTGGGTCAAGCATTTCAAGAGGCCCGGTATCGGCAACGGAAGGTTCTGTAGCCGTATTACACCAGAGAATGGATGAGATGATGTTGCTGTTATCAAGCCTAGCTGGGCAGCCAAGGACTTACTCTCACCCATTGCCGAATTTCTCAACACCACAAGTTACTCTGAATCTGTTCGCCTCGCTGCCTCAAGTGTCACAACCTCTTCCTCCACCGCCACCATTTGGTCCAGAAATCGGAAGGAGCCAGCCTGTCCATCGGAGGGTGCAGTCGGAAGTGGTTCCGAGAAGGGAGGAAAGACTCGTGGAAAATTTTGAAAGGGAAGATGACACGGGGATGGAGCGTAGCTTGGCAAGAAGTCGGTCACATCGAAGGGCCAGAGAGTCAGAAGATAGGCGGAGTCGGGACAGGTCGCCACCGAAAATCGGTCCGTACGAGGTCCGCGTAGTAAGCAAGAGAAGGAACCACGGCGAGGTTCTCCATCAGCCACCTCGGCTCGACGGAGGGAGAAGGACGATGACCCTAGGCATCCATTGAGCCACAGGGTTCGACAACATCAAGTTAGCCGAAGGATTAAACTACCCACGGAGCAGTATGATGGGACAAAGGATCCCGTTACTCACCTTAGCAGACTGAAAGATTTTGTGAAGATTCAGACGCGTAAGGATGAAGCTTTGTGTCAGCTTTTCGTCCTCACACTCACGGGAGCAGCCAGGAAATGGTTTGAAGGGTTAGCAGCTGGATCCATAGACACTTTTGCCACCTTAGAAGAGCGATTCCGTAGCCGGTTTAGTTCCTCGATTCCCCTTAAGAAATCTTCGGCGGATTTATTTGACATACGGAGGAAGAAGGGGGAATCCTTGAAGGCTTACTTAGAGCGGTTCAATGTGGAAATGGCTGTAATGACGGATGTTATCGTGGAAATTACGGTGGAAGCAATGAAGAGGAGTTGTAGCTATGACAAGCTGGAGGATACGCTATTGGTTGATCCACCGGCAACATTAGATCTGTTACGAATCCGAGCAAACAATTTTGCCAGGATGGAAGAAGTGGATTACTAGAGGAAGAAACAGGACAGAGAAGTGTCACCTCCGGTAAAAAAGAATGAGGAAAAGTCTCGTAAAGAATACTCCTCAAAGAAGTCAGGGGGCAAAGCGGAGTGGGATCTTCGTCATTGTCGCTACCCAGGGCTGAGATACTGGCTATCATTGAGCGGAAAGGATTGCCAATCAAGTACCCAATTCATAGACCTGGAATGGACTTGGGAAGACGGAAGGGTCAGTATTGTCGTTTCCACAAAGCAAACGGGCATGACACTGAGCGATGCCAGGCGTTGAAACTAGCAATTGAGAGACTGACGGAAGATGGCTATTGGGGAGAAACTGCAACCCAAGGACGTCGTCAGGAAATGGAAAGGTGACATGAAACCAATAGGGATGAAACGATGAATAGGGAGTCTACGAAGATACATGTTACCAACCGATGAAAGGACAAATCCAAGGAGGTTGCCACGGCAACCATGGGTGATTTCCTTTTAATCTCTTTAATAACTGGTGGAGTTGAGAGCGTGAAAGGATCCACTAGTACTACGACAAAAGGGGATGAGGAATCCTTGGTGGGAGAAAAAAGGAAGAGAGAGGAGTCTCTGAGGGAAGGCATGGGTTTTGACATGCTAGATCGCATGGTGATTTCGTTCTCAGAGGAGGATGAAATGGGGGTCATATACCCTCAGAATGATGCTATGGTCACGACAACGGTCGTAGGGGGTTACCGTGTCGCTAGAACTCTGGTTGATAACGGCAGTGCCGTCAACCTTTTGTCATACAAGGCATACAAGGCGATGGGCCGCCCTGAGTCTGAGTTGATATCGTGTCCCAAGCCCATCATCGGAGTTGACGGGATCCCTATTCCTGTGGTAGGGATAACGTATTTTTCTGTGTTCTTTTTGGAGGATACGGGAATGAGGACTGTGGAGCAGTTGTTCATGATAGTAGACCTCAATCTACCATACAACGGGATCTTAGGCCGGCCATTTCTCAATGTGTTTGGGGCGGTCATATCCCAACGCCACTTGAAGCTGAAGTATCCTTCGTGGGATGGGGTTGTTACTATCAGGGGAGATCAAAAGTTGGCCGCAGAATGTTATCTTGTAATGACCAGTGGGGCCACTGGTCGTTATGTTTGTGTAGCCTCAGACCCGTTTGATCAGCCAGATGAAAAGAGAGCCCAGCCGGTAGAGAAAATGGTGCCGATACCCGTTGGGAGGACACAGGGTGGTCATTGCTTGGTTAGTGAAAAATTAACGCCAGAAGAGCGGGCGCAGCTAGGACAGCTATTGGAGAAATGTGCTGGGAGTTTTGCATGGACGTCGGCAGATATGCCGGGCATTCCTAGAGAAACGGCAGAGCACCGTTTGAATGTAGACCCGACAGCGAAGCCGGTGCAGCAAAAACGACGATCTTTCTCGAAAGAAAAGGCAGACGCTATCGAGAAGGAGGTGGCCAAACTCCTCAAGGCAGGCTTCATCAGAGAAGTCCAGTACCCTCCTTGGTTGGCCAATCCGGTAGTTGTACCTAAGCCTAACGGGGAATGGAGAATGTGTATTGACTTTACGGACTTGAATGAGGCATGCCCGAAAGATTGCTATCCATTTCCTCGGATCGAGCAGTTGGTAGACCAAACGGCGGGGTATGAGTACTTAAGTTCACTAGACGCCAATTCCGGTTACCACCAGATTCCGATGGCAGTGGAGGACGAAGAGAAAACAACTTTCATAACCCTGAAAGCGACCTACTGTTACACAGCCATGCCATT
This sequence comes from Viola odorata, assembly GCA_963691705.1. Taxonomy (NCBI): domain Eukaryota; kingdom Viridiplantae; phylum Streptophyta; class Magnoliopsida; order Malpighiales; family Violaceae; genus Viola; species Viola odorata. Next base: position 2,490,902 of record OY829537.1, read on the forward strand.
TGGGTTGAAGAATGCTGGAGCAACTTTTTAGAGAACAACGAACAAGATTTTTGAAGCCCAAATTGGGAAAAACATGGAGGTATACGTTGATGACATGCTAATAAAGAGTAGAAGTTTTGAGGCGCATTTGGCAGACTTGCGAGAAGCATTTGAGGTCATGAACCGGTATGGGATGAAAGTTAATCACAAGAAGTGCCTGTTCGCATTTCAAACAGGTAAATTTCTAGGCTACGTCGTTAGCCGAAAGGGTATTCAGCCGAATCCTTCGAAACTGCGCGCGGTTCATGATATGATATCACCCCGTAACATAAAGGAGGTGCAGAGGCTTACCGGAAGGGTTATTGCGTTGAGTCGGTTCATATCCAAGCAGGGTGAGAGGTGTTTGCCTTTTTTCAAATTGATCAGAAAGAAGGCCCCGTTTGGATGGACAGAGGAGTGTGAGAAAGCTTTTGTTGAGCTGAAAGAGTATCTATCGTCGGATTTATTTCTCACATGGCCAAAAGAAGGAGATACTCTGTATTTATATTTGGGAATTGCGGAAGAAGTCGTTAGCGCGGTGCTTGTGAGGGACGATGATGGAATCCATCAACCTGTTTGTTTCGTGAGTAGAATCCTGAAAGACGCTGAATTAAGGTATGGCCGAATAGAGAAGGTAGTTTATGCGCTGGTGCAGGCAACCAAGAAAATGAACCGGTATTTTCAGGCATATTTGGTCATTATATTGACGAACATGCCTCTGAAGCGAATACTCAAGAAACCCGAAATATCCGGTAGGATGGTTATATGGACTTTTGAATTGGAGCAATACGGGTTGCGTTACCAAGCACGTCCGTCAATCAAGGCTCAGGCCTTAGCTGACTTCGTGGCTGAGTGCACTTTTCCAGACACTCCCTTGATGGAGCAAGGGGTAACGGCAGACAACCTTTCTCTGCAATCGGAGATATATGGAGACACATGGACTATTCACGTCGATGGGGCAAAAAATCAAGAGTCAGCAGGAGCAGGCATTATCATCGCTGGGCCAGATGGGGTTAAGATGAGGTATGCTCTGCGAATTTTGAAGCCACTGTCTAACAACGCGGCCGAATATGAGGCGTTGCTGACGGGATTGCGCATAGGGAAGGAGTTAAGCACCAAAGGAGTTCATGATCATGGGGAAATCAGTGATCTCCGTTTGAGGATCCATAGGGATTCCAAGCTAATAGCTGACCAGGTTAACGGTGTGTCTCAGGCTAAAAATCCCATGATGATCCGGTACTTGGAAAAGATGCAGAAAGAGTTGACGGCAGTCAAAGAGATGGGAATACGGGTTGACATCGAGTATGTCCCACGAGAGGAGAATTCAAAGGCAGATGAGATTGCGAAGTTAGCTGCTGATCCGGTAGCGGTTATGCCGAAAGATGTCTTAGTTGAGGAGATATTGACACCCTCGTTTATGGAGGAACAATTGTCTTTGTATGTTGCAACGGGTGAAAGAGATTGGCGAGTACCGGTCATTGATTACCTTAAGCATGGTAGGTTACCGGAGGATCAAAAGGAGGCAAAGAAAATCTTGAAACGGGCAGATAGATGTTCTCTGTATAACGATGAGCTCATTCGTCGTTGTTTTACTCATCCCGCGGCGAAGTGTATCTCGGAGGTAGAAGGTCAGTACGTACTAAGGGAAATTCATGAAGGCATTTACGGGATGCACGTGTCAGGAGGAACCATGGCAGCGCAGGTGTTGCGACTGGGATTCTATTGGCCTACGATAAGAGGAGACTGTAACCAGTTTGTGCGCACATGTAAAAAATGCCAGGAGTTTGCGAGAATTCCAAGACAGCCAGCGGCAGACATAACGGGGTTAATCAGTCCGTGTCCGTTTGCTCAGTGGGGAATTGATATTTTGGGACCGTTTCCAAAATCTCGATCTCAGTTGGAGTTCGTGATAGTCGCGGTAGACTACTTCACTAAGTGGGCCGAAGCAAGACCGTTAGCGTGGCGTTTCTTTTTGACTCAAGTAATTTACCATTTTGGCATTCCTCGAATTCTCATCAGTGATAACGGTACTCAGTTCAAAAGCAAGTATTTTCAAGAAAAATGTCAGTCCCTGGCCATTGAACAGAGGTTTACGTCGGTAGCACACCCGCAGACAAACAGTCAAACAGAAGTGACAAACAGAACAATCTTGAGTGGAATCAAGAAGAATTTGGAAGGTGCTCGTAGAAAGTGGGTGGATGAGTTGCCAAACGTCATGTGGGCTTACCGGATGACAGAGAAGACAAACACAGGAGAGACACCATTCGCGTTGACCTATGGAACCGAAGCAGTAACTCCGGTAGAATTGGGGGTCATCAGTTTGCTGGTGGAACATTTTGAGGAGGAGCGAAATCAGGATTTGCTACAAGCACAGCTTGATTTGTTACCGGAACTTCGCGAGCAGGCGTTCCTTAAGAACCTGCATTATAAGCGCAAGATGGAGAAATATCACAACCGAAAAGTGAAGGAGCGGTTGCTAAAGGTGGGCGATCTGGTTCTGCGCAGCAGACAAGCGGTAGGACAGGAAATGAGAAAATTGAGTCCTAATTGGGATGGGCCGTACCGGGTCGCGCGAGTTGTGGTTAGGGGCGCATATCATCTTGAGGAAGAGGATGTGATACGATCCTGGCTCCTTAGGATGCGTAACACCAACTGTGATCTTTGTTCAAAGACGGATTTCCTGCGGAATAGATAGAACTGATAGATAACTCGACAAGTACGAGCTTAGACCACTAGCTAACCTGTGCTAAGTGCCCTAATCGATTTCAAGTCAAGGGTCTTGAATCGGGTTCTTAGGACTAGACTCAACAATGTGAGAATCACACTAAGATAAACGAGACAATAATGCAATTCCAAGATTTACTTGTATAAGACTCAAGTATTGCGGACTCAAGAATAACAAGGTTCAACCAACTTGAACAAGGGGCGGAGATTGAAGAGATTAACTCAATTTATCAAATAACAGCCTCCTCTCTAAGGAGGCAAAAGGCTCCTTATATAGGTTACAAATAAACCCTAATTCCAAAAGAGGAATATTACATAAAGTAGATACTTAACTAATTAATTAAATGTCTACTTAATTAATTAGCTAAACAAAATAAAAGCAATAAACGCGTGCAGCTTCTGGACAACAGAAACGGACAAGTGCCGATAGAGGTAGGAACCAATCGGGCAGGAGCCGTTTCATTCAAGGGCAGATAGGCGCCAAAACGGACACGCGGAATTGTTGAAGCAAACGGCAACGGATGAGTCAAAACGGTAAGTGTCGTTTTGAGAGAAACGGACGCGTGCCGATAGAATGGTCAAATGCCGTTTGACCAATGGCGATTGTGCCAATTGGTCAAGTGTCGTTGTGAGCATAACGGTCAATTGCCGTTTGACCCACGTCATCATCGGTCAAGGCAAAAGTGAGAAGATTCACTATCTTTGCCGTCTTCTCCCTAAGTGCAGCCCTCTCACTTGTCATCTCAGATTCTAGCTCTTTGTGGATGAGGGATGACAATCGGTCTTGAAGTCGTTGGGCTCTGGCTCGAGTCATTGGACCAGCTGGTGGTAACGGTAACTGGATGCGTGGATTCGCATCATTCCCTCCCCCTTCGGAAGGATTCGTCCTCGAATCCGTATCGGCATCATCCGCAAGTCCATACTCGTCATCTGCATCAAACAAAACTAAGTCAGAAACATTGAAAGTGGAGCTAGCTGCACCATACTCACTCGGCAACGCCAGTTTATAGGTATTGTTGTTGATCTTCTCAACAATTTGGAACGGTCCGTCTCCTCTAGGCGATAGCTTGCCGCGGCGTTGGTCAGGAAAACGCTCCTTGCGCATATGCAACCAGACCCAATCGCCAACCTGAAACGTCACTAGCCGTCGGCCCTCGTTCCGTTTCTGCACAAGCTTCTCATTCATACGCTCAATGTTCTATTTTGCCTTAGCATGTAATTGCTTGACAAAATCAGCCTTCTGTTCACCATCTAAACTTACAACATCACTCAACGGTAAAGGAGTTAAATCCAAAACAGTTCTAGGATTAAATCCATAAACAAGCTCAAACGGTGAGTAATGAGTAGTAGAATGAACAACACGGTTGTAAGCAAATTCAATAAACGGTAAATGATCAACCCAAGTAGCAACATGCTTACGAACTAAGGTGCGCAAAAGGGAACCAAGAGTCCGATTTACCACCTCTGTTTGACCATCCGTTTGTGGGTGATAAGAAGTAGAATATAACAATTTAGTACCAAGTTTCTTCCACAAGACACGCCAAAAATGACTAAGAAACTTAGTATCTCTATCACTCACAATCGTCAAAGGAATTCCATGCAAACAGACTACTTCTCGAAAGAATAAATCAGCAATTTGAGTTGCATCACAAGTAGTAGAACACGGAATAAAGTGGGACATTTTTGAAAATCTGTCCACGACAACAAAAACACTATCCTTTCCGTTCTTAGACCTAGGCAATCCAACGACAAAATCCATAGACAAATCGGTCCAAGGGTGAGAAGGGACAGGTAACGGCATGTATTCTCCATGACCAGCAGATTTCGACTTGGCTCGACGACATATTAAACATCTAGCAATAATGCGGACAACATCACGCTTCATGTGAGGCCAATAAAAGTGATCATGCAATACATCCAAGGTTTTAGTCACGCCAAAGTGACCCATTAAGCCACCACTATGGGCTTCATGCACAAGTAATTCACGAAGAGAGCAATGAGGAATACACAAATGTTTGCCTTTAAATAAATAACCCTCATGCTTGTAGAATTTAGAACCAGAAATAGAAACGCCATGCAAGTAAATAGCACCAAAATCAGAATCGGTAGCATAGAGTTCTATGATGTGCGAAAATCCAAGCAACTTAGCATTAAGAGAAGTAATTAACACATACCGTCGAGATAGTGCATCGGCAACAATGTTCTCTTTACCTTGCTTGTACTGAATATGATAAGGAAAAGCTTCAATAAATTCCATCCAAGCGGCATGTCTCCGATTTAGCTTCCCTTGTCCCTTGAGGTACTTCAAGCTCAAATGATCAGTGTGGATGATAAACTCTCTCGGCATCAGGTAGTGTTGCCATGTCTCCAACGCGCGAACAAGGGCATAGAATTCCTTGTCATATGTCGGGTACCTGAGCTGAGCATCCTTGAGCTTCTCGCTGAAATAGGCAATCGGCCGTTTCTCTTGCATCAGAACGGCGCCGATTCCTAATCCGCTGGCGTCACACTCTATCTCAAACGCCTTAGTGAAATCGGGCAAAGCTAGTACTGGAGCGGTACAAAGCCGTTCCTTTAGTGTAGTAAACGCCTCTTCATGTGGCTGTTCCCATCGGAAGGCAGTATTCTTCTTTGTTAGATCATTCAATGGAACAGCGATGGTGCTAAAGTCCTTCACAAATCGCCGATAGAAGCTTGCCAAGCCATGGAAGGATCTGACGTCACTAGAGGTCTTGGGCGTTGGCCACTCCTGAATCGCGCGGATCTTTTCTTCATCCACTTTAACGCCATCTGCACTCACAATAAAACCAAGAAAACCAACTTGTTCTATTGCGAAAGAACACTTACTAGGTTTAGCAAATAATTTCTGTTCACGAAGTGTTAGAAAGACTTCCCTAAGATGTAAAACATGCTCATCAAAGGATTTGCTATAGATTAAAATGTCATCAAAATAAACTACAACAAATCTGCCAAGTAAGTGCCGAAGTACATGGTTCATTAACCTCATAAAGGTGCTAGGAGCATTAGTTAAACCAAACGGCATAACCATCCATTCATATAAACCGTACTTTGTTTTAAAAGCAGTTTTCCATTCATCCCCTTCTTTCATGCGAATTTGGTGGTAGCCACTCATTAAATCGATTTTAGAAAAGATTTTGCTGCCACTTAATTCGTCTAACATATCATCTAAACGAGGAATAGGGTGACGATACTTTACAGTGATTTTGTTGATTGCCCGGCAATCAACACACATTCTCCAAGTTCCATCCTTCTTCGGGACTAGGATGACTGGAACGGCACATGGAGACAGACTCTCCCGAACATACCCACGCGCAAGAAAATCGTCCACTTGCCGTTGTAGCTCCTTGGTTTCCTCTGGATTGGATCGGTAAGCAGGCCGATGTGGAATTGCCGATCCAGGGGCAAAGTCAATCTGATGTTCAATGCCTTGAATCGGAGGTAAACCACGCGGTATCTCCTCGGGTAGAACATCTTCAAATTCCTGCAAGAGAGAAGAAACACCAATCGGAACGGTAGGCTGCCGATCCGTTATACCCGTTAGCAAACAGTAAGAACGGAAACGGATGAGAAAAAGGGGACGACTTTTGCCAAAAGATTTTTGAGAAGAAACGTTTTCCTCAACTTCGCTCCCCTTGGCATATACACTCAATTTCTTTTTATTTGCCTCTCCTTTTCTCTCAATGCCACTCTCAGCACGCTTACTCTTTTCGTGTGAATGTTTACTCTCTCCCTCTGCATGCTTGCTGTTTTCATGCGAATGTTGAAGGCTCACACACTCAACATTTTGCTCTTTATGTTTCACTCTCAAGCCTTCTTTTTCCCTCTCAAGCTGTTTTGCAATTTCATACTCAACATGGGACTTAGCAAGCCATTGCTGATCTTCAAACACTTCAGCTTGGGTTAACGGTGCCAAGGTGAATTTCTTGCCATCCTTTACTATCTTGTAGAGATTGCGCTTCCCTTCATGATTCGCCTCTCTATCAAACTGCCATGGTCGGCCAAGGAGGATATGGCTAGCTTGCATCGGCACAACATCACAGAGAACTTCATCATTGTATTTGCCGATCCTAAACTTAACAAGTACTTGTTTGGTCACCTTAATACCGTTAGCATCCGTCATCCAATGTAGATGATACGGTTTCGGATGCTTCAATGTTGGCAAGGCCAACTTGTAGACCATCAACGCACTGGCACAGTTTGTGCAGCTGCCGTTGTCAATAATAATGGAGCATCCTTTGTTATCAATCACACCTCGGGTGTGAAACAGATTGGTCCGTTGCTCCTCATCACACACTTTTTCGGTGGTCTGGACGCTCAGGTTCCGTCGAACCACCAGTAACCGAACCTGCTCTCTCTCCTGATAGTCATTATCGGAATCGGAACTACTATCGGTCTCGGGTGCCGATTGTGCTGGCTCATCGTCCGATTCCTCCTCTCCATTCGGCCGGATGATAAAGACTCTCTTATTTGGGCATTCTGATTTCTTATGCCCTCGACCGTTGCACTTGAAACACACAATGTCTTTAGTGGCTGGCCGATCCACTGGTGGAGTGTAAGGTTTTGTAGTTGCCGTTTTGGAAGGGATAACGGCACTGGAAGGATTCTGTGAAACGGTAGGAACCGTTCTATCGTCCTTACTCCAAGATGACTTCTTCCAGGGTGTAGAACCGGTAGGCCTAGAAGAATTCTTAGCCTTCCGATGCTTCTCAATCTTTTGAGCCATATGAAGCATCTCCTCGATAGTGTTGTATTGCGTCAGCTCCAAAGCATCGGCAATATCTGCGTTCAAACCAGCACTGAACCTAGCCATCGTTACCTCAGGTTCCTCAGTAACCTTTGCTTGAGCTAAAGCAATCTCCATCTCATTGAAATAGGCTCCAACACTCTTGCTGCCTTGCTTTAAGGTCTGAAGCCGTTGATGAAGTTGACGGTGAAAGTGATCGGAACAAACCGTTGTCTCATCGCCTGTTTCATCTCGCCCCAATTATCAATCGGACCAGCATAAACGGCTGCTCTCTTCAGGTTGAGCTGCTCCCACCAATGACTAGCATAGCCACTGAATTCAACGGCTGCCAGCTGAACCTTTTTACTCTCCGAATAATTGTGGCATAAGAAGATAGCGTCTATCTTCCGTTCCCAAGTCAGGAATGCATCAGGGTCATCGGTACCCTCAAACGGTGGTATTTTCATTTTAATGCTGCTGAGATTAGCATCCAATCGGTCATCTTCCCGTTCTCTTCTACCAACCCGTTCTCCTCGTCTTTCCCCTCTCGGACCATCCCGAGCATATATATATCCTTCTCCTCCGTCAGGTTCCTCTTCCAGATCGGGTTGTGGAATTTGTGGTCCACGTCTAGCAAGTCGTCTGGGAGGAACGTTGACCATGTCACGCTGCCGATTCACTTCACGTGGTCGACGGGCGTTGTCATCCTCGTCGGACGGTTCTGTCATATGTCCATCGGCTCTGTCATCAGCTGCTCTATTCACTGCTCTCGGATTTGGGTTTAGAGTAGCTAACGCTTCGACTCTAGCCATCCTTGCATCGGCAGTTAGTTGTCGTTCTGTCATGGCTCTAAGTTGTTCCGTTATGGTGGCTAACATAGCCGACAGATCGGGTTGTACTCCTTCTTGAGACATCCTTAAGTTCCTGAAATTCACAACACAAAAGAAAACGTAAAATTGCACTAACCTAGCGCTCCCTCACGTGTTTACTCTCGTGTTTAAACACTCTAATAATCTCACAAAAATCACCCAAAATCTCCTGCAATGTTCAAACGTCAGTAAGACTCAAGAATCCAAAGAAAAGCTTCCAAGAAGACTCTCAAAGGTAACTAGCTTCAAACAAAAAGGTGATACTTGGTATTTGATTAATCGCAAGAACGATCAATTAAACAAATATCAAGTGGAGTGGAAGACAATATTAAAGAATCAAAGAAAAGCTTTATTTGACTCGAACGACTCAAACAAAATTAATCCTCAATATAATATGGTATATTTGGTGCATGGGTGAGAGAATAAACTAAGTTTTGCCTTTAATAAGTGGAAGACAAAAACAGAGAATATTCTTATGGTAAAAGGTAGGTGGTGCGGGACAAAACAAAGTGGAAGGATGGGTGGCCTTCTACTTTTCAGAATACTTTTGTGCACTTCTAAAAGTTTGTTTAATAAAATATTTGCACATGCAATCCCAATAATTTTGACAGATGTGGGATCGGTCAACAAACAACAAAATTTAATTTTCCTATCACTGGAATGAATCAAATCAGGTGTTTGTACCAACTTATAATCAATCTCTTTTTCTTTTCTTTTTATCCTGAATGCACAAACCCAGTCTTAGTAGAATGCTTGTAACTTTCATTTCAGATGTCCAAATCGCTCTCTAACGACACCAATATCACCCAATTCGGATACCAACTGATATGTTAAAACAATTTTGACAACTGACCAGAATTTGCACATATACTAACCAAGTACAGCAAAGAAATCGGTTTTGAATGGAGTAGAATGAATTACCGATTTCAACGATGAAAACTTGAAACAAATAAAGATACTTACCAATCTTTGAACGCCTTAAGCTCCGCTACCAACTGATACGATCCTGGCTCCTTAGGATGCGTAACACCAACTGTGATCTTTGTTAAAAGACGGATTTCCTGCGGAATAGATAGAACTGATAGATAACTCGACAAGTACGAGCTTAGACCACTAGCTAACCTGTGCTAAGTGCCCTAATCGATTTCAAGTCAAGGGTCTTGAATCGGGTTCTTAGGACTAGACTCAACAATGTGAGAATCACACTAAGATAAACGAGACAATAATGCAATTCCAAGATTTACTTGTATAAGACTCAAGTATTGCGGACTCAAGAATAACAAGGTTCAACCAACTTGAACAAGGGGCGGAGATTGAAGAGATTAACTCAATTTATCAAATAACAGCCTCCTCTCTAAGGAGGCAAAAGGCTCCTTATATAGGTTACAAATAAACCCTAATTCCAAAAGAGGAATATTACATAAAGTAGATACTTAACTAATTAATTAAATGTCTACTTAATTAATTAGCTAAACAAAATAAAAGCAATAAACGCGTACAGCTTCTGGACAACAGAAACGGACAAGTGCCGATAGAGGTAGGAACCAATCGGGCAGGAGCCGTTTCATTCAAGGGCAGATAGGCGCCAAAACGGACACGCGGAATTGTTGAAGCAAACGGCAACGGATGAGTCAAAACGGTAAGTGCCGTTTTGAGAGAAACGGACGCGTGCCGATAGAATGGTCAAATGCCGTTTGACCAATGCTGATTGTGCCAATTGGTCAAGTGCCGTTGTGAGCATAACGGTCAATTGCCGTTTGACCCACGTCATCATCGGTCAAGGCAAAAGTGAGAAGATTCACTATCTTTGCCGTCTTCTCCCTAAGTGCAGCCCTCTCACTTGTCATCTCAGATTCTAGCTCTTTGTGGATGAGGGATGACAATCGGTCTTGAAGTCGTTGGGCTCTGGCTCGAGTCATTGGACCAGCTGGTGGTAACGGTAACTGGATGCGTGGATTTGCATCAGGATGGTACCCCGTTACCCAACTCCTGGAACATTGTTAACTTAAAATTGTATCATCCAAGAGCGGATGTGTTGTTTGTACTTTCTGAATAAATAAGTAACACCGTGGACGTAGGCATTTTTGGCTGAACCACGTTAAAAAATATGCGTATATACGAGTTATTTATTTTGTGTAGGATAGGAGGCAGTACGCAGTGATGCTGCTAGGATCTGTCTCATTCTGGTTACAACGATGACAATATTACCGGTCTTTTGAGAAGACGGTAATAGGACAAAAAGCCTCATGAGGATCCATCGTCATCTTTGTTAAGATGAGTGTATGGTAGTGACGGTCATTGGGGGTGTTACCGGTCTTTTGAGAAGACGGTAACATGGTCCATTGTAAAAATGAAAAGCCTCATGAGGATCCATCGTCATCTTTGTTAAGATGAGTGTATGGTAGTGACGGTCCTTGGGGGTGTTACCGGTCTTTTGAGAAGACGGTAACATGGTCCATTGTAAAAATGAAAAGCCTCATGAGGATCCATCGTCATCTTTGTTAAGATGAGTGTATGGTAGTGACGGTACTTGGGGGTGTTACCGGTCTTTTGAGAAGACGGTAACATGGTCCATTGTAAAAATGAAAAGCCTCATGAGGATCCATCGTCATCTTTGTTAAGACGAGTGTATGGTAGTGACGGTACTTGGGGGTGTTACCGGTCTTTTGAGAAGACGGTAACATGGTCCATTGTAAAATTAAAAAGCCTCACAAGGATCCATCGTCATCTTTGTTAAGATGAGTGTATGGTAGTGACGGTACTTGGGGGTGTTACCGGTCTTTTGAGAAGACGGTAACATGGTCCATTTTAAAATAGAGAGATGGCAATACGGACAACTGAAAAGCCTCATGATTGTACGGTCAGGATGGTTGTGCATAAGGAGTTTTGAACACGGAAAGAAAAAGTTTGTTTTTTTTCTGTTTTTGCAGGTGGTGCAAACGGAGTTTTGCACACGGAAAGAAAAAGTTTGTTTCCTTTTTCATTTTTTCTCTATAGTGAGCAGATTGTGCAAGGAAACAGGCACAATTGTTTTGAGTTAAAAATGTAAGGGAGATTCTGTTAGAAGAAATTAAAGTATAACGGAATGAAAGCAAGGGAGTAACGACGCAAAGTTATAATAAAGATAAAGTTTAATACATCCGGTAGCATAAGTAGCTACAAAAAATCCTAGTGAAAACTAGAGAAGTAAAAGAAAGTCAAGACATTTGGGGGGGTTGTTGGTCTTCATCCATGGCATTGTCGTCTGCACTGGGGTTGCCGGCACCATCAGCGATTTCGTCACCTTCAGTAAGACCAGCCTCCGTGCCATCATAATCTTCATCATCGTTGCCTACCTCGACTTCATCATCAGTGTCTTCTAAACAGTCCAAGTCGTCGGGAGGAGCATTGACGATTTCTTCTGTGAGGGCGTGGCATCGGGCGTCAGCAAATTCCCCAGCCCTGATAGCATCGAAGTTTTTGGGCCCATAGTAATCCACGCAACTGATGATGACGGCACGGGTAGTGGCGTTTCTCCAATTCTCTATGCGAGTAGGGACGGCATCCAGAAGCACTTGTTTTTCTGTCACATCCTTTTGAAGGGCAAACAACTCTTGGCGGCGAAGGTCCAGTTCTTGTTGCATGTACTCTTTTTGAAGAGTAAGCTGCTCTTGCAGGGTGGACACCGTTTCGTTCTTCAGCGTGATGTCATCAGTCAACTCTTGGACAGAAGTGGCCAGGGTCTCTTCTTTTTTCTTTGATTGTTCTAATTCTGCCATGAGCTGGTTGATGGTATCGTTTGCTTTTTGCTGAAGATCTGTGGCTTTGGAGAGTTTTTCCTGTAAGGATGTGACGTCTGCGTGCATACGGTCAAGGTAGTCCACTTGGTTATTATTCCGGCTGGCGACCGTCGTACAGGTATTGGGCAGTGGCCATCATGGTATAGGCGATGCTGCGGAAATAGTCCAATTGGGCACTAAACGGAGCCTTTTGATAGTTAGCTCTGTCGACTTCGCAAGTCATCATTTCAGACATCAATCGGCCCATTTGGACATCCCGGTAGGTGGGATCCGACACCCCAAGAGCAAGGCAGCTGGTTTGGGCAAAATTTCGCAAATCTATCTTACCCAAGGGAGTGTCAAGAAACTTAGGGTCACAGACGGTTACTTGGAGGTTGGGCATGGGAGGCACTCTGAAATCGTCTACGGAAAAGGTAGGAGCAGAGGTACCGGGAGTAAGCCTAAGAACGCGGTCACCCAAGTTACCGTCAGAGGGCACTGATCTCTTCGAACGCCGCTTGCGAAGGAGAGGCTCTAGTTCGAAAGGGTCTTGGGCGTTGGGTGCGGAGAGGTTGGTAGAGGAGGTTGACATGATGGTGGTGGCATTTTCAGGGGCGTTAACGGTGGCAGCAGCAGGAGTGGGAGAAGAATGGGGAGGATCTTCATGAGGCCCATCTAGAGGAGTCTTGTCCAAAAGGGCAGGAGAAGTCTCCGGAGGAGGTTCCAAAGGAGCGTTGACAGAAGGAGTAATTTTCAGTTCTGGCACACGTGGAGAGGAAGGGTGGAGATTGATTATTTCTGCATCTTTAGGAAGATGGTCTTCACCAGAAACATGAGGCCTTCTTTTCTTGCCGGTAGGACCTTCCTTTGCCAGTTTCCTCTTAGCAGCTTTGGCGAAACCAACGCAGGATTGAAGAGGCATATCGTCTTCAATCGAGCAGTCTTCAACGGTGACAATGGGTGGGGGAATTGACTGCTCAGTGCCGGCTGCAATTTCCTTAGCCACCAACGGATCGATAGCTTCAGCAATGTCTCTATCAGAAACTTGATCGATATTGATATCGGTAGAGTCGTCGGAGGCAGAGACAGCTTGGGGTGGTGGACAAGGGATGCTAACGGTAATCCTTCCGGATCCGGTGGCTCCGGTTCTTTTCCTTTTCGGAATGCGAGGTCGAGCAGCAACTCCTCTTCTTTCTTGTCGTCTCATGCACGTGGGTTTCCAGCCTGGGGGAACGTCTGCAAAAGAGCACAAAGGAAAATATAAGGGTCAGAAAAAACAGTATAATAGAGAGAAATCCTGGGACTCACCATCGCTGCAGTCTTTGAGAAGGACACCGGTAGCCAACTTTTTGACGTGAAACGGAGTTTGCACGGCAACAAGTTTGGCAATATTCTCTATTTCATCTTTATCAAGATTGTCGGGGAGCCTCCAGTCATTTTCGACAATAGTAAAGTTAAAATCAGGCCTCCACATGGTTTCCTTGAATTCGATGACAAAAAAGTTCTCTTTCCATCCTTTCACTGAGTCTTCGATTTTTTGGAAGTTTCAGAGAAAGGGGAAAACTGGGTCCGTGAACCATCTGGAGCTGAAGCCGATTACTCCTTTGCGGCAGCGCATGGCAAAGAAGTGACGGAAGAGACGAAGAGAAGGTTCTACCCCATAGATCCGGCAGATTCGGATGAAAGCATAGATACAACTCCAAGAAGGTGGAGTAATTTGAACTGGGTTGAGTTGACTGTATTTCAGGAGGTCTTCCACCATTTTTTCAACGGGAAAGTAGAACCCGTAGGAAAACATCTTGGTATACATTATACGGCGGGTTCTAGACATCACGCTGGTCATCCTAAGGTGTGGACCAGCAACTTGGGCGTGGCAGCCGTCAGGGATATGAACTTTCAAGCTTTTAAGGATGGCAGTTAAGGTCGCCTCTTTGGTAATGACGGAGGGGATGAGATCCATTTTTTCTATAGCTTGAGCAGTGGAGCGCACACGACCAGCCATGGAGGAAAAGAAGAATAAAGAGGGGGTGGTATACCTTAGTATTGCAAAAGGAGCGGCGACACGGCGAGGAAGTCTCTGGAGGCGAACAAATTGTACCTTAGGGTTTTTTGATGTTTTAGAAAGATAAAAAGAAATTAAAATGAGAAAAGAATGCTTTTATGGAAAGAGGGAAGCAATCGGGAGAAAATCGGGGGGACGCGACCTTTGATATGATTCGAGTGATGAATCGTCGTATTGGGAAGAGGAAGCGTGAAACGATATATAGAGGGTCGCGTAGGTCGAGTAGGTTACGTCATCAACTAAGGAAATTCATTATTACATTTGACTTTTCGTTTTGGCGGGAGTTTCGACGAAGTGGAAAAGCTGCAAAACCGGTAAGTGAAGTTGAAAAGCTGCAAAACCGGTACTAATCGGAAACGGGACGCTAATACCCGCATCTGATATCATGTTTACGAAAGCCTTAAAAGTCAAATATGGAGGTTTAGGGTGCCGTGATTGGGAGGTCGTGTATTTGCTAGCCCTTGGTGAATACTCTGGCTCATTTTCGTTTGGGCTTCTGATAATACATGGATAAATCCCAAGGGTAAAGGGGTCGTTTCCCTTGGAAGGATTGACCGGTTGACTGGCCACGTAGGCAGAGTCAGGATAAGTTGATAAAGGGTACCGGTAGAAAGGACTACCGGGTATTCGTAAAGACTAACGGTATCTAGCTACAACGGTGTCGGTAGAGTGAGATACCGGATGCTCAGAAGATCTGTAGCCAGGGGTTAACAGTATCTGGGTATCGGTCGCTATAATGACATCAGTTACTGGCTCGTAACGGTCATGAGAGGACCGTTAGGCACGTTGCAGACTGAGTTATTACACCCTTTAATGGCGATTGATTGCTATATTGATGCCATGGTAACGGTCATCAGGTATGGCTTATAAATAGCACAGTAAGGCAAGGTAATATGCACGTACACACACACGCATACACTCTGTCATTATCCTTAAGCTCTGAAATACTTGCATAGCGTACTGACTTGACCGTCGGAGGGTTTACGCCGAAGACCTCCTCCGGCGCATTCTAAGAAACTTGGAGCGGACTAGAAGGACAAACAGTGACGCAATTACCTAAAAGGGCTTACCCCTAATCGCAGATTATCACCTTCTTTGTGCTGATGGATGCTCTATGATTGATCACAGAATGGTAAGTCATTTTGATGTTTAGACTGACACTTTGATGTTATTGTGCATTGAGTTTAGATCACGCGAGTTGTCTGATGGTCTTTTCATGGAGGAGTATTGACTTGGTTGAACTAAAATGGAATGTACTTTGCCATAGCATTACCCAAAACTTCCTTATTGATCTTGTGTCGTGATTTTTATATTTGTGCTAGATATGCTTGCCATTTTGGCGTGGATGGTTTAGATTAATGTGCATGTACATCTTCCAAAACCAGTCCGTTTAAAAAACAGACAGATCAGATCCATTAATCTAAAAGAACCGGATCTTAAGATGTTCCGTCTGAAATAATTTTTTTTTTTTAAATCAGCGAGAAGAGATGTGAAACTTGGGAGAAGAGATGCTAGAACAGCAAGCCAAGCAGCTGCCAATAACAGCATCCCACCTCCTACCTACCTCCAACTTGAACTAACTCAATGAGCTCATCTCTCGCTTCAATACTGTTGGCCTTTCCATCACTGACATAGTTGCCTTGTCTGGTACGCACCTATACTTCAGTACTGTATTGTATAGATGTACAGTATGTACAACAACATATACTATACATGCATGTAGGATCCCACAATTGGACAAGCAAGATGCACAAACTTCAGGGGACGCATATACAATGAGAGCAACATAGATGGGTCGCTTGCAAAGAAGAGGAGAGGGAACTGCCCAAGCGCATCAGGATCATCACTTGATCTCCAGACCCCCACCTAATTTGACAACAATTACTTCAAGAACTTGGTCAACCGGAAGGGACTCCTCCACTCCAACCAGCAGCTCTTCAACGGCGGATCCACTGATTGCAGGAAACCCAAATAATCACTTCTCACTTGCTTATTATCCAGCTCCTAAAACAATTTTGTGTGTCTCCAAGTCATGTTTTTGGTTTTTTTCTTTAATTTCTCTATTCTTGTTTTTGGTTTCTTTTTCTCTCGTTATGGTTAAGGCCCTCGATATTTCGGCTCGTGGAGTCCACTATCAAAAGTTAGCTCAATTCGACTTACATTTGTGCTGTTTGTTTGCTCCTTGGTCCTCCTAAGCCCAGGTCTAAGGCTCAACTTATCATTACTGGGTTGTAGGGCTGTGAAAAAAACTAAAATTCAAAAAATCAAACTAATTTAGCCTTAATATGAACAGAAAAATGACTTTTTGAAAAGAAAAGAAACATTTATTCGATCTGTAACAAAACATAATTTTTTTTAAAATATTGAATATTAGAACTGAAAAATACAAAATAATCGATTAATTTGAACTTAACTTCAATTTAAAAATAAACCCATAAAAATGAAGGAGAAAAACATTAAGAGATGAAATCAATTACCACCTAGCATCATTTGTTATATTCAGGGTATACTTTTCGTAAGCCCCAAAGTTCGTTGACATGACCTTTTTGTCCTTTTCGGGCAGAAAGTTGTGTATAATGTCATTACCTGGGTATAGGTGCGGGTACAAATATACTCGCAAATGCATGGGTGTGAGTGTAGAGGGTGCTCATTGCTCACTCCCTCCATGCCCACCAAATTACCATCTACTTCAGCCTACTTCAGCCTTCATGCATTCACAGATCAAGAAATTTGAACTTTTCATTATCATCATCGGTGTATCTACCGTCGAAGCAGCTGCTCCCACTGAAAAAATATACTCATATTAAGTTCGTTATGTTAATTACCAAGTTTCCTGTTAAAATTAAAATTTTACTTATGAGTCTAATAATTTTATAAAAAAATCTATACACTTTAAAGTTTGAATCGGTATTAAACTCACTGACTTATAACTAAACATGTGCACATTAGATCAACCCCTAAAGAGTAAAATGCTCATACCAAACAAAATTAATCATATTAAAGGTAGGGGTGTAACCGGTCCGGTTCGGTACAGTTTTGGGCTTAGAACCGGACTGAACCGGAAATGTCCGATTCTGATGGGCCTGGAATCGGACTGAACCGGACAATTCGGTTCGGTTCTGGTTTTTTTTTAATATAATTAATTAAAAAATATATTATATTAAACAGCCCAGCCCAATGGGCCAACCCAGCAGCCCTCTCGGCCCATCACAGCCTCCAGTAACCCAACCCAACCCAAAACATTTTGTAAAGGAATGCGTGGGAAGGGATTCAAACCCCCTCCCTTTAGCTTAGAACTAAAACTTTTAACCACTGAAGCAAAGAAAACTTTTGATATATATTGCATATATATATATATATATATATATATATATATATATATATATATATATATATATATATATATATTTGGAGTTGGAATATGGGTTAATGTGTTTTTGTTCAAAATGACGTCGTTTTGAAAGAAAATATAAGGAAATAAAGAATCTAGTGATTTATTGGAATTGAAATTGTGTTATAATGATAATAATATATTTTTTTTAAATGACAATATTATTGTTAATTATATTAATAGTTAGATAGCTAAGTTTTTAACAACATATCAATAATAAGAGTTTGTCATGAATTTATAAATGAAACTCTTATAATATATATTTTTCTATTGACAAGATTCGAATTTGAACCATATTTAATTTATTAAAAAACATAATAAATTAATATTTTAAAAAATCACGCTATATATCATTAATTATCATTAAATATTTCAAGAATGTAAGTTACATTTCTCGATTTATTCATAACGTTATTTATCAAGAATAAATAACTTGTGGAAGCTAAAGTTAGTTTTTAATTTTTTATACAATGTGTCAAGATTAATATCTTTCAATTAACTATTTTCAATTGATCTATAGTCTAATATATAAAACCACGACTCCTTGAGAGTTTTTTTTTTCTTAATTAAATATCTTATTGTTTTTTTTTAAATCCAATTATACAAAATACATGTTTCATTTGATACTTTTATGACTTGTTTGGTTGCCCGTAATGAACCACAAGAAATGGGAATGGATTCAATGGAGGTAGTGAGTGAGAATTATGGAATATGTCTTAATGTGTTTAGTATCCTACCACTAGAAATGAGAATAAAAAAGTTTGAATGACTCGTTATTTTGATTTGGTATGAATGACAAAGATTGAGAAAATGAAAGTAAATTTCTATTTTACTTTTTATTTGCATGGAATCATTATTATATATATTTAATAATAAAATTCATTGATTATATTATTAAATAATTTATATATAAATTTATTGAATAAAACATAAATATTAAATTTCACATGAAAATATCAGTCAAATATTGTATAAAAAGTCATTAAATTAATTATAAATTAAAAAATTATTAGCTAACTTTTACAAAGAAGTAATTAAATCTTTTAATATTTTAAATCTTACTTCATAAAAAGTTAATAAATAATTAGATTTATCCTTTAGTCACACTTGGTGTTTGTGAAATTAAACTATTTACACCTTTATGTATCCAATTTAAAATATATACTATTTATTTTGTGGAGATAAATTAAAAAAATTAAAAGTATAAAGAAATGAAGGTCGGCCCAGCACAAAAGGAAATATAATTTTGAGAGGAGGGGGATCCCCTTCCCTTTAGTGAGGGAACTTAACCTTTTGCCCGGTTTTACGGTTCGGTTTACGGGTTTTGACAGTGGCAGAACCGGAAAGAACCGGAAATTTCCAATTCTTCTTGGGACAGAACCGGATAGAACCGAAAATTTTCAGTTCAGTCCGGTTCGGTGCAAAATGCTCCGGTTCCAGTTCAATCCTGTTTTCTTACGCCCCTAATTAAAGGATTGAATCTACGACTACTTAAATGGTGAGAATGTCAAACAACTAATTACACAAACTATAAGCGTTAATAACCTACAAAATTAACTTATAATAAAAATGATTTAATTCTAATTCTAATTCTAATTTTAAAAAAAATTATAAAATCCTTATATTATTTTTGCTTGTATTTTTTTTATTTCACCAACTTGTCGCCATGCTCAAACTTACTAGTGTTCATCATTACTTAATTTTTATTTGTTACATTTAAATATATATAGAAAACAAAATTTAGAGATACAAGTTTCTAAATTATTTGTTTCTTTTTCTTAGTTACAGTTATAAGTCATTAGTATATAGTGTTTTATATACGCCATTTATCACTTTATAATTTTTTATAAGTGTGACCAATATCAAAAATTGATTTAACACATTTTTAACTAATTAATGTTGCAATATCTAACTTAGTAGTCCTTATGTTTTATAAAGAATGCTTTGTTTAAGTAAAAAAAATAAATCTACATGCTTTGTGATAAGGGGGAGTATATTAATGTACTTGTTATCTACGTAAATCTACATTCTATTTTTTTCCAGATTTTTTTTCCAATTTTATATACAAACAAATTAATAAACCTAAATGTTTGATATGGGCTTGCTTTAACACATGCTACATGGGCTTGACTTAACCCAATGTTACATGGGCTTCATCTATCTCAAAAAAGCATGGGTTCCTATCTCAAAAAAGCATGGGTTCTTTTTTAAAGTATGCTTAATTAATTATAATTGTAGAAATGTTGAATAAAAATGAGTATATTTGGTCAAATTGGGTTTACATGGTCATTAAATAGTATTCTATATGTTTTAAATTATTAGACCTAGGTTTTTGTACGTGAGTTTTGTTTTACTCTCACTCATCCGTCACGGCAAGTGCAACAAAATATTTTCATTCCTCACTTAATAAATTTTTCATGGGAGGGCAAAGATGTAATTGAGCTAATAGTCTTATAGCCTGTATGACTATATATGACAACCTTCTCTCTCTCAAATCTCAACCATTTCCATTTTATTCCTCATCCCTCTCCCATAGAGCCTAATCCAAATCCAAACTCAAATGGTCTAGATGAGCTCCTAAATAATTGGTGTTGTTTGTTTGCTCCTTGGTCCTCCTAAGCCTAGGTCTAAGGTCCAACTTATCATTACTGGGTTGTAGGGTTGTGCGAAAAACCAAAATTCAAAAAATCAAACTAATTTAGTCTTAATATGAACCGAAAAATGACTTTTTGAAAAGAAAAGAAAAATTTATTTGATCCGTAATAAAACATAATTTTTTTAAAATATTGAATATTAAAAATGAAAAATACAGAATAATCGATTAATTTGAACTAAACTTCAATTTAATTAACATAAACCCATAAAAATGAAGGAGAAAAAACATTAGGAGATGAAATCAATTACCACCTAGCATCATTTGTTATATCCAGGGTATACTTTTCGTAAGCCCCAAAGTTCGTTGACATGACCTTTTTGTCCTTTTCGGGCAGAAAATTGTGTATAATGTCATTACCTGGGTATGGGTGCAAGTACAAATATACTCGTTGTTGCTACCCGAATTTTGACTTACGTCGCAGTTTTCAACGAAAAAGGGGGTGCGACACTCGCAAATGCATGGGTGTGAGTGTAGAGCTCCCTCCATGCCCACCAAATTACCATCTACTTCAGCCTACTTCAGCCTTCATGCATTCACATATCAAGAAATTTGAACTTTCCATTATCATCATCGGTGTATCTACTGTCGAAGCAGCTGCTACCACTGAAAAAAATATACTCATATTAAGTTCGTTATGTTAATTTTCTTTACAGGAAATTTATACCAAGTTGCGTGAATAATATACCCATGCAAATGCATGGGTGTGAGTGTAGAGGGTGCTCATTGCTCACTTCCTCCATGCCCACCAAATTACCATCTACTTCAGCCTACTTCAGCCTTCATGCATTCACAGATCAAAAAATTTGAACTTTTCATTATCATCATCGGCGTATCTACCGTCAAAGCAACTGCTCCCACTGAAAAAATATACTCATATTAAGTTCGTTATGTTAATTACCAAGTTGCCTGCTAAAATTAAAATTTTACTTATGAGTCTAATAATTTTATAAAAAATCTATACACTTTAAAGTTTGAATCGGTATTAAACTCACTGACTTATAACTAAGCATGTGCACATTAGATCAACCCCTAAAGAGTAAAATGCTCATACGAAATAAAATTAATCATATTAAAGAATTGAATCTACGACTACTTAAATGGTGAGAATGTCAAACAACTAATTACACAAACTATAAGCGTGAATAACCTACAAAATTAACTTATAGTAAAAATGATTTAATTCTAATTTTAATTTTTAAAAAAATATAAAATCCTTATATTATTTTAGCTTGTATTTTTTTTTTATTTCACCAACTTGTCGCCATGCTCAAACTTACTAGTGTTCATCATTACTTAATTTTTATTTGTTACATTTAAATATATATAGAAAACAAAATTTAGAGATACAAGTTTCTAAATTATTTGTTTCTTTTTCTTAATTACATTTATAACTCATTAATATATACTGTTTTATATACGCCATTTATCACTTTATAATTTTATTTTAAGAAAAAAAATTGTTCCCATTGCAAAGTTTTTTTTATATGTATAGAAAAAACAGTAAGCATCTAAGAAATAAAGATTTGTGTAGTATGCATATAAATAGCAATCCAGAAAACATACGATTAATTTTATTAGTTAAAATAATTTTATAAAAAAATTCACTAGTATTTTACTGAGAAAGTTAGATAATATTTTTTCCTCATAGACAAAAATTTCTACATCCACCACTAATCATCATCGCTATATAAATATACATGTGCATTATTTAATTTGCTGCTTTCCCCGGCATATCAGTCAGAATGAAGTTGACACCCTACCTAGCTAGCACTAGCAATCTCATTTCTAATTGATAATTCAGCTTCGTGCTTATACAAAATCTACTGGAGACTTGTCTCTTTTCAAGACACCGGAATGTCCGAAAGGAATGAGGCTCATATTAACACTCTGTTTGTCAGAGGGATTTGATACTTTCTCAACCCTTCTTTGTGCTGATGGATGCTCTATGATTGATCGCAGAATGGTAAGTCATTTTGATGTTTAGGCTGACACTTTGATGTTATTGTGCATTGAGTTTAGATCACGCGAGTTGTCTGATGGTCTTTTCATGGAGGAGTATTGACTTGGTTGAACTAAAATGGAATGTACTTTGGCATAGCATTACCCAAAACTTCCTTATTGATCTTGTGCCGTGATTTTTATATTTGTGCTAGATATGCTTGCATTTTGGCGTGGATGGTTTAGATTAAGGTGCATGTACATCTTCCAAAACCAGTCCGTTTAAAAGAAGGACAGATCAGATCCATTAATCTAAAAAAACCGGATGTTAAGATGTTCCGTCTGAAATAATTTTTTTCAAAAAAATCAGCGAAAAGCTCATGGTTTAAGTCATGAGGTTATGAATAAAACCATGAACACCACAACGAACATTTTCAACCATTACAAAAACATACCAGCGAAAGATTTATGGGTTGAGTCATAGGGTTATGAATGAAACTATGAACACCACCACTAACATTTTCTACCATTACAATTTACAAAAGCATGTCAGAAAGATTCATGGGTTGAGTCATGGGGTTATGAATGAAACCATAAACACAACCACGAATATTTTGTCATTACAAAAACATACAAGTGAAATCATGTATACCATAACGAACATTTTTTACCATTATGGTCCATCACACAAGAACATGCCAGCAAATATTGTTTCATGTTAAAAATATAATTTTATCTAATAACTGAAAATCATCTTAAATTTAAGTCCACACACAAATATAAAATCTTAAGTCTGACCTGACCCGTCTATTAAATGGGACTAAAATTGTTGCTCATATTGACACCCCTAATAGTATTGCATTTTCTAAATTGTAATCCAAATTTTTTTCCTAAGCTGAATATCAAATATTTATTTACTATTGTTTTTTTTTTCAAACAAGAAAAAGCTTTTATCAAATCATTTTAACTTAACAAATATCAAATTAAGATGAAATTGCAATGAATTGATTATATATATACAAATGACTCCTCGCATGGCACAAATCTTAAAGTCAAGTTGTTTTTATAAATTGGATTCACATTATGATAAACAAATTAAGCATTCATTCAGCAGCCTAAAACATATTTGTTGAGGAATAGACAGTAACAATAATGTTGATTGACGCTTTATTTCATGTGTTTTTACCACTTCAAAACTCCTTGTTTGTGGCAGAAACAATTCTTTTTACGTCAATTTGGCTTCTTTTGGGAGAATCTTGGGCAAGACCGGTTCTGGAAGAATCTAGTACTGGATCGAAGACTGGCAGTCTTAGCCGCATGTCTTGGCTAAGACTGTAGAGTAGAAGCGTGCTGAACATGGACTCATGGGAAGCGGGATCAGATCAGAGGACCAGCTGGCTGTTACATCCACTTGAAGACTTTTTGGATGTAATCCTATTTGAACAAAAACACTTTGTTATTATCTTGTTATTATTATCGCTTTAGGATTTAAAAACAATTGGGATTTTTATCCCTATCTTTTAGTTAATTTGAAGAAGGAGTTTGGAAAGGAACGTGATTGGCGGGGACTCTAACCTTGTTAAAGGTTAATGAAGGCTGTCAATTACAGCATCTTCCATCTTCCTTTCTTCTGGTTTTGTAAACAACTGCTGTGATAATTCCTTTGGGATATCGCATTTTAATTCTATTTTCATGTTCTTCAATTATTCTTTTTACTTCCTTGATTAATATGTTTAGTAGCTAAACACCTAATTCTTGGTAAGGGTTGAGTGAGCATACTTGTGAGTCGTGAGACTGAATCGTTCTTAATCATCCTCTTGTTTGTATTCAATCCAAGTTCTGTTTTAACAAACCGGTTCTCGTCTAGGCTAAGACTTGATCGATCTTAGGCAAGACGACGAATTTGCAGCCAGTCACTACGGGGACGAGCGAAACCGAAGTGACGAAGTAGGTAGCTAACCTCGTGGAGGTTAGTGAACTTGAATCGATATAGGCCTAACCAGATTGACGACCTAGGGCTCCGAGTTTGGAGTAGCTTGGCCTAGACTCTGTCTTTCCCTATGCCATTGAGAAAACGCATGTGCCTCAAGCTAGCAGCCAATTGGATAAATCCTTTAGCCAGCAAGGTGTCCACTGGCCAGGATCACTAGGAAAGTGGGTACCCTCCAAGTGATTTGAATAGCAGGAAAGTAGGATTAGAAAGGGGTTCCTCCCAATCTATAGCAGAGTTACAAAAGGAGAAGGAGAAAATCTAGAGTCGATGATCGATGAAACAAGTAAAGTGCTCACGAATTCTCCCTTGCCAGGGATTTACCTCACGAAAGTTCCACCCAATCTCATCCAACAATCTTAGCTAAGATTCACTCCTGCCTAAGATTGTTTCCTTTATTTTATTTTAGCTTATTCTCTTTTACGCTTTGTTTGTCTTAATACCAGGAACAAAAATACCCTCAACTCCAGTGACGAGGAAGTCGAGTCAAGACTACAATACACCACCAAGATCTCTGTGGACAAACCTCTTATCACAATCTACGAGTCCCTAGTGGACGAGTGATAAGTTGTATTCCTACCCCATTTTCTATATCTTTTTACAACTAAATTTGATGCCCTCAACACACAATCAAATTTTGGCGCCGTTACCGGGGATCTTTTGACGGTGTTTCTTGTAGTTTTGTTTTTATTTTTTGTCTTTTGTAGTTGATGACCAGGTGCTCAAAGGAAGATTTACTACCTTTGAATCCGGAACTTATAAAAGCTGAAGCACAAAATAGAAAGAAAGCCAAGAGAAAGACTAACGGTGAATTTTCAAAGACGCGAACAGAATTTGGTCCCAACAACAATCTAGGCCAAGATTCAAGCCCAGCTGAAAACCCAATACCAACCATGGAGGAAAACCAAGAAGAACAGACGATGAGGGAACAAAATAGAGGGGCAGAGCGAGTGACCTACTCTTGTATCAATCTACCCCCGCTGGCTAATGATTGGTCTATCAAGACAAACATCATTGCCAACTTAACCAAGTTTTATGGCCACTCAAACGAGAATTCATACAACCATTTGAGGAACCTTCACCTCCAATGCGATACCCTCAAACCAGTAGGAGTAACAATCGAGAGAGCCAAACTGAAGTCATTCCCTTGGTCTCTCGAAGACTCAGCTAAGAATTGGTTCTATAGCTTACCCCATAACACCATTACAACATGGGGAGACATGTCCGCTGCCTTTCTAAATAAATATTGGAACGCGACTAAGGCAGGGGCAGCAAGAAAAAGCTTAGTTTCCATTCAGCAGAGGGGAGGAGAAAGTTTGAGCGAGTATCATCAAAGGTTTAGAGACCTTCAAGACATTTGCCCTACCCATGGAGTGACAGATCATCTCCTAATCCAATACTTCTATGATGGAATGTGTGTAAAGGATAGGGAAAGGCTAGACTCAGCCGCTGGAGGAGCACTTCAAGATCTTACACCAACAAGAGCAAAATTACTTCTCCAAACAATGGCTGACAACAACCAAAACAACGCTTCATTCGAGAGAAATTCTACACCCTCTTCTTTGAATGCTATAAATGTGGAAAACAAGCTTGATAAGATTACTGACATTTTGATGAATCTTTCTACAGGTACCACACCCCAAGCACAAACTACAGCAGCAGCAGCAGCAGCCAATCCTATGCCCTCGGTTTGCGGGATTTGCCAACAGCTAGACCACCCAACCCATAGTTGTTATGTGGTGGAACAACCGGGCGATCCAACCCCAATCCTAATGAATGCAGCATATGGCTACAATCAAGGACAATCTAATGGACAACCTAAATTCCCACACGAGAGTAACCAATACTCATGGAGACAACATCCCAATCTAAGGTGGAGACAAGATACACTTCAGCCTAATCAACCATCTCAACACCAATACCAACAACAGCCGCAACAATCTCCCATCAACTTCCAACACTTTGTACCCAGACCACCTGGAGCGAATCAATCAAATGTCCCAGTGTTACCCCCTGCACCTCAACCGCTTAAGATTACCGGAGTTCCTATAGAAGACACATTGCAAAAATTCATGCAGGCAACTCAATCTAGCCTTGCTGAAATGCAAAAAGCTACTCAGTCTAGTATTGTTGAGATGCAGAAACAAATAGGACAGCTCACCCAACAAATCCAGCAGCCAGGAACAAGTGGAAAATTACCTTCCACCACCGAAGATAACCCTAGGCACAACGTAAGTGCTATTCATCTTAGGAGTGGAAGTGTTCTGCCTGAACGAAAGGGTGCGAAATCAGACCAGGAGGTACATAATCATTCATTTGGAGATGAGGATGTCGATGTGGATGAATAAATTCAAGAAGAAGCTCAGCCGGAACCAATCTTATCTAAGACTGAGACTAAGACTGATGTTCCAGCCCAATCACAACAGCCGATCTTGGCCAAGCCAGCGGCTAAGACTGATGAGCAGAGCTTAAAACCTCTGGAAACAGTAGATATTCCACCTCCTTATCCTCCCAAGTCTTCTAAACAGAAGAAATTAGACGAAGCTAAAGAATTCATGAGCATTTTTGGCAAAGTAGCAGTGAATATTCCTATGCTAGATTTAATTTCCAAAGTACCTTCTTACGCAAGATTTTTGAAAGAACTTTGCACTAACAAAAGGAAACTTGCAGGTGTTGAGAGGGTGAATCTTTTGCAGAACGTTTCGTCAGTACTTCAAAGCAAACTACCGGAGAAATGTAGAGATAAAGGAACCTTCACAATCCCTTGTAAAATTGGGAACAAAACGGTGGAAAGGGGCCTTTGCGATTTAGGGGCTGGGATCAATGTGATGTCCTTAAAGGAATACGAAGCATTGCAAATGGGACCCATGAAAGAGACACAGGTAGCGATTCAACTAGCTGACCGAACCGTGATCCATCCTAAGGGTTTGGTAGAGGACGTTCTCGTCCAAGTCAATAACTTTATATACCCTGTGGACTTTTATATTGTTGAAATGGATACTGATTTACCTTCCTATACCACTGATGTGCTTCTAGGTAGACCTTTCCTTAGGTCTGCTAAAGCAAAGATAGATGTTTATGAAGGTAGTATTATTTTGGAATTCTTTGGGAGCACGATTAAGTTCTACATGAAGGAGGGATTAAATTATCATAATGAGACACATAGTGTTAATTTTATTGATATCTTATACCCTATTGAGAAAGAGACTGCAGACTTAAATGCTACTGACCCACTTGATTTTGTCTTAAGCAGAAGTATCTCAGCTAAGACGCTGGAAGAAATGGAAGACCGAGTAGGGAACCGAGAGGATCTTAGGGAGATCTTAACGGATCTTCATGAAACTGAACCAGTGAAGAAAACCGCGCCTTGCCCATTGTTTAGCATATCTAACTCTGAGATGTTACCATCTATTGTGCAGGCACCCAAGCTTGATCTTAAGGAGTTACCAAAACACCTTAAGTATGCCTATCTAGGCCAAGACAAAACTCTCCCAGTAATAATCTCAGCTAAGCTCTCTAGCGAAGAAGAGACAAGATTGACGAGCATTTTAAAGGAACATAAAGAGGCTATAGGATAGACATTAGCAGACATCAAGGGCATATCCTCAACCATTTGCACCCACAAAATTCATGTGGAAGAGGATAAGAAAACTATTAGACAACCCCAAATGAGGCTAAACCCTCCGATGATGGAAGTTGTCAAGAAAGAAATCATTAAATTACTTGTTGCTGGGATTATATACCCAATCTCTGATAGTTCATGGGTTTCCCCTGTGCAGGTTGTGCCTAAAAAGACAGGTACTACCGTGACTGAAGGTGAGGATGGAGTAAAGAGAACCACGAGAATTCAGAATGGATGGAGAGTCTGCATAGACTACCGCAGACTTAACCAAGTCACAAGAAAAGATCACTTTCCATTACCATTCATTGACCAAATGGTGGAAAGATTGACTGGGAAGTCCCATTACTGTTTCTTGGACGGTTATTCGGGATTTCATCAAATCCCAGTGGCATTGGAAGACCAAGAGAAGACGACATTTACATGTCCCTTCGGAACCTTTGCGTATAGGAGGATGCCATTCGGATTGTCCAATGCACTGGCCACCTTTCAAAGGTGTATGGTTAGTATCTTTTCAGACTATGTGGAAAAAGGTATTGAAGTGTTTATGGATGACTTCACCGTCTATGGTGATAATTTTGATAAATGCTTAACGACACTGAAACATATTTTGAAAAGGTGTGTGACCGCTAACCTCGTTCTTAACTATGAAAAATGTCATTTCATGGTTGAATAAGGTATTGTCTTAGGCCATGTAGTTTCTAAGAAAGGTATAGAAGTTGACCAGGCTAAGATTGACGTTATCAAAACCTTGCCTTACCCCTCATGCGTGCGTGAGGTTAGAAGTTTTCTAGGCCATGTAGGGTTTTATCGCAGGTTTATCAAAGATTTCTCGAAGATAGCAGAACCAATGTGCAAACTCTTGCAAAAGGAAGTAGACTTCGATTTTGATGAATCCTGCCAAGTAGCGTTTGACAAGGTCAAAGAGAAACTCACATCAACCCCAATCATCCAAGCACCGGATTGGAACCTGTCATTCGAATTGATGTGTGATGCTAGTAACTCAGCTGTTGGTGCGGTTCTAGAGCAAAGTAATGGTAGAGATCCACACATGATCTACTACGCCTCTAAGATGCTCGACGATGCACAAAAGAACTATACCACAACGGAGAAGGAATTGTTCGCAATAATCTTCGCTTTGGACAAATTCAGATCGTATTTGTTGGGAACAAAAGTCATAGTCTTTTCTGACCATGCAGCCTTAAGGTACCTCTTGACAAAAGCCGAATCTAAGCCAAGACTGATCCGCTGGGTTTTACTTTTGCAGGAACATAATTTGGAGATTAAAGACAAAGCAGGAAAGAAAAACTTAGTTGCAGACCACCTAAGTAGATGCTTTGTAAAGGCCGATTCAGAACCGATCAGGGATGATTTTCCAGACGAACATCTATTTGCCGTCTAGATAATTAGACCATGGTTTACCGACCTAGTCAATTTCTTAGCCACGGGTAAACACCATAGAGACCTAACGGCTCAAGAAAAGGTTAAGATTAAGCACGACAACAAGTATTTCGTTTGGGATGACCCTTATCTTTGGAAGATCGGGTCTGATCAGTTGATTAGAAGATACATTCCTGAAACTGAAATCCCATCGGTTTTAAGATTTTGTCATTCTTATGCATGTGGTGGACATTTTGGAGCTAAGAGGACAGCCTTAAAAGTCCTAGAATTAGGATTTTATTGGCCCTCTCTATTTCATGATAGTTATATGTTTTGTAAGACATGTCCTGAATGCCAAAAGATAGGAAACATAAGCGCTAGAAATCAAATGCCCATGAATGTTATATTAAATTGTGAGATTTTTGATCTATGGGGCATTGATTTCATGGGACCATTTCCTATGTCGGATGGAAAATAATATATATTGTTTGTTGTGGATTATGTGTCTAAATGGATAGAAGCTAAGGCAACTAGGACCAATGATGCTAGAACTGTTGTTTCATTTTTGAAAACTAACATTTTGAACAGATTTGGTGTGCCTAGGGGGATCATTAGCGACCGAGGCACACATTTTTGCAATAGTATTATTGTTTCTCTTTTCAGGAAGTATGGTATAACCCACAAAGTCTCCACTTCATACCACCCTCAGTCAAATGGCCAAGCGGAGGTATCAAACAGAGAAGTCAAATCGATCTTAGCTAAGACTGTTGGCTTAGATCGACGAGATTGGAGCCAAAGGTTAGATGATGCACTATGGGCGTATAAGACTGCTTACAAATCCCCCATAGGAATGACTCCTTACAAATTGGTGTATGGGAAAGCCTATCACCTGCCAATAGGTATGCAACATAGAGCTTATTGGGCAATTCAGAAATGCAATCTAAGGTACGACCAAGCGGGTGAGGACAGGAAACTCCAAATACACGAAATAGAAGAATTGAGAAATCAAGCATATGATAACCAGCTCTTAGCTAAGATCAGGATGAAGACATATCATGACAGTAAGATTGTTGAGAAGAATCTCCAACTTGGGGGAAAAGTCCTTCTGTACAATTCACGATTTAAGCTCTTCCCAGGTAAGCTTAAAACCAAATGGGAAGGTCCATATGTTATCACTAATATCTACCCTCATGGTGCAGTGGATATTAAGAATGAAAAGACAGGGATTGTGTTCAAAGTCAATGGACAACGACTCAAACCATTCCTAGAAGGATTCCCTACGTTTCAGGAAAATCAGGCGATTGAAGCCCCACCTGAGATGCATTAAAAGAAAAGCAAAGTCATGCCTAGGACTATAACTAAGGCGCTACATGGGAGGCAACCCATGCCTTTTATTTTTAGTTATCTCGAATAAATTTATTGTTCAAATTTTGCCAGTACTGCTGATCGATTTTCTCTTGCTGAAATTTTCAGGGAGTTTGTGAAAAAAAAAATTTAGGAGTGATTTTGAGGATTTAAGTGTGGTGAGGAGTATATTTGATCTTGGCCACGTTTTATTCAGCCTTGGGCTGATTGACACGCGGAGATAAAGGAAGCGTGTTCAAGGGAGGAGAAAAAGAAGGGATAACGGTCATATTTTTAAAATTATTAATCATGATTTGGGAATTAATTTTTCCAAATTTTAATTAATAGTTATCTTTGAAGAATCAATCTCCTTACCTCCCACAAACACAAAATCCCTAAAATCTCGCCCTCTCTCTCTTATCTCTCAAAATCATCTCAGCTAAAATCGCTCCACTCTCCTACTTCAAAACCCACAATTCAATCAGCATTTAAACATGGGAAAATCCAAGCGATCATCTGCAAAGAAAGCGAAATCCACCCCGATTAGGCAAGAATCTCCTACTCCCTCGCGATCTCCTTCTCTAACAAATCCAAAGGAGGATTTGCCACAAAATCTTAACGAGACCCTAGATATTGGGAGGACTGATAAGATCCGAGACCTCTTCTGAGCGGAACGGCAGCCACAGGTAGTCGTACAGGAGGCGGTCGACGTCGGAGGTACCTGCAAAGCGCCGGAGGGGGACTCCGGCGTAGACACTCCGATGCTTAAGTCAGTTTAAGTTTTCAAAGTAGTAGAGTTTCTCTAAGATGATCTCGATCCTCCTTTTCTGTTTGGTAAGGTGGGGGTATTTATAGACCGAAATTAGCGATACCTGACAGCGATAGGGGTAGACATCATCTGAAGATATCGTTTCGAGCGATATCAGGTACGTCATCGCGGGCGATAATCGAGTGAGGTCTATCAGGGGCGATATATTCTCCAGTCTCCTAGGATGGGATGACGCCGTGCGTGTAAAGACGCATGAGATCCCCCCCCCCCCGCTGAAGTCGACCATCCTAGGAAATTTCCGCTGGCCCAGGCGATAGGTTGGCATTTCAGGGAAGCGTATAGAAACTTGTCCGGGATTGATGTCGTAGCCCCAATGTTGTCGTCAGGAGCATTCCAATTGTTATCATAAGCCCAACTGAAAACTAGCCCGAGTGTTCACCAAGGGCTATCCATGTCTGATATCTTAAAATAGGGATCTGCTCGGTCATGAGGCGATATTACTCTTTTTGGCCTCTCGATAGGGCTTATGAAGTCTCCGCTTCGTTCAAGTCATGGAAGGACCGTTGTTGGGTCACCTGCGGTGTCGTCACGGTTATTCAACCAGGCCGCGCCCTGGGCAGGCATATATTTCGGGTCTATTGTCCCTTCAAGTGCTCTGCAAAGACACAGAGGAGATAGATACTTATACAGAGGTTAGCAAACCTTATACTTACAGAGGTCTGAGGTCACACGAGCCCCAATTTATTCTTTACGCCCGAGAGAGTAGCGGTATCAACGCGGCTTTACGCCATCAGCTACCTTATGGTTATCGCGGCTTCATACCACCAGACGCCTGTGATGCCAACGCGGTTTTACGCATCTAGGGCCACCGGTGACATCAACGCGGCCTTACACTGTGGATACCGGTAACCTTATGGTTTTAGCGTCAGGGCTACCAGTGATATCGTGTCTTTCGGCATTTTTTCAGACTCTGCCTCGTACTCCTTCCAGTATCTATATCGCGACCGTTACCCCTTTCTTCCGTTCTAGGCTTATCAGTCCTTGAGGATATCGGGGCGGCTCGTCTTTTGAGGACCTCAATTTCTTTTTCCAAGGCCTCCCTTCAGTGGAGCCTATAAATCGGAGAACTTTCTCCATCCACGTTCTCCTCATCTCTATCAGTCAGCATCATGGATCATTTGACCAAGAATTTTCTTCTCTCCAAGGGTCATTCACTCAGGAACCTCAATGACGGTGACGTCGGTTTCCTGGAGAACATGCTGGTCAAGACTTCTGAGGATATTCTGGAGCTGCAGGGGATGCTGACTCCGCTCTATTCCCGGCTGGGAGCCGTCTCTCTGGAGGACTTCAGTCCTTTGGAGAGCGTTTCAAAGCTGTCTGCCTCCATCTCTCGGATTCAAGTGGTGATCGCTATGCTGCAGCAGCGTAAGGACATGTTGGGGTGCTGCCTGAAGGGGATGAGAGCCACTTCCCACGATCTAGTTCTGGTTATGGATTCCCTGAGGGATCTTCCTGAAGTGCCCGAGGACACTGGCTCTGACGCCTGATAGCGGTGGCTCCCTTTGGGCCTTTTCTCTTTTCCCCTTGTCTTGTAAATGTATCTTCCGGCCACTAGGCCATAATAAATAAAGTGTTTTCATCATTCCCTCTCGCAACTGTTCTTCTTCTTTACTGCGCTCTTTGTCATTTTCCAAGGAATATGCTTAGCCCAACTGAAAACAGTCTTGCTATTGGGCGGTTTTTCTGTTGATCGTTCTGCCTTAACTCCGCGCCGTTCTCATTATAACAACTGATCGGCAGATATTACGATTATTCTTGATTTGCAGGAGATTTCAACAGGCGTGACTGCAAATCTACATTTGCACTGAAGACTGTACACGTGCCAATCTTCAAGAGTCGGGTTGGAGGATCGAAGAGTCTCTTTTCTTCTTTTCCCGGCTATTTAATGAGGCTTTTCCTCCTTCATTCTTATCTATTTCTTTCTCATTCATTTTTCTTCATTATATCTCCTCTGCGAGTCTCATGGCTGATTCTTATTTGCTAGGTACGGCTTCAAGGGATTCACCGCCAACTCCTCCGACTACCCCTGACATAGATAATCCTCCCCCATCGCCTCCTTGGAGACCGGTTGTCCGCCAGTGAGGTCGCAAGAGGCGGAGGAAGGAAGTTGAACAACGAAGGAAGGAGGCTGCCAAGGCCTCTAAGTCATTTTTCGACTCTCTGGCTTCTCTGGCTAGGGAGGAGAAAAAATCGTTTCCTCCTTTGAGTGATTCGCCTCCATGGGTTCCTTCTGTTGGTTCAGCCGTTGAGGCAGTATCGCCAGGCGTTAAGGAGAAAACAACCGGGTCGATTACTGTCGCTAGAAAGAGGGTCGGTGAGTCTTCTTCCCCTGCTGATGTGGATTCACCATTCTGGGGGGCGATGACGAAAAGGACGTAGTCTATTGCTACGACGTTAGTTGGTCCGTCAGCGACTAAGGGGCATAGCCCGTCTTTTGTAGATGCCGTATGGCGTTTCCCATAATAAATGATGTTTTTTATTTCCCTTTCGTCTCTCATCGCTTACTTGTCTTTTTCTTTTTGGGCATTTCGGGCGATCGCGGAAGCGTTTCTTTCGCTGCGAGTAACTGCCTTCAACTCTCAATCAGTAACTGTCTTCTTTCAGAAGGCATAAATGACTATCCACGTGTCCCTTTCGGTTCTGCACGTGTTTTGTTTTTACAGGCTGTCTCTTCTTAGGTTTTCTCCTTTATAAGGAAATCATCTCTCTCCTTTACTGTTTTTGCTAATGCTTCTGGGTTTCTGCACATTTTCTCTCTCTCTCTCTTCTGTGCTTCTTTTTCTTCAAGTGGTTTTACTGCAACCGCTCACTGGTGCCGGCGACCGGCCTACTGGCTTTTTGTTCCAGGTATTTACTCCTTCTATCGCCATAGATTTACTTTCCAGTTCCTCATGTCTTCAACCGTCGAAAACCCTATAGATCCCGAAGCTAAGAGAGCTCGTAGTATTTTCCATTGTAATGAAGTTTTGAGGGTCGAATTAGAGGAGAATGGTATTACTTTTCCCACGGGCTATCGCCCTTTTGTCTCTCTGAAAGATACCCGTTTGCCTGACGCCATGTGGGGAACCTTCCGGTTGGTTTATTTCAAGATGTTCACTTACGGGTTTCGTTTCCCACTCCACACTTCTCTGTTAAAATTGCTAGATCATTATGACCTCAATCCGGTCCAGATTACTCCACCCTCTTGGTGTGGTATTTATGCTTTCCTTCGTTCGTGCGAGATGAAGCGTATATTTGCTCCCTCGCTTGATCTATTCCGCACGTTCTTTGTCTTGAATAGCCATAACTGTCTGATAGATATTACCCCTAGATGGGACGATGTCATTGTGCAACTGTTCTGGCGGAACTTTCAAGGTTTTGAAGAAAACGTAGATGACTGGAAGTCTGGGTTTTTCACCCTCCGTTTGCCGTCACGACTCTGGCGCGGGGGTTTCAATCGAAGAATCCATGGCGGCGTTTGGAAAAGACCGGACACGCTGTCAAGCCAGGATGTTTCTAACGTTAGTGCCTTGTTAGAGATAGAAGGGTCTTTCCGCATCCGGGAGTTTGCTCAATTCAGGCCTTTGCCAGAGTGCGTTGTGGGTGAGTTCCCTTTTTCCGCTTTATCACTTCAAAATTCTTACTTTGCTAATATGCTTTGTGGGCAGGTAACGCTGAGAGTAGTTCCTCTGGGGAAGGTGATGCCCCCTTGAACGTAATACCTCTCCAGTCGCTGCCCCCTTCTCCTCCACCCGAGAATTCTCATCGCCCACCTATTCCGCCTAGGAGGAGAAGGAATAAGACCATCGCTACTCGCAGGACCTCTGCTCGACCTTCTCGTTTTCTTGAAGATTGGCTTCCTCCTCGTGGCAAGAAAGTAGCTCAAAGCGATCCTGTGCCTGAGAAAATCGACAGTGATAGCGAGAGCATGGACCATGGTCCCGAGTTACGTCATGCTACTCTTGTCCAACGGATGAAACTCAGGTCGAGGAGGAACGACAATGCGGCGGAATCCACTGAGGACGATAGCGAAGAGATTGCAAAAGAGACGGAACGTCTCGTGAAGAGGGTTCGCAAAGAGAGGACCGACCTGCCGGTTTCTCCTTCAAAGGAAGCTAACGTGGTCCTCACTGTGGAAGTTAGCGCTTCTCATGCCGCGAGCACTTCGCAAGTGGCGGAGGTTGTCGAAGTGTTTTCCAGCGTTACTTCTGAAGATAATGAAACCCCAGCGGCAGCGGCCTCTTCTTTGCCATCGGACCTTCCTACTTCCCCGATAGGTTCCTTTATCCCAGAAGTCGCGTTACCAGTTTCAGAGTCAAGTGCTCCTCCTAATTCTTCTCCACGGAATCCCCACCTTTTATTCCTATCTTCGATTTCGGGTATCGGCGATTCCGCAAAAAGTTGTTCTCCTCCGTATATCGCCAACCTCTCTCCTCAGAGTCCTCAAGGCCCTACTGGATATCAGCTGGATTTGTCCTCTTTCGGCACCGACGGGCTCCGCGCCTTGGGGATATCGGATCCGTCATCGCGGGAAGAGCCTGTGGGTCCAATAGTGGGCCAGATGTTTACTTCCTCCAAGGACAAGGAGGAGTTTTTACGGCATGCCCCCGAGACACGACAATCACATATTATGAATGACATGCTGGCTAGCTTTCGGGAACTTCATTACTTCCTTGAAGATCAGCGTTGCAAAACTCGGCCCTCTTCCGATCTGCAGGAACAGTTAGATGCGGCTCAGGCGAAGGCGAAAGAGCTATCGCAGTTGCAAGAGCGAACCCAGGCAGAGTTAGCTGATTGTCGTGCGGAGCTATCACGAGAAAGGTCAAAGGGGAAGGCGAAAGCAGAGCTACTGGAGGCGGAACTAGTGGTGGCTGATAAAAAGAACATCTTCCTCCGCGAAGAGTTATCATCTCGTGATGCCGATTTGGCCAAAGTTCCTTCAAGGATAACCTGGTGGAAGAATAAGACCATCGAGGTCTGTATCGCAGGATTTATGGATCTCCATATCCGCGGGGCCGTCAGTTCATCCATGCTGGCCGATTATGCTTCCCAAAAGATAAAAGATCTTGGCGAAAGCGAAAAGGATTTTCCTTCTTCTGGGGGGAAGCAAGGGGACGATCACGGCGAGGCACATGATGACTCTTGATTGATCCATTAAAGGACCTTGCTATTTGTTTTTCATGTCTTGTAATAATACCATATCGCGCGGCGATATCAGTACTTTGCCGTTTGGGCGATATCTTGTTTATTTTGCTTTCTCGCGTTGTCTTGAGGGCTGCCTTTTAATTAACGTCTTCTTTCGTCATTTCCTTTCTTGTAATATCGCCTTTGTTTTTCAGAAAGTCACATCTGCTTTTCAGAGCATTTATTGCTCGCGACCCTTCCGTCAGTGCACGGGAAAAGTCATGATGGTCTAGGCACACGTGTCCGTTTCTTCTGCCTCTTCACCTTTGTTTAGAACTTTTGACAAAATCGAAACGTTTGTTGCGCTTCTCTAGAGTTGTACTCATTGCTTGAGTCTTATCCCTCATTTCGCTCCAACACAACGACTGTAGCATTTGCCGTTTCCTTTTAATTACTAGGGTTATAAACCGTCTTTATTTCTTCCCTTTTCTTTTTCACTCCCCTTTCTGATATTATTTCCCTGCCGTCTTGTTCTTCTTACCTCTACTCAGGCTTTCGAAGTTCTTTCCTCTTAAAGGTACTTTCTTCTCCTTCCCTTCATCTTCTCGATTTCTATTTCTTTGCTTCTGCCATGGCAAAGACTCGCCGTTCTGAGTCAAAATCCATAGATGAGAAGAAAATAGATACCACAGTTAGTGTGATTACTACCAAGGCCATTCTCCGGGAGCACTTGGCCACTCACGGTGCCGTTATTCCTGATGGCTACCAAGCCATAGTCGCCCCTGGGTCAGTACGTTTGAACAGCGTTCTGGCCGGCAATCGTAGGGTCTTATACGCCCAGATGTTTCGCTATGGTTTCCGGCTCCCTATCGATCCTTTCGTCAAAGATTTGCTTATTGTTGGCAATTTTAATCCTGCCCAGTTAGCCCCAAATGCATATTGCTGTGTTTATGCCTTCTTGGAACTTTGTAGATATAAGGGGATTACTTCCCCTTCTCTTTTGTTGCTTAGATCCCTTTTCAAATTGATGAAGTGTCGGGGTGTGATAACCATATCGCCCCGCTTTGACGATGATTCTCTCAAGTCTTTTACTTGGAAATTACTCCATATCGAGTCTTCTGTCGAGGCTTAGAAAAAGGAGTTCTTTCTGGTGGATCTTCCTGACGCTCCTGGTCCCGAGTGGCGCTCTGGGTTTAACCAGGACATCCAAGATGGCATTTGGAGTCGGCCAGGGACACTTCCCACTCGTGAACAAGGATGGTTGGACACCTTACTCCAATTGGAGATTAGCGTTCACATTCGACTTACGGCCTGTAGAACGGCCATTCAAGATTGTGTTAGGCATGAGTATCACGTTACTCTTTTTCCTTTCCTCGCTGATACTAACGCTGACATCATTTTGCGGTTTTGTAGCGACGGATCCTGCTTACAGACCAGAGAGTGTAAGAAGGCGTTTAAAGAGAGCTCAGGATAGGGAAGACAGGGAGAGAGCTACTTCGGAAGCCACTGATACTCCTTCTGAGTTACCGGCTACTTCTGCGAATCTCGCTCAAGTATCCTCCTCTTCTGTGGGTGAAGGGAATACTGACATTCCTAAAGGTGTGCCCATCGTGACCGTTGTTGCTCCTTCGTCTTCTCAGGCCCCTAAGGCCATTGCCAGAGGAAAAAAGAAGAAAAGAACGTGAAGTATCGCCACTCTTACTCCTTCTCCCGACGCTGCGGGTTCTTCGGAGGCACCTCCTCCTTCCAACACTGCTACCGTAAGCGTGTTTTTAATCGCGATATGTTGCGCATCGATATTTATCGCTATCTGATTTATCTTCCTTTCCTTTGTAGGAAACTGTTGTAGTTACTGCTCCCATTCCCTCAGGCGATATGGATCTGACCTATGTGCTGACGGGTGCCTCAAAGAGGGCCCGGATAGAGGGCGAGGGTGAAAACATATCTTCTTCTAACGTCGCGAGGGAGGGTGACCCTGTCAATGCTCTTGATTCTGCCATGGTTCCTCCACGTGGACATTCTACGGAAGTTTTGGGGAATCTGGGTGGTGCTGACCCTTTTGGCTCTTCGCCCAATTCCTTTGGCGGGCCTATCCATTCATTTCCCTCTCATTTAGGCTATCAGGACGTCCTGCAGGATTTCGCGGGCTATCAGCCTTATGGTGTTTTCCTGGCTCCGGGCAGTTCTTCCTCACAGGTTCGCGCTCCCGCCCCCCTGGCTTTCACTCCTTCAAGCGTTCCTTGGCGGCAACGCTATGGTGAAGGCGGAAGCACTTTTAATTTTGCGGCAGATCTTTGCCCGCTAAATGGGGTTGGCGAAGTGACCCATCAAGTTGAATTATTTGATTTCCGTGCCCGTGGCTTGGCAGCTATCGGGGGCGATGGTTCAGATGAGGTTTCTGCCCTGCTGGCTTCTCAGATTCTAGCGTCATCTGCGGAACGGGAGACCTTTCTTTCTCTGGCTGATGACGACAAGGCGAACTCCCTCCGCACTGACCTCTTCTCCAGTATGATGAAATTCCATTATTGGGCTGAGGAGGTGAAGCATCAACTTGCTACCCTTCGTTCCGTCTCAGCGGAGCTATCCCAAGAGCGGAATGATAAGAAAAAGGTGCTGGATGAGCGTTCCAGAGTTATACTAGATCATCAGGATCTACAAAAGTGGCATTCCGCGCTGGAAAAAACTTTGGCAGAGGAGCAGGCCAAAGTGACTGCTTTGGAAAATGAGAAGTCAGCTTTGGAGAAGGAGAAGGCGGCTTTGGCGGAAGAGTCAGCCGATATGAGCTGGTGGCATGCCGAACAGACTGCCAGTGTTCTGGTTAAATGTTTCGAGGAAATCCACGGGGTAGATGCCTACAAGGGCGAAGAGGTTGCGAAAACCTTTCTACAGAAATCTGCCCATATCCATGAGGCAGGCTATCGCTAAGCCAAGGTCGCGGGTTGGAAACGAAGAATCCCCGAGAGCTGATATGTCATGGCACTTTGCCGTTCCTTCTAGTGATAAGCATCGCCTAGTTTTTGTCTTTTATGCCTACGGCATAATCATTTTGGACACTGGATCTTTGTAAATCCTTGAGATGCCTTTAATATATCTAAGCAATCTCTTATCAATGTTCTTCCTTTGTATTTGTCTCCTCGCGAGACTTCAGTTATCCTCATAGTGTGCTTACTTTGTCGAACAAACCCTTAGTATTTCCACCAAAATGACTAAGGTCTATATCGGGTAGGCCTTTCGATAAGCTTATCGGTATCATGACCACCACTCCTTCCGCTGTTCGGGAGTATTCTGCACATTTCTAATTGTAGATCATCAGTAACAAAACGAGTTTTGAGAGAGAGAGTGATTTACCCGTAGGAGCCTTTCCGCTGCCGTCACAGGGCTTTATCACGGAACCCGTTTCGAATCGCGTTTCCCCTCAGTTCTATACTTCGCCAGGGATTACTCATCCGGTTACTAACTGGAATTACGCGATTCTCCACGTTTCCCTTATCTCTCGATCGGCCTCAAAAGTGCCTCATCTCATGAGCAGTCGGATCAAGACTCTCACAAGGCTAGGAATTTTCACCTTTAGGCGTTGACCTCTTGTTTAGAACCGTGTCCTTTCTTAATGGTTTAGCTATACTAACTAGCCCGACCGTTAAGATAGGATTCTTGTTTCTAAATAGAGTTTCTATTTCTTTGGGACGTGTCTTGTCTTGATGTACCGTCTCCACGAGAACGGCCAGCACAAGAAAAGAACTTTTCACTCCCAAAGATTCCGGGCGGTGCCCTCACTTAGTGAGCCATCTGATCAAGATCGGTCATCACAAGGATAGGACTTTTCACCCCCGGGAGCGTCAAGGATTTTTCGATCCGACGCTAATCAAGGATACACTGGGTCGTGCCCTCACTTAGTGGGCCATCTGATCAAGACCGACCATCACAAGGATAGGACTTTTCACTCCCAGGGTATCCCCCTTTTTATCTGCACAAAAGCAACCACAAACCCACGAAAACTCTCACATCGAGCGTTAGCCACGGTTAGGGTTGTTATAATCCAAATAGTGCAGATAAAATCAAACTCTAGAGTAATATAATTTCAAACGAGCGATATTCCAAGAGTTGGATAGGGGTGTACCGTCAAGTGTCTCCAGGCGATAGGCTCCTCTCCCCACAACGTGGGTGACGCGATATGGTCCTTCCCAGTTAGGGCTAAGTTTCCCCATTCGCTGTCCAGCCGCTCGCCGGTCTCGGAGCACCAGGTCACCAATTTTCAGCAATCGCTCTTTCACATGCCTGTTGTGATAACGGGCTATTTTTCGTTTATAATACTGCGTTTTCAGAAGGACTTCTTCTCGAACCTCTGGTAACGCGTCCAGGTTAGCACGTAACCGTTCCTCATTTAGTTCCTCACGAAAGTGAGCCACCCGTAAGCTCATGGCCCCGATTTCCACTGGCGTTACGGCTTCAGTTCCGAAAGCCAACGCGAAAGGCGTTTCTCCAGTGCTAGTTTTCACAGTCATGCGGTATGCCCACATCACATATGGCAGCTCGTCAGCCCACTTCTTTTTAGACCCCTCCAGGTTTTTCTTGATACCACTGAGGATGCTCCTATTAGTTACTTCTGCCTGTCTGTTGGTTTGTGGGTGAGCCACGGAAGAAAATCGCTGCTCAATCCCAAATTCCGAGCATTGGTCTTTGAAGAATTGGCTAGTAAACTGGGTCCCGTTATCGCTGACAAGGATACGAGGCACCCCGAATCTCATGATGACTTGGTGTTTGAAAAAACGCCATGTTTTTTCTGCTGTGATCGTGGCAACCACTTCAGCTTCCGCCCACTTCGTAAAATAGTCCACAACCACTATTACAAATTTCAGTTGGGATCTCGCCTTTGGAAATGGACCCAGGATATCAATCCCCCATTTGGCGAAAGGACAAGGGGCGATAATTTCAGATATTTCAGTGGCTGGACATCGAGGAATTTTAGCGAATTCCTGACACTTGGGACAAGTTTGCACGTAATTGTGGCAATCCCTTCGTATGGTGGGCCAGTAGAATCCTGATCTGAAAACTTGTGCCGTCATGGTGCCGCCCGACACGTGCATTCCGCATATCCCTTCATGGATTTCTCGCAGGGTGTGAAGACCCTCTTGTTCAGTTATACATTTGGCGGCGGGGTGAGAAAAACATCTCCGAATAAGCTCCCCGTCATAGTACGTGCAGCGAGCAGCCTGTTTCAGCACTTTCATCTTTTCAGCGTTACCTTCAGGTAGCTCTTCGTGCTTTAAGTACTTTATTACTGGAATTCGCCAATCATTCTCAAGCTCATTCACACATAATGAGGCTTGTTCTTCCATGAAGGACGGCACCGATAGCTCACGATAATAAATACCCTTTGGTATTGATGCTTCTGGGTTTGCGGTCAGCTTGGCAAGGTAATCGGCTTCAGCGTTTTCCTCTCTAGGAACGTGCTCGAAGCTGATTTGCATACCCTCTTTCTTTATCTCCGTTAACTCTCGCGTTACCTTAGCGAGGTACTGCACCATGATAGGTTCTCGGTCCTGAGAGTATCCTGAGACCTGGTCAATTATTAATTTGGAGTCCCCACAAATTTTCAGACGCAGGTCTCCTGTCTGGCCAGTATCGCGCCTCCCTTTGGAAGAAAACTCTCGCCCTATTCTGAGTCCGGCTAGCAACGCCTCATATTCGGCTGCGTTATTGGACAAAGGCTGTAAGATTCGGATAGCATACCGTATCCGCATATCGTGCGGCCCGTTTATGAAGATTCCGGCCCCCGCCAATTCTTGGTTTTTGGCTCCGTCCACATGAACAATCCAAAGATCCGTAT
This sequence comes from Viola odorata, assembly GCA_963691705.1. Classification (NCBI taxonomy): domain Eukaryota; kingdom Viridiplantae; phylum Streptophyta; class Magnoliopsida; order Malpighiales; family Violaceae; genus Viola; species Viola odorata. The sequence continues at coordinate 2,533,154 of OY829537.1, forward strand.
ATGTTTCAGGGAATGGGAGATCCATATCGTTCCATTCCGCTTCAGGTACACCACTCAGAGGGTCCTCCGTGAAGGTACATTCCGCTATGAAGTCAGCCAGGACCTGGGCCTTTACGGATGGTCGGGACTGGTACCTTAAACCATACTGCTCGAGTTCTAGTGCCCAGATCAGCATTCTGCCTGAAGATTCAGGCTTTCGAAATATCCTCTTCAAGGGCTGGTCTGTAAGCACAATGATAGGATAAGACTGGAAGTATCGGTCCATTTTACGGGCGGCCTGTATGAGAGCGAACGCTATTTTTTCAATTCGGGCATATCGCAATTCCGCGTCCTTTAGGACGTGACTCACAAAATACACTGGGCGATGAGAGTGGTTATCGTCTCGAACGAGGACGGCACTGACCACTTCGTCCGCTGCGCCCAAGTACAAGTATAAGGTATCGCCTGCCTCAGGCCTTGTCAATAATAAATCAGATGATAAATATTCTTTCAAGTCCATGAACGCTTGTTCACATTCCGGGGTCCACCCAAACGTGGCTTTCTGGCGTATGACTTTAAAGAAGGGGAGGCACTTTTCTCCTTGCTTGGAGATGAACCGTCCTAGGGCGATGACGCGCCCTGTCAGTCTTTGTACTTCCTTAACGGTTCTTGGCGATATCATGTCATGTATGGCTTTAACCTTGGAAGGATTAGGCTGGATACCTTTCTGGCTAACCACGTAGCCCAAGAATTTACCCGTCTGAAATGCAAACATGCACTTTCGGGGGTTTAGCTTCATGCGATATTTTTCCATCACATCAAGAACTTCCTTTAGATCCCGTAGGTGATTCTGAAAATTAGCGCTCTTCACCAGTATGTCATCAACGTATGCTTCCACGTTTCTCCCTATTTGTTCCTCAAAAATTTTATTGGCCAATCGTTGAAACGTGGCTCCCGCGTTCTTCAGCCCAAATGGCATCGCTGTATAACAATACGTGGCTTTAGGAGTAAGGAAAGCAGTCTTCTCCTCATCCTCTAGAGCCATATGGATTTGATGATATCCGGAGTTGGCGTCCAACGAGCTTAGATACGCGTACCCGGCAGTTTGGTCAACCAACTGATCTATGCGAGGGAGCGGGTAGCAATCCTTAGGACAAGCATCGTTCAAATCGGTGAAGTCAATACACATACGCCAATCTCCATTGGGCTTAGGAACAAGAACCGGGTTGGCTAACCAAGTGGGATACTGTACTTCGCGAATGAAACCCGCGTTAAGGAGCTTGGCAACTTCCTTTTCTACGGCTGACGCCTTTTCAGTAGAGAACGCCCGTCGTTTCTGTTGGACTGGCCTAGCGTTAGGGTCAACGTTAAGCCTATGCTCGGCTATTTCTCGCGATATACCTGGCATATCGGCGTGTTTCCACGCGAAATTTCCTTGGCATTTGTTCAACAGCCGTGTCAGTTGAAGATTTTCCGCCGGGCTGAGCTTTTCGCTCACCAGGAAACTGGTCTCCTCTTTGCCTATCACCGGCACAGATATCATTTTGTCAAGGGGCTGAGCGTGTTTTTCATCACCCTGCTCATAAGGGTCAGCCGCTACACACACATATTTATCACAACTCTTCTGAGTCATGAGCGAATAGCATTCCGCGGCTAATTTCTGATCGCCTTTTATCGACACCACTCCATCCCAGGAAGGGTATTTCATCTTTAAATGTTTTTGTGATATCACCGCTCCGAAGCGGTTGAGGAAAGGCCGTCCGAGTATGACGTTATAAGGCAGATTCAAGTCCACAACAAGGAACAGCAGATTCTCTGATCGTTTGAAGGTGTCTTCTCAGAAGTATACGGGTAAGGTGATTATCCCCGTGACCGGGATAGGAGTCCCATCCACCCCGACTATGGGTCTCTTACTAGGCGTTAGCTCATTAGTGGGGCGTTTCAGGAGATTGTAAGCTTCCAGCGAAAAGAGGTTGACAGCACTCCCGTTGTCAACAAGAGTCCTTCTTATCCCATGACTGGCAATAATAGGTGTGACTACCAGGGCGTCATTATGAGGATAGATAACGCCTTTTTCGTCCTCTTCTGAAAAGGATAAGATCATGCGATCAAGTATGCCTATCGCTCTACCTTTCTTTGTCATACCCTCTCGCGTACGCTTTTCTCCTTTCGCCACCATCGACTGTTCTGATTCATCTGTATAGGGGATCCCTCCCGCTATGATGTTAATCATCGGGATGTCATCGCCATCCATCGCGAAAGTTTCCTCACCCTTTCCTTCCGGAGCGCTATCGGGCTGTGGGACCCGAGGGGGTCTTGGTCGTTCATCTGTCGCTCTTCTTACAGGATTATTTCGGGAATCTTCCCTCACTTGAGTCGCGAATTCTCCCAAATATCCTTCTTCCACCAAGCGTTCTATCGCCCACTTCAATTCTCTACAAACCTCGGTGGAATGTCCCCTAGCTTTATGGAATTTGCAGTAGGCATTTTCTCTTTTACCCAAGAGCACTCCAGGTTTCGTGGGTGCTGGATAACGGATAGGAAGATTTCGGTGTTCTGCTATCGCCAGGATCTCGGCTCTTGGTACGTTCAGGGAAGGAAAGTCTGGATCATACGCCCGATTTTTATGAGTGTTCCCTTGACGCTGATGAGGGGAATCACCTTGTTTTCCTTTCGAAGAATTTCCTTTCTGCCTATCCGAGGTTTTTGGAATATGATCTTTTCGTCGGGCGTAATCGTCAATGTAGCGATCATCGATCAGAGGATTCGCAGGAGCGGCGGGGATGTGAGGTGCCCCAAGTGGCATATTAAATGTTCTATCTCTGTTCTCTTCTTCTTCCATTTTTGCGTAGTTGTAGGCCTTGAGTCTTAATGCGTCCAGAGATATTAGAGGATCCACCATTAAAGCCTCTTTCAGCTTCCCGTAATGGCAATTTCTTTTCAGAGCTTCTATGGCGAAATCGATAGTGACACCCGGCGTCAACGACATTTCCAGATCGAATCGGCTGAGAAATTCTTTTAAAGTCTCTTGAGGCTTCCGTTGTATGTCAAATAACGCCGCGGCAGATTTCCGAATGGGAATTGCCGTACTAAATCTGCTCCGAAATTTAGATTCTAGCTGTGTAAAATTACCAATGGATCCACTAGGAAGACCTTCAAACCAGAGTCGTGCCACTCCTGATAAGGTCATGACGAATATCTGACACAAAGCTGCATCACTGTGGGTCTGAAACTGAACGAAGTCCTTCACTTTATTAATGTGCGAAATAGGATCTTTAGTACCATCGTAAGTATCAGCGGGAAGCTTCACTCGCCTGCTGACCCTATGTCGCCTTACGCGACGACTGAAAGGATGTCCAGAGGTATCATCAAGAATCTCACGCGCATGACGTGGGGGAGATATGTCCCCTTGTCGCCCCCTTTCTCGAGGTTCAGGTGTATGATGTCGCCTAGGAGACCGACTGCGACTTCTGGGCGAACGACTTCGATACCTCCTGCTACTGGATCTTTCACTGTATTCGGGAGATAAACTCCTGTTTGTTCCTTCCCTCCGTCCGGCCCAACGGTTCCTTAACGCCTCAATCTGCCTGTCTTCCTGGGGATAGAGTCCTTGCGGCATTTGTGGTACATAAGCCTCTACTCTTCCTTGAGTGAGCTGTACAAGACTAACCGGGGGATCTCCCGCTGACAGAGGCATTTGGGAGTTTTCTGGAAACAACGGGGGCAAAAGTCAATCAGCCATAATAGATGGTGTGAACGTGATGCGAGGAGGAACATTAGATCCAGAAGCGCCAGGCGTGATTCTTGTGACCATGTCAGTCAAATATTCCAAGCGGGAACGAAGAGCCGCTATTTCCATAGCAAAGGGATTATTATTATTAGGCACAAATCCTCCTGTAAGAGGGGTATAAAGATCAGATCCCACAGTCTGTGATGAAGAAATAACCATCTGCAAAGAGACAGATCCTCCGGCGATCCCGACCGAAGGGTCCAGAGATCCCGAAATAGTTGGTTGTGACGTCATAGAGAGATCAGCAGTAGCAAAGGGGAACAACCGCCTGCGTGTTGAGAAAGGAATATTAGAGAATGTCGATCGGACCGGCTTCGATCCGGCTGTCATAACCGTTCCCACTCTTCCGACCGAACAGAGCTTGGCTATTAAGGACGCTCACTTAATACACCAAGACTCTCAATGAAAGCACCATTTGATAAGATCCGAGACCTCTTCTGAGCGGAACGGCAGCCACAGGTAGTCGTACAGGAGGCGGTCGACGTCGGAGGTACCTGCAAAGCGCCGGAGGGGGACTCCGGCGTAGACACTCCGATGCTTAAGTCAGTTTAAGTTTTCAAAGTAGTAGAGTTTCTCTAAGATGATCTCGATCCTCCTTTTCTGTTTGGTAAGGTGGGGGTATTTATAGACCGAAATTAGCGATACCTGACAGCGATAGGGGTAGACATCATCTGAAGATATCGTTTCGAGCGATATCAGGTACGTCATCGCGGGCGATAATCGAGTGAGGTCTATCAGGGGCGATATATTCTCCAGTCTCCTAGGATGGGATGACGCCGTGCGTGTAAAGACGCATGAGATCCCCCCGCTGAAGTCGACCATCCTAGGAAATTTCCGCTGGCCCAGGCGATAGGTTGGCATTTCAGGGAAGCGTATAGAAACTTGTCCGGGATTGATGTCGTAGCCCCAATGTTGCCGTCAGGAGCATTCCAATTGTTATCAAGGACAATCATGTCCATGGAAGCAGCCGCCTCTGATTCTCTGAAGCAAATTCTCTCTACCCCTACTACAGTCGCTTCCTCTGAATCTCTCAAAGTCTCTCTGCCAACCAAAAAGAAGATTGACCTCGACCACGAGCCCAAAACCCAATCTAGGGTTAGCAAGCCGGCTGGATCAGAGGTACAAGAGATTTCGGATTCCGAGCCTAAGTGTGAAGAAGGCTCAGCCAAATCAAAGAAATCGGGGAAGAGAAAGGCAGGCTTGAGTGTTGAATCTGCCCCAGCCAAGAGGACGCGATCTGCGGCTGCCAAGGGCAAGAAGAAAGTAAACGAGGCCGATCTTGGCTCAGACTCTGATACTGATGCGATTGCAGTCTTGGTCAAGCCTGCGGCCAAGACTGCCAAGGTAACCCTTCCGCCCTTAAACTCTTTGAAAGGTTGTTTGAGGCCTGATACTCCTGATTTTAGGGCTAAGCTGACTGAAAAGCATGCCTGCGAGATCACTTCTTTTGTTGTCCTTGATTTTTCATTTCTTGATGATTTGGGGGTGGGTAACAGAATTAGGCAGTTTATTTCCAATCTTGGGTGGGATTGCCTTTTCTATATTAACATGCCCGCTTATGCTGAGCTGTTTTTAGAGTTTCACTCCTCCTTTTGGTTAGATCAGGAGAGATTGTATGCTAATGGTAGAGCTTTTCCTAATCTGAGTGCCACTGATGTTGTGCACTTTCGTTTGCTTGATAAGTGGTGTCACTTTTCGATTGATGATTTTAACTTGTTGCTTGGTTTTGTGACTGAGGATGGCCTCAAGTCTGATGAATATGTGAATGCCCTGACTGATTATCCCCCAGATTGGGATAAGGCAGTGGCCTATGGAGAATTGATTGGTAACCATGCTGCTAAGTTAAATAAAAATTCAAAGGCTCACCAAATCCGAGATCCTACTTTGAGGATTCTCCAAAGGATCCTTTCAATCAATCTCTCGGCCAAGACCACAGTCTCGGGCAATATTTCAAAACTTGAGACATTTTTGCTTTGGTGCATGCTGCATGAGAAAAGAGTCAATCTTGGCTATTGGATAACTAGGAAAATAAAAGCATGTGATTCTCTTCCTAGAATGATTTTAGGAACTCTGATTTCCCATTTGACTGTTACTGCTAGGGGTATAGATTTATCTGCTTTGAATTTATATAAATTTTGTGTCATTAAGATCATGGATCTTAAGGCTTTTGACCAAATGGGCCATTTCCATGAGGAAAAAGGTTATCTTTGTTTTAATACAGGATTTACCCCAGCAACAGATCACCTCTATGGGAATAGGATCAACGGGAACTTCAAGATTAAGCCAATTCAGATTGACGGTGCAGCAAAGGAGCCCAATCTTGGGCAAGATGACCAAGGACCTGAGCAGACCAATAGTCTCGGCATCGATCCTGACCACCCTGGACTTCCAGAATGGGCCAATAGATTCCTGGAGCTTGTGCAGATCCAGCTCGAAGCTTTCACGACAAATCAGAAGCTGTTTCATGACTTTCAAGACTTCTCTCGCAAACAGATGCAGCAAATTGTGGATCAACAGCAATCTCTATTTGCGAGCATTGAATTGGCACAGAAGGAACGGCTGGACAAGTTCATGGAGCAACAGGACGTCAAGTACAAGTTCATCCAGGCACACTTAGAAGGAACTTTCACTTACATCAAGGCCATAGACAGAGTTGTTGCGCACATTCGCAACAAAGTGAATGACCACTTCAGCACCACGAGTGACTCCAGTAACGCCTCAGATGAAGAAGAGGAACCAGCACCTTCTGTGCAAGACCCGAAGCCTCCACCTTCCACATCTCAGTGAATACCCCCAGGTCGTGTCTTTCTTTCTTTCTTTTTCAAATTTTTTGTGTCTTTTTCTCTCATTTACACATTGAGGACAATGTGTTCTCTAAGTGTGGTGAGGGTGTTTTTAGGATATTTGTCTGTATATACATGTTCTGATGTGTTTTTGGTGTGATTTCTTTGATCGCATGAAATTTTTTGTGAATCTAGGCTAAGTTAGTTGGCCTAGATCGTCTGAAACAGAGTCCGATGCATGTTTTTTCTTTGTCAATATGTGTGTTTTTAGGAATGTGTGTTCTCTGTTTTGTTTGTGTTATGGAAATTTTTGGACTATGCCTAAGGCCTGTTTTCTCGAGTATCTTAGCCTTGACCTTTAGCATCCTTCACCTTGTGACCCCATAGCTTATGAGCACAGCATGCTCAGCCTAGAGACATCCTTATTGTACATAACTATAGGGTCTAGCATTGTGTAACTGACTTGACACATAGGTAAACTTCCACCAAAAATACCTAATACCCCCTTAAGGAAAATTGCTAGTGGACAATGGAGTCTAATGCCTTGTAATTATGCTAAATTGCTCTAATATAGAGAACTACTGCTATGCCTAGTAAATTGCAGCTCTAGAAAAAAATATGAATAAAAATGTCTCGATATTTCTACCTCACTAAGTGGAAATAATCAAGAAACTTTTAAAAGAGCAACGAAAAAAAAATATATAAGCAAATGTCTTGATGTTTCTGCCTCACTAAGCATTAACAATCAAGAAACTTTTAGCAATTTTGGCATAGTAAAATAAAACTTCAGGCAAGGTAATTAGATGATGATATTGAGCGATTGAATTAAAGGGGGAAAATCCAAGTAGGTGGATGTCTTGACTTGTTGAGTCTGTTGTGGAATGCAAAGATGTTATGGTCATGTGGAATTCGGATGTCTAGGGTACTGATTAGGCTGTATTCATAAGGGTTGGGATCCATTGAGAAGTATGCCAACTATCATAGGGCAAAGATATTAAAGGAAATGGGCTAAGGGTGATCTGTCCAGAAAATTTTGCCACTGTTTGAGTCTGTCTGTTTTGAGTCTTTCTTTTTGTCTTAGTTAAGAGTCTAGTATGCTTGGGGGCAAGCATTGTGTAAGTGTGGTGAGGTTTGATTGACGTTTTATTTCATGTGTTTTTACCACTTCAAAACTCCTTGTTTGTGGCAGAAACAATCCTTTTTACGTCAATTTGGCTTCTTTTGGGAGAATCTTGGGCAAGACCGGTTCTGGAAGAATCTAGTGCTGGAGCGAAGACTGGTAGTCTTAGTCGCATGTCTTGGCTAAGACTGTAGAGTAGAAACGTGCTGAACATGGACTCATGGGAAGCGGGATCAAATCAGAGGACCAGCTGGCTGTTACATCCACTTGAAGACTTTTTGAATGTAATCCTATTTTAACAAAAATACTTTGTTATTATCTTGTTATTATTATCGCTTTAGGATTTAAAAACAATTGGGATTTTTATCCCTATCTTTTAGTTAATTTGAAGAAGGAGTTTGGAAAGGAATGTGATTGGCGGGGACTCTAACCTTGTTAAAGGTTAGGGAAGGTTGTCAATTACAACATCTTCCATCTTCCTTTCTTCTGGTTTTGTAACAACTGCTGTGATAATTCCTTTGGGATATCGCATTTTAATTCTATTTTCATGTTCTTCAATTATTCTTTTTACTTCCTTGATTAATATGTTTAGTAGCTAAACACCTAATTCTTGGTAAGGGTTGAGTGAGCATACTTGTGAGTCGTGAGACTGAATCGTTCTTAATCATCCTCTCGTTTGTATTCAATCCAAGTTCTGTTTTAACAAACCGGTTCCCGTCTAGGCTAAGACTTGATCGATCTTAGGCAAGACGACGAATTTGCAGCCAGTCACTAAGGGGACGAGCGAAACCGAAGTGACGAAGTAGGTAACCTCGCGGGGGTTAGTGAACTTGAATCGATATAGGCCTAACCAGATTGACGACTGATCGCGCGTCGAATGCTTCAAATATAAGTGTAAAATATGTATGAGAATGGGGGTAGAAATACAACTTATCACTGTCCACAAAAACTTGCAGATTGTGGTAAGAGGATCGTCCACAGAAACCTCTAGGGGGAACGTAGTTTATGGGTTGACTTCCTCGTCACTGGTTTTGATTGGGTGGAACCTGAAAATAAAGACAAAAATAAAAGAAGTAAAATAATTCAAAGTAGTCTTGGTCAAAGGCTTGGCCAAGATAGGGGGTCAATACTGGAAAAGTTGAATAAAGAGGGGATTCCAGGTAAGGGCGATATGAGAGCTTCTGTCCTTATGATACGATCACTGATTCAAGAGTATTTGTCTCTAAATTCTTAGTACTGCTATAGAGTGGAGGTGCTCCTGTTCACTCTTGACTTCCCTCCTTTTCAAATTATCTGGCGGGTGCTCCCTTAGCCAAGGGACACCTTGCTGGTTAAAGGGTTTATCCGTTTGACTGCTGTCTTGAATGGCTGTTCGCTTCCTCAATGGTATAGGGGAAGACAGTACCTAGCCAAGTTGTCTCCCTATGGAGACCCTAGGTTGTCAACCTGGTCTTGGTCTAGATCAATTATTCCTTCTAGTCTGGCGCGAGACTAGTTACCTTCTTGGCCTAGCCGACGGGTGCTCCCTTTCCTTCTAGGCCAGTTGCAACTCTTCTCTCCTAGAGTACAAGAATGATCAGGTCTTGTCTCTAGTGAGTAAGCGATTTAATAAACTTAAGAAATAATCAAATACGAATGGTAGAGATTGTTAGGGACGATTTGATCTCACGAAATCATAAGAACAAAGCTCTTCAACCCTTACCAAGAATGGGTTTTTAGCTACTCATACTCATGGGTATAAAATAAATAAATTTGTTTGCATAATAAAATAGATCCGAGAATTAAATTCTGGAGTAAAGAGAATTTTTCTATTAATTGGAGAAGAAGAAGTCGGAGAAGAGAAAAAAATCCTTTCGGAAAGAAGTTAGGCTGGTTTAATACCAGCTAAACCTTCCTAATCCTACTCTAACTCAAACTCTTCAAAATTCTAACAAGAAATTAACAATGTTTTAAATTTGAAAATAAAATCGTAATTACAAAAAGAGGGAGATCCCATAGGATTCTTCAAAGGATTGGCTTCAGATCCCTCTAGTTTTGTTGGACAGCTGCGACTTGCCAGCTCACAAGGCCCATGCGAATCGAGGCCCAAAAGGTCGCCAACGCTGCTCTCTCGAGATTGGCCTATCGCGAATGAGTCTTGGCCAAGCTTGCGGCCAAGACGATTTGGTGCTCGATACTCTGGTGCGCATAGGTGTCTTGGCCAAGCTCTAGGCCAAGACGATCTGGAAATCAGCTTTAATGCTCCACAATAATTCTCCATAAATCATCCTCCAAACCAGAACTGGGAAAAAGCATGGGAAAATAAAGGAGATCAATAGATTTGTTGTCCAAATACAAGTAAATGGACAGTAAAAACATGATTAAATGCAATGTAATCAACGACCTAGGGCTCCGAGTTTGGAGTAGCTTGGCCTAGACTCTTTCTTTCCCTATGCCATTGAGAAAACGCATGTGCCTCAAGCCAACAGCCAATTGGATAAACTCTTTAGCCAGCAAGGTGTCCACTGGCCAGGATCACTAGGAAAGGGGGTACCCTCCAAGTGATTTGAATAGGAGGAAAGTATGATTGGAAAGGGGTTCCTCCCAATCTATAGCAGAGTTACAAAAGGAGAAGGAGAAAATCTAGAGTCGATGATCGATGAAACAAGTAAAGTGCTCACGAATTCTCCCTTGCCAGGGATTTACCTCACGAAAGTTCCACCCAATCTCATCCAACAATCTTAGCTAAGATTCACTCCTGCCTAAGATTGTTTCCTTTATTTTATTTTAGCTTATTCTCTTTTACGCTTTGTTTGTCTTAATACCAGGAACAAAAATACCCTCAACTCCAGTGACGAGGAAGTCGAGTCAAGACTACAATACACCACCAAGATCTCTGTGGACAAACCTCTTATCGCAATCTACGAGTCCCTAGTGGACGAGTGATAAGTTGTATTCCTACCCCATTTTCTATATCTTTTTACAACTAAATTTGATGCCCTCGACACGCAATCAAATGTCACGATGATTTTTAGCGCAGTACCCACTCTCCTTGTTTGTGGATTCATCCATCAAAATTTTATTAAAATATTGCTCCTTCAGGAGAGATGATCCAATTCATTGGCATCGTTTTCCCTCGTTGTCGGCGCTTAGATTAATTCCGGCGTGTAATGGGATCGTTAGAGAATTATTTTTTAACTTAAACACAATATTAATCATAATTAAGTGAAGGGTAACTATTTGTGAGTTTGAAAAATACCACTACGCTAAATTCTTTTTTTTATTAAAATCCTTGTACTACTGTTTTGTTCTAATTTAAGGGTTGTGTGACCAATATCAAAAATTGATTTAACACATTTTTAACTAATTAATGTTGCAAGATCTAATTTAGTAGTCCTTATGTTTTATAAAGAATGCTTCGTTTAAGTAAAAAAAAATATCTACATGCTTTGTGAGAAGGGGAGTATATTAATGTACTTGTTATCTACGTGTTATTTTTTACACTTTTATTAACTTTTATAATTTTCCAAGAAAATTTTTTTAAATTTCCTATATATGCTAATTTTTATATTAAAAAATAAAAAAGTAAAGAAAAATGTAATTCAATATTCTTGTACTTACCTAAAAAAAATTCAATTTTTCTATATGTGGTTAAGAAAAGTTAATTAGCTAATTTCACCCTTGATTGTAGCTCGAGGGTCGCCTACGATCGAATGAAAATATTAAATAATAGTAATTAGTGTCCTGGTTCTGTTTTCCATAGTAGACTGGCGACTTAAATCTTTCCTAAATCTTTTATAGGCCTCAAAATTCAATCTTTTGTACAGAAAAATCTCTAAGGGTCTGTTTGACATTACAATTCAGTGGGAAAAAGTTCTGTGGAAAAACGACCCATAGTTGAGGTGTTTGGTAAAACAGTTTTTTAAAACTATAGTTTGAATGTAAAATGACCATAAAGGGCACAATTCATTTCAAGTGTTATAATTAATTTTTTTAGTATCTTTATATATATTTTTAATCAATTTATTTATAATCTAACATCTACCACCTAATATTTATCTAATATCATAAATAAATTAAACTTATTAATACAATAAGAAATTTAAGTTATTAATACTATAAATAAATATTTATCTAATATAATAAAAAGTTTTAAACTATAAATGTACAAAGAATTAACACTTTTTTACCATAAAAAAAAGAAAAAAAAGAACTAACCCATAATTTTAGCGCATTAGGATAGGGATGCAAGGAAATTAGGAGAAAACTGGGAAAAAATAAATCCAAAACTATGAAACTTTGACAAAAAAACACCATCTTGAGTGCAAAGGACACCATGTCGGGGAGTATTTTGAAATCAATCATAAGAGAACATGTACAACAGAGAGTCATTACTGCCAATGTTTGTGAGTCTTCATACTTCAAAAAAGTTTTAGCAAAAGGCTTCTCTTGCTGCCATAGCAGCAGCTGAAGTCTCCTCTTTGAATTTTACTTTCTTCTCTGATTCTGACAAAGCATGCTTCGCCTCTTCAAGTTCCTGCTTAAGTGCCAACAACTGCAGGTCCACAACCAAGAATTTAATGATTAGGTAAAAAGGAAATTGATTAAAAAAGAACAGTTTTAAAAAAGATTTCTTGTCAATATCATCACACGTTAAAAAAATTAAAGTTACTCGCATTTTAAATTACAAGGAATACGTTGAAAATCATAGTATATCAAGTGAATTCCCAAGGAATGATGCCATTGGACTATAATCAGGCAGTCAATTTTATGGTGTTACTTTCTTATTTTCATGCTCCAAAGAAGATCAGTCTGTAGTATCAGTATGGTGCTATGATGTCATTAGGTTGGTTACCACGCTTGACAAGAGTACATTACTCGTTGGGGTCTCAACCACTGACCTTTGGCGAAAAAAATGACTCTAACAAAGAAAGAACTTTTGGTAATCAAAGATACTCTCACAAACACCTTCTGTTATTGCTTAGATGTTGAATGGCAAAGAATTCATCATATTGCCAATGAAATAGCAAATGAAGAGGTCAACATAGTTTTGATGGAAAAACAATTGAAGGGCAGTACCTGAGCTACAAACTCCTGTTCAACGGCTCTGCCTGCAGCAGCCTCTTGCTCTGCTGCTACTTTTCACCTTGTAATTTCTTCTTCTGCAGCAGCAATGTCCATCATCAACCCTTCAAACTGGTGAATAAATCAAGGGGAACATTATTGAACTTTCTGAACTAATCCAGGAACAGAGCAGTTTACAGTGCAGAGATCAGACAAACTTGAAAGTGGAAAATAAGACATTATTAAGTTGACTGACTGAAATACTTGTCACTTGCACTGTCATTTGCCACTCTCTCCTTCTCTTCAAGTTCTTCTATTTTACGCATTCTAAGACTCTAGACGATCTTTAAGTAAACTCAACTCTGCCCTTAATACAGTAAGGCATAAAAAATAACAGAAGAATACCTGGTCAGTCCAAATATGGAAAACAAGCATCACTGTACAAGTTTATGAGTTCAGAAATGCTCAAGGTACCTTAATTCCTCCACCAAATGCCGCAGCTCAATGATCTCAAGCTGAGATGCCTTTACAACGTTCTATAAAATGTAAATCAAAATTTTGCATCAATAAAACTTCAACACAGGAACGAACAAGTAATTGCACTAGCTTAATGTAGAAACAAAGTAAAGAAAGGTATCGAATCAACTATAACCTCTTCGATGCGGCCTCAACAGAAACCAACATTAAACCACACGATGACAAGCACCAGCAACCACACGACAAACACCAAACACAACCAAACACAACCGTAAACAGAGATTATCGAGGGATTGAAAAAAAATTGAATTACAAAATTAGGGTTTATTATAAGAGTCGTGCTATTCCGTAGGAATACACAAGAGGAATGACGTGGCTCACGTCATTCCATAATTTCAAATTTGCCACTGCCGGCAAAGTTACGAAATTGCCCCCGCATCTCCTTCTTCCTTCATACCCTCTCTTCCTCAGCCCGATCTAAATCTAGGGTTTTTCTTCTCCATTCGCGATTTTGCAACGCTCCTCCTCCATTCGCGACCCCCTTCCTCCCTCCTCCATTCGCAACCTCCACGCCTCTGTTTTGCTGAAGCACATATCATCAAGATCCTGACTTTTACACCACCTGCCATCACCACCGCCACAGTCCCCAAATCACCAAATCAGCCCCAAACCACAACGAATTCACACTCTCTCCCTCTCTAAGTCTTGGAACCTCACCTCTCGATTCTCAATCACTCTCCTTCTCCGCAGCACTCAAACAAGGTTTGATTTTATTACTGTTTTTTGATTTAATTGCTGCTCTTGATTTAATTAATTGTTGCTTGCTGCTCCTGGTTTGATTTAGTTGCTGCTGCTGTTCAATTAATTTGATTGCTGCTTGGATTAAGTTGATTGGTCTGCCTTCAATTAATTTCATTGTTCTGTCTTCAATTAGATGATTGCTGCTTGGATTAATTTGATTGCTCCGCCTTCAATCATGGTTCATTGCTTAGTTAGGTTAAATCTATAGCATCAATCTATATGCTCTAACAATGCAGCTAATATGTGTGCATAACCAATAACTTGTGAATTCAATAATCCAAATTATCATTTGGGGTGTCTTCAATGACTTGGATCTTGGCATTTTTTTTGAGTTTTCAGGATTGCTTCCTTCAATTTCTGCAAACAGACAGTTGAAAACCAACCAAATTCAACTTATCTACATAATGTAGCAAATTAAGTCCAAATTCAATTACTCCTTCAAAACCTGAATTGCAGTCTCTGTAGAATCCTCAGGAATCGTCCACGGGAAAGCAAATAGAGAAGATTTGGGATTTGTTGATACGCACCCTGGATTTGAAGATGGGCATGGCCTGATAAAAGCAAGATAGAAGGAGGAAAAAGAAAAAGAAAATCCATTTACTGAAAATGAGGTTAGTGGAACCACACACCCATTTTCTAGTCCAACCTGCAAGTTCTTGGATTGAGAAAATGGGGTGGTGGGAGGGAGGAAGGGAGGAGAGGAGTTGAGAGAAGGGATAGCCGAGGAAGGTAAAGGAGAATTTAAGGTTAGAGTGAGGGCTAGAGAGATGAGAGTGGTGAAGAGAATGGGTTTTGGAGGAATGATTTTAAAACTGAATTTCGTGATTTGGAGAGGAGGGAGAGAGGGTTTCAGGATTGGGGTTTTGGAGGTTGAAGAAGGATGGGGAAGAAGACGACTGATGCCGCCAAAACCATGTCCGATCAAACTCATGGTTTGTTATAAGTTCGGTTGTCCTTGAACTCCTGTCCAGCATTTTGAAGCCGTCCCAATTCCCAGATGAGTCATGGACCTCAAGACCCTGATCCCCTTTCTGGGCTGTACTGTCACTCAAAAAACACCACGTATATAGATAATATGTGGTTACATTAGTTAATAAGTAGTAATATTGAAATATTGTGTTAGCATTTTTGACGTTACTATTTTGTTTTCACTCCTTATTTATTACCAAAACAAAATTCTCAAGTTTGAAATAAAATAATTTTTTTATATAAGAAATAAAATAATTTCTTTTTAGTTCGATTAGAATACTCTGATTTATTTAAATTGGTTGGAGGATTAGAAAAAAAAAATTGTAATATAACACAACGATCATAATATTTGTTTAGTATATTAATCTACTGCTATTGTACATTAACGTCGAATTTTTTGGTTGGAGGATATTTTTTGAATACAAGTCAATAGTACATGACAAATTGGAAAAGGAACACGGGGCAGTAGCATGGTAAATTTACTAATAATGGCAGGAAGAGGAAGCGCAGCAGCAATCGGCAGGGAGAGGGAGAGGCAGATAAAACCCTAGAAATTGGAAAACATACACGGGGCAGTATGGTAAATTTAGAAAGCAGTGGTAAACTTGTAATTAAAGAATGAAGTGCCACATCATTCCTCTTGTCTATTCCTCTTGTGAATTCCTATCATTTAGCATTATTCTTATTATAAATGAGCACGAACTTACTAGGGGAGAACAGGGCAACAGGCGGACGACGATTGCAGAGGAAAAGAAAGGGAGCGACGGCGATTGCAGAGGAGGAAAAAGGAAGTGACGATTGCGCTTTGAGAAGAAAGGGAGAGACGCTGGATCGAGTGGAAGAAGAAGAAGAGAAAGGGTCGTCGGAGTTGGAAGAGGGGATGCAAAAGAGAGATGAGGTGTGTTGTGTGGAATGAGAATTTATACCTAGTATAATTGTAATTTTTCAAAGTTTGTAAAATAATTTTGTCCACTTAAGTTTTCAAAATTCCTTCCCGTATTTTCTTCAAACCAAAGGTTTGGGGTTGGTCTATTTTCGGCCGGTGGGAAAAAGAGGGAAAATGGAACTTTTGAAATTGGGCTTCTGTGCTGATGTTTACCAAATACCAAATGTTGACTTCGTGATGAATCAGAATGCCAAACACTATCCTAAGTGCAACAGAGTTTCTCAGTGGAATCTCAGCTTGAACTCTGATGTATGATTGACCAATGGCACCAAAGCTACATCTGTTGATCAAACACGACAGGGTGTTGTTTAACATCCTCTAGACCCTCAATGGCATCGTGCTATTTATCTTATGTACGCTTGTTTATTTCATCACGTATGGAAAATCTCTCTTGTTACGTAATATTGTCAACATCAGCAATTATGCTCGAGTGACTACATAAATTTATATATGGATTACAAAAATTACATATCTAGAGAAAAAAGTACCATTTTTTAAACTTTTTTTTATCTAGTTTATTTTTTAACACTAGTAAAAGTATTGCTAAATTTTTGAAATTAACCCATAAATTTCATTCGAGCATGACAAAACCCATTAGGAATAGCTACTCTTACATGAGAGTTAATAGTCGTTCACCAAGTAATGTGGAAAAAGTTAAGTGCATAACGATTAAGCAAGAGGGGACGACAAGTCGTGTACAAAGACGCATGAGCATGTATTTTGGGCTGCCACGTTTGGGCTGGGCCATGGTAACTTTTGAATTCATGGATCAATCCACCACATACATGCAGGCCCAAAATCAAATGTTTTTTTTTTTTTTGAAAGGGCCCAAAATCAAATGTTGAAAAGCCTGTTGCTAATTTCTCTACATCACCGTAATCCTTTTATTTTTTCAGTTTGATCCAACGGTTCCCAGCTTTTATAATCAAACACAAATTCTCTCCTGTTAAACCCTAGCAAAACCCCATCTTTGCAGGTTCCTGCGCACGCACATTTCTTCAGTTTGCTTGATCATTTTCACTTCAATTCGCTGATCAGTCAAGATGGCTTGGCGTAGTGGAGGATCCCTCTCTCGCTCCCTCATGTCCGCTGCTAGAGCTCCTTCTCTCCGTTCCTCCCCTTCCGTACCCCGCCTCCGCCCACCTTCCACAGCCGCTCCCCGCCTCCAGTCCCGCCGTGCCTCCCTCTCTCCTTCCAGGTCTTTAAATTCTCACTTTCCTCAGATCTGTACTCTATCATCCTAGAATGTATGCCGGAGGTTTTGAATTTACAGTGTTGTGATTATGGATAAAGTTGTAAACTTTGCATCTGTCTTGTTAGTACTTATTGCCATGGCTGATTAATGGCCCATAATTCTGTGATTATCCATTGTTTAATTTACGTTTGATGGTGCAGTCAAAACATTTTTTCCGTGATTGCTCATTATGGTAGGTTTGACATCGTTGTCATGGTTTTGTAGGAACTTTGGAGAATTGGGATGTCTCCAGTCATTCTTGCCACTCGTAGGTACGGCGCAGCTGACATCCCGCCTCAATGCTAATGTGCGGGCTTTCTGCGAGCTGTCTCATGGTACCTTCTGCCGCACTTGTCCGGATCGCTAGTAGTCTCTTTGTGAGTCTTACTGTTTCTAGGGAAAGTAGGCCAATAGCAAAACATGGAGAGTTTGTTTTGAGTTGTTGTTATTTGCAGACTCTTGTACAAAATAGCTTCAATTGCACAGTGTAGACGTTAAGGCCTTTCTATTTTCGGTGTAGGTTTTTTGAATACCTGTCTGTTTTATAGAAATGAGCTATAACTAGGTACATTGTGTTAGTTTTTTAAAACATGCCTGATAAGAAAAGTTGGGATTGGGATTGGGATTGATAGGGAAGAATGGAAAAGATGGGTGATGCGCATGGACTTTCAGTCAGCTAGAGCAGCAGGATTGATGCCACAATTGTAGGTTTATTGTCTTTTATGTTTTTTGTTTCTTATGAAAAGAAGGAATAGAAAGTTAATAATGAGGTGTCAGTCTTACTATGAGCAGCATCAATCTTATAGAAATGACGCAACAGATTGTTTCTGGTTGGGTAAACTACATCTCCTGATCAATTTGTTATTCTGTTTTGTGCAAATACATGAGTAAAAATGCAACCAACAGTCGTGTATAAAAAATCTTATAGTTGGACAAATATGTGGAATGCTTTCACCATGTTTTTGTTTTAGTTTAATGGAATCTTAAAGCATTTCTTTGTTTGTTTTACTGGATTTTAGAATGTAAGTCAACTGTGAAGTCTGTATGTGTTTTCAGACAAGATCATTTTTTCCAAGTTTCTAATTGAGTTCTCATTTACATCTTACATCTAGTCCTGTCCACCCACAATTATAACCCTTAAAATTGTTGATCTTAGTATCCTACTAGTTTGATATACTCTTTCCCACATTTTTTATGGTTGCATTTCTCTTCGTTTGGACATTGAAGTCTGGAAAATGTTAGCATTACAGTAGTCATATTCTGGCTTAAGAAAGAAGCTTGAGTTATTGTTCTGTTCTATCTTCATTTGGCTTAGGAAAGAAGCTTATTCTGGTTGTCTGTGTTCTTTAGCTTGGATAGTGTCCTGTAATTTTGGTGACTCTTGTGAGATCCATCCTAATTGCTAAACCACTTAGCATGTCTGTTCTGGTTTCTCTGCACCGGTTTTGAATCATTGCGCTGTTGTTGCAGGTACTTAAAGAGCCTTTGGATTCAGCACAGCTGCGTGCAACATGCATTGTCGAGGAAGTCAAGATGATGGGGTATCTTGTGAAGTCCATACACATTTCTAGTAGGGATGTAATAAGATGCATAGTGTTTTTATGCCACTTTCAAGATTAACCTTAAATTTCTCCTCCTTTTTGGGACTATTCAACAGATGCTTCTGTAGGCAACCTACACTAGTTTTTATGTTTTTGATGTTTCGGTAAGAATATGCTGTGGCCATTCGTTGACCTCTTTCATTTTGTAGTGGCATCTTTGTCGATCATTCTCGCTCGTTTCTCATTTCAAAGTGTTACTCAGTAGTGGATGACAACTTCTTTATGATACTATGCTTCAGTTCAAAAGAGTTTGATCCTATCTTCACCCCAAGCAGTGACCTTTACATCTTTTTTCTAGTTCTATCCGTTACATGCACTTGCTCAACTTAAATGTGGTAAAAAGCAGAGCTTGGGAAATGAAGTGGACATTCTCTATAGTTCTCCAATAAGAAAGATCCAATCCAAGTTCTTATTTCAACTTTTGTTTTGGACCATTAATTGCTTCTTTTTAGTTTGTCTAGAGAACAGTCATTTGTGTACAAGAGTTGCGCAGCAAAACTTTCTTATGTGGGTGATGCATCTGTTTGGCACATGGGTTGTCTAGTTGTTCGATTGTAAGTGTAGGAGCACTAAGGTGTTCTGTTCTGTCAGCCTGAGCAGTATAAGAATGACCTATCTACTGGAGCTGCAACCTAGAAAATGTATAGAACAGTAGAAATTGGTGCTCTGCTGCACTTCTCTCCCCCCAGATAGTACAATACCTCTATGCTAGAAGTGCTATTCATGTCAACTATGACATTTATCCGTTAGTAATTACTCTATATGTAAAAGTTGGACTATCGAGTCTTTAACCTCTTACTCCTTCCGTCAAAAAATACTTGACGCGGGCCCACGAATCATACAGATTAAGGCAAGGTGAGTCCGCGTCAGAAATAATATTAAAAAAATAAATAAAGTTGGTTAAAGTGGATCCGCGGCAGCAAAAATAATATTTAAAAAATAAAAAAATAATTTTTGCATAAGGCGTCAGTTATTTTTTGACCATAATTTTAGGCCAAAAACGTCATTTATTAATTCACGGAGGAGTACTTAACAAGTTTAAAGTGAGAGTGTGAGAGTGATCAATGCAATTACACACAATAGCGGCTTTCTTGATGAAGCTAAGGACTACTGCCTTTCACTTGGGTCCTCAAACTAAAAGCATGTGGTCCACAACTTTTTCTCTCCAAGTATCTTTTTTCTCTAAGCATCTTTTTTTTTTCCTTTACTCTTATTGGAATATAGTTGGACTTTAAAAGTAGTAACTCTTCAAATATAATTTACTTCGTTTCTCACATTCGAACTCGAAACTCAAGTTAAAGGTGAACATGTTCATTGCGAATGGAGCACAACCAACCTCCTTTTAAGGGTGGAAGGTATAAAAGGAGAGTTAATTGTATTATGGAACCATAATTGGACAAAATTGGATAGCATAGGGCATCATTACTTCCTAGCATCAATGTAACAACTAAGAGCACTTTTCAATCACACTATATTATTAAAGTAAGAAGCATCGACAAAGTTTGAACTGTTTTGAGTAGACTTGAAAGCATAGCCTTGAAAGAATTACAGTGACATTATTGGCTCAATCTAGAACTAATCTTAGTGAGAATGATTGGCTTGAAATATGCTATTATTCTTATAAAGAAATGGAAGATGAGTTCATGACTTCATTCACACACAAAAAACGCATAGTAATTTACAAGTTGGAGAAAGTGGTTCCCTTTGTCGATTGGCCACTAGCCAAAGAGAAAGTGGCCACCAAAAGGCCATCCAATACAACTTGCTGAATGTCCTTATTTGTAGAGAATCCGAGCAAAATGTAAGCGAACACAAAGTACTTGCCATATTTTTTTTTGACGTAGTGGCCCATCAAATTCAAAGCTTTCTCTTGGTACATGAAGGATTATGTGTCAGAGCTGCAACTCCTCGTAAGAATCTCAAGATAAGAAGAAAAATCAGAAAAGTAATTTGATTGAATTCAGTGGTACTTGCTACAAAATAAGCAAATACAAAATAGAAAGGGACAATCAGATCTCGAATTGCAGAGTGATCTAGTTGCACTCTTCTCATACTCAGCCGATTGCACATCTTCAAACAAATCTATGTAAGAGATAACCATAATCATACAAGCAAAATGACCTCATTTTCATTTTTTTTGTAAATAAAGAAACTTTCATTTTGCTTTAATTATTTCATAGGTCTAATGAAGGCATCTAATCTAAGTCTTGCTCATAATGATAATGATGCAAACATTTATGTTTCAAGGCTCAACAGCGATTCCCACCAGCAGTACTACAGGCCACGCCCACGAGTCCATGTTTTGGGAAAATGCAAGAGCTAACATACATACACTATCAACATCATGATCAAACCAAACCAACTGTAACCAATAATCCAACACACCCATCATTTTCTCCTCAAAAAAACTTCTAATTGCTATAATAATAATAATATTTCAGTACAAGAGAAGAAGGAAAGCCAAAACATCTTCTCACTTATAACCATAGGGAATTTTTAATTCCTTTATTAATTTTGCTTTTTCTAGGTTATGAATGCGTACATGATATGCAAGTGCAACCATGAGAGCGTGTGCATGAGAAAGCTAAGAGAGAAAGAGATGGGTAGAAGAAAAAAAGGATACAAAATTCAAGAATTTCTTAAAACCAATACAAGTGGTTCATAAGCTCTTCAAAGCAAAAAGTACATATTTTTTTCACTACATATTTTGAAAACAAGGCATGAAGCACCAAAACTATGACACCCATATGAATATGAATACTTCAAGTTCTAAAGGAAAACAATAATAAAAAGGGCAAGATGCCACTCAATCTCTGATTTCCAGGTTTTTTATCACCATTATTGATAATTCGCTGGGTCACCACAAAACTCCACCAAACATAAAATCCAAACTAGACCCTACCACTTCTCAAATCAAATATTTTAATCATGCATTAGTTGAAACTTATCATTCATTCATATACTATTATTATATATATGACATACCTAATTGACATGACAGACTTTACCAAACGCTATAGTATTATCCTTCTTGGCTATTTGTGCCTGCAATTTGAGCGTATATTTCAAGAGAAAGAAGGAGACAACAATCAAAACAAGAACTTGTAACAGAATGAGAATCATATGCCAAACAAAGTTTACAATACAACAAATTAGAAATCTAACTATTCTGTTAAAGTCAATCGATGCATAGATATTCATACGTGCATTCATGTGTCCATCCATCTTATGGCGGTCTATGCAGATCCAGAAACCACTAATATGGAATATACCATAGCAGAGCAGTCTAATTTGAGTTACTTAAGGATTAGATGCCTATCCAAAAACCACAATACAGCAGTCTAATTCTAGGACCAGTGTCAACTAAGTGCAAGAATATGAAAATGATCACTGATGCAACTGTTGTATGCATTATCAACCCTGAATTTCTGTAGTTACTCAAAAACAGAACTATGTAAAGAGTGACAATGAAAAGATGTAAGATCAAAGTGGGGAATCCGAAGCTTGACAAGGGCAACAGTAAAGATGACATCAGAATTGTCCCCTGGAACACCAAGCATCAGAATGTGGGGTAGATGAGTAGAAACTAGATAAATTAAAGAAAGCCAATCTAGAAAGAACACTATCAAGCCTCTCCATTTATTTCTCCTCTCACACTTCAGCTACAACAATTCCAACCTCTACCCATTTCCCTCCACCCACAAGTGAGATTTTAGCCGTGCCAAGACATGGTATTCCAAGAAGAGGAAACCACTAATCATCAAAATGAAATATGCAACATCATCAACATCAATGAAGAAATTACAGACAATCCAGAAGAGTGGTTGAATCTAAGTCTAGGGGGGAATTCACTCTCAACAGCTGGGGATTACGACTCACACTCAAGAGCTACTCCTAGCAAAGGTTTCTCATGTAACTTCTGTAGGAGGAAGTTCTTTAGCTCACAGGCGCTTGGAGGTCACCAGAATGCCCACAAGAGAGAAAGAGGAGCTGCCAGAAGATTCCAGTCTCAAAGAATGATGACTATGATGGGTTTTCCTACCAATCAACCAATGGCCAGGTCACTAGCAGTAAAGCCCCATGCGCTTGCAAACAAGACAAGCAAGGACGGAACTACAATTGCAAGATTTAATGAAGTCAACACAGGTTTTGGAATGGCCTGGATGCCCTTCACACTTGAGCAGGCAACAGATTTGAAATGGCCAGGCAGTTTCCACTTGGACCAACAACTACCAGAGCCATTATCAGCATCAGCATCACTACAGCTTGACCTAAACCTCCGACTCTGATCCATCTGTATGGTCCAACTGAGAGATCCCTGCTCAGGTTATCTCTCCTCGAACAGTTTTTGACTTGTTCATCATCAAATGCAGAAACTGACCTAGGTCTGTAATCAACTTGTTCGAGAAGTTAAATCGTGAATGGTGCCCCTATCTCAGAGCTAGAAGACAGAATCTTACCATGCATACATATGATGCAGGACAAGAAACCTAGAGCACACTCCTAATATTTGGTTACTTCAATTTCGGTAAAATAAATGCCACTGTACCTACTTCCACAGCATGAAGTTTATAAAGGCTTTTCAGAACCTAATTATTCACTTCAAGTTTTGAACCACATTACATTCCTTTTGATGTGAAAAGGTTTTCTTCCTGTGCAATTACAAGGTTTACTTCTGTGACATTCTTTGGATCAAAAGAAATATGAAGAATCATGGATGCGAAATATGAACTTGGTCCTTGTAGGCTGTTCAGCCAGCCACACTCAAAAGCTAGATCCAACTAAAATAGTTGCTAAAGGATATACATAGTTAAAAGGGAAACACCGAAGGTTGTTGTTTAGCCTACAGAAAATGGCTTTGGTGAGATTCCTAGAAAATGTTCTTTTGTAACACACTACATGGAATTTCAGGATCCACGTGTCTGAGTTGCTATCATAATTTAGAAACACTAACTGGAACATCCTAACTTACTTGGACACTCGGCTAAAAAGAGTAAGATAAAGAGGAAAAACGTGAAAACAATAACTGAGGTAATGCATGCTACCCTTGCAACAGAATGATACCCCAAACTAATCTGCTAGTCCCCAAAAATTCATCTTCCATGTATGAATAAATTCCAACTATTTGCAAGAGATCCATGCACGCATGAAGGCTGAACGCATTTAGCCTGCAGAAAAGAAAAACCCTAGCTGCTTGAATTGACTACACATGAAGAATAAGAAAAAGCAACCAAAAACTATTGATATATCATCTTCTAGCTTACAATTGTTAGATACCTATGAGATATATACTTCAGACAATTATCAGATGCCATACTTTTGACAAAGGTGAACTCTATCAGCCTTTTCTCATGCCTCACCCTTGTCCTTTATGGTCCTTCCAAGACCACTCCAAAATACTCTCCATCTTCTTCAGAACTGTATATTTTCTCTACTCGTCCATCTCAACATTCCTAGTCGGCCTTCCTCATTGTATAGACATCTGCTTTTTAAACTTCTAAACTTACTGGACATACATATATCGGTTCACCAGCCAATCCTCCAAGGAACATATAACTAAATTAGTTAGGAGAAATGACATAGCAATGCCATGTAAAAAGTATGTTCAAGTTATTCTTCATTTTCAGGTCTGAGAGACCATACATTCTTTAATTTATTTAAAATCAAGATTATATAGGCATACCTTAATTACTGTCATTACAACTTCTCATCTAGAACAGTAGATAAATGCATTAGAGTCGACACAAGACTCAGCATGATTTCTTCCCCAGATCACAGGTTGACATTCCAGCCACATCCTTTTCAATATCCCTTTCCTTATAATAACTATGAATACTAAGCGTTTTCCTATACTCTAAACATTTCCAGACTCCAGAGTTGCTTCCTCGTATCACCTCTTAGGTTCAAGTTCTTATACAACTTGGTTAGCCCTAGTGCAAAGCAGCTGAGTATTCCCACTTTGCATCCTAGATTCGAGTTAGAACATCTTGAAGTAATATCTTTTGATCAAGTAGTAACTGTTTATTTTATCACCCTAGAAATACCATCAACATAGTTAACAGATCCAACATGAATAGTTATGTATAAACATAGAAGTTCTAACTCCACCACAAAGCATTTGAAGTCTTGAATTATATTATGATCAGAAATTATAAATAGATAGATCTTTTGGCGTGACGGGATACAGCCTTACATATTCTGTTGGACCTTAAGCTTTTGAGTTTTATGCATAATGACAGGAAGCCTCTGGCTGATTATGCTTGGATCACTATATGCAGCAGAATCAGTAGGGTACCCCTTCTGCACCATCAGATTCGATAAATCAAAACATGTAAAACCAAAACACTTGTCATGAGAGAAAAGTAGCTACAATCTCTAGACACCCAGGCACAATGCTAACAGCTATTTAAGCCAGCTAACTTTTTCATACATCAAACAAGACGGTCATCCCAAGCAAAAAACCTAGACAATAGGTATCTGTCTTTCAAAAGCAAAGGAAAAAAAGAACCACCACTACTAGCAAATGGCAACATTTATTGAGATAGAGAGAGAAGGCTTACGGCAGATAGAGCTTGAAAGGTAGATTCTCTCCAGCAGCTTTCTCTAAGAACAACAGGGTTCTCAGTATCACCAAAAATGCAATGCAAACGGGTATCCCTCAATCTCATAAGGACTCCATCAACTCTAAGCTGTAAAGCATAAAAAAAACAGAGACAAATAAGGTTATTGCATGGATAATTATGCTTGGCATGCAAACTGGTGCGCACACATATATATAGTTTTTTCCTAAGCAAGAGTTCATTGCAAAACTCACCCAGAAACGGAGAAGCAGAAACCAACAACTTGGCATGACTCTCTGTGAATCAAATACATTATGAGATCAGGTTCTCAGATGCCCAAACATTTCAGGAATCATATCATATAAATGCTTTAAACCACAAGTAAAGAGTCAGTGTTTACCACTTTCACAGTTAAGAGCGACACTCCATTGTCAGCCAGCTCATCTTCATACAAGACTACCTGTAGAATGAAATAGTAAGATACCAAAGGCTGAAACATGTAGAGCAGGAAAAGAGAACAAAAATATATGACCATCACACAAAATAGCTACCTCATCATAGAAAAGAATAGGCTCTTTTGATGCCAGTGCAACCACATCAATTTGCTCCTTGCAGTCCTCCCAATAAAGGCTGCAGCTAGACTCTACAGCATTCCCACTTCCATTCTAATCACAAAAGGAAGGACCATAGCATCACTTTCAAGAAAGTAAATCTCATTTAATAACAATTTTGATAATTGCATAGTAAATATAGAAAGGACTAAAACAATGTAGGAAGACGTCTTCAAAGGAAAAAGAAAATCAAATGTACACATTCTCCCCATCTCCCACTTGAAGACACACACCCCCCCCCCCCCCCAAGAGGGAAAAAAAGACAATAAAATGATGAATTAGAAGGGGGGGAAAAGGAAGAGTAAAATTTGTGGAAATGAGAAAACTACGCCAGCAAATAAAAATGGACTATATGAAAGACCGTCCAGCATTGGATAATGAAAAATTCCGCCTGAACCACCCACACTAATAAAGAAGCATAATGATAAACAAAAGAGTGGGTGATGGGCAAAGGAAACCTTCTCTGTATCTACCTCAATTGTTTCACTTCCACAGTATGATGTTGTGAACGTATAGTCGTAATCCAGAACCACCTGATTGAATAGATGACTGCAGATTCATAGTAGGTGCAGTGTGAGAGAAGAAATCATTTTTTGTAGGCAAGTGCATCCATATCAGTTCAGACAACACAAAAGAAAAGCATGGAGCATAAAAGAAGAGAAAAATTTATCAAAAGCTTGAGTTGGTATGAATTCCACAATTTCATAACTGGTATGTGTAAGTCAATTTTAAAGGCTCTCTACAAAATACTAGCAACACAACATAGATAAGGCCAGCATCTGCTTAAAGTTCAGCACCTCTGAAACAGCATAAGAAAAACAACCCACAACAAGGGTGAATACAGACATCCCACAAACTGAAAAATAGAGAACAGAAAGCCACAGTACATTAGCACCAACCATACTAGGTATCAATGTTCCATAAGAGTGTAACTTTTTAAAACCCAAGACACAGCAAGCAATGATCATAAACCAAGAAGAGAGGCGTAACTGAAGGGACAACATCTTCCTAGTATATTACCATAACAGGTTGCACATAGATTCCCACGATCAGGGGATATAACTGTATTTCCTATTCTTGTGTTCCAGACTTGGACCAACTCAACTAAAACAATGCACGAAAAAGGCTGAATCGTAGTTCGTGTACTTAAAGAGGGACCCAGAGTACCTTCTGAATTTCCATAGAGCAGCAGCAGGAACTTCAACGGGCGGTAAAGCTTCCAGTTTCCATCCAGATAGCGCATCAAATGCATTAAAGTGAATTGTTGCCCCGCTTTTTAAATGCTTAAGGACTAGCGAACTTTCCCCAAAAACCATCTCAGGCAAGTGAGACGTCTCTAGACTTCGCTCCCACCTGCAATCGCACCAAGCATCAGCGCTGGACTCCATGATTAACACAAGAAAAAAAAAACAGAAATGACGAGTGAGAATTGAGTGGAGAATGAGATGATACTGTAGAAGAGTGGAGGAATTGAGAATGGAGCGCTTGATGGATACGATCTCCCATCCATTGATACGGAGCCCAAGGCGGCCGTCGGTCAAAAGCTCGGCACCGGCGGCTTTTAGGTCTTTCTCGTCCACTTCCACCTCCATCGCCGGCTGACTTTGCATAATTTTATTCCGTCTTTGGGTTATGGTTCGGTCAACTTGTCTCGCGCGTAGGGTAACGAACGTGCTGTGGCCTGTGTGTGGGGATCCGGGCACGGTTCGGTTCGGTTCGAATTTGGACAGAACCAGAACTAGAACCAGAATTTAAAATCGGTTCGGTTCGGTTCTGGGTAATGTATTTTTAAAGGTAGAACCAAACCGCACCAGAACCATTTGGTTCCGGTTCAGTTCTGGGTTGTTTCGGGTAAGTTTGACATGTCACTAATCTAACTAAAAAACACAAGTATAATGAACAGACACATGAACGAGCAATAAAACCAACACCAAACGCGGGAGAAACCAACAGTCTAGACAATAAGGTTACAGAATTCCAACCAGCGTAAAATAAAATCAAACTTATTTGCTTAATTTGAATGGCCTACATACTTTTCCTAATTTTTAAAAACTAAAAAGTTTGGAAATTTTTTTGTTCTATTACACAAACTGCTATAAGAAAACATACTTACTTTCTGACATTTTAATTGTTTCCCTACGTTCATAGTTTTCCTAGAAAAAGGACTATATAGCATTTCAATCCTCCACTTGATAATATGAATATGTATTATTATATAATATTTCGGGTAAATTGGGTAAATCGGGTTGCATGATATATAGAACCAGAACCAATCCATTTATTCTTGAACGGTTCGGTTTGATTCTGGTTCCACTATTTTTCAACTTAAAGCCCGAACCAAACCATCTCGGTTCAGAGAATCGGTTCGGGTTTTCGGTTTTTTCAACCAGCCCTAGTGGGTACTGCATTTGGTGGACTTGGGTTGGGCCCATACTCTATGAAATATAGAGTAGTAAGACTGCCCAAAAATTCCGAGACCCGAATTTTAAATTTTCGACTCAATTTTTTTTGGGTAATTACATAAAAATCTTTGTATTATTTCGAAAGAAACTTTCTCTGGCTTTCAATTTTTTTATTCCTCCTCGCTTATACTAAAAGTTAACGACAAAACTTCGGTTTATGTTAGTCAACCTAATAGACCGTTTATTCCCAACTATACTACCCGGTTATCAAAAAAAAAACCTGTTGTTCTTGGTATTTTAATGCATTTTTATTTTCTTTTTTCTTTTCTTCCTTCCCTTCATCTTCAATGCTAATTTTCTCAAAATGAAAACAACCCTTTTTTATTTTCTTTTGCCCTTTTTTATAGATCCAAATCTAAAACTTCTTTAATTTGTTGTTCTAAGTAAGAAATTTCTCCTTCTTTTTTTCTGAATTGAGTTTTTTTTTTAAATTCTTCTCATTCATCCCTCGGCAACATATATCCAAATCTATAACTCACTCCTCCACCACAGCGTCGTTCATCTTCTTCTTCTTTTTCTTTTTTTAATTTTTATAAAGAATACAAATTACAGAAAAAATAGAATGAGCTAATTACGATGAACACTTAGGTAAATTCTTAGGCACCCATCTAGCACTCCCAATTTCACCCACTCTAACCTTTTTCCATCACATTCATATGCATTAGGTAACGGTAGCGAACCAAACTTCTCGCGCTCATAGTCGAAATAAGAAAACTGATACTCCCGAGGGAGAAATAAATGTCTTCCTCGCATATTAATATTCAATAGGTTTAACACTAAAAATACAAGTAAAATGGACAGTAAAAGCAAATCCTAATACGACGTTTATTCCCCCGGAGGGAGTAGTTTTTCCATCATCCCAATGGATCGATCCATTGAGAAAAGTAGACGAATTGCGAAAACAATCAGGGTAGGAAGGAGCAATCCCGATACTTCTCCATTTTCGTGCACCATCACCAATTGTATATATTTCAGCCATGAAACTCACTCCTTCAGGTTTATCTATGGGTTCATTAATCTCCAACATTTTGAACTGATTGCTAGCGGAACTGAATCCCAAAAACAAGTATACAAAATTCTTTGTTACTCTAGTAAATGATGGGATTGTGATGTACTCACCTAAAATTGGATTGCACACATAAGTTTCCTTCTTCTTCCCAGTCTTCTAAGCACAGAAATTCATTACAAGCATGGGCATAAGCATAGTCACTTCTCCAGTCGGGTAAGTCGACACCGGCAGCAAAATCCATGGTGTCGACCTGGAAATTCTCCTCATCTCAGGTACCTTCCGCGATGTGGGCTACTCGTAATTTCTTCCTTTCACTCATGTGATGGGTTAAAATACAAGTGGGTGATCTCTCATGTTGGAGATTGACAAAGAATGGATCTGAGAATAAGGAGACCCAACTTTTGCAAACTCACCTGCAGCGCCCGAGAGATTTGATTGGAAGACTCGATAGTATATCCATAACCAAAACAGACGGGAAATGCGTGATTTTGGTTTCGGAGGAGCCTTCGGTTTTTCTCCTTTTATCAGCGTCAGCGTCCATGGCGACTGGCAAATTCAGAAAGAGAACTCTCACTTGTGATTTTCTATTTTCTTTCTTTTCTTTGAACGGGGAGCTCTTACAGGGCTTTTCTACAACGCTAGGATGAGCTTAAGCGCTGGGCCAAAAGCTAGATGGGCTTATGAATGTCCCATCCCATCATCCGGATCGAAAGTTATTTGTATCCCACAAAACCAGCTTTCAACTTTTCTGGCGTACCAATGAAATTGGAAACGCTGCTTAACATCAGGATTGCAAAAGACGAGAGTGTTGTTGAAGGTTTCTAGCGTGACCCAACACAAGAGTCCATTCAAAGCCAAAGAAAAACGGCTACTAACCAATGTGCTTGCAGGAAGACCAGGAGATGCAATTTCCTGGAACCCCAAAACTTTGTATAACGAGGAGCGGGATCTAAGCGAGCAACATTGTGTTTGGTGAGTGATATCTGATGATTTCAGATATCGATATTGACATAGCAGCAGTTCATTGTAAAAGTTTAATTGCAAAGGAAACTCTCAAACATAAAATTAAATAAAGTAAAAAATTAATCTTTAAGCTTCTTTGCAACCAAACCCAGCCTCTTGAAGCTTTCGAACTCTTGATCTTGTGATTGCTCCAGGTCGCACCGCTAGAGCATCTTCCGTTGCATTTTGCGGCCGCGGAAGTGTAGGGACTGGTGTGGGCAATCCCGGCATCACAAGCATGGAGAAATGCATCTTGAAATAACCCTTGGGGTGATTAATGCTTGCTTTCAGAATGGTCTTAACTCTCTTCGCAGCTATACTTCTCATATTAAAAGAGAGGAGCGCTTTATGCCGTACATAGTAGGCAACATCCTCATCATCCGGGTCAAAAGCTAACTGTATCCCACTAAGCCATTCACCATATCCCATCTGAACCTCATGCTTCAAACTCCATTCTTCTCTATCGTAATCCTTCAGCTCCCATACACTGAAGTTCTGAGAATTACCTACACCCTGCCATAGGTGCCATAATCGCAATGTTCCTTGGCAAACTCCAAGTTCATGTTGGAGAGTATGGAGAGATTGCGTTTTGGGTGGTGTAGCAATGATACGGAAACGCTCATCATTATTATCAGGATTGATTTTGTAGGGACTGCAAAAAACGAGAGTGCTCTTGTTGTTGTTCGGCTTGACCCAACACAAGAGTCCATTCCAAGCCAAAGCAGGGGGTTATTTAGGAGTACATTCTTATCCACGTCCAAGTATTCAGTCCATTTGTTTTCTTCAGATGAGAAAATATGCATTATGACCTGGAACTTGTCATCTGTGGGACGGAGAATGTGCATCACCCAAAAACTACTGCCACGACAGAGAAACCCAGCCAGGCAATTTGCATAATGAGCCAGACCTAAGCGAGGACAAGGAGGAAGAGCAACATGGTGCTTGGTGAGTGGATTGCATATGTAATATCTGATCTCATCAGCTACGGCGTCCAAGCAGTGATATCGATATTGACACAGCAGCAGTTCATTGTATGTTGCAAGAATCTCTCGCGACAGGGTTTTGTGAGAGGAGCTAGACTTGGGAAAAGAAATAACAAATTCGTAATCCAAATCCTTAAAAAAAGAGTTGTTGGAAAACAATTTGCATAGAGATATCTTGGTACGCATTGGATTGAAGGTAATGGCAAAGGGTTTCTGTAGCTTATTACGAGAGGTAGAGTGGTAATCGACAAAGCTTGTATTGAAATAAGGAGCAGAGATCAAAGAATTCCAATGGGGGCAGACTGGTTTGCATTGGATAACAGATTTGGCATCAGGGAGACGCCGCAAGATTTCAATCAATAAACAGTCGTCGAGTTTGTCCATGTACCTGACCGATTCCAAGCTGACTGGTTCCGAGCTGCTACTGCTGCTCCTCTTCCTCTTACGAGTGCTTGCCATTGGGGAGAATCCGGTGATCTATTGAAAGATGTTTAATTAGGGTTTGGCATTTGGGTAGGAATAGGATGGGACGAGGAGTCGAATACTAATCAGGTAGCTAGGTTTTTCAGCTAGGATTACCAGTTACCACACACCCACACACGCACGCTAGCTAGGTTTTATACATATACGCAAGTGTTATAATTCTACTAGGCTACCACTGCTTACAAGTTAAAAGTTGACAAGTGACAAAAGAACATCAATTATTACGACTACAATGGCATCTTTCTACATTTGTAGACTGAAAAAAAAGTGCATATTCCTGGATCAATCTGATCATGATCAACCAAGTTTCTTTCTATCAATTCACCTGCTAGTCATATTCCCCCTTCATGTCTCCTACACTAAACCTAGCATGGTAATGAGCAATTACCATCCTACTAGGCAAAAGATGCACATAAAACTAACCTACGAATCAGTTCAGAAGGCAGAGAACTGTTCAAACTTATGAATTGTCATTCATCGGTAGCCTTGAAATAATGCACCGGAACTCTTTTCGGAGGAGTCAATGTTGCAACACACTTGAGCTGTTCCCACCCAGGAAAAGGATAAAAGTGAGAATAATTACCACATGATGAAACTTGTAGTCTATGGGGATTACAAATTAATGAGTAGCTACTACAAAAATGCAAATATTAGAGAAAACTGGAATACCTGATGACGCGTGTATTTGTCTCTAACTGCTCGCAGAGAGCTCCCTTTCCTGTTTAATTGCAAGTCATGAATAAGCAAAACACATTCCTTCAAGTCTGATGGTTTATAACCAGAGCAGCGCTGCAATTCCATGCTCTGCAAACATGTAAAAAGATAATCATTTCTCCTCTGCCAAGCTCACTATTCTGTGCCTAGCCTTCCAGTTATTCCAACAGCTACACATTATGTTTCCAAATATTGAAATCTCAAAAGCTTTCAAGATACTCTAACAAATAAGCCATTATACTATTTATGCATACAAATGACTCCCCATTGGTTAGGGGATTAAATCAATGATGAAAAGTTTCTTACCCAAGGATGTTTCTTTGGCTGGATAGTGAATCTGGAGAGGAAAACAGCTGAAGCAGCAATTACTGATGGTAAGAAGTGCAGAACACTGTATTCCAATAAACTTAGCTCCGCAAGATATGAACTCAAGAACTCAAATTTCAAATCAGGAACCTGGAAAGGACATACTGTTCAAAGTTAGTAAAAGTAAGCAGAAACACATTCTTATCTACACAAACATAAATTGGTTGGCTTACTTTCTCATTATTGTTCGCAGCTTTTGTGAATATCCTGCCAGTCAATTTGAAATCATCTTGTTAGTTGCAATGGTATAGACAGTAACCATAGACATGAGAGAAAAGATTACTATGAACTCTCAAATAATGTACAATGCTACAAGCACAATGTATCTTGCCTGAGGAAACTTTTTACAGTGGGGGTACTCATTTTGTAGTTCAATAACCTAATTACATCTTTCTCCATGTCCACCACCTGCATATTTCCCAAATTAAATTGCTCAACACAGATTACGTACGCAAATTGCTTAGTTTACTTATCAAGAAGCTGAAGATAAGGAATATATCACTCTTTTTCTTTAGTAGTTCCGAATTCAAAGTAGACAACATTTGGTGCATTGGACCTACAACAATTATGTACTTATTTATGCAGATTCATTTTATTTTCTTCTCATTAAGGAATAGACATACACACCTCTGATTTGGCATAAGTGTTGTCAGTGATGTAGCAGAAGTCTTCAACATGCGGGGGAGTAATCTCTTCATACTTCCTGTTTCATTAAACCAGGATCACTGTTCGGAAGACCAGGTGACAATTAATAGAAACTGTAAAAGGAAAGACAGAAAGAGAGCTATCTACTTACGAGGCAACAAGCATGCAAGAAACACCAAGAAGCTGTAGCTTCCTTCTGCTCAAAGCTTGAGACGACATGAATCTATCAACGTATGATACAGTGAGAAAAATGGAGTCTGAGACAAGTTTGTACTCATCAGCTACTTCAACCAACCAATCCACCAAAATTCCCCGCATAATCGGAGAAATCTCAGTTTGCACCACTTCCATGTAATTTGGCAAGCACCTCCGGCTTGCCTCCATCTAAATAACCATTTCCAAACCAACATTTCAGTCTATGAGAATGTCAGTGCACCACCGCTCATTCAATTAGATCACACAAACGTACAACTCTAAATATTGAGTAAGCAAAACACCCCTAAAATGTAAAACTTCATAAAATAACCAAAAATTAAAGCTGCAAAATACAAACAGTAACATGAAACTGACCCAAACAAAATTTAATCAAAGGTCATTCTATTGCATCATGCAAAATATGTAACAACACTCATCCGATACCAAGTTGCATTAGAAGAATTCATTCAATTGGTTGGCATCGAAGTACTTCCCAACTAGAAAACTATAGGAAACCCAGTACCTAAAGCGAGATTCGAATTTCCAATTTCCAATTTCGGCCACTGAATAAATTGCAGAATAGGTAAAATTTATGAAATTTTTCGATCTTTGTTTTCCTTCATTTCTTACCAACCAAGCAATACATATATTCAATACCCAGAAGTCAAACCAATCAAATCATAAGCAATTTTCTCTTAAAAAGAATAATGAAAGAGTAATTCGATTTATACCTCCAAGGTGCGGAGATGCCCAAACAAAGAAGATGAGTTGGAATTGGAACATCTATTCAATTCCAAATTTGGAGCCGAATCATCACTGCAACCAATTTCTCCACCGTCTTCATTCCTCTTCTTCGCTTTGCTTTTAGGCCTCCGGTTCTGGGTGGTCAGAACATCCGAGTTCTGAGTTGACTCACTAGATGTCGAGTTATTCTCTTTGGATGCGCAGTCCGGCTCATGCTTCTGGCAATTGAAGTCCCGAGTCCACTCAGAGTTACTGAGTTCAGCCAGCGGGGCTCGCTTCTTGGAGACTTGCAACGGGTGAGCGGCAGCTGCCCGCTTCTTCGAAGACAAGCGCGTGGCAGGCACGCCATTCTCCTTCCCTGCCATGGTGAGGTAGTTAGGTGCGTATTGCGGATTAAGCTGTTCTTTTTTAAGGTTTTAATGACACGACATGGGCGGTATGGTATGGATAGGAAAATGGGCGGTTTCTTATTTGAGTTTAGAGAGGGAAAGCAGTTTTTGGGGGAAATCTGGAGCAAAGCGCCTAGATTTTTGCAGAGTTAAAATTTCTGTTTATACGCTTTGGCCTTTGGGCGGGGAAACCCTTTTCCCCTACTAATTTTTTTCTCTCTTGTAAATGTTCATTCTATTCTTTTCTTCCGATACAAAATTAATCTCATTCGAATATAATAATAAAATCAACCAGAGACATTACTATTCCATCCTTCTATAAAACAATATTTCTTTTTTTTTTAAGAAAGAAAAAAGAACCATATGTAAAGCACTAAAACAATAAATTGATGCCTCGCTGGCTGGAATAAGAAAACATTTGGAAACCTAATTGGAAAGAGAAGTCGAGCAAATATCTAATTATACAACAATAGCGCTTTTTCTTTCTTCTTTCCCCTTTTTTTTTACGGGAAGATCACCTAATCAAAAGTTAATTAGTCCAGGTCGTCTCGAAAAATCTCGCTATTGTAATTGGTGTAAATGGTCTCTCTTATTACTATGGAAGATGTAAAATCTATTTCTCAAGCGAAGAAATCTCTCGGTCGATTCTGCATCCACTTCTGCCTGCGCTCCTTCAAATGCAGGTAAATTAGTTGGGAAGTTCTGCTACTGATTCCTGACATGATGAACTCTAGGGGTACAGGTCTGCTATCTCTTTCTGGATTTACGGGTTGGTTTAGACTTTTGCTTGGCACTTTCTCGGCTCTCACCACCACCGCTCTCTGTGGCAGTAGTAGCAGCAGCAGCAGCAGCAGCGATGACCACCTTGGGTGCTCCCTCACTTGGAGACACGTTGTTGGTCGCGTCTCTGGTAACTCCTTCAGGCCCAGGCTCAAGCACTCTTTCATTCATTTCCTGAATGGAGGATTCCTTTCCGGAAGTGCTTGCCGCCATGTTTGAACTCATAAGTGATGAATGGTTGAAGCTCCATCGAGCATTGCCGAACCACTTGTCAACCTGCATATACCAGAACCACTTCAGACTAAAACAATGTTAACCAAAGATTCACCCCTGGTATTATTTGTTGAATGAAAATAAATCCATGTTTGTGGTAAACAATCGAAAATTATGACCTGCTGGAAAGTAAGACCCAGCTCTGTCGCCAAACTTTCCTTTCTAGCTCGGTTAGGGTATTGATTTTCCTTAAAGGAACTGTAGAGTCTCTGCATAACAAAATGACCACCTTAACCAACAGTATTCATACATGAAAAAACATTCAAAGAGATGGAAATAAAGTGACAGTAATAATACTCGGAATTAAATCAGAATAAACTCAGTAGAGACTGACATCATTCATCAAAATACAAGCATCGTAATTGAGCCAAAAATGAAATAAAATGCCTCTAATGAGAAAAACATCTATATAGTATGTTTATTTCTTGTAATTGATCAGCATCTCTACTGTCTTTACTTTGTATGCTTTACTTTTTCAACTTCACCATAGCAGCCTAGCAGGTTAATATACTTTCTTATTCTGCATAACAGTAGAAAAATCTGTTCTTGCTTACCAAATCACTAACCACTTCATGTAAATACAATGCATTTGTAACAAGTTACCATGGGATAAACTATAAGATGAAACAGAAGCTTGATAAACCCCGAATCATCTAAACATAGGTATTTAGTTAACTCACTTTAGGTCAGAAGCTAGAGACCAACGACTTAAACAAAATACCTGAGTTACAGCTTCTCCAAGTCGTTTATATGCTGATGCCCTAACCCTTTTACCGCTTGAGGTAGATGGACCAGTGCCTTCATATGCTTTCGCAGGGGATGTGCTTTCATTTTCAAAGTTTGATTTTCGAGAAGTTTTTTTCTTGGGGGTATGAACAGTCTTATTTAAATTTCGGTTTGTACCCTCTGCACTCTCAGACACCATAGCATCTTCATTCACTGACAATGAACCAGTGTCACTAGTGCTTTTCTTTTTCCTCTTCCTTGGTCTAATGGTATCACCAAAATCTTCACCATCAGTGAAATCTTCAGCATAATCCTCATCATCACATGAATCAGATGAGATGCTTCCATATGTCTCCTGAAGAAAACAGAAAACACAAGATAACATAAGATGCGTGTCATTTACTCAAGAAAGAAAAAGGAATAAGTATTTGCTATAATTTAATATTCAAACCATTCAGCAGATTAGAAGGATATCACAATTGAAGAAAGATTGTGGTTTAATAGAAAAACAATTACGAACATTTTTAGAAGCATTTATAAACAATATACATCCAGAAGGGAGTGAATAAAACTTTAATATGAAACAATTCTGAAGATAATTTAGTCCCCGACCCACATCCTAGTTTGCTGTTACAGGAGTTTTGAACTAAGAAACATGGTCTGTGTTCGACAACAGAGACGCTCTTTATTGCTTGACACAAGTTGTTTGTATAGGAAGGTGAGCTATGGAGTTCTGGACAGTCAGAAACACATCAGCATGCACCACAGTTATACAGAAAAATCTTACCTTTTTCTTTGTTACCAATTGCCAAAGATAAGAATACTGCACTTGAACATCATTTCAAGCAATACGTTCAGCTCTGATGACAAGTCCTAATCAAAGCTTCTAATGAATGACAGACAAGCATAGTGGAACTGTAAACTCATGCTTATCATGAAAGATACTTCCACAAAAATACACACGTGAAAGCAAACATTAGGAGCATAATAACAAATTAATCATGCCTGAAATAACGAAAATGAGCCTGCGCATATAACTAAATGATCTTAACCAAAATATAATCAGATGAAAGAGGCACTCACGTCATAAAGCTTTTTGTAGTCCAGCCTATCAACATTTCTTTTTGCAGAAATAGGTGTCAGTCCATCCTGGTCAGCATTTGCCTCAAATGTAGATAACAGTTCGCCATTTAAGGCGTCTTTCTTCCTTCCACCAAGTTTAAGATCAAAATCTAGGTGAGAACAAGTAGACGTGTGACTTTGATCTTCAGTTGGCAACTCATCACCATGAATAGCTGCAACCAGATCTTCAGAGTCAGATGTAAAATTGGAACTTGAAGTTTCATGCTTCATATCCTCTTCTAAACCTGGAGCATCTGGATTGAAGTCATCATCTTCTGAGTCATCCGAAGGAAGCCCCGCATACTTTTCATCATCAGGTGATGGTTCCAGCCCCTCGGATGCAGAAGTGAAGTCCGCCTCATCAGAGCTTGACCCATTTCCCCGACTGTTCTCGTCAACATCTGGACCATCAGGGGAATAATCATTGTCATCAGAATCCTCTGAAGGAAGTCCAAAGTCCTGCTCTGGATTTCCTTCGGCTGTTGACGCTGCTTCAGGAAAAACTTTCTGCAAAGAGGGATAAAATCTGGTGACAATGGAAAGACAAACCATTTCTACCTAAGCAATATGATGTCAGAGGATGCATCAAGTACCTCCCAGCTGTCGCTGATGGAAAGCTTTATTCCTAGATATTTATTAAGCAAGTCAATGCAATCAACTTTGCAATCACACCCAGGACATAACCAACCCTCATCATCAGGTGGAACTGTATGACAAATGAAAAACAAAGAAACCAATAAAGCATAAATGAG
Source organism: Viola odorata (assembly GCA_963691705.1). Lineage (NCBI taxonomy): Eukaryota > Viridiplantae > Streptophyta > Magnoliopsida > Malpighiales > Violaceae > Viola > Viola odorata. The sequence continues at coordinate 2,571,713 of OY829537.1, forward strand.
AAATCTGGTAATATAAAAGGCAGGACACAATACACATCTCAGGACAAGTGAGTGAGTATTTACTGTGTTCTTTTAACAATGGTGGTAGCAGACAGAACTGATGGAAGCCTCTGTCACAAGCGCCATCACAAAGTATAATATCATTGTCAAGAGTCAAATCTTTGGAACCGCATTTTGCACAGAATATCTGCCGTGGAAAAAGAATTCTGGTGTAAGAATTTACATTCCCAGGAGCAAATATATTTAAAAACTAAGCACACTAAAAATTAAGAAATATAACAAGTCTTCCAACTATTAACAATTGACGTTTTAACAAAAATAAAATATCCTACATCCTCACTGTCAATCTGTCCTTCAGAATCAAATAAAGAAGCTGGGAATTTTCCTTCAGCGCATAGGGAATCAATATGCTTAAACAAATCTCTTATTTTCGATTTGCGGCGGAATATTTCAGATGAGGCTCGTTGCAGTTCCTTCTCTGGCTTCAGTTTTTCTAGGCTGAGAGAGTACATGAATCATCAAAACAACAACAAGATATAAGCTATCCAGTAGGCAAAAGATGACTAAGCATGCAATGTACACAAACAAAAAGCTTCAGACCAGATGGCCTTCACAGCAAACCAAACTGCACAAACCAAGACTTCTACCACTGAACCTCTTTCACTGGCAATAAGAACAAAGAAATTCTCATGTTTGCTGATGCTAAGCCTGCTTAATGAAGATTCTGAAATATCTCGCCCCAGATTCAACATATTGAGAAGCAACAATGAATATTGATTATGTAATCCCAGGACCTTAAACAGAGAAGTAATGTTAGAGCCAACACTAGTATCCTCCTCGTGACCCTACAGCCCATCTATTACGGCACTCGCGGTTTTCATTTCAAAAATTATGTTCATTTTGGTTACAAGCATTGCTTAAGTTCTTTAGTAGTTAAAACATTTGAAATCCATGATGGTGATTTTACACAAAATATTTAATCCTGCATACCTAGAGACAGCCCTCTCACAATAATTTAGAGACGCAACTTCCAAATTGTGATTGATGCATGCTGAATAGAGGTTAACTAAAAACAATTTATGTTCAACTTTCAAAACTGATTCTCCATCATTATTGTGCATCTGCATGCCCTTTGAACATTTCACATCCTATTTAATCCATTACACCACACAAATGTCCATGTTATCAATGTAACGGAAACATTCAAGTGCCACAAAATGAAAATTTGTCACAAATAAAACAAACCAAAAGTAAGCATAATTAGCACACACCTGAGTCCTTTCCAGCCTTCTCCAGAATAAGCAGTGATAAGACTTTGCTCATAGCTTATCCGATTCAATAAATACCTCAGATGTATTCTGATTCTTGAATATTCATCAGCCACAGTACCCTTCCCTCTTCTCTTTTTATACTTTTTCCTCTTTTTCTCTTCGCCAGGATTCCCAATAGTTAAATTATCACTGGACTCGGGCACTTCGGCTTTCTCATTGGATCTTGATCGAAGAACTTGCTGGTCTCCATTTGATGATCTTAACATATACTTCTTACTTGAAGAAGCCGGATTGTTTTTAACCCTGCACTTTTTGTCCATGTTATACGGCTGCAGTTTTTCAGCACAAGGAGTTTTCATCGCACCGCCATGAGGCAGACTTAAAGACTCAATAGGAGCACTCATGGCCAGAGGTCCAGGAAATGACTCCACATGCTCGACAGATAGTTTGGTCTGTCCATTGTGTACAGGTTCAAAGCCAGGATTTTGTGTTCCTCCTGATGGTTCAGCACAGCATTTATCAGAAGAAAATTGAAGAATTTGCTTGGGCATGGCCTGGTTTGAACATTTATCAATGTCACCAGTTTTGCTTGTGTCCCCAAGAGGCAGCTCTGAATCTTTGTTGCAAGAATTCTTAGCTACATCTTCAGGCTCTGGATCTAATGTTTCATCAACAATGCTGCTTGAAAATACAGTATTGGTACCTCTTGGTTCTTTTTTTAAGACCCTAGATTTAATAACATCTAAAGATCGTGCAAGTGCACAAACAACACCAAGCTTGTGATTTTCAGAAGCTTCGAGTTTGGGGTTCAAGTCCCTATCTGTCCATTTACTCTTGCATGCATCTTCAGGAATTGGGCCCAGATCTTTAAGAGGAAGATCCTTAGATGCTGCCAGTTTGGGGCTTGGATTGTTATCAATCACATGACTCTTGCCTGCATCTTCCGAAGACAGGTCCAAACCTGAAACAAAATCATTTTCAGGACATGGTTGCAAGGTTTTCACAGCACCAAATTGGAGAACAGCACTAGTGGTACCTCCATTCTCAGTTTGCCGGATTTCTGAACCAAGGTGATGCCTCCCTTCTGCCAACCCATTGCATTTACTTTCAGCGCCATATTCATGTGGCTGGTCAGGTGTGATTAGTTTAGGGGACGAAAAGTTTTTAGCATGGTAACTAACTTGTGAGGGAGAAACACCCATGTGCTCAGCCTTGGACATGGGAGGTTAATAACAAAGTCTATCAGCTCACTTGCCAAAACCTGGTCCCCTACAATGAATTAGGTGCTCAACCTAATAATCAAAGCCAAAAGAACCCAATAACGTGGCTTTGGAACACATCTTGTTCACTAGTAATATGGATATTATTACACCATCCAATCTTCAATATGCCTGCGGGAGATGACACAGAAACAGAACAGAACTTATTTCACCAAGTTGCAGATCAAACAAACCCATCACAAAAAAAGTTACATAGCTATAAAGGCAAACCAGCTTCATTCGCATATTTTCACTAGTGGTAATTGAAAAAAAAAATGCACTAAAAGCAAGGAAAAAACTTTAAAACAAATATCCAGTATGTGCATGCACCAGTTAGAACATATTTATTTTCAGTAGGATTGTCTTCCCAACTGTCATATTCCTCGACTGCAAAACTATTAACCAAAGACAATAAATTGGAACAGCAATAATTTTTATAAGTCGGAAATTATTGAGACTCACAACATAATTTAACCTAAGAACCTGACACAACATCCAGTATTTGAGATGTAAGAAATTTGGGGAGTGAAAAGGATCAAAATAAGGCAAACTACACAAAAATATATCTCCTTTGGCAAGGGAAAATTTTCAACAAAATGAACGTCTTTTATGTGTACTGCAGCTACAATGAGTTCCTTACATCTTTAAGACGGAATTTACCAAGATAGGATTTTTTTTTTCTATCTATGCCAAGATTTTTTCCTTTTCCACCAATCAGAGAATTACTAACCCTATGTAGTTTAGCGGTGTAGAAGGTGGGCACACCAAAATGATAAGGATTCGTGCACATAGGTGGCAACGGGATATCCCACTAATGAGACTATCATGGAAAGAAATAATGCTTTTGCAAATTGGATAGGATTTTGCTCCAAGTTCAGTGTATGTGATATAGCTATATAATTCTCTACTTAGGATATTCTGCAAAGCACATGTATTAAATATTGAGACTTCACTCATACTTCCCACAGGAAATCCAATTCTCCGACCTAACACTTCAAACCATGGACACACATCGAATGTAACATGGATCACTAACAATATTTTATTCACCAGAACAATTTGTTTTTCTTCAAGAAAGTAAGCTTAGGTTCGATAAATGTCAATATCTAAACAAGGGAAAAACACCATTGGTTTGCAGCGCACAAGGAAACACCCAATTCGATAGGTTACAGTTAAACAATTTGTGGCAACACTAGAATACTTGCCCTCAAATTCACATTTGGTACAATCACACTCAATTTTCTGTCAATATTCAGAATTTTCTTACAGAACATAGAGACAATGCTTTTTTAACTTTCATCAAACACAACAAAAGGAAATGCAACAGGCATATCATCTCTACTCGCCACAAATTACACACCAACTATCTCTAACTGGCTCAACCAAAGGATTTCCAACTTAACCACATACCATAGCTTAACTCGAAACACATTCGCATTTATGTTCAGCTAAGGAGATTAAAACAGAAGAAAAGCAAGAGATTCGAACTTTTTCTCAGGCAAAATTCGGCTTCTAGTGACACAAAATGAAATACAAATTAGATAAGGTTTCAGAGAACTAACCATAGCCTTCTCCGTTCAGCTATCTCGTGTTCTCCGCGAGGAAGAAAAGATGGAAAGCTGAGGTTCTTTTTTTGGTGGGAGAGAGAGATGGAGGAGGTGTGAGTGGGAGAGAGAGGAGGGAAGCGAAAGAAAAAAACGGTAGATGATGTGAATAGAAAAGAAGGCTCTACAAATCTGGGCTACCGTCGCGTTTAGGCGCAAAGAAAGAAAAAGTGGGGGGCTTTCTGCTCCTGCTATTGTGCGCTTGCAGTGTAGTGTCTTCCGCTTCGGGGAAAAACGCATTCGCTTTTTGCATGGGCTGGATGTCAGCCTTTTCTCTCTTAATTTTGGGCTGGGCTTTTGTAATTTGATGAGAAACTAACGAGTCCAGTGTTTCAGAAAATGGGCTTAATTCATTGGACACCATAGGCCCAATAAGTCGTGGTTGACGATGGAAATTGGAAAGTCCTCCTCACTCATCAATGCTCGACCGAAATTTACAGAAAATAGTTTTCTTTTAATATATAATAAATATAGAAAAGACAATAGCATTACATGTAGTCGTGCCATGTTTTTCCAATGTGGGAATCAAGGTCGAAGAAATTCTCCTTAAAAAAACTGTAGCCATTTAATAAAAGGAAAGAAAAGAATAAAGAATTCCTGTAGATTGAGTTTATAGATAAACAAATGAAGATATTTCCTTCTCATTAAATAAAGAATGATGCCATTAACACCACCACTACTAAAAACCACTTAAAAGGAGGACATGCTTTTTGAAAGACTTGCGAAATGGCAAACAACATCTCTCGAAAATGACAAGTTCAACAAACGAACCACGTTTTGATGTTCTAAGTCTTGTTTCATGGTTTTCTGCTGCTTATTATTCATGTAATGTCGGAGATCAAGATAAGATAAACCATATTAATATAATCATCATTATATATATACTCCCTCCGTTCAAATATAATTATCATCTCATCTTTTTTTATTGGTAAAATTGGCTGAAAAGTAGAGACCCTTTGTTCTCCTACAATTCGGTGCAGATGATGATATCTTCTTCGTGGTTGTATTCGTGGGGAGGAACGAGTTAGTTAGGTAGTTGTTTTCTGATTCATTATATTGGTTTCATTTTTTGGAGTTCTATCTGTTTAGCTTGTACCTTGATCCTTTTAGGACTTCATGTCATTTTCTCATGACATCTTATCTAATATATCTCACTGCTTATTAAAAAAAAATATAATTATCATATATAAAACATTTTTTTATATTTTTTCAATAAAAAAATACACTTTTCAATGTAATTAATAAAAAATGTAAATTAATGGCATTACTATATCCGAATTACTACGACACAACCACACATCTTAATCATATGCAATGTAGCTCACCAGATTACGGAATCAGATACATTTAATCTGATTTGATTGCTTTGGTACTGATTAGGACTATAAAGCTTAATTAAAGGTCGCTTATTGGCTAGTGCAGTTTACAAAATCAAGCTAAAAAAGGCAAAGAGGAAAAGGTCACGTGAAGCTTTCCCCACCACCACACATGGCGGTTTTTCTAAATTCATAATTAGGTCTTCTATTAGTCTATCTATAGCAGAAACTTTCAACCAGCATTATTTAAAGTTATATGTTCTCTTCCTTTTCTATCTCTCTCTTACCTCTTTGTGACAACAAAATTTAAAAAATCACAATTTTTTTCTGGTCAATATCATTCAATTTTGTTTGTTTGTTGAATCAAAAGCAGTGAACACAGAAGCAGGGAAATTATTAAAAAATCAATTTAATTAAAGAGAAATTAACTTTCAATTAATATAGAGAAAAGAAAAAAGTATGATATAATAATAATAATAATAATTATTATTATTATTATTATTATTATTATTGTTTACACCCTAAAATAATAGAAAAATAGGTTTGAATACTCTTAAATCCGAAAATAATAATACCAACCCGATTCAATAGCTAGATCAGAATTTCTGTATTTGAAATATAAAATTCATCGCTTCTTACTCTACAATAGTCATAATCTGTCGCGTTTTTTGCATATATTTTTTTTATCCGCTTGAAATATGAAATTCATCGCTTCTTGTTCCGCATCATCCTTACTCGTTGCTGAGTTAATGTCTGTCTTCTCGTTAAACATGTACTCACTTCAACAATGCATTAAACGTACACATCATACAATGCATAAACAAAGTAGTTAAAGTTTAAAGTAAAGTTTTGTGCCTAGAATTACTACTATACTTAATTCTCATACAAAACAAAAACAGAAAGGATTGGAACATGGCAGGCCCCTTGTGTTACTCTAATTTGGAACAAACAATGAATTTGGTCCGTGACACTATTTGGTATCACTACAAGCCCGGCAAATGAGCATTATACCTAACTTCATCTTCCCTATGTCATTCGGAAAGCCAAACAAGGTCATAAATGTGCAATGATGGAAGCCACTGGCCTCCAAGAACAGAAGAATGTTCCTAACAGGTAACATTATTTGGAATTGGACGTGACATGTAGCTTGCACACCACATGAAGAAAGAACAAATTGTATATATAGTAGCTAGTTTCATCTAATTAATTATATGATTTTTAATATGCATTAGTTGGCCCATAACATTAATTTGAAGCTAATCGATGAATTTATTTTTTATAAGCGAAAGTGGAATTTAAATTTGAGTTCAAATTTTTATGGGTATTTTTGTCACCAGCTAGACAATCAAAAAATTAAGAAAAGAAAAATAGAAAAAATGATGGTATGGTAGATAAGTATATTATGCAATCTATTCATGAAAATGAACAATCGACATCATTTACCCGAAAAACTTGAGAGTGTTACCAATCAATTTATAGCATAGTGATATTTTTTTAAAAGAAAAAAAAATGATAAATTTTGAATTAAGTTAGTTGATTCATATTTTATTTTATAAAAAAATGAGAAAATTATTTAACTCTAATTTGATGTGGTACCCATAAATTTTAAATTTTGGCATCATTGTTGTGAAATTCTACATACTATATTTGACTTAATATCAAAAGATTCAAAACGAGCCATGGTTGCATCTGACTTGTCAACACCAACACTCAAGATTTTTCAGTTTTGTCATCTTAGATCTAAAAATCTAGCAATCAACCTAAACTCTAGGAAGAAATAGATAAATCAAACTAATATAATGCGCACTTAATTTATTGTTTATTTGATGGTGGCAAATATTGATAATTTTTTTTGTTCAATTTCGAATTTCATTTCCGTTTTTTTTATAAAATATCCATACTATTTAATTTTCAATAAAAAAATAATTTATGAGACAATTCATTAAACTCGCATTTTAATTTTAATTTTTCAGATCAAAACTACTAATTTTGACTTTTTAAATCTCATTAGTATAATTCAAGCGCGAAGAATAGCGCTGGCATCCACCGATGGTCAACTTTCTCCGTTACGGTCAACGATTCCGATATTGGCTAAGTGTGTCCTTGACTGTAATTCCATTCGTCAATCAGCTGATTCAGCTCTAATCAGCATTTCCTTTTCTCTTTTCTTTTCTTTTCTTTTTTTCAATTTCTTAAAAATCCTAAAGGAAAATAATTTATTTGAGGGTTGCTGTGCCAAAACAAAAGAGAGGACCACCCACTTAACATTAAATGTTTAGTTTGTTTTATGAGGAAAACACTAATTAAAGTGTTATCGGCATAAAATATATTTTTCATTTCCAATAATCGTATCGGATATAAAAATATTAAACTACTCGTGTCAAGTACTCATTTGTCGGCACTCGGCACATTTTAGTAAATTGTCAATGTTCCACAACAAGTGTAAAAAGGCATAAAAGAAAAGGAAGGGAAAACGAACACTATTTTATAAATATACTTAATTAAGCATTTCACTAAAGAAACATCATGAAAGATTACATCTTCCTTTTTCTTCCACAGGTTATATTAACTGAACCCAAAAGAAAGAAAGAAAAAGACTCAACAAAACATTCTAATCAACACACACTTTATACTTTTTGTCTAAAAGCTAGCTAGTAGCTATCCATCCATAATTAACTCCATAATTCATTGACTAATCACCTTTTCCTTTCCGGTGTCCAATGTGGCAACGACGGACTAAAATGTGAGGACATCACCCTAGAATCAAGTAGCTCCATGATCGGAGTGAAATTGACACACCTCGGAACTTTGTACTGATTAATGGATGCTCCTCTAGAGATTGCGTAATCCATGAGCTCCTCGAACGTACCGTTCTTAACCACACGTATCTCTAACGCCCCGATCGAGTTGTCAGCAACTCTTCCCTGACGGTAAACCGAGTTCAACGACTCTTCCATTGCAAGGCAACACTGAGCGAGCACGTCATCACCGGGCGAGTTAGCCGAGTCTTTCACAAGTAATTCCCAGTAAATCACGTAGTGCCCTGGTATGGTCTTAGTGTCCGCAAAACTAGTGTACTCGACAACACTCGTGTTGTACCCATGCAGCAGCTGTGAAGCATTCTCTACGGCCTTTTGCAACTCGGACTCATCAGTTTTGTCCGCGTCGATACTCAGCAACACATTCTTTCTCCTCACAAAGTGAAATTGAGGGGCTGAGTTGTGGAACCCGGTAACACGGAGAATGTCACCAACTCGGTAGCGGTACAACCCTGCATAGGTTGTGATCACAAGCTCGTACTCTTTCCCCAATTCTACATCAGCAAGGTCAACGAGTTTGGGAGGCGAGTCGGTTCGAGTCAACCCGCCAGAACTCGGCTCGTGAGGTAAAAATTCAAAGTATGCCATGTTCGGCATGATTGTGTACGACACCTCAGATGGTTTGCTCATGGGGTTCAAATTCAGACCGAAGTAACATTCCGACGATGCATACATCGTACACGCCAATGGTAGCCCACCACTGAGGTAATCCAAGGTCGGAATATACTGAGCCATAGCACCGGTGACTATGACATCGAGATATTTGGTGTTCGGCCAAATTCTTGTGATAATGCTTTCCCAGTTCTCACTCGAACACTCCCTCCTGAGAAATTCTGCAAGTTGTGCATTGGGTTTGAGGATGTCCCCCATACAAGCTTTGATGGAAGGATCGGTAACTTTGCTGTTCAGAACTCCCGACTCGATATCTTCGGCGAGATTTTTCCAATGGAGCTGGAGAAATCTTATTGCACGGAGGAGACCAGAGGCGAAGACCGCGCCGACTCGGAGGACTTGCTCGCGTTCCAGAAGGCCGCACAACATCTGGGAGTACATGCTCTGGAATGAATCCGGGCAGAGGATGGCCTCATTTGGGCTAGTGTAGACATTGAACGGGTCGTAGGGTCGGGTCTTGAAATGGTTACTCTTGTAGTAGCTGGTGAGGACCGGGCGGGCGGGTAACCCACCCGGTGTCTTTGTTTCCGACTTCACAAACAAAAAGTACAACCCTTTGCCTTTGTCCAATCCTGACACGTAGCTGTTGCACAGAAAACGCGTTTTTTTGGTTAGTTAACAAACAATTTGCATGCATGTGAGCTGAATTTAATACAGGAGCATCCCCCCATTATTTTGATAAAAAAAAACAAATTTAATTAAATAAATCACTCACAGGTTCATCACCGGCATGAGCAAACTGTAGAGTAGTTGGCGGCGGTCCAACTCTTCTTTAATTGTTGGCATCAGCTTCCTTTCCCCAGCAGATGTACCAGAACTGCAAATTACAAAACACAATTTAATTATTAGTATTAAGTTCAATGGGTAGAGATGAGACTGAGCATGACAGTAATTTTCCTAATTAATTAGCAATTAGTTGAAGAAAAAAAAATACACATACCTTGTGAGGAATTCAGAGATTGGGTGGGCGGATAAAATAGGTGACCGGTCACCGTTAGCAATTCGTTGGATTTCAGGCTGAAGATTGTCATAGGTGATGATCGGAAGTTTGGACTTGAACGTTTCACGGTCGGTAGCACCATGGAGATCGAACCGTTTCAAATACTCCACGTCAGCATTTCTGTTCAGGATTTCGGCCAATACCTTCTCCTGAACGGAATCGGCATTTCGGGTCATCTCCTCGATAAATTTAAGTGCTTTCGCATCTTTCTCGCAAGCCGGAGGACCCAAAGGAGACGACAAAACATCTTCAACCGCCATTAATTAATTATTTTAATTGAGCTAAGAGAAAGAGAAGAAATTCAAGAATTGAGATTTTTAAGATTTTTCTTGAGAGGAAGGGGATGTAAAGGAGAGGATAGGAAGTTGTTTGTAGTGTGGAAGTGAAGGGTTGCTTGTTGGGGCTTTTATAGAGTGGTGGATGATGGAGGAGGCGACACGTCATCATCCACGGACGGGGTGGGGTCCAAGGTTCGGAAGGAAAGTGGACGGGACGGGACGGGATAGGCGGAGGGAAGGTCAGGTCAGGTCAAAATCGTAGAAGTAGAAAACAAATTTGAGAGAAAAAAAAAACTGATCAAATCAAACAGTGTTTGAATAAAACTGTACGGTGATTAGGGGACAGGGGTGGTCCACGACACGTAAGGATGGCAAGAAAAGAGGGGGTCATGTGGGGTCAAGGTGACCGCCATGTCAGCGTACGCTTTGCGGGGTAGAAGGGAAGCGACGATGACGATTCACTACCCAAAACCCAAACCACGCGGCTACTTTTAGGGGACAGATGCTGGTGTTGATGGCGATGCACTGCCGGCGGATAAGGCCAGTAGTAAATAGTAACCCAACCCAACTCTCCTCCTCATCTTCTCACTGTTGTTGCCGCCCTCGCCACGTGCCACAACTCATTTCAACTCAAGTACAAATTGTACAAAACAAATTCAATCAAAAACCGTTTTTGTAGACGAAAAAAAGAAATTCAAACTCAAATTCCTCCTCATTTTCTACATGCGTGAATTGAAATTTTAGTACAGCCGATTTTTGTGGTCGAGAAATAAGGCACTACAAGAAATCTGAATTATCTCGATAATGTTTAGACATGTAAAAATGTATATTTTTAAAATTTGACAATATTCGAAATGAGTAGCAAATTTGAGTCAACAAAAAAGTGTTGAGAAAGATGACATTTCATTGGCAAAGAATATTATATATTTATTGGAAAACATTATCATGTCAACTTTGAAGAGTGTAGTGTAGACGGTATGTGTTTTTTGCAAAATGACAATATCATGACGATTACGAAGATACTTGATAGCGATATTGCGTAACACGACCCTTCAATTTTTCAAAACGTTTTAGTTGGTCTTTGAAAACGAGTTCTAGCTAGATCCATAGTATTTTATTATGTACGGTTCACCTTATCATCGAGCATTTTATACCTAAGTGATTATTTTTTTCTTAAAAAATTACTACATCAAATGCATGTTGTTATTAGTTTAATGGCTTTAATTTTATTCTTTTTAAAGTATACATGTATCCCTTACAAGGTACAATATGGTCTTGTCCTAAGAATATTTAACTGATCATGCCACGACAAAAATTACATAAGATCATGGTCGCATATATACAATATCTTCTCTATTTAACAGTTTAATTAATTCCTAGCTTCAAACTTGACGAGTCGTCGTTGACTTTAATGGGTATATTTTGGTAAAAATAATGTACATGGAGGAACAATATTGCGATGCAAATAATGAAAATGAAAATAAAAATTTGGTTGGTGATTATAGAAACCCATGTTTTGGTGAGCGAGAAGAACAGCGGAATCGCATAAACCTGGCTTCTGTAGCCTGTTGAAGGACAGGTTACATTTTCTAATTAATGTGACTAGCAACTGGCCTCATTGTTTATTGCACGGAGTATATTTCCTTAATTTACTGGCTCTGCTGTATATAATGCTGTGAATTATTGTGCAACATCGTGAATTAATTAATTTGTGAGTCAATGCATTCTCCAACTCTTCTAGGGAGGACATTCTTAATTAAAAAAAAAAACCGGCCTAGCTCTTTGGTATATATATACTTCAGTCTCAAACTTTAAAATTGAAAAAAAAAATGGACCGGGTTTTCTTTTTGTAAATTAAATAATTTCCACTTACAAACTTAATCTATTTTATTTACGGTGAAATTACAGTAAATTTACGATAGGGGCTATTGATAGCATGTTTCATGACCTAGATTTTACCCTCTTTTGTAGCCTTTTCGGGGGCTTCATGTTGCCATTTGACCCTTATTACGATCTTATTTGCAGAATGGCATCAAAAGAGGGAAAAAAGCAAAAAGAAGCAATTTCGGAGCAATTCTGAGGAATTCCAGCTTCAAGGCCTAGAAGAGAGGATGCTTTCAAGGCCTCGACGCGAACCAGACCAGTGCGCTGTCTCTAGGTCTCGACAGCTCCGCATCTTCCTCCAAAGAAAGCATCTTTAAAGATCCGCACGGAATCCCATGCGCTTCTAGAAGGCAGCAACGTGGCAGGAATCCCAGAATATTCCTTTTGCAAGGACATGTGTTGTCACCTCCTCATTGCCCTTATCTATTTTGTCTCCTAGCTAGTATTAGGCTATAAAAGCATAGTGCTAGGGTTTTTTAAGGACGGCTGGTCCTAAGGATATTTTCTTACATTAATTTCAGCACACATTCTCTTAGGATAATCTCCTCTCTTGAAGAACAGCCTTTATGATTCAGCTCTCCTTTGATTATTAATTAATCCATCGGTTCCTTCTAATCCTTTGCTATTTCCTTTTGTTATTTTATGATTACTTATATCTATTGTTTATATTATAGTATGAGTAGCTAAACACCACCCTTCTTAGTGAAGGGTGTTTAATGGGTTGAAAAGGTTTGGCTAAGAGGTCTAATGCATGCTTAATATATTCTCTTGTTCACATGACTATTTACCGATTTAATTCCATGCTTGCTTAGGAATATTAATGGCTTGATCATCTGTTAGTAGGCCTACGTGAGTAACGTCATATTCCAGGGTTATACCTGACGCGAAGCCCTGGAATTGGAGCAGACATCTAGGGGAGGCAGCGCCAGAGGCCTCACCTAGGGGTAAACTGTCATCTAGGGTATGCAATACGGGTCTGACAAGCTGAGCTATTGCGCCCTAGATCTGTCTTACCTCTCCTTCATGGGCGTTCAGAGTTTAGCCTCCCTACTTCGAGCCCTAGACAGGCCGGACGGTCAAGGCTGCTTCCTGATGACAAGGGAAGTAGCTGGGAGGATGGCTGAACGTCAAGGTCACCTCATATGTGGAAACGGGGGGTGACTTCTAGCTACGAAGGTAAGTAGGGGATGCGGTGTGGAAACGCGGTCCCTATAGCAGGTCTGTACATGAGTCTGGAACATTTTTGCACCAATGACTAGCCAACCTAGAAAACAACCCAAAGGAACACCTTTCGCTAAGATCTATTCTCATCTGATTAATATCTCTTTTACTACGTTTCTAGCCCTCGAAGTGTTTACATTTCTTGCCCTGGATTACATTTTGCTTTCATGCCCTAGATAAATACTTTACAATTCTGTTTTGTTAGCTCCCACACTCTGCGTTGGTTAATTTATTAGCCAACATTAACCCCCCCCCCAGTGTTACTACAATTCGGTCTGTTGCATATCACCTTGTCATACATCTTCATTAGCAAACCTGTCCTTCAATCTCTGTGGTTCGACCCTGTCTTGCCCCTATACACATTTAATTGTGCATCTAGGCACCAGGAAAATATATTATATTTGAGTGACGATCAGCTATAAAAAGTATATAGTGTATGCTTCTATTTAAATCAAAGAATTTAAATCTCACATTTGCGTATAGCAATTTAAAATATTACCGATCCACCGGCCAGGGAAAGAAAACTATTGATAAAAGAAAAACATGTACAGTGCGAAGATATAGGACCGAATTACGTACACAACCGCCATAAGATAAGTTTCACAAGATTTGTAAATTGCAACATGTGTGGCTTGCTTCCTATGCATTTCCTAACAATTATTCCTTTTCAGTTTTCAATTTTATCTCTATTTGGGAGAATAAAATTCCAGGATGCATTATGTTACATGATTCATTTTTGCCTCTTGTACTATCGTGACATGGGACATTCGGTCTGATTATATTAACTAAGTAATATTGATGAACTTCAATGATAAAAACTACATACAATATTAATTAGTTAAACTATAATCTCACGTGTTATCACTTTAATTCTTGAGAATAGAAAAAACTATATTGAAAGGGTCGTTCTTTTTTAGGTTCAACAGTACTCAAATAGAATTATACAGTAAAAAGAGTACCAGAAACATAATAACCAACAAGATATCTAAAGACTGTACACTCGTGTTTCTCTAAGAAGAGAAAGAGGAAGAGGAAAGAATATTGCTGACGATTGTCATCCCTGCCCCATGTACGTATGTTAATGTCCCTTGCCAATCTAATTATACTCTTCAGTCCTCTCTTCTTTTTTTTGGATAGCAATATTCGTGTATCCCCCCCCCCCCCCCCCTTTATTCTTCTAGTTTTGAGTTTTACTTAGCATGTACTCATTTTCTTGAGCTACTATTTCGATCAATCCTCCACTTGGATTGGTTCAATAACGATACGATACGAAATTGTGGAATTATGCCTCACAAAAGGTAAACAAACGTCATTAATAATTAAACAATTTTGATAATGAAACTAAAATTTATACAATATGTTAATTTCGTCTAGCCGTCGTGGAATATTCAACATTGGAATTTATTTTAGTTTTAAAATTAAACTTAGAATTGTAAACTAATTTATTTTTGCTGCCTGATCGCAATTAATGTCAGATATATTAATTTTTGAAACCAATATTGAACAGACTAACTCTCAAATATTGGTTATTATTTTTGAAAGAAAAAGAAACTCATCTAGCTAGTAGGCTAATCAATTCAACTGTTTCGGATCGATCTCTTTGTAATCATATAGTTCGAAGTATTTGCGGTAACGTGTACCAAGCGCTACGGCAACACCACAATTTCTTGCAGCTGGTTTCTTAGAAAAGTCGAAGTTCCACAAATGTCAAGATTAATTGGAGTTATTCATCATTTTCCCCCATTGCCAACTGTAGAATAATACTGTAATAATGACTTTGCAAAGTGTAGTCCATTTCAATGGTTAGATTGTGTTTGAGAAAAAATTATCTGCAGAGACTACGACCCATGAGCACTTTATATATGTAGAGATGATAGAAAGATTCTATTTCTTTTCATTCTGGCTTTATTTGCTCAAAGATGTAGCTAATCATATTTTCGTAGACTAAGATAACGTGGGGATTTAGTCTAATTTGTGAAATATCATTAATTCATGGGTATAAAAAAGAGAGAGTTAAGATTTGATATTTTGAAAATGTATGACCGACAAAGAGTACAGGAATAATTTGGAACTAGGCAGAAATATCCACCGCTTGATAGTGCAGCAAACGTGCAGTAGGAACTAGGAAGGAAAGGGAAGGGCAGTGGAAAGTGAAAACCAAGCCGTACATATTGTAATTGCCTCGTGTTTTTGTCAAGTCAAAAGTCGTCTTCCACAGCGAAAACTCTCTGCTCGTGTTATGCTCTTTTTGTCATGCAACAAAAACGATGGCACGTGAAAGTGGAGAAGGGGACCCGTGGCTTCACCGTCACGGACGGTTCCACCTTAATTACCAAACCACGTGCCCATAAAAGCTAGCGACGACCACTTGCAAACCCGCGCAACTTTGCTATTCATTTTTGCCGGTGAAGTTTAAATTGGAATTGCACGCGTGATAAAGATGAAAAAATTAATAATAACACTTAGTAATGAATTAAATACAATTGTGAAAAAAAAGGCTCTCTTTAATAGACAAATGTGATTTGAGAACAATTTTTTTCAGTCATTAAAAAGACAAAGTGAGACAGGAGTAAGAGACTAAGAGTGAGTCTTTTCCACTTTTTAGTTTTTACTCTCTTGCCGGGAAGTTTCCTGGTTTCTTGACTTGTTGAACCATGAGCGATGAGTTTCAATTAGTGCCGCAAAGAGATGAGCGCTTTTGGATGTTGCTAATTACTAATTAGTGAGCTTAAAAAGATTATGATGAATGCTGCCGCTAAAAAGAACGAATCTTCTACCATTTCTTTTATATTAATGGGGTCATTATTGATATTACGATGTTATTATCTATTTCGGACGAGTGACTAATTTCATTCATAATATATCGAATTCTGAAAATAATCACTAGTGTCTACATTTATAACATTGACAACAAAAAGGTAGTTCACTTTTCCATAATACATATTCAATGTCAAGATTGAGAGGCAGTAATCTTGTACACAAAAGAAAGATCAATGAGAGGAGACAGAAAGATGAGCAAACAGTAGCGACTGTTTTTCGATGTTGGTGTGCGTTTGGCCCTTGACTCGTTCTATTTGGCAAATTAGGTTCTAAACTAATCCTTACACTCAAAGGATTTGACTCAAAAATTCTCTCTTCTCTGCTCGCACCTTCTCCCCCCAACTTGTACACTTTTTGACTGCTTTGAAAATATCATGTGTAATCTTTGATCTTTCTCCTCTCTTGTTTTAGGAGCAAGGAAGAAAATCTTGTCAAATACTAGATTTTGTTCACACTTAATTTGCACCACTGGCCTCATGAAAGCCAAACAAATATCAACCAAATACCATGGGCAATTTAAAGCTGCTTTTTTTATTATTATTATACTTATTTTCTTTTCTTTTTTAACATTTTTAATTAAGCAACGGAAGTTCACGTGTCTCATTAAGTTAATACTAATTTTATCAGTAATTAGTTAGTACAAGTGGTCTGACGCGAGTTTCATGAAAAAAAAAATTTCGTAGTTTAGTGGTATTTTTAACCAATAATAAGGGTAGACTAAAGAGATTGGATTTGGATTGCAAATCTGGCCAGGCAATGTGCAGTCCTTATCATAACAAAGGAGGTTGCCTAATACAGTATTTCTTTTTTTTGGTTAACTCTAATCTTTCTTGGAAAACCTACCTAACCATTCTTGCTGGTATATAAATGTCATGTACCTTATTTTGCCCTTATCCGGTCCCATCATACTGTAAATTCTCAAATTATTGCAATTATACAGAGCTAATTAATCTACTTTACTTTATAGGAATTACTATGGTGAAATTACAGTAAATTTACTAATTTAATAGTATTTCTAAGCAATGGAAGTTTTCGTCCCACTAATTTTATTTTATCAATAATTGGTTTGGTCTATTATAATATACGAAGTAATTATATGTTAGAGCATTTTACTATTAGTAGGTTGATCCAGTATGAATAGTGTTGAGTTATAAATAATTATGATTCCACAGAAAAAGAAAAGAAAAGAAAAGAATTAGAACTAAATTCACTGTTAACTCTACAAGATGAGACACGTTTGACCGACTAAGGGTTGCAGCTGTTGGAGTTTGGAAAAATAAAAATTTATCGGTCTGTTTTAACAAAATGATATATCCGTTTTGGCTTCAAGCTCTCATTTCATCAAAGGAATATTTATTTTTATTTCTCTGATGTTAAATATGTGAGATTTTGGTTTGGCACGTCCAATAACAATAATTAAATTAGGGAAACAATTAATTTGGATGGAATTTAATTAAGTGGTCATCAATTTTCTTGTTAATTAACCTGGTGAAATTTTTAGAAGGGAGTCATTTTTTTGAGAGGGAAAGAGAGATTGGATTTGGATTCTATTTCTGGGTAGGCAATGAGCCCATGGACTGGTCCTCAGTCCTTATCATAACAAAAGAGGTTTGTCTAATCTATATTGGAAAACTTGCCTAACCAATCTTCCTGCTATAAATATCCTGTACCTTATTTGCCCTTATCCGGTCCCATCATACTGTTAATTCTCAAATTATTGCAATCTATACAAGTACTTGCACTTTATCTTTTATCTTTTATGTCGTGTTTGTGTGGAACTCATTTCCGATACACTTATTTTCGACATTGATATTTGACAAATACCTATACGACATTTGTTTGATTCATCACTTTCCGTGTTTTATTTTTTATCATGATTTTAAGTAATTATTGGTGCTAAATATATGTTTACGTAAATTATAATTGTTAAAAATATTGATAAAACTAAATTTAATTTAAAATTGACGTTTCAATTGCATTATACCTAGAGATATAGTCGAAAATCACTTCTGTTTTTATTGTTGTGATTGTTGTGAATGATATATATATATAGTTTTTTAATTTTCTATGTAGTAGTATCGATATTCGTATCGTATCCACTATTCGTATGTGGATCCTTGTTTCATAATTGACACAAGTTGGGTTGGTGCTAAAAATAAAGAATATAGTGAGTAGTGTCTTCTGTTATGGGCCTGGAAGCTGTTGGGCCGACAGCAATGCTAAACCAGGCCGGCATCTTATCAGAATGTTGAGCCCATTGTTGTAATTCAGTCCAGTATTGTGTAAACCCATCTAATCAGAATGTTCATTTGATTCGGCTAAAATTCGCTATAGAATCGATTTATGATTTTCCTAAGTTTTGCCTTTTTAAAATCATAATCAAGTTGTGTTTGTTGTCTAATAATATATTCAGTTTATAAAGAAAATACAAGCAAAAGCCAGACCCAAGGGCCAAGATCTGTTAAAAGTCCGTGCGTTGGAGGACTAAAGTCTAAATATACAACCAGACCCAAGATCTGACTATTAGAAGAAAGCCACGTGTTTTCTTAGCTGTTTGACTCGCTTACGTGTTCACCCCTTCTCCATTCGTCCTCCACCACGACCTCTTTTGTCCATTTCTGTTAAAAGTATTGTGGCTGGCGGGCAGCGGCCGCGTCAGCCACGAGAGCACGAGCGCAGAGAAGAGGAAGGAAGAAGAGAAAGAAAGCCTATGGCAGCCTTTGCCGCAGCCGGTCTCTCTTCTGCTCTTCCTCTGCTACTCTCCGCCTCTTCTTCCATTGCTCATCTCAATCGCAGCAAGTTTCCTTGTCTCTCTTTTTCGTTCACTCTTTCCCCTCCTCGCGCCACCGTGTCCTCCGCAAACCCTAGACACGGACGAAGAACCGGGGCTATCGCTTCCTCGAATTCAGCCTCACCGTTTGATGAATTTGGGTTTAATGAAACGTCGCGCTCTAATGATAAGGTTAGGTCATGTAGTTTCTATTAGAAATGAATTTCAATCTGCAATCCTTGGAATTATAATAATTTCATAGCTATAAGCTTTTAATTACTTAATTCATTCAATGATGCTGTTAGATGGTATTAATTGTTGGGTTTAATGAGTTTATTTTGGTTTGTTGTGGACTGAAACAAGTATTGGGATAGATCGGGAGGCAGTTCATAGCGTAAACAATTGCTGTTGGGAGTGTAGTGAAGTCACTTCAGGTTGTTGGGCTTGGGCTGATTGTTGGAAATTGCTAGAGATGAATTTGGTGAATTAATCAGGGGGAAGTGGTGTCGAATGTAAACTGTATGGATTGTTTGGCAGTGACGTATAGATATTGATACCATACAAACATGAAAAGTGACTTTGTTTGGGTTCGTCACTTTGAGACTAGAGTTGAGCATTGTTATTCAGTCTGTTCTTGTTATTTCATGGCAGGGAACGCACTTAAGAGCTTATTTATCTATACTGGAAGGTCTATCCATGTTTATTGCAATTAGAGGTTGAATGCTGTAACTTATAGTTATTATATAGGACTTTTTTTTCTTTTCACGTAGATTTTGTTAATGTGAGAAATTTCTTGCTCATGGTTCTTTCTAGTGGTGGAATAATTCAGTTTCAGTCTCATGAAGAATTATGTACTGTGCTTATTGTTGCTGTTTCTCTTTTCTTTTCCTTTCAGAAATCACTGCTTTCAGATTTGATACAAGAGATAGAACCATTGGATGTGAGCCTTATCCAGAAAGATGTTCCTCCTACCACCTTGGATGCTATGAAGAGAACAATTTCAGGCATGTTGGGCTTGCTTCCATCTGACAGGTTTCAAGTTTTTATCGAGGCTTTGTGGGAGCCCCTCTCCAAGTTGCTGGTTTCATCGATGATGACTGGGTATGGTCAAATTTTATTGTGCCACTGATCGCATTAAGATGTTGTGCTTATGATGAGCTGGTGGGCTTTGGTTTTAGACTTTTAGTAGGCCATAAGTTCAAATGTAAATTATCAACTGTGAACAAACTCATTTTTAGTTTTTGACTTTTGATTATTTATTGTTTAAACTCTTGAGGTTTCACTTATTTTTCACGATTTCTTTTTTTAGCCATCCTCTCACTAATAATTATCTTGTAGATCATCAGATATTGATGAGTCCTATTTCTCCCTGCTTGTAGGTATACATTGCGGAATGCTGAGTATAAGTTGTGTCTTGAAAGGAACCTTGATATGCTTGAAGAAGATCTTGAAAAGGAAGGAATTGGGAATGACTTTGAGAAAACCAATCATTCTCTAGGGAAGCATGGTAGATTTGAAAATATCAGTGAAGAGCCATCTGATAGTATTGATATTCAAGGCCTTGGTGAAATGTCCCCTGAAGCTCAACAATATATTCTTCATTTACAGACTCGTTTATCTTCTGTGAAAAAGGTACGTGCTTTATGAGTTTCCTTTGTAGATCCAGAAATCTGAATTTAGTTTTCACCCCCTCATGATTAAGTATTTTAATTGAGATGTGCTATAGATAGAGAACCTGTTTTTTCGAACCCTTTTTACCTGGCACTAACTAATTATTTTTTCCCCATGCCTGTATGCACGTTATAATTGAATTACTGAAGGTGCCAGAGTCTAGAGAAAGGCTTGTGTGTGAAACTAGGGTCTGTATAGGAGCCTTATAGTTTTTAAAATAGAAAGCCTTTTTTTTTACTCGCTAATTACTGTTTTCATTTCTCAACCTGGTCTTGAGATTACATTTAGTTTATTATTTTTTGGGTGAAATGATTTTCTTTGGAACTGCTGCCTTTTAACTTGAAAGATGTCCCACTTTGTTAATGCCATTGATCAAGATGCATCCTCACATTCGATTTGTTTGTTTACTTAAGGAACTTAATGAGGTTCAGAGGAAAAGTGCTGCTCTTCAAATGCAACAGTTTGTTGGTGAAGAAAAGAATGATTTACTGGACTACTTAAGATCGCTGCAACCTGAAAAGGTTCTTCTTAATTGTCTCATTTATTTTTAAGCTTGTCTTCCAACAATCCTCCATCACTGTTGCCTGCATGACTTGTACAGCAATGAGCACCTTGTTGTTTTCGATATCACTTCTAATTTAAATGTACTATAAACAGGTTGCTGAATTATCTGAACCCACAACCCCTGAATTGAAAGAGACGATCCACTCTGTAGTACATGGCCTTCTTGCAACCCTTTCTCCTAAGATGCACTCCAAGGCACCTCCTCAATCAGAGAACACATCAACTGGATCACTAAATATTGGGGGAGAAGATTGTGCCGAACTTGTTGAGAACACTTCACTTCACTTTCAGCCACTCCTATCATTGACTAGGGACTATCTAGCACGACTGCTTTTCTGGTCAGGCAATACAAAATATAGTATCTGATGGAATGCTGTTATTCCCCTCTATATTCAGACCTTTACTTACATGTCTTTCTTTTTGCTCAAGGTGTATGCTTCTGGGGCACTATCTTCGGGGCCTTGAGTACCGGATGGAGCTAACGGAACTTTTATCCTTGACAAGTCTTACTGAGAGTGATGCCTGTGCCGATGATGAGCAAGTTGCTTGAAGGTGCTGTACTTCAAATGCTTCAAATTGTACATACACAACGTTTGCTTCGCAACATGGAGAAGCAGGAAGTGAGGACGTGTAGATTAATTATGGTTTTGCGGATAGATAGTCTGTTTATTTGTAAAAGAATACCTATTATATTTTTCTCAGTTTTTTACCCCATGCCACTCACACTGTAATTATCAAGACCACAGAGTAGAAATTCGCGGTTTTTGTTTTAATAACGACTCAATGTTGCTGTTACTACTTGAGTATATATGTTTGACATTGACTAGTGAGACATACTAATAACATGTTAGGGGGAATCGATAGCTGTATTCGGTTGCTGCAAATGTAATGCTTGTTCTTCAACTTAGACTATGGACACTCAGACAGTGAAGAAGCCCGAACGCGAACAAACCATAGAAAAAAACTTGGTGAATGTTTGATAATGGCGCCAAAGTGAAGAATTTACCCGTTAAAACATTCAACCAGTAACAAACGTACCAATCCGTTACCGTACAAACCATAGTTTCGAGTCTCGACATGAATAACTTTCTTCATTCTCTCCGTTGCAATAATCCCTCTTCCTCCTCTACTTCCACCGACCTTTCCACTCTTTTACAAGGTCGCTTTCCTATCTCTCGTCTCTACCAAATTCACGCCAGAGTTTTCCGCCTCTACGCTCATCAAGACAATGTAATCGCCGCGCATCTCATCGGCCATTACCCATCTCGCATCGGTCTCCGTGTTTTGAATCAACTGGAAAACCCCAATTTATTCCCGATCAATGTCAGTATCAGAGTTTTGGCCGATGAGGGTCATTTCTCCCACTCATTCGTCCTCTTCCGTACACTTAAAAGTCTGTCCCTTTCACCTAATGACTTCACCTTTTCTTTCATCTTGAAAGCTTGTTTTCGCTCCAGTCATTCCCTTCACGTGGAACAAGTTCATACCCATATCTTGAAATGCGGTTTTGTTTTCAATCCTTTTGTTTGCAACGGTCTTCTTGCCGCGTATGCGAGAGGTTTCAAAGATTTAGTTTCTGCACGTAAGGTGTTTGATGAAATGCCTGATAAGAAGGTTATCTCTGGTTGGACTTCTCTGATTGCTGGTCTTGCTAAGTCAGGGTATTCTAGTGAAACTTTGAGGTTGTTCTGTTTGATGATTAAGGAGGATTTGAGACCGGAAAATGATACTATGGTCAGTGTTTTGTCAGCATGTTCAAGCCTTTCAATTGACCAGATTGAGAAATGGGTGGCAGTTTTATCAGAGTTTGTTAATGGTGATTCCAGTGCTTTGGTTTGTGATTCAGTCAACTATGTTCTTGTCCATTTGTATGGGAGATGGGGAAAGATTGATAAGAGCAGGGAAAGATTTGATGCCATTTCTGTTAATGGAAAAAGAAGTGTAATTCCTTGGAACTCTGTTATAAATGCTCATGTTCAAAATGCTTTCCCACTCGAGGCTTTGAGTCTTTTCCGCTTGATGGTGGAGGATCCTAATCGTAGACCCAACCACGTTACAATGGTTAGTGTGCTTTCAGCTTGTGCGCAAATTGGCGATCTCGAGCTTGGAACATGGGTTCATGAATACATGAAATGTAATGGGCGCAGAGGTATTGTCCAATCAAACGCTTTTTTAGCGACTGCATTGATAGACATGTATTGTAAATGTGGGAGTTTGGACAAGGCAAAGGAGGTTTTTGAGCAGATGGTTTCCAAAGATGTTGTCTCATTCAATGCTATGATAATGGGTCTTGCAGTAAATGGTGAAGGGCAGGAGGCAGTCAGCCTTTTCTCCAAAATGCAGGAGTTTGGTGTACGTCCCAATGGAGGAACGTTCCTTGGTCTTCTATGGGCTTGCAGCCACTCAGGATTACCACATAAAGAACGACAGATATTCATGGAAATGACTTCACACTATTTCATTCTTCCTAAGTTGGAGCATTATGCTTGCTACATCGATCTGCTTGCACGAGAAGGCCATGTAGAGGAAGCTATTGAAATTGCTGCCTCCATGCCTTTCAAGCCTAATAATTTTGTATGGGGAGCATTGCTAGGGGGTTGCCTGCTCCATTCTAGAGCAGATTTGGCTCAACATATTTACAAGAGGCTTGTTGAAGTAGACCCAGATAACTCTGCAAGTTATGTGATGCTAGCTAATGTATTTGCTGCGGATCGAAGATGGGATAATGTCTCCGCAATAAGGTGGTTTATGAAGGAGAAGGGAGTAAAGAAGCAGCCAGGGTGTAGTTGGATCAGCATCGATGGGGTTGTGCATGAATTTGTTGTGGGGTCGTCTTCACATCCTCAAATTGAGAGTATATATCATACATTGCATGGATTAGTAAAGGAAATGAAGATGGCAGTTTCATAGTACTAAAGATGCTTATGAAGTATACAGTTCCTGTAATTTGGATTCGAATCTGAAGTGCCGGATTCGAAGTTCCTGCTTGGCTGTACTGAGATGAATTCCTCATGAACTCGGTAGTGCATCAGAGGAGTGGACTAAAGAGAACATGACAGTTATGGTTTTTCAATTGCTGTACTAGTCAGGTGTTGGTGATCGCTCCGAAGCATCGCGGATCGATCAAGTACATTGCTAAACTCGAAAGTGAAACTCAGTACAAGCGGCAAAGAAGTAAGCATTTCCTCCAAGTACATCTGAATGTTTTGGTATCATGTTTTCAATATGAAAATTCGATGTGGAATGACACTTTCTACAAGGTCGGAGGCAGCAACTTAGCTGCTTCGACAGAACTCTAAAGTAACAAATATGGTTGTCTTATGACGGTCTTTAGCTACGAATAGTAGTACTATTGCCTCTGAATAGTAAGTGACCAATTTGGTTTTTTAGGTAAACCGTTTATTTGTTTATATCAATTATTTTATATATTTATGATTAAATTAGTATTTAGTACATTTTGTTCTAGAATTAGTTGGCTTAAATGGATTTTGGGCCCCTACAGTCCAATTGATTGATTTTTTTCACCCCTCTAATGAATTTTTGACTTATCTCCTCCCTCAACTTATGCACCAAAAAAAAATTTCATCCCTCCCCCTGACGCCATCCACTTTTGCCGTCACACCACGTCAACGTTTGCTGACGTGGCACGCCACGTCAATTGCCACGTCATTTCTTTCTTTCCTTCCCTTTTTTTTTTTTTTCTTTTCCTTTTCTTTTTTTTTTCTCTTTTCTTTCCTTTTTCTTTTTTTTCTTTCTTTTTCTTTCTTTTTCTTTTCTTCTTTCTTCTTCCTCTGCACACCCCAACCTTCATCCAACTCTTCATCAAATTAATCAATTAATTAACCTAGCAATAAATTAATCAATTAATTAACCTAGCAATAAATTAATCAATCAAGCAATCCAACAAATTAATCAATCATCAATCCAGCAATTAATCGATTAATCCAGCAAATTTAATCAATTAACCCAATAAATTAATCAATCTTCATCTTTCTTCTTCTTCAAACTCTCAACCCAAGCCCGATCTCCTCCACCAAGCCGCCTCTGTCACAGCCGCCCGCAAACCCTACCAACGCCACCAGCATCGCCACAACCCGCAACTGCCGGTCACCCACATCAATCATCATCACCAAATCTAACACCGGCCTCCACTGCATCCATCACCAACAAATCCACCCACACCCGATCTCCTCCCCAACCACAACCAGATCCACTGCCGCCACCGCCACTGTCACCTCCACCATTTCCCGGCCAGCACCAACAAATCCACCCTCACCACCGTCACCAACAAACACAAACACAAAAAAGCCAAAATACACCCTCAAAAATTCACTGCGGAGGAAGAAAAAAAGAAAAGGGAAGAAGAGAGAGAGGTCGTCCCTGCGGCCAGGAAGAAATAAAAAATAAAGAAAGAGAATTGCTAATTGGCCATCTGAGATAGCCATCTCAAATAGCCAACCTGACGTGGCTTTTGCCACGTCATTAAAAAAAAATTTAAAAAAAAAATTTGTTTCCTTCTCCTTACCTCAATCAGCGTCCTTCTCCCTCGCGCTGAAAACCAAATTCCAAAAATTGAAGCCCACCCCCTCCTCACCCATTCGACATTCAACCCAACTCCCTCACCCTCCTCCTTCGGCCGCCATCTCTCCTCCTCCGGCCATCTCTCCTTCTCCTTACCTCAATCAGCCTCTCTCCCTCTCCTTCTCCTTACCTCAATCAACCTCTCTCCCTCACCGCGTTGCTTCGCACGCCTCCGACGACGACAGCCGGCGACGACAGTGCATCCTCCTCTCACTCCTCTTGGTAAGTTTTCTAAATTCTAAACTCCAATTTCAAGTAGAAACCCTAATTGATTGTTAACTGGTTTTAGGGTTTTAGGGGTGTTGTTTTGATTTGGGGTTTTCTTGATGGCTGATTAACAGTAATTAATTAATGTTTAATTAAGAAATTGATTGTGTTTTATTATTGTTGTTGAAAATTTAAAAAAAAAAAAGAAGATGAAAAGCTTGCTAATGATTTTGATTCGGAAGGTTTTGTAGTGTTTAATGATTATGAAAAACTGAAATTGTAATTTTATTGTGTTGAAGGTATGCCAAGGAGGTTTGTGATTCAATTGTGGCAAAATGCTTGACGGGCAGGCCCAAAACAGTGGAGAAGGCTCAAGCAGCATTTATGCTTTGGGTTGAGTTGGAAGCCGTGGATGTATTTCTGGTATGCACTTACTTTACCTTGCTTTGTTCTTAAATGCCAGTTCCTGATCTTAGTTTGCAATGCATGAGTACTGAACAAATTTAATTAGCTAAGTTTAATTATTTTATTTATATTCTTCTTCTTCTTAAAGTTGCTGCACATTCAGTTGCTGCACATTCAGTTATTATTATTATTTTTTTGGTACGAATGTATCTGCCAAGCTATGGCTAGTAGCTTCAGGTGAGTTATATAGGACGGTTGGGATAAATTTTCGTTGTTATTTGGTTGTCAGAGAATTTTTCGTCTGACATTAATATCTGCATGGTCAATATTGTTTCCTATCGTATTGTTTTGTGCTACAGTTCAAATTCTTGTTCAATCATTTATGTGTATAACATAAAATATGGATTGAATTCATGAAAGGAAATGGTAAATTGTGCTGACTGCCACACATTGTAGTTGTAAGTTTCAGCTAAGGGAACTGAATTATGACCGAAAATTTTGTGTAAGGTATTGGTGCCAAAGATATCGATGGAATGTACTCGTTAACTTAAAAGAAAATTGACTTTTTCTGCAACATGTGTGTTGCAAGTATTTGGAGGTTGTACTGCATTATACTATAAGCTGTGATCTCGGCTCCTTGTTACTTTTGGTCTTCTTTTCTTGTTCTGGGGTGGTTTTTCTGATTTGTTAATATGGCTTAATAGTTCTTTTTAAACTCTAATATAAAATATTTATTTTTTTAGTTACCTTTCATCCCTACTTAGTACTTCCATTCATTCTGTCTGTCTGTGGTGGTCTTCTACTTCGGAAAAAGAAAAAAAAGACCTCTAAGGTTGTTTATAATTTAACTGTTATGGAATCCTTATGTTTATTTATTTCATTTATCTGTAGATGACAAAGCCTCAAGAGATAATCTCCAAGTGCTGAGGAGATTTTGGCTGTTATCGAATCCCTAAAGAAGCAAGTTGTTATTGACCGATGCTTTTATATACAGGTACATTTTTATGGAATCAAATAATTTTTAAGGTCTATGGCACACTTTTTGGGATCTAGTGCTCATTATTTATGAGTTAGACTGTATTTTTTTTTCCAGAAAAGGATGGAAGAGAATAAACAAGGGTTGAGTGGTGTCACAAGTCAGCTCTGTAAGTTGTCAATGGAAAAAAGAAGCAATAGAAGCAGCAGTAGTGAGGACACTGATTTATTCATGAAGAGGAAAAAAGAAGCACTTAGTTTGTATGGTGGTATTGACACAAATAGTGGTGATAAAAGCAGCAACAACTCTGAACAAGACGGTCAGGATTCTACAGCTCTGAACATGTCCCGCACGCAGCTCCAATGGTGAATACAGAAGACGGTGTTCAGAAGTTTAGTTCGGTGTTGAAGCAGAAGCCAAACTACGACTACTTTCCCAATATCTAAAGCAGATTTTTGAGTTATTTAAATTAAGATTAATCCAGGAACTTGTAATTGCAATATGCATCTGTGTAATTTAGGATCTTTTAATCGCAATATGCATCTGTGTAATCCAGGATCTTTTATGGATTAATTGATTTTAATTCTTTCTGAGTTTTGTCAAGGAAGTTCTGCTTCTGTGTAAATATGCATCTGTGTAAATAGGATGGTGTACATATAATGACTATCATTTGTGTTACAGTAGAATGAAAGTGGGCAAACTGTAACAAAATAACCATGTGCAATAAGCAGATGCTCTCCAAACTGTTTAGGATCATGACCATGTGCAATACAACAACTAAACATTCCAAACGGTTCATTCACTTGAAAATAACCAAGTTAAATTGTCATAACACATAATAAGCTACAGTATTATCATACATAGTTAACTAAAAACAAGGTCGTGCTCTCTTGATGCTGCAAGCGGGGCATTTGTAACGCTTCATATGCTCTGCCCTAGCTGGAGTGATCTTGACACACTTCCCATGGAACCACTTCTCACATAAATCACAACAAATCCAAAATTCATCAGATGCATAATTTTGTCCACAAATACCACAAAACGTCTCTCCATGCACATCATTGTCTTCTTCTTCCAAGTGACCCTCATCATCATTATCATTCTACAACATGTAGAACACAAAATTTAGTTCTCATTCTACAACATGTAGAACACAAAATACCAAAGAAACAAAATAAACATTCATACCAGACTCTCTTGAGTTTCAAATTGATTCATAGTCCATGGTTCAGATACACCAAATTGACTCTCTTGAGTTCCAAATTGATTTAGTGACATTGATTGATATTTTTTGCTTGATTGACCACTCTATCAGAAAATAATAATTGATCAGTTACAAATCATATACAAATATCACAATCAATTGAAAAAATTATACCTTTTTTTGCTTCATTTTTTGCTCTACGGTTGACACTTTTCTTTTGGATGGAGGACGCCCTTTTGTTCGCACCTTCAAAGGACTCGAAATTTTTTGACAGTCTTCTGTCATGATCGTTGAGGAGCCTCCTGCAGACTGCTTGTTCCAGTTAGGGGAATTACTAAGTGAGATTTTTGAAGTTGCCTCATCCAAGCATCTCATTACAAACTCATAATTCTCTACAGACTCAAGTCCAAAATCTATAGCCTTCGAACTTTGTGCATTCATATTTTTGTACCTCACTCTTTGTTCATCATCCATGTCGTCATCATAACAATTCTTCACAAATGAATGACTGTGTCTAACATCCTTCCTCCAGCGATGCAAGATATATTGTGGTGGAACATGTAGTATTCTTTCATTAACAAACACCTTCACAATATGTCTGCAAATTATTCCTTTAAACTCAAACAGACGACATGAACACTTAAATTCTAGATTCTCCTCATCATAATAAACAACATAAGTAACTTGTCTTGTTAATACACCCTCTTTGTTCATCAAGATGTCATTTATTTGAAATGTTGAAAATGATCCGTTCCTATCAAGAAAAGTACGAATACTATAATCAACTCAAATATTACTTGAAAACAAGCATCGAATACTAAATAGTATTTTTTTTATAAATCAATAGAATGTCGAAAATGATTCGTACCTTTCAATATGGGGAAGGTTGCAGTACATCAAACCCCGCAACTCATCCTGAAATAACCGAAACACTTCATTTGTGTAGGCATTTTGAAGTTGTTTCTCAAAGGGAAAACTAGTTATCACAGGATAATACGAAGAGAACGAAGCAAAATCTGCTTTAAGTTCTTTCTCGGCCTTACTCTTCAGTGCATTATCATACTGCTCTACAAACTGCTTTAAAGACGTCTTGGGACCAACATACCCATCAAAGAATGCATTCATACTTTCACTTCTTTGGGTTGTAGACATTCCAGCCCAAAAAATTCCTTTTACAAACACTGGAACCCAACGATGACGATCTTCATATAAACCACTTAACCATGAATTTCCATAGAGATCAAAATCACTCATCATGTTACACCAAATCTCCTCAAATTCTTGAATCTCAATGGACTCATACACAGCTTTTTTCATAACTTTTTTAATTTGCTTGTAATCATGTCGTGATCCAAGCTTTTCATGCAACTTCTTCATAATGTGCCACAGGCAAAGACGATGGTGAGAAGCAGGGAAAACATAATTTACAGCTTTTTGAATGGACTTGCATTGGTCAGTAATTATTGCATTGGGAGCCTTTGACATGCACATCAACCAAGCTTTAAATAACCAAATGTATGTATCTGCCTCTTCATTTGAGAGTAAACCACAACCAAATAGTACTGTTTGCCCATGGTGATTAACACCAACAAATGGAGCAAAAGGCATGTCATATCTATTAGTTAAGTACGTTGTATCAAATGATATAACATCACCAAAAGATTCATATGCTGCTATAGATCGTGCATCTGCCCAAAATACATTTCTTAATCGACTATCATCATCTATATCAAGCATATAGAAAAAATTAGGATTCCTTCTTTGCATGCATGCAAAATACATGCTAAGTGATGCTGCATCTCCAACTCCAAGCCTAATTTGTCTTGCTTTAAGAAGATGATTTCTACAATCCTTCTCAGTAAAGGACAAGTTCTCATACCCCCCTAATTCCACAGCCAAAGAATTAAAATTATTACTCACACGTATGCCTGCTTGGTCATTTGTTTCAAGCCTCCTCTTAGCATACGCATCAATATTTTTATTACACTTGAAAAAACGTGATTTTGTAGGACTCAAGTCATGATTATGCTCAAGATTAACAAATGAGATAGTGAACTCTCCTTCAGCATTAACCATACAATTCATTTTAGCCTTACAATCAGTTTTTTTGGATGGCCTTGCATTAAAAGCATTTTTAATCTTGGATTTATATGCACCTTCTCTACTACACACAATACTATAATACACTAGGTTCTCATCATCATCTTTCCTTCCACCCTTTCTCTTAATACCGAATCCCATTTGACGAGCATACTGAAGGTAAAAATTGTAAGCTTCTTCTTCTGATTTGAAGACCATACCTGGCTTCGGAATCAATTCAAAATCAGGTTCGGACAATGGAGGCTCATCACTTCGTGGCTCATCACTTTCAGGAAAAAACTCCATTACCTGTAACAAAAGGTTAAAAGAGATTAGAAGCCAAAATTATTCAGCCAAAATGAAACACCTAAATTACTAAGGGCACCATGTCTACCACTTGCACCAGGCAAATTACTCCAACTCATGTTACCCAAGTTTTAGTTTATCCACAAGCTACTGAATCTAATATTTTGTAGGAAGAATTCAAATTAATAGAACACAAAGAAGTGATAAATCCAAGTCAATGTTATATTCAACCACGGCATCCTCATTTCTCGGATCAGCTTTCTCAACCACACCCCAACAGACCAACAACTCCGGTCAAAAAAACAACAAGACAAAAAATTTAACATTTGTAATTAAATGTTGCATCCTCTTATAAAGTTACTTGAATAATAACGACAACCTACTCTGCTTCTTGTCATCCTAATAAGGTTAATAACATAATAGCACACTACAACAGCGAAACACTACCGGTACAAACCACAGCTCCAATTACTGCTTTTCATCTTCTTCTTCTTTTTTAAATTTTCAACAACAATAATAAAACACAATCAATTTTTTAATTAAGCATTAATTAATTACTGTTAATCAGCCATCAAGAAAACCCCAAATCAAAACAACACCCCTAAAACCCTAAAACCAGTTAACAATCAATTAGGGTTTCTACTTGAAATTTGAGTTTAAAATTTAGAAAACTTACCAAGAGGAGTGAGAGGAGGATGCACTGTCGTCGCCGGCTGTCGTCGTCGGAGGCGTGCGAAGCAGCGCGGTGAGGGAGAGAGGTTGATTGAGGTAAGGAGAAGGAGAGGGAGAGAGGCTGGTTGAGGTAAGGAGAAGGAGAGATGGCCGGAGGAGGAGAGATGGCCGGAGGAGGAGATGGCCGGAGGAGGAGAGATGGCCGGAGGAGGAGGGTGAGGGAGTTGGGTTGAATGTCGAATGGGTGAGGAGGGGGTGGGCTTCAATTTTTGGATTTTGGTTTTCAGCGCGAGGGAGAAGGACTCTGATTGAGGTAAGGAGAAGGAAACAAATTTTTTTTTTAATTTTTTTTTAATGACGTGGCAAAAGCCACGTCAGGTTGGCTATTTGAGATGGCTATCTCAGATGGCCAATTAGCAATTCTCATAAAGAAAATAAGAAGATAGGAAGAAGAAGAGAATAAAAAATGGATAAAAAGAAAGAAAGAGAGAGAGTGAGGTCGGAGGAAAGTGAAGAAAGAAAGAAAAGAAAAGAAAAGAAAAAAGAAAGAAAAGGAAAAGAAAAAAGAAGGGAAAAAATGACGTGTCAATTGACGTGGCGTGACACGTCAGCAATCGTTGACGTGGCACGCCACGTCAGCAAACAGACGGAAAATGTGGATGGCGTCAGGGGGAGGGATGTAATAAAAATTTTGTGCATAAGTTGAGGGAGGAGATAAGTCAAAAATTCGTTAGAGGGGTGAAAAAAAGTCAATCAATTGGACTGCAGGGACTCAAAATCCATTTAAGCCGAATTAATTATGAGAGTCCAAATATATATATATATATATGAGAGTGTAAAAATATTAATTACTCCATAGTCCATAAAGCATTTTCATTGATTCTTAAAAAAAAATACTAACAATACAAAAATTTAATTAATTCTCTAAAAAATACGGTATAATTAGATTGTTTTAGAATTGTGATATTTGCACACAACTCCTGTAGAATGCAGAGTTTGAAGTTGGACCAAATTCCTAAAACCCCTATCCCTTCGGCATCTCCTATACTTTCTCTTAGTGATCTTTACATGAATTTTTCTCTATTAACAAACCACAAAATAAATGTAGAGGAAAAAAATAAAGACCGAAATTAAATCCAGTACTTAAACCCTACCTTAACCTTAAACTAACTCCAAAATCTAGTCTTTCACGCATCCCTGTTCTTGTTCTAGACTCTGCTTCTTGATCAACTAATATGGACAGGGACAGGGGAGGTGCAAAGGATGATGACGAACGGTTGAGATTGATGTACGACATTCGTTTCAGAAGTCAGGTTGCACCTGTTGCTGCATCATCCTTAAACAGCAGCGTAACCTATCCCAATTACCTCCCTCTCGAAGAAGCTTTTACTCGAATGAATTTGGCGAGTCAGCTTCAGGAACCTCAAGTTGTTGGTAATAATTCTAGACTATTTCAGCAATTTCCTTACTTACAACCAGCTCTTAGCAGTACTACTTTTAACAATGCTATATACGAAAATCTTGGTCTTGCTCCTTTTAACCATCACTACTCTTGGGATAAGATGACTGCATCTGGTGATTATTTTACCAGTCCTATCATCCGAACCAACAACAATCACAGGATCAATTCTTGGCAAGGTAGCGGCCGGAGTCAGACCTATAATGGATCCTACTATGGACATGTTGGTTGGCCTTCTCCAATTCAGAATGTGTTAAGATCAGGAAATTCTGGTCTGTCCGGAAGTTCCTGGTATAATACTAGTTACACATCATTGGAGCATTTAAGGGGTAAAGTTGTTAGAGAGGCAAAAGATCAAGGTGGTCATGTCTTCTTGGCCAAGATTCTTGATAGGCAAAAACTCGAGGAGATTGATCTCATCTTCTTGGAGATTAAAGATCATGTTCTGGATTTGGCGGTAGATCAGTTCGGACATCGTGTTATTGAGAAGGTTTTTGAAGTGTGCAATCAAGAACAGATGATTCAACTCATTCATTCTTTGGTCAAAACTGAGCAAACATTCTATGGGTTATGCATCCATCCACAAGGGTATGTATATGAATGATAATTTTTTTACTGTTTTATTAGTTAAATTCTAATTTATTGTAAACCTGCCATGAATGTGGTTTCTTTTTCTGTCATAGGAGTCGTACAATTCAAAAATTGATTGGATGTGTTACGACGGGAGAGCAGAGATCCCTTCTCATATCAGCTCTGAGGTATATGACTGTTAGCTTATCCAAGAACCATAATGGCCATCATGTAATTCAGCAATGCTTGAATCATTTCCCAGTTGATGATGCCAAGGAAATTGATAAAAAGAGGCTCTTGAACAATTTGTTTCCAAACATGCAGCATCTAGTTACTGAAATAGCAAAAAAGTGTGTTGAGGTTGCCATGGATAAAAGTGGATGTTGCGTAGTGCAACTATGCTTGGATCGCGCACAAGGGCAACTTAAGGAGCACATTATTGTTGAAATATCAAGCAATGCGTTAATCCTATCGGAAAATGCTTTTGGGTATGTTGTTGTTGTTGTTCATCACCTATTAATAGTCCACGAGCGAGTGTTAGTTAGATATTTTTCTTCTTTTTCTTTGCAGGAACTATGTTGTGCAGTTCCTGCTCGAAAAGCACATTCCATATGCTAGCTCCGTTATACTAGACCGGCTTAGCGGGAATTTTGTGTCCCTTTCCCTGAGCAAATTCGGCAGCAATGTGGTGGAGAAATGCTTGAGAGAATGCGGAGACAATGGTGTTTTCACAGTTATTAATGAGATTTTGCAGAGTCCAAAATTCTTGGATATTCTTACCGATGCTTATGGGAACTTTGTTGCTCAGACTGCATTGGACGTGTCTAAGGTTAGATCATCACAAACATTCCCATTCGTCTGTCACTTTTTATAATTTCATTATCTTAGGTAGTAGTTTTCATTCTCTAAATTGTGTAAAAACAGGGGAATATGCATCATCTACTAGAGCGCCGGATAAATGATTTTAAGCTGCGACTGCTAAGTCATCCATTTGGAGCTAAAGTTCTGGAGAAAAGCGGTAGAAAGAACTTCGGGAAACAAGGACTCTATACGAACATGGAAGTTCGTTCACACAGAGGAAACTGAAGTTCCTGACACTATCAATCCTTCTTATCTCCGGGATGGTCTCTGCCCTGCACTATAGCAATTTGTTGTTGTTTTTCTATTCCTGTGTTTGTCTAGTTCAGTTAAATTCTGTTGCTATATAGGATTTTGTTAAGTAAAGATTTAAACCGGCAAGACGAACTTCTACTACAGTAAGGTAGGTTTCATGCATTGAGGGGATGTG
Source organism: Viola odorata (assembly GCA_963691705.1). Lineage (NCBI taxonomy): Eukaryota > Viridiplantae > Streptophyta > Magnoliopsida > Malpighiales > Violaceae > Viola > Viola odorata. The sequence continues at coordinate 2,606,609 of OY829537.1, forward strand.
AAGCTGTAATCCCGCCGGAAGGTCCAAAATCTTGTTGTTGCTTGTAATGTCATGTGAATTCAGATTTTGTCAGGCATAAGATTGATTTCTTTGTCAATTTTGGGATGCAAATTACGCTATAATTAGTAAACTCTAAACATACATAATCATCATTTAGTTTATTGTAAGCAAAATGCAGCAAGTTATAAAAAGTTCAAGACAAAACAGAGATGTCAATATATAATTTATACCCATGCCATAGTTACCATAATAGTTAGGCATGCCCAACTACATAGTTTTTCTTTTCTGGGCTTATCTAAACCCTTCTCCAGAAGTGCTTATCCCATCTCTCTTCCACCATCGGAGTCACTAGTATCAATCTCCATTTGCTGATCTTCGACCAGAGAGAGAGTTCTGGACTCTCCCTGCAATTTCAACTCTGCACACCTACATAACAAAACAGATTACATACGTAACGAGGAACCAAAACCTAAGCGGGGAAAAAGAACAATCGAAGGTGTGTTACAAGTACAACTGATATGACCAACTGCATACTAACACTTCTCTAATATCATAAGACGGTAATCAACAAGAAGAAAAAGTCAAGAAGCTTTCAAGTAGGCGAGAACTATGATATCTATAAGATGATATGCGGAGAATTGAAGGACAGCGATTAATCGTTTAGATGACTTAATGACAGAAGAGCAAGACAATGTTATAGCTATATAGCCTGCTTGCTATGATGAATCAAACAGGAAGAACCTAAATCATTGCTCAACACCTCACAAGCAAATGTAAAACATATACCAGAATCAAGCCAATGACATGTTATGATCATGAAGGCAAGTTGCAGAACATTCATATGGGAAAGATAAAAAAGAAATGAGGGATCATCATATGATTATACAGCTCAGTTCAATCAACTAGAAGACATTTTGTTATATCAGTATTGATTCAACAATATAGGTTGATTGGGAAATTTTACCTCGAATGGATATTAAGAACCTCCACTTGATCTCCAAACACATCCTTGAGAGAAATGAAGCTTGGAGTGTGAGCTATGGCCTCAAACTTGGATTTGACACCTTGGACTTTCAAATATTTGAATCCATATTTTCTTGGGTCATAGCATATTAGAGCACTCTTTTGGTAATCGAACATTAGCAATTCTCCATCATTCATGTACTTTATGGGCAGATACAAGCCATTCGTCCACCATGAGTAATCAGTCGGCATGGAGAACACCTTGGTCCAAGACTCCTCAATACCATAATCCTTCAATACCCAAATATCAATGCTGCTCCAAAAAGCACTACATACGCAGAGGAATCCATCTAATACTCCCAAGCTTATGTTATGGAGGTCCGTTTGAAAGCCGTCATGATATGATGGTGCTGGCATTGATTGAAATTGTTCTTTGTCAATGTCAAAAGACAATATTGCATGTGATATCTTATCATCCATACAGAACCAATGCAGAGAGCCATTCAAATTAGTAGGAAAGGCTAGATTAAACGTAGAGCTTGGAGCAGCACCAATGCGTTTCCACAACCGCATGCCAACAGTAAGTACCTCAACCTCCCTACCAAAATACCACAGAGCACCTGCACCGTCATCACGAAACCGTTTACTGAATATTCTTAATCACCTTATATTTGTTTGTCATTTGGCTATAACCCAATCCACAGTCTATATAGTCTTTGCCAGCATAGGGATTTGTGACAGCTCCAGCTTCGGGAAGGTTAATAAATTCACCAGTAACAGGATTGCAAATGACAACAGGGTTATTGGAAAATGGTTCAGATAAACAAAGCAAACCATTGCAGGAATTCACTATCTTACACTTGTGATCTTTTGGCTTTAATTTGATGGAACGGCTCCTCTTGGAGCTGGATTGAGGGTTGTGCACAGAACTTAAACCCTCATTACCATTGACCACCAATTCAAAATTGCGCAATGGGAGCTTAAACTTGGTATCAAGCTTCATGTCAAAAGGCTGTGGATATGAACTTTTGCGTCTACCACCACCTTTAGAGTAATAGCCAACGTCAAGCATGAGATCAAAGCCTTCACTGTGTTCAAGCTGAACAAGATAAAGGGTTCTTGACAGGCGGGTGCGGGTGGGATCAAACGTTCGAACCATTGGATAGACCTCTGCTTGCCCAAAGTGGAGCTTAGTGAATTCAGGGTCCAAGACTATATCATGCAAGGTTTTGCACACACATTTACAAACGAAAATCTCCTTAATAGGTAATCTAAGCAGAACACTGGCTAGTATATGCCGAGGGATTTTTGCCAAGTAACAAACTGAATTTTGAAGTTTTGGCTGGCTAACTCCCTCCACTTCATTTCTGCCCCTGCAGGAAGTTCTTCTTCTTTTCATGGCTACATATAAGCATATGAAATACAACATCACATAACTTAAACACGATAAAATTGAAACCCTAGAATACAAAAAGAAAAGGGAGACAAAGATACTAGAATAATTTACTGATATCACCTTAAATTCTACTCTCAATATCCGAAAGCCACCATCTTTAACCTGCTTTCTACAACAAAATGAAAATTTAGCGATCATGAAATGTTAGGGCTTTCGCGAAACCAAGAAATTTTACGAATCGCAGTTATGTCATGTGGGTTTCTATGGAGCCACTTGCGCATCTCATCACAAAACTGAATAAGAAGATACGCGTCTACTTGCGCATGTTAACAATAAGTAGATCGTAACCTAGAAAAAAAAGAAATACTACAGTAATCATAACAAGGTTTAACCATGCAGCCTCGTATACGAAATCTAAATTTTCAATAAAATATCGGTCTGATCAAGGTATACAGATGAATCGCTATGAAAGAATGCGGTGATGGGGAGAAAACAAAGAAATACCTGGCAGAAGAGTATCGGATTAAGCGACACGATCAGAGCTAGAGAGAGAGGAAAATGGAGTGGTAGGGGTGGTGGAGGAAATGGAAGGACGGTGTTGTCGTCATGAAGCAGGTGGCGGGAGATTAAAGGCGGGATAAAAGAGAGAAAAAAAGTATGCAAATTTACTAGGAATTTGTTTATAAAAAATTGAGCTTCGTATTTTATTTTTGGGCCTTTATGAAAAAAGTACGTGAAGTTAATCAAAATCTGGCAGAGTAGGCCCACTTAACTCAAAATTTGGAATAAGAATAATATTCCTTTCTAGTTTTATCTTTCTTTCTTTGTCTTAATGTTTTTAAGCCATTTTTCTCTACCTTTTCATTTCCTTTTATTCTTTTCTTTTTTTCTAGTTGGTTGTTTTGCGATAAAAGTTTGGTAATAAAAATACTAATAAGGACTCGAATCATGAGGATGTAGCTTCCTTAGAATTCAAGCACCATCTTCTGCGCTGTAGGTTTATATTGCTTTCTTTTCTTTAACATCAGGTACCAATTTTTTATTTTTTATTATTTTTGGTCAAACATCAGGTACCAATCACTACTACATAAAACGGATATCATAGACCAAGATGCTTGTATGGAAAACTGACACTAGCATGTCTATTTTAAAACTCTGCATTCCGAGGCACTATAGGACAGCAGAGAGCTCAACAAAGTTATTGAATTTATGGCCCATGAATAAAATCTATATAACATGACACATATATGCATATCACATCCAACCAAAGAGAAACAGGAATGTTTCATTGTGTTATCAAAGTTTAAAACATCACAAGACAAGAAATTTTAGCATCATATTCATGTCATGCAATCATGCATTGTTGCCAGATAGGTTTCTTTGAGAGCATACCTGACATTTTTTCCCCCTTCTTTAACTGAAAGTCCCACTGCTTACTGACGTTTCACTTGGCATTCCAACCCATTTGTCATGCTGCATTGCAAATTGCAATACATCTCCTCCTGCAAGAGTGCTTATCCCATTTTTCCATCTCATAATCAGATGAAAAAAACATCATCCAAGAAAATAAGAATCATTACTGCCAAGTATATGTTGGCATTCAATATCAAGAGTAATATAATAATCCCATCAGCTTTTGCATCAATCAAACCAAACAGAGATATAGTCTTTAACCATAATATTATTCCGATGAAAATGAAAGAAACGCAGCATGGATAAAACTCTCCATGTCCTTTAGGGAAATCCAAAAAGGTCTCAAAACCAGGATAAAGATAAATTCTTCAAGGAAATAACAAGGATAAAAATAGTTCTTCAAGGAAATAGAAATGGCGACTGTGGATGTCCACAGTCCTTTATTAATGGAGCTGAAATCTCTCAGACGGGTCTGTTTAGGTAAGCATCAACGCGCATTCATTCATCTTCATTACTATTACCGCGCCGTAGTGGTCCCTGTTCCACCAAAGAAAAAGCTCTGGCCTCACCTTGCAGTTTGAACCTCGCAGACCTGCACAGCACGAAAAAATCAGATAGGAAATCTTAAGGCCAAGATGGGAATGAAAGTGCAGTGTATAACGCTACAACGCTGGAAGAAACAGCAAGCCTGGAAATTTGGATACAAGATCAGGAAATAAACATAATGAAGATAGAATTCATGACTGCCTAAGATCAAAATGGACTGGCCAACATCTTACAGACACCATAATATTCATCTCTCGCGGATCATAATACATATGTAGAGACCACAGCAGCGTCCATCAAGGATTTTCAATAGTATCAGTTTAGCATTCAACCAATTTCCCATACTTTCTAGAAAACTGAGAGCTGAAAATAGCATGTATTTTTTACAGACAATTAAAACAAGGCATTGCTCCCTATAGAGTGACTGTAATAGCTGGGGCCTAGTTGTTGCCAGAAAAAAGAACAGTCATCTAAATGTGCAAAACCATACATCAGGAATTGAAGCATGGAAACTCAAATGTATAACCCCCAGGGACAAATCTTTTACATAATGGCTGAAAACAAAATGCAGGTTAATATATAGGATAACATTCAAAAGTTCTTAATTCTACCATAACAAAACAAATTGTGACACTGAATTCCCAGTTAAAAGACGTACATGCAACATCTGAAAAGAATGCATATGCACACTCAAAAATCCCAATTCCAATCACAGAAAACTATAGATAGTGAAATCAGGAAATCAGGAACAATCAACTCTTGGTAAAAACACGGCCAATACAAAACTTTAAGCCATAGCAACTCTACCTCGACTTGGTGTTGTGCACTTGCAGGTCATCTGCCGATATACAATTCTTTAGCGAGACAAAGCTTGGGGTATGAGTGAACACTTCTAGAGGCAATTTGCTTCCGCACAACTTGAGAAACTTGAGTCTGTTTCTCAATGGATCATAGTATATTATAGCATTGTCATGACGGTTAAACAGCAGTATACCTCCATTGCTCATGTACTTAAGGGGTACATTTATGCCTTGAACCCATGGGTCTGCAGATATGATGGGAATGGTTAACAGCTTGATCCAAGACTCTCCGACACCATAATCCTTCATGATCCATATATCAACTGGCACATAGGCATCACATATGCAGAGACACCCTGCTAATGTGCCGAAGCTCACATTGGTGCCTCTATGATAAGATCTCATCAAGGGACCTTCTTCTGTCACAGGTGGTGGAAATGAATGAAAATCCTCACCAGCAATGTCAAAAACAAGTATGATACCTGGAGTTAGTCTATTCCTACACAACCAATGAATAGCCCCATTCAAATAAGTAGTGTACTCAAGCTTAGAATGCTCGATGGGAAAAGTTTTAAGGTCTTTCCATGACCCTGTTCCAACAGTTTGAACTGCAGTCCATGAAGTACAGCTGAATATTTGTATCACCTTATATTGGTTAGTCACTGGACTAAAACCCAAACCACAAACAAAGCTTTTGTGACCTAAAACACATTTCGGATATTCAGGTAACTTATGTTCTGGAAGATTAATGAGCTCACCAGTTATAGGGTTGCAAATGGCTACCGGCTTGTTACTTGCTGGTTCAGACAGACAAAGAAGGCCATTGCATGAATTTGCCACCCTATACTTGTGATCTTTTGGCTTCAGCTTCACACAAGAATTCCTCTTGGCTGCAATGTTATGATGACTCACGTCATCAGTTCCATCTCTATCATCAAAGTTGCGAAGTGGCAACTTGATCTTGGTGTCAAGTTTCATGTCAATATGGTGACTGCATTTCTTGACAGCGTGTTTATTGGCATTTTCTGCAAAGCCTTCACTGTAACAATATGGGCAAAACCTGAGATCAAAGTCGTCTTTATGTTCAGGCTCAGCCACATAAAGGATTCTTGACATGCCTACAGGACTCAACGTTCGAATCATAGGATAAACTTCTGCCTTTTCATAGTGAGCCTTGGCAAATATAGGGCATGAGATAAGCTCACACCAAGGTTTGCAAACACATTTGCAAATGAGAATTCTCTTTACAGAGAGCTTAACTAGAATATCAGTGAGAATACACTCCGGAAGATCTTGAATCACTGTTCCAGTAACTTTCCCCATTCCATTATCACCATCCCGGCCCGAAATTCTCCTCGAAGCTCTTTTACGGTTCATGACTAGCTAGCAGTATCTGCAGAATAGAGCAGATAAAAAAAAACTAAACCACTTTTATAAGCTATATTAAACATAATTACAAAGACTTTCAGAAGATAAGTTAACAAAGGACATAAGAAAAGGGCATGTAACTAACAGAAGATGCACAAATCACAGTTATAATTATCGCTGGAGCTCTGAAAGATTGATCAATGTTATGTATCCTTAGAATTCAGCATCAAAATACAAGAAATAATAAAAAATATATCTGACCAAGACCCAGAAAACATAATAACAGAATCTGAACAGAGAAGAATACCATAACTTTTCTTCTCTAGAAAAGTGACATATTTATGATAACCATGGCGAATACATGCCCAGAGTGATAAGGAGAGAAGTACCTGGAGATCGAAGATCAGATCTAGAAGAGCAGGGAGAGACAGGCGTTACACAGAATAACAAGGGATGATATCTCTCGATGTTGGTCGACACATGGACGAGACAACAAGCGTTAAAACAAGAATGGTGAAATAAACTAACGCTCTGGCTTTTTGTACTGGCATCTACCAACCACAAAAGCGCCACCAACTACTAGAGGGTAGGTATTCTGACAGTTAAAGGAAACTAATAACTCCGCGGTTGAACACGAGTTAAATACTTTCCTTTGATGCCAGATATTTCAAATCCATCATTACCAAATATCAAATCCCAAATTCAATACAAATATCATTTCGGTACTTCAGAGCTCTCAAAAGTGCCCACCAACTTCTTGCACTCACATAAGGTTGAGAATTCTGGCAGTTAAAGAGAACTAGTAAATCCGGAGTTGAATGTGAGTTAAAACCTTTCCTTTGATGCATGATATTTTCAAAACTCTCATGGATAAGCATCAAGACTGAATTCACTATCGACACTCATTTCATTACTTCAATGCACATTGGATGTCTCAAATGCATAAAACATGGTGGATTATAAATTTGCAATGATGTTAAACCACTCTCCAAAATGCAATTAGAAGTGTATACTTAGATTCTTTGTTAAATATAAAAATAAAACATAAAAAGAATGGCACTCTCTCAAGTAGAATAATGTAAGTTACATCATATTTCCTACGATTGTTGATTCTTCAAAAAAAAATCTCATATTTCTGCATCATGCTCAAATTCGGTTGCTAAAATGGATATCAATCAATAAGGATATGCTATAGTGCTAATGCATCCACAGCAATCAAATAATAAACTTCTTTTGGATACTTCAGCGATACATTCTAAATTTCTTTGTGTGTATCGAAGAGTTGTCCCGATATTAGGCCAGCTTTTTTAATAGGATTTTTTACAATGTCTTGTTTTGGATTTTCTACAATTCAGTCTTTATCAAATTATCAATATTTATGTATAGAACTTTAAAAAAATTCTACAACGATTTTTTTTCTCCCTTATAAGATGTCAATGGAACTTATAAATTCTATGGATAAGTTAATCAATATTTTGAGAGAGATAAGAAAAGCAGCACCAAGCAATTCCAAAGAAAAAAAGGACTCGTTGAATTGTCATTCCAATTTGGCTTTCATTGAATTTAACCACTTATTAGTTTTTACCATCTCAGTTCTCCTCCGTAAGTATAGTACTAATCTTGCACAAGACAGCACTAACCTTTCTAGAACAGAAGCTAAACAGACGTGGAATAATGAATCACCAGTTCTGTGCCATTTATCAGAAAATAGCAGCTCCATCTACACCTTTACAGAGCAAACAAAAACTAAGTTAATCCAAGTCAGGTACACAGTGACTCCACCTTTTGCACACTTCTAAACCCTGTTAGCAACTGACACATTCTTAGTGAATTGGGAAACCAATAGCAATATTAACAACCATTGCGTAACTTAATCATATCATTTGATCACATAAGTGCAAATAACAATGAAAGGTACGTCAGTATTCTATTGAACACAAAAACCATAATGAAAATGTAGCCAGAAAATAGCAGACGGAAGTTCTTAATACTTCTACAACAAAGCACCTACAGATGAGTGGCTTCATCTGCTTTCTACAAACCAAACAACATCTATTACGATCATCAGCATACCAGGCAGAGAACACGGTTTAATCTGAATCATCAGAGTCATGGTTTTCACTTTGCCGCACACTCCTCTTAGTTTGTGCACTAGACTTGGATGTACTTAGTGAAGCTTCACCTTCAAAGAATATAACTTGAGCTTTAGCTAATCTCTCCTCCAATTCCTCTGTTGTAAATTCATCTGTCCCACCAAGTTGATCAAATCCCACCTAAACACATCAAATTCAACACTTTCATTACACCTCCACTCATCAAAGCCAATGCAAGACCAAACAGAGAGACCGACTAGCTTTGACCAAACATTAGAAGCCACATCAGACAAATAACTTTTACTCTATCATACATGAAGAAAAGCATACCACATAATCGTCTACTTTGGCATTCTTGATGAGAGCAAGAGTTGGTAACACAACAATCTTCAATTTCTCAGCTAAAAACGGACTTTTCTCTGCATTAATCATCGCAAACCGCGTCTCTATATGTTGCTTTGCCAACAGATTCAAGTGCTTATCCATCACCTACAAAAAGTAGAAATCAGTAATAGAGTAAAGCACCAAAACGAAAATCCATAAACGACAGTGTCATTCCTCAATTCTTACCTTGCAGGGCCAATTCTCGCGATAGAAGTGGCAGACCACGCGGTCGCTGGCTTTCACAGCAGAGAAGAAGTCCTTCTCTGAAGGGATCTCAGTGTACTCTCCATGACCAAGGGAGATCCAACGGTTACGCTTCTCAGCCATCTTTTTCATCTGCTGCAACCGCCTCTCCCTCAACGCCTCCAGATCATCCTCGTCGAGGCGATCTAAGGCAGCGATTTCCTCATCGATTTTATCCTCCACAGCCTTGGCTACTGTAAGAACCTGCTTCTCGATAACCTACCGAACAAAGGTAGAAACAAAAACATAGGAATTGTTGAATCAGAGTATGTCTTGCTGCACATACGTACATTGATATGTATGGTGTATCGCGCGTACCTCTTTAACCACAGAATTTTCCATTGATGGATTTGGATGCTTTGCAGCGATTCAAAATGAAATTGAAGTTGAAGATGCGGATTGGAACTTGGAAGAGAGCTTGGTTTTCGTTTAGTCCCTGAGAGGGTGATTTGAACTTCGAAGAGTTATGATACAGAGGTGAGAGAAGCTACGTTACAGGCCTGGGCTTTAAGTCGAATTGGGCCCAATTTGGGCTCTATGATTTTATGAATAAATAAAATAAAATAAACACATTTTAAGTTTTTAACCCATGAACTCTCAATAATTTCTCTCATCATTAGCTAAAGCTTAACCTTAATTGATTATTTTTACATGCAAAAAATCGTTTTTTTTTATAAAGAGTAATTAGTGGGGTGGCGATGGGTACCATACTCGCATACCCGCCCATAACTATACCCGTTTGATCGGGTAATACCCACTTTAATTGGGTATAGTTTGAGTATGAGTAATACTCGCATTTATAACTACGGGTATAATTAGGTATGGTACCCGCAAAATACCCAAACGGATATGGAAAAAATAGTCACTTCCATCAATCACAGAAACACATCTTTCTGCTCTCTTTCGACTAGAAGGAGGAGAAGTACCAGGAATCCACTCTCTGATTGCACCAACACCCATGATTCTCAACAATCTTTTTCTTCATTCATAGCTTCAACTTCCATCAATCGTCTCCGCCGCCAAGTCCGCTAAACTTCAAAAATCCACCGCTGCAGCTGCAACCCTGTTGTGGAGCTGTAAAGAGAACGTGTTTTACGCTTCTTCTTCCAATTTCGTGCCTCATCGTGCTCTAAACCCCTCCACTTCTGTAACCCTCCAAGTATGGCCTTTCACTGCCTCTTCAATTTTAGGTTTATTCAATTCTGAGTTTTTTGGTTTTCCTATCTTCTAAATTTCAGTGTGAATTGAAATTGTCTTTTAATACCAATTGATTGCTATGTGGGTCGCTTATGGATTTGAAACTTTGAATTGGCAATGTGCATCGTTAGATATGCTTAAGTTGACTCAGGTCTATTATCCTCTATTCTAAGCGAGTTAGGACCAATTACATACTGCATATAATTTATAGACCTCTGACCTTTCTGATATTATTTATGAAATATAAAAAGAGCAAATTATATAATTTTATGTTGTTGAGCAAATTATATAACATTCTCTACTTTCAGGATTTCCCTGTGTAATGACAACAGTATTTTAAATATTGGGAACTCACTTGAATATCAATAAGGGTTGTGTTTGAGGTGGTGCGAGAAATATATGAATATTTGGAATCTGCATAATTTGCACAATGATATACATACTACATATAGTTTATAGATGGTATGAGCAAAATGCTTTGTGGACTTGGTTTGGCATGTCATTGATCTATGTTAGTCCTTTTCATGAACCAATTGGACACTTGTTATGTTTCTATTTGCTTGCTTGGTGTTAGTCACATGGTAGGAACATCAGTCACGTCTTTTGTCTTGGATTGTTGTGTTTAGTCTTAAATTCTTCCCAGACTTGGCCTTCTTTAATTTTTAGTTCTGCCTAAATACTTCTTGTTTCCATGTATTTATATAGTAGACTCATTTCTAGAGTTATATTTGTGCTTGGAATTATTTCCAGGTGACAATGGATGCTGCTAGTGGCGCAAATTAAGTCACTATTACTGAAGAAAGTGACGAAGTCTCTATCACTGATATTGCCGCTGAACTTTTTCAATCCTGGCTACAAAGTGTTGTATGGAAACACTTTCTAAGAGTAAAAATTGAGAGAATTTATAAAGCACAGTGCACTTATTGTGGTAGACATTATGCACTTATTGTGGTAGGCATTGATGTGTTCTCAAAGATGGTTATGGGCAGATATTTTTAACACATTAATTATTTTAATTATTTCAGTTTGTAATTATATCCTTTACACAATTGATTTTTCTCTTCTGTTAGATGGTGGCAAAATATCTTCAACAGAATACGCCACTGCTTTCAAGTATTGGGATCCAGATACAAGTACTTTAAGTACTGACAGCTGATGGACGAGTTTCCACAGGAGTTGACCTTTACTTTACATTTTTGTATGTATATCCCCTGTGAATATGGATGCTACCTTTAATTTATTATGATATGGATTGGTGCTCTCTTTCTTTATTATGATATATCCAATCTAACTACTATGTTGAGCCAAATATGGTAAGAAACGAGACAAAATGGTAAAAAATGAGCCAAAATAGTAAAAAAATGAGCCAAGATGGTAAAAAATGAGTCAATATGATAAAAAACGAGCGAAGATGGTAAACAAATGAGCCAAAATGATAAAAAAAATATGCTCGAAATGAGCCAAAATAGTAAAGAATGAGTCAAAATAATAAAAAAACGAGCTAAGATGGTAAAAACGAGCTAAGGTGATAAAAAAAAAAGAGCAACGAGCCAAACGATAAAAAAAGAGCCAAAACGGTAAAAAAAATTAGCCAAAATAGTAAAAAATGAGCAAAAATGGTAAAAAAATGAACCAAAATAGTAAAATGAGTCAAGATAGTAAAAAACGAGCCAAAATGATGAAAAATGAGCGAAGACTGTAAAAAATGAGCTAAAGCGAGCCAAAATCGTAAAAAAATGAACATAAATGGTAAAAACAAATCAAAATGGTAAAAAATAAGTCTAACTGGTGAAAACAAACGTAAGTAGTAAATTTTTACTTAATTATAAAAAAATTAAAAAAAATGGTGAAATAATTTTATTAAGTGAAATAATAAATAAGTAAAACGAGCCAAAACGTAAAAAGTAAGTGTAATTGGATATTAGGTATATTGAGTATGGAGCGTAATGAATATTTAATTTTGGATATGAATTAAATATTTACCTATACCCGTCCAATTATCATCCCTTCACGTGATACATAAATATAACCTTTGTTTAAGGAGAAATACCGTTTTTTTTTTAGCACATATATAGAAATTGTAAGATGGTGAAACATCTAAGGCTGCGTTTACTTCGCAGGATTCTCCCGAAAATTCTCCAGTTTTTTGAAAACTGGGAGAATTTTCAAAAAACGTGTTTACTTGGCGTTGTTTTCATTTTCAAATCGAAAACGAAAATACTCTATTTGAAAAACGAGGAACAAATTTTGAAAACAACAAAAAAGTTGTTCTCTGTTTTTCTAAATTTTTTGCCTTAGGATTACTCAGTTTGAAAACATGCGTTTCAAACTGAGTGATTAATGAAACTTTTTTAATTCCACGTTTGCCCTCATCTCTTCCTCTTCCTCTCCCTCGCCACGCACTCAACTCAATCAAGCTAGCCTCGGTCTCTTCTGCTGCAAACGCGGGCAGTCGCCGTGATGACCGGGCCACGTCGCCGTGCTCACCAAGCTCCTTCGTCCCTATTTGTACACAGACAAGCAACGGGGAGGAAGCACAGAGACGCAAGGAAAAGAAGGAAAATACTCCCATTCTCCCTTCCATTCTCCCTTCGCCAATAGCCCTAAACCAGCAATACCTCCACTTTAAACACTCCAAAGTCCTTTAGATAAACTAGAAAAACCTAGGGTAATTTTTGGCGCATTTCTGGTAAAGTTTATAGTAAATGTAATTTTTTATGTCCATTTTCTACTTAATTCAATTGCTTGCATTTTAGAACAAATTGATGATCAATCTGTTGTGAAATATGTAGTCTTTAATCTCTAGACTAATTACATGCTTTCAATTTCTTAAATTGATTAATGGTTTGCTCCAATTTCATGTTTTGAATTAATTTGTCAAATTACCGTATTTTTGAAATTAAATCCTGTGTGTTGAGTAATCGGATTTTTGGTTCGAATGGGTGGATCGACATTAATTTTACGAATATTTTGGTCATCTCGGAATTTTGATAGACCGAAATTGACCGGACATTGGTCGGCATCGGTGGCTCCGGCGACCAAGGTCAGGGAAAATTTGCTTAGATATGTACCTGTTTTCTTCCGTTAATTTTGTGGCAAATGTTGGTTTAGTTGTTGCTTGAAATGCTGCTCTATTAGCTTTCGAATCGATGCTCATTTTGCTGCCAAATTGTTGCTTGAAATGCTGCTCTATTTGCTGTCGAATTGATGCTCATTTTGCTGCCAAATTATTGCTTGATTTTGGTCGGTTTTAGCTCGCCCCTCGGTCCAGTTGAGTTTGTATGCGTTTGTTTGGTGTTTAGTGGTGGCCGGCTACCTTCCTTGTCGCAAGGAAGAAGAAGAACAGTAGCACTGGCTGCTGTTCTTAGAATGAAAGGCCTTGGCTTTGTAGATGGGCCTTGGCTTGGCCAAGCCCATCTTCCCTCTTTTTTCTTTAAAAATCCAGCACTTGTATGGTATCCACATTAGCACTTGTTACTCAAAATATTATGGCGGCGTGTTCACATGATTTGATGTTTACTTTTGTTTATACTGGTTGGGAAGGCACAGCTAATGATTCACGCGTATTTCTTGATGCATTAACAAGACCAGAAAATCAATTTCCTATGCCTCCAATAGGTGAAGCATTATTCTTGTAATTCATTACAATATTTATAAATTATTTTTTAGCATCTTTTACTGAGTGTATTTATCTTGTGCAGATTACTATTATGTTGTTGATGGTGTATTTCTTTATTTTTCAAAAATTTGGAAATTAGTGCATAGTAAACGTGTTTTTCAGTTTTTCAAATTAGGAAAATAAAATCAGCGTGCGAAGTAAACAGGTTTTCCAGTTTTTCTGATCAGGAAAATTGTGCGAAGTAAACACGTTTTCCAGTTTTCAGAATGAAAATAGAATTCTCGAAATTCAAAAAAATAGCAAATTGAAAATTGAAAATTCCCCCAGGTAAACGCACCCTAAACTTTTCCCAGCTTTGAAAAAAATACCATTAAGCTAGTAGTTTATTGGTAAGTGGTAAGAATATTGAATCCGTCACTTTAATACGTTGATGACATTTTGATTGGCTTGTTAGTATCGAATTACTCAACCGAACCCAGGAATGATTTTAGTTATAATTAAGCAATTTTAAAATAAAATTGAAGATAAAACTTTATTTATGGAAATAAAATGTGGAAGACAGATCGTCAACACAAAATTGAATACAACACCACCAATTAAACTAAGAACAATAAAAAGAAAATTACAAGCTGATGGATGATACACAGTGTAGCTAGGACATGCAATCAACTCTCTTCTCCTTGTAGGACATTATCGGTTGATTTAAGGGCACTTAGGCTTGCCCTTGGAGCTAACTTTGTCCCTATAGCAAGGGCACTCGTGTTTGTTCCCATAAGTTCCAGAAGGAACACACTTGCACACTACACAGCAGATCCCACAATACTTCAAGCACCTATTCAACACTCCTGCATTTGCACACCTACTCTGGCACTTGTCGCTGCAATTAACTGCTAAATTCAAAGTTTTAAACATCATGGTCACCAAAAACCCACATCAGTAAAACAGGTAATTATCAGAAATGACCAACCAAAACCAAATTGGAAAAAGAACACTTACTTGAATCAACAGCCATTGCAGGTTTCAAGAAAGATGAGCTCAAATGGAGTGAGCAGAGGAGCAGTGTTGCAAGCAATAGTTTCATCTTTGCTTCTTTTTGTTAATGAAGACTGTAATGTGTAATTAAGCAGCTAGCTAGTTGGAGACAAAGTGAAGAGATTGAAGAGGGTAAGTGGCAATATAAGTAGAGTGGAGGGGAAGAGCGATCAGTGCGTGACAACTCACAAATACATATTTTATGCTCCGTCCTTTATTTCAGTCTCTTTTATATCCTGTCTTTTTAAGTTAGAGATTATTTTATTCAAATAATATCGAGCTTTAAAAAAAAATTGATTTTCTAGCATGAACTACTCTATTTTAGTAATCAACATCGATAAAGCTCAACACGGACCTTATATTTACATTTCATTTATACCGAAAATACCAAATAATTACTCCTCTGAATGAGGTGGCAAGTGAGAAGTGAAAGTACCTAGAGCATAGAGATGGAGGGCAATAAATTTGTTACAGAGGGAACAGCTGGAGGCTGGAGTTTTGCTCGGCACATGACGAGGTTTGGGCGGTGGGAATCATCAGGCTCTGTCCACGCGGTTTCCATAGTGTGAGTTGTGAAAAAAAGGTTGCTACTTTCTAGTACCTTCCTTCGTCCTTTTGTGCCCTAAAGTAGGCAACCACCTTACCCCATGCTAATTGATAATAATATAATACTATTACCAACCAAGTAGTACTAAACAAATAGGGCACACGGATGCAACTACTTCGTTGGTCTCCTAAACAACTTTTCCGACCTCTACAAGTATCCTCAATGCTCTTTTGATAGAAAACTAAACTTTTACGATTGAGGTTTTACTGATGGATGTCATGAATCAAAATGTAGGATGAGAATAGGGGATGGGCACATCAGATCATCAGAGACTTTAAAACTCACACCTATATGATTGATGATTGAGTTACATTACATACAACAGAAAAGTACAATTGTATACAAGGATATGGATATGGGTGTTGAAGATTAGATGCATTCTGTTTGGACACAACAAAAAGGGTACATACATCAACCTCCCATACTGTTATATGGGTGAGAATGCCTGTTGTAAGAGGATTCCTTGGCCTGGTCACAGGATGCTAGCAAATTGACCTGCATGTTGTGCATAGTATGAACGTTAGCGCATCTCCGAAGATATACGGGAGGGATCGAGAGCAGAAGAGAGGAACTATGTGAAGATGAAGAGGAGCAATGCATGAATTATATATATACCTTGACAATTTCATATTTTGAGCTCGGACGCATGTAGGCTGCCAAGATACTCATGTTGAAATCCTACAAGCATATGAAAAAAGGAAAGCGATAAATGAGATTCAGATGAGGAACCAAAATTTCATTGTTGGATCTCAGTAACTGAACCTTAGAATAGAGTGAATATCATAAGGTTGAGCAGGTGCGATTAAACTAACCATAAAGTATTCAACCAAAGATAAAATAACCAATGCACGCGATTTCTTTCCAGTAAAATTTACAAAATGCCATTGTTATGTTTGAAATGTCAGAATAAGTGGTAATCGATCTCCCCAATCTACCTCTCCATTTACTTAAGTAAGTGCAGAACAAAAAACTCACTCTAAAAGGATCACCCCTCAGAGACTGCACATACATTGATGCCCCCGAACATTGTCCCTGCATTAGAGCAACAAATGCGTACTCTTAAATGTACAAGTAATTCAAATAAAACTACGGCATTAGTTAGCACTGATCAGAGGATATGGGTCAGGAACTGCAGAAAGTGAAAGCAACGTAATGCAGATTTTGCTCTTGCAAAAAACAAAACTGAAAACATTTTTAGGCCATCCGTGAATTTCTTGTTTCCATGTCAAATAAAGTTGACACATCATTGCTAGTCGTACCGCCACTAACCTCCAAAGAAATGTCCCTGAGACGCTTTCCAGTTTGAGCACAGCAAACACGGACAACATGCTCATCACAACTCCCACTTACAATATAATCCCTTCCATTCATGTAGTAGGAACGAGTATAATTCTGTGTACTTCCTGTAGATGGTATCTCAAAAGTCATGTGAAGTCTCCCATCAACAGTCAAAATTTGTCGAACCTGCCACAATATTTATGTCAATCACAATACTGATGTTTTCCACAAAAGTAGAGAATTCAATCGACTTGAGAAAACGCTCATACACAAGACGGACTAGGAAGAGCAAAAATAAAAAAAAACTACATATGAAGAAGCCTGAACACTATAAAAAAAGGAGGGAGGTAAAAGTAGAATACCTCATTGTCAACAGCAGATGCAAGAAGATATTGATCATCTGGAGAAAAGCAGACCATTACATTTCCCCTAGAGCTTGAAGTAGTGTGGCATGGCCGTATTGGTTTCTGCCTTAAGTCCCACAATTTGACATCGTGATCAAATGAGGAAGTAGCAAAAACTGATGGAGAATGGTTTGAGAACTTGACAACATTGATATGCTCTCTGTGCATGTCAGTGAACACCTGTATGCGCTTTCCGTAGTTGATATCATACAAAGCAACATTTTTTGAGTATCCACTTGCAAGAAATAGTTCGTCGGTGGAGTTAACATGGACAGATGTCAACTGGTCGAAGTCATCAAAGGTGACAGAACCAGCTCCAGAAAACATGCCTGTAACGGTTGGAGGCGTGTGCTCAATGTCGTACAATTTCAGCGAACCATTATCTGAACCTGCTATGAGCTGATATCCGGCAGTGGGGGGTGGGGGAGAATGTTGTCAGCATATTCAGAAGGAATCCAATATGCACAAAAATCAACTTTATTGAAAAAGGAAGATATATTATCAATAATGGTGATCAATCGCATTGCCACAAATGCAAATAAAACAAGATTTCAGGCAACTCCCATCTCAGATGATGTTTGTGTTACAGGTCACTAATACCCTGTTACAGAAAGTTATCTCCTTGGATAAGAAAGCTCATTAAACTCGTACATGCACTTCATATTCAACAAAAAGGAAAATAGAACTCCACACATTCATGCATTTATTTTAAAAAGTACACAAAGCAGTGCCTAGAACTTGAGGAATTCCTTTCAGATGCATGGGTCAAATTAATTCTATTTTGAATAAATTACACCTAAAATGAATTTATAGGCTATTTTGTGACCAGTTTACTTTATAAATCCACTTAACGCCAATTTCCACAGCATGTACATCATAAAAATAGGGAAAATAAAATAAAACTCAGAATTCAGACACCGATGGAAATAAGAGAATCAATTTTACATTTCTTCATAATGTCTACACTATAGTCACCACCACGTACCTTGGAAGGATATTTCTTGAGCCAGCAAAGCCCCAATACACTGTTCATTGCACCAAGTGATGGGATATACCTAACTATTTTCTCGTTCTCATGGTTAATTACAACTACTTCACCATCTAAAGTTCCGAAAACCATTAAACTAGAGATAGATGGATGGTACTCGAATTGTCTTGGACGGAAGTTTCTATTCCCATCCCCTACATCACAGCTTGATAGAGAGAGTGAATGAAAGAAAGGCCATGCAGATGATCCCACTTTGGCAGCACAAAGGGACCGGGTATAAAAGTATGGAGAGTTTCCACAAGAGTATGAAGCCTTTTGATTTGTACTCCATGAATGAGATCGCTTTTCTTTTATTTCACGCTTATGCAATAAATTAACGATACTCTCTTTATGCTTCCGCTTATATGGCAAGTACTCAAAATATTGTGAAAATGTCACTCCAGCTCTCTCCTTGTCAATATTTCTGACTGCTATGTTATCTAAAACATTCAATTGAGGCAACGAAGCTATCACGAATTCTCTATAATGTTTTTCAAAGCATATTGGCGAAGGATGGCATGAGATATACTTTAAAGCCAAATCTGTGACATGCCTTCCAAGAGAACCTGACAAGGACTCTTCCTTCTGATTAAACAACATACCAAAAGATACCTGTCACGTTAGTTAGATGTTAAACTGTTGATGATCCAAAAGGTAAAGATGATAGACAATGTAAGGAAATAACATAAAATTCAACCTAAGGCAGGTGGGATGGAATGCAGCAAGAAAGAACATCTAAGCAGAATTGATCAAAGTTACCATTAGCTATTCCAACAAATTCTCTTAAAATAAAAATATTTTGGAATATAAGAAACCTTCCAAAAAGAACTAAGTGGATAAAAAACTTAATGGTGCAACAATTAGATTAAATGATGCTAAAATCTGGAACATTTTCAATTATTCACAGCAATTAAATCAGTTCAGCAAAGGGCTGTAACTCCAATTGCCAGGAAATCATTGTATAGGTTCCAACAGAAAAACTCTAGCCGTATCTAAGAAAAAGGACATGCGATTTACCTCGTTCTGCAGATTGACATGCCTATTCCATCCAGAAGATGCACTGGAGGGTACCTCCATGTAATCAAAATCTTGCCTATGACTTGAAAAATCCATTTCACTGTCATCTGATGAGTCCTCCATCATATTTTGAACTTGTTGATTTATAACCGCATTATTGAAAGAAAACATATTCTTGAGTGTTCCTTCTGGGCTTGAGGTAAGGTCTGTTAGTTCACCAACATCAGCAGAAAGTGCCCCTATGTTGGTAGAACTGTTTAGCTGACCAAAATAAGGCTGGTGATCAAACTTTCCATGAGATGATGATGCAGACCCAGTGTCACTGCAGCATACCCACTTTTGAAATCGAAGTTCTACCAAAGAAGAAAGTTTAGACAGAGCAGCAATAGTTGTCCAGAGATTTGAAATTCCTGTCTCACACATGGAGAGGGAAACCAGATTGGGCATGCAAGTGAAACAATCCTCCAAGAAGCTACTGAGCGAAGTACTAAAATCAAGGTTAAGGGTGTGTATCTGCATGAATTTCCCTCCCATATTCAGCTTACGGAAATGTGAAGACCTCAAGTTTAAAACTTGGCATGCCAAACCTCTCCGGGAAAGCTCCCTACTAATAAACCTCAAATCAGCAATATGAAGTAAATGATGCATGTAAAACCTGTGGAATTTTGAAATGCTTAAGAACCTTAAAAAGTTTGGATTATGAGCTTGAACGTTTTGAACACAGAATAATGGGCAGAGTCCAAAAAGATTCCCACAATTTTTGGTTGTCATGGAAATGACACAAGAAACAGTTTGTCAGACAGGAGAGAATGAACCCTTCCCTTCTTAATGACAATTTGGAGGGATTTTTCCCTAATATTATCTTCCAGGAATTGTTTTAGTCCTTGTTAATGGATGTAAATCATCTCTTGCCTTTCTACAGCATTAGTCATCATAACAGATAAAGAGAATAACCGCAACAGCACATACAATGACATACCTCAGGAAGTCCTTGCCTAATGATGAATCGTGAAGATCAACCACTCGAAGCTTTTGAGTGAAAGCACGCATCAAAGACAAAGCACATTCTCCATTCAACACACACGAAGATTTGTTACAAACATCAACTGCTTCAATCTCAGAATTGTCAATCGCAACACACACATCCAAAAGCGGAGGAAAATCAATATCTTTAAGCTCGTCCAACACTATGTCCATACTACACAGCTCATTGCAAGACTTTCTAACCTCAGCCTGAACATTAAATAAATAATCAGACGAAACCCAAGTTCTCATTCCTATCAAAGAATCCATCACAACAAAACAACACGCATATAAAACATACAAAATTAATCTTTATCATCAAACGCTAACCTTGAAGAAAGCAGATAAAATTGCCGCATTAGGAAGAACCTCATGCCGGCGGCAGGAATCAATATACCTAAAACCAAAACAACCAAAAACATAAGTGAATTTATCATCAAAAAGGGAAAGGAGAAAAAGTGTAAAATGTCTTACATTTCTTCCAGGGTTGGAATACAGGTCCCCATGGTTTGGATATAGAATTGTATATTTGGGGTTAGAATGTCAGCAACGAGAATCACTTAGTGTAATTGTATCTGAACAAAAGGGCGATGCCTAGTTACAAAACAGAGAAGAAGATATGTTCATCTACATGGGCCTGTAGGTTGGAGATGGAGGGAGTGGCTATTTTCTGTTCAGGCAGTAAATAAGAAAAAGAAAAAGGGAATTGCAACTCGTGACTCGCAAGAAGGACGAGAACTAGAAGAGTCAAGAATCTTTGGCCAAAGTGGATGTTTGATGTTTTATTGTTTTCAAGACTGATTGGTTGGTTAATTAATTAATAGAAAAATGCGTAGTGCTGCCCATCCATACTCATCAAATTATTACTACGCATTTTTCAGAAACATAATTGATATGTTAAAAAAAGCTATCAAGAGATACATAAAGCAAGAATTATAATCCACCTTGTATTGTTATTATTGTTTAAATAAGACTTGTTTGATTTTAATTTTAATTATATGTTCTGAGTTTAGAAAATTATTTTAATGTAATTTGTTTATATTGTTTTGGCAATGACAGCACCGATTTCTTACATTTGTTTCATGTTGGTTTTGGTAGGTGAGGAGAAGCGGGCTTTCCTAATCCTTTCCTTTGTTGGATTGTGTTTGGTTGGTGAGTGTGATTTATTCGTTGAATTAATCAAAGATGGCTCTTTTTTATTTCATTTTAAAGTATTTTCTTTATACAATTAACCAAATAACAATGAATTGGACCAGGTGACGACTTGGGGCCTATTGGGCTGATCTTCGATTCTACACACTAATGGGCCAAAGACATATAACTATTTCAGGGGCTAATCGAAATATGTCAGGTCCAAGTAAAATCAAGTCTGAGTAAGCCCATATTATACAGCCCAATACATTATTTTTTAATTTTTTTTAACTAAGCCCAATACATGATTAAGATAAAAAAAAAAAAAATTCAATCCAATACTACTAGTTAATATGTTTTTTTCTATTAAAAAAATCTCATTTTGAACTCATGACATATAATAATCAGTTGTGATAAAGAATATAGTTTTGTGTCCGTATTGGATTATGAGAAAACCGCGAACATTAAACATATGAATACATCACGAACCATTTTTCAAACCAACGCACACTTTTTGAGAATTTCCTCCAAATTTATACCTTTTCAACCCCATAAAACGTACTTAAACAAATACAACTTAAACTAGGAAAACATTGTCTCATTTAATTACTTTTTTATTGATAGGAATTGTAAATTATGGACTCTGAAAAGTTCTAATTATTTAAAGAAGGTATATTTCAACCTTTTTCAGCAAGTAGGCTCTTATTGTATAAAGGAAAGTGAGCTGCGTTATTAAAGATTGTGACCCGACTCGACCCGACCCTCCTCCTTTTTGAGGAAGGTGTGACCACTCAATTCTTCAATAAAATTCTTCATATCTGATTTCTAAACTTTTTCTCCAGCCTAGCTGATTTTGTGGCGCACGTGCTTTGCAGAGTAAGGAAGAAGGATGGTGGTGGTGGTGGAGTCAAGAAGAGCATCATTATAGGTTCGATCGTGACCCGGAGAAGATCGAGCCGCTTAATACTTTTTTAAAAAAAAAATCTGTTTTTGTCACAAAATAATCAATTCATTGTTAAAATGATTGAAACAGAAGAAATAAAATGTTTCTTTTTATAAGATAGACACGAAAACATTCGAAGAATAAAATTGATTTTCTTTCCTAAGTAAATGAAAATTAGTGTTGATTAAACGTAATCGGTAAAATAATTGAAAATAATTGGCTATAAACAAATGAAAATGATTGCAACGTGAAAAGAGAGTGGTAGGCTAGTTTCAAGTTGCCAATTGATTTGGACATGCAGTAAAGTTGGGCATCAATAATTATTTTCAATTCAGATTGACCCATACATTGAAATGGCCTGCTAAAAAGGTCACATCAAAAAGCATAAGCGGCTGTAATGGATGATTACGATTATTAATTTTTTTTTTTTAAGTTTAATTATATTACTATCAATTATCATTACAATATCAAGAATCGAATTTATAATCTACTTTATAAAGATGATAGTATATATTTATTAGTCGAATTACAATTTTTAATAATGTTTGAAAATTTCCCGCCAGAAATAATCTACTTATTCACTTAATTAATTATTATATGGTCGTTAAAAAGCTGCAACCCGACCACAAGATCCACAATCCCTATATTGAATTACTATTTATTAGTAATAGTAAGATTAAGAATCCATTAATTAATTAACTACTAATTAATAGTAGGGTCCAAAAAAGGAAGAAAAAATGTTAAAAAATGGGAAAAGCAGGTGAGAGATGCCTTTGTCTGTAAGGAACAACGATTCTGTCTAGTGTCTACTGGGCTTGAAATAAATCAAATCAAGCAGGTGAGACATGCAAGAGATGTTTAATGACGCTGGAAAGGTTTTGGTTGGATATTAGAATAACAATCAAATCTGTTTGTTTATTAATAAGATATTTTCTTGTTCTTGTTTTTGAACGAATGATAAGAATGGGAAGAACAAGGGTTTTCTAAATCCAAAAATGTATGGGACACTTGGGACTCCAAACACATGCAAAAAAACACAATCCTATTATGGAGATTTAGTGATGTGGACTGTGGAGGCATTATCAATGTTTACTTTCAGATGTTATACAAGAGCTCAAATTTCAAATCAACCAATTGAAAGGTGAAACAAATCTCTCATTCTTCGAGAAAAAGGATTGATCGAGAAAAAAATAATTTACCAACTACTTCTTTTATAGCTTTAATTTGAATTACGAATCTCACCATGGAGATGAAAATATCCATATTAATAACAGATATGATGATGAAAATAACATTAGTAGAAATATAAACCAAAACAATCGGCGGTGGAGGCCAATGCTGATCCCCAATAGCAACTGTAGAGCAATAAAATAAAGCAGCAGCAGTACGTATTTTTCAATTTTATTTACATTTATAATACATATCCGATCGATACCTTCTCTTTGTTTTTATCTTCACGTTCTAAAAAAGAACAAACCAAAGCTTGTTATTAAGTGGATCATCTTGCATGTAATGTTTGATATGGGCAACTATAACAAACCAAAAACCAAAAACCGAGTATGGTCTTGGAGAAAACGCGAACATGCCACCACGATCCTCAATGATCACTTTTACACGAGAGTAATATCTATTCTCATCTTCTAGGGTCGAATTTGAACGACACATCATCAAGTGAGTTACATGGTTAGAAAGCATCAACATATTTAACGTGAATTATTACATATTATACAATATTTCATGGATAAATTTTACATATAGTTTCACTAAAACGAAATAGAAATAAATTAAAACAACCCCTTACATTGAAACCTTGTATTCTGAAAAGAAGAAGGAAGATTGAAACCCCGGTTTCAAATCAAATCACACTCTAGCTTTCTAATTAGGTTAAATTAAACCGTTTGTTTTGAAAATTGAACAAAATATTTAAAGAGAAATGCTAAGAGTAAGAGGATTTTTTTTCTTCTTTTTCCCCATTAATGGGTTCTTTCTTGTAATTAAATAGTAGGAATAGTTGCTAAACTCCAAATTAATTTTTTAAATTATATACAATTTAGGTTAGCATCCCTCCAAATTACCAAATTTCGTTGATGGACCGATAAAAATTGGCTTCTCTAGATTGGCCCACCTGGCCCATGGCCCATCACGTGCTATACTTTTATTTTTAATTTGTTGCCTCACTTTTTTCCCTTAGAATATCGAAAATTGTCATTAATTTTTTTATAAAAAAACAAGTTAGATTTTTTTGATCGCTTAAAAAACGACACTGTTTTCATGTTCCTATCATCTTATGAGAAATATCGCAGAATAGAATTGAACTGAAAACTTAACTTTTTAACAATTTCAATATGCAACATTGAACTACAAATTTATTATTAAGCTTAATATTAAAATTGTGAATTTTTTTTTTAAACTAAACTGAATCATGTAAGCTGGCAGAGAGGGTTTTTGATGCTGTCGTGGTTTCGTAAGTAAAATCATGGTTACAAGCTGTAATCACATGAAAACTGAAAATTGTACAGTTCTTCTTCTTCGAGTTACGCACTCCGTTTTACTGTAATCCACCACCACGTCGATGGCATCATCATAGACAATTTTATATTCACTTCTTGCTCCGTACCGTTATCACCTGTCGTTTTCTTTTTGTTTTAAATCGATACGGATCGACTTGATTAATAAAATGCAGTAAGGGGAAACGGCTATGACTGGTTGCTGCTGGATAACCAATAAAATCTATTAGTAGTATATTTCAGTTATCCTACAATCATAAATCAAAATGAATATCCATTTCTGAAAAATAAAGATTCAAAAAATTACTACTATATTTTATCGATCGTGAGTCGTTCTTACTGGGCCTTGGCTCTCTATGGCCCATCAAGAACGAAAGCGGCGCTCACTGGAATTTAACCCTGATTCATTAACCACAGTGGTGAAAAAATAAAAAAAAAGGAAAACAGTAAAACAGAAAAATCAGTCCACCACTGAAGTCTGAAACTGATCAGTCCACCCTTTTTCCCATCTGCATCGCCGCCACCAACCCAAAAACCTTTTTAAATATTATTATTTGTTTATTTTTCTTAAGACAATAAGTATCCGATTAATATGTAGCGTGTCAACTTTTCTAAATTCAAATTCGATAAAATATCATAAAGATTTAAAAATTTTAAAAATTGAACTTGAAATTTATATAATTAAAGTAGACCAACCTTTTAATAACTTATAGTAGTATGTGAGTTATTATTATTATTATTAATTTTTTCTTCCTCGCACTTGTTCTTACAAAAACCAAAAACAAGTTCACACACGAAAAAGCACACGCACTCACTCTTCCTAACAAAAAACCAGTTCGTCTTCCTTCCGTAACCGTCTCTTTCACACTCTTTGTGCTTATGAAGAACCGCCACAACAACAGCAACCCCTCGATTCTCTAACAAACTCCTCCGTCTTCTCCTCTCTCTCTCCATTTTACAGTCATTTGGCCAGTAGTAGTAGCTAACCTCACTCCACTTCTCCTTCCTCCTTCCTCCTTTTTCCACTTTACTGGTAATGGAGAAAAAGCAAGGTTTCTTCTCCGCTCTCAAGGACGAGGTTGTCCGGGGGATTTCTCCTTCTCGGTCCAGGGCCCGCAGCCCGGCCCGAACCGCCTCCCCATTCTCCGGTTTGCTCCGGAGGAAGAAGAGCAGCAGCGGTCATTACAACGCCTACACAGCGCAGCAGGACCAGCTGATTGCAAGATCCGGGAGCATGAGGCGGGTGGTCGGGGAAACTTTAACTCCATTGATGGAAGGTCCGGATCCGGATGGAGGCGACGGGGAGCCTAAACGGGTCGGTTCGGGTCTGGGCCAGTGGATGAAAGGACAGCTGACAAGGACTCCTTCAGTTACTAGTATGGCTTGCAAAAGGTCTGATCTGAGATTACTGCTCGGCGTCATGGGCGCACCGTTGGCTCCGGTGCACGTAAGCACCATGGACGCTTTGCCTCACCTCAGCATTAAAGACACTCCCATTGTAACTCCTTACTCCCCCTCCCTCTCCTTAACTTTCTTTATTTTGCTATTTATGTATATTCCGCTTTGGTTTTAGGGATTTGATTTTGGTTTTTACTTCGTATTTGTCGTCGAACAACCAGATCATAAAGTAATAGGGGTTAACAGAACACGGATGAAACGTCGTTTTGTTTGTTTTTTTCAAGAAAAACTTAAGTGAGACTTGCTTTTTGTAGGAAACTTCCTCGGCCCAGTATATATTGCAGCAGTACACGGCGGCGTCTGGTGGGTTGAAATTGCAGAATGGGGTGAGGAATGCGTATGCGATGGGGAAGGTCAAGATGATTGCTTCGGAGTTCGAAACGCCCACTAAGGTTGTGAAGAATAGGAATGGGTCTAGGGGTGCTGAGTCTGGTGGATTTGTTCTATGGCAGATGAATCCTGATATGTGGTATGTTGAGCTTGCGGTTGGAGGTAGTAAGGTTCATGCTGGTTGCAATGGGATACTTGTTTGGCGACATACACCTTGGCTTGGTGCTCATACTGCCAAAGGGCCTGTTAGACCCTTGCGTAGAGCACTTCAGGTGAAGTATTGTGTGGTTTCTTATAATAGGATCTTGGTTTGAATGTACCCATTTTCTGTTGTAGTTGTTGGCTCATTTTGGCTGCTTATTTCAGGGTCTTGATCCAAGAAGTACAGCTAGCATGTTTGCTGACGCAAGGTGTATTGGCGAGAAGAAAATTAATGGGGAGGATTGTTTTATCCTCAAGTTGTGTGCTGATCCTTGTACTCTAAAGGCTAGGAGTGAAGGTCCAGCAGAGATCATAAGGCATGTTTTGTTTGGCTACTTCAGCCAAAAGACTGGACTTATTGTTCATATGGAGGACTCACATCTGACCCGCATCCAATCCAATGGTGGTGATGCTGTTTACTGGGAAACAACAATAAATTCTTTTCTCTATGATTACAGATCTGTAGAAGGGATCATGATTGCTCACTCTGGTCGTTCTGTAGTGACCCTTTACAGGTTTGGTGAGGTGGCTATGAGCCATACCAGGACGAAGATGGAGGAAGCCTGGACCATTGAAGAGGTTGCTTTCAATGTTCCAGGCCTCTCAGTGGATTGTTTTATTCCTCCTGCAGACTTAAGATCAGGATCCATAAGCGAAGCTTGTGAGCTCCCACATGATGAAAGGGGAAAGAGTGCAATTGCATTAGCAGCACATCGGGCCAAAGTTGCAGCACTAGAGAAACCACTTGATAGCTGTGCTGATAGCATGATATGGAGGATGGAGGTTTGACTAATGGTAGGATTAAACTAGGGCAACTGTTTATACTGGTAGAAGTTTTTTCTTGGCTGACCTATTAGAAGTTACAAGTAGGAGTTGGAAGTCGTTTTTTGGGGACTTTGAACATGCCTCTGTCAGTCTGTAAATAGAGGATAATCATTCCCAGGTTCTAACTGAGCCTGGATGAATCTTTATACTCTCAGCACAGAATCCAGCTAAGGAGTTGGAGCTCGGTTTTCCGGTTAGGGATGGAGCAAATAGAGGTTTTTGTCTAGTTTACCTTCCATTCCTGGAAGAGGGTGGTGAGGCTTTAATATAGCAGAACCTATAACCTTTTTTTATAGAGTTTACTAATTTACTTGCTTGGATGCATACAGCAGTGGCAGCAAAA
The DNA here is from genome assembly GCA_963691705.1 of Viola odorata. Classification (NCBI taxonomy): domain Eukaryota; kingdom Viridiplantae; phylum Streptophyta; class Magnoliopsida; order Malpighiales; family Violaceae; genus Viola; species Viola odorata. The sequence goes on from OY829537.1 coordinate 2,634,757, forward strand.
GGGAGATCTGCTACTGATTCAACATTGAGTTTAACTCTAATGTCTAGTCTGTTTCTTCTTTCTGTTCGTGTTTTTTAGTGTTGGTGTGTTTTTGTTTAATCAATGTAATTCTTTTTCCCTCCTGGGTTTTAATGGAAATGGAGTTCTTTTGTAAATCTCTTGCAAATGGGCAGGGTAATTAGATGATCTTCTTAGCTCGTAGCGGCATCTATTTTATCGCTGCTAGAATGTAATGTAAGCAGAAACATTTGTCAATGCCCTATTGAAATGCTCTTACTAATAGATCATCATCTTTCCTTCATCACTTTCAAGTCTGCATTTCTTTTCCGAAACATGGAATTCTAGATTCGAAGTTTCCAAAATAAGCTCTTATTACCTGCTCGTTCTTGGTTTGTGCATTTTTCTTATCGATGATATTGATATGGAGCATTGGTCTACGGTATCTTCCTTTCTATGGTGCTTGACAGCATCTTTACTATGGTGGAAGAAAGCTCAGCAGCAGTGTGCGGTGTGCCTTTGGCACCTTTTTTCCTTCGACAATGTGCCCTCCCATAGGGTCATAAGGTTTCTTTTGTGGGGTCTCATTCTTTATTGACCCTGAAAAACCTCCTCTGACCGGATAGAAAAGGAAACCCATTAGCATAAACTAACGTGGGGTTAGGTTCCAATCTGAGTTTGCATCGTTTGCATCGTTTGATGAAAAAAAAAAAAAAACTTGTATGTGAAACATCATTACAACAATGGCACGAGGTAAAAGTCCTCTATAACATCCCATTTGATAGTTTTTTTCCCCCTTCTTTTTATCACTTGCTATGTTTTTATCATATAATTTCCTGCTTTTTTTGCAGACAATGTCTCGCATACTTCTTTACCCCACTGTAGTGTACTCCTACTAGCATTAGTTACTAGTACTATTACTACAGTGGAGTGGAGTACCAACTTTTTTTTTTTTCTTTTTCTATCTTTATCTTTTTGATATTACAACTTTTTCTTTATTGAAGGGAACTAGGGAAGGTTCCTCATTTCCACCTCATGATGATAGTCCTGAATGGTCAAATTCCAAATTGATGAGTGGTTTGAATTATTAGTTTTCACTTTTCATCAGTCATATTTATAATTTCTGTGGTAGTAGCAACTGAGTAAATGTGAGAAAATTGTAACGACGGTAGTCATGTCATACTTTACGTCTTATTCACGTAACATGTACTATTAGGATTTAAATAAATTTTAGTAATATTATACCCTATTATTTATGTGAGAAGAATATAAAATATGATTTGACATATCGAGAGTATTCAATAATAATTCGTAGATGTGCACACTATTCTTCTTTTATGAAATCCCTAGAGTCCATAATTTTACACCAAATATTAGTGCCATTTATTTTGTGGTGGGCGGTGGATGATGCTGTTATGAACTCAGAAAGGAGGGATAAGGCAGTTAGGTTTTGGTATGGTATCGTCCTTACTTGGTCAAATGAGGGTGGTATCCTAGCAGCATCCTGTAGCCGCATTTTTGGTTCAATGATCGTTATTATTATCATTAAAATCATTTTGTTGGGCATTCATATTATCATTTTACAAACTCTAGGAATATCAAACACCTCACCAGAAAAATCTTTTTTCCAGTACCATGTACACATCAAATACTTAATTTGTAACTTGTACTTTATATTTCTAAGAGAGAAAAAGAAAAGGGATCACTTCTAATTTAAACCGTGTAATTCGTCGCTTTCATCTGTTAAGTAAAATATCGTTTTGATCTGGGTATGAAATAATCACTTATTTAAAACATTTTCCTCTTTAATCAGTCAATCTAGTACACGTAATTATATTATAATTTAGAGATTATCGATGGATAACCGTAAGTCTGACCTAAAAGATCATTCATTGCGAGTCGATCAGGTCTCCCTCTCGTAGGATGGTCTTCCTAAAATCTGTTAATTGTCACCTTCCAAAGTCACATCAAAACTAACAAATCTGTCTAATGCCATAGATTCAAAGGCAATATGCATAATTAACACATTGATGTGGACAATCTAGCAAGTTAGTTGGCATCTAGTCTATAGGATCGTAGGATTGTAGTAGCTTGAATTTGCGTTCTTACCAGGAAAGGAAAATTATGGTCGTTGGCTGATCAAATCTTGCATCTTGTTCTATTTAGGACTCCAAGACTTTAAAAAGTTGTAATTGCATGTATTTTTGTGCACACACCACACGTACGCGTTTTGGTAAATGGGCTAAGCAGCTAAGCATACGGCACTGCTACCCACCACCACCACCACCACCACCTATGAGAAAATAATGTAAAGTTGAAGAAGAAGGATGGTCCCTATAATAAATAATATGGAGTAATAAATTTTCTAGGAATTAGGGTTCCATAGAGTTTGGTGAAACTTATACTAAAAAGATTACACTACTGCAAATAAATATTATTCCTTGCTAACCTAAATTTTAAATATGTATGCCTCCAAGTTTGTGTATCTAGTATTATAGTTTTAGGATATTTAATTTTTTAGTACAATTTTCTTGTTCATCACCTTCTTTCCTAGGATGATGTTTGGCTGTGATAGGAGCTGATGTTGACTTGCCAACATGAATTTTAAAAATTAAATTCTCCACTCGTTAGACTAATCTTGACGCAAGAAAATTATGAAAAATAATCTCAATTCAAAGACAGTTTAAGCATGGAAAACGAGGTATATAGTTTGAGGGTTGATGAAAGAAAATAGGATGAGAATCTAGCTTAGCTACTAAGGTAAATCATATGGGAAATGACCTTCAATTTCTTGTATAATTTGAGTTGACTTGAACTTGTCTGCATTTCTCACTTAGCCACTACTATAAACAATCCCACAACTGTGGCAGGATCTTAGGAAATGTCCTTCGATTGCTTGACCGGTTTAGAATTTCAAATGTGCATATATAATAACAACAATACTAATTACAAAATATATATTATAATTATGTTTAATGTTCGAGTCTTTTGAACACATTCCTGTAATTAATTAAACAGTGTCGGCAGAAGAAGAAACTTCTTCTTCCACCCAAGTCCACCCATATTAATGGCAGGGCAGCATTCCGGGACCATAGAGTTGTTTGCATATTTAAGAAGGGATATATACTCTAAATTGTGAAAATAAAAAAGAGATTTAAAAAATATCACTAATTCACTATATACGGAGATTGCCCCATGAAAAATTTCATTCAAACTCCGCCACTCTTATTAGATATTTCCTTCGATCTCTGATAACTTTCGTCTTAGAAATTTCACTCTCGTAGAGAGAGAAATAACACTTTCTTTTATACTAGATATTTTAGGGTACCGATTATATATGTACTAGAAAAGAAATGCTGCGCGTCTTCAAAAGGATCTCTGTTTCTGTGTTTTTAATTCTTGAATGCAGCCATGTGAGGTTGCTGCAGGGATGGGTGAATGTCAGTGTGAAACATGCGCTGTGTCCATTTTATACTTTCGTTTTCATCCAATATAATATTTATTATGTGTTTTGTGTGAATTGTGCATTTTTAGCAGCTCCACATCTCCTTTTTCTCCACTTTCATTTGAGTTATGATCATACCAAACCCATTTCAGCATCTGTCAAAAAAGTGGCATTCATTGACATTAAATGACCGACCAACACGTACATTTTTCGTGGCATTTTTTTTTTCCAATTAAATATTATCTTTTTATTTTTATTTTATGATCATACTTTTTTGTTTGAAATTTGTTTTTACCGTTTTGCCCAGAAAAACCATTTGTTCAGAACTGGGCTCAAAGCCCATCATCTTACTGCCAAGTCTCTGTTAATATGTGGGCTTCATGCTCTGAAAGCGAAATTGTTATAGTTGGGCCTGCATACTGTTAGTTTCGGCGACCCATCTGTTACATAAAACGGTCACGATGACTAACCCGTATCTGAAAAGAATGGCCCAAAAGCCTGCAACCTTTTTTTCTCTCTTTTTGGCTATTAGCTCTTTGCTATTGAAACATGGAGATTAATTAATTTGTTTATGAAATTTACCATAGAGAGCTAACTAAATGCATCTTTTGTTAAACTGGAAACCCTAAATTCAATTGGCATGCTACATTTTGGAATTGAAAATAAAATATTTCTCCCTCCGTCTTAAAGTTGTCTTTACCTTAGAATCGAGTATTATAAAAAATATTACTCGTGGGATGAGGACAGATAAAAGAAGTAAGGAGGAAGGATCATTCATAATCACGGCTCGAGATCGGAGGACTAACGACAACGCGAATACAAACACAAAGTCCTTACAAAAAGCGTGCCTCCAAAGTCCAAAAGTGTCCAAAAGAGTCCAACCAAATGTGTACAGTGTAATAATAATAACAAGCTCAAAATACTATATGATAAAAAAATAACCTCAAGTACATGTAGTAGTGGAAAAAGGTCCCATCACCGCCGCGTAACGCGCCAAGAATATATTTGAAAGAAAAAAAAATCTGAGATATGGGGAAGAAAATGTCTAGAGCAGGAATGAAAGGAAAGCCCATCCAAACACCAACCCCACCAACGTCTTCATCGACCACATCTTCTCTGCTCCACTCTGCATTTCAAATAAAAGTTAGTAATAAACCATAGGCATGAAAAATTAAACATGATAATTCAATTTTGTGTTAAACATTTAGTTATTAATATTAGTGGTGAGAGTGATTTGGGTTTAAAACTCCGCCTTGGCCAAAGACCAAGCCCAGGCCCATACCCAAGCCCAAGTCCACTCAAATGACATTCACACCCTGTCTTGTTTATAAGCCTATTAGGCTATGAATTGATTCTGCTATACCCTCAGTGGCAACACTTTTGGGATTCCGCGCCTCATGCTTACCATTATTTACAAATCAGGTGAGACGTGTCATTATGCAATTGGGTAAAATCTAGTTATCCTCTTATTACTTACCACATTTCTGTATCCTAGTTGAATGAAAGAAATTTCAAATTATGATAAAATCCAATCAGAATCAGATCTTTGCCGATTGGAATTGGATTTGGTTCACGTAAACGAGGCGCGACGTTCACATCTCAGATCACGTTAGCAAACTAAGCCATGTTTTTTTTATCCTAACCGTGGTTAAACGAGTGGAGGGCATGTTAGTGGAATTACCAGAGGAAATAAAAGAAATTAATTTAAATAAATGGACGTACCACGTCAGATCCTGCTGGGCTTGGAGAGATTGAGCCCAAACTAGGTGCGGGAGCTCCGGTAGGTGGTGCCGGAGGACTTGACAACAAAGGACCCGGCGCGGCAGCCGGAGATTTAACCTTCTTCTTGCTAGGAGCTGGAGCAGAAGCTGGAACTTGAGCGGGAGGAGAGGCGAGAGGAGCTGGTGGTGGAGTTGCAACTGGAGGAGGAGTGGCGGGAGGTGGAGTTGCAACTGGTGGGGGAGTTGCTGGAGGAGGAGTTGCAACTGGTGGTGGAGTGGCGACAGGAGGAGGTGTTGCCGGAGGAGGAGCACTGACTGGAGGAGGAGTGGCGACGGGTGGGGGTGCGGAAACAGGAGGAGGTGTGGTGGCTGGTGGTGGAGCTGCGGTCACCGGAGGGGGTGTGGTGGTGGTTGCCGGTGGAGAAGCGGTGGGAGTGGTTGGCGTTGGAGGTGCAGGTGTCGCCGTGGGAGATGTGGCCGGAGCTTGGGCGGAAACACCAGCAATGGCAATACAGATCAAAGAAAGAAAGATCACCGACTTATGATGCGCCATTTTTAATCTTTGATTTTTCTCTCACTCGCGCTCACTCTGTTTTTGTTTGTTTCTTTGGGTTTGCAACAAAATGAAGCGAGGGAGAGAATGTTGAGTAGCGAGAGAAGGGAAAGATGGCATAAATAGAAAGTTAGAAGGCTTTCGTTTTCTTCTGGAGATTGAAGTACAAGGAAGGTTCAGAATTATTGTTTTTTTTTTTAGTTTTTGTATCGCAATGTGGGGCCCGTGGTCTACCAAATCGATCTGTGGCGTCTGATTATTGGTCTGCGATGTGGGGTCAAGTGGCACGTGTGATTGAGATGCTAGATCTGGATGCCACGTCGGTTGATTAGCCAGGTAGTCTTTGATGTTGGGGTTTTTACTTTTTACTCTCTTTTTTCACCATTTGGTTTGATGCTAGTAGAAACCAGAAAGTGGGTGTTAGTGGTGTGGGCCTGTGAATGATTGTAGATGTAATTATTTGGTTGAACCATAAATCATTGATAATCATACATGTGGTCATGATGATTAAGTCGTTAGAGATTGTACGTTATTCTTTTTAGTTAATTTAACTTTCATACATATAATGGGAATGTATTAGTATAATCGAACGTACCTTTTGTAAACGGTAAAATACTTGTTTGATTTTTGGAATGTTATTCATTTTGGATGTCTAACAAAACTCGAACGGTAATACAATATTATCTTTTTGTGTCCTATAATGATTAAATATATGATTTTTCTTTTACCTACGACGGACAGACACGATACCTAAAATGTAGAGAAAACAGTAATAAAAAATCCTATAGCTCCATAGTCCATACGGAGAGAACATGCCATGGTTTTACCTTAGCAATAAAGGGGTAGCAAGACTATGATGGGTGGAACGGTGCGCACATGGGGAAAGCTGGACCTCTATGGAAATGCAAGAATTGGCAACTGGCAAATGTGATTTGTACGCCAAGTTTTTTTTTTTTCTTGGATAAAAACTATAAATTATATAATCAGCCAAAATTTAATTGGTTGGAATGTTGGAGCACCGCCACTTTTTGTGGGCCACTGCGCGTTGTCACATGTTGATTTAATTTCAAGTTTAAATTTTAAATGTTGATTATGTATACATGTTGTAATTTTGCGCTGTCTGACGATATTCCCCTTTAACAAAATTTGATAGTTAAGGATTAGGAAACTATCATTCTTAATCTAATTAGTCTCAAGTTCGAATTTGAAGAATGAAGAAACTATATTTGAAGAGTTATTTCTTCACGATCATGTTTTAACAGGATTAGAAATTATAGTTTTTTACCGGGAGGAAAAAAAGAATACGCAAAGGAAATCAAAAAGAAAAAGAAGAAGGATTATGTGGCTTTATTTTAATATTAGGTGGGTCTGCTCTAGTCTGCCTGCAAAATTGCTAATTATATAGAGAGAGAGAGGTCATTAACTGGTTCGGGTGCCTAGCTAATTGGTTACAAATAGGGAAAAAAGACTAAGAAATGAAGATCACCTTTGCTTATAAACCACTCCATAATCATATCGTATTATTATATTGACCTACATCACCATCATCAAATTCATTTGCAAAACGAAGACAGTAGCCGCGGCTAATTGGGATCGGATATTATGGACTATGGTCTATTAATAAAGCAAGGTTTCAGCTTTAAATAACAAAGATATTAACCGTTCAACAACTTAATTACTCCCTCTGATCCGAAATGTATGACTTCCTCGCATCCCAATATTCAGCAGGGAACGCGTATCGAGGAGTCCGGATGAGGTACTATTTGACCCCAAAAAATTCCGTACTTTTTTTCTAACGTACGTTAATCCTTAACGTACTTTCGAGAAAAAATTCGGGGTAAAATTATCTCAAATAGTGACTGTTCCGACCGTCTTAAGATACGTTCCAAAACAGTAAAAGTAAATGCTAAAACGTCATATATTTCGGACCGGAGGGAGTATAATATAAAGTCTTGGCAAATTCGTTTTGGTGCCAAATTATTTTCAACAAAAACATTCCAACAAGAACAGATTCTTCAGCGGAATTTGAAAGAAAACTTCTACCCTACGAGCAATTATAACATACTCTTACAATGTCATATTACAATTTATACTATCGTAAGAAAAATGTAAAATATATGTTAGCAAAAATTGAAGTATTTAGATATCATGGTAAATGTGCCACGTGGTACTTTTTATGAAAATTGGACAGGTCATGCGAGAGAACAACGTAGAGTAAAAGGGAATGTGGTAGGCCCAATTTGGTATAACGATCAATTTGCTTTCCTGAAATATGATATCCTATGATGTAACTTGGGAGCTGCCCGTTGCTGGCCCATATCTTTTCCTCCAGAGTCCAGACTAAAATTCAAATTCACTAATTTTGGCCTTGTCATGGTTTTTACTTGCGGGATATGAGTAACGTTAATTAAAACAATCAACTAACTACACTCGCACGTGAACGAAATGACATAATATACTAATAAATAAAATCAAAACATCAAATACTAACTAGCCGAGGAGGCGGAATGCAAACTAATACTTTAATTCCATTGTGTCTCTAACTTCTTTGTCAAATACAATAACATAAATATGGAGACCGCGGTAGGAAAGAGATGACTTTTCACCAATTTTCGTAAAAAAAGAGAGTAAAGTAATCAGTGAATATCATTTTTTAATCACAAGATAATTAAAATGTTGCAACCATACCTTCCGATAATGAGTAAAATACTTCGGTTGTTTCCCAAGTTTGATCTCCGACACGACAGGTACCGACAATAATGGTGGAGCCTCCGTAAAGAAGCACCGAGAAGAAAACGCAGTCTAGAGATGTTGGGTTTGACGAGAAAGTAACTCTAAAAGTATCTGGATGAAGGGTTCTCTTTATAATATGTGGAGTAGTCCGGTAATTGGACAACTTTATTAGTAAAAGGGCAGTATGCTACAAATACAATAGACATATTTTCAGTCCATATTACTGGTACTCATTCAAAAACCACCCATCCATTGTTGGAACCACAAAGGTAAATAGACCTATAATCAAACTCTTCTAATCTCCTTTTTACAGGCTTTTGATTTTCTCGAGGAATCCAGCAGTAGTGTGCATCTTTTGGTGAGATGGATTGAAAAACTCGAACGTACTACTGGTTAGATCTTTCAATTGGTACAGCATCACCCACGGTAGTTCATCCGCCGCACGATTCTCGTTTCTCATGATCCGATTACAACTCTTGCAAACCGCACCGCAACGGATCTGATCAGTGAAGTGCGGCGTCCTTGATGCTATTTCTGATAGGAGTTCCTCAGGAATGTCGGTCCATAAACAACATCTCATCATCTTCTTCACGGATGTTTCTCCTCTCGTCTGTTTTTTATTTCCAAGTCTTCCGGCTAGGGTTTTGCGCAATCATATATGTAGTTTGAGTAATATAATTTATTCGAAAAAAAGAAAAAAAAAGGTTTATTAGATCATGCTGATTCCTGGCCTATCAAAAAAAATTAAAAATCCTGATACCTGATTCCTGAAAACAGAATCCTGAAGGCCCGATAAATTCGTCTTTAACAAGCCCAGCCCAACTCACTCCTCAACCATCTCCCCTAAGGGCCCAAATTACTGGACCATGTATCAAGAATTGGAGATTGATCGAAATATCCCTCATCCAAGGAAGACTTACTCTGATATTTTTATTACCAGTCAAACATCAATGAGCTATATATCAATTGACAATTCTCACTTAGGTTGAGTTGGCTTGTGGTTGGCGTGATACGGTAAAAACTAAACAAGATTTACCAGATGTAAAAGAAGTGGATTAAAAGCACCAAAGTGAAGCCCCATTGAAACCAAAATAATCCATTCCCAAGAAGAAAGAAATTAAAACCGAACTTTCAAAAAAGCAAGCGTAAACAAATCAAAAAGAACTTCAATTTCAACAAAAAAAAACCTACAAGTAGATCACTTAGCTAACATTGAGAAATCTTAATTAAACCAAATTACAAGATAAGTCAAAAATTAAATGATACTAACGTTAGACACGTTTGACCACCACTCTTTTTATTAACCCCATCTCTTCCCCTCCCTCCACCCCCTCACACTCACTCCCCCACTTTCCTCTCTGTCTATAATTTCCTTTCCTTTCCTTTCTCTCAATTTCCTTCACTTTCCCTCCGATCATGGATCCTGTCACAGCCTGGGGAAACACTTCCCTCGAATTCATTGAGCCGGAAATCTATGACCTCATCGAGAAATAGAAGCGCCGCCAATGCCATGGGATTGAGCTCATCGCATCCGAAAACTTCACTCCCTTTGCTGTCATCGAAGCCCTCGGCAGTGCATTAACCAACAAGTATTCGGAAGGTATGCCCGATAACCGTTATTACGGAGGTAACGAGTACATCGATCAAATTGAGAATCTGTGCAGATTCCGCGCTCTTAAGGCTTTTCATCTCGACGATTCCAAATGGGGTGTTAATGTGCAGCCTTACTCTGGTTCTCCTGCTAACTTTACCGCATATACCGCTGTTCTGCAACCCCATGATCGGATATGCCCTCCGGTGGAATGATCTTCTACCGTAAAGGGCCAAAACCACCCAAGAAAGGCCAGCAAGAAAATGCAGTTTATGACTTTGAAGACAAGATCAACTTCTCAGTTTTCCCTTCTCTTCAGGGCGGTCCCCATAATCACCAGATCGGTGCGCTGGCTGTTGCATTGCTACAGCCCAATACTCCCGGCTTCAAGGCGTATGCGAAACAAGTTAAGGCCAATGCCGTCGCGCTTGTAAGCTACTTGATGAGCAAAGGATACAAGCTCGTTACGGGAGGAACCGATAACCACCTTATTATGTGGGATCTTCGACCTCTCGGATTGACTGGTAAATTATTTAATCTTTACTGTTGTTATTGACGGATCATTTGAAGGTAATTCAAGAACTCGTATCGGTCTCAATAATTTGATTCCTGTAGGCAACAAGCTCGAGAAGCTGTGCGACCTCTGCAACATTACTTTGAACAGGAATGCAGTGTTTGGTGACAGCAGTGCTTTGGCTCCTGGAGGAGTTAGAATGGGTATGAACTACTTCGTACTCAATCCAAATTATGATATTTTGTTAGTGCGTGAATCATGTGTTATATACACTAGGTGTATTTAATAATTTCTGGAAACCTAAGGTCATAAAATTTTAAAATCCGAACTATTCTGCCTTGATGATATATAGGTTCCCCTGCAATGACATCGAGAGGTTTGGTCGAGAAAGACTTCGTGCAGATTGCAGAGTTCCTCCACCGTGCGGTGTCCCTAACCTTGAAAATCCAAAACGAACACGGAAAGCTCTTGAAGGACTTCAACAAGGGTCTAGGTAACAACGCCGAGATTGAAGCCATCAAGGTTGATGTCGAGAAGTTTTCTAGCTCCTTTGACATGCCTGGATTCCTCGTGTCAGAGATGAAGTACAAGGATTAGGTCCAAGCCAAACCCCAATTGTTAATATTATTAGCCTGTCCTTTTGAAAATTTACCTAAAAGGTTTTCATTTTTGTTTTTCGATCTTGTAGCTTAGCTTGTCAACTACAGAATAGAAAATTAAAAAAATATCGGATCTTGAATACAGAATTACAGATTGCACAATAAAAATTATTCAAGACCAGCCCAGCCCATTCCAGCCCAATTCACTCCTCAACCATCGCCCCAAATGACTGGACCTTGTCTCTCAAATTTTGGAAGTTGACGGAAATAACCCTCATGTAAGGAAGACCGTCACTGTAGTCTGTAGGGAGGAACGGGGGTAATTAGGTCATTTACTGCAATACTAAAAAAAATATAAAAAAAAAGGGCAGGCAAAGGAATAAGGCGGGCTCTCAGGAAAAAAAAATTCTTGCGACACACAAAACCCCAAAAACCTCTATCCACTTCCACTCACTCAAAAACCCTCGTTTCCTCTCCTTCTCCTCCAAATCCCTTCGAACTCATCCGTAGTTCATACTCAACAATGGCGGTTTCTTCAGCGATTTTCACTACCGTGTCCATTTTCAAGCCCTCACTGTCTGCTCCTATGAAGCCGCTCGCCGCACCTTCACCTCCTGCTAACGTGCGCCTGGTGCGTACAGTGACATGCGCCACCGCTTCGCCCAAACCAGCAGCTGGTGAGCGCCAGCCACGTGGCATCATGAAGCCGCGCCCTGTCTCCCCTGAAATGGCGGAATTTGTTGGCGCCGCTGAGATCTCTCGTACCCAGGCTCTCAAACTCATTTGGGATCACATCAAGGGGAACAACCTTCAGGTATACCATTATTTCTTCCCAATACGTAATTTAAAAAAAACTGTTGATTTTTATGGATAAGGTTGCTCTGGTGTCCGTGCAATGATAGTTTTATTTGTTTCAGTGAAAATGGGTGTTCATTTTATTTATGTTGCTGGTATGAAGGAGACATTTGTTATGAGGTTACTGTTCTTTGTTGCTGAAGCATCTCTGTTTTTTTTTTTTTTTTGGTTTGCTAGGTCTTTTATGGGTTTAGTTGATGGTGTATGTTTAGTAGACAAGTATGGGTCCTCTAGTTATTACCAAGAGTTTATTTTGCCTGTTTTCATGTTTGTGTGGATGTTTTGTATATGTTTCTGTGAATGTTGAAATGGTTTTCTAGTTGGACAATGTTGGCTCAATGAGCATTCCCTGTTTCATCCGTAATTTGGGTTTGAACAGAGTATTTACTTACTCTTGTATTCATGTTTGAGAATGTGTTTGTTTCTATGATTTTCTTGGGAATGGATTATTTTGGATCTTCAACGGGGCTTCACTTTGGTGCTTTAACCCACTCCTTTTGCATCTGGTAAATCCTGTTTCGACTGCAATCTAGTTATGTGCAGGTTTTCTGTCAGGTTTACTTGATCTTTCTTGTGAGGCATAATGCATACTTCTTGAATGCATTACTGTATGTGCCAATATGTGATGTTATACTTGATGAATGATGGATGGGCCTTTTGCAGAATTTAGTTTAGACTGTGAGGTTTTGCATATAGGTTCATTTTTCATTTCATGGATGACCTATATGGTTAGCATGAGTATGCTAGGATTTGATGTCAAGTATGCTAGGTTGCTCTACTTTGCCTCTTTTTTTTATTCAGTTGCGGTCATCTTGAGACTTGAGTACATTTTCGATGTCTTATGATGCAGGATTCTTTGTGTTAATTAGTTTGTTTATGAACATGAGGAATGCTGTTGATATGTCACTTCGCGAAATGTTTTGAGGGCTTAAATTCCTGCTAATTTAGTTCAAGCAAAACATTAAGAGGCTTTGTTGTTGAATATATGAGATCGTTACATTGCCAATTTGTTTGATCCATCTGCATGTGGTTGGTTGCACATCCTTTCTTGGGCTGTGAGATGGATGATAGCTAGCCTGATTCAACATATTTGCTGCATGAATAGTGTTTGTTCCTCAATTTTTAAAAGATTGCTTGTAGATGTGTGTACTTGTATTAATATTTGTAGCTAACTGCACATTTGGTGCTTTTTTTTTTAGGATCCAAACAACAAGAGGGTCATAATCTGTGATGAGAAGTTGAAGACGATATTTGCTGGGAAAGATGAGGTTGGATTTCTTCAGATTGCAGGGTTGATCACTCCTCACTTCCTCAAATGAAGTTGAAAAGAAAGGACATGGATTTTGGAGAGCATCTTTTGAGCGGCAGGGCTATCTTTTTTGTTGTTGATAATGGTGGAAATTAGCCGCTACTCGTTACATGTAGTAATTTTAGTGCCACTAAGAGTTCCATACTTGCATGAAGAACTATCTTTGTTTGAACTTCGAATTTCTAAATAGTAGTAGGTCTTTTATTATGGCACGTCATGATTAATGATGTTGTTTACATGCTTTTGTTTTAAGATATTCAGTTTTAGCCAAATCTTTGTGTATGCTTCTGTTCTCTCTGTTTTTACTCTTGTTTCTTCACATGTTGATAGTGTGGTATTATTGCTTCTATCAAGCAATTTTCATGGGCTCAAGTTGGGTCATGCTGCTTCTTGGCCCGAATAAATACAAAGAAAATTAAACTCAATTATACAAATTAGCAAGGGAAAGATTCAAAATATACAAACTAACAAAATATACAAGCTAACAAATAAAAGCAATAGCCGAATACAAATAAGGTTAGTTTAAATGTTATTTGATAGCACAATAGCCATTTCGATGCAAATAAGATTATTAGGAAAAAAAAATTATAAATTTTTAAACTTTTGTAAATTAGTATCAATTTTTTAATTTCTAATTTTGAAAGGGGAGGTAAAGCTTCAACCTTTGCTCATTCCCTTCTCATTTTCTTCCAAATTTCTAATTCTGAGCTCTTCTTCTCACCACAACAAAAATATTTCAGCATCTCTGTCCCTCTCCATACCACAAAAAAAAAAGGCCCTCTTCCTCTACGAACAATAACAAAAAAGAAGCATAGACACTAATAAATAAAACTGAATTTCTTATCTTAAACCCTCCTTCTCCCCTTCCAGATGGCGGATAAGCTAGCTCTCCCGCTTGTCCTCCCTACTCCACCATCCACAAAACCCGTTTTCCCTCCTCCCACCCACGACCACCACCACAACCACCGGCAACAACCATTTCAAAGCTTTCTTCTTTACCAAAATTCCTCCTGTTCCCCAACACCCAATATCCCACAAACCTCAACCAACTCCCCTCCCATCCCCAGAACCCGAACCCGTATTGGCAGAGCCCGCGACCCGAATCGTGGCAGGCCCTGGTCCAACCACCGCCTCTCCCCTCGAGGTCAGATATTTCTTGATTCTCTCCTCGACCCATCTTTTGAAATCTCTGAATTTGATAGAGTTCTGACTCAATTATATGATTACCATCTTGGAGAGGCCGCTTTAGGTGGTGGAAATAGAGATGCTTTACGGCTTGATGTTTTAGGTGTTATTAAGGGTTTAGGGTTTTACAAAAAACATGACCTGGCGATAAGTGTGTTTAGGTGGGTAATGAATAGGAATGATTCCCACACGGTTTTGAGTAATTCTATTGTGGCTGTGGTTATTAGTATCTTGGGTAGGGAGGGTAGTGTTTCAGCTGCTGCTGCTTTGTTGAATAATTTGCATAAAGATGGGTTTGATTTAGATGTTTATGCTTATACTTCGTTGATAACTGCTTTTGCTAGTAATGGGAGGTATAGGGATGCTTTAATGATTTTTAAGAAGATGGAGGAAGAGGGTTGCAAACCAACTTTGATAACTTATAATGTGATTTTGAATGTGCATGGAAAAATGGGAATGCCTTGGAGTAAGATCATAGGTCATTTTGAAGGGATGAAGAGTGCTGGGATTTCTCCAGATGAGTATACTTATAATACTCTTATAACTTGTTGTAAGCGAGGGTCTCTGTATCGAGAAGCTGCTGTGGTGTTTAATGATATGAAATCAGCAGGCTTTGTACCCGATAAGGTTACTTATAACGCACTGTTGGATGTTTATGGGAAGTCCAGACGTCCTGCAGAGGCCATGAAGGTGTTAAAAGAAATGGAAGCCAATGGATGTTCCCCGAGTACTGTGAGCTACAACTCGCTGATATCTGCTTACGCAAGAGACGGTCTGTTGGAGGAAGCTGTGGAGCTTAAAACACAGATGATTGAGAAGGGGATGAAGCCTGATGTTTTCACTTACACCACTCTGTTTTCAGGTTTTGAAAAGAATGGGAAGGATGAGTCTGCAATGAGGATATTTGAGGAAATGAGAGCTGTGGGTTGCAAGCCCAATATTTGTACTTTCAATGCTCTGATTAAGATGCATGGTAACAGGGGGAAGTTTATAGAGATGATGAAGGTTTTTGAGGAGATTAAAGCTTGCAGTTGCACACCTGATATTGTCACTTGGAATACTCTCTTGGCGGTGTTTGGACAGAATGGGATGGACTCAGAAGTGTCTGGAGTGTTCAAGGAAATGAAGAGGGCTGGGTTTGTACCTGAGAGGGACACTTACAACACCCTAATAAGTGCATACAGCCGGTGTGGTTCTTTTGACCAAGCCATGGTTGTATATAAGAGATTGCTGGAAGCTGGGATTACACCTGATCTTTCCACATATAATGCTGTTTTAGCAGCACTGGCTCGTGGGGGGTTGTGGGAACAGTCGGAGAAAATTCTCTCTGAAATGAAAGATGGTCGTTGCAGGCCAAATGAACTCACATACTGCTCTCTGCTTCATGCTTATGCCAATGGCATGGAGATTGAGCGGATGCATATTCTTGCTGAGGAGATATACTCTGGTATAATTGAACCCCATGCAGTGCTCTTGAAGACCCTTGTTTTAGTGAATAGTAAATGTGACTTACTAGTGGAAACGGAGCGTGCATTCATGGAGTTGAGGAACAAAGGACTTTCACTTGACATAAGCACGCTGAACGCCTTGGTTTCCATATATGGCAGGAGGCAAATGGTTAGCAAAGCAAATGAGATATTAAACTTCATGAAGGAGAGTGGTTTCACTCCCACCTTGGCGACTTACAACAGTTTGATGTATATGTACAGCCGATCAGAAACTTTCGAGAGATCTGAAGCTGCTTTAAGGGAAATTCTGGCAAAAGGAGTTAAACCAGATATAATTTCATACAACACTGTTATTTTTGCTTATTGTCGTAATGGCCGGATGAGAGAGGCCTCACGTATATTCTCTGAGATGAAGGATTTGGGAATTGTTCCGGACGTGATCACTTATAATACCTTTGTTTCAAGTTATGCAGCTGATTCGATGTTTGAGGAGGCTATTGGGGCTATTGAATACATGATCAAGCATGGTTGTAGACCAAACCAGAATACGTACAACTCTGTTGTCGATGGGTACTGTAAACATAATCGCCACTCTGATGCAAGGACATTTGTTGGCAGCCTTCGCGAGCTTGATCCTCATATATCACCCGGGGAGCAAAGCAGGCTATTGGATCGTATAAGCAAGAAATGGTCATAAATATGTCTTCAGGAATGAAACTGCTGTTTGATGAGGCACTGGGACCTGCAAATATGCAAAAATGATGGTAAGTGCTTCTGTTATCTTTCTGAAGCCGAACACAATGGACTGCTTGTGAATGGTTTTGGTGGCTTGAACGGCTCCTGAGAAGAGACTCCATACATCAGATTAAATGAAGGGAAAGTGGGAGTCATGAATTTCAAGGTATGTATTACTGGCTGCACCTCAATCGAACTTTGGATGCAATGAAATTTATGCGGATGCTAGTGATTTGTTGTATTGTATCAGTAAAGATCTGATCTTCCACGTTATGTTGCTGTTATATTAGTGGAATACTGGGCCTTGTGACCACAGTAGAAAGGAAGTCCCAATTTTTGCGGTGAGGATACTTTCTAATCGATTCAGTTGTCGTTCAGCTGTTGATGTAGAAAGATAGCAGCAAAAATTCACCCTAAGATGTCTTGAAAGGCGTGGAAACTGCACATTTTGCTACAGTTTCGCTCTTGTCTACAGGATTATTGGTGTAACACAAGATGTACTTTTTGAGTTTGTAAATCTTGTATGTATATATTAGGTGTATTGGTGGCTAACCATGGTTATGCCATGGGTGGGTTTTGAACACTGTTGTTGTAAGCTTTATCCAGCAGAGGTTTTACAGGTGTTTCTGTACTAAAAAGTTTCCAAGTAGTTAGGAGTTGAGATTTTAATTACAGCACTGATGGCACAACTACTACCTTCTTATGATCTTATCCCTTAAAATGGCGTGATGGCAACTCCTATGGTGTGCAAAGGAATGGAAATATTCAAAGGCAGGATATATGAAGGTCATTTTCAGAACTGAAGGTCATTTAAGAAATTAAAATATTCAAAGGGTGGCTTGGACTGTCAATCGCGATTAATCTTTTCGGTTTTGAGAAATATTGGAAAAAACCTTAGGAATTTACAGAACAGCAGTGTCCAGAACACGCACTTTTCTGTTCTGTAAGTAAACGTGAAAATTGAGGTCCATAACAATTTACAGATAATTACAAATACAGTCCAGTCTGTTCTTCTTTCCCAATCCATAAATTTCAATCCGCAATTTCCATCAAACATTACCCAGCTCTTGTTTCTTTTGGGTAAGCAAAAGATATATATCCTCCTCATCTACTATTCTCCTTCCTCAGTTACTGTATCAAAAACACAATGAGCTGGTGGTGGGCAGGAGCCATAGGAGCTGCAAAGGCAAGTACCCAAGAACAGAAAAAAACACAAATTCCACAAAGTCATTTCGATCATTTGTTTTATTCAATTTGTTTTTTTTTATTTGCAGAAAAAACTTGAAGAAGAAGATGGAGGAGCAACAAAGTTCCAGAGTGTGGCGCTCATCATCGGCGTCACAGGCATCGTCGGCAACAGCTTGGCCGAAATCCTCCCGTTATCCGACACCCCCGGTGGCCCGTGGAAGGTTTACGGCGTCGCCCGCCGTCCGCGGCCAGTTTGGCACGCCGATCATCCAATTGAGTACATCCAGTGCGACATCTCAAGCGAGGAAGAAACCCTAGAAAAACTATCAGTACTCACCGACGTTACGCACATTTTCTATGTCGCTTGGGCAAACAAGCAAGCAGAAGCAGAGAATTGCAAAGCGAATGGCGAAATGCTGAGTAATGTGTTGAAATCTGTAATCCCTTTTGCCACAAATTTGCAGCACGTTTGTTTGCAGACTGGGCGAAAACATTATTTGGGTGGGTTTGATTCGTTAGGAAAGATTCAGCCTCATGACCCTCCATTTCACGAGGATCTCCCAAGGCTTGATGCTTTGAATTTTTACTACACACAAGAAGATATTCTGTCTGAGGAGGTTAGCAAGAAGGAAGGATTGACATGGTCAGTACATCGGCCCGGACCGATATTTGGGTTCTCTCCTGTTAGTTTGATGAATTTTGTTGGGACATTGTGTGTTTATGCTGCAATTTGTAAGTATGAAGGGGCTCCATTGATGTTTCCAGGGAGTAAGGCGGCGTGGGAAGGGTATTGGGATGCTTCTGATGCAGATTTGATTGCAGAGCAGCAGATATGGGCAGCAGTGGATCCAAATGCTAAAGATGAGGCATTTAATTGCAGCAATGGGGACTTGTTCAAGTGGAAACATATGTGGAAAGTGTTGGCTGAGGAGTTCGAGATTGAGAAGTATGGGTTCGAAGAGGAAGACAGTGATCGGGAGAGGATCAGGAGCTTAGGGGAGATGATGAAAGATAAGGGGAAAGTGTGGGATGAGATTGTGAGGGAGAAGGGTTTGGTGAGCACTAAATTGGATGAGATTGCAGAATGGTGGTTCGTCGATTTGATGCTGCAAGGGGAGTCATGGTTGGATAGCATGAATAAGAGCAAAGAGCATGGATTTCTTGGGTTTAGAAACTCAAAACACTCTTTTAGTACTTGGATTGATAAAATGAAAGCCAACAAGATTGTTCCTTCTTTTGATGGATGATTAGGGTTTGCAATATCATCCTGTTGTGCTTATTATTCTGTACTTTGTATTGTTTGTGAAGCTCCTATGTACTTTGTCATTGTTGGATTGCATGAATAAGAGCAAAGAGCATGGATTTCTTGGGTTTAGAAACTCAAAACACTCTTTGAGTACTTGGTCTTGGATTGATAAAATGAAAGCCAAAAAGATTGTTCCTTGTTTTGATGGATGATTAGGGTTTGCATATCATCCTGTTGTGCTTATTATACTGTACTTTGTATTGTTTGTGAAGCTCCTATGTACCGTTCGGATTTTGTTTTAATAGGCAAAGATTTACCATTCATTTTTTGTTAATCGTATCTTACATTGCAGTATTAATGTTGATTAAATCTGGGGTTGTATTATGAATGACAAATACAGTGTTTACTAATGAATATGCTGTAACTTACAATCGAAGCTGACGAACTAAACGTGATTTTTCACACACAGGAGAGAGTTGAAGCCAGATGCATGTGTAGATTGTTGATTTAACTATACCTTTGTCTCGAGTCTCTGAGTCAAATGTTAGCGTTTAGAGTTTCACGAGCAATAGCGCTAGCTGCTCATCGGACACTTTCACATCAACGCATACCCCCAATGCTGCAGCGAGTCTTGCAGCTAACTGATGCTTGCACTGCAGGAGTTAAGGGGAAATGAAAGAGGAAAATAATAAGCGATGAATGAGCGAAAAAACGAAAGCAATGAATAAGCAAAAATGAAAGCTAGATGACTCACACAAAGTTGTTCTCCTCTGTTCACAATGTCATAGAAAAATGAATAGCAGGCACAGTAGTGCTCTGCAAAACAGAAGTACTCCTCCTTCCTCCTTGATTCTCCTACAACCTAGAAGCAAAAACGCAAGAACAAGGAACCCATTTACCGAAGTTTTCTGCAAATGATGCAATGTGAGTTACACAGCTCGAATGAGACTAGTCTCCTGCTCCGGAAGGGGCTGGCGTGATCAAAAAATCATACAGCAACCATTCGCTTAAAATCTCAGCATAACAATTTCTCAACTAGACATTCAAGCTAAGCTGATTCCCAAGCTCAGTACCACAATTTCTCAATTTCTAAAAGCGACAAAAGATTGTATGAAAAAGAAAACCTGAAAGATGGAACGGCCACTAGGGTTACCATAGATCTTCTTCACACCTCTTTGATCCACTATCCTCGTCGCTCTCTCAAAATTCTTACCAAACAAGAAATGCAGTCTGCAAATTCAACACCAAAAACGACAGAAATTGAACAAAATCCACAGAACCCATTTGAATTCATCACAAGACTAGAGAAACCAAAACAAAGGAATCGCAAATTGAAAATAACCCAAAATGCTACACTCACATTGAGAGCTGTTCCCCACTGACTGCCACCATTGCAGCATCACCGACAGGACAAAAGAACAAACATTTTAGGAAAAAAAAGAAAATGAGATGAATAGCACATAATAAATGAGCGAAACTGGAGACCTGAATGAGTGGATTGGATGTTTTTCCACACTGTATCTGCTACTAAGGTACTTGAGCTCATCCTGTTTTATTCTAGTTTCGCCCATACACAATTGCAAGCTTCCATTTTTTTCTTTCCCAATAAAAGAATTTGGAGTGGAAAAGAAACTGAAGCACCAGCGTAGCTGCGTAGTAGCGTGGCTTCCAATTTCTTGCTACCACTTTCGCGTTGATGATTTGAAATTCAGTAAAATCCTGTTTTCTTTTTTTCAGCACTACCAGAATACTATTTTCAATGTTTTCTTTTTCTGCTCACCTTTTTAATTTAAATATATATATATAAGAAAAAGAAAGAAAGAAGCTGTTTGTGGTTGTGGGCCGGATTTCGGCCTCACTTTTGAGTTAGGCCCATATTCTATTGGACGCCCACAGTTGAAATTATAAGACAAATATTAGTAATTTTTTTTAAAACTAATTAGTATTTTCTCCTTGAGAAAACGTTTTACCATAAATGAAAAATAGGATAGCTATGAAATTGAGTTAACTTAATACTAATATTTTGACAACTTAAACTATACATGATTTATAAGTGTTTTGTTTTTTTATAGAAAAGAAAGGAAAGCACCAGTCCACCTTTAAGGAGATGTGCCATCATTCTAAGAGAAGCTATCAAATAAAAGAGAAAAGTTTGTTCACCAAAGAAAGCTAAGTTGGTCAAAACATCCTCATGTGAGCTTAGGGATAGCTTTTGCTCAAGTTTGGTGAAAGCATTCCTGGTATGAAAAGGAGAAAGAAGTCTTGTAAGATACTCCTTCCGTCTTTTTTTAATAGACGTGTACTGTTTCGGCACGCATTTTAAAAAGATCAGATGACTCACTATTTGACTCTAAAAAATTCCGTACTTTTTTTCTAACGTACGTTAATCCTTAACGTACGTCCGAGAAAAAATTTGGGGCAAAATTATCTCAAATAATGAATCATTCAATTTTCTTGATATGCGTGCAAATAGTAAAAGCGTCTATTATTAAAGAACTGAGGGAGTATGTTTTAAATTTTAACGTTTTGGGTTTTTGTTCTATACGGCGGTTAAACACCTGCCAACTGCCCAGGGCCCAGACAAAAGATCTGTGGTTGTTGCTAATTTATTTAGTTAGGGTTAGGTCAAAAAAATACCTAACAAATCAAAAATAGATTTTGATTCTTAGATTTGGAGACAACAAGAAACAAAATTGGTGTTTTCAATTTGTAAATAATTAACATAATGGAACAAAAAAAACAAAAATATACAATTAGGTCTCCAGTGGAGAATGTCTTTGGAAGATATGACCTACCCATCAACAGCTTCGACTATCTACACAACTTCTTTTATCCATATTTAGAATCCAACTTCATAGCTATTTATAGTGTAAAACCTAAAAACCAAGAAAGTCAGTATCTGTCACTCAAAGGGTTTTTCATTTTCCTTTTTTTTGTTCAAGACAAAATGGGGAGCAGATCATCCTCTGATTGATCCGTATTAAGGGAGTAGATATCGAAAGGAGCGGTAGTGGTGTAGCTGAGGGCGGCGTTGTGCTTCGGTCTCAAATTGGCGGTGGTATCCTTATGGTGATCGAGATACATTACGATCACTGTGATATCGTCGTGAAAATGGCGCCTTATTCCCTTCTCGAGTTTCTTTATGTCATCGTATCTCATCTCTCTTTTCTTAGCAGCCTCCTTGAGCGCAGCTCTTACCAACCTCTTAGCAATCCCCTGCAAACATAGAATCAATCAAACTATGGTCAGCTGAACAGTTAAACCTCTTCTGACTGGGATCCAATGCATTTGACAAATCAAAGTGAATCTCATGAAAAAGGTCAGAATTATCCAACTCAAAGAGATGCTCATACTTCATGAAGGACATTAAATTTCAATACACCTGAAAAGTTATATTAAACTATAGGTTTCCATGGCTCAAACAGTACGAAAAATAAACTCGACCATTCAACATTTGAATTTCCTAGCCTCCAAAGTCTATATTAAGCTGCCATTAAAAATATTGATGAAGCATGGAAGTCAAAAATGGAAACTCACAGCTCTCGGGTTCTTGAAAACAATCTCCACAGCTTCTTTATCACTCAATTGCTCCCAAAGACCATCTGAAGCAAAGATCAGAAACAAGTCCTGTGGCTTGAGCTTCCGAATAAGGATTGAAGGTTCTGCTGTCATTACAGGTCGTCTAAGAGGAATCGGGTTTCCAAATTGCTGGAAAATTGGGTCCCTGTAAAACTCGGGCTTCTTTAAATAAACATCACCAATAGACCTAGATACCTGAATGCAAAATCAAAGGAAAAATAGTTAGGCTACCAAACGGGAACAGAAATTCTCATACACATGGAAGACATTCTGCCACACATGCCTAAATTTCTCATGCATGAGATGGACCAGTAGGCAACGCATAAGATTCTTGGAAGAGCATGAATGACCTTATCAGTTGGAACAACTTTTGTGTCAAATTCCAACAAGACATCTATCAATAAAGCAATAGGTACAAGCTGAAGTACAGTGGAATGTTTTAAGCCTTTAGGAATCAAATCACCTCAAACACTGATTGGTGTATACAATCACAATCCTATACAGTCCTAAGACAAATAACTAATGCATATAAGAGTTCTACGAAATGAGAGGATACCTAAATCACTTAACACATAGATCCACAACTTTTTGATCACCCAAATGATAAAAGCTAGGAAGCACAATGGAAACGAAAATACACTCAAGAATTAGGAGAGTATCATACCTGGATTATGCCCTTTATCCTCCAAACTCCACGTGTATACACTACAATATGTGAATCATCAGGATGAAGTGCCTCAACCTCCTTCCTAACCTCCTCAACCGCAACATTATGATCAGTGGACAACCGTTCTGCCACAACTGTTTTTTGATCATCCTCGTGAACTCTTCTGCCAAGAACTGCCCTGGAGTCCCCCAGATTGGCGACATACAACGTGTCATTGGCAATTGCTCCAACTAAACAACACGACCCAACAGAAGCAATTTGCGGCTTCATTGGCAGTGATCGTTTCACTAAATGACAAAATTCCTCCTCGATAGCATGAAATGCCTTCTTAATCACATTTTCCGATAACCCACCTTGCTCAGTAGCAAATTCTGCAATAGAAAAAAATAAAACCACTTTCCAGTCATGATCGCCTAAATCAAGCAAACCAAAATACAGTATTACTAAACCCCAACTAGAGAAACATTCGAAACTGAAAATTTAAATTTAACATGGAAACAGAGAAATCAGAGTTCAATTCAAATAAGATTTAACCAGATAACGTACTATGCATATAAGGGAATAAATACTTGTTAACGAATCTGGAAGCCTCAGGTCCTCCATGGCCGTCATAAACCCCAACGTAAGTAGCGGACGGCGATGAGAACACTTGACTTTGATCTTCGAGATTGGAATTGGCCTGAACAACCGCGATGGAGTAGTCACCGGATGCATGCGGCTTCAAATCCGTATGCCACAACAGCCCATCACCACCGCCGCCGCAACCGACTCGCCTCCCGAAGCACCGGTAACACGCCCGCAACATAATGGCCGTGTATCTCCCTCGTCGCCTCTACTGCTGCTGAATGACTCGCCGTTTATCGGATTGTAGTACTGGTGGGAACGTCTGTATCGGATTGCGGGAACAGGAAGGAAGAAGAAGAGTAAAAATGATGATGAAGATGATGAGGGGAAGGAAAGAAGAGGAGGAAGAAGAAAAAGGAAAGATGCCGCGTGAAGGGAAAAGAGGGGCTTAGTGCTTTTTAATTGGAACTCCTCTGTCTCTCTGTGTGTGTCGACTCCGCGTCAACTTTTGAGTAATTCAGTAATTTCCTTCTCTTTAAAAAAAGCTCTGTTTTTTTCTTTTTCTTTTTTCTAATTGTTTAAAAATAATAAAGAAAAAGAAGGTTTTACTTTTAGCTTGTTGTTGACTTGACTCGGGTCGTTTCACGTTTTCTCATTCTTTTTGATATTTTATTATTAAAATAAAAATAAAGTATAATTAGATTGTTTAATTATGGGGTTATTGACTGTTGACGTGGAATCCAACACTTTGACAACAATCTCTTCTTTGACCGATACTAAGATAAACGATAAGAATTTTAGGTGAAGGGGGCCACCGAATTGATATGTAATTTTTTTATGATCACAACATTTGTTTTTTTCTTTTCTTTTTAATATACGTTAAATAAAAATTACAAATTAAAAGACTGGAATGAATTCGGTTCTTAACTTAACGTGACATTTTGATGATATTATTAAGAATCGAGCTCATAACTTACATTATAATTAAAAACACCTTGCACTAACCAGTTGAGCGAGTTCATACGACAAAATTATGTATGTATGTATGTATGTATATGCACAAATAGACACACATGCTAGGTGCAATATGTTGCTGCAATGTTTAATTAACTGAGAAAGACACCATAACAAAAGTGATCACTTGCCCTTCATTTAATTTAATTTAATTACAATTTTAAGAGTCTTCCAGAAATTAAGTTCAACACAATTAATTAATTAGGCCTAATTAGCAGCTGTTCACCAACCTAATTAATTAGCTGTTTTTTTCTTTTTCTTTTTCATGAACACGGTTTCCTGCTCATTGTTTGCTCGCACATAGTTTTTCGCCATCCATTTTTGCCTTCATAAATAAGTTGTGACCATGATTATGATAGCATTTGTTTCCGTTTAATTTCGAATAAAAAACTAATTTCGTTTCTAATGAAAAATCTAATAAAATTTTCTCTTTTTTAGTGTGATTATACGATGCGTTAATTAATGATATTATATCCAATTCTATAAACATGGCCATGTTTATTTCCCTTCTTTCACGTTTGCAATTTCTTAATTTGGGAGGTTGATTGATGACTGTGCACAAGGTAAGCAAAGCGTATAATTGGATAGAAATTAGAATAGAAGAAGTAGTGGACGCCGGAATAGAAAGAATATTCAAGTTTGGCAGTCAAAGAATCCTGACTAATCTCATTCAAGCATGATTCGATTTTAAACGAAATGACTCTACCAATATGATTTTTTCAGTTCCGGAGACTCAAATCTGAAATCTGGTTCAGTTGATAAATTCTATTGGTCAACGTACCATGGACATTCAAGATGGGACTGAAAGCTGGAAAGTCAAGAGATTCAAGGATTAAACTGAAGTTTCATAATAAAGAGAGAGAAAAAAGGATTGTTGTGAAATAGTCCAAAGAAATAAATGGATTAAACTGACAACAGCATTTGCTTAGAGGTGGTAAGATTGGTAGAGATCCAGGACAAGGGAAATAAACATGTTAGCAGCAGGGGACAGACCAGTATCAGGATTTTTATTTCTTTAGTAGGTTTTGAAATTCTGATAAAAAAGAGTGTATTTTCTTGATCCCATATCGAGGACAAGGGAAATACAGTGCTTTATTACACATCAATCAAGCATATATAGATTGTCATACAACTCCCCAAAAATGGCCGATTCCATAACATACTCAGCCCCTGGAACTAATGCCACCAAAACATCCAATGTCAGACCTGTAATTCTGTCTACCAATGCTGTTAATGAATCCTCTGACAACCCATTGATCATGTTTTTCGTGTTCCGCGAATAACTCATCCAAGTTCTTCTTTGGCTATCATCTTTTACATTCCAATACACAACATCTGGTGAAACCGAGTACCCCCTTCTTCTGTACGTTCCCGATAGCCCCAATGAGCATGAATATGCTTGTCGGGGTGTCATGTCAGGAAAAACAAATACTCTTTCCGCCATCCTATCTCGGCTCAACTTTTCAGAAGCTGCGAAATCGAGTACTTGATCAAACACCTTAGTGAGATTCACATCTCCCCTACTGTGCTTCGATTCCTCCATATGTAGGAATGCATACCGGGAGACTCGACCTCGAGACTTTGCTCTCCCTACTTTGTGAGAAGTGGCGCGGTTGGGAGTAGCATTGAGCTCCAATGTCTTCAAGAACTCAAATTTGGATGGAAGATCACCTCCTTCAATCTTGCAAAGCTTTGCTTTATTATTGTTCCAAGAAACAACCTTTCCCTTCCTGGGATCTTGGCTGAGTTCTGAAGTTAGTAGCATCATCGACAGACAAATGTCCCTGTGTGCATCACTCATGTTCTCTGGTAGTGCACAGACTGCCAAACACTTTCCGAGTCTACTTTTCTCCTCCAAGTGTTTCGAAATTCGAAGCCATTTGGACTCTGCCGCTTCGATGCCACTGTCATCCTTCAAAGAGGGTATTATTATACTGCGAGGAAGCAAGTTCTCCTTGGTCCTGTCAATCTTAGCTACAATATCTGCATGAGCCTTAAACATTTCCTGTTCATCATAGGTGGACAAAATCCTACTGTACATTTTCTTCATGGGAGTTGACACAACCGACTTATACAGGATTGGCTCGTACCTTTTACTTCTCTCTAGGGCTTTATGAAGAGGCAGGAGAACTTGCTTCACTAGGCGATTCCGAACCCGACAAGCATAATGCTGATCCTCGATACACTGATACTCAGGATCTGAATCTCTTGGGAAACGCTTCTTGCAATGCTTTCACAAATTAGTGTCCTCTTGTCAAAGAAACTGTTGAGAGAAGGGCACCACTTTGAAGCCAGACTGATCTCTTCAAGCTGACCAGACTGCAAACACTCAACATCAGACCTGAGCATGTGAGCAAACAAATCTGCAATACAGTTGTGTAAGCGGCGATACTGCGGCAAGCTACGATAACCCTTTACTGTTGTAATAATACTCTCTTAACTTCATTAATACATACCATTACAATATATATACCCTAATACCATATACCTAATACTAATACAACGCATATACATACGTATATCTAACACTCCCCCTCAAGCTGGAGCATAGATATTTATCATGTCCAGCTTGTTACAGAGATAATCCACTCGAGGACCTGGAAGGGCTTTAGTGAAGAGATCACCCAGTTGTTCTCCTGTCTTCACATAGTGAGTGGAGATGAGATTTCCCTGAATCTTCTCGCGAATGAAGTGACAGTCTACTTCAATATGCTTCGTCCTCTCATGGTAAACAGGATTTGCAGCAATGTGGAGAGCAGCTTGATTATCACACCAGAGTTTTGAAGGTGAGGAGTGTTCTATACCAATTTCAGTCAGAAGTTGCCGCATCCATATAATCTCACAGGAGGATTGTGCCATGGCTCTGTATTCTGACTCTGCACTGGATCGAGACACCACGGTTTGCTTCTTGCTCCTCCAAGAGATCAGGTTCCCACCAACAAAGACACAATAGTCGGTTATTGATCTTCTATCAATCTTCGACCCAACCCAATCCGCATCAGCAAAGCACTCAATCTGATTGTGACCGTGGTTACTGTACAGGATCCCGAGGCCAAGTGCCCCTTTCAGATAGCATAGGATATGCTCCAAAGTCTCCCAATGCTTATCTGTTGGAGCAGACATGAACTGGCTAACAACACTAACCGCGAAGGTGATGTCAGGCCGTGTCACACAGAGATAGTTCAGTTTCCCAACTAATCTCCTATACATCTCAGGATCATCAAAAGGGTCATCGTCATCTTTGGTGAGATTAACATTAGAAGCCATAGAGGAGCTA
Source organism: Viola odorata (assembly GCA_963691705.1). Classification (NCBI taxonomy): domain Eukaryota; kingdom Viridiplantae; phylum Streptophyta; class Magnoliopsida; order Malpighiales; family Violaceae; genus Viola; species Viola odorata. The sequence goes on from OY829537.1 coordinate 2,662,977, forward strand.
CAGGGCTTGGCTCCCAACTTTCCTGTTTCTGCAAGGAGATCAAGGACATACTTTCTTTGAGATAAGAAGATACCTTTGTTACTCCTGGACACTTCTATCCCTAGAAAGTATTTCAGCTGATCCAAGTCTTTTGTACTGAACTTGGTATGCAGGAAAGATTTGAGCGAAGAGATCTGATGGTTGCCGAAACCGTCAAAATAAAATAATACAATCTACCAATGCACATGTAGTTTTAAAACAGTAGCAAGTGGTAAAAGGTTCGTCCACAGGGATTCGGTGGCAATTAATATAAATGATTAGGAATGTAACGAGTGGTAAATACCAATATTGAGTTGTTGTGAATAATTGCGAAATATAAGTAACAGAAAGAAATAAATGGATGTGGTGTGTGAAATCAAATGTGACAAATTCCCAGTTAGGATTCCGATGAGCTCATGCATTTAATTAATTGATCATTGATTCAAGTATTTTCAATACCAGACTTGCAGGCGGCTATAGAGATCAGGTTCTCACCTAGATCTCCTGCTCTCTAACTATTCGGGATTCTTAAAAGTTTTCACCTATTAAGGTCCTTGATATATCTTATGGCCTAAAGAAGCTATTCTATTAGGTCTAATAAGATAATCAAATAATTCTACCGTAAGAGACCTTCCCGAGTTCAGGAGAGAGAAGTGTCTACTCCTGTAAACTCGACCTTAATTGTTTTCCAATCTGATCCATCAATCAGTTGGTTGCCTTCGTATCACTTTCTACAATGTAGACTCCAAAGTATCAAGAGAAAACAGTAATCATGCAAATTCTAGTATAGTTGATCAAGCTTCAAAAGAAGTATGCATAATTTGACAATCAATTAAAATAATTAAAGATGCAAGATGGGATTTAATAATTGCGTTTAGATCTCACAATCAATTAAGCATGGCTGTTAATCCTCACAAGGAATAGATAGAAATTAGCCTATCATCATATGAAATAAATAAATGAGATTAAAAGCATAAAAAGGAAATTAATTAATTAAAGAAGAAAGCAAACAGAGTTTTGACGCTCTGTTAATGGCTGCTGTTTAGAAAGAAGGAAAAGAAATATTCGGGAAGAAGAAGTATCTTAAAGACGCAGCTCTCTGTTCCCTTCTATAATAATCCCTAAAATAATACAAGGATAATATCTAATATAATTAATTGTTCAAAATCCTAACAGAAACGTTGGAGACGTTCCGCGGCAGCATGACTCCTTGCTGGAATAGAAGATCAGCAGAATAAGGTCTTCTAGAAGAACAAGACAGCTGGTCCACGCTGGAATTTCAGGTCTTCCTTACCCTAGGTCTGGGGTAAGGACGCTTCAGACCAAAACAACTCTAAACTTGATGATTTCAGCTCCTAATAAATCGTTTTGCTTATCAGCGACATAATCTGTAAAAAGGAGTGGAAAGCACAAGAATTAGCAGTATCATCGTCCTAAAAAGGGAGGAAAGGACGATGAAAATAAGACATTTTGGCGCTCAAACAAGATCCCAACACTATCATCTCCTGTAATGATAATATCATCCACATACACAACAAGCAAAATAATACCCGTAGCAGATTGTCTATGAAAGACAGAGTGATCACACTGGCTCTTTTGCATGCCAAATTGTAAAATTACCCCACTGAACTTGCCAAACTAGGCACGAGGACTCTGTTTTAGACCATACAGGGCCTTCTTCAGCATACAGACTTTCCCATACTCCCCCTGAGCAACAAACCCAGGTGGTTGCTCCATATAGACTTCTTCCTGTAGGTCACCGTAAAGGAAAGCATTCTTGATGTCTAACTGGTGAAGAGGCCAATACCCAGAAGTGGCTAAGGAAATGAACAACCTGACAGAGGATAATTTGGCCATAGGGGAAAAGGTGTCAGAGTAGTCCACCCCATATGTTTGAGCATACCCTTTGGCAACAAGGCGTGCCATAAGACGTGCCACAGAACCATCAGGATGGACTTTCACAGCAAAGACCCATCTGCATCCTACATCCTTCTTGTCCTTGGGTAAAGACACCAAGTCCCAAGTTTGATTATCCTCTAAAGCGATAATCTCCTCAAGCATTGCATTCTTCCAACCAGGATGAGTCAATGCTTCCTGCACTGTGTTTGGGACAACAACAGAATGTAGAGAGGAAATCAGAGCACATGTCGATGGAGACAGGTGATCATAGGAGACACAGTTAGCAATGGAGTAGACAGATTTACAGTGTCGTTTACCTTTGCGAAGACTGATTGGGAGATCCAAATCAGTGGGTGGATCAGGTGACGAGGAGTCTGGTGGAGGACATGTATCAATGGGTGCCACAGATAGCGTAGAAGAACCAGTACTAGGATCAGGATTTGCAGTCAAGATCCTCTCCTCAATATACTGTGCAGAGGTACCCGAAGAAGAAGGCTGGTCAAGGGTACTATCACAAGAGGGTTGATCAGAAACAACCAATGGAGGAGCAGAGTAGGGAGGAGGAGCAAATAGGGAAGGAGCAGAGGAGACTGGAGGAGCAGAGTAGACCAACCAATCATCATCACCATGATCATCATCCTGTGGAACAGGATGTGAGAAGAATGGTGCATGTTCAGAGAAGGCAACATCAATAGACACCAGATATTTCTGAAGATCTGGAGAGTAGCATCTATATCCCTTCTGAAGCCGAGAATACCCCAAGAAGAGACACTTTAGGGCCTTAGGATCCAATTTTGTGATGTGAGGACGGACATCACGAACATAACATGTACTACCAAATGTCTTTGGGTCAATGGGGAATAACCGTTTACCAGGGGCAAGGATTGCATATGGGATACCATCATCTAAAACTGCCGAGGGCATACGGTTAATCAAAAAATATGCTGTAGAAACAACATCAACCCAAAAATGCTTAGGCACTTTATTCTGGAACAAGAGAGCTCTAGCTGTTTCTAGCAGATGCCTATTCTTCCTTTCAGCCACACCATTCTGGGCTGGTGTGTCAACACAGGACGACTGATGCAAGATACCATGCTGAGACATATATTGACAGAAAGATTCAGACATATAACATTATCACTTCTCAACATCCAAATAGAAGTACCAAATTGAGTTTTAATCTAAGTACAGAATGCACAAAAATGAGCAAACACCTCAGACCGATTTTTCATAAAATATGTCCAAGTCATCCTTGAATAATCATCCACAAAAGTAATAAAATATCTAAAACCAGGTTTAGCAGTTACAGGACAAGGACCCCAAACATCCGAATGGACTAATTCAAAAGCAGTCAACGCACGTTTACTAGTACGTGGACCCAAAGAAGTGCGATGATGTTTAGCAAAATGACAAGTTTCACAGTCAAGGGAAGTAGCTGACTTGAACTGTGGACATAGTTGCTTTAGATACTGCAGACATGGATGACCCAGACGGCAATGAGCTTCAAACAGAGAAGTGGAGCTGAAGCAGGCTACTGACTCTGGCACCCACTGATCCAGAACATACAGACCACCCGATACATGTCCTCTACCAAAGACCCGCTTTGTCACTAGATCCTGAAAGAGACAATGATCAGGGTAAAATGAGATGAAGCAGTTGAGGTCCTTTGTAAGTTTACTAACTGGCATCAGATTAAAAACCAACTCAGGTAGACTAAGTACACACGACATAGTAATAGCAGAAGTTGGTTTAACTATACCAGAACCCTCAACACTACGAGTGGTGCCATCAGCAATGGTGACATGAGCAGATGTTTTAAATTTCTTAAAACTGGAGAAAGTATTTGTGTTACCTGTCATATGTTCATTTGCACCTGAATCAACTACCCACTGACTAGAACTAGAGACAAGACATGTTTTACCTGACTCAGGTACTACAGTACTTGAGCTAGCTTTCACAAACTCTTGGTACAAGGAGAATCTGGCAAATTCCTCCTCTGAGAGTGGCTTAGGTGGATCAGGTGAGGAGCTTGGAAGAACAACTAGATTAGCTGATTTCATCCTCTGATTGTAATTCTACAGTTTCTTACAGAAACGCTTTGTATGACCAGGCTCCTTGCAGTAGTAACAAGTAACATCACTTAAGTCACCACCCTTGTAGTCACCATCCCGACCCTTAAAACCAGGTTTAGAGCTGGGCCTATCCCGCACCCCGCCCCTGGTTGGAAATGCCAGGGCAGTGGAATCTTGAGAGGATACAGTGCTCTCAGTCCTCAATATCCTGCTAAAAGTTTCCTGCAGAGAAGGAATATCACCACTAGATAGGATCTGGGACTTAGCAGTATCAAACTCTGAAGAGAGACCTGCAAGAAAGCTCATTGTAGCCATTTGTTCTCTCTGAGATTGTTGCACTTTAATGTCAGCACTAAAAGGTAACAATATATTCAACTCCTCATAAGTTTTCTTGAAATCCATAAAATAGTTCATAATAGATTTCCCTTCCTTCTCAGCTCGATAAATACATCATACATCCGGGACACATTCCCTTTACTAGAATACAAAAATTCCAGATAGTCAACTAGTTCTTTCACAGTTTCACAGTGATTAACCAATCCAATAATCTCACTATCCATGGAATTCTGAATTTGCAGAAATAATTGAGCATCATCTCTAACCCAAGCCTGTCTAGATTCATCTATTGGAGCTTCCTCAATTAGATGACCATCTTTTCCAATACTACGGAGATAAAATTTAATCGTTTTTCTCCAATCAAGAAAATTCGTACGATTCAACTTATGCTCCGTAATCTTACTAAAATTAGGAACATCTAAAATAGGGGCAGCAACCACAAGCTCTTTATTCTCAGCCATTCTTAACACAAATCGAGCAAATATAGGAGCAAATATACGAACACAAGCTAGATTGAGCACAAACACAGCATTCAATCACAACCAGCAGCAGATTCAACGTATACAGACGAGCAAATATGCAAGCAGGAACACAAAAATGAAGTTCGTACTCGTTCGAGTAGATTAACCAAGGGTAGTTTCGTATTTTAGCAAAACCGAGTATCAAAACTTGCCAAAACCGAAAACTGAGCACAGGTACCTGCCGATCTCGAGGAGGCGAGCAGAACCCAGGTCGCGGCGGTCGGAACGGCGGCGTCACACTCCCTCACGTGCCGGCGCGTGGCAGATGCGGCGGAAGACTTGAGCTGCGCTTGGCGGCGCGTCGGAGCTCCGATGGGCGCCGTTCAGGTGGCGTTCAACTCCTGTCGTCGAGACGCTCCCTCACTCCCTCATGTGGCGGCGGTGAGAGTAGCAGACGGCCGGAACGCGGTCCGACGAGCTGACAGCAGAACAGACTTTGGGAGAGTTTCGTTTTAGTTATTATGCTCCGCTACCATGTAATAATACTCTCTTAACTTCATTAATACATACTATTACAATATATATGCCCTAATACCATATACCTAATACTAATACAATGTATATACATATATCTAACAACTGCCTTTGCAGCCCTTTTTATATCTTTCACCCTCCTCTCTTCTTTGTCAACTGCAATTTCCCACTTCCTCTTCGCACTCTTCTTTATCTGTTCAAATATTTGGCTGTTGATGGCGCCATAGCTGTTGTAGTTGCCACGACCATAACGACTTGCTTCGGGTTTGCGTTCCTAACATTTCCTCTCTAGCTTCAGAACCTGGTGCAAGATTTCAGGCAAATACTTGAAGTACCTGAAACTCGCGAAATAGTCGATATTGGAAGCCAGGGTTATAGGGTGGTTATGATGGAGCCAGAGAATTGCTGCGAAGAAATTTTCTTTATATGGTTTCCCATCTGCTAATCTGACTAACCCTAGATGAAAGATAAGTTTCAGAGCGGTTTGTTTGTCTTGTTTCCAGGCCTGTTGTAACAAGCCAAACAGATTTTGAGATATGGGATCAGCAGCGCCATTGAAGAAGAGATTTAGACAAGGGGTTAGGGTTGGTAATTTCCTGGGAAATTGCTCTGTCAATGGAGATTTTTGGATGCAGTATGGCTATGAATCTGCGGCGGGCCGAGGAGAAAGGTATATAGTCATATTAGCAGGAATTGAGGCATCAGGAAATTAGTTTTCTGGCGATGGTTGTCAAGATAGGAGTGAAGAAGGCAGGAGGAGGCGTAGGGTTTTATAACTTTAGTCTTTCCTTGGTCCCCAAGAATAGATCACCCACCGCCTCCACCCGTTTAATTAGGGATTTCATTTCACTTTCCCAAAAAAGACGATTCTAACGCTCATAGATAACAACTAATAAAAATAAAAGCTAACAGTCGGTGTTAAGTATTTTACCCTCAACACAAAATAAGAAGTTCAGTTTTTAGAGATGTATGGCTCAAAAGTATTAGTAGAAAGGAAGCAAAAGGGTAACATAAGACATTATATCAGACCAGGGACTAGTAAGGCCAAATGTTAGGCAAATCTGGGGTTGTACAACAGAACTAAATATGAAATTAGTAAACTTTTCCATAAAAAATTCGGTTGATCTATAAACTTCCACGACAGTGGGAGCGAGAGGGAAAATATTCCCAGGAAGATTATGCTGTCGTTACAGTTTGTGACTAGTTACAATTATATCTCTACGACAATATGGGCAATCCCCGCAACTTCGTATCCAAGGATCCAAACAGGCAGAGTGGAACCTGTGGTCACAAGGGAGACGGATTAGTCTGTCTCCTTCCGTGAAACTCTCTAAACATATACTACAATCGCATGACGCCTGTTGCGTCTGTGGTACTTCCACTTCACCCGTATTTCCAAAGCCGCTAAATATCTCTAAATGCAAACAGTCAAGAGCATCTGGGGTTAAACCCGGTGGTTTCTTCTTGTTAGATTGCTGCTGCGTAGATTGTCGTCCTTCCATTTGAAAGTCTGAGTCGGTCAACATGGAGGGTCCAGAATACAACCCTGTAGAAATGCTAGGTTCCCAGTCTGCAGCATCATCAACCCTTAAATCCTCACCAGGTGTAACATGCCGGTTATGAAACCCAAATGAAGCTCTTCCAGTATGCCTAAACAATACAAAATGAGTGTTTCAGTACCTTGAACCTAAACTAAGTTCTATGGCTAACTAGAAAACCCAATCACATAGGATCGATGTTGAATGTCCCACAGACAGGTAGTCTAGCCAAAAAACTAGCAGAGCAAGATATAACGTGGCAACACAGTATCTCATTCGAGTAGTGATTAAGAGAACTGAGACAGGACGCAACAGGCATAGAGTTACGGTGGTAGGACCGTAGGACCAACAGAAGAGGAGAAATAGGACCAGAGTAATGATGCTAACAAGATTATGCATGAACCTCCAACAAATGCCAAAAAGAATATACCATCAAATAAATAGACAGTAGAAAATCAAGAAATGCAAAGAAAAGAAGAACCAAATCCAAGATAGTTATTAGGGGGTCAATTGACTTGAGTGAATAAACATACAGATGACCTCAAAGTGAACCTCTCGATGGCTGAAGCTATAAGAATCATTTAAATATGAGGCAAATTTGGCAGAGAAGTTAAAAGAAATTAGCCATGAATGCCACACAAAACATAAGAATGCCGATCATATATCTTCCCACTTCAAGTTTGATTTTTTTCTTTTTTTGTGAAAGAGGATTACAGAGAACTTTGTGATAAGTTATTGCCATGCTTCGGAATGATAAGGTCATAAGCTTGCAACTACAAACTTCCTGATCCAAGTCTCAACAGAAACACTTGACATAATCAATATGTTGAATCGTGCAATTAAACCTAAATCCTTACCATATCAACCACATATAACTAGTTAGATATGATCTCGATTGGGTTTTAACTAAGATAGATTTAAGAAGTCTACTTACATTCAAATATATCAATTGAATGCTTGGCCAGAAAAGGAAATCTAAACCAAGCATAAGTCTTCACACTTAATATTATTGCACTAAAATTCACAAATCTCAGAGTTTAGCTTTATCTATCACTACCAAACTGCATGTAATCCATGAAAACAAGACAAATTCATGCAACACCCCAATGACAAACAATGAAATAGGGTCAGAAAATTACCTGGTTTCCGAGAGAGAAACCCCTCTCAACCTCTCAAGCAGCCTTGCCCTGGCAAGCAACACATCCCCTGGAAGCCTCTCATTTCCCACCAATCCTGGTCTGCTTGACCTACTTGGATTGCTACTACTCAAAGAATCAACATTCACGTTATTAGTAGGCACAAATTGACTAGTACCCTGCTCCAGCCGAACCGATGAACGCTCCTGCCCAAAATCATAATAGCAAAATAATCAAAATTCATCACTAAACATAACTAAACCAACAAACCAAATTTACTAAAATGAATCCTAGCATTAAGAACTCGGACTTACAAGGGCCGGAGAGAGACGGTGGGAGGAGTGGCGCGAGTGATGGGATCTACGAGGAGAATCACAGCCATCCACGTCATGACGGCTATTATTATGGTAATTGTGGTTCCGGCGAGTGTAATTCAGTTGACAACCGCGATTTGAACTGGAAGAAGAAGAAGGATCGTAGGGCAAATCGGCGTTGGCGCGTCCGCCACGCGACCTTCTTTGATAGAACAGCTCCGACGCGCTCGTCATGCAATAGCACTGCCACCGCAGGCAACAACTAGAAGAGGACAAAGTCGGTTGAATAAATATTTCAGTGATGGCGGAAAGTAACGGAATTTGGCAGGAAAAAAACGAGAAAGATTAATTAATGTTGGGTGTTGAGTTTCGAAGAAACGCAGATATGGTGAAGGAGGTGTTTTTGATTGATTTATTTTTTTATTTTTTTTTATTTTTGACTAAGAAAGATACTGTATTATAGATATATAGATATACGTGGAGCGATTGGATTTAATTGTCTACTCGCCTCGGGATGAGACAGGTGTTTCAGTGGTGAATATAAAGCGTCTGATTGAAATGAAAAGATATGGCTGATGAAGTCTGCGAGAATTTGTGAAACCTTCGACTGCTGAATTCTTTCAAATTCAAGCAACAACATTAATGGTCAACAAGCAAAATCTAAATGACAAGCAACACAAATCATTTGCTAACTGAAATTTTAATTAATTAAGTCAGGCCACGAAATACATACATAACATTATTTTCGGCCATCCACTTTTTGCTAAGATTAAAATACTATTCCGTCGCTATATTTGATGTTGACTAATTCGGACTTAAATCGGGTAAAATTTTAATTTTTTTAATGACGGTTATTAGCTCAATTTTATCATAGGCTGTTAAGTTAAACAAGAGGTGATTAATTAATTATAAGTCTGCTGAGAAGTGTTTAGATCATAATCAGGAACAGGTTTATCAACACCATCAACATTCCTGAGCCAGTAAGTGTGGGTGAAAGAAGCTGCACTCGCCGGCACGTCGTCCATGACCCGCTCGTGCCCTTTTGGCACATAAATCCCGCTCCGCGGATGCGGCACCCAACACCCCAATTCCTCCCCAGTTTCCCCACTTTTCCTTGAATTGATCTCTGCTTCATCCCCTCCTGCCCTTCCACCGCTATGCAACTTGCTTGAACTCGAGGCTTTCCTGGCTAACGATCCCCTGTGAAAAGAAAGATTGTTTTCATGGATTATTCACGCCCCTTTCAGCATATGCATGAGACTCAGACGTGATAAATGTTTAAAAGACCGCGACAAATCACGGGACATGAAATTAAGATTAATTTAAACAGAGAGAGTTATTAATTACCTAAGCATTAGCAACTTAAATTTTGCAATTCCTGTTGTTGTCATGAATTGCAAGTACGTACGTACGGAGAAGGTACACAAAGGAAAATGGTTTTGGTGGGGTGATGATCTGTTTAGCTACTTGCAAACATATAATCACCTGAAATAATTTGTGGGTATTTATATAGATGATTTTTGGGTCTAAAACGGATAGTCGGAAATCGTTGGAGAAAAATAAACATGTATTATTCTTTCGTACATGATTTACTTTATGATGAGAATAAATTCTGTGATGTGCTCCATCCACCTGGTTAAGCCATGAATTAAATGTCGGCTATATGGTCAGAGGAAAGTACAAAAGCAAATGTTGTGTTAACAAAATATATCACATCTACTATAATTACGGTATTAACATGAACTCACTCGATCTATACTTAAATTTTTCGGTACAAACGTAGGTGAAATTCGAACTTAAAATTATATTTAATAAACAACTAATGAGTTACATTGCGCATTGTTATAAAGTTCGAAGATTCGTTGGGCTAATGGAAGAAAAATGGACACCACAACCTTTTCTTTTCCCCCATTTCATCAAGAATAATTGTATTGATCATGATTTTGATTCGCCATTTTTATTTTGCGGCTTCGGGTTAAGAGCAACTACGAGACAAGATTTACTTGTACGTGCATTCCCCTGTCAGTTCCAAAAAGGAATTTTAACCACAAAAAAATAAAAGAAAAAAGTTGGTTGTTATTTATTCGTTTCTAACTTCTAATTAACACACACTATAGACTCTAGCCTAGCAGAAGTGCAATTTTTTAATATTCTTAGAAGCCTCAGAATAATTTTCTCAGGAAAATATAAGCAGACTCTCGTAACAAAATATCAATAATAGTTCGTGTTTGAGTTCAATTATGTGTAATGAAAAAAAGGGCACTACTAGACTTTCTATAAGACCAATTGGTCATTCTGTCCATGGGGCTCCCACATAGGTGAACAAAACTTAGTTAAATGGCACATATCAAGAAAGAATAGCTAATAATTGATCAATTCTCCCCCAAGTGCTCTAAAACTTTGAATAATTATAAACGTTAGGTTGTGAATGACCAATTATTTCCCCCCACTTCTTGAGTAATGGAGCATTTGTGTCTGTCATGTGCCATTAAACTCAATTCTATTAATCAATGTGTCAATCCGTGACCAATTTGGTCAACTTTGAAAAATTGGGTGCTAATTTGTCCAAATATTAAACTTAGTGGCTAAATGTAATTTGTTTAGAAAGTTTAGTGACCAATTTGTCTTTTGCCCTAGAAAAAGTAACACGCGTCGCATAATGATTAGGAGCGAGGTTTCTCTGTGGGCACCAAAACGACTGGTCGCTTCTGATTGCAGACGTCAAAGCGAAAAAGATCGAAAGAAAGGAACACTCATAGATCCCTCCCGCCATTGACGCACTTTTGCTCTCTGCTTCGCTCTCCTAAAATCCCACTGAAATAAATAAATTTAATTTAAAACTGCTAAACAAACAAATTAAAGAACAAACGTGATATTCACCTACTCACATCATAGATCCCTCACGATCCACCGTTCAATTGGTGAAAAATGATTTCCAAGACGAAGCGATCTAAGCGCAAATTAGGGTTTCCAGCTGTGTTTCTCTTATGTTGTCTCTTCTTCCTCGTTGGATTTTACACTTCCTCTTTGCTCTCTCATGTGAGTGTTTGTTTGAATAAACTTTGAATAATTGGATTATTTATGTTTTTTTTTTGTAATTTAATTATGTATGTTTATTTATGCAGGAAGCACCTCTTATTCGGCCGAGTTTAAGGAGGCTAGAGGTGGTAGAAGGGGAGTATCCTACGCAGCCACATGGCGTGACGGGGGAATCTTATGTCGAATCCATCCCATTTCAGGTGATTAGGTTTATGCATTTGGTGATTTACTTAGATTTTTAGCTTTTCAAATGGAGCTTAATTAGATTTGTGACTGTGGTTGGTTGAGAAGTGAGATTAGTGGTTAATAGGGGATTTGATGCTGATCAAGTTAGGTCAAGGTTTAGCCCTCGAGTTTGCTTTCAAGGTTTTGGCTGGATTGTTGTTTGGGTGTGAAATTTGAGGAGTGGTATTTTGAGCTGTGAAGCAAATGTAGGACAATGCCTATGCTGTGGGAATTGTAATGAAATTTCAAACATTATGGTGTGCCCCATCATTCTGTTTTGAGGTAGTTGCAATGCATAAAACGATAAAGTTTGCTATTTATTGTTGTTGTCTGTTTGAGTTTTTTAAGCACACTGAAGTCAGGTCTTCCATCTCTATATCAGGAGATTGGCGTATATGGATATGACCTACTTACTATGACACTATATAGAATTAACTGACAGTTGGATTGAATTTCAAATAAGAGATGTACTCTATGCTTTTTTGGACCCATTGGTCGAGAAGAACTATTAAACAGAAATAGGTCCATCTAAATGAACAATAAGATAAAGGAATGTGTAGGTTGCAATTTTTTTTGTTCAAATCTAGCAATGGTTTGATGGGTTCATTCTAATTACTTTGTTGGTTTTCCCATTCTTTGTTTTAGGTTTTAAGTTGGCAACCAAGGGCACTCTATTTCCCTAGCTTTGCAACTGCAGAACAGTGCAACACTGTAATTAAAATAGCCAAGGCTAAACTAAAACCATCTACTCTGGCTTTGCGGAAAGGAGAAACTGCTGAGAGTACTAAAGGGACTAGGACAAGGTATTTGTTTCAATTTATTTTTCTACGTCTGTGCCATGCACTTGTTGACTACACTTTAGACCAATAGATCTCGTCTCATTCATGTTATAACCTGTCGCAACAGTTCTGGGACATTTTATAGTGGATCAGAAGATGAGACTGGAACCTTGAGCAGTATAGAGCAGAAAATTGCAAGGGCTACAATGATACCAGTGTCCAATGGGGAGGTGTTTTCTTTTTTTCTCATTTCAGTTTTATTATTGTTTCAAAGCCTATAGTTTGGTTAAAGTCAAGTGCTGGGGTAAAATTGAGAGTGTGGGTAAAGATATTGTGTCTGGTTGTTATACTGCCTTGAACTGCAGATAAGTTCTTTTTTTCTCTCTTTTAACAAGGTAAATTTCAAGCAGTGCCTAATAATGGTATGTGCCTGGAGTCTGGAATTAATCTTGTTTTCCATGATCTTTTCAAGTTTTCTTGTATTCTTCTAAGGCGCAACGGAGAAAGGTGGAAAAATATGTGAAGAGTGAAGACAATACTCGGTAGATATGTGTACTATGTTTTTCTAGTGACCTAAAGGGTCCTAATACTTGAAAATTAGTGGATCTTAGGATAGTACTTCCTATGTTTCTTTTTTTCTGATTAAGTTCTGTGATGGATGACTGCTAAGAAATGTGGTTAATAGACACTAACTCATACTTGATTAGACGCTGCTTTATTGTCCTTTAAAATTTAAAGCAATTAACCTTTCTGTACAGGGCATTTCTAAGTTAGACTGAGTGGATATCACCATATTGCAGGCCTTCAATATTTTGCGATATGAAATCGGGCAGAAGTATGATTCACATTATGATGCATTTAACCCAGTTGAATATGGCCCGCAGAAGAGTCAAAGGGTACACACCAACCATCTCTCTTCCATCTTGATTTTCATTACCTATGGCTTCTACAAGTACCATCCATGGCATCAGCAATATTATGCCATATCAATACTGTTACTGTAGTGGCTTAAAAAGATTGCTTTCGTGTAATATTTTTCTGTTTCTCCATTACTGTTCTGGTTATGGTTACATTCATCGTAGCATGGCATTGGTATGATACTCGAAATGTTATTGAATTCCCTCGTATCATTTTGAGTACTGTAGAGGGTTAACTTCTGGCTGATTAGATGTGAATCCACTTTTGCCATAGTTTTACATCCTGCTGATAAACATTTCTGTAAATCTACTGATTAGATGTGAATCCACTTTTGCCATAGTTTTACATCCTTGAATATCGTATTTTATTCCTGTTTTCTTTTTAGGACAATGGATTGTTCAAGTGTTATTTTCTCAAATCTCATAGTTTGATTGATTAACCTTTATGCAGCTTGCTTCTTTCTTGCTGTATTTGTCCGATGTAGAAGAAGGCGGTGAAACCATGTTCCCTTATGAAGTATGTGAGCAAGTGCTGCATTTTTTCCTTCTCATCCCTTGCAATAGTAATTATTTCGCACATGGATAATTTTGCCCCCATTTTGTCTTGTAGAATGGAGAAGCATTCGCCGAGTATGATTACAAACAATGTGTTGGTTTAAAAGTAAAGCCTCGGCAAGGTGACGGGCTTCTATTTTACTCGGTGATGCCGAATGCCACAATTGATTGGGTAATTGTTCCTTCTCTCTTCATATTCAGCCTGTGCAGGTTTCCATTGATGAATATCCTATGAAAGTTGGCATAAATTGCAGAAAGAAGTTTGTCTATTCTAACTATTTTAGATGCCAAATTTCTTCATTTTTTTGCATTTCATTTGGCGATTCATTGGGTGGCTTGCTTCTGTGCTTATTTTCTCATCCGTATTTGTTGAAACATTCTGCCAGACGTCTCTTCATGGGAGTTGCCCTGTTATCAAAGGAGAGAAATGGGTGGCGACGAAGTGGATTAGAGATCAAGTAGAGCTGGATTAGCACGAACTGATATATGCCTTTTCGTTACTGCAGAGTCATGCTTCAATTTAGCATTTTAGCAGTCAATCATTCTGATCTGTTTCTTGTAACGGCAATAGAACCATTCATGATCAATGTAAAGTTTTCAAGTGAAACAGCCATGAAAAGATTTTTGACAACAAAATGACATTTCTTGTTACTTTCTTGTAACGGCAATAGTTTTCCAGTTTCTTCCGGACGACCTTTTCTCGAACAGCTAGGATGGCTAGAAATATCATAAGAGGTGAGATTGGATTAATTGTAAGACAAGGTAGATTCGAAGTTGTCAGTAGCAGCATAGAAGTTCTTTGAACTAACCTTTATGATTGATTCAAGGCGCCGCCCTCTTTCTTAGAACCCAGAGAGGGGGAGCCTCAGCTCGGGAAGGGGAGAGTGGCCAAGTGGTCAAATGCGGCAGACTGTAAATCTGTTGAAGTTTTTCTACATAGGTTCCAATCCTGCCTCCCACTTTTTTGTTGCTCTTCCTAGTCATGCTTTGCACTAGTAGCGGCAGAAATGGTAGTTTGTTTCCTATTTTTTCTTGATTTTTGGAAGTGAATGTATGACTTGCTTCCAAAAATTAAAAAAACGCATGTAATTTTTCATACATATGAATCGAATATATCATTTTATTGCTTTAAAGAGTGAGAATGTAAAACCACTCACCCTATACATTGATAATTATTTGTTTAAAAATTGGCTTATTAAACTATTAACAAATAACATAATTTTTCACCATTATCTCAGATTCTCAATTTAAGTTGCTTGCATTGAGCTTTAAAAAAATATTATGAATCCTAATACTAAGAACACGTGGTATGAGACAACATTGCTGTAGGCCTGAATGCACCCGATAATAACTCCCAAATCTCCTTGTTTGGAAAGACTAGACCGTTGAGACCAAAAGCCCTCAACCACGTAACGGCTACTTTTTTTTTTTTTTTGAAAAAGCAAAACTGCCCAATCTCTGTAATCATAATTTCACAAAATCATCCAGAGAAGCACACATATTCCTCTTTCTCTGATATCCCCCGATTCCTCTTCGCACAAATCTTTACTCTTCTCCTTTGCGTCAACGATCAAGCGTTCTTAACTTCATAGTCTGTAATTCTAAAGAGACCTAATAGATTGATTTGGTAAAATGGATTTTGGTTGCTTGGACTTGGGTTGCCTTGACAAGCACAGCGATGAGGCGATTCGAGATTCTAGAGAATCCGAGACAAGCGAGAAGGCAACTTCGGCTTCCAAACTCGGAAAGGTAATTCTCTCTAAAATATTCTGTTTTCGTTTTCAGTTTCTCTTGATTTTCAAGATTTTCCTTCTTGATTGTTGTAAAGTGTGTTTCTTTTAGTATTATCTGGGTATGATTGTGTCTGGAATTCTTCTAACCAGTGAATCCATAAGTAATTGGACTTGTTTGTGTACTTTTGTTGGTTCCAAGTCATTATAACTTTGTAAGGATTTACACCCTTCGTATCTGAGTAGTGATTAGTAGCAACAGCCATTTTCCATTTAGGGTTTTGGTGCATACAAGCATGTTTGTCTGCTGATGATAGATTTAATAATTCTTGGTGATCTTTCGTTCTTATGGAAATTTCAGAATCTTGGGGTTTTACTGGTTTTGAGTTGTGTTAATTGATGTTTGCAATTTCAATTACATTCCTTGCTCTTGACTAGTGCAGAGTAAATCACCAAAAGGGACTGGCCAGTTGTCATCGAATGCTTTAAACAAATTCACATCACAAATTAAGAAGCCCTCGTACCGTAAAGGTTCGCCTCTCAACTGGTTCCCACGCAAAAAGGCGGACTACTTGAAGAAGAAAATTAAAATGCTGCAGGTACAATTCTGATCATAGCCTATCATCATATTCTTGCTGCAATTTTTTGTGAGTGAATGTCTTTGTATACATACATGCTTATTTCAGGAAGTAGATGGCATGAATTTGACTCTTGATGAGACGCTAGGTGATTCGAATCCACATTATTCGAGAGTACTAAGGGAGAAAATTGCAGCGAGAGAGGCTGCACACAAGGCAATGGAAGCTCGAAAAGCAGCATTGGTGGAAACTTCTTGGTGCCGAATTTTAAAAGCAGCAAGGTAAAACTTCCTAATGCAAGGGGAACATGGCTCATGAGTAGCTTAGTATGAGCTGTTCTTACCGAATTCATTCATTCTTATTTGCAGAATCCAAAGCAAAGAAGCAGATGCCATTTTGTTGACGGCTGAGAAAAATGCAGTGGAAGCCTTTGAAGCAGCAGCAGCGATGGGAGTGATCATGTATGATATCCCAAATTGTCCTCAGAAGCCATGTGACATAGAAACATCTATTCAAGATGGAGGGAGATCTACCACTCATACTGTCACAGCATCTTTTGAAACTGCATTTGAGGTAGATAAACAGGTAGCTGCAGCAGTTAAAACTGCATTTACTAGACTTGCAAACTGTCCTAGCTTTAACAAAGATGAGGTCAAAGAGCTGCTGCGCAAAATCAGCCAAAATCCAGATGCGGGCGATGACAATCAGGAATCGTTAGAGTTTTATTCAGAGTCTGAAGCAGAATCAGGGTCAGAACTTGAAACCGTGTCTCCAAGTGATGGCTTTGTTTCTTATGTCGAGGATCATAAGTTGCCAATTCTAGAGATGAGACCAAGGAAGTACAAGAGGAGGCAATCTCTTGAGAAATTTAATCCAATGAAGCTTGTGGACATGATGCTTGAGAGGCTGAGGTGTCTAAATGAAGATGAACTTTCGTCTCTGGCAACTATAGTAGCAACTTGTGGATTGAATGCTGCCTTGGAAGAAGTAGAATGCGCTAAGTTTCACGATCCAGGCTCTGCTGCTGATTGTAACTCAAAGCAAGCTATTAACCTTTCCCGAAGGATGTCTTCTGTAGGTACAGGAGCATTCATGGGTGGACATATGAAAAAGAATCAAATTCAGCCAGGACTCCTGAGTCTGGACAAGTTTCTGGTTAAACACATGTCAAAGCTTGAAAGAGAGGTGCAAGAAGCTAAAAACAGGAGAAACGAATCTAAGGAAGGAAGTAAAGGTAATGCAGATAAAACAGAAAAAGAAACAGATGGTTTGGGCAACAGAATGACTTCATCTGAGACTATTCCTGACTTGGGAAGTATCTTTGTGAAGAAGCATTCCTCAAAGTTGGAGAAGGAGATTGAAGAGGCAAAGAAGACTTCTTCATGGAAAGATGTTAAAGTTGGTCCTCCTAAGAAACTAGTTTGTAATTTCAATTCGTCTGAGGCCATTCCAGACTTGGGAAGCATACTAATTAAGCATTCATCCAAGCTTGAAAAAGATGTCCAAGAAACGAGAAGGAACTTTGGAAGAACATCTGACATGAATAGGGTTATCAATAGAAGGAAAGAAGACATTCCAGAAGTTCCAAGCCTGGACAAGGTTCTAGTAAAACGCATGTCGAGACTTGAACGAGAGGTGCAAGATGCAAAGAATAGAAGGAAAAATGAGAAGATTGAAGAAGGAAGGGTGACTGGCAAGCAGAAGAATACTTCTTCTCATGGAGAAGTTGAAGAAAAGGAAAATGTCAATTTCAACAAGGAACCAGATGGGAAATCTGAAGCCAATAAAGGGGAATGTAGACCGGAGGAGTGCACAGGTGAGTCCATGAAGAAGGCTGATAATGAGAGTGAAGATAGCCAAGACAAGATCTTGGTCAAGCCAGTTCACAGACCGGAAAAGGAAAAGTTACAGGCCTCGTCAATGGGAGGCAACTATGGAAATCATAGACACCACAATAAACATGGAGGAAATGCAGCTGCCACTGATGGTGAAGGCTTGGACAAAGTTTTAGTGAAGCATGTTTCTAGACTAGAAAAAGAGAAGATGGCCTTCAGGTTGTTGGATGATGAACAGGTGAAGGTGAAGAGAAGTGGCAGAAATGTGCATTCCCATTTGAACAATGAAGGCAGCCTGGACCAAATTTTAGTAAAATCCACATCAAGACTGGAAAAAGAGAAGATGGCTTCAGCAGCTCAGGAACCTGCAGACCAGGTCAGGCACTCGGTATCTCGTCGAGAAGCAAGGGAAAGAGAGTTGCAAGAAGCATGGGGAGGCTTAAGTTTAGGGAATTCCATCCAACCGCATCTTTCCAGACTTGAAAGGGAAAAGGCAAGCTCTTCCCCTTATACTTTTTGCATTTCAGATTGCCCCTTGCAGGTTGCAAAACTTGCAATGCTTTTTCCCTTTTTCGACAAAGAACTGATTGTTTAGATTGTTTCTTTCTTATTTCAGGCAGTTTGGATCAAAGCTGAGGAAGAAGAAAGGAGGCAAGCAATGATGGAGTGATTTCTTTCAGCCATTATGTATCTCAGGCTGATTAATTCTTCAGGCTCTTAATAATTGTACAATGTGTATATTCCTGCAACTTTTTTTTGTTTGTATTAATATCCTAGTTCTTCATCAAAGTTTGAAACTTTGAATTGTTTATTATTACAATGTAAACAGAAAAAATCACAAGTTTCTTGAGATTGGGATAATTGAAGTTTCTTGAAGTTGCTTATGCCAAGAGTAGCATCTCCTTAAATTCGTTTTATTTCTGATTTTGAGTTTGAATTAAGAGAACTGAATTGTGGATTGAGTTTGGTGGGAAACAAAATAATTTTAGAAAGTAAAACAATATTTACAGAGTAGTTAATAGTAAATACTGAATCCGTCTGCCAATCAAGAGGGGGAAATCTATTTTTACCAAATATAATATCATTTTTTTTGGTAACTTTTCCCTTCCCGTGGTTTCCAGTTCCACCGTTGTACAATGTACGCTGATGAGATGAGTGTACCTTTTTATTATGTTTCTCTCTTTTTAGACTCTTCTTTTTCCATCCACTAGCCCTCCGACTTCTTTCTGAATTTTTAATTTTTAATTTTGAAAGCCATGGGAGGAATCTGGAGAAATGGCACGTGAGAAGAATCTGGAGAAGCAAAAAGCTGCAAAGGGTACTATGATACTATCCCCACTTTTTCTACAGTCTGCACTTTTCTGGAAAATCTATAGATCCATTCATTAACCATGCGTTTTAATTTCTTTTCATTATAAAGGTTTTTCCTTTGCTGATTTTTCTTTTCTGTGGGTACATGTAGCCAATTTGACTCTAACAAAAGAACCACATTATTGGAAGTTTTGATTTGTTAATGGTTAATAATTTCACTTTTATGGTATCTTTTCTTGTGGTTACAATTTTGGGTCTGTTGAGTTTCTTCACATTATCTCCTGTGTTGATTTTATCTGTTTGGTTGAGGATGCATTTTTCATCTTCCATTTGCAATTGCCAATTAGTAAGCAGAGCAGTATTTGCTGCTTGCTTGTAACTCCTATGGAGCAGACTGGATTTTTTTATTTAAGGATCTTTGTTTTATTATATGGCTCGATCAGTACTTTCTTCCTGATTGACCTCTTTCTATAATCTGCTATGTTTGTTGCCTCTTTTTACTAATCTTATTCAAGCATCTTCGGCCTCATTCGAGTATGTTTGATGCCTCTAGTACCACATAAATGAGTCTCTTTGTGCTTTCTAACTGCAGCCACTCCCAGATAATACTAATAGTTCAGTTAATTAACCATGTCCTGTTGGAATAATTGCTTGGGTTAATGTAATGTCTAAACTAAAGTAGGAAGGATTTGAATTCATGGAGTCATGATGTCCTTCTGTCTGATTTGTGGCAAGTGTTGTTCATCCTTTAATTGTTATCTGGAGCTATTGCTGTGGTATGTGGTTGTTGGAATTCTTTTAACAATTTGTTCAATAGCAAGAATCTACTCATCCCTTCAAGAACGTTTGTGATCGGTTCTGTTCGTAATGCGATTATTTCCCTTCGACGATACATCCAGTTGATGATGGATTTCGGATACTGAATGAATGCAGTGCAATGTGTGCATGCAGACCTTCATTTGCACAACAACAGAAGTGAAGTGCAGGGAACATGCTGAAACATAATACCCCACTTAAAAAAATGACAACTGTATGTGTATTAGTGTAACCTATTGAACAAAAGTCATAAATGCAATGAAATGTTCTGCTGCATTATGGATGTTATATAGCTGTTGTTTTTTAGCCATCTCCTTACAGAAAGATCTTTCGTTCTGAGAACTTTAATGCAAGATCTCAGAAACTAAATCCTTGTAGGCTTGTAGCCATAGGAAAGGAATTAAAGAATCCCCTGTTTTAATGGCCTGAAAATTTAACCATTGTTTGCCAAATTTAGTGCAGTGAAAGAAAAAAAAATGATCTATCAGAAGTGGCATGATGACACCCACCCACATCTCCATTAATGTTAAAAAAAAGCAGAGTTCTTGCTTTTCTACTTTCTACCATCAATCATTTCTTTCAAATAGTAGTAATGAAAAACAATGATAGATAAATAAGATGGACAGCAGAGTTTTCTACTTTCTTGCTTCCTTCCTAGTTCTATTCTACTCCTCCTCCATCATCTAAATCCATATTCTAGGATTGTAATAAATTCAACCACTTTCTGAATTGAAGTTTGAAGTTGTTCACCTTGTTTTTAAATATGGACCCACGTCGCACCACATCGCACGCGGCAGCCACTCAGGACCACTACTGTGAAATTAAGAAACACTAACATATAATCACATACCAAAAACACCCACTCCACTCCACCTTTGGAAATTGGAAGCTCTCTTTTTTTTCTTTTTCTTTTTTACGTCACCTCTCTCTCCCTCTCTCTTTCTCCTTCCACCCACTTGCATTTTGGAGTCTTGTGTGTTTCTGTTTTGTACTTTTGGTAAGATATACTCTCTCTAGGACAGAGTCAGAGAAGAAAACCCTTCTTCTACTCAACATTATGATTACATACTTTGACTTAGACTACTCTGTTTGTTTGTCCACATTTCTCACACTGTTTTTTGGTGACTTTTCACACTTCCTCTCTTAAAACTCTCTTTTCTGTACCTTGAGCATCCCCCTCCCCCTCCCCCACCCCACCCCCCCCCCCCCCCCCCAAAAGAATGGCTCCTCTTCCCTTCCTCTGCTTCTTCATTCTGTTTTTGTTTTTCTCTCCTTGCCTCTCTACCAACATAGAAGGTACAGTATAACTCAACTCATCATCTCTGCACTCTTTAGAGTTCTAAATCTCTCATCTTTCTGTTTGATCTTGGTTTCTTTGTAAATTAGATTCACACCCATCTCTTAATTTTCTACTAGTATTGAAAAGAGAAAGAAAAGTATAAGACTTTTCAAAATTCTGGGTTTTTCATTTTTGAACTGTTTGATGATTCCATTTTCCTGTTTCTTCAATGTGCTAGAAAAAAACATGCGGTTAGGCTTTTCCAGTTCTGATGGTGTTTGATTTTGTTGGTTTCTGGTTTTGTTTTGTTAATTTGTGTGTTTATTGGGGTGTTGCAGGAAATGCTCTGCATGATTTGAGAAGCAGGCTGTCTGATCCAACCAATGTGCTGCAGAGTTGGGACCCAACTCTGGTCAATCCCTGCACATGGTTCCATGTCACCTGCGATTCCAACAGTCATGTGATTCGTTTGTAAGCTTTCATCTTTGATTAATTTCTTAATTATGGTTTCTTACCTTCGTAATTACTGTTTTTTGCTTCTAAAACTTGTCCTTTTTTTTCTAATTACTGTATTTGGTTTCAGGGATTTAGGAAATACTAATGTTTCTGGGACTTTGGGACCTGAGCTTGGACAACTCAAGCATCTACAGTACTTGTAAGCCCTCGTCTTGTAGTAGTACTTTTTCCAAAAGCTGTATATTTTGTTTATACTACTGTTTAGTAGTACTTTACTTCCTGCCAAAAAGGAAACAGCAAAATAGACAACTAATGAATGAATTGAAGAAAAAGTATGGAACTTATTGCTGTCTGAAGAAGTTTTTTATTGAGGACCCACTTGGTGAAAATCCTTGGGATCCATTTTAAGTTCAAACTCTTGGTTTTTCATTGTTTTGTTTGTTTCTGCTGTGATCTTATCAAGTGGTAATTGAATTGTGAAATTGTTGAATGAATGGCTTAGGGAGCTGTACCGAAATGATTTAGGAGGGAAAATTCCTGAGGAGCTCGGTAAGTTGAAAAACCTTGTCAGCATGGATTTATATGGAAACCGATTTGAAGGGAAGATCCCCAAGTCCTTTGCTAAATTGAAGTCACTCAGATTCTTGTAAGTTTTTGGACCATTATCAAACGTTATAAGCTATCAGAATCGCAAACTCTGTGAATGTCTGTCTCACTTTTCGTGCGGTTTGAATCTGTGGTGCAGACGGCTAAACAACAACAAGCTATACGGATCTATTCCAAGGGAGCTCACAACCCTCCAAGAACTCAAAGTCTTGTAAGTTAACTGCTGCTGTTCATGTTTTTAGTTGTTTCTATTTTTCTGGTGGTTATGTTTTGATTTATTTATTTCAATTTATTCAATTTGCAGTGATGTATCCAACAATGATCTATGCGGTACAGTTCCAGTGGATGGTCCCTTTTCCACTTTTCCAATGGAGAGGTATTAATGATCTTGTCAATTTTGCATTATCAATGCATGTGCTCATTCTTGATTTTTTTGGACATCAAATGTACTCCTTCCTTGTCTTTAGTTCACTCCTTTGCTCTCTGTTGTTTCTATCTATGTCCTGGTCCATTCTAATGGAAACCTAGCTGTAGTAGGGCAACCTGTTATGGCACCTTACCTTATAGGTCCATTCCAATTTTAGACTGCCCTATATGGGAAAGATGCCCTGCAATTATGCAATTAGCCAGGGATTAGTGTTATAAATATGTAAACTTTTGTGTGTAGTTTTGTGATGTGGGCAGTCCTTAACTGTAGAGGAAAGCTGTTATTTCACCTGTCCTAATTGTAATAGGTTTTCACATGGGGATAGGTGAGGCATTTATGAAAACTGTCCTAATTGTAATAGGTTTTCACATGGGGATAGATGAGGCATTTATGAAAACTGTCCTTAAAGCACTACAGATTTATCTGGAAAATGGAAAGTTTGAATAATGCAATGCCTCATTTGTGAAAAAGGACTAAAACCATAATTGCTGCTGGTAAGATGATGAGAGTCTTTCCGGTGTGTACTTCCTTAGGTGCCAAATCTGGTATATGATATTGTAAATGTCTTGTATTTGGTAAGAAAACTGGCATTTAATCCACTCATGTCCATCTAACCAAATGTTCGCTTGAATTTACGTGTAAATTTTAATCCCGTATTGTTCATTTACTGAGTAATCGGAGACTTCAACGCATGAAACAGACCCTAAACTGGTAAAAGATAGTGTAAGCTTTTACCAAAGTTATCTAAGACTTCGACTCGTGAAACATTACCCTAAACCGGTAAAAGATAGTTTAAGGTTTTAGCAGAAGATCTTTGTCTAGGCTTGATTTGTTTTAACTTGATTAATTGATCTGATTATGGTTATTTTAATCCATAAAATATACGATTCTTGGCTTCTGTTTCAGTTTCGAAAACAACAGGCTGAATGGACCGGAGCTGAAGGGACTGGTGCCTTATGACTTTGGATGCTAGAGTTGCTGTACTTTCCATGGCGGATTGTAATGTTTAAAGGGTTTAGATCACAATGTGTAGTTGATGTTAGTGACAGATTGCTTTGTTGCTATGTATGTAGAATTCCCTAATACAACAGCTAATGAGATGGTTGCACCAGATTTGCTAATATTCTCATCTTTTGGGGTTGATAGACCTTGGCGTGGACCGGACCAGATCGGGCCGGGCTTTTTCGTCCCTCAGTAGCGTGTAGGCTCATTACGCCTACCGGACTAAATTTGTTGCGAGTCTGATGGAGAAAAATCATTTTCACTCAAATTTTGATAAATTTCCCAAATTCTCAAGTGGAATTGATATTGCGTAAGTATCTTGAGCAAACATGTCTATTTTTACTTTTATGAAAATGTTGATGCGGAGAATTAATATGAATTATGAATAACATCAAAATGGGCCGGGTTTTTTTTTTTTGTAAATAT
Organism: Viola odorata; assembly: GCA_963691705.1. Taxonomy (NCBI): domain Eukaryota; kingdom Viridiplantae; phylum Streptophyta; class Magnoliopsida; order Malpighiales; family Violaceae; genus Viola; species Viola odorata. The sequence continues at coordinate 2,687,266 of OY829537.1, forward strand.
AACAGAAATTATTTCCGGGAGGATGGGGGTTCGAGAGCAGCGCCTCCGATTTTTTTTTTTGGAATATTTTAAAGGGAAAACAAGCGAGTTGAACGAAAAATTGAACAAATGCTTAAGAGTATTAGTATTCGTCACTAAATAACAAATATTTAAATAAACTTAACAAAAAGATAAATAAGAAGACGATATAGAAAAAAAATAATTATACATTAGAATTCATACAATATACGTACTTTTTATAATTATTCTCTACAAGTTTTCATTTTTTGAAATCCTTGTATGATTCTCTCATTCTCTACACTATCAAAAATATTTTTTTCAACAAAAGTAATCAAACAATCATTAATAATTATAAACATATTATAAAAATGTACCTAAAAAAAATCTATACAGAAGCATACATGCATATAATAAAAAAAAACGTCACTGAATATATGCAATAACAAAATTTTACTTATTGATGATTTCTACGTTCTAAAATAAAAAATAAAAAAACTAATTTATTAAATAAAATTATTTTAAAATTTTTGTGAGTGTTAAAATTTGGTATCGATTTTTCCGTCCCACAATTTAAATAAGTTAAATAATATAAAAACACATTGTTGTTATTTTGTTGTTATACAAAATACAAAAAATATAATGTTGTTTTGTTGTTGTATTAATTTAAATTCTTATCGTTAGAGTCTTTTACGGGATTCCATGATCTCGAGGGAAGTCAATTAAGTCCCGATCATCTCGAGTCTCGACTACAACCCTTTTTGTTTGTTGTTTTTAAAGAAACCCCTTAGCTTATTGTTGCTATGCAAAATACAAAAATAACCAAAAATAACCAAAAAATTAATATAGAATTGGAAAAAAATCTATGGAAACACAATCTGTGAAATATAATAATAGCACTGTATGACAATCAATAGATTTTCATGAAGAGAAAATAATAAAAATATATAATGAAAGATAAAATATAGAAAAAGTCTAGAAAAAATTGAAGAAAAAAAAGCTTTACCTTTTACTAACAAAAAGAAGAATCATTTATTTGTTGATTTCTTGCGACAAAGTTACTGTTTTATATTCGAGTTTTACCTCTATTTATATATAATAAATAAATAAAAATCACCTCTGGTCTTTTTTCTAGTTAAAGTAGGAAGGAAAAAAAGCGCTCTTCATCGGATTCGGTGGTGACTCTTAATTCTAGTTTGAGGGTTCACACTCAACAGTCAAGATAAATACAAACGGAGCCGGCCGGCCAATTCAAACACTTTACTAAACGCCGTAGTCTTTAGTGTACACTCCATCGATGCCGCAAATTCTCGTTTCTGCAAAAGAGAAAAGAAGAATTGGTCACCCAATCAAGAATAATCTTACATCAAATAGTTAGAAAAAAAGTGGTGGAGCTGATGGGGAGTGTCCTTGAGGTTGATGATGAGACGCATGGAGATAGTTTGTACGACGATGGTGTGGAGGAGACGATATATATTGCGGTGGGGAAGAATTTAGAGAAGAGCAAAGCCACCCTCTTATGGTCTTTGCGCAGCTTTGTAGGGAAGAAGATATGCCTCCTTTATGTCCACCACCACAACACTCCACATGTTTCTAATCTCAGTGAGTTTTGATGGTTTTCCTTTCTAATTTTGCTCCGTGCCTATGTTTTATGTGTTTGCGCGTATGGGTTCTTTAGAAATTCCACTCTTTGATTTGTATTGCCGATGATTTTGTTCCACCAGCTGATCTTGTCAGTAATTCAGAACAAGATGCTGTCAAGGAATTTGAAAAACTTGAGAGGGAAAGGATGCAGGAAATTCTCGATCGATACTCTCTCTTTCTTGCCCAACATGGGGTAGTGCTACTTTTCTCCTCCATTAGTATTCGAATTTCCTTTCCTGTGTAGTATATTAAAGATACTGCTGTTTATTTCTGATTCTCAAAATTATATCCTTCAAAAAGGGGAAAAACTTAGACCTGTTCTGCTTATTCAAAACCCTCTTATATTAATGGAACTGCACTGATGTAATGGCATGGATTTGGGCTTTGATAGGTACGAGCAGATAAAGTATGGATTGAGATGGATGATACTGGAAAGGGTATTGTTGAGATTATTATTCGGCACAATGTTAGATGGCTCGTCATGGGTGCAGCGGCAGATAAATACTATTCAGTGTATAAACTATTCTTTTTTGCTCCTTGTTAATGTGATGATGGACTAGCATTATAGACTCTGTGGATTCTCACTTCGGGGTTTCTTCATGGGTTATGGCAGACAATCACCTTTTACAATGGACTATTGTTATTGCAGGAAGCTGTCAGAGCTAAAATCCATAAAAGCAATGTCTGTGTGCCAACAAGCACCGATTTCCTGTCATATCTGGTTTGTTTGCAAGGGCCACCTCATCTACACAAGGTACTCCTGGCATTGCTGCCGGTAGTTGTGTTTGATGTCAGATGCTCATAACTGCAGAAACATTCATTTTCTTGTATTGATCAATTTTCTCCTTATTGGTTAATGGTCACCAACTAGCATTGCCGACTATGCTGTCTTTTTGGTACTCTAACCACTGTTACTTGAAGGAAATATTTTGCATTTAGATACATGTTAAGGCATAAGTTGGGGAATCTAACAGCTCATGATACTATATCTTCTATACCCTTCTTAATCCATTGAGGGAAGTTCAAATCCGCATGTGTTTGATAAATTGAACTGGTTAACAGTTGAATTCAAAATTAAATGTCTTATTGCCACCTTGTAGTTTCCTCGATGTGAATTTATAATGTTTTTTTCTGCGAATGTAATAGATCTAATTAATGTACAAAGTCATTTGTTGCTTATAGAAGGAATCTGTGAAAACAGGGATGGTAGAAATGATGGATCTGAAGCTGAGATTACTCTTCCTTTGTCACTGCTGGATTCAGGTTCAGAAACTAAGTGTCTAGAATATTTGATACCAGAGCCTGTCAGGCAAGATGTACATCTCAAGGTAGGTTCTCAAAGACAGAATATACCACTTCCTTTGACAATCAAGATCTGTCTGAGTCTGGTTCTCTTGGGAGTGCCAAAGCTTTCATTTCACCTTATGAGCACTTGAAGAATAACCTCGTTACAGGGCTGTTTAGATACAGAGGAAGATGTCGATGACCTTATGGAGAGACTCAATTGTCAATGTTCAGAGCATTCTTCTCGATCGTCTAACATGTTGCTGAGAACTTCCAAATCGATTGCGTTGCTGACAGAGGAGGTTAGATGATCTAGGTCTAGGCTTGTTTTCCTGTAAACTATTACCTCTCATGCTCTGGTGTTCGTAGATGTTATTAGAGCTAGTGGGCGTTCTTTTAAAATTATAAGCAATGCATGAGGCCAAATGATATAGGTTTAGGCTTGTTTTTCTCTTGTTTCCTTTTACTTGCAGATTTTGCTGTAGGAAATGAAATTTTTCCAAATTTTGAAGCACGTATTAGTAAATAAGATGATTATTTTATAAATTGCTGAGCTTTTCTTTTCCGCTAGTGTTAAACACGCACAATGTTGAGTTCAACAGTCTCCTTCTCTTAGAATATGCATGCAACCAATCAGTCCTTTTGCAGTTAGTTTTTAACTTAACTTCCTTTTTGCTGGTAACACAGGCTAAAGCATCAGAAAAGTTATGTGTTAAGATGATGTGCTTAAGAAAAGAGATGGAGGAAGCTGTTATTAGAGAGAAGCAAGATGTAGAAAACACAAGGAACCAACGTGATGAGTCCATGAAAGAACTTCAGTTGGTCAAGCATCAGAAGTCTTTGCTTGAGACCCAACTTGCCGAGTCTAATGTAACAGTTAATGAGTTGGAGGAGAAGATCATCTCAGCCGTGGAACTCTTGATAAGTTTTAGGAGAAAACGAGATGCTGCAAGGATAGAATATGAAAATGCATTAACAGAAGTTACAAAGCTTAGGAAGTTGTCAAAAATGGATGCCACGACCTGTTGTGGGTCAGAACTTCTTGAGTTTACATTCACTGAGATCAACGAAGCAACTCACAATTTTGACCCTTCCTGGAAAATTGGGGAGGGAAGATACGGAAGCATCTATAAAGGGCTACTCCGCCATGCCCATGTTGCCATCAAGATGTTGCCCTCATATGGTTCTCAAAGCCAGTTGGAGTTCCAAAATATGGTAAATTTCAAAGCTCCCTCTAAATTATTAATAAATCATCCATTGTAGTGCCAGTACACCATTCAAATGGTAGTGGGCCTGGTGGCTTTTAGAGCTCCATATTTCTTATCACGGGTTATTGCTGTGCACTGGATTTCAGGTAGAGGTCTTGAGTAGGGTGAGGCACCCGAATCTTGTAACATTAATTGGGACTTGTCCAGAATCCAGGTCACTTGTCTATGAGTATGCCAGAAATGGAAGCCTTGAAGATCTCCTCGCCTGCAAATATAAGACATCCCCTATGACATGGCAAACTCGAGCAAACATTGCTGTCCAGATATGTTCTGCTCTCATCTTCCTTCACACTAACAAGCCTTGTACTATCCATGGAAATTTAAAACCATCCAAAGTCCTGCTTGATTCCAATTTTGTCAGTAAACTTACCGACTTTGGCATCTTTCATTTGATGCCGCAAGGTAAAGACATGGTAAATGTCACCCAGACCTCTTATACATTTAGTAACAGCTGCATCTCTTCGTACACTGATCCAGAATATCTTGAGACTGGTATGGCTACACCAGAATCAGATGTGTACTCATTCGGAGTCATACTATTACGACTTTTGACTGGAAGACCCGTCTCTGGTATAGTCAGAGATGTTAGATGTGCAGTAGAAAAAGGAAAACTAGAAGCAGTGTTGGATTGTTCTGGCGGGGAGTGGCCTTCTGAACTAGCCGCACAGTTCGCCATCTTGGCATTGAGATGCTGTGAAAAGAGCAGATATGACCGACCAGACCTTGTTCTAGACATCTGGGGTGTGCTTGAGCAAGTGAAAGATTGTATTAGAGATTCAGAAACATGCTTGAGTCCCAAGGAGCCACGATGTATCCCATCCCATTTTCTCTGTCCTATTTTTCAGGTAATACTCACTTGCATGCTTGATATATTACATATTCAAACTGGCCTGCAATTCATGAGATTAGAGTTGTTATTAACAAGGTGCACTTGGTTACTCCTCTAATGGGCAAGAAGGGAGAACTTTATGTCAATATATCCTTATTATGTGCATGAATTGTTTCGGTTGGATTTGCAGGAAGTCATGACAGATCCACGGATTGCAGCAGATGGTTTCACCTATGAAGCAGATGCTATTAGAGGATGGCTGAAGAGCGGGCACAACACATCACCGATGACAAACCTTAAACTTGATCACTGCAATCTACTCCCTAATCATGCGCTGCATCAGGCTATACAAGAGTCGCAGCAACGATGATGAGTTGTCATCATATGACAATGTGTACGTCTTTTCATTGCATGTAAAACTCATTTTAGGTGGTTACGGGGATTATGGCTGTAAATTGGACTGGGAATGGTTCAGGAGAGGTGATTTCGAAATGAGAGTGTCGGTGTAATTATGAAGCTCGAGAGGCCGGTGGCTACGGAATGGAACATTCAGTTTAGCCACCTACTAAGAGAGGCAAATCGGTATGCTGATGGAATGACCTGTTGCGGAGTCTCTTTGGTGAATCTAGAGGTTTCAGTGATATAAAGGAGGAGGTGATGGATAGTTTTAGTGAAAAAGTAAGAAAAGAAAAACAAAAGCTACTGTATTATACTTTATTTGATTAATACAAATATTGTTTACAAGTTTCTTGAAAAGTAAGAAAAAAATGATAAAAACATGCTTACGAAGATAAGTGAGCCTCTTCGAGGGAGGGAAAAAGTTTTATTACTTTGATGGAAACTTGGGAGAAAAAAGGAAGAAAAAAGGTTAAAAGTGTTGGTCCAGTAGGAACAGCCCATCAAGCTATGCGGGCCCATAGGCCAACGGTCCGTAATCCTTCCACTGCCGGGAACGGGAGGTGGTCGTTGCTCTGTGAATCCAGCCTGACGCGGTGCCCTCCGTCTTTAGGGGACATGTCGTCCAAGCCTTCGCTCGGATGACGTATCCCAACTCTCGGCTTGGAACGGGCGGGCCAGATAACAGACCCATTGGGCCCAACTTTCAAGGCTAGTTCAACTGTCCCAACACCCTCAAGCCCCCACTCGGGTCACAAGTTCGCGCAACTGAACTCGGCGAACGATACTTTTAAAATGGAATATATAAAGCATAGCTGAATCGCTTACATTAGCGATGTGGTATTATTTTCTGCTCTTCACATGCATTTTGTTCTGTCTTAGCAGATCCTACAGGCACTTCCATGTGACATTACAGTAACATTCTTCCAAGATTTGAACTCAATCTATGTCTATATAGCAAATGAGGAGCTGTATTCTTTCACTTTTGGGTGTTTTGTGAGCTCGATTATAATTCTTCGATACGTACGCTTCAAAGCACTTGTATGTCACCGGTATTGATGATGGAGGAAAGCCTTTTTCAACAAGGTGTTAGTACTTAGTGCACTGTACCGAATTTGTTTCAAGGTTGTGTCCCCCTTGTATATCTCTTATCACTGTTTTAGAACGGAAACAAATATACCTTGTACATACAAGAGATCTCACCTATCTCATTCATCCATATTATATGTATTCAGGAATGTTTATAGACGCCATGTCCTCTAACCTTCGTTCCTAATTTATGATGTACCCGACAACACTAACGAAAAGTGGTAGCTGAGTAGCAGTGCGTGATACTCTACATAAATTAATAAAGATAATCTATGTCAATATAGAAAAACAAGCTAAGCTAAGTCAGCATCTCCGGAGAGTCGTTAATTTGTTGTTTTGCTGTCTTGGGCTTTAAGCCCACCTGCCACAACCCAATGCGGCGGATTAATGAACTCTTCTCGTCCTATCCTTTTTCTACTTAAACCCAATAAATAAGCATCTTTTGAATAACAGATCGCCGGATTCTCCCCAATGGCAAGGACTGCGTGGCGGAGCAGTTCGGAATCAGGTAACTACATTGAAATGCTTGATGACTGTTTGTTGATTGAAATCCTTGGGCGTCTTCCTGACGCCAAATCGGCGATTAAATGCAAACTAGTGTCCAAGCGTTGGAATTCTTTGATCTCCGATCCTTATTTCCAAACAAGTTTTGTCGATTACCAGTCTACTTCTCGTAATAAGCAACAAAAACCCTATCTCATTACCTTCCGTGATATATGGAATAACAAGATAGCCCGATACAAATTGTTTTCCAGCAACTCAGTTTTTAAGGGCTTTGATTACGACTATGCTGTTTCTTTTCCCAAGTCTCGTGGTCCCTATCGCGCAACCTGCAACGAACTGCTGCTATGTGGATGTCAATGTCACTTGGATGATGATGAAATTAGATATTACATATGCAATCCAGTCACCAAACACCATGTTGCTCTCCCTCCCAGTCCTCGCTTAGGCCTGGCTCCTAGTTGCGCAAATGACGTGGCTGGGTTTCTCTTTCGCGATCAGAGCAGCTTTAGTGTGATGATCGTTCTCCGCTCCAGCCCCGGCGTATTGCACGACGAGTTGCGGGAATCCACAATGCTGATATTCTCCTCTGAAGGAAACCAATGGACGCAACACCAAAAGCATGAGGATGGGTGGGTACGCGTAAGTACCCCTTTGGCTTGGAATGGACTCTTGTGCTGGGTCAGGGAAGACGCCAGCACTCTCGTTTCCTGCAATCCCTACACTCGGACGAGCCTTTCCATATCATTAATATGCCAGAAGAACTGAGGCATGCGGAAAGAAAATATAAGTACACTACCCGACGACAAGGAATTGGAGTTTGCCAAGGAACATTGCGGTTATGGCACCAATGGCAGGGTCTGGATGATTATCAAAATTTTAGTGTTTGGGATTTGAAGGATTATAATACAGGAGAATGGAGTTTGAAGCATGAGTTTCAGATGGAACCAGTGTATCGTGAAAGCTGGTTTTATGATATAGTAGTAGCTTTTGATCCGGATGATGAGGATGTTGCTTGCTTTGTCTACAAGAAAACCCTCGTCTCTTTTGACATGAGAAGCCAGGCTATGAAGAGGCTTAAGACCATTATAAAACCAATCATTAATCATCCTACGAGTTTCCACCGCATGAAATTCTTAATGCTTGTCCTTCCATGGTGGCCTACACCAGTCCCTACATACACTTCCATCATACAATGGGGTTGGATTTGCTTCGTGACACGTGTTTGATATAAAGTGACAGATGGAGGCTTGGACGCCAACTAAATTCCATGCAACTTTCCTGGGTGACCGAATAATATATAGACCATCAACAATCAAAGATTGAAATGGAAAATATTCTTAATTAATTTATGTTTCAGGTTCCAATTTAAATAATAGGAAAAACTATTTTGAGATATTCATCCTTAATTTTATTAACTGAGAATGGTTTCATATCCAAACAGGGAACAAATTAAGAATGCTAATTAAGGTATATCAATTCACTATGATTACACATGTCACGCCGATAGTAGCCTATAATTCTCCCAGAACATGACTACGGTAGTGAACGTAAACGTGTAGCGTAGAGTGATACGTTACAGCAAAAGAATGGCTGTAAGGACACGTGTCAATAAAGTGATGGCGTACGCTGACCCCACCGAAAACTTGGAAAGTGCTGGATGTCATTTGATGTTTCCTTGCCACGGGTTCTTTCAAAGTCCAGAGAGGTCGGCTAAAATATTTCTCCGCTAAGCCTACTCGCTGCGTTAAGAAGTGTCGTGCACTCGCTTTGCTTTTTTATTTTTCTTTCCCTACATATTTATCAAACCTTTTATTTTATTTCCACTACGACTATTTAAAGTATAACGAATTTTACAGACTAGCAGCATTTCCGTGTGAATAAAACCAATTACACATATATAATTAATTAATCAAATAATAAAAAATACACACAAATTTGCCATTAAGTTTACCTATTCTAATCAGTTTTATTTATTTTAAACAACACATTTATTTCGTATCAAACACAAATAAAATTTATAACGATTCTTACCGAATGATTGCATAAAAAAGTTTAAATTTGTTTATAGTTAGGTAAACTATATAGAAACCCATATAGTTTATCAAATTTTTTACTTAGTATAAAATTGTAATATAAATTTTATAATTTTCTAAAAATTAAAATGTTAACCTGATTAAAAAATTTAAAATATATGGTAAAATAATTCAAAAACTTATACAAATTTGAGAAAAAATGTAAAAAAATATGGGAGATCACAACACTAAAAAATTGAAAAAAAAATCAATGAGAAGTTTTTTTAAAATATTTAAAATTAATAAATTAAAAATGAAATTGTAAATAAAATATATTTTATTTTTTCATTGTATTAAATTCTACAATTTTAGTTACGTTTTTCTAAATTTAATATTTTTTTTGCAATTTTTTACTATTTATTTTAGATTTTTAAAAATTTTAAAAGATTAAAATTATAATTTTTAAAAAATTATAAGAATTATATTATACGTTTTTAAATTAGAGGGGATCAATTAGAATATTTTATAAATTATAGGGTTTTTTATAAGGAAGAGAAGGAAAATAATTTGAACCGAGGAAATGAACTGGAGGAAGAAAAGGCGAGTAGGTGTCATTTCCATACTCGAGAAAATATAATAACGTAAAAAATCTTCTATTTTAAGGCCCACATGCATTCATTTGACTTGCAAATTCAACACAGAACAGAACAGGTCGGTCAGGCTCTTTTTATTCTCCTAAAACCCTCAAAAACCCCTAAATAGGCCAACCGCCAAAATGAGCGGCCAATTCCTGCGAAATTCCACCGCCCTCCGCCTCCTCCGGACCCACACCATCTCCGATATCAGAGACCCAACAACATTGACGACGATCCATTCTCTTCTCAAACACCAACCGCCGCCGGCGCCGAGCTCCAAAGCTTACTTTGGGTTCTCGAATTTCTTCAAGAGATCACGGGAATGCAATGACCTCGCTCCTCCTCCTCGTTTCACTAACCCTTTCTCTTCTTCTTTTTCTTCCTCCTCTTCGTCTTCTTCTTCATCAGCTGCAACGACGATAGCGTCGTTTGGTAAGATTGGTTTTGTTACATGGTACTTGGGGATGCTAAAAGCAAGGCCGATTCTAACAAAAAGTGTCACCTCCGCCCTCATTTACACTGCTGCTGACCTATCATCTCAGGTATCCATAACAAAATCAATGCTGCGTTGCGTTGTTTCTAATGATTTTATAGGGAAAAAAGTCTCTTTAGAAATCGGTCATGAATCTCATTTGAAAGGCGATGTTGGTCTGAATCTTATTACTCATTCATTAGAGAAATTGTTGTTTTCATACACATTTTGTTTTGGAAATCATGGCTCTGGATTATCCATGGGATTGCAATGTAATCGATCTATTTTAAAATGGAATTAGGAGCTGTCCTGTTGGGTATGTATGGAAGTTATTGGACACATTTTGTTCACCAGAATCATTAATTTCTCGTTTTTTTTGTTGAATTAAGTAACATGTAAGTAAAGGCTGAGGTGGGTTCTGTATGTTCTAGTTGCTTGACTTTTTATTTTGTGAAAGCCTACTGTTTTTTAAGTTGAATTTCCTATGTTTTTGGTGCCAAATAATGAATTTTGTGAAGCGTATTTCCTTAGGTATGATGGTCAGTTGTTCTTACTATGGAACATGAGATCTAGGATTGAGATGAATTATGCTCAGCACCATTAGTTTTGGTTTTATGCTGTGCATTTTCAGTTAGATTGGCTATTCCTCCAATTGTCTACGTACATTGTGAAATGGTCACAGAATTGTGGCAGATGTACTCCCTGGCTGTGAGTTTTGCAATGTATACAAAACAAACAGTATTTATGAATCCTGAAATATAGGAGTAATTTAATGCCCACTACTTTTCTCATGGTTCATGCTATCTTTTCTTCAGACTATCGCAAAGCCTTTTTCAGAGCCTTATGATTTGGTGAGAACATCACGTATGGCTGGGTATGGGATGCTAGTTCTGGGACCGTCACTGCACTTCTGGTTCAACTTCATGTCAAAACTCTTGCCAAAGCGTGATCTAATCACTACGGTCAAGAAAATTCTCATGGGTCAGACTCTTTATGGACCTGTTATGACTGTTGTTTTCTTCTCCTCGAATGCGTTTTTACAGGGTAAGAAATAAGCTTTGATTCTTTGCAACCTTTTAAGTTGATTGTTATTTCTCATCTCCTGACTGGAATGAGGGCTACTAGAGTCTAGTCATGTTGTTGCTGTTCAGAATAGATAATTTGCAAATGTTAAAAATGCAGTTAGTAAGATGTACCTAGCAAACAGATCATGTGTTTTTTATGTTACGGTGAATAATTTATAACATGAAATCGTTTACAGAGTCTACATCTTTGCTGTTAATCTGAAGCTTGACTCATAATACAATAATGAGCTCTATTAAACTAGTTCAATTTCAGCAGTGTAATGTCTTGTATGCTGGCCCACATCAGAACTATATTGTGTTTACTTGTTCTGCTTCTAAGTCCTTTTTGTTCTGCATCATGTTTGGCCCAAATTGTGTTCCTCGGGGAGCTACAAACTGAATCTGTTGTTTAATATCTTATTTGTTGCCATGATTGCATTGCTCAGGGGAAAACGGTGCTGAGATTATGGCCCGGTTGAAGCGAGATTTAGTGCCTACATTTATAAATGGTGCTATGTACTGGCCTTTATGTGATTTCATTACATTTAAATTCATCCCCGTCCATTTACAGGTTCGTACCATGTATTGGTTCACTACTTGCTGCCATCAAATTATGTCTTATGTTATTTTCGTGTGGTTTAGTTTCACGCACGTCATCATAAGTTCTCTTTTTTCCCATTTTGGCAGCCTTTGGTGAGCAATTCATTCTCGTATCTATGGACCGTTTATATGACATACATGGCAAGCCTAGAGAAAGCAGGGGCAACCAGCTGATTGGTGAACTACTTATAACTGCATTCTTTCACGTAATATGTATCATACCTCTGACCACCCAGCGAGAGCACAGTGGTTTCATGTGGAAGACGCATAGCCAGATAACTTTGCCTTGCTTTCTTGCATTGCTAGTGTGACTACAGTGGGAAAATGGCCTTCTTCCTAGTTCCATGTCTTGTACTGCTATCAGCAGCCACAGCCATAGTGTTTGATTATGTTTTCCCGTGATTACTCTGAAACAATTCATGAGCTAATGTAATGAAAATGGTCCTTATGAAAGGGTTTTTTTGTAAAGGATCTCGTAGTCATAGAAGACATTTCTCTGTTTCCATTATTTCTGCTTTTGAAAATAACAATTGCCCTCGCAATCTCAAATTTTATTGTATTTCTTCTATTAGTCATGGATGACCTCTCTATTTCTGCCCTTGCTGCTTTCTATGGAACAATTTCATTTCTTTTTCTCGGATAGGATTGTAATCTATGCGACTCGAACTGGAGACATAACTCTCCTTCCTTTGTAAGAACGATGCTATCTCAAAACTAATGTTTATCAGCTTCTCTAGATCTTGTTATCTAAGGAAACTATCAATTTGGTCATCACAGGAGACAAACTTCAAAGTCTACGAGTTTTGGTGGTGACTGCTCATCCACAGCAATGAGTTTTGCCAAGAACCTGTTAAAAAAAATTCGTCCCACGAAGCTTTTGTACAAGTAATGCAGGTTTCCTTCTCAATGTATACAAAATGATCTCATGACCATGCCACGGAAGCAGTATAGAAGCATGTTAGTGACAGAAATTGATCAAGTTCCAAACACAGTATTGAATCTGTAACTTGAATTTAAAGATGGAAGTTATTTCATTGATAAGCCAGAAAGAAAGAAGACAGACAACACTTGAAGACTCGTGTAAATTTCTCAAAACATTGAAGCTCTAACCTATACTAAGTTTACATTGTAGTATATAAACATGTTTCCCGCAACAATCCGTAACAGCATTCAAAGGCTATTTTATCAAAACTTTGATCTAAAATTCCCCTGGATTCTGCAACTTATTCCCTTAGCCAATGTGCATGAGTTCCCAAGAGGATAGCAAAATTGGGTTAAATGATCGCTTCAGAAGGACAGAATCATTAATTTAATGTGACTATGAACTGTCATCACCTGGCATCCGTTGCAATAGTTGAAAAACAATTCTGAGGAAGGTACTCATCACTCTTCAAAAGCACGTAATGAAATTTTCTCAAGCTGCGTGGCCCAGTTCTCCCCAAGTATCCGGGGATTTGATTCCATTGCAACACGAAAATCCAGCATCGATGCATAAGGAGATTCTGCTTGCCTTTGGTTGTGTCTTGCAGGTAACATTCCATTAGAGTGTGGAATGGATGGAAAACTTTGCCTTTGGAAGTGCTCAATTCTGCACCTTGAGCCAGCTAAACCCATACAAGGCTCAATCAACCTCTTCAAATATGCATCCAGTCCATTATTCAACAAGTTAACACAGTCTAGCGATGCACTAATACCCTCCATCTCCAGCTTTTGCTCCAAACGACTTCTTAATGATCTTGTATCAGGTAGCTCACCCCTGTTCAGACAGGTCTCTCGAAGATAATTATTGCATATGGAAACATTTGACAGGGCTTTACGAGCTCCGCCCAAATTCAATGAAACACCAAGAGGAGCAGTCACCGGACTTCTACTCTGAACACCTGGGCTCCCTGCCATCTGCTCGACTTCTTCACCCTCTTCAACAGAAGCAACTTCAACCGGAGGTCTACTACCAAGTGAAAGCAATTCTGTGGCACTTTGCTGTTCTTGAGCCCTTGCAAGCAATTCTTCATACACCATGTTTTGGGGTTTTCCATGTGGCCCCAGAGGACTTGGCCGGTCCCTAAATTTACGATCACGATTGACAGGTGACCTTCCCTTGCGAGGGGAAGAAGGAAATCCATCCCCATACAGCGACTGAAGACAGCTTCTCTGATACCCATTAGCGGTGGCAATAGTTAGGTTTTTTCCAGCTTTCTTAACACTTTTTGGTGGTGGAACTTTTGCAACGCAAGCATTCTTGATAATTGATCTAACGAAGCGGTTATGAAGAGGGACATTTTCTCTACCAATAACCCTAACACAAAACTTATCAAATTCAAACTTCGTGATCTTCAAACTAAAAAATCTTGTGAGCTGATCAAAGTACTTATCTGCTCTTTGATGCCCAATCTTTTTAACTATCAGAGCTTTTAGCTCCAAAGTATTGATGCAGGAGTACGCTTGATTGGACAACATGGTCTTCAGTCTCCCACAGTCACTTGGCTTCAACAAATTCGAATAATCATTTCAGATGCTAGAACCTTCAAGCAAAACCCAATTTACAAAATTCAACACCTAAAACCCTAGCCCAAAAAATACTGCTCCCATCTGCATAGAAAGAATAAGCCACACCAAAATTCAATACAATTGCTCACATTCCATCAGCATCAACACCGAACCCAAAGTTTAGCTAAAAAGTAAAAACACTAGTTGCAACATTCAATTCAGCAACTATCACAAGCTAGGAATCAAACGGATAGCGAATAAACTGAGGGGACAAAAAAAAGGAAAATCGGCGCTAAATCAACAGAAGTAGCAACAAAACGGAGACGGGTAGAATTGGGGCGATAGAAGCTACGACTTGCGAATATAGTCGAGACCCAGTTGACATTTAGACGAAAATCGAAAACCCATAAAGTGAATTGAGAAATGAGGCATAATTGAGTGGAATGCGTACCGAAATCCGGATTAGGGTTCTTCCTTGCTCAACTCCCACTTATGTTGAAAGTTCAAAGGGGGATTTTCTGCTGATGATCGATGGCTTGGCCTGTCTGTTGTTTGTTAGAGAGGGAAAAAGGGCCTTTGTGTTTGATGGGCTTTGCCTTCGCGTTTTGGGTCGGTATTTCGGACAGGAACCGAACACACGTGCACTTTATGCTATACGACTGCACCTTGTTTATTTGCTGTTTTGTATATTAAGCATTAACCGATTTTTGCGCCTGTTTTCGTATGAGTTATATTTTGGCAGGAAATGTGTTGAGTTTCCAAAAAGTATAGTTTTCATGAAATTTTTAATTAGTTTTTTTTTCCAGTTTCCGGGGTGTTTTCTCAGTTTTTTGGAGATAAAGACTAATTACATCGGATATTAAAATGAATGATTCTCTCTTCATGGTGTGCATCATTTTCAAGATCCAAATTCGGTTGAGAGTGTAAAAATCCTTTATACCCTGATGATCCAACTTGTGTCTAAAATTGGGCCTGTGAAGAAACAACACTAACCAAAATGCTACTCAAGTGTACAAAAAGCAAGCAACTTTAATCAACCATCTTATAATTTCCAAGAATTAAATGGCAAATACTTGTTGCAACAGACCAAGAATCTGGTGTTGCAATTAATAAAGAGTAACATTAGATTATTGCATATGGTGCAGTATAGCTACAATACAACAGTATACAAGAACCAAGTTCTCTTCTCTCTACTTACTCTGATTTCAAATCTGCTTCGATCAAAATCTCGTAGTCCCCTTGCTCGTGGTCCCTTCTAGGAGATGACGATAACTCTGAAAGAAGATTGACAGAAGCCTCATCTGCAACTTCTTGATGCGACTCCACCACAGCTGAGTTTCCCAGTAGACTGCCATTGGAAGGCAGTGATGGTTGTTCTTCTGTACTAAATTTGGTCCATTTTCTTTCCTTGGCATGAACTAGAAGAGGATATAAGAGTAGCCCGACAACAATAACTGCACCACTAACTACTACGGTCCGTGCAGAAGCCAGGCACATAACAAGAATAAGCAACAGCGAGGGGGGCACGCAAAGCAATGTTGCACCAAGAGTTTGCAAGGGAACTTTATAAGGTCTATTGAGTTCTGGCTTTTTCATTCTCAATCTTATAAAAGCAGCAAACTCAAAAAGCATTCCGATTGCATATAGGAAGTTAAGGAATTCCAGGATTTCCTGAAAATTCATCCATGAAAGGAAGATTACTCCTGAAGCGGAGCACAAAATGCTGATGGTGGGCGTCCCGTATTTGGATCTACAACATTCCATTGGAAGATCAGATACATGTAACCGGTCCACAAATGCAATTCATCTCAATCCAAAAAACAGAAAAGAAAAAGCACTTAGGTGAACACTAGTGATCATCTAATTGCCAAAGAAAGTTACTAAAATCAAGCAACTTCAAACAATTCCACAGTGAAACCATTCAAATATTAACGAATGAAACTATTATGTAGGATTTGATTACTAGCATTTTCTCTGGGGAGCAAAGGGTCCAATATAATTCCCAATCACACAGCACAGCAATTTTTAGGAATCAAGCAGTAAAGAATTAACCTTGCAGCAAATATTGATGGGAGCATTCCAATCTCGCTCATGCCAAGAAGTTGAAAGGCATCGCCACTCATTTCTGCTTCAAACAGCCCCAAATTAGACATGGCAGCAGCTGCTTGGATCCACCATCTAAGCCAAGCTCCTCCAATCAACATCCCAACTTCCGCAAAGTACCCATCATTCCACTCGCTCCAGGGAGTCCTCAATGCCCCAGTGCCCGCAAGAAGTGGAATCAAGTATGCAAAAACAACCAAAAGCACAGCCCCAGAAAGGGCTTTTGGGAATGTCTTGCTGGGATTTTCAACCTCTCCAGCAAGAGTACTAACCTTGTCCCAATAATTCAGATTCCAAAACATGCTATTGAAGTAACCCCTCCAATTAACTCTCTTAAAATCTACAACTAGCCATTGTGCAGGTCTAATCTTAGGTATTGAAAGAATAGACATCACAACAAATGGACTGAGTGAGAAAACAGTAAGGGCAACTGCAGAAAATCCAACAATATGCAGGCCTCTATAATTCAAATATGTCAAAGAAAAAGTAATACCTAAAAGAGCTGGAATTCTAGCTACTAATTTGTTGAAAATGGGAAAAGAATGCTTCAAATAATCAAGAAACAACACAGGGTATAAGGCATTATCCATTACCCCACTAAACCATTTCCACCAACCTTCCTGAAATCCCCAGAAGGGACCAAAAGCAGACGATATCCAAACAACATATCCACCATTTTCAGGGAAACTGGTGGCTAGCTCAGCTGTGACGAGAGCTTCTGGCACACTCCAAATTAAAGGAAAGATCAAGAAACCAAGCAAAGACAACAGAGGCCCACCTCCAGCCTTCACTGAATCCTCCACACCAAAAGGACCACCAGATACATCATAGAAAATCAAAGCAATAAGAGGCAATACAGTAAGTTTTGGGTTTGAACTGGGTGTGTTCTTCACTTCCTCTGTCATCTCCTCTTCACCCATCTAGAGGACAGAATCTAGAGAAAAATCGAAACTTTAAGCTATGGCGAGCTGTTCTCAAAGATTGAAGAACTGGGTTTTGATCAAAAGTCAAATCCCCATCTATTACCAATCGACATACACAACATAAACAAAAATAAGTCCATACCTAAAAACAAAATACCCGGGAAACGTGCAAGCAACTATCTGATGAGAACAGTGATTTCAAAAGAGGAAGATATTTAGATCTGCAGGTGTAAATGGCCACCAAATTGTGTTGGAAATCCTTGCTGTAATTTTGATCTTTACAGATTCTCTGGCTTTTTTTGCGTTTCAAAGAAAAAGAAAAGTTATTTGTGTGATTCTGGAAGGTCAGCAGATATTTCGTAAAAGTTGAATTTTCATTTTTGGAAAGATGCATTTATCATCTCTCTTTTTTTGTAAGGGATTTATCATCTCTTTTTGTTTTCCCAAAAATATTGGAACAATAATTGTCTTTTATTATCCAATTATATTTGTTACTGTTACTATTGTGTTTTCTTGATACACAAGCCGATTTTTCTTTCATTTTTACGAATGGAATAATTAATTCGGACTAAATTTGATTTTGTGTGTTACCTTTTTTACTACCAGCAGAAAAATGAAATAAGAAAGCAACCGAAAAAAGAAAAATCAAGTTAATTTTATTCCTCTTCTAACTTCTAATCCCCATCTTCCCGCTCGCCCCTCCCATATCGGACAAAATGTCTGATCATCCATTGCAGAATCTGTTCCATGCCTTTGAAAAGTTCTCGAATTGCATCCAGACCCACTTGTCCAATTTCACAGCGCAACCTCACAATCATCCATCGCCCACAACCAAAATGCCTTTGTTCTCCGTCTCTTCTTCATCCAAAGTAAACCCAGCAAACGCCGACCATCTAGTCCAACCAAAGAACATCCCTTTCAAGGTAAACCCAATTCCCATCTCGTCTCCCTATGCTTGATAGTGCATCCTGAATTCTCTATTCTTGGTTTCAATTATAAACGGCGTTGGTGGACCCTTTCTGACTTAGAGCTAATGCAAAGTAACTGTTCGACAAAAGTCCTGAACGGAGAATTCAATAGAGATTTTCTTTCTCTGTCTTTTTTTTTCAGACGAACACGCATGATTGAGTACAGTTATGTTTCCTGTTTTTTGTAGGGAAAACCTGCTGCTCCTGTGACTAAGGAAGAGCTAGGAAGATGTACTTGGACTTTCCTCCACACGCTTGCTGCTCAGGTATTCTCATAAAAAAGTGTCGGTAACAGACCAGGTCTTTGTGTATTCAATTTCGAAACCTAATTATCTTATTGATCATGTGATGATAAAGACCCTTTTGTCTCCTTTTTCAGTATCCTGAAAATCCAACAAGACAACAGAAGAGGGATGTAAAAGAATTGGTGAGATATTTTCTTACCCATTTTTCATGTGCTCCATTTTCTCACATAATAAAGCTTGTATCTTTCGAGTGGACCAGTTTCATTGATGTTGGTTGGTCTACTATTGAATGCTAATTAGTACTCTTTTGGCATGTAGATGGCAATATTATCTCGAATGTACCCGTGTAAGGACTGTGCAGATCACTTCAAAGAAGTTCTGAGGTAGAAATGTACCTTAACTCTTTCGTCTGTCAAGATCATCCGGTATCCGGTCACCACATTGAGTGCCGACTACTCCGGACTTAACCCCCTTTACTCTTTGTTTCTTATATAAATTTTCACTGCTGATGTGCCCTGTATTTACATGTTCGACAGAGCAAATCCTGTGCAGACTGGATCTCAAACAGATTTCTCACAATGGTTGTGTCATGTGCATAATATAGTAAATAGAAGGTAACTTAGGATGTGGATTTATACTCAAAGACCTAATCTTTGATGGAATTATCTTTGGTTTAACCTTATTAATTAGCAAAGTTTCTTTGTTGTGTTGTTAACTATTTGATGGTTTTGAACAGTCTTGGTAAACTGGTATTCCCTTGTGAGCGAGTGGATGCAAGGTGGGGCAAGCTAGAGTGCGAGCAGCGTGCCTGTGATCTACTAGGAAGTACAACAGATTTTGGCAAAGATTAGTGCTCTTATTTCATGCAATTAATGTGATAGTAGATAAAAAATCACTTGAAAACTATTGGATTCTTTTGTACATTGATTCCAATGTTGATGTATTAATGCAGAAAACTGGATCATTATATTGGTTCCTTGATTGGTTTTTTCTTTTGGTATAGATAAGAAAATTGGAAGTTAGGGAACTAACTCGGCACCTAATTCCTACCCAATATCATTGAACTGCAAACTCATTGATCGTTTAGCTAGACGATAAATTTTTTTACAAGGTTTAAATATGGAAAGGACAGGGCAAAAATCAAAAGGAAAAGGACAGAGAGTGCCGTTAAGGTAAATATTTCTCCGGCAATTGTGAATCGGAATTCCTCGGATATGACGAGTAGATACTAGCGGCAGCTACTGATCTACTTTTTCCAGTTTGTCAGCGTTGTAAAAGGCATCCTTGCACGACTTGTAGTGAGCTCTTTGCTTTTACTATACGGGGTTGTTTGTTTCTCTACTGTTCATGTTTGATTATCTGTGCACACTACCAGTCCGTCATGGATATGTGGCAAGCCCTGTGTCTGCCATGTCAGCATTGGATGACATTGGCTTGTGACACGTGGCAAGCTCAGAAGTGTGTTGCAAAAAGAGATACCTGGTTCTTGCTTTTCCAGAGTACTCCCAAATAATGCAATACCTTCTCGACAAGGTAAACCCATCATCTCTTATACGTTATATACTAATACCAGAGCTAATGCACGTTGAAGTTTAGTTTTTGGTATTTTTTAATCGGTACCTGTTTGACGAAAATTCTGATGGAGAATGCTGTAAGGAATCGTACATTCTTTTGTCTTGTATTAACTATTCATTGCCGTTTCCATGAGACATGGTTGGTTGAAAGTTATGTTTTTAATGTTTTGTTTAGCGAAAAACGTTGCCTCATGTGACTAAAGAAGAGCTTGGAAGATGCACTTGGACTTTCCTCCATACTCTTGCTGCTCGGGTAATCTTGTCTTCTTTTTTTAACACGGATAGAAATTACGGGACTCGAATTCGAAACTTAACTCTTCCTCGTTTTTTAAAAAGTACCGTTGATTTACTAGCTCATTGGTGCTCGGATAATATTTATTCCTCTTATAATCTTTTCTTCTTTTTCAGTATCCTCCAAAACCAACAAGACAGCAGAAGAGGGATGCAAAAGAACTGGTTTGACATCAATTTCTTGCTCATTTTTCATGCAATCTTTTCTCACATAAGAATGTCAGTCAGAATGACCAGTTTGAATTTGATCTACCATTAATGCTCATGTAGATGGCAATATTATCTCGGATTTACCCCTGCAAGAAATGTGCAAGGCACTTCCAAGAAATCCTGAGGTACAAAATGTTCTGCATAGTTCTGTATTTTTTTGCCTAGGTTATTCTGCATAGTTTTTCCTCATGTTCAATTTCAATGGTGGATAAATATGCAACTTGCAAGCTTGTTATCCATTCTGCTCGAATATATTCACTGCTAATGAGCTCTGCATTTGAATGTATGACAAAGACAATCCTGTACAGACTGGATCTCAGACAGAGTTCTCAGAATGGATGTGATATAAGGTAAAACTGATTAGGATGTGAGTGACATGTACACATGACTCTATTTCATGTTGTTTATGCTAACTAGTACACTACTGTGTGTGTGATCTCAACAGTCTTGGGAAACCGATATTCCCTCCCGACGAAATGGATGAAAGGTGGGGTGAGCGGACTTCGAGTAAAAGAACATGCATACAAAGAAGCACAACAGATTTTGGCAAAGACATTAGTGTCTGTATGTCGAATTCAACATCTTGGATTATATACCATGTGAACTGCTACTTGCTAGGTAGTGTTATCATCTATCATGTGTATGTGTGTGTATGGTAGTGGTTGATGTATTAAAGGAAACTTTGTTGAAGCTCTATCCTATTTCATATCTGGCCTTTGGTTCAATTTTGTTAAGCTGGATGAACAATGAGGAACAACAGAATATCGGCCGTTTCACGAACAAGAAGATATCATAGCAACATTTACTCGTCTTTCATGTTTCAACTTTCAACAACACAACACCAGCAATCCAGAACCGACTGACACAAATCAAGTCTGAGAAGACAAGTCATAAGAACATCTAGCAGCTAATGGAACCCCAATTATAGATTGCTAACCTAGAACAGCAACATTTAGCTACCAGATGAGCAATCCCTTGCCTGATGGTCGAGTGATGATGATGGTGGTTCCACTGGCGTGCGAAATGGAGGTGTTTCGCCGAATTTCAACATGTAAGCAGTCTCATACACTCCTCTCAGTTGCAGAATCACTTGAGCATCAAGATAAGAGTCACACGCAAAGCACCAAACTGACAAATCACTGTTTCCAAAAGCACAAAACAGAGAACAACAGTAACTACAGGGAAATAGTGATTGAGCCACGATAACAAACGAAAAGAGCATAAAAATCGCAAGAAATCATACCTATAGCTGAGTGCAAGGCAATGATTCCTCTGCTGATAGTGTTGTAGCATATGCTTGTTAACAAAACGGCTGCACAGCACTTCCTTACAACATAAGCACAACCAGTTCTCGCTGGGATGTTGGCACCTTAAATTTACCCAAAAATAATACAAACCCATGGTTGTTAGTTGGACCTTAACCGTATTAAACTCGAGAGAAGACAAAAAAAATAGGGGAAAACATAGAGGGATTCAGCACTGATCAACTAGAAATTCTATTCAAAAGAAAGAAGCAAACGATAAAACTACATACTTGTTGCAGGAGGTGTCGGGAGTTGGTATGTGGGTGAGATCAGAGGATAATGAGGCGAGATGGTCACATGATGTACGAGCTTCGACCCAGCCGGAATCGGCGCCGTATTGCTGGAAATCAGCCTCGTCGTCGCAAACTAGGATTTCCTGCGATTGATGGGAACAAAATACGAGTCAAGCCATAGTGTAGATAGAAATGAAAGGTTCAGTCGTTCATATGGCTTACCAGGGGAGAAGATGAAGAGGCACCACCAGCTTGAGTCGCCATTGAAATTTTCAGGCGAGTTGGGGAATGCAGCTGAGTTTTGGAGGTCCGGTATTTTCTCCCACCCGAGTTAATGTTATTTCGTTTTAGTTTGGCACGTGCTCAGTCTCAATCCTTCTATTCAACAACTTGGTTCAATCTCCATAATCATAACTTATTTTATTTTGCTCGTTATAATAATTAAAAAAAGAAAAGAATTTTCAGGCAGATTCGATGGAATGAATTTCTTTTCACCAACTGTTTTAAATTTCTAAAATATTTATCGTTTTAATTGTTTACTTCATTTTTTATGTAATAGTTTTATTTTTGCCTAATTAAAAATCAGAAAACTGTTAACTAAAATTTAGCAAAGGCAAAACTATAGTTTAACACAAAACAAAATTCCTATACTCTTGTAGTTGTAGACGGATTAAACTACTACTAGACTTAGGTAAATCCTTAGAATTAGGCTTTCACTTCCCCTTTTTAATTAGCCCATAGGAAAACAATTTTATTTGCATCTTCTCCTTCAAGGTATTTACAGATTTAAGTGTATTTTGTTATTTGTGATTCAATTCGGACGTTCTGAATTTTAATTCTTAGGGTTTTCTTTTTTGTTGGTTTATTGCTTTTGTTTTTATCGTATTTGTTTTCAACGATAGAGCAGGGGTTTGAATTTGATATGGTTTGCGGGCTTGTGATTCATAAATATTTTCTCAATTATATCGAATGTGTTTGTATAGATCTGGGCTGATTCTACATCCTCTTATTTGACCTCCAACTATACTTTCGGATCTACGATTTGTGTTATGATGGTTTGAGGATGTTGATATGTTTGTATAGATCTACTATAATTCTGTTCTTCTATGTTTCTGATTTGGGTTTTGCTTTGTTTGCGGTGGAATAAACCAAACCAATCTTCTCAAAAAGAAAAATAAATCTACAAAGAAGCTACAGTCTGTTGTTTAAGGTTATTTTGTGATTGATATCTCTATAGTCACGATTCAGGTATTACTCATTTGTCACCTGTTCGATATATGCGGTTTGTTTAGATTTTGAAAATCCCTTTTTGTCTCTGCAACTCATAACAGTTATTGATGATATATTAAATTTGTGGTTTAACAGAGTCTTTGAAGTAGTGAGGGTAGCAATGGCTATTTTACATGAAGCAAGTACAAAACTTGGGCTTCCAGTTATGAATCTTGTGAGATTCAAAGGAATGCCCATTTTGAAACAACTGCTTTTAGAGGAGAAGCTGCTTCGTAGGTCTTCAGATAATTGGTGTATAGTTAATGATGGAACCAACCCTCCTGCTATAGTCATGGGCATGTCCGGGCCGGGGTAAGAATTTTTTGTTCTTTTTTCTTGTTCTTTTTTTAATGTTTGCTTCAGAATTGTTGGTAAAGTTTAGCAATTTAAGGGTTTGGATGGTCCATGTTGGTTTTTTCAATTATTGATGGAGGTGGGTGATCAACATAGGAAAATTTCCGAGCTTGTGCAACTTGGACCGGTGTTACGAGATAGGGTTCCTGTAATCAGAAGGTGTACTGGAAGTGGCACTATTATTGTTGACAATGGGACTGTATTGGTCACCTTTATTTGCAACAAGGATGCGCTTCCTGGCGTGCAACCACATTCTCGTCCCATAATGTCTTGGAGTGGTCTGTTATACAATGAGGTGTTTCGAGGGATCGCAGATTTCCAACTTCGTGAGAACGGTACATTCCTGCTGCTTTGGCTTAAGATATTTTTCATATTTACGTAACAATGCATGGGTTATTGGTAGATGTTATGATTATTCAGAGAGTTATGTGCTGTTTCAACGTTGTTTGTTTTAGTTCTAGAATTTAGAAAGAAATAGAAGAGGTGGTATTGAGATGAAAATAGATTATGGTGTATTCTGCAGTGCATGTGCTATGTACAGCTCAACTAAGAAATTGTTGTTCTTTCCAATCAATCACTAATGTGTACATAGCATTTATTCTTAAGGGTTTCTCTTTGGTTGGTTTTGGAAGGAAAATTCGGCTCTGTTTGTGCTCTTATTAGCCGCGGCAAAAGTGAAAAGAATTTCTCTGCAGATAGCTTATACATATGACATAGCTGTGCAATTTGTGTTACTCTTAATTGGTAATTGCTTGTGTAAGATCCTACAATTTGCTTGCAGATTATGTGTTTGGTGACTGTAAGTTTGGTGGAAATGCTCAAACCATAACCAAAAATAGATGGTTACACCACACGTCCTTTCTATGGGATTATGAACTCAACAACATGGCTTACTTGAAGCAACCTGCACGTGCTCCTAAGTATCGGGTGGTAAATTCTCAATCTCTATCAAAGGCTTTTATGTTCTAAGCAATTGGGATTTCCATTTTATAGTTCTTGAACTCTCGTACTATTTGCTTTCTCAAGTTGAATCAAGTGCTGGCTCTAACATAGTCCTGACCAGGAATTCCAGTGTCCTGCTAATATTTCTAGACAGTTCTTCATGTATATTAGTTGTTATATGTTTGTGTGCTTGATGAACTAGATTACCTCATTTATTAGACTTCTGGATTTGATAGGCATTACTGAGCTTAAAGTTTGTTGAAACCTAGTAGCATGTTATATGCAAAATATATAATGGCAACCTGTGGACAAACATATTACATCTTATGACAGCACAGGTATAGGAGACTAGTCGTATTTTGTAGGGCATCACTGCCTTTAGTTCTTCTTATGTATTTTTTAGGCATGCCTTTTGGAAATAAATATGAGGCAAAGGACTCATGCTTTGCACATTTTTCTTATACTTTCTTAAAGGGCAGTGTATAAAGCTTCATGTTAAAATTACCCTGCAGGAAAGAGACCACACGGAATTTGTATGCAAAATGAAGGAATATTTGCCAAGATCAGTTTTCATAGAGAAAACCTTGAAGGCTCTAGAATCCCATTTCTCAGTACAATCTATGGAATTGGATTCAATTGTTGCACCTGATGAAGCAGGATTCATCCATTCCACAAAGCTTCTCACGAAGCAAGAATTAGAGGATGCTTGCTCATCACCACTCAAGAGCATTGTGTAAGATCAATTAGTTGGAAATTGGAGAAGAACCCCTCTAGGTTATACCAATTGGTGATTGAATTCTTGCTTGACATTTTTGTTACCAATTGGTGATTGAATTCTTGCTTGACATTTTTGTCCTTTTGAATTAAGATGGTATTAAGTATTAACCCTGGGATTAAAGGGTAGTTAGGGGGTTGAATCTCAGCCTTAATGATGTGAAGATCAGTGTGGTCAACTCCACTAAACAGAACCTTAAACACCACATCTTCTTCACTTATTTTCCTGTTCATTGAGACAATCATATCAGTTGAAGTGAACAAGAACTGAAAAACAGAGATTAGAGAAGTAGTTTTTAGACCTAAGATTGAATGAATAGGGTGAAAGATGGCCAGATGTGTCCCTGGCTGCCCAGCCAATCACCTTTCTTCCGTCCATTTTCCTTTCGATATAGTATTATACTGTTTTTGAAAGACAATAGAAAATATTATTAGAACCATAAGAATGGTGAAAATTACCAATATAGTTAGTTGGATCGGCTAGATAAACATTCGTTCACTGCAACGAAGCATATTATCCATGTTAGCTCATCAATTTACTGACATGTCGTGTGTGTGTCAAAATCGAATTAGACACAAACACGACATAAAAAATGAACTAGAAAAATATATGATTTATAAAAAGCAATACTCCCTCCGGTGCAAAATAAACGATGTTTTATCTTGTTGCACGTGGCTTAAGAAAATGATTGGTTCGGAGAAAACGATGCACTTTTTGACCATAATACCCCCACCCTCCCTAGCTATTTACAAATGAACGGCTCAATTTTGAATGTTGCTGGCTTGAAGCCGGCTGGATTGATGCATGTTGATGGCTTGTCAAGTTGGGAATTTATTAGCTTGGGGAGATGGAAGATGGAGACTCAGCTTGGCTAGGTCACAGGCTTGGCCTAGGAGACTTGAGCATCAATGCAATTCCATATATAGTTGCTTCTGCTCATGCAATTCCATATATAGTTTACATTTCCAAACGAGTTTTTATATGATAAATAATCAATACAGGTGAATAATTATAATAGGTCATTAAGTATAGGTTATGCAGTTAAATAATGATGGCTTAAAATTTTACTTTATTTACTTTATAAAATTTTACTTTATTTACTTTTTCTACCTTTTAAGTTAACTTGAATTTGAAAGGTAAATACTTTAATTTCTAAATTCTTATTCCTTTTGAACTTAAAAGGTAGACTAGGAAGAGTGCTTGCCCAAGTGCTCATTCTTCCGAATTAATTTACTTTCTATATTTATAAAAAATTCCGATCAAACCTGAAATAATTAATTTATTTCTCATGTTTTTTTTAAGTTTTTATTTATTGATAATATAGTTTTTTTTTTATTTCGTATCATTTCTTTTATTCTATTTTATTTCACATTTCGGTATTTTCTGTTCGAGTTTTTATCAATTTTGAGCAAGATTTCTCGTCCCGATTAGCTCGAACCGAATAAATAAATAAAAAACTCTAATTTACCATTGTGTCATTATAATTAATCTGGTACAACTTTACTGTTCACCTTCTTCCTCCTCTGACTCTCCTCCACACAAACCCAACCAAATCACCCAACCACCAATCCTCTGCCTCAATTAAATCCAATTTCAAGTTCCCTCCCAAATTAATTCCAATTCCAATCCCCCTGCAATCAATTAAACTCATTTAGAGCACCATTAAAACCACCGCAACCGCACCAATCCACCCAAACCAAACAGCCACCTAAACCAAAATCCAACCTAATCGCCGACCAAACACCAAAACCAAACCAGCACCCTCCATCTGGTGAAATAGAAATTGAAACCCGTGGAGAGGGAAAATGAAAATTGAAGATGAAATTTTGTGATGCTTACAAAAAAGAGGGAATCGATGTCAGCGAGCCAAGCCGAAGCCGTCGTCGTCGTCACCAGCGCAGGCAGGGGTACCCTCGTCTTCTCCAGCGTTGGAAACCGAGAACGTCATTTGTTCGGAGTCTGCTTTTGGACGCTAAAGCATTACGCACCAGAGGGAGTATAAAATAGTATTAAAATAATAAAAATGGTGATAATTGCCAGTATAGTTAATTGGTGCTATATATAAATATAAATGAAGTCTGTGCTTCATCGTTTCATAGCGAGTAGGCATATTCTCACCGCATTGTTTATTTTTTCTTAAGCAACAACCGGTATGGTTTGTTTGTAATAATAAAAAAATTATACTATTTTTAGGAGTAATATTTTTTATCATTTTTCTAAATTATATTTTTTTTTTTGTTTCCACTTATTGTTATTTTCTTCTATAAATATATTCAATTAATTTTTTATACAATAGAAAATATTATATTATTTTTAAAAATCAATAGAAAATATTATTAAAATAATAAAAATATTGATAATTACAATATAATTAACCCATGTCTCTTTGCAAAATTAATTTTGTTTTTTTTTTGGTTTTTGAGTAAAATAATATTTTGTTAAATACTAGTAGTAAATATTTTCGTCAAGGAAGGAAGCCCAATAATATTAAGGTGTTGTTTGGGAGTCTGAGTTGGGTACCCAACCCAACATTCCCAGACAGAAATAACAAGAATGGTGTTTGGTAAACACCATTCAACAAATGAAAATTGGCATTTTTGGATGGCCAACCCAGCAAAACAGGGGTTTAGGGAATGGAGCATTTTGCTCCACCCAGCCAACCTGAGTCAGGTTTGGCCTTCTCTCTCTCCTTTTTTTTTTCTTTTTCATTACATTTTAATTTTTTTACTTTATATAACGAACAAAATAAATTAAAAACTACCACAATAAAATCTTTATTTCAAGATAAGTAATTCTAGATCCACTTTTCTTATTTTTATTAATTTTTTAAAAATGAGTTTTATGCCCTTTATGGTCATTTTACCAAACACCTCAGGTATCTCACAATTATTTTAAATTTTTTTACCAAACAGCACACTCCGTTTTCCAAAAATCATTTTCCCACCAAACTTTTAATTACAGAACTTTTTCCCACCGAACCGGAACGCCAAACAGATCCTAAGTAGGCTTACTTTCTTGAAACTTAGCCCAGCCCAAGATCAGGCAATTTCAAATTACCATTTCTTCTTTGCTATTCTCCTTCCCCCCCTCACCCCCAAAAATTCAAAAAAACAATGGAGAAGAGACTCCGCTCCTCGCCGGAATCCTTCCTCTCTGCTGCCGCTACCCTCTCTTTCAAATCCTGTGCAAAGCAAACATTAGGAGTTATGGGATGATAATACATAAAATTATCAGAAGGGCATAATGGGCTTTGTACCTTCACAAAGTATCGTTGACCAGTCAAAACGGCGAGTGACCGATTTGACCAAGTCAATGATAGAAACGACACTTGACCGATTTGACTAAGTCAAAGGGAATAAGTGACCAAAGGACAGGTCTAGCCCGTCGACGGCAAACGGCACGAGGACAATCCATCCGCTGAAGCAGGAGAAAACGGATGGGCACCGTTGTATACATTGACCATCTCAATGTATCATCAAACGGCACCCAGCCGACGCAACCCCAACGGCATCATATCGATTGGGCACAGATATTAAGCTCCACCCACTGGTATAATTTATATAATACTCAGTAGTCAGTACACATTTAGTCAAAGTTGGCGTGGGGGGCAACCTTTTCTGCTCCCATCAAGTCATCATTTAATAACTAGACAAGGGGAATATTTTATTCCCCCAAAGGCATTCACTCCACGTTACAATTATCAATTCCTACTCTTAGACCACCTTTTTAGAAAAAAGGGGAAAATATGTCAGAAGATCTAACCACTCTAGCCCTACATAAGGACTAGAGGGAGGTACATGAGAGGGGGTTCTTCGGCTCCTAAAAAAAAGACACACAGAGTAAACATACACTTTCTCTACACTAAATCAAAATACTGACTTTGGCATTGGAGCTTCTACGCCGGAGTCCAACTCCGGCGCTTTGCAGGTCGCTCACGGAGCTCCAACCACCACACTCCAGCGTGCCATTTGACGGAAAAGCCCTCACCCCGTTCCACGGATTATCATGGGAGAATTATGATTTTCCACTATAAATGTTCATTTTTCTTTCTCTCACAAAAACCCTTTGCTTTCTCGTTGGGGCTTTCAGTAGCCGTCATACAACTCCCCATCGTCAGTTCAACAACTCATCTCCCTTTATGAGATTATTGATTTTAAGTTTTAATTTCCTCTAATATATCAGTGAAGTAAGCATAAAAATTTAATTGATATGTAACTATAAGGAGTTTTTCTTTTGTTAGTTGCATGAAAAAATTGCAAGCATGAAAGTTATATTTTTTTTATAAATGTTTTTATTACTTAAGAAGTAAATAAAGTTAAAAATAGGAAAAAAGATTTATTTATTTTTTCCCCCTTTCATAGAGGTAAATTAGTTAAGGTAATTTTGGAAACAATGGTAGCATTTAATTAATTGATCTTCTTCTTTTTTAAATCTGAAAAATGTTATCGTAAAAAAGTTCAACCCCATTGTTTTACTCGCCCGTTTTCTACGGAAAAAACTTGGGTAGATCATGATCTACCTACATCATGATCTAGGATGATGACACGTGCCCAAATAGTGCTAGAATACCACTATTCTTAACATTTTTTGACACGTGTCATCATTCTACATCATGATGTAGGTAGATCATGATCTACTCAAATTTTACTCGTTTTCTACGAAAGAAAAACGAAAAGAAGGTACAATTCAGGCCCAGCCCGTTTTGGAAGAACTAGGGTTTTTCTTCTTTACCATTATATATATCCACGAAACCCTCTGCTTGCCTTCTGAATAGCCGCCCCGCATCCGTCGCCAAATCAACCAGCTCAGTCGCCATGGGTCACACCAACATCTGGAACGCCCACCCCAAGACCTACGGTCCTGGCTCTCGCACCTGGTACCTCCACTTTCCATCCCTTCTCCTCTTCTTTCCCTGTTTGTTTCCCGAGAAAATGATGCAGGAAAATGAATGCGCTCTTGATTTTTGTATTATTTACGTAGTGATATAGATTGCCATCATTTTATTTTTTAAAGAGAAAACTATGTGTTCTTTAGTGATTATATCGTTATTGCATGATCTGAAGGTGTGGACTCTTATTTATGTTTTTTGTGTTGTTGTTGTTGATGATGATGTTTCAGCCGCGTGTGCGGGAATCCTCATGGGATTATCAGGAAGTATGGACTGATGTGCTGCAGACAGTGCTTCCGTAGCAACGCTAAGGAAATTGGATTCATTAAGGTAATAATATTCGGACTAATGTTTGATGACCAGCCGCTCGTTTTGCTTTATGGTCGTGGTTCATAATTTCTAACATTTATTGTTGATTTCAAGAACATTTTATCTGATTCCTGGCACTTGTCATTTTGCAGTACCGTTAAGGAATGTTTTGCCTTCCACAAGCGCTGATAGTTCGGCACTAGTCTGGCACTGCTAGTTGTTTTTATGCTTGAATGAATGAAGTTCTAAGACTTTGTTTCTTACAGTAGTTTGAATGTATTGTCCATTTTGGATTGATCTTTATTGAAGAAAATTTGTTAATTCTGTTAGAAATGGATAATTATTCAGCCTTGTCTTATCGTGTATTGATATTAGTTTCCCTTATCTCCTTAATTATTTTGAGTTAGTGATTGTGCTGCTGGTTTGTTAGACATGTGTATTGATATTCAGATGAAGGTTTTTGGTGATCTTGCAATGTTAAATTGAGGTGTTTAAAAGGGCCCCTAATGTCTGGATTTGTTTGATGAGTGTAGCTTTTATGATTACGGTGAGTTATTGTGATCGCTTAAATGTCATGTTGAATAATTAGGACATTGTAGATATGTTCCTGTTGGCCCTAAATGTCTGGATTTATTTGATGAGTGTGTTTGAAATGGTCCATAATGCCTGATTTGTTTGATGAGTGTAGCTCTTAGGGTTACGGTGAGTTATTGTGATAACTTAGTTGTCATGTTTAATAGTTTGGATAGTGTAGTTTGTTCTGTTTTAGGTTCTTTGTTGCTGGAGGAGATTTGGCTACCCTGCCTGTATACTCGATTTTTATGAATTCTATGTTTTAGGATGCAATAAGTGAGATAGGTGGCTGAATGTTGATTTGTAAGATAATTTGGTTTTCCTCATTTTATATTTATTGAAGTGAGAATGTGAGATTAATTGATTTATTACTGACCCTTAATTGCTCATCATAATAGCAACTGGGAAATCAATGGAAAAGCAATTTCTTACACTTCCTTGAACTTGTTTTGTGTGTGTAAATTTTGCTATGGCTGGCTCACTTCCCTGGCTAATTCGGGTTCGTTTCCTAAAATCTAAAAATCAACTGTCCTTGAGCTGTCTAAAGTTTATGTTAGCATAATCTACAGTTTTGTTTGGGTTGATTTTCATGTTATGTCAAGACAAATAAGGCAATGGATGGTTTATTCTAACTCGAAAATCAAAATGAACAATCGAAGTTCCATAGCCTAGCCTTGATTCGGCATTTTTTCTTGTTTAGTGAAATGCTTTTTCTTCCAAAATATCGATCTCTAATTCCTAAGGGAGTTAGGTGAGGCTATTCCTTTAGTCGTATTTTCTGTTAAAGTCAGGGTCGGAAAGATCCGTGCGATGATTTTCACGTCTCAAGGAGTTTTTGTCGTTTTTTAAACTCTTTGGTTTATGAGATGGTTGCTTCTTTCGTTGATCTCGCCATCATACCTGCTATTTTTGTTCTGACTTTAACTTTGGAGAAGAACTACTTGCCATTGAAGGTGAAAAGAAAGAACGAAAGAATGAGAGGTCTCATAAACTACTACTCTTGTGTTACGATTCTGGTATTTATGTGTATTGCCAGCAAAGGTACGCGCGTAGCTTTTGCTTTGTAGAAAATATCACTGGGTTATATGCTCTTCGGTTTCTTTACTTGTTTCATTGATTAATAGTTGAAATATCGCTACTCATTACAGTTAAACCTCGATAAATGAATGTCCGATAAACGAATAACCTCGCCAAATGAATAATTTTCTCCGGTCCCGACTTGGGCAAATGGGCTAAATGAATAACCTCGCTAAATGCATTAACGAATAATTTTTTTTGAATCCTTAAAGACCCCATGTAAATATAAATGAATAATCATTAAAATTCATAAGATATATATATAACTTATAAAACTTTCATATAAACCTTTCTCTAAATCGGGGTACTTAGCTGACTTGTGCCTCTTAGCATCGCTATTTTTCATCTCCTCCGACAAATACACTGCTGATCTTTTGAGTGTATTTGATATTGTAGTTTGGCTGGTATCCAAATCAAACTTTTCCTTCACCCATGCTTGCATATCCTTTTGCGTAAGACTTGGTTGTTCCTTCTTATGCTCACATATGGCCCTCCTTATCTGGTCGGTCAAAGTTGATTTTGTTGTTGGTTTTGACTGGTGATCGGAAGCCATCAGACTGAATATTAAGAAAGATATAGTAGAATGAATTATTTACCAAACCAAGACTCTAGAAAAATATATATAGTAGTTTGTAGGTAGGTTAGGTACATTGTCTTACTCTCTAAGTATTCCATACATAGAATATTATTATTAGTACATGTTGTGATATGATCCGGCCCAGGATCATATCATGTTGCATATATTTAGACTCTAAGTATTCTATACATAGAATCTTATAAGTACATGATGCATGTACATAGTCTATATACGTATTTGTACATTAAATGTAAAATAAATAATCATACGAAAAAGTAAATAAACTCACTAAACGAATATTTTTTGCTGGTCCCAAGAGCATTCATTTATCGAGGTTTAACTGTATGTTGCAGCGGTTTGTGATTGCAATAGCGTCGATGTGCGACAAGACCGAAGTGGGTTTGAGGTAAACGGGCATACAGAGTGGACTGTGACAGTGACAAACCGCTGCCCATGTCCTCTAAGTCAAGTAACTTTGTACTGTATAGGATTCATGACAGCAGAAGCGTATCCTGATGTTTCAATCTTTTCGGTTCAAGATGATGGGACTTGCCTCATCAATGGCGGTAATCCCTTGTCACCGGATAAATCTGTCATCTTCTCCTACGCTTGGAATGACATTCCTTTTGCTTTTTCCACTCAAGGATCTGAAGGCGGATGTTAAATTCTTTGCATCTTTGTCAAGGAGTTAAAACCCTATGTTACCCTAAACTTAATTATGGTATCTTGTTAATTGATGGAATTATAAAAAATGGATTTTTTTTACAACCTTTGTCATTGGGAAATTTGTTCTAGCCTACTCCTCTATAAGGTCGTATGAGGTTAATTAGAAAAGTAAATTGCATGAAATAATTATAGTTAGATTAGTGGTGCATTTTGTCGTTTATTAATGAAAATTATTCTTTTAGTCTAGTGGGCCGGGTTGGGCTTCTGTTACAAGCCAGAGCTTTGATTTCAGGCCCACGAGACAGGGGGTACAATCCAATCCGGCGCTTGACGAATGAACGAGAACAGCTCTAACTAACTCACTGTTTATCTTCTTCTTCTTCTTCCTCTTTCGTCCCATTTTGTTCCTATCCAAATTTCGAAACCCTAATTAAACATTTCTCTCTCAATCGATCGCCGGATTCTCTCCAATGGCAAGCGCTAGCAGGAGGAGCAGTATCATCTCGGAACCGGTCAGGTACATGGAAAAACTCGACGACTTTGTATTGATTGAAATCTTGCGGCGTCTCCCTAATGCTAAATCGGCTATCCAATGCAAACTAGTTTGCCCCCATTGGAATTCTGTGATATCTGCTCCTCATTTCAGTACCAGCTTTGTCGATTACCGCTCTACTTCTCGTAATAAGCTACAGAAACCCTTTGCCATTACCTTCACTCGATCGCATCGCAGTGGGTGCCGCCCTTACACACTGTTCTCCAACGACTCAATCTTTCAGGGTTTTGATTACGACTATGCTATTTCTTTTCCCAAGCCTACCCCCTCTAATCACAGAACTCTAGAGCTAGAGATTCTTGCAACATATAATGAATTGCTGCTGTGTCTACATCGATATCGCTGCTTGGATGCTGATGCGGATGCGGATGAAATCTTGAAATTTTACATATGCAATCCACTCACCAAACACCATGTTGCTCTCCCTCCCTCTCCGGTGCGTCCTCCTCACACAACTGATGACGTGGTTGGGTTTCTCTGTCACGGCCAGAGTAGTTTTCGGGTGGTGCACATTCTCCGACCGTATGAGTACTGCCGGGATTCGGTCACAATGCATATATTCTCATCTGAAGAAAACAAATGGACGAAATACAGCTTGGATATGGATGGAAATGCAATCATAAGTAATCATCTTGCTATGGCTTTGCCTTGGAATGGACTCTTGTGCTGGAAGCCTGACAAGAACAACACCCTCGTTTTTTGCAACCCCTACAGCCCTGACAATGAGCGTTTTCATGTCATTGCTACACCGCCGGAAACGCAAAATTCTTTCGGAAAAAAAGACACTATCCGTCACGGACTTGGAGTTTGCCAAGGAACACTGCGATTATGGCACCAATGGCAGGGTCCAGATGTTTGTCAAAATTTCAGCGTTTGGGACCTGAAGGATTACAATACAGAAGAATGGAGTTTGAAGCATGAGGTTCGGATGGAACCAGATGTGTATTGTGATAGCTGGCGTCACCAGATACGAGTAGCTTTTGACCCGAATGATGAGGATGTGGCTTACTTTGTCAACAAGAGAAGCCTCGTCTCTTTGAATATGAGAAGTAGGGATTTGAGCAAGGTTAAGGCCAGTCTCAAAACAAGCATTAATCACCCTAAAGGTAACTTCAACATGAATTTCTTCATGCTTGTGATGCCAGGGTTGCCCACACCAGTACCTATACTCACGCAAAATGCAACAGCCTCTGATGCTATAGCAATGCCATCTGGACGAATCACAAGATCAAGGGCTCGAAAGCTTCAAGACGCAAAGAAGCTTAAAAAATGATCTCCAGTGAATTGAAGTGTTATTCTGATTTTTGCTGTGGAACTATCATGGAAGAATTATGATATTGATATGTTTTAGTTGATTTTGTTTTTCGCATCTGCTGGCACTAAATCGATTGAAGCAGTAGATTGTTTTACTTTGGACAGCACAGTGTGTTTTGCCATGGTTGTTCGTAGAGTTTTAAAGGACTTCTCTATGTTAATCGAATCCATCCCCATGTATTTGACACATCTGCCATATCGATTATCTGATGATGCTTCCTTGTTTTTCCTTTCCTTTTCTACTCTACTGCTGCTATTTCAGTGCAGGTCTAATTCTCAGTTTTCCTTTTCATTTACAGAGCTGAACTCATTACATTGAAAGATATGTTATTTTTGTTCTGTACACTTCCTGGATTTGTGGATCTTTCTCTTGCATCTACTTGACTGTTCAAGTCATCCTGCTTTGATTGATCAACAACCCATTTTTATACTCAGGATTTTTCTCCAAAACTCCAAATTGGAACCTTGAAGTCCTAAATCTGTTTCCATTTGCTTACTTATTTTCCTATTGTTTCTGGTTAACCTTATTCGCCTGGGTTTGATGCCTCCTTTGCTTATAATGTTTGTTTTCCTGTTTGCGTGTCCTCTTCGCTTCAATTGAGAGAGAGCTTGCTAAGTTTTGAGCTGGAGACTCGAAACGAAATCACAATATTGTTAGGGAAAAAAAGAAACAACACCATTTCAGTTTCGGAATTCTGAGGGTAGTTCTTTCTTTGTTGATTTCATTTTCCTCATTCTTTTAGGTACCGGAGAGAAAAGAAAAAGAAATGTTAGAGAGAGGAAAGGAAGGTGAGGTGAGGGAGAGGAAGAAGAGATAACTGGTTATGTTAGAAAAATCTGAACCGTTCAATAAAATTAGACATTAATTTGAATGGGTTATTAATTAAATTCAAATTGTTTTATAAATGTTTTAACAATTTTTTTATTTTAAATCAAATGGACCTTTTGTTCTTTTTCCAATCCAATTTTAAAAAATGCACTTTTAATTTTTAGGTGTATTTAAGTTAAGTAAATTTTAAAATGATTCAATTCAGTTTGTATTTGCCTAGAGATCAACACAAAAGTGAGTTGATAAATGCTAAAACAAATTGTATAATTTTATGAAATCATAACAATTAATACAATAAAATATTTCTAAAAATCTCTTCCTTGTTGGATGCAATGTTGAAAATGCAAGTACAAACTATATTTTTATTTGTTTTTCATTAATTTGAATTATTCTAAAAAATATTCCATTAAATTGATTCCTTCAAACTCGATGATTAAATAAAAACCGATTATTATGATTTTGAGTAAGCCGCCATGGTAAAATCGATAGACACTTAGGAAGCAATACTAGGGCATCTCGGTTAGAGTCCGAGCGGTGACAATACATCTTTGAATTTTTAAAAGAATATAATAAGTCTTAGAATGAATTCAATTCCTGATTTTAATTACCATCTCTGTTTCTGAATTCTGATGGTAGTTTTGGGTTGGGCTGGTTGGCCCAAAACGGCGGCCCGTTTAAGGGCCACAGCCCTATGAAAAAAACAGAAGGGAAAAGATCTCATCGACTCATTGAGGCATAATAACAAACTTCTTCGGGGGGCAGTAAGATGAGATGGGAAACAAGGTGGCTGTTGCTATCTATTTGGATCACTAACATGGAAATATAACGCTCAAAGATTTCCCCTTTTCGTAAGATCGTCAAGGCGGAGGAAGGCCAATCTGCGCTGCTGCCTGCTTAGTTTCGGGTGGTGCACTATCTTCTGCGCTCGAAGCATTCATCTTCTTCTAAAGCCTCCATCTTTAACTCCATTTCTTCACCTTTTACGAGCAGAGAACCCGGAAACCCCATTTTTCATCCAAAACCCACCATTAAATTTTTATCATTGGAATTTGGCATTGATGAAGAAGGTGCTGCCCTTTTGGTTTTACTCCTCTGGTTAATGGAAACCTCTTTCCCACGGTAAAATTCTAGTAATATTTATCCTGTTCCGTGCATCTTTCACTTTTAGTTTTAACTGTCACTGTCAATTATTTGCTCAACACTTGTTGTGGTATAGTAAAAGACTGCTGCTTTGCAATCCAGTATGCAATATCATCGTCACTAATTGAGGCATTAGAACCTTCTTACTCCATAACCCAGATTTGATTTCATTGTTGGCTTTTAGAAGCTAGAGGATGTAGCACCAGAGTCTTTGCTTCTGTTGGTTTTAGTTGTGCTGATATACTAGTGATGCAAAAGTTTTTTCCCTGGAGCAAAGAAACTATCAATGAAGGCCAGCTGCATTCAGTTTCAAACCATTTAGAGAGATCAATACTGGCCAAACATATTCCCAGTCTCATTTAATTTCACCCAAGTTTCCTGTGATAGCTAGCTAGCCTTATTTATTGAGATTTACGCTGCGTGAAATCTAATTAGCTTCACCATTTATGACTGAATGATGTTGGACCTAAAACTTCAGAAGGGACAAGGCTGTATAGTAGTAGTTATTTTTAAGGAACTTAGTGTTGTAGACTTCGATATTTTTCCCTCATGCTCTAACTCAGATAGAATTTCCATCTTGGTGGCCTTTTCTTTTCCTGCCATTTTAGTTTTCTTAATAATACCCTTTCCCATTGTGTCGTGTCTTTCTTCGTTAAGCTTACTAAGCACATGCGCTGGCACTGATCATGATGTTGCGCGAAATGATATCCTTTTCATGACAACGAGAAACTTTTAGGTTTGCTGACTGCAAATTTTGACGATACTGCTCAATCATAACATGCTCTGCAGCAAGTGATCAGCAACAGACAAGAGAGAACCAGATTGTGGAAAGAAGAAAAAAGAACTTTTTCTAATGCCATTCTTGTAGAGGTAAACATAGCAACATTTAGCTATGCAATCTAATCTTTTGTCATGCCTTCTTATGTTTCATTAGCTCTTTAGCTGAAAGTGAGTTGGACCATTTCTACACCCATTGGACCACTTATCCTCCACATTTTCTGTACGTAGCAGATCCATTGCTAATCATGTCAATGGTAGTAATTAGGTTGTGGTCCATTTAGTTCATAGTCCTTATCGTTGTCTTACCTTCAGTTATTATCAACAACTTACTGATGCATACTTTCAATCTTGTGGTGCTGATATAACACATAGTTCAGATACAAATTAATCTGTTCTTGTAAATTTATTACGACATTTAAACAACCATTTACTATTCCTGTTCTTTTTTCCTGAACATGACTCTTTTCATTGCTGTGTAATTTTATCTTCACTACCTACACAATCATCCAACACTTTATGCATCTCCAATTTAGAAACTTTCATTTGCTTGGAACCTGAAAAAAAGAAAAAGAAAAATACAGAAGTCAAGATTTCAATTCAAGCTTATTGTAGATACCTCATCACTCAATGATGTTTCAATGATTTGCCACAATATTATTTGGCTAATTTTAGGCAATCCTTTTATAGCTCGAACCTCAACATTGGATGGATGCGTAGAACTTCTATGCTAGAAACTTTGTTACAGTGTTGTGTATTGCTTGTGATTGTTTAGGTTATGCTAATCAGTAGAACCCAAATAACCAAAATGAAGACAACATCAATCACAAAACAAAAAGACTTTTCGATTATGACTTAGGATTAGTTTCATATATGGGATTTAGTTGTTGCTCAGAAGATGTTAGTTATATTTAAATCCTGTAAAATGCAGGACACTATTAAATGTCAATCAGATGGAATCACTTCTTACCCCTTTTATTTGCTTTCAATTTGTGTCTAGGAATCATTGAAGCTGATAAAGCTGTAGCCTGGTGCATGCTCCAAAGCAACCTTTTATCTCCAGAGATTGAGGAAAAAATATCATTTGACATGAGAGAGTAAAAGCTCAAACTGCCAAAAGTAGCAGACCTGGTACACTTAACCAAATTGTTAACCATATTATAGTATTGTCTTTGTTTCTTCTCCTTTAAGGCAGTTCTTGTGCTGCTATTTTTCACATTTCTTTTCATGCAGCAGCAATGAATGATCTCCATCATTGAAGTGTATATACCAGCAGTAGTTCTCATCAATGCTTCATCTCTCCATATTTCTCTCTTTCACCACCATTTCTGGACAAAATTTCCAAGAATTGTTACATACAATTTTTCTAAAAATTGAAAATAAAAAACTGCAGATAGGCATTCATTCAACTAGGTCAACTTTTTCACTGTAGAGGCAGGCACATGGTAAGGTGATTACTAAAAGATTTTTATCGTTAAATTTTAATGTCATGTGTGATATGTTTGATTGTTGGGTGCGGTCCAATTGAAGAGAAGGAATGATGTTTGAAGGTTAGCATGTGGCACAAATTATAGGTCATCCATCACACCTTTAGCCTACAAGTTGAAAAATATAGAAAAGCAACACAAATTCTTTTCGGCAATATTTAATCTCATTTTAGCCATTACTTTAGAATCTTCAGTTCTAAGAAAATGTACTTGCGAGTTCCGGCTGGGAGTGTTTCCGGTAAGTAATTTCTTCATTCATAAGAATCTTTTATTTTAGAAATGAGAATATCAAATTAGTCACATTATTGTTAGTGTTATTTTTAATGTCATATCTTTTTTACGGGGAAAAAAATAAAAAGAAATTTGTGAGGAGAAAGAGTGGTGGGTGAGACAAGATCAAACACAAATGATTTAACTAATAGTAATTACCCAATTAAACAAACATCACTAATTAATTAGTGGGTGTGTGTTACTACTTTTGAATTGATTGTTCTACAATATAAAGTGTTTCTTAAGTCTCATGCTTTCTAAAGTTTTGATCATCAATAATCATCATTTCTTCAAAAAAGAACCTAGCTTAACCTACATGATTCTGGAACCCACCAAGTTTTTTTCTAAATTAGTGAAAGATAGGTGCCTAACATATTTATGATTGAACTAATTAATGTTAATTCATTCGACTCAACGACGACTATCTAAGGTGAAAGTGTTAAACTTTTTGTATTATTTAACTGTCGTATTCCGATTTACATCTGCCATAAGATAATTATTTACTTTCTGGCTTCAACGGTCCCCACTTTAATTTTTGGACTCGATCATGTGGTGGGGGGAATGGAATGGGGATGGGTAAAATTATTTATATTCACTGTCGTCCTTGTACTTTGCAACAATGTTGTTTCCTAATTTACAATGGATTGAAAAGCCCATGAATAGACGACAACACAGCTATATGGCCTAGCCTTGATTGTGGCGTTTTTGATGTTTCCCAAGATGTCTTTTTCTTGTCGCCGTAGAAATTCTTAAATTCTTTGAATATGTTACCGTCAGAAAATAACTTGCTAGCTGTAAATAATAGTATTGCATACTTTGATAATTGTGTTAAATTAAGGTGGAAACCAAGAACAAGATATGGTTAATTTCCTAATTGCTACGTTGTTGTGTAAGGTTCGAATTTTGGTTGATACTTTGTCATCCGCAGTAGACAATTGTTGAGTTATATGCTCAAATATTTGATTGAAGGGTTATCACACACAAAAATTACTCTTTTTTTGGGACCAAAATGGCTGAATTGTTTTGGTTAGGGACTAATTTGGCAAGAAAAAACAATGGGGTTCTTTGTTTACAAGGTTGAGAAGTGAGAATCCAAAAGGCACAATAATAAACATGCGTTAAAAGCAAGGTTTAAAATGGGGTTGATAAGGAAATATATGGAATAAGATGTTGCATCTTTTTTATTTATTAATTAATTATTATCTTCTACTTAAAATAGTAATTAGAAGATGAGCAATAGCTTAGCTTGCAAAACCAACAAGCTAGTGTTCTTGTCGTTATTATTACAACTCTTTTGTTTAAAGATTTGTTGCTCTTTCGTTAATAACACAATCAATCAAGAACCCATTATTTTGTTTGTGCTTGAAAGCACTTTTCATGGTGGTAGTCCCTCTCCCTCTCCCTCTCCCTCTCAGGTATAGGATTCTTTTCCCCCCATTAATTACTGCAT
This sequence comes from Viola odorata, assembly GCA_963691705.1. Taxonomy (NCBI): domain Eukaryota; kingdom Viridiplantae; phylum Streptophyta; class Magnoliopsida; order Malpighiales; family Violaceae; genus Viola; species Viola odorata. Next base: position 2,728,648 of record OY829537.1, read on the forward strand.
TTTACCATAATTGTGTAATTAGTTGTTCTAAACTTTATGTTGAAAGCTCCCTAATTATAGCAATTAACATCCCTCCTTCAATGTAATGATTTTTTTCTTAAGTTCTAGATTTTACCCTATGCTGATTAGTCCCAATAACGATTGTAATATCATATTAAGAAATCACTGCACTTAAAAAAAAAAAAATTGATCAATGATTCTCATAATTAAGGATGAATTATATAATTTAGGAGTATCTCACCAAAACACAAGTAACTCTTTATTTTCTGAATTTTTGATGTCATTAATTAAACTATGAGTAGAAGAAAAAGTATACAAGACTGCCACAAAACTTGTAGGTTAATTCTAGTTAATGATGCTGTCAATTAGTTAAGTTGTATAGTCATTAACTATTCCTTAAATTAGTAAGGAAATCATCAAAACCCTCAAAAGCTGGTGATTAACTTAACTTTGTTATTATGTCTCTGTTTTATGGTTGTGTGGTCATTATTTTTGCTAATTAACTTCTTATTATAATATTAATACTATAGTATATTTTTCCTAATACAGTATCATGTAATGGATGACTTGAGGAAATATTGCACTAGCTACTCCCTAATCACTTTTTTTCCATCCCTTAACTTTAATTATCTTTTCATATTCATCAAACTTTGTTTCCCTATTTTTATCTAATATGAACTTTATATATTTTGTTCTCGTAATCGTATTCTTAATCTTAATCTTTAATAATATTGACATCCCATGTTGTCGTATGTAAAAAAACAATACAAATATTACCAAGGCGAAGTCTGATCAATATAAAAAGTACACGTGGATGATGTTTTTAAACAAATAACGGACACGTAAGAATATAAGTTTCGAATCATTTATCGGGTAATTAGGATATGATAAGCTGTTTGGGAGTATTCCTAGAGGGGAGGGTCCTCTTTTATTTTATTTGTGTGCATTCATGTGATGCTTGGGGGACTAAAGAGTGGGTTCACAAGCACAAATCGTATGATCCTAAAAGCTCTTCGCAAATCCCATTAATGTGACTGAGAAAAACGATGGCATGAGTCCAGCTTTGGTCTTGCCTAGGAATTTTTAAGAGCTGGAACTCGTACACAATTATGGATCCTCTTTATTCCCACATCAAAGAAATTTTGGGTCATGATTCAACTAAATACTCCCTTAAATGCACGTTTGTATCGTTAAATTGTTTCACCACCACCAGATCCTCCATAAAAATCATCCAATAGAATTCGATGCATATCCTTTGGTGGGCTCTGTGCAAACATAACTTACTAATTTGTTTGAATTCTTCAATGTCTAAAAAATTAACTTAATTTAAATATGTCCGATTTTTAAAAAAGTGACTTCTCCTACTCCTCAACTTTGTCTTACTTTTTTTAGTAAAAAATGAAAGGTTTAACAAATGCTTACAAAAATAAAAATAAACTCTAAATTCTCTTAACATAAGCGTCTCTCTAAAGTTTCACCAAAACCCAATAGAAGGGATTTTTTTTATTAAAAGGTAGAAGGTCTGGTAGAAGGGAGTATATACCAACTGGTATAGTACAACTGTGACTCTCCACTCTCAAATCTCACCCCTTTCTTTGTTTCTTTCTTTCTTTCATTTCACCTACTCTTTTCTCCACTTTCTATTTCTTTTGAGTTTTGAGTACCACTGCAAAATGCAGCAGACTGATAAACTTTCTTCCTTAACCCATTCTGGGTTTTGCATATATTTTGCTCAAAGTTTTGATCTTTAGCGGTTTTCTTGACAGGATTTGAGCATGAATTGAAACCCATCATCAACAACAACAGCTGCTGTGTCTCTTTAATGTAAAGATTCCAAAAGGGTTACCACAAAAACCAGAAAGAATCTTACTTTTATCTTCAAGAGAGGCAATGTGAGAGGGCAGTGAATCCCTAGATTCCTTTTCACTCAAGAATGGTGGCTGCCGTTCCTCAACCAGCAGCTACTTCCATCACCACCGCCATTACCACTCCTACATCAAGACCCAGACCCCCACTTTTGCCTTCAGAGGGAGACCAACATCAACAAAAGAAGAACAACAGCAGCAGCAATGGTAGTGCTGCTAACCACATTGCTTCAAGAAAACCTAGAGGGAAACAAGTCCCATCTAGATACCTCTCCCCTTCTCCTTCTTCTTCTACAACCACCACTACCACTACTACCACCACAACTACAAGTTCTTCTTCCTCTTCTTCTTCATTTCCAAAGAGATTTCCTTCGCCGTTGCTTTCTCGTTCCACAAATTCCAATTCTTTAAATGCTTCAGCAGCGGCGGCAACAACGAATTTTTCACCTTTTTCGGGTCCGAAAAGATCCCAATCCGTTGATAGGAGGCGTCCAGGGAGTGCTAGTCCCAGGCCAACAACACCCGGCAACCAGCATCCGGAGTCTAAGCAAGAAATGTCAGCCGCAACAAAGATGCTGATCACTTCCACTCGGAGTTTATCAGTGTCATTCCAAGGTGAGGCTTTTTCGCTTCCGATTAGTAAGGCTAAGGCTGTAACACCACAAAATGTGAGCCGGAAGGCTACTCCAGAGAGGAGGAGGGCAACTCCAGTGAGAGATCAGGTTGAAAATTCTAGGCCTTTGGATCAGCATAGGTGGCCCGCGAGGAGTAGAGAAGGGAGTTTGAGCGGTTCAAGAGAAAGGAGTAATCCAGCTTTGTGCCGGAGTTTGGATTGTAGTGGTGGAGATATGAGGGGAATTGGATCTGGGTTGGTAGGGCTTAAGTCATTGCAGCAATCCATGATATTTGATGAGAGCAGGAGGTTGAGCTTGGATTTAGGCAGTAATGCTACTAAGCAAAATGACCCAGATACCAATTCAGTGAATAACGAGCCTTCTTGTTTTACTGGTGATCTTAGTGTATCAGATAGTGATAGTGTTTCCTCTGGTAGCACTTCAGGAGTGCAAGAACTAGGTAAAGCGAAAAGTGGGGCTCGTGGCATTGCAGTTTCTGCAAGGTTTTGGCAGGAGACTAATAGCAGGTTGAGGAGGTTGCAGGATCCAGGTTCGCCATTATCTACTAGTCCTAGCTCTAGAATGGGGCTTTCTAGGTCGAAAAGGTTCACTAGTGATGGTCCTATGGGTTCTCCTAGAACAATGGCTGCTTCACCAATCAGGGGTGCTACTAGGCCGGCATCACCTAGTAAGCTTTGGACACCATCTGCTTCCTCTCCATCTAGAGGGATGTCTAGTCCTCCAAGAGCAAGACCAATGACTTCTAATTCTAGTACTGCACCATCAATTCTAAGTTTCTCTGTTGATTTAAGGAGAGGAAAGGTTGGGGAGGATCGAATTGTTGATGCACACATGTTGAGGCTTCTTTATAACCGTTATTTGCAATGGAGGTTTGTAAATGCAAGGGGAGATACTACCTTCATGGTGCAAAAAATGAATGCAGAGGTATGGTATTTGACATTGTTTACCTCTGCTTTTTTGTTTTTTCAATCTTTAACGTTAGTCTTCTTTTGCTCATTTGGTAAGTACCTTGTGCGCATTCTTTTTGTTAGTCATGGTGAATGCTTATTTCATTTTGGTACACAAATGCAATACTTCTGTTTGAGCTAGTTGAAAGTGTCTCTCCAAGTTTGACTGTAAAATTCTACCATTACCAGCAAAGGGGCTTTGGTATTGATTTCCTTATAACCCTGAACTTGGCTAGGTTTAAATTGCGTTTGCCATTTAGCTTCAACTATAGGTTCCTATGGTTGGCAAACAGAATACTGCATTTAATTAGAGTAACATCTGAAGCCCAGACACCAGGACTTGAGCAATCAGCGCAAAATAGACTTATCTATCTGTAACTTATTTGAGAGTAAGGTTAGGGAACAAAGGATACTGAGGCGATTTGATTTCCATTTTGTATGATTGTTAGGAATATAAGGTAAGACAATTCACTAAGTACTTGTTAGATCCAGGTTTCTCTGTACGTGACTTTGATTCTATACTCCACGGCATGAGTCTACCTTAGAGCATTTTGGAGCTTAATCAAAAAGCTAGGTGGAGTTTCTGGGGATTAAGCTTACCTTAATTACCTAAAATTAATGCTAATGATTGGTACTAGTCAAGATGACTCTAATATATATTGTTCTGAGTGAGGATGCATGATTTCAGCATCTTGCCAAATATTTGAGGTTGTAAGACTGTTATCACCTGTGAATGAATTAGGATTGCCTGTTGGCTATTCATTTTGCTTCCACAACAGAATGGAAATTGACACTTCCTGGTGGAAAAACTGGTCTTTACCTATAATTTTCATCATTAGCCATTTTATCATCTCTCTTAAGTGATATCTTAGTTTAACATTAGAATATGGGTGACTACATATTGTAGAACCTCCAAAGAGGCTTTACTTTGAAAGAAACGTGGATGGGAGATGTGCTCATGTATGAAATTATAAGTTCTTTTGTTTGTTAAGAAGGTTGCATATTATAAAACTAGCTGTTTTTTACCAAGTAACTTTTCAGTAATTAGTTCTTAACTTGTGTGGGAAAGGGTTGTTTGTGGAGATGGATAATGGGAGTCGTACCTAGCAAAATGGAACACAAATTGGGAGAAAGAATGAAGTACTTTGCAAGTTGGTTTGGTATCGTTGGTTGGTGAGTTCCACGATCAGGAAACATTAAAAAAATGAAGCAGGCAGGGTGGTCTTTAGGTTTTTGCACAGACATACCATGCACCTAACAGTTTTCTAGCAGTAGCTCTAGTGGTTGCTTTGAACTCTTTTTTCCATTTCCCTCATGCTAGCCATGTGACAGTACTTCATGTTGTTTGAGCACTTCTTTTCTTATGCTGAATGCTTGTTAAAAATTGTGTACTATGCAATGAGTAAAACAGTCTAATGTCATTCTTCTTATCAGAAATATTTGTGGAATGCATGGGTAACAATCTCAGAACTGCGACACTCTGTCACTCTCAGAAGAGTCAAATTACTATTGCTGAGACAAAAGTTGAAGCTAACTTCTATCCTCAAGGGACAAGTAAGATTCAAAGATCTAGTTTATATTTCTATTACAACACTGCACTTAGTCTTTGGCCATTATAATCATCATCATCATAGACTTTTTTCTCTGTTTATTACTCTAAAATCTGGAGATTTTAACAACTTAACTACTGTTTCTGCTCTAATTGCTTTCCATCCTTCAAATAGTTTTTGGTTAATGGAAGTTATTCTGATTACATGGTACCTCACTTAAAAACAAGAGAGCCAGAAAACTGTTGGTAGAATTATTAGTTGAGGTCTAGGGTTTCAAAGTATCGCCCAGAGTAAACAGGCGAAACATTTGTAGGGGCATTGGGCATTTTCTTTCCTCATAGAGGGATTCTGAACACTGACAGAGCTATGGTTCATAGGTTTCATTTAGTTTCTTGGCTGTACTCTTTTTCATGCTTCTCTTCCCAAAAGCTGAAATTCACATTTCTTGGTGAGTGTAGATTACTTGCTTAGAAGAATGGTCTCTCCTGGATAGAGAGCACTCCAGTTCTTTGGAAGGGGCAACAGAAGCTCTAAAGGCCAGTACTCTTCGTCTTCCAATTGTTGGGAAAGCAATAGTAAGTAGCTTCATTTTTCAGTCTTTTTAGAATGAAGACTGGGTTTTTAAAGACAATACTATCAACATTGAGGTTTGGCAAGTGTTATATATATTTTTTAATGTTTTATTCAGGCTGATGTACAAAATCTAAAAGATGCTATTGGGTCAGCAGTTGATGTGATGCATGCAATGGCGTCCTCGATATGCTTGCTATCATCAAAGGTAACTCATTCTTGAAATTATAATAGTGGAGAATACGCAAATTATCAATTGTACACAATATGTAAACTGGTTAAAACTGTCCATCACCAATAACTCCAAAAGAGTCGCATGATAGGATAGCTTGAAGACAAGTTAACTTGCCCAAGTGACTAGAAATATACAAAATTATCAGTTCTTTTTTCACTTATGCAAGCTTCAAAGATTTGACTTAATCATATAAAAGAAAGTACCAAGATCAGTACACAAGTTGTGTGATTCATGATTTTGAATTGAATTATTTCATTTGCTTTTTTGATTCTCCCAAATCAATTCAGCAATTTTCAGTTTAATGTCCTGATTTCCACTTATCCACATTCCTGGTTGTGATAACATCAAATGAAATTGCATGTTGTTTTCTTGCTTTTGGAACATGCTATAGAGCTGCCACTGAGTAGCATTGAGATTTGCTCATACAGTTCACTTCTGTTGGCTGGGAAAAGAAACACTGAAAGTAGGAACTCTGAGATTAGAGGATACATTGTTGGAAATAGATATCTTATCTTGACTTTAGAAAAGAGGCATAAATTCATCATTTACTGCATTCTTGGGTTTATAAAGACCTGTTTAATTGAATATCCAAAATGATGTCCTCACAGGTGGAGGACATGCATTCTCTGGTCGGTGAACTTGTCAATGTGACTGTCAAGGAAAGAATTTTGCTGGAGCAAAGCAAAGACTTCTTGTCGACATTAGCAGCCATGCAGGTATGATTCCATCATTCATTTCACCATCGTTACTGCATTGATTTCTTCTTTGGCTACCAACCAAACTCGTGACATCTTTTTAAACAGGTTAAGGACTGTAGCTTGAGAACCCACATAATACAATTACACCGATCACTGACTACCCACAGCCTGACAACAACAACATATGTGCAGAACTGATCTCACTCAACCACTCACTCTGAATGCTAACATTACACCCAACCTCCTCTTTTTTTCTACTCGGCGGAGGTGCAAATGGAGGTAAGAAAACATGGATTAAAATAGTTAGATTTTGGCTCCCATGATCGGCATTTTTGGAACAAGGGTGTGGTCTTGTATTTTCATGCAATGGTTTCTATCTGAAGGTAACAAGATAAGTATGTGTTTTTTCCCCAATCCTACTAATCATCTGTATACAACAAGTAAGGCAAAAGAAAGAAAGTAATGTACCTGTAAATATATATATGCGAAGCTCACTTGTTCATCTGATTTACTGATTATTTTTGCACTCTGTCTGATTGATTCTTTGGTGTATGGTCCATGCATTTGCAATTTCTAACAAAGTTCAGTGAACAATGTGGCCTAGCTAGAATCTGTTCTGTGCAGCATACCTAACGGAAACATGTTCTTTTTTTTCACTTTTTTCCTATTCATTGATTTGAGGCAGCTATCTGCCAAATTTGGTGTTATGTAATTTGCATGTGACAATTTATGCGTTTCAGTGTCGGTGACAGACATGGAAATGCATTATGTTCCTTGCTCTGATGGTCAGAGGCAAGAACTTGGCATATTACATGGCAGACCTCTTGATCCACCCAAAAAAAATTATAAGAGCAAGACAGGCTTATCAACGCATGCATGGTTTTTAAGATCCTGACATTAGAAGCCATTAACACTCCTCCAAAGTTATGGTGGCGATGATTCTGGATTCGAGCTGGCAAGACCTCGGTGGGTTTAGCAAATTTAATAGATGGTCTTAGTCTTGAAAATCAAGAGAATTAGGAAACAAAACATATGCTCTAAAAAGGGTCAATATTTAGATGAAATTAAATATTGTTGACCATGTTGACCCTTTACGGTCGGGTCAGCGACAGGTAAAGCTCTATACTTCCGGCGTGTGGGGAAGTGAGGGTCCCTGTCCCCACCACCAGTCCACCGCCACCACTAACATGATAACATCACATACTGCCGGTCCGCTACTTAGAATCCGCTTCCCCTTTTCTTTGCTTTTCCTAATAATAAAAGTCTGATGCCATTTTGTTAAAAATAAATAAATAAATAAATTACTGCTCTAATAAATAATAATAAACTTAATGAGCTACTTTTTTTAGTCTTTTTCGGTATCTTATTTATCTCTTCGATAAAAGAATCTTAAGCGAGCAATAATTAGATTCTAAAAAGAATCTTATTTATTTTTTAAATATTAAAGCAAATAAAAAATTATATATTAATTTCTCCCTTGCTTTCTCTTTCGGAAATTCCCAAAATATATAAAAATGTACCAAAATTATATATTATAGTATTCGGAAAAATATTGGTTCATTTGTCCCCAAAGGAAGACCTTTTTGCCTGGCCATATTTTTTTGGGTCCAATTTGGAATACGACGGCCCAGTTTACTTGACGGTCCAACATCATATTATATTTTTTAATTGGAGAACAGGTTATCGACATAAATCTAGAATGTCGGTAAGCTAAGCAACCAGTTAATGATCAGAACATTAACTAAACATCGGTTGTCATTGATTGATAAAAATATCGTATATTTTTTATTTTAAATTTTAAGCTCGAGTGAGGAAAATGAAATAGTTAATTTATGATCTAGTTATACGGTGGAGGCTTGAAGGGATCGAAAGGGTCATGTCTCCTCCAAACCTTTTAATATTCAATAATTTACTTAAAAAGCAATTAACTTATTATATTTTAATGGTTTGTATAGCAAAACTTTTAACAACTTATATTTTGAAATTAATGATGTTTTTTTCCGTCCTCCTCAAAGAACTCGTTTAGACATTTCGGATAATATTTTTACCCGAAATGGATAAAAGAATATTTGAAGAGACCAAAAACCAATGAACAAGCGGAGCTTTGAACAAAGTTTGCTAGCCATTTGTATTGTTGAGAGGGCAACCATGAAATTAATAAATAAATTGATAGGAAATGAAGGTATAAATGGAGAATAAGATAAGAGGTATATAGGTAGCTAGTGCTAGCAAACAAACTGACCCCAAAAGAAAAGTAGAAGGAAAGGAAAGGAGCATATACATATACAAGTTGTAATTGACCCTAGATCGCTGGGAAAAGGCATTCATATATACGAGTGATGGGAAAGGGTCAAATTAGATGAGTGGGTGTCCAAGTCCACGTCTTTGCTGACTCATCACCACTCAACCACATATATTTGGATATTTGTAGGCATCTTATTTTAATTTTGTTGCATCAGAGGGCTCCAATATGCAACTGGTGTGAGTAAGTCTATAATTTTATAATAAGAAATCACCGGTCTGATTTTTACGTAAAATAATGGTACAAAAACTTTTATTATGTTTTAAGAACCGACTATATTGGAGTCATTACATGGAAGTAGAGTGGTATATTTTCTCATTGATCAGTTCTAATTGATGAATCATCAAGAGGAGATAGAGAAATTGCGTATAAAATAGCGATGAAGAAGAAGAAGAGAATGTTGATACTCATGGTTATACAATTATTCTCGAGAACAAGACATAATCCTTTGGAAATTAAAAATTCCTCAAAACTCTCTGCCATTTTATCCTAATTAGATGCCCAAAAACTCATTAATCACACAATTTGTTCCTCCCGTTAATCTCTAATTAACACAGTAATACTCTTCCTAATTAATCATCAATCAAAGAAATAATCTCAAAAGCTTGTTCTCACTTCCGCATCCTCGTAAATTATCTTCAGTGCTCCTAAACGTGGTCGTTTCAGACTCCTCAGAAGGCGTGGCATCTCTCCGGCGCGTCAATGTCAACCCAAACTGATCAACATCATCGCTTTTCCTCTTCTTCCTCATCAACGGTGGATGATCAGCCTTTGCTCCAAAATTGCAACAAGATTCAGAAATATTATCCAACTCCGGTCCCACTTTTCCTGCCTTGTTCCTATTATCAACTTCTTGAATTGGCTCCACCGTACCCCCGCGAAGAACCTTCCTCACCGCCGCTTGGCACACCCCCCAGTTCCCCGTCCACAGCAGCCCCACCACTCCACTCACCGGATTCACCGTCCTCCCTACCGCCTCAAACAATAGCGATTGAAACAAAGCTGTACGTACGTTCATCCAAAATTAATTAAAAACACATTAATAAGCTTGTAACTCAGTGCCACTTTGTACAAAATATTAAAATAAAATGACATGATGAGGGCTATGGCTTACTTACCGGGGCGTTGGTTGCGGGGGACGGCGGAGATGAAGGACATGAGGCCGGCGCGGCCAAAGAACTTGGCGACAAAGAGGGTGGCATTTGATTGAGCTTGGGGATTCCCTATACATTCTAGGGATTGCCTAAGCATGCAATCTTCGCTGCATCCCTTCCGAAGAATCCGGCATCCGTTACAACTCATTTTCTTGAAAAATCTTATAAATATTTCCCAAAATTTCTAAATTTAATTCAATTCAATTTAGGGTTGCATAAAAAGAGAATTCTTAGTGTTAAAAAAGATTCAGGAGAAAAAAATCAAATCGAATCGAATCAAATTGGGTTTCTTTGGTTGCAAGAAATAGTAATTTCTGTTTTTTTGTGTGAGACAAGCAGGAGGGAGGTTGGTCTGAACTATGAAGAGTCGTGCGTATTATATAAGGGGAGAAAATTAGTGGATAATAATAATTGAAGGAAGTTAACTATGGGGGTGGGTTTAATTAGTTAACCATGGTTAATGGTTAGGGTTTAAATTTAAGAAAATGTTGGGATATATCAGCTGGGTTCCAAAGAAGTGGGTGATCGCATTTACGTGTTTCCGCGACTGCTTAGGGTTTTTTTCAGCCGTTGGATATTCAGGAGATTATTATGTGATGGTGGTGGTGGTGGTGGTGGTGAGATTCTTTTTCTGTTTCTTTTCTATTTGTCTCTTTGCTTTTTGTGAGTGGGAGTTGATTGGAAGAGGGCAAATGGTGGGATGGTGGAATAGTGGTACTATATTATTATAGTCCCTCCATCCCTCGTTAATTGTCATTTTTCTACTAAATATTATTGTACACTTTATTTTATTTTTTGGTGTTTGTTTTACTCAATGTTACTGTTTTAAAAAGTCATTTAACGGGATAAAAAGAGTATCTTAGGTAGGGCCGGGGTCTTAAAAAATGGAATTAAAAAAAATTATATATATATATATATATTTGGGAATTAACACCTAATTATAATTTTGAAAAAATATATATATTAGTAATTTAAAAAATATATTTTGCTTAATTAGTATTTTTAAATATTAAAAACTCTCTCGTCAATCTATAATATTATCTACTCTAACATGTAATTAATCGCTGTATTAATTGAGTAATCTAACTAACCGATCTAATTACTAAACGTGGCTAAATAGAATATATGAACCTTTATGTAATTACTCACTTATTCGTTACTCGATTTTCATTATAATTTTTTTAATAGGCGAAAGAGTCCAACCTGGATTAAAATTATAAAAACATGATTAGTAATCTTACCAAAAAAATTATAAAAACAAAACATGATCAGTAATTCTCAAGGACTACGACGACCAAGACAATGCTGATTAATTGGACTCACATAAATTAAACATTGAAGAATTTTACAGTTCATTTTGAGGTATATATCGTAGGTACGTGGCATCCTTATCCAATATTAAAATTGGACCACCCGCTCATCACACTAATTAATTATATATCTTATAATAAGAAATTAAAAGATGAGTGTAGATTCTAATAATCCAACAAAAATAAATAAATAAACAATCAAAGCTTGCGGAGAAAATGGGATTCCAAAATTTCCAATCCAATCCACAATTGCATCGATCAATCAGATTAACTTTAACCTTTGGATTCATTTACTCCAATAGGGTTCTTCTTATTTTTTAATAAATCAGAAATTTACTCCAATGGATTAGGAATCAAAAGGAGTCTACACTTGTATCATTGTATGTGTTGTCTACCTTAACTTGTACTATATATTGTTCTTGTATTATTGTACTTTAATCAACCTCTTTTTGGTAGATCTATTATCAAAACTATATACATATTGACTCGTGGATCATAGATGCTCTTAGCATTTAGCGAACCATATGCATTTTACACCTGATAAATCTAATAGTCTCCTTGAATTGAGGTTGGAGATTATGAAATATTACCGAAATTATCTATTAGGAACGCTTGTTTCTTACACAAATACTCAATGCTACAAAGTCGGTAAATTCCTAATAAATGAAAAAATACTTATGATTTAGACCTAAAAAATTATGCAAGAAATATCGAGAGGGAATATTATTAATTATCCAATCAAAATTAGGTTTACCAACACATGCATTGGTATTTTGTATTATTATTGCATTGCCATTGATATAAACGGCACATGTAACAGCTTTCAGCTTTTAACAACTAATTGAAGTTAACAATAATATTATTATTTAAATCAATGATTGATTTTCATAGTAACCCTTTGATTATTTTACTATTATCTTTTTGCTTAACTTATTGCCGCACCACAACTAAAGTACAAACAATTGACTGCGGAAAATGAGGGCCTGAAAATAAGATTTAATCAACTGCGGTCTTTCTTAAGTTTGTTGTTGGGTTTTGATGTGGACTTTTCTGTCCGAAATATGGATCCCATATTTGAATTTGTAATTCCAAAGAGTGTCATTTAGTTACTGGATCGGGATTTAAAAGCCCAAACTAATGGACCCAATTGGGCTTTCAGTTTACGGTTGCTGATCACTGCCAATCTCTAACTACTAGTATCTTTTCGTTCTTTCTTTCGGTAAGAGATTGATCTCGTTATTTTCTCGTATTCAAATTTTGAGCCGTGGATTAAGAATTAACAAGTTTTTTTATTACTCCACTACAGGCTCACGAGAAAAACTAAATGGTTGTAGAAGAGTCTGGCTCTGCATTTTAATGACAAATATAGTACACTTTTTGCCTACTAATTTGTGCAGCTGAAAGTTGAAATATATGCTTCATTTTGCTTAATTAATTAGAAGATGAACACTATTCTTTCAAGATGTTAATGACATGAAGATGAGTTTATAAAAAGAAAAAAAGATTGAAATGCTACTTTGTTTTTATAACTCATCCATCTCTTTCAAGAAACTGAATGCCTCCTATTCCTTGATGGTGTAGATTTACCATCTTCCATGTTAGCAGAACCCAGACTTTCCGACGAATCCGACCCGCTGTTCTCACCTTTTTCTCCCTTGATCGACCACATCCTTGTAAAGATCTTTGACTTGAGCAGTCCTTTCATTTTGTTGCTCACAACCTTATCTCCACCATTTTTGCCATCTCCAACATTTCGCTCTCCGGTAGCCAACCTCAAGGAAGCAATCTCCCTCTTTAGGGCCTTGAGCTCCTCCACTGTCGCTAAGGCATCCCAGTCCTCCTCAGGGTTAGTGTTGGTTGACCTTGAGCTCCTCTGAGACCCATTGTTTAGATCCCTGAGACCTTTCGGAAGATCAGGCGTGCTACTGCCTGAAGATGCAGCTGCCCTGACCTGCTCGAAGAAGAGCACCTGCACAACTACTCGTAACGGGAGTCTCTCATTCTGCACTGCATGCATGCACGCATCAGCTGACAGCTTCTTGCAGTCCATCAATTTGCACATCCTCTTCCTCTCACTCTTACTGATCCCTGGGTGCTCCTGCATCGAAACAGTGAAGCTCTGTCATCAGCACCCACAAGCAAATATAGACCATGCAATTCCTAGTTTCATAAAAAGGGTGCCCATCTTCATTTACTGGAATATTTAGCAGATAACAGAATTTTTATGTAATTGGAGATTCTGTGAGACATTCTTACCTTGAGATACATGTCTATTGCCCGGTAAAGTGCATCATGAGCAGGGCGGGAGATGCTAAATACAATCTCAGCAAGCTCAATAAACTTGGATACAGGAAGATTAGGGTCTTTTGCAATTTCAGCTAGGTATCCGTCTATCACTTTCACCACCATCAGCTTGGAAGCATCAGAAAAAATCCCTGGCCTTCTTATCTCCTGAACCTCATGGCCATCGTCTGCAGATTCGATCTCGACATTATGGTCTTGCATCATAAACTCTTCCACCATTTTTTTTACCACTTCAACATCATACATCATATTCTCCCCTTCTCCTGCTTGTATCAAAAGATCATTTACAGAAGCCTCCTCCAGTTGCTGTCCTATTCTCCTTATTAGCTGTGCCTCGATCGTGTTTTCCAGGTCTACACATTTGGCTGCTTTTAATAACTTAAGCAAAAAACCACAAGAGACGGTGCCTCTCTCAGCAGGCAACAGTGACACAAGTGCATCAACTGTTGATCGGTACTTTACCACATCTCCACTCCGAACCATACCTTTGCGGAAACTTGGCAACCTTCTGTAAGCATAAGCTTTCAATGCTTCTCCAATGACCACACTGGAAACTGCTTCTTTGGTTCTAATTCTCATAATAACATGGTTGTACAAGCCAATTTCAAGATCACACAAATCCTCAACCCACCAGTCCCTTGGAACTGACCGGTTTCTTATACCGCTCAGATTTGGATCATTTCCATTTTCCTCTGGGAGTTTCTTCCGGTTGTAAGTGTATGACCAGTCAACTTTTGAAACTTCGACACAGGCCATGGTAGCTACAGCATTAATGCACCGACCCATCACCTTCAATTCCTCAGACAGAGGCAACAGTGACTTTGTGGTCTGGAGCACGATTATTGAATCCTTCCAGCTGCGGAAGATGCTAGAGGTAAGGAAGATATCAACTTTGTAAATGAGGTTGCCTTTTTCAATAGTTTCATGCATTCCTAAGTACTCAGCTGCGCATCGGGCTGCAACAACATTGTAACTGTTTAGGGTGACAGCCATTCCATAACAGAATTTGGCACATATCTCGAAAGCAGCAGGACCACCAGGAATATCAGAAAGGTCCACATCATCGTTTTCTCCATTAGCACTTGCAACTGACTTCTGTAAGTAAGCACTTTTTGACAAGAGAGGAAACTGCATAAAATTTTCACAGTATTAGCATCAGAAATCTTAGCCCCATAGTTTTGTTGAATGGATTGCAATAGTCACTTTCAAAATTGTATCCGTACCCAGTTTGATTTGGCAAAGACAAAACAAAAATACAACCCCTTGCCTATGACAAGATTTCGATTCTAGAGTAAGTTTTGAATAACTTATTTAATGATTTACTGAATATGCTGACGTGAAGAAACACATTAACTTCAGCAGTAGGTATACTTATACTGTACTATTAAGACAATAGAGCCGGCTATGATTGATTTTTCATGTAATACCTTGTAATGAGCACAGCCACGTCTTTTTACTTAACATGTTAATATTAAGAAGAATGAACATCTAGAGCAACCTACGTAGGAGACAGGTGCCTATTATCTCATGATTTAATTCCATGTACAAGCCGCAGTTATAGGTATCGGCACTCAAGATGCAATAGACTCATTGATGTAAAAGCCACAGTCATCTGCCAAACAAGGTTATTGAGCTATAACATCATTGTACCTTATGTAGATAGAACTTTACTTCTCCCACGATAACAATGATATCAGTCGCCAACTCGCTAGCCACAGACCTGCACATAAATATAATGTTCATACTGTCATAGAAAGTTTAAATGAGATATGGTTGGCAATGCATATGAAAAAAAGTACATACATAGGCTATCCATAAATAGGCTTACAGGAGTTTATGAACATCCCTAAGTTACCATAACGAAGACAGTATAAATTGATAAACTGGCGTTTTTAAATTCTTTATCCAAGAGAAGATCTAAAAGCTGGGTTTCCTACAATTGGCAAGCAGTTCTCTAATCGGGCACAAAGTTTACAGTTAGATGTAGTTTTCTACAGCATAAATCACAATTAGCATTTAGAGACACTAGCATTATCCGAAACATTAAATCCAGATGGTAGAGAGCTACGTATAAGAACTGTTATAGTTAAATTATTGATCCGGTGAAGAATTCAGATAAACTAAAAGAACAACAGTGAACTGAAAAAAGATGAAAAATTCAAGAATAGAAGGCAGAACGATTTTTAGTATTCTATTCAACTGGAATCAAAACAGAGTTCCATTTCAAACTGCAGCTTAGCTCATACTAGCTCCACTTCCAGAAAGATGGAGTTCATCTACAAACTTTGGTCCATAAGCTTGAAAGTTAAATGACAGGCCAATTTCGCTAGGAGCACGCCAATTTCGCTAGGAGCACAAACAGAATCAGCAGAAACCGGAAAAGTACTCTGGGCATTTCATGAGTTTGTAGTTGAAAAAACTTTACACCATCCTCCAGAAGATGGCCAGATTTAAAGAACCTCAGCAAATACTTTAATAAGCTAAAAATCAATCCGAGGGTTTGATAAGCAGAAAACTGAAAGAGAAAATGAATCGCCAGAACAGATGGATCATTTTTGGAAAAAATGAAGCATCTCAGACACTCTTTTCTCTTCAAACATTTAAATGACTGGTTATAATTTAGTGGGGAAATACAAGGAAATAAGCAAAACAAAAATGTCTTACCTAACATTGTTTCCTTCTGTCTGAAATGAATCTGGCTTTGATCCCAGTTTCATAAACTTCATCTTGCCAAAGTAGAAATATCACCAAACTTCCCCTGTAAGTCCTTTTAAGGGAGAAACTTCACAACTACTCAACTAAAAACTCATAAATCGAACACGTATAACTTATACTCTCCACAACACATTCCCAACCAAACATAACATAACCCCAACTCGAGGAGAAATTCCCTGAACCGGAAAGGAATACTCCAGGTGTGGGGACCGATTCCAAAACTGTAAAACTCTTCAAGCTTAAGTGAGGGTCAGTAAGGATCTAATAGAGGTTTGTGAACAATATATGCCAAGAAAAGTTTGACCGAATCTTGACAGCAATCAAGGCAGGAAAGTGTGACTAAGTAAGAGAGTAAGTTTCAAAGGGATAAACAAAGTCACGATAGAGTGATTAGTTTAACAAAAAGGATCTCTTATATAACAAGAAAGCCAGAGAAATGGTTGCTGCCTAAACCGGCGGCAAAGCCCACGGAGTCCGGGCACTATGAATCAGCCAGGAGACATTGCCAACAGGCCAGTTAACACTAAATAAATCACTAATTAGAGACACCCCACAAGCATAAATCTGACTCCACCTCAATCCCTCACTATTTCTTTATCTTTCCCTCTCTGATTACTCTGTTTCTTTGCTTTCTAACTATTAATTTAATTAAAGATGCATACATGTTGCACCTAGTAATGCTTCAAGTTCCAAACTTGACATATAAAAAACATTAAGCATATTGTAATATTTTTAGCCGTTTAAGTCTGGAAACCTGCAACAGAAAACAGCATCTTGGTATCAGATGAAGAAACCACCCAAACACAGACAAGAAGCATCTACCTTTAATTTATTTTTTGACAAAAAGGCAAAGCATGGTAATAAATGAGATAAGAGACGCACAAGGCGTCATAGATGTGAACTAGTATTAGACATCAACTACCAACAAGAAAATCACAAATTCAACACAAAAAAGGGGAAATTTGAAACAGAAATCTGAGGTATCTACCAGAATATGTAACAAATCTAGTTTAAATAATCACAGCCGAACTTCCTGCCAATCACTCCACAGTCTAAAACCCCACAAAAATGACATATGAAAATGACCAACTTGGAAAACCAGAAGATGACAAGCCCCAAAAGCCACTCTCCGTGTAAAACCCCACAAAATCCAAGACTCATCATTTATCCATATCTACAAAGTTATGAACAGTGTTGCCTAATTGCATGAACCAATGCGGATAAACTTGAAAACCCATATCAACCAAAGATCAAACCTTTAGACCTAAAACAAAAATAAACAGCAAACCCCTCAACAAATAAGGTAAGATATACCGAAAATCACCCAAAAAAAAGAAACTCACCCACAAATTTACTATCTTGGTGACAATAAATGAATGCTAAACTCTAGTCTTTAAAGAGATGAAAAAGCAAAAAACCAAGAAAGAAGCAAGAAACCTCCCAAAATATCTCCAAGGTAGATGAGGTGTCACTTAGTTACAGAATCCAAAAGACCCAGTACCACACCAAAAAAAATCACTAAAAGGTATGCTGTAAACAAATGTTTTATAAGAAATTGCGTGACAGTACTTCTACAAGCACACAATGTACAGTCTTAGTTGCAGCATTAATTAAAATGAATAAAAAAGAACAAGAAGAGTTGGGGTTTTCAGTTTCTTTAGCAGTTTTTGTGTTTGCTTTAATGTTTGTGAAGAAAGGTGGAGAGGCGTTGATTCCAGTTTTTGAGAGCGGCATTAAGAGAAGCACTCATGACTCACAACCTTTGCTCAGTCATGCACGCCAAGCCTGACACAAAGCTTCCTTGTTGCCACTCTCCTTTAATAAATGGCACCATCCCCTCATAATTAACCCTAACATCATCAAAAATTAAAATTAACAATTTTATATTACACATTTACTAATCTTGTGGTGTTACTGGTTTGATTTTCCAAGCATGATATGTTTTCTATGCTTGCCACTTAAAAACTTGGATCTTTAATGTGGAAGTGTATTGTTTGTAAGGAATGTATGGTTAAATTCACTTTTCAACAACAAAACTTATCAAACTTTCCAAAAAAACAGAGTTTAATGTCAATGGTTCATTAAGGTTTTTCTATACCTATTATTGTTGAAATAAATTAATTGGCCTTAGATGCAAGTATACTCCTTGCCAGCATTGTTAGAATCTTTAGTTAGATGCCCATAATCCCATCCAAATCCAACCCAAAATCACTGCAATTAATGGTTCATTATAAAATCTTACAAAATATTTGGTAGCTGGCACGGAAGTAGTATCCAATATATTTATTTGTATGATCTCTTAAGTATTTTGTCTATTTTTTTTTTAAAGGTGTAATGGGTGTCGAAATTGTCAAAAATAAATTCAACTTATTATTTATTACAAATATTTGTAAATGATGATAAAAGGTTCGATTCACGTAGAATTGATATGCTTAAAACAAGATGAAAACCACATGAAAATAAATAAGTAAACAAAATGGGGGTTTTATAATAACTAATTGACGAATCGAATGCAATCAAAACAGTAAACAAACAAATGATAAATAGGGTCGGATGATAGGAAATTTTCAGTAAAGATATAGCCAATGTCATAATTCACATGTATTTATTGTTGATACAAAAATGTTTAAAATTGAGTTTCATAGGGTGAGTATAAAAATCAGGTTCACTTTAACTTCTTACTCTCCTCATAATCAAATTTCTCAAAAACACCCTCTATTAAAAACTCTAACCTTTTTAGTAATCCTAAGGTTTACTTATAGAATTTTAATTAGTTGATTGATAAAAACATGAAGAGACCATTTCTAGGCCTAAGGATTAGTCCACTCGCCTTTATAACCTAATTTTTTTTTCTCTATCTAATTTCTGATAAAAAGTCGATCTTTCACTATGATTTTTTTTCAGTTTCTAAACTCTTACCAAAAAATTACGATAAAATTGGATAAATCTTTCACCACTGCATCACAATTTACCAAGAACAAGTTCCAACAAAAGTGTTCCATTTCTTTACAATAATAAGCTCTTTTCCTCAACTCTCATTCCACATTTTAAGGCCCTCCTTGCAGCAATATTCTCTCCTTCCTAAAAACTTATAAAACCCACCAACACACATGATGCTGACTGTGCATCTTTAAGTGCTGTTAGATTTTATTGGTTAAGAAACACTTGATTACTGCTAAAGCATAGTTTAATCATGATAAAAAAAATGTTTACTGGCCTAATTGGGCCCAAAAGTCATAATGTAGATGTGGGTATTTTTCGGATGTGATTACTAATTAGTCAACAGCTTATCGTCATGCCGCTTGTTTAATATGGTAATGACCAAATAATCTTAACACTAATGTGGATTTGTAATTACTAATTAGGATCTGATTAAAGGAATATCATATGCTTGCTGTGAAAAATAAATAGGTCACTTGAGTCAACATTGACCAAAACCCCACATGTTCTTTTCTGCTCAAGGTTTGATCTGCCTCATTACATTTGCTAATTACAAATTGTTCTGGAGATCATTGTCTCCCTCACTTAATTAGTCAAATCCCTAATCTTTAGGAGAATCACCACTTGATATCTACTTAGGTTAGAGTCACTCAAAATGCCAGAGAAGAGCAATTATTTGAAAGATGCCATTAATATATTACACAAGTTGAGGAAGATTAGGAAACTATTCTCAGCTTCTTTTTTATAATCACGTGTATTTTTAAGTCAGTTTATTAGATCAAATTGATCTTGTTCACACGGAATCAACTCATTGAATAACTTATTCACAAACGATATAAAAATCAATCGGCCTTATTAAGAGGTGTTTGTGCTGAATTGAATGATGATTCGCATAGGTTGATTGATTAAGATTGGAGACTATGTAGGCTTTCTTCTCTCTAGCAAAGATTTGAAAGCAAACCCATTTTACAACTCACATGTATGTACTTAATAAACTAATTAAGCTGGGAAAGGAAAACAAACATATAAAGTGCACATGGCCTCCAATGCAATATGGTATATACTCTTTTACCTTGTGGATGATCACATCACTTTAAAGTTTAAACAAATAAAACTTTCCCTAATTAATCAAAACCCCATACCCTAATCATAGCAACCATGAGTCTCAATGTGTTGTTAGCAACCACACAATCCATATATGCCTTCATCACACTAATCAACACACATTTTATTAAAAAAAATTGCTTGTGGTCCAAAAGCTCTATTCATATTGGTATCCACCTTCCTTCCATGCAGTCAAATTCTTAAGAAAAACAAAATTTATATAATAAATATAAAAAAGAAGAAGAAGTTTAGACCTGAATGTCTTGCCAGCAAAGCCTACGGCCCCAAAAGCCTATAAACCCGTATAGTGTAGTGTAGGGAAATGATTGGCTCTAGATTTGGGATAATAATTACTTCACCAGTTCTTGATCGGTTTATCAGGATTAGAAACTTAGACCCCAATAACATAAAAGTTAAAAGGAGTTCATGAAAACAAAATAGTGAAATACTTCTGGTTGGGCTTGCAGTGGGCCTTGAGAGAAAAAAACTCTTAAGCCTTTTCAATTGACCATTGGGTTAGGCCCACCAGCCCAAGTCTGCAACTAGCAACTCAAATTCTGAGCATATTGCATTGCAATTTGCATACACGAACTTGGTCTGTCCTGGAAATTAAATAATATTATTATGCCATCAAATATTACTACAACTTGCGCTTTATTTATTTATTTATTTATTTTTAGCTGAGACAATATTTCTGCCACTTGCAACTAAAGTTTATAGTTGCGATGGCAGCAATTACTGCTAATCCAACTAGTAGGAAAGATTCAAAGAACCGAATAATTCATGAAGGATAAATGACCTTTTGGCTATATATAATAGTTAAAAATATATTTCTAAATTATTATCCTAATTAATAATTAATTAGCCAACTAAAATAGAATCCGCGGTTATCCACCCTTAACTAATGTTTCGAGTTCTAATTTTGGAAATTAAGAAAGTCATATCTTTTTTGAAACCCCATAATATTCGAACGAAATTACTCGATGGAATAATATAGTTTTTTTTTGTTTTGAATCCGCAGTCTTTAACCGTTTCCCTTTTAGTGGCTCCTAAAAGGAGGACGAGGGTCCAGGAAAGGAGACTGGTTTGAATTTGAACGATGGCTTGGACGTGTGGAAAAAGAGCCGAAAAGGACTATAAAGTATAAACTCCATAATTAATTGAGATGCATCATGCATTGCATGTACACCACTTGGCTAGAGGAGACTTAAAGAAATTAACCCTTTCTTTTAAGGTTCTATGAGAAAGAATTATAAATAATCGTATTCGTAATGAATCAACTGGTTAACGAATAGAGTATTTAAAATAAACAACTATTTTAAATACACAATTAAAGAAATAAATAGTTTTATTTTATTTTAAAGGTACGATAGTCTTGAATCATTCGTACCAACTATATACTTCCCCGTAAATTAAACTAGTATCAAAAGAATCTTTATTGAAGAAGAAAAAACTACTACTAATCTTTAGCTACGGGCCTTCAACACTATATACTCTGGCCTTTGGGCTGGACGAGTGGGGCCCAAATCTTTTGCGAATGATATGGATTTCGAATCGTGGAAATTAAATTATGAAATGGATCTGCTGTAAATGTTTCTCTTGTGAGCGGGTTGAAGCCAGCTATGATACTGGCATGCATATATAGCAAATGAAGCACATAGGAATCAAGAACAAGCATCATACGTTTGCATTTGGTGCCATCAAACTAACACAAAAAAGATGCCAAGAAATTATTAAAGCATGAGGAAGGAGCAAGTGGTGGTGATGAATGATGATGATAGTAGTATATTATAACACCAGATATGCACGAAAAATATGCATACGTCTGCTACAACTCCCATCACACTTGTATATTCTATATATTATTTTATTTTTTCACATCTTTCACGCCTCTCCTTCAATCCATATCGTTTATGGATACTTTTGTTTATTCTTTTTATAAAAAGATAGGGAAAGCATGCATGGATGAACACTTCTTTTTGTTTAGTTCACTAATACTATTCAATTTACCAAAAAGCATATCATCTAGCTTGGCCGGACGAGGTGTCACCCCGAGAAGCCGTCACGCGATACCGTTACCTTTACCAACTGTCCAACTTATACCTTCAAAACATTGGTTATCCATCTGAATGAGGTGAATTACCACTCAATCCCGAAAAGTAATTGTAGTGAGATTATAATTTTTTTTATCAAGGACGCGTTTGGAACATGGTTAATTATTAATTAGCTAGCTAACTTAGTTAATTAGTTAGTCCTTGATGACACGGCAAGCACACATACATACATTTCTTCTAATGGAGAGTGGAAGCTGCCTTTGGCGTGTAAGGACCCAAGAGGAGAGGAGAGGTAGAGGACAAATTTGAATCTTCTACTTGGATTCAAAATTATCCAAATGCATTATTAAAAAGTCTTTCACCATTTCAACCAAAAATTAAGTTAAATTTTAGGAGATTTGTGAACCGTCGATATTCAATATAATGATAAAAATAAATAATAATAATTAGTTTTTATCAAAATTGAAAATATTTTATCTTTTAATGAATTCATTGGGCGCCCGTTAATGCTATAAAATTATTATTTTATGGGCGTCATGACAGGACAAATTGTATGGGAGGTTTTGGAAGAAATTGAACAAGTGTGTATGGCATTTTTTCTCAAGACTGACATCTAAAGACGATTCCAAAGTTCTAATCAAACAAAGCACAATCGCAAGTATGTTAGGACAAATCAATTTACATTCCGCCGGCAGGGTATCCTCCGGAAGGGAAGACTTGGGGGATATATACAGATACTGTATGGTAGGGTAGATACTAGATAGCATAGGACTATTTTGAACTAAAGATGGCAAAAATATACATATATGTATGCATTAATTATCATGATTGGCTCTACATGTGCACTAAAGACATCATCCACATGGGAAGTTAGAACCGGTTTTAATTAGAGCATCCACTCTCTCTAACATTGGCTACCTGCCTTCTTGTTCTCCAAATTAATTAAGGATTTGTAAATCCCACTCTTTTAATATATATATAAACCACACCACTTCCTCTCCTCTCCTCCAAACACTACCCATCAATGTATAATGGCGTGCCGCATAGCGGAGCGAAGCTACCCATCACCTGCTCTGTTTCTCCGTTGTTCACGCGGCAAAAAAATCACCACTTGCATTGCCACCCAATTGACAAATTCAATTCAATCATTCCATTCCCCATACTACCACCACAAAAAGACTTGACTTAGCTTAGGCCAACAGCACACTATTATATACAATGCTCGAATATATATAAATAACTCAACACCAACAATCCATCAGTTAAAACATTTTGATAATTTAGTTTCCTCGATCAATCTCTAAGAAGAATAAATATTCAAATCTGTGTACTGACAAGGGGCAGATAATCTCCTTTCCCTTGGAAAAGTACATTCTTTTGGCGTTTTCTTCAAAAGGAGAAATTTTAGGTGTAAAACAGTTGAAGTTCTTGGTTCATTGTACTCACCAAACAATACACACATATGGAATTAGGCATTGAACGTGCCCAACCATCCAACAAAAATGAAATGGTAGATTAAGTAAGATAAGCAGCTGCCAAATCACAGTACAGCCGTAAATATAGACACCGTGAAATTAAACAGGGCCATTGAAGCCAATCCCAGAAACAATAACAACAACTAATTAACAGCAAACCAGCAAGAGATTTATGAAATAAAATTGTATCATCACAAACAATTAATGAATAAATTCCTGTACAAGGTCGTTTCATCGAAACGAGCCAACCATATCAAGAAAAATATAATCAAAAGCATTAAAAAATAAATAATAACCTCTCTTTCTCCTAATTAATCACCCTAATCTGCAAATAATTAACTGGAAATTGCAAAAGGACCCATTAATTTTTCAATTCTCTTCTTGCTTGAACAGTGACAATCTTGGTTTCTTTCCAGGCAATGGGCTCTCCACTTCTTCGTCTCTGAAATAACTGCTCTGCTGACTGATTCTTCTAACATCAAAAGCCTCAGGCTTGGGAGGTAAATTCAGGTCAAACTCAAAGCCGCCTCCACCGCGGCTTTGACTTTGACTTTGACTCTGACTCCGGCTCGGCCCAGCACCACCCGATGTCGTCACGACACTGCTGCTGTGGTTATTGTTCGCGGTGGAGCTGTTGTTTCCTCCTTCATAGTGGCACCGCTTGTGACCTCCCAAGGCCTGGCCGGTGGGGAAAGTCTTGTGGCAGATAGAGCACTTGTGGGTCCTTCCAGTGGCAGATGCGCCGCCGGTGACGGTGGTCGTGCTGGAGGTTGACGGGTTCTGGTCAATTGCGCCGGCGGGGGCAAGGGCGGCGGTGGATTCAGACAGAGATTTCCGGTGGCTGGCTTTATGCCCACCAAGTGCCTGATAAGAAGGAAAAGCCTTGTTGCAGACCGAACACTTGTAGGTGAGATTCAGAGCCGGCGGTTGGGGCAGCTGCAGAGAAGGAGCGGCGGCAGAGGCGGTGGAGGAGGAGGATGGGATTTCTTTAGGGAAGGAGGAGGATCCACCGGGGACGCCGCGAGCGAGCATGATGAGGCAGAGAGCAAGACACTCTTCTTCAGTGGGAGGAGAATCGCTTCTTGGACGCTTTGATCGCTTCCTTTTAGTCCAGGTGTCCTCGTAATTGAAAGGAGCGGCTGTGGTAGGAGAGTTTAGAGCTTCAAGTGCCATGATTGTTGATTTTGGTTATACCCAAGATAGGAAATTAACAAAGCAAATCTTGAATCCAAGAACGGAAAAAGATCGATTCTTGAATCTTGAGGATGAATTTCTTGATTCTTGAAAATTGAAGAGAGAGAGAGGAGAGGGAGGAAGGTGTGAGTTGTGCGTTTGATGAGTGAGGAGTGGGAAGGTAAATGGATGGTGTATATATAGAGTTGGTGGTGGAGTGGGGAGAGTTGGTGAGGTGAGGGGGGGAGTGAAGTCGGTCAACTAAAGAAGAGGAGTGAGGAGAGGGACTGACTATTTCCAATTTCCAATTTCCAATTTCCAAGTCAAAACAATGGTACGCCTGCTTTGCCTTATTTAATTATTATCATATTAATAGTAATTACTCATATTTATTACTCATTGATTGTGGGGTTAAGACATTAAGTGGTGAAGGGCAAGTTGTGGGAGAGTGTAGGGGTTCTTTCTTGTGGGCGTGTGAAGCACGCTTTATTGGGTCAGCAATGGAGTAATACAGGAGGCTTCCTTGAATTGAATGGATAAGCATGCACCAGTACTTGTAGAGAATAGTGGAGAATAATGGAGACTTAGATATTGTTGTTTTTATTAGAGAAGGTTTGCGAGACTAATTTTTTATTCGGAAACGAACGATACAGAAAATGACTAAAGAGATTGAAAATTATAACTTGGACTAGTAATTTTCTTTTGGGTTTCTTGCAAGATTAATATTATTTCTTATCTTTCTTAGTTCTTTCCTTCTTTGGATATCATATGGTCAGATATTCTTATCTTGAAAAACAAAGATCCACCTTTGCTTGTTATTGCAAAACACCACACTAACTCTTAATTATATTTAAAGAAAAATAAAATTGCATATTTGAAAGTGGATGATATATAATTTCTTCCTTAGATTATTAACACATTCTTAATCTCGCTACTTTATCCCTTAACAATACTTAGCTTCTTAACGAAGAAGAAAAAAACAAATGCCAATGGATTAGTAAAACTATTGTTTTAAAAAGATTAAAATACAATTTTAAAAACTATAAAACGACAAAACTTGTTTTTTACACGAAAAAGAAGAGGACAAAATGCTTTTTTTTATCACGTGTTAGTGTAATTTACTAAAGCATGACAACAAATAAAAACACATGAAAGAAAAACGTCTCAAATTAAATATCTTATTTAATGTTTAAAATCATGTGTGTTAACTTATGGGCTTGCTTGAAGTTTCTTTTTCTCGTCAAGCTCCTTACACGCCTCTATTGCATAATATTCCCTCCGTTACATATTAAACGAGTTTTTAATTTTCGGTATAAAAATTAAAAAAATAATTAGTTATAGTTTTTTAAAATAATTTTAATACTCCCTCCGGTCCGAAATATATAACATTTTAGCATTTGCTTTTACTGTTTCGGAACATATCTTAAGACGGCCGGAACAGTCACTATTTGAAACAATTTTGCCCAGAATTTATTCTCGGAAGTACGTTAAGGATTAACGTATAGTACCTCATCCAACCTCCTCGATATGTGTTCCCTACTGAATATTGGGATGCGAGGAAGTCATACATTTCGAACCAGAGAGAGTATTAAATAATTTTTTTTCATATTAAATAAATTAACCATTAAATATTCATCTTTATTCTCCACGTCAAATAAACTAATCATAAATTATTTAAAACATTGTTTAAAAGTTACTCAGCCTCTTTAACTTTTTATCGTTCTTTACACTTCTTGTAACTTTGAATTTTGGTGGTTTTGTTGCTGGGTGGCTTGTCTAGAAAGACGTACGTGTAGCTAAGTGTCGTCTCAGAAGCACACCATTCCCTGCCACCTGTATCTCTTGATTCGTCTCACAATCAATAAGTTAAACGTCCATCTATTTAATTTGCACCAAACTTTTTTTTTTCTATATAATTTGCTACTATACATAAACTCATATGTTCAACTTAATTCCCACTTGATACGTGCTGAAATTAAAATCAAGTTATTAATTAGAGACGTTAGGTAATCCTTCATTCCATTTGTTGACTAACTAGCACCTAGTCACCTACACACCTTTAAGTTTAAGGGTTAGCTAACACCTAACCCTTTATGTCTCTGATCTGTCCTTAGCTTCCAGGTTCCAGCACTTACTTGCATCTCATTTTGGTCAGAAAAAATAAAATAAAATTGTACTGTTGCTCTAGTGCTTGGGGGAATCAATGCAAGATAATGAATTTGGTCACTGAAAAAAAATGAAATTTATAAAAGAGATTTTTTTTTTGAAAGAATATGGTTAGCTTTACTGCGTGCGTAGTAGACTAGTTCAGTCCAGCAAGGTTAACGGACGCGCAACCGTCAGGGGCATGCGGCACGCAAGAGAGAAGTGTTCAAAAAGGGCAACGTGGCGATTTAGTTTGGCCACTTAACTTTACACATGGGCTGCTATACTGCTCGACAGAACAGACAAGTAATTTGACAATATACAACCAAATCCATATCATTGGAATGACTCACAACTCGCCACGTGGAGATTGGTTGGTGCACCTTTAGTGCCACTCATCTCCCCCATTTCATCAGTTCATGATCCACACTCCATAGTCCATACTCCCACAGGAATTGCAAATTCCAGTGGCTCTAGCAAATGCCACGAAGCAAATCACCTATAAAAAACAAAATTGTTCCTGCTATATTTTTAGTATTCTCTCTATCTTTCTGACTTAAAAATAAAAAGAGCATATGAAACGTATATAAATTACGAAACTCCCATTAGATCGTAGGTTAACCAAACATCAAAAAGTATCTGAAATGGAATCAAGGAGATGAACACCTTGAGAGTACGCATATGCCAAGTGAAATATATAATCAACGACAAAATTCGTCTCCCAATAAATATAAAAGACATATGTTTTAATTATTTTCCTTCTTTAAACTCGAATTTAAAATTGACGACAATAAATCATGTAATTTATCTTTTCTCGACCAAAATGCAACCTTTTTGCTTTTGTCTTTTTGATAATTAAGAATAACATTGCAACATTTGGGCAAAGGGAGGGATATGCTAATATTTGGAACTAAGCATAAATGCCACTAAAATGTATTCTTCCTTAGAGTTTGATTCTTAGCATCCAACTTCTGTTCTTTTCTTCTTCTTACTAATGAAGAAAGTCGTACTAACTTGATGACGTCATGCATGATCATTGATCAGATAATAATCACCGTTCTAATTGAGTGGGATTAATGTGAAAATTGAGATTGGTTAGGAAGTTAGAGATGAGTGGCTGACTTTGCAGGTCAGACGTTGTGGTGGTGGTCAAATGACGTGTCGCTAATTTTGTTTGGAATTTCTTGGAAAGAGGTTAGAAGGTTCAAGAAGCTACTAGGTTGAGGAAGAAAAATGGATAACCCGGTTTATGCCGCCTTTAAGACAGTAGACACACTTTTCCATTAAAAAAAGTTAGTAGTAACTTCCACTCCTCAACCGCATCAAATCAATACACATTGGTCCTTCTCTGCCACCTGCTCTCATTTGGGTTAACGTCATGATGGGCTCAAATCTTACCCTCAAGCCCATATTGTGACTCATCACAGGATCTGCTGAAAAGCCCATTTAAGTAAATGACTCCTTAGATATTCGGTTCGAATTTGGAATAGATAACCAGATACTGAATTATCATAAAATAAAAACTGGACCGACGCTAAATTGCGATAAAAAAGTAAGTAGAATATTACACGTTGTGGAGATGAGGATGAGTCATGGATTCATTCCACATGGTCAAGACTAGAAGTTCCGTTCCATGTAATACAACAACTCTCAGTTTTGGTCTGATCTTCACCAGAACTGTACTGCTACAGTGCTACTCAACCAAACTTATAATTATATCTTGAAGAAGTCAACTCCTAATCAGAAGAAGTACTATTAGTATTGTTTTATAGTTTTAAACACGTGTGAGTTTTGATAGGAACCTTGCTTTCCATATTAGACCCATAGACTTGTTATTTTGTTGACTCAGCAACTAGACCGTCTATTTCGGCCAGTAAGGCCCATCATTAAAAGCCCATGAATCTGAAACAACAAGGCCCGAGCGCAACATACTTTCCAGTGTTTGGCCCATTAAGAAAATCTTTGGGCCGACCACGACAGTCTAGAACTTGACAACAACATCTGAATTTTCATTTTTCTGAAATTTGTTTTCGGTTATGCACAGAATTTCCAAGTTCACAGAAAAAAAAAACCTCAAAAGAAAGCTTCGAGCTATCTGACACTTTTTCATCAGTGGTGGAGTAGAGTAGAGTATAGAAGCAGGCAAGCATGTCAGCCTCTTTGCTGTCTTCAATCTCTGCACCAGCAATAGCAGAGCTGGTCGGTTCTTCGTCTTCTTCTTCTTCTTCTTCTTCTGGGTTCCTCCCAAAATCCTCCTTCCTATCCCCAACCAATCTGTTCTTGTTATCCAATCCGAGAAAACACAGAGGAGAAGTCCAACAAAGATGCTGTTACAGGTCAATTTCAGCTTCTTTGGACCACATACCCAAGCGATTCAGAGAAGAGAATCTTCCAGATGGATGTCAGTCTCCAATTCGTACCCTTCATCTCTTTCTTTTATGTTTTGGGCAGCTTGTTTGTTGTTAGATGATTTGTTAGGGTTTCGCTTTGTTTTGGATGGTATATTTTTGGTTTGTTGTCCTTGAAGTGTGATAGGTAGAGTTTGAATGTTTAGGACGTGAAGTTCGTTGCTCGATGAAATAAATCGTCTGTTTACATATAGTTAGGGTGCTAGTTTTCGGCTTATTATTGATTTTTGATGATAATAAACTAATTTGATAAATACTGTAATTCAGATTTTAATGCCACTTCTTGATTTCAGTCGAGAAATAGTTCTACCTATGTATGTATGTGTATGTGAGTTGTAAATACAGTAGATTAATGGTTCCCAAATCCAGAATGTTGGTGTTCTTTGACTTTTGCATTCCTGGCAGCTCCAAATATATGTTTCATCCAAAATCAGGACAACCTGATTCTAATTATAATTCCCTGTTTTGTCTGATGTAGTGATGGATAATTACAAAAACGTACCTCCATCTCTTTATGGTCTTACTCCTTCACAGATGGACATGTTCATGACTCAAAACAATCCTTACCGTCGACAGGCAGAAAGTATTACAGAGGTTTTCTCTCTTCTTCATCACTCCTTGGAATAATATATGTGATACAGAGACAGTTTAGTAAACAGGAACTGTGTGCTATTAGTTGTAAAGTCTTAATTGTTGAACTCTTAATTCACCTAGTACCTAACACTTTTTGTGGCTTTCATTATCTGGAAGGATGATTTAGTGTCTTTTGTGATGGTTGACAGGAAAGCATCTCATCTAGAAAACACTATTTGGATCATGGAGGGATGTACAGTGGATCAACTTTATCGGCTAAGGGTGCTGCACACTATAGTATGAGTGTAAGCATGTACCGAGGTGGGACCGTAGAACCTGAGGAGGCTCCCCCTGATTTGCCTTCTTTGCTCTTGGATGCTCGGATATGCTATCTTGGAATGCCGGTTAGCCACCACTTTATAAGTCCTAGCTCGTCCTACTGCTCGTTTAGATATCCTTATTGTTAATCTGACTTGTGCATCTCGATATCTCATATCTGATACTTACAGATCGTGCCAGCTGTGACTGAGCTTCTTATTGCTCAGTTTATGTTTTTGGATTACGATGATTCTTCAAAGCCAGTATATCTATATATAAACTCATCTGGGACACAGGTTAGCACTGGACTTTTGTTTCATTTCTTTCTTCCCTCTAGATGATTTGTTGACAATTGTTGTTGGACTGATCAAATCATATTTACTTCCATCAAATTATTGACTGGCCTCTGCTACTTTGGCTTTGCTTTGCTATCTAGGATGAGAAGCATGAGACAGTTGGGGCTGAAACTGAGGCCTACGCCATTGCTGACATGATGGCTGTAAGTATCATGATCTGAACATAGTATTTGTGTCCGTATCAATTTATAAAGATAATCTGGAGCCAACCAAAAGTCAAAAACTTTCTTCAAATAGTGCCATTCCATCTTATATTTGTTTGTGGATGCTGGAATGTTGATCAAGTGTCATAGCAAGATACTATTACATGAAGTCCATTCTAGAGTTTTTCTCTCTTGAAAGCCTTATATCTGTGTGGTTTTTAAATTGGTTCATGTTTCTGTAGTCTGGCGCTCAATTTGCCCTGTGCCTGATTTTTCTTGTTACCTGCAGTATTGCAAAGCAGATATCTATACTGTGAATTGTGGTATGGCATATGGTCAAGCAGCGATGCTTCTCGCTCTCGGTGCCAAGGGTAACCGAGCCGTACAACCAAACGCATCCAGTATGGTCCAACTTCACTTTAAACTTTAAAGATTAGCATCATTATATTTGCAAGTTGGAAACTATTGCCTCAAGGTTGTGGGTTAGCCGCCTTTGTTTTTTTCCATGATTAGTGAGTCATATCTTACTTGAGTAGAATACCATAATCGCTCCTTAACTAATGCTGCAAACCTCGAACAGCAAATGTTACTGCTAAAGTATGCTGCCTCAAGAGAAAAGGATGCGTGAAAAATGCAGTTGTTCTGATCATATTATAAACTATATAACCTTTTCCAGCTGTGGGGAAAGTAGAACTAATAGTGTTTCTTTAGATTTTTGGTTCGTTGTTAGCCATGCGGTGAAAGTTTGATATTGTTCAGCATGTTGTGTTACTTACACCATCTGATTATCTTGGACAAAAGGCTGTGGTTTGGGAAACCTTGTTCCTGGATGGCATAAATACAGATGTGTTCCATTTTCCTCCATCTTGTTAACTGCACTAAATTGAAGAAATATAAAGATTTATTTAGCATGATTCTCCTGCCTGTTGGCTTCTAACAAGAATGTTTTGAAATGCAGCAAAATTATATCTGCCTAAAGTCAGCAGATCAAGTGGTAGTGTGATAGATATGTGGATTAAGGTGCTTTCTCCTTCTCTCCCTGCTCCCGCCTAGGCCCATCTCTTTCTCTCCCCCTCCTCTCTCCACCTACATCTTTTCAACTCTTTTTTTCCGCTTCTTAATATATACATTCTTTTATCACAGGCAAAGGATTTGGAAGCTAATGCCGAGTCTTATATTGACCTCCTGGCCAAAGGTACTGGGAAGCCCAGGGAGGAACTTGCTAAAGATATCCAGAGACCTAAATATTTTGGTGCACAAGAAGCGATAGACTATGGGATAGCTGACAAGATAGCTAGCACGGAGGATGCTGCATATGAGAGACGGGTATGTTATGATCACAATTTGGTTTCTCTCCCTGTTTCTTCCAATAATGCCCCTATGCACATTTCACTAAAGAGACGACTTCTTATCAGGATTATGAATCGCTCGGTCGATTACCAGACATGACAGGTGCTGGTCCTAGAGCAGCCCCATCGGGATTTTAGGTAATTACAGTTTATTAAGATAGAATGATTATACGGAGGGAAGTGTGAATGTGTTGCGCCCCACCACCTGGTGATAGCTGAACTGGTTCTTGTGACTGCGTTAGAGCCCTTGATCAGCATACTTAGTTCTGAATGTACTGAAAACAGAAGGCTCTGTGATGTATTGCATTTGTCTGTATGACAAAAGGTTGCTTGTTTCATAGGTACAAATGATGTAAATGAATGTGGTGGTAAACTGGTGATGACTCAAGCTGTTACTTATTTTGCCAATTACCACTATGACCTTGGACTCAATGACGTGGGGGTGAGGTTAGGAGGTCGTTAAATAAATCATTAAATAGCTTATTTGTTGGTCAAACTGAGTTCTTTTTTAAAAATACATTTTTTTCCCAGTTTCTCTTTGCCAAAAAAATTTTCCCTTCTTTTTTACCACCTTTTTTTCTAAGTTTGACCAAAGTAAGTTTTGGTACACAGACCAATAAATCATTAGTTAGCTTACTTTTTTTTTTTTTTTAAGGGAAGATATGATTGGATTAATTTAAATCTGCAAATACAAAAGGTGCGATCACCTCGGGGCATTCCCCTATCTATACATTTCCTAAACCGGAAATCAAAGCCAATTGGCTCAACTCATGTGCGGGAACATTCGTGGTCCGCTTTGTGTGCATAAAAGAGCAACTGCGAAATGTAGACGCCATCCGTGCTACTTCCTCCAGTACCAAGCCCGTATAGTTTACAAGGAGCTCTCCGTTGGTCAGGGCCAAGATGTTCTGCAGGCAGTTCGACTCAATGATGACTCTTTCACACCCCCATTGCCTTAACCTGCGTAATAGCATCTCTAAGCGCTAGAGCCTCCGCTATTGGCGCGTCGGTCTTGTGAGGGAGAAAAATAGCCCCTGAGAAGATCGGCCCACCCCTTCCGTCTCGAGCTATGAAACCTAGGCCAATCCCCGAACTCCCGATGGTTGCATCTGTGTTGACCTTTACCACCCCTGGTGGGGGAGGCAACCACTTCGGATCGATGTGTTGGCATGTAGGGGAAGAAGACTTCTGTGGCGGACGCCAAGCCTCCTTAAAATCTGTCAACAACTTCCCTCCCCTAATGACCACATCCTGGGCTGATTCGTCACGTTGGTAGAAAATCCTGTTGTTCCTTGAAGTCCACAACGACCACATGGTAGAGATCAATTTTTCGAGATTCGACTAGTCCAAAGACGCCCTGGTTGCTGCTAGCCACTCAACCCAATTATCTCCTTGAAGCCATGGAACTCTACCCCAAAAGTCAAATTTCGCCCACACCCTAACCGCGAAAGGACAAGACAACAACAAATGTGAAGTTGACTCAACCTCCTCGTTACAACAGGGGCACACTGGATCCACCATTAATCCTCTCCTTCCCAGGTTTAATCTGGTCGGAAGGGATCCATTACCCAGCCTCCACATGAAGTTTTTAAACTTTGGAGGGAGAGTTAAACCCCAATGATATTTCCACCAATCTCTAGTCGAGCCCTGATCATCCTGGGTAGTCATCGACGTTAGACTATGGTTCCCATTACGGACAGAATACCTCCCATTTGTAGTTAGCTTACTTTGGTCAAGCTTTAAGTTTTCTCTAAATTTACATTTCTTTTTCACTGTTTTTATTTGCCTTTTTTTTTGGAAAATGGCATTTAATGCATCCTTAAAATTCTCAAAATGACATGAAATAAAAAAATGAAGCAGCTAAAATTACAGTATTATACTCCCTCCGTACTTTAATAACTGACGTTTTGATTTTGGGCACACATATTAAGGAAACCGGATGACTCATTACAATTTTGCTCCAAATTTTTTCTCGAACTTAGAGCGTACCATTCATGTAATTCGAGAAAAAATTCGGGGCAAAATTGTCTCAAATAGTGAATCATCCGGCTTTCTTAATATGCGTGCCCAAAGTCAAAGCGTCAGTTATTAAAGCACTGAGAGAGTATAAGCTAATCTGGCATTAGATAAAATTTAATGCAGTAAATTGAATATAATCATTCTTTTTGGTCTCGTTTTGGTATTTCACCGCAAGGAAAGTGATTTAAGCATGGATTTCTTTCTAACCTATTGTCTTAGTGGTTTGAATTATGAATGAATGATCAGATAAAGGATCCAGATGAATGTGCACGGACATTAACCAGAAGAACAATAATTTACACAAATCCCATATGAAACACTGCGGCGTCTCAGTATAATCTACAACCATCACTAGAAATAGGAAAGCAGCAAAAATGTAACTCGTTCAGAAAACTATTTTTTCATATCAAGTTTAGGTAGTTTCTCAGGAAAGAAACAACCTCTAACCTCTTGAAATACAAAGAATCCTAAAACACTGTAGTGCAGAGACGACTGCATTTACATTTATGCAGGTGGGTTAGGATATACTTTAGGTTTTGGCTTGACTTCTATCTCGTTCACGCTGCGCACGAAGATGGAATCAGGTTCGTGGCTGCAAAATGAACACAAATTAGTATTCAGCACCAATGTGAGAGAACAAAGAAAACAGAGAGATGAGAAGAAAAGCTCTTACAGTTTATCCCCCTCTTCAAACGTGTAACTTGAAGCCACAGCTAACAGGCGACCGTCTCTACTAAATGAAAGTGCAGCAACACTCGATGGATACTTTGAATACTGGAAAACAAGAGCAATTACGATTACAGTTTGCAACTAGCTAATCTCGTCACAAATGTAGACTACAAGTGGCAAATGTAAATCTTTACCTGATAAAGCCTCTTCTTGTTGTTGCCATCCCAGACATTCACAAAACCATCACAGCCTCCAGTTGCAAAAGTGCCATAACTGCAGAGTTTTTGGAAGCAATGAAGGAAAGGAAACAAGTAGTTATAATCACCAATTTTAAACAAAGAATACTGTTGTTGTGTGCAAGGATTCGTAAGGGAAAACATAAAAGAAAAGGAGAGCCAATTAAAGGTTTCGCCAATACATAGCAACAACGCCTATGAAATAGTAATGGCAGGTGCAGTTTTAAAATACTGTATTTTATGGATTTTCAAACTCAATAGACAGGAAAAAGGTTCATCCGGGAGATAGTGAGCTACACAACAAAAGCACTTATTAGCTCAGTCAGCAAAAGTTTTTGCACAATCTACCACCACATATCAGAGTAAATTTAGGTCTCACCCTAACATGAAAAATATCATATACTGGTTGGATATCAAAGAAGACTAACTCACAAGATTTTCAGGTCAGATAAGCGTTTGACATACATTACACCACTCCTTTCATTACAGAGGGAATACAGAGCAGCAATCATTCATCACATACAAGCACGAATCAGTGAACATGTCAAACTCATAAATATCGAATCAACAATTGACGTAACACCTAAACCTTGTGTCTTCCATATGTACTTCCTCAATAAAAATGCTCAGGAATTTAGTGCAATAGCCTAGTAAATAACTTACACTGGATGAAATGCAATGGCATTTACTGGATAGACAATATCCCTTCCAGCTTCTGATTTTCGATGACACTTAAACGCGTATCTGCACCAATTTTGAAATATCAGCACAAAGAGAAGTAAGGCGAAAGATATCCTGACAACAGACAAATGCATGCAATTTTTTTGAAACCATTTCCCCCTATGAGCACGACCATTAGAAAATTAGACAACCCGACACAAATCAGGAATGCATCAGTGTGTTCTTGTTAAATGAAATGTACGACAAGAGACCAACATTTAAAACAAATAAAGAGCACACACTACCATGAAATGACAAGAAGGACCAAACTCTCTAGTTAGCTATTAGGGTTCTTCAAACCATTAGGGTTCTTCAAACCAACAAACTATCTAAACAAATCAGGTTGCTCATCCAAGAGGTGAGAGGGTTGTATTTGTTTAAGAGATCCTAATACTCTTTTCGGCAAGGTTACTCATCTAAGAGGTGAGGGGGTTTGTCAAGAGCATTAGTTCTGATTTATTATCATCAATACACCTTTCCTTTTCCTCCATTGTTATCCCCTGCAAGTATCTCCATTAATCCCTCTAAATATCCATCAACCATCCATCCATTCGAGTTTACCTTCCTCCTAAAGTGGACTAGATCCGGCGCCATCAACATCCTTCGGCCAAACTCCTCCAAAACGGAGCTAAGGCCTTATCAAGTGACATAGAGGACAAACTTAGAAATGCATCACTTGACTGTTACTAGATATAGTACTTGAATCAACATGGAAGAGGGTCAAACTAAACATCTCATAATGCATTAGCAGGTGCTGAAGACACATTCCACATATTACTGGAAACCTGAAGATCAAAATATGGTAGGACTAAAAGCATAATCAAGGAAAAGCATGAGAACAAAATTATTGTATGTTTTCAAAGTGCACAGAGGAAAATAAATGGATACTTTTTTGCTTGACTGGCCTCTGAAAGATCAAAAAACTCCATCGCAACTCGCCCCTCAACAGAACTCAGAGCATATCCTGCACCAAGGAGATCTAGTTAATGAGGGTCATCTGGGAAGAAAATCAGAAGGAAAAACATCCAAAAGTCTTTGACTGAGGGTCACTAATGGGATACTTAGTTCAGTTATTTTGGTGAACTTCCAGAAGTTTAAAATAGAGCACAAGAAAAGAATAAACCTTTTACTGTAGCAAAAGGAAGTGGTTTTCATAAAACAATAATGCAATACAAGAATAATATTGATTTTTTTTTCATTACAATGAAAGAGTATGTTATGTCTATCAATACCTGTGCCATTGGGATAGCAGCGCACACACCGAGTTTGATATTTCAATGAAGATTCCCTTCGCTGCTCAGGTTGAGACATATTTCGCAAATCATAGACATTTACATGCCTTCCTGCAGTAGCTACTACTAAACGATTTCCAACAAGAGATAAGGAGTAAACACGCTCGGGTTGTGGATATGTGCCAACAAGAGTGCGCTCCTGTCCACTTGCTCCTCTAGGATCCCATGACTTCAATGTTTTGTCCCAGCTACCAGTAATCACTTGCCCTATAACCAGTGACAGGAGACAGTGAAATTAACAGAAGTTCAGTTACAAAGATAAGTTGCTTATATGTCCAAGTACACCTACAGTTTCAAAACTTAGTCATCTAGAAAGTAGCAATACAATTCCATTCTTACTTAACCTGGTAGGACCTATGAATTTGTTGACCATACTACAATACGTATTCATAATAGACTTTGAACAGCTAACAAAAACTTTCCAAACGTCCTAGCTAAGAAGCACAACTAATTAAGTGTAACAAGAAAGCATATGAGTGCTGGTATTATGCACCTGCAGCATAAGAATACTCGATGCATCGAACTGGAGCATCGTGCCTCCCCAATATATCCTCTTTCCCGTGACTAAAAACAAGCCTGAAGCACAAATTCCACATAACTTTAAATACAGAACTCCGCTAAAATTAGGGTTAAAAATGGGGGAAAGAAAGGAAAGAATAAACTCACCGCCGGACAGTATTGTCTGAGCTGGCACTGAACCCCGAGGAGTCGTCATGGAAGCAACAATCCATAACTGCCCCGCCGTGCATGAATTCTCCTCTCAAAGCATTAGAGCTAGCATCGTACAACCTCACAGTCTACAACACTCAATGAATAAGAAGCTACAGTAAGAGCCAGAAATTGAAAAAAACCGGATAAAATAAAGATGCTCAAAAAGCTTACTCACTTTATCCCAGGAGGAGACGAGGAGGTGATCACTGTGGTTAGAGAAGCGGAGATTGGAGATCCCGTCGGTCGGCGGGTTCGAAAGCTCGCGGCCGGAGCCCTGAGGCGGGACGACAGCTGTCATGGCGGGAGACGGGATGGAGATGACAGAGAGTGTGGATGTGTGAGGTTGTTTGTTAGGGTTTTTTCCAGAGTGCAGGATTGAGAATCTGAGATGGGGAGAGAAGGGAGGGGGAAGGAGATTTGAAAATGGGGAAGAGGGCAGTTTGGGAAGAGACGGTGGTTTTGGGTTTTTAAAGTTTAAATTCAAAATGAGAGATGAGAGAGAGAGAGAGAGAGAGAGAGAGAGAGAGAGAGAGAGGACGGGAAGGGAGGGGACGATCAATGATGGAGTGTGAAGGGAGCGCTCTTTCTTGTTCTTATTCTTTTGTGTTTTCACAATTTCAATTTGCATACTTCATAGAAGAAGAAAAATAGTTTAAAAATTCAATAATATTCAAATAATTATACATAAAATGTTAGTTAAAGTTAATCGGACGTAATTCTAAAATATTAGAGACAATCTTTTATAATCACATTATGAGTTACCTGATTACAATTTTGTCACAAGTGATTTAAGTTACACTAAACATCACCTTGTAGAGCAAACAATAATATCTCAACGTACAATGCTGTTATTAACTTTTCTCTATAATATGTTCATAATACTAATACTATTCATTGTGGTAAAATAGTAAAATATTTTTCCATTCTAAATAAGATTTTAGGTTCGGGTTTGAGAATTGAAGAAACCATGCTCGAACAGTCCGCCCTTTTAAAATCTGACTATACTCGAATATGATTAATTTCCTACCCTAAATATGCAGATAGGACACAGAAATATGAACAAATTGTTGTGACCTCTTATTTTTGGGAATTCGAAGCTACTAAGAACTAACTGTTAATCTCTCAGAGTATCCTTCTTACTACTCATGCCGAATAGCACTGATCTCTTTTGAGAATGATCAGCTTCCTCGGGGCAAAAAAAAAGGATCCAATTTTGGTCTATCCGTTAACTGAGTTGGATCCGAAGAAGAGATGGGTAGCTTAGACCACAACTGGGCCTGTACCCAGTTATAAAGCCCAAGCTCAAGTCCAAGCCAAGAGCCCAAATTTTCTAGTATATCACTTAATTCACTATTTCACTCTCACCTTCGCCAGAAAACAAAAAAAGATAAAAAAGAAGAAGAAAAGAACAGAAACGGATCTCCACACTGGCACCAAAATTGCAAAATTCCCAAAGAAGAAAAACGAAAAAACGTCTTCTTCTTACAGTTGAGCTTGCTCCTTTGCGTCAAACTAGGAGTGTTCAAAAACTGAACTGATCAGAAAATCAAATCGGAACAGGCGGTTTGGTTCGGTCCGTTTCATTTTTTTTGGATCGAACTGAATAGTTTCTGTTCGGTCCGGTTCTTTAAATCTCAAATCTGTAAATCGAATCATAAAATTGGAAGAACCATTTTTTTATATTTAATTAAAAGTCCTCATTTCTTTTCATTTTATTTGTTATTTTAAATATAAAATTTTATTAAGGAAGTTATATGAGAATCATTATGAGAAAAATATTTTCTCCCTAGTAATTTTGCTGGAAATTAGTGATGGGTTGAATTTATCACATATATAATAGTGTTTTTTTTTTCATTATGTAGCTGTTTTTTTGCTGGAAAATTAAAAAAAAAGGTCAGAATCGGAACCGATCCGGTTCAACTTGAAAAAATTAGAACCAAACTGAATCGTATTAGAATTGATAATTTTCGATTCGGTTCTAACTTAAAAATCGGACGGAACCGGCCCGTCTTCACTCTTCACCCCTACGTCAAATTAAAACCGATTTTGCTCAAAAACCACTCATTTATACGTTGATAAGTCGATTTAATTTTCCCTTTCTAGTAAAAATCAGATCTCCTTGTGCTCTGCCTCTGATCTTTAAACCCTAAAAGATTAAAAAATTCATGCAAATCCATCGTTCATCTCCCCTGTAACAACCCGAATCTCCTCAGCTACCTCATTCACCGCAATGGTTGTCTGCAAATGCCGCAAGGTACGCACACTCCTTTTCCATCACTCTCTCTCTCTCTAATCACGTGATTAGATTGGGCTTGAAATGCTTGATCGATTGGTGGAATGTTTAGATCTGATTCGTTCTATCTCATGAGTCGGTTGACATTGAGCTTCAAATACTGTGGCTAGTTACCATTTGATTTTATGCTACTTGTGTAATCAATGGTGAAATTAGATTGTGCACTCGCATTGATTGAGCTTCCGCTGTTTCCAGGCTACGAAGTTATACTGTTTCGTGCACAAGGTTCCCGTTTGTGGGGAATGCATCTGCTTCCCGGAGCATCAAATATGCGCGGTATGTCTCTGTTGGAATGTAATTCGCAATGTTTTTTATTGATTGAAAAATCTGTAGAACAGTGTGAAACCTGAGTAGTATGTAGTAGATTTCATTTGATTAATTTGTGCCACTGTTTATAGATTCGTACTTACTCCGAGTGGGTAATAGATGGAGAGTATGACTGGCCTCCCAAATGCTGCTCTTGCCAAGCGGTACTTGAAGAGGGGGGCGGTTCTGAAACCACACGATTGGGTTGCTTGCGTAAGTGTGATTATAACTGTTATAACTACATAGTGCATTCAATTGCTTGCAGTTTCTTTTTCAAATTTGTAATTTTTTTGGGTTCCTTTTCATGGTGTTTGTAGATGTCATACACACAAGTTGCATGGTTTCACATATCAAAAGCTTCCCCCCGCACACAGCACCAGCTGGATATGTGTGTCCTTTATGTTCAACATCGGTAAGGGTGAAGTATTTCTATCATTTATCTACCTTTCTGCTATGTTGGCACTTATGGTCTTTGCTGGTAAAGTTGACAAGTGTTCTTGGTGCTGAATTGGATATTGTTACAACATATAGAGTTGGTTTCTGAAAAGTTTTATTGGATTTGATGTATGATGAGACCTAAGTTGGACCTTGACACACATGATCCTTTAAGCATATTAAATTCAAAACTTATGATAATTACT
This sequence comes from Viola odorata, assembly GCA_963691705.1. Classification (NCBI taxonomy): domain Eukaryota; kingdom Viridiplantae; phylum Streptophyta; class Magnoliopsida; order Malpighiales; family Violaceae; genus Viola; species Viola odorata. Next base: position 2,769,858 of record OY829537.1, read on the forward strand.
CGGGTATAAAATCAAATATTGCATGTTTCGAAACTTACTAACAAGGGGTTTACATGTGGACGGATGTATGTAAGCTGCACTATCTCCAATGTTTTTCTTCAATTGTCATACTTTTGGATTTGAAGTGGTAACCTATCATTTGGTTTTGGTTACATCTCTACTTTCTTCTTCTCTCTTTATTTTTAACACTCTCTATCCCTTGTTAATTGTTATTCATCCATCTATGCATTTTGGGTATGCCAAATTATTTTTTGCATTTTTTTTCTTAATGATAGTCTTAAATTAAAAAAGTTCTCAATGTTGTTGCTAGCTATGGTAGTTGGAGAGGTGCACCAAGTGTAGTTTGATATTAATTTCTTAGTATAATTATTCTCGAATATTCATGTGTATATAAGAATAATAAATAAAACCTTTAAAACAACATAATTCATCAAAGTTGTTTTTCACTTGTCCTATGCTAAAAAAGAACATCATGTTGCGGCCATTTCCACATGTCTTGCTGATTCTCTCTTGTTCTTCAACTAGAGGAAGGGAAAAGAATCCGTTTCTAGATGGCCTTGCTGCATTGCTTAGAAGTTGTTATGTTTACATGTTTATTTGGTCCATTTTCATACAATCTTTATTGCATCAGATATGGCCTCCCAAAAGTGTTAAAGACTCTGGATCTCGGTTTCATTCCAAGCTTAAGGAAGCTATAATGCAGGTAGGGTTTATACTTTGGGTTTTACTGTTGCTTTAGTCATTGTATTTATATTTATCTGCTGAACTTCCTTTGTGACTTTTTTTCTTTATGTCAACAAGATATTGTTTCTCTGATCACGTTGAGATAGTAATTTGTTTGATTTTCCCCTTACGTTTCTTCTTTATCTCATTGCATCTATATATATGGATGTCATTCATGTTTTTTTCCTCTTTGCTAACAGTAGAGATACATATAGATTATAGTGGTTAACCATACGTATCTCCTTTTATTCCCCTTTATCAGAAACGTTTTAGTTTATTCTGAATTGTTCATAGCAGAATGATTATTGTAAGGAGAACTGGGTTTAGTAGTATTGTCCTTGTTCAATCAAGTAAAAAATTTCAGAATTTTCATTTATTTAATTGCAGACTGGTCTGGAAAAGAACTTGTTTGGAAATCACCCTGTTTCCTTGTCACCTCCACCGCCTGCATTTGCATCGGATCCATTGGTTTCTATTTCATCATCCTCAGCGGCGACTGGAACAGGGCCTTCTAAAACCTCTGTGTCAGATATTGTGGAGATTGAAACTCCCAGTTCTGCCGGAAATTTTGTGAAAAACACTACTCCTATTGCTGTAAGACCTTTTGCCCTGCATGTTTTTCTCTTTTCCATTTTGTCAATATGTTATTATATTCTCCTTCATACATGCATCTATTGGCGGTTTATATTGTTTAATAACTTCATATTTTGTATTATGTTGTGTTGGAATATTGCAATGCAAACCAGCCTAGTGCTACAACACGAAAAGGTGGCTTCCATGTTGAGCGGCAAAATTCTGAAATTTCATACTATGCTGATGATGAGGATGGGAAACATAAAAAGTATAGTCGAAGGGGTGAGTAGACATTTCCTCATCAAATTCTTTTGCCGTTCCTCTTGGTAATGTTCTTGAGATTTGCTGGTGCCAGTGCTCGTGTAGTGATGTCTTTTTTTCCCCCACTTTCGTGTATCTAGTTTTACAAAGTTGAACACTTCCCATTATAGGTCCAATCCAGCATAAGTTCCTTCGAGCATTACTTCCCTTCTGGTCAAGTGCATTACCAACTTTACCGGTGACTGCACCTTCACGCAGAGATGGAGATGATACCCTAGAAGGCCGCACAAGGCACCAAAGACCATCGAGGATGGATCCACGGAAATTGCTGCTCTTTATAGCGATCATGTAATGCCTCTCCTCATCGCATGACCTATATCATATTTCCTTTCCAGGATCATGAATATCAGAAAATGTATAGAACACTAATACTTGACACTTGTTGGAATAACACGCAGGGCCTGCATGGCAACTATGGGTATTCTGTATTACAGAATCGCACAAAAGGGTTTCGGGGAGGAGCTATCTAATGGTGAGCAGCAACAATCGTTATTATCTCAGGTTGCGATGGAGTAGACTAGACTATCATCTATTGTACCCTTGTGCGCGCGTCTGCTGGTTAGTGGTGCTTCTGCTACTTCGTTTTGTATGGGTCTCACATGTTCGCACCAGTTTCATGAGTAAAATGTAAAAAATCTTTCTTGACCATCTTCCATTTAGCCCTTTTTTGGGCCTATCCAGAGTTGAATTGGAGAATGAGGTTGAAAAAGATGCTTTTTTGTTTGAATTACTTATTTTTGTAATTATTTATTTATTCGGTTAATAAAATTGCAAGATCAGGGTTGATCAGCTCACGAACTGGGAATTTATCTCGAACCCCTCCTCCCACCGTCAACTAACGGTGTCTGTTTCGCTAGTCTTACTCTAATCTATTACACCAACAAATAATTAAGAAGCCAAGTTTTCTTTCATAACTTGTGATGTAAACCCTAATTTTTTTATGTTACATCTAATTTGATTGTCCTTATGTAATAACAAGAAGGATCACATCATCAAGTCTTGGCACATTCATTCTCGTCTGAAACTGACTCGAGCTAATTGCTAGAGTTAATCATTTAATTAGTACAGCTAATTGCATTCTTGATTTTTTATTTTATTTTACTATAGTGCCTTCTTCTACTAAATTCCCCCGTAAACGTCACAGTCTCTAATCTTATGTACATACATAGTAGTGGAGTGCATGCACGAAGTAATGTCAGCATAGGGCCGACAGGGGATACATAGCTATAGACAAACTTCAATTTTATGAATTCAGAACTAAATATATACTAATCGTAATAACTATGGATTGAGAGATTATTTTTTCTTGGTCTAGAAAATTTTGAAACATATACATGAATGGGTCGTCAGCTCTTCAGCATATGAAAGAAGCATCATCAGGCGTTGATGAAAAGTTAATTATGGAAAACAAATAAATGTACTAATTAATTATCAATCTTAATTAATTCCATCATATAATAATCAAGTATCTTAATTATATAAATTCTTATTTAATTATTCTCGTTATTGAATTATTTATACACTATAGTATTTCTGCAACATAGTGGAGGAAGATTATTCAACTGATTAGACAATCTAACAAAGAACCAAGCGAATATAATCTCCAGCTTTTGCTTTTGGTGTCCTGTCATGTATTTCCTTTCTATTTTAGGTTCAAATTCATTATTTAATATTTAGAAGAAAGTCCTAATTTGAGAGCTAGATTTGGGCGGTTTTAATTTGTTATAACCCTATTTTTAGCTTTAATTAATTATAAGAACCCGGTTTTCTAAGGAAAAAAAGAAGTTTTTATGCTCTTTTTTTCTCATAAAAGCTGTATAAGGAAGTGAAAATGTTTTATTTCTCACCCGATAATCCAATTTCGGGTTTTGTTACCCGAAATGTCTCATGCCACGATAACAACAAGTAGTAAGCTTATGGTAGCAAGACATTTAAGAGAGAACGGCAAAGTCTTGTGCCCATTCGTGCAATATACATAACATATACTCCTACAGTATAATAGATAGTTTTATTCATAAAATGTTATTTTTGCAATTAGTTAGGGAATCTAAATGGTTAATGGAAGTTAATTAATCTTTTTATTATAATTTTAAATTAATGTATGCACGAGAGACAGAGACGTATGGTATTGGTTTATAAATTTGTAATTAACGAGTTGTTCAATGAAATCATATCACAGAAGAAACCGCATGATTACCCTATCGGTCCAATAATTAATTAATGCTAATTACAATTGAATAATGACATATATTTATTGGGATTCTTGACCCTTTATTACGCGTAAAGCTTAGAAGACAATGTGAATGGTTTTTTTTAAAGTTATTATTTTCCATGTATATATATATTTAATAATGGGTTTGGTGGAGTTATCCCTTTGTTTTTTTTAAGTAAATTTAATTAAGGGAAGTTTTCTTACTTTAAAAAAGAATTTAATTAAGATAGTAGAAATTATTAGTATTTATTATTATTAGTTTTAAGAAGTTGGAACGTACGTTGAGCTATAAAGACCTATATGTCACTATGATGTGGATGGTAATTCATTATTCTCCATATAGATGCAAGAAGTTGGAGCTTTGCTTCACCAAAAAAGAAGAAGAAGCTCAATCCTTAATTTAAAAATATTTCATGTAATTAAGTTCCTATATAATTTGTTTTTTTTTATATAAGCAAATGGGTTTAGCTAATTTAATTTTTAAATGTCAGTTTTGAATTATTCTCATGAACCAGTGCCACTAAAATTTGATATTGGCATGTTTTAAAAGCGGAGGATTTGGGGCTACCTATCTTACTCTACATAATTTTGATTTTGACATTAGGGGGGCTTGAAGGTGTCAAAGTTAATCACACCCTATTTTCATTGTCTCGCCCGTAAAATAAATATCATTTGTTAAACCATAATTTTTTACTCCTCTTTTACTTATTCCGTTTATTTGTATGTGATTACGTGTTGTTACAACAACTTGCATGAATGTAAGTGCGTTATTAATCCCCGACCATTGTCTTTTATGGTACATCGGAATAGAAACAAGCAAACCAACCGAGAGGAGAAACTCATGTAATCCATGAACTATGTTTTTTTTTAAAGATAAAAGCGAATTTGATTAATTCACATAACAAGTACAAAAGGCGCGATTGCCTCGAAGTATTCTCATACCTAAATATTTTCTAAACCGGAAATCAAAGCAAATTGGCCTAACTCATGAGCTGAGATATTCATAGTCCGTCTAGTGTGCTCAAACGATCAACTGGTAAAAGTAGACACCAACCGTGCTACCCACCTTCTCCAGCACCAACTTTGTATAGTTCAGCGGGAAGTCTCCATTAGTCAGGGTTAAGATATTCTGCTGACAATCCGATTCAACGATAATCTTATCACATCCCCATTGTCGAGCCTACGTAATGGCATCTCTTAGCGCCAAGGACTCCGCTGTTTGCTCTTCAGTCCTATGAGGAAGGAAGATGGCCCCCGAGAAAACCAGCCCACCCCTAGCGTCTTGTGCGATGAATCCCAGACCAATTTCCGAATTCCCTACTGCCACATCCGTGTTGACCTTGACCACCCCTATCGAAAGAGGCTGCCATTTCGGATCAAAGGGGTGGCCCGTAAATGCAGGAGGCATTTGCTGCGGCAGCCAGGCCTCCTTAAAATTTGTCAGCAATTTCCCGCCCCTAATAACCACCTCCTGGATTGGTTCTACAACTTGGCGGAAGATCCTATTATTCCTCAACGCCCATAAAGACCATAAGATTGAGATAAACTGTTCAAGATTCAATTCGTCCAGAGACGCCCTGCTCTCAACTAGCCACTCCACCCAGTTGTCTCCTTGAATTCTCGGAACTCTATCCCAGAAGTCAAACTCCACCCACACCTCAATCGTAAAAGGACAAGACAACAACATATGTGATGCCGACTCAACCTCCGCATTACAGTAGGGGCACACTAAATCCACCATCATTCCTCTCCTCCCCAGATTCAATCGGGTCTGGAGAGAGCCATTACTCAGTCTCCACATGAAATTTTTAAACTTTGGAGGGATAGTTAACCCCCATAGGTATTTCCACCAACCTCTCTTAAGATCCGAACACTCGAGCGAAGTTACCGAAGTTGGGCAGTGGTACTCACTTCGGACATAATACTTTCCATTCGTAGTTCCTCTCTACACAAGAGTATCATTCGCCTCAACCCGACTAAGCGGTAGACTTAAGATTTTCGATATCTCTTGCAGTAGAAAGATCTGCTCCACTAGATCAGTCTTTCAGTACCGTTGTTTCTTGTGGATTAGCTCAACCACTGTTGCCTTCTCATCCAATTCCGAGACAAGCGTTGAGATTATCCCATTCGCAATCGAAGAAAGCCACAAAATCTTTCAAATCCGTATCCGCTCCCCTTCCACCAAGGCTGAATGTTTTAGTTAGTTTAATTATAATCCACGAACATGTTGAAACTTGAAAGCATGCATAAACTAACTAAAACATTAGACGTGTCTCATACGGGGAGGCCGAGCTCGATCAGATTTTCTGCTCTAATTTAATGTTATTAATTAAGTACTAGTAGTAATTAAGCATACTAAAATGAAGAATTAGGGAACAAATTCTAGATTATAGCCCTATTGAGTAAGTTTATGGGCATGGGTTGCTGTGCACCAGCTGCCAGCTAATTTAGAACAGAAAGAAAAGAAAGAAAAGAAATTTAATTTGATTAGAAATTTAGAACCTTGATGGTCGTGCAGGGCTGCCACAATTAAGAATCCCAAAATTTTATTTCTAACACTCTTACCAATGATCTTATTGAGCTATTAAATCAAGTTTAAGTTGATCACTAATTGAGATTAGTCATGTGAAAATCCGCATGATCTTTTGGCCTTTGGATAGTCTTTTAGTTTTGCCAACTAGCAAGTTTAATCAAATGGTTCAGTTGCGACTCAATGCAAAAAAAAGAGAACAAAATATAACCGAGCATTGATAATGTCTAACCCTAAAGGAATAGAAAGATAGGTTTAAACACATTCAAATTTGAAAATAATATGGAAAAATAATTACGAAAAACCTAAAAATTAGTTTTCTAGTTTTTTCGGGAACAAATTTTGGCGATCCAAGCCTTACTTTTAGACATTTATTGAAGACATAAGTAACACATCAAGCGAATGACCGCCCTTTTAAATTTCAGCATGATTTAACGTCCAGATCAATAACTATTACGGTTGTTTTACGCTTGTGACGCGATTTATTAGGTTGAGATAGATTCTTAGATATAAATTAGCGCACAAAACTCATAGTTCACGTATTTTATGTAATTGGTTGAGATTAACGTGGTGTTTATTCTGAATCATTATAAGTTGTCCGGCTCATCAAAAATTATTTCAACCATAATAATGGACGAATGGTGCACTCATTCTATCTAAAGAAATACTCTCAAATTGGAGATCATTCATCAACTATTCTAAAATTAAGGTTACATTATCGATGCAAGATTTACATTTAAACCTAACAATCATTCATCTTTTTTCTTTATGAGGAACAAAATCAGATTGCAAGTTCTTAAATTAATAACAAATGCAGGTGCAATTCAAAGATTTTATTCGTCTACAAATTAAAACTTGTTTGTCCTTTTAATACCATCATCATACAAGAGATCGTGCATTGGGCGGTGCCAAAACATTCAAAATATATATGTAGGAATATCAAATAAGGGTTTTGACCATATTAAAGAGCTCACTACTTGGTTGATGAAGCTTCCTTTGTTCTTTTTTTTTTCCTCTCTCTTTTTAAAGGATAATGCTTAATTTTTGGAGTCCAATGAAAGCGTAGAAATCGCCGGAATCACAGGAATTACATTGGCAAGTAATAATAGTTTCTTGCCGGTGTTTTTAGACTCGTTTTGATTTGTTTCACGCTCCAAAATTAGTATAGGTTAGTGATACTTCTCGCAAAAGAGGAGTTAGTTCTCGAGTTTAAATTTTCTAATTTTCATATATCCATCTATGCTAAAAAAACAAAGTTAAGTAATCTATCCCAACATATTATAACATTATTAGTTTAGTTTGAAATTGAGATAAAATAGCTGAGTATAAAATTTATGTCAAACTACCAATGGGATCAAGTTCATTCGAATACATTGATTAAAAATGTTACTAAACCTCAATTCTCTTATCAAACTAATGCCATATGCTAATTTGGCAACCGGTAAAGTAGTAAACTATCAGAATTAAGTCAGTAGTGAAGAATTATGAGATTTCTTTTTAACACGTCATCAAGAGTTTAATTAAACAAAACTCCATTTCTTTCCTTTCCATTCCCTCACTAAGTATTAGTCTCCCACCATCTCCCTATCTTACAACTAAAGTAATGAGACTTTGCAAAAATGAATAAAAATAAAAGATAAAACACGCACGCACAAAAAAAAGTGTTGATTCCGAGCCTACTTTTTTGGACTCGTTTGCTTTCCTGTTTGGTAGCAATTATTTGAGTAGAAGATACTGGTTTTGCATACGAAGTGATTGAAAATGGATTAATCTTTGATTATTCTTTTGGCAAATTGATCGCAACGACGTAAGCTTGAGAGTCTAACTAGATGGTGTCAAGAATAGTAAAGCGGAGCACCATATTTCATAGCGTAGGATTCTACCAACTTCAAAGTTGCACCTCAATTTTTTTTACTGGTATAAATTTTTTAAGTTAAACGTACTTAGGGTAGAATAACCCAACGATAAAAAGTCTGCGACCAGCAAAAAAGAGCTCATCTTCTTCATTGATGCCACGTAAGGAAATCAGAAATGGTAAAAGCAAATCTTGTTTTCTTGCAACAGATGTCAACGTGATAGTTAAGAATCTTAAGATCATACAGGTTCTTGCAAAACTGGATTCCAACTTATAGAGATTTCTAGTACCTTTTTTTTTTCTTCTGTTTTTGGGGGTCCAATGTATTAGGAGACACAAAATCCAGTAAACTGATACAATGTCTGGTTCCAGGTAGTTTGTAACGATGTCATCTTCCCCACGATACCTATGTCCATCTCTTCTTTTCCACACGTCCTCCACACTTCCCAACCCCACCCCCACCCCCGCCAAACTTCGCCTTCCATGTATAATCCCGCTAGTTCGAGGATAATCATATTCTAAAATGAGTGGCTCTTCTAGCTAGTATGATTATTCTATTTCCTAAACTCGAATTTAAGAAATAATCGGTTAAGGGTAGATGTTTCCCTCTATACTCGATCGTTTATCTTATATTTTTCATGTCGACATTATCATAACATTCCACAGGAACTCCCCACGTCTTGTGTTTTGCCAGATGTCATTCTTCTTTCCTGATTCATCTCACCAAATCCTACACTGATTATAATAATAAGATCCATACGGTTTTGATTCTAACTAAAAAAACTTAACACAGAAATGGTGTCATGTAATCTTTCTTAATTCTCCTCCCCTCGTGCCCTTTGGTTAAGGCCAAGGTGTCTTTCAGGGCTAAGGGTTGTTGAATATTTTAGTCCCATAATGCTGAGATAAGACCCTCCACATGAGTTGTACATGGGCCCCATTACGGACTTGTCCTGATTGGTTACAAGGAATTGAAACTCAATTCTTAATTATATTTATGCTAATAATTCGCAAAAATTAATCTTGAACTCAGATATTGTTAGTCTTTTAGTGATCAAGTCAATGCTTTTTGCAACATTCTCAATTGCTGCTAAAGGTATAAATAGCCTAATACCTGGCACTTTTAATTGAAAACAGAACAAAGCAAGAAAACAGAAAACAAGAAATAACCACCCTTTTCTCCAATTTGGCTACAAATGGAACACATTGGAGCCATTTCAGAAGGTGATCATTGGAGCTCTTTGAGTGGGATGTACACAACTGAGGAGGCTGATTTCATGGCGCAATTGCTCGGTAATTCATCCTTGTTTTCCGATCAGGTCGATTCGAGCTCGCATTTGGGAGTTCCATCCAGCTTTTGGTCAGGCCAGGACTCAACAGCAATGAGATTGGTGTCAGAAGGTTCATTTTGTTCTTTGGATGTTTCTACTAATTACACTAATCTGAACCATTTTTCTGAAGGGAGTAGTAGTTTTAGTGGTGGTGGTGGTAGTAGTAGCGTTCTTTTCCCTTCTTCCTCAAGTCAAGAAAGCTACTACTTTAGTGATTCTTCTCACCCGAATAATTTGATGAAGAATAGTAACTCCATGTCATCCATGGATTTCTGTATGGGAGATCATGGGACAAACACCACCTCGTACCTCGTCGAAGGCGAGGGTGACTGCTCAAACCAAGAAATCAGCAATGACAATGCTGAAGACCAACCTGAAGCAGCAGCTGCCCTTCCTAAGACTGAGCTAGAGATTCCAGCAATGTTGGAAGTGGCAGAGGAAGATAAAAACAACACAAACAACAACAACCCATCTGAGAATACGAAGAAAAGACCGCGAAAATCAGACAATGTGAGTGAAAAAAAAAACCCAGCATTTTACTCTTCAGTTTTGTGGCATTCTTGATTTTTTAGGGACCCTATTCTCATTCTTGATTGCTGTAATGCAGGCTCAAAAGAATACCAAGAGGAATGTGAGATCAAAGAAGAATCAGAAAGTTGTTTCGACAACGAACGATGAGGAAGAAAACGATGCTGCTGCTAATCTTAATGTTCCTCCTCCTTCAACCAGTTGCTGCTCAGAGGATGATTCCAATGGAGGAGTGAGTTCTTCCCCAAAAGAGAATCCTTCAGCACTTAACCTGAATGGAAAAACCAGGGCTAGTAGAGGAGCTGCCACTGATCCTCAAAGCCTCTATGCAAGAGTAAGTAACTGATTTACTTTGATTAATCGATGTGGTTTGACATTCGTACGCCTCAAGCAGGAGTTTGTTGGCACGATCTTTCTGTATGGAGTAATTATTCGGTTATTGATCTTTCTTTGTTTTGTTTTTTTTTGCAGAAAAGAAGAGAAAGGATCAATGAGAGGCTAAGGATTCTTCAAAACCTTGTACCAAATGGAACAAAAGTTGATATTAGTACAATGCTTGAAGAAGCTGTGGAGTATGTAAAGTTCTTGCAGCTCCAAATTAAGGTAATTATTTAAGACAACAATCTGGAATTTCTTATGGTTACAGATTTGTTGTTATATTTAGGATAAAAAAATAGGTTTGCTGATAATTTTTGTCATTTTTTGCAGTTGCTAAGTTCTGATGACCTATGGATGTATGCTCCAATTGCTTACAATGGGATGAACATTGGTCTTGATCTGAATATCCACAGATAGTAGATTTTAGCTGGAAGGTGGAAGTGATTTTCTGTCAATAATAACATGGATGATGATGATGATGATGATGAAAGGATTTTCTGTCACGTCTATATATCATATGATATAAATTAAATATATATTTATATATATAGTCATAGGTTTAAATTGTAATCATGGTTTCTAATATGGGCAAGGATGGGACTCCTCTAATAAAACTCATGAGGGCTAAACCTAGTGAGAAAAAAAATGAAAAAAATCATCATTTCAATTATGTCAAACATCATGCTGTGGTGAGCATTGTTCAAGCAGTGTTTATGGCTAAATGCAATGAATTTCTACCGTGATAAAGATAATATTATTATGAACTCGCTCAAACAGATCAAATATTTTAAACGTGGTGAATTTAGTAGGTAATTTTTTCATATATAAGGACTGAATTTGTAGCTTTTTATTTAAAGGTTAAGATGTCAAACCACTCACACCAACTACAAGTTGAATCCGGCCAAATTCAGTTAAATTTTCAAACAAAGATTCAGACTATTTTCGATCAAAACAAAGACAGACAAAATAACAATTTTAGCCTCTAAAAATAATTTTTTTCTACTTGTCTATTTTTTAAATTAATCTCTGCATCAACAGGAATTAAATTCCTGATTGCACAAAGTAGAGATGTCATCAGAAATTCTGGCGATGCAAAGGTTAATTTGAAAAAAACTGAACAAATAGAGATACCAAAAACCATGATGTAAGGTTGATAAAAAAATGAAAAAGATAATTAGTGAAATTACTTGTACAACTGCAGCGAGTCCAATCCAACCCGTTTTGGATTCTTCTAAACGAGCCCTACTTCATGATCATGACAATTCCCTTGAGCGACATGTCGTTTGCAGGACTTGCCACATCCATCCTCACACACGACATGTAGTTTCTCCTATGCTATCTCATTCATGCCAAGAACTGATAGTTAAAAGCAACAATCCAGTAATAAGTACGATTAACATCTCTTCTAATTAAAAGCATGATCATGCCGAAAGGTCAGCCTGTAAAAAACACATGACCAGAGTTACAGAAACACATGAATTAAGAGGCAAGATTTCAGGGATGGGAATGAAAAATTCTTTGATGTTAATCTTTACACCCAAATCGCTCTTTCCATCCACTCCTAAGCTCAATCTCTAAGTCAACTATTGTGCAGAGTTACAGGTCTAACAAACAACAAAGAACAATCTCTAATCTGGACTTTTATTGCCCATGTACACATTAAAAACACGAAACCTGTGCTAAAAACTCCCTAGGCTCGCTGAGGAAGAGCATCGTCGTATGAGCAACATCACTGCATCCCTTCAAATCCTTACAAGACTAGTGACGCCTCTCATCTCGTTCATGCGTGCTCCACGTGGACATGATTTTGACCTTCTGACTGACTATCCAAAGGCATGTACTGTGCCATGATGGCTCTAATCTCGGAATCCATGTAAGACTGCAAAAAGCAACAGATAGTAACATAGTGCATGAGCTACATAAGTAAAGTATATGAATTTGTCGATATATTCCGAGGGATCGATTCACAACAACATTGTAAAGAAGTAGCTAAAACCAAAGCTTACCCTCAATCTATATTTGTAGATAAGATAGCCGCCACCACCAGCCATTGCCAAGCCAATACAAATGACCCAAAATGCAGCCCATGCAGATCTGACCTCAGTGCCATTCTTACCTGTCAATGGTTGGTTGTAGGGAGGACATTAAAGCAAGTGTTGTGTAATACTAATATTGCATGAATCAAGACAGTTAAGAACGGATCTCTGCTTTTGAACTTACTGATGCAAGTATCATGGTCTTTCATGTATAGCAGATCCCCACCGCAAGTGCAATCGTAACTCCCCCAGGTATTTTTGCATTTACATTCAGGGCATTGACAGGCTTTCCTGTCTTTGCACTCATCAACATCTGCACAGAAAACAGTACTTAAAAAAAGGACTGAAATACGAGTTTCACAAACTACCAAACTCTATTTGGAATGGTTGCAACACTAACAAGAACGAGGGAGTGAATCACATTTTTCTAAAAGCTTCATTTTGCTATAAGTAGAAACATTGTTGTAAATCAATTCGGCGAAGTAAGTATGTGACGCCAAGGGCCTGTCACCCCAAGGGGCTAGCCAAGTCACTTTTGGAATCATTATGGCTACAACACACGCCCAAGATCTACATTACTTCACCAAGTGTGAAATAGTGAAGTGCAACAAAGGATCCAGATGATGTAAGAGCAATCAGGTTTTCCAAACCTTTTCTGCCAAATTCTGCATCAAACTACTGCTACAAGGTGCATGAGTGATAACTCACATGCAATGAAATGCCTACTGAGAAGGAACTGAATGTATATATGGCTACTGACTGTAAGAAAACAAACTTCGGCTCAGTTTCAACATAGGTTCTCTTACCTTCACAAGTTTTTACACCATCACCCTTAAACCCAGGAGGGCACTGACATTTACCACCATCAACGTCCTGCTCAAAGAAGATTAGAAACTCAATATGAGTGGATGCATTGGAGCAGAAAAAAAATTAGGAAGTATAAAGATCACTAACCAAACAAGCAGAATAAGCATGTCCATTTCGGGATTCATGCCAACAGCCTCCATTATTGATCTTGCATCTCCCAGGTCCACTAACTGTATGCATAAACAGTTGATTTAGCATATAGTTCACTAATTTTAAGATGTTGGAGAACAAGCATACAATCCATTAAATTAGAAAAATAATGTATCGTGCTTTGCCTCTTCTGTAGTGTGTTCAGATCATTAAATACCAGCACATCAAAGTCTAGCCTCAAGTAAGAAACTCAAAAGGCACCAAATCAAATTTGTTTATTGTTCGACGGACAGGGGTCACCAAGACATGGACCAAAATATACATGCAGCAATAGCTTAGCTTTTAAAGTGAACTGGTTCTGCGGACACGTATTAAATCCAGTTCATATCCCATATGGTAACATTATCAGAGGAAGAATGTCAACTTGCCCAAAATTCCTTATTCGCAGCATCTTGGGATCAACTTGGTAGAGGCTATGTCCGGGTCAGGAGAAATCATTGGATGTCTAAAAGCAAAGAGGCTGCTTTGGTAATCAACTATTTTTTCATTGTATTTCAATGAATATTAGTTTTACAAGTACCAGCTAACCTCTGAGGTCCTCCCTAAGATGCCTTTAGGGGGCGTTTGGTTGAGGGATTCTAAGATTACCTAGGGAATCATTTTACCTAGGGAATACTAGTTGCCTTGTTTGGTTGTGGGAGCACAAGACATTGAGTTTTTGAATTAGATAAACAGCTTATAGGTAACTACTACAATTAAATTCTAGGCCAAGGACATAAAATGCATTACACCTAACCTTCACAGTGGAGATAACCGTCTCCTTTAAACTGCACACCATCAACCAGTGGACATTCACATACTCTTCCACGAAATGTATCCTGGGCAGATAAACACAAATACAAGTGTCAATAGGGAACAGACATCCTGAACTCTTTAGCTATACACAATCCTCTTTTTTCCCCAATTCAAAAAGAAGAAGAAGGGAAACATAAGTAGCTAAAGAGTTCAACATTTATCTCAACATTCCTTCATTCTACACCAACAGTTTTGATTCATACCTTGCAGGCAGTAATGTTGGCAATTTTGTCTTGCCAGCAACCCCCATTATTATTCTCCAAGCAATCATTTGTCTCCACATCTGCACCACAGATTTCCCAACAAAAAACTCAAGATGAGAACAAGTGCCATTCAAGCCAAATCATGCTGCCACTGCCCAATATAGTCCAGCCAAAAGTGGGTATCAGAGCCAATATCTAAACAAGTTCCTAGCCAACAACTTCAGATGGCATGACCACTATCAGGGCAGACAAAGAAAAACCTGCGCTTGGCAGCTAGAGCATTTCATCATGTCATCACATAACACTACTTAATACACTGCTTAATTAGAACAACAAGAAGAGAAAATAAGATGATAAAAAAACGCACCACCACTTAAACAAACAGCTGGCTCTGTTGTTTCCTCAAAACCAGAACATATGGCCTTCAGAACAGCACCTTTCTCCAGCTTACCTGCAAGTAGATTCTTCAGAAAAGGGTATAAACAAATATATTTCTTCATTTACAAAATCCACGAACAGAAAAACAAACCTCGATATTGTCGATTGTTCACGACAAGGGTAGGCAATATAGTAACATCACCCCTCGAACCTTTGCCAATCTACAGGAACATCTTTGTCAAGAAGCTACAAACAATTGAATTGTAACAAGGAATCTCAAAGATTATGGAAAGGCAACCTAGCATTACCTGGGAATCTTGCTCTTGTTTCAGAACAGGATTATCAGAATCCGCGTTTGGGTCGCCCATGCACCTATCGATCTGTTTAGCATCAAGACCTGTTAAGATGTCATCACAAACAATAAGAAATCATTCAACATAACCAGTATTCTTTTTTTTTTGAACAAAACATAACCAGTATTCTTATCTTCATTTCCCCACATTTTCAGTAATTAATTATAGTATCCTTCAGATGAGAGCAAGTAACAATAAATTGCTTACCAAGAGACTTGATAACAGTATCTGCACATTCCTTGTTGTATTTTTTATCCTTCATAGGACATCTAACTTGAAAATCAGTTACGTAGTCCCACCAGACCCAAGGTTTCTTGCTCTCATTTGCCACTTTAAAAATACATAGTTGTCTTAAGTTTTCAAGAACAACATCTTTCCCATCATAACCTGAGCTGAAATCCTGTTCAGGATCAGGAGCACAATATCGCCCGTGATTAATGCACTGTGACTTGCACTGCCTGCTCAAGGTGAATGCCTGAGGGCAGTACCAAGTTATGTAATGTGGTGTGAACTGAGTGTAACCACCTTTCTCAAGTATCTGTGCTGGACCCCTAAAATTCTTCACAAATTCCATTAACATATCACATTTAACCCCACATTCATCATTGCTGTTGGTCCATAGCTCATACTCCACACGATCATCAGGATGTGGAACAGCTTCTCTCCAATCAAGATTCACGCTCACCATATCCCCTCTGTTAAATGCAGCCTTCAAAGTTTCACCAAAGTTCTTCTCAATAAGTGCAGATGGAATCGTTATATTCTCAATGTATTTTGCAGATGGAATATCCTCTGCAGGCGTGTCCATGGTAATTAATGCTTCCTCAATGTCATCGGCAACAAGTACAGCAGAAGCTCCTGCCTTTTGAGCATTCCAAACTTTCAAAGCAAAGAAGCAACCTGAAAAGCAAAATAAACACTACGCTCAGACTGTAGTTTTCTGCAATTTAACAAAGACCTGAACCTCAAAGTGATAAGCTTATCCAGCAATTTGCACCTCACGAGGAGCTAACTAAACGCCAATTCTCAAATTGGAAAAGCATCAGTAAAACTGCATTTAGCTACCACGATCAATGGCCTACAGTGTCTGGACCTCTCAAGTTAACAGTACTACCGCTACAGTTTTATGCCCTGATGCAATAAAAAGAACAACAAGCACACACCCTAAAACTGACCAAAGAAACAAAGATGAGCAAACAACTTGGTGGGATAATTACCCAAAGAACACCTCCCTCTTAATCAACTAAAATCATTAACCAAACACACCATCTCATAGAAATAACCAAATTAGCAAGAGAAAACGATACGGATGCCTCACTTATCAACATAATACAACCAATTAGTCCAAATAAAACAACAATCAAACTAATTGGAAAGATAAAAAGAAAAAAAGGTACCTCCGCGATCAACCAGAACGAAAGTAGGTAAAGCACCAGGCTTGGAATGGAAAGAAACCCCAAATTCATCAAACTCCTTGCACCCTTTCGTGTTAGATTTAGGGTACACCACAGCCCCAGCCATGCTACCTCCATATTGAGGTATCCCAAAATTCCCTATAGCACTATCATAAGTGCCCTTTATTTTCTCAGGAGATGTAACCCTCAGGCTGTTCTTCTCCACGACAAATCTAGCTGTACAGTGGTTAGGCAGCACAATCAAAGAGATGAATACAAAAACGAGGAAAATACTCGAAGATGGTCTCTTTGGGTCCATATCTAGCTGAAAAATGAGTTTAAAAATGGATAAAGTCTCGATCTTCTGGATCAAGTGATTGAACTATATGAAGAAAGACTGTATTTTTGGAAGAACCACAGCAAATAAAAACGCTCAAGATGGATTTTGTGTATAATTTTTTTGATGGGCGTGGGAAACAAAATCTCAAATTCTTGACAAGAGAGAAATAAAAACACTCATGCGTCTGAGATTTGTCCTAATCGTATGTTTTGGTTCTTCGTTTGTTGCGTGAAGAGTGGTTGTAGGTTGTAACTGTGTATGTTTTTGCTCAGTTATTAATTTACAACTTATTTTTCTACACATTATAATACTTACTTTTGTTCTTTCAACACTGGTAGTAATCCACATCAACGTCTCTAAATCCAACTGATAATCATAAGGTTTTTATTTATAATAACAATATCATTATCTAAATACCGAAGAGAGATTAGTCACTGTTCATAAAATCTCTTCCCAACGTATTTTTTTCCCAAGTATTTTGCAATTTCCATTGTGTCGGCACTCGGCACCTATTCTGGTAAGCAAGCAAGCACCTATCAATGAGATGGATAATATATTAATAACCAATTGAGTTGCGATTTAACTACTCAATTAAACATTATTAGTATTCATTAATTGAAACTCATTATTTATTTCGGATTGAATACTGACACGTTTTTAGAAACAAATAACTATTTTTAATACTCAAATTCTTAGACGTAATTACGGTTAAAACCTAAAAGAATAGAAACTCTGCCCATAAAAAAAAAGGTATTCTCGAGTCACGGCCCGGGTCCCCATCTTCTCAAACGAAGAACATTGGACTATGACGAGGTCCAACCAATGCTTGAAAGACACGTCAGTTATTCCAATACGTTGTACGTTACTTTACTGTCCATGTCATCCTTTTAAACCATCCACGAAGTTGCCTCAAACCAGATTTTTTCTTAGCCAGGTTCCTGTAATTTGTTTCGCTCTTTGATATGCTATCCTTTCAGTCTTTTCTGGGGAAAAAATTAACCTCGTTTAAACCTTGTTGGCTTTTGAAATGATGATTTTTCGATATAATTTACTTTATAAACAAAACTCAAACTCGATTAACCTTCACTTCAAAGTTACACTATGTATGGTTTTCCATCTTTTAGAAAAATCTGGCTGGTTCTCTTAAGCTCACAACAAAAACAAATTATTGATTACTGTTGCTGCTCCCATTGGCCCATGGGCCTAGATCCATGACTGCACCGACAATTCACTCTCCATGGACCATGGGCCTATATCCAATAATGTTTTAAGCCCATCAATAATCCAACTAGAAAAAAACTGAGAAAGGGGGGAGAGTAGTTGACTTGCAACTTACAAGCCGAAACCCATGCAGGAGAAAACTGCAAGGAATTGGCATAAACAAGAGAAGAAATCAAAGAATTCATTTCCACCTTGTGTTGGCCTTAGCTCATAGTGGCCACATAAAATTGGACCGTAGAATCATGAAAATCCTAGTGGTAGAATTCAATTCAATTCAAATTCAGGGAACAGAATGTTCATGGAAATCCAATTTCTAGTCCATAAACAGTTCTGATTTGATTTCTAGTGAAAAACAGTACAAACAATCAAGATTCCTAATTTTGTTTCTGCTCGTTTCTTTGGCAATCAGTCATTATAGTTCATGGCAGTTCTCTCCGCATGCTTCAAGAGAATCCCATAAATCTTGTTCCTAATCCTCTCACAAGCTTGGATTTCAGAATCCAAAGTAGAAGTGTCTCTGCATCTCATATCCAACCAGTCATTAACTCTCTTGATCCTCCACATCATCTCACCTATCTGGGCATCACATTTTGTCGAATCGGTTCTGCTGCTAACCCAATTCAGATAATCCTCCACACATGTCAGAAACCATGTTTTGCATTCATTCTGTAAGGAATTAACCAACTCTGCAGCTACTTCTGATGTTTTTCCACTCACAGAATCTGTTTCGTTCTTCGCGTTAGGTGTCGATCCATGGACTTGACCTTTTGGTTTATTACAGTGTCCTGGCTTGGCTGAACTTTCTGGAGTAATTCTGCTCTTGATTTGGTCAGGAACAGGATTCATGTCAGAGGCTAGAGCTGCTTTTATCCATAAACTGGCATTTTCTGTTCGGTCCAATGCGAGTTTTAGTATTTCCTCGTAAGAAGGAGGGTTGCTTTGGTCTGCTGTATCAGTTTTTTTTTCTAACGACTGACAAACTAGTCTGGTCTGAGCCAAGTCATCTTGAAGACTGAAGAACCTATCAACTGAAGAATATTGGCCACACCTCTCTCCTCGACGAAGATCCGAATATTTCCTGAAGAAAATGACAAAAAAGAATGGTTTTTTCAGTTCAGTTTTTCTTGGTGGGTGTTGCTAAAATAGATGACATTGTACAAGTATCTCCATTTTCATTCATACCTTAGGCATTTGAGCAACCAATCAGCAGCAGCAGCCTCTTGTAAAGCTTCTGCGGCAGCAAGAAGAGCCATGTCCCTCTGCCTAAGCACCTCCTAAAAAGGGTTACCAAACTCGTAAGCGCGAAAAGAACAAGGAGAAGTATACCAGAAAATAGTTGAGTTGAGGAAAGGTATATATACCTGGTGAAGTTTCATCAAGTTCGGCGGAAGTAAATCGCGTGATCTATCCTTTTCTTCATTAATTGAACTGAGACTAACTTTCTTATTTCTGATGGATTCGCTTCTTTTTCCTGTCATCAATGTAGCCCTTTTCCTGGAAAGTCTGGATGATTTTCTTGCTATTCCAATTCCTGAACTTTTCGATGTGCAACTCGAATCATCATCAGAACTTTCACACATAGTAACTGGACAACTCTGTACATCAATTAGAAAACTGCTAATTAGAAGACTAAAGGAGATGCAGATTTGTTCAACTATTACTCCCCCAAAAAAAGGCATCTTTCTGGTTAATTTCTGAGTAAACTACACACAATGGTACATACATCAGCATATACAGAAAGTCTGGTAAATTTTACACAATAAGGAACTTACAGAAAATCTGGGAATTCGGGTTGCGGTAGGTTTCACCTCGCGCTTGATAACTGCATCATCTGAATTCTCTCCTACCCTAGCAACTTCCTTTCCATTCCAGCTTCTTCTCTTGGACAATGACAGTGAAGACATCGCTGAGGTTGTACTCTCAGAATCATCACTATCTTCCTTAGCATGTCTCAATCTATGTTTCTGAACCCCACTACCGCGATTTTCGACATTCCTCCTTCTCCCCATCTTCTCATTAGATTTCACTTTTAATGCCCTACAAAAAACAGGCTTCTGCACAACAATTCTCTCCTTGGAGGAAACCCTTGAAGAACTTAAAGATCCAGGCTTTTCATCACCACCATCTTCTTCTATACTCTCCATATCAGAAACTCCACAGAATCTTCTCAAATTCTGAGCAGGAAGAAGATCTTTAGGGTTTCCACAACATGGGTGTCTTCCTGGAAGAGGCTTAATCCCTTTCAGCATAGGAACTGGATAAGAAGACTCCAACTTCTCCACATAAATGAACTGACCCAGATGCAATTTATCACAAAGAACCATCTGATCTTCTTTTGGGGGCAACGAAGCATACAAAGAATGTGATAAATCTGAAACCTTTATGAAGAACCCTTGATTAGGCCAAAGATCACCTTCTCTCAACAGAGGGACTATTTCTCTAATCTGCAACAACACGGGTTTGGAATTGCGACACTCTTTACCATTGATATCCATTTCTTGAAGGAATTTCACAAGAACACCTGATCTCAATTCTGCCATTTTCTTGAAAAATGATGAAAATAACCCAATTTCATGTACAAGTTGTTATACAAAGAATGTATGTAATATTGGTCAGGGCTGAGTAGAATTCTTGAAAATGATGGTTCTTGGTTGTGAAATAAGATGCAGAGATGAAAACAGGAGAGGCTATACCTGATTTTATTTTTATTTTTTCTTGGATAGCCTAATTCTTTCGTTTTTGATTCTCCTGTGATATCATTCTTCTTGTTTTTCAGATGACAGTTGGAATAAAGGAGGCAGTTATGACAGTTATTGTAAGTTCAGAAGTTGGGCTTTTTTATTTTTTTGGATCAGAACCGTAATTGGGCTTTCTTTTTATTCGGAATTGGGCTTTTTCCTTTTACAGCAATCATTGGTTGGTAGCAATGTTTGTAAATTTTGAGAGAACAGAAATCAATCTGATGGACCCAGCGACAAGTAGTCTGTAAAAGACGCCTTGACGTTTCTGAGAAACGCATAAATATAATTGAATAACGTACTAACAGGAAAATATGGTCAAACGGGACGCGCAAAAGGCCCACATCTTTGAATCCGTGTAAAAAGATTAACGAGCACTACAATTTGAATTAAATGACTCCATAATCCATATACTAATTGAGGTTTTAGCATAGGAAATGAAGCAAAATATATTTGTGAGAATTATCCATTTTGTAGTTTAACAATTTAAACGAGATTAATTTTAATAAAAAAAGCGAAAAAGAACACTCAAAAAAATCAAATTTTATCTACAAATAACAGCCATAACACTATGCTTGTGCTTGTGGGCCGAATTCATTATGCATGTTGAACCAATTTTTTGAAAATGAGCAAAAGAAGGAAAGTTCTAAGTTGACATAATTCCTCCATTCCAATCCATGTTTATGGAATAAAAACTTGGATTTAATCATCGGTTGACACGTCGGATATCCATTTAGCTTACACAATTAAAGCAGGAAGGTGTGGTTTGGCTATATCTATTTATTTGCTAGCTGTTAGCACATACTAGTAGTAGTACTAATACAAGGGGAGGACTTTGTCCAAACATCACATGGTAATTGACCAATTGGCAACCATATCTTTATCTTATAATATTAAATAAATAAATTCGTTGCTTATATATCCAATCAGTGCACGACCAGAAAATAAGTCATTACATTTTATAAAAAATTATCATTTTCTTAGACATCGGAGCAAAGCAAGAGGAGAAGATCAAGAGAAATTGCAATGGAAGGTTTGATTCCTTATCTTATACACGCGATGAAGAAACAAAGGCCGCAACACAGCTACCGGTCTCGTTCCGTCGGCGGTTCTAGCCGGAGCTACCATTTGCTGATGAGTGGTACTGGAAGCGACTCGTCGTTGACTGGCTCGTCTCACCGGCGAACCCGATCGGAGTTTCA
Organism: Viola odorata; assembly: GCA_963691705.1. Lineage (NCBI taxonomy): Eukaryota > Viridiplantae > Streptophyta > Magnoliopsida > Malpighiales > Violaceae > Viola > Viola odorata. Next base: position 2,791,986 of record OY829537.1, read on the forward strand.
GCCACCTACTTTTGGGGCGTTGGAGCAGCGGTCCGGCCTTGAACTTTTCGGCCGGTCCGGCAGCTTGAGGAAAGGTTTGGTGCTGAATTCTCCTAATAAAGCAAGGCCAAGTGGATCAAAGCAAGTGAATGATAACAAATCGAAGTTGGGTCAATAGAAGATTCAAAATTCTCTTTTCTTGTGTTTACTTATCTAATTTTTTATAATTTGTGTTTAATTAATTGTGAATTCACAAGTTTAAGCATATATGATTAACGTTTAATTATAATATTATAGTCTAATTTTGTAAAACGTGGGTCATTTCTATTATCAATAATTTCTTTTTTTTCCGGCGAACAAAACATTCTTGAAGTTTGCCGTCGATGAGGATAGGTAGAGTTGTTGTCTTTTTAACGGTCAATATTGATTGACACCTGTGTCGCTCGCTGCCTTTGATGGGAATGGTATAACAAAAATGTTTTGACTTGTGACATGGTGGTGGTGGTGGTGGGTTAGGTGGATTTTTAATTTCATCAATGAACTTCTTTACTATACCATGCATCAATTGTTGACTGATCTGGCAGATTATGTAATTTTAGTGATGCAATTGCCAAAAACAAAAAAATGGAGTTAAGTGACATTTTATGTATGGCCAAGAATTCAACCAATGTCAAGGTTATAAAATATTGGTTTTTACCTCTTTGCTAAAATAAAATAAAATAAAATATTGTTTTTACCTTCACACAATGAGAATGAGAGGCTCTACCGCTACTGCCGCACGATCATTGGGCTGGGCCAGGTTTAAAGCCCATATAACGTTAGATTAGAGCAAGCAAATGAAATAACACTAGATTAGACGACGTGTCGCTCAATTAATTCGATGTCGTACTACCTCACCTGACAACCCCCACGTCGTCCCTAGTTGGGTGAGCAGAGGAAGCCTGTTTCTTCAATCCGAACAACGGATCCATATAGTCAGTCAGTCATACAACCTGAATCAAAACTAAAATCCACAACGGCAATACTTTGGAAAAAGAAAGAAAAGTAAGAGAAAAACCTTAACTACTCATGACTATGAGGTCAATTTTCGACGCTCCAGATGTTAGGACCGAGTTCGAGAAAGCAGGCATCAGCACTCAGTTCATCCCCACCATTTGGAAGTAAGTAATGTTGCTATTACTATGTTGTTGGATTAGTAATTTTACTATGGATGTTATATTTTGAAGCTAAACTTTCACCCTTTTTGGTGGGTTAAGGTACGTGATTAAGAACCCTAATTGTGGATGGGGCGAAATTCCTGATTTGCCCTCAGCTGCATACCCTTTACTTCATTCAAAGTTCAAAGCTTTCACTTCAGTTCTTGACTCTGTCATTGATTCAAGTGATGGGGTCACCACCAAACTGCTCATTAAGCTTCAGGTGCTCTTTTAGTGTTTCTTTGTACTATGTGTGAGTTTCTGTTTATGGGTTTTGCTGATGTGTGCGCTCTCTTTCATATAATGTTTTTGAATAGAATGGAGCATTTGTGGAGGCTGTGATTATGAGGTATGATTCCCGGTTGGGGAAATATGGCGGCATACAACGACCTGGTGGTCCGAGGTCAACTTTGTGTGTATCATCACAGGTATAATAGCCTTGTTTCCATTCTATTGAGAGAAGTAATACTTGTACGTGATTAGCTTGAGCTAACCTGATAGTCCATTAGCGTTACAAGTCTTATGTTAAGTGTTATACTTTTTCTTTGATCGATGTGGGATGAAGACACATCTTCTTGTTTTTGGTTGTTCATACTGGTTTTCACCTTTTGGTGTGGTGCTTAGATAGAGATAATGTTTCAACTTTTTTCTGTTGTTGCTGTTATAGGTTGGTTGTAAAATGGGTTGCAAATTTTGTGCAACTGGAAGCATGGGATTTAAAAGCAATCTATCGTCAGGAGAAATTGTTGAACAATTGGTCCATGCCTCTCGCATCTCACAAATACGCAATATTGTTTTCATGGTGAGCGCTTGTAGCTGAACAATGCTTCATTTAGCTAAACAGTGTTTAGCTAGCCTTAGCTGTTTTTAAACCATGTTCAAGTTGAGCTGAAACCTTAATTTTCTCTCCTTGACTAGGGGATGGGGGAACCGTTGAATAACTACTCTGCCTTGGTGGAAGCAATCCGCGCTATGTTGGGATCTCCATTTCATCTTTCACCGAAGAGAATAACTGTGTCAACGGTTTGTACAATGTCACTATACTGTTACATTTACTTCCATCATCGTGTCCAAGCTTGTTGCATCTGTTTTTGAGATTGAATGAACTAGGAACAGTAGTCTTCTGTGGTGATTCTTTCTCCACTATTTTTGGCCTCCGCATTCCTATGTCAAATATGGCCTTGATTTCAATAATTTCCTTTGAATTGGAGCTTTTTTCTTCTCTATTTTGAAGAATGCTGGGAATTCTTGACTTAGCATACCAGTTTAATCTGATATAATGTAGGTTGGGGTAATCCATGCTATTAACAAGCTTCACAAGGATCTACCTGGATTGAACTTAGCAGTGTCACTACATGCACCAATTCAAGAAATCCGCTGTCAGATAATGCCTGCAGCTCGGGCTTTTCCTTTACAGAAACTCATGGATTCTTTACAAGCATATCAAAAAGACAGGTGACTTGGCTGTTCTCCATGTTTCTGTCAATAATTGTCCAAAAATATGTTTTTTGGGGATTGCACATCTCATAGATGATCCTAATATTCAGCCAGCAAAAGATTTTTATCGAGTACATAATGCTTGACGGTGTGAACGATGAAGAGCAGCATGCACATGACCTTGCAAAATTGCTAGAGACATTCGATGTGGTAAGCTTTTCACTTTATGCTGGAGTTTTAGGTTTTTAATGAGCAGATCGCCACAAACATGATTTGTTGAGGGACTTGAACTTTAAGCAAGCCGAACAGTTAGAAAGTCCTAGTGTTTGGAAATCTGGTTTTCCTTAGAGATTAATTTTCCAGCTGTCTTACCATCATGCAATTGTCATCTAGAAAAAACTAAAATTTGATCTAGAAGCAAAGCATGTCCAAGTTGAAGGATGGTCTTTTATGCTCTCTTTAATTACCGTAGTTCTTACATCCAATTTTGTGTTTAACTGTCACTTTTTCCGAGCAGGTTGTGAATTTGATACCTTTCAATCCAATTGGTAGTTTGAGCCAATTCAAAACCAGTAGCGAAGAGAAAGTATTAAGATTCCAGAAGATATTACGGGGCATGAACAACATCAGAACAACGGTTCGAAAAGAAATGGGTCAGGATATAAGTGGTGCTTGTGGTCAGTTGGTGGTAAACCTACCTGACAAGAAGTCGAACCATACAGCTGTAGTGACTGACATTGAAGATCTTGTTTCTAAACGATAATTAGTGATTGAATACTAATTGGCAATGTTTTGTTTAATAGAACCATGTTTTATGAATAGGTTGGTCGATTAGATTGAGGAATTCTTGGGCATCCATTTGTGATGCGATCATTTTATTGTGCAACTACAAGGATCGGTCCAAAATCAGAAACCTTGGTGAAGGACTTTCCCTAGTGATGAATGATTTCATCTCATGAACTTGCAGCATCAGATATATTTCATCATAAAGTTTCACCATGGCACACTGAGAGTTCTCAGATGAGTCTAGCAAGTGAGTTACAAAAGAAAGAAAAAGAACATCTGCATTATAAACAAAATTAACTCCAGTTCTTACAACAGCATGTTCAAAATGTCTTTAACCATGGAATATTTTGATGCTTTCGACTCCGACCTAAATAAAAACGTGAAGCAACTCCAATCTAAATAAACTGAACAGGCGATTGCAGATACAACCTGACATCATTGCTAAGGCTATCCTATGAAGCCAAGAGCGCCTCAACCTTCGCAATCTGTTCCTCTTCATTCTTTGCAGTTGGACTCCGGTTAGCCTCATCAAACAAATCATGCTTCCATTTATCTCCTCTTGAAACACTTGGGTTATCAGTTTGCCTCCCATTGAATCTGTGTCTTCCACTGTAATTGCTGCCACCGCCACCATACCTATCTCTTGAAGGCAGACCCCCCCTCTGAAAATCCCTACCTCTTGCAGAAGGTCTCTCAAATCTGTCTACATGGCGAGGGTTGTGATCTCTTTCCTCCCTTCTTTCACTTGACGACACTGGATGATCAGAATGGTTGGACCTTACAGGCTCTGCAGTTGCTTTGTCGGAGTTTTCATTCTCCACAGGCATCTTCTGCTCCTTAAATGCAGGTCTTCTCCTCACATGTGGGGTTCGTTTAGCTTCCGGTTCGTGGAAACCATCATGGCCCCGGACGGCATTGCCATTTTCACCTGCCTTAACTCGTGGTTTATCATCTCTTCGCCGTGAATCATTATTAGCTGACTTACCAGCCACGTTTTCGATTCGATCATCCTTCAAATCTCTCAATCGTCGCTCACGCTCTAAAGAATAAAATAACACTTTAAGGGATACATTCTCACAAGGAAAAGCACAAAATGAAACATAACCGATTTCAAAAGCACATATAGGACTAACCAGTAGCTCCTCTCTGACTTAAGCTTCGACCAGCTTGCCCAGCATTACCACGATCATCGTGCTGTTAACAGGCAGCCTAAGATTGTTATATACATGGAGGCTTTTCACCAAGCATGGACCAGACAATAATTCCGGCAACATCAGCCCAGAAAACAATTCGTTTTCCATACACTGAACAGAAACCAAGTAATCAAAAACCAAGACAATCACTGCCTACTACTAACTCATACAATTCACCAATCAAGACACTAAAAATAACTCAATCCAAACCCAAATTTGCTTCCAACAGAAGATGCATATACAAAATCCATTTTCAAATATTCAAACACGTCCAATTAACAGGTAGAAAATGAACCTGCAAATAAGATCGAGAACGGGGAATTTGAGTGAGGTCAGACTCCGGTACGTGCTTGCTTCCATCATTATCATGTCCGTTAGATTTCTTCTCCGATTCTTTAGCACTGGAATCAGCTGGCGGAGGCTCCAGTGGCAATGCATCTTGCAACCGTTTCCTTTGTTTCTGATTATCATCAACTCCGTCCAGATTACTGCTGCTGGGCTTCACCACTCTCTCCGTCTCCGGCTTTGCAATCCTCCTTGACCTCTTAGGACTAACGTCACGTTCGCCGAAACCAAAAAACAATCATTAATTAGCATAGAGTAGTGAAAAAATGTAGGAGATTCATTCACCATATAAGCTTAACTACCCACCTCAGTTCTCTGTCGAAGCCGGAACGGCGTCGCTTAGTTTCTAAGTCGCGGCCGTCTCTTTCTCGAGCACGACCGCGGTCCCGGTCCCGGTCGCGGTCGCGTTCTCTTCGAGACATTGTTTCAGGTGGATAGAGAGAATTGAGAAACCCAGATACAACAGGTATTATTAGTAGGGTTGCTGATGGTTGAGTAGAAGGTTACACGAAATTTTACCGTAGGTTCTCCTATTCGATCATAGCCTTTTCTTTTCCTTTTGGATCCGAGATCATTGGACTTATGGTAGAGCAAACAATTTGGGCCTGCGAGTAACGTGGGCCTAGCTCGAAGAACTTTCCTCAAGTTGTTAAGTATTTTTTTGGGCTTTTGGCATGATAAGTGGTTTGAACAAAATTAGTTTTTCGTCTAAAAAAGACTAAATGGAATATTGGTAGAGATTGAAAATTTCTAACATCATAATTGTTTTTGGAAAAGTTTATTTTATGAGCATAATTTGCATACCGTGTTGATGTTTCTCATTATTATTATTATTAGAACATCATATTTATTTTTAGAAAACTACAGTCGGCTAAAGAAAAAGGCAACTCCTAATCCTCTCCTCCAAGAACTAGGATTTTTATTCTAGACCTCCTCGGAATAGGAAAGCAAAACCATTATAAAAGAGAGAAACTGTCGATGCTAGGCTGCATATTCTTCAATTTCACCTGCCACAAAGGCTAAGTAATTGTATAGGGATATTTGGTGTGCTTGTGTCAAGATGTCGTCAGTTTTGGAGAACTATAACGTGTTCGTCTCTACAATCTGCTATGTGGAGGCACAGGAATATATGCATCAACCCCTGGATCCACCATCAGAGTCGAGGCGATGAACAATTATTGCTCCGATGAAACAGCTAATTACAACGGGAGAGACAGTACACAGCAGTTGTTCAATAAAGCAAAGACAATAATGCCAAAAGAGATCAAGGATCCTACCCCTAAACAAACATCCTTCTCCTCCCAACGCGGGTCTTTGACATGGGATGATGTGTCGCGGATGATTTCGGAGCTGAACATTCCCTTTACATTGGGCAGGCTCCGATGGAAGAGAGAAGGTCGCGATCGAGATTGGACACATGTGAGTGACAAGGAGAAGATTGTGAAGCATATCTTGGATGTGGTAAGTCATGAAGAGAGCAGAGCTTGTAATAATGCAGTGCATAAGGCTTTGGTGTTTCATGTGATCATCAAGAAGGTAATAATATTGCCACATGGTGAGTTTAAGGCAAGGGTTGAGGCTATGAAGGTTGAAGAAGTTATAAGGGGAACGAATAGGCTGCATTCTTGGATGCAGCAGCAGACGAATCATGGTGTAAGGTTCTCACCTGATACTTTTCACCGGATGATCCGCGAGGCTTGGAGGGAGAATGGTCTACCACAAACATCACTTGAATCATTGGCACAGCAAGCGGTAAGAGAATCAGCAGAGCAAGCAAGAATCTTCAAGCCAATGCCTGCGGTGAAATCAGCAATAGAGGAGTTGAAAGATGCGGTAGTTGTCAGAACAGAAACATGTGCAATCTGTATGGAGACGATGACAATTGGTTCTCTCGTCACACGCATGCTTCCGCCTTGCTGTCATGAGTTCCACAAACCCTGCATCTCAATCTGGCTTCAGCATTGCCATACCTGCCCCTTGTGCCGGTTCCCGTTACAAACTAGTTAGGCTTTGGTTAAACATTATTAGCGTATCAAAAAACATGTATGATCTTCTTTTGTTTTCGCTTATGTTCAGTGTTATAGTGTTTAGTCCTATTGTTCATCAAAACTGAATAAGTAAATAAATGAAATTGCTTTTTTTTTAATCATGTGAAAGATGTTGATATAAAGTAGTAATACCTTATTGCTTCCTTTCTGTATCTGCTGAATACAATATGAAAAGCTCTGATAAAAGAAATATGTCCACCATTATAGCATAAGAAGAGGGTCGTAATAATCAAGCTCCTGCTCGGAAAGGGCAATGAGGAAACCGGAGGAGATCGAAAAAGAATAATCAAGCTCGGTATTTGAACCTGGTACACCGATTTATAAGAAGCTCTAGCACATCAGCATCCATCTTGGTTCCTATGCCTCCCCATACCAACATATGTGCAAGGTCTCCAATTGTTGAACCAGTCACCTCATGCACAGGCTTGAACCCGATTCTCGTATAGAACCTAACAAGCTAGTAAATTAAGCAGTAAGATCCAGACAGCTATCGACTAACAAAACACAAAAGATGCAATTCTTGTACGAATATGTATGATACCTTGGAATGGTAAAGATTCGAGTCATTGATGGCAAGCAACTCAGCAATTTGACACCCAGAATCATATCCATGCCGAATAGCAACAGCTCCGATGAACAAACCGATGCCAAAGATTGATTTTTCCATGCCAAGTGTCTCTCTGTTCAATCTTATTGAATCCAAATGAAGAATCTTTCCTCTCAACCAAACCCTTATCAGTCCTTCAGCTCTACCAAGCTCATTACCAGATTCAAGACTTTTGGCTGTAATTCTAAAGAAAGGTCCTAGTGTTTGGAGCTGGAGGTCCAGGTTCTGGGCCTTTGATGAGGCCAATATCTCCGCCATGGTTGGTAACGGCATGTCTTTCGCACTGTTGCTAGCCTCATATCGGGTGGTGCTTGCCGGTGTTCTTGAATCTGTCAAGGAGAAATTTGAATGGGCAGTTATGGATCTCAGGTTCATTGTTCTGCTTTACAGTGACAGTAGAGATTGTAGAGAAGATAGAGATACAAAAGGAAGGTAACAATGGCGCTTAAAAAATGGATGAACTGCAGATAATAGGGTAAAACGAAGTGAAACGTGGCGAGTATCTGATCACCATTCAAAATCTGTATTCCACTAATCCTTAATCCTTATGACTAATGTTTGACCAATACAAACAAAGAAATTAAGTTAGTTCAAAGATAGACGACGGTTCGTCGAATCAAGAGAGGAAAAAAAGTTCAAAGATAGAAGACATGTCGTTGAATGCTGAAGTGAACAACTTTTTTTTTTTCCTTTTGCCAGGGCCAGTGTCAGCTTGGTGAACACTTTGCTGAACAGAAACCAGCTTTTATCATTAGTATTTGGAATCATCAAATTATTATAGATGGTACATAATTACAGATAATAACTTAAAAAATATGTTTTCTATGAAGAAAACAATATATGATGCCTTTTTTGAATTTAAACCAATTATATACAGAATTGTACAACATAGGGGGGAAAAATTACAGGGCTAGAAATTCTGATTGCGTTTGACGAAGAACACATCCATAGGAATATGCCTGCCCTCTTTCGCCTCTTTCGATGACAGCTTGTTAGACGTCCACTTTGTCTTCAGATGGGTATCTTCTAGACAAACCTGAAAGAATGTAATACTTTATCACATCATAGAGTAAAATGTTAAAATTTGCGTAATTTTTCTACCAATAGAAACTCAAATACAATTTTTTTCCCAAAATTCTTTATTTTGTATGTTTTTTCTATAAAAAAATTGATTCTAGTTAATTTGTTGGAAATTAAGATTATTTATTAAGAAAAATAAAATGTTAAAGTCTTATTTTATTTTGAATAAAAAGTAAGTTTACGTTACGTACGAGAAAAGATTCAGATTCAAAGTCAATATATATATTTATAAAAAATAATTTATAAAACTATATAATTAAACTTATTTAGTTTTAATGAGTCAAAGCTTATTAAAAGCTCGTTAAGTAAATAAACAAGTGAGACTCAAAGCTAAACTTAAGCAAAGTTGAACGTAGAGAAAATAGCCAAGTAAAAAAAAAAAAAAATCATTGTTTAGGCCAGCTGTCAAATGGATCCAAACCCAATAGAAAAAATACATGGGCGGCCCAGCAATTAAATGATTCAAGAACCCATCTAGGATTGCCTCAAGCAAAATGTATAAATAGGGACCCTTCCTCCCCGTTCGATATTAGAAATTTAGAAAGCCATAAAGAAAGAAATTAGAAAGTGGAACGATACAACGGCCTGTTCGACCTTGATGGAAACATAGCTCTCCGAGGCCGAGGCCGAGTCCAAGAAGACGACCACCATCCAGAAGAAGACGATCACCATCCAGAAGAAGATAATCCAGAAGGAGGCGATGATAATGCGGCAGCAGGAAACAACGAAAGCGATGATAATGCTGCAGCAGGAAACAACGAAACGGGTGATATCTTAATCCAAATTGTATTTGCTTTCTTGGGTATATTGTGTTTCTTGATATTCCGCTTGCATGTCGTTAACCATGGTCGGTATGGTCGGTAGTGGTTTTATTGTTTCTTGCTTTCTTTCTTTGCTTTTCTCGGTTTCTTTTCTTGGTTTCTTGCTTTTCTTTTTGATTTCCATGGCTGATTTTTAATTCCTTTGTTTCACTTTCCTGTAGAATGGATTTTGGGCTGTCAAACCTGGATTTTTCAGAGAAACTCTCTCATGCTTCATTGATCTCTGTTCACTTCTGTCTGGTTTTATTTTTAACTGCTTTGTTGTTTTACCAGTGGTTGAGGCCGCCGGACCCTTGTTGATGAAGAAGGCATTTTCGGAGCGCATTTAGTTAAGGAGATGACTGAAAGAGATGTTTGGAAGTTCTTTCTCAAGTAAAGGAGTCAGCAAGAAACGGCCGAAGAGAATATTATATTTGTTGGTTTCAAAATCAGAAGTAGTTGGACCAAAGGGGCCAAAATTATTTGTTTCTTTAGTATTTACAATTTTACTTGCACTCTTCTTAACTGCTTACGGCCAATTCTTTTTTCTTTTTTTAAATAAAGGAAAAATTTGGTACATGAGAGCCTTATTAAAGTCTGATGAATCAAAAGTATGATATGTTTCGTACAGACCAATGCTAGAATGCAAATGAAAAGATATAGACCTAGCTGTAACTATTGAGCCAGCAAATCAAAAGTAGCACAAACGGTGAAAAGGAAAATGGAAGATAACCAGAATATTTCAAGTGCTCAGCTACAATTAATCGCAATTGTTTGATGGTAGGAACCAGCAAAAGTTGCTTGCAGTTGGAATTTGAACACTTGGAAGAGATCAAATTATTATAGATGGTACATAATTACAGATAATAACTTAAAAAATATGTTTCCTATGAAGAAAAAACTATATGCTAACTATTTACAGAATTGTACTACAACATAAGGGCAAAAAATTACAAGGCTAGAAATTCTGATTGCTTTTGACGAAGAACACATCGATAGGAATATGCCTGCCCTCTTTCGCCTCTTTCGATGACAGCTTCATCTTCTTACGTCCACTTTGTCTTGAGATGGGTATCTTCTGGACAAACCTGAAAGAATGTCATACTTTATCACATCAATGTAATCTTACACCAAAGGGATAAAAGGGCAATTTCCTAGAGTCAAGAAATGCATTTCAAAACATGCCATTGAATCGATTTACCTTTGCCTTGGCATGGAAGTTCCTGGTTCAATGATTGATTCCTCCTTTTGAAGTCTCTCAGCCAGATGAAAATCAGAGTGTTCTTGTCTTTCCTAGAGAAAATTCGGTGGCATTTCGATCCCACATAGTGAGCACTTGTACTCATCCACCCAAAATAGCTGTTCTTTGTGTTCCAATAAGCCACCTGCCTCATCGTCTACAATGAACTTGTTTGCCCCGTCACAGCTGTTTTGAAGCTGCCCACCCAAAGAAGACTCTACTTCAACCAACCGAGGCACTTCAGTTTGAAGAGATTCAGGGTCATAACCTGCCACATCTATAGGGTTCACCAACCAACACCAAAAACCACATCAAAGCTAAATCAGCCAAAATGAAGGTTCGGAAATACTCAGAAGAAGAAGAATAAGATTTAGGGGGTAGGGGATGCAGTCAGTATGAATATATGTACCTTGTCTGCAACTCTGTTTCTCAGCAACCCGTTAATTTCCCGCACTTCATTATTATTTAATATACACTGGTGGTCATCTAGATCATGTAAACAATTGCTGTTTAATGGATCCATAGAACCATAGTGCTGTATCTCATTAGTATCAGTAGAAAAAGCACTCTCTGAGCCATCCATAATATCTGACCCCATAGAACTTTGATCACCCATTTTTTTCTTGGACACATCTGATATGATGAAGCTGTTGAGTGTTTTCTGTGTTCGGTCAGGAGTAACGCCGACCTTGTCTTCAAAGAAATGTGACGCGCGCAGCCCTGACAGGAGACAAGATGAATGCTTTGTCATTCTGTAAGTCCTACAAGGTGTAAAATTAAGTTCATTCAAGATTTACCCAAATACTAACTGACTGGCATATATGTACATGCAAATAGACATACATGCTTTGAAACCAAAAACTAGATTTACTTTACCATCCTCCTTTACACACATAGGCTAAAACAAAAACTCAAACCTTACCTATCAGTCTTAAAGAAAGGGGAAGTTCAGCCTTGAGCAACTTTAAAGCATATTTCAAAATGTCCTCGGTTGAGGAAATATATTTTTGCAAAGTCACAGCTCTGTTCCTGATCTGAAGATTAGAATCGCTGGGAAATTTAGATGATGAATCACACATTAAGTATACCTAGGAAAGAAAAGGCATAAAGGGCCTTTGGGATAAAACTTCATTGGACTCAGATTCAGGACACACCTCAAAAGATGCAGTTTTCAGTTTGAGGGTCAGTGTACAACCAGAAATCCCTTCTTTTTGCATGTCAGCACACAACATTTCCGCAACATCAGCTGCAATCATAAACTGAACCCCTTCTCTGCAAGCAAAAGAAACTGATTAGCTCACACTCGCAACGTAGTAAATTCAGACTTCACTACACTTTATGAAAGTACATTTGATGGGGTCGAAGAAACCTAACAAGCAAGGGATCAACAGCAATTGGCTTCAAATCCCCAGCTCCATCCTCATTCTCTTCAGGTTGCCAAAGCACCAAAGGTTCAACCCCAGGTGGCAGAGACACATCTTCCTCCACCTCATCCTTCTCGACAGTACTTGGCACAGTCAACCTACTCGTCACTTCAACCAACATAGGCCTTGAAGAACCCCAAGGAACAAACCGCTTGCGGGCCCACAGGCGCCGACTAAGCTGCTCGTTCCCATCATTATTAGATCCGTCCAGGCATGGCAGCTTAAATGGCTTCCTACAAATTGCTGCCCCTTCTGTCACTGAGAGCACTCGCGGTAACAGTGACTGCCTCTTCACCACGAGATTCCCTCTGTTACATCGTAATTAATCACAACTTTGCATCTTAATTTCACAAAACTGAAACTGTTCAAAACCCTAATTTTTGGAAATGTTGAATGGAAACCTAAAATTTAATGCTGTGATGCTTAGTACCTTAAAAGAGCGTCTAAATTCTTTGATTTTCGGTCTCTGTGATTGGACGGCGGTGATGCTGCCACGTGCTGCGGCTCAGCTTCCTTAACATCCTTGATGTCGCCGTCAACATCTTCATCGGCGTCGAGTGTGTAGTCATCGCTGGAATCGGAGCAGTCCGACGACGAAGAAAGAGATTCAAATTCTTTTTCTTGTTCGTCTTCTTCCATTGAAGGGATTTTTCCGTTTCCGGGGTTCTTTGAGTGAAGGTGCCCGCTTTTAAATTGGTTTGGCGGGTAATTAACAATGGCGGCATTTTGGTGGACGAAATGGTAATTTTATATTTATATTTGGTTTTAGTCTATAACAAAATCAGAGAAGTAAATATAATTCTGCATTCCTAATTTCCTACCAAACCTTAAAGTTTATAACAAATCCTATTTAATTTCACAACTCTACAATGAATTTTGTACAGATTTTCTCATTAATACCACATAATAATGATAACTTTTCTAATTTGGTAATTAATAATTTAATTAATTAATTAATTAACTTTACAATATACTTTAAGAACAATATTAATGTTAATAGGTTAAGTTAAAAGATACATTTAAAAAAAATATATATTTTAGTTGTAATTAATTATATTATATCTTATCAGCCGTAAATAATATGCCAATTGGTAATTTGTGTGAGCAGTTTAACACTCTCATCCTTTAAATAAAAATTCATTAATTCAATTTTTATGTGCAGTAATTATATGAGATATCTCTAGATTAAACTTAAAAGTAGTGAGCAGATTAATTAGTTAATCCACTCAGACATTAACCTTATTATTATTATTTTTTCCATAATATTCAATTTAGCATTTATTAATTGTTGTTCAAGTCAACTTTTGGTCATGAATTTCATTTGCTAATTAATTATTTTGTTTCAAGAATAGAGGAGGAAAGCAAGAAGAACAAAGACAAACCCATAGTAAAAAAGCAAAAAAGAAGAGTAAATACGCGCAAAGCATTCCCATCTATTGGTTTGTACAATAACATAAGTTAAGGATTCCAAGCCAGATAAAACAAGAACAAAAGCAAGGTAAGCTAACTATTCATGTTTCATAGACTTTGTCATCATGGTCATAAACTCATCCATATTAACCATACCATCACCATCCATGTCCACTGCCCTCACCATTCTCCGGCAATCCTCCAGGCTGCACCTCTCACCGAGCCGCCTCAACACTTCCATAACCTCCTTTGCACTTATCTTTCCATCCCCATTCGCATCGAATGTACGGAACGTGCTTTCCATGTCCGTTGTCCTGATCCCTCCCCCCTTCTTCTGGGCTTGCACGAATTCCTCGAAATCGATGAATCCATCCCCATCCAGATCAACTACCTGGAATATCTTCTGCACTTCCCCAGCCGTGTTTCCCTGACGCAGAGCTCTCAGCGTCGTGGTGCCTCGTGGTGCCTTTTCCCCTTATTTTGCCTTTGTAGACGAATGCTTATGAACTTATATACCGTTAAGGACACACCGACAGATCATTATCCTTCATTTATAAAGTTTCGACAAAGTAAAAGTCATCCTTTATTCCTATAACAATTTCCAAGGAAAAGCCTCAAAAGATTCTAAAGTGACAAACCAGGAAAACAAGGAACAAACCTGTGGTTGCAGAAGTTAGAGAGCTATCATAAAGAATATACTCTTTAAAAAAGCTACAATGAACTCTTTGCATCTTCTATCTTATTTCCCCGTTCGAGGAAGTTTCTTTCTCTGTGACCGATAACAAGAAAAAATGTTGACAATAGTAGGAAAGCTATAACTTTGTCAAATTCATCACCAAGGCTATCCTAGAAGTCCATATTTGATTCAGGTCAAGGAGGCTTTCCATTATCCAAATCCTCCATAACATCAATATTATTGCGAGCAGTTATCTTCTGCACATATCCTGCAGCCATGTCAATATTGAGGGTAACGTTACAACCTCTAGTTTGAAAAACAATAGGCAATAAAGAAAGGCAAAGAATGTACTGATGTCCATTTTTCACAGCATTGAAAAGGTGATCATGACTGAAATTAAGCTAGTTCTCTCAAGATACAATAAAAAATAACTTAATAATTGGAGGAAGAACAAAAACCAAGCATATGCAGGATAACAACACAGGCGAAAATGCCAAAACTCAACTTCGGACAATTACAAAAGTAACCTAAGCCATAACTTTTAGAGCACCTGTACGTGAAAGGCTTTTCTAAATAGAATCTTTAGTGGACAGCCAAAAAATCTAAAACTTCTCTTCTTCCAAAAGTAGCAAAGCACATCATGGCCGTCTAACATTTACCTAGCTCATAATTTTTCGAATCCTTAAAACCATGAGCATATCAAATTCAGAGACAGAAGACAACACACTGATTCCAAAAAGATAAACCAAAAGCCAAAACGTTAGACACCACTATCCAAGTCATAAAGGAAACGAAAAAGACGAGGCTAGTAAAGCAAAAACCTATCACATATATGTGTAATTAGTCAATTCAATCAAAGTATGAAAGAATACTTCTATTGTGGGCTTGATGTTTTTAACTGGCAAGCACCTTGACATACTGATTCCACTTCAGTGGAATAAGCTTAACCAGCAATACCAGAACTCCAACTTAGAACCGTATACCAGGACACAATCCACCATGATTACTACCTAATATGCTCTTCCAAGCTTATCACTATGGTTCTCTCAAACAAAGAGAGCAAGAGACCTAACTTTTAAACCTATACCCAAGGGCAGAATCCACCATGATTCCAACATAATATGTGATTCAAGGAAAACCACCATGGTCTAAAATCTCACACGATTGGGCCAGTGAAAGCACAGCCCAAGCTTTAGAGGATAATTAGGTTGGCGGGCACATCAAGCTTTAGAGGAAATTGAATGCATTGTTATTGGGAGTGCCAATTAATATTTCGAGTTACACTGTCACAGACTTAAAGTTCACATTTTCAGCAAAGAATAAATCATAGCACCCACAAGATAGGCACTGCATGTGTTTTGCAGTTTATTATCATGTTCACTCTATTATCACATAAACAGTTGTGTATCTAGATGTGTATTACCACAACACTACCCATATTTGTCAATTCCACATGCTGAATTTCAAACACTACAGCAGTAAGGTAATGAGCAAGAACAGCAAACAGGGAAAAGGAAATACCAATTCCAAGGCAAGGTACGCATTTGCAAACAGTCTCTTTCCCTCTTTTATTGTAGTAGCTTACAAATCCTGATCCTTGACAACTTCTGCATTTTCCATTCCATTCATAACCCACGGTCTTACAATCCTACAACTCCACAATTAGAATCAAACTATATCAGTCACACTTAAAAATGCTTAATTTTATACTCAATTAGTCAATTGGTCATCAATTCACAAATTAAATCATTTAGTACCTCAATTACGGGATCGCACCTTAGCCGTTCATCAATCTCGTCGGGTGAGACGGGTTTAGTGTCGGGATAAGTCATGGGAAGAGGAAGCGCGTCCCCGTTATCTGACAAGTAGCTTTCTCTAGTTCTCGACCACTTCCTCTCTCGATCATTCACTCTGGTACTGTTGTTGCTGCTTCCATTACCCACAACTCCTCGCCTCTGCGCAGGAGTTGATGCGCCACCATCTCCGGCGGATACCCCGTTGGGTTCCTGCCCAATACGGATGCTGCCCGCGTCTGCAGCAGAAGAGACCGAGAACCACCGTGGGAATGCGGAGCCAAATGGGAGATCGCCGGTGGCGAAGCAGCGGAGAGAAGGCGAGGTGGTGGTTGCAATGATGAGAATTTAAATTATCATCTAACTTCTTAGATATCTCAATTGAAGTTTATGGATGATCAGCTTGTAAATTAAAGCTTAATAATAACATTTGTAATATCTAATCCTTATATAATGGAATGCCATCTCTGCAGTAAAAGCACTGTAGAATGGGTTCTTGAAGAAGGATTTTTTTGTCCTTTTCTTCTTTTTTCTAAAAGAATTATTTAATAATTAAATTAGTCCATATGTTTCTTTTTTAAAAAATCAATTAAATCTTTAATGATTAATTTAGTCTTCGTTTTTTTAAAAAAATTACAACAAACTTTTACATTTGTTAAATTTTATTTATAAATATGATCTCACTAAACCTTACATCATTACTCCTTCTAATGATTAACCAAACAATTGCAATTGATTGATTTATCTTACATCTACTACTTAATGATTAATTTAATTATCGTGTTCATAAAATAATTTCAATCAAACCACTATGTTTATGTGAATATCATACTTTATCTTTGTAAATTTGGTTCAACAAAAGTCTATATAATTATTCATTCTAATTTAAGTATATATTTGCTTGATTTATCTTTTCGATTTTTGTGACATTTGGTCTCATCTGTTATTGTCATTATCCCTCCGGAGTCCCTATCGTCTAAATCATTGTTGTAAAAACCGGACCGGCCCGGCCGGTTCGACCGGTCCGACCGGGGATCGGTGGCCTGACCGGTCCGGTTAACCCCCTAAAACCGGACTCTTGCTGACCCGGCAAAAACCCGGGTGACCCGGCGGTTCAACCGGCGACCCGGTGCCCGGTCAAACCGGGTTGGCCGGGTTTTTTACAAAAATGCCACTCCTTTCCTTTAATCCCATTTCATTAATTCATTTTCACGATTTTCAGCCCTAATTCCTTCTCTTCCTCTTCCCGCAGCCGTTCTCCTCAACTCCTCATTCACCACCGCTCCTCATCCGGCCACCGTCTCCTCCATAACCACCGCTCCTCACTCCTCAGCCTCCCTCTCCTCAAGCTGATTCGATATTTCCGGTATGTCCAAGTTCGAGTTCTTGTGGAGTTGGGGATTTGGGTGATACAAGTTCGAGTCGTGGAGTTACTAGTTAGTCATTTATTTCTTCAAGATGAAAAATCTGATGATGATGTTTGAGAATTGTAGTTAATTAATTAGTTACTTATGCACTTTTTAGTATGCACGTTTTTGGTAATGTAATGAACATTTTTTGTTTGTGTTTTTAGTTTATAAGGTAATTAATTAAATTTTATATTTATAAAAATATATAAATAATATTATTAAATAGACCGGGTCGATACTACCGGTTGAACCCAGTTGAACCTTTGACCCTCTCGCCCTCTGACCTGCCCGGGTCAATGTCCCTGGCCGGTTTTTACAACCTTGGTCTAAATTGACAGTAACGGACGCTTTTTACCGTAAAGTACCATTATTTTAATATTTTTTCTGACATCGTGTCAGTTTTATTATTTAATTAATTAAAAAATTCAGAAAAAATTTAATTAATTAAAAATATTTAAAAAACAATGTAATTAATTTAAAAATCCAGAAAAATAATATAATTAATTTTTTTATTTTTTCTTTTATTATCTAATTAATTTTAAAAATTCAGAAAATAATGTAATTAATTTATACAAAACAATGTAATTAATTTAAAAATTCATAAAAAATATAATTAATTAAAAAAATTAGAAAAAAATAATTAATTTATAAAAAGCAATGTAATTAATTTAAAATTTCAGAAAAAATATAATTAATTAAATTTTTTAGAAAACAATATAATTAATTTAAAAAATTCAGAAAAATAATGTAATTAATTTAAAAATTCAGAAAAATAATATAATTATTTTTTCCTTTTCTTCTTTTATTATCTCTTATTTCATTTATTTTCACTTCTCCTCTTTTTTCTTTTCTTCTTTCTATTTCTTTCTTTCTTTTATTTTTTCTTTTTTTCTTTCTTTGTTTCCCTAGTCAAATGTAAGTGATGTAAACAGTGTAATTAATTTTATTTCATGTCCAAACATAAAAAAATGAGCCACCTTTACATGACCACTCATCCCGCCTGCCATGCTCCACTGCCCAGATCGCCAACCAAACCCAACACCGTCGCCTTCTCTTCTTCATCTCTCCTATGCTGCAAAAAGAAATCTTAATTTATGTTATTTTTTAAAATAATTAATAAAACTATTTTGAGATATTTTTGAAAAGGGGAGGAGAAGTGAAAATAAAGGAAATAAGAGATTATAAAATTAAAAATTAAAACATTAATTATATTATTTTTCTGAATTTTTAAATTAATTACATTGTTTTTCTGAGTTTATTTAATTAATTATATTTTTTTCTGAATTTTTAAATTAATTACATTTTTTAATAAAAAATTTAAATTATTTTCTGAAAAATTTTAATTAATTATATTTTTTTCTGATTTTTTTAATTAATTACATTGTTTTTTATAAATTAATTAATTTTATTTTTTTCTGAATTTTTAAATTAATTACATTACTTTTTTTAAAATAATTACATTATTTTCTGAATTTTTAAAATTAATTAGATAATAAAATTGAATTTTTAAAAATTAATTAGATAATAAAAGAAAAAAAGAAAAAAATAATTATATTACTTTTTCTGAATTTTTAATTTAATTACATTATTTTTTTTAAATTAATTAATTAATTTTTTTTCTGAATTTTTTAATTAATTAAATAATAAAACTGACATGATGTTAGAAAAAATATTAAAATAATGGTATTTAACGGCAAAAAGCGTTCATTACCGTCAATTTAGACGATAGGGACTCCAAAGGGATAACGGCAATAACGAATGAGACAAAATGTCACAGAAATCAAAAAGTGAGATCAATTAAAATAAAAATAATATTCATAAGGAACCGAGGGTGCCTTTTCCCCACCTAAATCCTACGGCACAGCTAGCAAGAACGATTAGTTTTTATGTTGAAGGGTGTTGGAGTTTTTGGAGGTATGCAAAACTTAGGTGGGCCAGCTGTCAAATGGATCCAAACCCAATAGAAAAAATACATGGGTGGCCCAACAATTAAGTGATTCAAGAACCCATCTAGGATTGCCTCAAGCAAAATGTATAAATAGGGACCCTTCCTCCCCGTTGGATATTAGAAATTTAGAAAGCCATAAAGAGAGAAATTAGAAAGTGGAACGATGGGAGAGGCTGGGATACATTACGACGACCTGTTCGACCTTGATGGAAACATAGCTCTCCGAGGCCGAGGCCGAGGCCGAGTCGGAGTCCAAGAAGACGACCACCATCCAGAAGAAGACGACCACCATCTTGAAGAAGATAATCCAGAAGGAGGCGATGATAATGCTGCAGCAGGAAACAACGAAAGCGATGATAATGCTGCAGCAGGAAACATCGAAACGGGTGATATCTTAATCCAAATTGTATTTGCTTTCTTGGGTATATTGTGTTTCTTGATATTCCGCTTGCATGTCGTTAACCATGGTCGGTATGGTCGGTAGTGGTTTTATTGTTTCTTGCTTTCTTTCTTTGTTTTTCTCGGTTTCTTTTCTTGGTTTCTTGCTTTTCTTTTTGATTTCCATGGCTGATTTTTAATTCCTTTGTTTCACTTTCCTGTAGAATGGATTTTGGGCTGTCAAACCTGGATTTTTCAGAGAAACTCTCTCATGCTTCATTGATCTCTGTTCACTTCTGTCTGGTTTTATTTTTAACTGCTTTGTTGTTTTCCCAGTGGTTGAGGCCGCCGGACCCTTGTTGATGAAGAAGGCATTTTCGGAGTGCATTTAGTTAAGGAGATGACTGAAAGAGATGTTTGGAAGTTCTTTCTCAAGTAAAGGAGTCAGCAAGAAACGGCCGAAGAGAATATTATATTTTTTGGTTTCAAAATCAGAAGTAGTTGGACCAAAGGGGCCAAAATTATTTGTTTCTTTAGTATTTACAATTTTACATGCACTCTTCTTAACTGCTTACGGCCAATTCTTTTTTCTTTTTTTAAATAAAGGAAAAATTTGGTACATGAGAGCCTTATTAAAGTCTGGTGAATCAAAAGTATGATATGTTTCGTACAGACCAATGCTAGAATGCAAATGAAAAGATATAAACCTAGCTGTAACTATTGAGCCAGCAAATCAAAAGTAGCACGAACGGTGAAAAGGAAAATGGAAGTTAACCAGAATATTTCAAGTGCTCAGCTACAATTAATCGCAATTGTTTGATGGTAGGAACCAACAAAGGTTGCTTGCAGTTGGAATTTGAACACTTGGAAGAGATCTTGTAATCTTTCCAGTCCCAATGCAGTAAACTCCTGATTCGCGAGAGACGATGGGCGTTTGATTCTGATTATCAAATATATAATTATGATCTTCTGCAAAGAAAATGCAATTCCCTTCAATCCCATGAGGCAGATTCGAGGCTGCCACTGACACCGCCTCGCCAAACCCCAGAAAGATTGCTTGGTCACTCAAATTTCCGATCCTATCGAGTCGACCTGTGTCAGGATCTAACCTGAACACCGTAAATCCTACAGTTTGACGGTAGGGATACTTCATAAGTTTGCGCCTTCCCTCCTGGGTCAGGACCACATTCTGCAGGTCAAAGTCAGACTCATGTTCTGCTCTGAAATAGGCATCAACATCCTTGGATATTAACAACAGTTCTCCACCAACTGATTCAACTAGATACAGAAAAAAATGCGCTGGTCTCAATGCTGCAATACCAGGAAGATGGGTCCGTTCGATTTGTAGCCATGGGTCGAGCACCTCTCTTCTCCGGTCAGGCACCACTTTTATGCTAACTGCAGAATCACCCAGTTGAAAATTGTGGTGCTTAACACCGTCCATACTTAGAAACGAGGACAACACATACAAAGTTCCATTGCGGAAAAGGATATCCCAACACCCAACTACATCATCAATGCCTTCATAATGGACAATGCTCCACTCCTTGTCTCCAAGTCTGCACAAGGCCAACGCGACCCCGTATCGTACCTGAGGGTGCCTGATGACCAAGGCAATGACCATGGATTCTGAAGGGTCGGGAGATGACAGCTGAAATGAGTGAATGAAGTCAGCAACAATGGGTCGAGCGTGCATAAAGGCGTGATACCCAGGGAATGTGGAGAGGGAGGGGAGCTGGTGAAGGGCGCCTGAAAGTGGATTGAAGAGGAACAACTGATCAGTGTCAGGAATTGGAATTGGTGATTCGAGGAAGGAAAGAATCAGCGAAAGGAGGGGAAAGTTTTGGGAGATTATCTGCCTGCCACCATAAATCAGCTTCTTTATTAAGCTAAGTGATTGTTGTGATTGCTGTGCTTCTTGTTTGGCCACCAGTAACCAACCTCTGGATGAAGCACAGCATACCCCGCCACACAACTGATTCGGAAGCTTGAATCTATGAACTTTGCCGCTGGAAAGATCGAAGAATCGCAAGTTCTTGTAGGTTTTGTTATGAGGCAGAACAAGCCATGGAACCAAAGAAGACGGCATTATATTATATAATGTTGCTTTCGAAAAAAGAGAGTTGGAGATCGATGGAAGATTGTGGTTATCTATATATATAAATCATACAGGAGGAGTTCTAATTATACCACAACAAGGAATCCTAATTATGTTGAAACTTTATTTTATGATTTAAATTAAAACGTTGGCGAAGATATAATCAACCCAACTGCAACTGCTTTGATATGGTTACAAATATCTTGGAAAAAATCGAAAGATTGGAGGGATGATTAACAGTTACACAAAAATTCTAAATTTATTTTTAGTTTTATTGTTACCTGTCAAACTCAAAAGTATCCGGATGATGACACATGATATTAAAGAGAGAATTAGGAATACTAAGTGATTTCCTCGCTCGCAAGCCACCACAAAGGAATCCTAATTATGTTGAAATGTTTACAGCCAGGTCCTCTTTTCTAACTTGTCTTGGTTGCTTTGAACAGCCAGGCCCTCTGGAATCTCCCATACAGTGCTTTATTAGAAGGGATACTGCAACTTCTACATATCTGCTGTACTACAGTCTGGTTCCTTGTAAGTCATCTCCCGCACACTTACTTATTGTTCCTTTTAATTGGTTGCAAGTTAAGCTTTTGGACTCAATTTGTGTAAGTGCCTTGATATGAAATGGTTTAGGAATGTAGTTCTGTAGTTGTTTCTGTCTACAATCAACTGTCTCCCATTATATCGTGGTTGGGATTAATCTGATGATCTTTGTGGCATCTGGATTGGCTATGTACTTCATATGAAATGCTCTAAGAATGCGTTTCTTCTGTTGTTTCTGTCTATATATGAACTTCTTCACATATCTATGGTGCTTGGAATTAACGGAATACTCGTTATCAACCTTTTGCACCATCCTACTGATTGATTTAGTCAGACCCCCTTGCACTATAATGACTGTTTCTGGTTTTGCATTTTGAGAGTTCAGTTTGGCAAATCCCATTTTGTGGGGAGGGACATGGTGAGGGTGCCATAGAACATTGTCTATGCTTCCCTTGTCATTGTCAATCTGCAAATTCCTTTTTGAGAAACTTAAACTTTGAAATAGAGCAAGTAACTGTTGGTGCTGTCATTGGTTCATTTTGTCCACAAATTTGCTCGAAGTTATATCCTTTTCAGCCTTCCATTGGCAATTTTTGTAGGATTAATGTGATAGCTTTACTTGGTATTTGTGATTTGATTGTAGTGTTCTTCTACACTTTTGCAGCTGAGTAGATGGATAAATCTTTTGAGGCTGATCAAAGTGATAATACTAACAAGGGTTTTATATTACCACAAATCCTTCCCGAGAAAATCATTGCCTTTTGTTTCTTTCTGGGTATGATTCTTTTCTTAGATTAATTCGTAAAGTGTATTCCTTTTTATGGGGTTTCTTATTATATCATTTGATTTTTGTATGAGTTCTGTTTTTGTTTTGTTTTGTTAACTTTGTTAGTGTTGATCCTTGCAGGCTGTGTGGTATTCTCATTACGAGGACGAAGAGTGAAGCAAAGATGCGTGCACCATCATTGCTTGCGCAGTGTTTGCCTGGATTGGTGCCTTATGACAAAGGGAGTCATACTGCATCCCTTGTTTCTGAGAGAGATGTACATCTCCCTACACCAGCTGTTGAGATTCTCCCTTCAAAGGTACTATTCGTATCTTCTGTGAAAGACGTCAATTTTTTATGTCTTAGTAGCTGAAAGTGTAAAGTTATATGGTGTTTTTCTAATGTGCAGATGGTTCACTCTTATAAGTATGCTGGAGAGAATGTAGAATCGCAAGAGCTTAATGTGTTCAAGGTATTGCAAAATTCTTGTCTGATTGGTGCTTATGCATATCTAATGATTGCTTGCTATGTATGCGGAAGTTTTTTTTCGATGATGGCATTTTCTTTTGTTTTCATCTCTTGTAGGGGATAGTTATTGTGTCTGATATCATTGGATTCAATGGGTCTGAGATTATGTCGTGAAAGTCAGATGGTTAGTTCTTACTACTCTAGCTCCAAAATTCAAGTGCTTAGATTCAAAGAGTCAAGCATATTCCATTTGGCTTTGTAGGCTCTCTGAGATCTTGGGATAGCTCTATTGACCTTGTTAATGCCCTTAAGCATCCAATTCGTGATGGGCAGCTAAGCTTTAGAGGCAAGAGGGTTCTTGAGGTAAGTACACCAAAGGAACTTTTGGTACTTAAGAAAAAGTATACTTGCTTTTCTGTGGGAAGCTTTTGTCCCTATTGTTACAACCTTCCTTGCCATTTTTGGCAAGGATTTTCCAGTTTATACAATTGATAATATGAGCCGGTAGCTGACATCTCCATCTGGTGAGTCTTGCAGCTTGGTTGTAGCTATGGAGTTCCTGGAATTTTTGCTTGTTGTAAATGCCATTCACAGACATTTTTCATGCTTCTTTTCGAGAATATGTTAATATACAAGTTTGATCGCTTCTTTCTTAAGTACATGGTTATATGGCAGCTAGAAAAAGAAACAAAATTGCAGCCATTTTGCATGTCCTCTGCAATATCTGTTTCTATTATGTCTAACGGTTGATGCTTTTACCATATTTTTTTTCTTACTCATCCTTAAATTGAATGGTTTAAGTTTCTCAACCCCACCCCCCACCCCCCCAAAAAAAGAAACTCTAATTTCCTGGTTTTATATGTCATTCTTATTCTTAGAAAGACTAATGACTTGAGGGTTGGATTTTTCTTTTCAATTCTTGTGTAAGGATGTAGAGCTTTGACGGTTTATTTGATGTGGACTAATTATGGGTTCTTGGTTGCTTCACAGGGGGCTTGTACGGTGCACTTCCAAGACCTGAATGCGGAATCAATAAGGTGTACAACCATTCCCAATGTGCTCGCAAATCTTGAGTAAGCTCGAGACAGGCAAAGCCGACAGCTAGAGATCCCCTTGACTCCTTCAAGACAAACTCTAGCACCATCAGTTCACTTCTATGCTGGAGATTGGGAAGAACTCCCCACAGTTTTATCTGTTGTGAGGAATGAAACATTTGAAGGGACAACTGGGATGAGCCTGAGCTTCTCAGAAGAGGATTTTATGGATGGGTGCAGTAGCCACGATGGTAGCATCTTAGGGCAAGAAGCCTCCTCAAGAAGATCAAGGAAGCTTTCAGGAAGTCGTGCATGGGAGAGGGCTAGTGAGACAAACCATGGAGAAGGTGGTTATGATGTTATTCTGATGACAGATATCCCATACATACTGACTTCCTTGAAGAAGTTGTACGCACTTATCAAAAAGGTCAGTGTTGTTGGCTTCTTGTTGCTTGATTCTTTCATTTTGTAATTAGACATGACATCTTCTCTCCTTGATACTGTAAGTAAGGTGACAAAGTATAAACAGTGCCTTGGATTTTAACGGAATAGGAAGGAAAAGTTCTTGAATCATCATCATAAGTTGCTTGGGAAAAATACCCAAATTACTCATGGTTTTTGAATCATCTAAGTTACCGTGCTGTGATGGCTTTGCTAACAATATGTTCAACAACTTATTAGTAGTATCCAGCTTTAGGCTCAAGTTCAAGGTGTTCGCGTTCAGCTTTAGATTACAATACCTTGAACTGTGATAGCATGCAGATGAATGCCTAAGTGATAACTTCTTTGACAAAATGTTTTTCCTTTTCCGGCATTGATGTGTTTTTTCACACGCTCACTTCCGGCAAACCAACTGTTGGATACTATGGATCATGTCCCAATTCTGAAGTCAGTGAGACATCTTTTTCTTTAAGTATGGAAAGAGCACAAAATATGAAGGTTTGGGCTGTCAAACCTGGATTTTTCCGAGAAACTCTCTCATGCTTCATTGATCTCTGTTCACTTCTGTCTGGTTTTATTTTTAACTGCTTTGTTGTTTTACCAGTGGTTGAGGCCGCCGTACGGAGTATTAGTACTTGGCAACAAAGATAAATTATGTCGGGTTTAATAATGGAGTGGAGTGCGGCACCTGAGGAACCTTGTTGATGAAGAAGGCATTTTCGGAGCGCATTTAGTTAAGGAGATGACTGAAAGAGATGTATTTTTTGGTTTCAAAACCAGAAGTAGTTGGACCAAACGGGTCAAAATTATTTGTTTATTTAGTATTTACAATTTTACATGCACTCTTCTTAACTACAGCTTACGGCCAATTTTTTTTTTTTTTTTTTGTAAATAAAGGAAAAATTTGGTACATGAGAGCCTTATTAAAGTCTGGTGAATCAAAAGTATGATATGTTTCGTACAGACCAATGCTAGAATGCAAATGAAAAGATATAGACCCAGTTGTAACTATTGTGCCAGCAAATCAAAAGTAGCACAAACGGTGAAAAGGAAAATGGAAGATAACCAGAATATTTCAAGTGCTCAGCTACAATTAATCGCAATTGTTTGATGGTAGGAACCAGCAAAGGTTGCTTGCAGTTGGAATTTGAACACTTGGAAGAGATCTTGTAATCTTTCCAGTCCCAATGCAGTAAACTCCTGATTCGCGAGAGACGATGGGCGTTTGATTCTGATTATCAAATATATAATTATCATCTTCTGCAAAGAAAATGCAATTCCCTTCAATCCCATGAGGCAGATTCGAGGCTGCCACTGACACTGCCTCGCCAAACCCCAGAAAGATTGCTTGGTCACTCAAATTTCCGATCCTATCGAGTCGACCTGTGTCAGGATCTAACCTGAACACCGTAAATCCTACAGTTTGACGGTAGGGATACTTCATAAGTTTGCGCCTTCCCTCCTGGGTCAGGACCACATTCTGCAGGTCAAAGTCAGACTCATGTTCTGCTCTGAAATAGGAATCACCATCCTTGGATATTAACAACAGTTCTCCACCAACTGATTCAACTAGATACAGAAAATAATGCCATGGTCTCAATGCTGCAATACCAGGAAGATGGGTCCGTTCGATTTGTAGCAATAGGTCGAGCACCTCTCTTCTCCGGTCAGGCACCACTTTTATGCTAACTGCAGAATCACCCAGTTGAAAATTGTGGTGCTTAACACCGTCCGTACTTAGAAACGAGGACAACACATACAAAGTTCCATTGCGGAAAAGGATATCCCTACACCCAACTACATAATCAATGCCTTCATAATGGACAATGCTCCACTCCTTATCTCCAAGTCTGCACAAGGCCAACGCAATCCCGTATCGAACCTGAGGGTGCCTGATGACCAAGGCAATGACCATGGATTCTGAAGGGTCGGGAGATGACAGCTGAAATGAGTGAATGAAGTCAGAAACAATGGGTCGAGCGCGCATAAAGGCGTGATACCCAGGGAATGTGGAGAGGGAGGGGAGCTGGTGAAGGGCGCCTGAAAGTGGATTGAAGAGGAACAACTGATCAGTGTCAGGAATTGGAATTGGTGATTCGAGGAAGGAAAGAATCAGCGAAAGGAGGGGAAAGTTTTGGGAGATTATCTGCCTGCCACCATAAATCAGCTTCTTTATTAAGCTAAGTGATTGTTGTGATTGCTGTGCTTCTTGTTTGGCCACCAGTAACCAACCTCTGGATGAAGCACAGCATACCCCGCCACACAACCGATTCGGAAGCTTGAATCTATGAACTTTGCCGCTGGAAAGATCGAAGAATCGCAAGTTCTTGTAGGTTTTGTTATGAGGCAGAACAAGCCATGGAACCAAAGAAGACGGCATTATATTATATAATGTTGCTTTCGAAAAAAGAGAGTTGGAGATCGATCGAAGATTGTGGTTATCTATATATATAAATCATACAGGAGGAGTTCTAATTATACCACAACAAGGAATCCTAATTATGTTGAAACTTTATTTTATGATTTAAATTAAAACGTTGGGGAAGATATAATCAACCCAACTGCAACTGCAACTGCAACTGCTTTGATATGGTTGCAAATATCTTGGAAAAAATCCTAGGAAAGATTGGAGGGATGATAAACAGTTAAAGAAAAAATCTACGTTTATTTTTAGTTTTATTGTTATGTGTCAAACTCAAAAGTATCCGGATGATGACACATAATATTATAAGAGAGAATTAGGAATACTAAGGAGCTGTAAGTAGAATTTTCTAAATTGGAATTATTTTCAAAATCTGTTTCACAGTCAATTTTTGGAAATATTTCCATTTGGAATACATTTTTCAAATTAATTTTTTTTATTACTCTAGTTCAATAAATTCATATTATTAATTTAAAAAAAACAATGTTATTTTAGACATGTTTACTCTCGTAATTTTGATAATTAATATGTAGATTGATACAAAAAAATACTTCATAATTGATATTTAACTAACTAATACTCCTAATTAAAATCATACGAGTAAAATTCAATGTTTAACATTATAATGAATAACATTTTTAATCATACTATTATCGGAATTTACATTATAAAATAAATACAAACTTGATTTAAAACAAATAATTTCATACATCCTAAACAAATTTGATCTTTAACGTGAATAGATTTAGCAAATTTATATTTGATTCAAGACTATTTATAACTTCATACAAAAAATTAACTTCCCCAAACTGAGAAAATGATCTTCCAACAAAACATACTTGTCAAACAACAAAACTTCCCCAAATTGAGAAAAGATTAGTTCGATGTTGGTTTCATTTTAATTGGAAGGGTTCTTCTTTTCAATAAATGACAGTTTTTTGTCCGAATGGAAGAAACCAAAATTTGTTCAAGGGGGAGGTAGGTTATTGTTCAACAGAAAAAACCTTTTTTTATCAGAGGAAAAAAAGAGAGGGTAGGTAAAACACATTTTAATTAGTCTTATATATTTTGGAGAAAATTATATAAAAAAACTTATAATTTATAAAATATTAAAAGTGTGCAATATAATTTTTATAGTTTCCGAAAATATGCAATTTCAAAATTTTAAATTTTTTTTTAAAATTTAAAAAATAGTAAAAAAAACAAAATTTAGACAAAAAATGTAACTAATATTGTAAAACTAAATACAATGGACAAAAATTATTTACAATTTATATTTTAATTTATTATTATTTTAAAACAAGTTCTCATTATTTTTTTTTTTAATTGATTAATGGAGTGAACTATTTCATATTAATATTTCGAGTTACACTGTTACAAAGAATAAATCATAGCACCCACAAGATAGGCACTGCATGCGTTTTGCAGTTTATTATCATGTTCACTCTATTATCACATAAACAGTTGTGTATCTAGATGTGTATTACCACAACACTACCCATATTTGTCAATTCCACATGCTGAATTTCAAACACTACAGCAGTAAGGTAATGAGCAAGAACAACAAACAGGGAAAAGGAAATACCAATTCCAAGGCAAGGTACGCATTTGCAAACAGTCTCTTTCCCTCTTTTATTGTAGTAGCTTACAAATCCTGATCCTTGACAACTTCTGCATTTTCCAGTCCATTCATAAACCACGGTCTTACAATCCTACAACTCCACAATGTCATAAAATTTAGTGCATCTTAAGTCAAATTTTCTATTTTATTTAGTCAAATAATTTAGTTATGCACTTTATGGTAGAATGGGTCAATTTTAAGAAGTTTTAGCAGAAATATCAGGAAGGAATTATTTTAGATAGTGGCAGATTTTTAGGAGATGTCAGTTAGTAATTTTGCTTATAAATGTATTCAATCTTGTTGTAATTTTCATCAGATCAAAAATAAAAATAAATATCAGTCATTCTCCAGGATATTCTTCTGCTATTCTATTTTCCATTGTTGTTATTCTCAACATCTCTTTTGTTTCATGGTAGCGGAGCGAGGTTGACGCCTCAAAAATCAACTTTCTTTCTTCTTGTCTATCAAGTGGTGTTGTCTTGTTGGAGTAGATTGAAAGCTGTGAAGAGATGGAGATTGCAAATGGAGGAGGCAGTTTAAACACACAATACGGTGTCGATAAGCTTGTACGAACAAACTACAAGTACTGGAGAATGTGTATGGAGGCATATCTTCAAGGCCAAGACCTGTGGGATTTAGTTGCAGGAATTGATGCTGAAATTCCTGCAGACACTCCGGAAAATGCTGAACCACGCAGAAAATGGAAGATTAAGTGCGGTAAAGCTCTCTTTGTTCTAAGAACTTCGATTAGCAAAGAGTTCATTGATCATGTTCGGGACGTCAGCTCACCAAAAGAAGTATGGGAGACGCTGGAGATACTATTTTCAAAAAAGAATACAGCAAGGCTGCAATTGTTGGAAAACGAGTTGGTATCATCAACACAAGGAGGTATGTCTATTTCTGAATATTTCTTACGAGTTAAGAGCCTTTGTGCTGAAATTTCAGAACTAGATGCGAATGAGAAAATCAGCGAAGGCAGGTTACGGCGATATCTCATTCGAGGATTGAAGAAGGAGTACATTCCTTTTGTTACCTCCATTCAAGGGTGGGCGAAGCAACCTTCGGTTGAAGAGTTAGAAAGTTTGCTTTCTAATCAAGAGGCCTTAGCAAAGCAAATGGCTAAGAATTACGATACAGATTCTGCTATGTTCTCAAAAGGGAAGCAATATAAGAAACACACATCAGTGTGGCATAAAAATAATGAAAAGAGGTCAAGCACAGATGATGGCTCACAAAATAACAACTCTTTTAAGTGTTATAGGTGTGGTAAACTTGAGCATATCAAGAAGAATTGTAGAGTAAAGCTCTCTAAAGCAAATGTTGCCAGCGAAAATCAAGAACAAGATCAACTTAAATGGGAACAGTGTTTCACTGTAGAAGTTGGTGAAAGCAGTGACGCAAAATCATCTCCTACCCAAGCTCTCTTGAGCCGTGAAAAATGCAAGGAGGAGTGGATCATTGATTCAGGCTGCTCTCATCATGTAACTGGAAACGATGAGCTACTCTCAGAGCTGCGTCAACACAAAGGAGAGCGAGTTATTCTTACAGCAGATAATTTAGCCTATCCAGTAGCAAAAGAAGGAGTTGTGGAGATTGGAACAGATGACAGGAGTATAGTCAAGTTGAATGACGTCTTCCATGTTCCAGGTTTGAAGAGAAATTTAATTTCAGTTTCTCAAATTACAGATTCTGGGAAATATGTTTTGTTTGGGCCTAAAGATGTAAAAGTTCTTGATAACGTGAAAAATATATCTGCTGATGTTGTTACCTCTGGTGAGAAGAAAGGTTCTTTATTTGTCATGACAGCAGGAGAAGCTTACGTAAAGAAGACCAGTCAGACTGAAAGTGCAGCAATTTGGCATGCTCGATTGGGTCATGTAGGCTATCAACTTTTGCAGAAAATCTCCTCAAAGAAGTTGGTGGATGGAATGCCATTGCTGCGAAATATTCATGAAGATGTAGTTTGTCAAGGGTGCCAATTTGGAAAGTCACATCGACTTCCCTTCACAAACTCATCAAATCGCAAATCTTCCATGCTTGAACTGGTGCATACAGATCTGATGGGACCAACAAAAACACCAAATTTCAGTGGGTGTCGCTATGTCATGGTGTTAGTAGATGATTTTTCAAGGTACACTTGGGTGAAATTTATGAAAGAAAAGAGTGAGGCCTTGACAAAGTTTGCTGAATTCAGAAATGTTGTAGAAAAAGAATTCGGGAAGAAAATAAAATACCTTCGAAGTGACAACGGCGGAGAGTATATGTCTAATGATTTCTTCACATACTGCAATGATAACGGAATTTCGCGACAGATGACATGTCCAAATACACCTCAACAAAATGGTGTTTCAGAAAGGAAGCTGACCCATCTTGTTTCTACGAGTCTATCATGGCTGCATGACAAAAATCTCCCTCGAGAGCTTTGGGCTGAAGTTGTGCAGTGCGCTTGCCATGTAATTAATCGTTTACATCCATGGCCAGGTAAAGAGAAGTCTCCTCTTGAAAATTTATATAGCGTCAAGCCAAATGTTAATTACCTTCGGGTGTTTGGTTCAATTTGCTATGTCCATATTCCAAAATCTAATAGAACCAAGCTTGACCCGAAAGCGAAAAAGTGTATCTTTGTTGGCTATGACCCTTGTAGGAAAGGATGGAGATGTATGGATGCAGACACAAAGAAATTTGTCACTTCTAGAGATGTTGTTTTCGATGAAGTGTCATCCTATTATCAAGAAGCTGTACGTGATGGTGAGCAGATAAGCTTACAACTGCTACCGGAAAACAACATGGAAGTTGTGTGTGATGGTGATGATGAACTTCCAGTGGTCGATAGCCCAGATGTAGAAGGAGATGAGCAAGAAACTCAAAGGAGGTCTACAAGAGAGAAAAGACAGCCACAACACCTCAAAGATTATGAGGTAACGATCAACAATTGTTCCACTACTTCATGTTTCTTTATTGGGGCAATGGATGAAGAAGAACCAACTAGCTATGAGGAAGCTAAAGATCAACCAGAATGGCAGGCAGCTATGATGGAAGAAATTGCTGCTTTGAACAAAAATCAAACTTGGGAGTTGGTGCCAAAACCAGAAAAGTGTAATCCCGTCACCTGTAAATGGGTGTATTGCTTGAAGAGAAAATCAGACGGGATTGTTGATAAATACAAAGCTCGACTTGTCGCACGTGGATTTTCACAAAGCTATGGGTTGGATTATGAGGAAACATTCAGCCCTGTTGCGAAAATGGTGACATTGAGAACAATTTTTTCTCTGGCAGCCTTCAAGAAATGGAAGTTATGGCAGCTTGATGTAAAGAATGCATTTCTTTAAGGAGATCTTGATCGTGAAGTATTTATGGAACAACCTAAGGGCTATGTTTCTAATCAGCATCCTCATTACGTTTGCAGACTCAGGAAAAAAATATATGGCCTTAAGCAAGCACCGCGTGCTTGGTATGGTAAAGTGGCTCAATACTTCATCTTCTGTGGTTTTAAAGTTTCAGATGCAGATTCTAGTTTGTTTGTTAAATTAGAATCAAATTTGCACTTGCTGGTCTTGTTGTATGTGGACGATATGATTATTACAGGAGATAATGAAGCTGAAATCTCTAAGCTAAAAAGTGATTTATCAGTTCCCTTTGAGATGAAAAGCTTGGGAGAAGTTGGCTATTTTCTTGGTCTAGAAATTGAAAAATCAGATGATGGATATTTCATTTCTCAAAAGACTTATGCAAAGAAGCTTTTACAGCAATTTAACATGGGGGAGTCGAAAGAAAAAGCAACTCCAATGGAGCCATATGTCAAGTTAATGAAAGACGAAGGGAAGTTACTGCAGGATGTTACAAAATTTCGGCAACTTGTTGGTAGTTTAATTTATTTAACTATCACAAGACCAGAAATTGCTTATTCTGTCAGTGTGATCTCTCAATTCATGCAGTCTCCAAGAAGTACTCAATTAGATGCAGCAAAGAGAATTTTGCGATATGTAAAAGGCTCTCTTGATTATAGTTTAATGTATGAAAGATGTGAGAACTTTGTCCTAAAGGGATTTACTGATGCAGATTGGGCAGGGGATGCAAATGATAGACATTCTACTTCAGGCTATTGTTTTAACGTTGGTTCAGCTGTTATATCCTGGTGTAACAAGAAGCAAAGTGTGGTGTCTCTATCTAGCGAAGCTGAATATGTGGCAGCAACTATAGCTGCACAAGAGTGCATGTGGTTAAAGAGGTTGATGAAAGATATGCTGTGCAAAGTTGAGTATGCTGTACAGATTAAGTGTGATAATGAAAGTGCTATCAAACTTGCTTCCAATCCTATTTTTCATGCTCGAACAAAGCATATAGAAGTTCATCATCACTACATTCGTGAGAAGGTGCTAAATCAAGAAATTGAGCTGTAAGGGATCTCTACGAATAATCAAGTGGCAGACATTTTCACAAAAGCATTGGGAAAGCCTAAGTTTGAAGAGTTTAGAGTTGCACTTGGTGTTGTTAACATTAAGCATGCACTAAGGGGGAGTGTCATAAAATTTAGTGCATCTTAAGTCAAATTTTCTATTTTATTTAGTCAAATAATTTAGTTATGCACTTTATGGTAGAATGGGTCAATTTTAAGAAGTTTTAGCAGAAATATCAGGAAGGAATTATTTTAGATAGTGGCAGATTTTTAGGAGATGTCAGTTAGTAATTTTGCTTATAAATGTATTCAATCTTGCTGTAATTTTCATCATATCAAAAATAAAAATAAATATCAGTCATTCTCTAGGATATTCTTCTGCTATTCTATTTTCCATTGTTGTTATTCTCAACATCTCTTTTGTTTCACACAATTAGAATCAAACTATATCAGTCACACTTAAAAATGCTTAATTTTATACTCAATTAGTCAATTGGTCATCAGTTCACAAATTAAACCATTTAGTACCTCAATTACGGGATCGCACCTTAGCCGTTCATCAATCTCGTCGGGTGAGACGGGTTTAGTGTCGGGATAAGTCATGGGAAGAGGTAGACCTGTCAAAAAGACCCGAAGACCCGTGACCCGGGAATTCAGGTCGGGTCGTGTCTAAAAAACAGTCCCGAAAATTTTCGGGACGGTCGGGTCTACGGGTTTGACCCGGGACCCGACCATAACCCATCCTTAAAAAAAAAAACCTAATTTTTCTAATCCTATTCTTCTTCTTCCCGCAGCCCGCACCTCATCCTCATCTTTCTCTTCTTCCTCCAGCAATCCAATCAACGAAATCAAATTAATTCCTAAACCATGAAACCACAAGCACTCAATTAATTGAAAATAACAATCAAATTCAATCCAAAACAGAGCAAGCAATTAATTAAAAACAGTAATTGAATTAATTGAAAACAAGAGAGTGGTTGGGTGAGGCTGGTTGGCAGATTTGGTGGTGGTTTAATGGTGGGGGCCGAGAGAGTGAAATGGAGACAGCGGCGGTGCTAGGGTAATGCGGTGGTGACAGCGGCGGTTGTGGAGGTGGGAGGTGGGGATGAAGCTGGTCGGGGAAGAAGAAGAAAAAGAAGGAAGAAAAAGAAAGAAAAGTAAAGAAAATAAAATAAAAAGGATGTGTTTTTGCAGGAAACAAAGGAGAAGAAGAAGATGAGGATGGGTTAGGAATTTTGGGGTTTTCGTGTGCAGAGGAGAAAGAAAAAAGAAGAAAGAAAGAAGGAAAGAAAAAGGAAGAAAAAGAAAGAAAAGAAAAAGGAAGGAAAGGAAAGAAAAATCAAAATCAAAATCAAATTTTCGCCGGGCCGAAAATTATATTAATGTTTAAATTACTAATGTATTTTGTATTTTTCCTTTTTTTTTAACTCAATTAAAAGTCCTCATTTTATTCTTTTTATTTGTTACTTTAAATACAAAATTTTATTAAGGATGCTATATGACCTAAGAAATAAAATTTTAATAGTCATTTATATAGTTAAAATGACACATACTAGTAATATATTATTGTCAATTGTAATAGCCATTTACATAGTTAATATGTATAAAATAAGTCCATTAATTATTAATAATATAGCTATTAATTATTATCAATTGTTATAAAATTAAAATTAACTAATTGTTTAAAGTTTTATATTTTTAATTTAAATTGTATTAATGTTTAAATTACAAATGTATTAATGTCTAAACGACGTATTTAATGTCAAAACTACGTCGTTTTATAATTAAACCAAATCAAAATTGAAATTAGATTGGAGGAAGCCCTAACTCCTCTCTCTCTCGTGAAACTCAAGCAAACAGCAGCCGCACGCAGCCTCTCCTCTCCTCTCCTCTCCCGTCGCCTACGGCCTAACTCACTCTCGCAGTCGATGGATGAGTATTCGAAGAGTTTTCCTTTGGTGGAGAAGACAATCAGAGCAACCTCACCATCGCAGAGGACAGAGATTTCATGGGCTTTCTTCAACAAACCGTTCCTCCTCTTCGAGAAAGTCACCTGCCTGTTGATCTTGTTCTCTATCCTCCCCAGCTCAACCCTACCCCTCCCCATCTTCTCCTCCCACTTTTCCTAGTAAAAATTACCAGAAAAAACACAAATCCAAACAGAGCGTAGCATAATAAATTAATATAATAGCTAACAAAGTAAGATAAGAGATGGATCCAGAGGTGCGTTTCTTTGCTTTTTCTCTTTTTGGTAAGTAGCTAGCAGCTGGGTGTTGTTTTGATATTTTCTGATTTCACTTTTCCTTATATCTGCAAGAAGAAGGAATGGATGCTAATGATACAAATAATTTAATAATAATTATAATATTTGTAGCCGGAGGTGTGTGAGGTATGGGTATGGGATTCACTGGATCATTTGTGCTTTGGATCATTTGCATTTGTGTGCA
The DNA here is from genome assembly GCA_963691705.1 of Viola odorata. NCBI lineage: Eukaryota > Viridiplantae > Streptophyta > Magnoliopsida > Malpighiales > Violaceae > Viola > Viola odorata. The sequence continues at coordinate 2,827,974 of OY829537.1, forward strand.
AGATCAGTAGCAGGTTTTGATTCCTCCATCAGCGGTTTCTGACCTTCCCCTCCGGCTTTATTGCCAAAATAAAGCTTGAATGGAACCAACTTAAATTCGAATCAAATCCAGATGCCAATCCAATGAGTTCGATCTCTGTAGTCAAGTCTAAGACAGTTGATTCGATATCTAAAAAAAGTCTTCTAGAAAGCGCTAGGTATGCGCAAGATCAGTAGGGGTATTTTTATTAATTATTATATACAAAAAAAAATTCCGGGTCAGAATCGGAACCGGCCCGATCCGACCCGGAAAAATTAGAATCGGCCCGGGATCGGATCCGATCCGGTCCGGTTCTGTCCCGGACAAGAACCGATAATTCCAGTCCGATTCGGTTCTAGGGCAAGAACCGAACCGGACCGGCCCGTGTACACCCCTAATTACATGAGATATCTCTATATTAAATTTAAAAGTAGTGGGCAGATTAATTAGTTAATCTACTCAGACATTAACCTTATTATTATTATTTTTTCCATAATATTCAATTTAGCATTTATTAATTGTTGTTCAAGTCAACTTTTGGTCATGAATTTCATTTGCTAATTAATTATTTTGTTTCAAGAATAGAGGAGGAAAGCAAGAAGAACAAAGACAAACCCATGGTAAAAAAGCAAAAAAGAAGAGTAAATACGCGCAAAGCATTCCCATTTATTGGTTTGTACAATAACATAAGTTAAGAATTCCAAGCCAGATAAAACAAGAACAAAAGCAAGGTAAGCTAACTATTCATGTTTCATAGACTTTGTCATCATGGTCATAAACATATCCATATTAACCATACCATCACCATCCATGTCCACTGCCCTCACCATTCTCCGGCAATCCTCCAGGCTGCACCTCTCACCGAGCCGCCTCAACACTTCCATAACCTCCTCTGCACTTATCTTTCCATCCCCATTCGCATCGAATGTACGGAACGCGCTCTCCATGTCCGTTGTCCTGATCCCTCCCCCCTTCTTCTGGGCTTGCACGAATTCCTCGAAATCGATGAATCCATCCCCATCCAGATCAACTACCTGGAATATCTTCTGCACTTCCCCAGCCGTGTTTCCCTGACGCAGAGCTCTCAGCGTCGCCTTGTACTCGTCCTGAGAAATCTTGCCGTCTTTGTTGGCATCAAATTTGTTAAACACCTGCTTCAGGCTTCAGCTCTTTCAAATTTGGCTGGAACATAGGCAGTAAGCCAGAGGATGATTGTCTGCTCCTAGCGGAGAGCAATCGTGATGGCTTCCTCAAACACTTGTTTTGTGATAGCTTGTATTGGAACTCAAGAAAGCTAATGTTAGACATATCTGCGCTAGCCAGAAACTACAGTGATGCAAGGCCTTATTTTGCCTTTGTAGACGAATGCTTATGAACTTATATACCGTTAAGGACACACCGACAGATCATTATCCTTCATTTATAAAGTTTCGACAAAGTAAAAGTCATCCTTTATTCCTATAACAATTTCCAAGGAAAAGCCTCAAAAGATTCTAAAGTGACAAACCAGGAAAACAAGGAACAAACCTGTGGTTGCAGAAGTTAGAGAGCTATCATAAAGAATATACTCTTTAAAAAAGCTACAATGAACTCTTTGCATCTTCTATCTTATTTCCCCGTTCGAGGAAGTTTCTTTCTCTGTGACCGATAACAAGAAAAAATGTTGACAATAGTAGGAAAGCTATAACTTTGTCAAATTCATCACCAAGGCTATCCTAGAAGTCCATATTTGATTCAGGTCAAGGAGGCTTTCCATTATCCAAATCCTCCATAACATCAATATTATTGCGAGCAGTTATCTTCTGCACATATCCTGCAGCCATGTCAATATTGAGGGTAACGTTACAACCTCTAGTTTGAAAAACAATAGGCAATAAAGAAAGGCAAAGAATGTACTGATGTCCATTTTTCACAGCATTGAAAAGGTGATCATGACTGAAATTAAGCTAGTTCTCTCAAGATACAATAAAAAATAACTTAATAATTGGAGGAAGAACAAAAACCAAGCATATGCAGGATAACAACACAGGCGAAAATGCCAAAACTCAACTTCGGACAATTACAAAAGTAACCTAAGCCATAACTTTTAGAGCACCTGTACGTGAAAGGCTTTTCTAAATAGAATCTTTAGTGGACAGCCAAAAAATCTAAAACTTCTCTTCTTCCAAAAGTAGCAAAGCACATCATGGCCGTCTAACATTTACCTAGCTCATAATTTTTCGAATCCTTAAAACCATGAGCATATCAAATTCAGAGACAGAAGACAACACACTGATTCCAAAAAGATAAACCAAAAGCCAAAACGTTAGACACCACTATCCAAGTCATAAAGGAAACGAAAAAGACGAGGCTAGTAAAGCAAAAACCTATCACATATATGTGTAATTAGTCAATTCAATCAAAGTATGAAAGAATACTTCTATTGTGGGCTTGATGTTTTTAACTGGCAAGCACCTTGACATACTGATTCCACTTCAGTGGAATAAGCTTAACCAGCAATACCAGAACTCCAACTTAGAACCGTATACCAGGACACAATCCACCATGATTACTACCTAATATGCTCTTCCAAGCTTATCACTATGGTTCTCTCAAACAAAGAGAGCAAGAGACCTAACTTTTAAACCTATACCCAAGGGCAGAATCCACCATGATTCCAACATAATATGTGATTCAAGGAAAACCACCATGGTCTAAAATCTCACACGATTGGGCCAGTGAAAGCACAGCCCAAGCTTTAGAGGATAATTAGGTTGGCGGGCACATCAAGCTTTAGAGGAAATTGAATGCATTGTTATTGGGAGTGCCAATTAATATTTCGAGTTACACTGTCACAGACTTAAAGTTCACATTTTCAGCAAAGAATAAATCATAGCACCCACAAGATAGGCACTGCATGTGTTTTGCAGTTTATTATCATGTTCACTCTATTATCACATAAACAGTTGTGCATCTAGATGTGTATTACCACAACACTACCCATATTTGTCAATTCCACATGCTGAATTTCAAACACTACAGCAGTAAGGTAATGAGCAAGAACAGCAAACAGGGAAAAGGAAATACCAATTCCAAGGCAAGGTACGCATTTGCAAACAGTCTCTTTCCCTCTTTTATTGTAGTAGCTTACAAATCCTGATCCTTGACAACTTCTGCATTTTCCATTCCATTCATAACCCACGGTCTTACAATCCTACAACTCCACAATTAGAATCAAACTATATCAGTCACACTTAAAAATGCTTAATTTTATACTCAATTAGTCAATTGGTCATCAATTCACAAATTAAATCATTTATGCCCCGTTTACTTCGCAGAATTTTCCCGAAAATTCTCCATTTTTCTGAAAACTGATGTTCAAATTGGAAATCGTGTTTACTTGGTCGTTTTTTTCAGTTTGAAAACGAAAACGAAAATACTCTATTTGAAAAATGATAGAACAAATTTTGAAAACGCCTGAAAGTTGTTCTCTATTTTTCTAAATTTTTTTGCCTTCACTTTCTCAAACTGAAAACACGCGTTTTCAGTTTGAGTGATTAATGAATTTTTCATTAATCACTATTCTACCCTTGCGCAGTGCAGCCTTTACAATTATCTTCATCTTCCCTAACCCTAGCCGCTCCTCTTCTACATCATTGCATTCTCCTTCCCCTCCCCTTCATCTTCAGCCCGAACGTCAGTCATCTCTCTCGCCGCCTCGTCCCATATCGTCGTCTTCACTCCTCATCAACTCGTAAGTCCCTCCTTCTCTCTCTTTTATCACCTTGGGTCTGCTGTTTGGTTGTTTGGTTTACTGATTAAGCTCAGTAAAACTTGGTAGTAGAATTTATCGCCTTGGGTCTCCTTCTCTCTCTTTTATCACCTTGGGTCTGCTCTTTTATCCCTTCTCTTCCATTTCCCGGTCACTTTCCAACATACTCCCAGCCTTGTTTGGTTTTAAGAAGACCAAGAAAAAACGTCCATATATATTTAGTTTGGTCTTCAACTGCTGCATTGGCTTTCATTTCACTTGGTAGTAGAATTTATCTTCCATTTCTTCCTTCGCAAAAGGTGCATATTACTATAAATGATACTTTTCTCTGTTTGTTAAAAATTATACATGTGTTCAATATTTTTGCTGGTGGTTTGATTAACAGGTAAGCAATCGGGCAAAATTAAGGTATGTTGTTGATGTGGGAAAGGTGTTCGATGAAATGCTTGAAAGAGTAGTTGTGTGCCATAATGACATTACTGCATCTACTGGCAAATTACACATGGACTGGCCATATCTATTTATTCTATTATTACACTTATTGACTTATTGTTTCTTTTATTAATAAGAAGTGAAACCTAAGTTTACAGTAAATAAAGATAAATAAAAATATATGTGTGTGATTAAGATTAATTCTCTTTTAATGTTTGGATGAGCTCAGTTTTTCATGTGTTTGTTTAGTCCTCTTGTTGGAATTGTGTTGATTGTCTTGTGATGATTGGTGTTAGTGAAAAAGGAGAAATGTAGGTGTGGTATGTGATGATTGGAATGCTGTGTTCAATTTGCATGTTTCTTGTTTTTGAATTGAGATTATGAGTTTATCTGATGTCTGAGGTGGAGTTCTCTACGGTGAATTATTTATTTTAATGAATGCACAGTAGGGAATATGCACAGTAGTTGATTGGCTTCCTTAAAAGAGTGGTGCAGTTTCATTTGAGTAAGGGAAGGGACGAGGAGAAGTGCATTGCTCTAATAACAACTAAAAAGTGGTGCTCTTATTATAATTTTTTAAAAAGGGCTGTTAAGTCACTCATAGGATAGCTTGGACATACACGCATCTCTTCGTCACCCTTCAAATTGCATTTTTGAATATAGAATTATGGATGCTTGACTTGCACATGTGTCACTCTGGCTCTTACAAACAAAGTTGTTAATGTTATGTTAATCATAATTGGTGCTGTATTATGGTTGGGAATCCTCATCATGCCATGCTTGGTTAACTCGAGTTAGTCCCACAAATATAGATACATGTACATAAGTATTTACTTTAAATCGTATGTCCACCAAAAAGCATTTGTTCAGTCACGTTGCCCAGTGCCCTCTCATTTGGGTGAAACAGCAAAAAAATGCAGCGTAAAGAATATACACATCTGCATCATTCCTCTTCGCAATTGCCACCAACATCTGATGAGGAGCGTCAAAATGAGCAAGAATTTTTGCATCAAGGTGTTCATATAGATGATGTGATTGAAGTTGATAGGTATGGTTATGGTTCTCAGAGCTCCAAAGGAAAACGTCCAGCTGCTGATGTTGTTGATACTATAAGTTATAGGCGCGTCAAGAGGAGTACTTCGAATAAGTTGGAGTCTTGTATGGATCAATTCGTATCCTCCCATAGTGCTAAGGCTGCGTATTTTGCAGCCAAAACAAAGAAGTATAAAGGAGAAACGGATGAAGTTACAAGTCCATTGCGAGATGTTTATTCTATTGAGGCGTGCATAGCTGCGTTGGATAACATTGATGATGTCCCGGAGGAGTCTTACGTCAAGGCACTTCTGCAGTTCGAAAACATATTTTGGAGGAAAGTGTTCATCAACTTGTCCATTCACAGGAGGAAGACTTGGTTGAACAGTTTACATTGATTGTAGTTTATTTTATGTCGGTTTGTAGCTGGATCTATTCGAAATTCCTTGTCATTTTGGTAATTTGGACGCAGTTTACATTGTTTTAAGTTGGATGCAGTTTATTATTTTTCAGACAGTTTGTATGTTCTTCTGATTTAATTTATCCTATTTAGTATTTAATTAAATGAGTCCATTTTTTCCGGATCAATTGATTTGACCAACACACAACACACAAGTATAAGAACACACAGCACACAAGTATAAGAAATGCAATTGCAGAGAGGAGGACTACAACTCACCCAGCACACAAGTATAAGAAATGCAATTGCAGAGAGGAGGACTACAACTCACCCATGTTACATAATTAAATGAGCCATTTTTTAATTAAGTGAGTCAATTTTTTCCGGATCTTTTGATTTGACCAACACACAGCACACAAACACACGAATAAATGAAATGCATCAACTTGCAGATAATGGGATAATATATACTGATGCTCTTACATTCCTCATAACACAAAAGATACATTTACAGCTTGTGCAAGAATCTAGTAAAATCACAGCTTGTAGCCGTGACGGTGCTTCCTCTAGTTCACAGTTTGTAGCCGTGACTTGTAAAATCAATAACTCCTACGCCCGAAGTCCGAATCAAGTGATTCTTGTTGCAATAGGTCCGTAACAGCTTTAATTAAATTATGTCAAAATATCTGATTTTTCTGGGTTGTTTTACTATATTTTTATTTTACAGCTCTAATAATTTACAAGTTCACAGTTTGTAGCCGTGACTTGTAAAATCAATAACTCCTACGCCCGAAGTCCGAATCAAGTGATTCTTGTTGCAATAGGTCCGTAACAGCTTTAATTAAATTCTGTCAAAATATCATCTGTTTCTGGGCTGTTTTGCTATATTTTTATTTTACAGCTCTAATAATTTACAAGTTCTAAGTATTTTTTAAAAGAAATTAAATTTCGTGAACGAGCGTCTTTGTGGTGCAGGTAAAATGACACAGTATCATGACAACACTTCAAGAGCTTGTATTACCAATTCAAGTAGTGATGGTTCCAGTAATGATGATGACGAATTTGAAGACTTGAGGCAACTTCTTATGCTAATGGAAGGTGAAAGTAGTAACATTGCAAAAAAATCAATTTCCTATGCCTCCAACAGGTGAAACATTATTAGTGTAATTCACAACAATATATATTAATTATTTTTTTCCATCTTTTACTAATTGTTGTTATCTTGTGCAGATCACTATTATGCTGTTGATGCTGGTTATCCAAATATTCCAGGATTTTTGGCTCCTTATCGTGGCGAAAGATATCACCTCAACGATTTTCATAGACGAGGAAGGATTGACAGAAAATATGAATTGTTTAACTATCGACATTCATCTTTGAGAAATGTTATTGAAAGAGCTTTTGGCGTACTCAAGGCCAGATTTCCAATCTTAAAGTCAATTCTGAATTACCCTCTTCGGCGTCAAAAATTGATACCTTTAGTTTGTTGTGCACTGCACAATTTCATCCGAATGGAAGACAGAGCTGATCAATTATTCACAGAATATGGTATGGAAGGTCTACAGAACGATGATGAGGATGAAGGTGGTGAGATGCAAGAAGGTATTCAAGTGAATATGTCACAGCAACAACAAATGAATGCTGTTAGAGAAGATATTGCAAATAAATTATGGGCTGATCATAATAATCATTAGAATATCATCTGTTTTTATATTTACATATTGAACAATAAGAACATATTGAACAATATCATCTGTTGAGAAAATTCAAGTTGTTGGAACAAAATTATTTTTGGTTTTGCAATAATTTAGAAAAGTGACGAAGTAAACAGGTTTTCCAGTTTTCAGATCAGGAAAAGTGACGAAGTAAACAGGTTTTCCAGTTTTTCAAATCAGGAAATAGTGACGAAGTAAACGCGATTTCCAGTTTGAAAATTAGATTTGCAAATTTTAGAAAAACAGCAAATTTTAGAAACTGAAAATTCTGCGAAGTAAACGGGGCCTTAGTACCTCAATTACGGGATCGCACCTTAGCCGTTCATCAATCTCGTCGGGTGAGACGGGTTTAGTGTCGGGATAAGTCATGGGAAGAGGAAGCGCGTCCCCGTTATCTGACAAGTAGCTTTCTCTAGTTCTCGACCACTTCCTCTCTCGATCATTCACTCTGGTACTGTTGTTGCTGCTTCCATTACCCACAACTCCTCGCCTCTGCGCAGGAGTTGATGCGCCACCATCTCCGGCGGATACCCCGTTGGGTTCCTGCCCAATACGGATGCTGCCCGCGTCTGCAGCAGAAGAGACCGAGAACCACCGTGGGAATGCGGAGCCAAATGGGAGATCGCCGGTGGCGAAGCAACGGAGAGAAGGCGAGGTGGTGGTTGCAATGATGAGAATTTAAATTATCATCTAACTTCTTAGATATCTCAATTGAAGTTTATGGATGATCAGCTTGTAAATTAAAGCTTAATAATAACATTTGTAATATCTAATCCTTATATAATGGAATGCCATCTCTGCAGTAAAAGCACTGTAGAATGGGTTCTTGAAGAAGGATTTTTTTGTCCTTTTCTTCTTTTTTCTAAAAGAATTATTTAATAATTAAATTAGTCCATATGTTTCTTTTAAAAAAATCAATTAAATTCTTAATGATTAATTTAGTCATCGTTTAAAAAAAAAAATTACAACAAACTCTTACATTTGTTAAATTTCATGTTGTTTGTAAATATGATCCGAGTAAACCTTACATCATTACTCCTTCTAATGATTAACCAAGCAATTGTAATTGCTTGATTTATCTTACATATACTACTTAATGATTAATTTAATTCTCGTGTTCCTAAAATAATTTCAATCAAACCACTACGTTTATGTGAATATCATATTTCATGTTTGTAAATTTGGTTCAACAAAAACCTATATAATTACTCATTCTAATTATTTTTTATATAATTAACCGTAAATAATAAGTCAAATGTTTAAACTTGTTTGATTCAATCTATTATTATTTTTATTTTGTCCAATTTTTTTTTGTCTCTAGAACAATGGTTATTTTTTTGGGAAACGTACGAGAAAGGATTCAGATTCAAGGCCAATATATATCTATAAAAAATAATTTATAAAATTATATAATTAAACATATTTAGTCTTGAATGAGTCAAAACTCGTTAAGCAAATAAACAAGTGAGACTCAAAGCTAAACTTAAACCAAATTGAACGTAGAGAAAATAGCCAAGTAAAAAAAAAAAAAATCATTGTTTAGGCCAGCTGTCAAATGGATCCAAACCCAATAGAAAAAATACATGGGCGGCCCAGCAATTAAATGATTCAAGAACCCATCTAGGATTGCCTCAAGCAAAATGTATAAATAGGGACCCTTCCTCCCCGTTCGATATTAGAAATTTAGAAAGCCATAAAGAAAGAAATTAGAAAGTGGAACGATGGGAGATCTTGGGAAGTATTACAACGGCCTGTTCGACCTTGATGGAAACATAGCTCTCCGAGGCCGAGGCCGAGTCCAAGAAGACGACCACCATCCAGAAGAAGACGATCACCATCCAGAAGAAGATAATCCAGAAGGAGGCGATGATAATGCGGCAGCAGGAAACAACGAAAGCGATGATAATGCTGCAGCAGGAAACAACGAAACGGGTGATATCTTAATCCAAATTGTATTTGCTTTCTTGGGTATATTGTGTTTCTTGATATTCCGCTTGCATGTCGTTAACCATGGTCGGTATGGTCGGTAGTGGTTTTATTGTTTCTTGCTTTCTTTCTTTGCTTTTCTCGGTTTCTTTTCTTGGTTTCTTGCTTTTCTTTTTGATTTCCATGGCTGATTTTTAATTCCTTTGTTTCACTTTCCTGTAGAATGGATTTTGGGCTGTCAAACCTGGATTTTTCAGAGAAACTCTCTCATGCTTCATTGATCTCTGTTCACTTCTGTCTGGTTTTATTTTTAACTGCTTTGTTGTTTTACCAGTGGTTGAGGCCGCCGGACCCTTGTTGATGAAGAAGGCATTTTCGGAGCGCATTTAGTTAAGGAGATGACTGAAAGAGATGTTTGGAAGTTCTTTCTCAAGTAAAGGAGTCAGCAAGAAACGGCCGAAGAGAATATTATATTTGTTGGTTTCAAAATCAGAAGTAGTTGGACCAAAGGGGCCAAAATTATTTGTTTCTTTAGTATTTACAATTTTACTTGCACTCTTCTTAACTGCTTACGGCCAATTCTTTTTTCTTTTTTTAAATAAAGGAAAAATTTGGTACATGAGAGCCTTATTAAAGTCTGATGAATCAAAAGTATGATATGTTTCGTACAGACCAATGCTAGAATGCAAATGAAAAGATATAGACCTAGCTGTAACTATTGAGCCAGCAAATCAAAAGTAGCACAAACGGTGAAAAGGAAAATGGAAGATAACCAGAATATTTCAAGTGCTCAGCTACAATTAATCGCAATTGTTTGATGGTAGGAACCAGCAAAAGTTGCTTGCAGTTGGAATTTGAACACTTGGAAGAGATCAAATTATTATAGATGGTACATAATTACAGATAATAACTTAAAAAATATGTTTCCTATGAAGAAAAAACTATATGCTAACTATTTACAGAATTGTACTACAACATAAGGGCAAAAAATTACAAGGCTAGAAATTCTGATTGCTTTTGACGAAGAACACATCGATAGGAATATGCCTGCCCTCTTTCGCCTCTTTCGATGACAGCTTCATCTTCTTACGTCCACTTTGTCTTGAGATGGGTATCTTCTGGACAAACCTGAAAGAATGTCATACTTTATCACATCAATGTAATCTTACACCAAAGGGATAAAAGGGCAATTTCCTAGAGTCAAGAAATGCATTTCAAAACATGCCATTGAATCGATTTACCTTTGCCTTGGCATGGAAGTTCCTGGTTCAATGATTGATTCCTCCTTTTGAAGTCTCTCAGCCAGATGAAAATCAGAGTGTTCTTGTCTTTCCTAGAGAAAATTCGGTGGCATTTCGATCCCACATAGTGAGCACTTGTACTCATCCACCCAAAATAGCTGTTCTTTGTGTTCCAATAAGCCACCTGCCTCATCGTCTACAATGAACTTGTTTGCCCCGTCACAGCTGTTGATGAAGAAGGCATTTTTGGAGCGCATTTAGTTAAGGAGATGACTGAAAGAGATGTTTGGAAGTTCTTTCTCAAGTAAAGGAGTCAGCAAGAAACGGCCGAAAAAAGTATACACATAGAGTAAAGTGTAAAAACCTGCGTAATTTCGCGTACAATTTTTTTTTCGAAATTCTTTATTTTGTATACGATTCTAGTTAACTTGTTGGAAATTAAGATTATTTATTAAGAAAAAATAAAATGTTAAAGTCTTATTTTATTTTGGGTAAGAAGAAAGTTAGCAATGATGCTTTCCCAGTCTGATTTCACCATAACTAACACGCTCGCTTTCTCTTTAGCCGTATAACAACGTGTGAAAAACGTGCTAAGTGGCTATCTACCTGGCATTATGTTATCATTGTTATGTCCTATACAAAATGCGTTGCCCATTTATTTGTCCACAGAAATTCAATATTAACATATTAATATTAATATTTTTACTAACATATTTGACTTTAAATAATTAAAAAAATTCTCTTTTTTTATAAAATAAATAACTATGTGATTATTTAATAAAAAATTAGTAAAAATTAAAATATACTGTATTAGTGTATCTAGAATCGCTTTAATTTTAAAATTTATTATCGTTTATAAAGTGATGAATCACAAATCACTAGTAGTATTATGCACATTATTATTATCATGCTAATAGTTTTAAAAATTGGCCATTATTTAATTTTGAAAAATGTTTGAGATATAAGCTATTTACAGACTATTTTATACCAACTGATGTGATAAGATATGATTGAGGTTTATTCCTTTCTAATTAGATTATACGGAGTATTATTATTTTTATTTAAATGAATAATTATTAAATAAATGTATAAATGACAAGTGTATTTTTTATATAAAAATTTATAAAAATATTTATATCTTATGTTACACTCCATCTCACTAGATTTCCTTCACATTAAATAAATAATTAAACCCAAAACACGTGGCCCAACATTACTTTTAAAAGTCATTTTTTTTAATGTATCAATACATAATATTGAGAGATTGTTTCAAGTAGGTTGTAACTTAGAGTTTCGAAGATGGAAAAAATTATACAAGATTATCTATTTTTTTAGAGCTCGATTATACTCAAATTAAATTAGTCTTTCGCCGGAGAAAAAAAAATCTAAAAAATATTACTATTATTTAAATAAATATTATAGTGTTAAATTTCAGTTTTATAATTTATTTTTATTTGAAGAAACAATAAAAGAGATTGAGGAGATAATGATAGTTGTGATACCAAATAACCATACAAAAAATGAATCAAAATAAGACAAATAAATGAACCATACAAAAATATTTATTTTGATAAAACAAATACAAAAATAGTTTTTGTGTTGTTGACAACTTGACATGGCTTGTTAAATATTTAATAATGACATCACAAATGGTAAGGCCAGGCCGCCAGGCCAGCACAGCGCAGCAGTCCGTAATATAAACGTCGGTGATGTTTCTGATTTCTGTGCATCTGTCGCACGCTCGCATTGAATCTTTATGATTCTCTCATCTTCCTCACCTGTCCTTAAACTTCACCGTTTCAAAAAATTAACGGTATCTTTTGAAAAACCCACTCCCCCCTCCTCACATTTTCTCCCTATTATTGGAACCAAACCAGTCATTGATTTTGATTTCTTCCTTCCTTTTCTCTGTTCCTTTCCGTTGAGCTTTTTTATCCTTCTCGTTTGCTTTTCTTCTTCCTTTTCCCCCCGTTTATTTCGTGATATGAATGCTGTTGGGGTCAAGCTCGAGCAGCTGCCTGCAATTCAGAGGAGACCCAGTTTAGGATTTGTGGCGTCTTCGAGGGATGGCAATCATGTAATTAGTATGAAATCAAGGGGCCGTCTCATAGTCAGTGCTTTGGAAGGTTCTCATTCTCATAATACGGCACGATTGAATGCCAACGGGAGCAGAAAGGTTGATACCACTAGTCAAAACGGGTCATCGTCAATGGACCCGAATTTCTTAAATGGACATGCCGGTAAATCTTGTTTTTCTTCACGAAATTTGCGATGTTTTCTTTGTTTTACTGAGATTTGCTGACGTGTGACGTCTGTTTCCGGTACAGGGACGAACCCAAGCAGCCAAACCCAGTTGTCTACGATTGGGAATTCAACGAACATAAAGTGGCATGGATGTTCTGTTGAGAAGATTGACAGGAATCGGCTGCTCAATCAAAAGGGTTGCGTTATTTGGATCACGGGCCTTAGCGGTTCAGGTTTGTTGATCTGGGTCTGATTTCTATTGATTGATTCATCTTTTGCGCTGTTTTGTGCACATATGTGTGTCTTTGGTCTTGTTTTTATGCTGTGTTATGATCAAATTCATATAGGAAAGAGTACCGTGGCATGTGCTTTGAGTCAAAAGTTGTACCAAAGGGGAAAGTTGTCTTATATTCTTGATGGGGATAATGTCAGGCATGGCCTAAATCGGGATCTTAGTTTTCGAGCTGAAGATCGTGCAGAGAACATTAGGAGAGTTGGTAAGTTTTTGGTTTACTTATTGCAGTTTTCATATTTTGTTCTTCCATTGGAGGTCAAATCATTAGTTAAAATTTTCCAGCCATCTGATCCTAAACTAAAAGTATGAAGCCATGAACACTTGTGTGACCTGTGAAAGTTATATAGATTTTGAACTTCTTATTGATGAATATTCTAGACATGGGATTTGTATTTGAATTTGTTATAGATGAATACTCTAAATTCGGGAGAATTATTTGTGTAGGTGAGGTTGCAAAGTTGTTTGCGGATGCTGGAGTGATTTGCATTGCCTGCCTGATTTCTCCATACAGGCATGATAGGGATGCATGCCGAGCAATGTTACCAAATGGAGATTTTGTTGAGGTAGGGTGTTCTCCATCCTAGCTTTTGAATTCCTAGAGAATCAAGGCATTTGTTTTATATTAACTATCTGGGCTTTTCCTTATGATGATTGCATTTCTAGGCCTAATGATGCTCACATAGAATGTGTCCTTTTCTGAATGAATATGTAACAGGTGTTCATGGATGTCCCAATCCAAGTTTGCGAGTCTAGAGACCCAAAGGGCCTTTATAAGCTTGCCCGTGCAGGGAAGATAAAAGGTCTTGATTCGGGAACTTTATTACAACTGTGGTTTCTGATACCATCTGTTAATTCTTAGAAGTAATTCGGGTATCAACACTGATGTTGACCTGTTATTGCAGGCTTTACTGGCATTGATGATCCATATGAGCCACCAGAGAACCCCGAGGTAAGTACTTGAAGGAAAATATAATTTGTTTGGTTGTGTTGTCCCTTAGCTACGCAAGCAAATGCACATGTGCACATCACTCTCATGGGACCTTTTGATTTTCTTAGGAATTTTGAAGCAATTTGTTTTGGAACAACAATGATAATATACGGTTGCATACTTTGACTGACCATAGTTTTTTTTACACATGATGAAATAGTGTAGTTACTGATTTTTAGCCGTCTGATCGTGGGTTTGAGTCTTCAGTAACACAAAATAATAAAAGAATAGAGCATCACGTTGGAAGTCTCGTGATTGCTGCCCCGTTAGTTTATCTGAATTTCCCTAACCAAGAACTAGGCATGTGTGATAGAAGAGAACAATACAAATGTGCAGAGATAGTCACATGGTTTTTCAAGTTTGTTATGTTAGGAGTCCCATGAATTCTTACAGAACCCTTCTTTTTTATTGGACTTTTCCACACAAATAGCGATCATGCATAAGCTTATAGGGTTAAAAGAAGTGCATAGATAGTCTTTGTTTCCGGGCGGATAAGCTTTTAATTTTTGGGATTCTTATTTGCGACACTTATTAATGAAACTACGTACGATTCATTGTTTGTAGATAACATTAAAGTGCAACACAGGAGACTGCATTTCACCCTGTGACATGGCTGAAAAGGTGATTTCTTACTTGGAGGAGAAAGGGTATCTTTATGTGTAAGAGCACTGCAATGCAACAGCAGGCCAATTGTAATTGTACATATGTAGCTACTACCATGGATGGAATCCACTATTTTCCCTGCCAATGAATGGGTTGAATAAAACACCGTGATGAGGCTGCATTAGTTAATTGATCAATTAACCAATGCCATCTTTATTTTTTTGTTGTGTATGTAATACATAATGTATCTGTGTTCCCACTTTTCTACCATTCTTCATAATTTCTGCCAATAAAATTATGCAGAGATAGTAATGGCATACTTCAAAAACATAATTTCTGTCATGTTCAGGAGTACCGTATCTCTGATGTACCGAAGTTTTTTCGTTATGTTAATGAGTTGTGATCCATTTTGCTCTTACTATCCTCTCTTTTTTTTTCTTTTCAAAATTAATGTTACTTCTTATTTTGGACAGCCTTAGAAAATGTTGATTCATCCTATCTCAATTCCACCTACCCATTGGCCATGGATGGTTAGTTTTTTTTCTTCTAGCATTAAAATGTATCCATTTATAGTGTAAAAGGAGGATCTTCAATTTCTGTAAATAACTTTATACAGCCAACGTCTTTAGTTCTCTGATCTTCACCTCTCAGTATATATACCATCGCAATGTATTCAACCATATCATGCCAATTCTTTTTCATTACATTCTGTACTTCATTGGTATACTACTTTTACCGCATACGTTTCTCTTTTCAAATTTAATTTTCATTAATTGTCATAAAGATACAAATCAAGTAAAATATTTCTCTAAATCAAAATAATTCTATAATCTACCATTGTGTCTGTGGTATATATGGAAATTAAGCAAAAAAAAATGATAGAAATAGCAAAATGTAAGGAAAATAAAGAAAAATAATTATTAACTAATATAACTCCTAAAGTTCAGGGATCTCATAAAAATTATATATATAATTGCGCTATTTTCAAAGGGATGGGCATGGTTTTTAGTTGATCATGCTAATCTTTATTTAATTTATTTTTCTAGTGAATTTTAGAGAGGAGTATACGATCTCAATTTCAAGTTCTAAGTTCATCACAATGACAGTGAGAAACAATCTCCATCTCTCACTGATCAATATTCTTCTTTTCGCAGGTTAAAACTAATTACGTTCGTACTTACAATTCGTAAGATGTTGTATAGGTGTTAGTTAATTAGGGTTTTTTACATGTCAATTTGCAGGAGTTTTAATCGATGCTCTACCTTATGATTATACGGCTACAATAGAGGTAATGCTTTTAATAATTTTTTCCCTAATTTTTCACTATTTTATTTAATCAAAAGTTGCTTAAATTTAAATTTTTAAAAATCGCCATTAAAACAAATTACAGTGCTTGGAAAATCCTTACAAGCCTCTATACAAAGGTGGAATCATTGTTAATTCAGAGTTGAATGATGGATTAAAAGGATGGTCTACTTTTGGTGATTCCAAAATAGAACACAGACAATCCAATGGCAATAATTTTGTTGTGGTACATGGAAGAAATCAACCACACGACAGCGTTTCACAACAGATTCTCTTGCAAAAGAATCTGCTCTACACTTTCTCCGGTAATTCTAATTGACTCAAATTTTGTATTAAATTAAATTTTAGCTCCTCCTTTGCTACTTACATTAACACCAATTATATTTTTTAAATTTAATTTGCAAACGTGAGATTAATCTTATTCAAGCGTGACCCGACTCGTAATTGCAGCATGGATCCAAGTTAGCCGCGGAAGCCTTCCTGTAACCGCAGTTTTCAAAACAGCTTCTGGCTTCAAACATGCCGGTGCGGTTGTTGCCAAGTCAGGCTGCTGGTCCATGCTCAAAGGTGGGCTCACCCCAAATATTTCAGGCCCGGCCCAGCTATATTTTGAGGTTGCTTAACAAAAATTCATCTTAATATATAGTCTAACCAAAAACTAATTTTTTTTGATTAAGCACTAATCATTTTTTAACCATTTCAGGCCAAGAACACCTCAGTAGAAATATGGGTGGACAGCATTTCCTTGCAGCCATTTACAGAAAAACAATGGCGGTCACATCAAGATCAGAGTGTACAAAAAGTTAGCTTCCGAACCAGCTAATAATCGATCAAATTAACGAAAATTGTTGATGATTTTTCTTCTCTAAATGTGTAAAATTTCGTTGCAGGCACGCAAGGCAAATGTGAGGCTACAAGCTGTAGATGAAGCAGGAAATCCTCTGTCCAATGCCACAATTATCATTGAGCAGAAGAAATTAACTTTCCCGTTCGGTTGCGCTACGAACAAGAACATCCTAACGAACACTGCCTATCAGAACTGGTTCACTTCCAGGTTTACAGTCACAACATTTGAGAATGAAATGAAATGGTATAGCACAGAACCTACTCAGGGGAAAGTGGACTATTCGGTACCCGACGCGATGGTGAATTTCGCCAAGCAACACAATGTAGCTGTTCGGGGCCACAATGTGTTGTGGGATGATCCTAAATACCAACCTGGATGGGTGAATTCACTCTCCCCAGCCGATCTTTCGAAGGCGGTAGCGCGGAGGATTAGGTCGATTATGACCAAGTACAGAGGGGGTGTTATTGGTTGGGATGTTATGAATGAGAATTTGCATTTTAATTTCTTTGAAAGTAAGCTAGGTCCTGATGCATCAGCAGATATCTACTACCACGCGAGTAAAGCTGATGGAGGTACGACATTGTTTTTGAACGATTATAACACAATCGAAGACAAAAGAGATCCGAATTCAACCCCAGCTAAGTACCTTGAAAAGCTGAAAAGCATTAGATCACATGCTGGAAACAACAATTTGCATTTCGGGATCGGTCTGGAGTCCCATTTCCCCACCAATCCTGACCTTGCTTACATTAGATCTTCCATCGACACTCTCGCTGCTACTAATTTTCCGATCTGGCTTACTGAAGTTGATATCCAGGGCACAAATCAGGTAAGAGATTTTTAAAACAACAACTTTGTCCTCAAACTCTAGGACTTGCATCTTTCTTTGATTGTGGTATTTCATAAAATTTGCAGGCAGTAAACTTGGAACAAGTTCTGAGGGAGGCACATTCGCACCCGAAAGTATCAGGAATCGTAATCTGGTCAGCATGGAGTTATGAGGGGTGTTATAGGATGTGTCTGACAGATAACAATTTCAAGAACTTACCTACAGGAGATGTCGTTGACAAGCTATTGCGCGAGTGGGGCGGTCTTGGCATTGCCTTTGAAGGCACCACAGATTCGAACGGCGTCTTCGAGGCTTCCCTTTTCCATGGAGAGTATAGTTTCAAGATTAATCATCCTAGTTTTGTGGGTAGTTCTTCCTTGACTGACAACCATGTTGTGGTCTCATCAAATGACACCCAAGAAATACTTCTCCAAGTTAGTCCATGACAATTTTCTTGAAGTTTTTAATTTGCAACTCCTTATGCCAAAGAAGTTGATTCCATTTGAGTGTATGCCATTGTAAAACAATAATCTCAATCCCTTGAAAAATATCAAAAATGATTTTATTGGTATTTCTCTCCTCATACTACTATCCAACACTACATCTTATTTTTCCAAACTAAAATTGCAACTCAACTATATATAGAACCTTATACAATAATGAGAAACATATACAGCCAAAGATTAAAAGTTGAAACGACCTTATACAAACGCATCTACAAGACTACAACTACAAGTCCAACAATAGCCATATCCCTCGCCACAACTCTTTATTATTAAACAAATCATATTTTCCAAAAGCATTTATCTTGATTAATTAGCCTAATCCCCTAAATATTTTTTAATCAACGCGAAAAAAAAGGGCGGGATGAAAAGTCGGGCCCATCCAAAACCCTACTATAAAACTGCAACATACGAACTGGAAAATCTGAGCCAGAACAGAGAACCCCAAATCAGACGAAACCCTAAGCCCTAATTCTTAAACCCCAATGTCGCTGATTAAGGTAAAGCCTTCGCCTTTCATGCAATTGAAGCAGCAAAGTCTCAAGCGTTCAATTAGGTTTTCTCATCACAGACAGATTGGCGCCAAAATCCCGCTCAACTCCTCTGTTTGTCATGGTAAATTAACCCTCAACTGTCGCTGTTCCTTCTTAAAGTATGAGCCTTTCGTTGATGCAAGTAACAAAACCCCAAGACTCTCTCCTGATCAGAACCGACCAGAAAAACCAATCAGTACAGCAGTTTCCGGTACAAAATGGCGTCGGAGGATCCACTGGCTGCCACGTCAGTAAAGGAGGACATAGTTGAATTTTTGTCGGCCGCTTTCCGTTCTTTCTACCTCACCAACTTTTGCGCCGTTGCCTTTTTTATGGGAATGAAATTGAACTCTCTCATGGAAAACCAGCCCGCTGTTCTTGTATGTTTACTCAGTGCTTTGACTTTCTCTGTTGCGAACACTTTTCTTTCTGTAAGTTTTCTTTCTTTTCTTAATTATTTTGAGAGTTAATGACTACTGCTTAGAACGAATTTTCATGCCCATTTTTTTTATATATAGTTATTTGGTCTGTCTGATTCACTTTCGATGTTCTGGCTAATTTCTGCTTCGTCATGCGCCGGCATATGGTACTATCGAACCGTGGATCACAATAGAAAGAACGAAGTTGGCCAACTGGACACACATCCTGTCAAAACATCTGATAGTGCTGTGGGAAAACATCCATCGAGTGTTCTGGTGCTTCATGTAAGCAGAAAGTTCTCATTTATATTGTTTGGCCATTCTTTGAACTAAGATTAGAAGATTAGGAGTTTATGTTGAAAGTGAACTTAACCATGCTCATCTTGATGGCTTTCAAAATTCACCACAAGTGGGATGTTTTGTTTTCCTTTATCTTGGCTTTCTTGTGGAGCACTCATTTCCCTCTTTGTATGGGTATTTTGTCACGAGCTTGGAGAGACTCATGACAGCTCAATGAGTGGAATCGAATGTGTTTTATGGAGTTTCTCTCACTAAAACCAGTAGAGAGAGAGAGTGAAGTTGAGCGGAAGCGATTTAGAAGGGAACGGTTAGGAATGAATTCATTGAATTCTTGTTCATTGAACAAACTGATTTTTTTGGCCAGACAATTGGATAAAAATTCCAATTTCTGATTCTTTGCTTTTATATTTATGTTTTCTTTTTGCTGCTAAACAAATTGACAGTCAAAATGCTACCGTATTTAAGATGAAAAGCAAATAAAAGGAGACATCTAGTTTTCTTCTTGTTCGATCTTCTAAGGATGTGACATATTTTCTCTTTTTTCAAAAAGCTGTACCTTTGTTTCTACATTCTTTTCTGACATCTCATTGATTTGTTTGTTCTTCTGATAAGCTCCATGATTTCTACGGGTGAGAGATAATGCACTGAATGATCGATCATTCTTTCTTTTTTTATAATTTTCAAGGTCTCCTTGTCGGAAAAAAATGGAATCCATGGACAGTGCTATGAATAGAATAGATGAAATGACAGATGGGTCAAACTCTGGCAGGATGCTTAATGTTATGAACGGTAAAGTTTTAAATTGTTCTTATTTTCAGTTGATGCTTGAAGCTTTGTATATATTCTCATATATTCTCACATTCTTTCCATATATTGCCTCTGTCGCTTTTCATTTGTTCAATTCTCATTGCAGAGGCTGCAGCCTGTTTGCTGAAGTATTCTGAGTGCTGGATCTCTGGTTCTTCACTTGTAAGTTACCTGAATCCATGAATGCGTTGAAATGCAGATTTACAATGTTGTCTTTGGTGTCTATATATGGATAAATGCATAGAAAAGAATCAGTGCTGATTCTTTTACTTGAGTTAGCTGACAAAAGAACATGACTGGAAGTTTTTAAAGCTTGAATGTTAGTGGTGCTGGACAGCCTTGGACTTGCTCTAAAAAACACTTTTTAGTATTAAGTATTAGGGTTGAAGTTGATGGTACTGGGGTTGGGGTTGATCTAGCTCAGTCTTAGGGTTTGAGGGTTGATTTGAAGTTGGGAAAGATAAATGAAAACAAAATAAGAAAGCTAAAGCCTAATAATAACTCATAAACTCTGATTATTGTTGAAGCAAATTACCTGCTTATGTATTGTGTAAAAAAAAGTAGAGATATATGAGCTGCCTAGATACTCAAAATCCTATTAGGACTAGGATTAAGGTCTGCAATGTAAAACTTAGTAGTGTTAGAATTGGACCTAAAATAGTGGCCCGTAACTATTAGTAAAAGACTTAGAGTAAAACATAATGTTTCCTTGAGAATTTTGACTAGATTTGATTGAATTGGAGAACCAAAAATTTAACCCGATTTTATAGCAAACTGATCAAAAACATAATTTCTGTCATGTCCAGGGGTACCGTATCTCTGATGTACCCAAGTTTTTTCGTTATGTTAATGAGTTGTGATCCATTTTGCTCTTACTATCCTCTTCTTTTTTTTTCAAAATTAATGTTACTTCTTATTTTGGACAGCCTTAGAAAATGTTGATTCATCCCTTCTCAATTCCACCTACCCATTGGCCATGGATGCTTAGTTTTTTCTTCTTCTAGCATTAAAATGTATCCATTTATAGTGTAAAAGGAGGATCTTCAATTTCTATAAATAACTTTATACACCCAACTTCTTTAGTTCTCAGATCTCCACCTCTCAGTATATATACCATCGCAATGTATTCAACCATATCATGGCAATTCTTTTTCATTACATTCTGTACTTCATTGGTATACTACTTTTACCGCATACGTTTTTCTTTTCAAATTTAATTTTCATTAATTGTCATAAAGATACAAATCAAGTAAAATATTTCTCTAAATCAAAATAATTCTATAATCTACCATTGTGTCTGTGGTATATATGGAAATTAAGCAAAAACAATAATAGTAATAGCAAAATGTAAGGAAAATAAAGAAAAATAATTATTAACTAATATAACTCCTAAAGTTCAGGCATCTCATAAAAATTATATATATAATTGCGCTATTTTCAAAGGGAGGGGCATGGTTTTTAGTTGATCATGCTAATCTTTATTTAATTTATTTTTCTAGTGAATTTTAGAGAGGAGTATACGATCTCAATTTCAAGTTCTAAGTTCATCACAATGACAGTGAGAAACAATCTCCATCTCTCACTGATCAGTATTCTTCTTTTCGCAGGTTAAAACTAATTACGTTCGTACTTATAATTCGTAAGATGTTGTATAGGTGTTAGTTAATTAAGGTTTTTTACATGTCAATTTGCAGGAGTTTTAATCGATGCTCTATCTTATGATTATACGGCTACAATAGAGGTAATGCTTTTAATAATTTTTTTCCTATTTTTTCACCATTTTATTTAATCAAAAGTTGCTTAAATTTAAATTTTTAAAAATCATTTTTTTGCCATTAAAACAAATTACAGTGCTTGGAAAATCCTTACAAGCCTCTATACAAAGGTGGAATCATTGTTAATTCAGAGTTGAATGATGGATTAAAAGGATGGTTTACTTTTGGTGATTCCAAAATAGAACACAGACAATCCAATGGCAATAATTTTGTTGTGGTACATGGAAGAAATCAACCACACGACAGCGTTTCACAACAGATTCTCTTGCAAAAGAATCTGCTCTACACTTTCTCCGGTAATTCTAATTGACTCAAATTTTGTATTAAATTAATTTTTAGCTCCTCCTTTGCTAGTTACATTAAGACCAATTATATTTTTTCATGATCACTTTGCGAACGTTAGATTAATCTTATTCAAGCGTGACCCGACTCGTAATTGCAGCATGGATCCAAGTTAGCCGCGGAAGCCTTCCTGTAACCGCAGTTTTCAAAACAGCTTCTGGCTTCAAACATGCCGGTGTGGTTGTTGCCAAATCAGGCTGCTGGTCCATGCTCAAAGGTGGGCTCACCCCAAATATTTCAGGCCCAGCCCAGCTATATTTTGAGGTTGCTTAACAAAAATTCATCTTAATATATAGTCTAACCAAAAATTAATTTTTTTGATTAAGCACTAATCATTTTTTAACCATTTCAGGCGAAGAACATCTCAGTAGAAATATGGGTGGACAGCATTTCCTTGCAGCCATTTACAGAAAAACAATGGCGGTCACATCAAGATCAGAGTGTACAAAAAGTTAGCTTCCGAACCAGCTAATAATCGATCAAATTAACGAAAATTGTTGATGATTTTTCTTCTCTAAATGTGTAAAATTTCGTTGCAGGCACGCAAGGCAAATGTGAGGCTACAAGCTGTAGATGAAGCAGGAAATCCTCTGTCCAATGCCACAATTATCATTGAGCAGAAGAAATTAACTTTCCCGTTCGGTTGCGTTACGAACAAGAACATCCTAACGAACACTGCCTATCAGAACTGGTTCACTTCCAGGTTTACAGTCACAACATTTGCGAATGAAATGAAATGGTATAGCACAGAACCTACTCGGGGGAAAGTGGACTATTCGGTACCCGACGCGATGGTGAATTTCGCCAAGCAACACAATGTAGCTGTTCGGGGCCACAATGTGTTGTGGGATGATCCTAAATACCAACCTGGATGGGTGAATTCACTCTCCCCAGCCGATCTTTCGAAGGCGGTAGCGCGGAGGATTAGGTCGATTATGACCAAGTACAGAGGGAGTGTTATTGGTTGGGATGTTATGAATGAGAATTTGCATTTTAATTTCTTTGAAAGTAAGCTAGGTCCTAATGCATCGGGAGATATCTACTACCACGCGAGTAAAGCTGATGGAGGTACGACATTGTTTTTGAACGATTATAACACAATCGAAGACAAAAGAGATCCGAATTCAACCCCAGCTAAGTACCTTGAAAAGCTGAAAAGCATTAGATCACATGCTGGAAACAACAATTTGCATTTCGGGATCGGTCTGGAGTCCCATTTCCCCACCAATCCTGACCTTGCTTACATTAGATCTTCCATCGACACTCTCGCTGCTACTAATTTTCCAATCTGGCTTACTGAAGTTGATATCGAGGGCACAAATCAGGTAAGAGATTTTTAAAACAACAACTTTGTCCTCAAACTCTAGGACTTGCATCTTTCTTTGATTGTGGTATTTCATAAAATTTTCAGGCAGTAAACTTGGAACAAGTTCTGAGGGAGGCACATTCGCACCCGAAAGTATCAGGAATCGTAATCTGGTCAGCATGGAGTTATGAGGGGTGTTATAGCCATAGGATGTGTCTGACAGATAAGAATTTCAAGAACTTACCTACAGGAGATGTCGTTGACAAGCTATTGCGCGAATGGGGCGGTCTTGGCATTCCCTTTGAAGGCACCACAGATTCGAACGGCATCTTCGAGGCTTCCCTTTTCCATGGAGAGTATAGTTTCAAGATTAATCATCCTAGTTTTGTGGGTAGTTCTTCCTTGACTGACAACCATGTTGTGGTCTCATCCAATGACACCCAAGAAATACTTCTCCAAGTTAGTCCATGACAATTTTCTTGAAGTTTTTAATTCGCAACTCCTTATGCCAAAGAAGTTGATTCCATTTGAGTGTATGCCATTGTAAAACAATAATCTCAGTGATGAAATTTGCTAATGCTCTCTCAATCCCTTGAAAAATATCAAAAATGATTTTATTGGTATTTCTCTCCTCATACTACTATCCAACACTACATCTTATTTTTCCAAACTAAAATTGCAACTCAACTATATATAGAGCCAATACAAACGCATCTACAAGTACAAGTCCAACAATAGCCATATCCCTCTGTACTTGCGAACACTTTTCTTTCTGTAAGTTTTCTTTCTTTTCTTTATCTTAATTATTTCGAGAGTTAATGACTACTGCTTAGAACGAATTTTCATGCCCATTTTTTTTTGTATATAGTTATTTGGCCTGTCTGTTTCACTTTCGATGTTCTGGCTAATTTCTGCTTCGTCATGTGCCGGCATATGGTACTATCGAACCGTGGATCACAATAGAAAGAACGAAGTTGGCCAACTGGACACACATCCTGTCAAAACATCTGATAGTGCTGTGGGAAAACATCCATCGAGTGTTCTGGTGCTTCATGTAAGCAGAAAGTTCTCATTTATATTGTTTGGCCATTCTTTGAACTAAGATTAGAAGATTAGGAGTTTATGTTGAAAGTGAACTTAACCATGATCATCTTGATGGCTTTCAAAATTCACCACAAGTGAGATGTTTTGTTTTCAGCGCTATGTTTTCCTTTGCTTTCCTTTATCTTGGTATTCTTGTGGAGCAGTCATTTCCCTCTTTGTATGGGTATTTTGTCACGTGCCTGGAGAGACTCGTGACAGCTCAATGAGTGGAATCGAATGTGTTTTATGGAGTTTCTCTCACTAAAACCAGTAGAGAGAGAGAGTGAAATCTTTTTGGCCAGACAATTGGATAAAAATTCCAATTTCTGATTCTCTGCTTTTATATTTATGTTTTCTTTTTGCTTCTAAACAAATTGACAGTCAAAACGCTACCATATTTAAGATGAAAAGCAAATAAAAGAAGACATCTAGTTTTCTTCTTCGATCTTCTAAGGATGTGACATATTTTCTCTTTTTTCAAAAAGCTGTACCTTTTTTTCTGCATTCTTTTCTGGCATCTCATTGATTTGTTTTTTCCTCTGATAAGCTCCATGATTTCTACGGGTGAGAGATAATGCACTGAATGATCGATCATTCTTTCTTTTTTTATAATTTTCAAGGTCTCCTTGTCGGAAAAAAATTGAATCCATCGACAGTGCGCTGAATAGAATAGATGAAATGGTAGATGGGTCAAACTGTGGCTGGATGCTTAATGTAATGAACGGTAGAGTTTTAAATTGTTCTTATTTTCAGTTGAAGCTTGAAGCTTTGTATATATTCTCATATATTCTCACATTCTTTCCATATATTGCCTCTGTCGCTTTTCATTTGTTCAATTCTCATTGCAGAGGCTGCAGCCTGTTTGCTGAAGTATTCTGAGTGCTGGATCTCTGGTTCTTCACTTTTAAGTTACTTGAATCCATGAATGCGTTGAAATGCAGATTTACAATGTTGTCTTTGGTGTCTATATATGGATAAATGCATAGAAAAGAATCAGTGCTGATTCTTTTACTTGAGTTAGCTGACAAAAGAACATGACTGGAAGTTTTTAAAGCTTGAATGTTAGTGGTGCTGGACAGCCTTGGACTTGCTCTAAAAAACACTTTTTAGTATTAAGTATTAGGGTTGAAGTTGATGGTACTGGGGTTGGGGTTGATCTAGTCTTAGGGTTTGAGGGTTGATTTGAAGCTGGGAAAGAGAAATGAAAGCAAAATTAGAAAGCTAAAGCATAATAATAACTCATAAACTATGATTATTGTTGAAGCAAATTACCTGCTTATGTATTGTGTAAAAAAAGTAGAGATATATGAGCTGCGTAGATACTCAAAATCCTATTAGGACTAGGATTAAGGTCTGCAATGTAAAACTTAGTAGTGTTAGAATTGGACCTAAAATAGTGGCCCGTAACTATTTGTAAAAGACTCAGTAAAACATAATGTTTCCTTGAGAATTTTGACTAGATGATTGAATTGGAGAACCAAAAATTTAACCCGATTTTATAGCAAACTGATCTTAGACTTGAGCGAAAACCCTTTATTTATGTAACTAGAGTATTTTCTTTGCTATCCTTATCGCTCCATCTAGCTTTCTGAGTCATGTTGGCTGCAGGTGTTTTTGCTAGATGATGTCAAAGATGTCGAGAAGAGTTTCAAGGACCTGTCGGGGACGGACAACGTAAAGGTTGATGAAAAAGAACATAAATGACAGTGAGAGGGTGAGTGAAACATTTCAAAGCAATAAGTAGACAAGGCATCTTTCAATTTTTGATATGCTTTATGAATATCATTAGCTAGCAAGTGTGAGATATGCAAGTTCCGTAGTAGGTTACGTATGAGCTTGGTGTTGAAAAGAATTCAGTTATACATGTTTGGCTTCAGCGTCTTAGTTACTTGATTCATATCAACCTCTTTTAGATTCTTGGTGTAATGTACATAAGTGGTCCCTTGTCTTGCAGCTTTGGCCTTCTTATCGGTGCTTTGCTACTATTTTGTGTGCTCACCCGTGTCTTTCGTTGAATTAACTCATCAATTGATAATATAACCTTTGTTTTTCAGGTAGCAATCATGGTGGTTGTAGATGGAATGCATCATCTGCCAAAAATCAATGGTCGTGATGACTTGAAGGAAGGTTTGCGAAAGCTCTGCTCCATTCCAGCTAACAAAATAAAAGTAACAATGACACTATTTCTTTTGTTGTTTTACTTTTTCTTCTTAATCTAGAGAGAATCATCTTATTTTGTAATTGGTTGATTGTGTTTATTTGATGCTGTGTTCTTTTTTACAGTCAGTCAAGCTGTTACGGGAACTCAAAGATAGAACGTTGACAATACATTTCAATGATTTTGTTGTGGCATATGATAGTTTAAGATTAAGGTTCTCACCTTAAGGGTGGTGGTACAGAATGGAAACCGTAACAGTGGTTTGAATGTGTTTGACAGATTAGAGTTTCTAGAACTTGCTACAGAGGATGGTGCAGACAAGCTAGCGTGCGAATGGGGGGTGGTCATACTCATACGACTGCCTTTGAAGGCACCACAGATGTTGTGGATAAGCAGAATGTGTTGGGTGCATACTGCTGACTAATTAGACACTGGGATATTGGGATTTTCCAAAAACAATGATATCTGATAATTTGGTGATTAATCTTCCACCTTGTCTATCTGTAGTGCTTAATCTTGCCTGGAGTTTGATGATATGAGAATCCAAATTCACCAATATATTTCTCATATGGGTTTCATACTTGTTCCACTTATTATTAGTAGAAGTGACCTCCATTTGATTTGGTAACGCCAACTCACTTCTTTGATATCTCTTCATGTTCACTAACGGATGCCATGCCACTTTCTTTGGTGAAATCTTTGATTTTAATTTCCGCATATCCGCACAAACATGATTTTATGGGATGGTTTTGCACATGTAGAGTTTACTAGAATTCCCACTCAGATCGCATAAGATTTTTGTATTAGTAGATGTTATATTTTCGGTCTTCTTGAATATCATTTTTACCATTTCTGAGTAAGAAATTAATCAAAGAACAAATTCTCTCAGTATAGTCTGTTTTATTTCTAAAAACTCAAAAAGGTTTAAAGTGAATGCTATGTAAGTGGTGATAAGGTTACATTTTTTATACAAAAATAGGAATTTAACTACTTTTAAAGGCCATAGTGAAAAGAAAAAGAATTCACATGCAAGCAGGAAGGACAAGATATTTATTCGTCAGTGACCGTTTCCAAGCACATAATACTCAAAATGCAATAGCAATATGAGGTAGTAGTACACATCAACTTGTGCACACAAGTCTACAAAGAAATGGGCATCATGAAAATTAGAAAAAAAAACAAAAAACAAATTTAAAACAATGAGATCAAAAAGTCTTTGTACAGCAATTGCTCCCATATAAAAGCCATAACTTTATGTTGACAATGGCCGTGGGAAAGAGGCAATTTTCGCCTTTCACAATAATAATGCACCTTCGTATATTGCTACGAGCATTTTATCCCTTAATGAGCTTGATACGAATAAAATTAAACTAAACATGATAATATACGATGATGAGCACTTACGTCGAGATCTACCATAGTGTGCTTAATAACTCCCCATGTCTTGACAACATAAGCATATTAAAAGAATAAATCATTTTCAAAACTGGATTTATAGTTGCATTGAAAATAAAAATAAAAAAGTAAAAAAAAATTCAATTTTTAGCTGGTACAGATCACAGAAGTCTCACCCAGTCACCCTGTCTATATAATTCCAAGTGAGTTTCACGGGACAACTTAGGAACCCTTGTAATGTTCCAATGCAAAACTGTTACTAGGTCGGCCTGTCTTTAATAAATAAACAATCTTGTAAGTTTAGAACATTTACATTTCTTGAAGAAAAAAAAGAAAAGCAAACCATTTGCACTGACATTTGTCTTCATGGTTGCAGCACTTCAGGAAAAAAAGCTTGTTGGCTTGTGTTGTCGTCTCGAAGAATGAGAGAAGGCTTGGTGTTGATGCTTTTCTGCTTCTATCTGTCTTTAGGTCTCTCTCTCATCTGTACCGAAATAAGAAGAGGGGAAAAAAAGAGTCATTAATGAAAAACATATAAAATGCTCACTGTTCTTAATGCTGCTTTTGAGTTTTGACAGTATACAAGTGCTCACTGTTCTATTCCTCCATTAAAATGATGCAGGGTATAGGATTCTTGCATTGCCCTATGACTATACCGCGACTACGGAGGTATGAAGCAATTTCTCATCCAAATACTTTCAGCGGATCGAAAGCTAAAGAACATTGTTTTCAATAGCAAAATGTTACGCAGATATAACAGTTATGCAACTTTCTGATAGTTCCTCAGCGAGCAACCAAAACTATACATTCTACTCATTTTAGCAAGCTCTCTACCTAATCTAACTTATTGTAGCAATACGCGTTTCATGATTTCTCATTCAGTGTTTGATCGAGCCACATAGAGCACAATATGGAGGAGGAGTGCTAATCAATCCAGAATTCAGTCTCACAATGGAAGGATGGACTGTGTTTGGACAAGGAGCAGTGAAAGTAGGTATTTCAAAGAATGGAAACAGATATGCTGTTGCACACAAAAGAGCAAGGTCCACAGATAGCATCTCCCAAAAAGTTCAAATGGAGAAAGGGAAGCTCTACAGTTTCTCTGGTAAGTATTTCTTTGGCAAAGGGGAAAAATTCACCTAATTCCCTAAAGAGGTTGTATAGAACAGATCAGAAGAACAACCTATTATCATAACTGCTGTACTATTCTCAATAATTAAGCTTAATTGACATTTCAGCTTGGGTTCAAATCCACGAAGGAAGCGAAAGTGTAACGGCTATTTTCAGGAACACCAGTGGTGCACTGGCACCTGTTGGTAAAGTTATAGCTAGAAAAGGTTGCTGGTCTCTGCTAAAAGGAGGTGCCTTTGGAAATTATTCAAGCCCTGTTGAGATACTGTTTGAGGTAAAGAGAAAAAACACTAGAATTGGAAGAGATCTGAAATCTAATGTCATTTTTGTTGGAACAGAATGCATTTATATAGACTTTTATGTTCTCTTCACTGCAGAGTAAGAATACAACAACTGAAATATGGGTTGACAGCATCTCATTACAACCATTCACAATGGAGCAATGGAAATCTCACCAAGATGAAAGCACTAAAAAGGTAAACCAAATATTGCATAGAGAAGCTAGTACTTCAATACGCACCATCCATCATGGAAGAAAATAAAAGTACGATTTTGCATATAGAAAGGAAAGATATAATAAGTAACTTGAGAACCCATTAAGGCATTTATTTGAGAAATTACTAGTTTGAATGCAAATCTGCAGGAAAGAAAGAGCAATGTGAGCTTCCAGGTGACTTATGGCAATGGAACTCCAGTTGAGGGTGCAATGATCTCCATAAAACAAACCAAGTCAAACTTTCCATTCGGATGTGGTATGAATCATCACATTACTACCAGTGCAGACTACCGAAAGTGGTTTGCTTCAAAATTCAAGTATACCACTTTCACCAATGAAATGAAATGGTACAGCACCGAGAAAGTACAAGGCCAAGAGAACTACACAGTTGCAGATGCCATGGTAACATTTTGCCAAGAAAACGACATATCTATCAGAGGTCACAATATTTTCTGGGATGATCCAAAGTACAACCTGGATTGGGTTAAGAATCTCACATCAGATGAGTTACGAACAGCTGCAGCAAAACGAATAAATTCTGTGGTTTCAAGATACTCAGGGCAACTAATTGCTTGGGATGTAATGAATGAAAACTTGCACTTCAGGTTCTTTGAAGATAGACTTGGCAACAATGCCTCTTCTGAGTACTTCGCAAGAGCTTATCAACTTGATCCAAACACAAGAATGTTCATGAATGAGTACAACACAATTGAGAATTGTCACGACGAGACTGCAAGTCCAACCAACTACAAGAAAAGACTTGAGGAGATTCAATCATATCCTGGAAATGAAGACATACCAGTCGGCATAGGTGTACAAGGCCATTTCAATTCTGACCAACCAAACCTTGCTTACATGAGATCGTCACTCGACATCTTAGCTTCAACAGGATTGCCAATATGGCTTACGGAAGTTGATGTCGATAGAGGCCCAAATCAGGTACTATTAAAGTTCACTCCTTTACAACTCACATCTTTCCAACCAATGCAAATATACATCGAGTCTAAATGCTCACAATTGTGTCTGTGCAGGCAGATTACTTGGACCAGGTTTTGAGGGAAGCATACTCACATCCAGCTGTTGAGGGGATCATCATGTTCGTCGGCCCGGCTGTAGCTGGGTTCAATGTGACAACCTTGGCAGATCAGGACTTTATAAATACACCAGCAGGTGATGTTGTGGATATCCTGATTGATGAGTGGGGAGGTAAAATTGCAGAGAGTAGAACTGATACTAAAGGGTCACTTGAAACATCACTGGTTCATGGAGATTACAACATCACTGTAAAACACCCAGTAACCAATTCCATGACCAGTTTGAGTTACAAGGTGACAAAAGATGTCAGCAGAGGCGCTGTCCAGATTATTCTTACCAATGCTTGACTAGGCATTTACAAATAAATTAGCCTGTGTAATAATGGGTTGTAAAGAAATATTAATAATTATGTAATAAAATATCAAAAATGGATAAATTAACATGCATTATTCCAGTAATTTAACAATATTGTTCAACAAAAACCCTACCTTTGAACTTCGAAGACAGCAAGTTGGGTTGAAACGCAACTAACCAGAATACAATACGGGCCTGAATCCTAATTTCCCTGTTCTTGCACGAAATTTACAGTTTGGACCAGTGTACTGATTGGAGGAGGAGGAGGAGGAGGATGATGAAACCCAAAGAAGCAGAAGAAGAAGAAGAAGAAGAAGAAGAAGAATTAATGAACTATACGACGCGTCGGCTAAGAAGCGTTGTCTAGTAAAGGATGTCAGTTGAAAACACGTGGAAGGGAAACGACATGTAACCTGTGTATTAAAACGACGTCGTTTTCAAATGGAACGAAGACAATTGAATGACTTAAAAAGTTTTGAACTTTCATTTCTCTTTCATTTGAATGACATCTGGATCACATCCTTGATCATCTTCATCTCATACCTCGTAACTGAAATTTGTTTCGAAATTTGTAACTGAATTCGTGAAACGCGTGAACAAAGGATGCATGTCATTTCTGGCAAAATAAAGAGGATCTCTCTTTCTTCATCTTTACGAGTATAAAATAAATATAAAATTTACTAAATTAATCCAGAATTTTGAATATAGTCACCAAATATGTCCTTTTCTTTTGATATATTTGTATGACCATTATTATTTAATTATGCTCGAGTAGCGAATGATTTATCACATTTTGATCTCTAGTTGGTGTGAAGGGTTCGGTTTTTATATATAAAGAAATTACCAGTTAAGAACACTTTATTTTTTAGTTGGTCAACTCGGTGCGAACACTATTAATTTTTGTCGAATGAGTTTAGGATATTTGTGGTTCCACACAAAAAATAAATAAACGAGAAGCCAGTAAAAATATGAAATCCTTAAATTATTATTTTTGGTAAAATAGAAACTGCAACCCTTAATTAGACTCTACAACTCATGTTCATGAACACTTAGAAATCTAAAAATGTAGAACTTCTTTGGATTTGTTTTTTTTGCATTGTGTGTTCCACTCTAATGTTTTGAGAAGTTACATAATAAAAATTGATCCATTGTAGCTATGAGATTTTTTCAATAATGGAGTTGCTTTTCCTTATTCCTTTGGCCATACAACGCTAGACTTGTTTCATTGGGGGTCTTTTCCTATTATGTTGGCTAAAGTATTTCCTAAATTGTACATTCTATTCCTTTTATTGGTTCTTTAATGCACAGTTTAGAACACTAATTTTTTTTCTGCCTCTTATGTTATCTTTTGTTGCTTGCAGGGAATTTTCCTCATTACTTCAATCAGAGAATTTCACACCTTTGAGGAATGGATATTTTTCTTCAGAAAGTGCTGGCAGGGAGTATGTTGTTGTCCGTTACATGGAGGAGGATGTCGACATCCTGCTAGATATATTAAAAAGTGTGTTCTAGTCAATATTTTTCCGTTCTTATTCTGTTAACAATTGTAATGTCTTATTTGATGTTTGTTTTGAGCAGGACTTGGAGATAGAGTTGAAGCTGGGGACATCATTGCTCAAGTTGAAGTTTGTTACGCGCTAATTATTACAATGAATTCTGAATGGTTATTGCTTTAACTGAGTGCTGATTACAATTTTTTTTTACCCCCAGGCATTAGTTGAGGTGGAGACTCTTGTAGCGGGAATCATTGCAAGGGTACCAGTTAATAGTTGCTGTGTTTTTTGGGAGTCCAGGTCCGTTTCCGTTATGTATTATGTAACCCTTTCTTTTGTATGTAATTCCTAGTAGGTTCTGGCCAAGATAGGTGATGAGGTGGAACCAGGTGCCGGAATTGTTATGATTTCCAAATCAGGTAGAGGTGTAACAAAAAGTGCTCCACCAGAAAAGTCTGCTGCTCACCAAGTCTCTACATCAAGGTTAGATGTCAATGATCTTTGTGGTCTGTTATCTAAGATGTCCACCGTTTTAATTGAGGTTACCTGTGTCCAATTGGTTTAACAATGTAAATATTATCCATTTTAAATTTGTAATCAGCTTTCCATCTAGAATTAGTCAACTCTTATCCTCATTTTTACCCATGTCACATGTGATTTTTTTTTTTGCATTGTGTGTTCCACTCTAATGCTTTGAGAAGTTACATAATAAAAATGTGCTGGCACGGAGTATGTTGTTGTCCGTTACATGGATGATGCCGGCATCCTGATAGATATATTGAAAAGTGTGTTCTAGTCAATATTTTTCTGTTCTTATTCTGTTAACAATTAAAGTGTCTTATTTTATGTTTGTTTTGAGTAGGACTTGGAGATAAAGTTGAAGCTGGGGACATCATTGCTTTCGTTGAAGTTTCTTATATGGTAATTATTAGTACAATGAATTCTGAATGGTTATTGCTTTAACTGAGTGATTACAATTTTTTTACTTAGTACAATGAAAAGTCTGTTGCTCACCAAGTCTCTACATCAAGGTTAGATGCCAAAGATCTTTGTGGTCTGTTTCATTGGGGGTCTTTCCCTATTATGCTGGCTTAAGTATTTCCTAGATTGTACATTCTATTCCTCTTATTGCTTCTTTAATGCACAGTTTAGAATACTGATTTTTTTTTCTGCCTCTTATGTTATCTTTTGTTGCTTGCAGAGAATTTTCCTCATTGCTTCAATCAGAGAATTTCACACCTTTGAGGAATGGATATTTTTCTTCAGAAAGTGCTGGCACGGAGTATGTTGTTGTCCGTTACATGGATGATGCCGGCATCCTGCTAGATATATTGAAAAGTGTGTTCTAGTCAATATTTTTTCGTTCTTATTCTGTTAACAATTGGAGTGTCTTATTTGATGTTTGTTTTGAGTAGGACTTGGAGATAGAGTTGAAGCTGGGGACATCATTGCTTTCGTTGAAGTTTCTTATGTGGTAATTATTAGTACAATGAATTCTGAATGGTTATTGCTTTAACTGAGTGATTACAATTTTTTTACTTAGTACAATGAAAAGTCTGCTGCTCACCAAGTCTCTACATCAAGGTTAGATGCCAATGATCTTTGTGGTTTGTTATCTAAGATGTCCACCATTTTTATTGAGGTTACCTATGTCCAATTGGTTTAACAATGTAAATATTATCCATTTTAAATTTGTAATCAGCTTTCCATCTAGAATTAGTCAACTCTTATCCTCATTTTTACCGTCGTCACATGTGATTTTTTTTTTGCATTGTGTGTTCCACTCTAATGCTTTGAGAAGTTGCATAATAAAAATTGATCCATTGTAGCTATGAAATCTTTTCAATAATGGAGTTGCTTTTCCTTACTCCTTCGGCCATACAACGCTAGACTTGTTTCATTGGGGGTCATTTCCTATTATGCTGGCTAAAGTATTTCCTAGATTGTACATTCTATTCCTCTTATTAGTTCTTTAATGCACAGTTTAGAACACTGATTTTTTTTTCTGCCTCTTATGTTATCTTTTGTTGCTTGCACGGAATTTTCCTCATTGCTTCAATCAGAGAATTTCACACCTTTGAGGAATGGATATTTTTCTTCAGAAAGTGCTGGCACGGAGTATGTTGTTGTCCGTTACATGGATGATGTCGGAATCCTGCTAGATATATTGAAAAGTGTGTTCTAGTCAATATTTTTCCGTTCTTATTCTGTTAACAATTGGAGTGTCTTATTTTATGTTTGTTTTGAGTAGGACTTGGAGATAGAGTTGAAGCTGGGGACATCATTACTTTCGTTGAAGTTTCTTATATGGTAATTATTAGTACAATGAATTCTGAATGGTTATTGCTTTAACTGAGTGATTACAATTTTTTTACTTAGTGCAATGAAAATTTTGCTGCTCACCAAGTCTCTACATCAAGGTTAGATGCCAATGATCTTTGTGGTCTGTTATCTAAGGTGTCCACCATTTTTATTGAGGTTACCTGTGTCCAATTGGTTTAACAATGTAAATATTATCCATTTTAAATTTGTAATCAGCTTTCCATCTAGAATTAGTCAACTCTTATCCTCATTTTTACCCTCGTCACATGTGATTTTTTTTTTGCATTGTGTGTTCCACTCTAATGCTTTGAGAAGTTGCATAATAAAAATTCATCCATTATAGCTATGAGATCTTTTCAATAATGGAGTTGCTATTCCTTAGTCCTTTGGCCATACAACGCTAGAGTTGTTTCATTGGGCGTCTTTTCCTATTATGCTGGCTTAAGTATTTCCTAGATTGTACATTCTATTCCTCTTATTGCTTCTTTAATGCACAGTTTAGAACACTGATTTTTTTTCTGCCTCTTATGTTATCTTTTGTTGCTTGCAGGGAATTTTCCTCACTGCTTCAATCAGAGAATTTCACACCTTTGAGGAATGGATATTTTTCTTCAGAAAGTGCTGGCACGGAGTATGTTGTTGTCCGTTACATGGATGATGTCGGCATCCTACTAGATATATTGAATAGTGTGTTCTAGTCAATATTTTTCCGTTCTTATTCTGTTAACAATTGGAGTGTCTTATTTGATGTTTGTTTTAAGTAGGACTTGGAGATAGAGTTGAAGCTGGGGACATCATTGCTTTCGTTGAAGTTTCTTATGTGGTAATTATTAGTACAATGAATTCTGAATGGTTATTGCTTTAACTGAGTGATTACAATTTTTTTACTCAGTACAATGAAAAGTCTGCTGCTCACCAAGTCTCTACATCAAGGTTAGATGCCAATGATCTTTGTGGGCTGTTATCTAAGATCTCCACCATTTTTATTGAGGTTACCTGTGTCCAATTGGTTTAACAATGTAAATATTATCCATTTTAAATTTGTAATCAGCTTTCCATCTAGAATTAGTCAACTCTTATCCTCATTTTTACCGTCGTCACATGTGATTTTTTTTTTGCATTGTGTGTTCCACTCTAATGCTTTGAGAAGTTGCATAATAAAAATTGATCCATTGTAGCTATGAGATCTTTTCAATAATGGAGTTGCTTTTCCTTATTCCTTTGGCCATACAACGCTAGACTTGTTTCGTTGGGGTCTTTTCCTATTATGCTGGCTAAAGTATTTCCTAGATTGTACATTCTATTCCTCTTATTGCTTCTTTAATGCCCAGTTTAGAACACTGATTTTTTTTCTACCTCTTATGTTATCTTTTGTTACTTGTAGGGAATTTTCCTCATTGCTTCAATCAGAGAATTTCACACCGTTGAGGAATGGATATTTTTCTTCAGAAAGTGCTGGCACGGAGTATGTTGTTGTCCGTTACATGGATGATGCCGGCATCCTACTAGATATATTGAATAGTGTGTTCTAGTCAATATTTTTCCGTTCTTATTCTGTTAACAATTGGAGTGTCTTATTTGATGTTTGTTTTGAGTAGGACTTGGAGATAGAGTTGAAGCTGGGGACATCATTGCTTTCGTTGAAGTTTCTTATGTGGTAATTATTAGTACAATGAATTCTGAATGGTTATTGCTTTAACTGAGTGATTACAATTTTTTTACTTAGTACAATGAAAAGTCTGCTGCTCACCAAGTCTCTACATCAAGGTTAGATGCCAATGATCTTTGTGGTCTGTTATCTAAGATGTCCACCATTTTTATTGAGGTTACCTATGTCCAATTGGTTTAACAATGTAAATATTATCCATTTTAAATTTGTAATCAGCTTTCCATCTAGAATTAGTCAACTCTTATCCTCATTTTTACCGTCGTCACATGTGATTTTTTTTTTGCATTGTGTGTTCCACTCTAATGCTTTGAGAAGTTGCATAATAAAAATTGATCCATTGTAGCTATGAGATCTTTTCAATAATGGAGTTGCTTTTCCTTATTCCTTTGGCCATACAACGCTAGACTTGTTTCGTTGGGGTCTTTTCCTA
This sequence comes from Viola odorata, assembly GCA_963691705.1. Taxonomy (NCBI): domain Eukaryota; kingdom Viridiplantae; phylum Streptophyta; class Magnoliopsida; order Malpighiales; family Violaceae; genus Viola; species Viola odorata. The sequence goes on from OY829537.1 coordinate 2,865,151, forward strand.
TTATGCTGGCTAAAGTATTTCCTAGATTGTACATTCTATTCCTCTTATTGCTTCTTTAATGCCCAGTTTAGAACACTGATTTTTTTTCTACCTCTTATGTTATCTTTTGTTACTTGTAGGGAATTTTCCTCATTGCTTCAATCAGAGAATTTCACACCGTTGAGGAATGGATATTTTTCTTCAGAAAGTGCTGGCACGGAGTATGTTGTTGTCCGTTACATGGATGATGCCGGCATCCTGCTAGATATATTGAAAAGTGTGTTCTATTCAATATTTTTCCGTTCTTATTCTGTTAACAATTGGAGTGTCTTATTTTATGTTTGTTTTGAGTAGGACTTGGAGATAGAGTTGAAGCTGGGGACATCATTGCTTTCGTTGAAGTTTCTTATATGGTAATTATTAGTACAATGAATTCTGAATGGTTATTGCTTTAACTGAGTGATTACAATTTTTTTACTTAGTGCAATGAAAAGTCTGCTGCTCACCAAGTCTCTACATCAAGGTTAGATGCCAATGATCTTTGTGGTCTGTTATCTAAGATGTCCACCATTTTTATTGAGGTTACTTGTGTCCAATTGGTTTAACAATGTAAATATTATCCATTTTAAATTTGTAATCAGCTTTCCATCTAGAATTAGTCAACTCTTATCCTCATTTTTACCCTCGTCACATGTGATTTTTTTTTTGCATTGTGTGTTCCACTCTAATGCTTTGAGAAGTTGCATAATAAAAATTCATCCATTATAGCTATGAGATCTTTTCAATAATGGAGTTGCTTTTCCTTAGTCCTTTGGCCATACAACGCTAGAGTTGTTTCATTGGGCGTCTTTTCCTATTATGCTGGCTTAAGTATTTCCTAGATTGTACATTCTATTCCTCTTATTGCTTCTTTAATGCACAGTTTAGAACACTGATTTTTTTTCTGCCTCTTATGTTATCTTTTGTTGCTTGCAGGGAATTTTCCTCACTGCTTCAATCAGAGAATTTCACACCTTTGAGGAATGGATATTTTTCTTCAGAAAGTGCTGGCACGGAGTATGTTGTTGTCCGTTACATGGATGATGTCGGCATCCTACTAGATATATTGAATAGTGTGTTCTAGTCAATATTTTTCCGTTCTTATTCTGTTAACAATTGGAGTGTCTTATTTGATGTTTGTTTTGAGTAGGACTTGGAGATAGAGTTGAAGCTGGGGACATCATTGCTTTCGTTGAAGTTTCTTATGTGGTAATTATTAGTACAATGAATTCTGAATGGTTATTGCTTTAACTGAGTGATTACAATTTTTTTACTTAGTACAATGAAAAGTCTGCTACTCACCAAGTCTCTACATCAAGGTTAGATGCCAATGATCTTTGTGGGCTGTTATCTAAGATCTCCACCATTTTTATTGAGGTTACCTGTGTCCAATTGGTTTAACAATGTAAATATTATCCATTTTAAATTTGTAATCAGCTTTCCATCTAGAATTAGTCAACTCTTATCCTCATTTTTACCGTCGTCACATGTGATTTTTTTTTTGCATTGTGTGTTCCACTCTAATGCTTTGAGAAGTTGCATAATAAAAATTGATCCATTGTAGTCAATAATGGAGTTGCTTTTCCTTATTCCTTTGGCCATACAACGCTAGACTTGTTTCGTTGGGGTCTTTTCCTATTATGCTGGCTAAAGTATTTCCTAGATTGTACATTCTATTCCTCTTATTGCTTCTTTAATGCCCAGTTTAGAACACTGATTTTTTTTCTACCTCTTATGTTATCTTTTGTTATTTGTAGGGAATTTTCCTCATTGCTTCAATCAGATAATTTCACACCGTTGAGGAATGGATATTTTTCTTCAGAAAGTGCTGGCACGGAGTATGTTGTTGTCCGTTACATGGATGATGCCGGCATCCTACTAGATATATTGAATAGTGTGTTCTAGTCAATATTTTTCCGTTCTTATTCTGTTAACAATTGGAGTGTCTTATTTGATGTTTGTTTTGAGTAGGACTTGGAGATAGAGTTGAAGCTGGGGACATCATTGCTTTCGTTGAAGTTTCTTATGTGGTAATTATTAGTACAATGAATTCTGAATGGTTATTGCTTTAACTGAGTGATTACAATTTTTTTACTTAGTACAATGAAAAGTCTGCTGCTCACCAAGTCTCTACATCAAGGTTAGATGCCAATGATCTTTGTGGTCTGTTATCTAAGATGTCCACCATTTTTATTGAGGTTACCTATGTCCAATTGGTTTAACAATGTAAATATTATCCATTTTAAATTTGTAATCAGCTTTCCATCTAGAATTAGTCAACTCTTATCCTCATTTTTACCGTCGTCACATGTGATTTTTTTTTTGCATTGTGTGTTCCACTCTAATGCTTTGAGAAGTTGCATAATAAAAATTGATCCATTGTAGCTATGAAATCTTTTCAATAATGGAGTTGCTTTTCCTTACTCCTTCGGCCATACAACGCTAGACTTGTTTCATTGGGGGTCATTTCCTATTATGCTGGCTAAAGTATTTCCTAGATTGTACATTCTATTCCTCTTATTAGTTCTTTAATGCACAGTTTAGAACACTGATTTTTTTTTCTGCCTCTTATGTTATCTTTTGTTGCTTGCACGGAATTTTCCTCATTGCTTCAATCAGAGAATTTCACACCTTTGAGGAATGGATATTTTTCTTCAGAAAGTGCTGGCACGGAGTATGTTGTTGTCCGTTACATGGATGATGTCGGAATCCTGCTAGATATATTGAAAAGTGTGTTCTAGTCAATATTTTTCCGTTCTTATTCTGTTAACAATTGGAGTGTCTTATTTTATGTTTGTTTTGAGTAGGACTTGGAGATAGAGTTGAAGCTGGGGACATCATTACTTTCGTTGAAGTTTCTTATATGGTAATTATTAGTACAATGAATTCTGAATGGTTATTGCTTTAACTGAGTGATTACAATTTTTTTACTTAGTGCAATGAAAAGTCTGCTGCTCACCAAGTCTCTACATCAAGGTTAGATGCCAATGATCTTTGTGGTCTGTTATCTAAGGTGTCCACCATTTTTATTGAGGTTACCTGTGTCCAATTGGTTTAACAATGTAAATATTATCCATTTTAAATTTGTAATCAGCTTTCCATCTAGAATTAGTCAACTCTTATCCTCATTTTTACCCTCGTCACATGTGATTTTTTTTTTGCATTGTGTGTTCCACTCTAATGCTTTGAGAAGTTGCATAATAAAAATTCATCCATTATAGCTATGAGATCTTTTCAATAATGGAGTTGCTATTCCTTAGTCCTTTGGCCATACAACGCTAGAGTTGTTTCATTGGGCGTCTTTTCCTATTATGCTGGCTTAAGTATTTCCTAGATTGTACATTCTATTCCTCTTATTGCTTCTTTAATGCACAGTTTAGAACACTGATTTTTTTTCTGCCTCTTATGTTATCTTTTGTTGCTTGCAGGGAATTTTCCTCACTGCTTCAATCAGAGAATTTCACACCTTTGAGGAATGGATATTTTTCTTCATAAAGTGCTGGCACGGAGTATGTTGTTGTCCGTTACGTGGATGATGTCGGCATCGTACTAGATATATTGAATAGTGTGTTCTAGTCAATATTTTTCCGTTCTTATTCTGTTAACAATTGGAGTGTCTTATTTGATGTTTGTTTTAAGTAGGACTTGGAGATAGAGTTGAAGCTGGGGACATCATTGCTTTCGTTGAAGTTTCTTATGTGGTAATTATTAGTACAATGAATTCTGAATGGTTATTGCTTTAACTGAGTGATTACAATTTTTTTACTTAGTACAATGAAAAGTCTGCTGCTCACCAAGTCTCTACATCAAGGTTAGATGCCAATGATCTTTGTGGGCTGTTATCTAAGATCTCCACCATTTTTATTGAGGTTACCTGTGTCCAATTGGTTTAACAATGTAAATATTATCCATTTTAAATTTGTAATCAGCTTTCCATCTAGAATTAGTCAACTCTTATCCTCATTTTTACCGTCGTCACATGTGATTTTTTTTTTGCATTGTGTGTTCCACTCTAATGCTTTGAGAAGTTGCATAATAAAAATTGATCCATTGTAGCTATGAGATCTTTTCAATAATGGAGTTGCTTTTCCTTATTCCTTTGGCTATACAACGCTAGACTTGTTTCGTTGGGGTCTTTTCCTATTATGCTGGCTAAAGTATTTCCTAGATTGTACATTCTATTCCTCTTATTGCTTCTTTAATGCCCAGTTTAGAACACTGATTTTTTTTCTACCTCTTATGTTATCTTTTGTTACTTGTAGGGAATTTTCCTCATTGCTTCAATCAGAGAATTTCACACCGTTGAGGAATGGATATTTTTCTTCAGAAAGTGCTGGCACGGAGTATGTTGTTGTCCGTTACATGGATGATGCCGGCATCCTACTAGATATATTGAATAGTGTGTTCTAGTCAATATTTTTCCGTTCTTATTCTGTTAACAATTGGAGTGTCTTATTTGATGTTTGTTTTGAGTAGGACTTGGAGATAGAGTTGAAGCTGGGGACATCATTGCTTTCGTTGAAGTTTCTTATGTGGTAATTATTAGTACAATGAATTCTGAATGGTTATTGCTTTAACTGAGTGATTACAATTTTTTTACTTAGTACAATGAAAAGTCTGCTGCTCACCAAGTCTCTACATCAAGGTTAGATGCCAATGATCTTTGTGGTCTGTTATCTAAGATGTCCACCATTTTTATTGAGGTTACCTATGTCCAATTGGTTTAACAATGTAAATATTATCCATTTTAAATTTGTAATCAGCTTTCCATCTAGAATTAGTCAACTCTTATCCTCATTTTTACCGTCGTCACATATGATTTTTTTTTTGCATTGTGTGTTCCACTCTAATGCTTTGAGAAGTTGCATAATAAAAATTGATCCATTGTAGCTATGAGATCTTTTCAATAATGGAGTTGCTTTTCCTTATTCCTTTGGCCATACAACGCTAGACTTGTTTCGTTGGGGTCTTTTCCTATTATGCTGGCTAAAGTATTTCCTAGATTGTACATTCTATTCCTCTTATTGCTTCTTTAATGCCCAGTTTAGAACACTGATTTTTTTTCTACCTCTTATGTTATCTTTTGTTACTTGTAGGGAATTTTCCTCATTGCTTCAATCAGAGAATTTCACACCGTTGAGGAATGGATATTTTTCTTCAGAAAGTGCTGGCACGGAGTATGTTGTTGTCCGTTACATGGATGATGCCGGCATCCTGCTAGATATATTGAAAAGTGTGTTCTAGTCAATATTTTTCCGTTCTTATTCTGTTAACAATTGGAGTGTCTTATTTTATGTTTGTTTTGAGTAGGACTTGGAGATAGAGTTGAAGCTGGGGACATCATTGCTTTCGTTGAAGTTTCTTATATGGTAATTATTAGTACAATGAATTCTGAATGGTTATTGCTTTAACTGAGTGATTACAATTTTTTTACTTAGTGCAATGAAAAGTCTGCTGCTCACCAAGTCTCTACATCAAGGTTAGATGCCAATGATCTTTGTGGTCTGTTATCTAAGATGTCCACCATTTTTATTGAGGTTACCTGTGTCCAATTGGTTTAACAATGTAAATATTATCCATTTTAAATTTGTAATCAGCTTTCCATCTAGAATTAGTCAACTCTTATCCTCATTTTTACCCTCGTCACATGTGATTTTTTTTTTGCATTGTGTGCTCCACTCTAATGCTTTGAGAAGTTGCATAATAAAAATTCATCCATTATAGCTATGAGATCTTTTCAATAATGGAGTTGTTTTTCCTTAGTCCTTTGGCCATACAACGCTAGAGTTGTTTCATTGGGCGTCTTTTCCTATTATGCTGGCTTAAGTATTTCCTAGATTGTACATTCTATTCCTCTTATTGCTTCTTTAATGCACAGTTTAGAACACTGATTTTTTTTCTGCCTCTTATGTTATCTTTTGTTGCTTGCAGGGAATTTTCCTCACTGCTTCAATCAGAGAATTTCACACCTTTGAGGAATGGATATTTTTCTTCAGAAAGTGCTGGCACGGAGTATGTTGTTGTCCGTTACATGGATGATGTCGGCATCCTACTAGATATATTGAATAGTGTGTTCTAGTCAATATTTTTCCGTTCTTATTCTGTTAACAATTGGAGTGTCTTATTTGATGTTTGTTTTGAGTAGGACTTGGAGATAGAGTTGAAGCTGGGGACATCATTGCTTTCGTTGAAGTTTCTTATGTGGTAATTATTAGTACAATGAATTCTGAATGGTTATTGCTTTAACTGAGTGATTACAATTTTTTTACTTAGTACAATGAAAAGTCTGCTGCTCACCAAGTCTCTACATCAAGGTTAGATGCCAATGATCTTTGTGGGCTGTTATCTAAGATCTCCACCATTTTTATTGAGGTTACCTGTGTCCAATTGGTTTAACAATGTAAATATTATCCATTTTAAATTTGTAATCAGCTTTCCATCTAGAATTAGTCAACTCTTATCCTCATTTTTACCGTCGTCACATGTGATTTTTTTTTTGCATTGTGTGTTCCACTCTAATGCTTTGAGAAGTTGCATAATAAAAATTGATCCATTGTAGCTATGAGATCTTTTCAATAATGGAGTTGCTTTTCCTTATTCCTTTGGCCATACAACGCTAGACTTGTTTCGTTGGGGTCTTTTCCTATTATGCTGGCTAAAGTATTTCCTAGATTGTACATTCTATTCCTCTTATTGCTTCTTTAATGCCCAGTTTAGAACACTGATTTTTTTTCTACCTCTTATGTTATCTTTTGTTACTTGTAGGGAATTTTCCTCATTGCTTCAATCAGAGAATTTCACACCGTTGAGGAATGGATATTTTTCTTCAGAAAGTGCTGGCACGGAGTATGTTGTTGTCCGTTACATGGATGATGCCGGCATCCTACTAGATATATTGAATAGTGTGTTCTAGTCAATATTTTTCCGTTCTTATTCTGTTAACAATTGGAGTGTCTTATTTGATGTTTGTTTTGAGTAGGACTTGGAGATAGAGTTGAAGCTGGGGACATCATTGCTTTCGTTGAAGTTTCTTATGTGGTAATTATTAGTACAATGAATTCTGAATGGTTATTGCTTTAACTGAGTGATTACAATTTTTTTACTTAGTACAATGAAAAGTCTGCTGCTCACCAAGTCTCTACATCAAGGTTAGATGCCAATGATCTTTGTGGTCTGTTATCTAAGATGTCCACCATTTTTATTGAGGTTACCTATGTCCAATTGGTTTAACAATGTAAATATTATCCATTTTAAATTTGTAATCAGCTTTCCATCTAGAATTAGTCAACTCTTATCCTCATTTTTACCGTCGTCACATGTGATTTTTTTTTTGCATTGTGTGTTCCACTCTAATGCTTTGAGAAGTTGCATAATAAAAATTGATCCATTGTAGCTATGAGATCTTTTCAATAATGGAGTTGCTTTTCCTTATTCCTTTGGCCATACAACGCTAGACTTGTTTCGTTGGGGTCTTTTCCTATTATGCTGGCTAAAGTATTTCCTAGATTGTACATTCTATTCCTCTTATTGCTTCTTTAATGCCCAGTTTAGAACACTGATTTTTTTTCTACCTCTTATGTTATCTTTTGTTACTTGTAGGGAATTTTCCTCATTGCTTCAATCAGAGAATTTCACACCGTTGAGGAATGGATATTTTTCTTCAGAAAGTGCTGGCACGGAGTATGTTGTTGTCCGTTACATGGATGATGCCGGCATCCTGCTAGATATATTGAAAAGTGTGTTCTAGTCAATATTTTTCCGTTCTTATTCTGTTAACAATTGGAGTGTCTTATTTTATGTTTGTTTTGAGTAGGACTTGGAGATAGAGTTGAAGCTGGGGACATCATTGCTTTCGTTGAAGTTTCTTATATGGTAATTATTAGTACAATGAATTCTGAATGGTTATTGCTTTAACTGAGTGATTACAATTTTTTTACTTAGTGCAATGAAAAGTCTGCTGCTCACCAAGTCTCTACATCAAGGTTAGATGCCAATGATCTTTGTGGTCTGTTATCTAAGATGTCCACCATTTTTATTGAGGTTACCTGTGTCCAATTGGTTTAACAATGTAAATATTATCCATTTTAAATTTGTAATCAGCTTTCCATCTAGAATTAGTCAACTCTTATCCTCATTTTTACCCTCGTCACATGTGATTTTTTTTTTGCATTGTGTGTTCCACTCTAATGCTTTGAGAAGTTGCATAATAAAAATTCATCCATTATAGCTATGAGATCTTTTCAATAATGGAGTTGTTTTTCCTTAGTCCTTTGGCCATACAACGCTAGAGTTGTTTCATTGGGCGTCTTTTCCTATTATGCTGGCTTAAGTATTTCCTAGATTGTACATTCTATTCCTCTTATTGCTTCTTTAATGCACAGTTTAGAACACTGATTTTTTTTCTGCCTCTTATGTTATCTTTTGTTGCTTGCAGGGAATTTTCCTCACTGCTTCAATCAGAGAATTTCACACCTTTGAGGAATGGATATTTTTCTTCAGAAAGTGCTGGCACGGAGTATGTTGTTGTCCGTTACATGGATGATGTCGGCATCCTACTAGATATATTGAATAGTGTGTTCTAGTCAATATTTTTCCGTTCTTATTCTGTTAACAATTGGAGTGTCTTATTTGATGTTTGTTTTGAGTAGGTCTTGGAGATAGAGTTGAAGCTGGGGACATCATTGCTTTCGTTGAAGTTTCTTATGTGGTAATTATTAGTACAATGAATTCTGAATGGTTATTGCTTTAACTGAGTGATTACAATTTTTTTACTTAGTACAATGAAAAGTCTGCTGCTCACCAAGTCTCTACATCAAGGTTAGATGCCAATGATCTTTGTGGGCTGTTATCTAAGATCTCCACCATTTTTATTGAGGTTACCTGTGTCCAATTGGTTTAACAATGTAAATATTATCCATTTTAAATTTGTAATCAGCTTTCCATCTAGAATTAGTCAACTCTTATCCTCATTTTTACCGTCGTCACATGTGATTTTTTTTTTGCATTGTGTGTTCCACTCTAATGCTTTGAGAAGTTGCATAATAAAAATTGATCCATTGTAGCTATGAGATCTTTTCAATAATGGTGTTGCTTTTCCTTATTCCTTTGGCCATACAACGCTAGACTTGTTTCGTTGGGGTCTTTTCCTATTATGCTGGCTAAAGTATTTCCTAGATTGTACATTCTATTCCTCTTATTGCTTCTTTAATGCCCAGTTTAGAACACTGATTTTTTTTCTACCTCTTATGTTATCTTTTGTTACTTGTAGGGAATTTTCCTCATTGCTTCAATCAGAGAATTTCACACCGTTGAGGAATGGATATTTTTCTTCAGAAAGTGCTGGCACGGAGTATGTTGTTGTCCGTTACATGGATGATGCCGGCATCCTACTAGATATATTGAATAGTGTGTTCTAGTCAATATTTTTCCGTTCTTATTCTGTTAACAATTGGAGTGTCTTATTTGATGTTTGTTTTGAGTAGGACTTGGAGATAGAGTTGAAGCTGGGGACATCATTGCTTTCGTTGAAGTTTCTTATGTGGTAATTATTAGTACAATGAATTCTGAATGGTTATTGCTTTAACTGAGTGATTACAATTTTTTTACTTAGTACAATGAAAAGTCTGCTGCTCACCAAGTCTCTACATCAAGGTTAGATGCCAATGATCTTTGTGGTCTGTTATCTAAGATGTCCACCATTTTTATTGAGGTTACCTATGTCCAATTGGTTTAACAATGTAAATATTATCCATTTTAAATTTGTAATCAGCTTTCCATCTAGAATTAGTCAACTCTTATCCTCATTTTTACCGTCGTCACATGTGATTTTTTTTTTGCATTGTGTGTTCCACTCTAATGCTTTGAGAAGTTGCATAATAAAAATTGATCCATTGTAGCTATGAGATCTTTTCAATAATGGAGTTGCTTTTCCTTATTCCTTTGGCCATACAACGCTAGACTTGTTTCGTTGGGGTCTTTTCCTATTATGCTGGCTAAAGTATTTCCTAGATTGTACATTCTATTCCTCTTATTGCTTCTTTAATGCCCAGTTTAGAACACTGATTTTTTTTCTACCTCTTATGTTATCTTTTGTTACGTGTAGGGAATTTTCCTCATTGCTTCAATCAGAGAATTTCACACCGTTGAGGAATGGATATTTTTCTTCAGAAAGTGCTGGCACGGAGTATGTTGTTGTCCGTTACATGGATGATGCCGGCATCCTGCTAGATATATTGAAAAGTGTGTTCTAGTCAATATTTTTCCGTTCTTATTCTGTTAACAATTGGAGTGTCTTATTTTATGTTTGTTTTGAGTAGGACTTGGAGATAGAGTTGAAGCTGGGGACATCATTGCTTTCGTTGAAGTTTCTTATATGGTAATTATTAGTACAATGAATTCTGAATGGTTATTGCTTTAACTGAGTGATTACAATTTTTTTACTTAGTGCAATGAAAAGTCTGCTGCTCACCAAGTCTCTACATCAAGGTTAGATGCCAATGATCTTTGTGGTCTGTTATCTAAGATGTCCACCATTTTTATTGAGGTTACCTGTGTCCAATTGGTTTAACAATGTAAATATTATCCATTTTAAATTTGTAATCAGCTTTCCATCTAGAATTAGTCAACTCTTATCCTCATTTTTACCCTCGTCACATGTGATTTTTTTTTTGCATTGTGTGTTCCACTCTAATGCTTTGAGAAGTTGCTTAATAAAAATTCATCCATTATAGCTATGAGATCTTTTCAGTAATGGAGTTGCTTTTCCTTAGTCCTTTGGCCATACAACGCTAGAGTTGTTTCATTGGGCGTCTTTTCCTATTATGCTGGCTTAAGTATTTCCTAGATTGTACATTCTATTCCTCTTATTGCTTCTTTAATGCACAGTTTAGAACACTGATTTTTTTTCTGCCTCTTATGTTATCTTTTGTTGCTTGCAGGGAATTTTCCTCACTGCTTCAATCAGAGAATTTCACACCTTTGAGGAATGGATATTTTTCTTCAGAAAGTGCTGGCACGGAGTATGTTGTTGTCCGTTACATGGATGATGTCGGCATCCTACTAGATATATTGAATAGTGTGTTCTAGTCAATATTTTTCCGTTCTTATTCTGTTAACAATTGGAGTGTCTTATTTGATGTTTGTTTTGAGTAGGACTTGGAGATAGAGTTGAAGCTGGGGACATCATTGCTTTCGTTGAAGTTTCTTATGTGGTAATTATTAGTACAATGAATTCTGAATGGTTATTGCTTTAACTGAGTGATTACAATTTTTTTACTTAGTACAATGAACAGTCTGCTGCTCACCAAGTCTCTACATCAAGGTTAGATGCCAATGATCTTTGTGGGCTGTTATCTAAGATCTCCACCATTTTTATTGAGGTTACCTGTGTCCAATTGGTTTAACAATGTAAATATTATCCATTTTAAATTTGTAATCAGCTTTCCATCTAGAATTAGTCAACTCTTATCCTCATTTTTACCGTCGTCGCATGTGATTTTTTTTTTGCATTGTGTGTTCCACTCTAATGCTTTGAGAAGTTGCATAATAAAAATTGATCCATTGTAGCTATGAGATCTTTTCAATAATGGAGTTGCTTTTCCTTATTCCTTTGGCCATACAACGCTAGACTTGTTTCGTTGGGGTCTTTTCCTATTATGCTGGCTAAAGTATTTCCTAGATTGTACATTCTATTCCTCTTATTGCTTCTTTAATGCCCAGTTTAGAACACTGATTTTTTTTCTACCTCTTATGTTATCTTTTGTTACTTGTAGGGAATTTTCCTCATTGCTTCAATCAGAGAATTTCACACCGTTGAGGAATGGATATTTTTCTTCAGAAAGTGCTGGCACGGAGTATGTTGTTGTCCGTTACATGGATGATGCCGGCATCCTGCTAGATATATTGAAAAGTGTGTTCTAGTCAATATTTTTCCGTTCTTATTCTGTTAACAATTGGAGTGTCTTATTTTATGTTTGTTTTGAGTAGGACTTGGAGATAGAGTTGAAGCTGGGGACATCATTGCTTTCGTTGAAGTTTCTTATATGGTAATTATTAGTACAATGAATTCTGAATGGTTATTGCTTTAACTGAGTGATTACAATTTTTTTACTTAGTGCAATGAAAAGTCTGCTGCTCACCAAGTCTCTACATCAAGGTTAGATGCCAATGATCTTTGTGGTCTGTTATCTAAGATGTCCACCATTTTTATTGAGGTTACCTGTGTCCAATTGGTTTAACAATGTAAATATTATCCATTTTAAATTTGTAATCAGCTTTCCATCTAGAATTAGTCAACTCTTATCCTCATTTTTACCCTCGTCACATGTGATTTTTTTTTTGCATTGTGTGTTCCACTCTAATGCTTTGAGAAGTTGCTTAATAAAAATTCATCCATTATAGCTATGAGATCTTTTCAGTAATGGAGTTGCTTTTCCTTAGTCCTTTGGCCATACAACGCTAGAGTTGTTTCATTGGGCGTCTTTTCCTATTATGCTGGCTTAAGTATTTCCTAGATTGTACATTCTATTCCTCTTATTGCTTCTTTAATGCACAGTTTAGAACACTGATTTTTTTTCTGCCTCTTATGTTATCTTTTGTTGCTTGCAGGGAATTTTCCTCACTGCTTCAATCAGAGAATTTCACACCTTTGAGGAATGGATATTTTTCTTCAGAAAGTGCTGGCACGGAGTATGTTGTTGTCCGTTACATGGATGATGTCGGCATCCTACTAGATATATTGAATAGTGTGTTCTAGTCAATATTTTTCCGTTCTTATTCTGTTAACAATTGGAGTGTCTTATTTGATGTTTGTTTTGAGTAGGACTTGGAGATAGAGTTGAAGCTGGGGACATCATTGCTTTCGTTGAAGTTTCTTATGTGGTAATTATTAGTACAATGAATTCTGAATGGTTATTGCTTTAACTGAGTGATTACAATTTTTTTACTTAGTACAATGAAAAGTCTGCTGCTCACCAAGTCTCTACATCAAGGTTAGATGCCAATGATCTTTGTGGGCTGTTATCTAAGATCTCCACCATTTTTATTGAGGTTACCTGTGTCCAATTGGTTTAACAATGTAAATATTATCCATTTTAAATTTGTAATCAGCTTTCCATCTAGAATTAGTCAACTCTTATCCTCATTTTTACCGTCGTCGCATGTGATTTTTTTTTTGCATTGTGTGTTCCACTCTAATGCTTTGAGAAGTTGCATAATAAAAATTGATCCATTGTAGCTATGAGATCTTTTCAATAATGGAGTTGCTTTTCCTTATTCCTTTGGCCATACAACGCTAGACTTGTTTCGTTGGGGTCTTTTCCTATTATGCTGGCTAAAGTATTTCCTAGATTGTACATTCTATTCCTCTTATTGCTTCTTTAATGCCCAGTTTAGAACACTGATTTTTTTTCTACCTCTTATGTTATCTTTTGTTACTTGTAGGGAATTTTCCTCATTGCTTCAATCAGAGAATTTCACACCGTTGAGGAATGGATATTTTTCTTCAGAAAGTGCTGGCACGGAGTATGTTGTTGTCCGTTACATGGATGATGCCGGCATCCTGCTAGATATATTGAAAAGTGTGTTCTAGTCAATATTTTTCCGTTCTTATTCTGTTAACAATTGGAGTGTCTTATTTTATGTTTGTTTTGAGTAGGACTTGGAGATAGAGTTGAAGCTGGGGACATCATTGCTTTCGTTGAAGTTTCTTATATGGTAATTATTAGTACAATGAATTCTGAATGGTTATTGCTTTAACTGAGTGATTACAATTTTTTTACTTAGTGCAATGAAAAGTCTGCTGCTCACCAAGTCTCTACATCAAGGTTAGATGCCAATGATCTTTGTGGTCTGTTATCTAAGATGTCCACCATTTTTATTGAGGTTACCTGTGTCCAATTGGTTTAACAATGTAAATATTATCCATTTTAAATTTGTAATCAGCTTTCCATCTAGAATTAGTCAACTCTTATCCTCATTTTTACCCTCGTCACATGTGATTTTTTTTTTGCATTGTGTGTTCCACTCTAATGCTTTGAGAAGTTGCATAATAAAAATTCATCCATTATAGCTATGAGATCTTTTCAATAATGGAGTTGCTTTTCCTTAGTCCTTTGGCCATACAACGCTAGAGTTGTTTCATTGGGCGTCTTTTCCTATTATGCTGGCTTAAGTATTTCCTAGATTGTACATTCTATTCCTCTTATTGCTTCTTTAATGCACAGTTTAGAACACTGATTTTTTTTCTGCCTCTTATGTTATCTTTTGTTGCTTGCAGGGAATTTTCCTCACTGCTTCAATCAGAGAATTTCACACCTTTGAGGAATGGATATTTTTCTTCAGAAAGTGCTGGCACGGAGTATGTTGTTGTCCGTTACATGGATGATGTCGGCATCCTACTAGATATATTGAATAGTGTATTCTAGTCAATATTTTTCCGTTCTTATTCTGTTAACAATTGGAGTGTCTTATTTGATGTTTGTTTTGAGTAGGACTTGGAGATAGAGTTGAAGCTGGGGACATCATTGCTTTCGTTGAAGTTTCTTATGTGGTAATTATTAGTACAATGAATTCTGAATGGTTATTGCTTTAACTGAGTGATTACAATTTTTTTACTTAGTACAATGAAAAGTCTGCTGCTCACCAAGTCTCTACATCAAGGTTAGATGCCAATGATCTTTGTGGGCTGTTATCTAAGATCTCCACCATTTTTATTGAGGTTACCTGTGTCCAATTGGTTTAACAATGTAAATATTATCCATTTTAAATTTGTAATCAGCTTTCCATCTAGAATTAGTCAACTCTTATCCTCATTTTTACCGTCGTCGCATGTGATTTTTTTTTTGCATTGTGTGTTCCACTCTAATGCTTTGAGAAGTTGCATAATAAAAATTGATCCATTGTAGCTATGAGATCTTTTCAATAATGGAGTTGCTTTTCCTTATTCCTTTGGCCATACAACGCTAGACTTGTTTCGTTGGGGTCTTTTCCTATTATGCTGGCTAAAGTATTTCCTAGATTGTACATTCTATTCCTCTTATTGCTTCTTTAATGCCCAGTTTAGAACACTGATTTTTTTTCTACCTCTTATGTTATCTTTTGTTACTTGTAGGGAATTTTCCTCATTGCTTCAATCAGAGAATTTCACACCGTTGAGGAATGGATATTTTTCTTCAGAAAGTGCTGGCACGGAGTATGTTGTTGTCCGTTACATGGATGATGCCGGCATCCTGCTAGATATATTGAAAAGTGTGTTCTAGTCAATATTTTTCCGTTCTTATTCTGTTAACAATTGGAGTGTCTTATTTTATGTTTGTTTTGAGTAGGACTTGGAGATAGAGTTGAAGCTGGGGACATCATTGCTTTCGTTGAAGTTTCTTATATGGTAATTATTAGTACAATGAATTCTGAATGGTTATTGCTTTAACTGAGTGATTACAATTTTTTTACTTAGTGCAATGAAAAGTCTGCTGCTCACCAAGTCTCTACATCAAGGTTAGATGCCAATGATCTTTGTGGTCTGTTATCTAAGATGTCCACCATTTTTATTGAGGTTACCTGTGTCCAATTGGTTTAACAATGTAAATATTATCCATTTTAAATTTGTAATCAGCTTTCCATCTAGAATTAGTCAACTCTTATCCTCATTTTTACCCTCGTCACATGTGATTTTTTTTTTGCATTGTGTGTTCCACTCTAATGCTTTGAGAAGTTGCATAATAAAAATTCATCCATTATAGCTATGAGATCTTTTCAATAATGGAGTTGCTTTTCCTTAGTCCTTTGGCCATACAACGCTAGAGTTGTTTCATTGGGCGTCTTTTCCTATTATGCTGGCTTAAGTATTTCCTAGATTGTACATTCTATTCCTCTTATTGCTTCTTTAATGCACAGTTTAGAACACTGATTTTTTTTCTGCCTCTTATGTTATCTTTTGTTGCTTGCAGGGAATTTTCCTCACTGCTTCAATCAGAGAATTTCACACCTTTGAGGAATGGATATTTTTCTTCAGAAAGTGCTGGCACGGAGTATGTTGTTGTCCGTTACATGGATGATGTCGGCATCCTACTAGATATATTGAATAGTGTATTCTAGTCAATATTTTTCCGTTCTTATTCTGTTAACAATTGGAGTGTCTTATTTGATGTTTGTTTTGAGTAGGACTTGGAGATAGAGTTGAAGCTGGGGACATCATTGCTTTCGTTGAAGTTTCTTATGTGGTAATTATTAGTACAATGAATTCTGAATGGTTATTGCTTTAACTGAGTGATTACAATTTTTTTACTTAGTACAATGAAAAGTCTGCTGCTCACCAAGTCTCTACATCAAGGTTAGATGCCAATGATCTTTGTGGGCTGTTATCTAAGATCTCCACCATTTTTATTGAGGTTACCTGTGTCCAATTGGTTTAACAATGTAAATATTATCCATTTTAAATTTGTAATCAGCTTTCCATCTAGAATTAGTCAACTCTTATCCTCATTTTTACCGTCGTCACATGTGATTTTTTTTTTGCATTGTGTGTTCCACTCTAATGCTTTGAGAAGTTGCATAATAAAAATTGATCCATTGTAGCTATGAGATCTTTTCAATAATGGAGTTGCTTTTCCTTATTCCTTTGGCCATACAACGCTAGACTTGTTTCGTTGGGGTCTTTTCCTATTATGCTGGCTAAAGTATTTCCTAGATTGTACATTCTATTCCTCTTATTGCTTCTTTAATGCCCAGTTTAGAACACTGATTTTTTTTCTACCTCTTATGTTATCTTTTGTTACTTGTAGGGAATTTTCCTCATTGCTTCAATCAGAGAATTTCACACCGTTGAGGAATGGATATTTTTCTTCAGAAAGTGCTGGCACGGAGTATGTTGTTGTCCGTTACATGGATGATGCCGGCATCCTACTAGATATATTGAACAGTGTGTTCTAGTCAATATTTTTCCGTTCTTATTCTGTTAACAATTGGAGTGTCTTATTTGATGTTTGTTTTGAGTAGGACTTGGAGATAGAGTTGAAGCTGGGGACATCATTGCTTTCGTTGAAGTTTCTTATGTGGTAATTATTAGTACAATGAATTCTGAATGGTTATTGCTTTAACTGAGTGATTACAATTTTTTTACTTAGTACAATGAAAAGTCTGCTGCTCACCAAGTCTCTACATCAAGGTTAGATGCCAATGATCTTTGTGGGCTGTTATCTAAGATCTCCACCATTTTTATTGAGGTTACCTGTGTCCAATTGGTTTAACAATGTAAATATTATCCATTTTAAATTTGTAATCAGCTTTCCATCTAGAATTAGTCAACTCTTATCCTCATTTTTACCCTCGTCACATGTGATTTTTTTTTTGCATTGTGTGTTCCACTCTAATGCTTTGAGAAGTTGCATAATAAAAATTCATCCATTGTAGCTATGAGATCTTTTCAATAATGGAGTTGCTTTTCCTTACTCCTTCGGCCATACAACGCTAGACTTGTTTCATTGGGGGTCATTTCCTATTATGCTGGCTAAAGTATTTCCTAGATTGTACATTCTATTCCTCTTATTAGTTCTTTAATGCACAGTTTAGAACACTGATTTTTTTTTCTGCCACTTATGTTATCTTTTGTTGCTTGCACGGAATTTTCCTCATTGCTTCAATCAGAGAATTTCACACCTTTGAGGAATGGATATTTTTCTTCAGAAAGTGCTGGCACGGAGTATGTTGTTGTCCGTTACATGGATGATGTCGGAATCCTGCTAGATATATTGAAAAGTGTGTTCTAGTCAATATTTTTCCGTTCTTATTCTGTTAACAATTGGAGTGTCTTATTTTATGTTAGTTTTGAGTAGGACTTGGAGATAGAGTTGAAGCTGGGGACATCATTACTTTCGTTGAAGTTTCTTATATGGTAATTATTAGTACAATGAATTATGAATGGTTATTGCTTTAACTGAGTGATTACAATTTTTTTACTTAGTGCAATGAAAAGTCTGCTGCTCACCAAGTCTCTACATCAAGGTTAGATGCCAATGATCTTTGTGGTCTGTTATCTAAGGTGTCCACCATTTTTATTGAGGTTACCTGTGTCCAATTGGTTTAACAATGTAAATATTATCCATTTTAAATTTGTAATCAGCTTTCCATCTAGAATTAGTCAACTCTTATCCTCATTTTTACCCTCGTCACATGTGATTTTTTTTTTGCATTGTGTGTTCCACTCTAATGCTTTGAGAAGTTGCATAATAAAAATTGATCCATTGTAGCTATGAGATCTTTTCAATAATGGAGTTGCTTTTCCTTATTCCTTTGGCCATACAACGCTAGACTTGTTTCGTTGGGGTCTTTTCCTATTATGCTGGCTAAAGTATTTCCTAGATTGTACATTCTATTCCTCTTATTGCTTCTTTAATGCCCAGTTTAGAACACTGATTTTTTTTCTACCTCTTATGTTATCTTTTGTTACTTGTAGGGAATTTTCCTCATTGCTTCAATCAGAGAATTTCACACCGTTGAGGAATGGATATTTTTCTTCAGAAAGTGCTGGCACGGAGTATGTTGTTGTCCGTTACATGGATGATGCCGGCATCCTGCTAGATATATTGAAAAGTGTGTTCTAGTCAATATTTTTCCGTTCTTATTCTGTTAACAATTGGAGTGTCTTATTTTATGTTTGTTTTGAGTAGGACTTGGAGATAGAGTTGAAGCTGGGGACATCATTGCTTTCGTTGAAGTTTCTTATATGGTAATTATTAGTACAATGAATTCTGAATGGTTATTGCTTTAACTGAGTGATTACAATTTTTTTACTTAGTGCAATGAAAAGTCTGCTGCTCACCAAGTCTCTACATCAAGGTTAGATGCCAATGATCTTTGTGGTCTGTTATCTAAGATGTCCACCATTTTTATTGAGGTTACCTGTGTCCAATTGGTTTAACAATGTAAATATTATCCATTTTAAATTTGTAATCAGCTTTCCATCTAGAATTAGTCAACTCTTATCCTCATTTTTACCCTCGTCACATGTGATTTTTTTTTTGCATTGTGTGTTCCACTCTAATGCTTTGAGAAGTTGCATAATAAAAATTCATCCATTATAGCTATGAGATCTTTTCAATAATGGAGTTGCTTTTCCTTAGTCCTTTGGCCATACAACGCTAGAGTTGTTTCATTGGGCGTCTTTTCCTATTATGCTGGCTTAAGTATTTCCTAGATTGTACATTCTATTCCTCTTATTGCTTCTTTAATGCACAGTTTAGAACACTGATTTTTTTTCTGCCTCTTATGTTATCTTTTGTTGCTTGCAGGGAATTTTCCTCACTGCTTCAATCAGAGAATTTCACACCTTTAAGGAATGGATATTTTTCTTCAGAAAGTGCTGGCACGGAGTATGTTGTTGTCCGTTACATGGATGATGTCGGCATCCTACTAGATATATTGAATAGTGTGTTCTAGTCAATATTTTTCCGTTCTTATTCTGTTAACAATTGGAGTGTCTTATTTGATGTTTGTTTTGAGTAGGACTTGGAGATAGAGTTGAAGCTGGGGACATCATTGCTTTCGTTGAAGTTTCTTATGTGGTAATTATTAGTACAATGAATTCTGAATGGTTATTGCTTTAACTGAGTGATTACAATTTTTTTACTTAGTACAATGAAAAGTCTGCTGCTCACCAAGTCTCTACATCAAGGTTAGATGCCAATGATCTTTGTGGGCTGTTATCTAAGATCTCCACCATTTTTATTGAGGTTACCTGTGTCCAATTGGTTTAACAATGTAAATATTATCCACTTTAAATTTGTAATCAGCTTTCCATCTAGAATTAGTCAACTCTTATCCTCATTTTTACCCTCGTCACATGTGATTTTTTTTTTGCATTGTGTGTTCCACTCTAATGCTTTGAGAAGTTGCATAATAAAAATTGATCCATTGTAGCTATGAGATCTTTTCAATAATGGAGTTGCTTTTCCTTACTCCTTCGGCCATACAACGCTAGACTTGTTTCATTGGGGGTCATTTCCTATTATGCTGGCTAAAGTATTTCCTAGATTGTACATTCTATTCCTCTTATTAGTTCTTTAATGCACAGTTTAGAACACTGATTTTTTTTTCTGCCTCTTATGTTATCTTTTGTTGCTTGCACGGAATTTTCCTCATTGCTTCAATCAGAGAATTTCACACCTTTGAGGAATGGATATTTTTCTTCAGAAAGTGCTGGCACGGAGTATGTTGTTGTCTGTTACATGGATGATGTCGGAATCCTGCTAGATATATTGAAAAGTGTGTTCTAGTCAATATTTTTCCGTTCTTATTCTGTTAACAATTGGAGTGTCTTATTTTATGTTTGTTTTGAGTAGGACTTGGAGATAGAGTTGAAGCTGGGGACATCATTACTTTCGTTGAAGTTTCTTATATGGTAATTATTAGTACAATGAATTATGAATGGTTATTGCTTTAACTGAGTGATTACAATTTTTTTACTTAGTGCAATGAAAAGTCTGCTGCTCACCAAGTCTCTACATCAAGGTTAGATGCCAATGATCTTTGTGGTCTGTTATCTAAGGTATCCACCATTTTTATTGAGGTTACCTGTGTCCAATTGGTTTAACAATGTAAATATTATCCATTTTAAATTTGTAATCAGCTTTCCATCTAGAATTAGTCAACTCTTATCCTCATTTTTACCCTCGTCACATGTGATTTTTTTTTTGCATTGTGTGTTCCACTCTAATGCTTTGAGAAGTTGCATAATAAAAATTGATCCATTGTAGCTATGAGATCTTTTCAATAATGGAGTTGCTTTTCCTTATTCCTTTGGCCATACAACGCTAGACTTGTTTCGTTGGGGTCTTTTCCTATTATGCTGGCTAAAGTATTTCCTAGATTGTACATTCTATTCCTCTTATTGCTTCTTTAATGCCCAGTTTAGAACACTGATTTTTTTTCTACCTCTTATGTTATCTTTTGTTACTTGTAGGGAATTTTCCTCATTGCTTCAATCAGAGAATTTCACACCGTTGAGGAATGGATATTTTTCTTCAGAAAGTGCTGGCACGGAGTATGTTGTTGTCCGTTACATGGATGATGCCGGCATCCTGCTAGATATATTGAAAAGTGTGTTCTAGTCAATATTTTTCCGTTCTTATTCTGTTAACAATTGGAGTGTCTTATTTTATGTTTGTTTTGAGTAGGACTTGGAGATAGAGTTGAAGCTGGGGACATCATTGCTTTCGTTGAAGTTTCTTATATGGTAATTATTAGTACAATGAATTCTGAATGGTTATTGCTTTAACTGAGTGATTACAATTTTTTTACTTAGTGCAATGAAAAGTCTGCTGCTCACCAAGTCTCTACATCAAGGTTAGATGCCAATGATCTTTGTGGTCTGTTATCTAAGATGTCCACCATTTTTATTGAGGTTACCTGTGTCCAATTGGTTTAACAATGTAAATATTATCCATTTTAAATTTGTAATCAGCTTTCCATCTAGAATTAGTCAACTCTTATCCTCATTTTTACCCTCGTCACATGTGATTTTTTTTTTGCATTGTGTGTTCCACTCTAATGCTTTGAGAAGTTGCATAATAAAAATTCATCCATTATAGCTATGAGATCTTTTCAATAATGGAGTTGCTTTTCCTTAGTCCTTTGGCCATACAACGCTAGAGTTGTTTCATTGGGCGTCTTTTCCTATTATGCTGGCTTAAGTATTTCCTAGATTGTACATTCTATTCCTCTTATTGCTTCTTTAATGCACAGTTTAGAACACTGATTTTTTTTCTGCCTCTTATGTTATCTTTTGTTGCTTGCTGGGAATTTTCCTCACTGCTTCAATCAGAGAATTTCACACCTTTGAGGAATGGATATTTTTCTTCAGAAAGTGCTGGCACGGAGTATGTTGTTGTCCGTTACATGGATGATGTCGGCATCCTACTAGATATATTGAATAGTGTGTTCTAGTCAATATTTTTCCGTTCTTATTCTGTTAACAATTGGAGTGTCTTATTTGATGTTTGTTTTGAGTAGGACTTGGAGATAGAGTTGAAGCTGGGGACATCATTGCTTTCGTTGAAGTTTCTTATGTGGTAATTATTAGTACAATGAATTCTGAATGGTTATTGCTTTAACTGAGTGATTACAATTTTTTTACTTAGTACAATGAAAAGTCTGCTGCTCACCAAGTCTCTACATCAAGGTTAGATGCCAATGATCTTTGTGGGCTGTTATCTAAGATCTCCACCATTTTTATTGAGGTTACCTGTGTCCAATTGGTTTAACAATGTAAATATTATCCACTTTAAATTTGTAATCAGCTTTCCATCTAGAATTAGTCAACTCTTATCCTCATTTTTACCGTCGTCACATGTGATTTTTTTTTTGCATTGTGTGTTCCACTCTAATGCTTTGAGAACTTGCATAATAAAAATTGATCCATTGTAGCTATGAGATCTTTTCAATAATGGAGTTGCTTTTCCTTACTCCTTTGGCCATACAACGCTAGACTTGTTTCATTGGGGGTCTTTTCCTATTATGCTGGCTAAAGTATTTCCTAGATTGTACATTCTATTCCTCTTATTGGTTCTTTAATGCACAGTTTAAAACACTGATTTTTTTTCTGCCTCTTATGTTATCTTTGGTTGCTTGCATGGAATTTTCCTCATTGCTTCAATAAGAGAATTTCACACCTTTGAGGAATGGATATTTTTCTTCAGAAAGTGCTGGCACGGAGTATGTTGTTGTCCGTTACATGGATGATGCCGACATCCTGCTAGATATATTGAAAAGTGTGTTAAGTGGATGATGCTGACAATTTTTTTACTTATCCCCAGGCATCAGTTGAGGTGGAGACTCCTGTAGCGGGCATCGTTGCAAGGGTACCCGTTAATAGTTACTATGTTTTTTGGGAGTCCTGGTCCGTTTCCGTTATGTATTATGTAACTCTTTTTTTTTATGTAATTCCTAGAAGGTTCTGGCCAAGATAGGTGATGAGGTGGAACCAGGTGCCGGAATTGTTATGATTGCCAAATCAGGTGGAGGTGTAACAGAAGTGCTCCACCAGAAAAGTCTGCTGCTCACCAAGTCTCTACATCAAGGTTAGATGTCAATGATCTTTGTGGTCTGTTATCTAAGATGTCCACCGTTTTTATTGAGGTTACCTGTGTCCAATTGGTTTAACAATGTAAATATTATCCATTTTAAATTTGTAATCAGCTTTCCATCTAGAATTAGTCAACTCTTATCCTCATTTTTACCCTCGTCACATGTGATTTTTTTTTTGCATTGTGTGTTCCACTCTAATGCTTTGAGAAGTTGCATAATAAAAATTCATCCATTGTAGCTATGAGATCTTTTCAATAATGGAGTTGCTTTTCCTTAGTCCTTTGGCCATACAACGCTAGAGTTGTTTCATTGGGCGTCTTTTCCTATTATGATGGCTTAAGTATTTCCTAGATTGTACATTCTATTCCTCTTATTGCTTCTTTAATGCACAGTTTAGAACACTGATTTTTTTTCTGCCTCTTATGTTATCTTTTGTTGCTTGCAGGGAATTTTCCTCACTGCTTCAATCGGAGAATTTCACACCTTTGAGGAATGGATATTTTTCTTCAGAAAGTGCTGGCACGGAGTATGTTGTTGTCCGTTACATGGATGATGTCGGCATCCTGCTAGATATATTGAATAGTGTGTTCTAGTCAATATTTTTCCGTTCTTATTCTGTTAACAATTGGAGTGTCTTATTTGATGTTTGTTTTGAGTAGGACTTGGAGATAGAGTTGAAGCTGGGGACATCATTGCTTTCGTTGAAGTTTCTTATGTGGTAATTATTAGTACAATGAATTCTGAATGGTTATTGCTTTAACTGAGTGATTACAATTTTTTTACTTAGTACAATGAAAAGTTTGCTGCTCACCAAGTCTCTACATCAAGGTTAGATGCCAATGATCTTTGTGGGCTGTTATCTAAGATCTCCACCATTCTTATTGAGGTTACCTGTGTCCAATTGGTTTAACAATGTAAATATTATCCATTTTAAATTTGTAATCAGCTTTCCATCTAGAATTAGTCAACTCTTATCCTCATTTTTACCGTCGTCACATGTGATTTTTTTTTTGCATTGTGTGTTCCACTCTAATGCTTTGAGAAGTTGCATAATAAAAATTGATCCATTGTAGCTATGAGATCTTTTCAATAATGGAGTTGCTTTTCCTTACTCCTTTGGCCATACAACGCTAGACTTGTTTCATTGGGGGTCTTTTCCTATTATGCTGGCTAAAGTATTTCCTAGATTGTACATTCTATTCCTCTTATTGGTTCTTTAATGCACAGTTTAAAACACTGATTTTTTTTTCTGCCTCTTATGTTATCTTTGGTTGCTTGCACGGAATTTTCCTTATTGCTTCAATAAGAGAATTTCACACCTTTGAGGAATGGATATTTTTCTTCAGAAAGTGCTGGCACGGAGTATGTTGTTGTCCGTTACATGGATGATGCCGACATCCTGCTAGATATATTGAAAAGTGTGTTAAGTGGATGATGCTGACAATTTTTTTACTTATCCCTAGGCATCAGTTGAGGTGGAGACTCCTGTAGCGGGCATCGTTGCAAGGGTACCCGTTAATAGTTACTATGTTTTTTGGGAGTCCTGGTCCGTTTCCGTTATGTATTATGTAACTCTTTTTTTTTTATGTAATTCCTAGAAGGTTCTGGCCAAGATAGGTGATGAGGTGGAACCAGGTGCCGGAATTGTTATGATTGCCAAATCAGGTGGAGGTGTAACAGAAGTGCTCCACCAGAAAAGTCTGCTGCTCAGCCTCCATCTCCTGCAGAGTAGAGTGAGGAAAAGGAAGTTCCTAATGATGTGAAAGATTAGAGAAGTAGTTTTTGAATGAATAAGGTGAAAGACGGCCAGGTGTGTCCCTGGCTGCCCGGACAATCACTACCTTTCTTCCGTCCATTTTCCTTTCCTTTCCTGATTAGAGATGGTATTATATTGTTTTTGAAAGACAATAGAAAATATTATTAGAACCATAATACGGCATAAAAAATTAGGTATATCCTCACCACATTATTATTATTGTGTCAGTGTTTCATCGTATTTTTTATCATTTTTCTAAATTATATAGTTTTTTTTTTAGTTTCCACTTATTGTTATTTTCTTCTATAAATATATTCAATTAATTTTTTATACAATAGAAAATTTTACATTATTTTTTAAAGTCAATAGAAAATATTATTAAAATAATTAAAATAGTGATAATTACAATTTAATTAACCCATGCCTCATCTCTAACAAATTTTTCTCTTTGCAAATTTTTTTTTTTTTTTGTTGGTTTTTGAGTAAAACAATATTTTGTTAAATACTAAATATTGAGTAAAATTTCTTTGGGCTTTATGTTTTTTCTTTTTGTTACCGGACTTGCTTTGGCTCAATTTGTTTCAAGACTTTTGGATTTGTAGTTCTCTACATATGAATCATTTTTTCAAAGAAAAGAAAAAGTCTGCTATTCTATTAATATAAGCTAGTATATAATTTCGTAATGAAAGATTAGCATGCACTAATATTCTTGTTTTATCTAAAATAAATTAGTAAATTACAATAGATTTTTTTTATTTGTATGAGAAAAAGAAGGAAAATTCTCTATTTGACTCTCTATGGACTTATTGCATTGCCCTATGACTATACCGCGACTACGGAGGTATGAAGCAATTTCTCATCCAAATACTTTCAGCGGATCGAAAGCTAAAGAACATTGTTTTCAATAGCAAAATGTTACGCAGATATAACAGTTATGCAACTTTTCTGATAGTTCCTCAGCGAGCAACCAGCAACCAAAACTATACATTCTACTCATTTTAGCAAGCTCTCTACCTAATCTAACTTATTGTAGCAATACGCGTTTCATGATTTCTCATTCAGGGTTTGATCGAGCCACATAGAGCACAATATGGAGGAGGAGTGCTAATCAAATCCAGAATTCAGTCTCACAATGGAAGGATGGACTGTGTTTGGACAAGGAGCAGTGAAAGTAGGTATTTCAAAGAATGGAAACAGATATGCTGTTGCACACAAAAGTGCAAGGTCCACAGATAGCATCTCCCAAAAAGTTCAAATGGAGAAAGGGAAGCTCTACAGTTTCTCTGGTAAGTATTTCTTTGGCAAAGGGGAAAAATTCACCTAATTCCCTAAAGAGGTTGTATAGAACAGATCAGAAGAAGAACCATCATATCATAACTGCTGTACTATTCTCAATAATTAAGCTTAATTGACATTTCAGCTTGGGTTCAAATCCACGAAGGAAGCGAAAGTGTAACGGCTATTTTCAGGAACGCCAGTGGTGCACTGGCACCTGTTGGTAAAGTTATAGCTAGAAAAGGTTGCTGGTCTCTGCTAAAAGGAGGTGCCTTTGGAAATTATCCAAGCCCTGTTGAGATACTGTTTGAGGTAAAGAGAAAAAACACTAGAATTGGAAGAGATCTGAAATCTAATGTCATTTTTGTTGGAACAGAATGCATTTATATAGACTTTTATGTTCTCTTCACTGCAGAGTAAGAATACAACAACTGAAATATGGGTTGACAGCATCTCATTACAACCATTCACAATGGAGCAATGGAAATCTCACCAAGATGAAAGCACTAAAAAGGTAAACCAAATATCGCATAGAGAAGCTAGTACTTCAATATGCACCATCCATCATGGAAGAAAATAAAAGTACGATTTTGCATATAGAAAGGAAAGATATAATAAGTAACTTGAGAACCCATTAAGGCATTTATTTGAGAAATTACTAGTTTGAATGCAAATCTGCAGGAAAGAAAGAGCAATGTGAGTTTCCAGGTGACTTATGGCAATGGAACTCCAGTTGAGGGTGCAATGATCTCCATAAAACAAACCAAGTCAAACTTTCCATTCGGATGTGGTATGAATCATCACATTACTACCAGTGCAGACTACCGAAAGTGGTTTGCTTCAAAATTCAAGTATACCACTTTCACCAATGAAATGAAATGGTACAGCACCGAGAAAGTACAAGGCCAAGAGAACTACACAGTTGCAGATGCCATGGTAACATTTTGCCAAGAAAACGACATATCTATCAGAGGTCACAATATTTTCTGGGATGATCCAAAGTACAACCTGGATTGGGTTAAGAATCTCACATCAGATGAGTTACGAACAGCTGCAGCAAAACGAATAAATTCTGTGGTTTCAAGATACTCAGGGCAACTAATTGCTTGGGATGTAATGAATGAAAACTTGCACTTCAGGTTCTTTGAAGATAGACTTGGCAACAATGCCTCTTCTGAGTACTTCGCAATAGCTTATCAACTTGATCCAAACACAAGAATGTTCATGAATGAGTACAACACAATTGAGAATTGTCACGACGAGACTGCAAGTCCAACCAACTACAAGAAAAGACTTGAGGAGATTCAATCATATCCTGGAAATGAAGGCATACCAGTCGGCATAGGTGTACAAGGCCATTTCAATTCTGACCAACCAAACCTTGCTTACATGAGATCGTCACTCGACATCTTAGCTTCAACAGGATTGCCAATATGGCTTACGGAAGTTGATGTCGATAGAGGCCCAAATCAGGTACTATTAAAGTTCACTCCTTTACAACTCACATCTTTCCAACCAATGCAAATATACATCGAGTCTAAATGCTCACAATTGTGTCTGTGCAGGCAGATTACTTGGACCAGGTTTTGAGGGAAGCATACTCACATCCAGCTGTTGAGGGGATCATCATGTTCGTCGGCCCGGCTGTAGCTGGGTTCAATGTGACAACCTTGGCAGATCAGGACTTTATAAATACACCAGCAGGTGATGTTGTGGATATCCTGATTGATGAGTGAGGAGGTAAAATTGCAGAGAGTAGAACTGATACTAAAGGGTCACTTGAAACATCACTGGCTCATGGAGATTACAACATCACTGTAAAACACCCAGTAACCAATTCCATGACCAGTTTGAGTTACAAGGTGACAAAAGATGTCAGCAGAGGCGCTGTCCAGATTATTCTTACCAATGCTTGACTATGCATTTACAAATAAATTAGCCTGTGTAATAATGGGTTGTAAAGAAATATTAATAATTATGTAATAAAATATCAAAAATGGATAAATTAACATGCATTATTCCAGTAATTTAACAATATTGTTCAACAAAAACCCTACCTTTGAACTTCGAAGCCAGCAAGTTGGGTTGAAACGCAACTAACCAGAATACAATACG
Source organism: Viola odorata (assembly GCA_963691705.1). Lineage (NCBI taxonomy): Eukaryota > Viridiplantae > Streptophyta > Magnoliopsida > Malpighiales > Violaceae > Viola > Viola odorata. The sequence continues at coordinate 2,893,391 of OY829537.1, forward strand.
GGCCTGAATCCTAATTTCCCTGTTCTTGCACGAAATTTACAGTTTGGACCAGTGTACTGATTGGAGGAGGAGGAGGAGGAGGAGGAGGATGAAACCCAAAGAGAAGAAGAAGAAGAAGAATTAATGAACTATACGACGCGTCGGCTAAGAAGCGTTGTCTAGTAAAGGATGTCACTTGAAAACACGTGGAAGGGAAACGACATGTAACCTGTGTATGAAAACGACGTCGTTTTCAAATGGAACGAAGTTATCTAACAATTGAACGAAGTTTTGAACTTTCATTTCTCTTTGATTTGAATGACATCTGGATCACATCCTTGATCATCTTCATCTCATACCTCGTAACTGAAATTTGTTTCGTAAATTTGTAACTGAATTCGTGAAACGCGTGAACAAAGGATGCATGTCATTTCTGGCAAAATAAAGAGGATCTCTCTTTCTTCATCTTTACGAGTATAAAATAAATATAAAATTTACTAAATTAATCCAGAATTTTGAATATAGTCACCAAATATGTCCTTTTCTTTACCTCATGATATATTTGTATGACCATTATTATTTAATTATGCTCGACTAGCGAATGATTTATCACATTTTGATCTCTGGTTGGTGTGAAGGGTTCGGTTTTTATATATAGAGAAATTACCAGTTAAGAATACTTTATTTTTTAGTTGGTCAACTCGGTGCGAACACCATTAATTTTTGTCGAATGAGTTTAGGATATTTGTGGTTCCACACAAAATAAAATAAAATAAAGGTGAAGCAAGTAAAAATAAGAAATCCTTAAATTATTATTTTTGGTAAAATAGAAACTGCAACCCTTAATTAGACTCTACAACTCATGTTCATGAACACTTAGAAATCTAAAAATGTAGAATTTCTTTGGAGTTATTCAAGTTTCATTAATGGGGGGACCAAGTCTTGAGAAAAATTGTTTGGGTTAGGAATAGATTTATGGGAAGTAGCTAATGTAATCTCAAAATTTTATTTACATATACAGCTCACCATTGTATTTTCTTTTTATTTACTGCATAGAAGAAATCTGCAATGTGTCTTAGCACTATACTGTAAGTCTGTAACTGCAATCTTAAGCAGTCATAAATGGATTTTTTTTTCAGAATTGGAGATCAGTTCATACTTCCAAATATGATAGCCGCATTTAATGTTACAACAATTTTCTTGCCTGTAAATCCACTATATAACTTGAAGTTAATGAAACTGATGTCTTACACCCTTTTTCCTTCACTCTCTAATCATCAAATCACCTCTCTGCATTATTCATCTACCTAGCAGGTAACATATGCAGACTACGTTTATAGATTCAAGATTGGTTTTTTGATGGATTCCATTTCTATTTTTCTTTTGAATTTCCGTGCTGTTTCGCCACTCGTTGTTTTTTTCTTTTGTTTTCACGTTCGTTCATTATCTTGTGAAATGTATTTCAGGGAAGGCTGTGTGGTGTGGTCAGAAGATGAAGATATCTGCAGAATCTTGCCTATTGATGGTTTCTTTGGTTCTGTTTCACTTAGGTAACTCTGAGCGCGATTTTGTGCATGTTTGTGTTCGTGTGCGTTTAGCTTGTTGTACTGCAATTATTAGATGTAATGTTTAACCCTTCTAACTGATGCAGGAAATGGTATTCAAGCTGTCGAGTACGAGTACGACTATTCTGCAACTACAAAGGTAGGACCAAATTTCCATCCTTTTCTGTTAGAATGCACTCTTATAAGATGCTTAGTTATGGATCTCCATTTTCCTGCTTTGATCTTTGGCACTTCTGCAGAACAAATACATTAAGTTTCTATGTCGTGTAGGCACATTCGTGCTTATTCGGATTATGAATCACACCTTATGCTAATAGCATTTGTTAACAGTGTCTGGAGGAGCCCAACATTACTTATTATGGAGGAGGTGTGATAGTGAATCCAGAATTTAATTATGGCATGGAAGGATGGACTGTTTATGGCAATGTATCGATCGCGCTAGGAACCATAGAGCGGGAAAATAACTTTGTTTTGGCTTACGGAAGAGAGCGGCCTTTAGATGGTCTATCGCAATGTGTTCAGCTAGAGGCAGGAATCATCTATAGTTTTTCTGGTATACATTCAACTTATAGAACAACTTTTGCTAGGTAGGAAATGCATGGTTTAATGTTTGTCTTACAACTTCTCAATTTAACTGCCATTTTTCAGCTTGGATTCAAATCGGTGAAGGAAGTGAGCCTGTATCTGTTGTGTTTCAAACTGAAGATGGTAAAACGATACGTGGTGGCCGCGCCATAGCTAAGCAAGGATGTTGGTCTTTGCTGAAAGGTGGTATAGCTGCAAAAGTTTCAGGACCTGTTACTATTCTTTTCGAGGTGGACCGCGCTTTTACCTATTAGTACAATTTCTTTTCTTTCACCTTTAACTTAATTGGAACTAAACAAAGGGTGTTCTCCTTTCCTAAATGTAGATCAAGAACACTACAGTCGACGTATGGGTCGATAACGTGTCATTACAACCGTTCACAATGGAAGAATGGAGATTACATCAGGATGCAAGCATTGACAAGGTAAAAACAAGAATCCATAGTGTTCAACCAAGAATTTCTGTTGTAAGCAATCTGATAAACTCCGATTTTGGATTCTGCAGGTGCGGAAAAGCAAGATCAAATTCCAGCTTATTGGTGCCGGTGGAGTTCCATTAGGAGGTGCTTTAGTCAGTGTGGAGCAGACCAAGTCAGCCTTCCCATTAGGATGTGGCATGAACAAACACATCCTGACTAGTCCGGGATATCAGGTCTGGTTTAATTCGCGGTTCAGGTTCGCCACATTTACCAACGAAATGAAGTGGTACAGCACGGAGATCAAACAGAATCAAGAAAACTACACATATGCAGATAATATGTTGGCATTGGCAGAAAGTCTTGGGATTAAGGTCAGAGGCCACAATATCCTGTGGGATAACCCCAAACAACAACCCCAGTGGGTCCACCCCCTTCCTAACGATGCATTGCGCGAAGCAGCATACAAAAGGCTTAATTCTGTAGTTTCAAGATACTCAGGGAAAGTAATAGGGTGGGATGTGATGAATGAGAATCTCCATTTCAGGTTCTTTGAGGATAAGCTCGGTAACAATGCTTCGTCAGACTTTTACTCAACAGCTTACCGTCTGGATCCAAACACGACTATGTTCATGAACGAGTATAACACCATCGAATATGTCGATGATGAGAAAGCCAGTCCAGTCAACTACGTAAACAAGATCGAAGAGATTCGGTCCAATCCTTGGAGCAAAGGAATGCTAGCTGGGATAGGAGTGCAAGGTCATTTTGGTGGTAATGATGGGCCAAATCTTGTTCACATAAGATCTAGTTTGGACATTCTAGGATCAACAGGTCTGCCTGTCTGGATTACAGAATTGAGCATAGACAATGGCACTAATAAGGTATTCAATTGAACCCGAAAAAATATGAACTTGTATTCGTTGCAGGAATTAGCAAAAGATGATTTTTTTTCCTTTTTCTGACAGGGTTGATTCTAACATCTGTTCTCCTAACAGGCATTGCATTTCAAGGAGATTTTAAGGGAAGTCTACTCGCATCCTGCTGTTGAAGGAATCATCCTTTTCGCGGGACCAGAAGTAGCTGGTTTTCAATCTACAGTCCTTGCAGACATGAATTTCAAGAATACTCCGCTTGGAGATGTTGTGGATGAATTCATCGCGGAGTTGAAAACCGGGACTACAGCAGTCACTACAGATAGTCAAGGATTTGCAGAATTCTCACTTTTTAAAGGAGACTATGATGTAACTGTTGAAACTAAAGATTTCACAGACACTTCAAGCTTTACAGTTTCAGGAGATGAACTCATCCTCATCCCCGTTTCGATATCTTAACCTGTAATTGTCAATGAACCGTAGCAATAAACAGTTCCTTTTTGTTCCTAGTAAGGCAAAGAAAGTACCTTTCATCAATCCATATCCTGCAAGAATAGTTGGATACTTGGATAGTAATAGGATGTGCGAGTACCATGTCATACGAGTTTGCTTATGAGTGTGACAAGTCGCTTGAGAGTGGAGGTATCTTTGGATTGAATGGAAGTGGAATGAACTTAAAACAAAAGGCTTTATAGTGAAAAGAGTAAGTACGGTTGATCTAATGTCATTAGACGTATGCTAATCGCCACATCCCATGCTTAATTAGACAATACTAATTAATTAGTATATGATTTGACATAATTAATAATTTATGTTGAATTCTCTTCTTCTTTTTTGAAACGAGGGTCATTTTTACTATTCAGTTATTAAAAAGATAGACTCTTTCATTTTTTTTGAAAATTGAACACGATACCCTTATCGCATACCGAACATCCAAATTACAGCACCACTTAGGAAACTATTAAATAATAACTAATATGCATACATCATACTTCACTTTCACAACTTTAATCAAACTCCTTAAAATAATATTACATCTTCTTTTATACTTTCCAATTGAAAATGAAAGATACCTGAATCAGGAAAATTGAAGGGGTAAATTTTCCAAGAATCACTGAATCTGTCATGTCAAAACAACAAAAAATGGAAAAAAATGTTTAAAGACGTGTGGTTTAAGTGCTCCCATTATATTAAATTTTATTATAATAATATAAGTATCTCGTACACTTTTATATCTGAATTTTTTTGATTGAAATTTAAATACTCCGACTATTTACTAAAATGGAGGTAATTTTCAATTTTAATCTATAATTCTTTTAAATATAAGAGCGTCAAACAACTTACACGATAATACAAGCGGCACACGTAGTTGTATAGATTAAAATTGACTTAGACTCATTGTAAGCTATTAGATTATTCTATATTGACCTTGTTTTTATTTCAATTTATAGACTTAGACTCATGATCCAGTGGCACAAACACACTTGCGGCTTAGAAATTAGAACTAAAATTAGATTATATTTTATCCTATTTAATTATGGGTTTAAAGTCAGATAGATTTCTTGAATTAAAAATGGAAAAAAAAATCATAATTTTTTTTGTTGGGGTAGGTTTAATTGTTTGCCTGTATATTAGTGGCTTGACTTTTTAAAAATAAATAAATAATTAAGGATCTTGATGTTGACTTGCCACCCAAACCTGTGGGGCTTTGCAAAGTGTATTATTACTACTCTTAAACTTGATTTGTTTGGCTGTAAATTGTAATTAGTCGTCTGGTTAGTAATCTGATTAAAGTGATGAACTGTGATTAGGACTCCACTTTGATTCACGCGGCGAGTTCCATGACTTTATATTACGATCTTACCAAGTCTCCTATCTCAACACATGAGATCAGAAACAAAAACATGGTGCAAGATACTGATCAGATGATAAACTCAAAGAATCTCCATTAATAATAAGATCTAATTAATCAATGTTTTTGGAAGAAGAAGACGCGCTAATTACAACTGTACAATAACTAATATTGATTCGGCTGAAATCTAGGATATCTTTCTTATGTTATTTTTAGAAATTAAAGATCCATTAAATAAATTCTCATTTTTCCTTCCTACCATACCAACACCATGCAGCTGCATATCATCATCAATTTGCTACTAACAAATTTTCAAACGACGTGTCGCCTACTCATCACATCTCATCTTTCCTTCCTACCAATACCAATACCAATACCAAGACCAGGACCAACAGTTGAACCGGATCTTTCTTCCTATTTCTCCTCTTTCTTCCGGTCTCGAGACTAATATAGTTTGCACATTGTCGGGTTTTAATGGGGAATAATTACCCGGACATAATTTTATTCATTCTTCAAGGATATGTGCGGTACAAAAATGATCGTGAGATCTTTTCCTCAAGTACAATGACTTGAGATTCCATAAACCAGCACTAACAAGAGCAACAGTTGGCACATAATTAAAAACCATTAACTTAATCATGGTTAATTATTAGTTTATAACCCTAATTAAATTTTATAATAGTAGAAGCAAGTGGATTACAGACATCCAATTCAAGTATACAATGACTTGGCATAGAAAGATCATTGGCTTGTGGAAAACACGTTAGAGATGTCATATTCCAACAACCCTAAGCTTGTGCGTATGCTATTCGCCACATCCCACGCTTTTTACAGTTTTACTACTAGTTGGTCACCACAGATTAACAAAAACTAATAGGAGTTTTTATTTAGAAGTGTACACCAAATTATGCACGGAACCTTCACTCATTGGTCACCCCCTTAAATATTAAAATTATGTCTAATAAGACGAGGAGTAATCATGTTCGCACCGAGTTAATTTATTAAGGGATACGATTTTTTAATTAACGGATAAGAATGACGAACCATTCACACTGACCGCCACCGATTGATATCTTAAATATATTAATTTGCAACTAGCATATCCCCTTGTCAATGGTCATCACTGATTGGTTTTTTAAAGTGTACCCTTTTGAATTTGATTAATGAAGTCATTATTTCTGCAGAACATATAAGTGAAAGCTGTGATTAGATCATTGGCTGCAACTAACAATACTTGGGGTTGGATGTGAAGTTTTCCATCAAAGTTATAATTAATTAATTAATATAATAAAAGTGGCTAAGTAATGCTGGGATTAATCAAATACTGCTCCCTTGAAAGCAACAAAGCTTTTTCAATGCTTGAATCAGAATCCAGAAGCAGTAAAAAAAATCACTTCTTTTTTATAATCTTGAATCTCAAAATCATGATCCTCTTTTGATTCCACTTCCATTGTTTAATCCTTCAAGAAGTGGCGAATCGATGTAGCGAAGAGCCACCTAAATAAAAAAAGAGAGCCAGGATTTTGATCTAAAGATTCGTAATGTGGCCTGAAGGCTGAAACCGAAAGAGCTGGAAGGTTAGAATACATCAGATTAATTGGGAGTATCTTTAGAGAAGGGATCAATTACATCATTGGTTTGTGTGTGGTAGAAAACCTTGTTTAATTTTAGTCCTTATAGTATAAACTTACTTAATATGATCCCTATAGTATGATACATTTAGTTAAAATAATGTAGTCTCATATGACTAGCGATCAGCTTCGATGATGATGTGTCAGTTCTAATATGACATAAAAACATTAAACAAATGGACCACCTTAAGCAAACTTACTTTACTAGTATAGGGTAAAAAAAAAATATTCCACAAAAACCGATTTATAAGACATTAACTAGATTGTACTTTACCATAAGGACCATATTAAATAAGTTTATAAGATAAGGATCAAATTAAATCTATCGGATTTCAATTCTTTATTGAAGTGCATATTCAATGGATGCTGAGCACCATTATATTTCGTGTTTTATAATATAATGCTATAAAATAAGACAGCTTGTGTTAAAATATACAGAAAGAATCTTATTTAAGAGGTGCAGGAGCATCAGGATTGAAAGCATTCAATTTCAATATCACTAATTATTCACTAATCCTCCCTGTAACACTCACTAATCATCTTTGAGAATATTCATTTCCATTTACTTTTCCAAAAAAAGAGAGGCTACAGCTTTCTACCAATAATCCTTCATAGGGGTTGACTTTTGTTTTGGTGTTCTTATCTTCAAGAGATTCATGACCTAATTGTTGAATTATATATATAATAAGTAGGCCTGATAATAATTGAGAGCACAACACACTTGCTAATTACCATTCTATTTGTGGAAAGAATCAGAAGAGCATCTTTGCTGATCTGCAAATTTCTATTTCAAGAATCTTCACTGTTGTGAGTGAATCCACAAGAATATACTCAAAAGTGAGTAATGAGTTACTTCCTCTCACTTTTCTTTTCCATTTCCTTTTCCTTTTGCTCCTCTATTTTGTTGGTTTTGTGTGATCAGACATGTATGGTTTAGGATTCTGAAAAAAAAAAAGATTCTTGTTTTCCTAGGAGTAATAATCAATGAAATTATAGTAGGGTTTCAACCTCTGAGACGCGTCTGTGATTGCAGTACTCAGACAAATTATAGCCGATGGTGCTTCTGCTGCTTGAGCATATGGGACTTTTGGACCCAAGAAATCCTGACTGGAAGTTCCTCTTCTTGTTTTTCATCTTTGCTTTTCTATCACGGTCAGGCTCGTAATAGTTTTCGCAATTTTTGAATTGACAGGATTCTCTCAAGAAACAAGATCATTGGTAGAGAGATCATATGGATCATGATACTTTCCTGCATAATTCTTCATTTGGCTCCTTCTTAGACACTCCCATGGATTTGGATGTTATGGATAGAGTCATGTTTCAAGGATATTGGTGCGAGACCGAGCCAGCCTCCTTTTCAGGTGTTATTTATGACCCTCGTGAGATCTATCTTGACGAAAAGGAGAATTCCCCAGAAAACCCTCTTGTTTATCCTGAAATCTTCGAACAGGTAGTCGAGATCGAGACTACAGCTACTCTTCTACAATCCAACAGTTCACCACCTGAAAGTGGTGATCTGGGCATAGGATGGTGGGTTGAGTCATCTTGTTCGGTGAAAGAAAGATTGATGCTTGTTGTTGAATACTTGAAAGACTACGTAGAAGCGCAGGAAGTACTTATTCAGATATGGGTGCCAACTGAAATAGATGGCAGGAGTTTTCTTACCACAGTAGACCAGCCTTTCACTCTGAATCCCAAATCTGAAAGTCTTGCAAGTTACAGAAATGTTTCGATAAATTTCCAGTTAGCAGCTGAGGAGGATTTAACAGACTCCGCTGGGTTGCCTGGTCGCGTTTTCTTGGGGAAGTTTCCTGAATGGACTCCTGATGTTCGTTACTTCAGGAACGACGAGTGCCCACGAAAAAGTTATGCGAAGCTGTATAACATTAGCGGGTGTCTCGCCCTTCCTGTTTTCGATGTCAATGGAAATTGCTTGGCTGTCGTTGAGATCGTGACCACTACTCAAAAGATCAGCTATCATCTGGAATTAGAAAGTGTCTACAGAGCACTTGAGGTATATTATTTTCACCACTTTCTTATTTTTCTTGGTCTATAACACATACTTTTCGCAATTCGACTCTAAACAAGAATGTTCATTTGCAGGCTGTTGAACTAAGGGGTTCATTAGACTTCTATCCTCCTGCTGTTATGAAGGTGAGTTGGTCTTGAGCAATCACAAAGCTAAAAAAATCTGAAATTGAGATTTTTTTTTTCCAGAAACAACACCTGAACTTCCTTCTTTTTTTCGTACAGCCTTACAATGAAGTATATCAGGTTGCTGTTCCTGAGATACTAGACAGTTTGCAATCTGTCTGCAAGACGCATAGATTGCCTTTGGCTCTAACTTGGGCGCTGTGCGCTAGCCAAGACGAAAGCGGATGCCATCAGTTTTCTGAAAAGTATGCAGCTTCCATTTCCACTGTTGACTCTGCTTGCTTCATTGCTGATGAAGATTTTCTGGGATTCCAAGTGGCGTGCTCGGAGCAATACCTTTTTCCTGACCAGGGAATAGTTGGCAAATCATTCACAACAAACAAGCAATGTTTTGCCACTGATATAACTTCCTTTTGCAAAACAAACTATCCCCTTTCTCATCATGCTCGGATGTTTAGGCTTCGTGCAGCTGTCGCGATTCCATTAAGAAGCATCCATACTGGTTCAGTCGAATATGTCTTGGAGCTATTCTTGCCACAGGATTGCCATGACATTGAAGAACAAAAGCAGGTCTGGAACTTATTGTCCAACTCCATACAACAAGCTTGCCGGAGTTTGCAGGTTGTCACAGACAAGGAGCTTGACAAAGCAGCGGAACTGAAAATGGAAGTCATCGGTTATCAGAATGCGACAGAAACACTTACTTCTTCCTGTCCACAAGATACCTCTCCAGAGGAATCAACCTTCATCCCTCATGTGCTGACCGCACGAGAAGAGGGTCCCAATTGTGTCTATGTATCATGGGAATGTCCGAAACAAGAACCTGAAGAAGAGTTCAAGGTGATGACTCATTGGGATAACAGCGACTTCGGCTTATACCCTGCGCGGGTTTTAGACTTCGGACAGATTGAGAAAACCTCAGGATCAAAAAGAAGGTTTGATGGTGATGGAGATTCGTATATGGGGTGGAGTCGCTCGTTAGGCATTAGAAAAGCAAGCAAGAAGAGACAGACCAAGTCTGAGAAGACTGTCAGCTTGCAAGTTCTTCGACAGTACTTTGCCGGGAGCCTTAAAGATGCTGCTAAGAGTATTGGTGGTATGACAACCTGCCACTAAACTCATATTACATAGTAGTTCTTTTTACTGGTTGCTTAACATTTGATTAAAAGTAGGCAGTTTCTTGATACTTTAGGCTAGCTGAAACAACCTTTTCTTACACAAGTTTTCTTTCTTTTTGATGTTACAGTATGTCCTACTACTTTGAAAAGAATATGCAGGCAACACGGGATCACCCGTTGGCCTTCTCGAAAAATCAAGAAAGTTAGCCACTCTTTGAGGAAACTCCAGCTTGTAGTTGATTCGGTCGAAGGTGCCGAGGGACTCATTCAAATTGATTCCTTCTATACAATCTTCCCGGAATTGAACTCTCCCAAAGTTTCTGGGAATGCTCCTTTTTCAAACACAATGAGCGACAAATCCAAGGAACTAAAGTCACAACCTGAAACAGACTTGCTAACCCCGGAAGGAACTGATACGAAATCCCAATCCTCATCCAGTGGTCAAAACACTGGAGTAAGTGGCGATGATCTATCCCTTGAAGACCCAAGTGCAATGCTGAAGAGGACCTATGGTGGACCAGAATTACATTCCTGGAATCCGGACAACGAACCGAAGCTCCTCGCAAGATCCCAGCATCAAACTAAGGAGGGCCTGCAACACTTGCCAATAAGTTGTGACCAAAGTTTGAAAAATGGAAGTCCTTTGAGAGTGAAAGCAACATTTGCAGAAGAAAATATCCGATTCAGCTTGCAACCTAGTTGGAGCTTCAGGGACTTGCAACAAGAGATTGCTAAGCGTTTCAACATAGATGATTTCAGCAGAATCGATCTCAAGTATTTTGACAACGATCGCGAGTCAGTTCTTCTGATTTGTGATGATGATCTTGAAGAGTGTAAAGACATATTTAGTTCCTCTCCAAATCAGACAATCAAAATGACGCTTTGCCTAGTTCCTCAACCACATCTAGGCAGCTCATTTGGTAGCACAACCATGAGCTAACAACGCCGAGATAAATTTCTGATAAGTTACGCTGTTTGAGAGTGCGAGTAGGCATGTTCTGATCCTACGATCATCGTTTTAATGATGTAAGGATAGTAGTTTGTAAATTGTGAGACATCAATCAATGTCTAAGAATAGTATGAAGTTGTTCAAAGTTTATATCTCCATTCATCCATGTGTGTGCAGTGCAATTCTAGAAACACAGGCCTTAACATTGTTAACTAGTCATTATGTAGGTAGGAATGATGTAATGATCAAGAATTCTTCCAACAATAATTCTTATTACAAACAAGGAATGGATTTTCTTTCGATAAAGAATCAGAGAGAACTATAGATGACAAGATCATAGCCTATAAGAATCTGATAAAAGAGAATACAAGTCTGCTACTTTGCCTGGTACCTATGCTAAGCTAGTTGAAATCATGAGGAGGCAGAGAAGATGTTTTCAGAGTCCTCTGATGGCAATAACGCACGACACAGCAGCCATGATTATTGTGACAGCAAGCGAAGTGACATCCTCGAAAATTGTAGCGAATCGCATTTCTTGCAGATCCCATAGAGTTGACACACAAAGACACACCCCTTTGAAGACCTCCATCAAAAGTGCCATATAGCTTTAAAATGAGCTTGAGAAGATATGCAGGATATCGTATGAGAATAGTTCCTAGTTTATTAGGTGCGAAAATAAGTTCCAAACCAGACATTGCATGGAGATGGAGTTGTAGTAGTACTGCCATTAAAACCTTGGATTTTTACTCATATTCACTTGAACAAGATGGCAAAATTGCTGCTTTCTAGGATGCTTCCTAGTAGCTTCGTCTTGATCCAATTAGGGTCCCCACATGGAATCTACTGAGCAGTGACTACTTGTCCGCTGTCTATTTAAGGGCTTTCAAGTTTCACCAGTTCTAAGTTTAAGGCATATGTTCACTCACCTAAATTTGTACTTGTTAATCAAGTATCTAAACAATTTAGAAATATTAAATCTAAAAAAAAAGTTCTCTCTATTTCTCAAACTTGAAACGATAATGTTGATAAAAATCTTTCTACCACGCTAACCTCAATTTGTTCCAATTGATGGAAAACTATTTAAGTATTGTTGAATTTTAAAGAAACTCAAATTCAATACCTCTTATCTCAAATTGAGGTGAGTTATGAGCTTATGATAATTTTAAAAAATAATAAATAATTCTTTTTATTTATTTAACGATTTATCTAGACGCGTCGAGATGAAACACCTGAATATATCATAACCTGTATTTTTGTAAGAGAATATCCAGCTAAGTGTATATTATCTGAGTATAAACAAATTGTTACAACAAATCCACATGTTGTGACCACCGTTGTGGTCGGCTTGTCATCGAATAACAAACGACAACCTGGAAATTGCAAGTTTCCAACTGCCGTTCCTGAGCCTAAAGCCTTACAATTCATACGTCATCGTTTCAGTGCATCACCAACTAACTAACTATTCCCATTCTCATCAACAGCGCGTACAAAACACCACCAATAAAATCTGCAAGAGTGCCAAGCCAAACCACTAACGTACTCCCCAATCGACCCAGTCTCTTTCTTCCGCGCGTTTTTCCAATATAATGGAACATTCTTTCAATTTGTCGGTCTCATTATAAATTTATAATCTTTTCCTTACGTTATCGATTGGATTTGCTTCCTTTTTTTTTTTAAATAATCAGGGAGGGAATTGAATTCAATTATTGACATGACACCCAGCAATAAAAAGAAAATAAAAAGAACAGCTCAAATTTGAAACCCCATTCTTTTCTTTCTTTCTATCTTCTATCCGCTGAGAAGCAATGGGATTATGGGAAGCTTTTCTCAATTGGCTGCGAAGGTATTTTTTTATTTGTTTATGTATGCCAGAAAATTTGGAATGTTTTGAATTGCTGTTCTAAAAGATGCAATCTTTATCTTCTTATGTGAATTGTCGTTGCCCGGGATTGGTGGCTGAAACGAAATTGCTGCTTTTTGATTTGTCTGTTACTTTTTGTTGATGTGTTTGCAGTTTTTAAGGTTGCCCGGATAGGTTTTTTTAATCTGTTGTGGGGTTTACAAATATTTGATTGTATATATAAGATTGGGGATAATAGCTTGTTGGATGGGGAAGGTGTGTTGTTTGGCCAAGTGGACCAGATAATTTGTTTGATGAAATGATTGACTATTAGATTCCTTGATTAATTTTGTTTGGGTTGTGGGATGGTCTCTGGCGAGAGTGGTAATAGAGGATTCTGAAGTGGTGGGTATGGAGAATGTTCATGTTCATATTCATGCTATGTGTTACTGATGGGTTGGCAACAGGATGAAGGTTATCTGGTAATGTTGTGGATATTTGTGTGTGTTGTTAAATTTTGTGACCTCAGGGGCGATCTATAACCCCGTATGAATAGCAACGGGATGATACTTTCTTGAAAAGTGCCTGTTTAGGCAGTGAATTGTTTCGTTTTTTATTGTCCATGTCCACCTTGAACTTTGAGTTTGTAGAATGTTATGTTTGGATTAAAAAGACTGAAGTGGTTATAGCTGCTTGCATGTTAATGGAACATCTGATATGGAATGACTTCACTAAATCTTTCCTCTTCTCCTGATTGTAGCCTCTTTTTCAAGCAAGAGATGGAGTTGTCCCTGATTGGACTTCAGAATGCTGGGAAAACTTCACTAGTAAATGTCATTGCAGTAAGTATAAGTTCTTGTGAGTTGTGATGCATTTGTCATATGATTCATCTTCTTTTAGTTTTGATGGTAATGGCTGAGTGTTTGTTTCTTCCTTTGTGTCTAGACTGGTGGATATAGTGAAGACATGATCCCGACGGTGCGTCATATGTATATTTTGATTATAAGAAATATCGTGAATCATTATTATTTTTCCCTCCATCTGTGTAATAATGCTTTCAGTTAAGCTAACTTTCCTCTCTTTTTTCACCTGCAGGTAGGATTTAATATGAGGAAGGTAACAAAAGGGAATGTTACAATAAAGTTGTGGGATCTTGGTGGTCAACCCAGGTTCCGCAGTATGTGGGAAAGATACTGCCGTGCTGTTTCAGCTATTGTGTACGTCTATCATTTCTATCCTCTACTGTTGAAAAAACTTGAAAATCTGAGCTATTTGTGGGATCTTTCATTTGAATTTTTTAGTTGCCTGTTATAACTTGTATTGATCAGCACATGTTATATAACCTGTTATAATTTTTCAATTCTTTTCGGTTAAGATGCTTTTGAGGAAATAAGGTGTACTTTAGATTATGCGTCACCACTGATATTTTTGCATTTGCAGATATGTTGTGGATGTAGCTGATTATGACAATTTATCAGTCTCAAAGAGTGAACTTCATGACCTTTTGAGCAAATCATCACTGAATGGTATCCCCTTACTGGTACTGGGGAACAAGATTGACAAAGCAGGAGCCTTGTCTAAAGAAGATTTTATGGAACAAATGTAAGTGGCTTCTAATTATCTTTTAACAGTGTTTAGGGATGCATTAAGTGAAGACGTTTCTTGCATCGATGATTATCGCTACCTGTCTTCACTGTTCCAGCATGGGAGTTAGCCCCCAAAAGTCAAGATAGTTGAATCTGTGACGGAGTTTTAGAGTAAAGCATCTTAGACATGACGACATTGTGCCACACGACACTCATGTATTTTATCGATATCCTGTTTCAGAGCTCTTATGTTGAGAATGATGTTATCCTTTTGCAGGGGGTTGAAGTCGATTACCGATAGAGAAGTTTGTTGCTTCATGATTTCATGCAAGAACTCTACCAACATTGACACAGTTATCGACTGGCTCATAAAGCACTCGAAATCCAAGAATTGAGCATCAATCAATTCATGGATCTTCCTCAGTAGTTACTGTCGTCTCGAAGTTTTGAGTGATGATTGGTTTCAGAGGCTTCTACCATATATCTAACTGAGTTTATTGATATTTGACAGTGTCAGCCTTTTAAGTTGTGGGTTTCAAATCGCTTTTGATGTTGTTTGGGCTGCAAACTTGTTTGATTTTTATGTACAGATGTTAATATTGAATGGGTGTGATTTGCTGCTATCTAGGAATTTTTGTGATCTAAAAAATTACCCAGGCTTTCATTTTTGTGGTATGAAATCTATATTCTCTTTTGTGGTGTTTGGTCTGTGATCCAATAACTCTATCAAGTAATGGTAGTGGTGTGAAGATGGGAAGTGATGATTGTAAAATTCTGGGCGGACTCTCTTGTAAGTTGTTTCTCTTGTCAATTTCACTTTGTACTTGACTGGCTAGCTAAGACTTCACCATCAGATTTTTGTCCTCAGCGAAAAACACCTACCCAGTTGGTATCTCTCTGTCTTCCCAAAGCAAATATGTAAAAGAAAGGAGGACCATTAGCAAATGTCTGTCTTCCAAAGCCAAACAGGAACAGAAATATTAGTGAATCGAATCGGATTGAATCGATTCGATTAGGAGGAATGACAATCCCTTGCAGCATTTTGTGGTGCACCAAGTGTAGGAACTGGTGTAGGCCACCATGGCACGACAAGCATGAAGAAACCCATGCGGTTGAAGTACCCGTAGGATGATTGATGCTTGTTTTGAGGATGGTCTTAACCTTCTTCAAATCCCTACTTCTCATATTAAAAAGAGATGAGGCTTTTATGGTAGAGAAAGTACTAGTAGGCATCATCCTCATCATCCGGGTCAAAAGCTACTTGTATCCAATCAAACCAGCTATCACCGTACACGGGTTCCATCCCAACCTACATCAAATTTTGATTGAACCAAAAAAATTAGTAAATCATAACCGGTTCTGTTTTGATAATTTTGGTTTGAATTGGAAATGGGATAGTATTGTTCTCAGTCGGGTTGTGGCAGATGGGAGTAAAGCCCACTGTTGACGAACTTAAAAAATAATACCTAAACACTTCAAAGCAATCATTGCCAAAAGAAAAGTTCGAGGTTTATTTCAAACTCAGTAAAATTCGCCACTTATATGTTAGATTTTAGTTTCATACTAAAAAATATTTAAATTGGAAAATTTTAATGATAAAAAAAGTTTGAAATTCTTAGAGGATATGGAAATTGGAATGTTACTCGGATTTAAATTATTGGACCAAACTGAAATATTTAATAAATTATAGAATTTTTTATATTATTTGGCAGTTCTTTTTTTTAGAATTAATTAAAGAGTTAGTTAGTAAAAGCCCTTTTTTTAAAGGAAAAAATTAAGCAAATAAAATAGCGCCATCAACTACCAAACATGCCCAAAGATTCTCTCTTTTGACGGTGGTCTCTTCGGGCTTCTCGCCAGGTGGAACCCTAAGAAGCGTACCACTCCGCTCCATCGTCCTGCTCTGTTTCTTTGCCTGAAAAACCGAGGGAAAGGAAAACGAAAACAGTTGAAAATACTCTTTTTTTCCTTTCACTTCCTTTCACTTTTCCACTGTTTATCCCGGCACTCAAATGGAGCATCAAGTGCTGACACCTCCCTAGGAGCGAATTCGACCTACACCCATGCTGGTATTACTCATCATTTACTTCTACACCTTCGTCCTTAATCTTTGTGTGTTAAAAAAATTCATCTTTTTGAGCGGATTGAAGTACTTGTGGCAATTACCCAGTTGAGCTGTACTCTCTATTGCCAGCTTTGTTAGTTCAAGTGGCTTGTTTTTTCTGTTGTTGTCGTAGTTGTAGTTGACCTGGGTTTATGTTGTTTTTTGTGGGTCGTAGTTATTTGACTTTATTATTGTCGGTTCTTTTCCTTTTATTTGATTAATTTCAGTTAGTTGGAGTATCTAGAATTGAGACTACCCTTGGTGATAATCTCTTAACATGTTTATGGTGTTGTGTACATAATTCAATCACCTAAGTTTCTCTTGCTTGAAAACTAGAACCGTGCCTCTTGAGCCCAAGTCAGGCTGTTTCTGTGGTGTGTATATTCATTTTGAAAAGCTAAACCTACTTCTGGTAGTAGCTTGGAAGCTATTGTAATTGGGTGCTTGAATGTTATCAATGTCGACCCTTAAGTTGCCATCCGTGCCCAATACTAGCGATTTTGATAGCGTGAAAATGTGTATTGTGTAAACACTTCGTTTATTAGAGCAACTATTTTTATAGCGTGTCAAACATTAACACCTGCTTGTGATTTCTAAACTCCCAATTCATTGGCTTAGGGTCTTGTTAAAAAAATGTTGTAATATCTATATTGTAGGAGTTTTCTCCTTTGTCTAGGCTTGATTATTGTGCTTAACATGTTAAAACTGTCATGTTGGACATTTGGCTAAAAGTGATCTAGGTGGGTGTTTTGAGAATCAAACTTGAGACTTCTCGTGCTCAATGCAATAATCTTACCAGTTGACCAAATGCCGAGTTTCTGACACCCTTCATTGAAACTTCAGTAAATGGTCATAAAGTTACAAGTTTAATGGTTTGAAGCATATTCTTCCTTTGGGGATTGGAATAATCAGCAAAGGCACTGAATTATGACCTTTTTCAGTCCTTTTAGCTTTGGAATCATTCTACCTATTGGTTATCCATGAGGAAGGGATGATTTGACTGATAGGTCAGGAAAAATCTGATGACAATGTTATATCCTTAGAGAGCCAGCCCCTACACTATCTGGAAAAATAATAGTTTAATGCATTCAGGTGTAATGCATATACTTGTCTGTGCAAGTGTTTTTGTGAGTGTCTTCTCTATTTATGGTCATCTTTATAGAACATAATTGACACTGGTGTTGCTTTTAATTTTCACACAATTCGCAGGATTTCTGTATGTCCTTCTCTGGACTCTAGTGGACATGGATAGATGCAGGTAAGATCCTGTCCTGCTTATGTTGATTTGACTACCACCTTAGTTTATTGCTTCTCAATTCATTGTGTAGAACCTTGTAAGAAAACAACTAAGGTTGGATTTCTATACTTCTATATTTACCACTGTAACTGGATTTATGATAGGTTCTTTTCCCTGCTAAGTCCTTATGAAAACTTTAGGATGATTTTTTTGGACATAAGCATACATTGATTAACTGAGTGGGGCCTTCTGGAAATAGTTATATTAATATGAAAGCTGTAGGGGTATAGTATGGGGATCTGGCAATATTAAGCTGAACAAAACTCAGGACCTCAAACTCTAAGCTAGAATCATACTACTGGAACGACAGGCATATAGCTGATATTTTCCTTGTTTAATATTGTGAGTTTGCTCTTCTTTAAAACTTCTGTTTATCTTTACCATATATTATGTGAAGTGTTCAACATTTTCTGGTCCTGGTTTTCAAGGTTTTAGTGCCATTTCCCTGGTGGTTATTTTCTGTCCGTATGGGTGAGTGATATCTTCATATGGCTGTGGTGGCATCATAGATATATTATTCTTGATGGCTCATGCAGTTTTCTTTCTAGTATTGACCTTGGCATTGACATCCAGTGCAGTTTTTTCCCTTCATGGAAAAAAATCACCGGCATAGAATATTCTGAATAGAAATGTCTGGATTAGTAATTATGTTTTGGTTTTCCAGTTTGACTCGGCTTTTAGTCTATTTTGGTCTCACATTAAACCTTAAAAAAACACAGGCCTCTGTCAATAATTGTCTCAAGTCTTTTTCTTTTGTTCATTAAACTAAATAATTTCTATTTCTTTCATTTTTTTGGGTCTCTGTCCTTATTGCAGTTCTTTTGGTCATCATCTCGCTGCAAGTAACTTCTCAAGTTTTCCCTCTCTGGATCCATATTGGAACCTCTGACGGTATTTTTCTGGCTTCAACTTTGAAATCAGCATCTGTTCATTTTTCTTGCTTCATTCTGTCACAGGATCTTGTCAGGAGATTATTTTTTTAAGGGAACCAGCATATTATAATATTGCTATCCTGTCTGATATAAGTTTGATTTCTAGGCTAAAAAACTGTGGTATAAAAGTAGGGGCATTCCGAGAATCGAACTCGGGACCTCTCGCACCCAAAGCGAGAATCATACCACTAGACCAAATGCCCATCTGGTTATGCTGGTCATGTTGAT